>CM077574.1:5239230-10039230 GCA_039657325.1 Stephania cephalantha | reverse complement strand
TTATTATTATTATTATTATTATACACAAAAAATAATAAATACAAAATTTGAAGAAGACACAAAAGTAAAAATAGTACCCCGCACCTTTAATACAAAATCAAGCACGTTGCTTGCGAAAAGAAAGAAGTCTGCACTTAATCTTCATGATGTCCTTATCCACCGCAGCTCCCACAAAAACAGCCCAGTTAGCGAAGGATTTGGACTCGTGTGAACTCTAAAATGTCGGTGTATGTGTAACCGGACCCTATAAGTAGGGTTAGGCATCTTCGGCATCCTTAATTAGATTTTGTAGACTTTAACAAAATTATTGATTTGAAGTTGATGAATTGCCAAAAAGTTATCAAAACAAATCAGCTTGTTGGTTTCTTTCTTAAAGAACCGCTAGAAACAACTGCTAAAGTAACTCATTTTGAACACCGACTTTAAGCACCAATTCAATTGGATGTCCTGTAATACACACTTAGATATACGTGCGCATCTCAAAGCAAAATGCACGCCATCCAATTGAGTTGGTGTCTAAAGTAGGTTACTTTTACACTTTCCCTCAATTTAAGCTCAAATCTCAAACCTTTACACATTAAGAGACTCCGTGTACAGTGCAACTACACGAGCTACCCACTAATTTGATAACAAATCAAATTATTGTTTGGAAAAAAAAATCTTTTTGAAGATCCTTAGATCCTTGAAATTAATTAGAGCCATACTTGATACCATTTTATTTTATTTTTTGAAAAAAATATTAAAATTTTAAGTCAGTGCGCCAGTTTACGTGCCCAAAAGTCACAACCAAGGAGCAGAGAATCCTCAAATCTCCAGACTGACATCTACCCATATTCTCTCATCTGCACTCACACACCCAACTCTCAGATCTCGACCCAACCCTATCTAAAGAGAAAAAAAATAAAAATAAAAAAAATAACGCCATGCGCAAGTCAACCGATAATATTTCTCCCAATTAATTTCCATTTCTCTTAAACAAAAAAAAAAAAAAACAGGTGATGATCAGATCCAAATCAAACGTAAGAGCAACCAAGAAAAACCTTAATTACATACCCAGAAAACTTGGACATCACAAAACAACAAAAAGTACTAAGAGAAACCCACACAACAAAACCAAGATCCACATAACCACATCCCAAAACTAATTAACTTACTAACTAAGCCATCTTGAGCTGCGGCGGATGGCCCTGGGCCTGGTGGTCCAGCAGAAAGTTGGAGTCCCGCTCGATCCGGGACTGGACCTGCAGGAGCTCGTCGGGCGAGCAGGGCAGCCTCAGCGGCCCAGACACATCGTACCCGTATACCTCGTGAGCCCGGTCCAGCAGCGGCTCGAACAAAGGGTGGCTCAGCTGCCATATCGGCACGTCGAACCGGGTCCCCTCATCTCCACCGCTCGATTCCTTGACCTTTTCACGATCGTCTGACGATCCGACGGTCACGGATAAGCACCCCTTTTTCTTCACCTTCGATGAGGACTTCTTGTGATGGTGGGTCTTGTCCTCGGAGGGTATGCTCGCTGGGACTAGCATCTTTTTTTTTTTGGACGGTCGAAGCTAAGGAGGAAATGAAGGCAAGTTATGAATTTATAATGATGGAGTAGATATTTGATTCTCTGAAGGGAACTGGTAGAGTACGCAGTAACCCACTTTGATACCTATCAAAATTTATGTGTACATATCTCGAGGTAAAATGCAGCACAAATTAAGTGAGTTATATTTACATTTTTCTTCTCTAAAATCTTTTGGGCATGGGCCTATGCGTAGATTATTTTCTTTCTTAAGGAGGGACTTTGTGACGTGTAATTAAGAATATATACAGGAAAAGAATCTCTGGAAATGGCATGAGAAATAATGAAGGATTTTTTTGGGTCAATTTGGAGACTTAGCTTTCATTGGGATCTAACTACATGGAGGTGAGGGATGGGAGACAAAGGAGTTAACTTTTTCTCTGCCAAAGAGAAGGACGGTGGGTGGAGTGGCCAGGGTTTGATGTCCCTTCATTAAAGGTCTTGAGTACCTTTGAGTACGCGTTCACCTTGCACGTGCTCTGTTGAAGGTCGATTCGGATTAGCAAACGCATAAGCCATGCATCTGTGGTTAAAATTGAAACATAAGGCATATATAGCTAGATGTTAGATGTAATTATTATTTTTTTGAGTGTTTTATCCTTGGAGTTATTTTTCCAAGAGAAATGGAAAATTGAGGAAATAACGAAAACATTTTTGTTTCATATTTTTTTTGTTATATTTAAGATTAATTTGAATTTTATTTTCTTAATTTTATTCATAGCTTTTTTTTTTTGTTTTTGAACTAATTGAAAAGTTAAAAAAACTAAATAAAGTAGTTGCGTTGGCCAAGATCAATCTATTCATATTAAAGAATAAAAGGCATCTTATATAATTCTAATATGACCTATTGAAAGATTAGGATTATTTTTTACTTTCTTTTTGGAGGAGTTGTTTTTTATAGGAACTAGACTTTATTTTATTATAACCAAAGTGTTATGTACACGGTGAGAAAATAATGTGTTTCTCAGAAACAATTAAGTCGAAAAAAATCTTACAATTAATTGTAGTAGGGAAAAAACGCGTCGTTCCTATAATAAAAAATAAAACTCCCGTCCCCAACATTGTGGAGTCACTAATATCTACTCGCCACTGTGCCGTACTTTCGCCCAAATGGCTAGGTTGAACTTGCGGTCCTACGACTGGGCTTTATAAAAGTGGTAACAAAAATTACACCAGTGAACATCCCCTACGTACAGCACCATCTCGCCTTTAATCCCCTCACAACATATATCTCCCCCCAGCCGACTTGGAGGAGTTGTTCGTGAGCTGGTTATAAGAAAGTTAAAAAATAAAATAGTTTAGAATCTTGGATTTAAATGAAAGGGTGGTTATATATTAAGGCCGGTTTTTCCTTGTACACAAAGTAATTAAAATGGCGCTTATCGGCACAGACACCACTTAGCATCCTTGTCCCTTGACATTGCAATATCTCAAAAAAGCAATCTTTAGAATTGGGTGTGTTTTAGGTTATTACTATTGTCGAGTGCATGCATATCATGTTATCCCGCTATTACAAAGCGTATTATCGGTTCGCAATTATTAGAAGTCTAGCTTGATAACAACGTCGTGATATTTGGAGCACACATGTCAATTAATTTGAACATGAAAACAACAAAATAGAAAATGGTTCGCTCAAAAAAACATTAAAATAAAAATAACATAAATATAAACTTAAAAAGAAACATAAGATAAATAAAAGAGAAGTTGGCAATGATAGAGTTTTGAGACATTTAGAATCCATGTATGTTCAAAATTCCTTAAAAAAAGTTTAATTAATTCAAAATTAAATAAAATCTTATATAGTCGATTCCAACTAATTTGATATCGAGGCTTTTCGTTGTTGTTGTTGTTGTTGTTGTTGTTGTTGTTGTTGTTATTGTGAGCCAAGATAATTAGATACGTACATGGGGTTTGTTAGAGTTTATGGTAACATGTATGGAGTCAACTGTATGAAGAGTCACTTCATGTGAAGAGTTGCACTCTTTCCTTTAGTACGTGTAGGGACACATCCTACTAAAGGTCGCAACCTTAGATTGTGAAGAGTTGCACTCTTTCCTTTAGTACGTGCAGGGACACGTCCTACCAAAGGTCACAACCTTAGATTCATACCTTTTTGATTTCCATAAATATCTATAGGGAGATAAAAGATTAATAACCTTGATTAATTGAGTTTCTAGAGAATAGTGGTATGTGTTATCTCTTCGTCTTCCACTTCTAGGCTGTGGATACAGATCGCATTCCATAATGGTAGTACGATCATTCCCGTAGGAACTCCAACGACGCTAGGCGAAACACGTAATTCATCGTGATCCGAGGTAACATTTATATATATTTAATTCTTCCACATTGTATATGTATGTTTATTAATTGATTGTTAATCATGTCATACTAGTAACAATTGGTATCAGAGCTCTCAAATGATGCTTTCGTGTTTTTAAATAATTACTTTTTTTATGCGGCATGACTAATTTGGATTTCAAGTGAGTGGATATATGGAGTGACCAATCCTTGAGAATCGGTGCAGTATGTAAGAATAAAATAGTTACCCAAAGAGACGCAATGTCATATGAGGTTAACCATTTTATTACTAACTTGCGCCTCTTTAGAGACCATATTGATGGCTAAGTCTAATTATACTAATTTTTTTTTTTTTTGAAATTAGTGACCAAAGTCAAATGAAAATTGATTATGCATTTACCAATTTAGGACACTATATATATTAGTGTAAAAGTTAAGTTCTTTTTAGCCAAGGTATTTGCATATTAGTGCAATAAATTATCTAACTTTAATTTATTTGCTAGCTATTGAAGTATGCATTCATTCCTCTACGATACTTCATACGTATCCACTATCATGCATTGATGCACACTTAAGCTTAATAATTTGTGTTTATTTATCATAATACAATATTATTTGCATGACATTTTATGCGTCCTATTTCGAGTGGGAGTTGCCCAAAAGGTGGTGCAACCAATATTGAAATGTATAGTGCATTAATTAAAAAATAGTTAGAATTTTAATCTTGTGTGCATGTGATGATTAAGAGTTTAACGAATTTTTGATCATGCGCCTTATTTTATTTTTTACCTATTATTTAGATTTTTGCAGCATGTATAAATTGTGTGGTGCCATTCATTAATTCTCATACTAAATCAAAAATTTATTTTTTCAAGAATGGTCTGCTAAGAATATTGTAGGAGACTTGAATAAGAGAGAAAAATTGGACGGTGAAAATTACGATATTTGGCATCGTAAGATCCAGTACCTTTTGAATGAGCAAGATGTTCGACTACTATTGACTAAACAATGGTTGCTCTTGAAGAGGGAAATATGGCTCAACGTAGATGAGATAAAGAAGTCTATAAGAAGTGGGTTGATAAAGATCGTTGTGCTCATTTCACAATGCTTAGTAGCATGCATAATGACTTAATCGGCGAGTTAGAGTAATATTCCTCTGTCAAAGATTTATGGGAAGCAACCAAACGTCACTTTGGCATTACTTCTTTTACCAAATTGAGAGGATTGACAAAAAAATTTGATTCATATTAGAAGAAGACTAATCACTCTATGAAGTAACATATAAGAGTGATGTGAGCAATGATCTGAGAGCTTGAAGTAGCTGGACATCATTTAACCGATGAACAACATGTTCAAATGATTTTGAGATCGCTGCCTTCTTCATGGGATTAAATGAAATAAAACATGACTCACAATGAAAATGTCCGAACATTTGAGGACACTTCACGTCATTTAGAACTGGAGGCTGAACGTCTTGAGTCTCTCAAGACGGATGGTTTGGCTTATGTTGCAGAGTCAAGTTCTCATGGTCGGTTTAAGAATCGCAAAAGGAAAACCAATGATTCTAATTTTGCTCATATGGAAAAGGGCAAATTTAAGAAATAAAAAAAAAGCAAAAGAGGTGGAATACGCGACAAATCTAAAGTCACTTGCTATAATTGAAAAAAGCTAGGACACTTCGCTCGTGAATGCACCGAGTCGAAAAAGATTCAGGAGCAACCGACCATATAACAAGAAGTCGAGCAGGATATGTTGAGTTTCATCGAATTCCTATTGGGAGTCGCAAAGTTTTCATGGGAGATCAATTGAGTGCAAATGTTTTTGGCATAAGCACTTACTTTCAAATTTTGCAATCAAGACGGACTTTATACCTCCATAATGTATTATACGTTCCAAGGATTCGACATAACTTGATTTCAGTGCTCAACCTAATGGACTTAGGATTTACATTTACGTTTGCAAACAATGGTGCTAAGTTTTATTTAAACAATATTTAATATGGTTCTGGTTATGTACAAAATGATTTATTAGTAATGGATATTGACTAGTCTAGCATAAATGATGATAATGATTCTTTATGTCATCTTTTATTGAATTTTGATATTGATTCTATCAAATGGCATGCTAGATTAATTCATATTGGACAAGAAAGGTTAGCACGACTAAGTAAAAAAGGCCTTTTAGGCTCACTTGCTAAAGTAACCTTGTCTACTTGTGAAAGTTGTCTCGCTGGAAAGGCAACAAGAAAACCATTTGGTAAAGCCAAACAAACATCTAAGCGTTTACAGTTAATCCATTATGATATCTGTGGTCTAATGAATGTAAGGGCTAGATATGGCGCACCATATTTCATTACATTTATAGATGATTGTACGCGTTATGGTCATGTCTATATGATCTCGCACAAGTCTGAAGCATTTGTTTGCTTCAAACTTTATATATCGGAGGTAGAGAATTAGTTAGATAGAAACATTAAATCTTTAAGAACTGACCGAGGATGCGAATACTTATCTGAACAATTTAAAGAGCTATGTGATGAAAAAGGCATTACTAGTCAATTGACTACTCCTCGTACTCTACAACAAAATGTGTTGCAGAACGAAGGAATATGACATTGCTAGAAATAGTATGATCAATGATGGAGCAAGCGAATCTTCCAATTTCCTTTTGGTGATATGCATTATTAACTGTTGCCTACATCTTGAATCGTGTTCCGTCAAAGTTTGTGCCAACTACCCCTTACAAGTAATAGACGGGAAACAAATCAAGTTTAAGTTATTTGTGTCCATGGGTATGTGTCACTTACATACATGATGCTTCACATAAATATGAGAAGTTAGGATCTCGAGGTATGAAGTGTATCTTCATAAGATATTCTTCTACTTCTAAAGGATATGTATTTCTAGGTGATCATGCCAATGAGGGGATCACATAAATAGAATCTTGAGATGAAACTTTTTTAGAGGAAGATTTTATGAGTCAAGGTCAAGTGACAAATGACATCGGATTATATGAAAATAAGTATCAAACTGACAACACTCAAAATCCAATAATTATAGAGGATGTAATACCTCAAGATATGAGGAAAAATGAGAGTGTAATGCCAGAAGTTGAGTAATCAAATCTCGATGAAAATACTCATGAAGAACAGTTTAGGCGCAGTGCGAGAGGACAAATTCTACGCCGTCGATTTGCAGTTGAGAGGGAGGCTTTAATGATTGCTCCACTTGATGACGTTGATCCTAAAGTTGTTAAAGAAGCATTATCTTCCTCTAATAGCAAAGAATGGATTGCTACAATGAATGAGGAATTAGACTTTATGAAAACTAACCATGTATGAGACTTGGTTGATTTACCACCGGGGCGTAAGACTATCGGGAACAAATGGGTTCTCAAAGTTAAACACAACGCAGATGGTTCCATAGAGCGCTATAAGGCGTGATTAGTTGTGAAAGGATACACTCAACAAGAAGGAACCGATTATAAGGAAACGTTTTCTCCAGTTATCCGATTCACTTCAATACGTTTTATTTTCGCCATTGTAGCATATATGGATCTAAAATTATGTCAAATAGGCGTAAAAACTGCATTTCTTGACGAAGAACTATATGAAGAGATCTATATGGATAAATTGCAAGATTTTGTTGTAAACGAAAATGAACATAAAGTTCGCAAATTTAATAGAAACATTTACGGACTAAAATAATCATCTAGACAATGGAATCTGAGATTTCATAAAGTCATTACTTCTAATGGATTTATGATGATAAATGAAGACCATTGTGTATATGTTAAGAAATCGAAACAATTTTCTTAATTTTGTCCTTATATGTTGATGAAATTTTAATGGTGAGTAACGATAAGGAAATGATTGTTGAAACCAAGTTATGGTTGTCTTCAACTTTTGAGATGAAAGACATAGGTGATGCAAATTACATCTTAGGTGTAAAGATTATGCAGGATCGTTCTAAGAGACTTCTAGCTTTATCTTAAGAAACTTATATTAACAAAATTCTTGAACGATTTCAAATGCATAATTGCAAACCCATTGACACTCCTATTGTAAAAGGTGAATACTTAAGCCTTAATTTATATCCTCAATCATTAGAAGAAAAGGAAAATATGGTTCATATACCATATTCAAGTGCTGTTGGGAGTCTAATGTATGCTATGATGTGTACACGCCCCAATATTTGCTATGCGGTAGGATTAGTAAGTCGCTATCGATCCAACCCAGGTCTTGCTCATTGGAAAGCAGTTAAAAGAATAATGAGATTGCACTTAGTAGGCTATAGTGACACAGATTGGAGTGGAGATCTTGTTGAACGTAAATCTATATCAGGATATGCTTTTTTGCTTGATGGAGGTGCAATATCATGGTGTAGCAAGAAACAATCATTTATTGCCCTATCAACAATGGAAGCATAATTTGTTGCATGTTCTGCTGCTGTGCCATAGGCTATTAGGTTAATGAGATTTTTTCACAATTTGGGAATTGTCACAAACACTAGTGATCGTGTAATAATTAATTGTGATAGCATGGCTGCATTAGCCTAGGTTAAAGATCCCAATTACCATGAGAGAACTAAACACATAGATTTGCATTATCATTTCATTAGAGATATCTTCGCTAAGAAAGAAGTGTTTTTAGAATATATACCTACAATGCAAATGGTAGCAGATCTATTAACAAAGCGTATAACTCATGATGCTTTTATCACACATGTCAGAGCTTTGAGATTGTGTAGGTTGTGACTAATATATTATATTTATTTCTGATAAGATAGTTATTTATGTATGATACCTTTGTTGTGTAATGAATGAAGTATAGCATTTATGGAAGCTTATTTGATTATTTGTAGCATACACAATACTCTACTATGTTGATTAGTATGTTTCAGACTTGAAGATCGGTTTTCTCACACGAGCGATCGCCTTTGGCACTTTGGAACTAGCGAGCAAAGATGAGACATTAGAGCTTATTGTTAAGATTGAATCTATCAAGGAATTAGATTCATTTAGCTCATTTTTATATGTCGCCTTGATAGAGGTCAAGATGAGGTTAGTATTATGATCGACTTGTATTTCCCAATATCCAAGTTGTCCGTAGTGAAGTTGATAACAAATGAAAGATCTAGTATTTGACGCTGGAATGATAGCAAGCTATACAAAACTCGGTTTAGGCACTTGCAATATCGACTAGACAAAGACTTAAACAGTGTTTTAGAGTCGAACATACGCTCTTTAAGAGTGACTCCTCTGTAACATGCTTCTATAAAATGCATGTGTAAGTTGACCATCTTAGAAGGAGATGAATGGATCCCTGCTTCAGCATCATGTGAGTTCTAAGTTGTCATTTTATATGACATATTTTTAAATGTCCTTATCACTTTTGACTACACTATAAGGTGGAAAAATGATGTCTACTACTTTGGTAAGTTGCTAATGGTCATGATTGATTTGGCTGATGGGACTTCATTGGGAAAGCAATTATTATTCTAGTGAATAGTGGGAGGGTGAAAAGGAAGATCATTAAGTTTTCATCATGATGTACACTATATCCTGAATCCAGATCATTTATATTTTGCGAGTATCTAAACACTGAATATAATTGTGGATATTTTGTATAATGCTTGCAGTGGCTCAAGTAAGACTCTTTATTTCTTTAAGGGATTAGAGATACTTGAATTGATGAAACTAAAATGGATCTAGGACATTTGGGGTTAATGTCTCTATGCTGCTTATTGCTAGTGTAGAGCTCCCGCTTGCGGGTTGTTTTACAGTCGCACGACCTATTAGCTAGTATGGAAGTTATCGATGAAGATTGAGAACCATCACGCTTCATGTGCAGGTGGGAGAAATTCAACATACACGAGAATCTAAAAAAATGCCCATGAATGTGTGATAATTACCCACATCATGTGCGAGTGGGAGATTTTTAGATTTTTTGGTAATATGTATGGAGTTAAGTATATGAAGAGTCACTTCATGTGAAGAGTTGCACTCTTTCCTTTAGTACGTGTAGGGACACGTCCTACTAAAAGTCGCAACCTTAGATTGTGAAGAGTTGCACTCTTTCCTTTAGTATGTGTAGGGACACGTCCTACCAAATGTCGCAACCTTAGATTCATACCTTTTGGATTTCTATAAATATATATAGGGAGATAAAAGATTAATAACTTTGATTAATTGAGTTTCTAGAGAATTATGGTGTGTGTTATCTCTTCGTCTTCCACTTCTAGGCTGTAGATACAAATCATGCTCCATAATGGTAGTACGGCCACTCCCGTAGAAACCCCAACGACGCTAGGCGAAACACGTTTCTTCAACAAGCTTATTCAATCCCATCAAATGTTGCAACTCCAAATCAACATATAAACAATGCAACAACAACAATCCAAATTGTGAATCTAGTTAGCGAAGATAATCATCTCATCTCACCTTTCTGATGATAATTTTCTATTGTGGCAACATCAAATTCTTGCAGGAGTTAGAGGATTTGGTTTGGAAAGTTACATTATAGAGACTTATCCTTGTTCATCTGAGTTCATTTATGGTAGTGATAGTAACATCACCCAAAATCCAAATTACGCTACTTGGATCAGACATGATCAACTTCTAGTTACATTATTCAGACTTACCCTTAACCTCATTTCTCAAATCTTTTAGAATCAATCATCGTTTATCTTGTCCACACACTTCCGAACAAAACGGTCTTGTAGAGCGTAAGCACCGTCATATTGTAGAGACTGGTCTCACATTGCTTGCTCATTCTTATAACGACCCAAATTAATTAAACTAGGATTAACATTAATCTCGAAGATTAACTGTCATAATTCGGGCTTTATGTGGACAACTCGGTTGACTCGAACATGAGAATCGAGGGTATATATTATGTATGAGGGGTGTGCGTCTATAATGCAAAGTTTAAAATTATCATTTATCATATTTGCATCGCATGTGTGTTATATTATCATTGGATGAGATGTGTGACATGTGTTTACCTCGAGATACACGCGTAGGCACAGGCACAGGGTGCCGGGTAGTCGAGGGTTAGTGGGACCATTAATGTGTCAACAATGAGACTAAATAGACTAACCACATGAATTTAAGTGTCTACGTTTGTAAATTTAATTGATATGGATTAATGGGAATATAGTTTGGACAAACAAATTAGATACCATTAATTTGTATGGAGATAATGATGTGTAGGAATCCTAGGCTAAATAGTAACTAGTGAGTGGAGACATGCATTCTTTATGTGGGACAAGTGGCATTGAGTGTGGACATATTTCCTAGTAATTAACTTAGTCAAATTAAGGATTTGCTTAATTAATCAAGTTGCTAATCTAAGTATGTAAAAGACAAACTTTGATTTTCATGCAAACAAGAGAAGAAAAATTCAGAATTTTTGAGAGCAAAGAGAGCTACAATGTGCTGAATTTTTGGGATTGCAAGAGTACCTAAGCTTGGAGGATCAAATTATAAAGGATTAACAATATGTAACAACTTCTACTCCTCATTCGTTTCGATTTCGATAAAAATATTTCCATGCATGACCAAAAGGTGTTGAATGGTTTTGGCTTGCTAATTTCATGTTTTTCTAAGGTTGAAGATGAATCATATACATGTCATATAACTTTGATTTCAAAAGAATTAAGCCAAACTTAATAGTAGAACCAATTATATTCATAAAAATTTACCCAAACTTTGAAAAGGCATAACTCCCTCAATATTTACCCAACTGAGCTAATATTTAAGTATGTATTTTTTTAGGTATGTTAGATGATTTATGACAAAAAATTACAATTTTCGGAGCTATATATTGGGAGAAATGATTTTTACAATCTTGCTAGTCGGATTTGTTTCAAATTTGAGCTGTTTTGGTAGAATTATGATATCTTTTTAGTTTTGAATAAGAATTTCACAAACCAAACCTTCTTGTAAAGCTAAGATAGAGATTAAAAACTTTTTCTCTAGGAAGTTTTTGAGATTCGAATGTTTTCATGCCCCAAAATGCGTTGCAACACAAGATTGAAATTGAGACTTTATTTAGTCTGTAGGGGCTAATTTGGAAAGATCAATTTAAAATCTATTCATCCAATCTAAAAACATAATAAACACACTAAATTGACTTCAAGGGACTGAGAGAACATAACTAGAGTAGCGGGAGCGAGTTGGGGTCGAATTTGAAAGACCGAGGAACTGCGAGAGCGTATTTGAGGTGTGTAAAACCCATCGGAATGCTTTATAGAATTTATAGAGTGGTTTTATCGATATTGAATTACATGTGTGACTACTGGTAGGCACACATGGGTTTTCATTCTAAATTCAGTTGCGGTTAAATCACTTGCACGGGTTACTTGTTTTAGCGCTCGTGTTAACGACAATTGAATGTATTTACTACCGTCAATAGGGATTTAAGGTGTTCCCTTGACTTTAAATAGCGTTTGGAAGGGGTTCACCCATTAACCATAGTTGGGTTTTAGTCACTGTAAGCCCGCAAGTATATACGTGGATTCCTGTCTTATTTTATCGATTTACTGGCTGGTTTAGGTTGGAGTTTTCTTGTGTTATTCTTGTGTTATTCGTTTGTTAATTTGGCTGGTTCACCCATTGTATATGTTATTACATTACTCGCTGCTATTTTTTCATGTCGTATGCTGCCTACATTCATGTGAGTATAACTTTTTGTTGTCAGATGTATTACTTGCATGTCTTGCAGTTTTATCAATTTTAGATTATGAACATTGTGTGGAATTATCTTGGGATTTTACCCTTCGGAATCATCACTGTATTTGTTGGGTGACTGAGTGCAGATCTTTCGACGAACAAAGGCAAGGGCAAGGAGGTATTGGGCGTCTACCTCTGAGATAGTGACACCAGCTCGTGTTTGACTACAATATGTATGTATTTATGTTTTATTTGGTTTTGGGGATCGTAGAACACTGAATACATGTATATGGATCTCTTGTTGTACTTATTTCCCCTTTATTATATACATGGTATCATTTTATTGGGTTTTCCACTATTTAGAACTGTTAAATTGTATAATTTATTCACACTTAAAGACTTCCACTGTAAAATGATAATGAAACCAGATAGATTAACTAACTAATTAAACAAATTCATTAGAAATTGTATGAAGAATAATTGGCTAAGCTAGGGTTAGTGGGAATCATGTAAGCAACTAGTTAGGTCACGGGGCGTTATAGGTTAGCATGCCATGAGATGGCAGGGCTTGGTGACTTGTGACGTGACGTGGTGGTGCCAATGGTTGGCTCCGGATTTGGGGCTGCCACATTTTTTCTCTTCTACAAAAATTATGGTATGGTGCTTTCTTTGTAATGTCTCGTGCCCTTAACCTGGTGACTAATGTTAATCCGAGTTAGGCTCGTGGTTAAGCGCGACTTGCCTTGATTAGCGTGTAAGTGTTATTGTTGTGATGTATTGTATTTGGTTGGTGTGAAAATAATCAATGTAATTATAGGTGATTAATGTGAATTAATATAAAACCTATAGTTGGAAAATAAATGATAAATAAATTGACGGTACCCCTATAGTGACACATGTGAATTATGAGGAATCACACGGGGAGAAGTGGAAGTAATGTGTACGCTCGGGTGTATTTAATGGCGTATGTGGCAAACAGATAAGCTGTAAAATAATAGGTGTATGTATATTTATACATTGATATATAAATATATAAAATGAAACTTATAGTTGGAAAGAAAATAATTAATAAATTAATGGGCACCTAATGAGACGCGGGGTCGAGGGTGACATGCGTGGGATGTACAATAGTGTGCACGCCTGAGGGAGCTTGTTGGTGCGCGTGGTGAATTTATAGGCACGTAAATACATGGTTATCTATATATTTCTATATATAAAGTTTATATATAAATATATAAGAAATGAATCCTATATTAAATTGCTTGAACCATTGGATGACATCGAGATACTTGTAGTGAGGATCTCGAGGAGGTGAATAGTGGAAGGAGGTGTGGAATGTTAATGATTTTAGAGAAGTTTGTTCACACCTCGAGATGCGTACAATCTCATTTCAAGAACAATAAAGGGTGCAAGTGTATGAAGGTGTTAAACTTGGTGTCGCCTTAAAGATTGTTACCTTAACCTCATATTCTTTAGATCTTCCTAGAGATTCATGCGTATAAATCTCGAGGAAAGTTTATATTTAAATTTTTGTCCCTTGAATCGGCCTCGAGACTCATGCGTGTAAATCTCGAGGAAATATCATATTTATCTCCAAAATAGAGCCACCTCATATATATTCGTTTGGACAGTGAGGTTGAACGAGGAAGAGGAGAAAATACTGAGAGAGGTTTCGAAACCGTGGGAGAGGAGGATCAAAACCAAGGAGATTAAACAAAGGGAGAGGCGATGATAATGGTAAGTTGTTGTAACTGTTGTTGCGTTGTTGTCGTTGATAGGAGTTGCTGTGTTGTTACTACGTTGGAGATGATGTATTCTTTGTTGATTTTGGTTGTTGTTGATTGGAAATGAGTTTATATCTCACTTGAGGTCCTCCCTGATGTGTTGGGGAATATTTGATTTAATAATTGAGAGTTGGGAATCCAAAAGGAGCTACTACTCTATTCTCTATTCAGATGCTCGATGATGGAGCGCTCTCCCTGTAATAGGGAAGCGCGCTCCCTTCAAGAACTTGAGGAGCCCAGTTGTTGGAGTGCACCCCACCAAATGAGGGAGCGCGCTTTCACTCCAAAAAATAACAACTATGTTGTGTTTTGATTAGAATTTCCCGAGGTCTCAGGGTCTTACTTAGAGGTTCTAAAAATGGGGCATTGAACCTATATTAACCACAAATGATTTGTGATAGGTTTTGTAACACCTGGAAAGGTCGAGTGACCCAAAAATTTAAGAAATTGGAAACTGAACCTAACCGAGGTAAGTATGGATTTGTTTAACCATCAACTTTGCCTAACTATGTAGTATATTTAGTTCATATAGTTTACAAACTTGAATAGGTGCTTGTGTTCACTGTGGTATATTTTCATGAAAAAGGAAAACAGTGTACGATGTGATCAGTGAGAGTAAATCATGAAGTTGAGACTAGGTTTTGTAAGAAATGGGTTGGTTCTCGGCTTATATATTAATTCCTAATCAACTAAATAGGTTGCGAGGATTACACATTCATTAAGAGGGTTTAGGATAGAACCATCTGAGCAGTGAAAAGTGGTAAGATATCACATATGCACAATGTGCTTGTCAGGTTATAGGCTTACTGTAGCTGATGGGTAATCAACCCTTGTTTTATAAAATCAGGAAAAATCACAATGTAATATTGATTAACTGTATGACTTGCATACGTATATCTATTGGATTATATGATTTTCATATACCTTGGTAGCTATTATTGGTTCATATTGTTATTGCATTTCATTTTTAATTATTATATGAATTGTTGATAGTTCTGCGAGTCTGTACTTACTGATCAAGTTGGAGCGTTCACCCCAATTAATATTTCAGGATTACCGACGAGCGCTACAACTACGGGACATAGAAGGTTTAGGTGTGTTGATCTTCTTTTCGATGTAACGATTCTTTCATTGTTCATATATTTATATTAAATTGCAGTTCTGTAATATCACAAGGGTCAGGAGGTTTTGTATAACCGAGGTTTATTCTGGTTTGATTTAGTTTTGTATATCATGTTTAATAACGTGAAAAGTTTTTAATTTCTGCTGCATTTATTATTGATATTCGATATACAATTGTATTTATCAGGTGATGATGGTAAGGCTGCTGGCTCTAGTTAAGTCTGGTTAGTATACCGAGCTTTCATTATAGTTTCAAGTCGAACGATTCCTTAATTTGGATAAGGGTCGTTACAGTTGGTATCAGAGCCTAAGTTTAAGGGTTTTGAAATAAGAAATAACTCTGATACAGTTTGGCATCAGAGTCTCAGAATATGACCTTATTACTTGGAAACAAGTGATGCAGATTGGTATCAAAGTTTTTTTTGTTATTGGCTCTGATATACTTTATTACCAAAACCTAAGTTTACTAACTCTAAGAGTTGTCTCGAGTTACGAAGAAACTTAAGACGTGATAAATAGTTTTATCGTGATTTCAGAGGGTGGTTAAAAGATAAAAGACTGATATATGTTGTTTGTTGTTTTATTATATCTACGTGGCATATATAATAGTTATGTCTTTCCTAAATGATAATAAGATGGTTAAGCCCATCAATTTCTCATGATATGAAAAGGTTTTGAAGGTAAAAGTTTAAGAGAATCTTAACCTCAAGGAACATGAAAAGGAAAGACATAAGAAAAATTTATGAAGACAAAATTAAACTCTTCTCCTATAAATTGTCTTCAGTGGTCTTTATTCTCGTTGATATTATTAGACAAATAGTCAGTGAAGAAATATCTATTGGATCTGGACCTTGAAACGTGTATTAGAAGGATGGAATTTATGAAGCAATGGAATACTGAATGACTTTATATGGTAATTCACTTTGGGACGAGATCTAATACTAGTGTTGAGACTAATTGAGCAATAATGGAAGTTATTCAGTAAACAAATTAGTGGTTAATGATAAGAGCCTATTTGAGGTTAGGAAACCACTAATATATTTATACTTCATAATTTTTTATGAAGTAGAAGTTCCAGATTTGGTGTTAGAATGACAAGCAATTTTTGAAAAATGAAAGGTGAAGTTGAGAATTTAAATTTAGTAAAGCATGAAAGTAGCTCAAGTCAGAACATAGCTGTGAGCTGGTTATACTGTTATAGTCTAAGTTGGGGAGAATGAGTTATCAATAAATATGAGGATTTGAGGAGTTCAAAGAATAAAGTATAGTTGTTGGAATGAATATTCATTGTCAATGATTGACAACTCATTTTGATAATAAGGTAAAACTAGCTGTTCTCAAGTGTTAATTGAGATCTGGTTATCGTTGTGATATAATCAGAGTTAAGGACATATAAAAATGATTATTGGATCAGTTTAACCAGATAGTGGAAACCATTAGAACTTACTAGAACTCATGTTATGTTCATGAATGAAGGGTTTAGAGTTTTTGAACCCTATCTTAATCAAGTTGTTATCGTGTTATCGATAATAAGGTGGAGTCTTTGAAGGCTTAGAAGATGCACAAATGTTACTGTAAAGAGTTACAAATCGTGGCGATAAATTGATTTACGTCAGATTTTGCAAGTGCCAGTACTAAGTTGTAAAGTTAAATTACTTGTATATGTGTTGAATATTAACTGCAAATCGATGGATTTGACTGAGATTGAGACAAATTGAGATTGTCATATACTCACCACAAAGGCAAAGTAAGAGTAACTTAAAAAACAAACACATGGATGGTTTGAAGGAAAGTTGAAATATAGTTTGACTACAATATTTGCTTGATTTATACATGAATTGCAGAAGATGCTAAAGGTTCATCCTAATACTTTTATTTTGGTAAGTATGTGCGTTAACACAATAAAGCAAAATTGTAGCTTATACTTCTACATATATAGTTCAAGACATGTGAGAAGAACTATTGTGGATTGATAATCTCGAGATAACTATTTTAGTAGTTGTACCAAATATGTTAAGACATCACTCGTAAAGTATGAGGATTGTAAGGTATTTTGAATGATAGGAGTTTGAAATACGAATGTCTTTAAGAGGAAAGGGTTATTGAGGATCTTTTAATCATCCTAAAGACGTGGGAATCTTAAAATTATAATTAAATACAACTTGGAAATATAAAAACCAATGGATTGGTATAAAGTTAACTACTGAGTTTCAAACTATGGAAGTTTGAAAAATGTAATTGTCAGGGTGAAAGAAATGGAAAGTGAGATAGATAACTTGGATTTGTCAAATATTAAAAATTTATTGTGATACATCACTCATTAAAGGTGAGTGTGTTAACAATTCCTTGAGTAGGAAAATGACAGGGTTCGTTGTTACAAGAAAAACTTCTCGGTAATATCTATTGAGTGAGATGTATAATAGTGATTTATTGAAGTCCTGCGCAGGTACATCATTAGGTGAGTTGTTGAAAAGTCAATAATTAGACATGTTTTATAGTGTAATTTAGATTGATTTTAGGTATAAATGGTGATATTACACTAATTATTCTCTTGTTTTTGTGATTTTAGGTTTTAAATAGGAAAAATAAAGAAATGGAAGAAAAAATAAACAATCAACTGGCGAAGAAGTCCGGTGAATGATCAGCAATACATGAATGCACTGGAAATTGCCACATAAATTAGCAGTAGTGAATTGCCAATAAATGCTCAGCAAATTGGGAAATACACGAAGAACTTCCAACTGAATCGGTGGAGTATAGAGAGCTAAATCCAGTTATTAACTTAGCAATTTGCGTACTAAATGGAATCGCTGACAGATTGCTGTGGTCGGTGATGAGTTTTTTAGATACGAATAAGAAATTTGTATTTATATATGATTTATACACTTAGGGAAACTATAAATAGGACCTAAGAGCTTCAAATTCACTTTTTTTCAGCCTTAAGCCCTCATAAGTTTAGTTTTATTGAGTCTATGTTTGAAGCAATATTGGAGCTTTTATTTATTTAAGAGGTATTTATTTATTGTGTCTTTCAATTATGTTATTGTGTTATTTATTTTCAATATGAGTGAGTAGCTTATTAGTCTAAACAAACCCTAGACATGTATATACTTTGGATTGCTATATAATTATGATTAACGAATCATGTACTTCATACTTTAAAACTATTCATATACGTCAATCACGAATTTAATAAGTCGTTTTTGCATATTACAAATAATGATTCTTTGTATTGAGTGCATAGTGGACAATATGTTTCTTAGTATAGAGCATCTAAATCTATGTCTATGATTATTGACAACAGTTATAGAAGTAGTAACTAGGATTAATCTATTGGGCTATTTTCCGGAGTGGATGTTCAGGTGATTGTATTCTAAGTTATTTATTAATTAGCATATTCTAATTTTTATTTGATTTAGATTAAACATGATTTTTATTGAGTGTTAATGCTATCGTATTTATATGTTGTTGCATTTTATCTAATAGATAGATTTGCAATGATAAGAATATGGCTTTTTTCATTGAATATAGGAAAATCGAGTTTGCTATCTACCGCCCTGCGGGTTCATAATGGTTTGCTGAAAGCTATCAAGCTATTATAAATTAGGGTTTAACGATTCCAAGATTCCATGTGATATTATTATAACTATGTTATGAAGTAATATTATGTTATAGTGTCCGAATGCCATCCAAGTGTATTACATTGTTAAGTGGGGGGTTTGTTTAGATGTTTGTTAGATATTTCATTTATATTGATTTATTGATTTTTTCTAACTTGCATTAGATTAGTTTATTGAATTTAAATTGTTCATAGTTTAATTATTTTAATTAATTGATTGCTTGTTTTAAGATTAATAGTGTTTAATTCCCATTTCAATTAGATTAGTTAAATTTAAGCATGTTAAATCCAGTAAAACTTTAGGGTGGCCTTAATTCTTAAGAGATATGCAATTAATATAAAACCACCATTCCCTCATCATTTAGAAGATAATAGAAATGCTAAGAAATTACAAGAAGAAAAAGCAAACCTTTGATACATTAAAGAAAGCAATAGTTAATATACCTCTGTTTGAAGTCATTCAAAATGCACCTAAGTATCATAAATTTAAAAAAGATTTATGCAATAATAAGATTAAGGCTAATGAAAATGTGAGTCTAGGAGAATACGTATCAGCACTAATTTAAAAGAAATTACCTCCTAAATGTTTTGACCCTAGAATGTTTTTCGTTGTGTGTACAATTGAAACTATAGGAATTTTTAAACCATTGTGTGATCTGAGAGCCTCTATAAATGTTATGCCTTTATCTATTTATTTACAAATGATGGATGTACATTTAGAAGAAACTGGTATAGTGGTACAATTAGCAAATAAATCCACTGTTAAATCAATAGGGTTACTAGAAGATGTATTGGTCAAGGTTAATGATTTTGTCTTCCCAACAGATTTCTATGTCTTAGATATGAAAGAAGATAACTTTTCTAATAGAACTAATATAATCTTAGGAAGACCATTCTTGAAAACAATAAAAGCAAAAATTAACGTTTCAAATGGAACTTTAACAATGGAAGTAGATGACGATACAATGAATTTTAATATATATGACGCAATGAAATACCCAATGGATGTTTCTTCCATATGCACAGTAGATATGATAGATCCATTAATAGATGAATCTTTTAGAAATGATAAAACAAATATAATGGAATTGGTGATAGAGGATTTAGAAGAAGATGATGCTTGAGATGAGGAAATAAAAGAGATAATAATTACTTTGGAATCATACAATGAAATACCATAACTTACTTATTACCTAGATTTATCTAGATCTCATTCAAAACTTTTACCTTCTATAGTTAAAGCACCAAAATTAGATTTAAAAACTTTACCAGATTATTTAAAATATGTTTATCTAGGGGACTATGATAAATTACCTGTAATAATTTCTAATAAACTGACAAGTTTAGAAGAAAATAGATTAATAGATTTACTAAAAGAATTTAAAGGAGCAATAGGATGGACCATAATTGATATTAAAGGAATAAGTCAAAGTATGTGTATACATATTATAAACCTATAAACTGACACAAAAGGTTCTAGATAAATTCGACGTAGATTACTCTCGCATATTATGGACGTAGTAAAAGCTAACATATTAAAATTATTAGATGCAAGAATGATATTTCCAATAGCGATATCAATTGAGTAAGCCTAGTCCAAGTAGTTCTTAAGAAGACATGAATTACTATAATAACAAATGAGCATGGAGAGTTAATAGCAAATAGAATCCAAAACGCTTGGTAGAGTGTATAGAATATAGGAAGTTGAATGCCTCAACTAGGAAAGACCATCATCCACTTCCATTTATAGATCAGATTTTAGAAAAACTAGCTAGAAAAACCAATTACTACTGTCTAGATGGTTAGTAAGGATTTCATCAAATAATTATAGCCCCAGAAGATCTAGAAAAAACAAATTTTACTTTCCCCTTTGGTACATTTGCTTATAGACGTATGTCTTTTATTTATGTAATGCACCTCCAACGTTTCAAAGGTGTATGGTTAGTATTTTCTTTGATTATGTGAAAAATTTAATCGAAGTTTTCATGGATGATTTCACAGTTTATGGTAACTCTTTCAATGAATGTTTAATTAATTTAACTAAAGTACTTAAAAGATGCATAAAAAGAAATTTAGCATTAAATTATGAGAAATGCCATTTCATGGTAGATCAATGACTTATATTCGGACGTATAGTGTTACATAAAGGAATAAAAGTAAATCCAACAAAAATCCAAGTATTCAAAATGTTACCTTACTCCACTGCCGTGAGAGAAATACGTTCGTTTCTTGGTCATGCAAGATTTTATAGAAGATATGTGAAATTCTTTTCTAGAATACCACAACCTTTATGCAAACTTATACAAAAAAGGTTCCTTTTGAATTTACCAATGATTGCAATATATCATTTAATAAATTAATGAACTTTTTAACAACCACACCTGTGATTAAATCACCATTAACCTTTGAAATAGTGTGTGACGCAAGTAACTATGCAGTTGGAGCTATTTTAAGTCGAAAAGTAGGAAAAGAATCTCACGTCATATATTATGATTCTAGGACACTAGATCCCACCCAATAGAACTATACAACTACTGAAAATGAACTTTTAACGGTAGTGTTTGCCTTAGAAAAATTTAGATCGTATTTATTAGGAACAAAAGTAATAGTTTATTCTATTCATGTAGCATTGCGACACTTAATGACAAAACAAGATGCTAAACAAAGACTAATAAGATGGATATTACTTCTATAGGAATTTGACCTTACTATAAATGATAAGAAAAGTGATGAAAACCTAGTAGCAGATTTTTAAGTAGGTTAGAATATGGAGAAACACCTATACCATTAAAGGATGAATTTCTTGATGAATATTAGTATAGTATAAAGATTGATGGCCCATGGTATGCTGATATAGTTAAGTATCTTACCACCAATAGATTATCACCCTATTTGATGAGAGCTCGAAAGAATAAAATTAAAATGGTTCTAAACATTATTTATGGGATGATCCTTATTTATGGAGATTTTGTACCGACCAAATAATCAAGGGATGTATACCACAGTTGGAAGTACAATCAATTATATCTCATTGCCATAATTATGTCTGTGGACATTTTGGTCCACGTAGAAGTGCTCGTAAAATTTTAGATTCTGGATTCTTTTTGCCCACTCTATTTCATGATTGTTTATATAAAATCTTGTCCGAATTTCCAACAAACTGGAAACTTAGGACGTAAAATTAAATGCCTTTTCTTCCTATTCTTTTTGTGAAGTGTCTAATGTCAGCCTCCTCGTCATTAAGACGACCGAGCGACCTAGATTACCTTAATCTCCTAATAATCTAATCAGCCTAATCCGTTCTTTAAACTTTGACCTTAAAATACTTTGCATTTTAATCCTTAATAAGGCTTCAAAACTAAATTTATATCCTCAATGAAACTTAATTCATGATTTTTTCAATTGGAGCAAATTAGGAAATAATACAGATTATTCTATGTATTTTTATAAAAATTTTGACAACATCTCTCTTAAATATGGCATGCCGAAAATCTTCAACCTAGTAGACAGCAGAATTGGGGAGAGGCCTAAATTGACTCACAACTCCCCAGCAGTTCACAATATATATTAAATTCAAATCAACAACTAACTTAGAGTCTCCGTAAGCTTAATTACAACTTTACAATCTCATAGTAGACCAAAATTGAAATATAAACCTCCCAGTTTATCTTAAACTAACTTAGGAGACTCTCATAACCATTTAATGAAACTTACGTCCTACACTCACTCCAAGAGTCTCAAAATAATATATATAAATAATTTACAAGAAGAATTTAGTTTGACTTTTGAAATCAATTACCATAATCTTCGAGTCTTGTCCATTCTTCCCTTGCCTTCATATAGAATCTAACATCATCAAAAACAACTCGAAGATGCCAGGTAAGTAAATTCCTACATTAATCTGTACTCCTGCAATTGTTAGTCTGATACATGGAGACATGTAATTGCATTTCCAAATAAACAATAAGATATATGCTTCAACATGACAAGCAATCCACTATGTCGCTGTCTCCTAACTATAATCGGACGTCGACTTCCAAAAATAGTACAGAGACAATATTAAGAGATCATGAAATGTAGAGATAACTTGTCAGCGTTAGACTTCGCTAGTCTCACTAGACGACGTAGAGGCATGATTGAAACCAAGTTTCCAGCAAAACAGACTCAGAAACAATCTTATCCCCCCCCACTCATTCTATTTATGCATGACTAATAATGATAAAATGCAATGCAGACTATGTTACAATTACAGGTAAATAAATACTCAATCAATAGTAAATATCACTGTAGGGTTTACTTACAACCAACCAACTTTGAGCTTAATTTTTGGGGTTTCTTGGAGTGTCGGATCACCTTAAGAATAGATCCAATAGCTTCCCTGCATACCTAATCATATTATGGGTTAAGCTTCAAGTGAAACCAAATCATGAAACCCAATGAAAACCTCAGCCAAAGTACGATTGAGAACATTTTCCAAAAACATTAATTTATATAACTGTTTCAACTTGCTTTCAACTAGCTAACTTGGGATAAGTTTTTAACCTTGAAAACCACAATATTTGTCATGATGACCTAGAAGGAACTTGTAGTACCCGTGCCCTACTTTCCATAGACTCTAAGAACACTCAAATCAGATAATCAATAGAGAAGTTATGAATTTTCCAATATGGCATGCCAACTAGGCAAACTTTTTTTTTTTTGAACTAAAAAACCTCTCCAAATCAATATTTTCGCAGTTAAATCTTCAAGACTCGACAACAAACTCCATGAAACCGCTCAATTCCAACATCAAAATATTCCCATTGCCCGTGGAGTCAAACTGGATCAAAACCAATAATCCATTTATCCAAAAACCTAATTTAAATCAATATCAACTTTGAAAACATCTTCCAAATAGTTATCAACTAAATCACATTAGTTCAATTCATTAAACTCTAACCTACACCAATAGGATTTATTCTGAATTGGGACAAATCAATCTAAAATATCAATTTTTAACAATTCCTACTAATTTCTATCAAATTTCCACAAAAGAAATAGAGAAATCGTAAGAATTCAAATTGAATTGAGAAAAATGCCAAGCATTGAGTATTTACAAAATTGCGGCTCGAATACCTCATTTTCGCCGCAGAAACTTGACTTGAATTGACCGTCTTGCAATGCTTTATGGTTTCACAAAAAGAAATCGGGCAAAAATGGACGTAGGGAGCTCCGTGAGCGAAACTCCAGATTTTAAGGGTTAGGGAACGTTCGGTTCAAACATTATGTTCGAATGAAATCAAATTGATCTTGATTTCAAACATTCTGTTTGAATGAAATCAAATTGATTTTGATTTCAATCTTTGTTTTATATTTATATATAAAACCTCAACTGCTTGTCAACAACTTAATTTCTTTTTATTTATAAATTCCTAAAATCTCTATTTTGATGTACTTTAACTTTCGACACTCATTTTCAATTTTGTTTTTTCACCAAATTGAACCAAACTCTCGATAAAATAGTCCATCTTCATGAAACATCCATAACACTGGTTTTAGTCACACGAAAACCCCAAAAATCTTAACTTTGGCCACGACACACCAAAGTCTCCTAGACCAATCCTCTTGCCATACTGAACCAAACTTGCACCAAATTGGACTCAATCTCAACCTCAACCCGTGCTAATGTCAAGGCAAAGTCTTGTACTAACTTGGTTCTCACATTACATTACTACCAATCCTGACTTGCATGCAAACAGAGGCAAAATCTTCATGTGAGGATTAACACTTGGTTAATTAGTTTTCGAAAAGCTAATAATTTATTTTCACTCGTGTCATTCAGACACGCACTTGTAACCACGAGTATGAAAAACTAAGGATACACCTCAACGCAACCTTACTACGCAACAAAATACCATATAATACACACACTAAGTACACATCATACAAAAATAAAATATATCATATGATCTCTGGCCCATAATGCGTAGGTCCCACCTCGGATACTTAAACTCCAAATAAAATCTGAAAATGCTTAATTAACCGTCTAATTAAGTTTATGAAATTCTCGGATGTCACATTTGATTCATGGGGTATAGATTTCATGAGACCTTTTCCACCATCAAATGGTTATGTGTATATTTTACTTACTGTAGATTATGTGTCTAAGTATGTAGAAGCAAAAACTACTAAAACTAACGATTCAAAAATAGTGGTTGATTTCCTTATATCAAAGATTTTTACAATTTTTGAAGCACCTAGAGCACTAATTAGTGATATAGGTTCATATTTTTGTAATCGATTAGTTACTAATCTACTTGCTAAGTACAATGTCACACGTAGGACATCTACTACATATCTCCTACAAACTAGTGGACAAGCTGAACCTTCAAATATAAAAATTAAGTCAATATTGAAAAAAATAGTTAGTTCAACACGGAAAGATTGAAGTCTTTGATTAGAAGACGCATTATGGGCATTTAGAACAGCATTAAAGACACCCATAGGTATGACACCTTATAGTTTAGTATTTGGAAAATCATGTCATTTACTAGTAGAGTTAGAACATAAAGCATATTGGGCAATAAAAACATATAACATGAATTATAATGAAGTAGGAAACCAATGTAAGTTGAGTCTTCAAGAATTAGAAGAAATTAGGAATGACGCTTATGAAAATGCATCAATTTATAAAGATAAAACCAAAGCATTTCATGATAAGAAATTAGTTCCTAAAAATTTTCAGGTGGGAAATAAAGTTCTACTCTTTTGTTCAAAACTTAAATTATTTCTTGAAAAACTCCATTCAATATGGATATGACCTTTTACGATTGTGAATTTATTGTCTTATGGCACAGTAGAAATAGAAAGCTTCAAAACAAGAAACATATTTAAAGTAAATGGTCATAGGTTAAACCCTTATTATGAAAATTTGTTGAACAAAACATGGAGATCGTCAATTTAGAGACCGAGAAACAAAGTTCGCAAATTAATAAAAAGAAGCTCAATGTTTATATCAACGTGAGAATGAAGCCATTACAAAGAATGAAGCCATTACATTCTGGATGTATAAAGAGCCGTGCAATAAGAAGAAGAAATCAAAGAAGCAACAACCTGAAGTGCACAACTAGCAAGGAGGCAACCGACAGAAAAATAATTTTCTGATGAGCAAGTAAAGCTTGAAGATCTAAGGCATCTAATTGAAACTTACAAAGATGATCTAGGGAAACTCTGCCTCCACGTGATGATCAATAACATCAGTTTCTTTGGTGTTCTACTTGACAAAGGGGCTGATATAAATATATTTCTGGAACAATGGTGCGAAGAGCCAAGTTGAGGATTGATTTTATACCACCTTTTGTTGTCAGTAAAATAAATGGTGATAAGCTTTCTTCAGTAGGAATGTCGATGAATGTGCGAATAAAAGTGGGACGGTTCAAGTATCTCACCAACTTCTTAGTGGTATAACGAATTGAAAAAGGTGATGTAATATTGATGGGATGAACTTTTCTCAAGAAGGCTAGAGCTGTTCTCGATATAGAACAATGTACAGTTACACTTAGGATGAGAAATGATTATGTGTCTTCAAGATGTTTACAAAATGGACGTTGACATTAATAATGGTGGCTATGAAGGGGAGAACTCCTATCGTGATGATTACCTTGAAGGACATTATGCAGATGCTGAGAATGATAAGGAAGTTGAAGACGTCAAGAATGATGAAGAATCAGTTGATGGTTAGTTTGACTCACTCGAGCGGAACGATGAGTGATCTCATCTACTAGTCAAGCCAATTACAATAAACAAAAGTGCTCTATGGGAGGCAACCCATACTCTACCTTTACTTTTAGTTTTAGTATTAGGATTAGTTAGTTGTTTTTATATTCTCTCAAATTTTAACTCTTATAATGGAGATATTCTAGGAATATAACTCCAAGATAATTTCTTATAAGGGGGTTGATCGAGCCAATGTCTTTCCATATTAGTAAATTATAATAGCTAGAATATTTATTTTCTCTCTCCTTTTAACTTTCTTTTAGATATTTCTTATTGAGAGGGGGATGATCGAATTATTTTTCAGTTGAACTATATTTGTCTTTAATTTTTTTAAGTAATAAAGTAATTATTTAGTAGTATAATGTTTCTTAATTACAAATCATATTTCATTTTAGAATATTTCTTGTTGAAAAGTGATAAATTTTAACTAAAATACAATAAATATGTGTGAAAATTTAATAAAATATTTGATATATTAGAAAAATAGTAGAAATATGTCAGCAATTTCCTAGAGATACCACATAACACTGGGAATCGCTGGGTAAATCGGCGGCAGTTTGCAAAATTTTTGGCGTAAAATGACTCAATGATTTGTCAGTGATTCAGGTTTTATACTAGGAATCACTTTGCTAGTCGGTGGACCACCGAGACCAATTTCAGTGATTTAATTGGCGATTTCTCAACGAACCCACTTAAATTACTATATTCTGAGCACGAAATATGTGTTTTTAAAAACAAAACCCTAATTTGCCAACCCATGAACCTTTTTACACCTAAAGCCCTTGCACCCATTCAATTGATAAATCAATTTTTGTCTATATTTAATCCTTCAATGCTTGAATTATAAAGTGTATCCCTCCTTGTTTAGGAGTGATTCAACCTTAGAAATTTTGAATTCAAGTTCATACAACCAAGTTAGGGCTTAGGTGAGTGTTTTTTGAATTGAAGCTTGGAGAGGGAGTCGGATGAGCTAATAAAGCATATTACTTGATAGACTCACTCTCAAGAAGGTAATAAATCGATACTCTAGCATCCTTTTGATTTTGATGTTTTGAACAAAAACGATTTTGATGATATTTTTTACCGAATATGGTCTTTTAATTTTTATTGCAAAGTTGTTTTTGAAAATGAGTTTAGATAAAAAAATTTCAATTTGAACTAGAGTTTTCAAATGATTTCAGGGGTTTCTATGAATTTTTCCATTGTATACATATTTGTGATAGGAATATGTCGATAAAATTATTTCAAACGTACTATTTTCAACTCTTTCGAGACTCAATGATAAAAACCTTTTCACAAACTTATTTCCTTACCTTGATAGTTTGAAATTTTTGAATAAAGGATTTTAAGTTACCTATTTCATCATAGTTGAGTGTTTCTATGGCAGGATGAGGTAGAGGAAGAGGTAGGAGTAGTAAGAAAGACAAAAGGGAAGGGGGTAGTGTAAAAAAACCCAAACATAAATATTTTGCCCACCTAATAAATATTATACCTACCGGAGTTAGTATTAGTGAACTTAGACCTGGGAGGGCAAATTTTAGAGAAAAATCTCCATTTTCATTTGAAGAGGAAGAATATTTTGAGAATCCAGACCCTAGTCATTTAGTGCCTTATGACTTTTTATTGTTTGTGAGACCTAAAGCTCAAAGGAGGTACTATAGTGATAAGAAGAGGGTCATAATTCCTGAGACAAGATTCAATATTCAAAATGTGAGCAAGTATAAGGATAGAATTATGAACATCATTAGAGATAGAGGATGAGAGAGTTTTCTAAGAAACTATGCGGGTAAAGGAGAAAGAGGATGTTCCAAAATTGTACAATAATTTTATGCGAATGGCAATGTTAGTAAAGAATAAGATAAAGTGGTAGTGAAAGGAATAAATTGATATTTCACATGTGAGATTGAATAGATTTTTCGGTCTACTACAAAATAGATGGAGGATGGAGGAAGATTACCTGAATGTTATTTATGTCAATAAGGAATCCTACCCCTTTAAGATCATCCAAGATGCATTAGAGATACCTCCGGGTAAGGGATTTGTGCTTAATAGTGATAGACACCTGAAATTTATTGAAACCACATATTTTAAGAAAATCACGAAGTGTTGGAGTTATATTATAGATGTGTGTTTTTACCCAACCAAGCAACACTTTGAAGTGAAGAACCCTAGAGCTGCTCTACTGTACCATATAGTTATGAAGAATGGTTATATTGATATTGAGAAGATTACACACGATTTTATGAAGTTTACAATACAAACCAATAAGAATAAAAGACTACCATTCCCCAATTTTGATCACTCAACTATGTAGGCAAGCTGGGGTGGGTTTCGATACAGAGTTCGTTGTATTACCCAAGAAGATAATAAGTGATGCAGGGGTACAAAGAATGAAAAAAATGATAGGATACAATGACTTGAAAGATGAACGAGAATCATTTAATGTGATAAATGCTAGAGAGGCAAAAAGGCAAAGCTGCACTAAAATTAGAAGGAAGACAAAATAAGACGCACGAAAAAAAGAGGCAAGATTGATGGCTATAGTGAACATCCCGAGTGTTGATAAAACTTTGACACCATCTTCGTCACAGCCTAGGACGGAAAAATTTTTTAGGAACATATTTTCTTCACTTATATGTAGCTAAACAAAGATTTGCCGGAATGAAGAGATGATAGCAACGAACGCGAGGACTTTATAACGCTATCATTCTATGTCTGGGAGAAGGCATGATAGTCATTTGCAAGACTCGAGGAGAAGCGTCGATATTCCTTCTTTGCAGCTGTAATTCCCAACTGGGACTTACAACCCAACTGATAGTTATGTTTCACAACCTTCTGCGGGAATGGATGAAGATGATGAAGATAATGATGAATTTACTTCTAGAAATCGGTGTGTGTAGTTTATTTTCTCTTGTATGAAATCACTGCTTCAATGATTAATTGTATTGCTCTTGATTGAATTTTTACTTATGAATGAAATATGTTCCTTTTACATTCCATTCATTTGACATTTATAGAATTCAATATTTGTCCATTTAATTACATTTTTATTATTACACATGTTGATTTGTTTATGCTTCACGAGGTATATTTATTTTGTCGGAACCCAACTTAATTTTAAAACCTTGAGGGTAAGGTTTGAAATGCGTTTAACGGTATTTTAGGTGAAGTATAACACAGTGATAGCAAAAGCAAGGAAAGAAAACAAAGGTAGAAGATAAGTTCAAAATTTTGATCTGATATTCAAGTGAGTTGATGAAATTTTTTCAAATTTCTTCTGAATTTGAGTAAGTATGAATTTCATTTTTCTTTATTTCTAGTTCAAAAAAGAATGCAAATGAATATATATAGATATAATATTTTTGAATGGAAGTGATACTTTTTATTACCCAAGTGAATTCTATGATAGAAGTAATCAATTTTTATACCCTTTTGATTAACTTTACTAGTTGATGTATACACTGGATTGAATGCCTTGTGTTAGTCATGAGAATAGGTAGAAGATCGAAACAATAGTGCAAGATGAATAAGAAATATTTCTAAAAATCTTATAATACAAAGGCTATTGATTAAGTATTATACATAAAGTTATTATGCCACAATAGAAAGATGAAATGGGTTAGAAACCGATGAATTCTATAAGTTAGAAAGAATACTTCCTTCAACTTTAGTGGATAGTGATAAGTGTTAACAAGAGTTTACAAATATATATAGAGCACTATAGATTCCATAGGAAATGAAACAGAGAATCTATAGTTGAAAAAATGTGAGAATGTCCATAGAAAATGGAGCAAGGACTCAAAAGAAAATAAAAATATATATAAAGAAATAATAATTACGATGGTGTAGAAAAAAAGAAAAAATGAAAGATGAAAAAGAAAGATGTTCTTAAACTCTTCAAAGAAAAGATTTAGCTCGAGTACTTGAATTCATTGGTATCTTGGCAAAATCCTTATTGATTTTGATTGTGGTGCTATTATAAAGTATTTTCTAAAATTAAGATTAAGCTGGTGATTTTTTGTGTTTTGAGATTATATACTAGTCATCATAAGCTTGATACTTATTAGTGGAGATTGAAAAAACCTACATTGGCTTTGGTATTGGAGTTTAAGTTTTGAGGAGTGTTGCATTGGGTGGTCGAGTTATCATTAAGGGATGTTTCGATTTGTCTAAATCATTTTATTCTATCATAACTTTCATTTACATATGAATAACATGTTCCCATTTGAAAATCACCTCTATTTGAAAATTCATATTATTTAAAGTTAAGAAGAATTAGATTGAAATCAATTTATAAAGAATGAAAAGAGAATATGATTAAGAGTATTCTTTCGCTCGAGACAACAAAGTGCTGAGTTTGGGGGAGTTTAACAAGTCAATAATTAGACCTATTTTTTAGTGTAATTTAGATTTATTTTAGGTATAAATGACGATATTACACTAGAGATTCTCTTGTTTTTGTGATTTCAGGTTTTAAATGGGAAAATGAAGAAATGGAAGAAAAAGCTAACAATCAACTGGAGAAGAAGTCCAGCGAATGCTCAGCGATACATGAATGCACTGGAAATTGCCAAATAAATCAACAGCAGAGAAATGCCAGCTAATGCTCAACAAATTGGGAAATACACTAGTAATTGCCAGCTGAATCAATGGAGTACATGGAGCTAAATCCAGTGATTGACTCAACAATTTATGTGCAAAATGGAATTGTTGTAAGATCGCTGAGGTCGGTAACGAGTTTTTTAGATAAAACAAGGAATTTCTATTTATCTATGATTCATACACTTAGGTAAATTATAAATAGGCCCTTATGGCTTTAAAATTACTTTTTTTTTTAGCCTTATGCCCTCATAAGTTTAGTTTTATTGAGTTTATGTTTGAAGCAACATTGAAGCTTTGATTTATTTAAGAGGTACTTATTTATTATGTCTTTCAATTATTTTATTATGTTATTTATTTCCAGTATGAGTGAATAGTTTATTAGCCTAAACAAACCCTAAACATGTGTATACTTTGGATTGTTATGTAGTTATGATTAAGGAATCATGCACTTAATGCTTTAAAATTATTCATACAAATCAATCATGGATTTAATAAGTTGTTTTTGTCTATTACAAATAATGATTCTTTGTATTGAGTGCATAGTGGCTAATATGTTTCTTAGTATAGAGTATCTAAATCTATGTCTATGATTATTGACAACAATTATAGAAGTAGTAACTAGAATTAATTTATAAGGCTATTTTCCCGAGTGAATGTTCTAGGTGATTGTGTTCCAAGTTATTTATTAATTAGCATATTCTGATTTACATTTGATTTATATTAAGCACGATTCTCATTGAGTGTTAATGCTATCATATTTCTATGTTATTGCGTTTTATCCAATAGGTTGATTTACAATGATAAGAATATGAATTTTTCATTGAATATATGAAAATCAATGGTTTGCTAAAGGCTATCAACCTATTATGATTTAGGGTCTAATGATTCCAAGATTTTATGTTATATGATTATAACTATGTTATGAAGTTATGTTATGTTCCAGTGTCTGAATGCAATCTAAGTGTATTACATTGTTAAGTGGGGGTTTGTTTAGATGTTTGTTAGATATTTCATTTATACTGATTGATTGATTGATTTATTTGTTTAAATTGCATTAGATTAGTTTATTGATTTTAAATTGTTCATAGTTTAGTTATTTTAATTAATAGATTGCTTGTTTTTGATTAATAATGTTTAATTCCTGTTTTAATTAGATTAGTTAGATTAAGCAAGTTAAATCTAGTAAGACTACTTTAGGTTAGCCTTAATTCTTAAGAGATTTGCAAAATCCCTGTAAAGACGATATCCCATTTACCACTACTACAAGTAATAGGAAAATACAAGAAATTATTATGCATGCTCAACACATGTCAATTGTCTTGACTAGTAATTACAAGTCTGTTCTTTGGATCACAACATTGGAGCTAAGCTAATGATGATTAAGTGAATAGGGAATTATTGGAAAAATTGATTGAGATTATCTAGTAGGTCAAGTGTTGACTACTAGTTATTGCTATTTTGTATGGATAATCTCATATCATGACATTAAGTATGTAAAGAAAGTTCTTAGAACTTGAATAAAAAAGATGAGACAAGAACCTTATGGGAATCTCATAGATTTTTTTTTAAGATATTTATTTAGGCAAAATCCAAAATCGTTGTGATAAGAATGAGTTGTTGGTGACCTAAAATGAAAGTTGACGGTGTCAAGTTTATAAAGAAATATGAGATATATCAGCAAGTAGAAGCTGAGTGGTATTAACCTAGAGGGTTATATTCTTCTTGCAATATATGAGTGAAATTTCATGGTCAGAAATTTATGATGGACTGTAATGACAACTAAAGGTTGTTGATGTTGTAACTGTAGGACTGATAGAGTTTGCAAATTTTTTGCCTGTATTGTAGTTTAATTCTTATGGAAGTGTAAACGAGATATATATGTGTAGAAAGAGTTGAGAGTTTATGGAGAACCAGGATAATTATTTCAGCGAGGAACCAAAAAATCTTCTTCCTAGTGGGCAAGAGATGTATAATAGCTGGAAGGGACCTTTCTCAATCTTAACACAATATATTTGCATCTAATCTTAGTTCCAAAGGATAAAATTTTTGAGCTTGTGACTTGGAATGTGGTAGTTACTGGAAGAAATATATTTTACTATGTGAGTTCTCTAGTAATGATATTATCAGGCTATAAATGATAGGGATGTTGTCTTTAAAAGCTTGTCTGCATAACTTCATTGTCAACTGGGTTGGACAAGAAATGAAGATAAAGTTAATTGGAGCCAGAGTAATTTAGAACTACAAAGAAAGGTGTTAGCAGACAGTCAGTATGCAACTACAACTCAGATGAATGGAAAGAATATGTTGACAAGCATCTTAGGTAGAAATATTCAAAAGATGTATGTATTCTTTTAAACTTCACACCTACGAAAGGGTAATGTAGATTTGAAAATTTTAAGGTTAAGGAATTAACTTGAGAAATGAGGAAATAACTCCCCTATATCTTCAAAGTTATAGTTAGTTGATAAAATTTAATTTCGAGAACAAAATTTCTTATGTTGGGGAGAAGGTAAGTGCAATTAACCCGACTTTAATTTTGACTTGTGTCCTTAACTTGGTGATTAGTGTTAATCCAAAAGTTAATTAACCCAAGTTAGGTTCGTGTTTAAGCCCGACTTGTCTCGATTAGCATGTAAGTGCAATTGTTGTGATGTATTGTGTTTCGTTGGTATGAGAAATAATCAATGTAACTATAAGTGATTAATGTTAATTAATATAAAACCTATAGTTGGAAAGTAAATGATAAATAAATTGACGATACCCCTAGAGTGACACATGTGAATTACGGGGATCACACGGGGAAACGTGGAAGTAATGTATACGCTCGGATGTATTTAGTGGCGTATGTAGCAAACAGATAAGTCGTAAAATATAGGTGTATATATATTTATATATTGATACATAAATATATATAAACAAAACCTATAGTTTGAAAGAAAATAATTAATAAAATGATGGGTGCCTAATGACATGCGAGGTCGAGGGTGACATGCGTGGTATTTACAATAGTGTTCACGCTCGAGGGTGCTTGTTGGTATACGTGGTGAACTTATAGGCATGTAAATACATGGTTATCTATATATTTTTTATATAAAGTTTATATATAAATATATATGAAATGAATCCTATAGTATTGGATTTGAATTGTTTGAACCATTAGATGACATTGAGATACATGTAGTTTGGCGGCCCAGCCGCCCCGAGATGACGTGTCTCCGTGTACTCCTTGCCCGGTGGGGCCCAACTACACGTGTCCGACGCCTTCCCGTCCACCTCGTCTTAGAATTTGTGTCCACGTGTGTTTTATCATATTAGTTAATGGATTATCAATATTTAATTAACTAATTTTCTTTAAGTATTTAAAAGTTTATTCTAATGCCTAACCATACTAGTGGGTTGTCTCTTATAAGTTAACATATATCAGAGGAAGCCTTAATTGATACAATTAGAATAAGTGACTAGCATGCTAAACATTATTTATAAGAGCAAATCCTACTGTGGAAAATTCGGAAGAATACTCTGTATATACGCGACAATACCATAAACAAGGTATATATACATGTACAGTGTCATCTCAAGTCTCCCAATATCTAAAATAATATAAAATATCAAAATAAGCACGTACTAGTAGGTCCTTGACGGCGGGCAATCCGATGTAGTTGCCTGGGATCCCCTTGCCCCTATTGGTACTAGGAACTGCACTCAATCATCACAAAAGATAGATGATGAGTACAATAAGTAAAACCCCAAGGAACACATCTGAGCATTTTCATAATAAAGTGAAGAAAATGCAAGAAATACTGTTAGGTAAACATGTGAAATGTAAAGAAAGACAACTGTAATTGGCTCATCGCATGAATAAATAACAACTAAGCAAACAAATGTATGTGCTCGCCCCAGATGGACTAAACTGTACTTTGGGTCACCAAGTTCCCACCAGTGGTCGTGCCTAACTGGCCTGACATTTGGTCCTCGCGGTGCTGGCTAAATTCGCGGTTTAAGGTTTGTAAAACCCAATTGAAAAAACTCTGAGTATTTGATTCTGTTTTGAATTTCATTACTTTCATTTCCTTGCTGATTTTATTATTCTATTATGTTACTTGGACGTGGGTTAAGGTTACTCCCACGGATTTCCTGGTTGTGTGTTCATGATGCATTGGACTGTAGCATGTATGACCCGGCCCTCAGTGGACGTTAACTTGAGCTTGCCCTTGGTGCACGCGTCGGTGACTTTGCGGATTTGGCCAGCACCATAAGGGACCAAGTGTCGAGCAAGTTGGGCGTGGCTACTGGGGGAATCTGGTGACCCGAAGTATAGTTTAGTCCATCTGGAGCGAGCACACACATTTGTTAGCTTAGCGGTTATCTATTCATGCGATGAGCCAATTACAGTTGTCTGTCCTTACATTTCGCATGTTTACTTGACAGTATTTCTTGCATTTCCTTTACTTTATTATGCGAATGCTCAGAGGGGTTCCTAGGGATTTTATTTAATGTACTCGTCATCTTTCTTTTTTGTGATGATTGAGTGCAGATCCATGTACCAATAGGGGTAAAGGGATCCTAAGCGACTACATCTGATTGCCCGCGGTCTAGGACCTGCTAGTACGTGCTTATTTTGATATTGTATTATTTTAGGTATTGAGAGACTTGAAATGACACTGTAAATGTATATATACCTTGTTTATTGTACTGTCGCTTATATACATAGTACTTTTCTAGGTTTTCCGCAGTAGGATTTGCTCTTATAAATAATGTTTACCATGCTAGTCACTTATTCTAATCGTATCAATTAAGGCTTCTGCTGATATCTGTTAACTTGTAAGATACAACCCACTAGTATGGTTAGGCATTAGAATAAACTTTTAAATACTTAAAGAGAATAAGTTAAGAAAATACGATAAACCACTTACTATTTTGATAAAATACACATGGACATGAATTATGAGACAAGAGGTGGACGGGCAGGTGTCGGACACGTGTAGTTGGTCCCCATCGGGTAAAGAGTACACGGAGAAACATCACTCTAGGGCCGCCACAATTGGTATCAGACCAAGGTTTTCTAGGAACTTGGGAATGTAAAATGAAAGAGCATAAAATTTAATAAATAAACTTTAGTTGTGGAAACCCGAAGTTATTGCCTTAGAACTTTAGTTAGGAAGTGATGTGAGGCGGGTAGAGATATGGCTTATATTCGTGTTATATTTCCATTATATATATGATATACGTAAATACACCGAGGCTGATCTGGAGCACGCTTCTTGATGCATATTATGGATGGATAGTTGACTATGCCTCATGAGACTGGTGTTGAGTCGTTAATTATGTAATATTATATATAGTTTATTTATATATTTTTATTGTCAAGTCTCCAAAATACTAGCCTAATTATGTTATTTATTACTTTAAGAGTTAACGGAGTGCGCGGTTGAATTCGTGGCGGAAAAATACTCAAAATGGAGTATTTACTTGCAGTGATCGGATGCCGGACAATTTGCCTCGAAATACGCGTTGCGCGGTGGGTCGAATAGCGACATGGGTGTTCCACCAATCGAGAAGATGACACGTCGGCAAGCGGAGGTGCCAACAAACCGGCGCTACCAATCGGGTGTCGCCACGCGTCGAGCATTCTTCATTACCGCTACCAATCGGGGACGCCACGCGTCGACACGTCGCCAGGAGATCCATGTCACCAGAGATCAAACTTCTCTTCGTTTCGCATACACCATCGATCAGCCTCGAGATCCGTGCCAAGACAAACTCCCGCTTTTTCGGTCTACTATTGTGCGATTTCACGAGCCCGTGGACGCCACGTGGCGTGATTTCACTCGTCCAACGCGTTTCGGTGACGTGTTCCACCCAATCACACGGAGCCACGTGGCGCCGAGTCACCACAAACAATCGAACGCGCAGAATCTCCGTGAATCATGCGGCGACACCTCGCCGCGATGACGAGGCGGTCCAATGACAGTGCGACACGTGGCGAGGCGACAGATTTCCAGCCAATCGGCTATTGACACGTGTCAGAGAATGGAAACCAATTCACTTAGGGATTTTCTGGTTTTTAATTTCGTTCCTCTGTTTTTGATTTCTCTCTGGCCTTTTTCGGCTCTGCCGAACTCCTCTTCCCCACTCTTTTCTATTTTATTTTTCTTTGTTCTTTGTGTTCTTCAACTATGCGAGGCTAAAACCTCTAGCCTAGGCAAGACTGCGAGGGAGGTTCGACTGCGCATATCAATGGATTTGTGAGATTTATATATTTTAATTTCAGTTTTTTCATTATTATTTTATTTTCTTTGTGGTATTGTTTGAACAATCAAAGTTAAACACTTGTTTAAACTTTGATTTATTTGTCGATGAGTCGTAAGCGCCGTAGTTGTGCAATAAGACCACACTAGTGGCAATCGACCATACCGATTGATTCGACCATTTTGGGACCGGTTGAATACCTTAGAAATCTAGGCTAAATCGAACACACGAGTGATCCGGTTGTCTAGGTGTAGTGCCTTCACAAAGCCCATTGCGGTCAACGCATTAAACCCAATTCACTTGAATTGTGGTTATGTGTTTGATTAGGGAAGTAGTCATCGTCGTACCTTGGCTATCGAGATTAGGAAGAGCAAGGAACCGCGTACGTTACCGGGTCTATAGCTACACTAAGATATTTTGATTTGCATATTTTACATAAATCGACGACCAAATCCAATCTTTTACCGAACCGAACTTGTATGTCTTGACCTATGTATTTTTATTAATTATTTTATTTTCAATTTTATCTCCTTGCTTTAATTATTTTGTTGATATTTAGATTAGCTTTATTATTCGCTCTCTTAAACCCCGATTTCCCTTTTTGTTCTTTTTAAACCTTAGAAAGATTACCAATCCCTGTGGGATCGACCCTTTGCCACTATTCTACAAAATAGTTGGTTTATGTATTTTTAAATTTTATTGACGCGTTCGGCGCGCGTCAATTTTTAGGCAAGACTGCGAGGGAGGTTCGACTGCGCATATCAATGGATTTGTGAGATTTATATATTTTAATTTCAGTCTTTTCATTATTATTTTATTTTCTTTGGTATTGTTTGAACAATCAAAGTTAAACACTTGTTTAAACTTTGATTTATTTGTCAGTGAGTCGTAAGCGCCCGTAGTTGTGCAATAAGACCACACTAGTGGCAATCGACCATACCGATTGATTCGACCCTTTTGGGACCGGTTGAATACCTTAGAAATCTAGGCTAAATCGAACACACGAGTGATCCGGTTGTCTAGGTGTAGTGCCTTCACAAAGCCCATTGCGGTCAACGCATTAAACCCAATTCACTTGAATTGTGGTTATGTGTTTGATTAGGGAAGTAGTCATCGTCGTACCTTGGCTATCGAGATTAGGAAGAGCAAGGAACCGCGTACGTTACCGGGTCTATAGCTACACTAAGATATTTTGATTTGCATATTTTACATAAATCGACGACCAAATCCAATCTTTTACCGAACCGAACTTGTATGTCTTGACCTATGTATTTTTATTAATTATTTTATTTTCAATTTTATCTCCTTGCTTTAATTATTTTGTTGATATTTAGATTAGCTTTATTATTCGCTCTCTTAAACCCCGATTTCCCTTTTTGTTCTTTTTAAACCTTAGAAAGATTACCAGTCCCTGTGGGATCGACCCTTTGCCACTATTCTACAAAATAGTTGGTTTAGGTATTTTTAAATTTTATTGACGCGTTCGGCGCGCGTCAATTTTTGGCGCCGTTGCCGGGGATTGGTTTTTTTTCTTTCTTTGGTTTTTATTTTTTATTTATTTTTTTATTTTTTTTATTTTTCTTTGATTTTTATTTTTTTTTTTATTTTGTATCTAGTTCCTTGTTTCTAGCATTTTTGCGGTAATTCCATAATGGCCTCCTACCCCTACATTTATGATCGATTCGAAGACTCACATTACTATAATGTGAATGAGGTAGGTATGTTATATAATGGACACCAATTTTCTGACACGCATTCTTTTGTGCAACAAGTCGAGTTTTGTGAAATTTGTGAAGATTATTCTCACTCCATATACGATTGTCCGTATTATCATAAGAATTATAACTGTCCTAGTTATGCATCTTCGCAACTCGATTTTTTGGGCACATGTCAAGTCCACGAGTCCTCAACAAAGCACCTCTTTAGAAAATATGATGAAAAAATTACTAGATGATCAACAATGGCGGTTTCACGAAGAGCTTCAACAATTTTCGCGTGAGTTTCCAAGCTTGCAAAACTTGGAAAATCAATTAATTCAAGTGAATGCCACACTCCAGAATATGCTTGACGAGAAAGAGGTGTGTGATACACAACTAATTTCTTACTTAGAGGAGAATGTGGATGTTGATACATTGAGTAATGTTGAGGAGAATGTTGATACACTGGTGGAGAACTATTGGCGCGAAACTACGCAAGGACTTGAAGTCCTTCCAATTGAGCCAGACATGTCCATTGCACCGAATGATGATGATGATGACGTCGTGTTAGAAATTGGAGTCATTTCAAAACGGTCAGAGGAGCCGCAGATAGAGAGCAAGGAAGACCAACCTCTGGTGTTGGTGAAACCACCCACCCTCCCATGCATATTTGATAAACCCTATACGGGGGTGGAAGTAAAGGAGCGTTCGCAGATTTTCTACACTGCTAACACCTTTGTGTTGGAGGACCATGATGTGACAGATTCATTTGTGTTAGAAGTCTCGAATGAGCTCCCAATTCTGAAAGAGGGCGTGCATGCTGCATTGCCCAAATATGTTGATGCGCCATTCGTTGTTGACATCTCCAAAGGAGAGGGCATCACGTGATGAATCGTAATAAGTCTAGCCAAAGACTTAAAAGAAAGGCGCTCGTTGGGAGGCAGCCCAGCTTTGTTTTTATTGCATTTATTTCAGTTTAATTTAGTTTTAATTTTTTTTATGTTTAATAAATCCCTGACTTGGTCTCTTGGAGTTTTGCAGGTGTAATGAATGTTTGATGAGCACTGATGGCACTAGACCACCCCCTGAGTTTTGCTAGGTTTGACTATGGATTACATTGTTTTTGGAGTAATTTGAGCATATTCTTTTTTAGGAATTAACATATTATTAGAGATTTAGGTGTTTTGAGACTTGGTTGGGACATATCCAACTTAAGTCGCCACATTAGTGGCGGGTCTTTAAGTAGACCCAAAACCCTAAACCTCATTCCATCATCTTGTTGACTTCACCCGTAGTTGAAAGACTCGGGCTCGCAAGATTTGATAGGAATCATTTGAATTAACTCCTATGCTGATTAGTTCTTGCTCTTATTATGATAATTTTATTTCATAGTTTCCTTAGTCACCTAGACAAGCGAGATTTGAGCATTCACTAGTTTTTGGAGACTTTTGTTATGCGTGCACTTGTATCATCTTCTTATTCTATCCATATTCTTTTTCACCATTATTCTTTGTCTTTTTGTTGCATGGATTCCTTGACTTGTTTTGAACCTTGAGGACAAGGTTCAGAATAAGTTTGGGGGTACTTTAGGATTTGTGGATTGAGTAGGATGGATTGCTTTGCGAAAGACCGCAGGTGAGATCGTTTAAATTTTTTTTTTTTCAATTATATGCGGCGATATGTGGTTGTTGGACAGTATTGATGGTGTTTGATATCTCTTATTCATTCATTTCTTCCATTTCTCTTCCCTCCATACTCATATTTCTCATTAGGAGTTGATACACTTTCATGCATGTATTTATTATTATATTGTTTAGAGTCACCCGAAACTTTGTTTCATGCCTTTGGTTGTGGATGAGTACATTATGGTTGCCTTTTTTTACTTGAAACTTATGAAAAATTTGGAGAAATACTCACTCGAGTCCGCAGCTTAACATTTTTATGATTTCATGATTAGGGACTTAGTATGATGGTTAAGCCTTGTGCTAGATACCAAAATGGGTAGACGGTTGAAATTGTGCAAGTGATGAGACTTTAACCCACATTGGGGAATTTGCTTAATTATAGTGAAAGTGAGAAGGGCTAACAGAGTTTTCTTAATATAGAGAGTCCCACAAGTTTCCACAGAAATGGAGCAGGGGAAACTTGTGGTGGGAAAAAGTGAGAAAATCGGTCCATAGGAAATGGAGCAGGGACCGTATCATTTGAAAAAAAAAAAAAAAAAAAAAAATTTGGAGAAGAAAAAAAAATAGAGAGTATACATATAAAGTGGATAAAGGCGGAAGTGTATGGAAACTCCTCAAATAAAAAGATTTAGCTCGAGTGCTTATAGCTAGATTAAGTAAAATTGTAAACTTGCATGCTTGAATTTGTAGACCAAGAAAACCCGTGAGTAGTTGATGGCGTTTGTCTTGACCATATCTTTGTCTTGAAAGTGTGATCTTAATTGTGTTTGGGTTGTGGTTCTTGACATATCTTAACTCCAAAATTTCTTAAGTGACTTGTTAACTTGGCAACTATGTAAACTAAAGGAACTCCATGAATTCTGAATCGGGTATAGGATTAGCCGAGTCTGTACATATCTATATTATGAGTCTAGTTTATTTGTGTGTTTGTCATTTACACCTTTGCTCGGGACGTGCAAAGTCCTAAGTTTGGGGGTATTTGTTGAGTCGTTAATTATGTAATATTATATATAGTTTATTTATATATTTTTATTGTCAAGTCTCCAAAATACTAGCCTAATTATGTTTATTTATTACTTTCGGGGTTAACGAGTGCGCGGTTGAATTCGTGGCGGAAAAATACTCAAAATGGAGTATTTACTTGCGATGATCGGATGCTTGACAATTTGCCTCGAAATACGCGTTGCGCGGTGGGTCGAATAGCGACATGGTGTTCCACCCAATCGAGAAGATGACACGTCGGCAAGCGGAGGTGCCAACAAATGCCGCGCGCTACCAATCGGGTGTCGCCACGCGTCGCATTCTTCATTACCGCTACCAATCGTGGACGCCACGCGTCGACACGTCGCCAGAAGATCCATGTCACCAGAGATCAAACTTCTCTTCGTTTCGAGACACCATCGATCGCCTCGAGATCCATGCCAAGCACAAACTCCCGCTTTTTCGGTCTACTATTGTGCGATTTCACGAGCCACGTGGACGCCACGTGGCGTGATTTCACTCGTCCAACGCGTTTCGGTGACGTGTTCCAGCCAATCACACGGAGCCACGTGGCGCCGAGTCACCACAAACAATCGAACGCGCAGAATCTCCGTGAATCATGCGGCGACACCTCAGCGCGATGACAGAGGCGGTTCAATGACAGTGCGACACGTGGCGAGGCGACAAATTTCCAGCCAATCGGCTATTGACACGTGTCAGAGAATGGAAACCAATTCACTTAGGGATTTTCTGGTTTTTAATTTCGTTCCTCTGTTTTTGATTTCTCTCTGGCCTTTTCGGCTCTCTGGTCGAACTCCTCTTCCCCACTCTTTTCTATTTTATTTTTCTTTGTTCTTTGTGTTCTTCAACTATGCGAGGCTAAAACCTCTAGCCTAGGCAAGACTCGAGGGAGGTTCGACTGCGCATATCAATGGATTTGTGAGATTTATATATTTTAATTTCAGTTTTTCATTATTATTTTATTTTCTTTGGTATTGTTTGAACAATCAAAGTTAAACACTTGTTTAAACTTTGATTTATTTGTCAGTGAGTCGTAAGCGCCCGTAGTTGTGCAATAAGACCACACTAGTGGCAATCGACCATACCGATTGATTCGACCCTTTTGGGACCTAGGTTGAATACCTTAGAAATCTAGGCTAAATCGAACACACGAGTGATCCGGTTGTCTAGGTGTAGTGCCTTCACAAAGCCCATTGCGGTCAACGCATTAAACCCAATTCACTTGAATTGTGGTTATGTGTTTGATTAGGGAAGTAGTCATCGTCGTACCTTGGCTATCGAGATTAGGAAGAGCAAGGAACCGCGTACGTTACCGGGTCTATAGCTACACTAAGATATTTTGATTTGCATATTTTACATAAATCGACGACCAAATCCAATCTTTTACCGAACCGAACTTGTATGTCTTGACCTATGTATTTTTATTAATTATTTTATTTTCAATTTTATCTCCTTGCTTTAATTATTTTGTTGATATTTAGATTAGCTTTATTATTCGCTCTCTTAAACCCCGATTTCCCTTTTTGTTCTTTTTAAACCTTAGAAAGATTACCAGTCCCTGTGGGATCGACCCTTTGCCACTATTCTACAAAATAGTTGGTTTAGGTATTTTTAAATTTTATTGACGCGTTCGGCGCGCGTCAACTGGTCAGACTAGTGATGCAGCTAACGATTCCCTAGTTACAGCTAGTATAGAGGATCAACTCTCAGCTCCGGAGACTCAAATGGCTGAGGTACTACGTTTGTTACGAGATCAGACTGCCGCATTGATAGCCCTTGCTATAGCAGTTGCCGCACCCAAAGAGCCAGTAGCAGTTACCATACCTACAGGGATAGTCGTCGCCCCGGTTGTTCCCTAGACACTCGTTGAGAGGGTAGCTGGGGAGACACAGACAAAGAGAGCCACCGCAATTTTTTTCCATTGGAGACATCAAATCCTATATCTCCACCCATGACCACGTATCAGATGACTGCTACCACTTCTACCTATACTACATTGGGATTCGTCTTGGCTCAAGAGGCGAAGATGTTGAGAGAGCTTCTGAAGTTTCAGCTAGGCTTCTTTAACGGAGGTGGTGACCCTGAGGTTGTGGGGAAGTTGATTTTGTATCATCAGTGTTTCCATAAGCTGATGAGGAATGATGAGAGTGTTTACGCACGATTATCCGGGGCATGTTTGAAAGGCCACGTTGGAGTATAGTGCACCACATATCAGGATACCCTTCTATATCTGATGACATGAGTCGAGTTTAAGGAGTTGTTATAAAATCAGTACATACCCATGTATGTGAGATTGATGTTGAGAGAGGAGTTTCTGACCCTGAGGCAAGGTAACCGGACTTTGCTGCAATATATGGAGATATTCCGGTACTTACTCCAGTTCTCGATGGATGTAACGCAACGGAACGTGTGCAGATATACTATTTAACAATATGAGTTGAGGATAGGATTGCTTCGGCCGTGGTACCATCTGGGGCACCCACTCTATAAGACATATTTGATAGAGCTTTGGCGCGTGAGACCTACTCGATGCAGAGGGATGGCAGAAGTGTGACTAGGACTGAGGTACAGACAGGGTAGTGTTCTCGGCCGGACCGGAGGCCAAAGAGATTGAGGGATCGTCTGGATAGAGGTCAGAGGGATGACAAACGACACAGGGCCCGCAGGGATGATAACTAGGGAAATCAGTTCCAGTATAAGGAGAGATAACCGATTCTTGCCATCGCACCAGCACTGACAGATCAGCATAGGCCACTGCCACAGATGTACCTTCAGGGTCGAGATCAAGTGGACATGATAGGGGTCAGAGAGATCGGGGTCAAAGTCTGAGATTTGAAGATAGACAGCTGGTAACAAGACCACCGCAGATGTCACAAGTGTGGTCAAAGAGGATATTTGAGGGTAGACTGCAGGACACCACCGTCACCACGTCGAAAGCTAAAGCAGGCCACAGAGAGAGCCCATGCAGTAGCGCAGCCGGATGGCGGGGTGACAGGACCGCTCGTTGAGGGTACGTTACATATTTTTGGTAGACCTATGCATACTATGTTTAATTCTGGTAGCAGTTTATCATTTATTGCTAGGCTTATTATTGGAAAGTTAAGGTTAGATAGACAAACAATAGACACACACCTTGTTTTCAATAAGGCTGCTGGGGACAAGATATATCCTTACCAGATATGTAGAGACGTGATGATAGGGTTGAGGGACATCAGTTATCGGTAGATCTTAGATTATTAGAGTACTTAGAGTTTGACGCTATTCTCGGGATGGATTGGTTGTCGCCTTATCATGCACGAATAGATTGTTATAGTAAGAGGATTAAGTTTTATGTACCTGGGATACCAGAGTTCTCACTTGTTGGATTTGCGATTGACTTACCTATCACTATGGGCCAACTAGCTACAACGCAAAAGATGGAGGCATTTGCGGCGATAGTTGAGCCGGAGGTTAGGATAGAGGTTAGGATTGATGACGTTTCGATAGTTAGAGATTTTGTCGATGTATTTTCGGATGATCTACCAGTATTGCCACCGCCACGAGCTATTGAGTTTATCATTGAGTTGATACCAGGTACTCAGCCGATCGCTAGTAGACCTTATATGATGTCACTACGGAGTAGTAAGAGGTTAGACGACAACTGGATGAGTTGTTGGAAAGGGTTTTATTCACCCTATTATGTCACCTTGGGGAGCTTTAGTGTTATTTGTGAAGAAGAAGGATGGTTCGATGAGGATGTGCATAGGCTATAGGAAGCTAAATCTAGTGACAGTTAGGAACCGTTACTCACTTCTTAAAATTGATGATCTGTTCAATCAGTTGGTAGGCACCAGATTCTTCTCAAAGATTGATCTTCGCTCATCTTGTTATCAGTTGAGGATTCAAGAGGAGGATATCCAAAAGACCGCTTTCAGCATGAGGTACGAGCTATTTAAGTTCACAATCATGCCGTTTGGGCTGACTAACGCCCCAATGATTTGCATGGATTTGATGCATAGGGTCTTAAAATCGTATTTGGACAGATTTGTCATAGTCTTCATCGATGACATCTTGATCTAGAGCAAGACTCGTGAGGTTCACGAGGGACACCTCGGGGAATTTTGACGACACTGAGAGAGCATAGATTGTATGCCAAGTTCAGTAAATGTGACTCTTGAGTGAGTGCAGTGAGATTTTTAGGACATGTCATCAGTGATCAGGGTATCTATCTAGATTCATAGAAGATTCGAGCTATTATTGACTGGAGGACACCCGAGTCTATTGCTGATATTCGTAGTTTTCTTAGACTGGCAGGATACTACCTGCGATTCGTGCATGACTTTTCTTCGAATGTAGCGCCGATGATGAGACTGACCAAGAAGGATGTTAGATTTGATTAGTTAGAAGAGTGTGAGCAGGCTTTCTGTGAGTTAATGAGGAGGTTAACTTTTGCACCAGTATTGACATTGTCGGAGCCGGGTAAGACATTGACGGTTTATACAGATGCGTCAGGCATTGGTCTGATGTATGTTGAAGCAGGAGGGTAGACTAATTGCGTATCTTTTCAGACGATTGAGACCCATGAGGAGAATTATCCAGTGCACGACTTGGAGTTTGCAACAATTGTCTTTGTACTGAAGGCCTCAGACATTACCTTCATGGAGAGAGATTCATATTGTATATAGATCATCAGAGTTTATGATATATCTTCACTCAGAGGGATCTAAATAAGTGCTAGAGGAGATGGCTTGAGCTGCTGAAGAACAACGACTTCGTTATTGAGTATCACCCTGGAAAAGCGAACTTCGTAGCGGACGCATTGAGTAGGACTGGGATTGATAATCAAACTATGTTCCGACATCTGACACATAAGCATGGCTTATTACAGGCGACAATAATTATGTGCATGACAGGGGTGTCGACTATGGTGAAGCAACATATTTTTTGTCAGATGAGAGTTCCAATCGTATCGATTGAGAGGGTTGCCAAGTTTCAAAGGGCTGGTTGGCTTTATGAGCGGATTAGTGGCCTGGCTTTGGATTCGGAGTGCACTGATTGGGCAGACACCACGGATCCGTGTTTGAGACACCGAGGGAGATTGTGGATACCTACGGATCAGAAGATACGGGATGGGATTCTGGAGGAGGCACACCAGTCTCGCTACACAGTTCATCCTGGTCAGACCAAGATGTACCATGACTTGAGGTGACTATTCTTGTGGCCAGGGATGAACGCTCATGTAGGGGCGTACGTCAAGAGTTGTCACATCTAGCCAATAGGTGAAGGTTGAGCATAAGAGACCCGGTGGATTGTTACAGCCATTACCCATTCCACAGTGGAAATAGGAGCTCATCACCATGGATTTCCGCAGTAGACTACCGCAAACATCGAGGCGTCACGATGTAGTTTGGGTTGTGATTGACAGACTGTGAAATCAGCTCACTTAATTTCGATTTCTATGAGATACACGTTCCACAGCTTAGCATATTGTTTGAGCGAGAGATTACTAGATTGCATTGAGTGCCAATTTCTATTGTATCGGATAGAGATCCCAGGTTGATTTTGAGGCTCTGGGATGATAATGGGCTTATCGTCCTCAGACCGATGGACAGTCAAAGCGACTGATACAGATTTTAGAGGATATGCTTAAGGCTTGTATATTGTAGTTTGGGGGGTTCATGGGATGATTATTTGCCTTTGTTTTAGTTTGCATATAACGACAACTATCATGCAAGTATTGGCATGCCGCCATTTGAGGCGCTGTATGGGAGGCCCTGTAGATCACCTGCGTGTTGGGCAAAGCCAAAAAATATAGCTACCATTGGGCCTGAGATAATTGTTGATCATACAAAGAAGATTAGATAGATTCGTCTGAGGTTACGAGCTACATATGATAGACAAAAGAAATACGTAGATCAGTATCACGAGAGTCTGAGCTATAAGGAGAGCGACATGATATACCTGAATGTTTCCCCTTGTAAGGTTCGGTAGAGGTTTAGTATTAAGGGGAAATTGGTGCCGCAATTTATTGAACCATTCAGGATCGCAGAGAGAGTAGGCAGTGTCGCATATCGCCTAGAGTTAGCTGTTGAGTTAGCTAGGGTTCATTTGACATTTCACACTTCGATGTTGAGACTAGCTAGGTTATGGTCGAGACCGATTATTGATTTGGGGCAGATTGAGGTTCAACCTGATGTGACTTACGAGGAGAGGTCGATATAGATCATTGACCGCATAATTCAGATTCTTAGGAATATGGAGCTCTCTAAGGTCCTAGTTCATTGGCAGCATCATGGGATGAAGGGACTTACCTGGGAGCTCAAGTCGATGATGCAAGAACGAGAGCTTCAGTTATTTCACGGTACGACATTCAGTTAGGTTAAATTTCGGGGACAAAATTTTATTTAGTTGGGAAGAACTGTAACGACCAACTTTATTAACGCCGTTATTTATTTTGTACTTTCAGACATGGACGCCAGCTCGGATCCACGTGGACGCCGTGGGTAGGGTAGGACACACGTCGACCTAGATACACTAGTAAATTGTGCGTTATGTTTTTTAAATTGCGATGCACTTTATGAATTTACTTGTAAATACATCGCATGTGTATATGTTGAATAAAGATATCGTACGAGGTTATGTGACATGTAGTCGCCTCGAAGTGTGTTTCAACGTGGATATCGAGAGGCGAAGTACGGGTACATTAGAGAAATTTGACAAAATCACGTTAATATGACTAAGTAATTCAATTGAAATGGATAATGTAACCATAAGCTAATTGAGTTGAAATTTTAAAAAATACACTATGGCGTACCTCGAAATACGTGTCGAGACGCGGGGCACCGAATATCGGGTAGCCGAAGGTTAGTGAGATCATGAGTTGGTTAATTTTGATAAATAAAACACTAACCATATGGTTTGATAAGGCTTAATATAAGGTGAGTTAATGAAATAAATAATAAGCCTATAGTTTGAACAAAATAATGAGGACCATAAAATGGATACCAAGATTATCATATTGAGTAATTCTAGGAGATAAATGTGTTAATGGAGTCATCAGGTTGTGTGGGGAAACATGTTTATGAATCACAAGATAATCCTTGAGATACGTATGCACACTTAATCAAAACCAAAACTATATATAACAAGTGAGTGGGATTTTCATCTCCACTAACTAAAATTTCCATGTAAGACCTGTAAAAACCAGAGAATAAGAGGAATTTCAAGCTAGGAATTCAACACATTAGAGACCAATTCAAGAGATCAAACCAAGGTAATCATTATCTTCATCTTCTATACTTGTCGATGAACCCATTTTTAGGTATGTTTTAGTGAATTCAAGTTTGAAGATTAGACCTCTGATTTTTAGTGAAAACTTGATGAATTACATATTTATAGATCATTTTCATTTAGAATTTACAATTGGTTTATCTGGAATTGGTGTTTTGATGGAAGTGGAATATTTGGTGAATTCATGAGATTTACTTAGTCATATTAATGTGAGTTTGTCGAATTTCTCTAGTGTACCCGTACTTCCCCTCTCGATATTCGCATTGACACAAACTTCGAGGCGACTACCTGTCATACAACCTCGCTCGATATCACTATTCAACATATACACATGCGATGTATTTACAAGTAAATTCATAAAGTGCATCGCATTTTAAACAACATAACACACAATTTACTAGTGTACCTAGGTCGACGTGTTTCCTAGCCTACCCGCGGAGTCCACGTAGATCTGAGCTGGCGTCCATGTCTAAAATTATGAAATAAATAACAACGTTAATAAAACGGGTCGTTACATGTAATAAGGATCCTGAGGAGGTGAATTGAAGGGGGTGTAAGATGTTGATGATTTTGGAGAAGTTTGTTCACGCCTCGAGATGCGTGCAATCCCATCTTAAGAACAATCAATGGTGCAAGTGCATGAAGGCGTTAAACTTGGTGTCACCTTAAAAATTCTTACCTTAACCTCATATTCTTTAGATCTTCCTCGAGATTCATGCGTACTAATCTCGAGGAAAATTTATATTTAAATTTTTTTCCTTGGATTGGCCTCGAGATTTGTGCATGTGAATCTCGAGGAAATCTCATATTTATCTCCAAAATAGAACCGCCTCATCTATATTCGTTTGGAAAGTGAGGTTGAATGAGGAAAAGGAGAAAAGACTGAGAGTGGTTTCGAAACTGTGGGAGTAGAGGATCGAGGCCGAGGAGATCAAACAAAGGGAGAGGCGATGATAGGGTTAAGTTGTTGTGATTGTTGCTGCGTTGTTGTTGTTGATAGTGGTTGTTGTGTTGTTGTTAAGTTGGAGATGATAAATTCTCTATGGATTTTGGTTGTTGTTTATTAGAAATGAGTTTATACCTCATTAGAGGTCTTCCCTGATGTGTTGGGGGATATTTGATGTAATAATTGAGAGTTGGGTATTGAATAGGGGCTGTTGCCCTATTTTCTATTCAGACGTTTGATGATGGAGCACACTTTTTAGCACCGATGCACGCTCCCATAAAGAGCTTTAAGGAGCCCAGTTGGTCGAGCGCGCCTGTAACAACCCCACAATTCTAACTCGTGCCACGTGTCAATTTCAGGATAGTGACATGGACCCAACCCGACGTTGCGAGCGTGGTCAATCCTCGGGAGTCGACACCGATGTATATTTTATTGTGTGATGTGTGTAGTGTTTATTTATACCAATACACTAACTTGTAGTTACAAACTCATTTATGTTGCTGACTTTCAAATGTGAGCTTTGCCTAGGAAAGCGTGCGGACACGAGTATGGAGTAAAGCATGATGAAAAAGAACATGAATACTTAGGTAGATTAATGGAATTTGGTTAAACTACAACTTAGACTTTTAAATATACTCAATGAGGAATCCCTAAGTTAATTAACAATTATTTAATCTAGATTTGTCCAAGTTAGTGTTGATATAGTAATAAAATGTGTATATGGTTTGATTTTAACTGTAGTGAAATCCAAGGGAAACTAATAAGTTAGTGGAATTAGACTTGCACGTAACTATTCTAAAAGTTCATAGACAACATGAAAAAAATTTATGTCTTGTGTAGGTGGACCAATAGGAAATAAAGTGCATGCTAAGTGTTATACCAAAAAGGACTAGTAGTTGTTAGTGATGATGTAGTGGGTGTGTCGTCTTATTTAAAACCACACAAATGTAGAGTGATTCCTAGCCACATAATAATAAAAGGTGTTGGAGTATTAATGACCATGAGAAGTTTCTAGAAACACTTCCAAGTGAGTCCAAGTGGGATAGTAACTTAAGCACCAAGTTTTCTTTTCTTTTGTTCCATTTGAACAAAAGAAAAAATAGATAATACGAGTGTAAAGGGGAAAATGATAAGAAGAAAGTAGAATCGGTTGTGTGATGAGAAAGATTAGTTGGAGTTCTTGAATATTAAAGAGAAGTTGATGCTTGGTAGCATAGATGTAACTTGGTGGAAGTTAGAAGACAACACCATTGAAGCTCTAAGTAAGTTAATTGCCCAAATTTTTACATATTTGATTTCAATCCTTTTGGTTGTACATTTTCTTTGTTATTTAGGCTTGAAGGGGAGTAGACTAAACCTTATCTATTTGAGATTTCTATGGTTGAGACTTAAATTTGTAATGGTGTTACTTCTTTGACTTATGAAAATGGATATATATGGTATTAAACATCTTGGTTGAGATCAAAGTCAATGATGTTGTTGACTATGTGTTGAATCGAGATGATATGTGATTTATTTATAGGAAAAAAAATCAACTTTTGGGCATCCAATTAATGAATTCATGATTGTTTTAGAAGTTTGTTGATGCTCTTGAGGAACTAGATTTCATTGTAGAACTCCTTGATTCAAATGATGTTAGTGATGGGTTAACGTTACTTGTAACATTATAAATGTATTTGGGTCAGCTTTGATCATTTTTTTGGGTTTAATGAAGTCTTGGGACAAATTTAGGAGGAAAACCCGAGACTAAATTCAGTTCGAGGCATTTTCGACTACCCTGCAACTTGTGCTTGCTCTAATAGGTTTTTGAGCAAGCTAAGTAATAGCAAGCTAGTTATAAGTTTTAAGCTAGCTCAAAATAGTTTTGAGTCTGCTCAATAGTATTAAGCATGCTCTAAGTTTTTTAAGTTTAATCCATTAGTTTAAGACCGTTTCAATTATGTTTTGAGTTTGCTCAAAACCTAACTGATATCAAACGAGAGTATACCTAAAACATTAAATAAACCAAACTTAATAATCTCTACCATGTTTAAACTACTTCAAAATGATATCAGGGACCTAGCTGATTAGTGTCGAGTAACGATGATTGGCTTGGAGGCATGTGGGAACCGCGAGAGCGCATTTTTGTATAGCTCGGAGCTAAGTAAAACCGGATAGAGAATGCACAATAATTTATACATGTATTTACATTTTTTAATTTGTCAATTGCTTTCTTATGGACTTCCTATTCTTTTATGAGTGTCTGAGGACCAGTTGAACCGGGAAAGTGGCTCTTGGGTGTGGTGTTCAATTAGCTACTAACACCACACGCCGAGTCATTGGATTAAATTTAGATGAGTGTGAGTTTTCCTAGGTAAATCATTAACACCCCTCATCTTGGATAGTCCAGGTTTAGCTAGCTTTGCTGCGTTCCTGATATATGAGTCAGCTTGACTTTGCCGCGACTCAGGATTGTTGTGAGGCGATTTTAGTTTCCGATGGGTTTTTGAATCACTTGGATTCCTCTTCTTAGACTTCGTAAACACTCATATATCATTGTATATTTTCCAGTTTCACTATCATGCATTTTCTTATTTTCAGTTTTATTTACTTTCCTGCATGATCTTTAAACTATATTATTTCTATCATGAATTACTATTTAGATCATGCTAGCATTTACTTATTGGACTCGTCATTATGACCTGAGTGCAGATCCGCAGACGAGCAAGGATAAGGCACCTATGATTGGCGATCTTCTCTGAGGACACTGGAACGGACCTCCCTTCTTTACTTTCGTAGGTTTTTGCTTTTGTATTACATATCTATATATTGTTTTTAATACACTGGGAACGCTTTGGGCTTGAGAGAGGTACTGATACATGTATCTTACACTTGCTTATCCACATGTCACTAGGTATACATGATGTCTATATATATTTTGTAGGGTTCCACACTTTAGGTCGTCCTGACTTTATCTGACTTAGTTATTTAAATTGTAATGTTTAATTTTTCTGCAAATTGTGAAACTTGTAAAAATTTACTAAATGACTGAAAATAATGAAAAGAAAGGCTTATTAGGCTTACGCTGACTTTTTGAGGGCTGACTCCCATGTAGGCTTAGGCCGAGTGGGGCTCAATTTGTGGGAACTGGGGCAGCCACAGTTGGTATCAAAGCTTAAGGTCTTACGCCTAGTTCTTGACTAACCCATAACAAGGATAAGACACAAATCGATAATAGAGTTAGGACATGATTGGAACATATAGTGGAACCCTATGATCCTGACTTAGAGTCTCAGTTGGGAAAAAATGAGAGTTGGGGAAATTAAAATTTGGACTATATCTACTATTTGGTGTGATGTATTATACTATATCAGTAGTAATATGTTGATCAACAGTCGCTTTCTCTTGCTGATAGCTATGACAGATCAGCCAGGACCTATGGATGATAGTGGGGCAACAGGTCCGCGATTTGCTAATGTTGAGGTTGTCCAAACTTTGACATAGAGAGTCACATCCGAGGATCAACGATTAGAGGAGATCCTGAGGATACTCAGATCACGGGTTACGACTACACCATCACCATCACCATCTGCTTCAGCAACGCCCCTTGCTCATAAGGGGAGTGCGCCTACTGTACATGCCACTCAAGCAGCTCCCATCGTACCAATAGGGCTAGTTATCATGAATATAGTGCCAATAGAGACAGAGGCAGTATTTCCCATGCCCCCAACTCTAAAAAAGACAGTGCCACCTATACCCACCAAGACCAATATAGGGGTTACCACAGAGGCAAGACAGTCGCGAGAGTTTTTGCGACAAAGACCAACAAAGTTCTATATGGGTATGAATCTTGAGGATGCTGAGAAGTACATGAAAAGCCACGAGAAGATCCATGAGATACTGACCACTCCTTAGTACATGAGAGCGAGCATTTCTTTTAAGTCACTATTCTGGGAGGCAGACGCTTGGTGGCGCAGTATGGTAGCCACTAAGGGGACGCCTAAGGATTGGGCAGAACTCAAGAGGAGGTTCAATCAGAAATACTTCCAATTTTCGGTCCTAAAGTTAAATAGAGTTGAGTTTTAGAATATCAGGTAGTATCCCAACAAGACTGTTATGGATTACATGGGGCGATACCTACAACTACTTGAGTATGCTTGGGGGAATAGCAGACACTGATGCCGGCCATGCGCATTTCTTTATGAAGGGCTTGCTTTGGGACATTGGAGGCACCGTAGTTACCAAAGAGTCAGAGTTACTACAATGAGCTTATGAACGCAATTTAGCCAGGGACCTACCTAAGTACTTATTTAGAAGAGGTTACAGTAGTTCAGGTATGCGTTCGGTTAGACGACAAGTAAGGGAGAAACTAAAGGAGGAAAACATAGAGGCAGTTCAGGCCTAGAGACTTCAGAGCACAGAGTGTTGGATCAGTAGCACCACCGTCCCAGCCAGCATAATTAGTGCTATTACTAGCTGCTCCAACACGAAGTTACGCCAGTGTACCACAACAACCAGCACAGTCAGTGTTGCATCAGTAGTATTAGCGGACTAAGGGTCGAGGCAGAGGCAAACACAATTGTTACATGCAAGGATATGGACGAGGACAGGGATATGGATAGAGGTCTGATAAGGGACCAAGACATGAGCAGGGATAGAGGTTGATACCAAGGTCAGGGCCACACAGGGCATGCTTCAAGTGTGGTCAGACATTGTTTTTCAAGCAAGATTGTCCGATGCTAGGCAGAGCACCACCACGATGGAGACACAAGCAGGCTCACACGATCACCATCGCACCAGATGCTGTTGTATCTCGTAATCTTATTGAGGGTACGGTTTACATTTCTCATAAATTCATGCATATTATGTTTGATTCATGTTCCACAGTGTCATTCATTTTCGGTCGCATGGTAAATGAGTTAGGGTTGATACCCATTAGGCTAAAGAGACCTTTGATCCTCAGCACGGCTACTGGGGACAAGATATACCCTAACCTACTTTGTATGGATTGCACCGTAGAGATAGAGGGACATGAGCTACCAGCCAACCTACTAGTGTCTGAGTTCCTAGAGTTTGATGCCTTGTTGGGTATGGACTGGTTAGCCGCATTCCATGCACAGCTTGAGTGTTTCAGCAAGGTTAACACGTTTTGAGTTCCAAATTAAGTTGAGTTTAGATTTCAAGGGATTTCGACTAGACTACTGATTACTAGGGGCAGGGTGGCATCAAGTATCGACATTGAGGTGTTGGCCAGTGTACTGAGTATAACAGGGAGATCATAGTCCATGATTGAGGACGTATCAACGATTTGTGAGTTTGTAGATGTTTTCTAGCAGATTTACCAACGTTACTGCCACCCAGGGAGATTGATTTTATCATTGATTTGGTCATTGGGACCAAACTTATTTTCATACCGCCGTACAGGATGGCTCCCATAGAATTAGAGGAACTAAGGACCTAACTAGACAAGTTGTTGTAGTTACCAAGGGGTGCACCTGTATTGTTCGTCAAGAAGAAGGACGGTAGTTTAAGGTTATGCACAGATTGTAGACAGCTCAACTGGTCACAGTGAAGAACAAGTATCGTTGCGACACATAAATGACTTGTTTGACCAGTTGAGAGGCGCTCAGTGTTTCTCTAAAGTCGATTTGAGGTCAGGCTATCATTAGTTAAGAGTTAGAGCAGAACATAGGAGAAGACTGCTTTCCACACTAGGTATGGACATTACACGTTCACCGTCATGCCTTTTCGGCTGACGAATGCACCCGCAATGTTTATGGATCTTATGCACCGGGTGTTGAGGGATTTTCTAGATAGGTTTGTGATTGTGTTTATCAACGATATTCTCATCTACTCCAGGACTCATGGGGATCACAAGGGGCACCTCAGGTCAGTACTACAAACCTTGAGGGAACACATACTATTTGCCAAACTCAGTTAGTGGGAGTTTCGGCTTACAGAGGTCGGATTTGTTGGGTACACCATCTGAGCGGACGGAGAGTCAGTGGACCATGCTAAGGTTAGGGTAGTGATTGACTGGCCAAAACCGACATCGCTGACTGGCATCTACAGTCTCTTAGGATTGGCAGGATATTATAGATGTTTCGTGCAAGAGTTCTCTAATATTACTGCACCGATGACCCAGTTGACTAAGAAAGAGGTCAGTTTCTAGTGGAATGACCAATGTGATTGAGCTTGCAGGACTTTGAAGGAATGATTGACCAATGCACAAATTTTAGTTCTACCTGAGACGGGTAAGGGATTTGATGTGAATACGAATGCTTCAAAGGTTGGTTTAGGGTGTGTTATGATGCAAAATGGCAGGGTGATAGCTTATGCATCTCGATAGCTCAATGTTCATGAGAAGAACTACCCAACACATGACTCCGAGATGGCAGTGATAGTCTTTACATTGAAGATCCGGTGTTACTACTTATATGGTGAGAGGTTCACACTATACACAGACCACAAGAGTCTGAAATACTTGTTCACTCAGAGAGAATCAAATATGAGAAGGAGGAAACAACTGGAGTTCCTGAAGGATTTTGAGTTCTCATTTAAGTATTACTTTGAGAAGGCCAATGTCGTAGCAAATGCATTGAGCTGGAGAGTACCAGATCTAAAGGTTGTGAGATGCCATATGACACATGAATATGCGCTACTCGAGGTAGCCAACATGATATGTTCAGTTGATGTACCAGGTACTAACGAGGTAGTAAATTGTGGACAGATAAGGACTCAAATTGTCTTTATTTAAACTTTATCAAAGGGTTAGAGAGTAGATGAGCAGTTCGAGAGGTTCAGTGAGATGGCTCAGAGTCCAGATCGTCTAGATTAGAGTCAAAAGGCAGACTTGTGTTTAAGATTTAGAGGATGTCTGTGGATTCCATCAGTGGTTAAGATTCGTGACAAGATACTTCAAGAGGCTCATCGATCACGTTTTGTGGTTCATCCAGGTAGGACCAAGATGTTTGCGGATATGCGATGTCTTTTTTTGGTGGTCGGGTGAAGTCTGATGTGACAGAGTATGTCAGAGCGTGTGCGATATGTCAGCGGGTTAAGACTGAGCACCCAGAGGCATGAAGGGTTACTACAACCACATTCCATTCCACAGTGGAAGTTGGAGCATATAGCCATGGACTCTATCAGTAGATTGCCTTGATCTCAGCGTGGGCATGATAGTATTTGGTTGATCATGGACAAATTGACCAAGTCTGCACACTTCCTACCAATCTCTACTACACATTGAGTGGATAGGCTGACCAATTTGTATGAGTGAGAGATTGTCTAACTTTAAGGGGTTATGTTATCAATTGCATGAGACAGAGAGCCATCACAAATTTGACCTAACATGCATGCATAGTTTGGCATGCGGTTGGACATGAGCACCATAAACCATTCATAAACTGATGGACAATCGGAGTGATTGATCCAAGTACTCAAGGACATGTTGAGAATGTGTATGTTAAAATGGTGGTTCTTGGGAGGAATATCTTCATCTGTGTGAGTTCTCATATAATAATAGTTATTAGGCCAATATTGGGATGGCATTGTTTGAGGCACTTTACGGCATGCCATGTAGATCTCCATCATGTTAGGCAGAACCCAAGGATGTGGTAGCTATTAGGCTTGAAATTATGGTAGATCGTACAAAGAAGATTTGACAGATCAGACTACATCTGAAGGGTGTGCAAGAGAGATAGAAGAAGTACTATGATAAGTACCACAGCGGGTTAGAGTATGATGAGGGGCATACATTTATTTGAAGGTCTCTCCTCTAAAGGGTCACAAGAGATTTGGAATTAAAGTAAAGCTCGAGCCGAGTTTCATTAGTCCATTCAGATAAAGAAGAGAATAGGCAAGGTTGCTTATGAGTTGGAGTTATCGCCTCATTTAGGCGAGATCCACCAAGACTTTCACATATCGATGCTCCGATTGGATAAGTCGAGAGGGGGTAGACGGCCATCAGTAGATCTGAGTCACATAGACTTGAGAGAGGATATCATTTATGAGGAGCAGCCTATTCAAATATTGAACCGTCAGGTAAAAAGACTTAGGAACAAGGACATCCCATCAGTCCTCGTCAATTGGCATCATCATGGGGATGGGGAGCTGTCCTGGGATCTGGAGTCCTGTATACGCGAGCACTTACCATACCTATTCTAGATTCCAGCAAGTCATAACTTAAGTTTATTCAATTTTCAGGACAAAATTCTAATTAGTTGGGAAGGTTGTAACGACTCGAAAATTCAAACTCGTGCAACGTGTCAATTTCAAGACAATGACATGGACCCGATTTGACGTGGCGAGCGTGGTCAATCCTAAGGAGTCGACACCGAGGTATATTTTACTTTTGTGATGTGTGTAGTATTTATTTATACTGATACACCAACTTGTAGCTACAAACTAATTTATGTTGCCGACTCTCGAATGTGAGGTTTGCCTAGTAAAGCGTGCAGATATGGGTATGCAGTAGGCCGTAATGAAAGAGAACATGAACGCTTAGGTGGATTGATGGAATTTGGTTAATTACAACTTAGTCTTTTAAATAAATTCAATAAGGAATCCTTAAGTTTATTAACAATTATTTAATCTAGATTTGCCTAAGTAAGCGTTGATATAGTAATAAAATGTGTCTATGGTTTGATTTTAACTATAGTGAAATCTAAGGGAAACTATTAAGTTAGTGGAATTAGACTTGCATGTAATTATTCTAAAAGTTCATGGAAAAATGGAAAAAATGTTCTATGTCTTGTGTAGGCAGACAAATATGAAACAATGTGCATGTTAAGTGTTATACCAAAAAGGACAAGTGGTTGTTAATGATGATGCAGTGGGTATGTCATCTTATTTAAAACTACACAAAGTGTAGAGTGATTCCTAGCCACATAATAATATAAGGTATTGGAGCACTAATGACCATGAGAAGTTCTAGAAACATTTCCATGTCATTCTAAGTGGGATAGTAACTTAAGCACCAAGTTTTCTTTTCTTTTGTTCCATTTGAACAAAAGAAAAAAGAGATAATACAAGTGTAAAGGGGAAAATGATAAGAAGAAAGTAGAATTGGTTGTGCGATGAGAAAAATTTGTTGGAGTTCTTGAAGATCTAAGAGAAGTTGATGCTTGGTAGCATATATGTAACTTGGTGGAAGCTAGAATACAACATCATTGAAGCTCTAAGTAAGTTTTTTCCCCAGATGTTTACATCTTTTATTTAAATCCTTTTGGTTGGACATTTTCTTTATTATTTAGGCTTGAAGGGGAGTAGACTAACCCTTATCTATTAAAGATTTCTATGGTTGATATTTAAATTTGTAATGGTGTTACTTCTTTGATTTAGGAAAATGGATATATATGGTATGAAACATCTTGGTTGAGATCAAAGTCTATGATGTTGTTGACTAGGTGTTGAATCGAGATGATATGTGATTTATTTGTAGGAAACTAATTCAACTTTTGGGCATCTAATTAATTAATTCATGATTTTTTTGGAGGTTTGTTAATGTTCTTGAGGAACTAGATATCATTGTAGAACTCCTTAACTCAAATGATGTTAGTGATGGGTTAACTTTACTTGGACCATTATAAATGCATTTAGTTCAGTTGTGATGATTTTTTTTTTTTGTTTTAATAAAGTTTTGGGACAAATTTGGGAGGTAGACCCAAGACTAAATTCGTTCGAGGCATTTTCAACTACCCTGCAACTTAAGCTTGCTCAAGTAGGGTTTTGAGCAAGCTTAGTAACAACAAGCTAGTTATAAGTTTTAAGCTTACTCAAAGTAGTTTTGAGTCTACTTAATAGTATAAAGCATGCTCTAATTTTTTTAAGTTTACTTAATCAGTTTAAGATTATTTCAATTAAGTTTCGAGTTTGCTCAAAATCCAATTGATATCAAACAAGAGCATACCTAAAACAATAAATAAACCAAACTTAAGAATCTTTAACATGTTTAAACTACTTCAAAATGATATCAAGGACTTAGTTGACTAGTATCGAGTATCAGTGATTGGTTTAGAGGCGTATGGAAGCCGCGAGAGCGTGTTCTCTCGTAGCTTGGATGTAATTAAAACCAGATAGAGAATGCATAGTAATTTATACACGTCTCTACATTCTTTGATTCGTCAATTTCTTTCTTATGGACTTCTTATTCTTCCATGAGTGTTTGAGGACCAGGTGAACAGGGAAAATGACTCTTGGGTATGTTGTTCAATTAGCTACCGACGCCACACCCTGAGTCACTAGTTTAGGTTTAGATTAATGTAAGTTATCCGAGGTAAATCATTGACACACCTAATCTAGGATAGTCCGGGTTCAGCTGGCTTTCTTTGCGTTCCTGAGATATGAGTCAGCTTAGCTTTGCCGCGACTCAAGATTGTTGTGAGGCGGTTTAGGTCTCCAATGAGTTTCAGATTCACTTGGATTCCTCTTTTTTAACATCGTAAACACTCATCTATCGTTGTATATTTTCTAGTCTCACAATCATGCATTTTCTTGTTTTAAGTTCTATTTACTTTCCCGCATGATCTTTAGACTGTATTATTTCTATCATGAATTACTGTTTAGACCCTGCTAGTTTTTACTTACTGGACCAGTCATTATGACCTGAGTGCAGATCCGCAGCCGAGCAAAGGTAAGGCACCGGTAATTGGCAATCTTCTCTAAGGACACTGGAACGGCCCTCCCTTTTTCACTTTCATAGGTTTTTTGTTTTTGTATTACATATCTATTTATTGTTTTTAATACACTGGGAATGCTTTGAGCTTGAGAGAGGTATTGATACATGTATATTACACTTGCTTATCCATGTGTCACTTGGTATACTTGATGTCTATATACATTTTGTAGGGTTCCACACTTTAGGTTGTCTTGACTCTTATCTAACCTGATTATTTAAATTGTAAGGTTTTTATTCCGCTGCAAATTGTTAAACTTGTAAAAATTTACTAAATGACTAAAAATAACGGAAAGAAAGGCTGATTAGGCTTACACTGACTTTTTGAGGGCTGACTCGGGGGTCCACATAGGCTTAGGTTGGGCGAGGCCTAGTTTATGGGAATTGGGGCCGTTACTACCAAATGAGGGAGCGCGCTCCCACCTCAAAAAATAAAAACTATGCTATGTTTTAATTAGAATTTTTTGAGGTCTTAGGGGCTGACTTAGAGGTTCAAAATATAGGGTATTAAACCTATATTAACCGCAAATGATTTGTGATAGGTTTTGGAAAATCGAGAAAGGTCGAGTTACCTGAAAAGTCAGAAAATTGGAAATTAAACCTAAATGATGTAAGTATGGACTTGTTTAATTATAAAATTTGTCTGGCTTTGTAGTATATTTAGTTCATATAGTTTATGGAGTTGAATGGGCGTTATGTACTCTATGATATATTTTAATAAAAAAGGAAACCAATGTATGATGTGATCAGTGATAGTAAACCCTGTAGTTGAGAATATATTTTATAGGAATTGGGTTGGTTCCCGACTTATATATTAATTCTTACTCAACTAAATAGGTTTCGATGACTACACATTCACTAAGAGGGTCTATGATAGAACCATCTGGATAGTGAAAAATGGTCAGACATTACATTACAAGCAATGTGCTGGTCAAGTTATAAGGTTACTGTAGCTGATGGGTAATCGACCTGACCAGTGTTGTTCACAATAATAAATTTCTCGTATATTTATAACTTTTAGTAATGATAACGAAAAATCTTCTCTATAGGGATTTTGCAAACTTCAAAGGAAAGTATTTTTCTAGTTTTTATTAATTTAGTTAATCTAATTAGATGGGAATAAAAATTTTAAATAGCTAAAAACTATGATTACCAACTTAAATAACCAAACTAAATAGACTAATTTAAACAATTCAAATGCAAACTAAATTACGCAATGTTCAAATTTAATTCAATTTAAATAAACAAACATCTAAACAAACCCCACTAGACAATATAATATACTTGGATTGCATTTCAAACACTAGAACATACCATTACTTCATATCATAGTTATAATCATAACACATATGGAATCTTGGAATCATTAAATCCTACTTCATAGTAGGTTGATAGCTTTTAGCCAGCTACATATTTTTCTAAATCAAATGAAAATGCCACATTCTTATCGTTGTAAATCTATCAATTGGATAAAACACAACACCGTAGAAATACGATAGCATTATGCTCAATTAAAATCATGCATAATCTAAGCCAATATTAATCGAAGCAACATAATAAACAACTTAGAACACAATTACCTAAGACATCCACTAGGAAAATGCCTTATAGATTAATCCTAGTTGCTACTTCTATAATTGTTGTCAATAACTATAGACATAGAATCATAATTATAATACCACAATACATATTCATGACTATGCATGCAATACAAATCTTTATTAATTGTAATACTCAAAAACAACTTATTAAATCCATGATTGACGTGTCTGAATAGATTTAAAGCATTAAGTTCATGATTCCTTTATTATAACTATATAACAGTCCAAAGTATACTACATCGCTAGGGTTTGTTTAGATTAACAAACTACTCACTCATACTGCAAATAAATAACACAATAATATGATAGAAAAACAAAATTAAATAAATACCTCTTAAATAAATCAAAGTTCCAATGTAGCTTCAAACATAAACTTAATAATAACTAAACTATGACTCTCATAAACTTGTTAAGAGAAAAGAGGGCACTTAATTTCAAAGCCCTAGGATCCTATTTATAATTTCCTAATGTATACATATCATGGATAAACTCAAATACTTCACATTGATCTAAAACACCCGTAATCGACTTCAACGATTTGTCATCGATTCCATTTTATACACAAATCGCTAAGTAAATCACTGAAAATATCGTTCTACGCTCCGGGATTCAACTGGTGATTCTTAGTGTATTTCTAAAATCGCAGAGAAATCGATGGAATTTTTTGCTGGTGCTTTAGAGAGCGATTCCTAGTGTTAATTAATATCACTGTCTTTTTGCTACACCGCACTGCACCTTTTGCTGCACTTCTTCCTGCATTTAAGTAAATTCTTCACTTTTTATCCCATTTTCTTCCATTTCTTTACTTTTTCTATTTAAATTATGAAATGACAAAAACAAGAGAATACCAAGTGTAATATTAACATTTTCATCTAAAATCAACCTAAATTATACTATAAAATATGTCTAATTATTGACTTGTCAAATACCTCCAAACTCAGCATTTTATTGCCCGAGCAAAGGAATACTCTAAATCATATTCTTTTTTTTTCTTCATTCTTTATAAACTGATTTCAAATTAATTTATCTTATCTTTAAATAATATAAATTTTAAAATAGAAGTGATTTTCAAATGGAATTATATTACCACAAGTAAATAAAAGTTATGATAGAATAGAATAATTTAGATAAAATGAAATATCCGTTAATGATAACTCAACTACCCAATGCAACACCTTTTTAGAACTTAAAGTTCAAAACCAAGGTTAGTACACAATGTAGGTTTTCTCAATCTCCACTGACAAACATTAAGCTTACGATAACTAGTATAGAATCTCAAAACACAAAAACCACTAGATTAATTTTAATTTTTAAAAATATTTATAATAGTACTCGAATCAAAATCAATAAGAATTTTGCCAAGATATCAATAAATATGTCTTTAAAAACATGTTAGATTAAGAAATACTTCATTCAACTATAGCTTCAAGAATCCGAGTTAAATTTTTTTTTTTGAAGATTTTATGAACATTCATTTTTCCTCTCTCATTTTTTTTACTTCATTCTAATTATTTCTTCTTATTATATTTCTTTTGCTTTTGCTTTTGAGTCCCTGCTTCATTTCCTATGGACATTCTCACATTTTTCCCACTATAGATTCTCTAATCCATTTCCTTTGGAATCCATACAATTCTTTATATCTTTGCAAACTCTTGTTAACAGTTCTCACTATCTACTAAAGTTAAAGAAAATATTCTTACTAGCTTATAGAATTTCATTGGTTTCTAACCATTTCTTCTTTTAATTGTGGTATAATAACTTCCTACATATATAATATAAAAATACTCAATCAATAGTCTTTGTATCATAAGATTCTTAGAAATCTGTCTTGTTCATCTTGCACTTTTATTTCCATTTTCTACCTATTATCATGACTAACTCAAGGCATTCAATTTAGTGTTTACATCAACTAGTAAATTTAATCAAAGAGGGTATAAAAATTGGTTCCTTCTATCATAGAATTCATTTGGGTCTATCATGAAATTTATACTTACTTGAATTCGAAAGAAATTTGAAAAATTCATCAACTCACTTAAATATCGGATCAAAAGTTTTGAACTTTGCATTAATGCTTCACTTATCTTCTACTTTTTTTTTCTTTCCATGCTTTCTTTGCTATCCTAGTCATACTTCAACTAAAATACCCCCAAACTCATTCCAAACCTTGTCCTCAAGGTTTAAAAATAAAGTCAGGTTTCTAACAAAATAAATACACCATGTGAAGTGTAAGAGAATAGATATAATAATAAATTAGATAATCAATAAACTTGTTCACAAGTAATTCAAGTCATGCATTAGATAAACACAAAAACCCCCAAACGCATTTGAGAATTTGTCTCAAATAAGTTTGCATATAAAATTTAATCCATTCACCGTAAATAAAAATAGTTCAAAAATTCGATATAAATAAAAAATAATCACGCCATTTTCATACTAGTATTATAATTGAAAACATTCGACTTCAAAACTAATTTTTGAGCAAAATATTTTGAAATTCAAGCTCTATCCTAAATAAAAATCCATGAGAATCAAAAGTATAACCAATAAATGGTGGGGCTCTCATTAATTACCGACTTGAACGTGAATATTTCAAGATTGGAACTCTAGAACTCCTCTAGACACTCCTCCAAGCTTTAATTTTGTATTCCCCTTGCCCAAGTCGTAGTTTGCTCCATATTCTCAAAACTCACCAAGATTTGGATTGAATGTATGAAAACTTGGGTGGAAATCACTTTATACACTAAAATCTAGCTTTGAAAAGTTGAATCTAGTCGAAAATTTGGTCTTTTGATTAAAAAGTTGTAATGATTTGTGAGTGTGAAATGGATAAATGTAGCGATTTTGGGTTTCTGCTTTTAAAAACGTGTAATTGTTCTCAGCGATTCAGGGTTTTTATGGATTCGTTGAGAAATCACTGATAAAATCGCTATAAATGAGCCTTAGTGACTCTGCGATTTCTCCAGTGAATCCTAGTTATAAGTTCAAACCGGTGACAAATCGATGACTCAAAACTTCATTGAAAATTATGCACACAACTGCTCATTTTCTCAGCGAATTCCAATACAAACTCGATTCGCCGGGAAATCACCGACCTATTTTAATTTTTTTAGAATTTAATTGATTTTTCCATATATTTTTTCACAAATATATATCCAATAAAAGATAGAATTATTCAATATTATCATAATTCAACTATTATATGTACTAAACAATAATTTTATTACCATTAATAACTAACTAACATAAAAAGTAATTCATAAATATAATATAATAGGGAAAGAAATTGGCTCGATCTGAAATTATTCCGGAATTAAATTCCTAAAATATCCTCATTATAAGAGTCAAAAGTTGAAAGAATATAAAATCAACTAACTAAACCTAATACTAAAACTGAAAGTAAAGATAGAGTATGAGTGCCTTCCATAAAGCACCTTTGTTTATTGTCGTTGGCTCGATTGAACCACGCAGTCCTAATCTAGTTCTAAATTAAGAAGTTGTTCTTCTATACCACATTTAAAAACAATATCCTCATTCCCAATTAATATTTTGATAGTTCCTTGTGTTGCATCGAATGTTGCATTAGTAGTTGTTAGGAAAGGTTCCCCTAATATAATACCTACGTCATCCTCTTGTTTATGATCCAAAATAATGAAATCTAAAAAGAAACTAAATTCTCCAATTTTAACTTCCACATCTCTAAGTATACCCATATTCTCTATTATAGATCCATCATCAGAAGAAACTATAATATTACGATCTTTATCATTTTCCCCACTTGGAAAATTGTATCTAAAAGATAATAGAAAGTTAGGGTGTTATATGATGTGTTTTAATTACATTTTACATTCTCAAATTTCCTACTATTGATAAAAATGGAGATTGTTATGCTTCTTGATTTATCATCCTTATTCTTATTAGTTATTTTTTTTGTTCTTTCGTAAAAAAAGGAATTGATAAAATTCAGTCCCTTTACTATCTTAATATTTAAATTGACCCCTCTAAGGTCATGCAACGTTACAGGATTTGAACTCAACATTTTCTTCCGAATATCCTTTTTAACACTTGAATGTTGAAATTGATTTATTTTTTTATCGTTAGGAGTGTCTTCAACTTCTTCATTCTTTGAAATATCATTTTCAATTTCCATATTTAATGCATTGATTGCATATACTTTAATATTTAGACTATTATAATGATTTGATTCTAAAGAATCATTATCTTTAATTTCTTTACTAAGCAATTCATTAGAATTAATATAGTTATCTTGATTATTGAATTTGAAAGTGACAATTTTGTCTTCGAATTCCATAAACATAGTTCTTTCAAAGATATCTAACTTATCCTTAATCGTTTTCAGAAAAGGTCTACCTAACAGTATAAATGGATAATTAGGTGATATTGAATCTCCTATTTTCATGACATAAAAGTCAGCAAAGAATATTAAGTCATCTATTTTTACTAAAACATTTTCCAATAAACCATAAGGTTTAACTTCTGTGTTACCAGCCAAAGTAAGATTAATAGGTATATTAGTTAACGAACCTACTTTCACATGATTCATAGAGTTTTAGGAACACCACATTAATTAATGCTTCATTATCATAAATAGCAGAGTCTATAAAAAGAAGTTCCTATTGTAATAGGTATTTCAAACATTCCTGGATCAAAATATTTCTCATATATTTTCTTTTTAATCAAAGCAGACAACTTTTTTCCTAAGTTTACTTTAGATTCTTCTAAGAGTTTATCCTTAGATTTGGAGAATTCTTTCAAAACATCATCATAGTTAGAAAATTGCTTAATTGATTCCATCAATGGTTTATTGGTTTCTATTTTCTGAAGTTCTTCAAGTATGTCTTCATTGTTTTCTTTCTTCTTAGCATCAGCTAATCATTGTGGAACGGTAGAATTTGAATGAATATCTTCATTTATCAGGAAACTTATCATCTTTCTCTTCATCGACTATTTCAGACTTTTATAAAGATTTTTCATATGCTTCAACTCTGGCTAAATACCATGGATACAGCCTTCCAGGAAAAGGTGGATATTTCAATTATTTAGCCATCCATTCTCTAGTAGGAATGACATTAGCCATCATTTATTCTTTTTCTTCTTCTTTAATAGTTTTCTGTATTTTCTTTTTCTTTATATCCCTTGTAGGTATCTTTTCAGGTATATGTGTGTCTTTCTCCTTATCACTAAATAAAGCATTAACTTGTGCTTGGCTAGTAGGAACAATTTGAGTATGTGCTTTAGTTTGATTAATGAATATATTAAGTTGTTGGTCCATTTGACTTAATTGATTTTTTAATTCATTAATATCACCTTGTAAGACTTGAATTATTTGATCTTGCTCCTTGTTTGAATTTTCTAATGGAATGATTCTTTCAATCCATGTAGGTGACCTAAAACTTTGATAAATCTAGTTATTTAGAGCATTTCCTATATTTTGTCGTAGATAATTTGTATAGTCATTATAGTTATAATTAAGTTTAGTAAATCCAGATAATTATTCATCATCACATTAGCTTCTTCAATTTTGTCTTCTCGCATTAAAGGGCATTCATTATCAAGATGATTATTATTATTACAAAAAGCACAAGGTTTCACTTGGATTGATTTATCTTTTAATAATAGCTTAACCATACTTTTTAATTCATCAGTTGTATCATCTAATGTGTTCAATTCTCTTTTCTTCTCTTGACAAAGTATCTTATTTATGGGTATATTCCTTTCACCATATTGCTTAGATTTTTTAGCTATTTTATTAATAGTTTCTATAGCTAAAGTTGGTGTTAGTTCGAATAAAGATGCTCAACATACTATGTCTATAAATCTTCATTCTAGATGGTTTAATCCTTCATAGAAAAATTGCTTTAAAGCTTTTTCTGTAAATCCATGTTGTGGATATAATGAGATCAATCTTTGATACCTATTCCAAAACTCACTAAAGGACTCCTCAGTTTTCATCTTAGCATTACTAATTCTTTGTCTTTGTAAACTAATTTTGTGTCCTGGGACGTATTTATCTATAAAAGCTTGTAACATTTCGGACCAAGTGGTTATGGAATTTAGATGAAGATAGAAAAATCAATCTATAGCTTGAACTTTTAATGAAGACGGAAAGGCTTTCAGTTTAACATACTCAAGTTCTACATCCATAGGTTTCATCGCATTTACTCTATATATATATTCCCTAATAAATTTTTGAGGGTCTTCATCATCTTCACCATGAAAGTGAGGTAAAAATTTGATAAGTCCAAACTTTAATTCAAAGTTTGAGAATTCTAAAGGAAAAGCGATGCACATTGGCTCATAAGCCGCTACATTTTTATCATATTGCCTAAAATTTAGTTAGAGCTTGTCTTCCATCATATATATGACATACAATGAGAAAGATTCCTAGGAAATTATATTAAAATCTCTTGTAACAGAGCCAAAAATTGACATGTGTCGAGCGTGCACAATAATAAATTTTACGTATATTTATAACTTTTAGTAGTGATAAACGGCATATCGTCTCCACATGGATTTTGCAAATTTCAAAGGAAAGTATTTTTTGGTTTTTATTAATTTAGTTAATCTAATTAAACGGGAATAAAAATTTTAAATAACTAAAAACTATTCTTAAATAACCAAACTAACTAAACTAATTTAAACAATTCAAATGCAAACTAAATTAATCAATGTTCAAATTCAATTCAATATAAATAAACAAACATCTAAGCAAATCCCCACTAGATAGTATAATATACTTGGATTGCATTTCAAACAGTAGAACATACCATCACTTCATATCATAACTATAATTATAACACATGTAATCTTTGAATCATTAAATCCTACTTCATAGTAGGTTGATAGCCTTTAGTCAGCCACCGATTTTCCTAAATTAAATGAAAATGTCACATTCTTATCATTGTAAATCTACGTATTGGATAAAACGCAACACCGTAAAAAATACGATAACATTACACTCAATTAAAAGCATGCCTAATCTAAATCAATATTAACCGAAGCTGCATAATAAACAACTTAGATCACAATCACCTAAGACATCCACTCGAGAAATGCCCTATAAATTAATTCATAGTTACTACTTCTATAATTGTTGTCAATAACTATAGACATAGAATCATAATCATAATACCACAATACATATTCATGACTATGCATGCAATACTAATCTTCATTGGTTGTAATATGCAAAACAACTTATTAAATCCGTGATTGATGTGTATTAATAGATTTAAAACATTAAGTCCATGATTCTTTAATTATAACTATATAGCAGTCTAAAATATACTACATTGCTAGGGTTTGTTTAGATTAACAAACCACTCGCTCATGCTGGAAATAAATAACTTAATCATATAATAAAAATAGAATTAAATAAATACCTCTTAAATAAATCAAAGTTCCAATGTAGCTTCAAACATAAACTTAATAATAACTAAACTATGACTCTCATAAACTTGTTAAGAGAAAAGAGGGCACTTAATTTCGAAGCCCTAGGATCCTATTTATAATTTCCTAATGTATACATATCATAGATAAACTCAAATACTTCACATTGATCTAAAACACCCGTAATCGACTTCAGCGATTTGTCATCGATTCCAATTTATACACAAATCGCTAAGTAAATCACTGAAAATATCATTCTATGCTCATTCAACTGGCGATTCTTAGTGTATTTCTAAAATCGCTGAGAAATCGCTGGCTTTTTTATGGTGATTTAAACAACAATTCCTAGTTTTGATTCAAATCCCTTGCTAATCGTTGGCTTTTTGCTGCACGGCACTGTGCCTTTTGCTGCACTTTTTCCTGCACTTAACCAAATTCTTCACTTTTAATTCCATTTTCTTCGATTTCTTCAATTTTCCTATTTAAATCCTGAAATCACAAAAATAAGAGAATATCAAGTGTAGTATCATCATTTTCATCTAAAATCAACCTAAATTACACTATAAAATATGTCTAATTATTGACTAATTTTATAAAATGGGGAAAATCACAATGTAATAGCGATTGACTATATGACTCACATATGTTTATCTATTGGATTATATGATTTTCATATACCCTAGTAGCTATGATTGGTTCATATTGTTATTGCATTTCATTCTTGATTATTATATGTAGGCTCGATAGTTTTGTGAATCCGTACTTACTGAGCAAGTTGGAGTGCTTACCCCAATTAATATTTTAGGATTACTGACGATTGCTACAACTACGGGACAAAGAAGGTTTAAGTGTCTTGATCTTCTCTTTGATGTAATGATTCTTCCCTTGTTTATATATTTGTATTGAATTACAGTTTTGTAATATCACAAAGGTTGAGAGGTTTTATATAACTGAGGTTTATTCTGATTTGATTTGGTTTTATATATTGTGTTTAATATTGCGAAAAAGTTTTTAAATTTCACCGCGTCTATTATTCAATTTTATTGTCGATATTCAAAATACAATTATATTTATTATGTAATAATGGTAAGGCTATTGGCTCTAGTTAAGTCTGGCTAGTGTACAGAGGCTTAATTAGGGTTTCAAGCCGAACGATTCCTTAATTTGGATCAGGGTCATTACCTTCTTAATTGTTATTTTTCTTAGTAATAGAATGCGAACTTCTGTCCTGCATGGTCTATGTCCTTTAAATAAATTATGTAAAATAAAATCTTACTATACATCATTTAGAGTTTTTGGTTATAGTTATTTTCTAGTATCTTCGTCCATTTAATAATCACAAACTAGATTATAGATCTGTTCAAGGGACATTTCTAGGTTACAGTACCAAACATAAAGGGTACAAGTGACTTTTACCATTTGGTCGAGTATACATCTCTCGACATGTTCAATTTAAAATGTCATCATATCCTTTCGCATCATCTATTGCCACATATTACAATTTTCTTATTCGGATGCTTATTTTTATTATTCTTTCCTCTCAAATTGTTACTTCATGCTCTACTCTCGTTACTCCCATATCTAACAATATTTCAACTCCTACTTCAAACACCTTTGGTTCCACCCATCATTTTATTTCAACTTCAATTGATACATCTTCTTCCACTCAAACTGACCTCCTCCTCTAACTAGTCATCCGATGACCACATGACGCGTGTCGAATGCGTCAAAATATATAATCCCGATAAGATTCCTAAGGACCACAAGAACCGCAGTGGTGGCAAGCACGAGGTTGATCCAAGAAGACCAAGTTTTCAACCTAGGTTAATGAACTAAAAATTAAATCGGGGGATTTGCAAAAGTGTTCTCAAAAGTTCACCAAAAATAAAGAATAAAAATACTATGTGAATAAATCAATCAAGAAAAACAACCTAAACCATCGATATCACAAACTTCCTCATTTTGACATAATTATACATATGATCATTAATCCAAATAGAGCATGTGATTCAAAGTAATTTAGAGTAGCTATAGACCCAGTAACGTATGCGGTCCTCGCACTTCCATATCTCGATGGTCAAGTTACAACAATGACTACTTCTCTAGTCAAACACACAACCTGGACTCAAGCGAATTATGTTTAATGTATTGACTGCAATGGGTTGTGAAGGCGCTGCATCTAGATAGCTAGATCACTAGTATGTTCAATTTAGCCAAGATCCCTGAGGTACTCAATCGATCCCAAAAGAGGCTAATCAATTGGTAGGATCAGTTGCCACTAGTGTGGACTTATTGCATAGGGTCAGATGTTTATGACTCATTGGCAAAGGAATCGAGGTTTAAATATAGATTTAACCTCAATTATTAAATCAATAACCAAGGGAATAAATATCAATGAAAAGCAATTTAAATAAATCAAAGTAAATCTCATATATGTGTATGCCAAAAAAGTAGTTTTCTCCACCTCCGGTCTAGATCGATGAAGTTAGCCAGATATGTTGCTTGAAAACTCCATTAAAATCCAAAGAGAAAATAAGAAAACAATGGTTTTTTGAGAAGAAGAGAGAAAATAGCAATGTGTAACCATCCAAAAGTGTGTTCTCCCCAAAAATACCTAAGACCTCATACAAAAGACTTTCTGATTTACTCTTTGAAAGAGAGAGAAATTGAAATTGGGGGTTGGTAGAGTGACTCGTGCGTTGAGGCCGATTTGGTGGCTGTTTGGGCTTCAGTCCAGGGTCAAGACATGTGTCACGAAGCGATTGGTTGAGCTGATGCTGCCTGCTGATGTGTCATGTAGAGATTGAAGGCGGAGGCTGTTGTGGCGTGTGTTGGACCAGTAGAAGATTGCCACGTGTCTGCTGCTGGAGGATGGAAGAATCACGCAAAAGTGTGCGAATAAGTGGGAGAGAGCACCTGCACAAATCTCGAGGTGAGTTTACGGTAGCTAAAACGAGGAAGACTATTAAGAACACGCTGGACGTGTGGTGATGCAACACGTGGCAGCTGGTGGGAATGAAGGGGGAGAGTTCGTGTTACTCGAGCAAATCTGGGAGTCTGTAACGACACACATCCCGAGGAGATCCGAAGGCTACTAGAGTTGAGGAGAAATCGCATGGAGGGACTGAAAATGTGGGAGACGATGACACACAAATCTTAAGGCAAGGTGATGCCATTTCTTCTCTTCTCAAATGATCGATTGTGCGTGTCTCGAGGTAGATTTAATGGCAATCATTGAACATTGGCCTAAACATGTTACTCTTCTGCGTCACTTGGCCTGCCGGTCACTCTTAACCAATTGTGCAGTATGTAACTCGAGAAAAATCCTTTGGTATCTAATCACTGCATATAAATACTCCAATTTGCATAGTTCCCCCCCAAGATTCAATCGTGCACTCCAATAACCCTAAAAATAACAAATAAGGACTATTAGGCTAATATTTTGGAGACTCAACAACAAAAAATATATAAATAACATAAATAATATGACATGATTAACGAAATATCACCACACATGCCAAAAATGGCATTTTTAAACCCAAAGTTTTAGTACATGAATCTACCCATATTTTTGAATCTAATATTTTTGTCTTTGCCTCTTATACCTAAATTGGAAACAAGCAATATTAGAAGAGTACAATGCCTTATTAGCAAACCAAACTTGGTCTTTAGTTTCTCAACCTCCTAACCGAAAGATTGTTGGTTGTGTGCAAGTAGTTGTTCAAATTATAGAAAAATGTAGATGGCTTAATTGCTCATTATAAGGCGTGATTGGTTGCCTATGGTTACTCTCAGACCCCGAGTTTTGATTTCACTAAAACTTTTAGTCTGGTGGTCAAGCCTGCAACTACTCAAATTGTGCTTTCCATTGCTACAGCTCGTGGATGGGTGATTAATCAATTGGATGTCAACAATGCCTTTTTAAATGGTGCACTATCTGAGGAAGTTTTTATTGTTCAGCCTCCTGGCTTCATTCAAAATGAGAACAAAATCTTTCTTTTATACAAGTTGCATAAGGTATTATATGGGCTCAAGCAAGCTCCTCGTGCTTAGTTTGACAAATTGAAATCTACATTGCAATACTTGGGTTTTCAAAATTCTAGGGCTAATACTTCTTTGTTCTTGCGATTCACTACCGTTGGCTCTATTTACATCCTTGCGTATGTAGATGATATTATTGTGATTGGGAGCAACATGGAGGAGGTAGCTTCTATTATTTCATTACTCAACAATCAATTTTCATTAAAAGATCTTAATTGTATTCATTTTTTCCTTAGTATAGATGTTCAACATGCAAAATGTGGGGTCTTCATATTTCTCAACATGCTTACATTAATGACATTTTGACTAAGGCAAAAATGTCCAATGCAAAATCGTTGCCAACTCTAATGGCTACTAATCTACATCTCTCAACATATGATTGTAAACCATTTGATGATCCAACCATATACATAAGTATTGTGGGGGCTTTACAGCACACAACAATTACTCGTCTGAGATTGCTTTCAGTGTCAATAAAGTAAACCAATGTATGCATTCTCCACTCGACACATATTGGAAACCTGTAAAATGTATCTTGCGTTATCTTTGAGATACATTATCTCATGGGTTATTTCTATATCGATCTCATGAACTCTATCTTCATGCCTACTGTTATGCTGATTGGGGTTCCGATCGTGATGATTGTCAATCTACTACTGACTTTTTATATTTATTTTGGTAACAATCTTATCACTTGGGGTTCAAAGACACATCTAACTGTCTCTCGATCTAATATATAAGTGGAATATAGAAGCTTAGTTGTTGCTTATGCAGAAATTATTTGGCTCTATTGGACGAAATCAAAGAGAAGTAAAATTGAATAGAGGAGAGAAGAAAAACTGATCTATATAAAAGGAAGAAAAACAAGAACTGAAAATCTGGTTCTTTTATTTCTTGATGCTGCGATCTATATATAAACATATTTGCACGTGTATTTTAATACACTTAAGTAACAAGAACTAAAGTTGGAATAAAACTCTTATCCTAAAAAATAGAAACTTGTATCATAATCTAACTTATCAACAACTAAAGGATAACTTAAAGAGCAAGAAACATAATAACGAAAAATAGATAATTGAATGTTGATGTCCCTAATACGTTGCAATGAGCTTAAAAGCAATATCGTTAATACTCCTCCTTGCTTTGGTTGCTTTGCAAACTCCAAGCTTTTCTCTAAGAAATTCGAACTTGCTTCTTGACAGAGGTTTGTTAATATATCACTAGTTGAAGATCGACTTGCAATACTTCAATTTAAATAAACCTTCCTTCACACTTCTCTAAGAAAGAATAATTTGATGTTGAAGTGCTTTGTTTTCCCATGAAAAACAGGATTATTAGAGATAGCGATGGCGAACTTGATTGTCAACAAACAACTCTGTGCATTCTTTTTGCTTCAAATGTAAATCTTCTAACATTTTCCTTAACCATAAAGCTGATTTGCAAATTCTTATTCTTGCGATAAATTCAAACTTCCATTGTTGATTGAGCCACTCGTACTTTGCTTTTTAGAACTCCAAGAGAACACTCTGAATCAAACTTGAAAAAATAACCGGATGTACTTTTCATATCATCAAGTGAGCTCCCAATCACTCGTCAGAGTAGCCATGCAACACATAATTCTGACTTGCATAAAATTTGATTCCATAATTCAATGTCCCCTTCACATATCTAAGGACTCTTTTAGCAGCTCTGAGATGCGTTTCAGTCGTACAATTTTATAAATCTAGATAATAGACTTACGGAATATAGGATATCAGGCCTTGTAGCAGTTAGATACATAAGACAACCTACTAAGCTTCTATAGTAGGTTTCATCAACCTTTTCAGCTTCGTCTTCTTTGCATAGCTTCTCTTTTTGACATATGGGAGTATCAACACTCTTACATTCATCCATTCTAAATTTCTTCAAAATCTCCTTGGCATACTTTCTTTGACAAATGAAGACTTCTTTTTTCTTTTGTTTTGTTTCCATCCCTAGAAAGTAAGACAACTCTCCAAGATTTGTCATCTCGAAAGTTTGCATAATTTCTTCTTTGAACTTTCTCACAAGTTCTTCATTACTTCCTGTGATCAACAAGTCATCAACATAAAGTGAAACAACCACAAAACTGATTTCATCACCTTTGATGTAGAGAGTCGATTCATTGAGGCTTTTGTTAAAACCCAACTCCGTCAAGTGCTCATAAATTCTACTATACCGGGCTTTTGAGCTTGTTTCAGACCATACAAGGCCTTCTTAAGAAGGTACACATCATCTTCTTTTCCTTTTGCAAAAAATCCTTCAGGTTGCTCTACATAGATCTACTCTTCCAATAAGCCATTCAAGAAAGCTGATTTGACATCAAGTTGATAAACTTTCCAGCTCTTTTGTGCGGCTATTGCAAGCAACAACCTGATTATCTCCAATCTAGCAACAGGAGCGAAAGTATAGCCTTTCACAACAAGCCTAGCTTTATGCTTGTTGATTGAACCATCAGGATTCAGCTTAGTTCTAAACACCCATTTTACGCCTATCACTTTTCTATCTTTAAGCCTTTTCACTAGTTGCCAAGTTTGATTTTTCTCAATCATGTTTATCTCCTCCTCCATGGCAGCAACCCATCTTGAATCTTTTGCAGCTTCCCAGAAGTTTGAAGGTTCAAGTAAAGCTACATTGCATGATTGATAAATTTCGGAAAGTGATCTCATACCTCTAACTGGTACATCATTAACCAACTCATCTCGATTGAGTTGTAATTTTGAAACATGGATAGGTTCTGAAATTGGATGCTTGCTTTTCCAATCCCTCTCATCATTTTCCATGAAATATACATCTCTGCTTATCAGAATTTTCTTGGTGTTTGGTTGGAAAATTATGTATGCTTTAGAAGTTAGGCTATAACCTATAAAGATCCTTTCTTCTGCCTTTTTGTTTATTTTGTCCCTTTTAATTTGAGGAACATAAACAAAACAAAGACATCCAAATACTTTGAGATTTTTCAAAAAAGGTTTGAATCCAAACCACACTTCATATGGAGTTCTTCCAACTACTGCTTTTGTAGGCAACCTATTTAGAAGAAAGACTGCAGTATGTGATGCTTCTGCCCAATACTCTCTCGGCAAATTCTTCTCAAACATCAAGCATCTGGCCATCTCCATTATGGTACGATTTTTCCTCTCACTAACTCCATTTTGTTGTAGAGTATATGGAGCAGTGAGTTGATGTTCAATTCCAGCTTCTTTACAAAATAGACTGAACTGATTTGAGGTATATTCCTTGCCATTATCTGATCTCAAGACTTGAATTTTGTGACCACTTTGTGTTTCAATCCATTGCTTGAATTTCCAAAACACACCAACAACTTCTGATTTGAATTTAAGAAAATAGATCCAACACATTCTTGAGTAGTTATCAATGAAAATTAAGAAATACTTACTCCCATTTAAAGATGGAGTATTATAAGGTCCAGACATATTAGTATGAATCAGCTTCAACTTCTCAGTGGCTCTCCAGGTTGCCTGTTTAAAGGGAAGTCTTGTTTGCTTTCCTTGTTGACAAGCAATGCAATCTCGAATATCTAGTTCAAGATGAGGAAGTCCTTGAACCATATTCTTCTTCTGCAAAGTCATCACAGCTTTATGATTGAAGTGTCCAAGCCTTTTGTGCCACAATTCTGCATTAGTTTTCATGGCTGAATAGGCTGCATTTTCCTCCTCCAAATGATCTAATGCAAAGCTTTTCCCCTTCATGTTAACTTTAAACACATCTTCACCTTTTGAATCTTTGATCAAACATTGATTGTTTTCAAAGATTATTTTGAAACCTTTCTCAAGAAGTTGGCCAACACTTAACAAGTTTTGGCTTATATTAGGTACAAATAATACATCTTTGATTAGTTTTGTACCCGAAATACTTTCAATTTCAACTGTGCCTTTTCCCTTGACCGCAAGGTACTCGCCATTGCCAATTCGAACTTTGGAGGTTACAAAAGTGTCTAATTCTCGGAAGAGGTTTCGATCGAAAGTCATGTGGTTTGTACAACCACTATCTACAAGCCACTTATCACTTGTACTACTTGTTGCAAAACAAGATGCAACAAAAAGATGCTCATCCTCTTCTTGATCTGCAACTTGTGCAACATTCTTTTGTTGAAGATTGACTTAAGTCACTTGTTTTTGTTGTGGATTACTTTTACATATTTTCTGATGATGTTCCATCTTCTGACATTTCTCACATTGTTGATCCGGTCGCTTCCAACATTTAGAAGGGTGATGACCCTTTCTTCCACAAGTGCTTACAAGGAGGAAAATCATATTTTGTTCCTTATTAGTGTTAGGAGAATCAAAACCTGAATTTCCTTTCTTGTTCTTCTCAACTTTCTTCCTTTTTTGTCCTTGACTAAATTTAGCTCCGCAGCCAATGCACCTTCAACAGACCCTTCAGATCTAATGAGGTTTCTTTGTTCCTATGCTTGCATAGCACTCAACAATTTCGCCAAACTAACGTTGGCCAAATTTCTTTATTTTCAAGTGATGAAATAGTAGCATCAAACCTTGCCGGGGTGGTTACAAGGATTTTTTGCACAATCCTAGAGTCTGAAAATTTAGAACCGAGTAATCTCACTTTATTCAGGTTTCCAAGTAATCTATCAGAATACTCCTTCACTGTCTCTCGAGTCCTTCATTCTCTCGAAGCTCGAATTCTCGATTAAGTTGAGAACCTTCATTCCTTTGATGTTTTCATCTCATTCGTACTCTCTTCTTTAGGTAGTTCCATACTTCAAAGTTCGACTTTAATGACTTTAATGACATAATCCTTACGAAGACTTGAAAGAGACAAATCGGCAAAATAACATAGCTCTTGCCTTAGATTTTCTTGACTTTCTCTCTTTGTAAACATATATAATGAAATTAATTGAATTGTCAAACTATACATTTCGAAATATCAACATCATCAAAACAACCCACATGTGTTTATTTATATTTAATCTTCACGGTCTTAAGGGGTATAGCGTGCATAGTGGGAAAAAAATGAGCATCCATATATACTCTAATTGAGGCGGAGACATCAAGTTTAATTCTTACAACTTTAATTCGTACAACTATATTTTCTTGGTTTCTTTCGAACCATGGAGTTGGACAAATAGATCGACTTCCATTAGATTGGATGAGCAAAATTAAAAAAAATGGCTAAAAACAAATTGAAGCCCTTATATATATAGTTACATCAAAATATATCTATGCTTTGTCTTTTCTTTTCCTTGGACTATGGAATGATCGTAAACGCATGGTCGCTTTAGCTAGTTAAGCGATGTAGTTGAAATTAAAATTTTTAGTTGAAATTAAATTTTTTTTTTCATGAGATGTTGAAATTAAATTGAAAACATATATACATATAGATTTAATTTAAATTTTCATTAATATTAGAAGTTTGGATATATAAAGTTTTTTTTTTTTTTTTTTTTTTTTTTCGATAAAGCGCCAAAGTGGAGCTACGGTGATGTTTTGCCAAAATGTCATGGAGTTGAATGAATAGTGTCACATCCTTTTGTGGCACTATTCACATATCATATTACTATTAATTATTTTTATTCTTTTTTGTTTTGGTATTTTTTTTAAATTATCTTTGTAATTGTATTATTTTGAGATTGCAAATCGAATTAAATAAAAAATGATAAAAAGTTAATAGTGTAAACTACAGAAAGTGTTGATGCTTGGAGATGTGAATAATGTAGTTAATGTCACTTGTTTATATCAAAATTGATATACATTTAGTTTGTTCTTGATTTGTTCTTTGAGCGACAAAACAATCAAATAATATCGATATCCACGTAGTTTGATCAACAACGATTTTGATCTGTTGGCTTTGAGCGAACAACAGTTTTGATCTGTTAATTTGAAACGACAACAAAACAGCAGAACAAATGCCACGTAGGCTATCCACGTAGGCTAATCAGCAACAGATTTTGATCTGTTGCTGATTAGCAACAAACTAGCAACAAACCATTTAAAAATCAATATCTAAATGGTTTTACTTGTTACAAACCATTTTCAATTTTTCACGTACCATTTTCACCTCCCTCCAAAAACATTTTCACTGCTCCAAACCCATTTCACCTCCAAACCCATTTTCACTGCCAACCCGCCACCACCGCCGGAGACCATCCGCGACCACCGCCGGAGACTCTCCGCGACCACAGCCGGAGACCCGCCGCACCGCCGATGCACCGTCCCTGCACCGTCGCTGCTCGTGAGCCGTCGCCGCACCGTCGTTGCGCGCAAGGCCAGATCCGCCGCCGAGGTAAGCCGTCGCCGCCGCCTCGCCCTACACCAGATCCGCCGCCGCCGAGGCAAGCCGTAGCCGCCGCTGGTTGGACGCCTCTGAGCCGCTGCTGGTCGAACCCGCGCCGCCGCTGGTTGGACCCCTTGCCGCCGCTGCACGCACCGTGATCCGCTGCCGGTCGGACCCGCGCCGCCGCTGTCGGTCCCGCGCCGCCGCTGGTCGGAGTTGCGCCGCCTTCCGCGGTCCTTGCGCCGCCATCCGCCTGGTCGAATCGCGCCGTCGCAGCTCGAAGGATACCCCAGCCGCCGCCCTCCGCCTCATCGCCTCCGCAATCTTCACCGCCGCTGGTTGGGCCCGCCTCCGCCGCCGCCGCTGCTCGGCCCGACTCCTCCGCCGCTGGTCGCACAAGCTTCGGTTTGCATTTTCTTGATATCTTCACCTTTTACTTCAGTTGCTGTCGCTGTTGATCATTGATGACAAACTATCTTGCTAGAAATTATACATCATCAAATTCACAAACTTAGTACTTCAAATTAGAATTTTCTTGTGAAGACTGGTAGAATAGGTTGGGATAAATGGGTACTTTGCAACTGATGTTGGTCATTATGAAAATCATTTTGATTGAACTTCCATGCTCAATATTCTGGAATCAACTAACTTGCAATGAAGCATGGCTTGCTGTGGTTGTTATGTCCAACTTCTCTCCTTGGACTCCACAATGTTATTCACTATTGAGTTCTTAGTTTGGTTGGCTCAGGCTTGTTTGTTTTAGTTTGTAAGTGGCCTATAAGGGCCATTATATTTGTCCTTTTACTCCTCTTGAATGCACCAGATTAGTCCAAACCTCAACATTTTAAATAGGGAAAGATTTTAATGGGCCTTAGTTTCAAATACTGAGAGTGACAACTTGGTGTAAGGTTCAAGCTAGGTTGTATATAGAAACAAAATGGTGCATCAATAAAGAAAGAAAAGATCTCAACCACTTAAAGCACGTACACACAAGTTTCAAATTCTAATAATGAATTTAGGTCCAATGGAAAGTATACAGTAGCCCATGTATTTCTGCCCTGTGCAAGCCCCGTATTAGCTTGTTGGTATCTGAGAGAAACCTGTTGAAATCAGTTCATGGTCTTTCTTTTGAAGTGCTTAAAAGAGTTGGAAACATCTGAAATATTGTCATCTTAGTCCCTTGTCATATGAATATCTTCGTAACTGAAATCGTACTAATTTTGTTGAAAGAGCTCTTCCTTTACTAATTGGATGATTAGCTTCACAAATTAATGCTGATGCTGAAATTGATTTTTCTCTTTCTCTATTTTCTTTTCATTTTTTAGGTCAATACTGATTTTGACGTTTTGAGGCGTAACGATCTTGATGAGTGAAATTGTAAGAAGAATATAAAGCTTTAATATTATAGTGGATATTATATTAGGTTTCTTATGGGTAGAAATTTAAGATTTTGTAACATTTAGGGTACATGAATGACGGGCTTGACTTTTGAGGAGTATTTTGGGCATATAGAATCATACACATGAGTTTTGGCTTGTGTAGGATATAAATTTTGTTGATATGTGCTCAGTAGTCCCACCTTATAGAGCTTTGATTCATACTAATGCATAAGGAGGCAAACTTACCTCACCATTTGGGTTGCAAGTTTCAGAGAATCCTTTGGTATGTGCATTACATACATAGTTTAATATTTGCATTATAGTTTAATATTGTAAGATTAGTTTGTTATGTTTTCCATAAACTATTGTACGTACCTTAAATAAATGTGCATGACATACATAGTTTAATATTGGCATTATAGTGATACTTCACTTAGAATATCAAGTGAACACTCCACGTACACATATATATCTCTAGCTTTGGTATCGTCAATGCACACATATAACATGTTAATAAGTCTCTCTGATTCTGTTGAAAAAATCAGAAAATACTTGGCATCGGATTAAATGTTTGTTGGAGTAAGCGGACACCTCACAAGAAACATAACAATATAAGATTAATTATCTACCAAATATATATTGTTTAAGACAAGTTTCTTGTAGGCACTAGTGTTATAAAAAGAGGACTTTTCAAAATTTACTTAGGATTATATTCAAAAGTTAACGGTGCCTTCAAGACACCGTAGTACACCATGTTTTATAAGTACACGATCTTCGTCATTTGTTTGTGATTAGTTGGTTGATTAAGTAATATCTTTTATGGTCAATAAATCAATACGTAATTACTTAAGTTGTAATTGCAATGGATTTCAAAGATAAAGTTGTACTTGCAACTAGACTATAGAAATCTTTGGTTATGGAGACATGATGGTGACTTAGTATTGCTGTTAGAGGAAGCACTAGAGAAACTGATGAGTTGAGGAAGTATTAATAGCAATAGTAGTGAAAGCATGAAAAGGAGACAAAGATTGTGCATAAAAAGTTGGGATTTCATGGCTTCCCACTTTGCTATCAAGGAATCAATTTTTCTCACAATTTCATTGGGAGAGAATGAGAGATGAATGCTATATAACATTTTTTTTAATGAAGGTATGATATGATAATTATTTGATCAACCCTGAAAGCCAGCATATTAAGTGATGTTGTTGGCAAGTAGTTCCATTATTTTAATTTATCATAGACCTTTGACCGTTGCAAGTAAAGTCAAAAGCCATTCATATTGAAATTATATGCACATACTGTTATGTCATTGATATATTTATTCTTTACCTAGTGTTTTTGATGACGCTAAGACTGATTGAGGTGCCATCCCACAAGGTCTTCTCAATTAGTAATTTGATGGCTCACATATTGATTTTAAGAGCCCTGCTCTAATTTGTTAATTGTTATTTTCGTGATGCTTGTACTAAATCTTCCCATAATTTTTCTCTATATATATGAAATATACATTTGATTCAGAGATGTGTTTTACTTAGTGAAAGAATGAATGCAATTGGTTGTTAAGAGTTCTTTATTTGCACTAGTAGAGTTTATGTTTATTTTTGTACCATAACATTATGTCTGTACTGCATTTATAATGAACTGAAATTGACATGGGCGTTGCCTTGTCTGTACAAGTTGTTATATGAAATTGTAAGGTTCACGTTCGCAAGTTGGCCTGATTCATGAATCAATCTTATTATGAATGACTGGATTTTGTTGGAAGTTCGTCCCTGGGGTCACAAATGGAGGACCTTGCGTGTGAAAACAGCAATTGAAGCTATAGGCCTATGCTCAAGGTAGTTTAGAGGTTTCTATATATTAATGAAGTTCATGTGTGCTTATCAGTTTATATAAAATTTGACAATTGGCTTCTCTTGGAGCAATAGATCTTGCTAATGTATCTGCAGTTACTGCTGTAGGTATCACCAATTTGTTTCTTCTTCATTGTCCACGTTGACTTCAGCTCCTCATTGGTTGTATTGGGTCATTCGTGTGCTTGCTGGTTCTTATGTGGTATGATCACACTCTCATTAATAAATAAAGTTTTTGGTGGTAATGGTTATTCAAGATTTCATTTACTTGACTTGCTCTTAATTAATCAAATGTTTTATTTTTCTATGTTCAATCCTCATGTCTTTTCACTTGAACCTTGTACAGCACATCGTGGATACTCTATTTTCTCTGCTTCATTAAATGTTTAAAAGGCTAGTGTTTTTGATTCCCTTTCTTAAAATCATTGTAACTTTCTAATATTAAAATTATATTGTTTGTCCTTTTTTTAATTTCGATTAAAGTATCATTTGCTTGGTTTTAGTTAAGGCTTCTTCTTGTTGTTTTTGTTGTTATTTGAGGTTTCAACTCCAAAAGTCAACGCCTCTCTGTGGAGGTTTCAAAATGAGTGGCTGAATTGAATTTACATTGAGGATGGCTGATATTTTCTTGCATTGCATTAAATAGCAATTCTTATGTTAGCTATACAACTTGCCTTTTCTGATTTGATATTTCATAGGTATTGATGCGTGAATTTAATTTGAAAGATTTAAGATTCAGCTTCTTTTTTCACATTTTCTTTTTGTTATCTATAGATGATTGGGACAATACATGATAAATTTCATTCAGTACTTGACTTTCAAAACTTATCGAGATACGCTTATTCATGAATTAAGATTTTTAAATATAATTGAGGCAAACTTTCAGAAAATTGAGTCTAGTGCATAAGGCTGTTGCATAATTCTTTGTAATTCTGTTTTGGAAAGGTCAAACTGGATTTTGCCTAAGCCCCTAAATTTTCAAAAGGTGTGTTATTCCTAATCTCTTGCTTCGTGAAACTTGGGTTTAAGTTTAAATCTTTGTTTAATTACATATAATTTTTTTCATTTGTATTTGAATATTTTGATTTCATTTCGAATATTGTTCAAATTATTCCTTTTCATTTTCGAGATTTTGATGGGACAAGCACTCCTAGGCCCATAAATTGTATAGTGCATATTTTGTATCGGTGACACAATTGGGTAAGGGTGTGAGATTTACATTGTAGATATATATGTAAAATTAATTTGTGTTGCCATCTTAATTTGTGTAGTATTTTGTATTTTGTTGGATAATGTTCATCTAGTAGTATATATTATACTACTAGTTAATTATGAAATGTTAATTTCTACATTTTGTACATTTTTTTGTCAAATTTTGATAATATACAAATAATTTTTCAATTTTAGTTTTAATTGCAAAGGAAAAATAATTTTTTTTTTCAGGATTTTTCTTCTTGGGGAATATCATTTACTATTTACAAGTGAATTGTAATTTTTTTTAAAAAAAAAATACCATTCCAAATCAGCAACAGAGACCAAATCTGTGTCGATTCTTGATTTATGATCAAAAAAGGTTGTCATTCTTGATCTGTATCATTGTTTTGCAACGAGATCAACAGCTTATCAACTGATTCTTATAAATCAAGAATGACAACAGACTTGATTCTTGTTATTCTGATCAACAAAAAGGTATCTCATTCTTGATCTGACATTGATTTACCTGAGATCGATATGACATGCCTTTTTATTGATCGGGCAAATCAACAACAGATTTGGTCATTCTTCGATTTGCAACAGATTTGCAACGAAAACTTCGTTTTTCAATGCAACTGATTTTAGTCTATTCTTTGTTAAATAACAAATTTACGTCACAAATCATGTTCTTCGAGCTCAGAACCAAAATCATTTGCTAACTTCAATCTGCAACAAAGAGTTTAGCAAGACACACCTCTAATGCATGTTCTGATCATTCTTGAGTCCCTAGCAACAAATCGTACTCAATTCAACAGCAACAATGATTAGTTTGTTGTTGTTTGCTTTTTCTTGTAGTGTTGACTTTCGTAATACTTGATTTGCGTCATTGTTGGATTTGCGGGTAAGGGAAGAACTTCGTAGTCTTCCTCAACGGCTTTCCAGAGATCATTCACCTCCAGATATGCCTCGATCCTGGCTGCCCATATATGATAACCCTCACCATCGAACACCAGTGGTGCAAGCGAGGTGAAAGGCTTTTCAAGAATTGAATCTGAATCCATGGAAGTTCTTGGATGAAAAAAAACAGTTTCTCTCAACCATAAGTCCCTTAAGAAAATAAGGGCTCTAATACCAATTTGTTGGAGAAAATCAAAGAGAAGTAAAATTGAATAGAGGAGATAAGAAAAACTGATCTATATAAAAGGAAGAAAAACAAGAACTGAAAATCTGGTTCTTTTATTTCTTGATGATGCGATCTATATATAAACATATTTGCACGTGTATTTTAATACACTTAAGTAACAAGAACTAAAGTTGGAATAAAACTCTTATCCTAAAAAATAGAAACTTGTATCCTAATCTAACTTATCAACAACTAAAGGATAACTTAAAGAGCAAGAAACATAATAACGAAAAATAGATAATTGAATGTTGATGTCCCTAATACGTTGCAACAGTTAAAAGCAATATCGTTAATAGGCTGAAAGCACTTATGCAAGAGCTTTATGTTCCCTCTTCACACATCCCTATTGTCTGGTGTGATAATATGAGTATTGTTGCTCATAGTGTGAATCCAATCCAACATTCAAGGACTAAACATATAGAGCTTGATCTATTCTTTATCCGTGACAAGGTTATAGAGAAGAGTCTTATAGTCAATCACATTCTTTCACATTTAAAAATAGTTGATTTGCTTACTAAACTTCTATCTGCACCTTCATTCTCTAAATTTCGTAACAAGCTCACTATTCTCTCGTCAAGTACATTGAGCTTCAAGAGGCCTATTAAAGATAAATATCCTAACTAAATAACTGCACCCATGGGTTAATTGAAATAAATAATTTAACCATGTGTAACCAACACCCACTCATGTAATGGATGCGTGATCATTCTTATTGAGTGCCACGTTATAGATAGTAGTTGCTCTCATTGGATTATATATATATATATATATATATTATTGTATCTGTATGTAGAAAGGATGAATGACATTATGAAAATTCATTAGTTGTTTTCATTCTCTGTATATATTACTCTGTTTCTCCTTTTCTATTTGGGAAGGTGCAAGAAGCCAACAACTTCTTTTATTTGGTTAGAAATTTTGGTTTGCTCTTCACGTAGTATTGGTGCTAGGTGGGTGGTAAGGATATGTGTACTTCTTATGCAATCAATTTTCCAAAGAAAGAGAAGGGAAGTTACTCAAATGAATTAAAAGGCCATATATTTTTTGATAGAAACGAGACTTCATTTAAATATAAATAAAATATATGTACATGGCGAGAAACAATGTGTTTCTCTCAATATATAGTTGAAAAAAAAACCCTGCTAGTGTAGTAGGGAAAAAATGTGTCTTCCCTATAAGAATAAACCGAAACTCTGTTCCACCAAATTTTAACTGAGTCAATAATGTAAACTTATCCCAAAGTGGTGTCATACTCTCATCGAATCAATTAGATTGAACCCGCGGTAATAGGACTGGGATTATAAAAGTGGAAAAAATAATAAAATTACAACGCCATCCCCCCATACATTTCCATATCTCAATCTTAAGGTCCAAGTAAAGACAATCACTCCTTTTTCCTGATCTCTCGAGCCCCATTTTTTTGCTTCAGTGGTCTCTCCTACCCAGCTTTCGGCCCTGGTTTTTGCTGCCTTCCACACCTCATCCCATAAATTCACCTTTTATTCAAAAATTCTCAGATTCTTGATCGACGATAGGATTGCTTGAGTTCCCGCCCTTCATAGCATTCTCTTTCTCGACCTTGGATTTATTATGAATTCATCACCTATCAATTAATGAAGGGAGCTAGGCTGTAACTATCCCCAAGCTAACTCTTAATAGAAAGAATCCCACTTTCGCTTGGAGAATGACCAGTGAAGCATGAGGTGATCGAGGGACTTTCTTGCATTACAACACAAGGAGCATCACGATAGAAAATGTGTCCAATTTGGTGTTTTTGTAGATTTTAAATCACATTGACAACTTCGACCCATACCAGCTAAGTGAAAATTTTAAATTTTGGGGGACAGCATGACTTCCATATTGTATTGAAAGGTTAACATTTCTTTACATCTTGACCCTCTCTAATTAGTTCTTTCCCATCATGAATTGCATAACCCCCCTACTTTACCCATTTTGCCAAACTCGAATGTCGCTCTGGTCGGGTCTCATGTTTACATTATGCAATCTATTCCTCAATAATGTCGACTCCTCTGGCTCAATCAAACTTTGTCTTCTCTTTAAACTTAAACACCAGTTATATATCCCATCAACTTCCTCTGTGCCCTCATACGCATCATTAACAAATGAATCTTGAGAACTTATAGAAGCCAATATATGAGGGTAAGTCTCGGCAAAACGTCGATTCTCAAACCATTTGTCTTTCTGAGATTCGGTTGAAGCCCATTCCCTATTCACACTTTAGTCCCACTGTGTGAAACTCAGTGATACACGACATTATAAATTTCTATAGGCATTTAGAATTTTTGTATTCTGCTCCCCCTAAATCCTACATGTTTCGTTCAATTCCATATTTACTTTGAATAACTTGAGCCCAAAGAGCTTGTTTTTCATGTTGGAATCTCCACAACTATTTCATTGCCATAACTTTATTTGTATGGATGAGATCACCAATTTCCAAATCGTCGTGCTCCCTTGGTCAAATTATGTGCTGGCCTGATCCTCTAATCAGTGCACCGCCTGATCTAATCCCATCATTAAGCCCTAATCCCAGCCACGTAAGACTTAATAACGTATTAGTTAGCCTTTTTGTCTTATTCCCCTCGTAACTCATGTTCAGGATAAGTATTTCTCGTTTCTCGCTATAAATGTTTTCAGAGTTAATAAATTTTTTATACATTTTAACAAATTAGCGAAAGTCTTAATAATAGTGTGGAAGCAATTATAAAACACCTATATGTAGAAACCAGGAAATATATCACTTGTATGTATACCAAAAGTGGTGAGCAACAGTGTATCATCATGCATTAGTCGGGGAGTCTAGCCTCTCGACCCAATATACAATCCAAATCATATAAAAGATATATGTAATAAATATAAGCAAGTGAAACCTATAAAAGATGGTAGCAGATAGTTGCAGAGGGCTTATAGATAGTCATCGATCTTCTCCTTCCCCAGTTTGCTACTCGACGAATCTGTAATTGTCACCAAAAATGATAATTCTAGTTAGTAATTCTTGAGGTCATTTATTCACATTTTCAAATATACAAGCAACGGTAACTGAAAGCATACGATAACTACGGAAGAAAAGCTTAAAGGAATGAATGCAAGCAAGTACCATGTATGTTAAAAGAATAGACAGGGTAGTCAGACAAATCGAGGTTCGGTTAGCCGTGAGCTATGCCACATCAGCTTATGTATTTGGCTGTGAACTAGGCCACATCAGCTAATTAAGAATTCCAACATCCCTAGAGACTTTAACCCCGTGTGCGACACTCACTCATAAAAATCAGAATCATGGAACTCAAATGTATGGACTACCTTACAACTAATATAAACTAACCTACCTCATAAATCCAAACGAGAACAACATATGAAACATGGAGGTAAATAACACCTGATGATAATACAATAACATGCTATAACACAACACACAAGCTTGGATATCAACAACATTTACGAGTTCAAATCAAGATAAGAAACCAAGTAGAATGAATTACCATGAATCAAACCAAACATGGATTTTAGTTACTTAAACTAAACATAAGTAGCACCCATAAAAATATCATGACATTGAGAATTCAAGAGCAGACAAATCAGTCCAAGTGATTGTATTGCAAAAGTAAACTTGAATTGAAATGGAAATGAATGCTCGACAAGTTTACTTACCTCAAATAGACACAATTCCTAGCCTAAATCGACTCTCGACACTACAAAACTCGCATTCCGCACCCCCTAAGTCCTCTCTAAGCTCTTGAGGTATCATGATAAATTGAAATTAACTTGTTTTAGGTTGGTTAAGTGGTTTTAAATTCTAATTTCTCAAATCAGCCCCTTTAATAATTTGTTTATGTTGAAACCTACTTTATTAAAAAAAGAAACAGTTTTGGTGCAAAAACTTGTGAGTGGATTTCAATGATCAAAATGTTAAATTATGTATTATAGTCCAAAAAGAAGTTTTAAAGCTATGTTTCAACTTTTTGAAACTATAAAGTTTTCACAATCTCGATAAGAAATGAGGGAGATATAAAAATTTTACCACAATCACTCAAAACATTTTTGTATTTTTACTAGCAAACTTGAGAAATTAATTTCTCCTAAACCATAGCTTCAAAAAACATGATTTTTTTAGAGAAGACTGCAAACATACCCAAGAACGTCATACTAAAAGATGAGCTCAAGCCAATAAGAAATTAGGGAGTTATTTTCAAAACATCAGGACATTATCAAAACCGTGAAACCCATAAATGTCAGATTCAATGTTAAAGTTGCAGAGCATTTTGTAATAAAAAGGATTCCAAATCATCACATAGTGCGTGAGCTCAAAGTTTTAGCATTATAGTTAAGCTTTCCAATGCCATCAGAATGAGTCCATTCAGATTTAAAATGATAAATTTATGGCCAAATTACAGAGAATGGTTCGGAAGAGAAGCATGCAAAATTCTTGTTTTTGTTTTCAAGAACTTCATGAACTTGTAAAATTTATAACAAATTCATTCTTTATTCAAAAATAAAAATTCAATATAGTAGATTAAGTGAAGTTTCATGAAGAATCTAAATCTCAAATTATTTTATGAAAATAAGGACTTTGATTATATCAGAATCTTAGATCTTTAATTCATGTAGAAACCCCAATTTTAACCAAAATCTTAAAAGCTTAAAATTTAAATTTAAACTTCTATTGTGTCTTCAAATTGGTAAAAATTAACATGAAATGAATTTAATTTCATTTTCTTATCAAAAGCCCTATGATTCATAACTTAAATTTCACATGCATGAATGAAAATGATGGCATAGTAGTGAGTTTGCTCACCTAGGTTCTTGATCTTCAAATCTAGCTTGTTGTTGTAGAACCTAATGCTGATGAATTTAGCTCTCTTGAACCCCTTGAATTCTCAAATCCTAGCAAGTGTTTCACCTCAGAATTTTTGTTATTTCATTGCTTCATTTTGCATGGTTTGTAAACAAGAAATGTATTTATAGGTCCCAAATTAACATCTCAACCTTACATCTCTACTTGATGGTTCATCTTTATGTAAATCTAAGGCTCATAATCATCACATTATCTACAAATTTACACTCATTCTAATACCAATGTTTGACTTAAATCTCATGAATTACATTTAAATGCGTATTCGGAGATATATTCATGGTTTATGTATATTTTCATAAACTTACGTACTTTGGTTTATTTGATTTGTGAACTATAGTCCAAATGATTTAATACACATTTTTTGATTTTATTAATATGTGTACACCTCAATTTAAAACTCACCAATCACTCTCTACCCGATTCTCATGCCTACATGTATCTCGAGGCGTGTTCTCGCTTAAGTCTCGACGCCTATAGATAGTGTACGATAATGATTTAATAATTTGCACATATAAATACGATAGGCACCCACCACTCAAAAATAGAATAAATCTCGGCTTGCATGCCACGTGTCAGACTTTGTACCTGCCATCGAGCCACGCCACAAGTCGGTGACCCTTGATTAAGAACAAATACACTATTAGTAATTAGGGTTGTTACATATTACTTTCTTCCAAGCCACTAAATGATCTGGCCCCAATCCCTGATTCAATAACATAAGAAGCTCTTCGTCTTTTTGATTTGTTTGGCAACTCCACTTGAAATTTGGTACAAGGACATATAGAAAAGATGAATTGCGAACAAAACTGAATCGAGCATTGTTAATCCTTTTGAGACATCCACCCACCTTTCCATCCTTCAATCCGACGAGCAATTTTCTTTGTTGCGCAATCCCAAAACTCCTTTTTCCTTGGTGATTCTTCTAAGGGCAAGCCCAAATACTTCATCAAATAAACAACCATAACACATCCCATTCGCAACATAACTTGTTTTAATCATGATGGCTCCATGTTTATTCTTGCTAGACCACACTTTCCTTTATTCAATTTTTGGCCTGAAGTTTTTCAAAAAGCGTCGACAATTAATAGTCATCATCTTATCAACTTCCTTCACATCTCCATTAGCAAACAATAATGAGTCATCGGCGAACTGTAAGTGACTTACTTTGAGACCCACACTTCGCTTTCTTCCTAACACATCCACCGCCATGATGGAAAGGGCATGAGACAGTGGGTCCCCTTTGTGTAATCCTCGTTGTGCTTTGATTTCCCCACAAGGCTTCCCATTGATTATAATGGAGTATTGCATCGATTTTAGACAACCTTGAATCCATCGCTTCCATATCGACCCGAACCCTTTCTCAATGAGAACATAATCCAAAAACTTCCAATTAACATGATCATAAGCTTTAGCAAAATCAAGTTTGAGAACCATACCTTTTTTCGTGTACTCCGCAATATTTCCTGTACCACATCATTTGCAATTAAGGCAAGATCAAACATTTGACGACTCGATACAAACACAGTTTGTTCCCTCGCAATTGTGTGATCAAGTACATACCTTAACCTTAAGGTGAGAACTTTGGCTATAATCTTATATAAACTGGTTAATAGACTAATTGAGCGTTAATCCGAGGTCTTGCACGCTTGATTGTTTTTTGGAATGAGACATATAAGTCTCGTTTGCGAGCCAACTAATGATCCAATCTCTATGAAATTCCTCCATGACCTTCATAATCTCATTATTTCATATGTCCTAGCCTCCGTTGATTGCCTCCATTGTGTAACCGTCTGCCCCTAAAAGGCCATATGTAGATAGCAAAATTTTTTAGAAGGATTGTTCCTAACCTAAGTAAAAACTCCATACCACCCCACCAAATTACATAGCTTTAAATGTCTGCGAACTAGAATTTACTTGGCAATGCCCCTTCAAAGTTCAATCAATCCACTCGCTTGCGTCGAGACAACAACTCATGCAGTAGTGTGACAATCTTATTAGGATGAACACTTAAACACAATTATTACCAAAAATAAACACTTAAAACACAAATCAATTAAGTAGCTCAAAAAACACAGTAATATCAAAGATGTTACAATTTTTTTGTTATGTATATACTATGGTGTTGAAGATTACGATATGGAAATAAATGCGGAGGATAAGATTGGTACGTAGTAAGATCAATAAGGTATTGACTCGGGAACTGTAAAAAAATAAAAGACAAAATATATTTTATGGTCCTTGAACTTTAAGACTTTTATGTTTTTAGTTCCTGAACTTTTATTAGTGTACATTTGGTCACCGAACTTTTTTTTTTTTTTTTATACATTTGGTCCCCGAACTTTTCAGTGTTTTATGTTTTTTGGTCCTTGAACTTTCAGTTTTTTTGTGTTTTTGGAGGAAATTAATTTTTTCGGCGTTTATTGTTCGATGTGAGTTATTCGGCTTAGTAGTATAAACCACTTTAATCTTCTCGACTAGTCCCACGTCACTTTTTGTTACCCACATTGCCATAATTTAACACTTTAAATGGTAAAAGGACTAAATGTAGATCTTTATGAAAGCTTAAGGACTAAATGTATAGTAATAAAAACTTAGGGATCAAAAGCATAAAAACACAAAATTCAAGGACTAAATAATGAGTTTTGCCAAAATAAAACTAATGGAAAAAAAAAAAAAAAAAAGAAAAGAAAGCTAGACCAATGTTATTTTTCATATATATAAAGGAAAAGAAACTTCGGAGTTATCACCTTCACTTGCACCACTTCACCACGCGTATTATTGTATTTGGAACATGTGGCTGTGACTGATTGGTTGGTTTGTCCTTTATTTTTGTAGCTTTCACCAGTGATTGTGAGTGACTGAGAGACCGTGTCCAAGTCAAGCCGACGGACGGGCTTGGAAGTTGGAACCAACCTATTATCCCACTTGAACACGTGGTCCTACCCACCGTGCCCACGGAACTAATACCTGTGAATTTTATTTTATTTTTTCCTCTATTATTCTGTATATAGCTTTCTACCGCTGTATTAAAGCGCACTATATATGGCTTGATAGAACAAGAAAAATATTATCGTGCCCCAGCATACGTTAGTCGCATTTAATTCTAGTGGCGCGGCGTGCATGCATCTCAAAACAACGCATTAAGGATCGATAATGACTGTGTATTACTTCTACTTATCTCTTAAGAAGTGTTAAGAGTAGTGTGACACGTCACACTATCAGTTGACGTGCTGGTTCACGATCCGAAAGTATAGATAACAATGTGAAGTGTATCTTAAAAAATCACATATTTGCTAGGTGGCCATAGCTAACTAAATAGTCGGATTTTGAATATGACTAATTAAATAGTCGGATTTTGACTAAAGTTTGAAGTCCTCAAGCAAAACAAAAAAAATAAAAAAATAATCAACAGTTTGAAAATTGAGATTCGTGCGCCTTCATCCACTTAGTGCACCAATCACTGGCTAACAGAAAATGAAGAATGCATAAACAAGAGTGAAAAATAAAATTTTATTATTAATCTTGTGTGATTATATCTTTGTTTATAGTTATATAATTTGGAGGGAATATAAAAAATACAAAATTAAAAATACAAATTAAAAAAATTATAAATAAGCCACTAATTATATAGGAAACTAAATAACATAAAAAAATAAAATGAATAAAATAAAAAAGCTCTTACGCATACTTTCACACTTAATACTAGCTAAGTGCCGTAACATCTGTTTTTTGGTAGTTGCTCTAACTTCTTTCAATTATACAAAAAGTGTGGTTTTAGAAGACTATGTTTAGCATCACTAGCTAATAATATAGCCGATAACTGAAAATCTAGCTGAGAGCTGATAGTTAATATAGTAACTGAACTCGGACGTGTGTGGCCTAGTGGTACCCCGCGACCTTGGTTTTGATTTCCCGCGACCTTGGTTTTGATTTCCTGCGACCTTGGTTTTGATTTCCCGCGACAGTCACACATCGGACCACTGGTGATCTCTTTTCGCAATCTTAGATCCTGTTGGACTAGTCAAACAAAGTTTCTGGATACTCCTAGTTACTAAAAAAAATTGTAACTGGTAGCTAAAAGCTGATAATCTAGTTGATCGATCAAAATTGTTTGAAAAAAGTTACCGATTAAGTAGTTGAGAAGTGTAAAATAACATCTAAAACTATATTGTATATAAAAAAATTGAGCTTGTTAGATTAACCCACTTTGGCCACCGAAATTGAGCACCGACCCACTTGGTGCCCGTGCGATACACCTCGAGACGCGCGTGCACATCTTAAGATGTAGTGTCTAATCTCAATGGCCAAAGTAGGTCAACTAATCAGTTGACTTATATAAGTTTCTTCTACAAATATATTATTTATCAATAAATAAAATGCATTACTTATACAAATATATTATTTATCAATAAATTTCTTCTATAAACATAATTATAAATTATATTGATTTTTATTATATATATGTACTATATACATTCATATATATGTAAATTAACATATGAGTTTATATGCGTCATATTGAACAATAACTTTCATACAAAATGATGGTAACATTGAAAATGATGTCACACATAAAATTCAAGCTGGATGGAAGAAATGGCGGAGTGCAACAAGGGTGATTTGTGATCGAAATGTTCCTACTAAGTTAAAAGGAAAATTTTATAGGACCGCGATTAGGCCAGCTATGCTCTATGGAAGTGAATGTTGGGCGGTAAAACAACAACAATTACATAAAATAAACATAGCAGAAATGAGGATGCTTAAGTGGATGTGTGGTAAAACTCGTAAAGATAGAATAAGAAATATAGAAATTCAAAGACAAGTAGGAGTAGCACCAATTGATACAAAGATTAGGGAAGGGCGGTTGCGGTGGTTTGGTCACCTGCAAAGACGGCCTACAAATGCCCCAACTAGAAAACTTGACTCAATAGAAACTGTAGAAATTCGACTAGGTAGGAGCATACCAAAGTTAACATGGGATGCATTAATTAGGAGGGATTTGAATGGCTTGAAAAGCTCACCATCAATTACACTTAATCGAGCACAATGGAAAAGTTTGATCCATGTAGCCGACCCCAGTTAATTTGGGACTGAGGCTATGTTGTTGTTGTTGTTGTTGTATATTGAACAATAACTTCTAAGTAAGTCTTAATATTTCTTCAAAAAAAGTTCTAATATGTATACAACTATAGCCATGTTTAGCGAGCTGGGTGCCTGCGTGGCTCACCTTGGGCCCTCCATGGGTCGAGCTAGGGTCTTGAAATTTAATATAATCCTAGCCCAGGCCTGCAAAAGGTTGATCAACTAATGAACGTGCTTGAGTTTGAGAATTTGGCCAGCCCTAGCCCCGCAATTTAATTTGTTGCAATTTTTATATATATTCTTGTAAAAATAAATGTTGTTTGTGAGTTTTGAACCAAGATCTCTTGGTAGTAGTAAATATCATAACCAGTACATCACTTTCTCCTTGTTTGTTCTTTTAAATATTTATTAAATATATTTAGTTTTAAAAATATGTAAACAACCACATTTAGGCCAGTCAAAGCCTACCCAAGTCCAACCTGCATTGGGCTTGAGTAAGCTTAGGCGGGTCTGGACATGACTTTCATAATAAAAAAAAAACCCGCTTATGATCGGTCCAGGTTCCGCTTAGGCTTGCCTAATGAATAGGTCTAATACAACACTTTCGCTGCAAAACTTTACAGTTATGACACATATTTTTTCGCCATAAATTAAGGAAACGGTTAAATGAACATCGTTATTTGCTAAACAGACCCCAATTAGTATTAATTTTTAAATTGACGGACCCCAAATATTTTTGTAAATCCTTAGATCGCCCTTGTCCTCAAGCAACAAAACCTCGTTTCTCCAACCAATTATTCACACGCATACCCCAAATTAAACCTCTACGAAACCTAAAAGAAACCTCAAATTTTTCATAAATATCAGCCACTAAGGTCGTAAAAAAGTGTATTTAAGACAAACCTCGGTGGAACTGCTGTAGAAGGACCACTACGTGCGAAGGACCACCGTGACATCGTTCGTATCGCCGCTTCTAATTTGGTGAGTTTTCGACAGTCGAAGCCTGTGGGTTTTATTGCTCATGATATAACGTTTCGTTTGGATATTTGTTTGTCGCATTTAGTTGAGTGTAGTGATATTTGGGTTTTTAGGGTTTCTGGGTATGTTGTTGTTGATGGCCTGTACTGGACGGGCGCTCAGAACCGTTACTATGTGAATGGTATCGGTCAGGTTAAACCGTTAGTTTTCGTGAGGGCAGCGGAGTAGTTAGGTCGTATTATCAATAGTTTAGTGGTATGTTCAAATCGAAATTCCATTTATAGGTTTCAGACGTTTTGGGCCAATATCTTGACTATTAATGTTGGCCATGTTAAATCGAAACTGATGGAATTGAAAGGTTTTTCCTGAATTGTATAACTGTTTATGTTCAGCTATGTCGAGACCTAAAACTAGAGCAAATAGCCCTCCTCGTAAGATTGGGCAGCAAGATCAGGCTAGTACCTCAGCTTCCTAAGTTTATGAAGGTGTATCTGACTGAGAGGAAGCGTCCGACTTGCTCTATTCGGAAGGCAAAGGTGGGTGAAGCTAAAAAACGTCGAGTAAATAAGGAGAGTCAACTAGATTTAAGATATGTTGTTGGTGAGGGCATTAGCACATCCTCCGTAAGTGACAAGGATACTCTTGTAGTTGGTAGGAGTAGGTCGGGGGAGTGTACTGAAGGCAGTCATACACCAACTGATTCTGCTGAAGAAGGAGACGAATATGCCTATTTTAATACATCAACTCGTAGACGCAGATGCCACTTCATTTCCTAGTGGTCCTTCAGATTTAAGTCTTCTACCATCTTTTACAACCACGTGCTTTTAGATATTTGGAGGAACAAGGTTTTGTACATTTCGGGACGGTTAATTCCATTATTCTTTTTTTGTTACATATTATATTTTTAATCTACTATAGATAATGCTTTGTAGGGCTGAGGATTTCTAAAGTACATAAACCATGGTTATCAGATCTCTACTTGGAAGATTATCGCACAACATCCCGAGAAGGAAAGGGTGGTAAAACTGATTAACGACTCCGATTTGGCACCATTGGGATACATCTAATATGATGGAGGTAATAGGGTTAATATTTTAGACATTATCGAGAGATGGCATCCTAAGACCAATACGTTCCATTTGCCTTTTGGCGAGATGACGATCACACTTGAAGATGTATAGGTCTTTCTCGGTATTTCGGTCACCGGTAAGACTGTGGTTGCGCCTTTCAAGGATCATAAATCGGTAACCGCGATAGTTAGTAGATTATTGGAGGTGTCGGTGACTGATGCTGACGAGGAAATAGGACTAGGCCTTAACTTTCCATTAGTTTGGCATAGTTAAAGGATCGTTTCTCGGTGCTAAAGAAAGGAGAGGAAGAACCCCATGGGAAAAGAGCTCCCGATGTACATCCTATTCTCGATTGTTTGGTCCGAGCGTACCTCTTATACCTTCTTAGAGCGACTCTTTTTTCTAACAAGTCCGGTACGAGAATCTCCTTTTCACTCCTGCAACTTTTGGAATACGTGGACAACATTAGTTCGTACTCATGGGGGCCACTGGTCTTGTGTTCATGTACTGTCAAATGGGGATTGCCAGTCGTGCTAATGTCACAAGTTTCTGGTTATTTGACACTGTTAAATGTATACGTTCATTTTAATTGATTTCCATACTAATGCTTGAATCTAATTTAACTACCATATGTCATACATGAATTTGGTTTGTGCAGGGGTAGATATACGACCGCCTTCCATTTCTTGAGCCTATTTTGTATATCGATTACTCCTAAGAGAAGCACCGTGTTATGAAGCGGCACCATAAGAAAGCGGAAAGGCTATACTAAAAGGAGACTAGGTTGTTGTTGGATCATCTTGTTTCTTTTAGACGTCGCCTCGACAAGCTGAGATCACATGAAGTAAGGACCATAAAATTGCATTTACAAAATAAGTTTTTTACGCTTATGTTTATCAACAATTATCTTTATTTTTGTTAAGTGATTTGGGATACTACTTTGAAGGATGCTTCGCCTGTCCATGATATTGCATTGTACCATGGCTCCATGAAGTTTATGGATATCATTGAACTTCACAATCCCATCAGGGTCTTGAGTAAATGGGATACGTTCAATGCATTTTGAGAGACCCTTACTAACCAATGGATGCTAATAGGAGTAGGCTAGGATAGTTATACTTCGTTAAGTACTCATATGACACCTAATTTTGGGAGGATAGGGAGGGGCACCTAGAATTTGTTGACTGGCGCGGTGAGAAAGCCAACTATCCATATCAAGTGTCATTTGACTATATGGAATGGTACCTTAGAGTCAGCCACCTTTTTGTAGAGAATCCTGAACACCCAACGGAGGTCCATGACGAAGACGAGAACTCTTTGGTAATATTATTTACTTTGTTTTCTCTTTCTAAAATTCATTGTTATTTGTCGTAGTTTACTTATTTGACATATATGCAATAGTGCAACCGTCGGGCTTTTGATGTGGCATTGCGGTTTAGGTGCATTCCGAAGGTCAATCTTACTGTTGATTATGCTTTTCAAATGGTAGATCAAGTCATTGCATTCCCGTCAGGTGCTGAGCATACATACCAAAGTACCACCGCAACTGCCAATCAAAGCGAGGGAGGAACTAAATCTACTGGGGATGTTCTTCATTACAGTCGAAAGGAAAAACGACCACTTAGGGAGCGATAGAGTTTGAACTACAAGAACTTTATGTTGTGATGGAATTTGAAACTTTGGTGATAGAATTTTTCATGATACTTCAGTCTCACTTTGGTGATGAAATTTCAAACTATGTCAAAAGTTTCAACTTATTCTTCTTAGTCTAGTGGGGTATATGTAGTAGATAGGTAGGGTACAATACTGTGTACAACTCGGCATGTCCGTAATAATTAATAAGTTTTAAACCACTTAAGTGATGGTGTACAAGGATATTGCGACTATATTGGTCCGACAAAAGTTCGAGCTTATGCTGCTAAATCAAATGGGGTATATGTAGTAAATAGGTGGGGTACAATACAATTTATAGTTTGACATGTCTGTAACACTTAACAAGTTACGACCCACTTAAGTCGAGGTGTATAGGGATATTGCGATTTTATTTATCTGACAAAAGTCCCAACTTAATCTCCTTAGTCGAGTGGGGTATATGTAGTAAATATGTGGGATGAGGTATTACAGAGAAACATGTCGAAGACAGAAACGTTGCTCTCCGTCAACTTTCTCTGAGACAGACCTGTTGCTCTCTGTTTTATAGGGCCGACGATTTTAACAATTCAAGTTAGCCAAGACAGAACATCAAACATATATCCATAGTAAAAAAAAGATGAGTGAAAGAGATCAATAGTGACCAATTACAATTTCACAAACAAGAAAGATATCAATATTGAGACATCAAATATATACCATTTTTTGGGATTCATTGGCACCATCAAAGAGTTAAATCAAACAAAATAATCCATTTTACATAAGTTAAACAAAGTAACCAATCTCCATCCATGAATCCCCAAAAAATAGTACCAATGTAGAACAACAAAATGACAAAGTTTTTATGTTTGCTATACCCATAGACACCCATATACACCCATTTACATCCATAAAAAACTATATTGCAACATAACAAAATGGCAACAAAAAATGGGTGCATCCTAATCAATTTGAACTATGGACAGTTCTTCCGCATTTGATTGTAGTCGTGGAAGAATGTTGAGTTCGACCTCCCAATCTCTGCTTTGTGGCTTAGCGAACACCTCCCATTGTCATGAATTTGGTGGTAGAGGAGCATCATCTCTCATGATAAGCTGAAAATTGTAACAAAATTGGTAAGTGGTATTGAACATTGTTAAACATCATAAAAAATGAAACAAAATTTGGATTAAGGGAAGTCGCTTACTCTAACAGAATGATTCTGATTCACTAAGCACAACCAGAGTAATCTTCTCTCAGATATAGGTAGGGTTGCATGTATGTTTGAGGCCAACGACCAGACCCTTCCTTGGCCAATACCGCAAAAGCTAGCTTGTAACAGTTTGCCACAATTAACCCCACCTCTGGTAATGAAAACCAATAATCTCCTTTAGCGAGGCTATTGTAGAAATTAGTGGCATCTCCAACTCTACCATACTCATTATCCTGAAACACATTCCTATACATGTCCTCGTTCCTAACCAACTCTTAAAACAATTCCAGCAGCGCCTGTCTCCATCCTTCATCACCTCCATAGCGTACAGCCTCGGCTATCGTCCGAAACCCATAATTTCCATCAGGCTGCATATTGACAATGTTCATACCGTAAGTGTGCCACAATGGTGGTATCTCATCAACGTAGCCCTCAGCAACCTAAGTTCGGGTCCTAGGTCGTCTGGGTCCAATCCATTGGGGTACCTTTCAATTTCCACGACCCCTTCCTCATGTAGGTTTTGAAGATGAAGGTCCATTACTTGATTGACTTGCCTGAGTTGGCTGACTTGTCTGAGTTGGTTGACTTGCCTGAGTTGGCTGAATTGCCTGAATTGGTTGAGTTGCCAAACTTAGTTGAATTGGGTATCTTGGCTCACTTGCATGGCTCGTTGCAGAAGCTTGCACCATGAACTCTTGAGTTGCTTTGGCCTCTGTGAACTCAAAAGCAGAAGGAGTTCTCTTGGTGGACTTGTGAACTACGGGCTTCTTTCTCTTCGACTTCTTCATTTCCAATTTCTTGCTTTTCTTCTTGGGTCGATCCTTAGTTGTAATTTCCTCTTGTGGTACAGAAATGATAGTCGATGCAGGGCAAGTGATCTCCCTTAACTTCTGCACAATCTTCGCCCACATGTCAAGACTGATGCTCTTTTACTTAGCCTGTACACCATCCATTTCATCTTAGTAAAGATATTCTAACTCTCTATCCTGTAGGGACTCAATGGGGATTATGTTCATTTTCTTCCAATGCGGGTGGATTTCGTCAAGACTGATAGGGCTACCATCAAGCATATGCAAAGTGATCTCATGCACACATGGCAAGCTATGAGTGGCCCGCAGCACATAACCACAAAGAGAAGAATCATGTCCAACCCCGCCTTCACTAACTGATCTTGCCTTCTTGCTGATTACATCCAATGCATGTACAACAATAAAGCCTATGATGCTACTGTACATGTGGTGCAAAAACTTGTGTGCCACTAGATAAATGGATCGATTGAATGATGCCTCAAAATTATTTTATAGGTGCGTTACAACATTGTGTATTGAGTTGAAAACATCCGTATAATGTCACTGTGATGTCCCAAGCTCTCTCTTAAATACATTATGAGCACCCTTAGTACGATTAGTAGTCATATTCCCAAAGTGTAGTACATTGTTTCTTCAAGCATAAACAAACTTCTCATTTGGACACAACCACGTGTCCCTAACATAGTCATACAACCCCAGGACTCCACCATAATTGTCCTATAGTTCATTCAACTGACTATTGTAACATGCCTTAGTTTGGGATTGCACCAAGTTTAGCCACACCCCATACTAATGGTCATAGTCCTCTTGGTTTGAGAATAGATCCCTTGTCTTTGCAAAAATATTCTTGTTCACGTCCAATGAAAAAAATAAGTGGGTAGCGGTAGGGAACTCCTTATCTACTGCCGCAACCAAACCCAAGTCCATATCTGTCAAAATAACACTCGAAGGTTGCCACCCATACATTAATCACTTCAACTGCCTAAGCGCACATGCATATTCAGACGTAGTCTCCTTACCTAGGAAAGTATGAGCTACTAAGAAGGTCTTGTGTGTAGATGTGACCCCAACGATCTCAAGGAGTAGGTACTTGTACCAATTTGTCTTGTACGTGCAATACATGAGCAATACATGAGGAAAACAACGAATGAGCTGCATTGAATTGGGGTGGGCAAAGAAAAAATCTGTAACGCTATACGTTCTGGCCCAATAAGAGTGTTGCTCAATGTAGTTGAGCTCGTCCAACTGTTAGAGTAAAAGCTCTATCTTGCTCTTGCCATCGGCTTCAATCTTTCTCAACTTACCCATTTCATTGTAAATTGTCTTCATAACAGTCACATTGTCCTTCTTTCGTCTCTTGATGTGACTTAAAATGTCCTTTGGTCGGGCACTTGTCTTGCTCAAGTCTCGTACAATGTATTTCTCAGGTACACTAAGCCTCCCAACTACAGAATGTCCAACCAATAGATTACTGAAATGATGGTTATGTACCCCACACACAAATCGAACGTGCCATGATGCACGCCGAACACGTTAATAAAATATATTACCTAAACAACCTATTTTATAGATAGTGGCAAAGGGCCAATCCCACAAAGATTGGTAATCTTTCTAAGGTTCTAAAAGAAAAGGAAACGGGATTTGAGAGAAAATGTTGAGAGGATTCAAAAAGACATGGAATTGGAAATATTTTGTAAAGAAATCAATCAAGAAGATTAAACTAAACCCTCAGTATCACAAACATCCTCAACTGGCATAATCAACTTTGTGGTCGTCGATCTATATAAAACATGCAATTTAAAGGTATTCTAGAGTAGCTATAGACCCAATAACATACGCGGTTCCTCACACTTCCTAGTCTTGATAGTCAAGGTATGACAATGACCACTTCCCAAACCAAACATAAACCTGGACTCACACGAATTGGGTTTAATTCTTTGATTGCATTGGGCTTTGTGAATGCACTATACCCATACAACTGGATTTCTAGTGCTTCCAATTTAGCATAGATCCCTAAGGTATTTTATCGGTCCCTAAAAGGGCGAATCAATCAGTATGGTTAATTGCCACTTGTGTGGTTTTATTGCATAAGGATGGATGCGTACGACTCACTAGCAATATAATCAAGGTTTAAATCTAAGTTTAAACGTAATCAATCAATCAATAACAAAGGGAATAAAACACCAATGAAAAATAATTAAATTAAATTAAATTAGATCTCACGTAGGTTTGATGCCAAAAGAATTTTTTTGATCCACCTCTGGTTTAGATTGATGAGATTAGCAGGGCATGTTAATGGAAAACCTCAAAATCTTTAAGTTCTTTTGTAAACAAAAGTGGGGAACAATGATTTCCCGAGTTATTATTTATACAAAGCCTGAAAAATCTATCCCAAAACAAAGTTCCTAAAAATTTGGACTAAAAAGTGGGGTCTTAAAAATGGGGTCGTGAACGGGGCCGCAGACGGGGCTTTAAGTGAGGCCACGACCTGAAAAAATATAAAACAGGGGCCACGACCCCATTTTACTGTGCAAGCCACAGCTTGGATCACAATATATTTTGTAACCAACATGAAGATGAGGCCATGAAGCTTGGATTCCATGCCAAGACCTAGAATTACGGCTTGGGCTACGACCTAGAATTCTGATTTCCTATCCCCTTGATCACCCTGACCGAATCTTCTAATATTCGTGCCCCTTCTTCATTTTGAGTCTTAACATCTGCAAATCACATAAATGAGAGATTGTTACCACTAAATAGAGATTATGGTTCAAAATCACACTAAACACTATATATGATTATGTCTAATTATACACTTATCAAACACCCCTAAACTTAGATTTTGCACATCTCGAGCAAAGGAATGCATGATAACACACCCTATTATTAAACAAACTAGACTCCTAAGAACTTTATTAGCTAAATAACATATAACCCACTCTATACCCGATTCCAAGTTTAGAGGAGTTTCCTTTGGTTCCAATGCCACTGAATCAACCATCCCATCGAAGAGGTTCGAAATTAAGATATGTCTAGAAATAGAGTCCAAACATTAATAGAAACCACTTTTCAAAAAACTAGACTTAGTCAAGACAAAGATCATCTACAACTTAAAAGTTTTCTGGGCCTATACACTTAAGCACACAAGTTTACAATTTCAGAAAAATTTGTGCCTCACTCAAGTGGGTACTATAGGCGAGAAATACAACCAAGCTTTCCACTAATGTAGATTTGGGACAGTTAGGGGTCAATATGTCTTTAAGTAGGTTATAATAGGGTCGCTTTAGTGTGCCAAGGAAAGGATATAAGGAAAATGCAAATGTTGGAAAAGGTCTAATGAACCTCAAGATAAGCACTGAGAGTTAACACACACAAGGAGTTTACATGGATAAACATAACACTCTCAGAATGTATTCCTCCCATTTTTCCAACCACCAATTCTTGAATTTAGCACATTATTTTTGAATTCTTTGTCTCAAAATGGTAAGTTTTTCATTTAATTCAAAGCCTAATTCATATTTTTTTTTCTTGAAGTTGGTGGGAGTTTTTTTCACTCAAAAACACGCCTAAACTTGGGGTTTTATACATTTCACTCCAAAACTTGCTCTTTCTCACTTTTGCTATGGTCGACCAAACTTTTCAACTAGGTAAAAGGATGTGAGGCTAACGGCTAATGGTTTAATGATAGGTAATCAAGAAAGTCGAGTTTAAATTTGCTCAAATGGGCTACCTAGCGGTAAAATGATGGGTAGGTTTACAGCTAAGGGTTTAAATCTAAAAATGGTCTACTTCCTCCCCCCAAAATTATTTCAATCATGGGATTTCACCTCGAGTTGGTTACACCCTCATCTAGCTCCCTAGAAATCAGAATTTTTCCACTTGCATAGTTATGATCACTTGCTCTCTTTGGTATCTAGCACAAAGTCTCAACCTCATACTAGCTTCCTAAACATGCAATCTCAACAATGCCGAACAACGCTCTAGATTGAGTGTTTCTTCTAATATTCAACAACGTTTAAGTCTCATGAGTGGCTTAATTAACTCATCCACAACCAAAGGCACTCAACAAGGTTTTCGGCGACTCTATACGCAACATATGATACTATGTAAGTTTTAATGCAAGACACAAACATAGATGAAAATATATCAACTAAACAAGTAATAAATAGACTAAATACATGCATGAAAGTGTACCAAATCTTAATGAAATGAGAAAGAGAAGCATGAATGGAAAAGAAATGGAAGAAAAGAGAAATGAGAGAATAATGAATATAAAACACCACCATTACCATCCGTCAACCACATATAACCGTATATAATTTAAAATTTTGAACAATCTCAGCTACGGGCTTTCGTAAAAACATCCATCAAACTCAATCAACAAATCCTAAAGTACTCCCAAACTTATTTCGAACCATGTCCTCAAGGTTCAAAATAAGTCAAGGAATCCATGCAACAAAAAGAGAGCAGAGTGGTGAAAAAGAACATGGATAAATAGATAAGAAAATGATACAAACTCATGCAATTTTTTTATAAGTAACATAAGAAAAGTCTCCAAAAACTAGTGAATGAACAAAATCTCTCATGTCTAGGTGACCAAGGAAACAAAAAAAAGCATCATAACAAGAGCAAGAACTAGTAAGCAAAGGGGTTAACTTAAATGATTCCCACCAAATCTTGCGAGCCCAAAGTCGTTCAACCAAATGTGAAATCAATAATACGGGGAATGGAGTCTAGGGTTTTGTGTCTACTTAAAGTCCCATCTCTAATGCGGCGACTTAAGTTGGATTATGTCCCGACCAAGTCTCAAAACACCTTAAACTCTAGTAATATGTTAACTCCCTAAAATGCTCAAATTATTACAAATAACATGTAATCGAAAGCTAAACCTAGCAAAACTCAGGTGGTGCTTCAGTGCCTCTAGTGCTTATCAAACATTCATAGCACCTGCGAAAATCCAAGAAACCGAGTTAGGGTCTTATCGAACATAAAAAACCTGAGAACTACACTAAAATTGAAATAAATGCTAGAAGTAAAAGAAATAAAAGACAAAGCTGGGCTGCCTCCCAACAAGCGCCTTTCTTTTATGTTTTTTATTAGACTTGATGTAATTTATCATGTGATTGCCCTCTCCTTCGAAATATCACCAACAAATGGTGCATATATAGCTTTGGGCAATGCAACATGCACACCCTCCTTCAAACTTGCGAGTTCATTTAGGACATCTAACACAAAAGATTCTGCCGCATCATGATCATCCGACATAAAGGTGTCGGCAGTGTAGAAAATCTGCGAACGCTCCTTTACTTCCACCCTTTTGTAAGGTTTAACAATATGCATGGGAAGGGGTGGGTGGTTTCGCTAATAACAGAGTTTGTTCTTCCTTGTTCTCTTTCTGCGGCTCCTCCAGCCTTTCTAAAATGACTTCAATTTACATCTCGTTTTCCTCCTCTTCATCTTGTACAATGAAAATATATGGCTCAGTTTGAAAGACTTCAAGTTCTTCCGCTATTTGGCTCTAATAGTCCAAATGTGTATCTTCATTCACCTTAACACTTTTCAATGTATCAGCACACACATTCTCCTTTAGATAAAAAAATTGGTTGTGTATTACACAACTCTTTCTCGTCAATCATATTCTGAAATGTGGTATTCGCTTGAATAATTTGACTTTCAAAATTTTGCAACCTTAGATTCATATGCTGAAATTGTTGAAACTTTTCATGTAGGCATTCTTAACCACTTATTAATTATTTTATCATATCTTCCAAGGAGTTGCTTTGTTGAAACTGTTGGTGCTATTCATGACACTATTGATGAACTTGTTAAAAAGGTAGTTCTTGGCCGAAGATCAAATAATTCATCATGTATTGTATAGACCTCTCTTCATGTTGAGGAATTTGTGGACTTTCCATGAGCTCAAAGAAGTCAGGTTGTGGTGATGCATAACTAGAATAGTGATGCTTCTCATATTTTGGATAGTATGGACAATCATATGTGGAATGAGAATAATCTTTACAAATTTCACAAACATCGACCTGTTGCACAAAAGAATGCATGTTACAAAATTGATGTCCATTATATGACATACCTACCCCATTCATATTGTAATAATATGAATCTTCGAATCGACCATAATTGTGGGAGTAGGTGGCCATTGCGGAGTTACCTGCATACATGTTAAAACAAGGGCCTAGATAGACAAAATAAATAAATAAAATAAAACTAAAGAAATGAAAAAACCAATCCCCGACAACGGTGCCAAAAACTGACACGCCCCAAACGCGTCAATAAAATATATTACCTAAACCAACTATTTTGTAGATAGTGGCAAAAGGTCGATGTCACATAGATTGGTAATCTTTCTAAGGTTCTAAAAGAAAAGGAAATGGAGGTTTGAGAGCGAATGTTGAGAAAATTCAAAAAGATATGGAATTGAAAATACTTTGTAAATAAATCAATCAAGAAGAGTAACCTAAACCCTCGATATTACAAACTTTCTTAATTGGCATAATCAACCATATGGTCGTCGATCTATATAAAGCATGCAATTCAAAGGTATTCTAGAGTAGCTATAGGCCTACGCGGTTCCTCCCACTTCTTAATCTTGATGGTTAAGGTACGACAATGACTACTTCCCTAACCAAATACACAACCCTGGACTCACGCAAATTGGGTTTAATGCATTGATTTCATTGGGCTTTGTGAAGGCACTACACCTAGGCAACTAGATTGCTAGTGCTTCCTATTTAGCCTAGATCACTAAGGTATTTAACCTGGTAACTAACTATTAAAATGCTAGAACCTAGATGGACATTTCAACATTTCATTTAGAACTAGAGGCTTAACATCATCATGAGTCTCTCAAGACAAAAGCTCCACTTACTTTGTAAAGTCAATTTCTCATATTCAATATTTATAATAAATCTAGGAATATCACAAATAATGAAGAAAAATTAAGTTTTGCTTTCTTCAAAAAGAAAATTTTAATTTTGCTTAAAAGGAGAAGAGTTAGCTAGCAAAATTAAGAGCAAAAGAAGTACTGTTAAAGAGGTGGAATGTACACCAATTAAGCCATGCACAAGCTAAACAACCTCAAACTTTAAGTATGATGGCCCCAAACTCTGAGGCAAACCGAATACCGCCATATCGTTGGATATGTCACCAGGTCATGCCACATCACTTGCACACTTGTCTATGACGGCTCGCAACTTTCCATCTAATAATTTGACTTAGTCAATTTCAATGTTTAAATGATTATTTTGTCAAAATATACTAAGTTATAGAGTTTTACAACTTAATTAGTATGTTTTGGTTAATTTAAGTTATCTTAATAGCGAAAGTTTTAATTATATGCGAATAGGTAATGTAAACAAATTTTGCATTGATTTACAAACTCATGGGGTGAATACTCGGCAAAAAGACACCGTGTATATTAATAAAGGCAACAAAAATGTATAATAAGTGTCAATATACATGTATCAAGTAATAAGCCTCCTAAAATGATCCCAAAACTAGGGATGCAAGTGGGGCGAGGAATCTCCACGGGGGATGGGGATTCCCTGCAAGGGGATGGGGATGGAGAATCTAAATGGGGATGAAGATGGGGTGGGGGATAAAGTCTCATACCCACGTGGATATGGGTACGGGGATGGGGAAAAAATATATACGCGGGGATCCCCGCTACGAATCCTCATTAGTAATATTCATGGGGATCCCCATGGGTATCCTTATTGGGGATCCTCATGGGGATTACCCATGGGGATCCCCGCGAAGATCCTCATATATATATATATATATATATATATATATATCTATATACATTGTATATATCAATTTTATATAATATTACAAAGCTTTCACCCTAAATACTAGTGATAAACAAACTCTAATGTGATTTGTAATTTTAACTTGTTTGGTTAATTATATGTTTTGTTTTGAATTATTTGCAACAATATTTATTTGTTATACTTTATTTGGTTGGAATTTTCAAAAATTGTGATCCTATGTATGTGTACCATACCGTTTATAAATTTTTTCAAAAAAAATAAGTGGGAAAAAATATTTCTCCGCATTGATTCTTCGCAAATTCTCTGCAAGAATCCCCACGAGGATCTTCCATAGGGAAAAAAAAATTTCCATGGGAATTCCCCATCCCCTCGGGGATTAAGCGGGGATGGGGGTGGGGATGAAAGTTCATCCCCGCGTGGGGATGGGTATAGAGATGGGAGGATGAATTCTTAAGCGGGGATGGAGATAGAAATGGGGTCCCCTCCTCTACTTTCCCAATTTGCATCCCTACCCAAAACATTATTACTTACACAAATACAAACACCTACAAGTGAAGCTGCTGAAGCTCTTCTTATCCGGCTCGTTGTATGATCTACAACTTGCCACAAAAAACAACGACAAGTTATAGGGAGTAAATCCCAAATAAATTCAATTAGTATTCACAAGAAGTCCAAGAAAACTGCTACAATTCATGCAGATAAAGCAAATAAACGAAAATGTAAAGCATGAATATAAAGTGTTGGGATAATTAAGAATATGGAACGTGAGTGTGGTGTATAGCTGTCGTGCCCTAGAACAGAAATAATAAAATGAGAAGGCTCTGGTGGCGATGTAATCCCCATCTCCTCTTCATGGTCGAAACGAGGAACTCTATGGGCCGAAAGGTAGAATTCCGCCCAACGCCTCAAAGGAGAGGAAATATGTAACGGAGGTGAGCCTTACGTCAACCCACTCTCGAGATTATCGACTCATATAGAGGAATATCACGCGTAGTCTAAGGTATGATCAACACCATAACAACAATCTGATCGTCATTTACGAGAGTGTTGGAAAGGGGTCATACCGTCTCTACGACCATACATAGACACAAGCGGGAATAGAGTAAGTATGCAAGCCAAACTAGTGAAAATTAATAGTGAAATAAGTAAATTTCAAGAGAAATAAGTAAATTCTAAGCTGACTTTCTTGTGGGTTTACTTACATTAATCATGTCGATACCTTATCCGAATACTGATCCTCACTCCTGTTTTGCAATCATCGCGGTTGAATTCCTTAAATCATTCAATTATCTTTAGTCTTTATCATTGAAAAACTTATTCGTGTTTTATCAAAGTCACACACGCATAACGAGGTTGGCCTCAATTTGAGCCGCCTTAAGAATATTTTTGGCTCATTATATATTTATCGAGACGAATCTCGTTTGGGTCATTACTATATTTTGAGTCTTTACACAAATCTCGAGGATGCTCTGACGCCGTTGATCTGCATGCACTTCGAGACAATTTTTTTATGTTTTACATTTTATTTATTTATTATTCTTTGATCAACAAGGACCCAAGGAAATCTCGAGATACGTGTAATGATTAATGCGCATCTAGATGCAATTTCTTTTTCTTCTTATATAAACATTCGACCTAAAATATCGAGATTATTATTGTTTATTATATTTTATTATAATTATATTTATTTATTTATTGAAAAATAAACACGTGTCTTCAAGAAATCTAGAGATGCGTGCGATTCAGTGCGCATCTTAAGGCGATAATATATGCTCTGAAATCAACACGGATTTTAAGGCAACTATCAAAGAAATCAACATCATGGTGCATATATCAAAGTAGTTTAATATTATCAAAAAACCATCATGCTTCTCGAGGTTCTCTTGAGATGCTTGCGACTTCAACGCGCATCCCGATGTACCATTTACATTTCACGCATTAACACGAATCTTGAGGTAGCCCTAAAACCATCACATACACAACATGAATCTCGAAGCAGCCATCAAAATAGTCTCAATCATTTCAATAGAAATCTTAATGCACACACACTATATCCACTCTAAAACCACTATGTGAACCTTATCTTCTTCAACAAACCTATGTCCTACAAAAACTAAATCACATACCACGATAATGGTGAGGGAGGCCGAGGAAAGTGAAGTCTTGAGCAAGGAGCGCCAGTCGGAAGTGGGGCTGCCATAGGCTAAGGGAGAGAAACTGAGAGTGAAGGGAGGCGAGAGCACCGAAAGAGAGGAGATTAAGAGAGACCCGAAAGCTAGAGAGACGTGAGACCTAGTGCGTCGAGAGAGAGAGGGAGAGAGAGAGAGAGAGAGAGAGAGAGAGAAGAAGAAGAAGAAGAAGAAGAAGAAGAAGAAGAAGAAGAAGAAGAAGAAGAAGTTGAAACAAGGGAGGGAGAGATGAAAAATTTGTGAGGGAGGGTTTGCTATCTGGAGGAGAGAGAAAACCTCTTTTTTTTCTTATTTGCCTTTGGTAGAGAGAGAGAGAGAGAAGGTGAAAAATCATTGATATATTTAAATATATATAAGGAAATACTAGAATGATAACAAGAATGTCACACCACGAGACACATTGGCTCATAAGATCCTTCCAAGTGTCCTGACCTGCATATTATGCATCGGGATCTATATATGCTCGTATCCCGAGGCGTAAATGGATGCCTTTTGTGAGCCGTTGTGTCTTGTGGTGTGACATGGTGTTATCATTCTAGCACTTCTCATATATATATATATATATATATATATATATATATATATGATAGAGAGAGAAGAAAAGAAAGTTTGTGGTTTAAATGAAGAGAGAGAACAAGTGAGTGAGTGATGTCATTGATGTGTTTAGGTGTCCACATTGTAGAGGCTAGGTGTCCATATTGTAGTGGTTGAGTGTGTTTGGTTTGAATTTTTTTTAAAAAAAATTCCATAACATTTTTTAAACCACAAGTAACCATTTTAAACCCGACTTATCTAGTTAATCATTATCACTTGTTTGATTGTCTCTTACATTCTCCGCGAGACTCGACACGTACTAGAACATCTCTCGATTGTAAAATTTTCGGTAGAAATTTAATTTAGTTGTGCAAAAATATTAATAAATAATACAAGTATTATAGCATGCACCACCAAAAATAAATATAAATTACCTTATCATATGTGTCCTAAACTTATCTGCGGTGTCCACGTAGGTTCGAGCTTAGGGTTTTAATTTGTAATTAAACGATTAATTAAGATTAATTAAAGCGGGTTGTTACCTTAAGTCTCTTAAAATATGATTATTGCTAGAACCATAGCTCATATCGGGTGACATTAGTGTTTTTTAATAGAACCCTATTCAAAATAAAACAAGCCGAAAGAATGGCTTCCCCCATAAGTTCAAAGGCAAGTTAGAACTTAGTAGCATGAAATTAATCATCTCTACTAAAGTTATATTCTTCCTTTCTACTACACCATCTTGTTGTGGTGTATAAGGTGTCGTGACTTGATGTATAATTCTATTAATCTCATAAAATTTTGTGAATTCCTTAGAGCTTTGATTTTCTTGTTATATTAATTTTCAATTTTTGATTTGAAAACAAGAGAATTTTTCTAAACTCATCTTTGCTTTTCAAAAGATAAACATACGAATATTTTGAAAAATCATCTATAAAAATAAGAAAATATTTATTTCCTTATAATGTAACATGACTTTTTAAATCACATATATCAATATGTATCAAATCAAGAATTCGAGACGATCTTTGAATTGATTTATGTAATTTTCTTATGATCTTTGTTTGTGCACTTATCTCTTACTTTGTATCATGATCAGTTTTAAATCAGTAATTAGGCTATGCATATTTCTAATGCAACGAAAATCAACATGACCTAATCTACCATACCATAATGAACATGAATCAACAATAGAAGAGCATGAGTCAATAATATAAAAAGAATAATTCATTGCTATTGCATTCAACTTAATCATACCATTATATTAGTACCCCTTGCTGATAGGAACACCTCCCTAGGACATGATAAACTTATCCGACTCATAGACAAGACGAAAACCTCTCTTATTAAGGAGGTCACCAGATATAAAATTCTTACACATTTCGGGTATATAATAAACATAAATCAAAATGTTTAACTTTTCTCGAAGTAAGCTTGATATCTACTGTTCCTTACCTAACCACCTTGGTGCGATTGTTGTTCGCCATGCGCACTTGTTCACTAGCGGCAAGATCTTCATATGTCTTGAAAGGACTACGGTCCTTGCAAATGTGTATGGTCGTGTCGGTATCCTGCCACCAGCCAACTTCATTTGCAACCGAATTGGCTTGGCAAACTGTTGCTATGAGTTCCATGTCCATATGCTCCATATTGTATGTAATAACGCGAATAATCAAATCCTAGTTGTATGCTTTGTAGGATCGTGACTTAGCAGCCAGTCCTATGTAACGAACTCGGTCAGTACTCGGCTATCGGCACCGAGGTAATAATTAAATAACTATACTTGATTTTGATGTTTGTACTATATGTTTATATATATATATATGTGCACAACTTTTAAATAATTTTTTTTGGATAAGAAAGAGTGCGCCAAGTTACCTCGAGATGGGTATGCACGGGACGATCGGGTGGAGTGAAAAGTTGGGCTTAGGTTCATGTCTTAATTCACTTAGTTAGACTTTAACTAATCATCTTAACTATGTAGTGAGTCTCAGAAAAATTTAGGATGTAATCAATTAAGTCTATGTGCTTCATTTCAATAAGGCCTAAGTCTAGGAAAAATTGGAAAGTTATAAATTTCCAAAGTGAGTGATTGGGCTTAGACATATAAATTAAGCCTAAAGTTGGGAAAATATTCATATTATTGGTACCTAACTTATCAAATGAATTTCATAAAACATATTTACTTAATACATACCATAGTCTTTATGGATTATCAAAAACATGAAATGTTAGAAACTTGAATGGAGACCACACTCTTGGTACACTAATTTACCTAGTGATGTATCCATGTAGAGATCTAAATGAGTCATAATTGATTCTATGGTATGCAAGTGGGAGCTAACACCAACTATGGATAAATCTAGAGATTTGATGGATGAAATGGTACTCGGATAATCTAATGGCCAAGCTTCAAAAAGTTTGAGTATAAAAGACACACTTAATCTCTACACCATGCATGAACACAAAACACTTTAGCTAGGTTTGGAGAGAAAAAAGAAGGTTTTGGTTAGAAGTAGTGCTGAAAAATCAAAGAGAAGGTGGACTTGGAGCTAAGGATCTCAAGGAGCTTGAGTTTTCACCATGATCAAACTTTAGGTAACAAATCACTTCCATTTCAATTGTATATTGTGATAATTTGAGATTCTTTAAATCATTCTTGTGCTGAAATTTTGTCAAGTTTGATGAATTCCCTAATGTTATGAGATGATTATGAATTAAGAAAATCAAAGTTTCTCTCATGTTCATGAAAAACTTATGTCTTAGTTCAAGAATTAGGGATTTTAGGTAAATGAAAAATGGATTGATTTTCTTATGTAATTGGGTGTTTAATCTTTGAGTTTCTACTCCTATATTGATGCTCAATGATGTCTTATATTAGGTGTAAATGTTGGACAAAAATCAAGGAGTTTGAACTATGCATTGTGAATTTAGTTGTTCATGAATACTACATGTTTGATGAAATGTCAAGATTATAGTTGAAATTCTAGATAGCATAAATCTTTCATTTCTTCTCAGAATTGGTTGATTTTTTATGAGTTAATCTTGGATAATTTGACAAGCTTCTCATCAAAAATCACATTATTTGGATGTATGGTTTAAGAGTTATGAATTTCTTATACTGCTAGTTTGAAACTCCATTAAAGTGAGTTATTTTAGCATTTTGAGCATAACTCTCATATTTTTAATCGGATTTGAGTATACTTTACCACTTCAAAAAGTTTATACATAGAAAAATAACTTAACACCAGTATCTCTTAAAAATTGAGTTATCTTCTTTATCAAAGATGGACCAAAATTCAGCACTTGCCAGTAGAGATAATTCCATTTGTAAGTGTTTGGATGTCGGGACATTTTTCAGGGCCCTCTACTAATAGGAAAATAGCAAAAATCTTCAGAATAGTTTGAAATACTGTAAATTAGGTTCTCTAAGAGTTTCAAGTGATTCTGAGATGTTTTAAATAGTTATTCAAATGTGTTTTGAAAATTATTTTAAGGTCCCTCAGGGACTTTTTTGCAAACCAATGCATTAAACCAACTTGGAATGATTTCTAATGGACTTTGATGATTCTATAACACTTAAAAATAATAGAGAAATTGTCTACAACTTTGTAACACAAACTTTGGGCATTTTGGCCGAGTTAAATGTCAAAGGGGCATTTAAAATGAATAAAAGAGGCATATCAGAGTTATTTCTTCGCATCAAGCCTTCGTGTATGGTATGAACAAGTGATTATGGACCTCGAAGATGTAGCATAAATGTGTTTAGGATACATTGAAGTTGATATTTAGTCTAAGCTAAGTAGAAACGACATTGATGCAAATAGTGGAATGTATTATAATGAACTAGATATATAAACTTAAATAAGCTCTAACACATACTTTATGTACTCTAATGGGTACCAGAGACCTAGAGCGTTAGTTCCGGGTATCAAAAGTGTAGTACGAATGTGTGGGAGCCTCTTGGATACTATTATTTGTTGAGGTAAGTAAACTAGTCAGAAAATTAATACTATTTCCTTTCATTTTCCTTATTTATTTTTGAAATGATAAACTAAATTGTTGGACTCTAATTCCTTACCAAGTGACTTAGGTGTTTGAGTGGTTATACCTAGTTGACTATGATCACTTGTGAGATGAGTGACCGGGTAGCTCCCACGGCTCCTATCGAGTCTTAATCCTTTTGATGTGAGCATCCAAGGGTCTGTGGCTCCTCAATTGGCATTCAAGTTCCATTAGTAGCAGGCATCTAGGGGTCACTGTGGACTCCTTTGGAACTCTCTTGGACTGCGGCTTAGGTAAAGTTGGTTGTGCTGAATTGGAATGGCTTATGAGACTTTGGTCCACGGTACCAACTTCCGCACTTACACCTTTTATCGGTATAGAGTGCATAGACCACTCTCCCCCTATCATTTGGTTCTAGGCCACTTGGTTCCTATCGTTGATTGCCTTAGTTTGTCTATCATGTACTTTGCTACTTCATTTACTATTATCTCATTTCCTGTATGATCTATAGAATCATTATTTATTTTCTTAAAATATTGTTGAGTTTTTAGTGGATTTACTCATTACGATTACCTCCGTCATTGGTCGCTATTGCAGGTCCTTCTAGTTGCACAAGCAAAAAGCCTGTGATCGGGGATTATCTTTGAGCTTTCCTCAGAGTCAGCTCATTTGTACTACTACCCTAGGTTTTTCTTGATATTTTGGATGTAAATATGAACCGCACTTATTTCTAGTTACATTTTGGGATATTATGGGTTGTGAGACTCGAGATACATGTATAAGATGACTTGATCGTTGTATTGTACTGATTCCCACTTCATGCATATACGTGGAATCTGTTTTTGCTGGATTTTCACATTAGGGTTGTCCCAACTCTTACTCATTAATTGTTCAAGTTGTTTTAAATTGACTAACTTTTCCTGAGAATTATTAAGATTTATTCAAAGTAAATAAAAAACTTAATAAGCAACTAATGATCGAATGACATGGAAAAGAGGCTAATTAGGCAAGCGTTGATTTCATGAGGGTTGACCTGGAGTCCACGTAGGCTTAAGCTGAGCGGGGCCCAATTTGTGGGGCTAGGGCCGTCATATTGTGACTTTCCCTTACCACTTCCTTATTCTTCAAGTATTTCTTTTTGGAACAACAATCTCGTGCATGGTGTCCCGGTTCTCATAATAGTAACACTTTTCTTTCTTGATTGAAGTTTTTTCATTGGCAAATCCCTCAAATTTTGAATCATTCTTGGCCTTAAATTTCTTGGAATGGTGAGATTCTACTAAATTTCCCCTTGAACCGGATTCAAAATTCATGTCATCTCCAACCCATTCTCTCTCTCTCTCTCTTTCTCTCTCTTCCTCAATTCGAAGATGGCGTTGGAGGGATTCAAAAATACTCTCTCTCTTCCTCAATTCGAAGATGGCATTGGAGGGATTCAAGAATATAACTATTCTCCTTATGAATGAGTTTCTTCTTGTAATTATTCTAATTAGTATGCAATTTGGAAATAATTACACCCACTTGGAATTCTTATTCAAGAGAAATTCCAGCCGTTTTAAGATCACCAACAATCTTTTGCAAGTCATAAACTTGAGTAAGTAGAGACATGTCGTTGGTCATCTTAAAAGTCAAATAATTTGAAACTAAAAACTTACGATTGCTAGACTTCTCAATTCGATATTTAGTGTCCAGCATTGTCCACAACTTCTTCGCCGACTCAATGGTCTGATGCGCTGCATAGACATTATAAAAGAGTGCATTAAGGATGTAGCCCTAGCAAAGATAGTCATTCGCCTGCGACACGTTGATCCACAACTTTGTTTGAGTCATCTGGAGTTGGTTTAGGAAGGGTCTCAAGTGCATCATCAAGGATGTATGCCAATTTGAGATATGTGAGAAAGAACATCACTTTCTCTAACCATCGAGTGAAATTGTTTTCGTTGAAACTTTCGAGGTGGTTAAATCATAATTCATGATTAGCATTGAATGAGGAACGAACCCACCACTAGAATTGAGTTTGAAGAATAATAAAGAATTAGCATTCCCATCTGTTTGTGCAATTTCGTCAAAAGTCGAAAAAAACATTGATGAAGAAAATCTTATCTAAAGAAATATTGAAATAAATCTCTACGGACAGAAAAATACAAGTTGAGAATGGGAGATCCAAATAAAGATTTGAGGCGCGTAATTGCTCTCTTTTAGACAAAATTTCTCCTTATCGATTAAAATCGTGAATACACAACGGGATCAATCAAAATTTGCTTTCATGATACAATCAAGTCTCAAATGGTTGTTGGATGATGTGTGTGTAACACAACTCCAACCAAGAACACAGTTTGAAGAACTTTGAGAGAATTCTGCTATGAACAAGAACACACTTTGATTCAAAAGCCTTTTATGTTTCGATGTGTTTCTCAATGTGTTTTGTATGAACATGATCTCTTTAATTTATAGAAAATAAAGAGATTTGGTGTCTATCCATAAATAACACCAAAAACTCGCACCTATTATAGATGAGCTTCTAGTGTAGGCGTTTAGGCAGTCGCATAAGTGCCAACACCAGAAGTTCCTCTATTTTTGGTGCTGAAGTGCTGTGTTGGTGCCTCAGTGCCCAGAATGAATAGGTGCGAGTGTTGGGTGTTATTTATGGATAGACACCAAACCTTTTAATTTTCAATAAATTAAAGAGATCTAGTACGTACAAAACACAATGAGAAACACATCGAAACACAAAGGCTTTTGAATCAAAGCGTGTTGTTGTTCATAACATCATTCTTTCAAAGTTCTTCAAATAGTGTTCTTGGTTGGAGTTGTGTTACACACACATCATCCAACCATTCATTAGAGACTTGATTGTATCCTGAAGGCAAGTTTCGATTAATCCCATTATGTATTCGCAGTTTCGATCGGTAGAGAGAAATCTTATCTAAAAGAAAGCGATTATGCACCTTAAGTCTTTAGTTAGATGATGTGTGTGTAACACAACTCCGACCAAGAACATTCTTTGAATAACTTTTGAAAGAATGATACTATGAACAAAAACATACTTAGACTCAAAAGACTTTTGTGTTTCAATGTGTTTCTTAATGTGTTTAATACATACTAGATCTCTTTGAATTATAGAAAATAAAGAGACTTGGTGTCTATCCACAAAAATTTGAGTTTGGATGCAAATAGGTACCAAGAAATGGACAAGAAATGGACCAAATAACACCCAATGTTTGCAACTTTTCATTTAGGGCGTTGTTCCGTAATCTTCAATTGTCTTGTTAGTACAACATTGAACTTATTATGTACTTTCAAGAATTAAGTTGGGTTCCTATCAAGTAACGATCGAATTAGGCAAATCTAAGTCCCATTCCTTTTGATGTATGAAACATCATATCTCTAAAACCCTTTTGTTGATGAATCCGATAAACTCTTATTAGAATCCATATAATTAACTTAGACAAACCCCATTTTTGAGTAACTTTCTCAAAAGATTATGTCTTAGACTTATATGTCTAGACTTTCCATTATAATTCTTGCTTGTAGCCTTATAAAAAGTTGCCTTATTATCACAATTAATTAATCTAGTTGGACAAGACTTGTTCTATAATGGTGTCTCCATTAACAAGTTCCTAAGCCATTCCGCTTCCTTGCTTGCATATGATAGGGCAATTATTTCTAATGTTATTGTTCAATCAGAAATACAAATTTGTTTCTTTGAGCTCCAAGAAATAGCCACTCTTCCTAGCGTAAAAACCTATCCACTAGTTGACTTAGAATTTGACTCCACATTATTCCAACTAGCATCACCGTAACCTTTCAACACTGGGGGATATCCATTAAAATGTAGACCATAATCCGAAGTTCCCTTTAGGTATCTAAAGATCCTGGTAACCGCATCTCAGTGTTATTTGCTTGGATTACTAGTAAACCGACATAGCATACAAACTGCATAACTTATATCAGGTCTTCTGCAACGCATAGCATACATGAGACTTCCTATCACACTAGAATATTTTAGTTGTGATAAACACCTACCGGTGTTCTTTACGGTTTTAAATGAGGTTCGATAGGAGTATAAAGTGAATTTTGATCAATATGACCAAATTTCTTCAAAATCTTTTTAATATAATGAGATTGAGATAATGTAAGACCATTATCTTGTCGTAAGATTTTGATTCCCAAAATCAAGTCAGCTTCTCCTAAGTCCTTCATGTCAAACTAGTAGACAAGAATCACTTAGTTTCTTCAACTAAGGCTAGTGAAGTCCCAAATATATGCATGTCATCCACATATAAACATATGATGACACCAACATCATTGTCAAACTATTTATAAATACATTTATCAACATCATTGACTTTGAATCCAAATTATTGCACAACCATGTAAAACTTCTCATGCCATTGCACAGAAGCTTGTTTCAAGCCATAGAGAAATTTCACAAATTTCTAAACTTTCTTCTCTTGACTTGGCATAACAAAACCTTCCGGTTGTTCCATACATATTTCTTCCTCTTGATCACCATTTAGAAAAAAAATTTACATCCATTTGATGAATAACTAAATTATGATTAGAAGCAAGAGATATCAACACCTGAATTGATGCTATTTTTGCAACCGATGCGTATGTATTAAAATAATCAATGCCATGCTTTATCTATATCTCTAAGCTACTAGACGCGCCTTGAACTTATTTATTGTTCCATCGGTACTTAATTTCATTTTGAATACACACTTGCACCCGATTGCATTTGATCTCATTTGAAGATAAGAAAGTACCCAAGTTTAATTCGACAATATTAAATTCATCTTACCATTGATAACTTCTTTTCAGAATTAAACATCCTTTGATGAAACTGCTTGTTGAAACAAAATATGATCATCATCAATATTGAGGATAAATTTTATTTGTTCCTTAATTTCATATATATTTCCTTCAACCAAATAAGTTATAAAATTTGGGCCAAAAGATTTATCAATCTCTTGCCTTTTACTTCTCCTTACTTCAACATTCTCACCATTATTAAGACATTGTTCATTAGAAGAGTTTTGAGGCAACTCCTCTAGATTCCCAAAAATCGAATGCAAAAGCATATAGCATGTTTTGTTTAAATGTTCAAAGAATTGTACCTCTATAGATTCACTTATATCATTAGTTTCCAAATTCAAGAATCTATATGTCACACTATGCTTTGAATAAACAATAAAAACACATGTATAAGTTATATTTCCTAATTTAGGCCTTTTTGGATTCGGTTTCCTTACATAAGCTAAAAAACCCAAACTTTTAGTCTCTTAAAATTGAGTTATCACTTGAACTATAACTCATATGGGTTGACATTAGTGTTCTTTAATAGACCCTATTCAATATAAAACAAGCCAAAAGAAAGGCTTCCCCCCCATAAGTTCAAAGGCAAGTTAGAACTTAGTAATTGGAATTAATCGTCTCTACTAAAATTTTACTTTTCCTTTCCGCTACACCATTTTGTTGTGGTGTATAAGGTGCCGTGATTTGATGTATAATTCCATTAGTCTCACAAAATTTTGTGAACTCCTCGGAACAATATTCACCACCTCTATCAGATCTTAGAGTCTTGATTGTCTTTTTATGTTGACTTTCAACTTCCGATTTGAAAACAAGAAAACTTTCATAAAACTCATCTTTGCTTTTCAAAAAATAAACATATGAATATACTGAAAAATCATCAATAAAAGTGAGAAAATATATGTTTCCTCCTAATGTAACATGACTTTTTAAATCACATATATCACTATGAACCAAATCAAGAATTTGAGAAGATCTTTGAACCGATTTATGTGATTGCCTTGTGATTTTTACTTGTGCACATATCTCGCACATAGTATCATGGTCAATCTTAAAATCAGTAATTATGCCTAAGTTATGCATATTTCTATTGCAATGATAATTAACATGGCCAAATCTACCATGCCATAATGAACATGAATCAACAATAGAAGAATATGAGTTAACAATATAAAAAGAATAATTCACTGTTATTAAATTCAAATTAATCATACAATTACATGAGTACTCCTTGCCAATAGGAACACCTCTATTAGACAAAGATAAACCTATACGACTCATAGACAAGACGTAAACCTCTCTTATTAAGGAAGTCACCGGATACAAGATTCTGTGACGACCCCAATTCTAGGTTGCCTTGCTACTTGCCTTGTTGCATTTCACGTCACCTAGCCTTGCCATGTCATGACCCGCTTATCCTTGACGCCTTGAGACTTAACGAGTTTCTTACACTCTTCCAACTAACCCTAGCCACGTTAACTATTTTTTATACAAATATTAATGATTTAATTAGCAATTTACTCAATTTATCAAATTATATTATAATTTTATAGCGGAAGTCTTTTAATGAGTAACTTATGCAATGTTTAAAAATTCTAAGTAGTGGAAAACCCTGCAAAAGATACCATGTATATATCAAGGCGAGATAAGTATAAGAAAAGTTCCATATACATGTAATCAGTGTTCTATGGTCCCCTAAACCTAATAAAAGTAAAATAAATACATATTGATTTCACACACGAGCTGGGTCCACAATCTCAGAAGTAGTCGTCCAATACCTTCTTACCCTTGTCTTTGCTCGTCGAAGGATCTGAACTCAGTCACCCAACAAATATAGTGACGAGTTCAATGAGTAAAATCCTAAGAGAAGTCCACAAAATATTCATGAAATAAAACTGATAAACTACGAGACATGTGAATATAACACCTGACAATAGTACACCATATTCCCATGAATGTAGGGAACATACGACAAGCAAAACCAGTAGCATGAAATAAATAAACAATACATACCAGCTAAACCAGCTCAGAAATAAAGCATTAATCAGTAAACATCCGTATAATCATGAGAAAACCCTGACCTACACCAGCCAGTAATTGGTAAATCAAATAGGAACCATATATATATTTACAGGGTTACTGTTACTAAACCCCAACTTAAGTTACCGGATGAACCCCTCCAAACGTTATTTCAAGTCAAGGGAACACCATAAATCCTTCCTTACGAGCACTAAACACAAGTAACTCGTGCAAGCAATTTAGCCACAACCAATATATACGCACACCGAATAGGAGTGAAAACCCATGTGTGTCCACCAACAGTCACACATACAATCCGATATCGATAAATCAAAGCCATGAATCCAATGAAGCATTCTCTAGGGTTTTACACACCTCAATCCGCGCTCCGACTTCCCTAGACTCCCTTATCCAACTTGACTAGCTCCCCGATACCCAAGCTATGGTCCCCTAAGTCTCTGAAGTCCAATTTTACATGTTTAGTTTGTTTATAGGTGTTTAAGATATGTATTAAGTCAAGAATCCCGAAACAACCTTTTAATTTTAGTTTTAAGTTGTCGTTAGCGCGCTATAGGCCTGATGTATCTTGTTATGTAATTGTAGCGCGCTAGGTAATTGATGTAGCGCGCTACTGTTTTTCATCCTGAAGAACAGTGGGAAACCCATAACGATTAGTGCGCTAACCGTTCCAGGTAGCGCGCTACCTAGCCTTTGGGACATAATTCTCAAGTCCAGAATTCTGTTTTTCCCTTCAAACTTGGCTACCTAAACTGGTTTTACACATTCTCTATATGCAATTAACACTAAAAAAACATCTAACACAACCTTAGAACCTCATTTTACACCAATTTAATCAACATTTATCAAAAATTGGTTCATTATGAAAAAGATGATTAGCTAGGTTTGATCCTCCAATTTGATGATCTCCAGCTCCAATTTCCAGCTCTCTTTCTCCTCTCTGAGATTTCCCACCAAATTCAGTTTAACATGTTTTAGTTGCATGGTTTGATCAATCTTTCATATATATATATATATATATATATATATATATATATATATATATCAATATGAGGTGTGTTTCTAACCCTTGATCCCCATGTATTTACGTATCCCGAGAGTCATTCGAGGGTCCTTCTCTTGCCACATTTACCACTTAAACTTCACTAACTCACACCAAGTGACGCCACATAGTTACTCCTTTGGTCTCTAGATATGCTAATGTGTACCTCCAAGCAAATCCTATACTTTCCATTTAATTGACTAAACTATATGCCTTTATTTATTTTAATTTGATCACACTAACTTAGGCTCATTCTACTTAATATGGTTAGTGTTTTATTTATCAAAATAACCAACGTATGGTCCCACTAACCTTCGACTACTTGGTACCTGGTGCCCCATGTCTCAACACGCATTTCGAGTCATGCCATAGCCTATTGTTTTAATTTGAATTTACTTAGTCTATGGTCACATTACCCATTTTAATTAATTGACTATTCATTTTGACATGGATTAGTCTAATTTCCCAGTGTACCCGTAGTTCGCCTACTCACTACCCGCGTTGGCAGGCCTTTCGAGGCGAACAACCCTCACATTAACTCGCCCGATAGCAATGTACACAAATGTGGTGCAATATAATAATAATAAATTTGAACACCACATTTACACAACCACCATCCATAAATAACATATTTCCTCGGTTCTAATGTCCGAGCCAACCGAGTTGTTTACGTAACACTCGAATTACGACCGTTAATCCTAAAGATTAACGCAAATCTTAGTTTAATTAATTTAGGCCGTTACACAAGATTCTTACACATTTCAAGTACATAATAAACATTAATCAAGTGTAAAACTTTTCCTGATGTAAGCTTGACATCCACCATTCCTTTTCCAACCTCTTTGGTGCGATTGTTGTTCGCTATGCGCACTTCTTCACTAGTGGCAAGATCTTCGTTTGTCTTGAAAAAACTACGATCCTTGCAAATGTGTATGGTTGCGCTGGTATTCAGCCACCACCCAACTTCATTTGCAATCGAATTGACTCGACAAACTGTTGCTATGAGTTCCATGTCCATATGCTCCACATTGTGACTTTCCCTTACCACTTCCTTCTTCTTCAAAAATTCCTTCTTTGAACGACAATCTCGTGCATAATGTCTCGAGTTGTCATAATAGTAACACTTCCCTTTCTTGCTTGAATTTTTTTCGTTGGCAAATCCCTTGAATTTTGAATTATTCTTGGCCTTAAATTTCTTGGAATGGTGAGATTCCACAAAATTTTCCCTTGAACCGGATTTAAAATTCAAGTCATCTCCAACTCTCTCTCTCTCTCTCTCTCTCTCTCTCTCTCTCTCTCTCTTCTTCAAGAGTCTTCCTCAATTCGAAGATGGGGTTGGAGTGATTCAAAAGTATAACTCTTTTCCTCATGAATGAGTTTCTTCTTGTAATTATTTTAATTAGTATGCAATTTGAAAATAATCACGCCCACTTGAAATTCTTCTTTAAGAGAAATTCTAGTTGTTTTAAGATCACCAACGATCTTTTGAAAGTCACGAAGAGTAAGTAAAGACTTGTCGTTGGTCATTTTAAAATCCAAATAATCCAAAATAAAAATCTTAAGATTGCTAGACTGCTCAATTCGGTATTTAGTGTCCAGTGTAGTCCACAACCCCTTCGCCAACTTAATGGTTCGATGCGTCGTATAGACATTTTCAGAGAGTGCATTAAGTATATAGCCCCGGCTAAGATAGTCATCCACTTTTCTCGCGACACGTCAATCCACCACTTCGTTTGAGTCATCCGGAGTTGGTTCAGGAAGGGAGCGCATCATCAAGGATGTACGCTAATTTGAGACATGTGAGAAAGAACATCACTTTCTCTTACCATTGAGTGAAATTGTCACAATCGAACCTTTCGACGTGGGTCAAATCATGATTCATGATTTGTATTGAATGAGAAACGAACCCGTCATTTGATTTAAGTTTGAAGGACAATGAAGAATTACCATTCCCATTCATTTGCACAACTCCGTCCAAAGTCATAGAAGCCATTGATGAAGAGTTTCTTATCTAAAAATAGTTAGAACAAGCTTTTTGAGCAGAAAATACAAGTTGAGAATGGAGGAACCAAACAAAGACTTGAGGTGCGTAATCGCTCTTTTTTATAAAAGGTTTCTCTTTACTGGTCGATATCGCGAATACACAATGGGATTAATTGAAACTTGCCTTCAGGATACAATCAAGTCTATAATGGTTGTTGGATGATGTGTGTGTAAGACAATTCCAACCAAGAACACTCTTTGAAGAACTTTTGAGAGAATGATGCTATGAACAAAATCACACTTTGATTCAAAAGGCTTTTGTGTTTCAATATGTTTCTCGGTGTGTTTAGTATGTACTAGACCTCTTTGATTTATAGAAAATCAAGAAACTTAGTGTGTATCCACAAAGAGATGAGTTTTGGTACGAATAAGTACCTATAAAGGGATAAAAAATGGACCAAATAACTCCTAATGTTCGCAACTTCTCATTTAAGGCACTGAGGTGCTGACCCGACGCTTCAACGCCAAAAACAGTGAGCTTCTGGTGTTGGCACTGAGGCTGGCGCTTCAATGCCAAACTCAATGCCAAATGCATAACCCATTTTTATTTTTAAATGCTAAAAGTATTGTTTCGGGAATTCAATCATTTATTATTTCTATAGAATTGGTTAATAGATGCCAAAAGAGATTTAAAGAAAATCAAAGAGATGAGACTTTGAATGTCAGCCCCCTCGTCATTAAGACGCCTGACTGGCCTAGATTATCTTAATCCTCTTATGATCTAGTCAGCCTATTCTATTCTTACGACTTTGACATCAAATAATATTTATTTCAATCCTTAATAATGCTCCAAATTGTAATTTAGATCCTCAATTGATTCATTTCTTAACTCATTTTATTGAAGCAAATTAGGAAATTATATCCATATTTAATAAAAACTTTGTTAGCACCATCCATAAAATGGCATGCCGAAAAATGCACCTAATAGACAACAGAATTGGGGAGAGGCCTAGAAGGACTAACAAATCCACGCAGTTCATAATATATATAAAGTTTAACTTTGAAAACTAACTTAGAGTTTTCAAATACTTTAGTTACAACTTTACTAGCCAAAATAAACGAAAACTGGAATTGAAACCTTATAAATTACTTTAAACTAATTGAGGAGACTCTCATAATCTATTGAAGAGTATTTCATGATCTATGCTCTCCTCGAAACCCAAAACAATAATATATAACAATTTAAAACAAGAATGTACTTTAATCTGAAAATAATCACCACGAGCTTTAAGTATTGTCCATTCTTCCCTTCTCTTCATATAGAATCTGAAACCATAAAAAACAACTCGAAGATGTTAGGCAAGTAAATTCCTACATTGATCTGTACTCCTGCAATTATTGGTTTGATACATGGAGACATGTTATTGCATTTCCAAATAAATAACAAGATATATGCATAAACATGACATGTAATCCACTATGTCGTCTCCTAACTATAATCAGATGTCGACTTCCAAAAAGAGTAAATAGATACTATTAAGAGATCGTGAAAAGCAGAGATAACTTGTTGGCGTTAGACTCTGCTAGTCTCACTAGATGGCGTAGAGGCATGATTGAAAGCTAGTTTCAATCAAACCAGACTCTGAAACAAGCTTATCCCTCTCACTCACTCTATGTATGAATAACTAAGAACGATAAAATATAATGCAAAATATGATAGAATTACAAGTACGAAGATACATTTCATAAATAATAAAGATCACTGTAGGGTTTATTGACAACCAAATCAACTTTGAGCGTAATTTTCAGGGTTCTAGAGCTTCAGATCACTTTAAAAATAGATCTAATAGCTTCACTTTATGCCTAATTATATCATGGGTTAAGCTTCAAGTGAAACAAAGTCATGAAACCCAATGAAAACTATGGCCAAAGTACGCTTGAGAACCGTTTCCAAAAATATAAATTTATAAAACTGTTTCAACCGATTTTTCAAATAGCCAACTTGGGGCAACTTTTTAACCATGAAACCTCAATATTTGTTATGATGACCTTAAAGGAACTTGTAGTTCTCATGTCCCACTTTCCATAAACTCCATGAACACTCGAATCTGATCACCAACGGAGAAGTTATGAACTTTTCAAACTAGCTTATTAATTAGGCAAACTTTACTTATTTTGAACTGAAAAACATCTCCAAATCAATATTTTCGCAATTAAATCTTCAAAACTCGGCAACAAACACAACGAAACCAATCAATACCAACATCGAGATATTTCCACAACCTATGGAGTTAAATTGGATTAAAACCAATAATCGATTCATCCAAAACCCCAATGTAAATAAAGATCAACTATAAAAACATCTCCAAAATGGTTTTCAACTTAATCGTATTTGTTCAATTCATCAAGGCCCTAACCCATGCCAATGAGATTTATTCCAAATTGACACAAATCAATCCAATATATCAATTCTAAACAATCCCTACCAATTTCTATTAAAACCTACGAAAGAAATTAAGAAATCGCTAGAATTCAAATTGAATTGAGGAAAAATGCCACAAATTGACAATTTACCAAATTCCAAGTCAAATACCTCGTCCCCGTCATGGAAACTTAGCTCGAATTGACCGTCTCGCGATGCTCTACTGTTTTGTAAAGAGAAACCGAGTGAAAATTGGACATCGGGAGATCGTGGAGCAAAAGATCGAGTTGAGAGTGTTTGAGAAAAACGTTCTGGTGAAATGGAAAAAAATTGTATTATTTCAACTTCTGGTGCTCATTTATTAGCGGCTTAATTCCTTTTTATTTATTAATTTCTCAAATACCTATTTTGATGTGTTTCGACTTTCGATGCTTGTTTTAAATTCGATGTTTTACCAAATTGAACTAAACTCTCTACAAAACAATCCAACTCCATAAACCTGGTTTTTGGTCACACCAAAACCTCAAAAACTTAACTTTTTCCATGACATACTGAACCCTTATGGACCAAATCTCTTGCTATACTAAACTAAACTTACACCGCTTTGGACTCGATCTTAACCTTAACCACCGCCAACTAACACATAACTTGAGGCAAAGTCTAGTACCAACTTTGTTCTCGTTTTATGTTTCACTAATCCAACTTGCACATAAACCGAGGCTAAATCTTCATTTGGGGATTAACACTTGATTAATTAGTTTTCGATCAACTAAAAATTTATTTTTGCTCGTGCCCTTCAGAAAGGCACTTGCAACCCCTTGTATGACAAACTGATAATACATTTCAACACACCTCGATTTCTCGACAAAATAGCGTATAATACATCACTATGTACACAATACACAAAAATAAAATATATTTTATGATCTATGGTCCATAATGCGTGGGTCCCACCTCGGATACCTAAATTTCAAATAAAATCTAAAAAATACTTAATTAGCCTCTTAATCAAGTTTATGAAATTCTCAGATGTCACATTAAAGGACACAACTCGCCAAAATAACTTATTATATATGTTGTCTATTATAATGTGATTTGGTTTTTATAAAACGTGCGAATGTTTTGTTTCATCATGCCAGGTTTAACGGTGATTGGGTGCAAATATGTATCTCTATCAAGAGCTAGGAAAGCCGAAATTGAAGGTGAAGTAAAATAACCAAATATTGTTACAACCGGATATATATGATGTTGTAATGGAAAATAAATAATAGTGCAAGTACTTAAACAAAATAAGCAGTAAGCAAATTTAGCCATGACGCAAAGAACTTGTTTACGCAGTTCAGTCTACGATCTACATCTGCATGGCCATGCCTAGACGTAAAATCCACTCGGTAAAGAACAATGGATACATGACTCTTCACGTAAGTCCCTCATTGAGCTCCTTAATTCATCTCATTTACTCTTCCTATGGACTTTACACAAGCCTCTCGATACATACACAGTGAGGCTCCCCCTCACTGGAATACCTAAGTCACTTTGGTGCTTACAATTCAAAGATAAATGTGAACAACATGTTCACCGAATATAAAGTAGATGAGTTACAGACTCTTCCAACTTTGGAATATATCTAGACCGATATAAGACACGAAATCTCAACTATCACAACTAAGACTTAATACGTCTTCATTTTCAAAAACAACCACATCTCATCACATTGTTCACGTGGTAAATGTGTCTCAGATCATCTGCTCCATCATCGACTTATCTTCTATTGAAGTGGATTAGTTTAAATCCTCAATTGATCGATTTCAAGATCCAGTTGCAACCGTTTATCGCCTCGTTTTTGCAACTGACTTATCCATATCCGTAACAAACTAATTTGAACTAATTCGGGAATAAGTACCAAAACTTATTCAGAGATCGAATATGAAATTGCTTTATAGTTGGTTTCATGAGCACGTGAAACACAACCTTGCAGAGTTATTTACCAAAAAAACTAATGAAAACACGTATATGATGACACTAACACGTATTCAATGACTCGTTGAAAAAAAATAGCTCTTCATTGTTCATTTTGCATTTGAATATAAGGTGATTTATCTTTGGCGCTCTTCGTTAATTCATTTTTGCATTTGAATATAATGTGATATCTTTGCCTCTTTACCATTAATTCCAAGGCCCAAGTAACCCGAGAGAAACCAAGATGATATAATGTAGCTATCAATATTTGATAGCTATACCACACCACAACCCTTGTAGGCATCAAACACCATTTTTTTCAAGTGTAAAAACAAGAAAAAGAGAAGTATATATAATACTTAATACTTTTAAAAAAGAGTATGCACTTATAATAGATAATTTCTTTTGTTCATTCATAACAGTCTTAGAATTGCATATTACCTAAATAGGAAGTTGTTGAATGGAAGTTGTATGCATGTTCTGATGCAGGCGTGGGTTGAACGAGGGATACTTATTATGAGGATGGTGCGTAAACAAGTGGGAGGATGGCCGAAACAAACAAAAAATCGTGAAGATTCTTATTTCCAAAAATAATTTATTTTAGTAGAACGTTACTAGCTAGAAGTTAGAATCTTATTGTTTTAGTAACTTAAGGATTGATATCATATTAGGTTTTTTTTTTTATTAGCAAGTCCATTTAAGTCAAGTAGTTGATCATTAGAATGTTGAGTACATTTTATATTTTGATTATTAGTTGTTTCCTTTTAAAGTTTATATTTACATATTTATTTAATTCGAAAGTGATGTAATTAGGTTTTGTTTTACTAATTAAGGCTATAAATAGCTACTTATGTAACGCTTAGGGAGATTGATTTTGATAATGCAAATTAAGTTTTTTTTTAGAATTATGGTTTAATTATCTGTGTCTTGAATTGCTTATTTTGTGGATTTCGAACATTCGATTTAGAAGATTCTTATTGCGTTAATTGATATTAGAGCCTTCATTACACGTGATTTGGAGATCATGGTGCCATCGAAAAAGAACCAACATTGGGTTGAAGATATCTATCAAAAATACAACCATGCTCGAAACAAGCAGTGTTTTACCAGTTGTTTGAGTCACAGGAATGCATGCAGACAAAGCTGGATCAAGTGGTTGTTTTTATGAGAGTGTTTTTTAGGGTTCAGATTAGAAACGACCAAACAAAAAACTTTCGAAGAGAACCTACTATGTTTAAGGAAACAGAAGGAGATTCTTTTTTTGATGGGAATGTGAATTTGTAGACGAGGAAGATTTAGTCAACTTTGATGAGCCACTAAAGTTTGACAATGACTAAGGCTTCATCGAAGACACGGTTGTGGTCTTCAGATATGAAGACTGCGTTGTCTCAATTATTCCAATGTCTATAAATTCTCAAGTGCAAGCGGTGGTTGATGATGCGATCGTCAATCAGTATTTCTTTGAAGTTATTGCAAGGAAGGATTCAAATTTGCAAAACATTTTTCTTTGCAATCGAGATCGCAGATGATGTTGACTTCAATAAAGATTCTCAAGACTTTCTCGATCACATTAATTTGGCGGGTCTTGAAAGTGTGAAAGACAATTTTGTCTTGTTTTCTATTATCTCGTCAGTCAAGTTTAGTTTTAAGGAGAAGGTTATTTTGGGTCAAAAATCACGAGAATGTATGAAGATTCGAAAGCAATTTTTTGTCAACGGGGGGAGTATGATGCAGGCGTGGGTTGAACAAGGGATACTTATTACGAGGATGGTGCATAAACACGTGGGAGCATGGCCGAAAAAACAAAAAATTGAAAAGACCTTTATTTCCAAAAATAATTTATTTTATTAGAATGTTAATTGCTAGGAGCTAGAACCTTATTATTTTAAGTAACTTAGGGATTGATATCATATTAGGTTTTTATTTTATTTTATTTGATTAGCAAGTCTAGTTAAGTCAAGTAGTTTTATTTTTGACAAAAATTGATTTCGTTCATTGCTCACTAGGCAAATTACAACAATAATCTTATGGACATAGGTGCTATATCCCAGATACTAGGATTATCATGACATTGTGCGAGTTTTGCTATTTTGTGAGCAATCTCGTTGCTTGTCGATACACAAATTGTTACAGTCTAGACCAATCAAAATCGATACAACCTAATGAATAACATATTTGCTATTTTCATGACATAAAAGCCCTTCCACTCAGGATACAGTTTAAAAATCTTGTTACGGTCCTTGAAAAAAAGGCCTAGCTCAGTTTCATTTGGGCCCATATTAGCTAAGCCTTTCACTGTAGCTAGACTATCCACTTCAAAAACCACTCTTGTAGTCCCTTTCTCTTTCACCTAAAGCAGAGCCTATTTTAGGCAGACGTCTTCGCTTCAGTAGATTCCAAATTCTCATGGATGTTTTTCAACATCCCACCGATGACTTCCCCAGATTCGTTCCTAAACACAGGTCCCGTCCTATCTGATGAGTGTCTCTGAAAGTTGCAACATGAAGATTACATTTGAAACACCCGGGTGGTGGGGGTTTCCATGACTTCGACGGAACCTCCTCATGCTCAGATGTTAATGTTCCGCCAGGACTCCTCGCCTCTCTCCATCCACGAAACTAGTCTTATTTACGGGCAATTGACTGGGTAATTTGTTCTGAGCTCTGAATCGTTAGTAGATTGTTTCGAAATTCCTAAGTTCCCCACCTAATCACACCGATCTTTGCTACCTCATTTGAACTTAGTTTCTTAGCTAGGTCAAGGAACCAATCTCTGAGATTTAGTAAGAATGTGCCCTCTATGTTGGGTTTTAAGGTTCATCCGCAATGAAAAATTTAAAAAGATTTTTGATAAATCCTAACAGGACCGAAAATAAGTTTCATTAAACTAGATTTATAAAAGTAAGTCATACCTTAATCCGTAATTTCTTTCTCTGATTGTTCAATTTTCAATACATTTAAGTGTGTGTCCTCTATCAGAAATTCACACATGAACGGTGATCACAATTTGGAGTGCTAGCCCCAAGAGAGATTTAAATTTTTTTTCTTTCTCTCCCAAATTCTAGAGAACTCGAAAATAGTAAAAACAAAAATTTTATTTCGTTTTAGGGTTTCAACCTCTATTTATATGTGTAGATATGCTCTCTTAAAAAACATATTCGTAATACAACTATTGTATTTAGGTAATTCAAGTAAATTACACATACGCCCCTATTGATAAGTTATCATATAATAAATCGTAAGAGCTTTTATGTCATGAATTTTATCATATAAAATTTATTATTCTAGACCAATCAAAATTACGAAAAGCTATTCTTTTATGTGCGACTCAATAGGTTCATGCGATGTTGGCGATTAACCAAAAGCATTATGGTTCACAAGTCATAAGCGGTCTCTAGCAAGGCATTATTACTTCCCAAGTAACATGAATATCAAAATCGATACAACCTAATGAATAACATATATCATATCCTTTAATCAAACATAAGGCATGAAAAGTCACCCTTAATGTTCAATCATATTGGTCTCGATCTTTAGGTAGACTAAAAACATCCAAGTGACATTAATCACATCAATTTACTTAGACTTGGCTATTTAACAATCTAACATATCGAGGGATCCACGGATATCTCTTTCTATATGAGAGGGACAAATTTTATCTTGATTACACACTTTTACATATTATTCACATGGTAACCAATCATAATTTTTATAATCATCTGGTTAAAGACAATTTTTGATTGTGTCAAATTACCATGCTCCACGGATATCTCATGTCGAAGGACTAAATGATATAGTTATCATGAGTAACACCTATGATTTAATCCATGTAGTGTTCTCATAGTGAGTCGGTCCAGTACCTTGTTCCCTACCAAGTACTCATGATCTGAATTCGTATCCCCATATGCATGATCATCACATAACCCTCAATCAAGATTCATACTAGTCTTAATTCATTATAGTTCTCAGTATAATGACAGACTAGGGATATTTAGAATATATCAACAACTACCTATGGATCTTATTATAAGGTAAAAATACAATCACTTATACTAAAACATCAAATGAAAACCTCTATTTTATTAACTAAAATTATAAGATAAATAATGTTTGTAGATCGACATAAGGCACATTCCCCAACACTCTGAAACTTGCATTAAGCCGACCACCAGCCTTTCGTTGTAGGACACTCATGTATTAGATGGCGAGTTGATTCTACAGCGTATCCACAACATAGACATGATGAATTAATGGGCTGACCTTTCTCAACAAGCCTCGCCTTCAATAGTAAGCATCCTCTACTTAATCTCCAAACGTAGTGTTTTACTTTTGGGGGTAAAGGTAGATCCCAGAGCAGTTTCCATTTGCCTTCAATCTTGTGGGAGTTGATGTATGTGCATACTTCAATAGCCACCCTATATCCATATATGACCTCATAGTCACCATTCTTTGAGTAGTGCCAAATTATTTTGTTGGACCTTTCTCTGCTTACTGAGATGTTTTTTATGTGCCCAGCATCATTTTCATTAAATATATCTTCGATAAATTCCACATCCAACTCTCCCTGAAGCGAATCATCAGATCTGAGACCTCCATTTCTTCTAATCCTTCTACTGGCGTTGATGAAGGGATAAACCTACTGTAAGCTTTCAACCATGGGTCCCTCCTTATGTTTATGACTACCCCAGAACCTATTCTCTAGCGACAACCTCTTTCTAGAACTATCCTTGAAGCAAAGATCCCCCTCTAGGTGTAACTAAGATTATGACCAATTTTGGCTTACGTAAAGTCACAACTTGGATATTATTTAGCTTTGAGTTTTCTTGCTATTAAGGAATTTGGACAAGATAAGAGTCTCCAGCCCTGTTTAGCAAGCGGTGCTAGATTGAAAATGTGTAAAGCCTTAAATCCTATGCCTCCATCTTGTTTCATGGTACACATTCTGGATCAGCTTAACCAGTTTATTCCTTTCCTCTCCCCGATTTAGAACCCCACTGGAAGGAGTTCATTATCTTTTGCAAGGCAACACAAGTGGATAAGGGTAGTAAAAATGTCCCCATATAATAGGTTGATATAGCTTGACTTACCAATTTAAGTAAGATTGTTTTACCTACTTTAGAGAAAAATCGATGCTTCCATGATGTCAATCTCTTCCATAATCTATCATTAAGATATGCGAAGATTTTGATTTTGTTCCTTCCAATAAGTGATGGTAGCCCTAAATACCTTATCGTGCTAATTTTGACATATGCACACCCTATATACTCTAAGGTACACATTGGTAAGTCAACCCCATGTCCTTTTTTTACCATATAAATAAATATTACAAGTTAATAAAAACATTAGAATTAGAGATTTGTAAAAAAAGAAAAAATTGGTTGATCCACTCACAGACCTTATCGTGTCAATGTTAGTATATACACACTCTATATACTCTAAGGTACACATTAGTAAGTCAACCCAATGTCCCAATTTTACCATGTAACCGACTATTACAAGTTAATATAAACATTTGAATTAGAGATTTGTAAAAAAAAATATTGGTTTATCCACCCGAAGACCTTATCGTGTCAATGTTAGTATATAGACACCTTATATACTCTAAGGCACACATTGGTAAGTCAACCTAATGTCCTTTTTTAACCATATAAGTGACTATAACAAGTTAATATAAGCACTAGAATTAGGGATTTGTAAAAAAGACTTGATCCACCCGAAGACCTTATCATGCTAATATTGGTATATACACCCTATATACTCTAAAGTAGACATTGGTAAGTCAACTCCATGTTCGTTTTATTTATTAATTTTTTAACCATATAAGTGACTATTACAAGTTAATATAAATACTAGAATTAGAGATTTAAAAGAAAAAAAATTGGTTGATCTACCCGAAGACCTTATCATTTCAATGTTGGTATATGCACACCCTATATACCCTGAGGTACACATTGGTAAGTCAAACTTATGTCCCTTTTTTACCATATAAGTGACTATTACAAGTTAATGTAAACACTAGAATTAGAGATTTGCAAAAAAAAAATCGGTTGACTATTCTTTAGTCAACCTCATATCCAATGGATCAATTGTGATCAAAGTTACAAGATTTTGAGCGACGTCAACCAAAAATATTTGAGCGCACATACTCAGATCAGTGGTGGACCTTGTGAGAAGGATTCGGTAAATCACATAGTTAAGCCACCAAAATAACACTATTGATTGCAGGTTGTAGATACTCAAACACTTCTCGATACACCATATCGGGTGGTGCATGTAAATGTGAGCCCGAAGCGTGTGCGGTTTACAATAACCTTAAAGGCGATAAATGCGTGTTCAATTGGCATTTAGTGGAGTGAATTTGGGAGTTGGTGATGTATCATATCAAACATCACGTCTCATAAAAGAGAGGGCAGACAGAAGCGACTTGTGACTTGGCAAGGCAAGGGTTTTGCGAGGGTATATCTCTCTTATAGAGAGCAAAAAAATTGCTTATGACCCCACTTTGCTTCCAATCTAAAATGTTCATCTTTCGCTCATTCGCCACGAATGTCATACTAAAAGGTTTCATGGCAAGAGCAATTCGAAGCAAGGACTCCCTCGCTTCATCGATGAGGATAGGAAAATGTGTAAAAGTGGAAAAGAAGCTAGCGGCCTCCCCACCACCTAATGAGTATAGGGTTTCGTCTTCGGCAATACCAAGGAAAGGAAATGAAGTTCTCGGTGTCGAGACCCCTTTTGATCCGATGGGTTGCAGAATGGATGAGGCAGATGTCGTGTACCAATAGAAATTCTCGATAAGGCTAGTCCCCTTCCCCCGTTGTGTTGACTTCGCCTATTTTGACATGACGAAGTTCAATCTTCGTCATATGTTCGGTCGATCCAAATGGGACTATTTCTTGAGTGTCGACCTACCCCTGTACCCCCGTCTGGTCCAGATGTTCTACGCCAACCTCTATACCCCCAAACCCGATAAGCCTATCTTGTCCAAATGTGAGAGTTCAGGTCAGCGAGTGAATGTTAACCTTGAGACAATCTAATCACTCTTCAGGTTGTCGAAAAGTAACTTTCGGTACTATAACATCTACACGATTGCCTAATTCGATGAATTTGACCAGGAGGCTGCCGTTAGGCAAATATGTAAAGATCCCAACTTCGACGTGAGAAAGACACCCAAAACCACCGAACTAACCATTTAAGCTCGTCTTTTCTATATTTTGGTTAGCGGTAACCTCACCCTGAGAAAAGGGAGCCACTCCTCGATCCTTCACTTCATTTCTTCTTGACGTGGTGCATGTTGAATGGCAAAAAATCAACTTGGCCTATATCATCTACCACCACATAAAGAGTGCCCAAGTCCACGAGAAGGGCACGTTGCCTTACAAGATGCTCTTCACTATGTTTTTTAGGTCGATAGGCAAGTTTGTCATCGAGAGGAAAGTGCATATCGAGAAGAGGGATCGAAACCATGTGATGGACAGGAATCATTTAGTTATAATGGGTTGGTTTTTGATGAGGTCACTCGTAGGTGGGTCGAGAAGGGGCCCGATAAGGATCACAGTGGTGAGGGAGATAGGGATAAAGAAGATGGGAGTGATGAAGAGGATGAGGAGTCTAGTGAGGTTAACCCTTTCCTATCCTCGATAATGACATTGAAGTTCTAGTAATTAAGTATGCCGAATAGAGGGAATATGAGCAAAGTGAGAATTTCGACTTGGTTAACACACCACTGGCAGAGGAAGTTAACACACCACCAATTGAGGATAAGAGCAATGAGGTGGTTGACTCAGTTATTGAGGAAGTCGTTAAGGGTATGATTAAACAAGGTTATGGGCACTGTAGTTCAATCGAGGGTCGTGAATCAATCACTCTGCTAGTTGAGAGAATCGAGAAAGTTAAAGATGAGTCTTCTCAAAATGAAACAAAATTGTTCCCCACTTTCACCATGTGAGCATCTTCAAGCTAGCAACCGTCTGATCTCCTTTGTTCGTTCTTGGATGAGCTAAAGGCGATAGTGGAGAATAGGTTAGATCGTATTAAGAATTTTCTTATTTCTCTTGATGGCAGGGTACATCATTCACACCGTTCACATGGACATGAATACCTTGCTGAAAAAAGGCCACCGAGGTTGGGAAGAAGGTAGAGACATCGATGGAAATGAAAAAAGAATTCATTGATAGGCTGGACTCGGTGGTAGAAGAATGCGATAAGACTCTAAAAGATCCGAGTGTGCACAAGAAGCGGAAAAGCAAGTACTAACCTAACAAGGGCCGCCACGGCTAGCGCTTCTCTTTCATGTTTGGTTTAGGCTCCCAGTTTCCTAGATACAAACAATACTTTAAAAAAAAACTTGGTCTGTAATATATTTTGGTACACTTTAAAATTATTTGTGTTGGTTTGCTCGAGTTGGAACTAACTTTGAGCAGACCTAATACTTGCAAAAACATATATAAAGATGACAATCAGGTCAAATGGTAAGGCTTGATCACTAACTATAATTTTGTGTTTTTCATATAAATTATTATTACCTATCATAATATATTTGTTCTGCATGCAATATGCTCTTTATGATTCCAACTTAAATTGATTTTTTTTGTTAATTTAGCGTGTTTTTCAACTGAAATTGATTTCTTTGTTAATTTAGCATGTTTTTCACCATATGCTAACTATTGATCTTTGTGCTTAACCTTAATCTTTGATAATTTCAATATCATTTTGTGATTACGTGATCAAAAAAAAAGAACTTCAATCATTTTCAACCCTCTGGTTTGTTGTTTTCTTGTTTAGTTTTACTATTTTTATATGCATTTTTCAATTATGTTGTAAATAATATTTTCTTGAGCAGACCCAGCAACACATAGATAGAAACAGCGAGACTTGCGATGAATGCTTCAAATGATACTTTTTTTTTCAGCTTGGTCTATTTTTTTCAATCTTGCTTACGTTGTAACTAAATTTGAGCAGACTTGGAAAGAGATAGACACTAATTATACATAGAATTTGAAACATAAACAAATTAAAGAAACATAAGTGAGATTCTTGATTTCATTAATCTAATTTAGAGTGTTAAGAATAAACACCACAATCTATTTTTTATATTCTTAAAACGTACGAGTAAAATACGAGCGACCTCTAACTTTACACCCACTCTACCATGGACTTCAGCCTTTTGTAAAAGTTGAGCAGACTAAAATCAATGGGCGTGCCATTCTTAATTCGATGATTTTGTAATTACAAGTCAACTCAAAAGTTATATGTGCATGATAGAATTGAAATTAGTATTAAGAACCATAAAAAACAATATATTAAACATCACAATTATAAAGTAGGTTCACAAAAATACAGCCAACCTTTACTAAATTTTGTAACATACACATTAATAACAACCAAGGCCTTGCTATCTATTTAATTTTTTTTACAAAGAATCATTTAAAAACATGATACGATTTAAATAGTAGCGAATGCAGCAAAACCATTTGTAGGAATGACAAGAAGTCAAAAAAGAACAAGATAATTGAAGATAATTGAACTATCGGATGCTGAAAAATTACACAAACCTTAAAAGAAACTAAGATGCTTGAAACCTCATAAGAGGAACTGCAGTTGAAACCTCTAAAGATGATTATTCTATTGAGACCTTAGAAGATGTCCCTATTGAAATGTTGAATGTTGATACATTCTACAAAAATGTTTGTCGAAAGTATCAACATCCAATATTCAATAGAGCATCTTCAGAGGCCTCGACGACATCATCATCTTTACAGGTTCCACCTGCAATATCCTCTTTAGAGGTTTCAAGTGTCATAGTGTCTGTGGAGGTTTGAATAGTTACTTAGCATCCAATGTTCATTACATTCAATTTCCCTATTTTCTTTGCCTTCTTACCTCTCATGCAAATGGTTTTGTTGCATTTTCCTTTCGTTGTACATTCTCTGACTAAGCCCTTACTCTCTGACCAAGCCCCCTCTACGCACTGGACCTCTCACACGCAAGGTTCAAGTCTGGATAAAGAGCATTCATTAGGATAAAGGGGATAAATGCTAGAACCAAATTGAAGTGTAAAGGTTCACTAGGGTGCCCACACCATAGGAAAGGTATGGTAAAAAACTTTTACAAAAACTTCAGTTGAAAATAGTCAATAAGTATCGAGTCAACTCAAAATTTAAATAGTTAGAATCGAGTCAACTCAAAAATGAACTCGAGTATACTTTATAGTATAGTATCATTGAGCGTGCCATATAGAACCTATACATGGGCACAACTATTCTGAGCATACTAAATATTCTTTAAAGCATACATAAACTACACTTTAAGCTCGCTATTTCATATCAATATACCAAATATACTTCAAAATACATTTCCATAATAGTCGTTAGGTTCACAAAAAAACTAGCAAATGTTAAAATAAGACCAGAAGTTCATACATAGGATGATCGGAGGCAACCTAAATAGCAAGACGGAAAAGACGACGTTCAATAGGTCAAAAACATTACCTACTTAGTGAATATTATAGAGATTTGTTGCATTTTCACCATAACCTCTCCAGCCCCTTTCGTTCAGCCACTTTCAGAGCCTCTACGAACAAGTCAGTTTTCTTCTACATAGTTGCATAGTCAGTGCTACTTCACAATGCCTTCCCCCGCTGCTACTGGGATCCTGTTCGCGGTTGTTCTTATGTTCCTTCATGTCCGCTTAAAGAAAAATCAGGCAGTATGAAGATGAGTAGCGGTAGAACAGTCGACCCTTATTTGAAGAATCCTTTCAAACACATTTCAATACCAACTCCCCGTTGCACTGGAAGCATGACTTCTTTTAGGGGCAATGAGCATGACCGTGAGTTCTTCTCCAACAGAAACAACATTCCTTGGTCACTGTCATCGCACAAACTAAAAACTAAAAATGATATTACAAAAATATATTAATAAAAAATTTAGACTTTAAGTGATAGCACAAGGTGCCTTTAACTCAACAAAAGATGATTTTACCTCTTCATCATCCTTCTTCTTTCGCCTCGATCTCTTTTGTTTCTCTCGATCTCCAACTTTTTCTTCTTTTGCCTCAATTCAAAATGGTGTTTTGAGTTTCTATCTATTTATTTTCTTATAAAGCAAGAGATATGTAACTTATGGGGCATGAGATCAACCGTTAATGGCAATTCATATGTGTGTCAAGTATGATTTGACCAAGGTTGACATGTGGCTGACATTGACATGACTTGAATTGATGTGAAAGCACCTTTTTATTTCAAAAGCTAACCAATAATACTACTTCCAACACATCAAACCAGATGAGGTGACATCACCATGTTAGCAGTGTCATGTGGTTGTCTTGTGGTATGTGTTGAGGTGGCATTGTCCACATAGAAAGTGTCAAATCTAGTGTCATAAATAGTGTCATCTTAGCACTACTTAAAAGAATGGGCCCTAACTTATATATCGTATACCCATAAAATGCCCTCTAAAAATACAGTCATGTATTACCATGCTAACAGGATCGGGATCAACCCTATTCCTCTAAAAAGGAACACATTAGGCAGACAAGAATAAAAGTCATCCTTATCTGAATCATGTAGTTGTGTCCTCGCTCTTCACTCGCCGGTTTGGGCAATGCCCAGTTGGCCCCTCAACTCATAAACCTACACCGCGGAGCAAAAGACAAGGCGATATCCCACCCAGATCTTTCTGCGGAATACATTAACTTTTCCTTTTGATCACCACTAGACCATTCCTTCCTCTAGCAAAAAGTAGTTGTCTTTATAAGTTGGAACCCCCCCATGGATATACATTATGGTAATACTTCCATGATGTTTTGCCAAAGCTACGATAGGTCTTTTAAGCTCCATACGCACCTTAAACAGTGTATTGATGAACAACCATAATACTAGAAGAAACTTGATTTTGTCTCATTCCTCATCATGGGTGGAGTTAATGTCCTTGAAAATTCTAGTATTCCTCTCTTGCCATGTTCCCAAAAAAATAGCTTGGGCTCTACAGTACCAAACAATCCTTTTTCCTTTACTACAACCCTGCTATACCCCATCATTTAGCATATCCTTACATGAATACAGTTGATCCATTGACCATCCCAAATCTGCAAGCAGCCTGCGCCACAGTTGAACTATGAATGGGCAATAAAGGAATCGATAATCAAAGTAGGGGTGTCAACTTTTTGTCCGGCCTGCCAACCCGATTTTGTTCAGCACGAAAAAAAGAGGGTTTAGACAATAATTTTTTATATTCAGACTGGGTCTGGACAACGGTTTGATGCTCAAATTATAATTCGGGTAAGTTTGGACAAGACCCTCCAAGTCAAGACCCGGCCCGAATCTTAAAAAATTCCTATTTTATTTTAAAAATATACTTCCATTCATTGTATAATTAATGAAACAACAATAGAAATAAAGAAATTATGTAGCTTGTACAGAAAATGTACTATTTTAGTTTCGAGGCTTGGCTATATTGCTTGAGATAATATTATGTGTTTTATCTTTTAACAAAAAATATTATAATGTCTTGTAATTTAAAATAACAAATACAACTTGAACATTACTTTCTAAAATTGTTTTAAAGAAAATTATATTATGAAGAGTTCACAATGATTTCAATGATTAAAAATGAATTTAAAATACAATAATTGTTAAATAATCTATAAGTCCGGACATTTGGACAACCCGTATTAAGAGTAAACTGGGTCTAGACAAGGCATACTTGTCCGAATTTACAATTGGACCGTATTTGGACAATGCAAATGTTGTTTATATCAAGGGTGGCCAAGACCCGGACCAGTTTGGACTTAAAAAATTGACACCCCTAGATCAAGGTCTTCTCCATGTCTCCTACATAGAACACACTAATGAGGTGAGAGGGTGATGTCAGGCCTAGTTATTTGTATTCTCTCCACCACATTGACCTTTCTCCACATTACAAGCCAAGCCAAGAACTTCACCTTTGTTGGTGTGGATTGTTTCTATATGATTTGTAAAATGAGACCTCATTACCTTGTGAAAAGCCATATAATGATTTGAAAGCTGACTTGACTGAGGACACCCCCTATGGTTCAATTGTCCATACTCCCAAGTCCAGCGTCCCATGCATCACAAAACTAGTGGGGAGCTATGTTTGAAAGGCGGTGATTGGGACCGTGTATTCGGGTGCACTTGAAGTCTTATGTTTAGGACCCATTATAGGTGATTATCTTAATATATGACAGACTCAACGATCAAAGCGTCTCTCCTTCTTGTTACACTAAATGCCAAGGTGTATGCAATTCGTAAGGGCGATCCCCAGATATGTATCATAAAAAATTGGACGTTGCTTCATGTTTTCAAGGTGTACCTCAGCTTTGCTCGGAATAGCTCATATAGCAAGTTGATTGCCATCCATGGGCTACGGTATGTTCCCCCTACTAGTCCCCCTAGGTCCTACTTTTTGCCTGTGAATCCGTACTTGTTCCGTATAACTACTGCCCACAAAAATTCTTGCTCTAATGCGAACCGCTATAACCACTTCATCAGCAGTGCTTGGTTTCTCTCTGAAATGTTTCCAATGCCTAGCCCTACATACTCATTCGATCGCATCATTAGATTCCAGTTTGCCAAATAGTTGAATCCCTGAGCATCAAATCTCTCCTACGGGAATATACACATAAGTTGCTCAGCTTCCTCTGCTACGCCTTGAGGGATCATAAAAATAGAAATAAAATAAGGTGGGATCATATCCCAGACCGAATGACTTAGTTTTAGTCTACCCCCATTTGATAAGTAAGCCTTTTTTCCATCCGTCAAGCCTTTTAGAGATCTTGCTCAGAATTGGTTCCCAAAACCTCTTGGCCCTAGGGTTCTTGTTGAGCCTTTTAGAGCCATTTGATAACTAGCTTACCTAGTTTTAAATCACTGACCGAGGCATGTGACTGAGGTATATGTTAAATTTGTTGTGATGTATGTCTACTGTACTGTATATGTGTAGACTACTAAGTCACTCCTACTTTTGTATAAATGTCGAGACGTAAGTAGAGACGCGCCTTGAGATGTGTGCCAACGTGGGACCAGTGTAGATAGTGATGTTGTGTGCTAAAATTAAGTTATTACGGCTTAAATAGCTAATTAGATGTGGCTATAATTCGATTTACATTAAATGCAACCTAAGTTAGCTAAATATAACATTAGTTAATGATATTCCTCGAGACACGTGTAGACACTTCACAAAACCAATTGAGTTGCCATTGATGTTATCAACTAACAGTAAGTAGATGTAAATAAAGATGTGGGCCATTAAATTGATATAGAAATTGGTGATGTAAGTGAGATCAAAGGCTAAAAATCAAGATAGAATTTGTTCCTCTTGTATTACAATAGACTTGATATTACCATATACTTCAATATTAGGAGCATCGTAATTTGACACAATCAAACGTTGTCTTTAATCAGATGATTATAAAGATTGTGATTGGTTACCGTGTGAATAATATGTAAAGGTGTGTAATCAAGATAGAATTTGTCTCTCTTGTATAAAGAGAGATATCAGTGGATCCTTGAATATGTTAACATGTTAAATGGCCAATTCCAAGTGAATTGATATGATCAATGTCATTTGAATATTTTTAGTCTACCTAAAGATCGAGACTAGTACAATTCAACATTAAGGGTGACTTTCCATGCTTTATGTTTAATCAAAGGATATCGCACGACAAAAGGATATGACATATGTTTTTCATTAGATTGTATCGATCTTGATATTCATGCTACTCGGGTAGTCATAACGCCTTGCTAGAGACAGCTTATGACTTGTGTACTAAAATAGTTTTGGTTCACTTCCAACATCGTATGAACCTATTGGGTCGCACGTAAAGAATGTCTTTGCGCAATTTCAATTGGTCCAGAGTAATGAATCTTATATGATATAATTTATAATATAAAAGCCCTTACAATTCGTTATATGATAACTTATTAACTAGGGCATTTGTGCAATTTTCTTGAATTGCCTAAATACAATAGTTGTATTACGAATATATTTTTTAAGTGAGCTTATGTACGCGTATAAATAGAGGTTAAAACCTTAAAACAAAAAAAAAATATTTCTCTCTTACTATTTTTGAGTTCTCTAGATTTTAGGATAGAAAGAAAAAACGTTTTCAATCTCTCTTGAGGTTGGCACTCCAATTGTGGTAACCGTTCATGTGTGGATTTTAATAGAGGACGTGTGCTTGAATGTCTTGGAGATCAAACAATCAGATAAGGAAATCATGGATTAAGGTATGGTTTACTTTTATAGATCTAGTTTAATGGAATCGGGTTCGGGTCAGCTGAGCCGAACCGGACTCGGTTTGGGATAAAACCTCTTCCCCCTAATTTGTTTTAAAAAAATTATGTTTTAAAAATGGAAAAAATGAAATAAAATCACTAGAAAATTGAGAAAATTTAGAAAATTGGATTTTGGACTAATTGATGAAAATTGTGGATTATTATGAAAAATAAAAATTTTGGGATTTTCTCGAGAATTTATACCGGGCATTTTTCTCGTAATGCATATTAAGATACCCAAAAATGTCTAAAATTTGAAAAATTGTTTCGAAGCTTGGTCTAGGTTAATTTTCTATTTCGAATCACAATTTGGAGTCAAAATCGAAATTCGGACATCTGAGGATATGATTTAGAGAGATTTCGCGGTTTTATGGTTGAGGCAGGACGGATAAATATATAATAAATTGAAAAAATTATATTTAAGCCTAGACAACATAATTTTCGATATCGAAAATAAATTTGAGTCGATAATGAAATTCAAGCATCAGAGAATATATTTTGGAAGTATTTTAAGAGTTTTGAGACGCGATTCGGTCAATTCAAGTGCAATTAATTGAAAAACAATTGCGGAGTTGTTATGGAATCTTACATGACTTACAAATTAATTGTAGGACCGCAATTGGAACCCTGTGTGGACTAGTTGACCGACTCGAAGTGCAAGGGAACGTTGGTATCGCGTTTGTAAGGTTAAGTGGTAACCTTTATATTTTATGAGTATTTCTCGAATATAATTGCATGCATTGTTTATCGCTGTATATATATTGATCATGCATTCACGGACACAAGAGCAAGGAGGCCTTTGGGGGTCACATTGTGTTCATTGGCTATATGTGTGGTAGGATGAACACCGTGGTGCTCTGCAATTGGGGTCACTAATCGTCGTAGACACTTGTTTAGGATAAGGTGTTTTGTGATGGTGGTCAGGATCATACTCCACGGAGAGTCAAGGGCGTGGCTTCCCAAGGGACTTCCTCTCAAACTCATGTATCTTTATTACTTTTACCTACCATTTTTGGAAAGACGTATTCTGATTGTGGTCGGTCAACAGAAACGGGATGGATTGCATACTTGTATATTTATGATTCCTTGCAATATTATTGTTCATTTAAATTATTAGAATACAATGCATTTGATTATTACAAGTGTACTGGATAGTGTGGGACTTACTTATCTGACATTATCAAATTTTCATAATTGGGTAATGACTGATGTAAGCGACGATAAAGGAAAGGAAAATATGACAGATTTTTAGTGATTTGATTAATTCCTTTCTCACTATGCATGTGTTGTTTTGAATATAATCACTACAAGAATATGGTGGAATATCAATAAGAAATAGCAACATTAAGAATTTGTTGCTAAACAACAATAAATCAACAACAAATGTGCATCAGATAAGTCGTTTGACTTGGTTGAGGTAGCTAGATAGATCTATAGACATGGTTTGGTACTCAAATCACAACATGTATTTCGACTGATTATTTGTTGGGTTTGTGCAGGTCATTGAAGGTCTTATCTTCTCTCATCCTTCACAAAACTCCTATTCATCTCATTGAAGGTCATTGAAGGTATTGTCTAATGTTTTTCAGTTTTTTATCAATATCCCTAACACCCCTTTCTGATTCATTTTCACCATCCGATCTCATTTGATGTGATAGGGAGAGGACTAGCTTGTTCGAGTTGATGAGTTGATAGGGAGAGGAGTATCTCTGCAGCTCATCAATGCTGACCATGGTGATTCAAGCAAGTTTTTCTGCTCATTTTTGTTTTTGGTCTTTTTATTTTGTTTGGCTTCAACCCTTTAATAATTATTCCTTTTAGAAGCTCTTGATGTTGGGTTCGACGTATGAAGATTGTGAAACCGTATAGAAGAGAAAGCAAATTGAATCAAAGGTCCATTCAATCTCTTTAAACCCTAAACCTATATGATTCTATATATTCCTCTTGTGTGCTTCAGTTTTTTTGTTTTTCCCTTTCCATTAGCTTTCTATATAAATTACTTTCCTGCTTAGAATGTTGAGAAAAATATTTCTATCCCTTTGAGCCAAAAAAGATTAATAGGTCAACTTCCAAAAAAAAAAAGATTAATAGGCATAACCAATCTCTACCAGTATTGATGGCCGAATTGAATTTTGTTTTGGTTTTTAACGTTAGACATTTGTGGATTGGCTATGCATTGAATTGAGATTTATAAAACTCATTTTCTAGGTGCGGAAGATTGTGAAAGTGAAATAACGTTCTTTCTTGATTGTTATTGTATTGTTGGAATAAGATATATCATATATGGTATAAGTGGAGGAAGAGTATTCCTATTATGTAGATAGGTGAGGGAAGAACATTCTTATATTGTAGACTTCGTTGTCGAATAGGTGTAGTGTTTATCAACAATTTGCTTTATCGAAATGAGAGTACTAGTTATTTTCTAAGATCAACTATGAGGTTAATTCAATACTTAATCTAGTAGCCACGTACTTGCCAAAAATACATGATGGGCAAAGATGGCAGTTTTGTTTGGATATTGCCTAAAATTTGAACCAATTTACTTGGGTGGTTTTGGTTTTTTTACTTGTCAAACTGAAGTTACTAAACCAATGAACTAGTTAAAACAAACCTACTAACCAAGGAACAATTATGTTGGCTAAATTGGTTGAGTGTGAACTAGTGATTTATGATATTAGAATTTTGAAACGACTTTGAATGTTTATGAAATGCATTATAACCTGATAAATCATCATAGTAGTGTATAGATATTACATGGTAGCTAAAAAACACGACGATATAACTCACTCGACAATCATCTGTTTCTACTAAACATAAAGTAACATAGTACTTCTATGATTTGTAATTCATATACTTTTTTGGCATGGCACTCCTCTTTTTCCTAAAAAATGCTACTTTGAAAAAGAGTTCTATTGCAAGGGAGGCTGCATATAATATTTTTTTTAATCTTTTTAAAGAAAGACATAAATACATTTTTAATATTATAAGGGTGGTTTAGGGCAACCTATAGGTAGTTTTGATGAGTACATACAAGTAATTACTGAATTCAATTAAATGTTGTTTGTACTTTGGGAACCAAAACCACACTACAAGGGACAACTTGGTTCTAAATGAAGTGAGGTTTGGTAAAAAAAGGACAATTTGGTTTAAGTAAAGCAATTTCAAAACTCAATTCAAGTTACCCCAATAGAATTAAGCTCTATCGAAGCAGCGATGCCTCTTACGGTGACAAGAACTCGTAAAAAATGAGATTGGGGAAAAAGTTGCAATATAGTACCACAATCGCTCTCTATATATAGACAATTAATTAATAAATGCATACCTTGTTTAACTTATCCTTTGGCTGTGCATTTCATAGAAAAATGATGTCTTATTGAGTTATTAATCATTCTTATATTGTTTATCAATTGTGATTGTCGTTTACAAGGCACTTACTAGGTACATAGCTATATTTGAAATCTTGAGATTATATATATTGGGAATTGACGAATATTAATTTGGATTAATTTTTGAAAATAAAGAAAACTATAATAATTGATATACTTCATTATTAATATCAGATAAGATTTATCCACTTATCGGCTAGAAAACTTAGGATCGAGATGTCTACTAATCGAGAATAGATGTATAGTCGTATTGAAAATGGGTATACTCGACGAGAGTTCATTAACGGCGTAAGCGAGTTCATAGCGTATGCTAAGGCACATTGTCGGACATTTGCCATTGAGGGGAAGATTCGGTGTCCATGCAACCATACAAAGTGTCGCAATTACTCCTACTATGATGTTGACACCGTAGAATGTCATATACTTCGTCGGGGCTTCGTTCGTGGATATCACTGTTGGTCACAACACGGAGAAGAAGAACATACGTACGCTCAAAATGTACATGAAGAACCTAGCAACATGATGAGATATCATGACCACGAAGAGACACATGTAGTTGATTATTGCACATCGTATCATGAGATGGTGCATGACTTGGCAGGTCCGAGTTTCAATTGGTATCATGCAGAACAACCTCCAAATCCTTATTCGCAAAATTTGTATGATATGTTAGTCGCAGCAAGTCAGCTGTTATGGCCGGGGTGCGAGAACATGACCAAATTGTCGGCAGTAGCGAGACTCCTAAAAATTAAATTAGAACATCACATCTCTGAAAATGCATACGATGAAATTCTTCAATTTTGTAAAGATGCATTGTCGAGTAACAATTGTTTAGTCGATAGCTTTTACGACACCAAATGACTAATGCAAGGGATGGGGCTACCAGTCCAGCAAATTAATTGTTGCGATTCCATGTGCATGATTTACTGGGGTGAGGATTTAGAGTTGACGACGTGTAAATTTTATGGTCAGTTAAGATATGAACAAATCGATTGCGAAGGACGAAGTGGCATACCACGGGCTCGAAAAAAAATGAATTACTTCCCCCTAGCACCTCGGTTGCAGCGTTTATTCGCATTTGAAGCGACTGCAAGGCACATGAGGTGGCATGCGGAACACGTTTCAGACGGCATCGTAATGCAACATTGTTCTGATTATATTGCATGAAACCATTTCAATGACGTGAACACTGAATTCAGCGCCGAAATTCGTAATGTTCATTTGGGGTTATGTACAGATGGTTTCCAACCATTCGGGCAGTCCAAAAACCAATACTAATCGTGGCCTGTAATTCTCACTCCTTACAACCTACCCCCCTCAATTTGCATGAAAAAGGAGTTCATGTTTTTAACGGTCATCGTGCTGGGTCCGACTAATCCTACAAAATCAAATTGATGTCTTCCTACAACCCTTGATAAAGGAGTTGCAAGATTTGCGGCTTGAAGGAGTACTTACATACGACATTTCCCACCAAAATGAACTTCCAACTCTGAGTTGCACTTACGTGGACTGTTAGTGACTTCCCTGTTTTTGGTATGTTATCTGGTTAGAGCACACATGGAAAAAGAGCTTGTCCGTATTGTATGGATGATATAGATGCATTCCAATTAAAGCATGGTGGAAAAACTTCTTGGTTCGATTACCATCGTCGCTTCCTACCGCGTGGGTCCACTTTAAGAAGTAACAAGACCGGATTTAGGGGCGGAACAACTTGTCAAAAAGGGTTGCCTCCTATTAAATCTAGGGAACAAGTTTTGGCTGAAATTGAAGATTTATGACTGATGAAAGTAACTGAAATCGGATCCACTGAGGTGAACTCTAAGATTGCCAAAAATTCAGGTTGGAAGAAACGAAGCATATTTTGTGACCTACCTTATTGGAAGACGAATCTCTTTAGGCAATACTTGGAGGTCATGCACATCGAAAAAAATGTCTTTGACAACATTTTCAATACAATTATGAGTGTTCCTGGGAAGAGTAAGGATAATGCAAAGTCGATACTAGATTTAAAAGAAATTTGCAATCGACCTTCCCTCGATTATGACCCCCCGTCCAGATCATATCCAAGAGCGTCTTATGTACTCGCTAAACGTAAGAAAGAAGTCTTGTGTGATTGGATACGACAATTACGCTTTCCTGATGGATATGCATCAAGTGTTAGTCGATGTGTGGATGCCAACAAATTGAGGATGTTTTGAATGAAAAGCCATGACTGTCATGTGTTCATGCAAAGATTGATTCTCATTGCCTTTCGTGAGCTACTAGAGGAAAAAGTATGGATTGCAATTAGCGAGTTAAGTTTGTTTTTTCGAGACTTGACTGCTAGAAACCTTAATATGGTGCAAATTGCGTTGTTGCACTCCAACATTCCCAAAATATTGTGTAAGTTGGAGTAAATCTTCCCTCCTAGTTTTTTTGACTCAATGGAGCATCTTCTCATACACTTAGCATACGAGGCTCATATCGCTGGACCCGTACAGTTCTGGTGGATGTATCCATTCGAAAGGTAATTTTTGTAAGAAACAAACATTTATTGTAATGAATAACCAATATCTTTGGTTATATTAGTTAGAACTACCAGATTTAACGGACGTACCGTCCAAATATTTTATCTCATCATATAGGTATCTCAAGCATTTGCATAACAATGTTAGGAACAAGGAGAAAGTTGAAGGCTCTATATGTAATGCTTACTTAGTTGAGGAATTGACTTATTTTTGCTCCTTCTACTTCGAGGATCATATCAGTCCTGCACACGAACGGATCCAACGAAATGATGCTGGTGGGGTAGGTCCGAGTGTTGCTAATAATGGTGCATTCTCGATTTTCATTCATCTGTGACGACCATTGGGCAAAGTGAGGAAATGGTACCTCACGTCAGAGGAGCTCAAGCGGGACCACCAGAGGTTGCAAGAAACATTACTAAAGGGGCGAATGGAATGAAAAGACCAAATGCAAAGGGCAAAGATGGAACGTGGAGCAGAAAAATGAGAGATGGAGGACCATTTAGCACGTATAGAGGCATTGTTGATGCAACACCTTGGTATTAGGCCACACGTGCCTCCGACACCGCGACCTCCACCATCACCAGCTACAGCGTGTTCTGGTCCTCAACATGACAACATTCGGGGCGGTGTCTACGTTGTTGACACCCAGGATTTGACGACCGACAAATCACCTTCGGATCCACACTCATCTTCTTAGTTTGCGTACCAGGATGACCACCAGCCTAGACATTGGACCGATCCACAAAGAGAGCTGCCGAAGGGTAGACGGCAGCTTTTGGACGATCATGAGGAGTTTATGTCGTAACTTCTGCCGCCTCCACGACCACCGCCACGGCATGAGTGATTTGATTGTGTTTCAAGAAATTTTAGGTCTATTTTGTAGGATCTATTTTTTATTGCTCTATTTCGTTTTTGTCATAGTAATGTTGCCGCCCATATATAGAATGAATTGGTTCTTGGGTTGAGCATGTTTAAAGTTCTAATTTTAATTGGTTGTGAGTTTTTAGTGGTTCAGTTATTTAATGTTGCAGACTTGGAAAGATGCATCATATTTTTTTGAATATGTGGAAGATTGAGAGTTCAACATGTCTGGAAAGGAGCGTCAAGACTAGGTGATGCTGTGAACTTTCTTGTTTCATCATTCTATGATTAAATGAGTAAACTTTATTTTTTTCTTCTCTTTTCTTAATTTGCTAACATGTTTTTGCGTAATATGTTGACACCTCTTGCAGTTATTCCCAAGTATTCACAAAAGGACTAGTTGTCAAATTATGAAACACTAGCTACGTATGTTGTAAGTTTTATGTTCCTTGCTTATGAGGCAATGATGCAATGGGGTTTTCCATTACTTGGTTAGTTTCGAGAACTTTCTTTACAACATTTGGTCTGGGAGTAGTGCAAGTGCTATAACCACTTACAGAGAAACCTTTGTTGAATAGTAGGTGTAGGAGTTCTATTTTTAGTTTTCCATTACTTGGTTATTTTCGAGAACTTTCTTTGTGTTATTCAGAAGATGAAACTCCTTTAAAAGCCTCTCAAGAAATCTTCGATGCTAACATTGTGAGCGCTCCTTCCTTTGGCTTTGGTTAGAGTTTTTTTTTATGCTTAGTTGGTTTTAATTGCACGATGTATTATTTCCTTTTGTTCGTTGATGAGATGATCAATTTTTTATGCTTACTTTCAACATTCCAGAATTCTTTGTGATTTCATAGGTTTCCTAGTTTTTTTCCTTTTTCTTTGAGAAAGTTAGATAAACTTGGTATGTTCCCATGCTACCACCATGATCAGTACTAAGTGAAACATTTTTTAATATTTAAATTTGAGAATCATAGCAGTCATTTCAATGCATTTTCATTTTATGTCCAACATAGCAATCTTAATCTAACCATTAGTGCCTATTTGGATGAGTTGAGTTGTCGCCCATATAATTTTTTGTGAGATGATTGTTCAATAGCCAATTAGTAAGCATGAAAGTAGAACAACAAGAAAAAGAAAAGAAAACGGTGGCTTGCCTTTGTTTGTACGAGAGTGTATGTTGGATTACTATATTAATAATAATTTCTCCATGTTTGTTGACTTGCTTGTGCTTGACTAATCTGGCACCTGCTTTTATTATTGCTAGTCTATCTGAAGATTGGACACTACAACATGAAATGCCGGTGGTTTCCAGGTTTTTCTAGTTCATCGGATTGCATGGTTAAGAATGCAGTATACGGGAACCATTATTTTGGAATGAATATGCAATCATTGAAAGCAACAATGTCGGCGCCAAGACTCCTAATGTGGTAAATTTGAAGTGCAGGTGAGAAATTGCATTGTTTTCCTATTACTTTTAGTTTATACAATTTAGTCTATCTTTTAATTTTTCATTTTCCCTAGGAACACTTGTATACTATACAGACATGTTCAAATAAAAATTATGAGTTAGATTAATGCTAAAAAGAAACATAAAAAAAAAGATAAAGAGTAAGAAAAATATGTGGAAAAAATCTTAATCTTTACCATAACTTCTCCATCAGTTTTAGTTTCTTAATCGGGAAAACTAAAAAAATATAACATTAATTATTGCCTTGTAGATGAAATTAGATCACTCGAGCTTGTTTTAGATATACTTCCATATAATCTCTTTTCATAGATATACCTTCATACAAATCTCTTTTCGAGACTTGATATGTTGTACTGGTACATACACGTAATAGTTCCTAGAAGTATATAAAACCTATTACCTTTGCATGTTTTTTGTCTTTACTTGTGCATTTGATAAGAACTGTATTTTTATAGAAAAACTGCAAAAATGAATAGGCAACTGCCTTTCACATTATTTCTTTCCACAAATCTAGAAGTTTTGTCTTGTCAAAAAAGTAAGTATAGAATTTTTCTTTGAGTACATGTTAGTTTTGTCTGCTCATAGTTCGTTAGTGTTTTGATTTATGGATGATATGCCACTTTTTCTTTATTTTGAATTGTTGAACCTAAGTAAAATGTCACAATGAAAAAGTTTGGCCCATGTAACCATCCCTAACTAATTGGAAGGCATAATAAATTTCATTGATTTCAGTATTCATAAGTTTGAGACATCACCCTACTCCACAACCTCTGCAATGTTAAATGCAGCCCCTCTATACCACCATCAATACATAATAAATGGCATTGAATGCAGCCATGCTTTATTCAACTTTACCTACAAAACTTTCTATATCCATCACAATTAGTGTTATTTCTACATTTGCAATATTGACTTTTTTGTTGTTGACATTCTTGTTGGCTTTCTCTTGATTTTCTACGGACTAATTTGTTGTGTAGAATTGACTCCTGAGTTGTCAAAATACTCTACAACATTACTTTTTATCCTATGTTGTATTTGCAAGAACAAATTATCATGCTACTAATCTTTCAACATATGCAATTTTCAATTTTTCTAGAATACACGTGAAGATCTCCTTGAATTCCCTAGAATAAGCTCGTAAATCCTTTGGCACTGATGAATATCTTCTACTGGTAATTCCATGTTTCTTATGAAGTTTTATATATTGCGGTGTATCATCTGAAAAAAAATTCTTTGGTGGGACATGATTGGGCTTAATTAAAGATTTCATTCTTAGGCCTTGTAGTCATAGGATGAACATTGGAAGAATGTAGGGGACGAACAACATTAGTTTGTCAGTTTGTGTATCTAAATGCAAATAGAAAAATATGCAGTTTTCTTTAGAAATCAATTCATCTTTGTATCTACTAAATGTAGGGGAGGAACAACAATAGAAGGGACCTTGGCCGTAGATATTATTGTTGAGTTGGCCCATCACATTTTACATATGTGATGCTTGGTGAGAGGAAACTTGTGCCAAATAATATCTATCATGTCTAGTAGGAAATTTCTACGAAGTACTGATCACTAACATTAGAGATGCATATGTTTGCTTTGCCTTTATTAAGGTTTTATTTTTCATGTCAATATGTTCCCATGTTCTCACTTAGATTATATGGTTTATATGGTTAGTGATCAGCTATGGATTTTTCAGATTTAATGTATTGCTCATTTACACTCCAAACCTTATCACTTTTCACTTTGCCATATTGTTTTGCACACATTTCTTAGTACTTAGTGCACGTATTGGTCTAATAATTTTTTTTTTCTTCTATGGATCGACTAGTTGAGGAATGGAGACACAAAGTGAGCTGGGACGCCAAAGGTCCCCATGCATGTGTGATAGCTTTTGTAGCTGTCTTCATTAAAAGAATGTCCTCACTTGACAATATTTATTTGCCTACTTTCTTCCATCAAGATGAAATAAAGAAAATTCTTCACCAATTAATTTAACAATGTCTTTAATTTTCTAGATGTTATGTTGTTTTATGTGTTGGAAAATCTTGCTTACTTGTCTATTTATTGAATAATGCGAATGTTTCTTTTAATTTTCAAGATTTGGATGGGATACACTAGCTAAAGGACTTGAATGCGAAGGAATGTTATTGGAGTGTTTTGTACACATTGTAATCTCATTGTAAAATGTTATAATCTCATTTTTTGTAAAAAAAATTGATATTTTATAAATATCTTTTCAATTAAAGTTATATTTGTAGATTTTTTTGTTGTTTTGGCAGATTTATTACAGGTTATTGTCTTTTTTAGTATTTACTATTTTAAAAATAAGATTTTTTAAAAGTTTACTTAGTTAAAATTAGTGACAGTCAAAACTGTCACTAATTTGTTGCAAAAAATTTGTGCTGACTGAACACAATCAGCGACAGAAAAGCATCTGTCGATGTTCAACAACAGAATAGCGACATACTCTTCTGTGTTGACTGGATTCTGGTCAGCAACAGATTTGTATTATGTTACTGTTTAGCGACAGAAGTTTTTCACAGTTCTGTCGCTTGAATAGCAACAGAAAATGATATTTGTCGCTAACTTCTACCAGCGACAAAGGCTTCAGCGACAGACTGTATCTGTCGCTGATTTGTTATAGGGAGCCTTACCAACAAAATCGTATGAACTTAGCAACAGATTAGTCTATTGCTGAATTGGTGCTTTGTTATAGTGAATATATTATATAAATTGGTTCTTAGGTTCTTGTGTGGTTAGGATCTCCTTTGGAATAGTTGGAACAGTTTTGAGACGAATTGAGATAATTTGAAGCGAATATATTGTTAGTTTAAGGTTTTTGATCCTTTAAGTTAGGTTAGAATGAATATACATTCAGTTAATGCAATATATATATATATATATTGTTATGAGTGGATTGTGAGTCCTTCGGCATTTCCGCCAAAGCTGAGCATGTTTTGTTGAAGATTTTCGAAGGCTGAAATTTTCGGTGTAGGCTTAGAAATAGAGGAGGTGCTGTCGAAAATTTTTTTATGAGTTTTTGAGGATAATGTAGTTAATATAAATGAACTTTGAGGATTATATAATTAATTTTTACGAAACTTTGAGGTTTAAGATTCACTTTAGAATCTTTTGTTGTTGATAATAGTTTATATTTGATGTTTACAAGATCTTAATCTTAATTATTTATTGATGGTGCGGTTAAGGCTGCTAGATTATTAAGGGGTTAAGGTAATCTAGGTCGGTTAGATGCCCTAATTAGATGGGGTCTGACAATAATATACTAAATTAGTTGTGTAAGTAAAATTATCTAGTTATTGTCCACCACCAACTAGATCAACTACTTCAATTCCATTAGAATTCCTTCACTAACTTGCTGATCTTTTTCTCCAATCTTCCTCTCTAACATTTTACTTCTTCTTTAAGTTTAAAAATGAAATAGTTTGCATGAACTAACCCATTCAATCTTATATATATTGATAAGTTTGTTTAACGGCCATCGATCTTAATGTACACACATATCTCAAAACTAATCTAATGGCTTATATTTTGATTTTAACTCCACTAACTCTCCACTAACCCTCTTTTGCTAACACAAATTCAAACTCAATTAGTCTCTTGATGTGTCAACACATATCTCGAGGAATATTAATGACTAATGTTTTCATTTGCTAACCTAGGTTACATTGAACATAAAATCAATTATAGCCATATTGAATTCAACTAAATAAGTCACATCAACTAAAGTTAGTTCACCACATCACTCTCTACCTCGGTCATACACTGACACACATCTCGAGGCACGTCCCCGATAACGTCTCGACATCTATATACAAGTAGGAGTGACTTAGTATTCTACACATATACATCACACTAGGAATACCTCACAATAAAACTAACATATACCTCGACCAAATTGTCTCGGTCAATGCACGTATCTTAATGCAAGTCTCACGTAACGAGTCAATAACCCTGATTAGGACTAATTTATTATTAGTAAGTTTTGAGCCGTTACAGTAATAGATACACAAAATGATCACCTACAAAAGTACCAGAAGTTATTTTACAACGGCTCAAAACTAATCGTGGATCTTCTCCTACCCTGGTCTGCTACTCGAAATATATGCAACTACCGTCATAAAAAGGACGGTAAGTACAATAAAGTAGAAAGTAACACTAAGAGACATTCATCCACATTTCCAAATATATAACAAGTACATGAAAGCACAATAATAGCAAATAAAGCTGAACAAGAATCATGATAGAAGATATTTTAGTTAAACATCATAAAACTGACATTCGGCTAAGCAGTAGTAATCTAGGGCCGATTGACTATGAAATTACATCACATCAACTCTGTTCCTTTAAATAGGGCGTAGATATGCTCATGATTGCCCTTTTCATATATGTATATACTTGCCGACAACCCCAGGTCTCATATCCCGTGTGTCGCTCAAACTAATGGTGAAATCTCGACATCCCTAGAATCTAGTGAGTCGTGTGCCCCAACCATCTCTATATAATGGTCCTAGATATAAGAACTACTTTCATAACACAAGAAATAACACAATTTAGGAAATTCAACAAAGGTGAATGCATAACTAATGCACAAAGGAAGTAGATTTTCAATACCATAGATCTCCTACATAATAGCATGTTATTCTACTTGATTTAGATACTTAACGACTAAGAATGGCATAACACGTGAATAAGAGTCAATGAATACCACTTGAACATACATCAATGTCATGATAACAATCTCATGAAATGAGACAAACAACAAAGTCATGACTTCAAGAGTACAATAGGCTCATTAGTCCAAATGGTTGTAAATAAAAGCATAATGGAAAAGAAATGGAAATAAATATCTCGATTAGTGAAATTACAAACCACGAGAAGTTCTTAGGCTAATACGGCCTCCCGACACCCCGTATCTCACCAATAACTTGTCAAGACTCCTCCCTAGTTTCCTGAGGTTAATTAGGGTGTTTTAGGACTTATACAAAGGATCAAAGTTACATTAAACCAATTAGAAAGCCCTAAACTTTTATTAGAAATTTCACTACTTTTCAGCTCTTGACATTGTGGTGGCGTCGTGCACTCTGCACCAATGGCGTAGCCATGACGTCAAGCCTATGTTTCTTACTAAGAGTTCAACCTCGTATTCTAATTATCCATACACTTCCAATACACCTAAATCAAGCTTGATTATCGCCAATTTACCAAAAATTTACAAACTTAGGTGGTTAAACTCAAATTCATAGTTTTTCATAAAACAAATTCATCAAAACACCTACAACTTCAAAATACCATAACTTTATCAACATAAATTGAAATCCGGATTTTTTTGATAGAAAATTTATTGATTTTTCACGAGAAATTCAAATATGTTATTGGTTTCTAAAATTAAAAACATATTCATATCATAATTTGATAAAAATCAGTTTCATGACTAAAATCATTATTTTTTATCAATAAACTTCAAATTTGAGATTCAAGGTTCAAAGACTCATTTGATGCTTCAATTAATTCATAAAATTAGTGAAAAAAATTTCTCAACTCATCTGAAATAAAATCCCTATCATTAAGACCAATTCATAATAATATTCTAAATTAGTGGTGTAAGTAGAATTAGTTAGCTATTATACACCACCAACTAGATCAACTTCTTCAATTCCAGTAGAATTCATTCATTTACTTGTTGATCTTCTTCTCCAACCTTCCTCTCTAGCACTTTACTTCTTGTCTAAGTTTAGGAATGAAATGGTTTGCATGAACTAACCCATTCAATCTTATATATATTGATAAGGTTGTTTAATAGCCATTTATCTTAATTTACACACGTATCTTGAGCCTAATCTAATGGCTTATATTTTGATTTTAACTCCACTAACTTTCCACTAACTCTCTCTTGCTAACACAAATTCCACTCAATTGGTCTCTTGATGTGCAAACACATATCTTAAGGAATATCAATGACTAATGTTTTAATTTGCTTACTTTGGTTACATTTAATATAAAATCAATTATAGTTATATCAAATTCAACTAAATAAGCCACATCAACTTAAGTTAATTTACAACATCACTCTATACCCCGGTCCAACGTCGGCATGCATATAGAGGCACATCCTCGCTAACGTCTCGACATGTATATACAAGTAGGAGTGACTTAGTAGTTTACTCATATATATATTACACTAGGAATACATCAAAACAGAATTAACATATACCTCGACCACAATGCCTCGATCAATGCATGTATCTCGATGCGAGTCCCACTTTATGAGTTAATAACCTTGATTATAGACTAATTTACTATTATTAAATTCTGGGCCGTTACAAAGGACCAAGATGTACCATGTCATGAGGACACATTTGTGGTGGCCTGGGATGAAGGCGGACGTATCGCAGTTCATCAGAAACTGTGGGATTTGCCAGTAAGTGAAGGCTAAACATCGTAGACTTGGAGGGTTGTTACATTCGTTTCTCATTCCATGATGGTAGTCAGAAGACATAGCCATGTATTTTGTTAGAGGACTACCGAGGACTAGTAGATGACACAATTATATCTGGGTAATTATGGATAGATTGAAAAAATTTACCCATTTCTTACCAGTCGTAGCTTATTACACATTCGACCTGTTGAGTGTATTGTTCGAGAGAGAGATTATTAGGCTGCATGGGGTACTTTTGATTATCATGTCAGACAGAGATGTTGTAAATACATCTAGAATGTGGCAAAGTATGGAGGAGCAATATGGTATATGCCTATAGTTCACTACAACTTTTCACCCTCAGACTAATGGGTAGACTGAAAAGCTGATTCAAGTTCTCGAAGATATGCTCTGGGCCTATGTGTTGGAGTTTGGCAGATCTGTGGAAGAGTACCTACTATTGTATGAGTTTGCATACAACAACAACTATAAGGCTAGCATTGAAATGGCGCCATTTGAGACTTTATATGGCAAATTGTGTCGCTCGCCATCATGCTGGGCTGAGCAAGAGGAGTGGGAGTTAGTGGGGCTCTTGATTGTTGTTGGTCACACGAAGAAAGTACAACAGATTCGAAAGAGGCTTAAAGGGGCACATGAGAGGTAGAAGAAATATGCAGACATGTATTGCATCGATCTCACGTATACCAAGGGAGCCTTTGTGTATTTGAAGGTTTCTCCTCGGAAGGGTCTTCACAGATTTTGTTTGAAAGACAAGTTAGCACCGAGACTCATCGAGCCTTTAAAGATCAAGAGATTGGTCGGTAAGGTTGCTTATAAGCTTGAGTTACCTCCACAAATGTCATTTTTCACCATAAGTAGGGGAGCCATCGGTGAATTGCAAGTTTGAAACATTCACGTTTTCTCTGCCAATGTGTCACGGCCCAAATTCCTAACCCTAGTTTAATTCCTTAATCAGGATTATTGACCTATGACGCGGGATCCATATCGAGATACGTGTACTGACTGAGGTTTGTAGTTGATGTATATGTTAGATTTGTTGAGATGTATGCCTATTGTATTGTATATCAGTAGACTATTAAGTCATTCCTACTTGTGTATAAATGTCGAGACGTGAGTGGAGATGCACCTCAAGATGCATGCCAGCGTGGGATAAGAGTAGAGAGTGATGTAGTAATTTAAGATTAAGTTATTATAGCTTAGCTAATTAGATGTGGCTATAATTTGATTTACATTAAATGTAACCTAAGTTAGCTAAATAAAACATTAGTCATTGATATTATTCAAGATACATGTGGACACATTACAAGACCAATTGAGTTGCAATTGGTTTTATCAAGGAATAGTTAGTGGATGTAAATCAAGATGTGGGTCATTAGATTGATCTAGAGATTGGTGATGTAAGTGAGATCAAGGGCTAAACATCTAACTCACTTTATATATATATATAAGATTGAATAAGATCAACATGTAAATTCATTTCATTTGATCAAAACAAGGAGGAAAGGACATCTGAATAAGGAGATCAAAGATTGTGAAAGATTTTGCTGAATTCGTGATGGATTAATCAAAACTGAAGTGATCTAAAACTAGGTGAGCTAGTTTACACTATCAATTTGTAAAAGTTTATTAAAAAAATCTTAGAGTTTTACTTCAGTTTTGGTTTTTCCTTAATTTCAGAAGGTAAATGAAATCATTTTTTACATTGGTTGATAGATTTGGATTCCTTGCGAATAACTAATAAGTTTTCTATCAAGAATATCCGAATTTCGATTTGAATTGATAAAGTTATGGTAATTTGAGGTTTTAGGTGCTTTGATGGATTTTTAGGAAAAACTATGATTTTGGTTTTCAACACCTAAGTCCTGTAAATTTCGGGTAAATTGATGATGATCAAGCTTGATTTAGTCGTATTTGAGGTGTATGGATCATTAGAATATAAGGCTAAACTTTAAGTAAAGTGCACAGGCTTGACACAGTGGTGACGCTATGGGTGCATAATGCACCTCGTGGCGGCACCGTGACCTTTGTACAGACGGTGCCACCACAACGCCAAATACTGGGAAATTTCTAAATTTTCTGATAAACTTTTAGGGTTTTTCTAATTGGTTTATTCCAACTTTGATAATTTGTATAAGTCCTAAAAGACCTTAACTAACCTCAGGAAATTAAGGAGGAGTTTCGAGAGGTTGTTGGTGAAATACGAGGTATTGAGAGGCCGGATTAGCTTAGGAACTTTGCGTGGATTGTGAGTAATTTGATTGAGATATTTATTTCTATTTCTTTCCTACTATGTTTTTCATTTACAATCATTTGGGTTGATTTACCTATTGTACTCTAGATGCATTTACTTTATTGTTCTATCCCATTTTCATGAATTTGTTATCATGACATTGTCTGTTGTTTAATTGGTTTTGTTGATTCCAAATCATGTGTTATGTTATTTTTTATTGTGGTGAAATTTAGTTAAATGAAATAGCATGCTATTTGGTAGGTGATCTCTGGTATTGAAAATTTATTTTCATTTGTGTATTAGTTATGCAAATACATTATTGGATTCCTAAACCGTGTCATTTCTTGAGTTGTGAAAGTAGTTCTTATATTTAGGACCATGATATGAAAGAGATGTACATGGCACACGTGGTTACTAGATTTTCGGGGTTGTCGAGATCCCACCACTAGCTTGTGCAACACGTATGGTATAGGACCCGGGGTTGTTGACAAGTATACATCACATGTGATATGCACTTATGAGTATTTATTTAAGTGATGGGCATTTGTGAGGATGTGAAGGTATTCATGGGATTTTTTTATGCCCTAAATAATGGAATAAGGCTGATGTGATGTAACTTACGGCCTATCGGCCCTAGATCATTATAGCTTAACCGAGTGTCAGTGTAGTATTGTTAAATATAGTATCTTATAACATGATTCTTTTTCAGCATAGTTGCTATTTTTATGTTTTCAGATACTTGATGTACATTTGGAAATATAGATAAATGTCTCTCAGTGTTACTTTCTACTTTACTATACTCACCGTCCTTTTTATTACGGTGGGTGCAGATCCATCGGGTAGCAGACCGTGCAAGGATAATATCGACGACTATCTCTGACCCACTGGAATGTTGCTACCTCTGATATTGTAGGTTTTTGGTTTTGTTGTATGACTTGTATATTTATATGTCTTTTAAACACTTTTAAGGATATATATTATGGGTTGTGAGATAGTTATCCGACCAGACATGCACGTGTTGATATATTGTTATCGTCGTTTTGTTATATATATGCATATGATCTTTGTTTCCTAGTTTTTCACATACTTAAAATTTATATTAATGACTTCCGCTAATTTACTAAGACTTCCGCTGAATAAGGTTAAGTTATAAAAATTTTAATTAACTCCAAAATATTAATTGACAAAGGAACAATATATTGCTTGTTTTAAAAGTTAACTAGTGTGGAGAAAAGTTTGAAAAGGCTGACTAATATGTTGTTACATCCTACGTGGCTAGATTAAGGCTTAATGACGAGATTAGGTCTGGTGGTGCCCTTGTTTAAGAAAGCGGTCGTCACACAATGCACATCCTTTGAATGTGCCCCAGCAGTTCTATTGTAAATCCCATCTCATTTGCGTTGTCTTTCATGCATCCCATCTTATTACCCAACAGTTGGACCATGCGTAGCTCCCATTAGTAATAGGTGGGTCTGAGAGTGCTATTTCGCCAATTAAAGTGTTGAAGCTTGCCATGCTAGCGTAGGTATTGGTCGTCACCGATTTCTCATGTGCATATCTTATAACATTAGAGTCGCCCCTATGCACCACTTGCTCCCACTGTTGGGTTTTCGAGTTCATACGCAGCGAAGAATTTAATACGATTTTTTGAAAACCTCGACATGATCGAAATAAGTTCAATTAAACTAGATTTGTAAAAGTAAACCATACCTTCATTTGTGATTTTCTTATCTGATTGTTCGATGTCTTAGACGTTCAATAGCACGTCCTTTATCGGAAATCCATGCACGAACGGTGACCGCAATTTGGAGTGTTAGCCCCAAGAGAAATTGAAAACGTTTTTCTTTCTCTCCCTAAATCCAGAGAACTCGAAAATAGTAAAAATGAAATCTTATTTCGTTTTAAGGTTTCTACATCTATTTATATGTGTAGATAAGCTCATTTGAAAAAACATATACGTAATACAAATATTATATTTAGGCAGTTTAAGCAAATTACACATACACCCCTATTAATAAGTTATCATATAAAAAATTGTAAGGGATTTTATGTCATGAATTTTATCATATAAAGTTCATTACTCCGAACTAATTGAAATTGTCCAAAGTCATTCTTTGAGTGTGACCCAATAGGTTCATGTGACGTTGGCAGTGAGCCAAAACCATTTTGGTACACAAGTCATAAGCGAGCAAGGCATTGTGACTACCCAAGTAACATGACTATCAAAATCGATATAACTTAATAAATAACATATATCATATCTTTTTGTTGTGCGATATCATTTGATTAAACATGAGGCATGGAAAGTCACTCATAATTTTCAATCCTACAAGTCTCGATCTTTAGGTAGACTGGAAATATCCAAATGACATTGATCATATCAATTCACTTGGACTTTGTCATTTAACAGTCTAACATATCGAGGGACCCACCGATATCTCTCTCTATACGAGAGGAACGAATTCTATCTTGATTACACACTTTCACATATTATTAACATGGTAACCAATCACAATCTTTATAATCATCCGGTTAAAGACAACGTTTGATTGTGTCATATTACCGTGCTCATAATATTGAAATCTATGGTAATCTCAAGTCGAATGACTAATGATATATATATTATGAGTAACACTTATAACTTAATTCATGTGGTGTTCTTATAGCGGGTCAGTTTAGTACCTTGTTCCCATAACAAGTACTCATGATCTCGATTCGTATCCTTATACGCATGATCATCAAATGACCATCAATCAAGATTCACACTAGCCTTAATTCATTATAGTTCCCAGTATAATGACCAACCAGGGACTTTTATGATATTTCAACAAATACTCATGGATCTTAGTATAAAGTAAACATGCAATCACTTATAATAAAACAACAAATAAAAACCTCAATTTTATTAACTAAATTACAATATAAACAATGTTTATAAATTGACCTAGGTCACATGTCCCAACACTTTATAATCGCCATGTTAAAGACAACGTTTGATTGTGTCAAATTACCATGTTCATAATATTGAAGTCTATGGTAATCTCAAGTCGATGGACTAAATGATTTACATATCATGAGTAACACCTATGACTTAAATCCATATGGTGTTCTCATAGCGGGTCGATCTAGTACTTTATTCCCTAACAAACACTCATGATCTCGATTAGTATCCATATATGTATGATCATCACATAACCATCAATCAAGATTCACACTAGTCTCAACTCATTATAGTTCCCAGTATAATGACCAACTAAGGACATTTAGGATATGTCAACAAATACATATAGATCTTATTATAAGGTAAACATACAATTACTTATAATAAAACAATAAACGAAAACTTCTATTTTATTAAATAAAATTACAAGTAAACAATGTTTATAGATTGAGATGGGGCACGTGCCTCAACACCCACATACTCCATATAGTGCGCCAATTTCCTCCCAAAACGCATCCCTATGATGATAACTCGTTGGCCCGTATACTCTCGATAGCCAACATGCCTCCTCACTTTCCTCTTGAATATGTGCAGACACCAAGAACTCCCCTGTTAGTGAATGCATCTTCATTGTTCGCATCCCATGACACTAGAATCCCGTCTTTTTTTATTATTCTGCGTTTCGACATTCCACCTGCGCTTCTTTTGTTCCAGGAAACTATTATCATAGAACTGCTGCAAAGCCCCTTCTGTCCAGAGTTGTGTAGTTTACATTCGATTCCAGTCGTTGTTTTTCCTTCGCAACTGCCTTTTCCTTTCCATATTATGCTTAAGCCAACCTCTTCCTCTCTAATAACAATCCCACACTAATGTAGTTTCTGTTGGACGACCCTCGACAGAAAGGCGGTGGCAGGCTACTCAGTGGAGGGTCATTTATCGCCCCTTGCACCTCGTTATGTTCGTTCTGTCCCTCCCTCTAGATTTGATTTCCTCTGTCTTGCTCTCCCTATTGTGCCTCTAGTTGTCTGCCCAGGTAATGTGTATTGCCTTCCTCCTCATGCATCATAAACAAACTCCCTATTGATTCAATCTCCCTGTCTGCCCCTTTGTCTCCACTAACCTGTTGGTCTTTTCTTGCCTCAAATTCGAAATCTGTCGCGAGGTCTATCGGCTCCACGGTTTGGTCAATCCTGTCGTCGTCTAATCCCTCCTCCTCTCCTATGTGATCGGGCAAAGTGTTTTCCTCGGAGTCACTGCTTGAGCAGATGTTTTGTATAGTTTGTGTGGGTGCCTCTGGTTGTACTGCTTCCCCCTTCCCATTCGTCAAGTCCCCGCTTGGTTCTAATTAATCATCTGCCCTCAGCACTAGTTTTGGGGGTCTCTTCAGAAGTTTCATTGTCAATCCCCTCCTCTGGATCTTTCCATCTGATAGACATCCCCTGTCTTCCCTTACCCGCGTATTCTTAGCATTGTTACTTGCCCCTTCCACACTCATTGCCTTTGCGCACAAATCCTCCCTAACATCTGTCGTAGGTATGGTAGGGCTCTTTTGACCATCCTGTGTTAAAACCAATATTTCTTTATGGGGTAAAAGTCCTACCTGTCGATCTTGTTTGGTTTTTTTCACTCTCATAAAGCCCTCCAAAGTGGGCTAGTAGAAGGGACGAATGATACGGGCTTTTTGTCTTTGCTGGGCTTGTTCACTTCGTTGCATTAAGGCGCCCAGTGTACGCTGAACAAGCCCACTCCTTCAGAGGTTGAATAATTTGCACAGCCAGTTCATTGTTCGTTAGCATGCGAGAGCTCTTGGGTGCTTTCACTGCTGTAAGGTTTGCTTGCTTATATGCAAGGCGTTATAGGACCAGTCTGACGTTGAGGCTCACGCACATATGTTCCAGGGCGCGGATCCACTCCTCCCACCCATTCCCTTTGCTTCCTTCTAGGACGATGATGGTTTGCCAATTGTGACCTTCAAACTTCCATATTTTTAATGCCTTCCCCCGGTTGTTGATGAGGATATCCATCATTGGAGATGACGAATTTTTCCTCATCAGGGTTCTTCTTTTCTTTGAACCTCTGTTTTTGCAACCATGAACGTCCGACTCATATTCATTAGCCAGAAAGTCTCTTCCGGCGTGAACTCCATCATGAATGTTGTAGATGTAGTAGTTTCCCGTAACCTTTATACCTCCTCGTAGGATCTGCACTACCTTGTAGAACTTCCTCTCGATGTGGAATGAGATTGAGGGTTCTTGTGGGTATTGCACGTTCGCTGGGGTGTACCTATTGAGCGTTGAGTCTTTCTTCTAGCAACTTCAACCCACAACCCCTCGTCCGGCTCCACCTCCCTTTCCATGACCACGACACGGGTGCAGCGGCTCACCGATGGTGCAGGTTTGGTGCTTGAGATGTTATCATGGAACTCGATGTTGTTAGCTCTCGTCCCTGGATCCTCTACTTCGGAGCTACCACACCCTCCTAGATCCTGTCCTCGTGGTCAGTTATTCGATTCTTACAATATAACCGACGTAAAATTGGAAGTGGAGAAGAGATATTCCCGATTTAGAGAGGAAGTCGCCGGACTTTCACCGGCGAGAGGGACACGAGCTGACCTATTCCATCGGTTAATTTTTAAATGTAACTACTTAAAATAATTTACACTATATATATACACTAGTTCCTCATATATATACACTAGTTCCTCGGTCTACTAAGCTTAGTTTAACTCTATGAAACCCACCTAAATTAATTATATATAGTCTCCTAAGTTTGTAATTAGAAAAAGGTCAAAAAAAAAAAAAAAAAAAAAAAAAAAAACCCAACATATTGACAATAATTTGTTTGATAGGTTTGAGTTGATAGTGGGTAAGCCTTGTCCCCAGGTAAAGCTAAACATTGAAAGGGAGACGGGTTATCCGTTCGAGGAGGCATGGCATTAAGCGGACTTTGTCTCGCCACCCAACCTGGAGGTTGTCCCACCAACTCATACGAATAGTACATTTGATTATTAATAAATCAAGTTGTGAACATATATTTAATCATATGTTATGTTTTTTTTTACATAAAAGAAAAGAGAAAATTATTTTATATTATATTTACTTTCAAAATATTAATCAACCATAGTTGAATTTGTTATCTTATTATAATTCTTGTCATGATAATTAGATATTACAAATTATGAATATTTCACTTTATATATATTTTCACCTTATGGAGTTATATATATACATACCAAAAGGGTAATGCTCCAAAAAGCTCAAAATGGCTTTGGGTTTCATGCTACAAAATTTAATCGATCAAATATTAATTATAATTCCACAATTTTAATTACATCTATGTTGAGGCTATGTGGAAATATGATGACGAGACAATAAAAGGGTCACGTGGCCCTCGATTTATTGCTTTGCAACAAATATCGAGTGCGCACGTCAATCCAATAAATATTAAGGATTGATTTCTTGTCTTATTGTAGTTGAGTAAAATAATGAGATATTATAAATATAATATCGCTCCCGTCCAATTAGTTCAGCTTCAAATTAAGAAGCATATGTTGCATATAATGATCATGATCGTAATAATAAATTTATGGACGTGGAAAAGGTGAAAATATCAGGTAAAGGTCGTATTGACAATTCCACCAAAAATTAGAATAAAAGTGGTGCACCACTACAAAGGGCAAATAATTATTGACAATGAGCGCTCATAATTGTGACATTTTTTTTAGTCATATATGAAAGGCTATTTTGCCTAAATATTGTCATATATATGCCCGAATATTTTTGTGACCTTTACCATGCCTTCAAAATCAAAGGCAAAATATTATGAATTTTATCATTGAAATATGACTTTTTTACGATTTGCCAAACATTATTTGTCCGAGATGGATCAACAAATCATGTGTTCAAGTCATGAATCAAATAAGAGCGATATATGCCTTGGCTTGATTGTGCTACAACGCATACAATCCTTAAAAACAGAGAATATTTCTCAAATTTGAACTTAGTGAGGCTAATGTTCAAACAATATCTGCATCTCCAATTTGATTAATGGCTCTGGAAGAGCAAATATTATGTTGCTTGGGGGAACAACAATTCATGTTGACAATGCCTTATACTCGAAAAATCCGAGAAGAAATTTACTTGAGCTTTAAAGATATTCGACAAAATGGATATCACATTGAAACCGAGTGAACGAAAATAATAGAGAATTTCTCTATGTCACATTGGTTTCAAATGGGAAAAAAGAAGTGTTAGAAAAATTCACGAACTTTATCATCTGGATTATATTTTACTCATATAAGGCATGTCGAAACGAATGTCGTCTTGAATAAGAAAATTAATGATCCAAAGACATTCATTTTATGGCATGACCGGCTTGGTCATCCAGGATCATCAATGATGCGAAGAATAATTAATAATTCGCATGGACATCCTTTAAGGAGTCACAAAATATTTTCAAATTGGTGATTATAATTGTACTAGTTGTTCTCAAGGTAAATTGATAATTAAACCATCCCTAAGTAAAATTGTTGTGGAATCCCCGGTTTTCTTAGAACGCATTAGGGAGACATATGTGGACCTATTCATCCCCACTGTGGACCATTTAGATATTTCATGGTTTTGATAGATGCATCAACTAGGTGGTCACATGTTTGTTTGCTTTCGACCCGCAATGTTGCATTTGCTAGACTTTTAGCACAAATCATTAAGTTAAGAGCACAATTCCCTCGACAACCCAATCAAGAGATCCATCCGTCTTGATAATGTTGGGAATTTCAATCTCAAGCATTTAAAAATTATTGCATGTCTATAGGAATTACCATTGAACATTACTTTCCACACGTGCATACCCGAATGGCTTAGCGAGAATCTACGATCAAACGCATTCAACTAATTGCCGGACCTTTAATCATGAGAACTAAGTTATCAACTTCGGTTTGGGGACATGCGATCCTTCATGCGGATCTATCATTCTTTATAGGCCTCGCATACCATGAACATTCCCCCATGCAACTCATATTAGGTCAACAACCAAATATTTCACACTTGAGAATTTTTGGTTGTGCGATGTATGTTCCTATACCACCTCCAAATAGAACTAAGATGGGTCCACAACGAAAACTTGGGATTTATGTTGGATTTAACTCATCGTCCATTATAAGATACCTTGAGCCCTTAACGGGGGATTTATTTACTTGCACGTTTGTTGATTGTCACTTTGATGAAGCAATTTTCCCACCATTAGGGGAAGATAAGAAGCCAATTCAAAAGGAATGGCGTGAAATTGCTTGGAATGCATCAACTTTATCGCATTATGATCCACGCACAAATCAGTGTGAACTTGAAGTTCAAAAGATCATTCATTTGCAACAAATCGCAAATCAATTACACGATGCATTTAATGATGTAAAACAAGTGACAAAATCATATATTCCAAATTGTCAATGCTTCGCAAGAATCGATGTCTCTGTGCAACAAAATGCACAAGAACCAACTAAACGCTTAAAGCGTGGAAGACCGATTGGTTCAAATGATACAATTCCTCGAAAGAGGAAAACGAGAGTAAAAATAAATGCAAACCAAAATACTCATGAGAAAGCACAAGAATCCTTTGATAAGGATTTGTCGAACGAATTGATTCGATGAGGAACAAGCGCCTCTAGAAAAGGAGGAAAAGATGAAAATAATGAGATCTCAATAAATTATTTAAACTCTGGTAAGATTTGGGATCGAAATAAAATTGTTCTGATGATATATTTGCTTTCAATGTGTCTTTTGAAATATGTGAAAATGATGATGATCCGAACCACGATCAGTGGACGAATGTCGAAAAAGACCGATTGGCAAAAATGGCAAGATGCTATCCAAGCGAGCTAAACTCGTTAAGGAAACGAGAGGTTTTTGGACCAATTGTCCAAACGCCGAGATGGCGTAAAACTGTTGGATATAAATGGGTATTTGTATGCGAAAGAGAAACGAAAAAATGAAGTTACAAGGTACAAAGCAAGACTTGTAGCTCAAGGTTTCTCACAAAGACACGGCATCGATTATGAGGAAACATATTCTCCTGTTATAGATGCAATCACATTTCGATTCTTGATAAGCCTTGCGCTTTACGAAGGGCTTGATATGCATTTAATGGATGTCGTTACGGCATATCATACGGATCCTAGAACGAGTGAGATATATATGAAAATCCACGAAGGATTTATAATATCCGAAGAAATAAAATCAAAACCTCATAACATGCATTCTATAAAATTACAAAGGTCTTTGTACGGATTGAAACAATCCCATCGAATGTGGTACAACGCCTTAGTGATTATTTACTTGAAAAGAAGGATATGTAAATAATCCGTTTTGCCCATGTGTCTTCATTAAAAGATCATCAACGAGGATTTGTGATTATTGCTTTGTATATGTTGATGATTTAAATATAGTGGGAAACCACGACGACATCGTTAGAACATCCGAATACTTGAAAAATGAATTCGAGATGAAAGAACTTGGAAAACAAGACTTTGTCTTGGTTTGCAAATTGAACATTTTTCAAGTGGAGTACTTGTCCATCAATCAAATTATATTGAAAAAATATTAAAAAGATTTTATATGGACAAGGCGCATCCATTGAGCTCTCCAATGGTTGTCGGATCACTTGAAGTGGATAAGGATCCATTTCGACCTCATGAAAGTGATGAAGAGCTACTTGGTCCGGAGGTACCATATTTAAGTGCAATTGGTGCACTTATGTATCTTAAAATTATACAAGACTGACATTGCTTTTGCTTTGTCAATCTACTTGCAAGATACAACTCATCACCAACTCGAAGACATTGGAATGGTGTTAAACATATTTTCCGATATCTTCGAGGAACAAGTGACATGGGTTTATTCTACTCGAGAGGGTAAAATTGAATCTCCAAGGTTATCTTTGATCTTTGGATTTTTATCTCCGATCCCACAAGGCCCGTTTTCAAACGGGATATGTATTCACATGTGGTAATCTCTTTTGTATCATGGAAGTCGATAAAGCAAACTATGGTTGCTACTTCTTCCAACCATTCAAAGTACTTGCAATTCATGAAGCAAGTCGTGAATGTGTATGGTTGAGAAATATGATTGAACATATTCAAGAATCATGTGGATTGCCTTCAATAAAAGATTCTCCAACCATATTATATGAAGATAACGCAGCATGTATTGCACAATTAAGTGAAGGATTCATAAAAGGGACGAACAAAACATATTTCACCAAAATTCTTTTATGCGCATGAGCTTCTCGAAGAATGGTGAAATTGATGTCAAGCAAATCCGATCGAGTGATAATCTTGCTGATGTGTACTCTTTTTCACATGTGAGAAATTGGACTGGTGGATTTGCTTTGCCGCGATGAGGTCAAATGGGATGAGCTTTCTTTTTTTTTTTTTTTTTACTAACTTCATTGTAAGGTCAAAGGATCCTACTTCTTGGTGTATGGTCACTAGCTATCAATTAGTGGGCTTTTTCAAATAGTAAGGTGAGTTTAATTTTTTATTCATCAAATAAGGAATATTACTTTGAAATTACAAAAGTAATGTATGTCTCATTTTGAAAAGGAGACATTGATGATGAGGTGGATGTATGGCATGGTGGTTTAATGAGGTGAAAGGAACTTGTCATACAAAATACTAAAGTGTATGAATTACTCATTCTCAAAAGGAGTTAGTTGTTCAACTCAAATATCACACGCACATATCAAAGTGGAGAAATCATGCAAACGACACGTGCATATCGAGGTAGAGAACCCATGCAACTTAACGACGCGTGCGTGTCTCGAGATGGACAACCCGCGTCACGCACGTATCTCTAGGTAGACAACTCATGTAAACGACACGCACGTATCTCGACGTGGACAACCCATGCAAACATTACGCACGTATATCGAGGTGAACAATCCGTGAATACGCCATGCACGTATGTCGAGATGGGCGACTCATGCATGCAACCTCGTGCAAACCATGCAAAGGCCATGCATGTGTTTTGAGGTGGACAACTCATGTAAGCTCGTGCAATCCAAGTAAACCATGCGAACGTCACGCACGTGTTTCGAGGTGGACAATCCATGCAAACAACACGCATTTATCTCAAGGTGGACAATCCATGCAAACGTCATGCACATATCTCGAGGGGACAACCCATGCATATCCACTACAAAATCATGCAACCCATGCAAACGTCACGCACGTATCTCGAGGTGGACATCACGTGGATGCGCACGTGGACGCTACGTGGGAGTTCAGAAAACATGAATGGCGCCTTTTAACCCACGTGGATTGTTCCATAACATGAATGACGCATTTTCAAAAGGCGTCATTCGTGTATTTACAATAGAACTGTCCACGTGGAAGCCCACGTGGACTGTCCTTAACACAAATGGCGCCTTTTGAAAATGCACCATTTGTGTGACCACGTTGCAATGTAAATTGTCTCCCACTATTGACGCCTTTTGAAAATGCATTTTACATTAGTTAGGGAATAAAAAGAAATCCTAACTTATTTTACTCATTTAAATCAATATTTGTTGTACTTTTGTAATTTTTTCATCAATCAGTAGTTTGATTATTGTTGTTGTATTCCATGTATGAAAATGATATTTTTGGTTGAGAGATAATATATTAAAGAGTAGTGCTTCACCGTGTGATGTGTCGGTGACCTGTCAAGCCATGTAAGCGATGAGAGGGTGTGTATGCTTCACTGTATGACATTCAGGGGTGGATGCAAAAGTCAAAAAATTAGGCAGTGAAATGTTTTTTCTTTGTATTTCTTGAGCAACTTTATGTCAAACAATGTTGTACTTTTCTGCCTAAACACAAATGCAAATGACATACGACGAGATATGCTATTTTTGGAGGAAAAAATAGCGCCAAAAGTTGCCTTTACATCATCACGTGAGGAAGAAAAACCACTTTTGAGCATTGACCTACTCTACCTTTTCATTCTCGATTACAGAATATTCTCCATCAGTGAATGAGATGTTCTACTCCATGAATTTGCTCAACAACCGTATTTAGTGTGTTAGTTATAGGATTTGGATAATAGCTAGAATCTCGAAGCAAGACTCCAAGTTGGTGTTGAAGATGAATCACACGGAGGTAAGGCTCTCTAAGTTTGTGTCAGAATATTCTTGTTTGTGTTGGGATGTGTTTTGTCTCAGTGGAGTCGACATGTGTTGCGTTTTCATTTGTTTGTAGGAGGTTGATTTCAAAGAGCTCTAGGTGGGATGGGAAGCAATAGACTTAAGCGATTCTTCCCTCCCCGACGAAGGACAAGATGTGCAGACACTACTCATTATAAATCATTCGCCTGAAGTTCAGGAAGTTGGTGTTTTTTAGATCCCAAAAAGGGATAACGAAGCTAATGTTGAAAGGGTCGATGGGGCCAGAGAAGATGGTGATGCTCAACAAGGGGGACTTAAGGCTAATGAGTGTCTTAAAAAAGGCATGACATTTCCTTCAAGGGAGAATGCAAGGGCATCCTACGACAATTAATCCGAGAGACGTACAAAAAGAAAGGCGATGAGGTTTACAAGTGTATCTACGCATGCTCGAAAGAGGGTACCACTGTGTATAGAGCAGATCGGAAAATAGTAATAGGGTGGAGCACACATTGCCAATGCACAGTGTCCGTTACTGTGAAATTGCAGCACGAAGGATTATGGGAGTTCACTCGAGTTGTTCTTGAGCACAATCACATAGATAGCCCGAGTAAGTCTCGTTTCTTTCATAGTCATCGTAAGAAAAGTGATCGAGCGAAGAGAAAGCTTTTTCTGAACGACGATGTTGGTATTTCGGTCATGAAGTCTGCCATGTCCATGACACATGAAACGAATGTGGGATTAGTGCGCTTCCTTAAAAGGATGCTCGAAACTATGTCCATGTAATGAGGAAGTTAAGGCTTAGGGAAGGTGACTCTGAAGCGCTTTTTTGTATTTTAAGCGCGACCAATGCCAGAACTCACACTTTTTCACTCCATCATGGTTGACAAAACACGGTCAGCTACATCATGTATTTTGGGCAAACGGTATATCGAGGACCTCATACCAATATTTCAACGATATCATTTGCTTTGATACTACATACTTAACTAATCGGTACGACATGTCGTTCGCACCAGTCATTATTGTAAATCATCACGGACAGTATATTATCCTCGGATGTGGGTTAATTTCGAATGAGTTAGTTGTTAGTTTTAAATGGATTCTTAATACTTGGTTGAAGTGCATGCGGGGCATCGAGCCTGAGGCAATCATTACAAATCAGTGCCCATCTATACAAATCGATGTTGGTAGGGTCTTTCCAAATGGAAGACATATGCTATGCCTCTGGCACATAATGAAAAAGGTGCTAAAAAAGGTAGCCTGCTTTGCAGATCGCGGCGATATAATTTTGCATTGAAAAAGGCAGTCTACAACAACATGCTCAAAGACAATTTTGTGTTTGCTTGGAAAGGGATGATAGAGTCATACGACCTTAACCACTGTGACTTGCTAAACTTCATATATGAGATGTGGGAAAGTGGATCCCAGCATTCATGAAAGACCATTTATGGGCAGGTATGTCTACTACTCAACAAAGTGAGAGTATGAATGCCTTCTTTGATAAGTACGTAGGCGTGAAAACATCCCTAAAATATTTCATTAGTCACTATGAAGGTGCTCTGACAAGGAAGTGAGAAAATGAGGCTTATGGTGATTTCAAATCCTTTTAAGTTGAAGGATCATGTTTCTCGTCTTCCATATGAGTATCAACTTCGTGCCTTATACATAAATGATATATATTCTAAGTTTCAAGACGAGATGTTGAAAAAACTTAATTGTAGGACCAATTGTCATTTATGTTCACTCGAGGGATCAATGTGGAGGTCACTACAACAAAGCACTAATTCAGCAACAGACTAATCTGTTGCTAAGTTCGTACTATTTTGTTGGTAAGGCTCCCTGCACAAATCAGCGACAAATACAGTGTCGCTGAAGTCTTTGTCGCTGGTAGAAGTTAGCGACATATATATCGTTTTCTGTTGCTGTTCAGCGATAGAACTGTGATAAACGTTTGTCGCTAAACAACAACAGAATATAAATCATTGCTTGAATCGGAATCCACGTAAGAAATCTCATGTCATTATTTTGTCATGAAGAGTGACATATGCTTTATTGATCATTGTGTGTCCAATCAAGACAGTGTTTTTTGCAACAAATTAGTGACAATTTTGACATGTCGCTAATTTTAAATCTTATTTTTAAAATAGTAAATACTAAAAAAGACAATAACCTGCAACAAATATGCCAAAACAACTAAAAAATCTACAAATATTACTTTAATTGAAAAGATTTTTATAAAATATCAAAATTTATCAAACAATTTTTACAAAAAATGAGATTATAACATCTTACAATGAGATTACAATGTGTACAAAACTCTCCGATAACATTCATTCGCATTTAGCTAGTGTATCTCATCCAAATCCTGAAAATTAAAAGAAACATCCACATTATTCAATAAATAGACAAGTAAGCAAGATTTTCCAACACTTAAAACAACATCGCATCTAGAAAATTAGAGACATTGTTAAATTAATTGGTGAAAACTTTTCTTTATTTCATCTTGATGCAAGAAAGTAGGCAAATAAATATTGTCAAGTACTGAGGACATTCTTTTAATGAAGACAGTTACAAAAGCTATCACACATGCATGGGAACCTTTGGCGTCCCAGCTCACTATGTGTCTCCATTCCTCAACTAGTCGATCCATAGAAGAAAAACAAAATTAATGAACCAATACGTGCACTAAGTACTAAGAAATGTGTGCAAAACAATATGGCAAAGTGAAAAGTGATAAGGTTTGGAGTGTATATGAGCAACACATTAAATCTGAAAAATCCACAGCTGATCACCAACCATATAAACCATATAATCCAAGTGGGAACATGGGAACAAATTGACATAGAAATTTCCTATAAGACATGATAGATATTATTTGACACAAGTTTCCTCTCACCAAGCATCACAGATGAAAAATGCGATGGGCCAACTCAACAATAATATCTACGACCAAGGTCCTTACTAATGTTGTTCCTCCCCTACATTCAGTGGATACAAAGATGAATTGATTTCTAAAGAAGACTACATATTTTTCTATTTGCATTTAGATACACAAACTGACCAACTAATGTTGTTCCTCCCCTACATTCTTCAAATGTTCATCCTATGACTACAAGGCCTAAGAATGACATCTTTAATTAAGCCCAATCATGTCCCACCAAAGAAAAACATTTCACATGATACACCATAATATATAAAACTTCATAAGAAACATGGAATTACCAGTAGGAACATGCATAAAAACGTAAGACCATTAGATTATTTAACATACGTTAACAATCCTTACAAGTAGGTGTGTATATGTGTTAGCTCGTTGATAGAAGTGAAATCTCATTACATATATGCAGAAGAAAATCTTCATGATCCTAAAATAAATGGATTATTTTTTTCTCAGTTTCTTCCGAGGTCCGAAGATACATTAGAGAAAGAGATGAACACAATAAAATAGTGTATGTATCTTGAGCTCACCTAGTACAATGAGGCCAAGGTGAATAAGTTGGAATTTGTCTCTCAACCTGCTACCTTGGACTTCACTAACCTGAAGAGTTTAATTTGGATCAATAATACTTAAGTTTAAAATCCTTAGATGAAGCATAAAACAAATCATAAGATGCAAACAACCTACATTTATAAATAATTTCGAATATGAGTAAAAGAAAAACATTCACTGGAAAAAAAAATTAAAACTTTAAATAATGAAATTAATAAAAGGGTTTATGGGAATCCTAAATCTTGCAAGACAACTACTTATTCTAGGTATTTCAAAATTGTATGTCCAATGGCTTACTCTTATGCTTATGATGATCATACTACATTGCCACTTGTGGTGGAGTTACTTGATCACATTTTTTCCAAACTAATTTGCCTTATATATTTTGCTAGATTGCTATGCGATGTGTAGTGATATTAGTATTAGTACTAGTAATAGTCTATATGTTAGGTATTTGATGATGATTTGAATCAGTGAGTCTGTTAGCATTAGCTTTTTCTTTGAACCAAGTTACAGTAAAAGAGAGCAAGGATTGAGTGAATGTTTTCATTCTAGAAAAAATCAACATGAAGTTTAGAATACATTTAAGTTTTGGAGAGAAAAATTAAACCTTTAAATGATGGAATTAATAAAAAAACAATTAAAACAGTAAAAAGCTTCAATTCCATCGCTAAACCAATAGTATTGATGATGTCAGTGCTCCAATAAATTCACGAAATATTTGCTAGTTCTCAACTAAAGTTTATCAATCTCCACAAAAAATTAGAATCAATTAACAATTTTATGAAGAGCATATTAGATTATATATTTGAAGCACTATATTTAACGCTCAACTATAGTTCTAGTAGATTTATGATTACATGTTCATAACTATTCCTAACTAAACCAAAAGTAGCAAACAAAAAATTAAATAGAATAGAAATGCAAGTCCTAATCAATATTGAACTCTAAATCTACAACTATAGTATTTAGGATATGTTGTAATCAATATTAAACTCCAGATCTACAACTATAATATTTAATTAGGATATGGTGTAACATGTCCTCACAAAACTCAAATGGAGAACTTTAAAACTTGCCTAATCACATAACTAACACTGACTTAGTTCTGGTTCTCATAAATATATTATGAAAAGGCAATGAACATTCCCTCATCATTTGCAAAATTGACAAAATACAAAATCCTGAAGAGAACATAGGTGATTAATTAGATGTAATCAAGTAAAGATATAAAAGCACATGAATGCTAACCAAACAAGACAACAACTTAAAAGCGTATGAGAAATTGAAATGATGGTTAAAAACAAAACTAATGGCAACAACCAGAGTTCTTATAAAAGAATTAACTTAACATTGACACACTGGTAACTCATGGCTGCAACATAAATATGGACATAAGTCTAAGATAATATGAAAAGAAGAAATTGGAAAAAATAAAAAAGAAGAAAACAATAAATTAAAATGAATAAAACTAGGACAACCTTCAAAATTACATTTTCACATATATAAAACAAATAGAACCAACACATTGAGAGTACAACTGAGCATTAGAAGATGAGTAAATTCAAGTACAAGAAAATCTAAAAGTTGAATTAACCTACAATAATTTAGGAATTCATGACAAACCATCCAAAAAAAAATCTATTGAAACCCTTTGAACATACCTTGTGAATCTTCCAAGAAAATCGCTCCAATAAAAGCATCAAATGCCTGCACATTCACAACAAACATTTCAAACTCCACAAAATCAAACCAAACAAAATGGGGGAAATAAAGAACACACAAAATCCAAAACCCCCAAAATCTCACACAAATAAATCTCAACAGACAACACTGAACAAACTGAAAAAACGCCACCTTAATCGAAAGGAAAGAGAATAAGGAGGATATGGCGAGGCAACAAACTCGGGAGGAGGTGTCGACCATCTGGCATACGGTGAGGGCGACATAGAGGTCTTTTCGGTGCGGATTGGGCTTGGGCAATGACGCCGCGCCTTTTGATGATGGGGAGGACGACTCTATGCTGGATGGCGGAGAGCTTCTCGAATCCGTAAGCGTAGATGCCACGGAGGAAGTCGTCTCATATCCCCATCTCGAGGTATACATGCACACACTAAACTCACCCCTTATTACTATGCACACACCATCTTCTTCAATTAAACCCACGCAACAATGACGCTTACCTCGGTCCAGGAGTCGTCCGAGTGGGGGTGGTCATCGGCGCCGAGAGAGGAGCCGAGAGTGGGGGTGGTCACCGGCGCCGAGAGAGGAGCCGAGAGTGGTGGAGGGGCGTCATCGGCGACGGTGGCCGCTGGAGCCGCAAGGAGGCCGAGAGGGGTGAGTAATGAGAGTTGTGAGTGGTGGAGGAGAGTAAAAAGAAAATGAGAGATGGAGGAGTTGTTTTCGGGTAGAGAGAGAATAAGAGAGTGAGATTGGTTTGAGAGGGGAGAGAGAGAGAGAGAGAGAGAGAGAGACGGTGTAAATTCTTCATTTTCTTTAATTTTTCAGTTTGCTACATATCAGCAACATACCTTAAGTCTATCGCTGATTTGTAGCAAATCTTTCATTGACTTATTTTTACCTATGATCAAACGCCACGTGTTCTTATGCATATCTCGAGGTTCGTCGCTAATCTGTCGCTGAAATTAGCAACAAGATTAGCGACAACCAATGAAACTCAGCAACAGATTTGTGACAACCAACAGTCTGTCACAAAACTTTTGTCATAAATCTGTCGTTGAATAGTTGTTTCATGGTCAACTGGGTAAAACGACTTATCTGATGCATATCTGTTGTTGATTTGTTGCTGTTTAGCAACAGATTTAGGCTGTTGTTATTGTTGTTGCTAATCCATCATATTCTTGTAGTGGGTAAAGGCCATTAATATCCAAGTGGCGTCGACATGTCGGAGTCGCGCATTTATGTTGTTTGGTACTCGTCAGTCCACGAAGCCGGTTCCTTCCAATGCATGTGCAAAATGTTCGAATTTATTGGGATTTTATACTGTCATGTCCTATGTATTCTTAATGAATTAAGTGTTACTGTCATTCCACTAGCATACGTCGTTGATAGGTGGAGGAAAGACTACAAGTGACTGCATGATCTTGAGGAGGGTGCTCTATAAGGTTTGGCGTCCAAGGCTTCGACTACCGAGGAAAGGTTTGATGCAACGACGACAAAATGTACTCAACCGACTAAATCGGGTTATGTTTCTTCGAAAAATTTTGAGAAAAGATGTTGATGACATCCAGATCATGTTGGCGGACTTGGTTGTTTTTGTTGACGAGGAGAATATTGAGCATGGTCAAACTTCTGCTCGAACCCCTGCTCAAACCCATGCTCAAAACCCTGCTCAGACCCCAGCTGAAAAAAAGGAAAATGGTGCTCAAAGTGAATGATCATGTTCGTGGGAAGAGGAGAGGCAGGACCCGTAAGAATCGGCTAAAAGCTGCGAGTGAGCACCCAGCTTCGCGTAAAGGAAACAATGCTACAATATATGTTATCTTATCTCTTTTTTTACACTACCGATTGTATATACTTATCATTTCCATTTTGTTTCTTGTAAGGAAACCTTGTAATGACCTGTTACCTTAAGCATGTGATTATTGTTAATCTGAAAGTTAATTAACCCGATTTAAACTCTTGGTTAAGCTCAACATGTCTCAAATAACATGTAAGTGTGATGTGTTATTGTATTATGTTTGTTTGGTGTGAAAATCTGAATTTATTGCAAATAATTTGAATTAATTGAATAATCGATGAATTATGGAACACTTAATATTGTGTATGGGTCAAGGGAGACGCATACGAGTCGTGGGGTAGCGTGCACACCCGAGTGAACTTGTTGTCGAGCACGATGAAGTTAAAAGCATACATATATATATATATATTCATATGCTTCTGTATGCCTTATTCATGGAGAAGGAAAAAAAATTGGCGCTACTTGGTTTGATTTATTTCTTCATGCGTTCATAGTCGGTTTCTTGCATACTTCTTACATAGAACAAGGTAAAACTACGTATTTATTGATCAATTGGCACTTCATCCTATTCTTGCAACACATAAGATTTATTGATCAATTGGCACTTCTTATGATCCTCCTTCATCCGATTCTTGCAACACGAAGATTTATTGCAACACGAGGGATTTATTGATCAATTGGCACTTCTTATGATCGATTCGATTCTTGCTCTCCTATGTCTTGCTATGTTCATCGCTCCTATTGTATATTTCTCTACTCTTTCTCCATCAACAATTACCACAACAAGACACCCATAAAGGTAAGTCAATCATCGCCCTATTTTCTTTATCTACTTCCAATTCTGCAATTGAATTCTCTCATAATAGTAGCTTACTGCAACTGAATAACAGTTTCGTTGATGCTTTGGTTTATATTTAGTTAATGTACGCCAACTACTTGACACAATGCCAAAAAGAGAATTTTTAAGTATAAGATGTATAACTATTTTTTTATTGTTGGAGCAAGTTGTATTGCAAGATGTGGGCATTGTAAGAGCCCTAGCTTTAACATTCAGTGATTATATGAAGTGAAGACTCACCTGACATATAACTTCAAGTCAGAATTGTAGTAGTTTCATGAACCAATAAAATAATATAGAGCCTCATCTTTCTTGTTTGCTTTTGGTAATGCTCCAATTTCTATTACTATTGTGCTTTGATCTCCAAGTATATTATCACAATCCTCAACTATAACTTGCGCTTTACTAATCTCATATATTCCTCCAGTCATTTTTTTATGTCATCCTACAAAAATTATTTGTTAAAAACTATAAGTTGTTTTAGAAATTTTAGAAGACTTTTGTACCTCTTCTCCCAATTTACCCATAAACATTTAATTGCACTTAAACACTTGTTCTCTTTTTGTTGGATAAAATAGAGGGTTGTGTAGTTAACAATGTAATTAAAGCACGTGCCATCAACTCGCGTTCTCTAATTAACATTTTTACTGTGACATCAAAAACTAACAATCACTTTATCAAACTTCACAGAAAGGGAACCATTCTACATGATAAAACTGGCCTATACAAGCACCATATGATATATTCTAAACCATGATAACATATTACCCTTGAAAAACTTTCTCTAAAGGAAAAGAAAACCAATATGGCAGACCAAGCATTCCCATATTTGAAAGGTTGATATTTGAAATGAATTCAGACTCCTTGTTCAATCTCAAAGAAAGTTTGACCAACTGCATTAACACACAAAAAGGAAAATATGGTTCACAAAAATCGAGGAAGGTGTTCAAAGAAATGAATTAACTGAAAAGTGATTTACCTGTATCACAAAATATTACATCACCGTGAAGAGTTGCCATAGATGACAAAACACCAGTGTGAGAGGATCCATCTATTGAACAATTTGAATTAAGTCTGTACTTCAATCGTCTTCCTAATATCTGATTCAACAAGGTTACTTTTACCATGATTACATGTCCGCATCTCTCCATTATATTTGCATGTCCTTCAAAAGGTTTTTAGTCAATACCCAAGATAATTTAACTATGCAAGATAATTTAACTATGCAAAGAACATTACATGCACAAAAGCAAATCTGTCACAACTTCTTTGATTATCCCGAATTCATATCCATAATCCACAAATTTTGGAAACTGAATAGTCGAGAGAGAAAACTCATGAGTAGGAGAAAAAGAGAAAATAAAATAAGTGAGGCTTTTAGTGATGTCAATAGAAGTCAAAAAGAGAGAACAAAAAAAAAGGTAAAAACGAGGAAGTAGAAGACGGTATATGCATAGATACTATAATCTAAATGTTCTTTCTGCTGAAACAATCTAAATGTTTTTCAAGCATACAAGTGTAGGGGCACTGCAATAAACAAAGTAAAATGAACCACATTAATAATGAACCTTCACAGGGCCCTTGTAACGAAGTTTTTTGCAATAAGAGAAATATCATAATTTAACAGCTTCAACAGAAAATTGAACGGGCATACTATTGAATTGAAGCAACTATGTGTTTGAATCTCATATTTATAACGAAAGAAAGGAAGAACTGCATATTCTTAAAAAAAAAGGATGAACTACATGATACGACAAAGAAAATAAAAAATATATGATAATCACTGCGATTAGCTACTAAAAGACTATTTTCTCCAAATCTCATCAGTGCCATGGCAAGAATAATGATTCTAAATTAAGTTCCTTATCTTTTACACTAGATCTTCTTGTCATTCCAAGTTTCTCCAAGATCCAAACTCCATACACCACTAAATTTCTCTCTTGCTGGTGAGGGATATATTGTTTCTAGAGTCCTCCGTCCCAAATCAGCTCTCCTAACGGCAATGTTCTTCACAAAAATAAATTAAAAATAAATTAAAAATAAAAAATTTACGAAGATTACAATACCAGAAGCCTTGAAAGCTATAGAGTTGATAAGTGAAAAATTACGAAACGAGATAGAGGATACCACGACAATAGTTTTACATATTTACGAAGTCAATTCCTCTTGATTCACTTCGATGAATTTCGAGTTACATTTTTTTCAACTTGTTACACCATAGCTTGCATACAATAGTATATCATAGTTTTAGAATTTGGTAGCTTAGCACCTTATGCCTCAAAAAAATTGCAATGCACAAGTATATTGATTCACAATCTTTCAAAAAGCCTACCCTCCGATCTCTATCTCACAGAGACATTTATCAAGGAAAAATATCAAGTAGACAAGCAAAAAGCGGCAACTCCAACTACTTTGAAAACATTTAACAAACAATGTCATTTCTTCAGATAGTGCATAAAGCAAATGAATTGTGAATAACGACTCAATAAAACAGAACCAACCTCTCGAATCCACAATGTACAAGCTATCCTCGGGGGATGGTAAAATGAAGTCATGAGAAGTAGCAATCTAGTTGATTCAAATTCACCATCCTCAAAACCGGGACAAGAACCAATCTGGACAATAATCCAAAGCGTCGAAAAATTAAGACAATTAGTAAAAGATGCCAAAAACCTTTCAGAAAACAGACAACGACATCAAAAAGATATAACTCGAATTTAGAACTACGACAAGATATCACACAAGTAGCAAGAGAACTTCTATACATACATAATCTAGAATTTTTCCGAGACGTCGGATATGATAATTCAATGATGAATCGTATCGAGAGAGAAATAAACGATTTCCATCTTCATCAACAGAGATACAACCTGAGATCGTGAGAAAATAAGCTACCAATCAAATGTATATAATCAATTTATCATGGGAACTAAACAATCAAAAGAATTTAGATACAACTCTATCCCGGAATCTACTTCCGTCTTCACATATATTTTATTATACGAGATAAAACCTTATATTATATGTCCACTATGATATTACAATCACATAGATATAGTAAAACAAAATGTTCAACCAAGACTCAAAAAAACCCCGACGAAAGTAAAAACTAAAACCTAAAGTCAGCAGCAAAACTCATGTTGGTGATTCGGATAGGATGTAACCAATTGAATATTTTCCTCCAACAAGCCATATATAACTCGACTGGCAGCTTTTCAAGCCATTTAAAAAAAAAAACAAAAACAAAAAAAAACAATTCCTTGAGTTTGCCATTACGCTTAACAATTAAAATACTCCTCCCATTACATTTTGGAAACTATCCAATCTCATTTCACAAAATAGAGGCAATTATAAACACATTACGAGCAATGTGTGCAAGAATGTAATTTGAACCATAATTTATGAATTCCTTAATGTTTGTTTTGGATAAAAACGACTTCTATTATTGACATAAGGGATTATTATTGATAACTTTTCAATGAATGTGAGTTTAACATTACCTCTATTATTTTTTTCGTTTGAATTTCTTAAATCTCAACTATAGTCGGAGCTTTTGGTTTTTCGGATTGTTTATTTTTTTTTGGTATGGATATTTTTTATGCTATATTTTTATTGGCACACCTATGATTTGAGCTTTATTGTATCTATAGAAAAATTATAACTCCACAATTACATTTTGTTTTGACTTGCATCTATTTCATAATTAACTCGATCTCACTAAATCCTCTCGCCTTTGCCACGATTCTCAACTTGACCTTTCCTCTGCTTTGAATAATTTTAAATATTGTAATTCAAAGGGTGAAAGCCCATTGCACTCATAAACATGTTTGTGTTGTAGAGATCATTTAACACAAAAAAAAGTTACTTTCCAAATATTTAGCATTGTATATTAAATTTAATATTTAATATTTATATTACATAGTTTGTTTAAACTCATAAATATTATTTAAATTCTTATTATACATTCAATTGCTTATTAAATTTACAATGTTTTAACTATAATGCATGGAATGAAAACTAGATTTGCCTGCAATTATTAAGTTCAATGTTCTTCTAGATCATGATTAAGATTTTGTTTGGCAAGACTTTCATGCTTAACAGAGTTGTTAATCTTGGGAATTTCCTCTCCTTCCTGTATTGATGATTTTCCGACGCCTTCAATTGTGTCTTGATGCATGCCTGCAACATTATTAAAAGCATGAACAACCTGAGTTTTCGACATATAATAAAAAAAAAACCCTGCACTACACCATTATTTAAGTGCGTAAATCCACTTATGCATACGCATCTATCACAAATGAGAATACGTCAATTTTTGACTTATGATTAAAATGTGTTGCCTCTCGCTATTTAGAGATTAAAATTACACTTTGACAATCCAATCATTGAGCTGTCAACTTCTTGTTATGTTTACCCGAGATCTATCTTCTTTTCAATAGTGAGGTCACACTTAGAATCTGATTAAATAAGTTGTATATGTTGTTTCACTCTTTAAGCAGCTTTTATTTAGGACCATCTACCAAGTTTCCTTTATGTAGTCAGTCTCTGCTTGCTCTTTGACGACTTCGAATTAAAATCTTGACAGCAGAACTCCATTGAAGAATAATCTAAATGATCTCTCTTACTTTGTCAAATATTCAAAGCAATTTAGTGTTCGCCTAATCTTTTCAGGTTATTGTTGTGTACTCCTATAATCCATCAACAAAAGCAACTGTCATTATTGACTCAGTTTGTTCTCGTACACCAGTGGATGATAAAGAAAGTTGCGATCAAGCAAATTACGAGGATCCAAAATATGTGGAACCTCAAAATGCGGGTGAGGCATGGGATTTGCTTCACAAGGATTGTATTTATGCACTTGAAGCCTGTGTGGAAGGTGAACTAAAACATTTTCACAAGAATCAAAAGAATCAAAAGAATCAAAAGAATCCAGTCATCCCCATAAATGATGTTAGTTTTGGAGACCTCGTAGATGATGGGATTGAACAAAAGAGATTGAAGTATCTAGGCGTGACTCTTTAGTTGGATTACATTGTCTACTTCTTGATACTTCTCTGTTTCGGAAAAGGTAGGTTACTTTTTTTTCTTTTGGTTATATTATGCCTCGTTACGTGTATAGTTTGGCATGCCAATTCATGTTTCTTTTCATTTTCTCTTGCCATGATTTTTTCTTGTTACATATTGATTCAGGATACAAGCTAGAAGTAGAAATTAGATAAAGAAATCAAATTTAATTAATCATCAACATGCAATGCAATTTCAAATCAATAATGACTATAGACTACTAATTGAAGGTAACTAACTCTAACCTTGGTGTGGCAAAAAAATTGTCTGGACTTATTGGCCCATTTTTGTTCAACCTTGATTAAATAGGGTTTGAGTTAAGTTTTCGATAGGACCATCTTCGTCTGGACTTTGGACCCTCCAGGGATCTCAATTTGGACAATCAGGCCCTTGCTATTATTTAAACACATATTATAATTTGGTCTGAATTATTAGACTATGGATACCCACTATATATAGTTATACACTACTCCAACACATGATATATTTGTTTTTGAGATGACTCAAATTTCTCATTACAATGATTTTTATTTGTACATCACTTTTTAAACTATAATGAGTACTGAATGGGATTATAATATGTATGGCAAGTTCATATTTATTATAATTTATATTATTGGAAAAATTAAATGTAAAAGTAGTTTTTTAGTAATCCTGATTTGATTCACTCAAGCCCTCAACGATTAGTTACCAATTCACGATTTTGACAAGTATCTATCCCACTCACTACACTCACTTTCTCCTTTTGTACTTAATTTTCACTTTCTATACCTAACCCCAAATCAAATCATAAACTCATCTCATTTTTCCTTCTACTTTTTAATTACAATTTTAAGTTTTATTAATAAATTCTTAGAAATTAATTCCCGCTCGCTTCATTCGCGGGTTAATCGTGCGTAGCACGACATGATATATATATATATATATATATATATATACATTGGGAAATAAATAAATAATTAATAAATTGGTGAACGCCTACTAACACACGGGGTCGAGGGTGACACATGGTGGAAGTACAAAGTGTGCACATCTGAGGGTAGTCGTTGGCGTGCGTGGTGAATTTACAGGTGCAAAATACATGGTTACCTATATAATTATAGGTTAAATCAAATTAAATCTTACATTGGATTCACCTCGAGATACATGTTACGCTTGAGTCGAAACGATGAATAATGTGCATGAGGGGTGGTTGATTTATGATGCCTCGAGATACAGGTAGCGTGAGCATCGAGGAAGTGAATGGGATGTACGTTGATAAGTTTGGATGAATTTCTCACGCCTCAAGATGCAAGCCATCCCATCTCTAGGACAATCAAGTGGTGCGTGGAGGTTAAATGATTAGTTATTAAAACCACAAAATCTACCTCAAGATACGCGATATGTATCTCAAGGAGATCAACATATTTGATCACAATAAATCGATCAGAATGTGATGAAGGGTTATTGCATTGGTTAATAACCACAAGATCTGCCTTGAGATACGTAACAAGTATCTCGAAAAAACAAAAAAGAGAAATGAAACATTAAATTTGCCTCGAGATTCGTGCGATATGAATCTCGAGGAAATATTATATATATATATATCCCCAGAACCCATATCGCCTCATTCGTACACACCAGTTAAGATCGAAACACAGTGAGAGAAATCGATTTAGAGAGGTTCGAAACTGGAAAGACAAGGGACTTGAGATCGGGGGTTACGAAGAGGGAGAAGCAATATAAACGAAGGTGAGTTGTTGTGTAGTTATGTTACTATTGTTGTTGTTAGGTTGTTGACGTTGGTTGTTGTTTTTTGGAGATAGAGGGAAGGTTTGGATCCGAGGAAAGAGACGGCATGGAGTTGTCTCCCCTTCTAAGAATGCCCTGGGGTTGGGGCCAAACCTAACCTCAGTGAATAAATTAAAAAAAAAAAAACGCATTGCAGCATAAGTGAAATGGAGGAAGAAAAGAAGGGTTTAATCCCCCGAATCGGATTGAACCGGACCTGATTCAATTGAACCAGATTGAACTGGTTCAGGGATCAAACCACCCTTTCATAAATAAATAAAAACAAAAATGAAAATGAAAATCCATAAAAATAAAGAAATGTCCAAAAAAATAATATATCGACCAAATGAATAGAAATTGATTAATTTCTATAAAAAATAAAGAATTTGGTATTTTTCGGGACATTATATCGGGGTTTTTACCTCGAAAAAACATGAAAAGGTCGTATTAACCTAAAAAGTGGCAAAATGGTTATGACTTCGAGTATGACCAGTTTAAGGGTTTTAACTAATGATTATTAGACTCAATATTGATAATTAATTTATTTTAGGTTCTTGGTCGACAAGGAAAAGTGTATGGATTTCAGGAGTTGTGTAAGTCGGTATAAGTTAGGAAAGCTATGTAAAGGTAAGTGGGACTCAATTACAAATATCATTTGTGCTATTTATTCTAGTATGTCTAGTTCATATAGATTAAGGACTGGGATTGGGAGCACTACACGGTGACGAGAATACCACACTAAAAATAAATGAGGAAATGAGTTGACTTATGTCTCTGGGTATGGGTAGAAGTGACAAGTGACCCAGGATGGAACCTCCCCCAGTGACGATAGGTGGTAGCTAGGCCATGCCTTCCCTATCTCCCCATACGGTCATCGACCAATATATATATATATATTACTTATTGTCCTAGGAGTGCGGAGACTCAGTTATTCTTGAATACACTGATGAAATCATACATTCGGCCAGTAACGGGTGTCGAATGCGTCAAAATATATAATTCAGATGAGATCACCAATGACCACAAGAACTGCAGTAGTGGCAAGCACGGGGTTGATCCATGAAGACCAAGTTTTCAACTTAGGCTAAGAAACTAAAAAGTAACTCGGGGTGTTCGCAAGAATATTCTCTAGAATTAACTAAAAACAAGAATAAAAGTAGCAAGTGAATAAACCAATCATGTGGAAACAATCTAAACCATCGGTATCACAAACCTCTACAACTTGGCATAATTTTACATACGGTCATCAATCTAATCAAAGCATGCAATTCACAATAATTTAGAGTAGTTATGCACCCGATAACGTATGCGGGTCCTCGCACTTCCCTATCTCGATGGTCAAGGTACGACAATGAGCACTTCCCCAATCAAACACATAACCCTATGCTCAAGCGAATTGGGTTTAATGCGTTGACCGCGATGGGCTTTGTGAAGGCACTACACTTAGATAATCGGACCACTAATGTGTCCAATTTAGCCTAGATCCCTATGGTATTCAACCAGTCCCAAAAGGGGTAAATCAATTGGTAGGGTCGAATGCCACTAGTGTGGTCTTATTGAACAAGTACGGGTGCTTACAACTCACTGGCATGTAAATCAAGGTTTAAACATGTGTTTAACCTTAACAATTCAAACAATATTCTAAGAAAAACAATTTAAATAAATAAATAAATAGATCTCACATATGTGTTTATGCCAAAAAGGGTGATTTGGTCCACCTCTGGTTCAGATTGGCGAACTTAGACAAACATCGTAGTGGTAGACTCCATTAAAATCTAAAAATAATGCCAAGAACAATGAGTTTTTGGAGAAGAAAAAGATAGAAGAACACCAAACAAATTAGCCGTTAGGGAGCAATTAATTGTATGTCGATCTCCTGTGCCAATACCTTAAGGGTGTGTTCGATAGCAAAGAAAATGAAAAAAATCATAAAAAATTGTTTACTTTTTTGTGTAACCGTTTTTTTCATTGTTTGATAGCTTTGTAACTGCACTGAGAAAAAAAACCACATTCCCATATTTTCCTCATTTATTTTCTCATCTTTTAGTGTGGAAAATTGAAAATCTCTCCATCTCTCTCACGAACTGATCATTTCTTCAGCCCAAACAAACTTGGCCTCTGCTACTCTTTTGCGAATATACACTCTTTCTTTCTCTCTTCGTCTCCGGCTTCGTCACAAACATCATCGTCGAGTAGCCCGACATCGACGATGATTTAGATGCACACATGGATTGAACCATAAAAGAAAATTCTTTCTCGCGCAATCAAACAACTATGAAAAAATTTTCTTTATAAAATTCTCTCAAGAAGATTTGCTAAAAAAAAAAAAATTTCTCATTGAAGATTTTTTTTTTTGCTATCAAACTCACCCTAAGTAAAAACTACTAAAAAATGGTCTAGAATGCCAATTTTAGAGTTTGGTTCGTGACACGTGCGCCGAGGAAGATCGTGCAGCTATTTTGGGTGTTTTCTGGGTCTCTGCCAAGTGTCAAAAGGCGATTGGTGGAGGCTGCTGGCATGCGTGACGTGGCGAAAGCGGATTGGAGGGGGGACAGCCGTGCAGACGTGCTGGTGAAGCATGTGAACGCTGTCATGAGACGGTTGGCGGAGCAGCTGGTGGTGACAGGCTGTTGAGACACGTGGCAAATGGGAGCACACCACGTGTCGTGCAACGCGTGGGGAGAGGCTCGCCCAGAATCGGCCAATTCATGGAAGGTACCAATTCATGGAAGGTAGCATACACACGTATCTCGAGGCAGATCTCACGGTTTCTATTGCAGTATGCTAAAGTGTATCACAATGTTACGTCACTTGGGGTTGGGGGAATGGAACATGAGGCTGCGGCATGGTCAACAAGTTCATGAATGAAGGGTCTCACTATACGCCATATTGTAATTATATGGAGTAGGAGTATATGGACTAGGCATGTCTTGAGGCGGTGATGGATACATTTGAGGATGGGGCATTCTAGGGTCCACATATGAAGACGACGACGCCCAGTGCGTATGGATCAAAATAGTAAGGAGGAAGATTCACGCTCGGCGGCTGGGTACAAACATTTGAGGTTCTTCTTGGGGTGGCGACGATCGTCGGCTACTCTCACTCAACGTCTCTGTTCTCACTCGCTCTCGAACGAGATGAACGTCTTTGGAGGAGATCGTCTGCTACTCTCTGCGGCAATCTCGATCTGAGTAGATGGACGTGGTGGACGAGGCGCTGGTGCGTTCCCGCACAATCTCTCAGTCGTGCTGCGTCTTCTTCTCACCTCTATGTTTGGTTCGCCCGATCGTCTTCTTCATCGTCTGTTCATTATCCTCATTAATGTCTTGCTCGACGTCAATTCCGTCATGCGAAAGAGTAGACCTTCGCCTTTCGTCTTCGTCTAAAATTTGAATCCCTTCATCAAGCGCACAGACCTTGCTCGTACCCATCCTCGATAAACACTCGCCTCGGTCGATGCACCAAGTTACGCCGATATACAAAATATAAGAGGTCGAGCACGCAATATAAGAGATTTAATGTTCGAGGAAAATAAAGAGTTATAATATTACCGAGTAGTCACGTAACGCCCGTCGTGTCCAACGAATCTCCTAGTGGCCGAGCGATACCACGTCATGTACTCTTGGTGATCGTGGCCTTCATTAACCGCCGCCGTGGCAATGGTGTCCCCACGATTCTCCCACATGTGTATATAGCTTGCATGGAAGTCACCCAATTTTCATGATGATGTCCACGCAATTCGAGGCGGTGCGAGTTGGCGTGTAAGCACAATTTGGTGGCACCACTTGCACCATGCCGAATTTTAATGTCTCACCCATGCCCAAAGTTGTAAAAGAATTGACGTCCGATCCAACGACATCATCTCTACCAGAGTTCGTCCAAGTAGCCTCACATAGCATAGTTCACTGCGTCCGTCGTTCCGTCACGAGGCATACCTTCGATCGGTAATCCTAGCACACTCCCACAATGCATGTGAAATGTATGCATCTCGGGCGCCATCTCTCTACAAACGCAAAGTAATCAAAGCCCAATCAAGGCTGAAAAATGCTACACGAGATATCCCATAGAACCCACTGATATGGGATCATCCTAGAAACCATACCTTGCATCGTTCGATCCACGACCCCACGTCTTCGACGTACACGCATTGTTTCGTACACCTTGTAATTGATAGTGTATTAATGTACGTTTTTGATATGTCCCTCTAAACGACATATACCACAACGGTTCTTCCTAGTTGGTACTCGTTCACGATCTTTATTTGGACATGTTGTTCTTCTATGTCCTTCTTGGTGACAAATCCCACATCGCAGGTCTTTGGACATTAGGAAGATCCATCTCCGTAGGTCTACGCTGATCCTTGGTCTCCTCGGCCACGTCTGCCTGCTGGGTCGGGTATTAGTTTCGTCCCAAAAGTCGGCCAATACTTCTCATCTGGGATGGCCTTGAATTTGTACGAGTAGCACTGTGCGTACACATCTAACCTATAGTATGGCTCGATGAACTGCGCGGAGCTCACTCGAATCAACGCACATGATGCTAACACGTGTGAGCAAGGGAAACCAAATGACTGCCATTTATTACAACTGCACACCCGGTCCTTTAAGATTACGATTTGTGTGTTGTTGCCTTTATGCATGCGATCTCCGTGTCTTCCAGTCTGCACTTGGAACTCACCAATGTCTCGATTGATCAACGTGACGTGATGCCTCCTTGCAGATTTCTCATATTTCGCGAGTTTGTTCAAGACATATTCAGTGTACACTTGGCCTTTTGAGATTGCCGCATTGATTTCCTGGTTGCGTTGATCGTGGTACGTCACCAATCTATAGTATATCATTTGAGTCAACGCAGTAATTGGCAAGAATCGAGCACCCTTCAAGACCCCGTTAAAACACACTCGCAATTTCCGATGAAACTCTAGTAAGTAATATTGGTTCGTCGAATATTTAATGTATTATAGTGCAAAGAATAAATTGTATGTTGTACTAACCAACACCATTAGAATTCATCCATCCGTACCGCATGCCTCCGTCGTGCGATTGGGTCCAAAGTTCTTTAGGGATGGCATTGACATATTGCAGGCATTGTGGCGTTCGTGACGATAAGTATGTGAAACGCTCCATGCACGCAATAAATTTTCGTTCTTGATGTTGAACAATGCTCGACCAAGTAGTACTTTCAGGGGGACAACATTTTTGAATTGTGTGCGAAATTACTAAGCAAAGTGTCGCAAGCAATAACGGTGGTACCCTTCGGGGGACAAAAGCCGTTTATTGGGATGTTGACCGCCTCCAAAATGCCAGGGTGACGATCCGAAATAACGCATATCCCTTCTCAATCATCACGTGTTTGCGCGGCATGCGCAAAAACCACCCCATGAATCGCTTGATTCGGTTTACGCAACGGCAAATGCAACTGGTAGTATGTGACCATTTCCTTCAACGATAAACGCAATCATGAGCTTCCCACAGATCGCCATATAGGAATGTCGCGTCAATCTGAAGCGAGAGGCCTGCAAAACTTGAAAGCTTGTATTGAAGCTTCATGCGATGTGCGTAACTCAAGACAAATCCTCTATAGTACTCGCCGTACGATCGTGGGAACCGTTAGAAACGTCATCAATCATTTCATCTTTGTGACATGCCCGCACATAAATAGTCCATTTCACATAGTTTTTCGCCATGAATTCAACCGCGCACTCCAAAAATCCTGAAAATGATAAATAAGGATAATTAGGTCAATATTCCCAAGACTCAACAATAAAAATAACTAAATAAACTATATATAATATGTCTGATTAATGACTTATCAGCCAGTATGTGGACTTCGGTAGTGGTATTCTTAGACAACTAAGAGAAGACTCCTGTATATCAAAATGTAATTAAAGTCACTTGTGCAGGGGCTACTGGAACTATGGTTTTGCATATGTTTATCTATTGTTTATATTATTTATCATGTCCTAATAGATATTGTTGGATTCATATTGTTATTTATATTCCTTGATTATTAGATAGACTCTTGATATTGTAATTGTGAGTCACTTATTGAGCAAGTTGGAGCGCTCATCCTAATTAACATTTTAGGAATACTGACGTGCGCTTCGACTCTGAAACGGAGAAGATTAGGAGTTTATAGTCTTCTCTAGGATGAATTGATTTCTCTATTGTCGTATATATTTGTATTGAATTACTATTTTGTATTAACACAGGGTTTGGGTTGTTTTGTAAACCAAGATTGATACCGATTTTGGACTCAGAATGGTATAGTTTAGTATATCATGTGTTTTATCGAAAAAATCTTAATTCCGCAGCGTTTTCAATTATTTATTCGATATACAATATATTATATTGTGATAATTAGATATGAATTATGGCTGCACTATCACTCTAATTGAGTCCAACTGATGTACCGGGGCTTAATTAGGGTTTCAACTGGGCATTGCCCTAATCGGGATTGGGAATGTTACAAACCTTGTGGATAGACATCAAGCTCCAAGTACACGACTTTGTTGTCGGATGTTAGGTAGAACAACATCATTTTCGGAGGTTCTCATTTGGCAGTTATTGGGTCCCAATTGGCGAGTAACATTAATGTAGGTAGGTTGTGGATGATGGATGCCCCACTCGTGAGGGGTTCCTACAACTACGCGCATCGGGGCACTTTGGCAGTCAGTGAACATGAAGGTGATATTACTTTATGGTTATTGGATGTTGGTTATTCTGGTTTGTAGTAATTATTAAATACTTTTTTAACTCTAAACACTGGTATTATTCCCATATCCAGGTAGTAGTGTGTGCATATGATCGTGGGTGATGTAGCAACTTTTTTTCGCTAAATTTGTTCCATGTTTTGTTGAAATGCATGGTTGTTGGCATATGCGTAATTTAGGCGTGCACTGTGGATGATGTATGTTGGTAGTTATTACTGACTATTTTTGCACGTTCTATGGTTAGTTACATTTCTCACCCAATATGGTTGGTTTTGTGGATCTTCATTAATGACTATAGGTGCGGGCCATATTTAGTGAGTACAAATTCGGTAGGAAATCGAAAGTTTAATTACCAATTTTTAATAGTTATTAGTATGCATTAACAATGGATGGGTGAATGGTAATTAATGGCCCAGTTTTGACGATTAGAATGACACTTGTCCCAAAGAGAATTAATTACGTGGAGTGCTCAACCGGTCGATAGAGCACGACATCCATTAACTTGTCAAACTCTCAATTCGTTCGATGAGACCACTCCTCCCATTTTGCCAAGTTTTACGTGAAGAGTGGCATCGTTTCTCTCTGTACTTATAACACCCAGTACCCATTGCATTTAATTAACCTTCTCATCCCATTCTAAATCAGTTCCAATCCCGCCAACTACACTCATTATCCGCTCTGTCTTCTTCTCTAATCCATTCAAACTTTGTCACTCTCTCTAACTATTTTCAAATGGCCAAAAGCAAGAGACCATTTAAAAGGAAGGACTCTAGTCCTCCTTCTAAGTCAAAAAAGGCTTGGAGGTTGAGCTCTCCAAAATCGAAGTCAGCGAAAGCATAAGGGACTACCCCTCCACCGAAAAAGCCAATAAGTCAAAGTTCAATGTTGAAGGGCGAAAAAACCCTAAGATATAGATTTTAAGTAACTTTGGTGGCAGTGGTACCAGTGGAGGGACTCCCTGGAAATAGAAGTCGTCAGCGGCTCCATACAGTCTCTATGGATGTCATGAAGTTTTGAACGGAGGAGGCTGAGATCGCCGACAAAACCAACTACTCGGGTAGGGTAGTTACTCTCGTACTATTGATGTTCTATTCTTCGAGAGCACCCATTTCAAAGTTGTTCGGTATTTGAGAGCCTTGGGTTAGGATGAGTTTGTTAGTCTTTCATGCCCCATTTATCCCCGTTTGATCAAAATGTTTTATACAAACCTTTACACCCCTAGCCCATCTATGCCCATTGTCTCTAATGAGAGATTGCGGCACAAAGTTTATAGTGTTCCCCAAGACTATTAGGGAGTATTGTGGTCCACTTATAAGGAAATTTGAGTACTACCACAATAACATGAAAGACTTAACCCCTGATGTAGTCTTCTCCATAATTTGATCAGTCACACCCTATTCCTTAGAGAGTCCAGTCATGCATTCGTCATGAAAATGGACCTTTTCTTCTTGTGGTGTCTCTTGAATGGAAAAGAAGTTGAGTTAGCTCGCATTATCTATTCTCATATTCGTAATGCATGATCAAACTCACGGGCACTTTTGCCTTATGGGACACTATTGATCAAGTTCTTCTTTGTAAACCTTAAATAGGTATGTGCCTCTGAGGTTGATGTGAAGAAGCCCACCACCAATGACATCTTGTCTAAAACCAAATTACTTATGATGAGGTTTGTTTATAAAGATTGTTGCGGAAAGTGGGTGACCAAGGAATAGGAAATGAGTGTGAGTAAGACTGGTGCTAAGGATGTTGCACATGCAAGTGTCGCTTCACGAATAAGATCAAAAAAAAAGGCAGTTACAGTCGTGTTATTCAGTGAGTCAGCCTTAGAAAAAGATGATGTAGATAGTGAATAGGAGGAACCGAATGAGGAAGAGGGGTCGAGTGATATTGACGATAGTGACGAGGATGGGGGATGATGATAAGGATGACGTGGTCGGGCAGGATAGTGAGGGAGACACTTTCGAGGACGATAACAATGAGGGAAAAAATGGGGGTGAAGATGAGAATGAGGATGACGATGATGGGGATGATGACCATCACGGGTATGTGAACGTATTTGAATATCTAGAGAAAGTGGCGGGTGTACATGCCACTAATAATAAGGAGGAATAAGTTAGAGAATCTTTTGGACAAGCCCATGTTACAGATGCACATGGAAGAACTGGAGAATCCCCGTGGTTTTTGAATAGGGAGGAATTGATGATGCTCCAACGGAGCAAGTAAATGTTGAGCAAACCTAATTAGGTCAGACCGAGTTTGAGCAGACTGGAACTCAGCAAATACAATGAGTCAATCATTGAATAGGATCAAGTTGTAAATGTTGTTGCAAAAGCAGCAACAAAAGGAAAGGCAAAGGTTGGAAAGGAAGACGAGTATAAGGGGGCCATCAAATGCTACTGCGAGAGCCGATGAGGCGAGACCATCAAATGTTTCAAGTAGGGCCAATGAGGCATGGCCATAAAATCCTGCACCTACAGCCGATGACGCAGAGCCATCACAACCTCGTATGTATTTCTTTGCAGAGCATCATGCAGCGAGATATGTACCCTGTAACGACCCTAAAAATCTAACTCGTGCCACGTGTCATTTCAAGGTCGTACGTGGGACCGACTTGTCGTGATACACATGTCTAAATCTCGGGAGTCGACACCGAGGTATGCTATTTTTGTTTGATGCTTGTATTATTTATTAGACCAAAGATTGAACAAGTTAAATTAATTAAACTTGGTAATGTGCGGGTAAGGTAAACGCAGGGCATATCGATGTTGAGACGAGTGGAGGTGTACCTCGAATCGCGTATCGACATGGGACCGAGGTAGCGGCATATGGGGTAAGCTGAATTATTTTGAACTAATGTTGAATTTATAAGTGGCTTAGTGGCTTAATGTGGTCACATTTAATATAAGCATTATGTACCTATAGTTAGAGAAATAAAACAAGGTTCATTTGATGTGCATCGAGACACGCATTAACTCATCAAGAGACAAGGAGTCAACTTGTGAGTCATTTATGCATGACTTGGGTTAACAATTGAGTGAAGGTAGACCACAAGACAAGCCTCGAGACATGTATGCACAGAAGATCAGTGGTGATGGTTTCAATTATTCAATACATATAAGTCAACATTTTTTATCCTTATTTCCTATCTCATCGTTGGCAAGGAAGGAGAGAAGAGAGAGTGCACTGATGGGGTGTTGGAGCAAAGAGAAACGCAACCAGTGAGGTTGGAGAAGTGGGGGTGATCACACTTGCAAGAACATCAAGCTAGGTACCTCTCCATCTTCATTAACATCATTTGAACAATTTGGTCATTTCAAGAATTCTTGAATTTGAAGTTGTTATTGTTGATTTTGGGTGAATAAATGTTGGGTTTACACTTTGATTGTACATCTCATTTATGCATTGAAGTTGAAGAAGAAAAAAAAAAAAAAAAAAAAAAAAAAAAAAAAAAACAGAGGCGTTAAACGCCTCTGTGAAATCCCTCTCTTTCGATCGAAAGATAGGGAAATTGGGGGACAGCCATGGGCCGGGAAGCCGGGCCCAGCTCAATGGGCCTGTCCCGATAAGACTCGAACCCGGGCCGGTTCAGCCGGTCCGGTTCAGGGAAAAAAGAAGGGGCCCAAAGGGCCCCAAACTTAAAAAAAATAGAAAACTAAATAAAAACACAGGAAAATTCAGGAAAAATTGAAAAAAAAAAAAAAGGAAAGGTTGAGGAAATTATAGAAAAGTTGGTTTTGAAGTTGTCGGAAGTTTTTGCACCGAAAAATTTCCTAGAAAAGTGTGCCACCAATATGTTTTTCCTAATTTGAACAATTTTGGGATTTAAAAATCTAAAAATTTCTTAAATGGGCTCTAACACAATGTAAATTTCCCATACGATTATCCGGGGCATAGTTTACTAGTGTAGGGTATTGGGTACAAATTTGGAGGCATGTCGGAGCCGATTTGATTGCGTATTAGATTGGATACAGGTAAGTAAACCAGCTAGGAAATTTTACAGTTATTTCTTGAGCTTTGAATTTGTTGTTATTGCTCTGTTCATCATTTCTTTTGAAATTTCTATTGGTTGAGTGGTCCATTAACAAGTGAGTCATGGTTATTATTTATCTGTGATATGAGCTATTATCTGGAACGCCGTTGATATCTCCCAATTGAGTGTACGTTGGGGGCACTTATCCGGGTCTGTGGTTATCTCATAGTTGCAAAGGTTAGGGCTGGTAGGCTGTGTCTCGTCCTGAACCCGAGTCAGTTGGGCTTTAGTCGCGACTCAACGACCTTTTGGTCGGGATTCCTTGCTATTCGGCTTTTGTATTCCGGACCCTTACTTATCGATTGATTTATTTGCAGTCTTTTATATTCATGTGTTCCTTGTTCCTTTCTTTCTATCTGCATGAATTAAGACTGATTTATTTATTTCGAAATGATGTATATATGTCATGCTTGGCGTTACTACCTAGGCTCGTCATTTTTGTGTTTGACGGAGTGCAGATCCACAATCTAGCAAGGGGAAGGCTCCACAGCTAGGAGATATCATTTGAGGATACCAGAGTAGTCCTTTCCATTTGTCTGATATAGGTGGTTTTTTTGTATTATTAGATATACTTGTTTTGAAACACTGGGAGTTGGGTTTTTGAGAGATTTTAGGCATGAATATCTTGCGTTTACTCTCCTTTGAATGTTCATTGATGATGATATACATATTCGGGGTTTCCACACTCTAGGTTGTCTTAACTTGTGTCTTTGAGGTTTTTCATTAAGTTTGAGGTTTAATTGCTTCCGCTATAACTACGATAACTCACTAATTGATTAAGTCAACTTTAATTGCTTGATAAATGGTAAATGGTAAAGGAAGGCTGACTAGGCTTGCGTGACTCAGCGAGACGGGCTCGGGGGTCCACGTAAGTCTAAGCCGGGGCAGGCCCCATTTAGGATTGTGGAACTGGGGCCGTCATTTACCCCTTTCTTAGACGACTTAATAGTATGGAGAACACCGCGATCAGGAGTATTGACTCTTTCCAGCACCGCATGGACAACAAACTTTGTCACATGAAGAGACACATGGAAGCCATTGCCCCATTGTTGGGCTTCCTAAAATAACAAAATGGAACGCATATATTAACTTTGTCAAGCAACCCAATATGACGTCTTTCCCTGATTTATTATTTATTGTGGTTAATATATGCTAAGAATGTACTGATATTTTTGGTAGGTTGAGGAGAATTGAAGAATTGATGGGTAGAATCGAATTGGACTTAGGTGAGGTGTTGCACAGACTACAAACAGAGGTAAACGTAAAGACGCAAGTGGGGCGGGTATGTGGCGGGGAATGCAATCCCCATCCCCACTTATGACGGGGTGGAGATTCCCCGCTTGAAATTCCCCACCGAGAAATTTTTAACCCACATTCCCTATCCGTCGGGGATCCCTACCTCCATGGGTATTCCCCACCTCCATTATTTTTTCACATAATATCTAAAAAATAGATCAAATACATTATACAAACAAAATTATAATAATTAAAAGGTTCCCAAAAAAATATTTTGATGTGATTTTTGTCAAAAGTAGTATCTCGAGAAAATATTTAGCAATTCTATTTGATATCTTTTGGAAAACTAGCGAATCAAAAGACGACGAAAATAAATATTTTTTCCTTTGCAGTAGCTTCATCATCATTATCAATCCTCTAATAATTTACAAAACTACATAGCGCCAGGCTTCCTACTCGGATGTTACAATGCCTCCCACGAATAGCATGCCTGATTAAAAGGCCGAAAGTAAATGAAGTAGTGAGAAACAAAAAAAATGAGCTGAAGTCTCCCACTATAGATTGACGACATTGCTTATATAACCTATTAATCACCTGCAACATCAAAATAGACCAACAAACAACAAGAAACATCAATTAAATCAAATTCTATGTTCACATTGAATTCCATTTGTTTTATGTACTATTATTACATCTTGGGTATGTTGAATCTTTATCTTCTTAATACATTACTTATACAAGTATAATGAATGTGTATGAAATTAACTACCAATTAAGGCTCTCCTCCAAAGTCTAAACAATAACTGTTTGCATCAATTTTCATCTAAGACCGCAAGCAAAAAGTTCAAAAACTTCTATTGTAGTTGGTTGAAGCCTACTACGATGTGGACTGATAAACCTGTCGCTTGTGCTAAATGATGATTTAGAAGCTACAATGGATACCTGAATTGCAACAATGTCACTTGCAGTTATTTGCAAAGTAGGATACTTTAGAGCGTTTTTCCACTAACTTAAAATGTCAAAATCATTTGTCATTCTTAACACATTCTTTTGGAAATAATCTTCTAACTCCAATCTCACATTATCCACTTGACACCTATGAGAAGCAACAAACTTTTGATAATTATTAAAGAATTCCACATCATCTTCATCATTCATTACTTGTGTGATGAAATCATCCGTCAAGTCATCACGATTCATTCGACTTTGTTTTATAATCTCCCACCAAATCATAACAAAGATTTTGAATTTTTCTAATTTCATTCTTTACTCTATCCTCGCCATAGATAATAAAAAAATACATCTCCAAAAACATAAGCTTGAATATAAGGTCTAAGACAACAACCACACCCATCACAACATGAATTCTCTCCCAATGTTTCTCAAATTTCATCTTCATTCTTAATGTAATTTACTTAATATAATCAATCCTACAACAAATCCATTTCTCTAAAGCTATTTTAATTTGACGAGTCTTAGGGAAACACAGATTTGTTGTGGGATATTTGCTCCCTAAAAATAACTTTGTCACATTGTAGAACAACTTCAATCTATCACAAATTTCTTTAGCCATTTCCCATTCTTCATCAGATGGGCAAAAAATATAAAGGAGATCTCGTTTTTCCAAACACTCGAAAGCTTCCTTATATCCAATTGCTACACCAAGCATTGAATTAAGTGGAATTCCATCTAGTTTTACAATTTAATACCAATTTTTTGGCAGAAACCATTTTCAGCTTACGAACAGTCTCCTCAAATTTCCCATACCTTTTTGGTGTTGCAACCCAATAAACGACATTATTATGAACATTCTCAATGGTATCCTCAACCACTTCCAAACCATATTTAACAATTATATTCAAAATATGTATGCAACAACGCATATGCAATAACTTTCCATCCATCCAAATATTGCTACTTGACAGCATACTCGCAAACAATTTTGCTAGCAAATTATTAGTTGTACAACTATCCAAAGTCACAATAGACAACTTATTATCCAGATTCCAATCCATCAAACAATCAAGAAGTACGTCACACAAAACTTCAGCAGTATGTGGACATGTCACATAAATGAACCTATTTATAGACATTATCAAAGTATAATTAGAGAAACATTATTACGAATATATATGACAAAGAAATAATTGAAAAAAACTATTTTTACCCGATAATTCGACTTCTCAAAATCCATTAATCATCTATGTAATGTCCAGTCATAACCATATATCCTTTTTCTAACTCTCAGAAGTCCACATATCAGTAGTAACTGCCAAGCGACTCTTATTTTGATCAACCAACTTCATTATCTTTGATCTCTCATGCTTAAAAATCTTCATTATGTTTTCTGTTGTGGTAGTTCTAGATACAAGCTTGAATAGTGGTTGAATAGCTTCAAGAAACTTTAGAAAATGTTCGCGTTGCACCATCATTATAGGATATTCATGCATAATAATCATGGTAGCCATTTTTGCCTTGTTGTTTCTTGATCGAACACATAATTTACTAGTAAAACTTTTCCACTAGCCTCCACCTTAGACTTCAACAACAGTTGCATTATGTTTTTTTCTTTTCTTAATGGACAAATAGAAAATTGACTGTATAAATGTGTTTTCCCATTCTTTAAGTCCCCTCCAAGTTTTTTCTTGCAGTAATTACATTCAGCTTCCACTGGTCATCAATTTCCTTGTCTCTTAAAGTGTTTCCACATTGGTGATGTGAACTTTGATGTACCAGTCAAAACTAGTTCCTTGTTTGCTTAATCCATATTAGGGACATGCTAACCTAATGATTTTGCAGGAGCACGAGCGGTAGAACCTTGAAAAGGAAAATCCTCCTTACATGTAGACTGTGTAATATCACTCATATTTCACCTGATTCAAAATAACAAAATCAATTCAGTAAAAAAGATAAATATAGAAAGTAGTCTCTCATTTTAGACTTACGAAAAATATGAAAATAATATTTCAACTTTGGAGAGTTGAGCATGGAATGACAAAATTGAAAATTGACCTCGATTAAAAAAGAAACAAAGAAAATAAATAAATCATAGATACTTTTGTTTTGTTTTTTTTTTCCAAGAATCAGACGTACTTTTGTTAAATCTTGAAAGAGACACTTCCAGAAAGAATTTGAAAAACTTTTAAGCCCACCTAATTCGATTCGACATTTCCAAATCCACTTTTGAAATGCAATATGTTGAGTCGTTGACTAACGAGTTGCCAAGTGAGAGACTTTGAGTGCCAAACCCCACCTAATTAGGGCGTCTGACCGGCCTAGATTACTTAATCCCTTGATAATCTAGCAGCCTTAATCGTTCCATCAATAAACAATTACGATTAAAATCTTGTAATCATTAATTATAAAAATTTATTAACCACATAAGATTTTAAAGTGAATCTTAAACCTTAAAATTTGTTTGGATGAATTAATTAATCTTCTAAATTCAGTAAAAAAATTTTGACAACACTTCCTCTATTTCTAAGCATACACCAAAATGCCTGGCCTTTAAAATTCTTTAACAAAACCTACTTAGCTTGGTATAAATGCCGAAGGACTCACAATCAACTCCAAAATAATATATATTGCATTACCAAAATTATTTATTCATTCTAACTTAATTTGAAGTATTAAAAGCCTTAAACTAACATTACCTTAACTCAAAAATTATCTCAATTTATCCCAAGATCGTTCCAGCCATTCCAAAAGAGAACCTCAACACACTCGAACCCAAAAACCCATTTATACAATATAATATATTCAAGAATAATACATACATAGAGAGAAAAGAATAAACAAGTCACAAACATTTGGAAAGCTTTCCATTTCCCTTGTCGTTGCTAGAACCTGTCATTATCCAACTATAAAAATTTGACAATGTCAGATAAGTAAATCCCACACTATCTAGTACACATGTAATAATCAAATGCATTATAGTCCAAGAATTTAAACGAACAATAATATCACAAGGAATCATAAATTTATAAGTATGCAATCCATCATGTTTCTTTTTGACGCACGCCAAACGCGTCAAAAAATAAAGTTTCCTAAACCAACTATTTTGTAGAATAGTGGCAAAGGGTCGATCCCACAGAGATTGGTGGTCTTTCTAAGGTTAAAAACAATGAAAAGGAAAAATCGGGGGTTTTAACATAAACAATTTAAATAAATAATCTAACTCAACTAAATAAATAAAATAACTAAAATAACTTTGAAAACAATTAATGAACACCTAAGTAACACCTAGGTCTACAGTTCCACTAATCAGGATCAAGATTCAATGGTAATCATGGTCTTCAATTTGTCCCAAAAAGTTATTAATTTAAATTCTCGTAGATTAGCAATAGAAAATCAACATCCGCCAGAAATTCCTCATTTCCCTAATCTCGAAAGCTAGGAAGTCCGCCACTAACTACTTCCCTAATTAATGCATAACCTTAGACATCCGCCAATTGGGTTTAATACACTAACCGTAGTAATATGGATATGTGGGAACAATAATCCTAAATAACCGGATCGCATCCACTTCCGATTTAACCTAGATTCAATTGTTGCATACTCAAGAACCGAAAGGGTTTTACGACAAATGAGTGAGTGTTCGTCACTTCATTGGTCCAAAAGAACAATTACACGGATATTATTGGTCCAAATAACTATAGGTCGTCCCCTAAAAGCATGCATTGGCCACATACATACCCTAGATCTAAACCATATTGCTTAAAAGCAACAATAATGAAATAAGAGAATTTAAATTAAATTAAATAATAAAATAAAATATCTCATATACTATGCCATGAATCCATAATCCCGACTTGTTTCCCCGCCGACCTAGGCAATCGTTGAGAGAAGTCGATGGTGAAAATATAATAGTCGGTGTTCCAATGATAAAACCTAAGTTCCTAATATATAAAACTACTAAAACTTAGTCCCGGGAGGTGAGAGAAACTAATTTTGTGAGTTGGGGAGGTGACTCGTGCACCGAGGAGCATCGTATGGCTATTTTTGGGCTTGAAATCACTTTTGTTCACGTGTCGCAGCGCGATTGGCTCGTCTGCTCTGCCGCATGCTGACGTGGCGCGTTCTGGTTGGAGAAGAGCTGCTACATGACGTGGTGTTGCATGAGGGCTTGACATGTGGAGGGCATTGTAAACGGAGTGAAAATCGCACGAACTCGGTAAAAATTTAGGAAACTACACCAGCACATATCCCGAGGCATGTCTGATGGAGGCTGAAGTGAGGACAAGATTATTGTGCTTGGTGATGTACTGACGCCACTTGGCTGCGTCTGATTGGTCCGTTTTTCTGCGTGTGCTGACGTGGCGGCTCCTGATTGGTGAAGACCGGCTGTGAGTTGCGTTAAGGTCCGACACGTGTCACGCTCTGGTTGGAGGACAGGTTGTGAATGACGTGCTATTAAAGAATTGACCAATGGGAAGCTTCCACGTGTCAGTTGTCTCCTATTCTACCCCATCGCGCAGCACGTAACTCGAGGCAAATTGTTTGGCGTCCGATCACTACGAGTAAATACTCCTTTTTGAGTATTTTTGCCATGAATTCAACCATGCACTCCATTTCACCTGAAAATGACCAATAAATATAATTAAATATATATTTTAGAGACTTTACATAATTAAGTATACTAAAATAAAGTACTAAACACATATAAATATTGACTTATCACTGTTGACCGACCACAATCAAATGACGTCTTCCAAAAATGGTGGGTAAATAATAATAAAGATTTATGAGTTTAAGAGGAAGTCCCTCGAGAAGCCACGTCCTCGACTATTCTTGGAGTATGATCCTGGCCAACATCATAACCTATCCTAAACAAGTGTCTACAATGATCAGTGACTCCAGTCGTAGAGCACCACAGTGTTCATCATACCACACATATAACCAATGAACACAATGGGACCCCCAAATTCCTTCTTCCTCTCTTGTCCTTGAATGCGTGATCAATAAATATGCAGCGATAAACTATGCATGCAATTATATTCGAGAAATACTCATACAATGTAAAGGTTACCATGAGATTTACTTAACCTTACAAACGCGATACCGAAGTTCCCTTGCACTCCAAGTCGATAAGCTAGTCAAAACAAGGTTCCAATTGCGGTCCTACAATTAATTTATAAGTTAGTAAGACTCCCCAACAATTTCATAATTTTTCCAATTAATTGCAGTTTATTCGACCCCAACGCGTCTCGAAACCCTTAAAATACATCCAAAATAAATTCTCTAATGCCCGAATTTCATTTCTAACTCAAAATTATAGTTCGACATCGAAAATTATGTTGTCTAGGCTTAAATATATATATATATATTTTTATTTTTTTATATATTTATCGATCCTACTTCGACCAAAAAATCCCGAAATCCCTCAAAATCAACTACTCGAATGTCCAGATACCAATTTTGACTGTAAATTATGGTTTCAAATTAAAAATTACCCTTGATTAGGCTTTTAAACAATTTTCTAAATTTTTGATATTTTCGGGTATCGTAGCATGCATTACGAGGAAAAACCCCGGTATAAATCTTTAAAAAATCCCAAATTCCTTATTTTTCTAAAAAAATCCACAATTTCAATTTATTTGGCTTAAATATATTTTTTTCTTATTTTTTTTCATTTCTCAAGATTTTTTTTCCAATTTCCATTTTTTTTTCTTTTTTTTTAAATGGATTGGGTTTTGACCATTGATTTGGACTAGTTCGGTCCAGTTGGGGGATCAAACCCCATCTTCTTCCTCAGGCTCCTCTATTTCGAAAATTTCCCATTTTTTATTGAGTTTGGCTCCCAACCCCAACCCCATATTCGTCTTCCTCACAACAACATCAACACCAAAACGACAATAACATCAACAACAATGAAACAACCAACAACTCCACAACAACAATGACAACCATCAATAACAACCCAACACAACGCACCTTGTATTGAGATCTCTCTCTTGGTCTATCTCGGTCTCCTCCTCAATCTCCCACAGTCTCAACGATCTCTCTCTGTTTTGGACTCTCTCTCGGTCTCCCTACCAATTTTGATTTCGAAATAGAGGTGTGAGAGAGGTGGTTCTACTATTGAAGATATATATTAATCTTTTTTTAGATTCATGCGATGCGAATCTCGAGGCAAATCTAATGGTTTCATTTTCATTATATATAATTTGATCTTCCTCAAGATACATATTAGGCATCTCGAAGTCAACCTTGTGACTATTAACAAGATAATCACAACTTAACCGCCTTAAACAAAATCAATTATAATGAACTCTTCGAGATACATATCGCGTATATCGAGGTAGATCAAATGATTTTATAACTAACCACTAAATCATTTAATTTTTCTTGAGACTTGACAACACGCATCTAGAGACATGGATACACTTCACTAACAGCTACCAAATCATCCATTATTCATTTTTTCGATGATCACGCAACGCGTATCTCAAGGCGAATCCAATGTATACTTTTATTTGATTTTAAACTATAGGATTCCTTTATATATATTTATATATATAAACCATATTATATATAAATATATACACAACATTGTATATTCACGGATATAAATTTGCCATGCGCGCTAACGACCATCATCGAGCTTGCACACTATTGTACATCTCGCGTGTGTAACCCTCAACCCTGCTTGTCACTAAGCGCCCACCTATTTATTAATTATTTTATTTGATTTCATAATTATCTCTTATTTGTGACTCCAAATTAAATTTCGAAAAATACCCCAGTTTCACTAAAATTGGAGAAATATTCCCACCGCGCTTTGAAACTCACAAACATACACTCCACATGACAATATTTCGCGTCGAAATAGTGTATAATACATCAAATTGGCACACGACACACAAAAATAATATTAAATTTATAATATCTGATCCATAACATGTGGGTCCCACCTCAGATACCTACATCCCAAATTAAATCCAAAAATACTTAATTAGCCGTCTAATCAAGTTTATAAAATTCTCGGATGTCACAATCTTCCTAACTAATTAAAAATTTCGTCCTCGAAATTTAAACTTACAGGTTGCTAAACCAAAAGAGATATGAAAAAATGATCTTTTATATAAAACTCTTTTAATCCAAACCTGTAAAATCATTTCCAAGGTGAACCGTTTTGTGGACCCAATCACTTTTGTTGTATTCAACAACTCGGTAGTAGAGATCATAAACACTTCAACTTTTCATTTTCAAATCCTTGGTTTAATGAAAATTTATCTCCCTTACATTGACAATCTTGGCAATTTGTGAATTTTTGATGAGTTAAACAATCAACTTTGTGGAATATCCGATAACCTTACTTCATTTCTTATCTCATACGTTGAATCTCATTCAAGTATCAATACATTGCAAGACCTAGCCTATCTTGCTTTTCATAATTCAATTCTCATTCTAATTTGAATACTATTCCACAAACCGTTGATAATTTTTTCATATCCATACAAACTCTAGTACCCATCCCAGTTTACTTTCTCATCTTTGATCATCTCTTTTTATTTGAATTATTGGCCGATTAATTCTTTGACTATCATCAATTTAAAATTACATATTGATGCAAATAATATTTAAGCACAACATTATGTACTAAAAAGGGTTGCACGTCTATCTAATCCATCACCATTCTAGCGTTCCTGAACAGAAACCTAGAATTACACAAGTCATCCCATTACTATATGCCTCATAATAAATCTGTCACCCATGATAAGAGATCTCGAATTTTAATCCGATCAGAAATAGAAACCTGACACATTATGCAACTATCGCTCATTCTCTAAATATCTACTCACAATATTATTTAGATTGTGGACTAAAAAGCAATTACCAATTCCAACTCATCACCAATTCACTTAACTTCTTCTTTGATTGGCTAAAAAATTATCGACTTTTCTAACTTTGTCAAATCATTCTCTAACGGTGAGTTCATCAAGAAGCTCATTCCTTTCACTTTACTGAGATTTTCCACAGACTCACGTCTTAATCACTTAATGTTCACTAACTTCTCTCATTGCCTGAATAGAGACAATTATCCTTAACTTGAGTAGACATACGTTTCTAAACAGAGATATCAATATATTCAATGATTATACTCTCATAGTATAACTTTTAACTTGTATTTTATACAAGTTCATAAATATGTTATCTTTTTTATTTCTACTCAATTACAATTTGAAGAATATTCAATTCTTCAAACATATCAAGTCAGATACACCGTACTCTATTCAATATTTCCAATCTAATAGAGATAAAGCTTACTAACTGAGCTATAAGTTGTACGTAACTTTTCAGTTCATTTGTACCTTCACAGTCATCCGGATATCTTACATCAACTCCAATTTACAATAATCAGTGCTTTAAACTTCACCACTGACTAATTAGGTGGTGTAACACTACAATTGAACCAATGTACAACGTACACCGATATTAGTTGTATATTACTTAGTTCAAAGCTTTCAACTTTTGGATATTGATTCCTTGTAAGATCCTTGTGAATATATATTAAGTTCTATCAAACTTGTAGTATGATATTCTAATTTGATCGGGACTCATTAACCTGAAATTTCCATGTTCATATTAATGTGAGAATATATTGACCATTTAGTTGCCTATATTTTAGCCTCCAATGACTCTGACGAAACTTCATAGACTCTTTCATACCGACTGTCACTAATTTATTCGATTATTCAAAGAAGGGTAGATGCGTCACACCGATCTTCTATGTTGTGAATGAATCGTGATTATGAAACGGAGTTACTTCGACTTTTGGTCATGCACAACTACTCCAGTGCCTTACCTTTACTAAAGGAATCCGTCCATGTCACTTCCAGAAGCCATAAGTCATCTCAACATCTCATTTTATTTTATACATTGAGACTATTATGTTCATTTTTTGTCGATCTTAGCTATTCTCACATTGATCTTACTCTTAGTCCCTTTTTAAACTTATTACAACTTATGTTCAACACTTAAATCACTTACAGCTCCTTAGTTTTGACTTAGAAATGTAACTTATATCCCTTCTCTTTTCAAAAATATAGCTAAGGCGGTGCGACTTCTTATTATCATTTAATGAATCGAAGTCTTTCTTAGCTAGTCTTAATTCGAAATAGAGTGACTTAAACAATTAAACTATTTTTCATTGCCTTACGTTATTTCCATTAGTCTCAAATATCCTGACTTTTTTTTTCTCAAAAAGAAATTTGGTACCTTTCAAGAGACTATGTAAGATAACTTTGTATCTTATTATTCATCAAATTACTTTCAATGAATTTACTTTTCCATTATTATTCAACTCAAGAGATAGAAGAATTTGAATTTCCAAACACTAATTAACTTAATGACTAATCAAATTCTTAAAGGATACTATTCCAATCCTTTAAGTCCTATAAATGAGAATTCTTACAATATAGGAGCTCATAATGACGTCTTATACAAACTCACGTACTGATACTCAATCAGTACATCTATCTCTTCATTGGTGGTATTTTTAAGTTGTATCGATAACCATCATTACTTAATTTAATTAGAAGTGACTATTGGGTACTTTGAATCTCAAAACACAATCACTTGTGTTGATGTTTAATAGCTAATCCAAGCTATTATTAGACCATTTCCCCCAATGCCTTAACTTCTTACACTTTGATCTTATGACTACAATTTTTATTTTCAAGTTAGAAGTTTTTATCGATCTTTATTCTATAACAACACCTAATCTGGTGTTAACAAAGATTACTTCTAACTCGTGTATTTCCATTTGTTTCATCATTTCCTTTATTCGACTCATAGAACCATTATACTCAACATTGCTTATGAATAAGTAATTTGTGTTATAAACAATCAAAAGTTTCAGTACTTCTTTTTAGAAGTCATTTGATTGTTCTAAACTATGGTTCTATTTTTATTTTTTTTTACTTTTGTAGAAACCAGCTTGGACAACTTGACCTATCACATCACAATCTCATTGTGATTTTTCAATCAAAACTCAGTTTGTCTAATCAATTTCAATTTTTGAGAATTTATTTTTTTTTCTTTTCATTTCAGACTCGTTTGAAAATAAATCTTAGTTGATTATGAATCAAACCAATATTTTATAAAATAGTCTTCCCGAGTAAACTATGCAACCAATACTAACTTTATTCTAAAATTCAAGATATCTATATCATGTGCTTCCCAAAAGTCCCAATTTCATATTACATTTTTCAAACGATTCTCAATCGCTTGAAACTTAATTTAAGTCTATTTTGATTTTTTCCTGAGCGTTTAAAAATTGTAATAGTTCGATACTTTCGATTTCCAAGAAATTCATGTTCACTATTTATGTACATGAATCATTTGGAATTCCCTTTCAACCAATTTCTTATTGTTTCATAATTGATACTTTTAATAGTTATATTAGTACCGAACTACTTACAACACCTTTATGAATTCAGACTTCACAAGTTGTAACGACCCTAAAATTTTAACTTGTGTTACGTGGCATATCAGGACGGTGACCGGGACCTGTCGTGATGTGGCACACTCGGTCAACCCTCGAGATTCGACACCGAGATTAAGACCCGTAGCTCAGACCCACATGGCCATCATCGATAAGTCTGGGGCACGCCAATCAAGGTATAAATAGTTATTTTTGTATGATGCGTGTTATTTGGTTGTATTATTATTTAACTCGCATCACACTAGTTAAAGTTTTATTTGGTCGCATTGTGCGTGTGTATTGACGAGAGTGTACGATGTCGCGGGATGCGTGTAACATGGCTGTATGGGGTAGTCATGGGTTTATAAGTCACATCACATATCACATCACACCTACCCATCACATTACTCCTACCTCATTTTTCTCTCTCATAATTTCTCTCTCTTCTCCAAACCAAACCCAACACATCTTCCCCCCTCTCCAATGAGCTTCTTCTTCTTCATCTCATCCCTTCCGCCATTTCTCCTCCATCACCAAGCTCTCTTCACACTCCATGGTATCAAGAGGTTGGTAATCTCTCTTACGAAGACTTCCCACTTGGCGCCTTTCGTCGGCGGCTTCCAAAATCGAGTTTAGTGACAAGTTTTGTTGTCGAAATTTTTGGAGAATTTTGGAACTTTAATGGTGTTGGTGTTGGTGTTGGGTTGTTGATGTTGTTGTTTTTGTAGTTGGGGATAATGTTGTTGTTGTTGATTTACAAAAAAAGGGTAATGAACGAACATATAGCAAAAACTCTCTGTTCGTTCAAACCGAGAGGGGGGTGGCCAGGCGGGTCGAGCTTGGCTACCCCCTATGTGGGTTGGGTTGGGCCGACCCGGGCCCGACCCATTAAAAAAATTAATTAAATAAAATTAAATAAAATTGATTTTTAAATAAAATAAATTACATAAAATAGATAAAAATTATGGAAAAAACTCAGAAAATTCCTGAAAAATATGAAAAATTAGAAAATAAAAACTAGAAAAATGAGTTTTGAGGCTTTTTCGGGCATTTGGCACCTCGATATAATTCGAAAAGTGTGTCAAAAATCAAACTTTTTGGAATAAAATTATAAATTTGTAGTCCCTTATTATAAATTCACTTAATGTGACTCTAAAATAATTAAAATGATATAATTGGACACCAAGGACTTAGAAGACCATAGTCGGGTGTCGGGTGCGCATCTCGAGGCACGAGCGGGACGTTTTAAGGGCGATTTGCGTATGCTTGAGGTAAGTAAAACCAGCTAGGAAATGCATAGTAGTTTATTCGAGCTTATATTTTATTGTTATTACATTGTGTCCTTTTCTTGGAATTCCCACCTATCTATGAGTGTCCGAGGGCCAAGTGAGTCATGCGATTGTCGCTGATTGGAGTGGTTACCGGCTTGCAACCGAGACCATGACATCGAGTCACTGGACTATTTGGTCGGAATGAGATGTGTTTTATCCGGGGCACCGTTGATATCCCTCATTCGCGATGGTCTAGGCACAGTAGGCAACGTCGCGTCCTAGAACACGAGTATGCTTGGGGTTGCCGTGACTCTATGACGCCGACCTTATGGCACCCGCACTCGGTGGTCTTAGACTACTTGGGCACCTCTCTATTGTTTCTTTTGACACTCATTCCTCGCTGCACTTTCATTTTTACAATCATATTATCATGCATTCCATATAGCTTTCTTTCTATCCCCATGACTTTTAGAGTGCTTTATTTATTTTGAATAACTGTTTAGATCCTACTGGCTTTTACTTACTAGACTCCGCATTCTTGTGTTTGACCGAGTGTAGATCCTCAGCCGAGCAAGGGCAACACGCCAACACTTGGCGATCTACTCTGAGGATATCAGAGCGGCTCTCCTCTACATACTTTTGTAGGTTTTTGACTTTTTGTGTCATTTATATATGTTTTTATCACACTTAGGATACTTTTTGGGTTGAGAGATACACATGACTTGTAAATCATTTTTGCTTAGTTATAACACTTGGCATAAGATATACATGAATATACATATTTACAGGGCTCCACATTTAGGGTGTCCGACTCTTTTACTTTATTCTGAGTTATTTAACATATTAATTGCTTCCTCTAACTTGTAAAACTTTAAAAAACATAAATAAATCGACTTAAAATTATGAACTTACTTATATGGATGGATTGGAAGGCTGACTAGGCCTGCGTTGACCTTGCAAGACTAGTTCGGGGGTCCACGTGGGCTTAGGCATGCGGGCCCCAGTTTGTGGGAAACTGGGGCCGTCACACAAGTCCATTTCACATCCATTTACGCTCATATTTGTTTCACAAGCATATTCTCTCTTTTAATTATCTGTTTCTAGTCTTACTTATCCTATCTTTCGAGTTAAGTATAGAACAAACAAGGAGAATAAACTTCCTATCGTATAACTAGCGATAATATTTACATACAACACAAATATAACATAATAATTCAAATACCCCAATCTTACGGTCACTTCGCAACTAATTGCGCTAAATCACTCTTTGGTTCTCAACCAAAGTTTATCCTCAATTGAGCCAAACCTAGGCTCTGATACCAACATTGTCATTACAGAACCTAATTTGGGCGTCTGACCAACCTAAATTACTTTAATCCCTTGATAATCTAGCAGCCTTAACCCTTCAATCAATAAACAATTAAAATTAAGATCTTGTAATCATCAATTATAAAACCTTATTAACCACATTGGATTCTAAAGTGAATTTTAAACCTCAAAATTTATTTAGATGAATTAAATAATTCTCAAAATCTTGTCAAAATTTTTTAACACCTCCACTATTTCTAAGCCTACACCGGGATACCTGGCATTTAAAACTTTTTAACAAAACCTGCTTAGTTTGGTGGAAATGCCGAACGAATCACAATCCACCTCAAAATAATATATACTGCATTACCACAAATTATTTATTCATTCTAACCTAATCTGAAGTATTAAAAACCTTAAACTAATATTACCATAACTCAAAAATTATCTCAATTCGTCCCAAAATCGTTCCGGCCATTCTAAAGGAGCTCCTAATCATACTCGAACCAAAAATCCATTTATACAATATAATATATTGAAGACTAATACATACATAGAGAGAAAACAATTAAGCAATTCATAAACATTTGGAAAACTTTCCATTTCCCTTGTCGCCGCTAGAACCTATCATTATCCAATTATAAACATTCGATAATATCAAATAATTAAATCCAACACTGTCCAGTACACCTATAATTATCAAATGCATTGTATTGCAAGAATTTAAATGAACAATAATATCACAAGGAGTCATAAATTTATAAGTATGCAATCCATCCCGTTTTTGTACCACAATCAGTTGACGTCTTCCAAAAGTGGTAGGTAAACAGTAATACAGATTCACGAGTTTAAGAGGAAGTCCCTTAAGAAGCCACGCCCTTGACTAACTGTGGAGTATGATCCTGGCCATCATCACAACCCATCCTAAACAAGTGTCTACAATGATCAGTGATTCCAGTCACAGAGCACCACAAAGTTCATCCTACCACACATATAGCCAATGAACATAATGGGACCCCCAAAGGCCTCCTTCCAATTGTGTACGTGAATCCATGATCAATAAATATGCAGTGATAAACCGTGCATGCAATTATATTCGAGAAATACTCATACAATTTATAGGTTACTATAAGATTTACTTAACCTTACAAACGCAATACCGAAATTCCCTTGCGCTCCGAGCCGATAAGCTAGTCCACACAGCGTTCCAATTGCGGTCCTACAATTAATTTATAAGCCTAGTAGCACTCCATAATAATTTCACAATTTTTTTCCAATTAGTTGTAGTTTATTCGACCCAAATGCATCTCGAAACTCTTAAAATACTTCCATAATAAATTCTTCGATGCCCAAATTTTATTTTTTACTCAAAATTATTGTTCATCATTAAAGATTACGTTGTTTAGGCTTAAATATAATTTTTTTAATTTTTTATATATTAATCGGTCTTACATCGACCTGAAAACCCTGAAATCCCTCCAAATCAACTCCTCAGATGTTCAGATCTCAATTTTCACCGCAAATTATGGTTCAAAATCAAAAATTAATTTTCCAAATTTTGAACTTTTTTGAGTATCATAGAACGCATTACGAGGAAACCCATGTATAAATCCTTGAGGAAATCCCAAATTCCTTTCTTTTTTCATAAAAATCCACAATTTAAATTTATTTGGCTCAAATAATTTTTTTTTTGAATTTTTCTCATTTTCTAGATTTTTTTTCCAATTACCATTTTCTTTTCTTTTTTTAAATGGATTAGGGTTTGACCCATGAACCAGACCGGTCTAATGAATTTGAACTGAACCCGGTTCAGTGCGGTTGGGGATCGAACCCCACTTCCTTAGGCTCCTCTATTTCGACAGTTTCCCTTTTATTTGATTGAGTTGGGCTCCCAACCTCAACCCCATGTTCGTCTTCCTCACAACAACATCAACACCACAACAACAACAACGAAATCAACAACAATGAAACAACCAACAACTCCACAACAACAACAATGACAATGATAGCCATCAACAACAACTCAACATAACTCACCTGGTATTGAGACCTCTCTCTCGGTTTCTTCCTCTATATCCTAAGGTTTCAACAACCTCTCTTTCTTTCTTTTTTTTTGTTTTCAAACTCTCTCGGTCTCCCTACCAATTTCGTTTTCGAAATGGGGGTGTGAGAGAGGTGATTCTGTTGTTGAAGATATATATTAGATTTCTACGAGATTCGTAAGATACGAATCTCGAGGAAAATCTAATGGTTCCATTTTCATTATATATAATTTGATCTTCTTCGAGGTACGTGTTGCATATCTCGAGGTCGATCTTATGACTATTAACAAGACAATCACCACTTAACCGCCTTAAACAAAATCAATTATATTGAACTCCTCGATATACGTATCATGTATTTCTAGGTAGATCAAATGGTTTTATAACCAACCACTAAATCATTTGATTTTCCTTGAGATTGGACAACATGCATCTCGAGGCATGGATACACCTCACCAACATCCACCAAATCGTCCATTATTCACTTCCTCACTGATCACACAATGTTTATCTCAAGGTGAATTTAATGTACACTTTTATTTGATTTTGAGCTATAGGATTCATTTATATATTAATATATAAACTATATTATATATAAATATATACACACATATGTATATTGTGTAATTAGATCAATGGTTATCATTCAACCATATCCATTTCATATATATAGTTAGAGATCAATTTATACAAACCAAATATTTTCATTTTACAAGCTTATGAGGGAAGGAGACTTGCTGAAGATGTTTGAGGAAGAAGAAAATCAGTTGGGTTGGGTTTTGTATTTTGAAAGTGTGGGATTTGTTCAAGCTAGTGTACATCAACTAGTTAATTCACGTACACCAGTTTGTTTAGTTTAATTTAATGAATTCATGAAGTAGATTATGTTAGTGGTTATTTTTATGTTGTTTATGTTGTCTTGGGGTTCTGGAGTTGTTTGTGGAGGTCCCCAAGGTTTTGGTGAAGCCTAAGTGTGGAGTAAACTCAGAACTCAAATTGCAGAATTCTGGACTTTTTTGCACATAGTACGCTAGGTAGATCAGCTAGCGTGCTAACTTTAGGTAGCGCGCTAATAAGGCCACTAGCGCGCTACTCACACCACCCAGTGCGTTAATTGCCATGACAACATAAAAATCTGCTATTTTCTAAATCTTCCAAAACACTATAACTGAGCCTAAAACCCTAAGTAAAGGTCTAAACACATCTAAAAATATGTTATGTGATATCAGGAATCTAGGAAAGTATTACAAGGGTTTCGAATATAAAATTTGTGATGTCGAAAGGCCGGTAAAGCTAGGAATTTACATTGCTTGATGTGAGTATACCCGTTGATTGTTTATTAACATTCATTTTCAGTTTTAACTTGTTTGGTGTAGTCTATATTGACTATGTCTAGCTTTGTACTCTCATATCATGGACTTAATTGTTATTCCTCACTTGTTGAGCTTGGTTTCCATGATATTTTGGTAACTTGAAATCTTTTTGATCCATCCTTATGCTATATGTCATTTCTTGTTGTTTTACAATAAATGTAGTATAAATAGCATGTTATTAGGGATTTATAAGTTGTGAATGACTTTGTGGACTTGTAATCTTTGGATAATTTGTGCTTTGTAGCATAGCCTATTCTTGGAATCCTTAATGAGTCATTTTCTTGAATTTAGAAAGTAGTTATAGAATTTAGAGTCCATTGCACTGTGAGTTGATTGACACACAGGGTTAGTCCTTGGAGATGTCAACACTCACCATTATGTTATGACATATGGGGTTAGAGTCCCTGGGATTGCCAATATACAGAGTCCCTGTGACACTGGGGTTAGAGTCTCTAGTGATATTAGACTGTGTGACACCACGCACGTCCTTTAGTGGTTAAGGCTTCACTGACGTAGTTCACGGCCGATGGATCTAGATCATAACTATTTAGCCTTGTGTCATTTTCACTTGTTTAACTGTGGTATTTCTAGGCCTATTATTGGTACTAGTCTTTCTTTATTGAATTTATGCTTTTAAATAACATTTAGTTTCCTTTGGAAGTGTGAATAAATTTGTCAACGGGGATTAATGTTATTTTTTGTACTCACCGTCCTTTTTATGACGGTGGTTGTAGAGCCGTGGACGAGCTGGCAAACCAAGGAGAAGATTGGCGACTACCTCTGAGCCGCGTACTACTGCATTGACATTTTGTAGGTTTTGGTATTTTGTGTATTACACAGTCATGTTTTTAATACACTTTGGGGTTGTATTTTGGGTTGAGCATTTAGTTCCCTGAGTTACGATGATATCACACTATTTATATTCGCCACTTTGTTATATATGCATATGAACATTGTTTTCTTGGTTTCCACACACTTAGGATTTAAATAATTGCTTCCGCATGATTTGTTAAGACTTCCACTAAATTTTATAACTCTTAAAAAGTTTTTAATTAACTCTGAAATTCAATTGTAAAGTGACATGTTTTTTATTTATCCTAAATATAAGTAGTTGAGGAGATTTGGATAGAAAGGCTGACTAATACGTACTTAAGTCCAATGTGGTTAGGATTTAGGCTTAATTATGGGATTAGGCTTGGCGGTGCCCACCGTCACAAAATGATTAAATCACCCTTCATATAAAATGGCATTTTCTTCTCATACCTTACCCTTTTTCTCCTTCATCGACTTGACCCCATTCGAAACCCTGGAAACCGACTCCACACTCTCATCTCCAACTGACTAATAATGCGTGAATCTACAAGGAATCAACTTCGCAAGTCCATTCTTTCCTTGTTTTTGCTCGTTTGGTGGGTTTTTATTGAGTTTTTTTGCCATCATTTTCACGATTATTAATGTCGGTCGTTATTTGGTTTTTAGAGCTTTTGATTTGTTGATTATTTCCATATTTTTGTTATGGAATATCGAAAGAGTCGTCAAAACGAATCATCATTGACAACGACGAGCCATTTTTATAGTTTTTTATTGTGTTTTATATAGTGGAACAACCTGCGTTTTTCGTTAATGTCCTCATGTTGTGCAGAGTAATAGAGCTAAAACATATAGTTACATGTCGGTTTTGTTTGGCCAACATACGGTACATACCCCACGTAGTTTTTAGTCGGACCCCACCCAATTGGATATTTGAATTTTGAACTTAAGTGTCAGGCACAATTGTTCGCGATATTACCAACAATATCGACTACTATAGACCGTAAGGCTTGTAAAGGTTTCACTTAGTATATACTGTAATTATATATAGCCCACCAATTTACTCCACGGATCCCACCCGATTGTATATTGGAGTTTTAGGCAGCTGTTAGAGTCACAAGTCAGCGTTATTGCTGGCAATATCGGTTAACAAAGACTGTTACTCCTATAGAGGTTTCATTTTTCTAGACCGCAATTTTACTTATCCCCGCCAAATTACTACACGGACCCTACCAGACAGTATCTTCGAATTTTAATACAAGCACGACAGATCCGTCAGGGCTCAGCTAAAATAGATTCTCCCACGATTTCAGTGAAGGTGAAAGACGAAGAAAATGATTTTTTTTTTTTTGTGAAAGTTTCGATTTGGGGTATGAATGTTGAAAACAGGTTGAAGGTGATTTTTTGTTTGTTGAAGATGAGGGTATTCTGAGGATTTTGAAAAAAAAAGTGGGGTCCGTTTCGTATAAAAAAATTAAAAAAATGGGGTACGTTTAGCCGTTCCCTTAAATTATAGTATGTATAAATATATATATATATATATATATATATATATATATGTGTGTGTGTTAAATTATTGCTGCATAATAATGGTAAGCCCTAATATATATGTACATACCATTATAGTATTGACGCGCGCCGAACGCGTCAATAAAATATATTACCTAGACCAACTATTTTGTAGATAGCGATAAAGGGTCGATCCCACAGAGATCGGTATTCTTTCTAATGTTCTAAAAGAAAAAGAAAAATGGGGGTTTAGAGAGAAGAACAAATTAACTAATCTAAATAACAATAAAATAAATAAAGCAATGGAAATTATTTTGAAATCAATTAATGAAAAATACCTAGGTCAAGACATACAAGTTCGGTTTGATAAAAGATTGGATTTGGTCATCAATCTATGTAAAATATGCAAATCAAAAGTATCTATTGTAGCTATAGACCCGGTAAAGGATGCGGTTCCTTGCACTTCCTAATCTCGATAGCCAAGGTATGATAGTGACTATTTCCATAGCCAATCATATAACCCTATAGTCAAGCGCATTGGGTTTAACACGATGATCACAATGGGTTTTGTGAAGGCACTACACCTAGACAACTAGATCACTAGTATGTCCAATTTAGCCTAGATCCCTAAGGTATTCAACCAGTCCTAAAAGAGAGGAATCAATTGGTAAGGTCACTTGCCACTAGTGTGGTCTTATTGTATAATGGAGGGATACTTACGACTCACTAGCAAAATAATCAAGGTTTAAATATAAATTTAACCTCAATTAATCAATCAATAACAAAAGGAATAAAATAATAATGAAAAGCAATGAAATTAAAATAAATAAATCTCACAAATACATGGATACGAACAGTCAAACCTCCCTCGCTGTCTTACTGCCAATTTGTAAGCTATTTTGTCTCACTCATATAACTATCTGGTTTAGTTCATCGGAACGATGATGAATAAAAAATAAAGATGGCCATGAGATTAGTGTCTTATGGATGAAGAACACAAAATAAAAGAAAAGCAAAGAGGAAGAGCGAGAGTAAAAAAAACCTAAAAGCCGAGAGAGGGAAAGAATAATATAGAAGTTGAGATAGCAAAAGAATAGAAGCCGAGAGAGAATAGAGAGCTAGCCCTCAATTCGTTCCTCTCAAATTCTCAATCATTTTTTTGGTATCGTCCTTCTGTCCACTTTCTTTGTGCGTCCCTCTGTCTTCCTTTCTATATCTCCCTCATTTTTCAATATATATAACTTATGCTAATAAAATAATATAAACCAAACAAACCAAAAACAAAACCTTCCAACTTTCTTTTCCTTAAATCTTCCAATGCATGAACGTGTTTACTCCTGATAAGTTAGTATTTATATGTGTTTAATACTTTATTTTAGTATATTTAAATATGAAAAGTCTCTAAAATATGTATTTAATTATATTTTTTGGTCATTTTCAGGTTAAACGGAATGCACGGTTGCATTCGTGGGGGAAAAATACTCCAAATGGAGTATTTACATGCAGTGATCGGATGCCTGACAGTTTGTCTCGAGTTATGCGTTGCACGGTGGGTAGAGTAGGAGACAACAGACCAAGTAATGCCAGCCATGTGGTGAGTTCTCATTGGACAACAATACAACGGCACGTCAACCATTTTCTCTCCTCCAACCAGCAAGCGCCACCTTATGCTCACCATCCCTCCAGCTTGTAAGCAAGGCAGCCAGCTCCACCAATCACATGCTGCCACGTCAGCATCAACACATCATAGCATAACAAACAAAAAACTCTCCTCATTCAGCAGTTATTGATCTTTCTCGAGATACACACTAGCACAGTCGCCCAATGCACGAATCCCGAACCGAACGAACAAGCTCTCTTCATTCACGCCACATGATTTCATCCAGTTGGCCACCAGCTCATCATCACAACATTCCTAGCCAATCAAGAAGCGAAACATCAGCGCTCTATCACAAAATGCACCAATGCGGTTCAGACACGTGGCAGACACTAGTTTTTGAGCCCAAAACAACCACAAGATCGTCCTCGGCGCACGATTCACCTCCCCAACCCCCAAAATTAGTTTCTCTCACCTCTCGATACCAATTTGGAGTAGTTTTATGTATTAGGAACATTAGGTATTAGGAGAGGACATCGATTAATATTTTTTTTAGCATATTTTCTTTGACGACCATGTTCGGCTAATCAACTCTTTGCCTAGGTCGGAGGGGAAACAAGTCGGAATCATGGATTCATGGAATATTATGTGAGATCTTTAATTATATTATTTTAATTTAGTTTAATTCTCCTATTTCATTGTTGTTGATTTAATAATTATGGTTTAGATCTAGGGTATGTATGTGATCAGTGCATGCTTTTAGGTGGACAACCTATAGTTATTTGGACCATTAGTATCCTTGTAATTGTGCTTTTGGACCAATAAAGTGACGAACACTCACTCGTTTGCCTTCAAACCCTTTTGATTCTTGAGTGTGCAACAATTGAATCTAGGTTAAATCGGAAGCGGATGCGATCCAGTTATTTAGGATTAGTGTTCCCACAGACCCATATTATTGTGGTTAGTGTGTTAAACCTGATTGGTGGATGTCTTGGGTTATGCATTGATTAGGGAAGTAGTTAGTGGCGGACGTCCCAGCTATCGAGATTAGAGGAACGAGGAGTTTCAGGCGGATGTCGATTTTCTGTAGCTAATCTAGGAGAATATAAATTAATGACTTTTTGGGAAAGATCAAAGACCATGAGTGCCATTGAATCTTGATCTTGATTTGTGGAACTGTAGACCTAGGTGTTACTTAGGTGTTTTCTTGAAACTATTTTAAAGTTATTTTATTTATTTAGTTTAGTTAGATTAGTTAGTTAATTTATTTATTTAAAACCTCTGATTTTTCCTTGTCGTTGTTTTTATCCTTAAAAAGACCACCAATCTCAGTGGGATCGACCATTTGCCACTATTCTACAAGATAGTTGGTTTAGGAAATTTATTTTATTGACGCGTTCGGCTCGCGTCAATTTTTGCACCATTGTTGTCGGGGATTGGTATTTTGCTTTCTTTGGTTTATTTTATTTTATTTTATTTTTATTTTGCCTATCTAGTTCCTTGCTCTTAACATATATGCAGGCAACCCCGAGATGAACTCCTCCTATGCCTACAATTATGGTCGATTCGAAGACTCATATTATTATATTGTTAATGGGGTAGGTATGTCACATAATGGATATCAATTTTCTAACATGCATTCTTTTGTGCAACAGGTCGAGGTTTACGAAATATGTGGATATTATTCTCATTCCGCACATAATTGTCCCTATTATCCACAGTATGAGAATTATCACTATTCTAGCTATGCATTGCCACAACCAACTTCTTTGGGCTCATGTCAAATCCATAGATTCCTTAGCATGAAGGAAATCAACAGTTTCAACAAAGCACATTCACGGAAGATATGATGAAGCAATTGCTACATAATCAGCAATAGTTGCAACGAGTTCGTGAAGAGTTTCAACAATTTTCGGCGAAAGCCGATTCTTGGACTCATGAGTTGCAAAGCTGGCAGATATTAGAAACTCAACCTATTCATTTGAATGTGACGCTTCAGAATATGATTGACGAGGAAGAGTTGTGTGGTACATAACCAATTTTTCACCCGAATGAGGATATGAGTGTTGATACGTTGAAACATTTTGAGGTGAATGAGGTTACACTGGTGGAGGACTATTGGAGCGTAATAGAGGAAGGACGTCAAGTCTTTCAAATTGAGCCATAAATTGTCATTGCACTAGATGAGGAGGAAAATGAGATGAAAATTGATGTCATTTTAGACAAGGTGGAGAAATCGCAGATAGAGAGCGAGGAAGACCAACCTCTAGTGTTGGTGCACCCACCCACCCTCCCATGCACATTTGGTACACCTTATAAGGGGGTGGAAGTAAAGGAGCGTTCGCAGATCTTCTACACTACCGACATCTTTGTGTTGGACAATCCTGGTGCGACAGATTCTTTCGTGTTGGAAGTCCCGAATGAGCTCCTAATTCAGAAAAAGGGCGTGCATCTTTCATTGCCCAAATACATAGATGCGCCATTCGTTGTTGACATCTCTAAAGGAGAAGGCATCACGTGATCAATCACGCCAAGTCTAGCCGAAGACTTAAAAGAAAGGCGGCTCGTTGGGAGGCAGCCCAACTTCATTTTTGTTTTATTTTATTTATTTCTTGCATTTATTTTAGTTTTAGTTTAGTTTTAGTTTTTTTTATTTATATTTAATAACACTCTAATTTGGTCTCTTTATTTTTACAGATGATATGTTACGTTTGACGTTCATTGGAGGATTGGAGCGCAGAGTTTTGTTGGTTTTACTTTGGATTACATTTTTAGCATAATTTAAGCATTTTTTTAGGAATTAACATGTTTATAGGATTTTAGGTGTTTTAAGACTTGGTTGGGATATACCCAACTTAATTCGTCGCATTAGTGGCTGGTTTTTTAGTAGACCCAAAACCCTAGACTTCATTCCATCATCTTGTTGATTTCACCCTCTTAGTTGAAAGACTTCGGGCTCGCAAGATTTGATTGGAATCTTTTCAGTTAACTCCTATGTTTACTAGTTCTTGCTCTTGTTATAATTGTTCTTTTATAGTTTCCTTAGTCACCTACACATGAGAGATTTTACGCGTTCACTGTTTTTAGAGACTTTTTGTTATGCACGCATTTGTATCATCTTCCTATTCATGTTCTTCTTTACCACTGTCATTTTCTTTTTGTTGGATAGATACATTGACTTGTTTTGAACCTAGAGGACAAGGTTCGAAATAAGTTTGGGGGTATTTTAGGGATTGTGGATTGATTTGGATGGATTCTTTGCGAAAGACCGCAAGTGAGATCATTTATTTTTTATGCGGTTATATGCAATTTATGGATGGTAATGGTGGTGTTTTATATCATTTCTTTCATTTCTTTCATTTCTTGTCCTTTCATATTTCTCTCTCATTTCATTAGGATATGATACACTTTCATGCATGTATTTAGTATAGTTTTTTATTTTATTTTTTTATTTTATATATAGTATTTAAAGTCACCCGAAACTTTGTTCATGCCTTTCGTTGCGGATGAGTAATTTACAGTTGCCTTTTTAACTTGAAACTTACGAAAAATTAGGAGAAACACTCAATCGAGTTCGTAGCTCTACATTTTTATGATTTCATGATTAGGGACTTAGTTGATGGTTGGACTTTGTGCTAGATAACGAAAATGAGCAGACGGTCAAATTTGTGCAAGTTATATTATTTTAACCCACATTGGGGGAATTCGCTTGATTATAGTGAAAGTGAGAAAAGCTAATAGGAGTTTTCTTAGTGTAGAGTGTCCCACAGGTTTCCATAGGAAATGGAGCAAGGAAACTTGTGGTGGGAAAAAGTGAGAAAAGCGGTCCATAGGAAATGGAGCAGGAACTGTATTAATTGAAAAAAGATTTGGAGAAAAAAATTTGAAAAAATAAAGAATAAAATAATAAATAAAGGCGGAAGTTGTGAAACTCCTTAATTAAAAGATTTAGTTCGAGTGCTTTCACTATATTAAGTGAGAATTTTAAACTTGCGTGCTTTAATGTATAGACCAAGAAAACTTATGAGTAGTTGATGGCCTTTGTTTTGACCGAGTCTTTGTCTTGAAAGTGGGATCTTAATTGTGTTTGGGTTGCGAGTCTTGACATATCATAACTCTGAAGTTTCTTGAGTGGCTTGTTAATTTGGTGACTATGTAAATCAAAAGGAACTCCATGAATTTTGAGTCGGGTGTAGATTAGTTGAGTCATTGCATTATTATATTAGGAGTATAGTTTAGTTTGTGTTGTCATTTACACATTTGCTCGAGACGTGCAAAGTTCTAAGTTTAGGGGTAATTGATAAGTCAGTATTTATAGGTGTTTAGTACTTTATTTTAGTATATTTAAATATGGAAAGTCTCTAAAATATATATTTAATTATATTTATTAGTCATTTTTCAGGTGAAATAGAATGCGCGGTTGAATTCGTGGCGGAAAAATACTCAAAATAGAGTATTTACATGTTTGTCGATGATCGAGATCTTAATAGGAGACAACGAGACCAAGTAATGCTCGAGTTCTCATTGGACAACATTGCGCGGTGGGTATAATAGGAGACAACAGACCAAGTAATGCCACCCACGTGGTGAGTTCTCATTGGACAACGGTACAACGGCACGACACCCATTTTCTCTCCTCCAACCAGCAAGCGCCACCTCATGCTCACCATCCCTCCAGCTTGCAAGAAAGGCCGCCAGTTCCACCAATCACATGCTGCCACGTCAGCATCAACAAATCACAACACAACAAACAACAAACTCTCCTCGATCAGCAATTGTTGATCTTTCTCGAGATACGCACTGCACAGTCGCCTAGTGCACGAATCGCAAACCGAACGAACAAGCTCTTTTCCTCACGCCATGTGTCTTCACCTGGTTGGCCACCAGCTTGTCATCACAACATTCCCAGCCAATCAAGACGCGACACGTCAGCGCTCCAGCACAAAATGCACCAATGCGGTTCAGACACGTGGCGGACAACAGATTTTTAGCCCAAAACAACCACAGGATCGTCCTCGGCGCACGAGTCACCTCCCCAACCCCCAAAATTAGTTTCTCTTACCTCTTGAGACCAATTTGGAGTAGTTTTATGTATTAGAACATTAGGTATTAGGAGAGGACATCGATTAATATTTTCTTTAGCATATTTTTTTTGACGGCCATGTTCGGCTAGTCAACTCCTTTCCTAGGTCGGAGGGGAAACAAGTCGTGATCATAGATTCATGGCATATTATGTGAGATCTTTTATTTTATTCTTTTAATTTTGTTTAATTCTCCTATTTTATTGTTGTTGATTTAATAATTATGGTTTAGATCTAGGGTATGTATGTGATCAGTGCATGCTTTTAAGTGAACAACCTATAGTTATTTGGACCATTAGTATCCGTGTAATTGTGCTTTTGGACCAATAAAGTGATGAACATTCACCCGTTTGTCGTCAAACCCTTTTGATTATTGAGTGTGCAAAAATTGAATCTAGGTTAAATCGGAAGCAGATGCGATCCGGTCATTTAGGATTAGTGTTCCCAAAGACTCATATAACTGTGGTTAGTGTGTTAAACCTGATTGGCAGATGTCTAGGGTTATGCATTGATTAGGGAAGTAGTTAATGGCGGACGTCCTAGCTATCGAGATTAAGGGAACGAGGAATTTCTGGCGGATGTCGATTTTCTATAGCTAATATAGGAGAATATAAATTAATGAATTTTTGGGAAAGATAGAAGACCTTGATTTCCATTGAATCTTGATCCTGATTTGTGGAACTGTAGACCTAAGTGTTATTTAGGTGTTTTCTTGAGACTATTTTAAAGTTATTTTAGTTATTTTATTTATTTAGTTTAGTTAGATTAGTTAGTTAAATTATTTATTTAAAACCCCCGATTTTTCCTTTTCGTTGTTTTTAACCTTAGAAAGACAACCAATCTCCTTTTTGCCACTATTCTACAAAATAGTTGGTTTAAGAAATTTATTTTATTGACGCGTTCGACTCGTGTCAACTCCACTTAATCTTCATCGTCTCACCATAGCACGTTTCTCGAGGTCAATCCCATGAAAATTTCATGCATGCACATTAATCTCCATACGCTTCAAAACAAGATCAACTCCTCTACTCATTAACCCACACACGTTTTAAGTATGTGTCGTTGTTCGCCACATCATCACTTTTTTTCTAACGTGTGGGCCCCACCAAATTCGCATCGAAATGCGCTAGCACGGTTTTTGATGTAGAACGGATCCGAGAATATGAATACTCGATTTTGCGTAGTTTTTCGCCCCGATTCAACCGTGCACTTCATAAACCCTGAAAATAATAAATAAAGATAATTATACTAATATTTTAGAGACTTAACAATAAAATTATATAAATAACATATATATAACTACATAATTAACGACTCATCAAATACCCCCAAACTTAAACCTTTGCATATCCCGAGCAAATGTGTAAATGACAACACACAAGTAAACTAGACTTCTAATATAGCTATGCACTAAATAAACTAATCATATACCTTATTCAAAATTCATGGAGTTCATTTGGTTTACATAGTCGCCAAGTTAACAAGTCACTCAAAAAATTTCGGAATTATGATATGTCAAGAACCGCAATCCAAACACAATTAAGATCATACTTTAAAGATGTAGACTCAGTCAAGACAAAGTCCATCAATTACTCACAAGTTTTCTTAGTCTATACATTGAAGCACGCAAGTTTACAATCTCACTTAATCTAGTTATAAGTACTTGAGCTAAATATTTTTATTTGAGGAGTTTTAATAGACTTTCACCATTATTCATTTTATATATATTCTCTATTTTTTTCTCCATATTTTTATTCAAGTAATACGGCCCCTGCTCTATTTCATGTGGAAACCGTTTTTCTCACTTTTTCCCACTACAAGATTCCCTGCTCTATTTCTTATAGAAACATGTTGGACTCTCTATGTTTTGTTTTAAGAAAACTCATGTTAGCCCTTCTCTCTATCATTATGATTAAGCAAATTCTCCAATGTGGGGTTAAGACATTATCACTTGCACAGTTTTGACCGTTTGCCCTTTTTGGTATCTAGCACAAGGCTTAACCATCATACTAAGTCCCTAATCATAAAATCATAAAAATACTTGGGCTACGAGCTCGAACGAATGTTTCTCCTAGTTTTCCCTAAGTTTCAAGTAAAAAAGGCAACCGTAGTGTACTCATTCACAACCAAAGACATGAAACAAAATTTTGAGTGACTCTAAACAATAATAAAAATGAAAACTACACTAAACACATACATGGAAGTGGATAAACTCCTAATGAAATGAGAAAGAAAAGTATGAAGGGACAAGAAATGGAAGAAATGAGGGAATACGGGAAATGAAACGCCACCATCACCATTCGTCAATCACATATAACAACATAAAATTGAAAAGTTTAAACGATCTCACATGCGGTCTTTCACAAAGAAATCCATCCAACTCAATCCACAAATTCTAAAGTACCCCCAAAATTATTTCAAACATTGTCTTCAAGGTTCAAAACAAGTCTAGGAATCCATGCAATAAAAAGAAAAAAGAAAAATAGTGGTTAAAAAGAACATGGATAAGGAAATAAAAAGATGATAGAAAGGCATGCATGATAAAAGTCTCCAAAAACTAGTGAATGCACAAAACCTCTCATGTCTAGGTGACCAAGGAAACTATGAAAGAAAATCATCATAATAAGAGCAAGAACTAATAAGCATAGAAGTTAACTTAAATAATTCCCACCAAATCTTGCAAGCTCGAAGTCTTTCAACTAAGGGTGAAATCAACAAGATGATAGAATAACTCAAAGACCCGCCTCTAATGTGGCGACTTAAGTTGGATTATATCTCAACCAATTCTCAAAACACCTACAACTCTAGTAATATGTTAATTCCCTAAAAATGCTCAAATTATGTCAAAAAATGTAATCCATAGTCAAACCTAGCAAAACTTAAGGGGTGCTCCAATGCCTCTAGTGCTCATCAAACATTCATACACCTGCAAAAATCGAAGAAACCAAGTTAGTGCATTAGTAAATAAAAAAACCAAACCTAAGCTATATTAAAATAAATACAGGAAATAAAGTTGGGCTGCCTTCCAATAAGCGTCATTCTTTTAAGTCTTTGGCTAGACTTGGAGTGATTTATCACGTGATGCCCTTTCCTTTCGAGATATCAACAACGAATGGTGCATCTATAGTTTTGGGCAATGCAACTTGCACGCCCTCCTTCAGAATTGGGAGCTCATTTGGGACCTTTAACACAAAATAGTATGTTGCATCATGATCATCCAACACAAAGGTGTTGGCAGTGTAGAAGATTTGTTAACGCTCATTTACTTCCACTCGCTTGTAAGGTTTAGCAAATATGCATGGAAAGGTGGGTGGCTTCACCAACACCAAAGGTTGGTTTTCCTCGCTCTCTTTCTGCAGCTCCTCTGGCCTTTCTTAAACGACTTCAATTTTCATATCATTTTCCTTCCTTTCATCTCATGCATTGTTAATATCTGACACAATTTGAAAGACTTCAAGTCCTTTCGCTGTTTCACTCCAATAGTCCTCTACCTGTGTAACCTCATTTACCTCAACATTTTTTTAATATATCAACACTCACATTTCTCCTCTGGGCAAAGAATTGGTTGTGTACTACACAACTATTTCTCGTCAATCATATTCTGAAGTGTGGTATTCAATTGAATAAGTTGAGCTTCCAAGTTCTGCAAGCTTGGAAACACAAGCTAAAATTGTTGAAACTCTTCATGAAACCATTATTGAACATCTATTAATTGCTTCATTATATCATCCAAGGAGGTGCTTTGTTGAAACTGTTGGTTCTCTTCATGACACTGTTGATGACTTTGTTGAAAAGGTGGTTCTCTAAAGATCAAGTCATTCATCATGTCTTGTATAGACCTCTCTTCATGTTGAGGAATCTGTGGACTTTGCATGAGCTCATAGAAGTGGGGTTATGGCGATGCATAGCCTGAATAGCGATGTTTATCATACTTTGGATAGTAAGGACAGTCATATGTGGAATGAAAATAATATTCACAAATTTTACAAACCTTGACCTGTAACGGCCCCAAATCCCGAGGTCGCCACGTGGGGAGGCGCCGGCCCAACGGTCCCGTCCGATCCTTGACCCACTGGGTCCCACGCGCCACTGACGCCATTTTCCACAACACGACTCCTTGATTTGCGTGTTAACTCCATTCGTTAAGCAATTAATTCGACAGTTTAATCATTTTTTTATAACATTAAAAACAAAACAGCGGAAGTCTTAAATTGAAACCAATAAAACAATTAAATTTATTATCGTATTAAGCATTATTTTAAGAGCAACTCCTAATGTAGAAAACCCGGGAAATTACTTTGTATATAGACGACAATATTAAACAGTAATATATACAAGTACAGTCTCTATTCAAGTCTCCCATTTCCCAAAAGTAAACAAAATATCAAAATCGCACGTACTAGTAGGTCCTTGACCATGCGGCGATCGATAAAGTCGCCCAAAATGTCCTTGCCCCTACTAGTAGGGTCTGCACTCGACCATCACAAAAAGTAAGATGGAGAGTACAGTTAGTAAGATTCCAACAAAGTACACCGAACATTTATAAGAGAAATAAATAGATATCAATCAACATGTCAAGTACTCATGCGGAAACTAAACAGACAACTGTGCTAAGATCATCACATGAATAAATAACACGAGAGAAACAAACCGTGTACTCCTCCCGATCACACTAAACTGTACGTCGAACCTCCCAGGATCCTTTCGGTGGGTGCCCCACTTCCTTTCACCTGGTTTCCATACCCCCAGGATCCTTTCAAGGTGAAGCCCTCACTTCCTTTCACTGGTTTTCCCGCGTACGGCCCTAGTGTGCCATAAGTACACAACGAATAGCAAAGTCTCGACCTCCAACCCAAATGTGTCACGGAAATCAATAACAAGGAATAGGGGGGATAACATCCAATAACCACGAACATGAAATCAATGATAGAAAAGTAAACCCTCAGTGACTTTCAGATGGAATCTTACGTACCTCAAAAACGCACTCGCTCGCATCTCGATATGCGCACCCACACCTGACTATAGCATCCTAAGTCCATGGTGTCCATTTGTACCATTTAAGTTACTAAATCATGCAAATCACAATTAAAATTAGGTGAAGTACACCTCACCTCCATCGCGTCGTCGACATTCGTCGATTCGCACCCTTCGTCGAGGAGCGATCGGTCCAACAACGCCATCGCGTCGTTCACCGCGCCACCGTCGTCTCCGCGCCGCTGTCGGCACAGCGCTGCTGCCGGCGTCGCTGCCGCACCACCGCTGCTGCCGGCGTCGCTGCCGCACCACCGCCGCTGCCGGCGTTGCTGTCATCGTCGAGCCCCTGCCGGCGTCGTCGAGCCGCTGCCGGCGTTGTCGTCGGCGCCGCTGCTCCGCCACCGGCCGCCGCTGCTGCCGATCCCTGCTGTTCCGCCGCTGTCGGCCGTCGTCGCCGCCGCTGCAGGCCAGCTGCTCGTCCTCGCTGTGTCGTCCGCCGCTGTCCAGCTGCTGCCGATCCCGCCGCTGCGCTGCCGCCGCGCAGCCGCTGCCTCGCGGGCGCCGGCCGTCACCGCCGCTACTGCCTTGCCACGCCGCTGCCGGCCGCGCCGCCTTCGTCTACTCCATCAAGACCGCGCCGCCGCCGCCATCATCATCGCCGCTGCTGGCCCGCTGCTGCGCTGACCGTCCGTCTTCGCGCAGCTGTTGGCCATCTCGCCCCGCAGCCGGCTTCACTGCCGGAGCCGCGCCGTTACCGGTGTCACCTCGCCGCCGCTGCATCTCCTCGCCGCCGTTGCATCCCCGCTGCTCGTGCCTCCGCGTCGACCACCACCGCGACCACGAGCCGATCCCGCCGGAGCTGCTGTGCCGCCGCCGGCTCGGTGCCGTGCCGCTGTCCGCGGCCTCCGCGAAGCCGTGATCTGCTGCCGGTCGACGCTCCACCGCGCTTGCCGCGGGAGTCGCCGCTCACACAGCCGATCTCCTCCGCGCCGGCGTTCTCCCTCACCTGCCGTCTCTTTTTCCTTCTTCTTCCCCGGCGACTTCTCTCTCTTTCTTTCCCTCTCTATCTCCTCTCCTCTCTTTTTTCTCTCACCTCCCGATCACTTTCTCTTTTTGCTCTTATCCAAATGTGTCCTCGAGATTCGTGCGGAGCGGAACTCGAGGCATATCAAAAACATTTATATATTTTTTTAATGTGACCACATTAAAACCACTATAGCCTCGGTCCCACGTCGGCACGCGACTCGAGGCGCGTCCCCGTTCGTGTTTCGGCTCACCAAATTCCTCGCGTATACCAACTCGTAAAACAGCTCAACAATTAGCATTATAATCTCAAATTGGATATTACACATTTCCTCGGTGTCTCCACCCAAGATTTAGACATACGTTTTCCGGCAAGTGAGTCCCACATACGACCCTAAAATGACACGTGGCACGAGTCGAATTTTCGGGCCGTTACAGTCTTCCCAACTAAAAGAAATTTCGTCCCGAAATTTAACTGTAACCCGAATCTCATACTAGAGAATAGCTGAGGGTAGCTTGTCCTTATCGTCGACTCGAGCTCCCAAGTGAGTCCCTCTGTCCTATGATGCTGCCAACAAACTAGGACCTTCGTGAGTTCCCTGTTCCGAAGAATCTGTACCCGAGGGTCGATAATCTCTATCGGTCTCTCATCATAGATCACGTCAGAATGTATCTTCACATGTCCCAACTCAATCGTCGATCTCGGCCCTGACCTAGCGAGTCTCAACATTGAAATGTGAAATGTCGGATGAACCCCAACTAACTCTTCTGGCAAGTCCAATATGTAAGCCACACTGCCAACTCGTGCTGCGACTCTGAACGATCTTATGTATCTTAGCGCCAATTTGAAAAATCTAAACTCTGTGTCATGTCCTTGAACCTCTGATACATCACATCAGCTCTCCGACACTCCAACACACGCGGAATGGATATTGTCGGTACTCTTATTTTACTGTAAATATGTGCCTCTGCGGCATCTGGAACCTCTGACAAACTCATAGTTGTTGCCACCTCGAGTAAACAAAACTCGTATGTCATCTAGCAACTACTGTCTCACTGTCCGGTCCCTCTCATGAGTCCTCAACTAACGCGATAAATAAGCTATCACTATGTCTCCCTGCATCGGTACGCATCCCAATCCGGTGCCACAAGCATCCGTATGAACAATCAACTCTTAGTCCGACTCTGACAACACTAATAACGGTGCAGAAGTCAACTTCTTCTTCAACTCTGTGAAGGCCACATCGCATTCACCTTCTTGGTCAATCTAGTCTTCGGCGCTGCAATTTTGGAGAAGTCATGTACAAGCGTCGATAATATCCTGCAATTCCTAACAACTCTTGATGTTTGTCGTGCACTCTGGTGTAGGCCAGTCGATGACAACGTGAATCTTACTCGGGTCCACTGAAGTACCTCTGTTGCTGATCACGTGTCCTAAGGGCTTCACCTCCGAACGCCAAAACTCGCATTTACTGAACTTAGCGTACAATCTGCGCTCCCTAAATCTCTGGTCGGAATCCTCGAATAAAGTAATGGGCCTAAAGTCGTTCAGTCTCAGCTACGTCCATCGCAAAAGTAAGTCGGTATGTGAATCTCTCCATATATTGCGACACCGTACGGCCACCTGCCTCAGCGTCAAGAACTCATCTATCAGTCTCAGCTGAATCTCAATCGGGGTATACTTCCTTGAATTATGCCCAAGTACTCGGCTCTCCGTGGCGGTTTGTATGGGTGGTCCACCATCTTGCATTTTTTTCTAGCCCCATTATCCACATGAAGAACTGGTCGTCCATCCATGTCGAATGAGTAAACCGCGAACGTGCTGCATGTCAGCGTCGTACTACGTGTATATAAGTATTACAATCAATATATACGCATATAAGTCCTAGTACTACCCGCTCACTTTGCTTCACAACTAAAGTTCTAAAACAAGTACATCGGGTTTCCACATCTAAAATTTTAAATTTTTAAGTCTTATGCTCTTTCAGTTAATTTCCCGAGGTTCCTCGAACTCTCTGATACCAATTTGTAAAATGCCCCAAATCCCGAGGTCGCCACGTGGGGAGGCGCCGGCCCAACGGTCCCGTCCGATCCTTGACCCACTGGGTCCCACGCGCCACTAACGCCATTTTCCACAACACGACTCCTCGATATGCGTGTTAACTCCCTTCGTTAAGCAATTAGTTCGACAGTTTAATCATTTTTTTATAAAATTAAAAACAAAACAACGAAAGTCTTAAATTGAAACCAATAAAACAATTAAATTTATTATCGTATTAAGCATTATTTTAAGAGCAACTCCTAATGTGGAAAACCCGGGAAAGTACTTTGTATATAGACGACAATATTAAACAGTAATATATACAAGTACAGTCTCTATTCAGTCTCCCATTTCCAAAAAGTAAACAAAATATCAAATTCGCACGTACTAGTAGGTCCTTGGCCATGCGGCGATCGAGATAAAGTCGCCCAAAATGTCCTTGCCTCTACTAGCGAGTGGTCCGCACTCGACCATCACAAAAAGTAAGATGGAGAGTACCATTAGTAAGATTCCAACAAAGTACACCGAGCATTTATAAGAGAAATAAACAGAGATATCAATCAACATGTCAAGTACTCATGCGGAAACTAAACAGAGCAACCGTGCTAAGATCATCACATGAATAAATAACACGAGAGAAACAAACCGTGTACTCCTCCCGTCACACTAAATTGTACGTCGAACCCCCAGGATCCTTTCGGTGGGTGCCCCACTTCCTTTCACCTGGTTTCCATACCCCCAGATCCTTTCAAGCCCCCACTTCCTTTCACCTGGTTTTCCGCGTACGACCTATTGTGCCATAAGTACACAACGAATAGCAAAGTCTCGACCCCCACCCAAATGTGTCACGGAAATAAATAACAAGGAATAGGGGGGATAACATCCAATAACCACGAACATGAAATCAATGATAGAAAAGTAAACCCTCAGTGACTTTCAGATGGAATCTTACGTACCTCAAAAACGCACTCGCTCGCTTCTCGATATGCGCACCCGACACCTGACTATAGCATCCTAAGTCCATGGTGTCCATTTGTACCATTTAAGTTACTAAATCATGCAAATCACAATTAAAATTAGGTGAAGTACACCTCACCTCCATCGCGTCGTCGACATTCGTCGATTCGCACCCCTCGTCGAGGAGCGATCGGTCCAACAACGCCATCGCGTCGTTCACCGCGCCACCGTCGTCTCCACGCCGCTGTCGGCACGCGCAAGCTGCTACGGCGTCGCTGCCGCACCCACGCTGCTGCCGCGTCGCGCCACTGTCCACCGCCGCTGCCGGCGTTGCTGTCATCGTCGCGCCCCTGCCCGCGTCGTCGAGCCGCTGCCGGCGCTGTCGTCGGCGCCGCTGCTCCGCCACTGGCCGCCGCTGCTGCCGATCCCTGCTGTTCCGCCGCTGTCGGCCATCGTCGCCGCCGCTGCCGGTCGACTGCTCGTCCTCGCTGTGTCGTCTGCCGCTGTCCAGCTGCTGCCGATCCCGCCGCTGCGCTGCCGCCGCGCAGCCGCTGCCTCGCAGGCGCCGGCCGTCACCGCCGCTGCTGCTTTGCCACGCCGCTTCGCCGCCGCGCCGCCGCCGCCATCATCATCGCCGCTGCTGGCCCGCTGCTGCGCTGGCCGTCCATCTTCGCGTAGCTGCTGGCCATCTCGCCCCGCAGCCGGCTTCACTGCCGGAGCCGCGCCGTTACCGGTGTCACCTCGCCGCCGCTGCATCTCCTCGCCGCCGTTGCATCCCCGCTGCTCGTGCCTCCGCGTCGACCACCAACGCGACCGCGAGCCGATCCCGCCGGAGCTGCTGTGCCGCCGCCGGCTCGCTGCCGTCCCGCTGTCCGCGGCCTCCGTGTAGCCGTGATCTGCTGCCGGTCGACGCTCCACCGCGCTTGCCGCGGGAGTCGCCGCTCACACCGCCGATCTCCTCCGCGCCGGCGTTCTCCCTCACCTGCCGTCTCTTTTTCCTTCTTCTTCCCCGGTGACTTCTCTCTCTCTTTCCCTCTCTCTCTCCTCTCCTCTCTTCTTTCTCTCACCTCCCGATCACTTTCTCTTTTTGCTCTTATCCAAATGTGTCCTCGAGATTCGTGCGGAGCAGAACTCGAGGCATATCAAAAACATTTATATATTTTTTAATGTGACCACATTAAAACCACTATAGCCTCGGTCCCACGTCGGCACGCGACTCGAGGTGCGTCCCCGTTCGTGTTTCGGCTCACCAAATTCCTCGCGTATACCAACTCGTAAACCAGCTCAACAATTAGCATTATAATCTCAAATTGGATATTACACATTTCTTCGGAGTCTCCACCCAAGATTTAGACATACGTATTCTGGGAAGTGGGTCCCACATACGACCCTAAAATGACACGTGGCACGAGTCGAATTTCGGGCCGTTACATGACCTATGTGCATAAAAGAATGCATGTTAGAAAATTGATGTCCATTATGTGACATACCAACCCCATTCACATTGTAATTATGTGAGTCTTCAAATCAACCATAATTGTTGGAGTAGGAGGTCATCACGGAGTTGTCTGCATACATGTTAAGAATAAGGTACTACATAGAAAAAATAAATAAATAAATAAATAAAAAGCCACCAAAGAAAGAAAAAAACAATCCCCGGCAACGGCGCATATAAAATTGACTCGCACCGAACTTGTCAATAAAATAATTATTCCTAGACAAACTATTTTGTTGATAGCGGTAAAGGATTGAACCCAAAGAGATTGGTAAATCCCTTAGAGATTGGTATTCTTTCTAAGGTTCTAAAAGAAAAAGAAAAATGGTGGTTTCGAGAGAAGAACAAATTAACTAATCTAAATAATAATAAAATAAATAAAGCAATGGAAATTGTTTTGAAATCAATTAATGAAAAATACCTAGGTCAAGAAATACAAGTTTGGTTCGATAAAAGATTGGATTTGGTCATCAATCAATGTAAAATATGCAAATCAAAAGTATCCTAATGTAGCTATAGACCCGATAATGTACGCAATTCCTTGCACTTCCTAATCTTGATAGCCAAGGTACGATAGTGACTATTTCCCTAGCTAATCATATAACCCTATACTCAAGCGCATTAGATTTAACACGATGATCGCAATGGAATTTGTGAAGGCACTACACAGACAACTGGATCACTAGTATGTCTATTTAGCCTAGAACCCTAAGGTATTCAACCGTTCCCAAAAGAGGGAAATCAATTGGTAGGGTCAATTGCCACTAATGTGGTCTTATTGCATTAAGACGGATGCTTACGACTCACTGACAAAATAATCAAGGTTTAAATATAAATTTAACCTCAATTAATCAATCAATAACAAAGGGAATATAATAATAATGAAAAGCAATGAAATTAAAATAAATAAATCTCACAAATCCATGGATAAGAATAGTCGAACCTCCCTAGCAGTCTTGCCTATGCCATGAGATTAGAGTCTTATGGATGAAGAATACAAAACAAAAGAAAAGTAGAGAGGAAAAGAGAGAGTAAAAAAAGTCCTACAAGCCGAGAGAGGGAGAGAATAATATAGAAGTCAAGAGAGCAAAAAAATAGAAGCGAGAGAGAATAGAGAGCCAGCCCTCAATTCGCTCCTCTCAAATTATCAATCGTGTTTTTTTTGGTATCGTCCCTCTATCCACTTTCTTTGTGTGTCCCTCTATCCTCCTTTCTATATCCCCTCCACTTTCTATCTATATATATACTAGTTCTAATACGTGCTTCGCATGAATGAACCCGCTTACTACACCCGCGGGACTTCAATCAATTCAAAATTTTGTTATTATACACTCGTGAGGCTACATGCAGTTAATATAAGAAGCTTTTAGTCTTGAATCATTAAAGATGTTCATTTCATAAGAACCAAAAAAAAAAAAAAAGTTCATTTCACATAAAATAGCATGTACTTTGGATCCTATGAAGATAAAAACAACACTTCTTTCCCCCAAAACAAGTCGTTTATGAAACAAATCATGCTACCAAATGTTAGACTTTATAGTATTATTTCATATCGACTTCATAAGTCTTGCGATATTGTCACTTGAAGTTAAAGAACATCAATAACTAGTCTATTTATCAAAAAAATAACTAGTCTCAAAAATCCATTCGTTGTTTGTGGTCTTTCGAGAATTTTCTTTATTAGAATCTTGCATAAGTCATCTTTATTATATAATTTATATTCTTAGCATGCACAATTTATGTCGCATCTCCAATAATTTCAATTAAGAAGATATATATAACTTGTGAAGAGAGTCTAAGATTGATCAAGTGAGTAATCCAAATTGTGAAGTGTATATTAACAAGTTTTTGAAATAAATATGAAAACTTATAACCATATATATTAAATATATTAATTTTTATATTTGAAATATAAATTTAATGTGTCTTAATATGGAAACTCACATTTTCTCAATAGAAAACTCAATTTGCCCAGCATAATAGGTGAGAAAATGTATGGGTCTTAAAATAAAAAATTGGCAATTGTGAGAAAATGTTCCACAAGAGAATTTTGGCTATCGAACGCATAAAAATGTCATGTTCCCTTAGAATTTGTCTTTTTTCTAGGAACATTTTCCATTTTCGTCCAATCAAGCAACTTAAATAATCCTTAAGGTACAAGTTCATTATATACAACCACATTCATTAAGTAGTGAGAACTTCACGTGTGAGGGTGAGAGAAGAAGAGATTGGAATGAAAAAAAAAAAAAAAAAAAAAATTATGTTCCCGATCGAACCGGTCGATCGGGAGGAAGAAGATGGCGCGCATGGGGCCGGGCCCAGAACGGCCGGGCTCGGCCCATGGACCGAGCCTGGACCGTTCTCGGTCCAGGGCCGGCCGGGTCCAACCCGTTTGGGTCGACCCGACCTGCACCCCAAACAAGAAAAAAAAACAATAACATAAAATTTAAAAAAAAAAAAAAAAAAGAAAAAGAAAAGAAAAATGAAAGAAAATTTGGGAAAATTCCGGAAAAATTGGGAAAAATTATATTTCGATAAAATAAATAGAAATTGATAAAGTTCGATGAAAAGAACATATGTGGGAATGTCGGACGCGACTTTTTGCGGGGTTTTGCCTCGAAAAGCGCGAAATAGGCAATTTGGCCTAAAAGGTTTAGAAATTGTTGTATATTGTAATGCTAAATTAAATTATTGATAAATTGACATAGGTTGACACGGGTGATCAATTGGCGACCAAGGACTCGGTGGACTTGGACCGGGGATTGATTACGGGGTAGTGGAGAGCGCGTTGTGAGGTTTGTAAAACCCAAAGGGAAAACTCTCGAGTATTTATTTTACTTTCGTATTTCCATCCATTTCCGTATTCCTTGTGCTTTTAATTACATTCATATCTTGTCATCTTTTGGACGGTTGGTTAGTTACTCCCACCGAATTTTCCGTTGTGTGTCTATGCATTCTATACCATAGCATGTGTATCAGGAGTGCTCGGTGGATAACGACCCGAGGGAACTGCTACATGTGTCGGTGCGTCGTAGGTCTACGCCGGCCACCGAGAGGGATCAGGTGATAGCTAGTTGGGTGCGCCCACTAGTGGGATCCTGGAAGGAAATCCCGAAGTATGGTTTAGTCTGACTGGAACAGACACACACATTTGCACTTTATTGTTATTTACGCATGCGATGCCCTACTTACGGTTGTCTCGTTTACATTCCGTTTCCAACTTGTACGATAAGCTTTGGTGAAGAATGACATGACCTTGTACATGCGAGATATAGATGCTAAGGTAATGTTGTTCTCGGTGGTTGTCTTTATTATTATCATATTCATCTCCACAATTTACAGCTAAATTACTTCCAAATATGAGGCTCCTCCCATTATTAGCCCGTTCATGGCTCCAGGAAGGGATATCAATCCCATTATTATCATATTTCTCCACGTTGTCCAAAACATAGAGAGTGCATGGCTGACAAAAATCCCCTTTTTTCCGTCTCGAATAGTTGCTTAATTAGCCCTTTTCACTGTTAATTAGCACGGTGTTGCTCCATGTGCCAATGTTGTTTGTACCTATGAAAATAGAATGCCGGCCATTTCAAGAGGGCATGTCTCAAATTCGAATATGCTTACATGTAAAAGTATGCCTATATTTTGCCAGAAACAATTAGGCCCCATATTCTAGAGCATTTATCAAAAGAAGGCTCAACCATGCAATTGAATCAAGATTAATCTAAGTTCTGAATAAAACTACATCTAGTAAGTACTCTTCATAGTAACAATTAGGTTGTGGAACTCAAAAGTACTCTTCATAGTAGAAACCAAAGTACCAAGCATGATGTGCACCGCATCGATTAAACACCAACACTTGCACTGAGAGAACTATAATTGTTGTTGTAAATCTTGAAGAATATAACAGTAGAAGGAGCCTCTTGATTAGAGCTTTGAGATCATGAATTCTTTCCTATGTATAAAATAGTTAACTAAAACACCATCAACAGCAAGAGTACCAAGATTACACACAAAAGGGAGCATGAACTGGTCACTTAGAAAGTCATTCTTGCCAATACTAAGATGCATAGCATAATAAGCAAACAAAGATAACTTCATCCGCCCTAAAGCTATGTTAAAACTTAAAGCATTGTTAGCAATTAATTCCCTTGTCATGACTACTCCTTGGAAGGCCTCAACTGCCAATGAGAGATGTCAACACAACACCATAAAAAAATTGTATAGCAGGGCATTACTTAAGGGGAAGGGACCTAAGAATTGATCCTTCAACATCAGAAAAGTAATGAAGAACCACATTAACACACAAGGAGTGAGAGTCAGTATATGGTCTAGGAAGAGAGTCTTGACCTTCTAAGGTTCCATCAATTTCCTAGTTAGTTTGGTGTTAGCAATCCAAATGTACCCAAAAAATGCATATCTATGAAGTGAGTTGGTAACAGATACAATCAACTTATATTCTCCAACTATAGGTAATACAAGATTGAAATTAACATCCCAAAGAACAAGTGTAATAATGAGAATTCACATCTTCATTTTCTCATCTGAAGAACTCTGCTCTATTAGTTGCGCAACTGATATTCATAGTGTCTTACAACTTGATTAGATGATGGAGTACCTAAACCCATCAAGATCAACAACATATGTTTGATCCATAACCCAAGAGTTGAAATAAATCCATAGGCCCCATACCCCCTTGCATCACACGAATATAAGCTTCCATGGAACTTACACAAATACCAGAATCCTCGCAACCACAAATGGACAAAAAATTAAGAGTAGATCAACCACTTAAACTATATACCTACTAACATATGCATCAACCTTTTTCGAAATCTCAACGCCTTTTTTTCAAAGGGGTTGTGACCTAGTTCATAATTTTCGATACCCTATGAGACATCTCTACTTGCAGAACAATCAAACAAACAAAAACTCAGTTAATCAAGAAACCTACCATAAAGAAACCTATGAGAAAGAAAACATCAAGGAAGCAAGAATTCGGGGAGGTTAATAGACCCGAAAAGAGAGAGGGAGACCAACTTGGGAGGATAAACGAATAAAACAACAAAGAAAGCATTAAGAGATAGAGACAGAAACATGCAATGATTCTGATGAGTAATGCATTCTCTTTGAGCATAATCTTCTTCAAGCTTAATATATGCTACTTGATGAGCCCACAATAAAAAGAAGGATTAATGATCATAACACTTTTAACATAAAAGAGAAAGTGTTGAAGCAATATGTTCAACATAATTGCAACAAATGAATAAAAATGCTAGAATTTAGTACTACATATCACTACTTAAAAAGGGAGATGCGAGCATATGTCAAATTCTTAGCCTCATGAAAATTAGTATTTTTAATTTGAGGAATAAATCGAAAGATTTGCCATATGAGTTAATAATAACTGATAAGATCACCAATATGTTATGAGCCACCTTGTTAAAATTGTCAAGTAGTAGATGCTACTATAATGCCATTGCCCAAAAAAATCATAAACAAAACTACGCAACATGCCAATCTCCACTTCAATTAATCAAAATTAACACAATAAAATGAGAAATAAATCTGTCGATAACCTGTCCATCTCCACTTCAAAATTAACCAAAAAATAAGGCTCTAACATCGAAAACTAAACTTTCAACACAACCCTAAATTACCTAATTGAATGATTACCATAATTAAGTTCCAATTAAGTTAGGATTCCGTTGAGGCTATATTTTTGTTGATTACTATAAGTTCATGAATAAAATAACTCTAATCATCCAAAATCGATTGATCTTTACAATTCCTAAATTTGAACGACGATTAATCAAAAACTCAATTGCATTCACGATCAACATAGAAATCAATAGAAAAAAACCCTTCACCTGATATAATTGAATCGATTTAAGAATATGAAATGTGAAAGATACACAGAGCACCTCTACCATTGAAACCACTGCCTGTCGACACCCAACATGATAGCAATTATCAATCCTCATCAACACAAACACATGAACCTATGAAAAGGATTTCAACTTTTCATTATAAAAACGCCCAAACGACAACCAAAGAATCGGTCCTCAAATCAAAATCCTTCACCAACTCCTGGAACTCAAACTTACCAACCCGATTCCCACCCTTCTCCTTCCAAAACAAGGTATTGAAGAACGCGGGGGGAGAGAACAAAATTGGTTTTTTTGTAAAACAGATCAAATTAGTAAATAACCCATAAGAGATCTCACACAATCGGAGGGAGAATCACATGAGACTTTAAGTTGTTGTACTTTAAGTTGTTGTTGAACTGGAAGAGCTTAAAGGGTACAGAGAGAAGGCGAGTCCAAATATTGGGATGAAAAAGGCATAAAGGTAACTTTGCTTACGACTTAAAAAGTTGATATTCCCTCTTTAATATATTTGATAGATATATATGTATAACTTATGCTAATAAAATAATATAAAACCAAAAAAAAACCAAAAATAGAACCCTCCAACTCTATTTTCCTTAAATCTTGCAATGCACGAACGTGTCTACTCTACTTGATCTTCATCGTCTCACCATGGCACGTTTCTCTAGGCCGATGTCATGAAAATTTCATGCATGCACATTAATCTCCATACGCCTCGCCACACCGGATCAACTCCTCTACTCATTAACCCACATACGTTTTAAGTATGTGACGATGTCCGCCACATCATCACCCTTGTTCCTCATGTGTGGGCCCCACCATATCCGCCTCAGGATGCGTGCTAGCGCGATTTTCGATGTAGAACGAATCCGAGCATATGAATACTCGATTTTGAGTAGTTTTTCACTCCAAATTTGATCACGCACTCAATAAACCCTGAAAATAATAAATAAAGATAATAATATTTTGGAGACTTAATAATAAACATATATAAATAACCTATATATAATTGCATAATTAACGACTCATCAAGTATATATAACATGTATAATTGTATCTAAACATATATAGCGCATGAATTAAATTATAGTGTATATAGTATATATATATATGTTAAATATGATATATATCTCCATTTATAGTATTATCTAAACATATATTAATTTAATTCAAGATGCATCGCAATAATGGTATCTAAACATATAGATGTGGATAGAAATAATTTAATAATTTAATAATGGTAAGACTTAAAATTAATAATTATAAACATATTTAATTTTTCAATACTACTTTTAAAATGATTAATTATTTGTATGTACACAAATAGCTTATTTGTCTTTTTTCTCTATTTCTTTTTAAGGCAATGGTCTTAGCTTCATGTTTTTAACTATGTTATGAATAACAATAGTCGTGCAACAATCAAAGTTTTATTTTTTATTTTTTCTATAATTTTTAAAGAAGGTCGCGATAGCAATCTTGAGTGTTCACTCTGGTTTTATATTAAAATAGGTTCAATGTTCAAACCCAATATTTTAAACATAAAGAATATGATTAATCAATTTTAGTCATTGTTAGTTGGTTTAATCATAAATAATATAATTAATCATTGTTAGTTGTTCAAATATTATCTAGTGAAATTGATTTAATCATTGGGTGGCCCAATGGGTGGCCCAATGTCACCTTACATAACATCGATACTATGATATGTAGGTACTTGGGTGGTTTCGTAGTAGAACTTAATCCCTACATGCATGAATTGGGCAATGTAAGCAATCTTATCTGTTTAATTTGTTCCATGATCTGTAGAAATGCACGTTTAGTCTCGCATGCGTAACTTGGATGTTTGTTCTTGATGATTAAAATTGGAAGTAAATTAATAATTTTTGTAACTTCAGGTCGTATATATTACTAACTGCCAATCCTCCTCATTATAGGATTTGTTCCAAATGCATTTGTGGAGATGACATTTCCAAATGCATGTGAAACTGCTGCCAATAGGTGATTCTCTATTAATGCCAGTTAGCGAGATTGCTCACCCATTATGGGTGGTTTGGCTTTGTGTTGATGAAGGTCATTAGTGATTATAAGTTGGCATATTTTGGTATGTAGTGAATTTGTTTCTACTTCTGAAAGAAATCAAATTATTTACTAAATCTATAACAATTGTTATTTGTGCGCATTTAGCAATTAATGGCCCGTTAATGACGGCTGGGATGACACATGTCCCAAGGAGCATTAATCACGTAGAGTGTTCATCCATCCGGTAGAGCACACCCACTATGACGACCCCTCCCTTAATCTAGGGCACCATCTGGCCTGATCCCGTCATTAAGCCTTAACCCTGGCCACGTAGAACTTAATGACGTATTAGTCAATCTTTCTAATAAACCTTGCACCATTCTCATGACTAAATAGTATTTCAGAGTTAACTAAAAATTTTATACAATTTAAAATTATTCATCGGAAGTCTTGACAAATTAGCGAAAGTCATTCATATAGAACCTAAAGTCATTCATATAGAACCTAAGTGTGGAAACTAGGAAACAAAAATCATATATACCAAATACATATATATAAAAAACTGGGTGATAACTATATATCAACATGTGTTTTGCCGATCATTCCTATTTCGACATGTGTTTAAAAAGAACAAAAAGGGAAATGTTTCCATATTGTTTATACTATCTCATAACCCGTAGTATACATCCCCAAAAGTGTATGAAAGACATATATATAAGTAATACAACAAAACTAGAAACCTACAATAAAACACGGTAGACTCAGACAAATAAATCAAGATTTAAACTCCTCAATACCCATAAGCTCGAAGTAGTCGTCGATCTTCACCTTACTCTCGTGGACTCCACGCTACTCGATGGATTACATCCACCGTCATAAAAAGGACTACGGTAACCCGGCCGACGTGGACATCGCCGTTTCGGTCGCGCCTATGGGTTGTGCGGGTTGTCCGCTTCATACAATACGCGCACTACGTAACCCGGTCGACGTGGACATCGGCCGTACAATAATGTAGAAAGTAACACCGAGAGACTTTTTTGAGAAATTAATTGTAAACTACCCCTATCCACATTTCCAAACACAAAAGAGAACATTTCATAATACATACATTTATTATATAAAAATAACTATAGATACACAAACATATTATCGAACAATATAACATGAATGAACTATTCCAATGAACCACACATATTAAATTGTGTACCTAACACATTAGCCCAGTAATACCATATTGATCACATAGACTTTAGGTATTGATCACATAGGCCTTGTGTAGTCATTTATTTAGCCTTGGGTAGTCATTTATTTAGCACGACATATCGACCTCATGTAATAGGTCAGCGCACATAATACTTCGGGACGTCACTTATCATTAGGCATTCTTCTTATTAGTTGTGAAACACGGCATATCGACCTCACGTAACAGGTCTACACACATAGTACTTCGGTATTACCCTTATTGATCGCTACTTATCATTTGGCATTCTCTTGATTATTAGTTATGAAACACGGCATATCGATTGATTATTAGTTGTGAAACATGGCATATCGACCTCATGTAATAGGTATGCACACATAGTACTTCAGCATTACCTTTATTGGTCGTCGCTTGATCATTTCACACATTGGCCTAGATATTAACCTTCAAGTAATAGCTTATATAGCAGTGCACGTAGGTACTATCCTTATTAGTTGTGAAACACGGCTTATCGACCTTATGTAATATGTCAGTACACATAGTACTTCGGTATTACCCTAATTGGTAACCGCTTAATCATTTCATCAACATTATATAATAGGTACGTGACACTAACTAATCAGTATACCGACATCCCCGAGTCTCATACCCCATGAGCCGCGTATACCCCAAACCACATCATAAACTTAAATACACATATTCTAATTTCACAACAATCACATAATAAGATAAAACACACCAATCATAGCACTAAAAATTCAGCAAGCCAAACAGTTCAGTCGAGCAATAATGAAAGAATGAAATGGAGAGAAACATCTCAATTAGTTTACTTACCTCTACACATATTTCCTAACTAATCCGGCCTATCCACACCTCGAAACACGTAGCTAAACCTCTGAGACTATTCTTTAGGCTCCTAGTACCATTAGACGTGTTTTATAACATGTTTAGACCCTCAGTTAAGGTGTTAAACTTGTTTAAGGTGTTTAAGTTCTAGTTAGGAAATTGCAGATTTTATGTTGTCAGGGCACCAAGCGCGCTAGGTGGAATGTCTAGCATGCTAATGACCTCATTAGCGCACTAGTCAACCTGATTAGCGCGCTACACACAGGTAGCGCACTAGCAAGCACACTTAACGCATTAATTGCTAGAAAACTCAAAATTATGTACTTTAAATTGTTGAGTTTTCTCTACATATTGCAAAGTCCAACATCTTGGGATCTCTTGTACTACACTTCCAGATACCCTAAAACACCCACAACAATAGCCATACTCAAATTATATCACAAATTCATTAACTAATCATAAAGCTAATAGTTTAGCTAAGCTTACCAAGTTGTTGAATACTCCTAGCTTGATCAACACCTTCAAATCACTAACTAATCTTCATCACCTTGCTAACTGTCTCTGATCTTCTTCTCTACTTTGCTTCTACAGCAAGTTTTCAATTGAAATGAAATGAAATGGTTTGCATGAGTTGATCTTTCCAATTTTATATATATGAATGGGATAAGATTGATTTATAGCCATTGATCTCCATGCACACACGTATCTCAAAAAAATTCAATTGTTTAGGCCTTGCCACAATCCCCACGAACTCTCACATACCTCCATTTAGCTAACACCAATTGCAACTCAATTGGTCTCTTGATGTGTCAACACGTATCTCAAAGAACATCAAGTGGTTATTGTTTTAACTTGTTAGCTTAGGTACATTTATCGTAAATCAACTATAGTTTTATCAAATTTAACTAGCCACATCAACTTATATTAGCTTACTACATCACTCTCTACCCCGATCCCACTTTGACACGCATATCGAGGCGCGTCCCCGCTCACGTCACGCCATCTATACACAAATAGGAATGACTTACTACTTCTACACATACAATGCACCAACCATACATCATACCACAAACAATACATTACTTGGTCTTCGTGCCGAGTGTTAGGTTCGTGTACCCGTTCTCGAGCCACGTCATGGGTCGGTGACCCTTAATTATGGACCAAATCCACTATTAGAAATTTGGGCTGTTACACCTGCCCTTTCAACTTGTCAAGTCGTCTCATCAATCAACGTGATGACTAGCCCTATAACGCCACATTTCGCTTGAAGTGAGGCATGGTTTCGCTCACTACTTATGAAGCCCACTACAGGCTGCATAATTAATTTACCTTCTTACCCCTCTCTTAACCGCTTTTCATCCAACCAAGCATACTTATCTCCATTTCATACTTTCTGTGTTCTTCCCCATTTCGTTCAAATTCAATTTCTCTCTTTCTCTCTCCTTCAACTTTCTTTTGAAATGGCTGGAAGTAAGAGATCATCGAAATGGAATGACTCAAGTCCTCTTCGAAATCAAAGAAGGCTAGGAGATTGAGTCTGCCTCTGAAATTTAAAGTTGACAAAGTCCGGATAGAAGAAGTCTCCTTCTCTGGATATCATGAAGTTCCGAACGGAAGAGGCAAAGATCGCCCTCAACACCAACTACTCTGAAAGGGTAACTCGTCGCACTTGTAGTATTGATGTTCCATTCTTTAAGAGCACTCATTTCAAAGTTGTTCAGTATTTCAAAGCCCGAGTTGAGATGAGTTTATTAGTCTTTCATGCATCATTTATCCCCGTTTGATCAAGATGTTTTATGCAAACCTTTACACCCTTAACCTCTCCATGCCCCTTGTCTTCAAATGCGAAATTACAGGCACCAAATTTCTTGTGTCCCCCGACATCATTACGAACCATTGTGGTATGTCCAAAGGCGACTTTGAGTAATACCACATTCATGCATCTGTTATGGAATACGGGTTCACTCCTAAAAAGCCCTGGCACAAATTTATGGTAAGAAATAATTTCCCTCAAGGTTCAAGCCTAACATGAAGGACTTAACCCCTGATGCCCCTCATCTCCATAATTTTGTCACTTACACCCTCCTCTCTTAAGAGAGCAATCACGCCTCTATACTGAAAATAGACCTCTTCCTTATGTGGTGCCTTCTAAATAGAAAAAGAAGTTGACTTGTCCCACATTATCTACTGTCATCTTCTTAATGAACGTACAAATGTACGGGCTCTTTTGCTCTATAGGACGCTATTGACCAAATTCTTTCATACACACCTAAAAGAGGTTTGTGCCTCTGAGATTGACATGAAGAAGCCGACCACTAATGACAAATTGTCTGAAACCAATTTGATACTGATGGGATTTGTTTACAATGATGCTTAGGAGAAGTAGGTGACCAAAGATGAGAAAATGAATGCAAATAAGATTAATGCTAAAGATCGTGCCTCTCGGTTTGTAAGTGCCACTTCATGATAAGGTCGAAGAAAAAGACAATTCTGGTGGTGTCAAGTAGTAAGTCGGAAGGGGTGAACAAGAAGATGAACAGACGGAGGAAGATGGCTTTTTTTATAGTGACGATGGTGAAGGAGACAACAGCGATGGGGACGATGGGGATGATGACGAGGGCGACAATAAAGGGCAAGAGAGTGAGGGTAACGCTGCCGAGGAAGATAATAATCATGAGCAAAGTTCTTCCAATGACGATGATAGGGGAGACGATGGGGATGATGACTATGTCCTATATGGGAAGACATAGTATGATTATATGGAGGGAGATGTGGATAGAGAGGTGGGTTTAATTTTATCTGCCACCGAAAAGGAAGGATTTGAGCATGCTCTTGTTGAACATGCTCTTGTTGAACATGCTCTTGTTGAGCATGCATGCATTGAGCATGCTCTTGTTGAGCATGCATGCATTGAGCATGCTGGAACCGAACAAGTACGTGTGGTTCCAGTTGATCAGCAACATGAAAGGCAAGATGTTGAAGCAATCGTTGAAGAGGAACATGTGGCTATTGCTGCTGCTGCTGCAGCCAAGGGAACAAATGAGGTAGGTAAGGAAGATGAAGATGAGGATGTGGTTGGGCTATCGAATGCTACTTGGGGAGCAAGATGGGGCGGGACCATCAAATGTTGTTGGCGGAGCAAATAGGGTGGACCCATCACAACCTCGTGTATATTTTTTGCTCAGCACGATACAACGAGATGTCTACTAAACTCTTGGACAACTTGATAATAGGGTGAACACCGTAATCGGGACTCTTGCTTCTTTTATACACTGCGTGGATGATAGGCTTGACCACGTTGAGAGACAGTTAGAAGCAATGGCCCCATTGTCGGACATGATACATCAATAAAATGGAAGGCATGTATTCACTTTGCCAACCAACCCAATGTTATGCCTTTCCCTGATTTATCGTCAATTGTGGTTAATCTTTGCTAAGAATATACTGATATTTTTTCAAGGTTGAGGAGGATTGAAGACTTGATAGGACAAACTGGAAGACATTAGTGAGGTGTTGCACGGACTTCAGACAAGTTCAACGTCATGAAGAACAGGGCAAACAAGGTGGTTTACAAGACGAACATTTCAAGGATGATCTTTCACGAGTTCGTCGACCACTTCAGCCCAATGATTGATAGGTACGCGATGTCCTTAGTAGAGCGCGAGAGGGGCAAGGAACTCAAGGAAAGTACAAGGTCGATCGCGTAGACCTGGACAAACGACAAAGTAATTACGCACCCCCTAACCCACAATCTCTCCTGAAGTATTTCTCTCTTAAAGGGTTAGGATAAACAATGGTGTTTTATTATCTTGTTTGGTACAATGTTATGGATGACTGTAGTAATCTTTTGAACAATTTGCATACCATTCACACATCTTTGGTATCCATTTAATATCTTATACATATGTGTTTACTATTTCTTATGATTGTCAACACCACATGCAAACATCTTTTGCCACTGTTTAATACCTTATACATACATGTTTAATTATTGCTTATAATTGTATAGTATACACATATCCTCAGCCATCTAAACATATTTTACTTATACATGCATGCTTGTTGATTATTTTAGCGCTTATTTCTTATGCAAGGATGGGATGGGATACAAATCATGATTGCACATACTCAATCAGACCATGTTTGAGCTTATGCCCAAACAGAGCATACATAGCATTGCTCAACATGCTCAATTAACCAGCTTTAGCTCAAGTTATGCAAATAACCATGTCATAACCACTACCATGAACATATTCCAAAAACTATAATGTATCATAGCATAGAGATAGGGACTTCCAAAGCAGAACGAAGTTTCTGCAAGGCATAAACTACTACCAAACAACAAAAATACTAACAACCTATCTACCAAAATAACATACTGATAACTTCCTCCTCAACTACCATTGTTTTAAGTGGTGTGGATGTAAATCACCTCAATTGACTACATCATGTCCTCCCTGACCCTAAACGTTCTTTCCAAAAGCTCTAATAGCTTTTACACCATCTCGCTTGAAGGACCCCTAACCTCATTTTGTTGCCTTAGTAATATATTATGCGGCATCTCTGTTGACTTTCTAGCCCACATGAACAGGTTGCAGTGATCGTTGGAGCATCGAAAGAAGTATTGGCCCTTGTTAAGGCTTTCCTTTTTCACTTTCTTGAGGACGACAACGCCTTCATCATATCGGTAACACAATTTGTCTTTATTGCAGTCATAAAAGGAGTGGCTCTCTGCTCCACAAAGGCAGCGTGGTACACATGCTTTTTCCATCTTCTGTGTGCTTCAGCTTCAGGAGGAAGATGGTGAATTTGATGAAGAAGAGCTGATAGAGTCCAATGGAAGAAAGAAGCTCAGCATTTATGAACTGACTTTCATTTAATTCATAATTGGATAAAAAGCAGATTTTTCGTTGTTTGAGGTGACTTAAATTAGATCATTCACTATCATCGAGGGACCCCATTTCGTCCCTTTTATTGACACAAACAAGCTTACATGGTGAGGTGTCTCATGAGGTGTAGTGAGGTGGTGCGACACCTCAGCCGTGTGAGCTGACCGTTTCTACAAATCGTGTTAGTAAAACATTTCCATATATTAAACGATATATGGGGTGCGAAGATTTAGAGCTTTTTTTTATTTCAACCACCTAATACCCAAACTTAATAATTTAGTCCGGGCAGTTGAGCGTGCCCCCGCCTTAATCTCGGGTTCATGGATCTCACTTATACCGATATTGTCCCCAACTTAACCACCTTCAACTCACATGGTGAGGGGTTTTTACTCCAAAAGACCTCGGTATTATTTGGGGAAAGATAACAATTTAAGTACTTCTTTATTAAGTGATACTTAACCGATGTGGGGCTATTATTCGGTCCCCACACATCCTAACAATCTCCACCTTGGACCATAATCTTAGATGCCTTTACTCTACCTTAGACCGACTTCCCTCCAAGATGTTTCACCGCATAATTTGTCATCGCTCATCTTGAGGAGAGACGACTCGAGGAACCCGCGACTACTAACAGATATGCCTTATCCCAGCTGAACCATCAGCTCTGATACCACTTGTTAAGCCCACCTGCGCCTTTATCCGCGGGTCCGTAGATCTCACAAGTACAGATATTGTCCCCAACTTAACCACCTTCAACTCACAGGTATGGGGTTTTTACTCCATAAGGCCTCGGTACTATTTAGGGAGAGATAACCACTTAAGTACTTCTTTATTAAGTCACGCTTAACCGATGTGCGACTATTATTCGGTCCACACATCCCAACACGGGCTCGAGCCGGGTCGGTCCATTAAGTGATTTTTGTGTTGATATATAAATCTCTAACGAGGTGTGTCCTTTTTTCTGTGGAAAGGTGTGTCATTTTTTTTAAGCTTTAATATCATGGTTATCTATAAAAGCCTAAAAATTATGGCTTCTTTTTTTTTTAAGAAAAAAACTATACTGTTCAATTTCATAAAATAAATACAACTCGATCTTGGATAATCAGTACAAAACGTCATAGTTCAAAACGTACATTACAAACAATTAGCTTTTTTTGTTGTTTTTTGGCCAAATAGAATAATCAGCTTAAAAGTGGCTTCGTCATATATATAGATTTTACTATCATACTCACCGTTTTAATATTACGGTCAACATTCACATTCAAATTCTTGACAGTTATGTCAAGAGTTACAAGTGTGGAGATGCCTAGTTGGATAGCATCATTCCAAGTAAGAAAATTCATTTGTAGTGCCAATCTAGCTAAGGTATGAGCCACCTGAATATTGGTTTCTCGGGATACATACCGATGTTGCGGTTTGAAGCAGTTTTGAAAGAAAAGAAGAGATAATCTATATCTATTCTATATTCTATATTCTATAAATTATTCTATAAAGTTGAAGGAGAAAGAAAGTTTCACATGCTCTCTCTTTCTACCATTTCATTTTTAAGATTTTCTCAATTTTTCTATTTTTTTATTTTAAGATATTTGTATATTTGTGTTATTTATTGTTTTAAGATATATTCACCCCCCATGCATATTTTTGAAACACGTAAAATCAAACTTTGAACAATCAAACAACGATCTAATTAATGAATTATTCATCAATGCATTTAGTCTCTGTTTCGAATTTTACACCGTCAATTTGGTTACCGCAACATTATTTATATATACTGTTTACGGCACTGAAGTAACAATTAAGTTCGTTTGAATTCTTTTTTTTTTTTAATGAAGGGTTACTTCAATGATTTATAAGTAAATATTTTTTTAACCCTCTATTGTATATTTTTTTCTAAGAAATATAGGTTGATTATTGTGAATTGTAATTTTAATTGTAAAAAAATATTACAATTTATTCATATAAATTAATTTATTAACTTTCTCTTAAAGTTTTAATAACTCCTGCGCAGAGCGCAGGAAATCGACTAGTTAAGTATAAGACGAAGCAAAGACCCATATATATTGGCATAACATAAAATTAACATTCTTCGAAGTTTGATAAAAATAATCGAATTAATTAAATTTTTTTGACCATTGAATTAAAGAATTAAATGTAAACAAAATTTTACAAAACTTCCCTCGAAGTTAAAAAGTAAAGATAAGATATATAAATTTCAATGTTAAATATATGAAAAGTGAAATACTATATATATACATAAAAGTCGGAGGAGAGAGAGAGAGTTTCAGATGCTCTCTCATTCCAGCATTTCATTTTTAGGATTTTCTCAATTTTTCTATTTTAAGATATTTATTTATTTGTTCTATTTAATGTTTTAAGATATATTCATCCTCACATGTTTTTGAACAACAAAAAAGCCAACCTTGAACAACCAAACAACGGTCTAATTAATGAAGGGTTTCTTCAACGCATTAAGTCTCCATTTCGAATCTTGCACATCTCTTTGGTTACCACAATATTATTTATACTACTTAGGGCATCGAAATCACAATTAAGTTTATTTAAATTCTTTTCTTAGTTAATGAAGGGTCGTTTCAATGTAAATTAATTTATTAACTTTCTCTTAAAGTTTTAATAAATCTACGCAGAACGCAGGAAATCGACTAATTAAGTCAAGTTAGAAAATAAAAGAATAAAATTTAATCTCATTTGTATGAAATGGATTCTAGAAAAATGCGTTGAAAAAAGAAATGTATAATATCCATTATAATGATCAAATTTATCAAAATTGATGTTTCGAAAACTTAAGATCAAGTATAGATAGAGAAACTTCAAATATAATAATATAAAAACATATGTTTTTTAATGTATTTTGATAAAATTTAAATGTTCTCTAACACTAAAATGAAGTTATTTATACTTCTCTATCATGTAGAAATTTACAAAAATTCCCTACGTCGAATCGCACTTCTTTGAATTAATTCTATATTTTACATGAACGAAGTTATAGACGAAGTCAAGTTTTCGATCCTTGGATATACCCGAAAAAGAAAAATTATATATATATGGCTTCAAATATCAATGAAGTAGTAGTCCTTTAATTCTATTAAAAAACTAAATAGCTAGGCTGAAAGGACTCGATCACTTCTCTACAAGTTGCACTGAAAACAAATTAATTACCAACACAATGAAAATACAACATCAATCGATTCTCAACTGACCCATCCTAAACTGGCTTTAAGTACCTAGGATGCTGGTCATAAACAAGGCCTAAACTCGACAATGTTTGCCCCTCGATGCGCGAACGAAGACTAAGAAACTCGTCGACAGAACAAGGTAGCCTTAGAGGGCCCGATGTCCTGTACCCATAAACCTCTCGTGCCCTCTCCATTAGAGGCTTAAATAGAGGATTGTGTAGATAAGACATAGGTATCACAAGTCGCTCTAGTTTATCATCTTCCAATCCAACCTTCACTGCTAACCATCCCTTCTTCGCCTTCATCTTCTTCTTCTCTTTTCTCTTGGCCTCCTCTTCATTGCTATGAAGTATGCGTTGCGGCACAAATAACATTGAAACCAAAATGTGTTTGTATGTGTGTAGTATTGATGAGAGGAGGAGAGGGAGAGAAAGAGAGTTGAAGAGAACTCTACGTACAAATTTAGGGTTGAAAAATAATGAGAAAGAATTGATGGGATTTAAGAGGAGTGAAGTACTTCCTTTTGTTTGTCACAAAGTGGTGAGAGCTGGAATTAGTTTTTTAAGTACGTGTTCATAACGTTTTCTTGTGCGGTTCTATGTTTTGTATTTTATATGGTTGCATAGCAATTGGTACGATTAGTACGGTGTGACGACCTCGGCGAGGACGCATATAGATGTGGCCCAATTTCCTTGTTGCCTTTCAAACTCTTTTTTTTTTTTTTAAAGTTAATTAATTTTGTTCATTCTTTAAAATATTACATAATAAAAAACTTGATGATCGGACTGAACCTTTGTTTTGTACGTAACATAAAATTTATATATATATATATATATATTTAATTTGTGTAAGAAGTTGAGTTGAAGACAAATTAAGATTTATAGCCAAAGCATTTCTCTTGAGATGGTAGATACATCATTTGCCAAAAAGTTAGGTTTAGGAAGGTGGTTTGAGTTCGACTCTCACTTAAGTCAAAAAAAAAAAGACAGACTTATAAGTTAAGATTTTATTTGCATTGGCATTTGAAGAAATAACTAATCTTAAACTAAAACTTGCATATGAAAAATTAGTCTCCCCACGCTCTTAAGACTTTGAATCGAGCCTAACAAATTAATCTTAGTTATAATATGACTTAATTAACATGCATGCAATCTCCAAGAGAAGAGGGCCCTAGGTGAAGTTTAAAAAAAAAAAAAACAAAAAAAAAAAAAGCAAAAAGCAAAAACAGAAGGAATGGACAAGCAAAACAAGTCTAAAGCTACGCTCTAGGTGAAGTCGAGTGGCCCATAAATTTAAAGCTCAACAAGAGAGAAGACGGCTCGGTGAAAACCACTTAGACTCAAAACAACACGTATACAAGCTCAGTTAATAACCAAAAAAGGACACATACGCAATCTAGCTAGGTTCATAAAAAAAGATCCCTCTTGTTAAGGTCATATCCTTGATGACATTATTTGGTTTTTATTGTCATTAGTTGAATTATGTAAATGACGTATGAAAAATATGTTTCATATGCTAAATGAAATGAACCAGAGATCAGTTACGATGTTGTGATCTCCAAATCAATATTGTAGGACTTATCCACGAATCGGTTATATATGGATAATGACAAGGTTGTTGCAACAAGGAGTTTTGTTGTTGCAACAAGGGCTCTGGATCGAACAATTGCGAATATGATCTTATTTACTTCAACTGAAGATATGCAGTTAAAAGATATGATATTAGACACATTAACCACGTGAAGAATAAGTTGGAACATGGTTTTTATTAAGATGATGGATCAAGGATCATTTGAGATAGTTAAGATCAAGGGTCCTTCTTTATCTATTTATTCCAAAGTTATGAGTTGTAATCAATTTGTTTACTTTTGTAATTCAGTGAACGTGTTGCTCAATTCATTTGAGTTGTAATCACCAAGGAAGCTTGGGTATTCCAATGAAGGGGAGCCTCACCACGCAATTAAGTATCAAGAAACTTGTGTAAAGTGTATAGGAGGAGTGAAGAAGATGAAAGGAGGATCTCAGTGAGGGAGTCACGTGAAGATTCATGCATCCTTTATTCTTTACTTAGTGGATTTTACGTCTGGCGTGGCCCCTCAAATGTAGGTCGTAGACCGATTGCGTAAAAAAATTTCTTGTGTTTGGTTTTATTTGTTTACTGTTTTATTCAATTAAGTACTTGTATTGTTACTTATTTCCCTGTTGCAACAACACACATTCCTGTTGTAACAACAATTGGTTATTTCAATTGGTATCGAGCGAGGCATTGTAGAATCTTTGTTTACAAAGAACATAGAGATTTGTATACTAACCATGATGTCTCAGGGAAATCAATCAGATCAGCCAGAGGGTATGGCTAAAACAAGACCACCACTACTCACCAAAACAAACTACATGGATCTCTTCCGACTAAGTATAATGTAAAATTCGGTGGCAGAGTACATGATAAAGCTTAAAGATATTGCCAATCAAGCACAACAACCTGGCAAGAAGTACTCAAACAAGAAGATAGTGTAGAAAGCAATCAAATCTTTTCTAGTCAAGTATAATAAAAGTCGCTTCCATCCAAGAGAACAAAGGTTCTAAGGATCTAAAATTCGAAGAACCGATCCTTCACAACTTATGAAATGCATCTCACCCAACAAAGAAGTCCAAAGAACTGGCACTAAAGGCTACTGCTCAATACCACCCTGGTGATAGAATTATCAGTGAAGAAGATGACACGGCTTTACTAACTCATAAATATAACAAATTATTTCGAAAATTTCAGGGAATGAAGTCATTTGCAAAGGGAGACACCTCGAAGAAATAAGTGTAGATCAAAGCTATCGACAAAAGCAAAATAAAGTCCAAAGAGTATGGAGGACTTGGCCATTTTCAACATGAATGCCCATTTAGGAGAGAGAGGATAAGTCACTTGTATCTATTTGGAGTGACTCAAACTTAGAAAGCGAAGAAAATCATGTAAATCATTACGTTAACTTCGTTGTTGCTTCAAAAGTTCATGTTCCAACCAAAGTACCTATTACAATAGATCAGCCTGGTGCAATAACCAAGACCAATAGATCAAAACTTTCCTTATCAAACGAAGTTGTCAATGACTCTGATGATTCAGAATTTGAACTATCTAATGACACTAATCATGCAGAAACCTATGTTGAGATACTAACAAAATGAGAAAAAATAGTTGAGTGTAACCAAGCACTGCAACTACTACTATCTGAAAAAGAAAAAGAGCTAAATAATTACATAGCAAAGTTGGAAAAAGCAAAAGATACTTTGAAGAAACTCAACAAAAGAAAATCAAAGCTTGGCGACATTTTACTGCAAGGAAAGGGGTATGGCAATCACAAATGCCTTGGCTATGTCAATGGGTCATCCTAAAAAACTACACAAAATGAACCTGTGAATTTTGTCAAGGCCGCACAAGTCATCACACTCAGGGAGACACTCGATGTTGAGCAGAACAGTCAGTCCAAAAGGAGGTATCATTCCAGTTGTTACTATTATGAAATTCTAGGACACATTTGACCAAGATGTTTTAAAATGATCAGGGAACTGACAAGAAGATAGCATGAAATCACTAAAAGGCAGAACAAAAAAAAAACTCTCAAAAAAATAGGTGCTCAAGACGATGATGAAGTGTGAAGTTACTTAGATGTCTCTCACATCCTTAACAAACTCTGAGTGGTACTTTGATACCAAATGCTTGAAACATATGACTTGAGATAGGCATAACCTTTTGAACTACCAGACTTGTGAGGAAGGACATGTCACATTTGGAGATGGAGCATGAAGTAGAGTAGTTAGTAAATGAACATTAAATGTTACTGGACTCCCATCACTAAATGATGTATTGCATGTTAAAGATCTAAAGGGCAATTTGCTCAGTATCAGTCAAATCTGTGACCAAAACCTATATATAAAGTTTTCTAGAGATAGATGTCAAGATGAATCAGAAATATGGCATAAGAAGTTGGGTGGATGTACATTTCAAACAAATGAAGAAGATATCTGATGTAGGTGCAGTAAGGGGCTTGCCAAAGTTTCAATAGACTATCAGCCGAGTATGTGAGCCATGCCAGCTTGGAAAGCAAATGAGAGAACTACACAAACCAGTTGATAGCTACAATACCAAGGCAGTTTTTGAGCTCATCCACATCGACTAGGTTGGTCCAACTTAAGTGACTAGTTTATCAGGCAAACGATATATCTTGGTATGTGTGGATGATTTCTCTAATTTCACTTGCTTGTTGTTCCTAAGTGAAAAATCGATTCATTTGATGTATTTAGTGACTTGTGTTAAAAGTTAATAACGAAAAAAAAAGCCTCAGGAGAAAGCACTGTCAGGATAAGAAGTGAACATGGCAAAGAATTCAAAAACTACAAGTTTACTGAGTTATGCAGATCGAAAGGAATCTGCCAAAGTTCTCTACTCTAATCACCCCATAACAGAATGGGGTTGTAGAAAGGAAAAATAGGCATGTTCAAGAGATGGCTCGAATAATGTTAAACTTTAAAGGACTTCCTATAAAGTTGTGGGCAGAAGCAATCAGTACAGCTTGCTACATCATCAACAGGACTTACCTTCGACCATTTACTTAGAAGACTCCCTACAAATTGTGGAAGGGTAAGAAGCCTAACCTTCGATATTTCCATATATTTGGAAGTAAATGCTTTGTACTAAATGACAGATATCCATTGGGGAAGTTTGACAAAAGATGTGATAAAGGAATCTTTTGGGGTACTCATTAAATAGCAAGGCCTACAGAATCTTCAATAGCAGGACAAAAAATTATGGAATCAATCAACGTGGTGTTTGATGACTCCTAATCAGAAGAAAGATTGCAAGAATCAAGAATGGATGATTATAAAAATCCCCTTATCTCATTTGTATTTGTTGCAAATCCGGATACAACAGTTTGTAATGATGCCATTACTCCCACCAATAATGTCCCTATTGCATTACCTGGAAAACTAACCCATGAAGTCAATCAGAACTCACCAATAGAAGACTTAACATCTGTTAATCGAGAGCCTTCCACTAGAATCCTGAAGAACCATCCTACTCAAATTGTCATTGGATCACTGGAAGAAGGAATGACTACAAGAGAAACATCCAAGATTGACTATAAAAAGCAACCTGGGTACATATGTTATGTCTCTTCTTTTAAACCTAAAAGTGTGTACGATGCTCTTCAGGACGAGCATTGGATAATGGCAATGCAAGAATAGTTGAATCAATTTCAAAGACTTGATGTATGAACTTTGGTACCAAAACCCCAAAGTTCAAATGTTATTGGCACAAAATGGATCTTCAAGAACAAGACTAATGCTGAAGGAGATGTAGTGTGCAACAAAGCCAGATTGGTTGCACAAGGATACAACCAAGTTGAAGGTATAGATTTCGATGAAACATTTGCTCTTGTTGCTCGATTAGAATATATACGTCTATTGTTTGTTGTCTCTTATTCTCTTAGGTTCAAACTTTATCAGATGGATGTCAAAAGTGCCTTTCTAAATGGCACACTCAAGGAAGAAGTATATGTGGAGCAACTAAAGGACTTTGCACAATTTCCTAATCATGTATATCACCTAAAGAAGGCCTTATATGGGTTGAACATGCCCCAAGAGCGTGGTACGATAGACTTGCCTCATTTTTGCTTGCTCAGGGATAACCCAGAGGTGGTGTTGAAAAAAATATATTTTTCAAACACCATACTAAAGCTATTTTGATTACTCAAGTGTATGTAGATGATATTGTTTTAGATTAACTGCAAAATCCTTGGTGGAGAAATTTGTTACTAACATGCATAATGAGTTCGAGATGAGTATAGTTGGTGAGCTTACTTATTTTCTGGGTCTGCAAGTTCAACAAACTCCTCAAGGTACCTTCATTTATCAACATAAGTATTGATGCTATTTGGTGAAGAGATTTGGACTTGATAAAGCTCTCCATCTTCGAACTCTAATGGGAGCACATGAAAAGCTCTCCAAAGATGAAGATGGAAAATCAGGTGGTTGTTTTCTATATAGGAGTATGATTGGAAGTCTTTATATCTCACGGCCAGTAGACCAGAAATAGCCTTCAGTGTATGTGTGTGTGTGCAAGATATCAGGTTGCTTTAAAAGATTCATACCTCACTGCTTCGAAACGCATCATACGATGCATAGTAGGTTCATTTCATCTTGGTCTTTGGTATTCCTTTAATGCTAATTTTTCTTTGGCTGGATATAGCGATGAAGACTGGGTACGAAGTGCAGATGACAGAAAAAACACTTCATGAGGATGCTTCTTTGATGGTCCCAACATGGTATCCTGGTTCAACAAGAAATAAAACTCGATCTCTTTTCCACTGCTGAAGTCGAATATATTGCAATAAGGCGTTGTTGTACCCAATTATTGTAGATGCGCAAGATGTTACATGATTACAACATCCAGTTACAACAACTTCCAGTCTTCTGTAACAATAAGATTGTCATTGACTTATCAAAAAATCTTGTACAACACTCAAGGACCAAACACATCGACCTAAGTTATCATTTTATTCGTGATCTTGTTGAGAAAATGGTTATAGACATTCAATATATCTCAACTTAGATGCAATTGACTAACATTTTCTCTAAGGCACTTGATGCTAATAGGTTCAAGATGTTACGGGGAGAGATTGGGCTATGTTCAACCCCTATTTAATTTATATTCGGTCACCTCCCTATAATTTTAATAAATTTATTATTATTATTATTATTTAAAATAAAAAGGGGAGAATAGTCGTTTATGATTTCTTTTGATTTTTAGTTATCGTTGTACACAACAGATCTTTTACTTGATCTACTTGTTTTAGATCATTAGATTGGTTTTTCACATTAATTAGGGGGTGAGTTGGTGAGATTTTTAAGGGGGTAGTTAGCATTTTTAGTGTTCTTGTGATTATCCAATTGCTCTCTCTCCTATTTTCTCTAAAATCAAGATATTCTAACCCTAATCATCACATTCATTGTGGAAGTGATGTTGTTGTTCGTTGTTCTTGATCAGAGAAGTTCCACCAACAAATTCATCATGGTTTCAATAAAAGGATCCAAGAAGATTGATGTAGCACTAAAGCCTTCATCGTCGAAGCCACCCCCGAAAGGAAGAAAGACCAAAGTAACAAAGAAGAAAATGAAGTTCTGAACCCAACTCTTCTAATGGCTATACCATTGTCATCGCCAATAGAAATGGGGTCGACATCGTCCTCTTTTGGTCTTCCACCAGTCATTTTCAATCGACCACCAAGGGTACCAAATCTGGAAGATCCATTGTCTACTTCATCCTCTAAACTAGACAATGCACAAAATTATGAGGTTTGACCCACTGCTGCTCATGTACAAGAGATAGAGCCATTGCATGCATCAACTAAACATGATCAGATGGGTGAAAATCCAACCATTAAAGCAATAACCGAGATGCAACAGCCGATCGACCCTATTACAACCGATCCTCCAATCACGAAGGAAAGCCATTCTGGAGATAAAATCCCTACTCAAGCAAATCCAACTGAACAATCACTAAATAGAGGATTGTTGTTGAAATCTCTCAAGGAGTTCGAGCTGAGGAACATCTGGATTTCCGTACTAAAGAGGCATATCTAGTTTTTGATAATACTATAGAACATGCAGTTCTAATGCAAGGAAAAACTCAGCCACTTGAGGAATCTCTTCCTCAGATTGAGGAGCACACCCTGACAGTACTGAATTGCAAGAAGAAGTTCAACCTGAACGTGATGACAACCTCAATACTGATGTTCAATCCGAGGACACACAAGACCTTGTGTCTCTTGTTGAAACTTTCAAAAAATTGAAGAGAAAATACCCAGTTATAGAAAAATTCTCAAAGAAGAGAAAGGGGCCTATGAGATCTACACCCACTAGCCTTGTTCCACCAACAGTGCCCACCAGCCATGTTGCACAAACAGTGACCAACAACTTTGTTGCACCACCAGTGACAACTTGTTTGATTGCACCAACTGAGACCTCCATTCCTGGTGGATCACCTCTAAACAATTTCAGTTCTGATTTTGATGATGTTGGTAATGTGGAAAGGTTAAGTTCTTACTATGATGACGAAGTGGCACTGAAGGAAAGAAAGCATAAAGGAATGTCTCGACAGTTCTATGACTTTGAAGTTCAAAAGAGGTTTGATGATGTACATCAGATGAAGTTCCTCTTTGAAAAGTAATTTCACAAGGATAATTATGTCAAGGCAAATTTGGTACAATTTCTGACCTCAAGATCCTTACTAAAAATTTATCTTTCCGAACTAAGTTCAATGAAAGTTTTATGAGAGAATCTTTCGCCAATTTAAGGGTAGTTGTGAGTAACCCCTTCTCACCCTTCTATCATAAAGTATCTTTAGAGAATATATCTATGAGTTCTCACCTGAAATTATTAACAAGGTTTTGGGATGTGAGGTGAACTATGATGGCCATAAATATCCTGCTGCCTTTAGAACTAAAAGCAATATGTCAACCCTTGTGAAAACTATCACGGGTGAGGTAGTGAGAACTTGGAAAAATAATGAGGAGAGAAAAAAAATCAAAGATTTAACTGACCTGTACTTCTCTCTCAATTGACCTATAATATCTTACCCATCAAGCATAGTAGTAATTTGTGAAAGAAATGGGGATATTGCTATAAGCCATTAGACAGGGAATACCATGTGATTTGGGGAAGATAATTTTCAGGCCATTATGGAAAGAATAAGGTCTAGATATCCTTTGGATATCTCTTCTTTCCTTGTTTGATAATTGATTTACTTATCTATCAAAATGTTAAGAAATATAGACAAGACCGCTAGACTTCAACAACAGTAAGAATGATCTCTTCAAAAGTCACGAAGGAGAATTCCTCTCATATAAATGATCTTCCTATTGATAATGAATTTGCAAATACACCTCCTTACTCGGTGCAACATGGTGGGCTCCCTGGTGCAACACATGACGGTGAGGTTAGACCATCAGATCATCGAAGGAAGAAGAAGAAATCATAGTCAGATAATGCTTATGCTTTTGATCCAGCTGAACCTAGCAATGCTAGAAATGTTAATACTAATCCCAAAGCATCACTGAAGAGAGAACTACTAGCAGCAATATAAGCACTACCAGATCATCTTTTTAATCTCTTGTTACTTTTGTTCAAGCCTTGAGCCCTCCTTCTCAATGAGGGTCTGGTATGTCTCCTTTTTTGCTTATTTTGTCATTATGATCTCACAAAGTGGGAGAGTATATATTTGACTAAGAGGGAGTAGTAGAGAAGAATGGAGAGGATTAATATTGCTGGCTGAAGTTTATTCTGGTTACTCGATATTTTTTGTTGAGAAGACAATTGTTTTTAGTAATATGTGAGTTTGTAATGATTCTGTTGCTTAACTCTAATATGACTTTGATTAAGGTTGTTGCAATAATGCCCTGTTGCAACTGAAAACAGAAGCTGAGATGATGAACTGCTTGAAGATGATATGTGATGATCAACAATGAGAATATTTTTACTTTATTAAGTTCTTTTGACTATTGGATGACTATAATTAACTGATATTGATTATGGTCTAAGTGATGGATATTGATCTTATATATCCTTCACTTTGTTTTTTATGATGTCCTTGGTTCACCTTAATTATCTCATAAGTCATTTTACCCCAGGTTGTGACGATATAATGACAAAGGAGGAGATTGCTAATGTCATATCTTTGATGACATTATTTGGTTTTTATTGTAATTAGTCGAATTATATAAATGACGTATGAAAAATGTGTTTCATATGCTAAATGAAACCAACCAGAGATCAGTTACAATGTTGTGATCTATAAATCACTATTTTAGGAATTATCCACGAATCAATTATATATGGATAAAGATAAGGCTGTTGCAACAAAGAGTTTCGTTGTTGCAACAAAGGCTCTGGATCGAACAGTTGCAGATATGATTTTATATATTTACGTCAACTGAAGATATGTCGTTAAAAGAGATGATATGAGACACATTAACCAAGTGAAGAATATGCTGGAGCGTGATTTGATTTTTAAGATGAAGACGGATTAAGGATCGATTGAGATAGTTGAGATCATGGGTCTTCACTTATCTATTTATATTCCAAAGTTAGGAGTTGTAATCAATTCGTCTACTTTGTAATTCAGTGAACATGTTATTCATTTCATTTGAGTTGTAATTACCAAAGAAACTTGGGTATTCCAATGAAGGGGAGCCTCACCGTGCAATTAAGTATCGAGAGACTTGTGTAAAGTTCATAGGTGGAGTGAAGGAGATGAAAGGAGGAGCTCAATGAGGGAGTCACGTGAAGAGTCATGTATCTATTGTTTTTACTTAGTGGATTTTACATATGGGCGTAGCCCCGCAGAAATAGGTCGTAGACCAAACTGCGTAAACAAGTTCCTTGTGTCTGATTTTATTTGTTTACTGTTTTATTCAGATTAAGTACTTGTAATGTTACTTATTTCTCAGTTACAACAACACACATTATGTTGTAACAACAATTGATTATTTCACCTCTAAATTATAAATCTAATAAAGATTAAAGACAAGTCATAACGGAAGCAAATCGGACTTGGTATATAAATCTATTTGGACTTATGAGTCCGGACTCATAGGGTGTTTTTAAAATTTTTACAAATATTTAAGCGATATCAAAGGAAATTTACAAATGATTGTGTTTACAAATATATATATATATATATATATATATATATATATATATATTTGATAAAAGCAAATTTGATGATCGAGAAAAAGAAAAAAAATATGTATTCTTCAATGAAATCGAAGCTAAAAATCATATCATCCAGTTTTTCTATAAAAAAAATATTTGACTCAAAAATAGTCCCAATAGTTTTTTTATAAGAAGAAAAAAAGATACCATTATATTATAGTAGTTGTTTATCACTGGTCATGATGGATCAAAGACTCGTACAATTTTTTTTTTACTAAGAAACGTGTACAAATAATTGAACAACATTAATTAAGAGAAGAAGAAAAGTTGAAGGAAAACACCAATATTATTAATATATTACTCCAAAAATTTTATGTCTGCTTTACATATCTCGTGATAAATTGAGGGCAATATCACAAAGACACGAATTAACTTAAAGAAAATAAAATATAAAAAAAGATTTTAAGATTGGAAACTTTAAAATTAGAGAAAAAAATTATACGCAAGAAAATGGGCCACACGAGCGACACCTCGTCTTGCCTCTCAGCTCTCACACATTAATATGTATGTGCGCACAAATAAGTTGTATTGGTTAATACTTGGAGATTTTGACTCCAACTTTGACGCGTTTGAGGACTACATGCAAATACAAATTATGATTTCATCAGCCTCGTCCACGCACATAGGTCCACAAATATGAAGACGTCAGTGCATATCTATCACACAACTTGACTCCTAGTTTGAGCCACGCCTAAACACCAACACACCATTTCACAGCACATGACACCACTATATGTATACACACAACAGACACATACAACGTTCACGCCAAAAAAAAAAAAAAAAAAAAAAAAAAAAAAAAAGGACACATACAAAGTTCAAAACAAATTTGATTCATACTCAAATTTAGACTCAACAATATTCACAAACGTATGAAGTGAAAGGGATAAAATAGTAACTTTCCTTACCACCGATAGAATGGTTATTCCCTACCAATGGTCCCCATGAGCATTAGTGCCAATTAGCCCTCGAATTCGAAACCAAAAGCATATGTCGATCGGCGCCTTCCTGTGGGAGTAGTAGCCAGTAACAATGTTGATTGCCTTTTGCATGCTCTTATATAGCGGTGATAATAAAAACAAAGCTTTCCCACGCTCTCTTTCAAGGATCATTCTCGGGGGGCGGGCGCCTCTCCAACCCTCGGGACCACTCTATAGTACCCCTATGTATAGTCAAAAAAAAAAATTATGCTTAGTTTTCATATGCTCGCCCCCCAAAACCCCAAGACCCCTTGTAGTTCCGTTTAAAGTCCCCCTCCCCCCCCCAACAAAATTTTCTAGTTCCGCCACTATCTACATGTATACAACTAGCTAGTCTCTTTACAGTTTTAACACTTGGACGGAGATGGACAGAGATTACGTACGTACACATACGCAAATATTAACTAAATGTTCCTGCCTCTCAACCATGTACCTTAATTATGTAAACATTCAAAACATTAAGAATTATAGATCAGTTAGAGAATTACCTGCGGACGCGATTACCTAGTTGAAATACCTTAAGCACTACATTAAAACATTATCACCCTCATGAGCCTCAACTTATTCGACATTGCTTGATGGTACAAGTACCATTTTATAGACTTGAGGGAGAACCTTTAAGCTTCTCACATTAATATCAATTTCCATCAAATTGATAACTTAAATGGAACTCAATAGACATTAGTTAATTCATATGTTACATAAATTGAGACATAAGTTTGAGACACGTAATAATCTTACGCCTTAATTAACACAAATGACTATATATATAGATGGATCATTTTTTTACGGCACGGCGTACACATATAACTGAATGCTTGATATTGTTAATATACAAGCTTAATTACTGCCTATGTTACACAATTGACATGACGATGGCGGCAAGCAAAGCATATATAACGTATATATAAATCAACAAATTAACATAGATATAGACTTAATTAATTAGAAATTATATTAATAATAATTAATTGATCTGGTTGAATATTGAAATATTGATATATTATTATGGACGGGGTACATTGTAAACTTTATATCACTTGTTTTATAATTTGTGCTCTCGTAGGTTTGTCCTATACTTTGGACTACTATAAAAACGGAAACAAAACTCATCATGGACGTGATCAAGTCCACATGCAGGTCTTTCGCCAACAAAAGCAACAATATATATTGTCGTTAGTAACTTACTCCATAAGAAAAGATCTTTAAATTTCTCTTTTTTTCCTTACTTAAGTGAGGGTAGTCAAATTCACGACCTCTTCGGACCTTGCCTTTTAGCAAGTGATTGTTGAAGAAATTGAGATAATACCAAATCGACTACTTAGAAAGAAAAATAAAGCTTATAAGCGTGGAGTTGACACTTCATCTTGCCTTAACATTTTAGAGTGAACTTCACTTTCACACTCGTAACATATACATAAAACTAGTTACCACACTCTCTTAATCTTGGATTGAGACTTATATTATAAAATTGAACAGCGATCCCTCTACCATCTCACTGCAGATGCTTTGGTGAATTTATCTTTTTTGTATAATATTAATTGTTTTTGTTATATTCACAACTGTCATGCCCTAATCTTTGCGTTAATTGGTGCTACTCGGTCCTATTTTTTTAGAATTTTTGTATTTCTCATTCCATATATTTACGAGCACTACAAGAAAATTAACTTTTTAAGACACTAAATATATGTTGTTAAATTATGTGTTGTAAAAAATTAAAATGATGCATTATTAAATATATTAATTTAAAAAATAACAAATAATGATTTATTAAATATTATAAAATAAAAACTCAATAGGGTTTATAATAACATTACATGATATTTTTGTAATAAAGAGTATTTTGTAATATGTTCCTTATATATTAAATATGTTTTTTATAAAAAAAAATATATATTAAATACTCCCTCTAGTCATTTTAATAAGACGTTTTAGCAAAAACCCTTCTTCCAAAATTATAAGTTGTTTTCGGAATTGGAGAGTATATTTATTGTTTTTTTTTTTTTTTTTTGCTTATTTTACCCTTATCAAACCCGAACATATATTACAATTAAGATTGTTTAATTCATTTTACGTCAAGAAATTGATATGTAAATGTGACGGCCCCAACCCTACAAATTGGGCACCGCCCAGCACTAGGCCTCCATTAACCTCCAGTAAACCAGTTCGGAGTTAATAAAGGCCTAGTCAACCTCACAAACCGGTTTTCAGTACCTGATAGTCCACACAACAAAGTATATATATGTATGAAATCATATGCAACGGAATTTAAATGCGGTGAAAACGTGATAACAAATAAATTAAACACACAACGAGTTCTAGGTGTGGAAGCTAGAATGTGTTAACCACGTACAATGAATACAATATACAAAGTATAGTATCTCTCAACCCAACAACCCATTTATAAAATATATAAATTTTAATATAAATACATCAAATGACCTACATATGTCGCACATCAATGTTCTTGAGATCGGAGATTATGCCTACAATTGTCATCAAATGACCTAGCTGATGTTGCTCGTCCATACGTCTGCGAGCTCCTCTGCGCGCCGATCTCCTAGCTGGCCTGCCGCTGCACCGCGAGCCGTCGTCCGCGCCTCTGCGCCATCTGCACCCTACTGCCCGCTGTCGCGGCTATTCTCTCGCTAGAGCTCTCATCGGCCGCCACCACTTTCTGCCGTCGGACCTCTCTTCACCTCGCGAGATCTCTCTTTCTTTTCTTTTAGTCGTCTCTCTCTCTATGTGTGTGTGTGTGTGTGTGTTGTGTTATAGCTAGGGTTTTTGTGTTGTAACCTAGAAATTAGTGTGTTTATCCCACTTTTTATTTGGTTGAGTGAGAAATTTGGGTTATGACCCAATTTATTTGGGTTCCCATTGTCCACACATTGTAACACTCCAAACTTGACATGCATTATGCACAAACCCTAGCCTTGTCCTCACTTAGCCTATTTAAATAAATTGGTGGTTTAAAGTTTTGTCGTCGCGCACGCACTTAGTTTAAATTAATTCACGCCAAGTCGCGGTATCATATAGTACTCGCAGTATTATGTCAGACAAAAATTAAAATCATTTTATTTATTTTCTTTTATAAATTTTTGAACACTTCGAATTACCCCTCGATTTAGTATTTGACCACTAATAATTTGTGATTAGCAATTAATTACTAAATTAAAAATACAGGTCGTTACAGTCTTCCGAACTAAGAGAAAATTTCGTCCTCGAAATTAGAAGGAAGTTACGCCCATAACTAGATTAAGTAGAGAAAATGTTTGAGTGCAAGTTTCTTTTCACTTTGAATCTTTAATGTCCTTATATCTTAACATGAATGCTTTCTTGTAATAGTTTGCTTAACCAATCAGTTTATCTAGTGCCAATCCAAATATTATCTAGTCCGCTTGGCTTCCTTTGTGTAATTTTTAAACAATCATGAAATTCAATGTCTCAATATCATTACTCACCAGAATTACAAGATCTCTCTTGTAGAGTCTCAAATGGAGCCACACCACTTTGACTCAAATTCTAAAGCCATACTTACATCACACACATAGCAATCAATCTTCCTCACTTGGTACCGAGTTCGTAATACATCCATGAGCATGATCTCTATAATTTGGATCAACCGTGTAATCTAACCGTCAGACTGAAAAGCCCTACTTAAATGTAGTATGGTGCCCATCAATGTCAGTAACCCTACCACAACTAGGTAGTAAAAGAAAACTCTGCCACAACTTGGGAATAAATATAATGCACACATCAATCTGAACGGATGTTGTTGCTTGATCTGTTGCAAATCGGCACAGGACCAAATCAAGTCATTGATTTGCACCAATCAGCAAAACCATCTTTTGTCGCTGATCTGTTGCAAATTTGCAACAGATCAATGACACATACCCTTTCTTGTGATTGCAAATCAATGACAGAACAAATCTGTTCTTGATTTGGAATAGTAATTTTAATTTAAAAATTACAATTCACTGTAAATAGTAAATGAAATTCCTGCAGCAATAAAATCTGTAAAAAAATAAATTTTCCTGCTTCAATTAAAACTAAATTTGAATAATTGTTTATATATTATCAAAATTTGACAAAAAATATATACAAAATGTGGAGATTAACATTTCATAATTAACTAGTAGTATATTATATACTACTAGATGAACATTATCCACCAAATACAAAATACTACACAAACTGACCTTCCAACACAAATTAATTTACATATATATCTGCAACGTCAATCCCACACCCTTACTCAATTGTGTCACCGATACAAGATAGACACTATACAATTTGGAGTGCGTGTCCTATCCAAATCCTGAAAATGAAAAGGAATAACTTGAACAATATTCGAAACGCAATCAAAATATTCAAACACAAATGAAATAATTCTAAAATTAAGCCTTGCTCATCGACCTCATACATAAAAGATCGGCCACAGTGACACACTAAAATTTCCAACTCAAAAGGGAATGAAAGAACTTCCATACATGACATTCCATGCATTTTTTTCAATTTCTATTACGTATATAGAAGCATGAGAACAAATCTCAAAATATGTCACTAGGTTATGTGTTGGGTTGCATGGAGGACAAATCTCTTAATTTATGCATGTAAGGGAATTTGACAAAAAATTGAAAATACATGCATGTATACAAATCGTATAAAAGTCACTCAATAATCCATATAGCTCATGTATGTGATTCTAACTCGAAAATTATGAAACTATAATCATCATGGATGATTCAAATTCAAGGTATATTTGAAAAAGTTATTTTATTTTAATAATAATATCCAACCTTCCGATGCCTAGTCAGCCTTTTAGAAATAATATATTACATAGAAAACATACTTAATATATAATTAAACAAAGATTTATATAGTCTAGTTGCAATTACAACTTTATTTTTGAAATCCATTGCAATTACAACTTAACTAATTACTTAATGACTTATTGACCATAAAAGATATTACTTAATCAACCGACTAATCACAAACAAATGACGAAGATCGTTTACTTGGAAAACATGGCGTACTACGGTGTCTTGAAGGCACCGTTAACTTACCCCATAATACTAAATAAATTTATTTTTTTCATAAGAGACGTCCAACTTTTTTAATTCAATGAATCACATATAATACTAAATAAATATTCAAAATAGGGAATGGACTTTTGAATATAATCCTAAGTAAATTTTGAAAAGTCCTATTTTATAACAATAGTGCCTACAAGAAACTTGTCTTAAACAATATATAAAGCATTTGTTGCCAACAAGTATGGCAGAAGTATCTTAACAAGGATGATTAATTGTTGCACCGAATCTCGGGCTTGCTTGGTTACACAGGGTTTCCTAATAAAAGAAGTTACTAACATCATATAGAGTTGACTCATGAGAACAATATATATTTGGTAGATAATATTATATTGTTATGTTTGTTGTGAGGTGTCCGCTTACTCCAACAAACATTGAATCCCATGTCAAGTATTTTCTCATTTTTTCAACAGAATCGAGATTCACTTATTAACATCTTATATGTGGGCATTGACGATACCAAATCTAGGGATATATGTGTGTACGTGGAGTGTTCACTTGATATTCTAAGTTAAGTATCACTATAATGCCAATATTAAACTATGTATGTCATGCACATTTATTTAAGGTACGTACAATAGTTTATGGAAAACATAACAAACTAAACTTACAATATTAAACTATAATGCCAATATTAAACTATGTATGACATGCACATACCAAAGGAATCTCGAAACTTGCAACTCAATTGGTGAGGTAAGTTTGCCTCCTTATGCAACACCCATATCAAACGTCACCCAGCACATACCACGCAAAATGAAGTAATCACATCGACCCCAAATATAGGGATATATGCTTTGTTTAGCAACAAAAAATTACACAAAGTGTCGCGTTGTCGCTACGTTCGAACCATATATATATAAATTTTGGTAGTCGTATAAAATCAAAAATCAACAAAAATAGCAAAATAGATTTTCAAGAAAATGCAAACCGCAAATGATACCCGAAACTCGATCAAGGAGGAGCCGATCGAGCGACAATGCCATGAGGAGTTTCGGCCAGCAAAAGCAATGGCGGCGAGGCGGGCCCAACCAATGGCGGGTGAAGATTAAGTGAGGCGACCAAAGCGGCGGCGGCGGCGGCGTGGTGTTCGATCTGCGCGCGACGGCGCGTAGTCCTAAACTGCGGCGCGCTGCAAACCGAGCAATAGCAAGCGCGAGAGACGGGGCGTACGCAGCGCGAGGGACCGAGCAGCAGCAGCGCGAGGACCGAGCACCGTTATCGCGCAGGTCCGAGCAGGCGGCGCGGTGCACGCAAAGGCGAGCAGCGATGGCGGTGCGGCGCTAACTTTACCGCGAGAGCGGATCCCGGCGAGGAGCGGCGGAGCCATGCGGATCTGAGAAGGAGGAGGCGACAGCGACGGATCTAGAGTAGGGGATGCGGCGGCGACGAACAACGCGGTGGTGGTGGCGCGCGATGACGACGGCCACGGTGCGCAGCGAAGGTGCGCGCGACAACTCACGACCGAGCGCCTGAAGCGGTGGTGCTGCGTTACGACGGTGACGGTGTGTAAATGAAGGTCTGCGCGCGCGAAATGGTTTTTGATGACGATCGAAATGGGTTTGGAGGAGGAGGAGGAGAGAAAATGGTTTGTTAAAACCATTTAGATATTAGTGACAAATCAATGAACAGTTAATCATTGTCGACATGTTTGTTGCTATTTTGTTCTTGATCAAATGAGAGATCAAAATCATTCTTGATCAAATTACGTGGCGACTTACATGGCATTTGTTGCTATTTTGTTCTTGATCAACAGCAGATCAAAATCTGCTTTGATCAAATTTCATTGGCATTTGTTGCTATTTTGTTGTTTGATCAAGCAACATATCAAAATCTGTTCTTGATCACTACGTGGACGACTTACATGGCATTTGTTGCTATTTTGTTCTTGATCAACAGATCAAAATCTCATTCTTGATCAAATTTACGTGACACTTTGGATCTATTCTTGATTTATCATTGTTAATAACAGATCAGCAACAAACTATATATATAATGCATTTGACTTGCATTTGCATTATATTTCGTCACTCCCACATGCCGCCACCACCGTCGCCGTCGTCGTCGCCGCTCCGTCCATTGGGTGGGATCATACATGGTCTATTTTTAAAATCCTTCTAAGGTAATCTTAGCTGTGAGACCTCGAAAAAAAAAAAATTAAGACAAACTAGGGGATTTGGTTAAGGGTTAATTAATTAAGACAACTTCGACAAAAAAAATAAAAATAAATAAAAGAACACAAACTTAATTACAGGGAAATAAGCTTCATTGGAAAATTAATTGATTGGAGAAGAAATAATTATATATACACATAATCCCTTGAAAATTCACGATTTAATCAAAATCATGATGATTTCTCAACTTTATTTAAGGAAACACATTGTTTCCCGCTTTTTACGCATATTACTTTTGTTTGGCTATATAAAATAAAATCTCATTCATATCAAAACTAAAACAAAAAAAAAATTCTTCAAGTGCTCTTCGAATTCGCACAAACGCGCAAAATGATGAAGTCAATATATCAATTGAAATTGAGAGATATCTTCAAATTAATTAAACTATACACTATATATATATATATATATATATATATATTTAATGAGAATTGAAACTGCTATACTTACCTCTAGCCGCAGCAACAATACTAATGATCATGAAGAGATTTAAAAGGAAACATCACAAAGAAAACGTCCTCCGGACCTTTAAGCTTCAAAGTTGCCATGTATATATGCGTGATGATGATATGATATATACGTGAAGCAAGGTACTTTTGATATCCACTCTATTTCTTCGTTAATTACTAATTAATTAATGGAATCTATATATATTTTGTATAAATGTTAGACATACATATATGTAAGATAATTATGTGGACATCATGTTTTAATTAGTTCCCTGCGTTGCATTGATTTAACGCTATCTAATTAAAATAAATAAAATAATAAAACCTCGCTTTCCTGTGAAGTTTGCAAAATATCTGTAGACACCATATCATGCTTATCACTACTAAAAATTTATTATGCACGCTCGACACGTGTCAGTGGACATACGTTTTTGATACCCACGGGAGAATAGAATGAACAAAAAAAGATTAAAAAAGTAAATCGTACCGCAATCGCTAGTTTGCTTCTCTGTATTAATTGATGTTTAAGATGCTACCAAAGATGAATATCCTCTATCGAAATCCATAACTCGTTTTTAAAAATGAAAAAAATTTTATGTTCTCCTTAAAAACTCTACAACAAATTTGAGAAACCTAACTATTTTTCTAAAAATGAAAATTAGGCTACAACCACTGCTAATTTATCTAAATTTTTTTAAATTTTCAAAATTATTTTAGAAGTTGAAAATTCATTACAATATTTTACTTTGAATAAGAGGCAAATACCGCCAGCAGCTGGCGATGACGCCTCTCATGATCGATCGTGACGACGGTGGTGGCGGCGAATTTTCGGCAACGATGCGGTGGTAAATGGAGTTTGCGGGGACGAGAGAGGAGAGCCTCTGGTTTGAAAAAACCATTTAAAATTTAGTGACATATCAAATGCAGAACTATCAGTCATTCTTGATTTATTTGTTGCTAATGTCGTGATCGACGACAGTTAGCAACAGTTAATCTGTTCTTGACAATGTTGTCTTGATTTATCATTGATCATGACGAATATAATCTATTATATAAGGATCACAATCCGATATAATGGACATTGGTACACCGTCTGACTAACAATCTTGGCTTCATATGTGTAAATTCCTCTGTTGTACTTCAAGTCTATCAGTAAAAGTTGGAAAAATGCAAGCAGATTTAGGCAACTACCGTATGATCATCTGTAAGCATTCACCATCATATGATCTTTGTAATTTTGCAAATCAATGATCAAGTCAGTTTTTTTTTCATCGGTAGGCGTACATATGCATCTGAACCACATCGAGATTTCGTGAGAATCTTATAATGCACCGTCCTAAGGGTTAGTCCTACGGATAATCCACAGACTCTATCTCTGCTCACAATACTTATAATTCATTCATCCTCCTTATAGGTGGTGGTCGACTTTACCAACCCTAGGACTATGAATGAATAATGTCGTTAAAGTAGAGTTACTCGGGCTTCTGATCAAACACTACTACTCCAGAGCTTTCGTCAAAGCTAAAGGAGTCCATACATGCTTTAATCATTAGCTCTCAAGTCATCTCAACACTCTGCTTCCTTAAAGTATGCATTAACCCACTTGTCTCACAAATATTTGTCCCTTTTTTATGCATTCCTCGATATATTATTTCATTTTACTAAATTTTCTCAAATTTTACTTTTCAAAGTGCTCCTATTTAGATTATCATATAAGGATGTATACGTAGACTAAATTCTCATCCGTTTTCTATTATCAAACAACATCAATTTCCTTACATAAATTATTTCAAGTGGATTCTCTTGAAACACGTGCAGAGACTTATCATGATTTATGAATAACTTGATCTAACTTCATGTATCTACTTTAAGGTCTTGTTAGAACATTCATTTCCTACAACATGCAGCTAATATGTGCCTTGGAAACTTGAAAAGTTTCAAATTCTTCAATACGTACTAAATATGCTTAGTTGATTTCTCAAATCGCTAATATCCAACAATGTGATTATTAAGAAAATCTAACTCTTTAAGGTACACAACAAATAAAAAAAAATCTCGTTTCACTAGTTTAGGTTAAATCATATTAGGGTCAACCCTAACCCAATTTACATCTCATGGATAAACAATAAAGTAGAACTATTGACATACTAACCAAAGTATGCATAACTGTTCGCTACACATCCTTCATTCAACAAGATTTTTTTTTTTGCGTCAATCATTAGTTCCATTAGTGCTTGAATTCCTTCTTTACGCTAGAGTGAAGTTTTTTAATCTTACATTTACATTCCTAGATAGTCATTAAATTGAGAGAATAGTTGCAATTATTTTTAGGGCTCACTATTGTCACAAATTCTCAAGATTTGACAACTTGAAATCATCAAACACTACGTTCTCTGCCAGTCTTCACTTCTGACTCGATCCTCATAACTAATTCCATTTTAATATATTGGAATCTATTATTACTTTTTCATGTTTTGATATCTACACGCTTTACTTCTATCCAAAGATTTATCATCACCATTAATCTTTTTTATTATCAAGTTCCTCGAATATGATAAATATATTGTCCATCTTTTCCAATTTACCCATCGTGCCTCACATGAAACACAAGAGTGAATACGGCTGTGAAAATAGTTATATCATATATCTATTGATACTATATAATTCATACAACCAAATAGCATATAATAAGATTTATTCACAATTTTCCACAGGCTCAGCTTCGCTTGCTTCCCAACTAAGTCTCTAAGTTAGGATCATAGGGTTTCCACACTAAGTTCGTTGGTGTTCCTAATTCTACAAGTCCGTGTTCACGAACTAATCTGGTTGTAGGTTTATCAAAAGCTAAAGTCAAAACCTTAGGCTCTAATACCAACTATGACGACCCCAACCTTACAAATTGGGCACTGCCCGGACACTAGACCTCCATTAACCCTCGGTAAACTAGTTCAAAGTTAATAAAGGCATAGTCAGCCTGACAAATCGGTATTCAGTACCTGATAGTCCACGCAAGAGAGTATATATATATATATATATATGAAATCATATGCAGCGGAATTTAAATGCGGTGGAAACGCAATAACAAATAAATTAAATACACAACGAGTTCTAGGTGTGGAAGCTAGAATGTGGAAACCCCGTACAACGAATACAATATACAAAGTATAGTATCTATCAACCCAACTACCCATTTATAAAACATAGTAATTATAATATAAATATATCAAATGACCTACATATGTCGCACATCAATGTTCTTGAGCTTAGAGATTATGCCTACAATTGTCACTAAAAGCAGAGACAATCCCAGTGAGTAAATGCATAAGAAGTTCATCAGTAATTCAAATTAAAAAATAAACAAGTCTATAAATCATGCTGGAAAGAAAGAAAGCTAAAAAGAACAATAAATTGCATGATAGACAAACTACAATGGTCAATGATAGGGACCAAGTGACCCGAAAGCAAATGATAGGTGCGTAAGTGGTCTTGACACTCTACACGTGGGCTCAAAGCCACTTGACCACAAGTAAGTGTCAAATACTTGTACGATGGGACCAAGTCCGCTTTAACAAATTTAATATGTTCGGCATTGTAGGCTCACTTGAGCCGCAGCTCAAGAAGACATTCCAAAGGGAGCCACAGGCCGCAACGGGATGCTCAACCGCAATGGAATCCTTGAAGTCCTATGAGGAGCCACGACACATTGCAGATGCTCACTCAAAGGATTCATCTGGTCTAGGAGCCACGAGTGCGACTCGGATGCTCAACCCATAAGTAAACATCGACTGAACTCGACCACTTAGACCCTAGGTCACTCTGTAGGGAAGTAGAGTCCAACAATGAGTATCATTTCCGTCAAAATACGCAAGGAAAGAAAAATAATTAATATTGAATTTCTTACTGGTTTACTTATAATAAAATTGCATAGATCGTCACGTCAAATTAGTCATTCGAATAATAGGAGTCCTCGTCGTGTATCTACAAGTATATATGTATAACACACATTGTTTAGACTTGTTCATGGTAGTTTAGACTATTAAGGATTCATCCTTATTTCCAATTAGGTTATTTAATTCATTCTCGACTTTAAAACCATTCATTCAAATCAAAATCGACGGCTCGAATAAAATAAGAATGTCGTGGAGCAAAACAAGGAAAATTTGATAAGATTTGGTTTTCCAATATGAATCGAATGTGATCAACTAATCACCACTAAAGAGATTTAAATCACCGCACAAGAGTCAAGTTCGACTTTGAATATCCAATTCATAGCATTTAGTCAAAAATCCATGACTTAATCGAAATAAGTTCATTTTCAAAGGAATCAATCAAAACTTCTCTTATGCCTCGACTTAGTCTCCATCCTATCCAAAATTGATAAATCGCAACCTTGTTCGATAATGAGACTAAAATATACTTCAATGAGACCAAAAGTCATATTTAAAGAACCATTTACTTAGTAAGCAATTTAAAATAGTTTTATCGAACCAAGTGAACAAGTAACAATCATTTCAAGACTTTAAAATAATGTCAAGGAAACTCGATTAAATCAAATCATAGAGACAGAGCTCGATAAAGAAATCCACAAGACTCAAACTTCATACTTTTCCATACATTTCCTTAAAAACTGCAAGTTAATATCTCTTTGACAATTTCATCAAACAAATGGTATGCATTAATTTCCAAATCCATTCCAAAGCTAAATAAATGAAGTGAAAGGAAGATAGAATAAAAGAGATTATTTATGAGCTTGGAAAGAGATGTGTTTTGCTTGGATTTGTAGAAAGAGTGTAGATCTATGCTAGATTTGAGCTCTTGAAAGAAATTTGGAGTTGAGAAAATCCATTGAATGCTATGGTGAGACTCTAACCTCGGTGGAGCCGGGCCGCTGATGGTGAGCTCCTTTGAGTCATGTTGGTCCGCACACAGCAGCCGCGTTGCTGGTCTGCTTCGCCGTGCCGAAGGCCTGCCGAACCCTCGCTAGTGGAGTCGCCCGCCGTCGCCGTTGTCAATGTGCCACCGCACCTAGCTGCTGTTGCTCGGCCGCACGTCCGCAAGCTCCCCTGCGAATCGGTCTCCTTGCTGGCCTACCGCTACACCAGGAGCCACTGTTCGCGCGCCCTGCTGTCTCTCTCTTTATCTGTGTGTATGTTGTGTTATAGCTAGGTTTTTTGTGTTGTAACCTAGAAACTAGGGTTTTTATCCCCCTTTTTATTTGGTTGATTGAGAAATCTGGGTTAGGACCCAATTTATTTGGATGACCTTTGTCCACACATTGTAACACTCCAAACTTGACATACATTATGCACAAACCTTAGCTTTGTCCTCACTTAGCCAATTTAAATAAATTGGTGGTTTAAAGTCTTGTCGTCATGCGTGCACTTAGTTTAAATTAATTCCCGCCAAATCACGGTATCATATAGTACTCGCAGTGTTATGTCAGACAAAAATTAAAAGCATTTTATTTATTTTCTTTTATAAATTTTTGAACATTTCGACTTACCCCTCGATTGGGTATTTGACCACTAATAATTTGTGATTAGCGATTAATTACTAAATTAAACATATGGGTTGTTACATTAAATTACATTCATAATATATTAAAGCTGCTTTAATTTGTGTATTTTAGTTAAAATGACTTATACTCTTGATCACTGTTGATCAGAGGGAGTATGTTTTAAGAACATAGTGTTTTACAACATCATCAAAAGTTGTAAACTATAATTTTCAATTTGTTGTCGAGTTTTATCGCATATATAGGGTCTAATCGTGCAAAGCACGTATTTTAAACTAGTATATATACACTTTTGTATGGTGCCTTGAGCCCTCTCACTACGCTCGCAGGAATTTAATTAACCTAATAATCTATTTTTATATTCCAAAAGTATACTACATTACAATTAAGTATAATTATTTGGATTTAATAGCAGGAATTAATGCCCCTTAATAAACGGTAGAATAGTTAAACTAAGTGAAGTTTGAAAAACTTAATCAAAGGTAAAATAATAAATTCAAGCGACGGTTGAAAGATTGATCTTATGCCCTTAATTAAAGTTATGATTTATAGTAAATTCAAGTGATAGTTGATAGATTGATTATTCGTGCTTATTAAGTATACTAATTTCTGGAGCATGCTCCGCACACTTGAACCTGCTCGCTACGCTCGCGGGAATTTAATTAATTTAATAATCTATTTTTATATCCTAAAAAGTATACTACTTCATTTTTATTTTGACTTTTTTGACAACTAATATACCTATTAGGATTTAATAGTGCAGGAAGGACTTTAATTAAGGATAGAATAGTAAATTTAAGTGAAGGTTGATAGATTTAAAGAAGGGTAAAATAGTAGTGTAACGGCTCATTTTAATTAATCTTGATTAATTGATTAATTACAAATTATGACCCTAAGCTCATACCCACATGGAAGCCACAGAAAAGTCTAGGGCGCGTCTAACGAGGTAAAATTTGATTATTTTTGTGTGGCATGTTAATTTGTTTTATTTTTAGTTATTATTTGCGTCGTACTGGTGTTAGAATTTTAATTAGATTACGTTGGGCATGCATTGCGACGAGATAGTAGGATGCTACGGTGCGTAGCGCGTGTATAGGGTAGTAAGGGATTAAGATATCACATCACCCACCCTTCACATCACCTATCTCATCATCATCACCATATGTGGCACTCTCGCGCCCCGAGGCCGCCGGGTGAGCTGATACGCGGGTCCCGCAGCCCCGCCTACTTTCGTTGCCATATCAACACTCCTCGATGCGTGAGCTAGTCGTCGTATTCTCTATTATTTGACAACTATTCAAGATATTCATTAAGTTAATTACAAGTGTGGCTCGTGTTTTACAGAGTTGCAAGTAGATAACCAGCAATTTACAGCGGAAGTCTTAAAGTGAAAATAAACATGAATTTTTATTAACTTTCAAGTCATATAGAGCATTAGTCCTACTGTGGAACACCTGGAATAGAGTACACTATATAAGGCGACAAAAGTAAATATATACAAGTACATGTGTCTCACAAGTCTCCCGTAAATCTAAAATATATAACAAAATATCAAAATAAACACCTAGAAGTAATGTGTCGAATAGTGGGCGAACTCAGAGATAGTCACCAAGAATCTCCTTATCCTTACTCGTAGAAAGATGTGCACTCAGCTATCACAACAAAATAGATGATGAATCCAATGAGTAAAATTTCGCGGAAATTCACTGAGCATTCATATGATAAAGTAAAGGAAATCTAATAAATATTGTTAAATAAAGATATGCAGAATGTAAACAGGCAACTATAAATGGATCATCACTTGCGTAAATAACAATAAAACGCAAATGAGTGCACCCGTCCAAGTCAGACTAGACCATACTTTAGATTCCCTCCCCAGGATCCCTTTGGTGGGCGCACCCAACTGGCCCATCACCTGGTCCTCTTGGTGGCCGTCGTAGACCCACGACGCACCGAGACATGTAATGATAAAGTAGCTTGGGTCGTTATTCATCGAGAACTCTTGATACATATGTTATGGTCTTGCGTGCCATAAACACACAACGGAATACCCAGCGGGAGTAAACTAAACCAACCGTTCAAATAGTGACACAAACATAGATATTTGAAGTAAATAAGGAATATAATCAGGAATACATTGAACAAGATAGAGGAAAACAATAATGAAAGCAAGTAAATACTCAAGCGACATTCCATTGGGTCTTACAAACCTCTCACATGCACTCCGACTTCCTCGGACTCCCGAATTCGACCCGTTTAGCTCTCCGATACCCGAGCTACGTTCTTTCAGTCCCCTAAAGTCAATTAAATTTGTTTATTGTGTATTTAGATTAGTTGAATAGGCTTTAAATTGATCTTCCCAAATCATCCCCTAAAGACTGAACAAAGTCTCAATTTCGGTAATTTGTTGCAACACATTTTTAAGCATGAAATTGTTCAAATCTCAAAAACTTCCCTTAGTACAAAGTCTTTGGTCTCTATCTTAGCTTTTCAAAAAGGTTTGGTTTGCAAAATTTCGATTTAAAATGAAATAGATATCGCAATTCTACCAAAAACTGCTCAAATTGGAACCCAATCCGACCAGCAGACTTAGAAAATTTATTTCACCTAACCTATTTTTTCAAAAATCGTGATTTTTCGTTACAAGGTAGCTAACATACCAAATAAGAGCTCATTTAGATAAGTAATTAGGGAGTTATGCATTTTAAAAGTTTAGTTCCAAAAATCTTGTAATGCATTTAATCACTTATTTGTAGAGCACTTTTGGACATGAAAACATATGAATTACAAAATTTTTAGTAGGACAAAGTTGTTCCCCCTTTGAGTTAGCTTTCAAATGCCACCAGATTGAGTTCTTTTTTATTTAAAATAAGGAATTTATGACCAAATTACATAGGTTGGTTCATAATTCAGCATGCGAATTTCAATTTTTGTCTTACAACTTCAAAAATTCATATTTTTTTTTATTTCAAAACCAATTTAAGAACTTTATAGTAGCTGGATTATCGTCTTCAAATGAGGAATCCAAATATATAAGCCAATTTCAAAGACTCAAACATTTACTCTCTGAAAATAACCAAAACCTAGAACTAATTTCAAACTTGAAATAGAGAGATGTGTACCTAGGGTTGATGACATTTTGATTAGAGCTCAAACTCTCCTTGATCTCCTTGAACTTTTCAGCCAAGACCCTCCTCAATTCATCTAATTCTTCAGCTCAAATATATATTATGAGCTCATCCACTAAGTATAGGCCTTATATACTTATATTAGTAAGTGGATTAATTAGCCAAATCTTTGATCTACTATTGATTAATTACTACGACATGTGTCCTCCCTAAATGCCACTTGTTCCCAAATGAAACCACTTATCCCATATGAAGCCACTTGTCGCACATAAAAGCCACTCATCCTGCCTTGTTGTATGTATTTTAAAATCATAACTAGGTTGATTAAGGGTTCAATTAATTCCTATCCAACTATAAGACTTTATTTTTTTCTTAAATCAAACCAATTCACCTAGGGACATAATTACATATGGCTAGTGTGTTTAGTCTTATATTTAACATATTTGCAAGTCACACTAACCCCTGATCACTTGGCACACGGTGCCCCGCGTCCCGGCACGCCAATCCTTGATGTACCCAATTATTTTTACTTAGCCTATGATTTTATTATCATTAAATGTCACATTTTCCTTGTTTATTGTCATATTATTCTATTTAACATTTGTCTAGACTTAGTGTACCTGTATTTTGCCTACCCGATACCGGCATCGACACGCTTTTTGAGGAAAATACCCGTCTCACGTCTCACACAATATGGCAATATAAATACACACATGCGATGAGTTATGAAATAAATAATAATTAAGATCACAATTATGCAAACAACCTATACGAATAACGATTTAAGCTCAATTAGGCATGTTCTAGCCTATCTGGGGCATCCACGTGGGCATGAACTGGCGTTCAATTTTGAAAATAACCTAAATAATGGCGTCAATAAATATTGGGCCGTTACACCATCACCATCACATCACTCATACCTCATTTTTCTCTCTCATCCCTTATCAACAAAACAAAACCCAAAATTTCACTTTTCTCTCTCCCTCTCTCCTCTTCCTCTCATTTTTCTTCTCCCTCTTCTCCAAACTCACCAAGCTCTCATCTTATTCTCACATGTTTTCTTCTTCTCTCTCTCTCTCTCTCTCTCTCTCTCTCTCTCTCTCTCTCTCTCTCTCTCTCTCTTGGCTCCGACATCACCGCCTCTCCCACCGACGATCTTCCAGGATTGAGGTTAGTGTTGGTTATTTTTGTTAAAAATTTTGGAGAAATTTAAGGCTTTAATAGTGTTGTTGTAGTTGTGTTGTTGGTATTGATATTGGTGTAGCTCTTGTTGTCGTTGTTTAGGAAACTAAAAAAAAATTAATTAAAAAAAATGTTTTTGTCCCACCTCTAGAGACGAACTCAAATTCATTTATGGAGAGAGACGAATTTGAGGGGAGGTAGCCAGGCAGGCCGAGCTAAGCCGGCCCAGACCCGGGTAGATCGGTTGGGCCGAATCGAGCCCGATTCAGGCCTAAGCCCCCCATATAAAAAAATTAAAAATTCAATTCAATTTTAAATAAAATAAATTACAGAAAAATAGGTAAAAAATTTATGAAAAAAATCGAGAGAGAATCAAAGAAAATATGAAAATTGGAAAAATGGATACAAAATAGGATTCGAGGTTTTTTCAAGCATTTGGCGACCGGTGTAATTCGAAAAACATGCCACAACTAAAATTTGGAGTAAAATTTTAATTTTTTATTTTACATTATAAATTCATTAAATGTAACACTAAAACATTTTAAATTGATAAAATTAGAAAATAGGAAATTATGAGACTAGTCGGATGTCGGGTACGCAGTTCGAGGCACGAGCATGTCATTTCAAAGTGATTTCATGAGCGTTGGGTAAGTAAATCCACGAAAACGCCAGCTTAAAACTAACTTATTTCCCTCATAATTTACTTATTTCACTTCTATTTTTTGCCAGTTTGACTTGCATATTTACTTTATTCCCACGTGTGTATGTGTATGGTCGAAGAGACGGTATGACCCCTTTCCAGCACTTTTGTAGATAACGATCTGATTGTTGCTACAATGTTGATCATACCTTACACTACGCGTGAGATTTCTCTCCGCGAGTTGATGATCTTGAGAGTAGGTTGATGTGAGGCTCGCCTCCATCACAGAGTTCCTCTCATTCGAGGTGTTGGGCGGAAGTCTACCTTCCAACCAACAAAGTTCGTCGTTTCGACCTTAAAGAGGAGGCGGGGATCACTTCGCCACTAAGGCCTTCTCGGTTTAGTATTTGCGTCGCAAAGCTCTACAGCTATACACCACACTCGCATTCCATATTTTTAATTATCGTAGTGATTTATATTCATGCTTTAAATTTCCTTTATTTACTTTATCTGCATGAATTGTATCATTTTTTCTTAGATTTCTTGTGAATATATACTAGCTGAGTTTCTCTGAGATTTACTCATTGGAACTTGTCTTGTGGCAAGTTGCAGATTATACGACGAGCCGGATTTAAATAGTCATGACACCTTCACTTGTAGGTGTTTGTATTTATGTATGTAATACTTTTTGGAATCATTTTGAGAGACTTATTACCTGATACATGTATATTGACACTTACTATACATTTTGTCGCCTTTATCGATATACATGATATCTTTTTGATGGGTTTCCACCCTATAGATTTGTTAATCAATGCAAAACTCATTTATATTACTTATTTGCATATTATTAAGACTTTCGCTATTAAAATAACTTTAATGAATCAAAACAAACAAATTAAGTTGTAAAACTCCATAACTTAGTATATTTCGATAAAATAATCGTTTTAAACATCGAAAATGACTAAGTCGTATTATTAGATGGTTAGTTCGCGGACCATCATGGACAAGTATGTAAGTGATGTGGCATGACCTGGTGGCGTGTCCGGTGACGTGGAGGTGCCCGATTTGCCTCGAAATTTATGGTCGTCACAAGTAAATTCAGAGTGACATTTGAAAGATTGAATATGCCCTTAATTAAGGGTAGAATTGGTAAATGTAAGTGACGGTTTCGAGTCCGCTCCCGAGAAGGCAATTTATTGTTATAAAGGATTTTTTTTTTGGTAAGTTCAAAGGATTTTTTTTTCATTTGTGTTGAACCTGCGATAGAGTGTATATATAGTGAATTTGGATAAAAATCAACTATTATTGCATATGGTATAGAGGTATAGTATTATTATCAATTAATTAATAGAGACAAACAAAACCTTGATAAAAAATAAGGCTTAAGTTAAAATCTTAAGCGATATCTTAATTTTTTAATTAACCAAACATATAACTAATGATATTGTTCTCTTTAGGAAAGAAAAAAAAAGTAAAAACAAAAACAAAAAATAAAACAAAACAAAACAAAACAAAAACAGTTAATGTATGGTGCATATATCCAAATTAACGATTTGTATTTTTTTCGAAAAATAAAAAATAAAACAACTCACGCACGACATCCTATAAAATGATTGAACATGCATTGTAGGAGAGAGAATTTCATGTTTTAATAAAAAGACAAATTGAAATATATCTAAAGTAAGACATCGATCCAAGGAAAGACGAGTGGGAAAACGAAATTAAAAGGCAAAAATGAACTTTCAAGTAAGGAAGGGAAAACTTAAGATTAGTGCTTTTAATATATTATATATATAATATATAATGATATTATAAAATATTATAATATCCACTTACAGAAAATGCAAATATGAAGAAAAATATTATGGGAATTGATCACGTGTCGTGTGCCAAATATAATCCGCAATCGAGTTACCAACCACAAGGGTGTAGTAGTGGTAAATACGGGGTCGAATCCACATGACTTGAGTTTTACTCCAAGTTAACTAAAAATGGGGGGTTTTCAAAAAGTTCAAGGAAATAATTAACTAAACTAGCACAAATAAAAAGTTTGCAAAAATACGGTTCCACAAGCACGAATCATGATTCAATGACGTTTAATGGTCCTCAATCATTTCAATAAGTTATTAATTCAATTTCTCCTAGATTAGCTATGAAAAATCGACGTCCGCCAGAAATTCCTAATTCCCTTAATCTCGATAGCTAGGACGTCTGCCACTAACTACTTCCCTAATTAATGCATAACCCTAGACATCCGCCAATTGGATTTAACACACTAACCGCAGTAATTTGGGTCAGTGGGAACACTAATCCTAAATAATCAGATCGTATCCACTTCCGATTTAACCAAGATTCAATTGTTGCACACTCAAGAACCGAAAGGGTTTTTCAGCAAATGGGTGAGTGTTCGTCACTTTATTGGTCCAAAAGCACAATTACACGGATATTAAAGGTCCAAATAACTATAGGTTGTCCCCCTGAAGCATGCACTAGCCACATACATACCCCAGATCTAAATCATATACTTCAAAATCAACAATAATGAAATAAGAGAAATTAAATCAAATTAAACAAAAATCATAGATCTCACATAGTATTTGTCATTAATCATAAATCCCACTTGTTTCCCCTTCGACCTAGGCGAAGATTGGTCTAACCGGACATCATCTTTACAATCTCCAAGTATGAAAAGTTGTGTGTGGCGGCTCCAATGTAGTCTCCTCGTATGAATACCCTAGTTCCTAATATGAAAAACTACTAAAAATTGCTCTTTGGAGGTGAAAGAAATTAATTTTGGTGGTTGGTCTCGTAACACGCGCGCCGAGGAGCATCTAAGGACTATTTTTAGGGTAAAAATGGGTTTCGTACACGTGGCAGTGTGCGATTGGTTCGTTTTCCTGCTGTGCGCTGACGTGGCGCGTTTTGGTTGGTTGGTGGCAACTACAGTGACGTGCTGGGCATGGAAGACGTAACACGTGGCAGCAGGGGATTGGCCGAGATAGCTATTTAAGTTGATGTGGTAGCAAGCTGGACGAATCGGGAGGCGACATGTGGCACAACTGGAGAATGGTTTGTCGCTCGAAAACTCGACGAAAAAGTGGGAAAATGTGCTGACGCGCATCCCGAGGCACATCTTAAGGCAGCTGAAGCACGAGAAAACTGTTGGTGAGCTGGACACTGACGACATGTGGACGAATCGGTTCTTCTGCGCGTGTGCTGTGCTTTGGCGCCGGCGGGCGAATCAACGATTGCCACGTGGCGAAGTCGGAAACCGCACACATTGTGCGAATGTGTGAGAGAGAGTGTAATGCGGATCTCGGGGCAATCCAACAGCAGCTCAACTCAAGTGGCCGAACTGTGTCACTCCCTGCATCATTTGGTATGTTGTCTCTTATTCTATCAACCGCGCAACGCGTAACTCAAGGCAAACTGTTCGTTGTCCAATCACTGCATGTAAATACTTCATTTTGTGTATTTTTCGCCACGAGTTCAACCGCCCACTCCATTTTGAAAACTTTTCACATTAAATATGCTAAAATAGACTAATAAAAGCATGTAAAAACCAACTTATCAAATACCCCCAAACTTAAAATTTTGCACGTCCCGAGCAAATGTGTAAATGACAACATAAAATAGACCTATACCCGATTCAAAATTCATGAGTCCCTTTGATTTACATAACCACCAAATTAACAAGCAACACATAAAATTTCTGGTGTTATGATATGTCAAGACTCACAACTCAAACACAATTAATATCACACTTTAAAGACATAGATTCGGTCAAGACAAAGGCCATCAACTACTCACGAGTTTTCTTGGTCTATACATTCAAGCACGCAAGTTTAAAATCTCACTTAATCAAGTGAAAGCAGTCGAGCTAAATCTTTTATTGGAGGAGTTTTCACAACTTCCTCCTTTATTCATCTTATTTTCTCTATTTTTCCTCAACTTTTTTATTTCAAGTAGTACGATCCCTACTACATTTCCTATGGACCGCTTTTCTCACTTTTTCCACCACAAGATTCCTTGCTCCATTTCTTGTGGAAACCTGTGGGACTCTCTATTTTTTTAGAAAAACTCCTATTAGCCATTCTCACTTTCACTATAATCAAGCAAATCCCCCAATGTGGGTCAAAATATCAATACATGCGTAAGTCTGACCGTCTACTCCCATTCGTTATTTAGCACAAAGTCCAACCATCAACTAAGTCCCTAATCATGAAATCATAAAAACGTTGAGCTACGGACTCAATTAAGTATTTCTCCTAGTTTTCTCTAAGTTTCAAGTCAAAAAGGCAACTGTAATTTACTCATCCACAACCAAAGGCATGAACAAAGTTTCGGGTGACTCTAAATAACTAATAAATATAAAACTATATTAAATACATATATGCATGAAAGTGTATCAAATCCTAATGAAATGAGAAAGAAATATGAATGGACAAGAAATGAAAGAAATGATATAAAACACCACCATTATAATTCGATATCCGCATATAACCGCATATAAAAAAATAAACGATCTCACCTGCAGTTTTTCGCAAAAAATCCATCCAAAACAATCCACAATCCCTAAAACACCCTCAAACTTATTCCGAACCTTTTCTTCAACGTTCAAAACAAGTCTAGAGGTCCACACACAGAAAACAAACAAGATGGTGAAAGAACATGATATATATAAGATGAAGGAAATGATAGAAATTCATGCAAAATGATAAAAAAATATGAAAATGAATAAACCAAATGATACTTATCAAAGTTTTGGCTGCCTCCCAGTAGCGCTTTTGGTTAAAGTCGTTGGCTCGACGTGGTCTGAGTATGTCAATCAGTATAGACTGGCGTTGCAAGTGAGATGACTTCGACATTATGGCTCGGGAAGTCTTCATAGAAGATCTTCCATCTGTGGTCGTTCACCTTAAATGCATTACCAGTCTCTAGACTCTAAATCTCTAATGCTCTGTGATCATACAGCGCAGTCACAACATATGGTCCTGTCCACCTCGATCTCAGCTTACCTACAAAAATCTTAAGACGTGACTGAAATAAAAGCATTTTCTGACCAACACGAAAAGATTTCCTATAGTGATTTCTATCATGGAACGCTTTTGTTTTTCTTTATAAATCCGCGCATTTTCATACTCGTGGTTCCTGATTTCTTCCAATTCTTGGAGAGTGAGCTTTCTCTCATTTCCTGCTTTATCGAGCTTCATATTAAGTTGTTTCACAACCCAGTAAGATTTATGCTCGAGCTCGACTGGCAGGTGGCAAGCTTTACCAAACACAAGGCGATATGGGGACATCCCAATTGGCGTTTTGAATGTTGTTCGGTAAGCCCAAACTGCATCATCAAGACGTGTACTCCAGTCTTTACGAGTAGGATTCACCGTCTTTTCCAAGATGGATTTGATCTCCCTATTAGAAACCTCTACCTGGCCACTCGTTTAGGGATGATATGATGTAGATGTTCGATGAGTGACATTGTACCTCCTTAGAAGACTTTCAACCATATGGTTGCAGAAGTGAGTGCCTCTATCAGTGATCAGGGCGCGTGAGGTACCAAATGTTGTGAAAATCCTCGATTTGAGGAATTCACATACCACTTTAAAGTCGTTAGTGCGCGTAGCCTTAGCTTCCACCCACTTAGACACGTAGTCCACTGCCAAGAGTATGTAAACATTACGAAATGACAATGGAAACGGTCTCATGAAGTCTAAACCCCATACGTGAAATATCTCACAAATATGAATCAGCGTAAGTGGCATTTGGTCCCGATGACCAAGGTTACCAGTTTTCTGACAGTTAGGACAAGTCTTGGTAAACATGTATGAATCATGGAAAATAGTGGGCCAGTAAAATCCACTCTCAAGAACTTTCCTAGCTGTCCGACGGGGACCGAAGTGGCCATCGCAGGCGTAAGTATGACAAAAAGCCAAGCTGGAGTGACTCTTAGTCTGAGGAACACAACGCCTGATAACCCGGTCGGAGCAGAATGTCCATAAGTATGGGTTATTCCATACATAGTACTTAGCATCGCTCCTTACTTTATTCTTCTGAGGCTTCGACAAATTAGGAGATAGCGCACTAGAGGTGATATAATTCACCAAATCGGCGTACCAGGGGAGATCTTCCATAACGGCATAGATGTACTCGTTAGGGAAATCATCCATAAGAGGGGTAGGACTCTCACCACTCTCAATTCTGCTGAGATGGTCCGCGACCAGATTCTCTGCACCACTTTTATCTTTGATTGTGATGTCAAACTCCCGTAGTATGAGATTTGTGTATGCTTGGATCAGCCCCCCCAACCAAAAAAAAAAAAAAAACCCCAAATCCGATCGTCTCGTCCAAAATCCCCCAAAAAACCCCAAATCCGATCGTCTCGTCCAAAATCCCCTCCCCAAAAATCCCTAAATCCCGTTCGATCGTCTCGTCCAAAATCCCCAAATCGGTCTCGGTCTCTGCTCTCAACTCTCGTCTCTTCGTCTCGTCGCGCCGGCCTCTCTGGTCTCTCCGGCCTCGCCGTCTCTCTCTCTCTCTCCGTCTCGTCGCGCCGGTCTCCGTCATCGGCTCTCAACTCTCTCTCTCGTGGTCTCTCCGTCTTTTTCTCTTGGCCACGCTCTCCGTTTCTCTCATTGGTAAGAGTTTGCTTCGTTTTTACATTTAGGTGGCAACGATGCTTACTCTCTCATGAATCTTGTATGACCTTTTGAGCTTCTTACACCCCATTTTGAATTCTTTTGGTTATCTTTTTTGCTTTATTAGTTTGTTTTCCTCCACAAGTTGGTATTCGATCAAGACCGCCCATTAACATCTCAAGTTGTTTCTCTGTTTTGGATTTTAGAATATTTTGTGGGGATTGATCACTTGAATGTGTGTATGTATTGTATTGATCGCTACTCCACGCCACTTGTTTTGGTGTGCTTTTTTTTTTTTTTTTTTTTTTCGGTGGTGCTTGACTTCTTGTTTGTTTGTATAATTTTATGTGTTTGAGATGGGATTATTCTTGTAATTGATATTTTGTATTGTAAGTGGGGTGCATTGATGTGGCAACAAAGACTTTTTAAATTGAAGGTGAAGAAAAATTATTCGGTGAGATTTTACTTCGTTTTTACATTTAGGTGTCAAGGGTTTGCCTTATCTCGATAAATCTATCTGCAATCAAACTTTCTGTGATTTTGAGCATTCGATTTCCCCGCTTTGTATTTCTTTCCAAATCTACTTGGATTCTCTTCTCCTTTTTGCACTTAAAATGTACTTCATCTCACTCCTCATCGTTTCTCGACCATAGTTGAACTTTTTCATGATAAATGAGTAACTAAATAAAGAGGTAAACATGTTAGTGCCATGGTTTGGTAATTTTATGTGTAGTAATAAATTAATAATGTTTTTTCATAGTGCACTATGTAAGATTTGCTTTTTCTTTATCCTTGGAGGTATTTTAAATTTTTGTTGTTATGTTGATGCAAATTGGCGTAGTTGTTATGATGTCGATGTTGGAAAGGTAGAACTACCTTATTGTCTACGACTTTGTGAAGGAACAAACTCTTGATCGTGTGACAAATTTTAAGAGTTCAGTTCTTTTAATTGTTGATTGCTTCTGCAGGTTTTATTTTAACTGTTTTGAGTGATTTGATTTGTTACGTGGTTGATTGTTCGGTGAATGAGTGCACAAATCTCCGAATCTTTTTGAATTTCGATCTTAATCTCCGTCTCTTTCATTGCTCTCGCTCTCTCGTCGCTTCTCGTGCTTACCGCTCCGCTCTCTCGTCAAGGTAACAATCAAAAAAAAATATTTTTAACACCCGAATTCTCTTGAAATTGTATATGCTCACATTTTCCTCCGGTTTGGCTTTCATGTGCATTTGTTGGTGTTCTTCACTTGATCTATTAAGTTAATGTTGTGTATTTTGTTTGGTTTAGAAGTTTTTGTTCTGCTCTTCTCTTGCATGCTTACTGTTTTGTGGTTATGCTTGTTCTATCTTGTAACAATGAAATGTGAACTGCATTTCTCTGTTGTGATCTGGGTTTTGTAGTTATGTTCATTTTGCCATGTTTTTGATGATATGGGTTATTTTTATGCTTGACATGCTGATCGTTTTGGTTGGGTTCGCTATCTCTTGGCTTTTGCTACTGTTATTTTCGCAGCTCATAAAGATCTATGGTGGGATTTTTTATGGGTGCTTCGTTAGCTATGGTGGGATTGCTGATGGGTGCCTTGTTTTTGGCCCGATATAAAAGTCTTATTGTTGTATAGCCCACAATTTTCTTAACTTATTAATTTATTATATTTATATAATAAATAAGTACCGCTTCAATACTCACCTAAAAAAAAAAAATTGGATGATATGGGGTTTTGTTCCATAATCAAGAACAAAACTCCTTCCATCGTGGACTAGATCTCAATGCTTCATACACTTCTTTTATGACTTTAAGGCCCTCAAAGATGTCATGAGAAAGGTGATCATCGTTGGCCTTTGCCAATTTAGTTTCATACACTTCTTTTATGACTTTAAGGCCCTCAAAGATCTCAATGCCTTTTTTTTCGATCCCTAACTGCAAAAAGTGTCAGTCTCAAAGATATGGAGGTCTTAGAGTCTGAAATACCAAAAATCATTTGCAAGTAGGAGAAAATATTCCCTCCAAGCTTCTTCGACTCTATGGAACACCTACCAATCCACTTGGCCTACGAGGCCCGTCTGGCCGGTCCCGTTCAATTTCGATGGATGTATCCATTTGAGAGGTAATATCTTGAGCCCTTGAAATTATTTTCCCATTCAATAAGTTTTAAATCAACATTTCCTATAACATGCCAACAGGTACCTTAAACATTTGAAAAACAATGTTCTAACAAAGCGAAGGTAGAGGGCTCCATGTGTAATGCTTATTTGGTCGAAGAAGTCACATCCTTTTGTTCCTACTACTTCGAAGATCACGTCTTTACGTTGCATGACAAAGTGCAACGAAACGACGATGGCGGTCTCGGGCCCACACCGCATTTTGTGGGCAATTTCTCAATTTTCACTTATCCAGTCGACCCATGGGCAAGTCAAGGAGCATTACTTAACGTAAACGTAGTATAATGCCGATCATTCGTACATTTGCTCAATTATCCAGAGATCGCTCCTTACATCCGACTTTCATTCAATAATGCACTACATTCATTATTCATCTTTTACTAAGACATCCTATGTACATGTTCGTTTCTTCTAGGATCTTCGTCGATGAAATCACTCAAGCAATGGGGGAGTCGGAAGTTGATAGTAGTCTAGAGCACAACTTTCCCATATGGTTTCAAACATATGTAAGGTTATTACGATTGTAGGTTATAGCTTCATAAATTTCTTTCATAAGTAATGTGTCTTATTACATTTCCAAATTTTTTGTGAATAGGCTCGGAATTCTATCATAGACGAGACGCTCGTTGATCTTTCTGTTGGTCCTAGTCGATCATGTACTGTCTACCCTGGTTACCTAGTGCATGGGTATAAGTTCCACTCCGCAACATATGACGTTAATAGATCGACGCAGAGCAGCGGTGTTTTGGTGAAGGGTTCTAACTACGCCGATGTTTCCCATAACTATTATGGAGTACTGCAAGAGGTTGTGGAGATTGAATATACCAGCCTCAAGCGTGTGGTCTTGTTTAAGTGTGAATGGTATGACCTCACACCGAATCATGGTGTGAGGACTCACCCAACACTTCAATTGGTAGAGGTTCATCGAAGTTGACGATATAACAACTACGAGCCATTTGTCCTAGCAATGCAAGCCACTCAAGTGTACTACCTTTCGTACCCTTCTATGAGGAACGACCGACAAGAATGGCTAGCAGTTTGTTGTTGTCAACCAAAATTAAAATTGACGAGGAAACGAGCAAAGACGATAATGACCAGGGCTCGGCAGAGATTGCATTCCAAGATGGGATGCCCACCACGTGCGTAGTCGACGATGCAATTCAGGATATCAACAATCTGGATGATCCGAATGGGACTCGAGTCATTGTTGAAGCGGGTCCAAGTGAAGAAGTTAATGACTTCATTGTTGATAATGGAGATGATTCAGAAGAAGAATCATCAACTTCTACTCATGAGAGTGAATTTGAAACGGATGATAGCGAGTAATGTATGTCTATGTTATGTCAATGTCCAAAAGCTATTACAATGTAGTCCCATTGGAGAAGGCCCAAATTGGCTATTAATATTTAATATTTTGGTTGATCTTTTATAGGTCTAATTTTTTTTCCATCAATTAGAGATAAACATTATGATATATAGACATGCATACTTTTGACGATATATTTTTTAATTTCTTTTTATCAGCATGGATCATGTGTTCTTAATTCCCATGAATTAGAGTTCATTACTTATTTTTGTATGCCTTTCTTCTCTAAAATTTTATTGGTATTTTGTTAGGTTTCATGGCGGGCGGTGATCATCCCCCACGTCGAGGGATACCATTAGGAGGACATCGTCCAGTCGGAAGAGGTGCGGCACCGACCTCTGGATCCGAAATATCGACTGGGCGTCATGGTCAGGCCATACGAGGGGGCCATAGAGGTCGTGGCGGTCGAGGTCGTGGGTCGATTCCTGCATTATCGATTCCGACTTCTCGTGTTCTCGAGCACGATCCAGCCTCGCCGTCACCTTCGCTTTCCATACCGTCGGCGTCGTCACGTACCATCATTCTCGTCATCAAGGACTATACCAAATTGCCGTTCTGATCACCGTCGCCGACATCGAGACATGACACTCCCCTGTACCCACGAGGCTCAGACCCCTGACCACCGCATCACCGGCAAAGATCCCACAATACGACGGCAGAGCAGGTTGCAGGTGACAGGGCCTCCGCGGCACCTCGAGAGGACGATTAGGGATCGAGCCCCCTCACAGCGTGCGGCGGATCCCGATCACACGATTGCCGATGATACGTAAGTTTGTATTTGATTCATATATGTACTTCTAAATATGGATGTAAATTATTAAAGAAGTAGTTAAGATGTTATGCATTTTCATGAAACACAGGAGTTGCATCCTTCTCATTCTTGTGCACGGAGGATGACAAAAGTTTTCAAAAGATGGATGATTCCGAAGGGTATTGTTGGAAGTCTGCATCGAATCATCATAAAGACCACTACTGGCGCCAATGGAAGGTAAGCAGGACTAATAAATGTCGTATGATTTATACTATTTTTTCAATGTCTCGTAACAATTGCAATCGCCATTTTGTAGGTATATTTTAGATGGGATGACGCGATTCCCGAGGATCTCATTCGTGCGGCGTACGACTCGCATGCAGGCACAAGGTACACCGCATTGATGCACAAGTTAAAGAAGAATCGTGTGTAGCCAGTTTATGTTACAGATGAGGCATGGAGAAGATACTTGGAGTACTGGGAGAGCGAGGACTTCCTTGCCAGGTCTAGGCAAGCGAGAACGAATAGGAACACTGAGGTCGAAGGACCTGGGACTGGACCTCGAAGCACGGTGGTGGTTTGGTGTCTTTTGAGACTACCAATGAAAGATTGGTAAGTTTTTTTCACGCTCTTGTTTATTTTTTACATTTATACACTTGTTCACTATGCTGAATTTATAATTGGTCCTGTACGCAGACTGATTCATCCGATACGCCACCTACCGTGAATGAATTGTATTTGCATCTCCACACCGTAAATCACGACGGGATGACATTCATCGATACTAGATCAGAGCGGTTCTATGTAAGTATAGAAATGAAATGTTAAATAGTATTAAGTTTACTTTAAAGCATATCATGTATGTTGTTTATTGTTGATACCGGGGATAGGCTCAGAGGAGACGTCGGGAGCCGACCCGAGTGCTACACCGGAGCAATCGGTGGATGATGAGGCGGTGTACCTCAATGTGGCGGGTGAGTGTCCCAAAGGACGTGTCTACGGTCTCGGTCTTTAGGGAGAAAGAAGAGGAGATATGCGAGATCCTGGTGCTAGCACGTCCCAGATGCGGGATATGGTGCCACGTGCGAGTTCGATATCGTTGCCGAGCAATTACGAAAGGTTATGGAGTTTATGCATCGCATCTCGGGATGAACATGAACGAGCAGCCTATCTCAAATGCACTGCCACCACCACCACCACCACCACCACCTGTGACATGGCAAAGAACAAATGCCGCAAATAGATCCCGCCGATCCACCACAACAAGGGACAATGTTGAGCGAAAGACGCAAGAGTGGCTTACGAGAGATGAGCAGCTTGGTGATACATAGGTATTTTTCTTGTTGTTTGTGTAAATTTTGAGATTATACTTTTGCTTTTGTAGATAACTTTAGCAATTATATATTGTTCGCATGACTTTTAGATTGACACTTCTGTTTGTGCATATTTAAATTGATACTTCTTTATGTTTCATTGGATAGTTGTTCAGAATTGTAAAAATTCCATTTACTACTTATTTCTTACCTTACTGCAGATGTTACATTTGCTTGGCGTGGAGATGTTTGTGAAGGTGTAGCCGAAAGTTTGGTTTTCAACTCATGAAAAAACCCCTAACGAATACTTGTACATATATGCATATGTGAGGCCTAAGAGCCAATGCACTTTACAAGTTCAGGTTGTTGCAAGTTTGGTTTTCGGTGCAAGTTCAACCATCCAAAAGATAAGCTAAACTGTTTGGTAGGTGGCTTTGATGTATTTTTAATTATTGATGTATTTAACCGCCCACTATACTATTAGTGGTCTTAGTGCGTGTCTTATATCCTAAATTGATTTTTCATTTAACTTAGGGTGAAGTGGACATTTCTTTACTACCTAAGCTTCAAAGCATTCCACATTTCTTGGCTTCCTAAGTTCGTGCTCCGTGCAAGGTTCTCGCTATTTCCTCAAACCTTAAAGCTTTGTTTCCGCTTGGTACTTTGCCTTCACCTATTTTACGGTAAATTTTTTCTTTCCTAAACCCTTAAACAATCAAACTTTCTTGCCTTGATATTTCATTCATGTCTTACCTAACGTGCCTTTTAGTAGCGAACACCCTTATGTTAAAACAGAACAAGGTATTGCATTAGTGTTATTTTTTGTGTAGATTTTGTATGAGATGGTCAAGAAATTAGACGATATAGGGTTAGATCTAAGCTAACTTGGGACGCATTGATTAGGAAAAATTTAAATGATTTGGAAAGCATGTCGTTAAGTGCACTAAATTGAGAGCAACGGATAGAGTATGATCTAGTAGCCAACCCCAACTAATTTGGGATCGAGTGCTTTTATTTCGGCATTTTGCATAGAGGTTTCGAAGTTGCATTTTGTGTTCTTATGAACTTTTTGCTTGATTGAATATGCTTTTCTTACATTTTAGTTAATGTCTTGAGCAATCATGTTGTTAATAATTTCATAAACCAAATCTGATGTACTTGTGTGTTTTCTTTAGTGTGATCAAGCGTGCAATTTTGACGGATCGTAACAAGCTTGTTGTAGCTGTTTGGGAGCAACCGCACTTGCTCAAGCAGGGTTTACACAACAAGGTATGTTCAAGATGCTCTTTTTTTTTTTTTTTTTTTTTTGCTCTTTTTTCGAAGATCTATTTCTCAGTTGTAATGTTTGAACAAACATGCACCTAATATTTAATATTAGTGGTTTTGGTTTCTATTTGAAATGCTTCTATTGCAAATTTGCATGTTCATTTTCATTTTGAAACCGCCACTAGATGCTTATTCTTGAGTTTCGATTATGCATTCGAAATGGAATGTACGACTTCCATAGTTCCATTGAGTTGCATACTTGCTAATAAGTGAATAGACAAAGTACACCGAATGTGTTTGTTGATTTTGTGTTGTTCACAGGATAGACACATGAAAGGGAATGGTTCCTTAATTATTAAATAAGAGTTCTATACGTATTGATAAAATGTTTCTTTTCGTTTTCCTCTCGAATGTGTTTGTTGATTTTGTGTTGTTCACAGGATAGACACATGAAAGGGAATGGTTCCTTAATTATTAAATAACAAGAGAAATTCAGATCGAAACACCAAAGCCGTAGTGAAAGTTTGTGTTATCAAAGTGTAGGTGTTGACTTGTGCAAGTCACTCCTCTCCATGAACATGGACTGGAGGATCCCGATGTGTTGCTCCAACTATTGATGCCCACTAGTTTTGATAGTCCGATCATTGTGTTCAATTGATTTTCAGAAGTTCGACAACACAATAGGAATGAAGAACAACTAAACCAAGCAGAATGAATAAGAACTGACTCCATACCCGCCCATGTCACAACTTTGGGCTTGTGCTTCACCTTGGTAGAAGCTCTATCATTGAGCTCCTTCAGCTTTTTGGAAATGAAACAAAAAGTGTGTTGTTTTTTTATGTCGATATATATGTAACATATGTTAAGAGTTTGAGCTCCAATGTTTGTTAACTCACCTGGCTATCGATGCATTTGCGCAGAGGAGACCTTGGTGTAGCCTCTAAACTTTTGGAATAGGTATGTGAGGTTTGCCAAGTGCCAACTCATTTCAGAACGCCACTAGACTTCTCCCCGGAAGGCCGGGAATGGTCATTTGGTTGCCGCATTACAAGGCCGGAATGGTCGCTGGCTGGAATGGTCATTTCTTGGAATGGCTCCTAGTGAGTTCTCTCAAGTTGAAATTGCCTCTTCATATCGATTGAGAGGCTTTGTATGTAATGTATTTTCTGGTTCATCTGGTTTGTTTTTTCTTTGTTGTGAAAGGTTTCCTTAGGTTGTTATTGGGATTTACTTGTTTGTATATTGTTTGAGTATTAGTTTCCTTTCAAAGATGAAGAGGTTTGTTTAGAGTCCGCCACAAGGCCACCGGCTTGCTGTTTATTTTTGTGCTTGCTTTTTTCAAGTGTTAGTTGTGAACAATGTGTAGGCTTCTTGTTTTTTTTGGTTCTTTGTTTTGCTTTTTTTTTTTTTTTTTTTTTTTTTTTGCTTGCTGTTTTTTTAATGCTTGCTTTTTTTTTTTTTGCTTGCTTTTTTTTTTTTTTTTTTTTTTTTTGCTGTTTTTTTTTCCTGAAAATAGAGTGCATGAAAAGTTGAAAACCGCGAAACCAAACCGACTAAAAACCAGCGCAAAAACCGCGGTTCGGTTTGGTTCGGTTTTCAACTTTCGCGCTTGGTGGTGGTTTGGAAAATCACCAAACCGTAGACCCTCGGTTTGGTCGCGGTTTGGTGGTTTTCACCACCAAACCGCGGTTGCCCACCCCTAGTTGTCCCCGTTGGAAAAGGTTGAAAACTAAACTAGACTCATCATTTTTGCAGGCTGGCTATGTGGGTGAGGATGTGGAGTCAATATTATACAAACTACTAACGGTATGTTCCAGAATGTTAATTTAATCTATGGGACAATTCAAGAATAGATCTTTAACTTGGAATTTTGCTTGCCAATCGTAACTGCTGGATGACATTTTAGTCTTCTATAACGACAAAGCCTTTGCCTTTTTCATTTAGCACGTACAATTTTCTCATTTGTCTTGTTTCCTCCTTTATGTTGGCATTTAGGTTGCTGAGTTCAATGTGCAAGCTGCTCAGCAAGGCATTGTCTACATTGATGAAGTTGATAAGATAACAAAGAAGGTCCTATACTTGATTCATGTACTATTTTCAGACTCTTCATGATATAAACCTTATATATCCTCAATTGTTTGTGCAGGCAGAGAGCTTGAACATTAGTAGAGATGTATCTGGATAGGGTGTTCAGCAGGCACTGTTGAAAATGCTTGAAGGAACTGTGAGTGCACCCTTTGTATTGTTACAGTTTTTTTGCTTCATTATTAATTTTCTTAGAGTAGACGGTGTGGATTTTAGCTATCTCTATGGTCTTCATTCATATTTCATCTCAAATTGTCTTTCATGATCTCTAGGGTCCTTGTCTGCGAATGGAAACATGGGGTGGAAGAATGGAAACAAGCTGTATGCTCTCATATGAGGCTAAAATGTTTATTTATGATGTTTTAGCTTGTATTAGTTCAATATATCATGACAATATCTGTCTAGTGAGCCATTTGTTGTTTCAAGGAAACAACAATTTTGTCTTCGTCTTGATATGGTTGCAACTTGCAATTAAACATGCATGGTTTCTTCAGCTATACCATGTTGTCCCAAGTATTTTATCCATTTTCTCCTGCAACATATATACAAAATCAAGGGATGCTCTAATTATCAATTGGAGATAGTTTTTGTTCATGTGTAGTTAGGTAGGTTCTCGATTCCCCCTTCTAATAAATTGTGTTAGTTGGACACACAAGTAGCCATGTACCGTCGAAAATTATAGTAAAATATACTGTTTTCTTTTGCACTTGTAAATGGGGATAGTTTTTTTGCAAATTTTTTTATCATGAGTTTGATCTATTTTGCAATATTTGCGCCTTATCAGTAGGTGACCGGTTCTTCGATCGAGTGGGAGTTAGTGATTGATATCCCCGTGACAATCACCCAAGTGAGAGATGAGGAATTTAAAGCATATCATGTAACTTTTATAGTTGTTTACATGACTTTTAGATTGATAATCCATATTTAGAGGATTGTAAGTTTTTTTTTTGTGGTTGTTGAACAATAGATTGTGGTTTTTGTGAATACTTAGAAATTTGGAGCATTTGTTATACTAGACAATTTTTCGTAGATAATAAATCAAATTTTGAATTTTACCTCTCATTTGAATATTTGTTGATATATATTGTCGATGTATGAATGTCAAATTTTGCTCTTTGGGGGATGTTAGCACCCCCAAGGAGTTGTTGGAGGGGGTGCTCTATGGTTGTATTTTCAAGTTATAGGTTGGAGAACCAATTGATTGAGTTTATGTTTAAAAACTAAACAAAAAGGAAAATTAGAGACGGATTAGCAACGGAATTCGGAGATTCTTCTCGCTATTCCGTCTCTAATTTTCGAGCATGAAACAAGACGGATCGGAGACGAAATGGAAAAATTATCTTTGATTGTCGATGTCATTATTTCGTCTCCCCGTTTCTGATTAGTAAATGTACCATTTTGAAAAATTTCCATTTCGTTTCCGTCTCTGTCAATTTCCTAATGAGCCTTTCTAAATCGAAACGGAATCACATTTCTGATTGAATCAAATCGACAATTTCGTTTATTCCGTCTATGTTCTTATGCATTTCATTAGAGACGGAATTTATGCAAATCTTTCCGTTTCGATCTCGCTTTTTTTGTACTCAATCTAATGAGCCTAGGTTTGACATTTCAAGGCAAAGATGATCGAGTAAATGATAACCTTGGTTCCCAAGAGATAAGGCCGAAACTTCTCAAGTGCGAAGATAACAACAAGGAGCTCATTCTCAGTAGTGGTGTAGTTCATCTGAGCCGCGTCTAGAGTACGAGAAGCATAGTAAATGACATGTGAAGCTCTCCCAACTCTCTGTCCTAAGACTGCACCCACTGCATATTACTAGCATCACACATAATTTCAAATGGAAGCTCCCAATTAGGGCCCGAATCACTGGTGTGCTAGTAAGTGAGTCTTTTAGTGCATAAAATGCACTTTTACATGCCTTATCAAACTCAAAAGGTAGTCCTTTTTTAGTAGATGGCATAGGGGTTGTGCGATCTTCGAAAAGTCCTTGATAAAACGACGATAAAAACAGGCATGTCGAAGGAAAGATCTAATCTCCCGCACGTTCGTAGGGTAGGGAAGTTTCTTGATAACATCAATTTTAGCTTGGTCTACCTCTACGCCCCTAGCTAAGACAATGTGCCCCAAAATAAGACCTTGGTCCATCGTAAAATGACATTTTTCATAGTTCAGAGCCAGGTTCTTCTCGATACACCTGCTGAGTACCTTTGTCAGATTGATGAGACAACTATCGAATGAATCACCATAAATAGTAAATTCATCCATAAAGACCTCAATAAAATGCTCAAAAAAAATCGGAGAAGATACTTACCATGCACTTTAAACGGTGGCAGGTGCATTGCATAACCCAAAGGGCATGATTCGATAGGCAAAAGTGCCAAATGGACAAGTGAAGGTTGTATTTTCCTGGTCTTCAGACGCTACCGATATCTGATGAAAACTGAAATAACCGTCAAGACAACAGTAATGAGAACGATCGGCTAGTCTCTCCAACATCTTATCAATGAATGGTAGGGGGAAGTGATTATTCGTGGTGGAAGCGTTTAACTTCTTGTAGTCAATGCATACCCGTCATCCATTTTGAATGCGGGTTGGAACCAACTCACCATATGAATTGGTGACTACCGTGACTCCCATTTTCTTACGGACCACCTGGATAAGGCTTACCCATTTACTATCAAAGATGGGGTCAATCATGCCAGCATCAAGTAGCTTCAATATCTCCTTCTTCACGACATCCATTATAAGTGGATTGAGCGACCTTTAGGCTTCTTTTATAGGTTTTTACCCATCTTCCATATATAAATGATGCATGCAAGTGGAAGGGCTCAAACCTTTGATATCAGCTATGGTCTACCCAATAGCCTGTTTAAACTCATGGAGTACTTGAAGGAGCCTCTCTTCATCCAAATGTGTAAGTTTGGTCGAGATGATCACAGGGAGTGTGTCATTCTCACCCCAAAACATATACTTTAGGTGCTCAGGTAATGGCTTCAGCTCAAGTGTGGGGGCTTTAACCAAGGAGGGAGAAAGTTCGGAGTCAGAAGTAGGCAACTCCAAATAATAGACACTTGGGGGCAAGGGTTGGAATGAATCCAACTCTAAAACAACATCCTCGACATCGGTATCGAGGGTTAGAACACTCTCGTGGGTATGAGTAGTGTCGAGATGATTCTCTAACACTACTTTAACTTCATCATCGCCATTTGTGAGCAAGGTCTGCTCAACAAATGGATCCACACAGTCCATGGTACACACCACAGACGACACATCACTGGGGTATCGCATCACGTCATAGATGTTAAACTTGATGACTTCACCGTCAAACTTCATGGTAAGAGATCCATCATCAACATTTATTTTTGTCTTCACCATTTTCAAAAACGGACGTCCAAGAGTACTGACGAAGCATTGGGGAATGGCTCCTCCTTCGTATCTACCACGTAGAAGTCAGCAGGAAACACAAACTCGTTCACTCGGACTAGAACATCCTCGAGAACACCTACGAGTCTAATAACTGAACGGTCTGCCAACTGAATGACAATACCGGTCTCCTCTAATAGGCCTGCATGCAATGTCTCATAAATAGACAATGGCATGACATTAATGGAAGCGCCAAGGTCGCACATAGCCCGCTGAATGCTTACATCACCTATAATACAAGGTATTGAGAACATCTCAGGATCCTTGCATTTAGGAGGCAACTTCTTTTGTAGGATAGCCGTGACAGCTTCTCCTATTTGGATTTTTTCGTTGCCTTTGAGTTTCTCTTTGTTAGTGCATAGTTCCTTGAGAAACTTTGCGTACCTAGGGACTTGCTTCACATCATCGAGGAGTGGAATATTGATTTCCACTCGCTGAAAGGTCTCGAGAGTTTCTTTCTCTTCCTCATTTTTCTTATCTAAGATGAGTCATTGTGGAAAAGGAGGTTTGACCTTGAATGTGGGCGGTGCTTCCTTCTGAGTAGTTACTATCTGTTAAGGGATAGACAGAGTCACTACTAACTCGTGTTCTTCCTCATTTGTCTGGTCTTTGGCATCAGATGACCCATTGTTCCTTTTGGGTCCCTCCAGCTCTTTACCAGTTCAGAGTGCAACTGCGTTAGCAGTCGCGTTAGGATTCGGGTAAGGTTGCGAATGCAACTTTCCCTTATCCTCGAGACGTCCATTCTGCTGTATCACTTGGTCCATTTGAACCTGAAGAGTTCGGAACGCTGATTTGGTTTCATTGATGGATTTCTCAGTGGTACCTTGAATTGGCCCATTTCACTCATAAATTGGCTTTATTGACCTATAAATGCTTTCAACATATCCTCAAGTGAAGAGGAATTATTGGAGGGTGTAAGCAATGGTTGACCTTTCGAGACGAAGGTTTGATAGTTCTGATTTTGAGGCCCGTAACTGATGTTCGGGTTGTTCCTCGCCGTCGCGTGATTGTATGTATTCCCAAATGGGACTCTAGATGGTCCCTGGAACTGATTACATGTGGCATTGGCCTATTGATTGTCCTCAAAGAGAGTAGGACATTCATCAGTTTTTTTTATGGTAGTACAAAAGCCACAAGCTTTGACTTGCACTTTGCCAGAGGAAAGGAGACGCTCCATCATGGAGGTTAGTTGGTCAATTTTCTGGTCGGTGGAACTCGAGACACTCCCTGTAGTCAGACTTCCGTAAGCAGTAGCATCAAGATCACCATAAAAGCATGACCGTTGTGCGATGTCCCCATACAGTTGCTTCATTTCGACTGAAGTTTTGTCTCAAATGTGACCCCCACACGCATTATCAATCATGCGTCGTTCTATGGGCGTCATGCCAATATAGAAGAATTGAGCTATGGCCTTCTCAAACTATCCATGCCGCGGGCTACTAGCAATCAATCGTTTATAGCGATCCCAATATGCACCAAATGATTCACCCGACCTCATTTTGATGCTGCATATATCGTTGATGAGCTGAGCAACTCTATCCTCAGGGAAGTATTCATTCAAAAATTTGGTTGTCATCTCATTCCAGGAGTTAATGCAGCCATGCGGAAGGTAGAAAAGCCATTCCTTGGCTTTGTCTTTAAGGTAAAATGGAAAAGATCGGAGCTTAACCACGTCCTCATTCGCATTTGAGGTTTCATTGACTTGCAGTTAGTCTAAAACTCCTTCAGGAAAGTAACGGGATCTTCATTCTCGCCACCATTAAAGGATGGTAGGAGGTGAATGAACCCAGACCTCAACTCAAAGTCTTCGGCATTATCCGGATAATTGATACAAAAGGGTTGTTGCGCCAAAAAAGCTTGAAGCTCTTGATTGGCATGACCCATAGTGATTTGGCGATTTGCAGCCATGTTCATAGGATTTTGGCCTTCTTGTTGCCTAAGTTGGGTCTCTTTAATCCACCTATGAAATGTTTTTTTCCGGTTTAGGATCGAAAGGTAACAATGAACCAGCTGATTTTGACCGAGTGAGGTGTGGTAGCATAAAACTAAAAAAAAAAATGAAACCTAAACTCAGAGTAAGGACTAAGTCCCCGGCAACGGTGCCAAAATTTGATCATGTGTCGTGTGTGCCAAATATAACTCACAATCGAGTTACTAACCATAAGGGTGTAGTAATGGTAAATACGGGGTCGAATCCACAGGACTTGAGTTTTACTCCAAGTTAACTAAAAATGAGGATTTTCAGAAAGTTCAAGGAAATAATTAACTAAACTAGCACAAATAAAAAGTTCACAAAAATAATATCAATGAGAAGAAATCACTTAAGTCTACGGTTCCACAAGCCTGAATCATGATTCAATGAAATTTAATGGTCCTCAATCATTCCAAAAAGTTATTAATTCAATTTCTCCCAGATTAGCTATGGAAAATTGACGTCCGCCAGAAATTCCTAATTCCTCTAATCTCGATAGCTAGGACATCCGCCACTAACTACTTCCCTAATTAATGCATAACCCTAAACATCCGACAATCAGATTTAACACACTAACCGCAGTAATTTGGGTATGTGGGAACACTAATCCTAAATAATCGGATCGTATCCGCTTCCGATTTAACCAAGATTCAATTTTTGCACACTCAATAACCGAAAGGGTTTTACGGCAAACGGGTGAGTGTTCGTCATTTTATTGGTCCAAAAGCACAATTACACGGATATTAACGGTCCAAATAACTATAGATTGTCCCCCTAAAAGCATGCACTTGTCACATACATACCCTAGATCTAAATCATATACTTTAAAATCAACAATAATGAAATAAGAGAAATTAAATCAAATTAAATAAAAATCATAGATCTCACATAATATTTGCCATGAATCATGAATCTCACTTGTTTCCCCTTCGACCTAGTCAAAGATTGGTCTAGCCGGACATCATCTTTACAATCTCCAAGTATGAAAATTTGTGTGTGGCTACTCCAATGTAGTCTCCTCATATGAATACCCTAGTTCCTAATATGAAAAACTACTAAAAATTGCTCTTTGGAGGTGAAAGAAACTAATTTTGGTGGTTGGTCTCGTAACACGTGCACCGAGGAGCATCTAAGGACTGTTTTTGGGGTAAAAATGGGTTTCGTACACGTGGCAGTGCGCGATTGGTCCGTTTTCCTGCCTGCGCGCTGACGTGGCGCATTTTGGTTGGTTGGTGGCAGTTGGAGTGACGTGTTGGGCATGGAAGACGTGACGCGTGGCAGCTGGCGATTGCCCGAGATTACTATTTAAGTTGATGTGGCAGCGAGCTGGACGAATCGAGAGGCGACATGTGGCACAACTGGAGAATGGTTTGTCGCTCGAAAACTCGGCGAAAATGTGGGAGAATGTGCTGACGCGCATCCCGAGGCACATCTAAGGCAGCTGAAGCGTGAGAAAACTGTTGGTGAGCTGGACGCTAAGAATGTGTGGACGAATTGGTTGCTGCCACGTGGTTGTGCTTTAACGAGCTGGGCGAATCAATGACTGCTACGTGGCAGCGAGATGGAAATCGCACACATTGTGCGAATGTGTGGGAGAGAGTGTAATGATCTCGGGGCAATCCAACGACAACTTAACTCAAGTGACCGAACTGTGTCACTCCCTGCGTCATTTGGTATGTTGTCTCTTATTCTACCCATCGCGCAACGCTCGAGGCAAAGCGTGTCTGTCCGTAACTCCTCGAGGCAAATCAAACTTTTCATTTGTCCGATTAAGTGCAATTGATGGTGTCCGGTGTCCGATCACTACATGTAAATACTCTATTTTAAATATATTTTTTTGCCACGAATTCAACCGCGCACTCTGTTTCACCTGAAAACGACCAATAAATATGATTAAATATATATTTTGAAAACTTTCCACATTAGATATGCTAAAATAGACTAATAAAAGCATGTAAAAACCAACTTATCAGGAATTGATATTTGAATTGGTGTGTGAGAAATAGTATAAAAGTATAATAGGTATAGGTAATATTATATATACGAAACGATATACTATAAATTAGTTTTGTTTGATAAAATATACTTATAAATCAGTTACATCATAAAGTAATTAACGGGACTTGTGATGGTGTGCCCTATAAATGCAATAAGAGATTATAAATTGAGCTTTGTGTCGGTTGAGTACGTAATATAATTGGACGGTGAACTTAAAATGGGACGACGTTTGTATATGTCATAGCAGACCTTTATTTCCGATGTCTACAGGTCTAGACTCTAGCTACGTGTGTAACTAGTATATAATTAACTAGTGGCATCCTGAGCTTCGCGAACGTGCAGGATCGCATACCAATAAATTAGATAATGAATTCAATAAAAAAAAATAAAAATAAAAATATATATTTGTAAACTTTGATAGACTTTGAACCCAAGAACAATATCATGAAAAAAATATACAAATCGAAAGATTTTTTTTATACACAAATAAAAAACTTATTAAATGTCATTGAAGATGCTCATAGGTTCCCTCAAGCGCACATTAAGAACATCTAACAACCAATTAAGGAATACTTGCAAGAACTACACATATTTCACATTCTACCAAAAAACTTACAATATTTCATGAAAATCATTCTTGGTACAATATAGAAACACAATCAATCAAAGATATCAAATAAACTACTTGTCAAATAAACTACTTGTCATACAATTTGGATGAACGACATGCTGATCAATGAGGCTAATTCTTGTCTTTTATCAAGACCTCAATGAGTAAATCACAAAAAAAAAAAACACATTGGTAAAAAAATTGAAACATACAAAGAATTAAAAGTAGATTTTTGTTATATTTGAGAGAATCATAAATTCTCATACTATGAGATTTTTTTAAGCAAAGCATCGAAAAGAAAACTAAAAAGAAAATAAGCCCCGTAATAATATATATTAGTGAGTTGTTAAAGTTTATATTGTTTTTAGAAACTATCGGCCTATGTATTTTCCTTAAACTTGATCTCGATCGAACTAAAATTTTAAAAAATAGCTAAATACCCTATATAAATCAAATGGCTAATACAATCTCTATCATTCATAAACACAAACCCTAGCGCCGCTTAGAGCAACACCCACCAGATATGATTGGGGTCCGGCGGCTAGGCTTGCTCCGGCAAGTCGACTCGTCGTCGCCGGTCCCCTTATATCCCTATTCTTCTTCTTTTCTCTCTTTGTTTTTTTATTTTTGTTTCGACTTCATCGTATCTCCGGTTGTCTCCTCCTCTCTCTCTTCTCCATTCTCACCGCGTGACCACCGCCTCTATGGCCCTTCACCCCCTCTTTTTTTCTTTATCACCACCTTCTTCATCTTCTTCATTCTCTCTCTCTCTCTCTCTCTCTCTCTCTCTCTCTCTCTCTCTCCCCTGTTTTCCCTTCTTCTCCATTGTCGACCATTTCTCCATTCCCACCTATTTTTTTTCTATTTTTTTATGTTTTGCAGCACTCCGGCATAGTACTTGCTTGCTGTGGGTTTCGGGCGTGGTCACTGCCGACGACTCTTTTTGCCTAGAGTCTGATCTAAAGGAAGGATGGCGGTGAGGTGCGGCTAGAGCTGTCCATATCCGGTGTAAGGGTCAATAAAAGAAACCACCAGTGGTTGCGAGTCGCACATGACGAGGAGCGGCCAGAGGTAACTCGATGATGGTGACCCTTTCCGAGCGGCACCGCCCAATCTTATGTTCTTTGTTTGGGTCATGATTCTAGTGTTTTTGTTGTTTAATTAAGTTTATTTCCCGCGTATGTGCGGATGTCGTGGTTGTCCCCATTATTGGGGTGGTTGTCCCTGCCTAAGGGTTAAGGTTGAGGTCGCACCTTAGTGTGCGTGTTTTCAAAATTTGTTCCGTGCTTCACTGTTGTAAAATCTATTTGTAATAGATGTTTGTCCGATTGGACTAGGAACACCTCAATACAAAATCACTCTGACAAAAAAAACACAAACACACGTATCATATATAAATGTAAACACCAGAATGTTAATTTTGTTTTGAGAATCAATCACCCAACCTCACATAGGTGGGAGAAAAAGAATATAGCCCTATAACAATATATTAATAAGTTAATTAAAAAAATCAAAATTCAGTACTTAAAAATAATCGAAATTGAGTTAGACAATAACTAATGTTGGAATGAGAAAAGTCAAAGCATCTATGGTGAGATGGTAGAGACATCACTTGCCAAAAAGGCAAGGTTTGAGGAGGTCGTAAGTTCAACTCCACTTAAATTCAAAAAAAAAAATGTCGTAATAAGACTTGGTAAATTAAGATCTACTTATAATTACACTACAAAAGGGACCAAATAACGACGGGAAATAGCGACGGGCTAGTTCCCGTTGCTAAATAGCGACGGATTTGCGACGGGAGCCTAAATTGACCCATTGACCAATTTAGCAACGGGTTAGCAACGAGGCCCCGTCGCTAATTGTTGCTTACGTGGCAGTGGGGCCCACTATCTCTCCCTTGCACTAAAACCAAACCCTAACCTCTCCTATATATAAACTACCTCGCATTTTTCTCTCCTCTAACTCGCCGCCTCCTCCCTTCTCCCACTTCCATCTGCCCCTAACACTCTCTCCCTCTCTCTCGCGCCGCTCCCTCTCTCTCTCTTGTCGTCTCCCTCTCTCACCATTGTCTGCAGCTTCGCCGCCCCTCTCTCTCTCTCTCTCGCCGCCTCCGCCTCCCTCTTCTTCGCCGCTGCTGCCGCCTCCCTCTCTCTTCTCCATTGCCGCCTCCCTCTCTACACTGTCTCCTCCCTCTTTCTGCTCATTCAGCGCCGCCGCCTCCTCTCTCTCTCTCCGTCGTTGTTGTCGCCCCCTTCCACTCACCTCGCTAATGTGTCGCCCCTACTCTCCTACCCTCTCTCTCATTTCCATCCGCGTCCCTCTCTTGCCACTCGCTAGATCTCCATCTGGTGTCGCTGCCGCTACTGCACTCCTCGCCGCTCCTGCCCCATCGCCCTTGCTTTCTTTACCGCTCTACCTTCCGCCTCAATGCCTCTGACTCTCGCCACCGTCGTGCCGGTCAACGCATTACTGCTTGATGTTAGGTTTTTATTTTTTATTTTTTTTTGTAAATTTATTATTTGTAGTTTTGAATTTATTTGTAAGGTTTTGATTTAGATTTGTTTTTTATTGTATTTGTTGTTGTTGTTGTTTTGAAGATGAATAAATTTATTTAGTTTTGATTTATATTTGTTTTGTTTTGCCGTATTTGTTGTTGTTGTTTTTTATTTAGATTTATTTTTTAAGTTTTTTTAAACATCACTTTTTTGAGTAAAAACATCTCTGTTTTAAAAAAAAATATTTTTTTTTGTCCAACCGTCAGAAAATAGCGACGAGATTTAGCGACGGGGTCCACTCGCTAATCTGTCGCTAATTCTGACACCTATTTCGAAATAGCGACGAGGCAATTAGCGACGAGCATCCCCGTCGCTATTCTCGTCACTATTCCATTATAGCGAAGGATCGTATTAGAATCGGATGCTAAGCCAAAGTATATACTTTTGAAGTAATTAAAATACCTATTTATTGCTAATTTTGATTTTTATTGGATTATTAATAGCAAATTAAGTACACTATTTAATGGCTTCAAACAAAATATATTATTTAATAAATTAGCCGAAAATCCTAATTGAGTTTTTTTTTCTTTTTTTTTTTGCAAATGGGAATTCTAATTGAGTTGAAATAACTAATCACTAATAAAACCTTAACGCAATTTAGGAATAGTTGTAAACACCTTAAAAATAGGCCCACTTAGAGTTGGAAAACGCAATCAAAGTCCAAAAATACATTTGAAAAATAAATACAAAAATAAAAAATAGGAATAAAAAATAGAAAGTGTAGCATCACGATGCCACATGTCAATTTGCAAGCGCTTCTCACATGACACATGTCAATCTGTGAGTGTTTCTCACAAAATAGTTCCTTTATATTTAAAGAAGAAGTGTCATTTATATATCACATCGATCGTAACAAAATCAATGGAATGTCGTCAAAATGACGCATCTATAATTTTAATTATTACAATATAATTCGATTTTTTATCAACCAATAATATAATTCAAGCAACTCAAAAAAGTATTATAATTCATTTAGTATATACTTGGTGTCTTAATAAAAATAAAAAAATTTAATTTTAAACTTAATTATTGTAATAAAATTGTTAAAGAAATGATTTAAAAGAAATTAGGGCCACATCTACCAATGGCTCGCAAATGCCCTAAATATTATAAAAATCTAGACATAATTGAAGTTGAAAATGTGGAGGATAGTAGCGCAATTGAGGGATTTAATTAAAAGATACCAATTAAAGTACATAATCAACTACATGAAATTGAGTTGATGAGTAAAAACTTAAAATATATCCTTGTAGCATATATACAACTCATTTGGTAATGAGACTTAATTTGTTATTATATATTATTATTTGTTTTCATTGATGAACAACATGTAATTAATGCGACATAAAAAAAGTTATAAGGTTGCATATATTTATCGAGTTTGTCGGACTTTTAAATTTGTTCTTTTCTATTATAAACTCTAGAAAGCGATTCACGTGTAGTAAAAATAGAATTCATTTATTTTTATTTTTGTTATTACAAACTTCAAAGAGCAGGTTACGTGTCATAAAAATAGAATCTATGCATATTTTTACGTGTTCTTATAAAATAACCTAGTGCGTATTATTCCTGCAGAGGTTAGCTAGCTCATCTCCCTATCGTATTTGTTAATGTCATATGACGTTATTTGGTTTTATTGTAATTAGTCGAATTATGTAAATGACTTATGAACAATGTGTTTCATGTGGTAAATGAAACCATCCAAAATGTCGTGATCTCCGAATCAGTATTTTGGGACTTATCCACGAATCGATTGTATATGGATAAGAAGAAAGCTTTTGCAACAAGAAGATTTGTTGTTGCAACATGGTCTCAAGATTGAGCAGTTGCAGATATAATCTTATCTACAACAACAAAAAATATGCTGATAATAGAGGTGATTTGAGACACATTAACCACGTGAAGAATATGCTGGAACATGGTTTGTTTTTCGAAGATGAAGACGAATCAAGGATTGGTTGAGATAGTTGAGATCAAGTGTCTTCACTTGTCTATATATATATTCCAAAGTTAGGAGTTGTAATCAATTCGTCTGCTTTGTATTTCAGTGAACGTGTTCTTCACTTTATATTGAAGTTGTAGTCACCAAGGGGACTTGGGTATTCCTGCGAGGGGGAGCCTCACCGTGCAAGTATAGGGAGACTTGTGTAGAGTCCATGAGAGGTGTGAAGGAGATTAAAGTAGGAGCTCAGTGAGGGAGTCACGTGAAGAGTTATATATCCATTGTTCTTTATTTAGTGGATTTTACGTTTGGGCTTGGCCCCGCAGATGTAGGTCATGGACCAAATTGCGTAAACAAGTTTCTTGTGTCTGGTTTGATTTGCTTATTGTTTACTTCGTTTAAGTACTTGCATTCTTACTTATTTCTCAGTTACAACAACACACATTCATGTTGTAACAGCATTTGGTTATTTCAATTAGAATCAGAGTGGACACTGTAGAATCTTTGTTTACAAAGAATAGTGAGATCTGCATACTAACCATGATGTCTCAAGAAAACCAATCAGATCAGCCAGAGGGGGTGTTTAATACAAGGCCACCACTACTCACCATATAAACTACACGTATTGGAAAGCCTACATGGAAGGTTATATAATATCTATAGATGTCAAAGCATGGAGAGCCATTCAGAATGGCTATGCCTCACCACTTGTAGATGGATAGTCAAAGAACACAAGCTAGTGGACTGAAGTTGAAGAGAGACTCCTATTAGCAAATGCCAAAGGACTAAATGCGGTCTTTGGAGCAGTAACATAAGAACACCTCAAACTAATATCATCATGCAAGATAGTTAAAGCATGGGAAATCCTCGAGAACTTCTTTGAAGGAAACGCTGAAGTTCGAGAATCAAGAATTGTTCTATTGGCTTCACAGGTTGAATCACTTTGAATGGGGGAAGATGAGACGGTAGCATAATACATGACAAAGCTTAAAAATATTGCCAATCAAGCCAGCAACTTGGCAAGAAGTACTCTAAAAAGAAGATGGTGCAGAAAACAATCAGATATCTTCCAGCTAAGTTTAATGTAAAAGTCGTTGCTATCCAAGAGAATAGAGGTCTTAAGGACCTAAAATTCAAATAACTTATGTGATCTCTCACAACTTACAAGATGTATCTAACACAACAAAAGAAGTCTAAAGAGCTGGCACTAAAAGTCGTTGCTCAATACCTCCTTGCTGATAAAATTATTAATGAAGAAGAAGATGACATGGCCTTACTAACTAGTAAATATAACAAATTATTTCAAAAAATTTAGGAAATGAAGTCATCTATAAAAGGAGACTCCTAGAATAAAGAGGTAGATATCAAAGATATTGACAAAAGCAAATTGAAGTGCAGAGAGTGTGGAGTACTTGGCTAATTTAAGCATGAATGCCTATTTAGGAGGAACGAGAAGTCACTTGTATCTACCAAGAGTGACTCAGACACAGAAAATGAAGAAGATCAAGTAAATCATCACGTTGCCTTTGTTGCTATTTAAGAAGTTCCTGTTACAACAGATCAGCCTGTTGCAACAACTAAGGCTGATAGATCAGAACCTCCCTCATCAAATGAAGTTGTAAATAACTCTGATAATTCAGAATTTGAATTATCTAATGACACTAATCATGCACAAACCTATATTGAGATGTTGACAAAATGGGAAGAAGTAGTTGAGTATAACCAATCATTACAACGACTACTATCTGATAAAGAAAATGAGTTGAATAATTGCAAAGCCAAGCTGGAAATAGCAGAATATACATTACAGAAACTCATCAAAGAAAAATCAAGGCTCGATGACATTTTAAAGCAAGTAAAAGGGTCTGGTGATCATAAAGGCCTTAGTTTTGTCAAAGGGTCATCCTAAAAAACTACCCAAAATGAACCCATAAAGTTTTTCAAGGCTGCACAAGTCATCAAACTCAATGAGACAATCAGTGCTGAGCATAACAGTCAGTCCAAAAAGAGGTATCGTCCTACTTGTTATTATTGTGGAGTCTTACGACACATTCGTCCCATATGTTTCAAAATGATCAGGGAACTAGCAAGAAGACAATAAGATGAAATCACTCAAAGGCAACAACAAATAAACTCTCTAAAAAAATGGGTGCCTAAGACAATGATGAAGTGTTAAGTTGCACAGATGTCTCTTACATCCGTAACAACCTTTAAGTGGTACTTTGATAGCGGATGCTCGAAACATATGACTGGAGATAGACATAACCTTGTGGACTACCAGACTTGTTAGGAAAGACATGTTACATTTGGAGATGGAACACGAGGCAGAATGGTTGGCAAAGGAATACTGAATATTGTTGGACTCCCCTTTTTAAATGATGTATTGCATGTTGAAGATCTAAAGGGCATTTTGCTTAGTATCAGTCAGCTATATGATCAAAATCTATATGTAAAGTTTATTATAGATAGTTTTCATGTATGTAATGAGAGTGGAAACTGTATAATAATAGGAGTAAGGTCATCTAACAACTTTTATTTGCTGCAACAGCCACTTACAGGCTGTTATAACAATGTCTCTATGCAGGATGAAACAAATGCATGGCATAAGAAGTTAGGGCATGTACACTTCACACATATGAAGAAGATATTTGATAAAGGCGCGATAAGGAGTGTGCCAAAGTTTCAACATACTACCAGACGAGTATGTGAGCCATGCCAGCTTGGAAAGTAAATGAGAGAAGCACATAAACTTTTTGATAGTTGAAATACCAAGGCAGTTCTTGAGCTCCTCAACATCGACCTGGTTGGTCCAACTCAAGTGATAGTTTATCTGGCAAATGATATATCTTGGTATATGTAGATGTTTTCTCCCGTTTCACCTGGGTATTGTTTCTAAGTGAGAAATCAGATACATTTAATGAATTTAGCGACTTATGCCGAAAGTTACTAACTGAAAAAAAAAAAAGCCTCGGGAGAAAGCATTGTCAGGATAAGAAGTGACCATGGGAAAGAATTCGAAAACAACAAGTTTATTGAGTTTTGTAAATCGAAAGGCATCTAGCAAGAGTTCTCCGTTCCAATCACGCCACAGACAGAATGGGGTTGTAGAAAAGAATAACATGTATGTCCAAGAGATAGCTCGAGTAATGCTAAACTCCAACAAACATCCTACAAAGTTGTGGGCAGAAGTAGTCAATACAGCTTGCTACATCATCAACATGACTTATCTTCAACCATTCACTCAGAAGACGTACACCTTGTGAATTATGGAAAGGTAAGAAGCTTAACCTCAGCTATTTCCATATCTTTGGAAGCAAATGCTTTGTACTAAACGACAGGGAATCCATTAGGGAAGTTTGACAAAAGATGTGATCAGGGAATTTTTTGGGGTACTCATCAAATAGCAAGGCCTACATAATCTTCAACAACATAATATAAAAAATTATGGAATAAATCAACGTGGTGTTTGACGACTCTTCATCGGAAGAAAGAGTGCAAGACTCAAGAATGGATGATTCTGAAAATCCCCTTGTTTCATCTGTATCTATTGCAAATCCAGATACTACAGCCTGCAGTGATGGTGTTATACCCGTCACAAATGTCCCTATTACATCACCTAAAGAACCAGCTCATGTAGTCAATCAGAACTCACCAATGAAAGACTTGACATTTGTGAATCGAGAGCTTCCCACCAGAATCCAAAAGAACCACCCTACTAAAAATGTCAATGGATCATTGGAAGAAGGAATGAATACAAAAGACATAACTAAGATTAACTATAAGAAACTAGTTGGGTAGGTAAGCTATGTCTATTCTTTTGAACCTAAAATTGTATCTGATGCTCTTCAAGAGAATACTGTATAATGGAAATGCAAGAGGAGCCGAATCAATTTCGAAGACTTGATGCATGGACCTTGGTGCCAAGACCCTGAAGTTCAAATGTCATTGGCACAAAATGGATTTTCAAGAACAAGAATGATGAAGGGAGGTGGTACGTAACAAAGCTAGATTGGTTGCACAAGGATACGACCAAGTTTAAAATATAGGTTTCGATGAAACTTTTGCTCATGTTGCTCGATTAGAATCTATACATCTGTTGTTTGTTGTCTCTTGTTCTCTAGGGTTCAAATTTTATTAGATGGATGTCAAAAGTGCCTTTCTAAATGGCATACTCAAGGAAAAAGTCTATGTGGAGCAACCAAAGGGATTTGAAAATGCATAATTTCTTCATCATGTGTATCACCTAAAGAAGGCCTTATATAGATTGAAACATGCCCCACGAGCTTGGTATGACAGACTTGCCTCATTCTCATTTGCTCATGGATACACCAGAGGTAGTGTTTATGAAAGTTTATTTGTCAAACACTACACTGAAGCTGTTATGATTGCCTAGGTGTATGTGGATGATATTTTTTTGGCTCAACAGTAAAATCTTTGGTCAAAGAATTTGTTACTAACATGCATAATGAGTTCAAGATGAGCATGGTTTGTGAGCTTGCTTATTTTCTGGGTCTACATGTTTAACAAACTATTCAAGGTACCTTCATTTCTCAACATAAATATTGTTGCTCCTTGGTGAAAAGATTTGGACTAAATAAAGCTCGTCATCTTAGAACTCCAATGGGAACACTTGAAAAACTCTCCAAGATGAACATGGAAAATCAATTGACTATTCTCAATACAAGAATATGATTGGAAGTCTTTTGTATCTCACGGCCAGTAAACCGGACATAGCCTTCAGTGTGGGTGTATGTGCAAGATATCAGGCTACTCTAAAAGAATCACACCTCACTGTTGTGAAACGCATCATACGATACATAGCAGGTTCTTCTCATCTTGGTCTTTGGTATTCCTATAATGCTAATTTTTCCTTGGCTGGATATAGTGATGCAGACTGGGAAGGAAGTGCAGATGATAGAAAAATTACTTAAGGAGGTTGTTTCTTTGCTGGTACCAACATGTTATCCTAGTTTAGCAAGAAACAAAACTCAACCACCCTCTCCAGAGCTGAAGCTGAGTACATTTTTGTGGGAAGCTGTTGCACTCAACTACTATGGATGCATCAGATGCTACAGTACTACAATATCCAGTTGCAATAGCTTACCGTGTTCTGTGACAACAAGAGCGCAATTGACATTTCTAACAATCTTGAACATCACTCAAGAACCAAATATATTGATCTCAGGTATCATTTTATTCGTAATCTTGTTGAAAAGAAGGTAATAGACATTTAATATCTTACCACTGAGATGCAATTGGCTGATAACTTCACCGAAGCATTTGATGCTAATATGTTCGAGATGTTAAGGGGAGAGATTGGGCTATGCACAAGCCCTGTGTAAATACACATTCGTCTACTCCCAAAATATTTTTTTAATTCTATTTTTTACTTAAAAAAATTGCAAACAAAGGGGAGTAACGTTTGTGTCTTGTGTACATATTTTTTACCATCAGTCATTTTGCACAACAAATCTTTCATTGATCTATGTTTTTTTATCATTATAGAATTTTCTAGTTTTTGAGTTTATGTTAATGGAAGCATTAGGTTGGTGAGAGATTTAAAGGGTAGTTAGCATCTTAAGTGCGCATTGTAATTATCAAATCAAAATTTGCTCTCTTATTTTTTCTTAAAATTGGGCATTATATAATGATAAGTCAGTATTTATAGGTTTTTAGTAGTTTATTTTAATGTATTTAATATAGAAAGTCTCTAAAATATATATTTAATTATATTTATTTGTCTTTTTCAGGTGAAACAGGGTGCGCGGTTGAATCCGGGGTGGAAAAATACTCAAAATGGAGTATTTAAATGCAGTGAACATTTATCGGAGGATATGCCTCGAGGCACGCATTAAACAATTTACTTGTAGGTGACAATAGAGGCCAGGAGACGCAAAAATTATACACACATTAGTCACTTGTCTCATATAACCCTAACAATCATAGTCCTTATCAAAGTTGTGGTGTTTCTCCTGTTTCTCCTTCTTGATCAATGAAGTTCCATCAACCAATTCATCATGGTTTCAACAAGAGGATCCAAGAAGATAGCAGGAGCACCAAAGCCTTCATCATCGAAGATACCCCCCAAAAGGAACAAAGACTAAAGCAAAAAAGAAGAAAATTGAAGTTCTGAACCCAACTCCTATAATGGTCATACCAACATCAACGCCAGTAGAGAAGGGGTCGACATCTTCTTTTGATGGTTCCATGAGTTATTATCAATCGACCACCAAGAGTATCAAATCTAGAAGATTTAGTGTCAACTTCATCCTTTGAGGCAGATAATGCACAAAATTATGATATTCGACCCTATGCTGCTGTTGTACAAGAAATAAAGCCATTGCATGCATTGTTTGAACCTGATCAGATGGGTGAAGGTCCAATCATTGAAGCAACAACCAAGATGTAACAAGTGACTGACCTTATTACAATTGGACCTACAATCACGAAGGAAATAGACTCAGGAGATAAAATCTTTGCCCAGGCAAATCTAACTGAACATATTATTGAAGAGAGGGACTCCGTTATTGCTGAAATCTCTCAGGAAGTTAGTGCTGAGAAACATCCGGATCTTCGCATTGAATAGGCATATATGTTTCTTGATGATAATATAGAACATGTAGTCCAATGCAAGAAGAAACTCAACCTCTTGAGAATTCTCTTCCTCAGACTGATGAACATCACCTTTGCAATACTGAATTGCATGAAGAAGTTCAAACTGAACATGATGACAACCTCGATGTTGATGTTCAATCTAAGGACACACACACTACACAAAAATGGGTAATTAGAAACAGAATTAGCAACGGAATTTATTTCCATTGCTAAGAATAAATAATTAGAAACGGATTTGAGACGGAATCATTCAGAGACGGAATAGAGAGAGATCAGAGACGGAAATAGACACGGAATAGAGGCGGAATTAAATTTCGTCTCAAAATAATTACGCCAAGGTTCCCACCAAAAGTTAAATTTCTTGTAACCGTCCGTTACGTCTCGAGATTCGTACGTGCTTGGACGCGAAGATTTGTAAAGAGGGGACGGATGTCTCGCCTCTCTCGCTCAACCCGCCATTCTCACCACTATCTCCTTCACCACTCTATCCCTCCTCAAATCTCTCTCTCAACCCGCCATTCTCACCACTCTCTCCCTCCTCTGTCTCTTTCTCTCGCGACCGTCAACTCTCTCTCTCTCTCTCTCTCTCTCTCTCTCTCGACCGATTATCCCTCAACGCTGAGTCTCTCTCTCCCCTAAATCTGCCTCCCAAACCCTAAAATCGCTGCCGTCTGCCGGAGTTGGGGACTCTGCCGTCGCTGCGAGTGGACGTCGTGTCTGCCGGAGGTGGTGCCAACTGCCGTCCCTGCCTGTGCAGCCCCCGCCATTGGTCGCGGCTGTTCGTTGCCGCGTTGGAAACCAAGGTCGTGCTCGCCCTCGCCTTCACCGCTCTTCGTCGCTGCCGTGGAACGCTCTTCGATCGTCGCTGCCTCGGCCCTCTGCCGCCGCTGGCTGTGCAGCCCCCGCGGCCGTTCGCCACTCTTCGTCGCGTCTGCTTAGGGCGTCTGCCGCCTCTGGCTGTGCAACCCCCGCCGTCGTTCAAGGATATATTTCAAAAATACTTGGATTGGGAGGTAAGGTTTTGACTGTGTTATGATGTCTTTCTTTTTCCCCTCTATATCTGTTCATTTTTTTTAATCATCGGATTCAGGTCTTGCCATTGATGTTGAAGAAGGAAAGGGAACCCCTTCTGAGAGATACGTTACAGAGATGGAGTAATCACAAAAAAATGGTATGGCGGCTTTCGAGGTGGTTCTCCTACCTAGATCATTTTTTTGTCGAGAATTCTAAACTTCTCTCACTTGAGAAAGTTGGATTCGCATGTTTTAGAAACCATGTACTTTTTATATACGACATTTCAGCTTTCTTATTTATCCAAAGAGTTTTCGTACTAAATTTGTTCATCTCTATTGCTGAAAAAATTGGATTAATAACCACTTAAGATCCAAAAAATCGCACTGAGTACTTTTCCCCTTAGAGAAATGTGCTTTATTCTACATCGTGTATTTTTATTTATTTTTTTGTGCTCGTTGCTGCCTTATCAGATTTACCAAGAATTTGTAAGAATTAAAGTCAGAGATACACTAATCTCCCTGGTATGTATTGTTGGTTGTTACCTATTGAAATATATTTATAGATTGATGTCTCATATCATGTAACCAATTTTTTCTTGTGCTTATTCTTAGGCTGAAGACTGCTTGGAAAAAGAGAAGGAACGGGTCTATCAGTACCTGCATTCAAGCAGCGAAGAAAAGTTATTGGGGGTTTGTCGTTTGTCCATTATTTATATGGCTTTTAATACTTATTTAAAATCATATATAGTGTGGTTTTTTTGAAAGTTCGAAACTGAAAACATTTGAATCTTCATCGTGGTCCTTCAAACAGTACTAAGCGAGTTGTTGTTGGTATATGCAACCCAACTTTATGAAAATGAGCACCCTGGATTGCATGCTTTGCTCAGAGATGAGAAGGTACCATAACAACATGTATCTTGCCTGAATATCAGTTTCTAGCTCTCAATCATGGTATTACTATTATATCTTTCTTCATTTTTTTTTAATTTTTTAATTTTGTAGGAAGACGATCTGATTAAAATGTATTGGTTATTCTATCGGATTCCTCAAGGCTTAGATACTATTGCAAATATATTCAAGAAGGTGGGAGCCTTTCTTCTCATGCGCTCAATATTTCACATGCACACCTTTTTGTAGCATTTAGGAAGTCGTATTATTTTTAATTTTTATGTGATGGCGCAGTTGTTACTGATGAAGGCAAAAGTTTGGTAGAACATTCTAAAGATTCTATAAGGAATAGAAATGTCAGATATCCCATTTGCATTTGTAAATCTTTAGTTTACAAATTATAAAGTATTTTCTATCCAAGCTGATTTGGTTGGTTCCTTTGCTTTTATACATTTTAAGTGGTGATGATCGCTTACTTCTTTAGGTCTTCTGGAAAACAGTGATAGGGCTTCACGACAAGCACCTGGGTTATGTCACCAAGTACTTCAAGAACAACATACTTTTTCGCGAGGTGCGTAGCATGCTTCTATTTGGGATTGAGGCTATGTTGTTGATGTGTAACATGCTTCTCACTTTTGGGTTATCTTATCATTTTTGTAGATCTTTCTTGGTAAAGCATTTCAAGTGGCTGGAAAAGGTGTTTGCATAATTTTCATGTCTGTTATCTTATCTTTCCAGGCACTTGATGGGGCCTTTAATGTTTTTTGCAACGAGAATGTGGGTAATATCTCAAGTGCTAAGATGCTAGCTGCTTATTGCCATGATATTCTGAAGAGGGGAAGAGAAGAATTGGTCATAGAAACTGTGGAGAAAACTCTCAAAAGGCAAGCATTTCGAAGTTGTTATATATATTATGATTTAATATAATATTTTAATTTTTAAATCAAACAGGTGTCGACGGTACTTTGGTATATAAAAAACAAGGACGCCTTTGAGGATGCATATCGGTAAAGTTTTTTGTTTTTTTTGGGGTAAATAGACAATCACAAGACCAAATATAGAGATTACGTAACTGGAAGGTTTATGTGCTTGAGTGTTGTTACCAGACCTGGTTTTACTGTTTTAGTTTCAAGTGATAAAGTCTCCAATGAGTCTATCTCAAGAAGAATTTGGTTGACATTCATGTTTTCCTTTTCCATATGAAGGTCGTAGTGACGAAATGTATTTTGTTCAGTGTCGTACTAACTTGGGATTAATTGATTTTTTGCAGGATGTGGTATGCTCATAGGCTGCTATATATCATGAAATCAGAGACAATGATTCGAAAAAAAGTATGATTGCAGAATTGAGTTCGCATTATGGTATTCTTTTCAGAGCAAGGATGGAGAATATGGTTAGTGGTTTAGGACCGTCAGTTGTGAATTACTTTTTTTAATAGTCATTGGCTTGGCTGATTAGCTTCCCTTGTTTCCTTATTCTTTGTTTTTTTACTTTTTTCGTTCAGAAAGTTGTTTTGACATTAGCAGAGAATATGCAAATCAATTTTGAGGAGTATCTGAATCTAAATCCCCAGAAGCAAAGCAAACAGTATTTAAGGTAACTAAACCCTTTGAGGCAATTCTCCTTATTTCATTTCCATTTCTGAGTTGACATTAAATCATTTGGATTGTTTTACCACCGATCTTATATTAGTAATGTCATGCATTGTGTATTACTATCTATGATTCCTTTAATTCCGTTTCTGATTGGCTGTTTTTTTGTAGTGAATTTAATTTGTCGACTTAAAGTTATAAACATGATATAATTTCATAATGCATTTTGAGGTGAAATATGAGATTCATGTAGTTACAGGTGCAATTCTCCAGAGATGGAAACTATTTATACACTGGCAGTCGTAGGGTAGGATTTGTGGTGAGTTTGTTCTTGACCTGCGTTGTTTCTTCCCTTATTGGGGATTTTCAATTTGGATTTTTGTTCTTGTTGGGCTGATTAAGTTGCCATCTAATTTTTGAGCAATTGCTACTGTGATGTTGTTTGATTTCTATTACTGGATCTTATCTGATACCTTGTTGGTTGATTGCTCTTGTTTTGCTCATTTGGGTTGTTTTGCTGTTTTGGGTGTTGTGGATAATTTGGTTTTATCAATTGTTTTGGTTTTGTATCTCTCTTTCTGTCGAAGCGCTTCGGTCAAGAACGTCGCAAATGCGCATATTTTATAGGGTTTTTTTTTTAAGACGTTTTAGGTGAATTGCTTGATTCCCGGTTTGAGATTTCATATTTTCTTCCATGAATCCATGTTTGTGCTTCTTATGAAACATGATCTTTGTGCATAATTGTTATCAACTTAAGGGATTTTTTGCTGCGTAGACTCTTCGGAGTATACTTTTCGTCATTGTTGGATTTAGTAATGGTTTGTGTTTGTTCCATTTCTTGGCAGATTGAACACATTTCTTCAATATCTATTTATAGAATGTCATTTATGTCTCCCTCACAGTTGCTTTTTTTAATCATTTATCTCTTATTGTTGATCCATGCAGGATAAGCTCCAAATGAGACGTCAGGAGCTGACCCGGACTACACCGGACCAAATTTGGTGGATGATGAGGGTGTACTACAAGGTGGCGGGTGATCTGTCCCAAAGGATGTGTCTACGATCTCGTGTCGTTATGGAGAAAGAAGAGAAGATACGTAGATCCGGATGCTAGCACATCCCAAGTGCTAGCACAATGAGGGATGGGCAACTTTATGATACTTAGGTATTTTTATGGTTGTTGTAGAACAATGAGAATTGTAGTTTTTTTACGGATACTTAGGTATCTTAAACATTTATTATACTTGACTACGTTTCGTGAATATATAAATCTTTTTTAATATCGAATTTTATGTTTTTTTTCTCATTTGAATCTTTGTTGTTGATATATATATTGTTGATTTGTGTATGTATGTCAAATTATGTTTTTTTGGGGGATGTTAGCACCCCCAAGGAGTTGTTGGAGGGGGTGCAGGCGATGGAGCAGGTCCTATGGTTGTATTTTCAGGTTTAGATGTTATGGAGAACCAAATTGGATTAAGCTTAGGTTGAAAAACTAAACAAAGCGGAATTGAGACGGATTAGCAACGAAATTCAGATATTCCGTTGTTATTCTGTCTCTAATTTTCGAGGAATAGATGCATGAATCGGCAACGGATCATAGACGGAATTATTGTATTCCGTCTCTGATCCATTGCTAATCAGATATGGATCAGAGACAGAATACAATAATTTCGTCTCTGATCCGTTGCTAATTAGAGACGAATCAGATACGGAATATAATAATTCCGTCTCTGATCCGTTGCTAATCAGAGACGGATCTGATCCGTTGCTAATCAGAGACGGATCAGACACGGAATACAATAATTTCGTCTCTGATCTGTTGCTAATCAGAGACGGATCAGAGACGGAATGTAATAATTCCGTCTTTGATCCGTCTCTGATTAGCAACGGATTAAAGACGGAATGCAATAACAATTGTACCATTTAGAAGAATTTCCATTTATGTTCCGTCTCTGTTCCGTTTCTAAATTCCGTCTCTAATCCGTCTCTAATCAGAAACGGAAACACATTTCCGTTCTTGATTGATTGAATCAACGACGACGATTTTAGAGACGAAATAGATTTCGTCTCTGTTTCGTTGCATAATTGAATTAGAGACGGAATTTATGCAAATCAGAGACGGAGATTTCCGTTTCTGATCTCTTTTTTTTGTAGTGACAAGATCTTATATCCCTTACTGAAACCTTCAGAAAATCGAAGGTAAAAAAACCCAATCATTGGAAAATTCTCAAAGAACGGAAAGCATCTATGAGATCTACACCCTTTAGCCCTATTGCACCAATAGTCATCACCAGTCCTATAGCACCAACAGTGACCACTAGTCTTGTTGCTCTATTAGAGACCTCCATTCCTGGTGGATCACCTCTTTACAATCCCAGTTCTGATTCAGATGATGTTGGTAATGTAGAAGGGTCGAATTCTAACTCTGATGACGAAGTGGCACTAAAGGAAGGAAAACATGAAGGAATGTCTCGACAGTTCTATGATTTTGAAGCTCAAAAGAGGTTTGATGATGTACGACAAATGAAGTTCGACTCTGAGAAGTATCTCCACAAGGATACTTATGTCAAGGCAAATTTGGTAAAGTTTCTGACCTCAAGATCTTTACTAAAAGTTTTATCTTTCCCAACTAAGTTCAATGAGAGTTTGGTTAGAGAATTCTATGCCAATTTAAGGGTAGCTATGAGTAACCCTTTCTCACCCTTCTATTATAAAGTCTATATTAGAGAATATATCAATGATTTTTCTCCTGAAATGATTAACAAGGTTTTGGAATGTGAAGTGAACTATGATGGACATAAATATCCTGTTGCTTTTAGAACTGAAAGTAATATATTAACCCTTGTAAAAACTATCACAGGTGGGGTAGTTAGAACTTGGAGAAAGAAGGAGGAGAGAAAATAAATCAAAGACCTAGCTAACTACCCTATATTTCTCTCTCACTTGACCTATAATATCTTGCCCATCAAGCATAGTAATACTTTTGTGAAAGAAATAGGGATACTGGTATATGCCATTAGACAAGGAGTACCATGTGATTTGGGGGAAATAATTTTCAGGGCCATTATGGAAAGAATAAAGCCTGAAAATCCATTTGGATATCTTTTCTTTCCTTGTTTGATAACTCACTTACTGATTTATCAAAATGTAAAGATAGATAAATAGGACCACTTGACTTCAACAGAAGCATGGATGATCTCTTCAAAGGTTACAACATGATGCTCCTGAAATCCACTCATGTAAATGACTTTTTTGTTCGTAAAGAATTTGCCAATACACCTCCTTACTCAAATGCAACATGATGTGCTCCCTGGTGCACCACATGACAGTGAGGCTAGCTCATCAGAACTTCAAAGGAATAAGAAGAAGAAGAAAACCAAGACTAATGATGTTCTTGTCTCTGGTCCAGCTGAAACCTAGCAATGTTGGAGATGATACTGCTAATCCCAGAACATCATAGGAGAGGGAACTACTAGCAACTATTCAAGCACTATCGGATCATCTTTTTTAGTATCTGGTTACATTTGTTCAAGACTTGAGCCTTCCTCCTCAATAAGGGGTTTAGTATGTCTCATTTTTAGCTTATTTTGTCATTATTATCTCACGAAGGGGAGAGTATGTGGCTAAGGGGGAGTAGTAGAGAAAGAATATAGAGTAGTATTAGTATTATTGCTGGCTGGGTGGAGTTTATTATTCTGGTTACTTGATATTCTCTTTGTTGGGAAGACATTTTTTTTGTTAATCTATGGGTTTTAATAATTTTGATGCTTAACTCTAATATGACTTTGATAAAGTCTGTTACAACAAAGCTTTGTTGCAACCGAAGACAGAAACTGAGATGTTGAATTGCTGAAAGTGATATGTGATGATCAGTAATGTGAACATTTTTACTTTATCAAGTTCTTTTGACAATTGGATGACTGTAATTAACTGATATTGATTATGGTCTAAATGATGGATGTTGCTCTTATATATCCTTCACTATTGTTTGGTGATGTATTTGGTTCACCTTAAATATCTCATCAATCATTTACCACAGGTTGGGACAACATAATGACAAAGGGGGGATTGTTAATGTCATATCCTTGATGACATTATTTGGTTTTTTTTTTACATTAATCGAATTATGTAAACGACTTGTGAAAAATGTGTTTCATCTGGTAAATGAAACCATCCAGAGATCAGTTACGATGTTGTGATCACCAAATCAGTATTTTGGGACTTATCCATGAATCTGTTGTATATGGATAAGGATAAGGCTTTTGCAACAAGAAGATTTGTTGTTGCAACAAGGTCTCAAAATCGAACATTTGCGGATATAATCTTATTTACAACAACAGAAGATATGATGATAATATAGGTGATCTGAGACACATTAACCACGTGGAGAATATGCTGGAATGTGGTTTGTTTTTCGAAGATGAAGACGAATCAAGGATCGGTTGAGATTGTTGAGATAAATGGTCTTTACTTCTCAATATATATATTCCAAAGTTAGGAGTTGTGATCAACTCGTCTACTTTGTATTTCAATGAACGTGTTGTTCACTTCATAATGGAGTTGTAATAACCAAGGGGACTTGGGTATTCTAGTGAAGGGGAGCCTCATCGTGCAAGTATAGGGAGACTTTTGTAAAGTCCATGGGAGGAGTGAAGGAGATTAAAAGAGGAGCTCAGTGAGGGAGTCACATGAAGAGTCATGTATCCATTGTTCTTTACTTATTGGATTTTACGTCTAGGCGTGGCCCCGCAGATGTATGTCATTGACCGAACTGCGTAAACAAGTTCCTTGTGTCTGGTTTGATTTGCTTATTGTTTATTTCGTTTAAGTACTTGCATTGTTACTTATTTCCCAGTTACAACAATACATTTTTTTGTTGTAACAACATTTGGTTATTTCAATATTTATTCTTACAAAGATAAGTGTCCTCATCGTCTTAGGTATAGATGTCAATTAATTAAGTAATTTATTATTTTTACAATAAATTATATATACCGTTAGTTTGCCTGCTTAATTAGAAACTTGAATCATCAACCTCATTCATAGGTGACCACATATCAAACCATGGAACTACCACTTAATTAATTAGTTAGCAATTTAATGAATTAGATGTCATGAAAATAAAATCTATATATTTGTTAATTACTTGAGAGATAAGTGTCCTTCTCATCGTAGCTAGTAGCAATAGTTAATGTAGTAGATAATATCAAGGAAAATCTTGTTACTCCAATCATGTGGTTAACCTTACCTAGACTGTTTATTATTTCTTTTAACAAAATGCATGTATACACACAGGGCAAAAAGATGAGTAACTGAAAATATATATGTGCATGCATGGAATCTATTGCCAACTTCAGAAACGTATTAAACCAGTGGTGACAAATGGATGATCTTTCTTGTTCATGATACCTCACAGAATCTACTATTTAAGGAGGCACTAGCTAGTTAGGGCGAAACACACAGTACTTCAAATGATAGAAGTGAGAGATTAAGAGAGAGTACTAGCTAAAAGTTTAGTTTATAGGGTTTATAATGGAGGAAGTGATGGTTGTGATAGTTGGTGCTGGTCCATCAGGTCTAGCAACCTCAGCCTGCTTAAACATGCATTCCATCCCCAACATTATCCTCGAAAGAGACGACTGTTATGCATCACTGTGGAAGAAGCGATGCTACAATCGTCTAAAACTCCATCTCGGTAAACAATTCTGTAGCTTACCCTACATGCCACAACCATCATCTGCTCCGACTTTCATACCTAAAGACGGGTTTCTCAATTACCTAGATGACTACGTTGTTAAGTTTGGTCTAAACCCTAAGTGTTGTCGTAGTGTTGAATCCGCAACGTATGATCACGTCGAGGAGAAGTGGTTGATTAGAGCTGTTAATATAATATCAAATGATATTGAGATGTACAAGGCTAAGTTCCTTGTTGTTGCATCTGGTGAAAATAGTGAAGCTTTTATTCCTGACTTACCTAACTTGAATTGTTTCAAAGGGGAGAAAGTTCACTCTAGTCAATATAAATCAGGGTTAAAGTATGCAGGAAAGAAGGTTTTAGTGGTGGGTTGTGGTAATTCTGGGATGGAGATTGCTTTTGACCTCACTAACTGTGGGGCAAAGACATCTATAATAGTAAGGAATCCGGTGAGTTTAATTAGTATCTATATATTTACACTCATGCGTATATGAAGTCTAGCTCCTAATACTAATCTTTGAATTTATTAGTGCATATTAAACTTATGCTTTTATGATTTTATATTGCTTGCTTTATTTATAATCTCACATTATCTTTGTCTTAATTGATTACAGTAGATATTTTGTCATCCAAATCCAAAAAGAAGGCTATATATAATTAGCTGAGGGAGATGAACTTAAATTTCCAACATTTTCTTTTTGATCATAAAAAACCGATTTTTATTGATTTCATTCAAGAATGTCAATAGCCCTGAAACAAATATCCATCGTCTAACTCAACTAGGCTGACTCCGACTAAAAGAGTGGCAACCTGCATGTTGGGGTATAATTTATTAAACCCCCAATTGATATAATGCTTATACGTACATTAGCCTTCAAAAAAAAGTTACATATTAATTGATTACATTAATCATTATTGCATGCTTCACAATTATCCAAAAAAAAAAAAAAAACAATGTTAACTATAGGGTGTAGCTCCATAATTAGCAACTACACGCACACACAAAAAGAAACAAACTTAAAACATGTAAAAACTCGATTCAAGAAAAATTATAATAACTTCATATTATACATGATACTTTTTAAAATTAATGAAATGATATTTTATGAGGCATTAAATTTTATATGTAAACTTTTGGGGCTGGTCAGCCTATCTCGATTATATGTAACTGTTAAGGAAATTATAGTAGTTGCTATATTTCGTAGTTTAGGTATTTAAGAAGTTTCTATATTTTGATATCTAGGTAGTTTTGGTAACTTTTCTTATTTTATGTTTTGTTTAGCTCTATAAATAAGAGCACAATATTGTACTCAATTGGCACACATTAATACAATTCTTAGTCTTTTTTTTTTAAATCTATCATGGTATCAGAGCTTGGTTTCTAGTACTAGGTCGGTCGACCTTCGGGTCGACGACCGATTCGCGGTGTTTGCTCTCATGCTTCCGTTCATGTTCACTTGTTGTTGCTTCCATTGATGCTCGTTTCACTTTTTTTCTTGTCCTTGATCTCTTCTCCTTTGAGATTTCTTTGTGATGTCCATTGCTCTTCTTGCTCTGTTTGCCTGCTGTCGATTCCATTATCTGCCTGCCACCGATTTCGTTGTCTGCCTATCGTCGACTACGTTGACTCCGTTGACTGCCTGTCGTCGACTATGTCGACTCCACCGTTTGCCTGTCGTCGACTACGTTGACTTCGTTATCTGTCCGTCGTCGACTCTGATATCCGTTGTTCTACAGTTTCGTTGTTGCCACATCTGAACCATTTTCCTGTCGTCTTCGGTGGTCGTTGATCTGTTCCGCAATGAACCTTAGATTTGTCGTCTTCGGTGGTCGTTGATCTGTTCCGCAACGAACCTTAGATTTGTCGTCTTGGGTGGTCGTTGATCTGCTCCGCAACGAACCTTAGATTTGTCAGCTTTATTGATTCGATTGACAACCTCAAGTTTAACCAACTTGAGTTTGAGGGAGGGTGTTAAGGAAATTATAGTAGTTGCTATATTTCGTAGTTTAGGTATTTATGAAGTTTCTATATTTTGATATATAGGTAGTTTTGATAACTTTCCTTATTTTATGATTTGTTTAGCTATATAAATAAGAGCACACTATTGTACTCAATTGACACACATTAATACAATTTTTAGTCTCTTTTTTAAAATCTATCAGTAACTAAGAGGTGTCACTCATCCTTGATTTGAGTCAGCCTAGCTAGTACAAAATGGAGCTGGGTGGATTCGGGATTTCTTATTTGTCGTATATAATATTTTGTAAAAAAAACGTATATATATACTCTAATGTTCATGTATATATATATATACTCTAGCTACAAATTTAACTCGATCATGCATTATGTTATTTTGAGGGAAACATTGTTTTTCACCGGTATATAATTTTTGGTTGTTAAATAATGTTTCGTTTCTATAAAAATATATATGTATACTTTATAAGTAGATCATTATTTACTTTTAATTATGCAGGTCCACACTGTCACTAAAGAGATGGTATACTTGGGAATGAATCTCCTGAAGTTCTTTTCAGTTTCTGTGGTGGACAAGTTGATAGCAACTCTTGAAAGTTATTGGTACGGTGACCTCACCAAATATGGACTTCCTAGGCCAAAGCTTGGACCTTTTTTCGTCAAAGCACGTACGGGCAAGTCTCCAGTGGTTGATGTAGGAACTGTTGCCAAAATTAAATCTGGAGATATTCAGGTATATACATACAAATTTCAATTATGAGAATGTCAAGTTAAAAATGTACGTGGTTGATATTGTAATTTCTTGGCTTTTATATATTTATATAATTATATATGTTATGGTGTACAATTAAATAGGTTTTGCCAGCAATAAAAACAATTGAAGAGGAAGGTATGATAGGATTTGAAAATGGCGAGATCCTTGACTTCGACGCCATTGTTTTCGCTACTGGTTACAAGAGCTCAGCCAATACTTGGTTGAAGGTATATCTATGTGAATTGATCATTCATGGTAGAATATCGTTGATATATGCATCAATGTAATTAGCTAAGCATTTTCGAGTTCTTACAAAAAAGTTGATAATGTTTTTATTTAAGTTAATTAATAACTAATAATTATGTAGGATTTCAACTTCATCCTCAACTGTGAGGGGATGCCTAAACACAATTTTCCAAGTCACTGGAAAGGAGCAAATGGTGTGTACTGTGCAGGGCTATCTCAAAGAGGGCTGGCTGGGGTGTCTAAGGATGCAATGACCATAGCTGATGATATTAAAAACAGTATTACTAGGGAGAAGGATAACTGGCCACTAAATTAAGAGCCCACTAAACCCCTTTAATTAGTACTACCTACTTGTACCTTTCTCGCCCTTTAACTAAGATATGTGATGTCATGTTTTTGTTTTCCCAAGTTGTAATATATATATGTGATGTCATTTTTTATTTTTTTTTTTTTTTTTTTTTTTTGGGGGGGGGGGGGGGGGGGGGGGCAATAAGCAGCCTTTTTTTTGCGATATAAATAAGCCTCTTTAGTCTTTGTTATTGTGCCATACAAGTGAAGAAATCCAATATTCCCTCTTACTTTTCATTACATATATAATTTAATGAGGACCATGTAATTAAAGGTTGGAGTTAATCCCCTCGATTATGCATCATATATAGCATTTCCTAAAGGAGCAACAAGCTAGAGAGTGTTAAAAAGCTGCGTGAAAAGACTATCATTCTAGCATTTTCTTATTTTATTTTATTTTATTTTTTGCTAGTAATAGTGCATACTTATAATCATTTTTTTCTCAAGTTTTTTTTTCCACTTCTCCAATCTAATTAATTACACAATTTATTGACAAATATGAAAAGTATTCAATGGCTTTTATTTGAATGGAAATTAATAACGACAATGATATTATTTCAAAAAAAATCATAACCTTAACAACCTCTGCAACCAAAAAGAAATCCTAACCCTAAACCCTAAACCCAGACCTTCAATCCCTTCTCCCCCTCTCACCTCGACCCAACTCTCACAATTGGCCCAACTTTCTCTCAAACCCGACTAACAAACCGACCCAACTCTCTATCTCTCTCTCACTCTCTCTCTCTACACACTCACTATTCCACACTCAAACCTCTACACCTCCATAATCACACCTCCACAGTCACGGTTCCCTTCCATTTCTCTCCCTCTTATCATAATCAACACATACCAAACAAAATACACACCCACGGCTCACCATCTCGCCTTCTTATCACACTCCACTTTATATATCCTTCTCACCTCACCGTCCCCCTTCTCTCTCTTTGGCTTCTAAATACATCCCCCAACTAACACCATTAAATAAACAACCAACTCACCCACCTCATTCAAGCCCTTTGTCGACTTACTCTTGGGTTTTGGGGTTCATACGCAGCGAAAAATTCAAAACAATTTTTAAAAAACCTCAACAGGATCGAAAATAAGTTCCACTAAACTAGATCTACAAAAGTAAACCATACCTTAATTCGGGATTTCCTTTTCTGATTGTTCGATTTCTAGATATTCAAGTACGCGTCCTCTATCAAAAATCCACACTTGAACAATGACCATAATTTGGAGTGCTAGCTCCAAGAGAGATTGAAAACGTTTTTCTTTCTCTCCCAAAATCCAGAGAATTCTAAAATATAAAAAACGAAAATCTTATTCGTTTTTAGGGTTTTAACTTCTATTTATATGTGTAGATAAGCTCTCTTTAAAAACATATTCGTTATACAACTATTGTATTTAGGCCATTCAAGCAAATTACACATATGCCCTTGTTAATAAGTTATCATATAACAAATCGTAAGGGCTTTTATGTTATGAATCTTATCATATAAGATTCATTACTTTGGACCAATTAAAATTGCGCAAAGTCATTCTTTGTGTGCGACCCAATAGGTTCATGCAACGTTGGCATGAACCAAAACCATTTTGGTACACAAGTCATAAGCGGTCTCTAGCAAGACATTATGACTACCTAAGTAGCATGAATATCAAAATTGATACAACCAATGTATAATATATATCATATCCTTTTGTCGTGCGATATCCTTTGATTAAACATAAGGCATGGAAATTCGCCCTTAACGTTCAATCATACTAGTCTCGATCTTTAGGTAAACTAAAAACATCCAAGTGACATTCATCATATCAATTGACTTGGACTTGGCCATTTAACAGTATAACATATCGAGGGATCCACTGATATCTCTTTCTATACGAGAAGGACAAATTATATCTTGACTACACACATTCACATATTATTCACATGGTAACCAATCGCAATCTTTATAATCATTCGATTAAAGACAACGTTTGATTGTATCAAATTATCATACTCCTAATATTGAAGTGCATGGTAATCTCAAGTCGAAGTATTAAACGATATACTTATCATGAGCAACCCTTATGACTTAATCCATTTGGTGTTCTCATAGCGGGTCGGTCCAGTACCTTGTTTCTTAATAAGTACTCATGATCTCAATTCATATCCCTATACGCATAATCATCACATGACCATAAATCAAGATTCATATTAGTCTTAACTCATTATAGTTCACATTATAATGGCCGACTGAGGACATTTAGGATATTTCAACAAATATCCATGGATCTTATTATAAGGTAAACATGCAATCACTTATAATAAAACATTAAGCTAAAACCTTTATTTTATTAACTAAGAATTATAAGATAAACAATGTTTATAGATTAACCTAGGGCACATGCTCCAACACCTACACCCCCACCCCAACTCATCTGACCTATAAACCATAGCCCCCCATTCTCAAGAACGCATGGAATATATTCCCTGTGTTCTCGAGGACGATGGGATAAGTCTCTGGCCCGTGTAACAGATCACCATAACATGAATGGCACATTCGGAGAATGCGCCATTCGTGTTATGGATCAATCCACGTGTGCCCACATGGACGTCCATGTGGACTGCTAATGCGCCATTTATGTTCCAGAGCAATCCATATGGATTATTCTACAAACATGAATGGTGTATTCTCCGAATGTATCATTCATGTATCTACAATAGAACATTCCACATGGCTCCATGCGGACTGTTCCATAGATATAACATGAATGGCGCATTCGAAGAATGCGCCACTCGTGTCCACTCGTGTTTTTCGCGGTGGTTGGCCTTGATACACTAATAACACATTCTCCAAATGCGATATTCGTGTCACCATGTGGCCATCCACGGTGAGTGAGATTTTTCCCTTATTGATGCATTTTCAAAAGCTACAATACCTTACTTAACGAATAAAAAAAACCTAACTTATTTAACTAATTTAAAACAATTTTTACTATACGACTGTAATTTTTAGTTACCTTGGGTTATGAAAAGCCAAAAACCTACAATCAAGCCAATGTTCAACTTGGTTTGCAATTTCACTTCTGTAATACCAAACAATCACAATAAAATAACAATGGCCAAGATATATATTGAACTAGCCATCCAAAAGGAATAATAGAGTGAAAAATACAATTGGTAGAGTAATCTAGATTCGCTAAAAATTCTGGTAGACCAATAACTTTTATATGCCCAGCTAGGCATGCATAAGGTACTAAAACCCTTTAACTAGAAGTGTTGGGAAAAATTATTTTTAAAGTAATCGATGAGCCATTAAAACCCTTGAAGTGGAAAAAGTGGGGCAAAGTATACATTTCTTGATGGAAATAATTTAAAATATGTTAACTTTATAGGATCAATGACTTGATAATTAAAAAATTTATCAGATCAATGAATTGATAATTAAATAAGATAAAAATAAATAAAAGTGTGAATCATCTCTTCAAGCACCACCCAACTTGCATCATGTGGAGTTAGATTATTACTTTGTCAATTCAATATACTCCACCATGTTATAATTACATTATGTCATATAGTGGAAATGGCACATTCATGAACTTGTTAAGCATGTCGCCGCCTCATGTTCATTTCGGCCAACCACATACATGAAGTCAGTATTTTGGAACGGTTCAACCTCCTATTTTTGGTACTGTTAGTACCAGAGGTGAGTCGAGTGGACCAAAGGAAGAAGATCAATCGACTTAACGAAATTCAATGCAAGATCAACAACCTCAACAAATTCAACCGGATGTACAAACACGACATCCAACTTGACATAGAGTATGTCCGATTTGCATCACGGAACAACAACGTCAACATAACAGTCGATAAGCCTGTATGAGTTTTTTTTATGTCGTGGTGATTTTTTTTTTCAATTTATATCTTAGGTGGATGAAGTTGTATACTTTATTTTTCATGGAATGAACTTATTTTTCAAAAGTTCCTTATTGTTTTAATTTTTAAATTCTAGACAAAGAAATAACGTGGTTTTGGCCTAAATTTTTTTTTCAAGCTTCATATCTCTTTTTATGATCAAAAGATAGAAGTAAGACAAAACTTTACAAGGTGCAAAAAGTATCATTCATTTGTAGATGCACCATGTAAAGTTTTATTGATGGGCGAGACCATTTAAGGCAGGATAGGCGATGGGTGCGACATGCTAGCTTAATAGGCAGCGGTTTGCATGAGGTTGCATGGGTTTACAATTGCAAATGTATGCGAGTCGTCCATATCCACCTTGAGATATATGTGTGACGTTAAACTGGGTTGCATGGATTGTCCACATCGAGATATGTATGTGACGGGTTGCATGGTTTGCTGTGCGTTTGCATGGATTGTCCACCTCGAGATACGTGTGTGAAGTTTGTATGGGTTGTCCACCTCGAGATACGTACGTGTCGTTTGCATGTTTTACATGGATTGCACGAGGTTGCATGTGTTGTCCACCTCGAGATACATGCGTGAAGTTTGCATGGTTTGCATGAATTGTACGATGTTGCATGGGTTGTCCACCTCCAGTTACGTGCATGATGTTTGCATGAAGTTGCATGAGTTGCACACCTCGAGATACGTGCGTGACATTTGCATGAATGCACGAGGTTGCATGAGTTGTCCACCTCGACATATGTGCACGACTTTTGCGTGGGTTGTCCACCTTGAGATATGTGCGTGAAGTTTGCATGGTTTGCATGAGTTGCACTAGATTGCATGAGTTGTCCACCTCCAGATACGTGCGTCACGTTTGCATGGTTTGCACGAGGTTGTATGGGTCACCCACCTCGACATACGTGCATGGCGTTTGCATGAGTTGTTTACCTCGACATACGTGCACGACGTTTGCATGAGTTGTCCATCTCGAGATACGTGCGTGGCATTTGCATGGTTTGCATAGATTGCACGAGGTTGCATGTGTTGTCCACCTCGAGATACGTGCGTGAAGTTTGCATGGTTTGCATGAATTGCACGAGGTTGCATGGGTTGTCCACCTCTAGATACGTGCGTGACGTTTGCATGGATTGCACGAGGTGTATGAGTTGCACACCTCGAGATACGTGCGTGACGTTTGCATGAATTGCAAGAGGTTGCATGGCTCGCCTACCTCGACATACGTGCGTGGCGTTTGCATGAGTTGTCCACCTCGAGATACATGCGTGACATTTGCATGAGTTGTCCACCTCGATATACATGTGTGTCGTTTAATGGGTTGTCTACCTCGAGATACGTGCGTGACGCGGGTTGTCCACCTCGAGACACGTGCATTTCGTTTGCAACGATGATTTGAACAAATAACTCCTTTTGAGAATGAATAATTCATACACTTGGTATTTTGTATGCATAACTTCTTTTCAAAAGGAGTTATTCATACAAAGTTCCACCTCACCACACCACGCCACATCACGCCGCATAACGGATTGATCCACCTCATCATCAATAATACCTTTTGAAAAGGAGACATACATTAAGTTTTGTAATTTTAAAATAACCTTCCATATTTGATGAATAAAAAAGTATACCGGTACCCCAATTGGAATTTGTCAATCATAACTTAACATACTGTTTGATGTAAGGGGAGTAAATAACTTAATATACAGTTTGATATAAGCGGAGTAAAGGAAGAAAAATTGTTTGTAATTAGCGCCCTTTTTTAGGTAAGATCACCCACTTTTTATGACTAGAGAAATGCTATTCAACTTTTCCCCATCCCTTTTGTGTGCATACATGCTCTAGCAGATTTGATGAAGTCCAAGAATTAGCTTGTAAGTTTTTGGAAAAATATGATGAAAAGATATGACAGGATGACATTTCGATAATTTCGGTGAAATTCAAGCGTTTGAGTTTCGGCGTTCCGGGGGCATGAGTTGATTGGAAACGGCGTGGAGATCATGGATCACAGCTATGCTGTGTGCACGACGTTTTTCGGCGAAATTCCATCGTTTCGCCATCCGAAACGGCAATTTTGCTATTTTAGGAAAGTCTTGTTTAGTTTATAACTTTCATTAGGAATTTCCGTTTTTATTGCCGTTTTCGGCATTTGTTTCTATTTTTCGTCTAGTTTCCAGTTTAGGGCTTTTAGTGCTTTTTGGAATTTTTACTATTTTTGACAAATTTTAGGGCTTTCGCTATTTAAGCGACCTATTGGATGTAATTCGAGGTTTTTTTGGCTGGAATAAAAGAATTTTCGAACTTTGACTTAAGTTCTGACCTAGATCGGGGTGTTCGTGGATTCTTTGAAACAATAACCTCCTAAATCATAAACAAATCATCAGAAGAAAAAGGAAAAATAAGAGAAGAAACAAACCGTCTATTATATTTGTAGTATATTCTTGAAGAGATGCTGAGTTGTTAACATGATTTTAAAACCAATACAATAGCAGCTATAGTTCTAAGTGGCATAATAATATTCGACTTCATTTCATTCAAAAAATAAAATAAAATCAGGACGGCACAACTGGATCATTGACGCAAGCGTCGGTTCATGGAAGTTCATCAATTAGGGAATCATACCTGTCATCTTATGCATATTTGGAGAAGAGAAACCATAAAAGGTAGCTCTCCCAAGAGAAGATATTTTACAAAATAAAAGGGGGAAGCAAAAAAGAAAAAACACAAACAAATACCGCAAATATTGCGTGAAGTTCCATCAATTTGCAGGAAGCAGATTAAAAAACGCATCTGCAGGTCTTCAATATTAAGCTTCATCATCAATGTTGGAGTCTACAACGTTGGAAGTACAAAATACTCTGAAGAGAGCGGCACACACACACAGAGTATGTGCATACATATATATAGGTTTAGGGTAAACAAATGCAAAAAATGAACAAGAGAAGAATACATGCTACATTTAAAATTAATCAGTCTGCATTAATTCATATACACACAGTGGAAACAATATCTATTACAATAAATGCAGATTATGTGATGGTAACAGTTAAGAGTAAAAAATCCTTTAATTTTTTTTTAAAAAAAAAAAAAACAGTTAAGAGTCAACATGGGAAAAAAAAAATGTACTGGCTTTTCAAAAAAATGACATCAATTGTATTATGCGAGATTAAAACATAACTTCAAAGCAGGTCTACAACTACAAGCAAATTAAAGAAGACAAAAAAAAAGAGATATTGTACATTTTTAAAGTTCCAAAACTCGAAGAAGCAATAGAATTATCAATGACATTTGAAGAACTACTGTCGGGTAACTCTTAACTGATCCTCAAGCTATTAGTTAAAAAATATGTTTGAAATTATCCTGCACTTGGAGCATAAAAGTGAAGAACTAATTCAAAAGTATTACTTTAAAAGATAATCTAAGGCCTATGTTATCCGGACCCTACACTCTAACCAAAAGTACTTGTGTCGGACACATGAAATGAGTCCGACACTTAAAAAGATATAAATACTCCATTTGTAGAGCTCTTTGTATAAAATGATTCAAAATGTAAGAGAATACAGAAAAAAAAAAAATTAACAAGAACTTTCTAGCGTAGAGTAAGAAATGAAAAATAAGAAAAAATAAAGGTATATATATATATATATATATTGTTGTAAATTGAGTTGGAACTTGCTAAGATCTAGAGAAGGAAAATAGAAGACTAATAACTTTCACTACTATAAATTACTACTACAAAGGAGAAGAGAAGAAATGAGATAGTTAGAATGAGATGTTTTCATTCAACTTGGTGTGTGAATTACAATGGGGTTGGCACCCTCTATATAGGCCATTTGGTGATGATGATAATTGTACTTATACAATGTGTACAAGTTATACATACACCACAAGTCATACAACACATCACAAGCAACATAGACAATACATAAAATAGTTGGTGTACATTGGAGAAGATTACAAGTTACATGACAATACATAGACAAGTGGAGGTACTATTAAGTGAGAAATACAAGTTACATGACTACACAATATGTTGGTGTACATGCATGGTCATCCATATTTCACAACACTTCCCCTTGGATGACACTTGCTTAGAGATTGTGCCTCGTTAAAACCTGTACTAAAAAAACCCTGTGGGAAAAAATCTAGTATAGGAAAAAGAGTACAATGTTCTCGTCAATCTTGATTTGTAGTATAATATTGTTGATTGCCTCATTAAAAACCTTGCTAGGAAAACCCAGTGGGATAAAACCATAGCTAAGGAAAAGAGTGCAACACGTCGATACACTTTGAGAGAATATATATATGCCTCATTAAAACCTTTACTAGAAAAACTCTGTAGGGAAAAAATCTAGTATAGGAAAAAAGTACATTGCTCTCATAAATTTTTTTATACGGAGTATAATAATGTTAGGATTGCCTCATTAAAAACCTTGCTAGGAAAACCAAGTAGGATAAAACCATAGCGAAAGGAAAAGAGTGCAATACACTAATCAATCTAGATAAAGATTTTTAATATTGTTAGAATTGCCTCATTAAAAACCTTTGCAAAGAAAACCCAGTGGGATAAAACCATAGCAAAGGGAAAAAGAGTGCAATACACTAACCAATAACTCATTTTGATTGTCTCCCTCATATTCACATGGGTGAGACATCTTGTGCATTTTGTTGCACATGGACATCGTTTTCTATATGAACCATTTAATGCTGAAGCATATGATTGTCACTCTTTTATGTATAGTACTTGAATCAAGTAATTGATTCATAACTTGTTGCTACTGAATGATCATTTGAACTTTGAGTTCATATTAATTTATACATGGATCATAATACAACAAATTTAATGCAATTTGATGTGTTTCAAGCAATTTCACGCCATTCCTTTTGAATTGGCTTATATCTCCCCCTAATGGTGGGAAAATTGCTTCATCACAGTGACAATTAGCAAAACTTGCTATAAATAATTTCCCTATTAGGGATCCAAGGCATCTTATAATATAATTAATGGAGAGTTAAATCAATATACGTCTCCTATTGATTTGCCTTGAGATAATCTCCAGCTGATAAAAAATTCGGTTCGATAAAGGATGTCCGTGCGAATTTACGATATTTTCGCATTATCGATGATTATGGATAATCAAATAGATCTTTCCATATTATGAATGTCATTTGATTTATGACGACATTCGTTTTAATGTGCTTATATATTACGAAGTTAAAGCGGGAATATTATACTCGAGATTAAATCATATTCATATAGATAAATTTTCTATTATTCTTAGTAGACTTCTTCGAACAAGACATTAACAATAAAATTGTTGTATCGAGATATTGCTCACGAACATTAGCCTCCTTAAGTTCTTTATATTATCATGTACATGCATGTAGCATGATACACAAGACATAAACTCATCGCCCATATTTAGGTCACGATTTAAACACATCTCGATGTGCTTGTTTTATCGAGCCATTTTCAATGATAAAATTCATAATATTTTGCCTTTGATTTTGAAGGCATGGTAAAGGTCAAAAAAATATTCGGGTATATATATGACAATATTTAGGCAAAATAGCCTTTCATATATGACCAAAAAAATGTCACAATTATGAGCGCTCATTGTCAATAATTATTTCCCCTTTGTAGTGGTGCACCCCTTTTGTTCCATTTTTTGTAGAATTGTCAATACGACCTTTACCTGATATTTTCACCTTTTCCACGTCCATAAATTTATTATTGCGATCATGATCATTATATGCAACATATGCTTCTTAATTTGAAGTTGAACTGATTGGACGGAAGCGATATTATATTTATAATATCTCATTATTTTACTCAGCTACCATGAGACAAGAAATCAATCCTTAATATTTATTGGATTGACATGCGCACTCGATATTTGTTGCTCAATAAGTCGAGGCAAGCCACGTGACCTTATTTTTATTGTCTCATCACTTTATTGTCTCATATTTCCACATAGCCTCAACATAGAGGTAATTAGAATTGTGGAATTATAATTAATATTTGATCGATTAAATTTTGTAGCATGAGACCCAAATTACTCATTTTGAGCTTTTGGAGCATTACCCTTTTGGTATGTATATATATAACTCCATAAGGTGAAAAGATATATAAAGTGAAATATTCACTTTTCAAATCTCTAAAGAAAATTGGCGAATGATTGTGTATAACACACGCTTTTTGCATATATGCTTCATTCACAAATTGTAGTATTTAATTGTCATGACAAGTAATTCTTGTCGGTAATATAATAAGGCAACAAGTTCAACTATGGTTGAATAATATTTTGAACATAAATTTAATATATAATAGTTTTTCTTTTTTATGTAAAAACATAACATATGATTAAATATATGTTCACAACTTGATTCATTAATAAACAAAATGTACTATTCGTATGAGTTGGTGGGACAACCTCCAGGTTGGGTGGCGAGACAAAGTCTACTTAATACCATGCCTCCTCGAACGGGATAACCGTCTCCCTTTCAATGTTTAGCTTTACTGGGACAAGGCTTACCCACTATCAACTCAAACTTATAGCATTATTTGTATTATAAAATCAAGAATAGAACAATAACTAATCGTTTGTAGTTTTAAGAGAAAAACTACATGTCACACATTGACTTTTGATTTCGATGTAGAAGATCGTACAAGACGCAACTACAGAGCATACTTTACTTTCGTAGTCGGTGACGTTACAATGCATAATGTATGAATAAAATACATTTACATAATTAAATATGCATGTAACAAAAAAAAAAAAATTAACCATGATAACATGGAAATAAATTGAACTTATTTAAATAACAAAAGTTATACCTTCCTAGCTTTGTCTCCTTAACAAGCCTTCTTGAACTTCAAGATCTCCTTAATGCTAGAGCAAGCTCGTGCTGATAACGTGTTGTAAATTGAGTTGGAACTTGCTAAGAACTAGAGAAGGAAAATAGAAGACTAAGAACTTTCACTACTATAAACTACTACTACAAAGGAGAAGAGAAGAAATGAGATAGTTAGAATGAGATGTTTTCATTCAACTTGGTGTGTGAATTACAATGGGGTTGGCACCCTTTATATAGGCCATTTGGTGATGATGATAATTGTACTTATACAATGTGTACAAGTTATACATACACCACAAGTCATACAACACATCACAAGCAACATAGACAATACATAGAATAGTTGGTGTACATTGGAGAAGATTACAAGTTACATGACAATACATAGACAAGTGGAGGTACTATTAAGTGAGAAATACAAGTTACATGACTACACAATATGTTGGTGTACATGCATGGTCATCCATATTTCACAACACTTCCCCTTGGATGACACTTGCTTAGAGATTGTGCCTCGTTAAAACCTGTACTAAAAAAAATCCTGTGGGAAAAAATCTAGTATAGGAAAAAGAGTACAATGTTCTCGTCAATCTTGATTTGTAGTATAATATTGTTGATTGCCTCATTAAAAACCTTGCTAGGAAAACCCAGTGGGATAAAACCATAGCTAAGGAAAAGAGTGCAACACGTCGATACACTTTGAGAGAATATATATATGCCTCATTAAAACCTTTACTAGAAAAACCCTGTAGGGAAAAAATCTAGTATAGGAAAAAAGTACATTGCTCTCATAAATTTTTTATACGGAGTATAATAATGTTAGGATTGCCTCATTAAAAACCTTGCTAGGAAAACCCAGTGGGATAAAACCATAGCGAAAGGAAAAGAGTGCAATACACTAATCAATCTAGATAAAGATTTTTAATATTGTTAGAATTGCCTCATTAAAAACCTTTGCAAAGAAAACCCAAGGGATAAAACCATAGCAAAGGGAAAAAGAGTGCAATACACTAACCAATAACTCATTTTGATTGTCTCCCTCATATTCACATGGGTGAGACATCTTGTGCATTTTGTTGCACATGGACATCGTTTTCTATATGAACCATTTAATCTTTGAAGCATATGATTGTCACTCTTTTATGTATAGTACTTGAATCAAGTAATTGATTCATAACTTGTTGCTACTGAATGATCATTTGAACTTTGAGTTCATATTAATTTATACATGGATCATAATACAACAAATTTAATGCAATTTGATGTGTTTCAAGCAATTTCACGCCATTCCTTTTGAATTGGCTTATATCTCCCTAATGGTGGGAAAATTGCTTCATCACGTGACAATTAGCAAAACTTGCTATAAATAATTTCCCTATTAGGGATCCAAGGCATCTTATAATATAATTAATGGAGAGTTAAATCAATATACGTCTCCTATTGATTTGCCTTGAGATAATCTCCAGCTGATAAAAAAATCAGTTCGATAAAGGATGTCCGTGCGAATTTACGATATTTTCGCATTATCGATGATTATGGATAATCAAATAGATCTTTCCATATTATGAATGTCATTTGATTTATGACGACATTCGTTTTAATGTGTCTTATATATTACAGAAGTTAAAGCCGGGAATATTATACTCAGATTAAATCATATTCATATAGATAAATTTTCTATTATTCTTAGTAGACTTCTTCTGAACAAGACATTAACAATAAAATTGTTGTATCAGATATTGCCTGAACATTAGCCTTCGCTAAGTTCTTTATATTATCATGTACATGCATGTAGCATGATACACAAGACATAAACTCATCGCCCATATTTAGGTCACGATTTAAACACATCTCGATGTGCTTGTTTTATCGAGCCATTTTCAATGATAAAATTCATAATATTTTGCCTTTGATTTTGAAGGCATGGTAAAGGTCAAAAAAATATTCGGGTATATATATGACAATATTTAGGCAAAATAGCCTTTCATATATGACCAAAAAATGTCACAATTATGAGCGCTAATTGTCAATAATTATTTCCCCTTTGTAGTGGTGCACCCCTTTTGTTCCATTTTTTGTAGAATTGTCAATAGGACCTTTATCTGATATTTTCACATTTTCCACGTCCATAAATTTATTATTGCGATCATGATCATTATATGCAACATATGCTTCTTAATTTGAAGTTGAACTGATTGACGGAGAGCGATATTATATTTATAATATCTCATTATTTTACTCAAATACCATGAGACAAGAAATCAATCCTTAATATTTATTGGATTGACATGCGCACTTATATATTTGTTGCAAGAATAAGTCGAGGCAATCCTTAATATTTATTGGATTGACACGTGACCTTATTTTTATTGTCTCATCACTCATATTTCCACATAGCCTCAACATAGAGGTAATTAGAATTGTGGAATTATAATTAATATTTGATCGATTAAATTTTGTAGCATGAGACCCAGCCGCTCATTTTGAGCTTTTGGAGCATTACCCTTTTGGTATGTATATATATAACTCCATAAGGTGAAAAGATATATAAAGTGAAATATTCACTTTTCAAATCTCTAAAGAGAAATTGGCGAATGATTGTGTATAACACACGCTTTTTGCATATATGCTTCATTCACAAATTGTAGTATTTAATTGTCATGACAAGTAATTCTTGTCGGTAATATAATAAGGCAACAAGTTCAACTATGGTTGAATAATATTTTGAACATAAATTTAATATATAATAGTTTTTCTCTTTTTATGTAAAAACATAACATATGATTAAATATATGTTCACAACTTGATTCATTAATAAACAAAATGTACTATTCGTATGAGTTGGTGGGACAACCTCCGGGTTGGGTGGCGAGACAAAGTCTACTTAATACCATGCCTCCTCGAACGGATAACCGTCTCCCTTTCAATGTTTAGCTTTACCGGGGACAAGGCTTACCCACTATCAACTCAAACTTATAGCATTATTTGTATTATAAAATCAAGAATAGAACAATAACTAATCGTTTGTAGTTTTAAGAGAAAAACTACATGTCACACATTGACTTTTGATTTCTGATGTAGAAGATCGTACAAGACGCAACTACATAGCATACTTTCGTAGTCGGTGACGTTACAATGCATAATGTATGAATAAAATACATTTACATAATTAAATATGCATGTAACAAAAAAAAAATTAACCATGATAACATGGAAATAAATTGAACTTATTTAAATAACAAAAGTTATACCTTCCTAGCTTTGTCTCCTTAACAAGCCTTCTTGAACTTCAAGATCTCCTTAATGCTAGAGCAAGCTCGTGCTGATAACGTGTTGTAAATTGAGTTGGAACTTGCTAAGAACTAGAGAAGGAAAATAGAAGACTAAGAACTTTCACTACTATAAACTACTACTACAAAGGAGAAGAGAAGAAATGAGATAGTTAGAATGAGATGTTTTCATTCAACTTGGTGTGTGAATTACAATGGGGTTGGCACCCTTTATATAGGCCATTTGGTGATGATGATAATTGTACTTATACAATGTGTACAAGTTATACATACACCACAAGTCATACAACACATCACAAGCAACATAGACAATACATAGAATAGTTGGTGTACATTGGAGAAGATTACAAGTTACATGACAATACATAGACAAGTGGAGGTACTATTAAGTGAGAAATACAAGTTACATGACTACACAATATGTTGTACATGCATGGTCATCCATATTCCACAACATATATATATATATATAAAAGCATATGTTTGCCTCAAGTTATAGATAATTTTTGCCGAGTCCCCATGTCCTTAAATTAGAGAATAGGTGGGTCCATCCTTTGGACTCATACCCGCGCAACACCCACACCTAAGTCCAGGTAACATAGTCTAAGGCAGCAATTCCATATTGATAAAACACTCATGATGATTCCCTTCGTCTCTCAGCTAGTTTGCTTCCATTCCATCTTCTCAAAATCCAAATGTTTGAATAAGAGTTAACGACCTCATTTAGAACAAGTCTTCTACTACTCTTTCTATGCAAAACGAGGTATCAAAAACCTTTTTTAAGTTGTTGCCTGTCATATATCCTTATCCTTTTCAAGTGACGACTTGACCTCTAATAATCGAATAAAACCCTGTCCATCCAGAAAAAATTTCCAACAGTGAATATTCAAACTCCATTACATAGTTTTCTCTACCATCTTTAGTATCTTCACTCGAGGAAATCTAAATTGAAAAATCCACTTTTTCATTATATTTTACTGGTTTCTACTTTCTACACTTGAGAAACTTTCTGTTCTATTTCCAGATAAGCTTTACAGACTTAGCAGACAGAAAGAGATAAGAGCAATGATATGTAATTTTGTCCTAATGGTCTTGGCAATTCTCATGAAGACCATTGAACATTGTGGTAGCTGTAGTTTGTGCTTTCTGTTCTATTCATTACGTTGCAAAACATTGGTAAAAAGTTTTGGCTCGGACTTGTATACTTGATCTAAACACCAAATTCCATCAAAAAAAAATATCTATCAATCCCTCAAATCATTTCTAGGACGCATTATCAGCTGAACTAAAACAAGATCCTTCTCTTATTTTTATCAAAACAAATGGGGGTCAGTCGATCAGTCATATACATCAGCTTCATCATAGTGGCAGGCCGGGCATAACTTTTTTATTCGTTCTGTCAATGTTATTCTAGGCCTACCCCTTCTCTAGAGATTGCCGTTTACCATTGATCGGTTAATTAGATTCCTACCCCTTCTCTAGACGATGATGAGACCTCGAACTCACATCAAAGGCTCATAGTGAAAGCACCATTTAGTGTCATCTACTTCTATACCAGTTCACTGCACAGGAATCAGTCACTCTGACCATACTTATGCTTGTATTCTGTGTTGGCAACAAAATATATAGCAAGGAAGATACAGTTAACTACCTTGTGATTCTATAAAGACTTTTCGCCTTTTACTCCTTTTTCAGGTGAGTTCAGATGTCTACAAAGTAGATGACTTCCAATTAAACAAGTTTTATATTTTGATTTAACTAAAGCAAGCAGAGAAGAAGATGAAATGCAAGGTTTATACATTAGATTATTGCTACTTTCAGTAGTCTGCATAAGGTGAAGCGTCTTCTAAATCATATACAATGGGTGATTGATCTAAATGGTTGTTGCTTGTCAGTCAAGTAGACCTTCTCTGTATAATTATCATCATCTAATAAATTCTTGAGTTCATGCCCAATGATTATAAAACAGAATAGTTGGGACCGAGGCTATGTTGTTGTTGTTTGATCCATGTAGCCGACCCCAATTAAGTTGGGACTGAGGCTATGTTGTTGTTGTTGTTGTTGTTGTTGTAGTAGTATTGAAGAACAGGAAGATATATAAAGAAAAGGAAACCACATTGTAGAATCGAGCAGTAAATTGACACAGAAAAATGCAAGAGACGTGTTAGGGCAGCAGAGAAGTCTAAACAAACAGAGATTTCTCTGCAGTGCAAAGGATGGATTTGCAACTCAAAAACTGTGAAGTTACAGCACTCTTATTCTGACTGCAGAGTCTCAGTCGAATGATGACGAGGATGACAATGTTGGTTACTAAACTTGAATGATACAATTGGACTAAGTTTTTCAAAAGAAGTACCCATTCAATGAATGTTTTGGTTCCAGAGACAGTGGCAAAAACAGGAAAAGCACCAACACACATGTATTGTCTGAACCACCAATAGCAAAGATTGAACATTCTAATCAATCATTAGAGAAGGAAAGCAACTAAATAAGTTTTAACTCATTGAAATAGAAGCAAAATTATAAGTAACTAAGTAAGAAGATCAGGATTGATTAAGTAATTCTGTAACTACCACCATTAGTAATCATTTTCGCATGTTGTTGATACTTGCTAAGTGGACCCATGGACTCCAAACACTTAAGCATTATCATTCTAATGTTAGGTATGTTAGGTTCGACCACCTTCTGTCTCGTCAACCTAAATGATAGTATCTTTGCTCTATAGATTGGGATTGGAACAGCAATCATGATCACCCGTGCATGTACTTGTGATCCTAATTAAAAGTGCTACAGAACTAATCATTTAGTTATCTGATTCAATCCACTGATTCTTGGGCTCACGACATTGGTTCAACCTCATTTGTAGTTTGCGTTATAACGTCAGTACTCTAGGGGTACATCACTGATTTGATGATTCTTTGGACGATGATGATCTGGATTATGCTTCTGCAACTTATATCTCTGACTTTTCAATTCAGTTCATTGTTTTCTTCACATTTATCTTGTACATCTTCCCTAATACTGTAATATCTGATTAAACCTCAAATATAAGATACAATTATGAAGTTAACTGGAGCAACTAAGAAACAATCTAACTGCTAAAGCATAAACTCTAAGCAGACTTCAACTAATTGAGACATTTAGACAATTTTGTAGTTTATGGGTTATTATAATTTAGAATCTATGGAAAAGACAAAGCATGTCACAGTTACCGTGTGACATTGATTCAACCTCATTTGTAGTTTGCGTTATAACGTCAGTACTCTTAGTATACCTAACAAAAAATACTTAGATAGGAAAGATATTTGTGCAATATTAGTATGTCTGTTATAAGTAAACTGATGCATTTCACTCACCAATCTCGACAGTGCAACAACAGCAACAACAGAGCAGCCTCAATCACAAATTAGTTGGGGTCGGCTACATGGATCACTCCTCTTTTGCGGTCGATTTAGTGCAATTGATATTGTGCTTTCCAAATCCTTAAATCCCTCCTAATCAATGTGTCCCAAGTAAGCTTCGGTCTACACCTACATCATTAAATGTCTTCAGTTTCTATTGAGTCTATCCAATCTCCACAACGCAAACGAAAATTTAACCTTTCATCGTTGCAACTTGCACGCAGGCTAGGAAACTTATACAATTACCTAAGGCCAGCATACGAATTTAACACATCATTTTTGTACTATTTCGTTGTGTGAAACCACTTCACGTAAGGAAAACCTTATTCGATTGATTCATCTAGACTTTACACCATCTGTTCTTTCCAAATTCTTCAAATCACTGATTTAAGGAACTAAAATAATTATGTAGAATTGGTAAGATACAAAAAGTTGAAAGAGCTTGAGACTGACAAAGAGCCAATTTTGAAATTACCAAAATTAAAATTTCGAACCATATACTTTATAAATGTAAGATCGATTATTCAAAGCATGCAATACTGTTTGGGAGCGGAATCTAGTGGCAATGCCAAAATAAAAATGTAAGGCTATCAATAGTGACAATTTTAACAGCATGAAGTGTACCTCGAATTTGAAGCTCTGCAAGCATTTCAAGTGCTTCGAACTTAAGGCATGACCTTTAAAGTTGCAGATTGTTGAGCAAACCAATGAGATCTTGAAGATGCCATCTTTTATCTACGCATGTCTTGTGAATATCTGTGGGGAAACACAAGAAACCCCCTACTTAACAATGATTGGCCTTGAAGGGATCAAAATGATGAGAAGTTTCATAAAGCCTAGTGAGATACCTTATGTCAGTAACACTGCATTCCATTGCCATTGCAAGGATTAGAATGAATCAATTGTTATCAGCAACTCATTACCACTTTGTTTATTATATCATGCCCCTACCATTTAGCTATTCAAACGTCATAGGAAATTGAATGAATGCATCAGGAATGGCATGAGATCAACTTGCTTACAATTAAGATGCATAACAAGAAAATACATTTCGCAAAATTAATAATAAAACTGAACTAAATTGAATCTAACAGATTTGAAGTTTTAAACTATTGGAGCCTAAGTCGAAAACGGTATACATCTCTTGGGGCTTCAAAACGCAATGAAACTCACACACATAATTCATCTTTCAATAGGTTTGCAAGCCCCAGTTTGAACATCAAATTGCTGAAATGACCAAAATGGAATATAAATTAACAAATTCATCAAGCAAGAAGCTCTAGTGTGCAAAGAAACAACAAAGTCTAATCCCAAATTAGGAGTCAGCTACATGCACCTCTTTTTTAATAGTGTATATGTATCGCCCACAATGTTTAACTGTTATTGAGGCATAAATGAGGTGTTTTGCTTGAGAGAAGTTAGGTGTGAGCCTCAATGCAAAATGAGGCGTAAGCCTCGGTAAGTTTTATAAAAAAAAACAAGCAAAATATTACAAAAAACTCTATAAACCTCAATACATTCACAAATGCAACTATTATATACAACATTAGTCCTTAATAACATAAAAAGAAGTAAAATAAATATGACGTACCTTATCACTCAAATGCAACTATCTAACGTGCTATTCACAATGCTTATCAACAAATATCCATATAAATTTTGAAACGAACATGTTAATGACCCAATAATCCAAAAACAATCATAGGTCATAATTTGCAAACAATAAAAGTAAACACTAAACTTCAAAGTAGTGGTGAAAGGCATGTTCATAAAATCAAGCTCAAACATTTAAGGTTCAAAACTTTAAAGTTTAATCTTTAACACGTTTAGCACAAACAAGTTCAAACATTAAGCTTCCAAGGCATGATTAATGACTCAATCTTCAAATATATTCTTCTCCTTCTCCTATGTCATCTAGATCATTGCTAGTGGGGAGAGTCGGGGCGCTTGGTGAATCATCATCTTCCCCTTGACCTTCTTCATCCGAAACAACATCTTCATCATATAGTAGCATTTGCTCTTTTCCTTTACCTAAACCAATTAGGAAAAAGAATTTGCATTATTGTAAGCTTAAGCGACTTAACTAATCCTACTGAAAAATATATATGAATTCCTTTTTGTAAAAAATCTAAACATCAAAAGTTAATTTATCTTCAACTTTACCACTTGCACTTTGAATATTCAAAGTTAAAGTTCTTAGTTTTTTCTGCCTATGAGTTGCAGTGCTCCCGCTCCGTGGGGGACCAGTAGTGGCCTATTGTTAGTCCCTCAATAGCATGACTCGAGTAGGCTGGGCTGGGCAGCGAGAAACCTAGCAAATAGCCGAGTTTCGGAGGACTCGGATGGTTCCATAAGGCCGGGTTGCGGGATAGCATGCGGGACGAATGAGGCGGCGCACAAGCGTGGACGAGGTCGCGCCTGGGCGTGCGCCTAAGCACGGCGCCTGGGTGCGACGAGGTTGCGCCTTGGCGCATCCCTTGGCACAGGCACGGGCAAGCCTTTGCAGATTCCCTTGGCACGAGCAAGGCTGCGCTTTGGCACGAGCAAGGCCTCGCCTTGGCAGGTTCCTTTGGCATGAGCAAGGTCGCGCCTTGGCATATTCCTTTGGCACGAGCAAGGCCGCGCCTTAGCAGGTTCCTTCGGCATGAGCAAGGCCGCGCCTTGGCAGATTCTTTGGCACAAGCAAGGTCGCGCCTTGGCACGAGTAAGGTCGCGCCTTGACAGGTTCCTTGGGCACGAGCAAGGCAACACCTTGGCAGATTTCTTTGGCACGAGCAAGGCCGCGCCTTGGCACGAGCAAGGCCGCGCCTTGGCACGAGCAAGGCATGCCTTGGCAAGGTTCGACAAAGCTTGACTTGGGCGTTGACCAAGTCAAAGTACAATTGGTCTCATTTCTTGATGTTTCCTACTGAAGTTCGGGGAACGGCTTAACATCTACGATAAGGAGGGGTGTGTCCTCTCCTAGGGGCGGCATGGGCATAGAAGCAAGGAAGACCCTCGAGCATGCCTTGGGCAACCATGCCAAGGTAAGACCCACGTACCCATGGTCCGAGCTACCCCGAGCCGGTGGGACTCGACCGAGCCCCGACTAACACCCAGGGTGCCTAGGCCCAGCTAGGCACCACCGAGCAGTCCCTGTCCCTAAGTGAAACATGGACCAAGTCACCTTGAGGCACGAATGGACCAAGTCAAGGTGGTTTCAGGCGGTTGGGTAACTACCTTGGTCATGGCCCCTGGCATGACCAAGGCACGTCCGAGAATGTCCCGAACACATGGAGCATGTGGTAATTGACCAAGCAGTTGTGGTTGGTTGTGGAACCAGGTGATAGCAAGGGAACAAGGCAGTTGGGTGCCTTGACCACAAGGAGTGGGGTTTTACTTAGTTTACGAATCAATGTAATCAGGACATGTGTCATTGACGGTTCTGTAACTACTTGTTGGCTGATCTATAAAGCCATGGGCTCTAGGCTTGGGTAAGCATAGAGTACCAGTGTTGTATTCCCATTGAGAGCTTAGTAAAACGTTTCCTTGGTGTCATTGTTTGTTGTTCATTTACTTTGAGTTTAGGTAGTTTTGAACTAAGGTGACCCTTAGGCACCACGGGTTGGGTTAAACGAGAAAAAATTTCTTAAGGTAAACCCCTCACTTAATAGCCCCGTGACACCTATCATAGCAGTGAGAGGGGTTTGCATAATACCAGGAGTGAGAGTGGCATCATTTTCAATTGTAAATGGCTCTTGCACCTCCTCTTCCCCCTCCTCAATATCATTAATGTCGTCATCCATCATTGTTGATGTTGGTTCACTACTAATCCCTTCTTGATTTCCAGCAATCCATTCATCATCAGATTCTATGACCTCCTGACGCGCGCCGAACGCGTCAATAAAATAAATTACCTAAACCAACTATTTTGTAGATAGTGGCAAAGGGTCGATCCCACGAAGATTGATATTCTTTCTAAGGTTTAAAAAAAGAACAAAAAGGGAAATCGAGGTTTAAAAGAGATTTAATTAACTAATCTAAATATAAACAAAATAAATAAAGCAATGGAAAGAAATTTGAAAACAATTAATAAAAACACCTAGGTCAAGACATACAAGTTCGGTTCGATAAAAGATTGGATTTGGTCGTCGATTAATATAAAATATGCAAATCAAAATATCCTAGTGTCGCTATAGAACCGGTAATGTACGCGGTTCCTCGCACTTCCTAATCTCGATAGCCAATGTACGATGGTGACTATTTCCTAATCAAATGTATAACCCTATACTCAAGCGCATTGGGTTTAACACGTTGACCGCAATGAGTTTCGTGAAGGCACTGCACCTAGACAGCCGGATCACTCGTGTGTCCGATTTAGCCTAGATTTCTATGGTATTCAACCGGTCCCAAAAGAGGCTAATCAATTGGTAAGGTCAATTGCCACTAGTGTGATCTTATTACACAAGGACGGGTGCTTACGACTCACTGACAAATAAATCAAGGTTTAAACAAGTGTTTAACCTCAATTATTCAAATAATACCAAAGAAAATAAAATAATAATGAAAAGATTAAAATTAAAATATATAAATCTCACAAATCTATTGATACGCGCAGTCGAACCTCGAAGCTAGAGGTTTTAGCCTCTCATAGAAGAACACAAAAAAGAAAGAAAAATAAAATAGAATAGGGGAGAAGAGAGTTCGGCTAGAGAGGCTGAATAGAAGAGAGGTGAGATAAGATTAGGTTTTATAGCCGAGAGAGTTGGAGCGAATATAGAAGTCGAGACTTTCCATGTGCGTTCTCCGCCAAGCACGTCCATGCATATCTCTACACTCTTTCTATTTTCATACGTTTCTTCCATGCATGTTGCCGTTCTTTTTACAAATCTCTTCTGGCCATTTTCTATATTCCTATACTTTCTATATATATAAATATATATATACTTTCCTATATATTACAAACCAAATCAAATCTTGCAATGATCTTACAATCCATCAACGCCCTATTGCTCCACTTGATTTTCATCATCTCATCATGGAACGCTCCTTTCATGTGGGACCACCAAATTTGCCTCGGAATACGCGCTATTGCGGTTTTCGATGTAAAAATGATCCGGGCATATGAATACTCGATTTTCGCGTAGTTTTTCGCCCCAGAATTCAATCACGCACTTCAATATTCCACAAAATAATAAATACATGTAATTAGACTAATATTTTGGAGACTTTATAATAAAAATATATAAATAAACTATATATAATGTGAATAATTAACGACTTATCACCTCCACTTCTAAAGGATTAACTTCATTTGTTGATCTTTGGTTCAACTTTAAATATGTAGTTTTCAACCATTTGTTGTACATGACATGCACCAATGAGTTCACAGTAGAAACAAGTTTAAATGAGTAAAACAAGTGTGGTGTTTTTTTTATTCTACAAATAGGCTATATCGCCTTTTCAAAAGGCGTTATTAGGTGACCGAAATTTTTCCGCATACGTGGACACATGAATAACACCTTTTCAAAAGGCGCTATTCATGTGTCCTGTCCACGGTGGACAAATACACGAATAACGCCTTTTGAAAAGGCGTTATTCGTGTATGGATGTCCACGTGGATTGGTTTACACGAATAGCGCCTTTTCAAAAGGCGCTATTCTTGTATCTCGGTACACGTGGACATTCCACGTGGGATGTCCACGTGGCCAAGAGCACACGAATAGCGCATTTTTCGAATGCGCTATTCGTGTGATCTTGCCACGTCGACTCGGTACACAGATAGCGCCTTTTCAAAAGGCGCTATCTGTGTAACCCTGTTCTTTTTCGAAACAAGAAACGCATAGAATATATTCTCTGCGTTTCTGTTTCGGCTCGGTGTTAGCAGAGGCTAGGTAGGTTGGGTTTAGGGTAGGTCACGGGAGTTGTGGAGGGGGCGGCCAGTTTGGTATATAAGGAAGGGAGGGCAGACGGCGAGTTGAGGGCAGAGAGAGGAGACGACGGCGAGGAGGTGACGGTGAGGGGCGAGAGAGAGAGACAACGTCGAAGGTGGTGATGGGTTGAAGGAGAACGAGAGGGAGTTGACGAGCAACGGCGGAGAAGGAGAAGGAGAAGGAGGGACGGCTTGTAGAGTGAAGGAGAAGGAGGGGCGATTTGTAGAGTGAAGGAGGAGGTGACGGTGACGGGAGGGAGGAGGGATAAGAGGAGGTGACGGAAGGAGGAGGTGACGGTGACGAGAAGGAGGAGGGAGAATGAGGACGGAGGAGGAGGAGGTGACGGGAGGAGGTAACGGGAGAAGGGTGATGATTGGGGAGGCGGGAAAAGGAGGAGGTGACGGGAGGGGTAGGTGACGGGTGATGATTGGGAGGCGGGAGAGGAGGAGGTGACGGGACGGGAGGAGGCGACGGGAGGACGGGAGGAGGTAACGATGACGGGTGATCGATTGGGAGGCGGGAGAAGGAGGAGGTGACGGGAGGAGGTGACGGTGAAGGTGAAGGTGAAGTGGAGGTTTATGATTTCAATTTTTGTTAAAAAAATTTTTGTTTAACTTGTTATTAATTATATGATTTTTGGTTAGTTTTGGTTTTTGTTATAATTAGGTTAGTTTAGTTTAGGTTTAACTCAATTTTAGGTTTTGAGAAAATATTTTGTTTTTTTGAACTTTGTTGTTAAGGTGTGTGTTTGGTTAGTTTTGTTTTGTTTTGTTGTTAGTTTAGTTAGTTTAGGAATTTTGATTTGTTTAGTTTAGTTTATGTTGTTAGTTTAGTTAGTTTAGTTTAGGTTGTTAGTTTAGTTAGTTTAGTTAGTTTAGTTAGTTTAGTTTAGGTAGTTAGGTTAGTTAGTTTAGTTTAGTTTAGGTTGTTAGTTTAGTTTAGTTGAGGTTGTTAGTTTAGTTTAGGTAGTTAATTTAGTTATTTTAGGAATTTTAATTTGTTTAAAGGTTTTTAAAATTTTTTTTTCTGAAAATATTATTTTGTGTTACTATTTATCATATGTATTGTGTATAGTTTAGGATGTTGTTTTGTTTTGTATAGTTTAGGATTTGGTTTAGTTTTGGATGTTGTTTTAAGTGTTAATTTAGGATGAATGTTATTGTTAAACTTTGTTTGAACCTATTTATATTAGTTAAACAGTTTTTTTGTTCAACCTTGTTATTTTGTTAAACTTTGATGTTAAACTGTGTTATTGTTCTCATGTGTCCTTCAATAAACACACAAGTCGACCAAATTTTATTGATCTTGAGTTATTGTAGTCAATTTAAATAAAATAACTAACTATATTTTTTATCGCAGGATTATTAAATTGAAGACAAAAAGATGAGGAAAATAGTAAGTTTACAAATTTAATATTTCCATAATTACTTATTTGGTTTTGTTATAATTTTCATGATTTGTAGTGACATAGGTATTTTTTTAAAAAAAATGGTTGATATGTTTATTGCATTGTATGTGTGCTTAAAACATTAAGTAACTCAAACACAGATGAATGAGTATGCTCTGTAGTTGCGCTGTTATGACGATCTTCTACATCAGAAAGTTCGATTGCGTTTTAACTCCCATTAGTAATCAACTTTTTCACTTGATATATTTGTAATCCTGTGTATAATCCTTTTACATCAATGTCCAATAAATTATGTAGGTCATGGAACATAGAACATCCCATTTCTATTTTATGCGCATGGTGAAATTGTAAATGGTTTAAATGGCATCGCGTATAACGCACCCCCATCAGCAGTGTTGATGGTTAAGTTTGGGACGAGTAGCAGTCAATTGATGGATGACGTGTGTAGCGCGTTCAATATCTCATATACGGAGACTCTAGTTAGGATGACTTATCGCCACGTGATAACCCTCCCTGGAGGTTCGCATGCATTATTTCGTCCCTGTGTTGCTGCATGATGCGACACACTTCGACTTGATATGGGCGACAGTGGTCAATTTACCATTAACTGCAACGGTAGACATCTATTTAACATTTGAGCCAATCGATTCGTTTCAAAATCCTACGGTTCATTCGCAAGTCCGTGATGAAAATGTCGGCACATCTGACGCAAGATTGATGATGGAAAGACTTCATATGCAATCACCACAAGGTGATGTCGCGCAAGATGGATTTGTTAGTCCATTACATGATGACATTAATGCCCTTAGTGACGTTTAAGTTAACGAGGACGACAATAATGAAACAGATGAGGACATACGTCCCAACGAAGATGCTGAAGCAGCTGTCAATTGGGAGAACGTCAATGTTTTGACGGATGACCCAAGGTATGAACCTCCAGATGCGGAAAACGTGCAAGATGATGAGCAGTTTGCTATTGATGAAGAGAATTTCTTGGAGGAAGCAAGTGATGATGAAGTTCACCAACCATTGCCGGTGTATAATGAAATCGATTGGGAGGTGGCTAACTCCACTGCGTCCCAACATTCTCATCAACAGACTAGGGGGGGACATGTCTAATTTTGATTTGGAAATAGGGATGTGCTTTGACAACAAAAAAGACTTACAACATGTCGTCAAAGTGTGGCATGTTAATAGACATTGTCAATACCATGTGATGGAATCGACTACAACTCTATGGCGATTAAGTGCAGAAGTGCGCAAGATGGGTGTATGTGGCGTCTTCGTGCTTGTTTGCGAAAGAAAAACACAATTATGGGAGATCACACAATTAGACGTGGCGCACAACTGTATAAATCTCGATGTAGAACGCGGTTATGCCCAACTTGACGCCAATATGCATAGCGCGAGAGATCCAAAGTGTCGTCCGAGCGATTAAGCAATAACTATCAAGACATTAATACAAATAATTAAGGGAAAATACGGACACTAAGTAAACTACAAGCGAATGTGGGATGCCAAAAGGAAGGCAATTGCATGTGCATTTGGAGATTGGGATGAGTTATACGCTTTATTACCAAGATGGTTGACGGCTATGAAGAATAAGAGTCCGGGGACAAGAATCGAGTGGTCAAATAGACAATGAGCTGCTGATGAGATATGAACTGCGTCTCCCCAATTTCGTCGTGTGGTTTTTGCATTTAAAGCATCGATACAAGCTTTCAAGTTTTGCAGGCCTCTGCTTTAGATTGACGCGACTTTCTAATATGGCAAATATAGTAGTAAGCTAATGATTGTCATCTCTGTTGATGGTAATGGACACATACTACCGGTTGCATTTTCCGTTGCAGAAACCGAATCTAGTGATTCGTGGGGGTGGTTTTTGAGGATGTTGCATTATTTCTGATCGTACATTTTGGAGGCGGTCAATACCCCGAGCAACGATTTTTGTCCCCCAAAATGATACCACGTTATTGCCTGCGACACTTGCTTAGTAATTTCAACACCCAATTCAAAAATGACACCTTGAAAAAACTCATCTCTCGAGCAGCCGCTCAACATCAAGAACGAAAATTTAATGCGTGCATTGAGCGTTTTGCATACTTATCATCACGAACTCCTCAATGTCTGCAATATGACAATGCCATCCCCAAAGAACTATGGACTCAATCGCATGATTGAGGCATGCGGTACAGATGGATGAATTCTAATGGTGTTGGTATGTATGAAATGCAAGTTATGTTTTGCACTGAACTATATAGTTATCGTTGAAGTAATATTACTTACACGAATTCTATCGTCACTTGTAGAGTGTTGTAACGGTGTATTGAAGGGGGCTCGATTCTTGCCAATAACATCGATGACTTAGATGATTTACTACAGACATACCACGATCGGCGTAAACATGAAATCGATGAAGCAATCTCTAACGGCCTATCCAACACAAAATATGTCATGGATAAACTCACACATTATGAACAATCTGCAAGAAGGCATCAAGTCACTTTGATCAATCGTGACATTGGTGAGTTTCAAGTGCTGACTGGAAGACATGGAGATCGTATGCATAAAGGCAACAACACCCAAGTCGTCATCCTAAAGGACCGGGTGTGCAGTTGCAAGAAATGGCAATCGTTTGGTTTCACTTGCTCACACGTGTTAGCTGCATGTGCCTTTATTCGAGTGAACTACGCGCAATTCATTGAGCCATACTATATGATAGATGTGTACGCGCAGTGTTACTCTTATAATTTCAAAGTCATCCCAGATAAGAAATATTGGCCAACTTTTGGGACGAAGATCATACCGGACCCAAGTGCGTAGACTTGGCCGAGGGAGACCAAAGGGATTGCGAAGATAAAACGAGATGGATCTTCCTAATGTCTCGAGGCCCTTGCGATGTGGCATATGTCATCAAGAAGGACATAAAAGAACAACATATCCTAATAAAGACCGTGAACGAGTCCCTACTAGGAAGAACCGGTGTGACATTTGTCGTTCAGATGGACATAACAAAAAAAATTGTCCAAGCAGAGCTTAACCTTCCAATGAAAACCGATAGTCGATTTTGTATATTGTTTGTCATGGCTTAAGTTGGTAATTTGATTACATTGAAATGTTTGAGTATTCGTTATTGTTTGAATATATATGAAACAGTTATTGTGAGTTTTCAAAAAACACGATTAATTTTTTTTAAAATCAATCATTTGTAGTTGTACAACAATGGATCAAGGTCCATCAGATCCTTCACTTTTGCATCTCCAATCTACGCACAAATCGTCGCGAACCTGGAGGGGCGAGGTATACTTTTTTACATGTATACGTTAAATGTTCTTGCATAAACATAATATATATATCGATTAATACATTATCAATTTTAAGGTGTACGAAACATTGCGCGTGCGTCGAAGACGTAGTGTCGTTGATCAAACGGTGCGGTATCATTCGAGGATGATCCCATATCTTCGTTCCAGTGGGTTCTATGAGATTTCCCGCGTAGCATTTCTCACCTTGATTGGGCCTTGATTACTGCATTTGTAGAGAGATGGCGCCCTGAGACATACATTTCATATGCAATGTGGGGAGTGCACAATTACACTCCAGGACGTCTAGGTACAACTCGGCTTATCTATCGAAGGTATGTCTGTGACGGGAACGACCGATACAGATTATGCTGATGTGTGTGAGAGACTACTTGGTCGAACTCCTGTTGGAGATGACATTATTGGTTGTAAACTTAAAGTCGAATGACATGAACGTAACGTACCAGCTATAGATGATGACAGCGATGAGGAAGAGGTGCAACGTTATGTTCGATCGTACATAATGCAACTGATCGGTTGTTGTCTATTCGCCGACAAGTCAAACTGATTTGTACATTTGATGTTTTCTACCATTAATTGAGGATTTCCAAATAGCTGGACAGTATAGTTGGGGGAGTGCATGTTTGGCTTATTTGTACAGGGAGTTGTGTCGCGGATCTCGCGCAGGTGCACATGAGGTTGCAGACGCGTCAATTCTTGTACAGCTGTAGGCATGAGACATATTTCCATTCATAGCACCAAGGTGCCTGACTGTTTCTAGAGTTCGACCGCGAACAATGGATGGAGAACACATGCTTATGGACATTCCATTGGGACACAAGTAATACAAATATTATTTCATAATTTCTATAACATTTACTCCATTTTCATTTTTTTTTATTTATTGTTTTGTATAAAGATGCCTCGATGCATTTTCGGTTACACAGAGTGCGACGCACGTCTTATCAACTTACCGCGACGCACGCCATCGGGTCTCTTCCCGAATATTGTCTTGATGGTCATGGTAGTTGACTTTCGACGTGTCCGCTAATTTGTATCCACATAGTCGAGTGGCATTGACCAGAAAGGGTTATAAGACAATTCATAATGATACAAGTGGTGTCACAATTGTTGAGTCGTTAATTATGTAATATTATATATAGGTTATTTATATATTTTTATTGTCAAGTCTCCAAAATACTAGCCTAATTGCATTTATTTATTATTTTCAGGGTAATTGGAGTGCGCGGTTAAATTCGGGGCGAAATTCTACGCAAAATCGAGTATTCATATGTCCGGATCCATTTTACACTGAAAATCGTGCGAGCACATATCTCGAGGGAGAGTTCGTGGGCCCGCATATGAGGAATATGGAGATGATGCGGCGGACAACGGCACATACTTAAACGTGCTTGGTTAATGAATAGACGAGTTGATCCGGTGTGGCGAGGCATATGGAGATTGATGTGCATGTATGTGAAATTTCCATGAGATTGGCTTCGAGAAAAGTTTCATGGTAAGACGATCAAAATCAAGGGGAGTAGACACGTTCATTGAAGGAAAAGAAAGTTGGAGGTTCTGTTTTTGATTTGTTTAGTTTTATATTATTTTATTCACATAAGACATATAGAGATATATAGAAAGAGACGAATTAGGGGGGATATGGATAGAAAGAAAACAGGGAGGATCTTCTTGGAGGGGGGCGATACTTCTCTGGCCATTCCTCTCGGCTTCTGGCCGAACGGCTCTTCTTATCTCCCCCATTCTTTTCTATTTTTTCTTCTTTTTCTCTTGGTGTTTTTCAACTATGCGAGGCTAAAACCTCTAGCCTAGGCAAGATCGCAGGAGGTTCGATTTGCGCATATCAATGGATTTGTGAGATTTATATATTTTAATTTCGAGTCTTTTCATTATTATTTTATTTTCTTTGGTATTGTTTGAACAATCAAAGTTAAACACTTGTTTAAACTTTGATTTATTTGTCGATGAGTCGTAAAAAGCATCCGTACTTGTGCAATAAGACCACACTAGTGGCAATTGACCCTACCAATTGATTAGTCTCTTTTGAGACCGGTTGAATACCTTAGAAATCACAAATCGGACACACTAGTGATCCGGTTGTCTAGGTGTAGTGCCTTCGGAAGCTCAATGCGGTCAACGCATTAAACCCAATTCACTTGAATTGTGGTTATGTGTTTGATTAGGGAAGTAGTCACCGTCGTACCTTGACTATCGAGATTAGGAAGTGCGAGGAACCGCGTGCGTCCACGGTCTATAGCTACACTAGGATATTTTGATTTGCATACTTTACATAAATCGACGACCAAATCCAATCTTTTCGAACCGAACTTGTATGTCTTGACCTAGGTATTTTTATTAATTATTTTATTTTCAATTTTATCTCCTTGCTTTAATTATTTTGTTGATATTTAGATTAACTTTATTATTCACTCTCTTAAACCCCGATTTCCCTTTTTGTTATTTTTGACCTTAGAAAGATTACCGGTCCAATTCCTCATGTGGGATCGACCCTTTGCCCATTTTATTCTACAAAATAGTTGGTTTAGGTATTTTTTAATTTTATTGACGCGTTCGGCGCATCAATTTTTTGGGGCCGTTCACGGGATTGGTTTTTTTCTTTCTTTGGTTTTTATTTTTTAATTTTTAATTTTTAATTTTCTTTGGTTTTTTTTATTATTTTGTATCTAGTTCCTTGTTTCTAACATTTTTGCGAGGTAATTCCATAATGGCCTCCTACACACCCATAATTATGGTCGATTCGAAGACTCATACTATCATGCTCGTGAATGGGGTAGGTATGTCACATAATGGACATCAATTTTCTAACTCGCAATCTTTTGTGCAACAGTCGGGGTTTGTGGAAATCGTGGGAGTACTTTCATCCCACGTATGCTTGTCCGTATTCGAAGTATAAGAATCATCATGGTTCCACTTATGCATCACCACAACCCAACTTCTATATTTCTAAGCGAAGTCCACATTCCTCAACATGAAAAGAGGCCTATACGAGACATGATGAATGACTTGATCTTCAGAGAACCAACTTTTCAACAAAGTCATCAACATGAACGGAGAACCATTGCGGACATATCGAGAGAAATATGATCTCCGATTGGCTTTCTCAAAGCACCACTCAACCTTTGCAAGGAGGATATGCGGTATATGAAATCAAATTTGCAAAATTCGGAAACTCGTAAACCTCAAGTTACCGCTATACTTGAGCATTTGATGGATGAGGAAGAGTTGCCTCATGAACCAATTTTTGACAACTTATCGTGATGCACTCAACTCGCACATGAGGATGATGATGTAGTATGACAACCCTTATCTGTGGTTTCCGATGGAAGTCATCGGGGGCTCTTTCCCGAATACTCGTGCATTGATGGTCATGGTAGTTGGCTTTTGACGTGTCCGCTAATTTGTATCCACATAGTCGAGTGGCATCAACCGGAAAGGGTTATAAAACAATTCAAAATGATACAAGTGGTGCCACCAAACTGTGCTTAGGACACCCGACTGCATTGCATCGAATTGCGTGGACGCCATCAAGAAAATTGGGTGACTTTTCACGCAACTTTTATACAAATGTGGGAAACTCGTGGCCTCAACAAAGATAGTCACAATCGAGATTAGGAAGTGCGAGGAACCGCGTCACACGGTTACAAGACGAAGGGCACGATCACCAAGACTACATGATGTGGTATCGCACAGTCACTGACGATTCATTGGATACGACGGGGCTTTACGTGACTATTCAGTAAACTTGAAACTCTTATTTTCTCTCGAATAACTAATATCTTAAATTGCGTGCTTTGAAATCATGTTTTTATATCAGTGTAACTTGGTGCATCGACTACGACAAGTGTTTATTGAGGATGAGTACGAGAAGGTCTTGTTGCGCTTGATGAAGGGATTAAAATTTTAGATGAAAATGAAAGGCAAATGTCTACTCTATGGAATGATGGAATTGATGTCGATCAGGACATAAATGAGGAGAATGAAGAGGAAGATGAAGAAGAGGATCGGGCGAATCAAATAGAGAGGTGAGAAGAAGAACACACGAACAGAGACTGTAGGGGAAAGCACCAGATGTCCTCGTCCACCACGTCCATCTCGTCAGGCTGAGATTACTGCAGAGAGTAGCAGACGTTCTTCTCCAACACGTTCATCTCGTCCGAGAGCGAGTAGAACATAGACTTTTGGCAATAGTAGCCAATGCTCATCCCCACCGCGTCATTCTTCTCAGAGGTACATTCTAGAACCTCAAATGTTTGTACCAAGGCCGCCGATCATGAATCTTCCTCCTTACCATTTTGATCCTTATGCACTCGGGCCGTCGTCTTCATATGTGGACCATAGAATGCCTAAACATCAAATGTATCCGTCATTGCCTCAATACATGCCGACTCATATACTCCACCATGTTATAATTACAATATGTCATATAGTGGAGATGGCTCATTCATGGACCTGTTAAGCATGGCGCCGCCTCATGTTCCTTTCGCCCAACCGCATACAGAAGCCAATATTTGGGATGGTTCAACCTCCTATTTTTGGGAGCATTAGTACCAGAGGTGAGTTGAGTGAAGCACCAGAGGAAGAACATGAATCGACTCGATGACATTCAATGCAAGATCAGCAACCTCAACAACCTCAACCGAATGTACAAACACAACGTCCAACTAGACATAGAGTACGTTCGGTTTGCATCACGGAGCAACAACGTCAACGTAACCGTCGTAATAGACATGTATGATGAGTTTTCTTGATGTCGTGGTGATTTTTTTGCAGCTTGTATCTTAGGCGAACGAAGTTGATGTATACAACCTTCTCATGGAATGAACTTATTTCTCAACATATCATTGTTGTTTTAATTTTAAGTTATCGACAAAGAAATAACGTGGTTTTGACCTATAATTATTTTAATCTTCGTATCTCTTCTTATCATCACGAGATAGAAGTAAGACAAAAGTTTAAAGGATGAGTTGCATGGTTACTATGAGTTGCACGGGTTGTCTGCCTCGCGATACGTGCGTGACGTTTGCATGGGGTGCATGGTCTGTAGTGGATATGTATGGGTTGTCCCCTCAAGATACGTGCATGACGTTTGCATGGATTGTCCACCTCGAGAAACGTGTATGTCGTTTGCATTAATTATCCATTTCGAGTTACATGCATGACGTTTGGATGGTTTGCATGGACTGCAGCAGGTTGCATGGGTTGTCTACCTCGAAATATGTGCTTCACATTCGCATGGTTTGCATGGATTGCACGAGGTTGCATGAGTTGTCCACACCTCGAGATATGTGTGACGTTTCAATGATTTGCACGAAGATGCATGGCTCGCCCACCTCGACATACGTGCGTGACATTCCCATGTGTTGTCAACCACGAGATACGTGTGTGACGTTTGCATTGGCTTTATCACCTCGAGACATGTGCGTGACGTTTGCATGAGTTGCACGAGGTTGCATTGGTCGCCCACCTCGACAGACGTGCCTGGCATTTGCATGAATTCTCCACCTCAACATACATACGTGATATTTGCATGGGTTGTCCACGTCGATATGCGTGCGTGTTGTTTACATGGGTTGTCTACCTCGAGATACGCGAGTGACGCAGGTTGTCCATCTTGATATGCACGTGTCATTCATAGGGTGAACAATTTTGTATATATAGCTCCTTTTCAAAAGGAGTCATTCATAGAGTTTAGAATTTTGTATAGATAGCTCATTTTCAAAAGGAGCTATCCATATAAGTGCCTTCCACCTCACCAACCATGCATGTCACCTCATCATCAATAGCTCATTTTCAAAAGAAGTTATCCATTAGTTTTGGAATTTAAAAGTAAACCCCACTATTTGGTGAGTTAAAAACTAAAGCAACATTATTTTTTGAAAAACCCCTCAACCTAGCCTCGTCAATGCAATTCTTCTTCTTGGTGTGGATCTATTTTAAAGAAGTATTAAATTAGAAACTTAAAAAAAAAAAAAAAATTGTGAATTACATAATTTTTTCCCTCAAATAAAATGTAGAAGATTGAGAACTAAAAACCTGGTTGAAAAAATTCGAATTCCTTTCACAAGCAAAAGAAGTACATGTGAGACTCAAAACTCTTATGGCAAACTTTGTCAAAGTTGGTGTTGAGTCACCATATGCAGCCCACCAATCAGCTTCAATAAAATACAAAATAGTCATTATATTTGAAGCTTTACATCTAAAAATATACTTAATTAATGTCACTTACCAGGAGTTCTCTTGTTATAGGAATCTACAGCCCACTGCATGCCAAAAAAACCTTTTTTTTTTCTAGATTCATCAAGCTCTAAATTAGCCTATAGACACTCCTCAGGATTTGGAATGAGTCTAACAAGTGCATTGTATAAACCCTTTTTGACATTTATATCTGATTTGAAGTTATGTGCATAATGACATCAAGGATTGAGATAATAAGCAACGACATGCAAATGCATCTGAGTGCTCCACCTATCATCAATGATCCTCCAAATCAGTTTGTATTTTCATTCATCTCTTCTAAGATTTTTTGCAATTTGATCCTTGGCAGTATCCATTGCACCATAAATAAAACCCAAGGCAGGCTCTCTTTCAATCATCTTCGGCACTTCAACTAAACGTTTGTAGTTTTCAGCACAAATGAAACATCCGGCCAAAATGATCCATCTTTCGAAATAATATGCTTGATCGCTTTTCCCTCTTGTTTTGTGGCCCATATACTAGTTCTCCATTTCGGATCTACAAACATCCGCGCGAAGGGTTGTCGATTTTGCAACATACTTTTTAGAGTCAAGTAAGATGTGGCAAAATGAGTTATAGCTAGTCGAATAATAAAGTCTATTCTATTGAAACTCTTCATCAAAGCTAAAACCCCTACGTGATTGTAAATGAAGTTGCTCACTCTCCTTGCCTAGGTTAAAGCTCTTGTATATTGTGGTAGCTTCCCAATTTGCTCAACCATAAGGTCAATGCAGTGTGCTACACATGGTGTCCAATACGAATGGGGCCTCTTCTCCTCTAATTGTTTTCCAATCGCTTTAAAATTAGAGGCGTCACAACTTGGACAACATTATTCTCCCCAACTTCTTCAATAACTTCATCAAGAAGTTTGAACATTAATCTACTATCTTTAATTGCATCAGAAGCATCTACCGACTTCAAAAACATTGTCGAACGAGGACTGTTGACCAAGAAATTAATCAAGTGTCAACCACGCACATCCCCCCATCTTTTGGATGCAATTGTAACCCTTGTCTTTGGCCAACTTTCTTTAATGACATCAACTTGTTTTTTAATAGTTTCTACTTCTCGCAGCAAGGCCCATCCACGCAAATATTTCATTTTTGGTGGCTTTATACCACGACCATATGCTCATATTGGTCTAACCATGCTCACAAATGACGGGCTTTGGGCTATGTGAAATGGAAGCCCATTCTAAAAAACAAACCAACCAATATCACAACATACATCCTCCCATGGTTTTCTAGCATTTGGAGGTGGAGCCATTGTGGTGTCATCTCTTGTATCAACTTCATCCTCGACATGATCATCTACATCGTGAACCACAAAATGATTTATTAGGTTTAGGCCCCACACTCCCCTAGAGCCACTCATACTTGTTTTTCTACTACTAGATGAATTTTTCCCAACTCCCAACATTTGATCCCACATCTCCACCTTCAAAGTAAATGCCATTTTGAACTAAAAATTTGATTTCTTCCTCCGTGACAGACTTTTTATCCTCTTGTTGCTTCAATTAGTCTATATTTTCTCTCTTAACTTCTTCAAGTATTCAATTACAAAGAATTACATTGTCGTGGGTACCCGCCAAATGATCCTTCATCCTATTCTCACGACAATTTTGTTATTTGCCTCTTTTAATTGTATAAAAGTAATGATTCCAATAACCAATTCATATATATATATATATATATATATATATATATATGAAACCAACAACTTGACTTCAACATGAGTAGAAGAACTCACAACCTTCCCCCAACCTTGCCTTTGGCAAGTGATGTCTCATCCATCTTATCAGAGATAATGCTTTGGCAATTATAAGAGTTCTATATAGCACAAAATCACCTGCATGCTCATTGCATTGGTAGGGGCCTAGTAAGTTGAGTCCCAAGTGCTCGGCCTACCCAATTGACCGATTTAATGGAATAATTGATGTGAAGCTTCAACCATCAATTGCACTAAATCGAGCACAATGAAAGAGTTCAATCCATCTAGCCGACTCCAATTAATTTGGGCTGAGGCTATGATGTTGTTGATTTCTTATTGTTGAAGCTTCAACCACCCATCAGATTCCTTTATTTTTGTGATGATTGTGGATGGAGCAACTTAACTTTCTTTCCTCTTTTTAATTTTCATATTTGTGCGTCTGATATTCATTCCAAGCCCTAGATACCAAACAAACCCTAAAAACCAAACTACATAGCAATCAAATCTTCTAGGGCAACAACCATGGAAAAGTAACAACAAAAAGGGGAATCGAGAAGAAATCACCATGAAAGCTCGGTTTTGAAGATCCCAAATGAACGAACGGCACCACTGAAGGATCGCTATAATTGAACACGAAGACCTGCACCGCGACCGCTCTCTGTAACTCTCGAAGAATCAAAGAGAGTTAATCCAACAGAGGAGCTTCAATCGTTCTCCCATGGAGGACGACGGAACATTTCTCCATTTCTAGGATTTCGGTTTCGAGAGAGGACATGACAGTAAGAAGTCACGCTTGAGTTCACGCTCTACCTCGTTGTGCGTGCGATCAAATACAAATCGAATTTGTCCGCATCTCGATATGGATCGTACGAGTTTTAATTGGGTGTGTGACGTAAGGCGGGGCATAGGGTGTGATTCCTAGCACGTCCTGGGAGGGAAACTGAGCTGGATGGTGGGAAAGATAAAGGATTTTCAAATGACGAAATTGGCTTCGCGGGCTTTTCCCTCTTTAAACTCAGTGGAAGAAAAAACCAAGTATAATGAGGATTCCTAATCAACCAAGCAAATTTTCATTACCTCTCCTAATTTAATAAAAATTGAGAATCAACTTATGTAATAGATGGAGCTAAGCTCTATCATAATAGTTCAACTAATTTTCCTTTTTTCTATAGGATTACAAGGCCAGATCATAACTTCTAGCCAAAAGTTTTAAAGTTTCATCATTATCAATGCTCGAGTTCAAAACCTTTGGTTAATGATGAGGGACCCTTATAGTTTATTAGTTTTCGTTCTTAATCAACTAATTGCTCTCTCGTTAGGCTATTTAAAAACAATAAGAAATAATACTAATCAAGTGGGTATCATAATAGTTTAGTATGTGGAATTGTTGCAAGAGGGGTACTGGGGGCTCAAATCTCAAAGGGGCAAGAAAAGTTAGTTTTGTTTTGGAAGTAGGGTAAGAAAAGTTAGTTTTTTCTTATTAAAAAAAAGAAGAGAAATAATCACATCTTATGTTTGAGTCAATTAATTTTCATTCTTAATCAATTTTATTTCTCAATTCCATCTCAAAAAATAGTAGAGTTAATCGTTGTCATAATAATTGAAAAATGTGGCCTTGATGAACTAAAACCAACCTTAATAATATGAAAATATGTTCAATTTTTATAATATTGGGCCCTATTTAAAGTGAAGAAAGTGTGATGACTAGTTCAAGTATGAGCTTAAGTGTGGAAGTGGGGTTTTGTAACGACTCGTTACCTTAACACTAGAACAATTTAGGCTTTTAATAGCACCTAATACATAGAGGTTTTAAGTAACCCCCATGTATTAGGCAATTAGGCTTTTTATAGCACCTAATACATAGGGGATTTTTAATAACCGCTATGTATTGGCTATTAAAACTCAAATCTATCGACTAGCTCTCATCGACTCACATCTAGGGTTTGCTGAGGCTGCTATGGATTTCACTCTTCTTCACTCGATTAGGTGATTAGGCTGCTATAGGTTTCACATCTAGGGTTTGGTCCGCCTCCGCCTCCGCCTCGCCTCTTCTTCACCGCTCTCGGACCTTATTCGATTTCAAGACCAGTTGTCTAATCTGCAAGGTTAGACTCGATCGATCTCAAATCCTAACGATATGATTTGATGAAGCTGAATCTTTGGTTCTGTTGTTTAACTTTGATCATCTAGACTGATTTACAGTCTCGCTGTGTTGATTAGGTTAGCTGAGATTGTTTCTATGGTTCCGTGTTGAATTGGCTGTGGTAAATGGTTACTGATTTACGGTCTCTCTAAGTCTCTATATTGATTAGGTTAACTGAATTTTGTTTTTTATGGTTTTGTGACTTGAATTAGAGATGAATGTAGTTGATTTCATAGGTTCTATGTTGAATTGGCTTTGGTGATTGATTTGCTCTAGATCGAAAGTCCAAGCCAATTTTTTGCTCTATAGATTGAACTGTGATTGGTTATTAAACTACAATGATAGGTGCCTACAACTAATTGATTATTGAATTTGAATATTTCTGTTGGAATAGATTTGCATATTTTAATAAGATTATATCCGTCGGCATAGAGACCTCGATTTGGAGCAAGAGTTTTCCCTGCAACACATGATGTGTAATGCGCTCGACGGACATTTTTTGAAAGTGAGAATTGTTCGTGGTTAGTGCAGAGTAGGTTATAATATATAAATAAGAAATGCAGTAAAAGCAAAACTTTAAGGGAAAAAAAAAGTTCACCAACTCGATGATTAAACAACGACCATAACAACCAAGCTTCACAATCCAAATTAATTAGGGTAGGTTACATGGACCAAAAGTTTCTAGTTCGCTCGACTTAAGTAGTTGGATGATGTGCACAAATTCACATGATAAATTGAACCCTCCCTCTTATATCAAGTAATTCAAAAAAATCCCCTCTACACGCGACATGTCTTTATCATAGAAGTGATTCAGATCCTAACTTATGTTGTCCCTTCTAGCCTCAATTCGGTTTTACTACTTCGCTTCTCGTTTTTGTTTTTATTTGCTTTTGCAACTCAAACCTTATTGCACCATAATCTTAGAATCCATATAATCTTATTAAAAGCCTAACTATGTCTATGCTACTTGAATAGTCTGTGCAGCAGCTGTACAAAGGTGGACAAGTATGTTTACATTATAGGAAGAAATTAAACAATGTCTTTTAGGTGTAGTTTAAGATGTTAAAGAGAATTCACTAACCAAGTGGATGGCTCACTGGTTCGGTATGGGGTTACTCGGGTTTAACGTCGGGAGGTTGAACCTTATAGTGAGGATTTTGTTTTTGTTTTTGTTTTTATTTATTTTTATTTGGAGGCAAGTGCATGTAGTTGTTCTGTCCATATATGTGATTCACATAATTGTTAAATCTTCAAGAATTTGCTTTAGTTCTTATTCACATCCAAATATGTTGCTAGACTTGTATGTAGTATATTTAGAAGTTGCTTCTCTCGTTTCTTTGTTTGTTTGTTTTCTTCTTTGTTTCTTTTGTTCATGAAAAGACCATTTGCAAATAAAGTTGTTAATTTATTTTTTTCATTTACTGCCTATGTAATACTATTTGCATATGTTGGTAGACTTGTATGTACTAGCTTGTGCTTTATGTCTATTGAGCGTAGCTTCAAGTTTGTCGTAATATCTCAATACTATTGATCAAGACCAATTATAAAGTTGCTAGAGAAAATAAAAGCCTCCTTAACTTTAGAAAGGAGATGGTCCTAGTTCTAAATTAAATTGATGGGAGTTTACTATTGGTTGATTACTAAACACTAACCCTTGCTTCCTATCAGCAAAGAACGCCCTGTGTGAGTTGCTAATTAGAAAAAGTATTAATGCAATCGATGAATCATTTTCCTCATAGCGATTTGTTAGGAACTCAAAAATCTGTTAGAATTTTGTGATCAGCTATGGATCATGATCTTGATGTTTCCATGCTTTGCAATGATTTTTCAGTGTAGTGTACGTACGCTCAAAAATCTGTTAGTCTCTTACAATCGTCGGCGATCATGTTTTTCTGCATTAATGTTGTTGAATTGGTAGAAGGCCCTGTGAAGAAGAAACTGATGAGATTACTAGTAGATTGATGTTTGAAATAACATAGTGGCATGTTTGCTCATGTAACTCTATTTGAATTATTTGAATTCATAATTTCAACTGGCAAGTGCTTCAGCTTTCAAATTAAGGTGACAAATACATCTTGTTTATTTCTTTTTTACTAATTTCAACTGGATCTTACACACAAATTTTATTTCATTTGGTTGTTTCACTTCTTTGTGGTCTTGATTTTTAGTTTAGGTGGTCTGGCATTTGTTGAAGAAGGCGATGAGCAGCCGATTCACCTGGTCTTGAAATTGCTCCTGTATAAAGTAAGTTTCTTCATTCAAGAAGACGGTATTGAGGTTAGGAACATAGTCTCATGTCTTTGTCTCATTTAGGTACTCTTCCATGCCCGAAAACTCGAGCGTATAATCCTTTCCGCCCATGATTAACAAAACAGAATCTCAACAACTACATTCCTCACATCGATGTTTTCACGTAGTGACCCTGTAAGTAAAACAGACATGCTGTTACTATTCTTGTAATTATCTAACGCCAACCGCCCCCAAGGGATGTAGTGCAATGGCAAAAAAAGAAGTTCCAAACTCTGACTTAGGCAGTCTTGGGTTTAATTCTTGGTAGCTACATTATTTACTCTTGTTATCGACTAGCCTCCTGAAATTAGCAAATCGAAGATTTGAATTAGATGGGTTTAAGCAAACCCATAATCTTTTACCTATATGGAACTTGTATTGGAGTGAGGAAGCCAAATTTCTTGTAATGTTCTGCATAGGTTTCCAAGTCTTCCTATGTGAAGCAGTATTGTAAAGGATTGTGGATCTTTCAAAAATTTAATTGCCTTCAATTATTATTTTTTATGCTTTTTTAGGCTTTGGTCATAGTGGATCCCATTTTTAATCATTTATGCTTTCATATCTTTTCATTTCTTTTGTTCTTTGTGATTACTATATAGTCCTAGTGACCCACACATTTTTTTCACCTATTTGTTTTTTTTTTTTGCCATGTATGGGGTCCTTTTTCTTAGCTTCCATGGTTAGAACATGAAGCCATCATTTCTTGAGATAGAAAGATAACAAACATTCAGAGAGCATCCATGAACCATGAATACTATCAAAAACTCAAGAGAATTAAATAAGAAATCGCAGTTTTCGCATGTTTCCATGTTTGTTCATTTGTAGAAAATTGTTTCACACTTTGAAGTTAGGATCTAGAATTTATAGAATGCAATAGTTCATTTTATCCCGCATGTATGAATTTAGTATTTGATGACTCTTATGTTTCATGTGTACAAGGTTTGCGTAGCTGCCATGTTAAACATAAATAATCGATCTGAAGCAACAACGGATCACGAGATCGAAGACCAATTAGGAGACAATGGCAAGGTGTCTTCCTATGTTCCTAGTAATAGCAGATTCTCAAAAAAGTTCAGGTAGGCCCATCTATATTATTTGTAGCAGATTTAATTAGTTCCTACTTATATTGGAGTATGTGCTTACTTACATGATTAATCAAACCTGCCAAAACTTTTCATAGTGTTAAAAGTTTCAAATGCTTATAGCTTTGTTGTTTCCAGACTAATGTAGCTATGGATGTTAGAATTGTAGTGCTTTGGTCTTTTCTAGACAAATAATGTTGCTTAGAATGTCATAATTCTAGTGCTTTGGTTGTGTTGGTTAAGCTTTGGCTTCATAGTAAGTTTAGATGAGAGTTATTTTGGGAAAAAAATAGAAGTCTGATTATATAGCGACCAAAGTAAAGGGAGGGCACTAGTAATAGTAACAGGAACGACGATGACGACGATGAGGCTATGAATTATTGCACCACCATCCCCATGTGTTCTTATATACATAATTCACTATTGCTATTAATGTTGATTGAGGTTAACAACTTATCTCAAGTATTTGTTGCATCTCAGCTTTTTATGAATAATAATTAGGATAAGTCTGTTTTTATTTGCTGTATGTGGCCTGATAACATGATTTGGATTTTAAAAATAGAAATACCGATGGCTTTATATATTTACGATTCAGAAACACATAATAGTCAGCCATGAATGCACAACAGGCACTCCATGGAAGATGGTTTGCTAGGAAGATGATTACTGCAACTTTCATGGTGTGTATGAGTTTAAGTTCCTAAAAAGCCAATAGTCTCTCTCAAGTGTCCTTAAAGTTGATGAGTACTGCTTAAATCAAAATCATATTTAGCATTTACTTGGTTTTTCTATTGTGCTTGTTTCCAGATATGTTGTCAAGGATGCTAGTGTTGTTACTGTTGAAGGAATCATTGATGTTCTTGAAGGTTCTACTACTCCCTTCTTCTTGTTGAAGGAATCACTGTTGTTCAAGATTCAATCTTTGTTTGATTTTCGATCATTTTAGCAGGTTTCGTGAAAGGTATGGCTATCAATTTGTTGTTTTGTTGATTGATTGTTGAACACTGCGAATTTCTTGATGGAATAACAAAATTGCGAGTGGGATGTAGATTTGTTATATTTTCAATTGGAAATGGAAATTAACAATTCTGGGCATTTTCAACTATTAATTTTTTTAAAATGACATTTGATAGGGATTTGAAAATGTAATCCTTTGACGATATTATAGAGGTTTCGAACCCCTATGAAATCGCTAGAATTGATAGGGGTTTGAAAACCCCTATGTAATCCTCTGAAGATATTATAGAGGTTTCAAACCCCTATGAAATAGCCAGAATTGATAGAGGTTTGAAACCCCTATGTAAGCTTTAAAAATATGATAACAACTTAAAAGATGACACTTTTAATAGAGGTCAAAAACCTCTATGAAAGGTCTTTCATAGAGGTTCAAAACCTCTATCAAAAGCCAAATTTGTTGTAGTGTAAGTAGGTGTTTAGTGTGAATCTGAATCTTAATTAACTCGAGCTAGGCTCGAAGTTAAGCCCGGCTTGTCTCGAATAATGTGTGAGTGCATTGATGTTATGTATGGTGTTTCTTTGGCCTGAAAATTGATTAATTCAATTATAGGCAATTAATATGTATTAATATAAGATTTATAATGGTGAAATAAATAAATAATTAGTTGCTCGAAACCTTGTAAATCAAGTGTTAAGTATCACGTGAAGATTTTTGTATCGGTTTGCGTGCAAGTTGGGTACAATGGTAGCGTAAAATAAGAATAAAATTTGTGCAAGACCTTGCCTCGAGTTTTGTGTCAGTTGGCAGTAGTAGTCAAGGTTGAGATTGGGTCTAATTTGGTGCAAGATTGGTTAAATATGGCAAGATGATTGGTTTGTGAGAGTTTGATATATCATGGACAAAGTTATTATTTTAGGGGTTTAGGTGTGACCAAAATCATTGTTAATGACGTTTTATGAATATGAACTATTTTATCGAGACTTGGGCTCAATTTGTTGAAAAAGTGAATCGAAAACAAACGTCGGTAGCAAAGCACGTCAAAATAGGGATTTTGGGAATTAATAAATAAAAAATTAAGCTACTAATAAGCAGTAGAGATTTTATATATAAATAAAATAAAAAATTAAATGAAACTAAAGTTTCATTTGGAAACAACATAACGTTAATACGTTCGTTGTTCGTAACCCTCTCTGCTATTTCTTTTGCAGGTGGATCTTCGTACGTCTGATTTTTGTCTGATTTCTTTCTGCAAAACCATAGAGCATCGCGAGACGATCAGTTCAAGCTAAGTTTCTAAGGTGGAAACGAAGTATTCGACCTGCAATTTAGTAAATACTCAATTCATGACATTTTCCTCAATTCAATTTGAATTCTCACGATTTCTCGATTTCTTTTACGAGGTTTTAATAGAAATTGGGAAAAATTATTGTGAATTGATATATTTGATTGATTTGTACTAATTTGGGATAAATTCTACTGTTGTGAGTTAGGGTTTTTGTGAGTTGAATTGATGCGACTCAGTTGATAACTATCTTGAAGATGTTTTATAGCTGTTACTGGTTTATATTGGAATTTTGGATGAATTGATTATTGGTTTTAATCCAATTTGATTCCACTATCTTGAAGGTTTCATCTCCCATCTTTATCTTGGAATCTAATGAATAGACGGTTTGGGTTCTTGAGAACTTGAACTTTGAGGATATCCCAACAAAGGAAGACATTAGAAATATTATAAGATGGTTTATATCCATCGATATCTCAGAAGTTGAGAAAATATTGAGGATTAGGGTTTGTAAAAACCTAAATCTCAAGAGTATATGGAAAAAAGAAATACGTAAGAAACCGTATAACGATAAAAAAAATAAACTTTTCTCCTATTGGATGGTCTCTAATGGTCTTTATTCTCACTGATATTATTGGATTTATATATAATAGTCAATGTAAAAGTATCGATTGGACCTGGACTTTGAGGCATATATTAAGATAAAGTGATTTCTAGTGAAGCTCAAAGATGACAATTCCCTTTGAGTGAAATATATACTAGTAGTGCAACTAGTTAAACAAGATTAAAGGTCATTCAATGAGGGAATTAGTGGTAAACGGTGATAAGAACCTAGTTGAAGTTAGATAACAAGTAATTATTCATACTTCATAAGTTGATATGAAGTATAAGATTCCAGATATGGTACTAGTATATATTAGAATAATGGGAAGAAACTTGTCAGTATTGTTGTGGTGTAGCCGCACATACTGAAGGTAATGCAAGAAAAATGCTTATTAGTTTTGTGGTGTAACCGCATTCACTAATTGAATGATAAAAGAAAAGAGTAACGTTGTGGTGGATCCACACTTAGCGAAAGGAAACATGAGATTACAAGATTGAGGTGTAGATCAATGTTGGGATATAAGAAAATGATCATAATTGCGAAATTACATTAAAAGTTAAGATTCACAGCAAGAGATGAGAGTTGAAGGTTATGGGAAAATCCACGAAGTTAGTTAACTTTATCTTATCTATTGGACTTATATCACTTTTATGGTAATTTTATATAGAAACGTAAAGTTAAAAACTTGTGCAGTTCAAGCTAGAACATGACATTGAACTTGTGAGATGTTTTAGTATGATTTTTTAGACTAAAATAGTCTAAATTGAGCAGAGTGAATTGTCAATGAATCAGAGAATTTGAGAATCAAAAGAATACTTTATGATATGAGGAATGAATAGGTGAGCAATATATGAAGAGGCTGGTATTAACTGCTATTCATACTTTAAAAGTTTTGTAAATCTCTAAATTTCTACGAATGATTATTCGTAGAAATAAAGTTATCACTTGAGATTCAAATGGTTTGAATTTGTTGTAGAATAGTAGTAGGTTCTTTATGAAAACTCAAACTTGATGAACAAAAGTTGGGATTCCAAAAGTTTCAAGGAATTTTTTTGTCAGATTCTCTTGGAATTTTATCATAATTTTAGATTAAATTCATCAATTACTCTATTTCTAATGTTCAACCAATTATTAATTTCATTCTACTAGATGTATTATGGGAATTTTATGAGTTTGAGGACTTAACTCGAGTAATGAATCAAATTAAACTAAATCAACAATAAACAATTTATTACCCATGATCGACAGCTCATTTGGTCTATTATATGAAATCAGTTGTTCTCAAGAGTTCGTTGAGATTTAGTTTTTATTAAATTAAGATCAGGATTACAAATGTATGAAAATGAAGTCAAGCAATGGCTTGATTATGTTAGAAATCATGGTAACAACCATTGAAACTCACTAGAACTCATGTTATGTTCATAAATGAATAAAGAAGTAGAGTTGTTGAATTCTATCAAAATAAGACTATCATTGTATTATCAATGATAATATAAAAGTGTTGAATACTTAGAAAATGCACAAGCAATATCGTTGAGTTATGTGAACCCTGACGATAAATTGGTTTATACCAAAGATTGCTAGTGCAAGTACTAAGCTTCAAATATAAGTCATTCAGATATGTGTTGAATGTTAATTGCGAGTCAATGGATTTGACTAGGATTGAGACAGTTAGAGAATTGTCTTACATTCAACACATAAGTAGGAAAAGTAGTGTTATCGTGACATAATTGAATGATACAAGTAAGGTATGCAAAGATTTGTAGTACTATTGCGTTGTACATTCAATTAACCCAAGAGTGAAATTGAGATAAGTTAGAAATGACACAAGGATGCCTTAAAGGAGACTTTAAATATGGTTTAACTACAATAATTGCCTAATTATACCTAGAATATGGAAACAAAAGTTAAAAGATTAGCCTAATGCTTTATTTCAGGTAACTATGTGTTGACACAACGAAGCAAGAGATTATAGTTTATACTATTATATAGTTCAACGAAGTTTAAGAAGAACTATTATGAAATAATTGTTTTAGTAGTCGTACCAAACAATTTAAGGCATCACTTATAGAATAAAAGCTTGAAATGTATTTCAAACGATGAATGGAATGAATTGCAAAGATAAGTCCTAGAGCTGAGACTTATGATTATAAGATATAAGTGTAGATCTCAACTTATTTGTGAATCAATTCAATTGCATAGGTTGCGTAAGTTCATTCATTCATCGTAAGGTTTGAAATACTGATATACCCAAGTGAAAGGATTTTGGATAGTCTTTTAGTTATCCTTAACATTAGAGAATCTTATAGGAAACACTAGAAGACAAATGAGAAATATGAAAATCAAAGAGTTTGTGCAATGTGATTTGGAGATATTTAAGTGATGAGAGTTTGAAAAGTATAATTGTTAGAGTGAAAGAAATTAGAGGTGATGAGTAACTTAAATTTATGAATATAATGAATTCAATATGAGAAATCACCTACACAAAGTGACTAATGTGATCAATACTTTGAGTAGAGAAAAAAAACACCAAATGTGATTATAGTAGGAACTTCCCAATTATCTCTTGAAAGAGATGTGTATTAATTATGATGAAACGAAGTCCTGCAGGCACATCATCAACTAAGTTGTTGGAATTGATAATTACAGATCTATTTAGTAAAGCTCAAATTGGAGTTGGGCCAAGAGTTTGATTAATTGGATGATATGGTGATTGAGAAGTTTAATTGGACCAAATTGATACTCCAGAATTTGGTTATTAATAGTTAATATCCATATTAGACTATCTAATGAAATTGTTCTGGATACATTAGATTATGAAAGGGAAATTCCAATTTGGAAAGGATATTAGGCAAGGATTACTTTCGATAATCTTATGAATCTATTTACATTGATTATCAAGGCAATGCCATATCGTTTGACGAATACGAGAAGATTATGGATTGTCTGAGGTGATGATATATGTTGTTAAACTCATAAAGAGATATGAGAGTTATTCAGTAGGTTAAGACTGGATAATAAAAGTTTGAAGGGTTAGGTAAGTACGTGTCTATACTCGATGGTAGAAATAAAACATAACGGTAGGTTATGTAATAAATGTGACCAGATTTGGCGTCAGCATAATATAATAGAAGTTGTAGTTGATGGATTAATCAGTCTGCAAAATTCTTATCAGTGTGGTTATGTTATTCTTTTAACAGATTGAGCAAGATATATGTATATGGAAATGTGAGATGATATGGTGTTTCAGTGTTAAATTCACCAGATGGAGATCCAAGACTTGCTTCCAATAGTGGAAAAAGTTATTGATATAGCCAAAAATCATTCTCAATCTCAGTACATGATATTTTTCTTTGTGTTGACGAAGAAACCGAACTGCTAATTCTGGTTCTTAAGAATAAATATTTTGAGCTTGTGTCTCATAATGTTTAACCACTGAAAGAAAATAAATTCATACGTGTAAGTTTTTTTTAGTAATAAAAGTAATCAGGGGGATTACATCATAAAATAATAAAGTTAGATATACTCAATCTTGTATATATTAAGGTATATAACTAAGATTGGAGTATAGCTTTTGCAAAAAATAAAATAATAAAGAACTACATAGAGAGGGTGTGGCAGGCTAGGTGATATATAACTACAACTTGGTTAAAATAAATGTTGAGGAGTCAAGTATCATAGATTGTTGGAGAATTCAAAAGACAAATTCATTGTATTTTTAACTGTCCCATTTATGAAAGGGCTTTGTAGATTCGGATTACAGTAAAATAGTTGTGCCATGAAAAGAAGAGATAATCGGGGAACGAGAGTTATAAATAGAAGAGCACATTCCATTTCTCTTCAGAACTACTAGTAACTTGTATGTTTCCTTTAATTTTGAGGACAAAATTGTCTTAAATTGGGGAGACTGTAACGACCCGTTACCTTAAGTATTTGATTAGTGTTAATCTGAATCTCAATTAACTCGAGTTTTGCTAGAGGTTAAACCCGACTTGTCTCGAATAATGTGTGAGTGTGTTGATGTGATGTATGTTGTTTGTTTGGAGTAGAAATTGATTAATTGAATTATAAGCAATTAATATGTATTAATATAAGTCCTATAATGGTGAAATAAATAAATAGTTAGTTGCTCGAATCCTCATAAATCAAGTGTTAAATATCACGAGAAGATTTTGTCTCGGTTTGCATGCAAGTTGGGTTCAGTGACAGTGTAAAATGAGAACGAAGTTTGTGCAAGACCTTGTCTCGAGTTTTGTGTTAGTTGGAAGTAGTCGAGGTTGAGATTGGGTCTAATTTGGTGCAAGATTAGTTAAATATGTGATGAGTCATTAATTATGTAATTGTATATAATATATTTATATATTCTTTATTGTTAAGTCTCTAAAATATTAGTCTAATTGCATTTATTTATTATTTTCAGGGATATTGGAGTGCGCAGTTAAATCCGGGGCGAAAAACTACGCGGAATAGAGTATTTACTTGCAGTGGAATAGCTACAAGAGGATATGACTCGAAATACGCATTGCACAGTGGATAAAGTAGTGACCAGTAGGCCAAGGGAAGCATGAGGGTAACATCGTTTAGTCACTCGCAACCAAAGCCCCCCCTTCAGCCTCGAGACCCGCACATCAAAGTGCATGAGATGAGAAGAAATAGCTTGATATTGTCTCGGGATGTGTGCTACTACGTTCTCCCAAGTCTTCGGTCTTTCCTCATAAGACTTCCTTTCGCTTCAGCTGCTGTTAGATGTGCATCGAGATCCGTTCCACACTCTCTCCCACTAATTCGCACGAAGTCGTGCGAATTTTATCCACTCCAACGCCTGCCAATTGGCAGTCACCCATTTGCCAGCACGTCCACATCACGTCTTCTCGCCCAATAGCCTGCTGCCACGTTAGCTGCATAGCAAGCTTGACCAACCCATGCGTGACACGTGTCAAACCATGCAACAAACTCCTAGCAGCCACCAGATCTTCCTCGACGCACGTGTCAATAAAGATACCACGAGAGTTAGTTTGTCTATCCTCCAGAGATCAATTTTAGTAGTTTTTCATAATTAAGACTTAGGATTAATTAGAAAGTTCGACTTCTATATTTTTCTCACTCTCGGCTATTAATTATGGCCTTCTCTCGGCTAATGGGATTTTTCTCTCCCTGTCAATTCTATTCTTCATTACTTTTGTTTTGTGTTCTTCCATGAGAGACTAAACTCATGGCCTAGCAAAACTGCGAGGAGGTTCGACTGTGTTCATCTATGGATTTTTGAGATTTATTTATTTTAATTGCATTGCTTTTCATTGTTATTTTATTTTCATTGGAATTTATTGATTAATTAGAGTTAAATTCATATTTAAACTCTGATTCTTTTTGCCAGTGAGTCATGAGCATCCGTCCTTATGCAATAAGACCATACTAGTGGCAATTGACCCTACCAATTGATTTGCCTCTATTGGGACCGGTCAAGTACCTTATGAATCTAGGCTAAATCGGACACACTAGTAATCCGGTTGTCTAGGTGTAGTACCTTCACAAAACCTATTGCAGTCATCATGTTAAATTCAATGCGTTTGAGTGTAGGGTTATACGATTTGCTAGGAAAATAGTCATTGTCATACCTTGATTATCGAGATTAGGAGTGCGAGGAATCGCGTACATTACCGAGTCTATAACTACACTAGGATTCTTTTAATTTGCATATGTTACATAAATCGAATACCAAATCCAATCTTTTATCGAACCGAACTTGTATGTCTTGACATAGGTATTTTTATTAATCGTTTTCAAAGCTATTTTCATTGTTTATTTATTTTCCTTAGCGATTAGATTAGTTAAATTAATCACTTTCTTAAACCCTCGATTTCTTTTTTTGTTGTTTTTGACCTTAGAAAGATTACCAATCTCTATGGGATTGACTCTTTGTCACTATTATGCAAATAGTTAGTTTATGTATATTTTATTGACGCGTTCGACACGTCAATATGGTAAGAGAATTGGATCGAGAGAGTTTGATAAGTCATAGATAAAGTTATTATTTTTGGGGTTTTGGTGTGACCACAATCATTGTTAAGGGCATTTTATGAAGATGGACTATTTTGTCGAGAATTGGGCTCAATTTGGTGAAAAACCGGATCGAAAACAAATGCCAAAAGCCATTGCACGTCAAAATAGGGATTTTCAGAATTAATAAATAAAAAGAAATTAAGTTGCCGACAAGCAAATGAAGGTTTTATATATAAATAAAATAAAAAATCAAATGAAACTAAAGTTTCATTTGGAGTTCCTAACCCTCTTAGCTATTTTTTTTGCTCGCGGATCTTCATAAGTCTGATTTTTGCTCGATTTCTTTCCACAAAACTGTAGAGCACCATGAGACGGTCAATTTGAGCTAAGTTTCTATGGTGGAAACGAGACATTTGGCTCATAATTTGGTAAATAATCAATTCATAGCATTTTCCTCAATTCAATTTGAATTCTAGCGATTTCTCGATTTTTTTGCGGGTTTTAATTGAAATTAGTAGAGATTGTTGTGAATGAATATAGTTAATTGATTTGCACCAATCTAAGATAAATTCTACTGCCGTAGGTTAGGGTTTTTGTGAGTTGAATTGATGCGACTCAGTTGATAACTATTTTGAAGATGTTTTATAGTTGATACTAGTTTATAATGGAATTTTCGATGAACTGATTATTGATTTTGATCCAATTTGATTTCACGGACTATGGAAATATTTTTAATCGGGTGTCGAGAGGTTTTTTGATGTTTGGAATCGAGTTTTGAAGATTTAATTGCGAAAAATATTGATTTGTAGAAGTTTTCTCAGTTAAAAACATATAAAGTTTGCCTAATCACCGGGCCATATTGGAAAATTCATAACTTCACCTTTTGTGATCCGGTTTGAGTGTTCTTAGAGTTTATGGAAAGTACGACATAAGTACAACAACTTCCTTGTTGGTCATCATAACAAATATTGAGCTTTTCAAGGTTATAAAAGTTAACCTTAGGCGGCTATTTAATAGCACTTTGAAATTATTATAAAGTATTATTTTTTAAAATAGCTCTCGAGCTGTACTTCGATCGTAGGTTTTTTGTGGTCTCAGGACTCCGGATTCAAATGAGACCAGTTTAGGGGTTATAATCAATGTATATTAGACTCGAATTGATGGTGATCAACTTATTTTAGGTTCATGGTCGACGGAAAAGGATTGATGACTCAGGGAGCTGTGTAAGTCTTTATAAAGTTAGAAAAACTTGGCACATGTAAGTGGGACTCATATTTTCATCAATTATGCAATGTAAATTAGTATTATTAGAGCACTTAGTATTATAACTTGGGAATGGGGAAATATATTTTGTGACTCAAACTTGGTTTTTATATTGAATTTTGGAAATATATTTGAGTTGGTAGCTATGCTACGCCTGGATAGACCATAAAAATCACATGTCGGCCAACGTGTGAGTTCTGTGGACTGTAATACAGGGTAACGAGAGTTTACAACTCAATTTTGAAATGAAAATGCAAGTCACTTGTATATTAAAATGAACTTTAATACTTGCATTAAGTTTATGCATTGATTATATTGTTTCCAATACCCCAAATAGATTTATTTTGGATTGATATTATTATTCATTGCTTCTTTAATATTAATTGATGATTGATGGATTTGTACGTAACACTTACTGAGCAAGTTGGAGCGTGCATTTCCCAATTAACATTTAAGGTTGCCGACATGCGCTTCGACTTAGAACTTTAAAAGATTAGGAGTTTATTGTCTTCTCTACAGTGAATTGACTTTCTTATTATTTAGATATTGTATTGAATTACTAGTTTGTAATAAACAGGGTTGGGATATGGTTTTAAGACCGAGGTTTAAGTCGATTTTAGTATATCGTTTGTATTATCAAAAAAGTTTTAATTCCGCTGCATTTTCAATTATTTATTCGATATACTATATATTGTATTGTGATTATCAAGTATGAAAGATGGATGTACTGTTAATTTAATTGAGTCTAACTGGTGTACCGAGGCTTAATTAGAGTTTTAGACCGAGCGTTCTCTTAATCGAGATAGGGGATGCTACAAGTTCACTCAAAAATGTCAAGGCAAAATGGAGTGTTCACTCCACACCTATGGCTATAAGCCTTATTTTTCTTTCCAAGTAGTGGACGTGGGACTATGATCTCAACATCTCCAACAAAATTCAAGAGGTCGAGAAAAAGAGAAAAATTATCTTTTAATGTTAACTTCAACGTTGAGGTAAATCTAAAATGTTCTCAAAAAGAAATTGTGACGACCGCAAATCTCGAGGCAACACTGGCACCGACATGTCACATCACACGTCAACAAGCCTCGTCACGTAGTGGACTGCTTATCTATGACGTCCCGCGATCTAACTAATTGCTTACATGTTTATATTAAACTCTAACTTATCTAATTAATCTTCATATAAATATTAGCAATTTAAATTAACCGGTTAATCATTTTATCAAGTATTAATACAATTTAACTGCGGAAGTCTTTAAGTGAATAAATTATGCAATATTTAACAATCTTAAGTAGTGGAAAACCCGACAAAAAGATACCATGTATATATCAAAAGGCGAAATAAGTACAACAAAAGATCCATATACATGTATTCAGTGTTCTATAATCCCTTTTCAAAAACCCAACGAAAAAGTAAATACATACATACTGTAATCAAACACGAGATGACGTCACTATCTCGGAGGTAGTCGCTCAATACCTCCTTGCCCTTGCCCTTGCTCATCGAAGGATCTGCACTCGGTCACCCCAAGAGAAGTCCACACAATATTCATGAAATAAAACTAGTAAACTACAAAACATGAGATTATTCCCATGAATGTAGGCGGCATACAACAAGCAAAAAGAACATCGAATAAATTTAATTACACATACTAATAAAGCGGGCTCATAAATAAAACAACAATGAATAAATAAACAAGCGATCAATCCAAGAAAACACTGACCTAATCTAGTTGGTAATCCATAAAACAGGACATGAACCACTTATATACTCGTAGCGTATAGTGACTAAACCCAAACTACGATTAACGGATGAACCTCTCTAGACTCTATTTCAAGTCAAGAGAACATCTTACATCAATCCCGACGGTCGTATATACATTCTACTACCGTCAACACGAGTGCTAAAAACAAGCAAACCCGTGCAAGTGATTTAGCCACAACTAATATATACGCAACCGAATTAGAGTGAATATCCATGTGTGCCTACCAGCAGTGACACACGAAATTTGATGTCGATAAAGCAAAACCATAAATTTTGTGAAGCATTCCAATAGGTTTGGGTACCTCAAATACATCGAGTCTTCGCCCGCGAAGCCTTTAAATCGACCTCGAAAGTGTACTTGATACCCGACTACAATTCCCTGGGCCCCTAGTATTAAATTAACCCAAATAAATTGGGTTCAAGTCAAGTCAAATGAGTTTAGAAACCTTAACCCAAAACAATCCCTTAAGACTATACAACATTCAAGATTTAGTCATGTATTGCAGCACAATTTTAGGCATGAAATTGTCCAAGTCTCAAAATCTTCTCTTGGTACAAAGTTTTTGGTCTTTATCTTATCTTTCTGAAAAGGTATGGTTTGCAAAATCCCGATTTAAAATGAAAGAGATATCACAATTTTACCAAAAATAGCTCAAATTGGAACCTAACCCGACTAGCAGACTTAGAAAATTTATTTCTCCAAATTTATAGTTTTAAAAACTGGGATTTTTGGTCATAAGGCAACTAACATACCCAATAACAAGATACTAAAAGATGAGCTCATTAGGATAAGTAATTAGGGAGTTATGCCTTTTAAAAGTTTAGTTTCAAAAATCTCGTAATGCATTCAATCACCTATTTAAAGAGCACTTTTTGACATGAAAACATTCGAATTACAAATTGTTCCCTTTGAGTTAGCTTTAGGCGTGGCAATTTGGGTCACGACACGATAACACGACACAACCACGACATGCTTTAAGCGGGGTAATGGGTTTTGGAGCATTCCCTAACCTGATTAGGGAAATACTCGGCCTGAAACCCTAATTAAGCCCATATTACCCTTACCAGACTTAACTAGAGCCAACAGCCTTACCACGTTCACCTGATAAGCACTACTGTATATGGACTATCGAAATAAAACAATTAATATACGCAATGGAAATTTAAAACCTTTTCGATAATCAAAATAAGATATACAATATTAAAAACAAACTGAAATAAACTTCGGTTATATAAATCACTCATCCCATGTGATATTACAAAACTGTAATTTAACACCAATATATAAGACCAGATGAAGTCATTACATCGAAGAGAAGTTCAAAACTCCTATAACTTCTCCATCCCGTAGTTATAGCGTTTGTCGAATCTACTTGTAATGTTAATTGGGGTGAGCGCTCCAACTTGCTCAGTAAGTAGGATTCACACTAATCATCAACATTTCATATAATATGCAAGGATATCATGCAATAACAACATGCACCAATGGTATCTAACAAGAATATGGAAAGAATATAAATTCAATACATAAACGAATGCAAAGCAAATGTCTTTGGACTATTACACTGTGATCCCCATTTTATGTATAAAACTAGGGTCGATTACCCACCGGTGCCATTAATACGAGTGTTAAACCAACACACCGCACATATGTGATATGTAGCCAAACGATTAATGCCCAATGGTTCTATCCTAAACCCTCTAGTGAATATGTAACCCACGCAACCTATAAACTGAGTAGGACTTACGTATAGATCGGGAGATCAAGCCCAAGTACTATACAACCTGGTCTCAGCCCAAAAGAGTTACTCTTGCGGATCACATTAGACACCGTTTTCTGTTCATTAAAAAAACTATCACAGTGTACATAATCCCCATTTCAATCCAACAACTATATGAGCTATATATACTAAATAGCCAAACAATATTGATAAATAAGCGAATCCGTACTTACCTCGGTCTAAGTCTCTGTTTCTCAAACTCCCTAACTTTCTGATCATCTCACATTTCCTCGATGTTCCTCAACCATCACCAATCATTTGGGATCAATATAGGTTCAATACACTATGTTTAGAACCCTAGACCAGTCACTAGTCCCCCTAAAATTATTCATAAAACACAACACGGTTGCTGGTTTTAGGGGTCTGGTAGCGTGCTACATGACATGGATAGCGCACCAGACCTGCAACAGCAACATACCTTTGCTTATCCAATTTAATCCAAAACACCTCCAAACTCAACAATTATACTCTGAATCAATCCTGAAGGACCTCTAATGAGGTTATAAACCAATTTTACTCATCAAACTGCATAATTAACTAAATTTCTAGCATCACCATCGAGTTGAACTTCAACAAACACAAGAACAAATCATACATAAACATTGATCTCATGTTGTTGATTCGATTAAGCTCCTCAACTTGCTTGAATTCGCTTTCAGAATGATTTCCCTTAGATCGGGAATCAACCGAACCCTCCCGAACCTCTCGAATGATCAAAATGAATCGATTAGAATGAATTTTTGTTTTTATATATGGAATTTTTTCGAGATACGCGTCACGGTATCTTGAGACCCATCGTGTGGTTGATGCGTTAAAGTGACACTCCTTAAAGTGACACTAAATTTGACACATCAAGCAATTAAGCTTCGTTCGAGACGATTCGATAATCCATATATTTTCGATATTCTTTTATTTTCCAATATATACTTTAAAAAATATAAATATATATGTATCGCGTATTATTCACCGACAAACTCACCGGACGTGCCTACAAGTGTCCTTGAGCGTGAACATTCGTGCCACGACTCCCTCGTCACACTTAGTGTCCCGATAAATCATTGTTTATTGGGTATTTTCCGTTTTATAGGCTTGTGTATAATTTTTGTATTATACGACAACCTATATATAAATTTATTCAACAATCCAAACAAACACCATTCATCATGCAAACGCACGCACACGCAAATTGAGGTACGTCGAACTTAACCACTAGCCTAACTCAGATTAATTAGGATTTAGATTAATATTAATCACCAGCTTAAGGTAACGAGTCATTACAGTCTCCCCAATTTAAAGCAATTTCGTTTTCGAAATTAAAGTAATCTGAAATTACCTGCAGTTTCGAAGAGAAATGGGAACTATTTCTCATACTTCCGCCCTTAGGTTAGTTCCTCATCTTTGTGAAATCTCTATTTCACTATAATTAAAGAAATCTATTTGGTTCTTAGCTTTTAAATCTTATGATCAAGTAACCCACTTGACTGCTCATCGTAAGATAAGTTTTCCCAAAGATAAGACTCATTCCAACCAATCCTTAGAATGAATTGAGTCTTCGTTTTATGAAACATTGACATGTGGAAGACATTAAAAACTCCGACTTAGTTAAGGATGCAACTTTAACCTGTAAGTACCAGGATTAATCATTTCCTATACTTTGAACGACTTAATATACCTTGAAGCTAGTTTACCTCACAATCCAAACTTACACAACTCCACTCATAAGTGAGACTTTCAACAAAACATATTTGTCCTTTGAAAGCTCCAACCACCTATGATATTTATCGACATATCTCTTCTGTTTTAATTGTGTTGTAGTCAAATGCTGGCGAATCTACTACATCTTCTTTGTGTAGTTCTAAATCAATTCCACCTCCAATAAACTTGCATCTCAACCCCTGTCCAGAACACTCCGGTGAATGACATGGTTGACCATACAAAGTTTCAAATGAGTATTCCATTCTAACTTGACAGCTGTTTTTATAAACAAACTTACACAGAGAAATGTATCTGTTCTAGTTATTATTAAACTTCAAGACACAAGTTTAAATTATATCCTCTAGCATCAAACTTTATTACTCCTGCTACACATCGATCTGCCGATAATATATCATACTGAGATTAAGAACAGTTCCCCAGTTGTCACAGTAATTCACTCCATCCTCTTAACGTGAATCTCAGATCTTTATCTGAAATAGTCGACACTGAAGCACCCTGAAATCTAACACCTCATGTATGTATATCTTACATAATCAGTTCAAAAGATTTCATATAGAAACTGGCAAGAAATACGCAGACTTCGTCATTCTATTAACTACAATTCATACGATATTGTGTTTATGCTAACTCAGAGATAAACTGGAAACAAAATCCACCGATCCATATTCCCATTTTCATTCAGGAGTAGGCAACGAATACAACAAACCTTCGGGTTTCTTATGCTCAACACTCACTTGCTGACATATCTCATATCTCTTTATTATTCCCACAGCATCATTTTTCATCCCAGATTAACAATAAATAAAAGCGCCTCATTTCATTATATTCCTTACTGCTATCTGGATGAATGTAGTAAAGAGATCTATGAGGTTTTTGTAGCACTTCTTGCCTCACCTAATCCTGAACTGGAATCCATAATCTATACCTGAACCATAACGCAACATTATCAGACACTGACCAATCAGGATAATCTACACTGGTCGTTAACCTCTAACATTCTATATAATCCTGATTAGCTTTCTGACAACTAATCACCACTGAATCTTCTCCAATTCAATTTGAAACTGAACTCAAAAGATCACATTAGTAGCTCCAAAATTAGCTTTCTCAGTTGATGACGTGTCAACTAAAGTAACACAAATTATCATCACTGTCACTTCCTCATGAAATCTAAATTGAGAAGCTCTATTAATAGCTACATTTTCTCTATATAGCTGAGTTGTAATTGTATACTTACACTCTAATAACACCTTTCCGTGTAGTTTTAAATTACTCGGGCTCTAACAAATTTGTATCATTACTTCTCATCCCACACCGTTTAACGACAAAGTAAAGCATACAAGATTTTAAGGTAAATACCTCAACTCTATATATAGCCTGCAAAAATCAACACCAGCGAACTCACAATAAATATTTCTTCCAGTAATTCACATTTTCCAAGTCACAAGCTTGGAGACTATATTCTCAGGAAACCATGGTCAACTTCAGATATATTGTGTTAAGATTGAGAAAGGTCCCTCCCAACTATTTTACATCTCTTCCCCCTTAAGAACCAGATTTTCAGTTCCTTACCGAAATAATAATGCTGGTTCTTCATAACTCTCAACTATTCCATACACATACATCTCGCTTACTTTTCCACGATGATTTAAACCATAGTACTTGCAAGAAATTTCCAAACTCTGTCAGTTTTACAATTATATCAATAACCTTTCACCACAACTTAGGTTAATTCATTATGAATTTCTTAGCATGAAATATCATTCATATAAGCAAAAACAATATAACCATCCAAGTTAAAATTATTCAGCTTGTCTGTTGATATATCTCATATTTCTTTATAAAATTGACATCGTCAATTTTTTTTTCATTTCAGGTCACCAACTATTCATTTTAATCTTAATGAATTTTGGACTTCACCTGAATAAATGTATTAAAGAAATCAATGAGATTGTCACAACATTCTTGCCTCACTCTTTGTTTCAAGTTCTAAGAACTTTCCTTACATGCTTAATATTTTAATCTGATATCATCTTTTCCAACATCAATAATTAGTAGTCATCCTTGACCTACTTGATAATCTCAACCAATCTCCTTTAATAATACATCACTCATTTCAATCGTTATTAGCTCAACTCCAATCTAAGCTCCAAAGAACAGACTTATAGTTAATGATCCAGACAACTCAACTGATGATGTGCCTGCGCAAACCTTCTATTTGGTCATCAGTAAATATCTCACCAAAGAGATATTACTAAGCAACTTTTATTATAACTATAGCATCAGTCCCTTTCTTTTCAAAGCATTGTCAACACAATCACCTTGATGAGTGATGTTTCATAGTGAATTCCTAATATTTAGGAAAGTTTTAAGGTAGCTTTCTTACCTTCTATTTCTATCACTCTGACAATTTCCATTTTCAAACTTCTACAGTTTGAAATTCGTTACTTACTCTTACACCAGTCCACTGGTATCATATTCTTAGGTTGTCTTTTAATGATTCCTCTAAGATTCTTATTAATCTCAAATAATGATTAAAAGATCCTCAAGAACATTTCTTCTTAATTTACAAGTGATGCCTTTCCATATTTGGTACAACTACCAAATTAGTTATCCCGAGATTATCAGTCTCTAATAGTTCTTCTCCCAAATCAAGAACTATTTATGTAGAAGTAATAGCTACAATTTTGCTTTCTTGTGTCATCACACATTCCCACATAAATCAGAAGTCTTAGATTGAACCTCTAACTTCTTCCACAATTTAGGTTTTGTCAAGCAAATATTATAGTCCAACTATACTTCCATCTTCCTTCAAGGCATCCTTTTATTCGATTTCAACTTACAACCATCACATACTTGAGTTAATTGAATGCATTACACAATGATATCAGAGATCCTTGTATCAATCGTTGGTAATATCCAATTATTTCAAGCTTACTTTCCCATTTTTACCATTGTGTTGAATATAGGACAACCTCATATTGTCTCAATCACAATCAAATCCCCTGATTTACTGTTAATATTCAACATTCTTACTATTTTATTAACCTTTGAAACTCAGCACTAGCATTTGTAAAAATTTGGTCTAAACCAACTTACCATTAGCAATTTACAATTCTATACAATAATTGCTCGTGCATTATCTAAGTCTTCAAAATTCCATGTTATTATTGATAACACAATAACAACTTCATACTATAAGGTTTTCCTTCACTTGATACCCTTATTTTATGAACGTAGCATGAGTTCTAGTAAGTTCTAGTGGTTTCCACCATCCTCTTAAAATGATCCAGCACTCGCCTGCAATCATCTTATAAAGATATATATATATATATATATATATATATATATATATATATATATATCCTTAGTTCTGATCATTTCACTATGAAAATCAAATCTCAACTACCTCTTGAGAACCACTGATTTCACTTATTTTCAGAATGAGTTGTCGATTCTGAGTAATGAATGCTCATTTCAACTACTGCACATTAATCATTGGATTCCTCAAATCCTCAGATTCATTGACTACTCATTCTCCCCGATTTAGACTATACCAGTCTAATAGATCAGACTATGATATCTTACCAACTCACTGCTATATTCTGGATTTAACTGTCTTTTATTAATAAACCACTTGTTATTCCAATATGGATTCACACCATGACTGGAATATCAACTTCATAATAACTTATGAAGTATAATTGTATTAGTGGTTTCCTAACCTCCATTAGGCTTTAATCATTTACCACTAATTTGTTTACTGAATAACTTTCATTACTTCCATACTAGTCACAATACTAGTATTAAATCACCTCTCAAAGTGGTATGCCATCTTTGAGTTTCATCGAAAGTCATTCAAGTATTTCATTATCTCATAATTTTCATTCTCCTAGTACACACCTTAAGGTCTTGATCCAATAGATACTTCTTCACCGACTATTATTTGTCTAATAATATCAGTGAGAACAAAGACCATTGAAAATGTTACTTGGAGAAGAATTTAATTTTATCTTTATAACTTTTTTTATGTCTTTCCTTTATGTCTATCCCCGAGGTTAAGACTCTCCGAAACTCTTACCTCCAACACCTTCTCATATCATGAGAAATAGATGGACTTCACCATCTTATTATCGTTCAAGAAAAACATACCTTCATATCTACCATGTAGATATTGTATACACAACAAATAACATATCTCAGTCTTTTATCTTTTGGCTACCCCCAAAATCACGATAAAAACCATTTATCAAACCACTCTTCGAGTCGATAAACTTAAGTTATGTTATTAAGGTAATCAGAGTACCTTAAACTTTAAAGTAGGCATTCATTCACTTCGAACACCATTCAAAAGTGAATGTAAGGTCAGAGCTTTGTCCATTATACCCAACCGTATCACTATTACCACTTTATCCCTAAAAGTGATAAACCATAAACTCTGGCACCACAGTGTATCAGAGTTATTCCTTGATTCTAATAAATCTCAAAATAATTAAACCAAGCTTTATAAACCTTGGCTCTGATACCAAACTGTATCAGAGCTAATAACCTTAAGCTCTGAGGTAAGATCAGACTTTACCTAACCTAAGCTCTGATACCAAAATGTAGCATCCCCTAACTTGATTAGGCAATACATGACCTGAAACCCTAATTAAGTCCAAATTACCTTTACCATACTTAACTAGAGCCAGCAGACTTACCACCTTCACCTGATAAGCACTACTATATATCGGCTATTGAAATAAAACAATTAATATACGCAGAGAAAATTTAAAACCTTTTCGATAATCAAAATAAGATATACAATATTAAAAACAAACTGGAATAAACTTCAGTTATACAAATCACCCATCCCATGTGATATTACAAAACTGTAATTCAACACCAATATCTAAGATAAGAGGAAGTCATTATATCGAAGAGAAGTTTAAAATTCCTATAACTTCTCTATCCCGTAGTTGTAGCGCTTGTCGAATCTACCTGTAATGTTAATTGGGGTGAGCGCTCTAAATTGCTCAGTAAGTAGGGATTCACACTAATCATCAACATTCTATATAATATTCAAGGATATCATGCAATAACAACATGCACCAATGATATCTAACAAGAATATGGAAAGCATATAAATTCAATACATAAACGAATGCAAAGCAAATGTCTTTGGACTATTGCACTGTGATCCCCATTTTATTTATAAAACTAGGGTCGATTACCCACTAGCGCCATTAATACGAGTGTTAAACCAATACACCACGCATATGTGATGTTTAGCCAATCGATTAATGCCCAATGGTTCTATCCTAAACCCTCTAGTGAATATGTAACCCGTGCAACCTATAAAATGAGTAGGAGTTACGTATAGACCTGGAGATCAAGCCCAAGTACTATACAACCTGGTTTCATCCTTGAGGAGTTACTCTCGTGGATAACATTAGACACCGTTTTCTGTACATTATTAAAAACCATCACAATGTACATAATCCCCCATTTCAATCCAACAACTACATGAGCTGTATATACTAAATAGCTAGGCAATATTGATAAATAAGCAAATTCGTACTTACCTCAATCTAAGTCTCTATTTCTCTAACTCCCTAACTTTTTGATCATCTCACATTTCCTCGATGTTCCTCAACCTATCACCAATCATTTGGGATCAATATAGGTTTAATACACTATGTTTAGAACCATTAGACCAATCCCTAAGTCCCCCGAAAATTATTCATAAAACACAACACGGTTGTTGGTTTTAGGGGTTTGGTAGCGCGCTCTATGACATGGATAACACGCTATCCATAAGTCAGTTATCTTCCCCAGTATGCGTAGCGCACTATGGCCAGTGCCTAGTGCGCTATACGCACCAGACCTGCAACAACAGTGTACCTATGCTGATCCAATTTGATCCAAAACACCTCCAAACTCAATAATTACACTCAGAATCAATCCGGGAGGACCTCTAATAAGGTTATAAACCAATTCTACTCATTAAACCGCATAATTAACTAAATTCTTAGCATCACCATCAAATTGAAGTTCAACAAACACAAGAACAAATCATACCTAAACGTTGATCTCGTGTTGTTGTTGATTAAACTCCTTAACTTGATTGAATTCGACTTTCAGAATGATCTCCCTTCGATCTAGAATCAACCGAACCCTCCCGAACCTCTCGAATGATCGAAATGAATCGATAAAAATGAATTTTTATTTTAAATTATAGATTTTTCTCGAGATACACGTCACGCTATCTCGAGACCGATCGTGTGGTTGATGCGTTAAAGTGACACTCCTTAAAGTGACACGTAATTTGACACATCAAGCACTTACGCTTCGTTCGAGACGATCTGATAATCCATATATTTTCAATATTCTTTTATTTTCCAATATATATTTATATATTTAAAAACATATAAATATACATGTATCGCGTATTATTTACCAATGAACTCTCCGGACATGCCTACAAGTGTCTTTGAGCGTGTACATTCATGCCACAACTCTCTCGTTACGCTTAGTGTCCCGATAAACCATTGTTTATTGGGTATTTTCCGTTTTATAGGCTTGTGTATAATTTTTGTATTATATGACAACTTATATATAAATTGATTTAACAATCCAAACAAACACCATTCATCATGCAAACGCACGCACATACTAATCGATGTACGCTAACTTAACCACGAGCCTAACTCGGATTAATTAGTATTTAGATTAATACTAATCACCAGCTTAAGGTAATGGGTCGTTACAGGTTTGGGTCATAAACGGGTCAACATGATTAGACACGACAAAAATGGGGGTCATTAACAGGTTAACTTGATTAACTCGATAATGACACGTTTGACACAATTAATATTATTGATTAACTTATATATTATGAGACATAAAATATAACACCTAAACTTTTGTCTACACATTTATGAGACAAAGTGAGCAATAAAAAGTCACCCAAGCAAGTCACAAGTGAGCAATAAAAAGTAAAAACCCTAAACACCAAAACTTTCTTTTCTCTCTCAACTCTCCACTCTCTCTCAACAAGTCACGACCTATTTCTTGGCTGCAACCCCGCAAGTCACCCAAGCAACTCCCAACTCCTCTCTCGACCATCTCGACTCTCTCGACTCTCGACTCTCTCGAGTCTCGAGTCTCAATCTTCCCTTCAAGCTTCAACAATTCAACCCTAAAAATAAATGCCAGTCAAACTTCTCAAACTCAAGGAAGATGGAGACCTCCTCAACCTCGAGTATCTTTTTGTTCTTTTCTTTTGCGCTTTGATTTGTTCTTGTTAAGGCTTTTTGGGTTTGTTTTCGTTTGGTGAAATGGTGTCGAGGCCGAGGAGGCGAGGAAGAGGCTGATGAAGGCGAGGAAGAGGTCGATCTCTGCAGAGGAGGAGATCCAGACGATGCGTCAATGCAAATTTAGGCATTCTTACCTAAAAATGCAATGATGCCATGTGTTCCTTTGGACTATTTATGATATTGTTTACAAACTTGATTGATTCCCCTTATTGTTGTATTTCATGTTGTTGTTTTATTTGGCCTTTTTTTTTGGGGGAAAAATGTTGAAGTAAAACCTTATCCAAAACCACAGTTGACTCCCAAATTATGTAGGGTCTATTACATGGATCGAACTTTTTATTCCACTCGATTTAGTGCATGTTAAAAATGTGATAGTTGATTTGGTTATAGCAACTCATATATAGCTATGAGCCTGTGTGATGTAGAACAAGATGTATGACAAGATCTTGATGATGCACTATTTACTGGTTTCATTCCAGATTATATATATAATCTAATAGTGGAAATTATATAATAAGTGTGCATCACTAATGGAGTGATGTCTGATTAGAAGAGGTGTCGTCTTCAGACTTCAATATTGGACTTTATGAACTTTGAAGAGTATTTTCATATGTTAAATAGTGCGAAATCAAAAGATTTATATATACAAGTTAGCTTTCCTAAGTTTCCTATATATTTTTTTGTGATAATATATATACAAGTTAGCTTTCCTAAGTTTCCTACATATTTTTTATTGATTCTTAAAAATCGATTGGATTTCGATGTGCGGTGTTTATATAAAATGTTATTAATTTTATCATAGTTTTATTCAAATTGTTGTGATATAAATAACAATTATTTATGTTTTGATTTGGATGTGCAGGTGGATAGTACTATGTGTGAAATTGAGGATGATGAGTTTGATACCACTAGTATTGACAATGTTGAATTCGAGGGTGATGACAGTGCTAGAAATAACAATAAAAGTCTAAACGCAAGAGGACTTCAGCAGTGTGGTGTCATTACGAATTGGTCAAAGCAGTGGGCCCAGATGAAAGAGAAAAGGCAAGGTGTATACATTGCAAAGCGGAGTATATATGTGAATCCAAGTACAGTACAGTAACTTGAAACGCCATAGTGAATCATGCGTTAAAAGAAAGCATCATGATATTAGTCAATTATTGATTTCACAAAATAATGGTGTTATTTCTATGGGCTCATCTCAATTTAATCCTGAAAGGTTTCGTGAATTGGTGATAGAAGCTATAATGATGCATGATTTGCCTTTTAACTTCGTTGAATATGAGGGCATAGAGAATTTACTTATTTGAATCGGGATATTCAACTTGTGAACACTACGAAAGTTGATACGATTAACATGTATAAAAAAGAGAAAGAAAGAATTAAGTCTTTATTGGAGGAAGCTCCTGGGAGGATATCTTTTACTTCTGATTTATAGACTTCTTTGACCACTGATGGATATTTGTGTTTGACTTGTCATTATATAGATAAGAGTTGGACTTTGCAAAAAAGGGTCTTAAATTTTACATTTATGCCCCTCCACATACATGAGTAGCATTGTCTAACAAAATTCACAATTTGTTATGTGAATGGGGGCTTGAAGAGAGTGTTTTTAGTATAACGTTGGACAATGCTTTTAATAATGATGTTTCGGTTGACATGTTGAAAGTGGAGTTGAAGCATAAGGACTTACTTGTATGTAATGGTGATAATTTTCATATGAGATGTTGTGCCCACATTCTGAACTTGATTGTAGGAAAAGGGTTGAAAGTAGTTGATCCATTGGTTAATAAAATTCGAGAGAGTGTTAAATATGTAAAGGGATCTCAAGTACGGAAGCAAAAATTTCTTGAATGTGTTAGCCTAGTTTCGAGTGGAAACAAAGGATTATGCCAAGATGTGTCAACTAGGTGGAACTCAACTTATCTCATGTTCCAAAGTGCTATTCATCATTGTCAAGCATTCCAAAATTTGGAATTAATTGATTCAAACTATAAGTATTGCCCGTCAAGAGAGGAGTGGGAACAAGTAGAAAAGGTCAGTTGAATTTCTCAAAGTGTTTTATGATTCTTCATTGATGTACATCCAATTTGTTTTTTCCAGCGGTATACTTGTGTTATATAGAATTGAAAAAACAGAAGGAAGGGGATGGTGTGCACTTGAGAAATATGGCAAATAAGATGTGGTTGAAATTTGAGAAGTATTGGTCTGAATTTTGTGCAACTTTAGCTATCGCATGTGTGTTAGACCCGCATTATAAGATGACTTTTATTAGCTTTGTTTATACGAAGATTTATGGGGAAGATTCACTTGAATTTAGTCGATTCAATAGCAAGTTGGAAAGTTTGTTTGAATCCTACAAGTCAAAGCCTTCTAATCAACCTTCAAGCATTAATGTTGGCTATGGCCTTGATGCGATTGATAGTGGTCCTAGCATGATACTATGAAAGCATTTAAGGTAAAAGCTTTAGTTTAATTTTTTTACATTGTTATTTTATTTCTTTTAGATTGTGTATAATTTCTTCTAAAACTATTCTTTGCTATGTGTTGTAGGAATTTGATGAGATGATATCTGAAGAATTTGGAAACAATGCACAAAAGTCTCAATTAGAACGTTGCTTAGAAGAACCAAAGATGCCACGAAATATGAAGTTCGACATTCTTTCTTTTTGAAGTCAAATCAATTTCGTTAACCTGATCTAGCTTCAATGGCCCGAGATATATTGAGCATCCCAGTGTCTACAGTTGCTTCTGAATCTTGTTTTAGTGTTGGAGGGCGTGTGCTTGACCAATATCGCACTGCACTTAAGCCCGAGATAGTAGAAGCAATTATTTGCTTGCGAGATTGGATAAGTAAAGGAAGAAAAGGTTATATACTATTTTCATTTTTTGCACTTTTCTTTATATTTACTATATTAAGTTTATTAATAGTGTACTATTATGGTGTAGGTCACATTGGTGAAATAGATTTTGAGGCTATCACAGATGATATATTCAAATTGAGTGTGAATGAAAGCCCATCATCAGCCACAAGCTCAAGTTCTGTTGGAAATTGAAGCACTTAAATTTGAAGTCTTTGACTTTCTTGAACTTGAATTTATCTTTTAAGGACTTGTATTTGTATTCATGTTTCATATGAACTTGATATAACTTGGCCCTTAGGTTAGTATTTATATCATGTTATTTTTGCTGATTTTGTTTGTTAAATCTTGAATGGTTAATATTTTTTGTTGTTTTGTAGATTTTGTTGTTGAATATGTTGTTAACATGTTAAGCATGTTAAACAAGATGATAAATAGGTTAAACATGTCTAAACAGGTTAAATAGGGCACCAAATAGGTTCATGTTTGTACTGTAAATGACCCAAAAACGACCCATTTAGTAAACGTGTAAAACGTGTTGTAAATAGGTCACTCGTTTGTTAAACGTGTTGTATTCGTGTTTGCAATTCGTGACACGTTTACTAATCATGTCGTGTTCATGTTTAGGGTTATCGTGTCATGACCCGTTGTGACACGACACAAACACGACCCGCCAACATGAATTGCCACCCCTAGTTAGCTTTCAAATGCCACTAGATTGGGTCCTTTTCGATTTAAAATGAGGAAGTTATGACCAAATTACATAGGCTGGTTTATAATAAAATATGCAGAATTTCAATTTTGATCTTACAACTTCAAAAATTCATATTTTTTATTTCAAACCCAAATTAAGATTTTCACAATAGCTGGATCATCAGCTTGAAATGAAGAATCCAAATATACCAGAACTGATTTCAAACTTGAAATAAAGATATGTGTACTTAGGGTTGATGACACTTTGATTTGAACTCCAAATCTCCTTGATGTCCCTGAATTTCTCAACTAAGACCCTCCTTAATTCCTTTGTTTTTTCTCAGAATGTATATGTTGAGCTCCTCCACTAAGTATAGGCCTTATATACTTATATTAGTAAGCAATTGATTAGTCAAATCTTTGATTTACTATTAGTTAATTATTAGGAATGTGTCCTCCCTCAATGCCGCTTATCCCCAAATGAAACCACTTGTCCCAGAATGAAAGCCACTCATCTTGCCTTTGTTATATGTATTCTAGGATCATCACTAAGTTGATCAAAGGTTCAATTAATTTCTATCCTACTATAGGAGTTTATTTTATCTTAAATCAAATTAATTCACCAAGGCACATGATTACATATGGTTAGTGTGTTTAGTCATATATTTAATATATTTGTGGCTACATTAACCCCTGATAACCCAGCATCCGGTGCCCCGCACCTCGACACGCATCTAGAAGTATCCCATATTTTACTTTATTGAATGAACTAACTTAGGCTATAGTTTTAATTAGACACTATATCCTACTATTTAGATTAGTCTAACATCCCCGAGTAACTCCTACCTGATATCCTTGTAGACGCGCTTCCTAATGTGCCTACTCGTCACACTAATTCTCTTGTTAGCAATGTACATACATGCAATGCAATACAATAACATAATGATTTTAAACTCAACATTATAAGCAATTGTCATCCATAAATAACATTTGACCTCGATCTCATGTCCGAGTCAACCGAGTTATCCACGTAACGCCTGAATTACAATCGTTAATCTCCAAGACTAACGGTAATTCTAGTTTAATTAATTTAGGTCGTTAGATAAATATATAGAAGATTTGTTGTAAAATAAGTAGGATTTGCTAGAAACTTAAGCATAGAATGTATGAACTAAAACCAAGTAGAACAAGTAGAGAAGAGGAAACAAGAGAGAAAAGAGCCAGAGTTGAGAATGTAGAGATTGTATACAACTTTATGTGTTTCTACAATGAGGTTGGCACCCTTTATATAGGCCCTTTGGTGATGATGATAAATTTACTTAAAATGTTTAGAAGTAACACATACATCATATATCATACAACACATTACAAGTAATTTGACAATGCATTGAAGAGTTGGTGTACATTGGAGATTAGTACAAGTTACATGAAATGTGAGAGCCACGCTTAATGTTACAATTCAATGTGAGAGCCATGCTTGACAATGTGATCATTTACATGCAAAAGATTCCATCCATTTCATAACACACACCACTTGGATGACACTTGTTGAGAGAATGTGTCTCGTTAAAACTTCTACTAAAAAAACCTGTGGGAAAAAATCTAGTATATGAAAAATAGTATATTGTGCTTATCAATCTTAATTTATAGTATGATATTATTGATTGTCACGTTAAAAACCTTGCTAGGAAAACCCTTTGGGAAAAACCATAGCTAAGGAAAAAAGTACAACACATTCATACACTTTGAGAGAATAAACCTCGTTAAAACCTCTACAAAAAAATCCTATGGGAAAAAATCTAGTAAGAGTGCATTGTTCTCATTTATTCTTATATGGAGTATGATCATATCGTTAGTATTGTCTCATTAAAAACCATGCTAGAAAAACCCAGTGGGATAAAACTAGGGATGGGCAGTGGTTTCTATAAAACCGCCCAAACCGCCCAAATCGTCCAAACCCTGTGGTTTGGTGTGGTTTTTTAAAATTGTGGTTTATGGGTGGTTTAAAAACTTGAAAACTGCGATTCCGCGATTTGGTGGTGGTTTTCATCTATGAAAAATCGTGGTTCACCAAACTGAGAAACCACCCCCAAACTTGGAATTGAGTTGAAGCTTTTTAATATTGTTTTAAATTTGAAAATGAAGTATATAAGACTCATAATTTTGATTGAGTTAATGTGTTTCATTGTATTTTTGGTTGTCATGTGTGGATATGTATATGTTTTGTTGCATGTTTTATTAATGGACATGTATTGAATGTGTGACATTTTTTTATTTTTTTGAATGTGTCGCAAGAAAATCGCAACACCAAATCGACCAAATCGCGTAAACCGTGGTCGATTTGGTTGCAAGATTTGGTTGCAATTTTAAAGGTTTCCAGTTTGGTGGTGGTTTGTAAAACGATCAAACCGTGAACCCCAGTTTGTTCGCGGTTTGATGATTTTCACCACCAAACCACGGTTTGCCCACCCCTAGATAAAACCATAGCTAAAGGAAAAAGAGTACAATAAACTGATTAATTTTGATAAGGAATATAATATTATTAGGATTGCCTCATTAAAAACTTTGCTAAGAAAACCCAGTAGGATAAAACTATAGCTAAAGAAAAAAGAGTGCAATGCACTAATCAGTAACTCCTTTTGATTCTCTCCTACATGTTGACATGGGCAAAACATCTTATTGTTATGCAACAAATCATATCTTTGCAAACCCAAATTTACTCTTTTGAGTAAAATAAATTAATCGATGGACAACTAGTTTACTTGGAAAATGTTTGATTTTCAAATCAAGGCTTAAATCTTATTTTCCAAAGAGCTTTCATCTTGAATTCCTTTTTCAAGGATTCTAATGATACATACAACGATGTTGTCATGATTTTATCACAATATTTAAATCATCAACATATGATAATATTATAATGAAGATATGTGGATAATATAGATTACTTACGTATCATTTTTAAGTAAATAATCATTAAAGTTTTGGTATGTTCATCTGACCTAATTGTTTAAATCCAAAAGGCTTTATGGTGCCATAAATCTTTTGGACTAACAGTCCAACAACTTCTCATTTCCATAAAGAACTTAGCTCTGTTTAGATAACCTTTTTTATAATTATGTCTTCTTTGATATGCATCCACTGTTTATGGAATTGGATCATCATTTCCAAATGATACATTGAATCCTTACCAAAGAATTCTTATATTGGGAATATTTTATTTATTTGACTCCTATCATCTTTTTTTAAGGGTATAAATCCTTTGAACCAATTGATCTTATAAGTCTTCAGCGTTTTGTTGGTTCTTGTGCATTCACTTGCACATATGGACATCATTTCATATGTGAACCTTTAATGGTGGAATGTACGAGATTGTCACCATTTTATATTAGCAATTGCATCAATTAATTGATTCATAACGTGTCGTTAATTGATAATCATTTGAACTTCAAGTTCATATCATAATGCAACAGTCTTGATGCATTTCAAGCAATTTCACGCCATTCTTTTTGAATCGGCTTTATATATCTCCCCTTAATAGTGGAAAAATTGCTTCATCAAAGTGACAATCAACAAAACTTGTTGTAAGCAAATCCCTAATTGGGTTCTCAAGGCATTATACAATTGTTGGAAACCAACATAAATCAAAAGTTTTCTTTATAAACTCATTTTAGATATATTTAAACATATGAAATAAACATAAACTTTGTAACCAAAAAACTCAAATGTGAGATTTTTTGTTGTTTGTCTAAAATGAGTTGTATAGAACTCCTTTTTTGAAGTAAAAGTTGTATAGAAATTTAAATGAACTAAATATGTTGTTTTAATAATTTCAAATCTAAAAATTAAAATTAATAACTTAATTATGTTTAAATCAATTGAATGCTTTGTCTTAGCCAATATAAGTTAAAAACATATAAATACGTATGTGGCTACTTAACTGATGCATAAGTTAAAAATATTCAATACAAAAATAAATAAGTCCATATGTTTTCATAAATAAATTATAAGCAAAAAACGAGCGTTTCCACAACAATTTTACTTTGGGATGATTTAACCAATTACAATTTGCATTGTGACTAAAAACATAACTATAATTACCAGTTGATAAAATCTTTTGATTTTGTAATTGATGCCCACATGAATTTTCAATATAATTTGCCTAATTGATGATCATGGATGATCAAATCGATCATCATGGATGATCAAATCGATCATTTCGTCATATGAATGTCATTAGATCATATGACGACATTTATCTTAATATGTCTTATTTAAGTAAAATCCAGAAGATAAAGCTGAGAATTTAAATTCTGAGAAGAAACAAAATCATACTAAGTATCTTCTGGATAAGGCATTGACAACGTTATAGTTGTACCAGATATTGCATGAACACTAGTCTCAGCTAAGTTGAGATTCGAGAAATACTCTCTATTTTATATTATATTGTGTACATAGTACAATAAGCAAGACATGCATTATTCGCTTTTATTTAGCTCATGAATTGAACACAACATCTTAATGTGTGTCAATTTTATTGAACTATTTTCAACAATAAAATTCATAATTTTGCCTTGATTTTGAAGGTATGGTAAAAAATCAAAAATATTTGGGTATGTATATGACAATTTTTAGGCTACATAACCTTTCGTACGTGACAAAAAATGTCACGATTATGAGCACTCATTGTCAATACTAATTTGCCATTTCTAGTTGTGCACCACTTTTATTCCAGCTTTTAGTGGAATTGTCTATATGATCTTTACCAGATCTTTTCACCTTTTCCACGTCCATAAATTTGTTATTGCAACCATGGTCATTATATGCAACATATGCTTCTTAATTTGAAGTTGAACCAATTGAACGAAGTGATATTACATTGATAATATCTCATTATTTTACTTAGCTACTATGACACATGAAATTAATCCATAATATCCATTGAATTGACGTTTGCGCTCGATATTTTATTGCAATAATAAATGGAGGCGGACTACGTCGCTTTTTTTACTATCTCATCAGTCATATTTATGCATAGCCTCAACATAAAGGTAATTAAAATTGCAGAGTTATGATTATTATTCGATTGATTAAATTTTGTAGCATGAGACGCAACCACTCATTTTGAGATATTTTGGAGCATCATCAATTGTGGTATCCATGAGGTGAAAAGATAATAGAAAGTAAAATATAGATACTTTTCAAATCTCTAAAGAGATATTGGCGAAGAATATAAGTGCTACATGCACAGCCTTACATAAATGCTTTATATATAATTTTAGCATCTCGTTGTCTTGACAAATAATTATATGATCTTGTCAACAACATTAAGGCAACTAATTCAATCAAGTGTAATATTTTTTTAAATGTAAAAGAAGTGATACATTGTTGATCCATATAGCCGATCTCCTTTCTGATTACTATTACCTATTGTTTGTTTCTCAAGTGTATATAATGACTCAGAGATCAGTTAATCTTTTGAGTTTGGTCTTTTGGGGGGCCATTATCTCTTGTTTTCTTATGTTAAATGAAAGTGTCAATGTTAAAATGTTTCCAATTACTTTGTTCAAGAGAAGGAAGTGGAAGACGAGATTACAAACTAAAATGATGATGAACTTGCAAAGCTCTTGAACAAACAAAGACGAAATCGAAGAGTTTGAATTTTGTTATCTCTTGTTTTCTCATGGCGAACAAAAAGCCCTTTCCAAACAAAGCGATGAAAACTCTCTGCCTTAGTAAGTCAATATCTACGTTACATTTCTATGTAATTTATATCTTATTAATAGTCGATTTCTTGCATCCTACCTACCTACCTACGAATCCAAGTGATTAACTTCATACCAAACTAATAATCGAGTTGTCCACTTGTTGGTAAAAGCAACAAATTATATAAGCTGATTGTATTAGCTAGATACATAATCAAGTCCTAGCTAGTGTGGAATGTAGGAAACATGAAAGTTATAATTCCTCACCCTGAGAGAGCGTCCTTGCATCCTACCTACCTACTAATCCATTTTGCAAGTAATTGATTATACATTTGATCTTTCTATGCAGGAAGACGTATATCGAAAGTAGAGTTCTTGAAATCATGAAAAGGAGGAGTTAAGCTTAAGGTACCCCTACTTAAGAAAACAAATTTAATGCTACTATTATATTGTTACCATTATGTGTGTTTGTGTGTTTTTCTTTTCTTTTCAATTTTGGTAGTGAATTAATGTAAAAGACAACGAATACCATCAATTCATGGTAACAATAGTGGAAAAGAAGACTTAAAATAACGTGAATAGATGTAATCTAAGCTATAACTGATTTGAATGTTTTTGAGGGCTCGTAGATGTGCGTAGGAGAGAATTGTTTCAACTTGTGTAAATTGTGAAGTCTATAGTAGCCGCCATTGTTTGATCTTATAATTAAACGAGTTGATCCATGCTAACTAATGGCTTCATTTTCAAATCATTTAGATCCTAACTAATTAATGCATCACAAGTTAACTAAATCAAGGGTAATAGAAGAGTTTGATCCATGCGGCTGACGCCAACTAATTTGATTAATGGATGTCCTCATATTTAACATTTTTATAACATTTGTGTGCAGACTGATACATCTGAGATGCCACCTACCGTGAATGAATTGTATTAGCATCTAAATAGTAGTAACTTTACTTACTAGCATATCATTTTAGTTGCTTATTGTTGATCCATGAAGGCTAAGCTCCAAAGGAGACGTCAAGAGCTGACCCAGACTACACCGGACCAGCCGGTGGATGATGAGGCGGTGTACTACAAGGTGGCGGGTGAGTGTCTCAAAGGACGTGTCTACGGTCTCAGGTCGTTAGGGAGAAAAAGAGAAGATACGTATATCCTGGTGCTAGCACATCCCAGGTGCTAGCATAACGAGGGATGAACAACTTTATGATACTTATGTATTTTCATGGTTGTTGTAGAATAATGAGAATGGTAGTTTTTTTGTGGATACTTAGGTATCTTAGACATTTATTATACTTGACTACCTTTCGTGAATATATAAATCTTTTTTAATATCGAATTGTATGTTTTTTCTCATTTGAATCTTTTTGTTGATATATATTGTTGATTATTGTATGTATGTGAAATTCTGCTATTTTGGGGATGTTAGCACCCCCAAGGAGTTATTGGAGGGGGTGCAGGCGATGAGCATGTCCTGTTGTTATTTTCAGTTTTAGAAGTTTCGGTGAACCAATTTGATTCTTGTGAATATTTATAAAAAAATTAGGCATAGAAACGGAATAGAGACGGATTAGCAACGGAATTTATAAATTTTGTTGCTAATCAGTCTCTAATTTCTGAAGAAATAGCAAGAAAAAACTGGGTAAAAAGAGTTTAGAAACGGAATAGAGACGGATTAGCAAAGAATTTTATGAATTTTGTTGCTAATCTGTCTCTAATTTGCAACGGATTAGCAACGGAATTCATAAAGTCCGTTGCTAATCTGTCTCTTATTAGCAACGAATGAGCAACGAAATTTATGAATTACGTTGCTAATATGTCTCTAATTTGCAACGGATTTGCAATGGAATGCAAGCAAAACCATTCACTTTAGAAGAATGTCCATTTATGTTCCGTCTATGTTCTGTTTCTAAATCCGTCTCAAATTCGTCTCTAATTCGTCTCTAATCGGCAACGGAAACACATTTCCATTGCTGACTAAATTAGCGACGACAATTTTAGAGACGGAATAGATTCCGTCTCTGTTCCGTTGTAGAATTGAATTAGAGACGAATTTATGCTAATTAGCAACGAAAATTTCCGTTTTTGATCGGTTGTTTTTTTGTAGTGACATACATATAAAATGGCCGAAAAATGTACGATTCTCAAAAGGATGAAATCAAATAATGTGTGCACATATGAATAATGCACATACATAATAAAGAGATATAAACTATAGTGAAATGGAGATGAATTGAACTTATTTGAATTAATATAAGTTATAACTTCCTAGCTTTGTCTCCTTAGCAACCCTTCTTGAACTTCAAAATCTTCTTTGTGCTAGAGCAAGCTCGTGCTGATAACGTGTTATAAACTAAGTAGGATTTGCTAGAGACTTAAGCATGGAAAGTATGAACTAAAACCAAGTAGAACAGGTAGAGAAGATTAGACAAGAGATAATAGAGCTAGCGTTGAGAATGTAGAGATTGCATACAACTTTGTGTGTTTCTACAGTGAGGTTGCATTGACACCCTTTATATAGGCTCTTTGATGATGATAATAAATGTACTTAAACAATGTTTACAAGTAACACATACTTCACATGTCATACAACCAGAGGCGGAGCCAAAGGTACAATGGGGGGACCATGGCACCCCTGGCTCCACCCCAACCCTCACATAGTATGTACATACATATGTATGTATGCATGTAACCGCACTAACTGGCCCCCCTATCTGCTACAAAGAAAAATAACTGACTCCCCTGATCAGTTCCCTCACTCTCTTAATATTTTCTATTATTTTATCAAATTTTGTAACATATGATGATTAACATGAATATATAGTAATTAAATTCTTACAATTCAATCGTTTAATTAGGTTAGTTAACTTACAACTAGTCCAAAATATGAGCAATAATTAACTAAAATATGAGCACTAATTAACTCATGTTGTTCATTTAGAAGGCACACAATATACTTCATTGCCTTTCTTCCAAACAAAACAACAACAACAACAACAACAACAAAAAAGGCTCAATCTCAAATTAGTAAGAATCGACCACATTGAAGCAAATATAAAGGTTCGAGGGGCACAAGTATGTGTCCGAAGTGCATATTACACTAGCATTTTCCTTTGCCAATGGCAAGAGTTGGGATTTGACTCATGTTGGAGCTAAAGATGTTGTAATTAAAATGGTTTCTTAACAAAATAAAAAGTTAAATTGATTAGCTTTATATGTATTTTTGTTTTTTGTCAACTATGGGTATTCAAACACTTGTCTGATTAGTTTCATAGGCTTAGGGATTGTAGAAATAAGAGATCGCTAGTGGCTTGACGTTTGGGTGTCGTGAGAAATCAAACTCGAGACCGTGCCTCTGATAACTCACACAGTCTCGTCTTCGCCCTTACTACTAACCAACCCGTCTGAGTTATATGTATTTTTATTTTAACAATAGGTGTATGTGTAAATGCAACGTTGGCCCCCCTCCAGTTAAAGTCTAGCTTCGCCCCTGCATGCAACACACATTACAAGTAGTTTGACAATGCAGAAGAGTTAGTGTACATTAGAGAGAAGTACAAATTACATGAAGTGTGAGAGCCATACTTAATGTTACAATTAAGAGTCATGCTTGACAATGTGATCATCTACATATACAAGTATCCATCCATTTCATATACAACATATTAAACTATATATGTATATATAAAGGTCACGTATGGAAAGCACGGGCCAGATCATGGAATGATGGAAACACTAATTTCATTTTCTTTATATCTCGACAACCACTCAATGACGCAAGACATTGCCGTATACTAGCATATGTATAAAAATCAATAAACATTAGGACAAACAAGAACCAGACAAACTAAGATGAATTATTTCACCAATTAGGTACAGGGGACCGAATACTAATCAATTAAATGCTGGCTAGCAAGACAGAAGTATAAGGAAAGAAAACACGTGGCTCGAGTTTTATGATTTTTTTTTTAGTTATTGTAGGTGTATGAATCGTGTGCCTCAATCCCTCTAATTAAAGTCCAACTAATCCATGAAATTTAGGAGGGTGCCTTCATTATTAACTCATAAGTTGAAGGAGAAACAATGAAATGTAATTGTGAGTCGAACTCATCACCTACCATTAGTTAAAGTACTAGGGCCTATTTAGTTGGAGTGTTAACTTAGTTAAGCCTTGGCTTAACTGTAAGATAGTTTACCAAACCATTACATTCATGCTTACCCTATCATTAGATAAGCCCAACACATTTCTACCAAAATTACATTTTCACCCTCCTCTTTAACATCATGTTCTATCTCTCCTTCCTTCCATCCTTCACGCCTCTCTCCCTACGCCCTTCTCTCTGTGAGCAAACATTTCAACAAATTTTCATTAGTTTAATCTGATCAGATCTAATCAAATAATTGGCCTCTTTGATGAATTCACGGATCGATGAATGAACAAAATCAGCTTCTGATTACGCCGTTGCTATGGCTATGTTTTTGAATGAACAAAATCAGCTTCTGATGCTCTGCAGGAGTCCATGGCCCCCTCTTCAGCTCTCTCTCTCTCTCTCTCTCTCTCTAGAATTTCTCTCACAAAGTCGCAGATTCTGAGACTCTCTCTTTAGAATTTCTCTCTATTTGTAAGACCCGTTTGGAGAGAATGACCATCACTTTGAAACATAGATCGCAGAATCGATGAATATGCGAAGTAGTCGATGTGATCGACATTGTCCAAGGACGATTTAGAGGTGGTGAAGATGATTGCTAAGGAGATTGAAAACAAAGTTGAAGAAAATGGCACAACTGTCAAAAATTAAACTTTACCTATCACAAAGGGCATGAAAGCAAATAAAAGATTAGTTAAGCTATCACTAGTGTTAAGTAAGCAAGTGAGGAATGCTTCACTAATTCTTGAACCAAACGGACCCTAAGGCCTTCTTCGAAACACTGGACCACACCTTAGGGGGCTGTTTTATCATTTCATATGTAGTATATGGGTGTTTTTCCAAAAGTGGGGGACATTTACATTTTATTTCACAAAATAGGGTAGTTTACTTTTTATTTTCAAATCTAGGTGATAACACCTTATGAGAATGCGTTATATCACTATTTGTAGGCTTCATCGGTGTGAGATGGCGGTGAGGTGGCGTTGAGTTGGCGAGGCAATTTGTATAGATATATAGCTCCTTTTGAAAATGAGCTATCTATACAAAATTATACTTTCTACTGATAGCTCCTTTTGAAAATGATCTATCAATACAAATTTTTTTCCCCATCACCGACACGTGCATATGGAGATGGACGACCCGCGCCACTCGCGTATCTCGAGGTAGACAACCAATGTAAACAATGCGCACGCATATCGACGTGGACAACTCATGCAAACGTGACCCATGTATGCCGAGGTGGAGATTTCATGCAAATGTCAGACACGTCTGTCGAGATGGGCGACCCATGCAACCTCGTGCAACTCATGCAAACGTCATGCACGTGTCTCGAGGTGATAAAACCAATGTAAACGTCACGCACGTATTGCTATGCGGACAACCCGTACAACCCGTGCAACCCATGCATTCGGTCGGCTTATGTTCACGCGGTCATCATACGTGGGTTGTTACACGGATAACGCCTTTTCAACACACGTATCTGTGACAACACATGGACACACATATGTCGAGGTGGGCCGACCATGCATATCCATAGTAAGCATGCAACTAACCGGGTTGTCGCCTCGAGATACGTGCGTGACGTTTGCATGGGGTCCATGGTCAAATATGCATGGGTGACATACGTGCGTGGCGTTTCCATGTGTTGTCAACCGGTGATACGTCGCGACGTTTACATTGGTTTTACCACCTCGAGACACGTGCGTGACGTTTGCATGAGTTGTACGAGGTTGCTGGGTCGCCTACCTCGAATTTGCATGAAATCTCCACCTCGGCATACATGGTTGACATTTGCATGGGTTGTCGCGTCGATATGCACATTGGTTGTCTACAAAATCTTTATGGGGAAAAAATATTGGTTCTATATGGTACGGTAGAGAAAACATGAATAATTAATTAAACAAAGGAATAAAAGTTAGCAAATGAAACAACAAACACGTATAATAGATTAATCAAAATCAGAGATAAGTGCGTCGTCGACGTCGTCCTTGTTGGGACGTCGACATCACACGTAACTACATATGGATTAATCGATTGAGATAGCATCATAGCACTATTAACATAAGGGGGCGCGTGATGGAACAAATAGCTACGAACAAGAAATTCAAGATGAGAATAGAGGAATCAAATAAAGATTTGAGGCGCGTAATCGCTCTCTTTTAGACAAGATTTCTTCTTACCAGTCGAAACCTCGTATAAACAATGAGATTAATCAAAACTTGTCTTCAGGATACAATCAAGTCTCTAATAGTTGTTGGATGATGTATGTGTAACACAACTCCAACCAAGAACACTCTTTGAAGAACTTTTGAGAAAATGATGCTTTGACTCAAGAATAAACTTTGATTCAAAATCCTTTTATGTTTCAATATTTCTCAATGTATTTTGTACGTACTAGATCACTTTGATTTATAGAAAATCAAGAGATTTGGTATCTATCCTCAAAGAGGTGAGTTTTAGTGGGAATAGGTACCAAAAAACGGACAAAAACGGACCAAATAACACCCTAAAGTCGCACCAATTTGTTCGACGCCATGGCGCCGACCCGGCGCTTCAACGCCCAAAACAATGTTTTTTCCATGCCTGGCGCTGAGCTTGGTGCCACAACGCGGCGCCATAAAACATCCATTTGTTCTGGCGCTGTGGCGCCAGCCTCAACGTCAGACACATAACTTACAATTTTCCCCCATTTTCAAGTTATATGGATATATAAATTGAAAATTACACTTAAAAATAACACGACAAAAAAACACATAGCATCATTCAGAAATCGATACATAAATGAGAAGTGTCTTTTGGACTTGAACTTTTCACTTAGTGTAAACACTTCAAAGTTTTATCAGGTACTATGGTGAACATATCTTGAACCAAAAACCCTTGCGACAAAACCGAAAATATCACACACCAATTTCATGTAAGTAAGAGTGTTTTGCTGATTGCACATTATGACCTTGTGCAAATCTTGACTTTCTTGAGTGCTCTAGAGTCAGTTAGGCTCATAAGAAGCGGCCACACTTCTACACCCATATAGGTAAATCTACTTAAATGAATCTGCGAGTCAGTCTATTTGACTTATTAGGACCCTATTGTCAACCTTCGTCATGTAGAACCAACACTAGAACCAGGAAGGGACCTTTTATAATATAAATTTTATAGTGTTCCGTAATCTTCACTTGACTTTTAGTACCACATTGAACTTATTCTGTATTTTCAAGAATTAAGTTGGATTCTCATCAAGTGACGATCGAATTAGGCAAACCTAAGTCCCATTTCTTTCGATGTCTGAGACACCATATCTCTAACAAGACCCTTTGTTAATAGATCTGAAAAATTCAAATTCTTGTTAGATTCCCCGTAATCGATTGTGATAACCCCATTTTTGAGTAATTATCTCAAAAGATTATATCTTAGACAAATATGCCTTGACTTCCATTATAAGTCTTGCTCTCGACTTTGTAAACATTCCATTTTTATCACAATTGATCATTATATTTGGACATGACTTGTTCCATAATGGTATTTCCCATTAATAATTTTTCAAAGTCACTCCAATTCCTTGCATTTGTTAGGGCGCCATTAATTTACGATTCAACTATGAATCACAGCTTCTTTGGGCCCCCAAGAAAAAATCGTTCTTCCTAGCATATTAATACCCGAATGGATGTAACTCTTGCAATTGGTACTCAAGTAAAAAAGTAATCAATGCCATATTTTTGTTTGTAGCCCTTAGCCACCAAACAACCCTTGAACTAATTATTTATAGTTCTATTGGCATTTAATCCCATTTGAATACTTAATTGCTCCAAATTGCCTTTGATCTTGGTAAGAAATCAATAAAACCCAAGATTAATTCAATAGAATTGAATTGATCATTTCATCATTGATCGCTTCTTTTCGAAAAAAACAAAGCATCCCTTGATGAAGAATTATGTTGAAACGAAACACGATCACATTTCAAATTAAGGACAAATCTCATTTGTTCCTTAACTTCTCATATGCTTCCTTCGAAAAAATAAGTTAACACAAAGATTTATCTATCCTTTGTCTTCTACTTCTCCTTACTTTCTCATTTTTAGTAGGAGGATTCCTTGTTCATTAGAAGATTTTGAAATCAAATCTTCTAGATTCCGCGACTATTCCTATTAGAAGAGTCTCGACACAACTCTTCTAGATTCCCATGATATGATTTTAGAAGCATTATTGCACAAACTATATATCAAATATATCCATAGATTTATGCACTATCCTTAATATAAGGCACATCATTAGTTTGTATAAGATAGTTAATTATCTATCATCCTTAAAAGCTTATGAATCATATTAATTTCAATGATATTAATGTCATGCATTACAACAAGATTCAAATCTCAATATTGATGTCATTAGAAGAAAATTTATGGAAAAACTCTTCTAGATGTCCGAGATTGAAATCCTCATCCATATGCTTTGAATATACTAAGATCAAAGAATCCAACACCACCATATATATGTAAAACATATGTGTAGTATATAACATGAAGTATTAAAAAATATTTGCATCAATATCAATGTATAACATGTACATATTATATCACATGCAATATTTTAAAGTCATTTCATATACTTTGGTAATGTTTCTGTGTATAACTACCCATCAATAAAACTAAAATGCATTAAAACATTCATGATGTTGGAGTCATTTCATGATCAAACAATATGAATACGTGTGATTATATAAGACAAACCAATTGTGTCTTCAACACGTGATCACCAAATTAAGTAATTAATGCATCATATCCCATACCTGGACTTGTAAATCTCGCTAGATCACAAACCTTTACAATCCACTTCATTTGAATCATCCAGAGTTGGTTCAATGAGGGTCTCAAGTACATCATCAAGGATGTATGCTAACTTGAAAGATGTGAGAAAGAACATCACTTTCTATTGCCATCGAGTGAAGTTGTCGCCTTCAAACCACCATTCTCCTTCGTTTGTGCAATTTCGTCCGATGTCGAAGAAGCCATTGTTGAAGAAATCTTGTCTAAATTTTTTTGGAACAAATATCTTCGAACAAGAAATTCAAGATGAGAATGAGGGAACCAAACAAAGACTTGAGGCACGTAATCGCTCTCTTTTAGACAAAATTTCTCTCTACCGATCGAAATCGCGTATACACAATGAGATTAATCGAAACTTGCCTTCATGATACAATCAAGTCTCTAATGGTTGTTGGATGATGTGTATGTAACACAACTCCATACAAGAACACTCTTTGAAGAACTTTTGAGAGAATGATGCTTTGACTCAAGAACACACTTTGATTCAAAATCCTTTTGTGTTTGAATGTTTCTCAATGTATTTTGCACGTATTAGATCACTTTGATTTATAGAAAATCAAGAGATTTGGTGTCTATCCACAAAAATGTGAGTTTTGGTGCGAATAGGTACCAAAAAATGAAAAAAAAATGCACCAAATAACACCCAAAAGTAACACCAATTCATTCTGGGCACTATGGCGTCGACCCGACGCTTCAGCGCTCAAAATAGTGTTTTTTTTTTGCCTGGCACTGAGCTTGGTGCCACAGCTTCAGCCACAAAACTTACAGTGCGTACATTAGCGAACACATATCAAAATGCACATCGCATTCGGATATGTGTGCGATGTGTGCATAATTCTCCTAACTTCAAATAATTATCTAATTATATTTATAGATGTATGCATGTTATATGTAACAACTGTTTCATTAATGTCGTTATTTATCTCATAATTTCAGACATGAACGCTAGCTCGGATCCACGTGGACACCGTGGGTAGGCTAAGACGCACGTTGACCTAGGTACACTAGTAAATTGTGTGTTGTATTGTTTAATTGCAATGCATTTTATGAAATTATTTGTTAATCCATCGCATGTGTATATGTTGAATGGTTATGTCGTGCGAGGTTATGTGACGGGTAGTCGCCTTGAAGTGCATTTCAATGCGGGTATCGAGAGGCGAAGTACGGGTACATTAGGGAACTTGACTAATTCATGTTAATATGACCAAGTAATCAAATAAAATGGGTAATGTAACCATATTCTAAGTCAATTAAGAAATTTGAATAATAAGCAAAGGTGCACCTCGAAATGCGTATCTAGACGCAGGGCACTGAATATCGGGTAACCGAAGGTTAGTGGGACTATGAGTTGGTTAATTTTGATAAATAAAACACTAACCATATGTTTTGATAATGCTTAATATAATGCGAGTTAATTAAATGAAGATAAGCCTATAGTTTGAACTAAATAAGGAGGACCATGAGATAGACATCTAGATGATCATAATAAGAGATACAAGGAAGGGAGTGTGCTATTGGAGTTATTAATGGAGTCATCGGTGGTGTGGGACATCATATTTATGAACCATAAGATAATCCTCGAGATACGTACGCACATTTGATCTTAACCAAAAACATATATATAGGAAGTTAGTGGATTTTTTAAAAAACCACTCAAACAAATCCATGCAAAACCAGTAAAAACCAGAGAAAAAAAAAAAGAAATTCAAACTGGAATTTAACACCTTGGAGGACAAATCAAGTGATCCAACTTAGGTAATCATCTTCCTAATCTCCTACACTCTTCAATGAACCCATTTTTAGTATGCTTTAGTAAAATTCGAGTTTGATGATTATACCTCTTGTTTTTAGTGAAACCTTGATGAATTACATGTTTATAGATCATTTTATAGAGAATTTAAAACTGATTTAGTTGGAATTGGTGTTTTTATGGAATTGGAAAATTTGGTAAATTCATGAGATTTAGTGAATTTGAGTCAAATTGTTGTTTTGAGGTTGTTCTAATTGTTGTTTTGGGTTAAATTGATACGGATATGGTATAAACCAGGTTAGAGTAGCTAATTGAGAGGGGAAAGACAAATCCTTGACTTGAGGATTATGTCACATAAAGCAATTAGCGCGCTAACTGGGTTGGAGTTAGCGCGCTAATCGTTATGGGTTTCCAACTGTTTTTCAAAATGAAGAACAGTAGCGCGCTAGACAGATTTCCTAGCGCGCTAACTTCACCTAGCATGCTAGGTAGACCCATTATCATGCTAATGATAGATAACATATGAATTTAAGGGGCTATTTTGATGATTTACAACTAAAACCTAACTAAACACTTGAAAATAGTCTAAATCTATAAAATTGAGCTCCAGGGACTTAGGAGACCGTAGCTCGGTACCAGGGAGCTTGTCGGGTCGGATATGAGAGTCTAGGGAGGTCGGAGAGCTGTTTGAGTTTTGTAAAACTCAATTGAAGAACTCTGAGTATTTGATTTTGTTTTAAATTTCATTTCTATCATTTCCTTGTTGTTTTACTATTCCATTTTGTTACTTGGACGAGGGTTGAGGTTACTCCCCGGATTTTCCTGGTTGTGTGTTCATGATGCACTGGACTGTAGCACGTGTGACTCGACCCTCAATGAACGTCAACTTGAGCTTGCCCTTAGTGTATGTGTCGGTGACTCAGCGGATTTGGCCAACACCGCGAGGGACTAAGTGTCAGGCTAGTTGGGCGTGACTACTGGTGAGAACTTGGTGACTCGAAGTACAGTCTAGTCCATCTGGAGCGAGCACACGCATTTGTTAGCTTAGCTGTTATCTATTCATGCGATGAGCCATTTACAATTGTTTGTCTTTACATTCCGCATGTTATTTGACAATACTTCTTGCATTTCCTTACTTTATTTATGTGAATGTTCAGAGGGGTTCCTTGGGATTTTACTTACTGGGCTCGTTTTCTGTCTTTTTGTGATGATTGAGTGCGATCTTAGTACTGTAGGGGCAAGGGGATCTTAGACGACTACATATGATTGCCCACCGTCGAGGACCTACTAATACGTGCTTATTTTGATATTTTGTATTATTTTGGGTATTGGGGGACTTTAGATGACACGATACATGTATATATACCTTGTTTATGGTACTGTCATTTATATACAAAGTACTTTTTCGGGTTTTCCATAGTAAGATTTGCTCTCATGAATAATGTTTACCATGCTAAATAACTTATTCTAATTGTATCAATTAAGGCTTCCGTTAATTTATGTTAACCAGTAAAATACAACCCACAAGTATGGTTAGACATTAGAATAAACTGCAAATTATTGAACTTAATAAACATTTAAATACTTAAAGAGAATAAGTTAAGGAAATACATATAATCTACTAACTAATTTGATAAAACACACGTGGACATGAATTTCGAGACAAGAGGAAGACGGGTAGGTGCCGAACATGTGTAGTTAGCCCCACCGGGCAAGGAGTACATGGAGACATGTCACCCCGAAGCGGTAGGGCCGCCACATTATGATCAAATAATTTAGACACGCCCAACTTCAAAGTCTTCAGGTTGATTTTAAGATATAAAGTAGTTGGACATGAATGATTTATGCACTTATTCCTTGAAGTCTCTACCACCACTTTATTTATGAATTAATTAAACTTCATTTTTTGTTCAAAAATTGTATTTTACATCAATAACTGTTATATATATATATCAAATGTGCATATAAATCTATATATATATATATATATATATATATATATATATATATATATATATCAAATGTGCATATAAATCTTTGTACATATTGTTCCATTTATGTCAAGTTACATGAAAAATGTAATTTGAGGTGCATCGATTTCACGATTATATATGTAAGAAAGGAATTTCCAAGCAGTACCTAAATTTGTTCATGGGGTTAGATACTCTCCGACTTGCCGATTAATGTGAATCAGGCTTAGATTTGAAAAATACTTAATCAATCTGGCCCAACAAAGGCCGCCGGAGCATTTGAAATTAATTAAGATCCAAACTTGCAAACTTATGAAGGAGATTTTTCGAACAGAGAGAATAACTCAATTTGTGAACAAAGAACAAGAACGTACGTGAAACAAAAGCTGCCGGAGCATTTGAAAGATCCAAAATTCACTCGCAAACTTCTAATTAAAGAAGATTTTTCGAACTCAGAAATAACTCAAATCCGGAACAAAGAACAATAACGTACGTAGAACTCACTCTCAGTGTTCTTAATTATTAAATGAAAAATGTACATTAATTCTCATGTTGGGCCTACCCGCACAGATGAGCGCACGTTAAGGCCCTGTGTGTCGATGGTTAATTAGAAGATTTGAACTTAAGTCTCCTTATCCTTAATTAGAGGTGGTCATAAACTTTACCAGCTAAACCACTGCTTAACATTGCTTTAATCTTTAACAAATGATATATCTTATTATAAAGAAATTATACAATATGAATTCAAACAAAAAAAAGAAACTATACAATATAGATCTAAAAATATACTCAAGTCCAGGAAACGATATAGTATATATATTTTTGTGTTGTGCAATTATAAGATCATGATCAGGAGTACCGACAAGATCATATAATTTTTATAAAAACAAATACTATATTTTTATTCAGTAATAATTAAATAAAAACTAGAAATATCAATTAGAAATATTTGATAAAGCAGCCCATGAAGATTTGCTGCTTAAAGGTGAAATTAAAAAGGAATATATAAAGAGTCCTTTTTCGTGAGTGGCAATTGCATTAATTTTTCAAATGGAAACTTAACTAATAAGGACCCCTTTGAGGCCCCTCTTGTAGTGCCAAGGACGTGGTGCTGTGCCCCAACTGTTCCAAGAATATATAGCTTGCTCGCATAATTTAATTTAAACTTATATACGTATAAATATATGCATAGGGAGTTATTCTTTTGAGTACTGTAATTTCAGGTTTGATCTTTTTCTTTTGATAAGAAAGTAACAATTTGCCCCCACTTGAGTTTGAACTTAGGACCTCTTGCTCCCAAACCACGTATCGAATCATTAGGTGAATCAATTGATTTTCAGATTTGATATTAAAATTGTAATTTTGATTTGATGACTAATTAAGGGTCCCAGATACTATGAACCCTCAATTCGTGCAGCTGCTTTCTTATTATTTTTTTGGGTCCACCTAAAACATATATACGACATATATTGAAATCCTCTAGTTTAAAATACTTGATTATTATTGCTCTAAGATATTATTTGATTTAGATTTCAGTGTCTGTGATGAATATGATTAGTCTTGTACGTTTTTGGTTCATAAAACACTATGCATGCACTACAAAACATTATGTGTTTAGCGACATTAATTAACTCATTTAACGACATTAATTAGTGTCTCTAAAAATTTTACCGACGCATCATAAAGTGTCACCATTTGTGTTGGTAAAAGTGATGTCGCCTCATTTTTTTACGACACAAAAAGTAGGTGTTGGTAACATTTATTTAGGACATTTTTGCTATAAGCGTCCTTAAAATGGAGACGTTTGTTGTTTATGTGTCTTTAATTTTAGAATATTTATTTCTTATGCGTCTCTAATTTAGAGAGACTATTTGTATATGCATCCCAAAATTAAAGACACTTGTAAGCTTAGCGTCCTTAGATTGACAACACTTGTAAGCTTAGTGTCCTTAAATTAACAACACTTGTGCACTTAATGTCTCTAAGTTAGCAACGGATGTACACTTAGTGTCTTTAAGTTGACAACAAATGTACACTTAGTGTCTCTGAATTGACAACGCATGTGCGCTTAGTGTCTCTAAATTGACAACGCACGTGCGCTTAGTGTCTCTAAATTGACAACGCACCTGCACTTAGTGTCTCTAAATTAACAACGCATATGCACTTAGAGATCTAAATTAACAACGCATCTGCACTTAGTGTCTCTAAATTAACAACGCATATACACTTTGTGTATCTGAGTTGACAACACATGTACACTTTGTGTCTCTAAATTGACAACACATGTACACTTAATGTCTTTAAGTTGACAACGCATTCATATTTAGCGTCGTCGTGTATATATATAATATCAAAAAAATAATTAATATTAATATAATTGGAAAGAAAATCTTATATATTAATATTAATATTATATTGAAAAAAACCTTACAAGAATATTATTTATCAATATAAAAGAGATTTTTATTTATTTCATTTAAACAAAAATCAAACTAACAATAACACTACAATAACACTTTTTGGGTTAATGAGTAATTACAAAACAATAACACTCATCACTCCAAATTCAACAATAACACTACAATACAAATTTACAAAGTACCAATGAACAATCGTTTGGTCAAGAACTTCCAACCATCTGTCTCTGCATCTTCAACTTTGTTTGTGCACTCTACTAACAAAATTTATAACCCATTGGCTTCAAAATTAAGGTAGCTTACCTACAAATATGTTTCACATACAACCAATTAATATAAGCAATGGATAAAATAAAGAACAAGAAGAAAAAGAGGAAAACAAGAAGAATCAAAAGCAAGTCCTCTAAGACCCCCACCAAATAGTTTCATTCACGTAAGGGCCAGGAGAGGCCTAGCAACACACAAAAAAAGGAGAAGCTTGTCTTCAAGAATGCGAGTTTTACACAAAACAATATTTTTTTAGAATGAACAATAAATAGAGCGGAAAATAAACTTACCCTTCTTTTTACTATAATTGGTGTTGGATGAAGAGATAGTGGGTCTCAAAAGCTTGTAGAAGGAACTTCCATACTTACCTCCAAATAGATAAGCCAACTACTTGCCCCGATTAATATCCACAGTGCAAGTGGTAACCAACAGGAAGAGGACCTTCAAAAATAAACTTGCGACTCTTAAAACTCATGCATGTACAAAAACTTAATTGAGGTAAATAGCATAAATTTCCAAAACACCGAAATTAAAATCACTTCGTGACTGGAGCCCAAGTTCCCAACTAAATTCTATAACTTCTCAAGATAGAACATCTCGCAAATAGAAGAATTAGATAAACTAATATAGGCACTTAATTGGGAAATAAGAATTACCTAATGTTCTTTCAAAATTGATCATAGTTTATCCATTCTAAGTGTCAAGATGTGAGAGTCTTGAAGAGTGATAGTCTTGGCCAAACTTGCAAGCATAAGCGAATGAGTGAAGACTATGAAGACAATATGCATTAATTAATTCCAAAATTAATCATGAAACAACTATCAAAATAATTAGACAACTTCATATATATGATATATATATAGTATGATACTCATCCTTTTAGTTAAAGATGAACCTTAATAACCTCATTAAGTAGTAAAATAAACTTAATATCATATATATGATATATATATGTATTTCTCTAAAACAACATATATTATATATTTAATTATTAGAACTAGAGATCAATAATAATAGTGCAACGACCCGTTACCTTAAGCAAGTGATTATTGTTAATCTGAATCCTAATTAATCTGAGTTAGACTCAAGGTTAAGCTTAGCTTATCTCGAATAACGTGTGCGTAGATTTGCGTGATTGTATTGTATTTGTATGGCATGAATTAGTATTTATGGAAATGATGAGAATTAATTAGCCTATAATTGATGAATTTTGGGACGCCTAATACTGTGAGTGGGTCCAGGGTGACGCACATAGGTTGTACAATAGTGCGCACGCCTTAGTAAGCTCGTCGGCGCACATGGCAAGACTGTAGGCGCACGAATATAGGCATGTATGCATGTATATATATATATATATATATATATTGAAAATAAATAAATAATAAATTGTCAGGCGTCAAATGACACGTGGAGGTCTTAGGTGACACGAGTGAGACGTGGAAGCAGTGTGCACGCCAGAGTGTACTCGTTGGCATGTTCGTAGAATTTAAAGACGTGAAAATGTATAGGTACACATATTTATATATCATATGTATAAATATATATACAAATAAAACATATAGTTAGCAAATCAAATAGATAATACTTGAAATCGTGCTATCATAAGGTGTTGGACGTTGCACAACAAAAAATTGAATGAGATAGCGATGGGAAATAGCGACAGGGATATATTTAGCAACAGGGTAGCGACGGGGCCTATCGTTGACCCCGTTGACGGGTTTAGCGATGAGGGTAGCGATGGCCCCCGTCGCTAATTCTTAGGTAGGAAAATTTCTGCCTAAGGGGGATTGTCCCCACCCACGTGGCGATGGAGCCCTCCACGTGGCAGCGGGTGACTGTGCCATGTATGGTATTAGTGACGGGGCTCACCTTGTCGCTTATCTCGTCGCTATTCTCATGACCCACCTCTCAAAACGTTTCCTCTCCCTGATCTCCTCCCTCTGCTCTTCATCTCATCTCCCTCAATCCTCATTGTCGTCTCTGCCCCTCTCCCTCCCTTACCGTATCTGCCCTATTTCCCTCTCGGTTATTGACCCTCTCCTCTCTTTTCTCGATCTTCGCGGACCCCAAAACCTTAACCCCATCTCGGCCGACCTCTCTTTCCTCTCTGTTTGGCCTCCCTCTCGGCCTCGCCATTAGCCCTACTTGCCGGTGGTCGTCGTCCACCTTACTGCACCGCTGGTCACCGCCTCGCCCCATCGATTTCGGTGCCGCATTCTGCCGGTGTCGTATGTATGATTTACATTAATTTATATATTTTAATTAAAATAAATGTGTGTATATATAGTTGTGATGTTTGTATATTAAAAATGGTTTTTTGGTGAAAAGTAATTTTTTTAATAAAATCTTAAAGTAATCACTTATGTTGATATCTATTACTTTTTAATATTTGTGAAAAATAAAAATGTGTAAATGTGATATAATTAAAATTATTGATATGTATAATTAAAATGATCGATATGTATTTTTTATGCTTGTGTAATGTGCATATAATGTGTTATATTAAAAATGTGTAATGTGTTATAATTTTGGTGAAAAATAATAATTTATGTTTGTATATTTGTTATGCTTGTATGTGATTTTTTATATTGATATGTATTTTTTTGTAATTTGTTATAATTTTGGTAAAAAAAGTATAGTATGTTGAGTTGAATTAAGATTATTGTTAAAAATATATAAACTTAAATGATGTACACTTCCCTAAGAAAACTTCGTATAAATGAAAAAATTAATTAGAAAAATTAAATTTCAATTAGGACAAAAATAAAGGATTAATAATATTATATATATACACAAACATAAAGCATTTTAAAATTAAATAAAGAAGATATATGTTAAAAAATAAAATATATAATTGATTGATATATATATATGAATATATAACAATGCTTTTATACTATATATATATAAATACTATATGTAATGAAAAAAACTTAGTTAAACACAAAAATTTAAAAACAAAATAAAGCACTTAAACACATACATACATACATACATACATACATACATACTAGTTTCTAGAACGTGCTACGCACGCTTGAACCTGCTCGCTGCGTTCGCGGAAATTTAACTAATCTAATATTCTATTTTTATATTTCAAAAATATTTATTAATATAATATTTCGTTTAAACGTATTTATATACTCTTATGGCATAAAAAGACTAAAATTATGTTAACAACAAACAAGATAATTTTGTTGAAATTTTGAATTTTAGTAATTAAAACATCATTAGTAGATTATTTCCTACTATATGTTTGATAACGAGAATCATTTTCATTACCATACATAAATTAATCTACAAATAATGAAGTATATATATAATCCTCCAATGTGAAACAAAAAGTTAAATATCCTAAAATAATTATTTTAATTATAATATAAACAAGAAGTGTATAAGAAGATATTTTTAGACTAATATCTATCGTATATTATATTTCTTTTGAGAAAACCAAATACTATAATATATTTAGTATAGTAAACTTCTATTTGAGATTAGTAAACAACATACAAGGTCAAGTAGTAAATTTCTATATATGTATATTAATTTTTTTTGAAAACATATATGTACATTATTAAGTTCTTTTTTTAATATATATATATATATATATTAAGTTATTTTTATGTTATTTATCAATATGTCTATAGTAAAAAAACTCAATTCAAATAATATATTTATCATTTTAAATCTAATTTGAGTTAGTTATCATTTTATGATTCAGTTATTAAATAAAATAATTGTTAGAAAATTTATAAAAAATCGAGAAACATATCAATGAATCTTATTACTTAAAAATTTAATTTTAATGTATATTTTTTATTTTTTTTTTTATTTTTAATAATTTCATAGCTTGTTCCACCAAATTATATAAGTATATAGTTTGGTATTAATTGTTGATTTCCAAAGACAATAGATTACACTACCATTTTTAAACTTATGTTTATTACATTTAATTTGAACCGTTAGATTTTCATCTAATGGTCATTATAGTAGTTCTCATGCCATAGATATCAAAGTAGAAGTTCCCATATATTTTGATGGTGATCTCCATCCTTTCGTGACATAGTAAAGTGCCAAATAAGCATCACCAATTCGAAATATTCTGATAATGTGACAATGGTGGGCCACCATAAATCTTGGCTATCAGGTGATCACGACATATCACACTACTCATTGTTGAGATATAAAATTCCTAATATTACTAATATCGCCTATTTAATAGGTAGTTGATTAAAAAGAAAATCAACTTTTAATAAGTAATTAAGGGGTAAAAAGATAATTCAAGTGATGAAGGAATCTTTTGATATTCGTGCTTATATATATATATATATCTACCTATATATTCTACCTATATATTAAAAGCACGAATAGAGAAATTTCCTTCGTAACTTGAAATTATAAAATTGCCCTTTTATATTTTCGATCCCCTTACATTTTTGTATTCGGATGACTATTTTAACTTTTTTTTGAATAATGATAACTATTTAACTAATTAAACTCAAACTTATCTTAATTATGGTTGTATATCTAAAGTGAAATATAGAACTCTAGAATTTTAATTTATTAATATGTATGTTTAACATATAGTTTTGTACGTTTCTTCTAAAAATATGTCATTGTATATTAAATAGCCAATTTCCTTTTATACTTATTAAATCAACAAAAAATTGATTTGAAGTAAAACAATGTATTTCATTTAAATTAAAACTGTATCCTATTTCAATTAAAATTAATTATTCTATTCAAAAGTGTATGTGTTGTATACTATAACTAATTAATATAATAAGCGATGTAATACATTTGCACTTTTCGAATAATAACAATTTGTTGGAATATTGTATTCCCGCGCCGCGAGCGTAGCGAGCGGATTCGTTGGTGTGTTTGGTGTGTAGCACCTAAGAGAACTAGTATATATATACACACTATAAGGATGTACAAATTATATTATATATACAACTTATACTATATATTAAACACTTAATAATTAATAATTATATACAAATAAATAACATCTATAGGAACCCTTGCATGCATTCCTTACTACTCCATCATACATATCCTTAATAGTGTCTAAGTATTTAGCATGCACTAATTTTCTTTCTAGAACCTACCAAAGAACATCTATAGGAACCCTATCATATACATTTTCTAAATCTACAAATACCATATGAAGATTTTTTTTTCTTTTCTCTATATTTTTCCAACAATCTTCTTACAAGGAAAATCACCTCCATAATTGACTTCCTAAACATGAAACTAAATTGATTATATGATATTATCGTTTCTCCCCTTAGTCTATTGTCAATTATCCTCTCCCAAAGTTCCATAGTGTGACTCATAAGTTTAATTCTCCGGTAGTTTGAAAAACTTTGAATGTCTCATTTGTTTTTGAAGATTGGCACAGACTTTCTTCTTCTCCAATCTATTGACATTCGTTTTGATTTTAGAATTTTGTTGAAAAGTTTTACTAACCAAGTCAATCCAATCTCTCCTAAGCATTTCCAAATCTTTATGGGTATTTAATTAAGGCCACTTGTTTTCCTTATTTTCATCATTTTCACTGCCTCTTTAACTTTTGGAATTCTAATATTGCATGTATAGTTTACATTTCTTTCTTGGTGTGAATTTTCATTTACTATAATATCAACTTAGCCATCATTAAATAAACTATCGAAGTAACTTCTCCATCTCTCCTTAATATCATCTTCACTCGTTAAAATATTTTGATTTTCGTCATTAATACATTTTATATGACTTAGGTCTTGTTTCTTTTTATCTCTTAATTTGGCTAGCCTATACGTATATTTTTCACCATCTCTATTATCTAACTTTGTATATAGATCTTCCATGAAATTTGTTTTAGCTTGACTAACTACATTTTTAACTTGTTTTCTAGCTTCTCTATAGTGATTGTACGCATCTTCATCTTGACACATATTTTTCTTATACATCTATCTTTTTGTCATAATTGCTCTTTGGACATCCTCATTCCACCACCATGCTTCCTTTTTTGGTGGCCCAAAGCCTTTAGATATACCTAATACGTTTAATGTTACTCTCCTAATGCAACTACTCATTTCTACTAAACATAGCTCTAATTGAAGTCTAATCCGATCAGCGGATTAGAAAATCTATTTATCCCAATCTATAGTTCTAAAAGATGTGATTTTTCATCACAAGGCAACAACCATACACAATAACAATATACTAAAAGATCAGCTCATTTGGATAAGTACGTAGGGAGTTATGTCTTTAATAATTTTAGTTTCAAAAATCTTCTACTACATTTTATCACCTATTTGTATAGCACTTTTAAACATGAAAACATTTGAATTACAACATATCTAGTTAAGCAAAGTTGTTCCTCTTTGAGTAAGCTTTCAAATACCACCAGTTTGAATCGATTTGGATCTAAAATGAGCAAGTTATGACCAAATTACATAGATTAATCCCTAATACAACATGGATAAACTCAGTTTTGGTCGTACAACTTCAAAAATTCATATATTTATGATTTCAAAACCAAATTAAGAACTTTAATATAGTTGGATTATCAACTTGAAATGAGGGATCCAAATATATAAACCAATTGCAAAATCTTAACCACCTACCATTTGAATTTGACAAAAAATTAGAAATGGTTTCAATTAAATAGGGAGATATGTACCTAGTTTGATGAACACCTAGCTTAACTTGATCTCTCCTTCACCAAACCCATTTTGGTTGCTAGTCTTCTTCTTCCTCCAGCCCTTCTCCTTCTCTCCAGTAAGTTTTCTTCTCAATTAAGAAATGAAATGAAGTTGATTTGGTTGTATGAGTTGATTACTAGCTTTATATAGTAAGTGGATATGGTTAATTAATAACCATTGATCTCATTGTGCACACGTGTCTCGAGGCTCATCTAGTGATACACCTATTAACACATGTCCCACTAACTCATGCTATGTTATACCAATATGTAACTCCATTGGTGTTGAGATGAGTCAATACGTGTCTCAATGAAATCAAGTGGCTATTGTTTTAGCTTACTAACTAAGTCATACTTAATATATTATCAATCATAGCCCATTTAAATCACTCTAAAAGCTATATAAGACTTATGCCAACTTACCATATCACTCTCTACCTCGATCCCATGTCGGCACTCAACTCGAGGCGCATTCCCACACACGTATCGACACTTATTCATAAGTAGGAATGACTTAGTAGTCTACATGTATACAAAACACTAGACATACATCTTAACAAATATAACATATAATTGGGCCATCTCGCTTCGGTCACAACACGTATCTCGATGCGGGTCCCACGTCACAGGTCATTTGATCTTGATTAAAAGATTAAACTAGGATTAGAAATTTAGGCCATGACAATTCTTCCCAACTAATGAAAATTTCGTCCTTGAAATTAAACTTAGGCCTTGTTTGGTTCATTTCTGCTAACTTAGAGTGTTAGTTGAGAGTTATCTCCTTGGAGTTAACTCCTTGGAGTTAATATTTTCATGTTTGGTTCAACTTTAAACTTGTAGGGAAGTTTCAAATTTTTAAACAATAAAAAATATGAATTGAAATAAATAGCCTTCAAACAAGAGAGAGATGGGTAATAAATGAGTCATTAATGAGGGGTAATTGTGTCCACAACTCTTGGGAGATAACTCTCTAGGGAGGTGGTGGGGAGATATCTCACACCCTAGGGTGTAAGTTGGGAGATAACTTATAGGCAAGTTGGGGAACCAAATAAGATTAGTTCCCAACTCCTTGTAAGTTATCTCTCGGGAGATAAATCCACCTCTAACTAAATAAGGCCTTAACTTATAATTATACCTGACTCGAAGATGTACAAAAACCTATCGCACATATAGTATTCTCATTCCCAAGTAAGTTATGAGTCTCCATGGAACTGCCACTTAACTAACACCTTCGCGATAGACTTGCCTCTCAATTGTTGTACCCTCTGGTCTAGGATCTATACGGGTTGCTCCTCATAAGATATGTCATCACTCAGATCAATGTGACTCAAGTCAACTGTCGGTCTTTTGCCTTCGACTTGGCTAGTCGAAGCATAGAAATATAAAACACTGGATGAATCGCCAACATCTGTGGAGGTAAATCCAGTTCATAAGCAACCTTTCTAACCCGTTTCTTGATTTTGAAAGGCCCGATAAATCTCGGTGCTAACTTGCCTTTCAAACCAAATTTGTGAAGACCCTTCTGAGGAAAAACCTTTAGATACACTAAAGCTCCCTTATCATACATGAGATCGTTACGATACTTATCTACATGCTTCTTCTGCCTCTCCTAGGCTCCCTTAAGCCTCTGGCGAATCTGTCGTACATTCTTTGTGTAATCAATAAAAATTTCAGGCCCTACAATGTCTGGATCCTCTGGTTCATCCCAACAAGATGGTGAGTGACACGGTCTGCCATATAATAACTCAAATGGTGCCATCTCAATGCTAGCCTGATAACTGTTATTGTATGCAAACTCACACAATTGTAGGTACTACTCCCATGATCAGCCAAACTCAAGTACACAAGCCCTGAGCATATCTTTGAGAGTCTGAATCAACCTCTCAGTCTGCCCATCAGTCTGAGGGTGAAAAGCTGTACTAAACTGTAGGTGTGAACCATACTGCTCCTGCATACTCCGCCACATCCTGGACGTATACATAACATCTCTGTCTAACGTAATAGTCAATGGTACCCCATGCAACCTAATAATCTCCCTCTCAAACAATACACTTAGCTGGTCAAATGTGTAATGAGCTACAACTGGTATGAAATGGGCAGATTTTGTCAATCAGTCCACAATCACCCATATATAATCATGTCGATGGATAGTCATTGGCAATCCTCTAACAAAATTCATGGCTATATCTTCCCACTTCAATCGTGGAATGGGAAGCGGTTGTAACAATCTTTCAGGTCAATGATGCTTTGTTTTCACCTATTGATAAACTTTGATACGTCCGCTTTCACCTTAGGCCACCAAAAATGTCTCTTCATGTCATAGTACATTTTGGTCTTACCTAGATGAATAGTGAATCGAGAATGGTGTAAACCCTTAAGAATCTCATCTCTTAGCTCTGCCACTGTCTGTATCCATAATATGCCCCTGAATCTCAAATAATCATCCGTCGTCTCTGTCCAGTTAGTACACTCAGTACTTTGGGCTAACTCACTGAGTCTCGGGTATAAGATGTCGACTTTCTGTCTCTTTAACACTCTATGAGTAGACATTATCGGAAGCCTCATTTGTGCACAAAAATCATCACCCGAGTATTATTAGGAATATCTGATTGAGTCATCATCGCCGCTGCCTCGAGTAATCCATACTCATTGTCATATGACATCTAACAACCTCGACATCTCTAACCAGCATCCTACTCAGTGCATCAATAACTACGTTAGCTTTTCTTGGGTGATATTCTAGAGAAAAGTCATAGTCCTTCATAAATTCCAACCATCGGCGCTGTCTCATGTTAAGCTCTTTCTGTGTGAAGAGGTATTTCAAACTCTTATAATCAATATAGAGTGTGAACCTCCCTCCATACAGATTGTGTCTCCATATCTTCAAAGCAAACATTACCACTCCCAACTTTAAGTGATGAGTGGGATAGTTTTTCTCATGTATCTTCAGCTGTCTAGATGCATAAGCTACTGTGCCTCTATCTTGCATCAACACATAACCTAGACCTGTATGAGAAGCATCTGTATATAAAATCCATGTCCAGCCTTTAATAATATCAACACTGGTGCGGTAGTCAACAATCTCTTTAGCTGAGCAAATACCTCATCGCATTCCTCAGACCAATGAAACTTGACGTCTTTCTATGTCAATTTGGGAATCGGTGAAGCGATCTTCGAGAAATCCTTCGCGAACCTGCGGTAATATCTTGCTAACTCTAGAAAACTCCTGATCTCCGTAACTGACGTCGGCACTAGCCAATCCATTATAGCCTGAATCTTGGCTGATCTACAACAATGTCTGCTGCTCCAATAACATGTCCCAAAAACTTGACCTTTGATAGCCAAAATTCACACTTACTGAACTTGGCGTATAGTCTATGCTCCCTCAAAGTCTGCAACGTCTCTCTGAGGTGTTGTTCGTGATCTTCTTGAATCCTCGAATTTATCAATATATCATCAATGAAAACTATCACGAAGCAGTCAAGAAATGGTCACATTACCCGATGCATCAAATCCATAAACATGGAAGGAGCGTTAGTCAAACCAAACGACATGACAGTAAACTGATAGTAGTAGGAGCTGGCAATGCAGGTCTGACTGGTGGTGGCAGTGGGGGTATACCAACAATAGTCTACAATGGTGTAGGACATGATACAAAGGGTCCAACTGTTGTAGATGTCCCTGATCCCTGGGAACCTCTATCCCATCTCCTTGGTTCTTTGCCCCTCTGTCTCCTCCTTTTATACTCCGCAACCTAGTCATGTGTCAACGTTGGTACTAGCGGTGTCCCATCGGCAACTCTGCCTAAATAATAGATCTCGTAAGATAGTGCACACTTGTAAATCTCTCCTAAAGTCTTGGCACCTGAACTGACTACATAAAATACAATATCTGGCCTCAGCCATCCCCAAAGTGGTACACATCATCCGAATCCTCTCTCACTTAATCTCCAGTGAACTGCCTCAGATAACCGTATTTGTCTCTGTAACTTATCACCCACTCATTAGCTCCCTGTATCAGGTTCATGAATTCCTTCCTCAACATCTTCATCACTGCAGGTGGGAAGTACTACAGGTAAAACTTCCTCTTGAAGGCATCCCAAGACTCAAATCCTCCCTCACAAATTCTCCCTCAGAAGCTATCATCGCACATAACCAAACATCGACACGTCTCTGTAGAGTGTACGAAGAAATCTCAGCTTGGAGTCTATCCTCGATCCTCAAGACTATGTAACTTCTCCTAAGACAAAACCCACTTCTCAATCTTCTCAAAGTCTTGCAAACCATTAAAATAGATTGGCTTCAGTATGATGAAATCTTTCACCAACTAAACATTTGCCGACGAGCTAGAAGACGGAGGTGTAAAAGACGGTGTAAAATCTATCTCTATGGCTGAAGCTGCTATCATCGGTACAGTTTGTACTACTGGCACTTCTGTGGGTAATATGGAAGTAGTCGTAGTAGTAGGGGCTGGTGTTTGTGCTGATGGAGCAAAACGTGCACTCATCCTAGCCATGAACTTTGCTAACTGATGTCCCTGAGCACCTACTCGTTCAGATAGCCTCTGAAAATCATCGATTGATGGTATAGAAGGATGGCTGCCACTCGCATCTACATCCCCGTTATCGCATCAATCCACCATCGGTGTTTGCAAGTTGATAACGAACTCGAATCAGCTACTACGTAAATAACGCATATATAGATATAGAAAACTAACATGTACAAATAAAACATCCCCATCTCACTTTCACTCACTTCCCAACTAATGGTTTCTAGGCAATGATCATCTAGTTTTCCAAAACTAAGATTTATGTTTTCTTGTTTAAATCTTTATTTGTTACTCATTGGAAAATTTAGGCATTTTGCTACACATTGTAGCTTTGGTATCACCTTATGGAATGAATATTTTCCAAAATCCTAAGCTCTATAAACTTAGGCTCTCCTAAGCTTTATAAACTTAGAATATGATACCACATTTGACTATGGTATCTCAACTTTGGAAAATTCCATAAACTGTCCATAATATTCTAGAACTTAGGCTATTCTTTAATTAGGGCACCGCCCGGCCTAATCCCGTCATTAAGCCCTAACCTCACCTTGTAGAACTTAACACGGAACTAGTCAGCCTTTTCAAAATCATTTACCTACTTACAAATTATAAGTTCAACATGAGTTTTAATATCTTATGTCATATAATAAATCAGAGTGAATTAAAATTTTGCTTACTTAAAATTTTATTCGGCGGAAGCCTTACAAATTAACGAAAGCATTAATGTGATACTTAACAATCGTGGAAAAACCAGGGAATAAAGATCACATGTATATATATAAGAAAACGACGATATATAATAACATGTGTCTGGTCAAGGTACTAATCACTCAACCCATAATATACAACCACAAAATTCTATGATAGGCATATAAAAGTAATACATCAAGAAACAAAACCTACAAAATCGGCGTAGCAGCACTCCACTGGCTCAAAGGTAGTCACATATGTTCTCTTTACCTGGCCTGCTACTTGATGGATCTACACCCATCGTCATAAAAAGGACGGTAAGTACATGAAAGTAGAAAGTAATACTGAGAGACATTTGTTCACATTTCCAAATATGCAACAAGTATCAAAATGCATAATAATAGCAACTATGTTGAAAGAAAATCATGCAAAGAGATCATTTAGTTAAAAAAATTAAACTGACACTAGGCTAAGTAGTATTGATCTAGGGCCGGTCGGCCGGGAGTCCGATCCCAATGCGTATTCCACTATATGTATAGATGGAGATGTGCTCTACATCTGTATGAAGGTTGTAATTGCACTGGTACACATTTATAACTATCCCAAATGCCAGTCATCTGAGATGTATACTTGCCAACAACCCCGATTTATAACTCGTGAACTCACCCAAGTTTTGCTTGCCAACAACCCCAAGTCTCATACCCCTTATGCTGCGCAAGATAGTGGATAAATCTTGATCACCCTGGAAAGTCTAGTGACCACCGTGTATCGGTCGGATTTCTATCATAAAGTGGTCCTAGATACAAGAACTACTTTCATATTCAAATAACAACACAATATTGGAATCCAACAAAACAATTGGATACTAATGCACAAATGATATATATTCACAGCACTACGTAATACCTACCTGATAGCATGTTATTTCATTGACCTCATGTATTAACAATCAAAATGATATAGTTCATGATTTGGAGTCAATAACATCATTTAATTAACATATTATGCCATGGAAACAACCTCATGTAATGAGAAATAACAAAAAATCATGGCATATGGAGTACAAAGGTAAATCGGTCCAAATGACTGGAAATGAACATATGAATAGGAATGAAATGTAAATAAATATCTCAATAAGTTTACTTACAATCCACGCAATTTCCTAAGCTACTCTGGTATCCCAACACCTTGAAATTTGTGTTTAAATCCCCGGAACACTTCCCTAGTTTCCTGATATCAAACTAATCTAAATAAGTTGGGTTTAAGTCAGGTCCAATGGGTTTAGGAACCTTAACCCAAAACAACCATTTAAGACTAAACAACATTGAAATTTTAGTCTTACATTGCAGCGCGATTTTAGGCATGAAATTGTCCAAATATCAAATCTTCCACTGCTACAAAGATTTTTGGTCTCTATCTTAGCTTTCCAAAAAGGTTTAGTTTTCAAAATTCCAATTTAAAACAAAAGAAATATCATATTTCTGCTAAACATAGCTCTAATTGAAATCTAATCCGACCAGCGGATTTAGAAAATCTATTTCTCCCAATTTATAGTTCCAAAAAATGTGATTTTTGGTCACAAGGTAGCAACCATACCCAATAACAACATACTAGAAGATCAGCTCATTTGGATAAGTAGGTAGGGAGTTACACCTTTAATAATTTTAGTTTCAAAAATCTTCTACTGCATTTCAGCACCTATTTGTAGAGCACTTTTGGACATGAAAATATTTGAATTACAATATCTCTAGTTAAGCAAAGTTGTTCCTTTTTGAGTAAGCTTTCAAATGGCACCAGTTTGAGTTGATTTGGTTATAAAATGAGCAATTTTTGAAGTTGTAAGACCAAAACCAAATTAAGAACTTTAATATAGCTGGATTATAAGCTTGAAATATGGAATCCAAATATATAAACCAATTGCAAAATCTTAATCATCTACCCTCTGAATTTGACCAAAAACCAAAATTGGTTTCAATTAAATAGGGAGATATGTACCTAGTTTGATGAACACCTAACATAACTTGATCTCTTATTCACCCAACCCACTTTGGTTGCTAGTCTTCTTCTTCCTCCAACCTTCTCCTTTTTCCAACAAGTTTCTTTCTCAATTAAGCAAATGAAATGAAGTTGATTTGGTTGTATGAGTTGATTACTAGCTTTATATAGTAAGTGGATATGGTTGATTAATAACCATTGATCTCATTGTGCACACGTGTCTCGAGGATCATCTAGTGATACACCTATTAACACATGTCCCACTAACTCATGCTATGTTACACCAATATGTAACTCTATTGGAGTTGAGATGAGTCAATACGTGTCTCGATGGAAATCAAGTGGCTATTGTTTTAACTTACTAACTAAGGCATACTTAATATATTATCAATCATAGCCCATTTAAATCACTATAAAAGCTATATAAGACTTATGCCAACTTACCATATCACTATCTACCTCGATCCTACGTCGGCACTCAACTCGAGGCACATTCCTACACACGTATCGACACCTATTCATAAGTATAAATGACTTAGTAGTCTTCACATATATAAAACACTAGACATACATCATTACATATATAACATATACCTAGGTCATCTCGCCTCTGTCACGACACGTATATCTATGCGAGTCCCACGTCACGGGTCATTTGATCCTTATTAAGAAATTAAACTAGGATTAGAAATTTTGGCTGTGACAATAATGTTCTACATAGATTGAGTTATAACAACACTTTTATATTGAAACAAAATAGAGGACTTCAATTTTTGGAAAAAAAAAGTAGCTAGTATTTATATATAGTATATATATATATGAAAGAAAATTATAATAATTTATACTATATGTACTTAAAAACTTTAATTAATGACAAAATAGTACTTATATATAGTATATATACTGAAAAAATAATAATTACACAGAGTAAATCTTAAATAAAATTAATTACACATTTAAAAACTCATACTACATATATATATAAATTGAAATAAAATAGATGACTTAAAAGCAAAGAATTGTGCTAGCTAGTTATATATCGAAATAAAATTATAATAATTTATAATAACGTCTGAAACAAAATAAATATTATGGAAAGTACGTGCGAATGCAACCAATTTGACTAATTAAGGTTAACATTCGACTAAAATATATATAGTGATTGATGTGTACGTGTATTTAAGGTTCTTTTTGTCTTTCGAGATGTGTGAAGGAGGTTACACTCAATTGGAGTTTGTGGCGGTGTGAAGGAGTTCATAAAATTTGCCATGCAACACTGCACCACTTTCTCAATGAAGAGAAAATTCGATGTCCTTGCCAAAATGTCGCAATGAGAAATACTACCGTGTAAATACAGTAGAGCTTCATCTAGTGAGTCGAGGATTTATTCCCTAATGTTATTGTTGGATCGAGCATGGGGAGGAAGAACTATTAAACGACGTGGATTATGAAGATGACGATCTAATGGACGAATATCTTACGTCATATCATTATATGATACACGACCATGCTGGGTCGAATTTCGATTGGAGCCGTGAGGAAGAGCCAAACCTTAAATCCAAACATTTATTTAAAACAAATGACGCAGCGAATGAAACGCTTTGACCAAATTGTGAGAAAATGATAAAACTCTTAGCAATGGCGTGTTTGTTGACGATAAAGTCGAATCACCATATTTTGGAGCAAGCATTCGATGAAATCTTGCAAGTTTGTAAAGACAAGTTCCCTAAAGATAACTGTTTGGTAGATAGTTTTAACAAATTTATAAGTTTAATGCACTGGATGGGTCTATCGTATGAGCGAATCGATTATTGTCCCCAATTATGCATGTTTTATTGGGGTCAGACTCTGAGCTTATGTCTTGCAAGTTCTATGGGGAACTTAGGTTTAACTCCAACAAACGACTGCACAAGACAATGATTTACTTTTCGTTGGCGCCTCGTGTACAACGCTTTGTGTTGAAAGCTACAACAAAACACATGTGATGGCACGTAGAAAACGTAAGAGATGAAGGCATATGCAGCATTGCATTGATTTTATGGTGTGACCCACTTCAATCAAGTGAACCCTACATTCAGCTCCGAGGTTCGTAACATTCGACTTGGGTTTATGCACTTATGGGTTCTAAAAATTTGAAATGACCGACAAACCATACTTCTAGTGGCTGGTGATTTTAACATCGTACAACTTGCCTCCATTGATGTGCATGAAGAAAGAAGTGATGCTCTTAACAGTGATCGATCCTGAACCGACAAATTGGTCGCAAGAAATTGATGTGTTTCTCCAACCGTTGGTGAAAGAATTGCAGAATTTGTGGTATGACGGAGTGCCACCTACGATGTATTGACTAAGACGAACTTTTAAATGCGCGCTGCACTTATGTGGACTATCAACGACTTTCCAGTGTACAACATGTTGTCGGGATGGAGCACGGAAGGGAAGATAGCTTGCCCTTGTTGGATGGATGATACTAACGCTTTCCAATTGAGGTTTAGCGGGAAATGACTTAGTTCAATTGCCACAAGCGTTTCTTGTCGCTATATTCAAAGGAGAGGAAAGACAAGTTTAGTTTCTGTAGAGATAAAATTGTATCAAATAAAACACCGGCCAATAAATCAAGTGAAGATACCTTGCGTAAAATCGAGGCTTTAGGGTTGATGAAAGTTACTAAATTAGGATCGAATGCTATAAACAAAAAAGTCTCAAAAACTAGTGGGTGGAGAAAATAAATCATATTATGGGATCGGAAGACGAACCTTGTCAGACATAACATAGACGTAATGCACATTAAAAAAATGTTTCTGACAATATTTTCAACACAATCATGAATGTGTCAGGGAAGACAAAGATAATGTAAAGCCTAGGGAAGACTTAAAAGAGATTTGTCATCGGCCAAAGCTTCATTACGATCCAATTGCTAGGAAATATCCAAAGGCACGATAAGTGCTAGACAAGCGGAGAAAACAAGTGTTGTGTAAGTAGATTAAGGACTTACACTTCCCTGATAGTTACGCGTCTAACATCGACCACTACGTATATTTTAAGAAGTTGAAGATGCTTGGGATGAAAAGCTGCGATTTCCATGTATTCATGCAACGACTTTTACCGATCGCATTTCAGGATCTATTAGAGGAGGACATATATATTGCAATCAGCGAGTTAGCATTTTTCGTTAGAGATTTAATAGTGAGAAATTTAAATGTTGAGAATCTACAGATTTTGCATGAAAACATTCCAAATATATTGTGTAAGCTGGAAAAAATCTTTCAGCCAAGTTTTTTCGACTCAATGGAGCATCTCCTTATCCATCTGGTGCATGAGGCTATCCTTACTGGGCTAGTACAATTTCGGTGGATGTATCTTTTTTAGAGGTAATCAATTATACTTGTTGCCCATCAATTGTTTCTCGCACACAATCACAAATGTTTAAAATATATATCTACTTCATTTACCTCTATAAATGTAGGTATTCGAAACATTTGAAAAATAATGTTAGGAATAAGGCAAAGGTCGAGGGCTTAAAATGCAATGCTTATTTGCTAGAAGAGACAACTGCGTTTTGTTCTTGTTATTTTGAGGAACACGTCTCCACATTGCACAACTATTCGCTTCGCAATTATGATGATGGAGTCGACCCAACTCAGAATCTTGATGGCAAGTTCTCAATTTTCACCTACCCAGGTCAGGCCTTTAGGAGATCAAAGAAGTGTTATCTCACAGATGATGAGTGTAATGCCGCACACGCATATGTGTTGTTAAATTTTCCTCAAGTCGTTCCTTTCATGAGGTATACATAAATACATTACAATACACATTTATCATGTCAATTGTTTAATAGCCTTATTCTATTCAATCATAATCTTTGATTTCTTTCATCTCCTATTAGAATGTACGTATCGGAGTTGCGTTCCAAATAGTCGAATGTCACACAAAGTGCAATCGATGAACATCTTGAGAAACAATTCTCAACTTGATTCCAACAATCTGCACGTCATTAATAAATGCATATTAACATAATTCTTCATGTTTTGTTATTTAATTAAAAATGAAGTTTATCATAAAAAATGTTTCGACTATAGGCGCCATCGTATATTCAAAATACAACACTTCTAGTGCTTTCGTATGGTCCAAGTCGACTTTGCACTGTATATCACTTGTATCTTGTCAATGGCTACAAGTTTCACACAATGTCACATAGCACAAACAACGATACGTATAGTAGCGGGGTGTGCGTTAGGGTACGAATTACGCATAATATGATAACGACTTCTACGGGCAATTGCAAAAAGTGATACAAATTTAATACAATGGGTTCTTACTACAACAACTCGTTACCTTAAGTTGGTGATTAGTGTTAATCTGAATCCTAATTAACCCGAGTTAGGCTCGTAGTTTAGTCCGACGTACCTCGACTAGTGTGCATGGGTTGTGTGATGATTGATGTTTATATGGAATGTTTGTTGAATTTATAGGTTGTAGCATAAAAATGAAATTTATATACAAGCCTATAATCAAGAAATAAGCAATTAAATAATAAATTGTATGTACACCAAGTGCGACGAGGTCGTGAAATAAATGTGCACACACGAGAATACTAGTAAGCATGTCCGGTGGATTTATTGGCGAGAAAACACACAAAGTATATATTTATATATTATTAATATATAAATATATATATAATAAAACTATAAGTATGGTTTAAATTATATGGATGGTTGGTGTTAGCCCCTCAATAGCGTGACCCGAGTAAGCTGGCTAGGCAGCGGGAAAACCTAGCAATATCCGGGTTTTGGTAGACTCGGAAGGTTTCATGGGAGTTAGTTGCTGGATGGTGCACCATGGATGGTTCGCAGTATAGCGCGCGGAGGCTCGCGCATGCGCATGGGTAAATCGTATGCGGCATGGATGAGGCAGCGTGTATGGGCGTGGACAAGGTCGCGCCTAGGCACGACGCCTAGGCGGGGAGCACAGTGACACCTTGGAACGAGCACGGTTGGGCCTTGGCACGTTCCTTGGCGCATTCCTTGGTGGGAGCACAGTGGCGCCTTGGCATGGGCCTTGGCACGAGCATGGTTAGCCCTTGGCATGTTCTTTGGCACATTTCTTGGGGGGAGCACAATGGCGCCTTGGCACGAGCACGGTTGGGCCTTAGCATGTTCCTTGGCGCATTCCTTGGCGGGAGCACAGTGGCGCCTTTGCACGGGACATGGCACGAGCATGGTTGGGCCTTGGCACGTTCCTTGGCGCATTCCTTGGCGGGAGCACAGTGGCGCTTTGGCACGAGCACGGTTGCGGACCATGGCAGAGAACACGGTGCGCCTTGGCAGGTTCCTTTGGCACGAGCAAGGCCTCTCCTTGGCAGGTTCTTTGGCACAAACAAGGTCACGCCTTGGCACGAGCTAAGTCGCGCCTTGGCATGAGCAAGGTCGCGCCTTGGCACGGGCAAGACATACCTTGGCAAGGGTTGACAAAGCTTGACATGGGCGTTGACCAAGTCAAAGTACGATTGGTCTCATTTCTTGATGTTTCTTATTGGAGTTCGGGGAATGGCTTAACATCTATTATAAGGAGGGGTGACTCTCCTAGGGGTGGCATAGGCAAGGGAGCAAGGAAGACCTTAGAGCTTGCCTTGGGCAGGCATGCCAATGCAAGACCCATGAACAGACCATGGTGCCGGCCACCCCGAGCCGGTGGGACTCGGATCGGACCAAGCCCCGGCTAGCACCCAAGGGTGCCTAGGCGCGCAACTAGGCACCACCAATCAGACCCTGTCCCTCGAGCAAGGCGAACTATAGGCTTGTTCGGACCAAGTCAAATGCAGTTACAAGCGGTTATGTAACTACCTTGGTCATGGCTCCCAGCATGACCAAGGCACGTCCCAACAACTCCCAGGCACTTTGAGCATGTGCCTACTGGCCAGGGGGTCAAAATAGTTATGGAACCAGGTGGCAGCAAAGGAAGGAAATAGTTAGGTAATCTCATTGAACTAACTTGGTTGTTTTGCTATAAAGCCTAGGCATGTAAGCTTGGGAGAGCATGCATGGGATGCTAGAGTTGTAATCTCATTGAACTAAGTAATAAACTTCATTTGTGCCATTGTTACTGCCTCTCAACCCCTTCTTAGATAAAGGATAAAGAGAAGACGAAGAAGTCATAGTCAATCACGTTTTCATTGGTGTGTAGGACTTGCTTCTAACTAAGGCGGTCCTCAGGCACCACGGGTTGGGTTAAGCGAGAAAAATTTCCTTAAGGTAAACCACTTTCTCGAAAGGCACGCGTGACAAATGGTATCAGAGCCTCATTTCGGAGACGATGGCAACTCAGGCAGCAAGTGATCTGAGTGAGAGGGTAGCTCACTTAGAACACATGATGGCAATGATGAGTGTTTCGGTGGAGGCAGTAGAGTCTTCAATGACGGCGTAGCGCATTGAAGGGCTGGAGATGCTGGTGGCTTCCTTGGTGGCTAGGACAGAGTCACAAGAAGCTTTGGTATCCATGTGGAATCCTGATTTAAGGAGTTGGTTGCTGATGTTCGTGCAATAGGTGGAATCACCACCGAGACAGTGGAGAAGATGGTTGTGGAGGTGAGTCTCCTCAAGAGAGTCGTGGGAGGAACCTCAAAGGTTTCTGGTGGGGCGAAAGTGATACCTAACGTGTCGGAGCCAAAGAGATTTTTTGGCAAGCGGAGCGCAAAGGAGCTTGAAAACTTTCTTTGGGATATGGAGCAATACTTTGCTACTGTCCAAATGGAAGAGGACCAAAAGGTCATCCTGACTTCCATGTATTTGGAAGGTGATGCGAAACTTTGGTGGCGAACCAGAGTTGATAATGATCTAGCTGCTGGTCGGCCAAGGATTATGGAGTGGGAGGTCCTAAAACGGGAATTGAAGGATCAATTCCTACCCACAAATGCAGCATGGAAAACGCGGGAAGCCTTGCACCAATTGAAACAGAAATGAACGATTAAAGAATATGTGAAAGAATTCTCTTCTTTACTGCTTGACATTAAAAATATGTCTTAGGATGGCAAGTTGTTCAATTTTACTGCAGGATTGCAAGGATGGGCACAATCAGAGCTGCGAAGGCAAGGTGTGAAGGATTTGTCTAGTGCAATCGCGGTGGCGGATAGCCTTGTAGATTACAAAACTAGTGGTGCTTCTTTTAAATCAAAAGAAAAGAACTACAAGAAGGATCGTGCTGGTGGATCCAAGAAGGACGATGAGTCTTCTTCACAAATTTATGCTAGTGCTAAAGCTTCGATGTCGAAAAGGGGTTGTTTCATATGTGACGGTGATCATCGGGCAAGGGATTGCCCAAAGAAATAGAAGCTGAATGTGATTGTTGTGGATGAACCGGAGGTACAGATTAATCAATTGCAATTGCTTAACACGGTGCAGGGGTAAAAAGCCGTGGGATCAGTGGGGCTAATGTTTGTGGAGGCTCAGATCAATAACCAAACAATGAATGTGCTGATTGACTCGGGAGCCACACATTTGTTTGTTGTAGAGAACCTAGCTTGGAGGCTTGGTTTGCAGCTTGCTGAGAGTGCAAGCATGGTGAAGGCAGTTAATTCAGAACAAAAGAATGCTATGGGCATAGCCTTGGACGTGGGCATTCGAATTGACACTTGGGATGGCAAGGTAAATTTGATTGGTGCTCCGTTGGATGATTTTGAGATCATTGCAGGAAATGATTTCTCGATGGCTGGGAAAGTCTTTGTGATTCCATCACTCCGTCGTGCTTTGTTCAAGAAATGCGAGGCGGGGGCAAAGGCAATACACCAAGGTTGGTGGCACTATAAGTACTGGATAACATGGAGAAATGTTGCTTTAGTGGGCAGCGGTAGTCTAGTGGACAGCCAGAGTTGAGGTATTCGATGAGGGCATCGAACATTTCGGCGGGGGGATGTTTTTTAGCCCCTTAATAGCGTGACCCGAGTAAGCTGGCTAAGTAGCGGGAAAACCTAGCAATATCCGGGTTTTGGTGGACTCGGAAGGTTTCATATGAGTTAGTTGCTGGATGGTGCACCACGGATGGTTCGCAGTATAGCGCGCAGAGGCTCGCGCATGCTCATGGGTAAATCATATGCGGCATGGATGAGGTAACATGTATGGGCATGGACAAGGTCAAACCTTGGCGCGTGCCTAAGTACGGCGCCTAGGCGGGGAGCACAGTGGCGCTTTGGCACGAGTACGGTTGGGCCTTGGCATGTCCTTGGCGCATTCCTTGGTGGGAGCATAGTGGCACCTTGGCACGGCCTTGGCACGAGCACGGTTGGGCCTTGGCACATTCCTTGGCGCATTCCTTGGTGGGAGCACAGTGGAACCTTGGCACGGGCCTTGGCACGAGCATGGTTGGGCCTTGGCACGTTCCTTGGCGGGAGCACAGTGGCATTTTGGCACGGGCCTTGGCATGAGCACGGTCGCGAACCTTGGCAAAGAGCACGGTGCGCCTTGGCAGGTTCTTTGGCACGAGCAAGGTCGCGCCTTGGCAGGTTCCTTTGGCACGAGCAGATTCCTTTTGGCAAGGGTTGACAAAGCTTGATTTGGGCGTTGACCAAGTCAAAGTACGATTGGTCTCATTTCTTGATGTTTCCTATTGGAGTTCGGGGAACGACTTAACATCTACTATAAGGAGGGGTGGCTCTCATAGGGGTGGCATGGGCAAAGAAGCAAGGAAGACCTTAGAGCATGCCTTGGACAAGCATGCCAATGCAAGACCCATGGACGGACCATGGTGCTGGCCACCCCGAGCCGGTGGGACTTGGATCGGACCGAGCCCCTGCTAGCACCCAAAGGTGCCTAGGCGCAGGTAGGCACCACCAATCAAACCACTTGTCCCTCGAGCAAGGCGAACTATAAGCTTGGACGGACCAAGTCAAGTGCAGTTACAAGCGGTTATGTAACTACCTTGGTCATGGCTCCCAGCATGACCAAGGCACGTCTCAACAACTTCCAGGCACTTTGAGCATGTGCCTATTGACCAGGGGGTCAAAATAGTTATGGAACCAGGTGGCAGCAAAGGAAGGAAGCAGTTAGGTGGCTGTTTAGAGCACTACATTGGTGTGGTGGTTTACTTAGTCTCGTGTAATGTAAATAGACAGGTGTCCTCGGTAGTTATGTAACTAATTTGGCTGTTTTGCTATAAAGCCAAGACATGTAAGCTTGGGAGAGCATGCATGGGATGCTAGAGTTGTAATCTCATTGAACTAAGTAATAAACTTCCTTTGTGCCATTGTTGCTGTTCAATCAGGTTTGGTGGAGCGAGTTCCCACTTCAAAAAATAGCAACTCTGCTATGTTTTATTTAGAATTTTCTAAGGTCTTATGGACTAACTTAGGGGTTCTAAATATAGGGTATTAGGCCTATATTAACCATAAATGGTTTGTTCTAGGTGTTGAAACACCGAAAGCTTAAGTGACCGAAAAAGTTAGGGAATTCGAAAAAGGAAACCTAAACTGAGGTAAGTATGGATTCGCTAATTTTATCAATGTTGCATGGATATGTTAGTATATGTAGTTCATATAGTTTATGGACTGAATGAGGGACTATATACACCGTGATGTATTTACTAAATAAAAACAATGTCTAATGTGATCCCCGAGAGTAACTCCTAGAATTGAGATTAGGTTATATAGGATATGTGCTAGGGTTGCAAGTGGGGCAGGGTGGGGTGGGGTTCGTAATTACTGTCCCCCTCCCCGCGGGGTGTGGGGCAGAGAATCCTCGCTGTGCCCCATCAATTTTAATATTCATTCCTTGGTCATTTTGGCACTTAAGTACTACTTTCTCAATTTTATAAGAAACTATTTTTCTCAAATTGAAGGATTAATTTGGATTTGTTTTGTTGATTGAGTTACAAGTTATCATACTTAATTAAATATATAAGATTTCCAAATCTAGTATAACAAATATATTTTTATGATGTTCTAAATATAAATTTATATATCTTTATGATATAACATATATATTATAGAATTAATTTAAAGGTAAAAATAAATTTTATTGTTGATCTTGAGTTTCATTCCATATATTACATATGTTTTCAAAAAAAAAAAAGTTATGTAATTTTTTTGTAAAAACATAAAAATGGAGAATTCTATACAAGGGATGCGGGCAGGGAATCCCCGCGGGGTGAGAACAATTACCGTCCTCGCCTTGCCTTGTGTCCCACCCCGCGGGGAGTAAAAAATGGGGATTCCTTACCCCACCGGGGCGGGGCACCGCGGGGAACGAGAATTCCCCGCCCCACTTGTAGCCCTAATATGGGTTAACTTCCCGGCTTATATGTAACTCCTACTCAATTAGATAGGTTGCGTGAATTACATATTCACTAAAGAGTTTGGGATAGATCCACTGAACATTAATGGATTGGCTAGATAGCACATTGGCAAATATGTTGGTCTAGCAATTGCATTAATGGTGTCACTAGGTAATCGACCCTAGTGTGACAAATAAAATGGGAATCCTAGTGTAATAGTCATTGACGGTTTGACTTGCATCCGTTACTTATTGAATTATATACTTATTATAATCCCGTTAGTTAGCATTGGTGCATATTATTATTGCATATTACTCTTGATTATTATATGGAATTGTAATGGCTTTGTGAATCCTTAGACATCCACTCGAGAAATGCCCTATAAATTAATCCTAGTTACTACTTCTATAATTGTTGTCAATAATTATAGACACAGAATTGAATCCTCTATATTAAGGAACATATTGGCCATTATGCACTCAACATAAAGAATTACTAGTTGTAATACACAAAACAACTTGTTTTATCCGTGATTGACGTGTATAAATCGATCTAAAGCATTAAGTCCATGATTCCATAATTATAAGTACATAACAATCTAAAGTATATTACATGCATAGGGTTTGTTTAGATTAATGGATTACTCACACGTGCAGGAATTAAACAATACTAATATGTAATTAAACGACATAATTAAATAAATAAATACCTTTAAATCAATGCTCTAATGTTGCTTCACGTAAAGAACTTAATAGTATAGTAAAGAATAGTTAAAGAGTAATTGGAGAGAGTTATTTCGAAGCTCTCTAGTCCTATATATAGTTCAGCTAGGAATACATCTCCCAGATAAATACAAATTCCTCATATTAATCTAAAAAAATCATCACTGACCTTGTCGATTCCTAATTTATACACAAATCGTGAGTAAATCACTGAATTTAGCTCTCAGTGCTCCACTGATTCAGTAAGGTATTTATACTACATTCTCTAATTCGTTGTGGATTCGCTGGCCTTTACCTTGCGCTTATTTATATGGCAATTCTTAGTGTTTTTCAAATTGCTGGCTAATCGCTGGTATAGGTTTCCAGTTGACTATTTTGATCTTCTTTCTCTTTTCTTCCATTTTTTATTTTCTTATTTAAAACATGAAATCATAAAAATAAGAGAATACCAAGTGTAATATCATCATTTATGCCATAAATCAACCAAAATTACACTATAAAATGTGTCTAATTATTAACTTGTCACGAGCCACGTATCTCTAATATCTTCTAGTACTACAAGAAAATGCGGTTCACCTCTGAATTTAAAAAGAAGTTAGAGCAAGCAAGCAAGAATCGGCGGATGGGGACAGGGGGACCCGATATGGGTATAGTTGTGGATACAGGTGGTTCCATATCCATTTTTAGCATGCAGAGAGACTAGTAGCTCATGCTATAATAAGTTCATATATATATTATAAGTCTCAAACTTAATCCTAGTTAAACATATTTTTATATGAGGAGAAATCAGGGTGACTCTCGACTGCTTTGGAGTTATGCTTATATTTCCACACCAATGATCATGACGGTGTTATTTTCATGGATTAGAAAGTAGAGACGATTGTCATAAGAAACTAGTTTTGTAATAATTGTATGTTTAATTAATTATAGGTATCAATGCCTTATACATATGATTTATGAATGTTTAAATTCTTAATACAGATAGTGATACACAACATACGCGTCGAGCCCACATAGTTGTAGTGTCCTGACACACTGATTGATGAGACTGAGCTTTACTGGTCTATCATGGAGCATGACAATAAAGGACGAACATATGGATTAGGGAGGACACCATCGGGGTCGAGGCGTAGACATGCTGGAGCAAGATCTTCGAGGCCAGTCTGCTAATGATGAGCCCATTGAGATGATGAGGAAGGAAATTAAGGAGATGCAGGCAAATCTTTTACGGGTTATCCAAGATAAAAACCTAGACCATGACCAGCTGCAAGAGATGGAGGGATAGTTAGGTCGCATGGAGCAGGCTCTGATAGATAGACTTAGGATTTCGTTTGCACCTCTTGCAGATGCTGATGATGACTCATAGACAAACCACGATCTCGACGATTGAGTCCTTTATTGTATGTTCGATATTTAGAGTTAAGACTTTTTTCACATTTTTAGACTTTTCATTTTTTATATTTTATCTTACTATATATATTTTGATACTTGTATATAAACTTTCTTTTGTTGTATTTAATTCATATATTTCTTCATTTATTTCAATTATTTAATTTAATTTGTTTTATATTTCCTAATTCTAAAAAATCATTTTTTGAATAAATTTTTTTTCACTAAGGGTGTGTTTGATAGCAAAGAAAATGAAAAAAATCATAGAAAATTGTCTACTTTTTTCTTGTAACCGTTTTTTCCACTATTTGATAACTTTGTAACTGCACTGAGAAAAAAAACCACATCCCCCTATTTTCCTCATTTATTTTCTCATCTTTTAGCGTGGAAAATTGAAAATATCTCCATCTCTCTCACGAACTGATCATTTTTTTCCACCCAAACAAACTTGACCTCTGCTACTCTTTCGCGGATACACACTATTTCTTTCTCTCTTCGTCTCCAGCTTCGTCACCAACATCATCGTCGAGCCGCCCGACATCGACAATGATTTAGATGCGCACATGGATTGAACCATAAAAGAAAATTCTTTCTCGTGCAATCAAACAACTATGAGAAAATTTTCTTTATAAAATTCTCTCGAGAAGATTTGCTAAAAAAAAAGTTTTTTCTCATTGAAGATTTTTTTGCTATCAAACACTAAAAAAAAAAAACGAAAAATTGTTTTTTGTAATTAAATTTGTTTTATATTGTTTTTAAATAAGAAAATTGTTTTATAACTAAATACAAAAATAATAGTAACAACCATTTTCAAAATAAAAAGGGTTTCGAAATCAAATTTGGTTTTTTAAAAAACAAGTTTTTGAAAATAGTGACGGGTCCCGTTGTTATCTTGCGTGACGTAGCTGCCATGCGTGGCACTTGTCTGGAAAAGGCGACGGGAATAATAATGGTGACCCGTCACTAAACTGGCTTACGTGGCAGGTCACACAGGTCGACCACTTACACATAGCAGAGAATAGCGACAGGGTATGGCGACGGGACCCTGTCGATGTTTTTGACACTCGACGCCTAACCAAAATAGCAACGAGGTTCTCCGTCGTTAACCCCGTTGCTGTACGATTTTGGCGACGGGTCATACCGATTTAGTAACGGGTTTTCGCATCGCTAAACCAAAACATTTTTTTGTAGTTTTGGTGAATTGTATGGTTATTAACGCCTCGAGAAGCATGCATGTGCACATCTATATAAAAACTCATGTTGCATGGCACATGCATGATCGGAATGGAGGTGTCTTGGTTTCTTTAAGTATAAATATAAATATAAATGCCTTAAGGTTTAAGTAATGAAGTGCTTCGGTTAGTTTCAACAAAGAAGAGAAGAGAACGAAAAATGAAATAGGTGATGAGAGGAAGAAATTGAATGGAAGCGTAAGATTTTCTCATTAAATCAATCAAGGAGTGATTGATCAATAGAATTTAAAGAGAATCATGGTGAGTTTGTGACTTCATCTTTTCAGTTTCTTTTTAATCAATTATTGGAGTATTGTTTAAGAAATTGATGGGAAGTGTTGTGGTTATTTAGATTTTGAACTTTCTGGGGGTTAAAAGATTGGTATTGAATCATTTTAGATCCACTTATGTGGTCAGCTTTGATGAGAACATTCAGTTGATATTGTATTCGATTAGTATGTATTTGATAATCAATAATTCATGACTCTACTAAATCAATTCAATATATATGTCTTTTAATAATAGTCTAAATTGATATAAAACCTTTTGAGAGTATTCTCTGGTGGTGTTTGATGCATGTGATTAGAATAATTGTTGTGGCTCACCGAAGAAAGAACTCTCTTAGTGGTTTTCAGCGCATGACTCCATGAGAGACCGTTCAACTTGGGGATTTAAAATTCATGTTCGCAATTCCATTTGCAGTTGCATCTGTTATTGATCATACTGTTGCAGTTGCAACTATTATTCTTGCAAGTGTTCTTGCAAATGCCATTGTTAGAAGTTGTAACTGCAACTGTTATTTGTATAATGTTGTTGGAGTTGTAATTGTAGTTGGTGTTGCAACTGCAAATGTTTAAAGAATTTGACCAATACTTAGATTATGGTTCTATGAAGGTCCTAGGACTAGTTTTAGACAAAATTAATTTATTTCAACCTAATTTATGTAGATTTATCCGGCGAACACGCGTCGAAGGAATGAAAGGTCAGTAAAAAGGATTAGGAACGAAGATCAAGGTTAGTGGGACTCAATTATAAATAAAATTTGTGCTATTTATTGTAGGATACCTAGTTCACATAGGTTGTGGACTGAGATTGGGAACACAGCACGGTGAAGAGAATAAAACATAATGAACACCGGGGAATGAGTTGGATCGTGCTAACCGGATACAATGTGGCTATAAGGTATTAAAGATTTGCCTTTCCTTTTTACCTTTGTATACTATGGATTAAAATTGACTTTCATATCCTACAGAGTGCGGAGACTACGTTATTTTTTAATACACTGTCGAAATTACATATCGGTCAATGTATGGATTTTCGGTAGTCGTATTCTTACGTAACTGAGAGACGACTCTTATAAATGAATGATTATTGACGTCGCATGTGTATAGCCTATATAACTTTGGTTTTGCATATGTTTATCTATTGTTTTATTAATTATCATGCCTTGATAGATATTATTGGATTCATATTGTTATTCATATTTCTTGATTCTTATATAGACTCTTGATATTTTAATTGTGAGTCACTTATTGAGCAAGTTGGAGCGCTCACCCTTTATAAACATTTCAAGTACTAGTTCTTAGCGAACCGCCTCAGACAAAGGTAAAGGAAGATTGTTTAGGCGTCTTGAGATCTTCTGATGTATGATATTGCTTTTGTGTATATTACACTGGTTGAGATACAGTTTGTATTAACACAGGGTTTGGGCTTGTTTTGTAAACTGAGGTCGATACCGATTTTGGACTCTAATTATTATAGTTTAGTATATCATTTGTATTATCGAAAATGTATTAATTTCGATGCGTTTTCAATTATCTATTTGATATATAATATATTATGTTGTGATTATCAGTTATGAAATATGATTGTACTGTTACTCTAATTGAGTCCGACTGGTGTATCGAGTCTTAATTAGGGTTTTAAGCTGGGCGTTGCTCTAATAGAGATAGGAGATGCTATAGTTGGTATTAGAGCTTGATTAGAGCTTGTTTCCAGTAATAGCTCTGATACAGTTTTGGCATAAGTGCCAAGTCTTATAGAGTCTGGTATCACTATTATGAGATTTAATGGAATCAAGGAATAACTCTGATGCAATTTAGTATTAGAACCTAAATTCATTGCTTGTAAACTGAATAGAATTCTAGGTTTACTGACTTGGAGATTGGTTCTCAAGTTATTAATAACCTAGAACTTAATAAATGGTTTTTATCGATATTTTAGGGAGGGGGTAATGAAAGATAAAAGCTTGAGTTATGTTATGTGTTGTAATGTAATGTATATATGCGATAGATATAACCGTAATGTCTTTCCTATAAGTTATCTTGAAGGTCTTATCTCATGTTTTTATCTTGGGATCCGATGAATAGATGGTGAGGGTTCTTGGGGGACCTGGACTTCAGGGATATTACAACAAAGAAAGATAGTGAAAACGTAATAAGATGAGAAAGTATCGATGATTGGGGTTTGGTTTGTAGAAACCTAAATCCCAATGATGTTTGAAACAAGGAAAGACATAAAAGATTTTATGAAGACAAAAGTAAACTCTTCCCTTATTGAATAAAATCTATTGGTCTTTATTCTTTTTTATGTTCTTTAATAAATGATAATCAATGAAAATGATCTATTAAACCTTGACTTTAAGACAGATGTTAGGAGAATGGACATTAAGTAGTTAATGAAACATGGAATGATTTCCAGTGAAGCTCAAAGGTGACGATTCCCTTTGAGTGAAATATATACTAGTATTGAGATTAGTTAAACAAGATTTAAAAGTCGTCCAATGAGAAAGTTTATGATGAATGATGAGGAAAGAAAAGAGTATGAGATTCCTACTTTATGAGTTATTGTGGAGTATAAGATTCCAGATATGGTACTAGTCCATATTGGAATAATAAGAAAAAGCTTATTAGTTTTGTTGTGGTGTAACCGTACTCACTAATAGAATGATAAAAGAAAAGAGTAACGTTGTATGTATGGAAAGGAAACATAAGTTTACCAGATTGAGGTGTAGATTAATGCTGAGATATAAGAAAATGATCATAATTCTGAAATTGCATTAGAAGTGAAGATCTACAGCGAGATATGAGAGTTGAAGGATTATGAGAAAAATCTACGGAGTTAGTAAACTCTATCTTATCTGTTGGACTTCTATCACTTTTATGGTAATTTCATACGGAAACTTAAAGTTAAAAACTTGTATAGTTCAAGTTAGAATATGATAGTGAGCTAGAAAGATGTCCTAATCTGATCTTTTAGACTAGTATAATCTAAATTGGGGAGAATGAGTTGTTAATGAATCTGAGGATTTTAAGAATTCAAGGAATAACATATGATACTGAGAATGAATGAGTGAATAGTATATCAACAGGTTGATAGTAAGTGCTACTCTTAACTGAGAATTGTATAAATCTCTAAATTTTTACGAATAGTGATTCGTGAAAACAAAGCTATTACTCGAGATTCAATGGTTGGGGCTTGTTTTAGAATAGTAGTAGGTTCATAATGAGAATTCAAGCTTGATGAATAAAAATTATGATTTTGAAAATTTCAAGAAGTTTGTTTATCAGAATTTCTTGGAATTTTGCTACAATTTAAGATTTAAATTCATCAATTACTTGTTTTTTGATGTCCAACCAATGATTAAAATCCATTTTACTTTAGTGTATTATAGGGATTGTATGAGTTTGATAATTCAACTAGAGTAATGAACTTATTTGAATTAAATCAAGAATGAATATTCATCAACCAGAATCGACAACTCATTTAGTAAATTATATGAAACTAGTCATTCTCAAGAATGGATTGAGATCAAGTTATCATTAATTTAAGATCAGACTTAGGAATATATGAATATAATGTCAAATAATGGCTTGATCATGTTAGCAATCATGGTGGGAACCATTAAACTCACTACAGCTTATGTTATATTCATAAATGGAAAACATAGAGTTATTGAAATCTATTGATATAAGATTATTATTGTGTTATCAATGATAATCTAAAAAGTTTGAAAACTTAGAAAATGCACAAGTAATATCGTAGAGCCATGTGAACTCTGACGATAAAATGGTTTATACCAAAGAATTGCAAGTGCAAATACTAAGCTTCAAATGTAAATCAAACAGATACGTGTTGGATCCTAATTACAAGTCAATAAGTATGATTTAGATTGAGATAATTAGAGAATTGTCCCATGTTCAACACAAGAATCACAAAAATAGTATTATCTTGGAATAATTGAATGATACAAACATGGTATACGAAGAATTGTAGTATCATTATGTTGTCTATTCAATTAATCTAAGAGTGAAATTAAGATGAATTAGAGATGGCACAAGGATGTCTTGAGAAAGAATTGAAATAAAGTTTGACTCCAATAATTGCTTGGTTTTACTTGGACTACGAAAAAGTTAGAGGTTTATTCTAATAATTTTATCCAGGTAACTGTATGTTGACATAATGAGGCAAGAGATTGTGGTTTATACTTTCGTATAGTTCAGGAAAGTTAGAGAAGAACTATTGTGAAAAATTTGTTTTTAAAGTAGTACCAAAAAATTTAAGGCATCGCTTGTAGAGTAAAAGTTTAAAATGTATTTCAAACAATGAATGAAATGGATTGCGAATATAAGTCCTAGAGTTGAGACTTAGGTGTCATAAGATATGGGTATGGACCCTAGCTCAGATATGAATCCGTTCAACCGAAAAGATTGGGTAGATTCATTCATTCATTATAGGGTTTGAAATACTGATATACCCATATGAAAGGGTTAGAGAGACTTTTAGTTATCCTTAAGATTAGAGAATCTTAGAGGAAACACTAGAAGAAAAATAAGTAGTATGAAAACTAATGAGTTGGTTAAATTTGATTTGGGGAGATCTTCAAGCTAGGAGAGTCGAAGAGCATAGTAGTCAAAGTGAAAGAAATAAAAGGTGCATTAAATAATCTATAACCTGGAAGATAATGAATTCACTCCGAGAAATCATCCACGCAAAGTATTTGATGTTATTAATGCTTTGAATAGTGAGAAGAACATGAAATATAATTATAAAAGGAACTTCTCAGAACTATCTCTTGAGAGAGGTATGTAATAATGACGATGAAATAAATTCATCGCTGGCACATCATCAACTGAGTTATTGGAATTAGTAATTATAGATATGTTCTTTAAAGTTCAGATTGGAGCTAACGTTTGATTAACTTGGTGATATAGTGATTAAGAAGTCTAATTGGACCCAATTGATACTCCACGATTTGGGTATTAAGAGTTAATATCCAGATTAGACTGTCTATAGAAGTTGTGTTGGACGCATTAGATTTTGAAATGAAATTTTTGTTCAAGAAGGATATTAGGCAAGAATTAATTCGACGATCTCATAGTTCTTTTTATGTTGGTTAGACAACCAATGTCATATCGTATTGAGGTATACGAGAAAATTATGGATCGTCTGAACTAGTGATATATGATGTTGAATTTATAAAGAGATATGAGAATTGATAAGTTGCTAATTATGTAATTATATATTTGATATATATATTTTATATTGATAAGTCTCCAAAATATTAGCCTAATTATCTATATTTATTATTTTCAGGGTTATTGGAATGCGCGGTTGAATTTGAGGTGAAGAACTATGCGAAATAGTGTATTTACATGCAGTGATCAACTACCAGAGGATTTATCTCGAAATACGCATTACACGGTAGATAGAGTAGTGACCAACATACCAAGTAACGCATGAGAGTAACACACTTAAGTCACTCTGTACCATGGTCGTGGATACTGGCCTCGAGATCCGCGTTGCACGTTCTCCCATTTTTTGGTCGAATCTCTTGTATGTCCTTTCTTCTCATCAACAGCCATCGATGATCCTCGAGATCCATTCTGACATGTCTCCCTAGTCATCACTAATACTCTCTGCGTGTCTTCCTTCTCCACAGCAAGCCTTAGATGATCCTTGAGATACGCAGTAGTGCTATCTCCCACATCTTCGATTGAGTCGTGCGAGTTCTCTTCTCCCCCATCCACGCCACGTGTCATCTTCTCCCTCGTTAACACGTCTTCACAGCAGCTCTCCTCCAATACGAGGATGCCACGTCAGCAAATGCCATAAGCTTCCTCCAATCCTTGCATGACATGTGTCCAGCACTTGCAATGAACTCACATTAGCCACCAAATTGTCCTCGGCGCATGTGTCATTCTACACCCCATGAAAATCACATTCTCTCTCCTCCATAGACCAATTTTAGCAGTTTTATATAAGTAAGACTCAGGGTTTTATTTGATAACTCTTTTCGAATGGACTATCTCTCTTGTTCGACTTCTATTTCCTCTTCTACTCTATTTTGATTGCTTTTCTTTTGTTTTGTATTCTTCAACCATAAGACACTAATCTCATGGCTTATGCAAGATTACGAGAGAGGTTCGACCTTACTTATCTATGGATTTGTAAGATTTATTTATTTTAATTTCATTGCTTTTCATTGTTATTTTATTCCCTTTGTTATTGATTGATTAATTATGGTTAAATTTAGATTTAAACCTTGATTCTTTTTCTAGTGAGTCGTAAGCATCCGTCCTTACGCAGTAAGACCACATTAGTGGCAATTGACCTTACCAATTGATTCGTCTCTTTTGGGACAGGTTGAATACCTTAGGGATCTAGGCTAAATATGACACACTAATGATCCAGTTGTCTAGTTGTAGTGCCTTCACAAAATCCATTGCGATCATCGTGTTAAATCCAATGTGCTTGAGTCTAGGGTTATACGATTGGCTAGGGAAGTAGTTATTGTCGTACCTTGGTTATTGAGAATAGGAAGTGCTAGAAATCGCGTACGTTACCGGGTCTATAGCTACACTATGATACTTTTGATTTGCATACTTTACATAGATTAATAACCAAATCCAATCTTTTATCGAACTAAACTTTTATGTCTTGACCTAGGTATTTTTCATTAATTTATTTCAAAACAATTTCCATTGCTTTATTTATTTTATTGTTATTTAGATTACTTAATTTGTTCCTTCTTTTAAAACCCCTATTTTTCTCTTTTCTTTTTTTGACCTTTGAAAGATATCAATCTCTTGTGGGATCGACCCTTTACCGCTATCTACAAAATAGTTGCTTTAGGAATAATTATTTTATTGATGCGTTTGGCGGATTGGTTAATTTTTTCCTTCTTTGGTTCTCTTTTATTTATTTATTTATTTATTTTTATTTTGTTTATCTAGTTCCTTCTTTTAACATATATGCAGGCAACTCCACGATGGCCTCCTACTCCCACAATTATGGTTGATTCGAAGACTCACATTATTATAATGTGAATGAGGTAGGTATGTCACATAATGGACTATCAATTTTCTTACATGTATTCTAATGTGCAACAAGTCGAGGTTTGCGAAATTTGTTAAGACTATTCTCATTCCACATATGATTGTCCTTACTATCCAAAATATGAGAAACATCACTATTCTGGCTATGCATCGCCACTACCTAACTTCTTTGAGCTCATGCCAAGTCCACAGAGTCCTCAATATGAAGAGAGGTCTATACAAGACATGATGAATGACTTGATCTTCAGAGAACTACCATTTCAACATGTTCATCAACAATGTCAAGAAGAGAACCACTCCTTGGAAGATATGTTGAAGCAATTAATAGATGGTCAACAACTCATTCATAAAGAGTTTCAACAATTTCAACATGTGAATCATGGGTTGCAAAATTTAGAAACTCAACTCATTCAAGTGAATACCACACTTCAGAATATGATTAACAAGAAAGAGTTTTGTAGTACACAACCAATTTTTTACCTAGAGGAGAATGTGAGTGTTGATACACTGAAAAGTGTTGAGGTGAATAAGGATACACAGGTGGAGGACGATTGGAGCAAAACAACGAAAGGACTTTAAGTCTTTCAAACTGAGCCAGAAACTATCATTGCACAAGATGAAGAGGAGGAAAATGAGATAAAAATTAAAGTCATTTTAGAAAGGCCGAAGGAGCCACAGAAAGAGAGCAAGGAATACCAACCTCGGGTGTTGGTGAAACCACCCACCCTCCAATGCATATTTGTTAAACCTTACAAAGCGGTGGAAGTAAAAGAGCGTTCACAATTTTCTACATTGCCGACACCTTTGTGTTAAAGGTCCCGAAGGAGCTCCCAAGTTTGAATGAGGGCATGCATGTTTCATTACCTAAATCTATGGATGCACCATTTTTCGTTGATATCTAGAAAGCAGGGGGCATCATATGATAAATCACGTCACTTCTAGCCAAAGACTTAAAAGAAAGGCGCTTGTTGGGAGGTAGCCTGACTTTATTTATTTATTTGTTTTTACTTCTAACATTTATTTCAGTTATATTAGTTTTTAATTTTTTGTTCAATAAAACCCTCAACTTGGTTTCTTGGATTTTTGCAGGTGCTATAAATGTTTGATGAGCACCAAAGTCACTGGAGCACCCCCTGCATATTGCTAGGTTTGACTTTGGATTATATTTTTTTAGCATAATTTGAGCATTTTTAGGGATTTAACATATTACTAGGATTTTAAGTGTTTTGAGACTTGGTTGGGACCTAATCCAATTTAAGTCGCTGCAGTAGTGGCGGGTCTTTGAGTAGACCCAAAACCCTTGACTTCATTTTACCATCTTGTTGATTTCACCCTTAGTTGAAAGACTTCGGGCTCGCAAGATTTGATGATAATTATTTAGGTTAACTCCTATGCTTATTAGTTATTACTCTTATTATGATAATTTTCTTCCATAGTTTCCTTAGTCATCTATACATGAGAGACTTTGTTCATTCACTAGTTTTTGGAGACTTTTATTGTGTTAAAAAAATTTGCATATTTTCTATCATCTTTTTATTAATTTATCCATGTTCATTTTCACCACTATTTTTTGTTGCGTGGATTTCTTGACTTGTTTTCAACCTTGAGGACAAGGTTCGAAATAAGTTTGGGGGTACTTTAGGATTTGTGGATTGAGTAGGATAGATGTTATAGAGAGATTGCTTAAATTTTTCAGTTATATGCGGTTGATGGATGGTAATGGTGGTGTTTAATACCTTATTCTCTCATTTCTTCCATTTCTTTGCCATTCATACTTTTTTTCTCATTTCATTAGGTGTTGATACACTTTCATGCATGTATTTAGTATTTTTTTATTATTTTGTTTAGAGTCACCCGAAACTTTGTTTCATGCCTTTGGTTATGGATGAGTAAACTATGGTTGCCTTTTTATTTGAAACTTAAGAAAATTTAAGAGAAACACTCACTCTAGCCCTTAGCCTGACATTTTTATGATGTCATATTAGGGACTTAGTGTGATGGTTAACCTTTGTGCTAGATACCAAAGGGGGCAGACAGCCAAAACTGTGCAAGTCAAATCTCTAGGGTGCTAGATCGAGGATGTAACCCACTCGAGGCTAAATTCCTATGACTAAAAAACTTTTGGGAAAATGATTTATGGCATTTTTCTTTTAAAACCCTTATCCTTAAGCCTACCTAAAGTAATTTTCCTAGTTAACCCATTTTGAGCTAACCCAACCTTAGTTCTTTCATACTTAATGTTAAACCCATAGACATAGCCTGATATATTCCTTTACCTAGTAGGAAACTAGTTTTAGACTTTAGATCATTAAAAAGAGACATGAGGAGAAAAAAAATTAAAGAAGAAAAAATTGTTTCTATGCCCAAAATAAAGGGAAAGTCATGATTAGAGCGTCCCACTTAAAACGATATCCACAAGAAATGGAGCAGGGAGCCGGGTGTTGGAAAAAGCTGAGGACTGCACATATAAAAAGAAAAATGAATTTAAGTGCAATGTAAGTCACTTTCATGCTCTCAGAGAATCATTTGATAGTTTAAGTTTTAGTTTTTCAAGGTTTCGTATATCCTTTATATCATTTCCTTAGTACCCTATCCTAGCCATGTTACAACCTATTAAAGTCCTATTGATTTTTATTGGTGCTAAGTATACAATAGTGGAGAGTGTGGTTGCATTTCTCGCCTATAGTACCTCCTAAGCATTAATGCGCTATTTTTACGGAGATTGTAAGCTTGCATGCTTGATTGTATAAACCAAGAAAACTCGCGAGTAGTTGATGGCCATTGTCTTGACTAAGTCTATGTCTTTAAAGTGCGATCTTAATTGGGTTTGAGTTGCGGTTCTTGACATATCATAACTCTGAAATTTCTTGAGTGGCTTGTTAACTTGGCGACTGTTTTGAACAAAAGGAACTCCATGAATTTTGAATTGGTATAAGATTAGTTTAGTTAGTGCATAACTATATTGTGAGTCTAGTTTATTTGTGCTTTGTCATCTACACCTTTGCTCGGGACATACAAAGTCCTAAGTTTGGGGGGATATTTGATAAGTTGCTAATTATGTAATTATATATAAGATATTTATATATTTTATATTGGTAAGTCTCCAAAATATTAGCCTAATTATTTTATTTACTATTTTCAGGGTTATTGGAGTGCGCAGTTAAATCTGGGGTGAAAAACTATGCAAAATAGTGTATTTACATGCAATGATCAACTACCAGAGGACTTGTCTCAAAATACGTATTGCACAAAGATGAAGTAGTGACCAGCAAGCCAAGTAACGCAGGAGAGTAACACACTTAAATCACTCAATACCAGGGCCATGGAGACTGGCCTCGAGATCTGCATTTCATATTTCCCATTTTTTCATCCGAATCTCATGTATGTCCTTTCTTCTCACCAGCAACTATTGATGATCCTCGAGATCAATTTTGGCATGCCTCCCACGTCTTTGTCGATACTCTATGTGTGTCTTCTTTCTCCATTGCAGGTGTTAGATGATCCTTGGGATACGTGGCAGTGCTATCTCATACATCTTCGATTAGGTCAAGCCGATTCTCTTCTCCCCCTTCCAGCGTCATGTGTCATCCTCTCCCTCCCCAGCACGTCTTCACAGCAGCTTTCCTCCAATACGAGCACGCCACGTCAGCAAATGCCAGAAGCTTCCTCCAATCCTTGCATGACACATGTCCAGCCACTTGCAATGAACTCATATTAGCCACCAGATTGTCCTCGACGCATGTGTCATTCTACACCCCACGAAAATCACGTTCTCTCTCCTCCATAGACTAATTTTAGTAGTTTTATATAAGTAAGACTCAGGGTTTTATAAGATAACTCTTTTCGAATGGATTATCTCTCTATCGTTCTACTTCTATTTCCTCTTCTACTCTCTTTTGATTGCTTTTGTTTTGTTTTGTATTCTTCAACTATAAGACACTAATCTCATGGCCTATGCAAGATTACGAGAGAGGTTCGACCTTACTTATCTATGGGTTTGTAAGATTTATTTATTTTAATTTCATTGCTTTTCATTGTTATTTTATTCCATTTGTTATTGATTGATTAATTATGGTTAAATTTAGATTTAAACCCTGATTCTTTTTCCAGTGAGTCGTAAGCATCTGTCCTTACGCAGTAAGACCACATTAGTGGCAATTGACCCTACCAATTGATTCGTCTCTTTTGGGACAGGTTGAATACCTTAGGGATCTAGGCTAAATATGACACACTAAAAATCCAGTTGTCTAGTTGTAGTGCCTTCACAAAATCCATTGGGATCATCGTGTTAAATCCAATTTGCTTGAGTATAAGGTTATATGATTGGGTAGGGAAGTACTCATTGTCGTACCTTATCTATCGAGAATAGGAAGTGCTAGGAACCGCGTACGTTACCGGGTCAATAGCTACACTATAATACTTTTGATTTGCATACTTTACATAGATTGATGACCAAATCCAATCTTTTATCGAATCGAACTTGTATCTCTTAACGTATGTATTTTTCATTAATTGATTTCAAAACAATTTCCATTGCTTTATTTATTTTATTGTTATTTAGATCAGTTAATTTGTTCCTTCTCTCACAACCCCTGTTTTTCTCTTTTCTTTTCTTTTTGACCTTAGAAAGATACCAATCTTTGTGGGATCGACCGTTTACCGCTATCTACAAAATAGTTGGTTTAGGAATAATTATTTTATTGACGCGTTTGTCGTGCGTCAATAGTTATTCAATAGGTTGAGACTGGATAATAAAAACCTAAAGGGTTGATTAAATTATTTTCTATATTTGATGGTAGAATGATAACATAAAGGTAGGTTATATAATGAAATTAATTAGATTTTGGCCACCACATAATATAATATAAGTTGTAGTTGATAAATTGACCAAGTCTGCAAATTTTTTAGTGAAGATATATTAAACTTTAGGCAGATTAAACAAGATGTATGTATATAGAGATGTGAGCAATATGGTGTTTTAATATTTAATTCCCCGGATGGAGATCCTAGACTTACTTCCAGTGTGGAAGAAGATATTGATATAGCTGAAAACTATTCTCAGTCTCAGTACATGTCATGGCCCAAATTCCTAATCCTACTTTAATTCCTTAATCAGGATCATTGACATGTGACCTGAGACCCACATCGAGATATTGCATTGATCAATGTGTGGGGCTATGGTATATGTTAGATATTTTGTGATGTATGCCTAGTGTATTGTATATGTGTAGGCTACTAAGTCACTCTACTTGTGTTTAGATGTCGATACGTGAGCGGGGACGCGCTTCGAGATGTGTGCCACCATGAGACTGGGGTAATAAGTGATTTAGTAAGTTTAATTTAAGCTAATGTGGTTTTAATAGTTAATTTGATATGAATATAGTTCAATTACATTAATGTAGCCTACGTTAGAAAAAATAAAATATTAGTCATCGATGTTCCTCGAGATACGTGCGGACACATCATTAGGTAATTTGAGTTTGGTATTGATGTTATTAAGGATGAGTTGGTGGAGTTTAAATCAAGAGGCGAGCCATTAGACTGGCCTAGATATGAGTGTACACATTAAGATCAATGGCTATAGTTCAACCTTATATATAAACCCATGAGATGGACATGCAACTCATTTGAATTTTATCTAAAGATAAGAGAAGGAAATATGGAGAGGAAGATCAGTAATGTGTGGAGAAATTCTGGTGAGATTCTAGTGAAATTGAAGGATAGATTAAGAATTGGAAGGTCATCAACTAGGTAATTTAGTTTTCATTGTTAGTTTTGAAAGTTTTTGTGTACATTGATGAATTTGATGATAATTATTGAAGTGTAGTTGTTGTTATTGATTTGGTGGATGCATTGGATCTCTGGTGGTGGAAAACAGAGATCCAAAACGTTGGAGTAGTCCGAAATCTGAAGTTTGGACATAATTTTCGAGTTGAGAATCCCGCCCTTGCTCTACATAGTGTGCTATCCAGCCTAGGCGTGCAACCGTTCTTCGTCTGAAGAATAGTAGTGCGCTAGGCATTTTTTCTAGCAAGCTAGGGGTCTCTAGCGCGCTAAATAAATTCCCTAGCGCGCTAAAGATAGATGACAACATAAATTTTGCAATTTGGATATGAACTCTAAAAACCTTTAACTTAGCTTAAACCTATGTAAAAACATCTGAATACACCTTAAAACATATCTAATGATACCAGGAGCCTAGGGAAGAGTCTTGGTGGTTCTGGTACGCATTTTAAGGTGTTAAGAGGTCGGTTAAGCTAGAAGCTTTGCATGGATTGTAAGTAAACTAATTGAGATATTTATTTACATTTTATTCCTGTTATGCTATTCATTTATAGTCGTTTGGACTTATTTATCGTTTGTACTCTAGATGTCATGATTTCTTATTCATCTCATTACATGAGTTTGCTATCATGGCATTGTTTGTTAATTAAGTGGTTTCTTTGATTTTAAATATATGCTATGTCATTATTGATTGTCGAGGAATTTAGTCAACTGAAATAGCATGCTATTAAGTAGGTGATTTATGGTATTGCAAATCTATTTTCCTTTGTGCATTAGTTATGCAATCACATTATTGGATTTCTAAACTATGTCATTTCTTGAATTATGAAATTAGTTCTTGTATCTAAGACGATGATATGATGGAGATGAGCGCGGCACATGGGATCATTAGATTTTTGGGGTTGTTGCGATCTCACTATTAGCTTATGCAGTACATAAGGTATGGGACTCGTGGATGTTGACAAGTATACATCACATGTGAGGGGTACTTATGAGTATTTATTTATGTGATGGACATTTATAAGGATGTGAAGGCATTCATGAGATTGTTTACACCCTACATAGTGGAATAAGGCTGACATGATGTAACTCACGGCCGACTGGTCCTAGATCATTAATGTTTAGTCGAGTGTCAGTTTAATATTATTTAACTGAAGTATCTTCTAGCATGATCCTTTTTCAGCATAGTTGCTACTATTATGCTTTCAAATACCTTGTTGTATATTTAGAAATGTGGATAATTTCTCTCAATGTTACTTTCTATTTTTATGTACTTACCCTCATTTTTATGACGGTGGGTGCAAATCCATCGCGTAGCAGACTGGCAAGGAGAAGATCGACGACTACATGTAAGCCATTGGAGTTCTGCTACCTTTTATATTATAGGTTTTTAGTTTTGTTTTATGACTTATATATGTCTTTTATATACTTTTAGGGTTATATATATGGGTTAAGAGATAGTTTTCCTGACAAGACACATGTTGATATATTATTATCGCCATTCTATTATATATATGCAAGTGATCTCTATTTCCTAGTTTTTCATCTATTTAGGATTTATGTTAATGGCTTCCGCTAATTTGTTAAGACTTCCGCTGAATTAGGTTAAGTTAAAAAAAATTAATTAACTCTGAAAAATCGATTGACAAGATATTGATAGATTGCTTATTTTCAAGTTAGCTAGTTTAAAGAAAAGTTTGAAAAGGCTGACTAATACGTTATTAAGTCTTATGTGGTTGAGATAAAGACTTAATGACGGGATTAGGCCGGGTGGTGCCCTAATTTGAGAAGGGGTCGTCACAATACAATATATTTTCTACATGTTGACGAAGAACCTGAACGTTTAATCTGAATCTTAAAGAATATATCTTGAGTTTGTGTCTCATAATGTTTAACCATTGAACGAATATATTTCTCTGTGTGAGTTCTTTAATGGAAACGGTAATCTGGTGGATTACAGAATGATGTTATTGTAGAAAAATGAGATAGTAAAAAATTACACAGAGAGAGTATGAAAAACTGGATAATGTCTAACTACAATTGAATAGAAAAAAAAATGTTGAGGAGTCAAGCATCATAGATTGTTAGTGAATTCAAAAGACGGTTTCATTGTGCTTTTGAAAGTCTCATCTTTGAAAGGGCTTTATAAGTTTGGATTACAGTAGAATAATAGTGCCATGAAAAAGAAGAGATAACTGGGGACGAGAGTTATAAATAGAAGAGCAAATTCCATTTCTCTTTGAAACTACTGGTAACTTGTACGTTTCCTTTAATTTCGATGACAACATTTTCTTAAATTGGGGAGACTGTAGCGACCCATTACCTTAAGCATGTGATTAATGTTAATTCAAATCCTAATTAATCTGAGTTAGACTCAAGGTTAAGCCCACCTTGTCTCGAATAGCGTGTGCATAGATTTTGCGTAATTGCATTGTGTTTGTATGGCGTGTATTAGTATTTATGGAAATGATTGGACTTAATTAGTCTATAATTGGTGAATTATGGGATGCCTAATACCGCGTGTGGGTCCAGGGTGATGCACATAGGTTGTCAATAGTGTGCACCCCCGAGTAAGCTCGTTGGCACACACGACGAGACTGTAGGCGTGTGAATATAGGCATTATATATATTATATATATTGAAAATAAATAAATAATAAATCGTTGGGCGTTAAATGACACGCGAAGGTCTTAAGTGACATGTGTGAGATGTGGAAGTAGTGTGCACACCTGAGTGTACTCGTTGGCATGTTCAAATCATTTATAGACATGAAAATATATAGGTAAATATATATTTATATATCATATACATATATATATACAAATAAAACATATAGTTAGCAAATCAAATTGATAATACTTGGAATCGTGCTAGCATTAGGTGTTGGACATGGGTGAATTGTGAGGTTTGTCATGCCTCGAGATGTGTGCATGTGCACAACTCTATAAAAATCGATTTTGCATGGCACATGCATGACTTGCATTCTAGAACGGGAGGTGTGAACCGGGTGGGGAGGAGGTGTGTTGATTTCTTTAAATATAAATATAAATATAAATATAAATGCCTTGGGATTTAAGTAATGAAGTGCTTTAGTTAGTTTAAACAAAGCTGAGAAGAGAATGAAAAATGAAATAGGTGATGAGATGAAGAAATTGAATGGAAGCGTAAGATTTTCTCATGAAATCAAACAAGAAGTGATTGATCAATAGAATTTAAAGAAAATCATTGTGAGTTTGTGACTTCATCTTTTCAATTTATTTTCAATCAATTATTAAAGTATTGCTTAAGAAATTGATAGGAAGTGTTGTGGTTATTTAGATTCTGAGCTTTCTGGGGTTAATAAGATTGGTATTGAATCCTTTTAGATCCCCTTATGTGGTCGGTTTTGATGAGAAATTCAGTTGATATTGTTCTTGATTAGTTTGTATTTAAGAATTATTAATTCATGACTCTACTCGATCAATTCAATATATATATATGTCTTTTAATAATAGTCTAAGTCGATATAAAACCCTTTGAGAGCATTCTCTAGTGGTGTTTGAACCTCTTATGGGATTAGAATAATTATAGTGGCACGCCAGAAGAAAGAATTCTCTTAGTGGTTTTCTGCGCATTGCTCTGTGAGTAACATTTCAACTCGGGGAGTTAAAAATTCATGTTCGCAGTTTCGTTTGCAGTTGCATCTGTTATTGATTCTACTGTTACAGTTGCAACTATTATTCTTGTAAGTGTTCTTGCAATTGCAGTTGCAACTGCCATTGTCAGAAGTTGTAACTTCAACTATTATTGTTATAATTTTGTTGTAGTTGTAACTGTAGTTAGTGTTGCAACTGCAAATGTTCAAAGGATTTGACTAGTACTTAGACTAGGGTTCTAGGAAGGTACTAGGACTAGTCTTAGACATAATTAATTTATTTCAACCTAATTTGTGTAGATTTATTCAGTGAACACGTGTCGAAAGAATGAAAGGTCAGTAACGGATAACGAGAGATCAAGACAAGTGGAACTCAATTACAAATACCATTTGTTCTATTTATTGAAGTATACCTAGTTCATGTAGGTTATGGACGGGGATTGGGAGCACTGTACGGTAACGAGAATAAAATGAAATAAATATCGAGGAATGAGTTGGATTGTACTAACCGGATACGGAGTGGCTATAAGGTGTTAAGGATTAGCCTTTCCATTTTACCTTCGTATATTATGGCTTAGTATTGACGTTCATATCCTACGGAGTGCGGAGACTCAGTTATTCTTGAATATACTGCCGAAATCACACATCGGCCAATGTGTTGATTTCGAGTAGTAGTATTCTTGTGTAACTGAAAGATAACTCTTATAAATGAATGATTATTGATGTCACATGTGCAGGGGCTATGGAACTATGATTTTGCATGTTTATCTATTATTTTATTATTTATCATGTTTTGATAGATATTGTTGGATTCATATTGTTATGCATATTCCTTAATTATTAGCTAGACTCTTGATATTGTAATTGTGAGTCACTTATTGAGCAAGTTAGAGCGCTCATCCCTTATAAACATTTAACGTACTAGTTCTCAGCCTGCTACCTCAGACAAAGGCAAAGGGAAGATTGTTTAGAGATCTCAAAATCTTCTAATATATGATATTGCTTTTATGTATATTATATTGTTTGAGATACAATTTGTATTAACACAAGGTTTGTAAATAGAGGTTGATATCGATTTTGTACTCTGATTAGTATAGTTTAGTATACCATTTGTATTATTGAAAAAATTTAATTCTGCTGCATTTTCAATTATTTATTCGATATATAATATATTGTATCATGATTGCCAAGTATGAAGGATGGTTCTATTATTACTCTAATTAAGCTCAACTGGTAAATTGAGGCTTAATTAGGGTTTTAAGCTAGGTATCACCCTAATCGGGAGAGGGGATGCTACAAATAAGGTGTAACTATTAGCTTCCCTCTACCCTATATTGGTCCCCTTATTAACTTAATAACTTTTTAGACTAAGATATCCCTATTGAAAATTACATATAAGCCTTTATTCTACTCTTTACACCCTTCCCACATTATCCAAGCTCATATCTACACTCCACTCTAAATTAAATTCCTCTTCTATTATTCCCTCTCTAAACCCTTCCCCATCTCCTTTTCCTTCCACTCAACACCTCACCACCAACGATGTTAGAATACTCTAGTTTCAAAATGTAGTAAGTTTTTGCTCAAAAATGTTTTAGAATGTATTATGGAACAAATAGAGGTAATTTTAGAGTCTTTAAACCTTTTTTGGGGTGTTTTTATTAAAGACAAGGGGAGCAATTTCGTGATAGTCTGCTACCCTGTTTAACAGTGGCCATATATATCGTTGTTGCCAAATAACACAACAATGGCTCAAAGGGGGTGCCGCTACCACCTATGGCAGCGATCAATACTTTTGGATGTTTCCATTTGTGGCAGCAACATGAATCGGATTCGACAAGCGCAACACAAGTTTTTGCAATAACAAAGATTTGTGTGTTTTTCTCTTTCAAACATGCATTCCTAAATATAAATGATTGATTGTATGTGCATTTAAGTTGGGGAAAATTTGGAGCCTCAAATGTAGATGACTATAATAATGATGATGATGAAAGTGTAGAAAGAATATAAAAATGGAAGTTTTCTAAGGAGCAACTAATAATGTTATTATGAAGAGTATAAAAGAGACTAATGTTGTTAATATGAAGAGTAAGTAATGTTGTTATTATGAAGAGTTTGAGAGAGTTGAAAAGAAGGAGTGAGGGTAGACAAGGTGATATTGAGTGTGTCAAAATTTAAGTGAGGGTATATTAGTGTGTTGTATTTACTAACAAGTTTGGTTGGGGTATATTAGGAAGCTCATCAATATTTAAGGGGGGCAATGTGATGACCCTCACCTGAACTAGGGTCGGGTCGCCGGCTCCAACCGTTACCCAAGCCAGATACCTGAACCAAGCCCAAGTAACAGTTTCCGCACGCCTATTTCACCCTACGGAACAACATACTTACAATATGGAATAATAATTGCGGAAGTTAAAAAAAAATTTCATAAATCATATAATCCATAATATAGGTTTTTAAAAATCCAAATAAGTCCGATCATTCCAAAAAGTCTCAAAAGATAAAAAAGCATCTAACAACCACCATAAGCTTTCAAGTAGTCCAAGCTAGTTGAGGAGGGTTCCAAACGACCCAAATAACATTTTTTAAGTTACAAACCAATTCAAAGTTTTCAAAGACAAAAGATAAATAGAGTAGTAGTAATAGTAGTCCAACATATGCTTGGAAATGTTTCACGATATCACATTTCCTTTGTCGTGATCTAAAATGGAAGTGGAAGGCCCTAAATGTAAGTGAAACGAGCTAAAAAGGACAATGGAGCTCAATAAGAGGAAAACCTTGCTCAACTATCAAATATGCAAGTACTACTTAATACTTTTGTAAGATCTAACATGAAGTTGAAACTAAATCATAAGCATTAAATAAAAAAGCATGAAAGCATGATTCATATACATACATAAACATGTAGATAAGTTCCAAGATATATTGTGATGACTCCAACCCCATAAACTGGGCCTTGCCCGACCTAAGCCTGCGTGGACTCCTGGTCATCTCCCGTGAAATCAATGCATGCCTAGTTAGCCTCTTTTCCATGTACTTCAATCATTAGTTGCATATTAAGTTTTTCGTTTACTTTAAATAAGTCTTAACTAACTTCGGTGGAAGTTAGTCAATTTAAAACAACTTAAAAAATTAATGACTAATAGTTAGGATAATCCTAATATGAAAATTCTACAAAAATATATTTCATGTATATGCATGAAGTAGGAATCAGTACAATACAACAATCAAGTCATCATATACATGTATCTCGAGTTTGAAAACATATAATATCTCAAAATATAATAAGAAACAACAAGTGCAGTTTATATTTTCATCCAAAATATCAAAAAGAACCTACGGTAGGAGTAGAGAGGAACTGACTCTGAGGGAAATGCAGAGATAATCATCGATCACAGGCTCCTTGCCATTGCTATTAGAGGGATGTACAACTGTCATTAGTGATGGAGACAATCCCAGCGACTAAATTCAGGAGAAACTCAACAGTATTTCAAGATAATAAATGATAAGTCTATAAATCATGCATGAAATGAAAGGAACAATAAATAAAGTAGTAAAGTGCATGATAGATAGACTAGGACAATCGACGATAGGTACCAAGCGGCCCGTAAGCAAAAGATAAGGAGAGAGTGGTATATACACTCTACACTGACAAAAGGTGTAAGTGCGGAAGTTAGTACCGTGAACCGAAGTCTCACTAGTCATACCAATTCATTCGGCACCGCCAGCTTTACCTAAATCGCAGTCCGAGAAATTTATAAAGGAGGCCACAACGACCCTGGATGCCTACTACTTATGGAACTTGAATGCCAATTGAGGAGCCACAATTACCTTGGATGCTCGCATCAAAAGGATTTAGACTCGGGAGGAGCTGCGGGAGCTACCCAGACACTCAAATCATGAGTGATCATAGTCGACTAGGCCTAACCACTCAAACACCTAAGCCACTTGGTGGGGAATTAGAGTCCAACAATTTTAGATTATCATTTCAAAAATAAAAAAAAGGAAAGTAAAATGAAATAGTATTGATTTTTTGATTGGTTTACGTACCTCAACAAACAATAATATCCAAGCTAAATGCAGCTCCTACATGTTTGTACTACACTCATGATACCCAGAACTGACGCTCTAGGTTCCTGGTACCTATTAGAGTTCATTAGGTATGTGTTAGAGCTTATAAAAGTTTAATTATCAAGTCCATTATAATACATTCCACTATTTGCCTCAATGTCTTATTTATTTAACTTAGACCAAATCTCAACTTCAATATGTTCTAAACAAGTTTATTCTAAATCCTTGGGGTCCTTAGTCACTTATTCTTACCATACACGAAGGCTTGATGCGAAGGGATAACCCCAAGAAGTCTCTTTTAATCATTTTAAATACTCATTTGACACTTAACTCGGTCAAAATGTTCAAACTTAGGGTTACAAAGTTGTAGACATTTTTCCTATTGTTTATTGAATCATCAAAGTCCATTGGGAACCATTTCAAGTTGGTTTAATGGATTGGTTTGCAAAACAGTCCCTTAAGGACCTTAAAATAATTTCCAAAAACTTGGTTTATGCAACTTGAAATGCGATAAAACACTCATATAAATTCTTAAAATTCTCGGTGTTGATTCATTGAAGTCTATTAACTTAAAACCAAGATTTTTGAGTGCTAAAATCTCATTATTATGATCAATAACAAATTTGAGACTCTAAGTAAAACTTTAAGTCCTTATTTGTAAATGTTGGTCTTTTATTTAAAGCATAACTTGAAAACTAAGTTAGACACATCGGAAAATTGTGAAACTCAATGTACACCTTTACTATGATCAAATAACACTTTTTGAGAATTTTGGTTGAATTCCAACTTCATTTGATGCCCGAGACATTTTAGTTCAAAAATCAGCACATTAAATAAGTCAATTTTGCCTGTTTCAAAACCCATTTGAGAAACTATTCAAAACACCTTAGAATCACTTGAAACACTTGGAGAACTTAACTTATAGCATTTCAAACTATTCTGGGGATTTAGATTATTTTCAGACCAGTGGAGGTCCCCTGAAGATGTCTCGACATCTAAACACTTACAAAAGGAATTATCTCTACATACAAGTACTGAATTTTAGTCCCTTTTAGATAAAGAAGATAACTCGATTTTTAAGAGATACTAATGTTAAGTTTTTTATGTATTAGCTTTCCGAAATGGTAAAGTGCGCTCAAATTCGATTAAAATTGAGAGAGTTATGCTCAAAATGCCACAACAACTTACTTTGATAGAGTTTCGGACCAGCACTTTAAAAAATTCATAACTCTCAAACCACAAATCCAAATAATGTGATTTTTTATGAGAATCTTGTCCAAATATCCAAGAATAGCTCATAAAAAATAAGCTAATTCCAAGAAGAAATGAAGGATTTAAGCTACCTAGAATTTCAGCTATAATTTTGGCATTTTATTAAACATGTACTATTCATGAACAACTAAATTCACAATGCATGGTTTAAACCTCTTAATTTTTGTCCAACATTATACCCAATATAAAACATCATTAAACATCAATATATGAGTAGAAACTTAAAGATTAAACACCTAATTACATAAGAAAATTAGTTCATTCTTTCATTTATTTAAAATCCTCAATTCTTGAACCAAGACATAAGTTTTTTATGAACATGAGAGAAACCTTGATATTTATATTCATAATCATCTTATAACATCAGGGAATTCATCAAACTTGACAAAATTCTAACCTTAAATCATCACAATGTACTATTGAAATGGAAGGATTTGTTACCTAGGGTTTGATCTTTGTGAAAACTCAAGCTTCTTGAGATCCTTAGCTCCAACTTCACCTTTCTTTAGATTTTTCGGCACTATTACTAACCAAACCCTCTTTTTATCTCCAACCCCAGGTGAAGTGTTTTGTGTTCATGCATGGTGTAGAGATTAAGTAGGTGTTTTATACTTAAACTTTTTGAAACTTAGCCTTTAGATTATCCTAGTATCATTTCATCCATCAAATTTTTAGATATATCCATAGTTGGTGTTAGTTCACACATGGATACCATAGGATCCATTATGAATCATTTAGATCTCCACATAGACACATCCCTTGGTAAATCAATGTACTAAGAGTGCGGTCTACATTCAAGTTTTTAACATTTCATGTTTTTTATAATCTATAAAGACTATGGTATCTATTAAGTAAAGATATTTCATGAAATTCATTTGATAAGTTAGGTACCATAATATGGATGTTTTTTCAAATTTAGGCTTAATTTATATGCTTAAGCTCAATCACTCACTTAGGAAATTTAAAACTTTCCAATTTTTTTTCTAGACTTAGGCCTTATTGAAATGAAGACCATATACTTAATTAATTGCATCCTAAATTCTTTTAAGACTCACTATATAGCTTATATGACTATTTATAGTCTAAGTAAGTGAATTAAGTCATGAAATTAAGCCATAGTTTTCAATCCACCTTATCTCTAACAGCCCCAGTTACCCACAAATTGGGCCCCATCCAGTCTAAGCTTACATGGACCCTTAAATCAACCTCGCAAGGTCAACGCAGGCCTACTCAGCCTTCCAATCCATCATTATAAGTTAATTCATAATTTTAAGTTGAATTATTAATATTTTGGCAAGTTTTACAAGTTAGTGGAAACAATTAATAATTAAAATAACTAAACAATAAAATAAAGGAGTCGGACAACTTATATGTGGAACCCTATATATATAAATCAAACACGTATATCAAGTGACAAGTATAGGGTGTATACAAAAGTGATATATAAGTCATAAGCATCTCTCCAAACACATAAAGTACCCCAAGAGTGATAAAACGACATATATATGTAATACAAACAGTAAAAAAAACTACAAAAGTGAGTAAGGGATGGCCACTCCGATGTCCTCAGAGTAAATCACCTAATATCGACGCCTTTCCCTTACTCAACTACAGATCTACACTCATTCAAACACAAGAATAAAGAGTCCAGTAAGTACAAGCCAGTAGGATCTAAACAATACTTCAACATAAATAAAGCGGTCTAAGATTCATGCGGATAGAAAGAAAGCTATAAGGAATGCATGATAATAAGACTAAATAATTAAAATACAATGAGAAATAAGTGTCAAAAGAAGTAATAGAGAGGTGCCCAAGTTTTCCAAGACAGAGTGCGATTGCTACAGGGTCGGAATCATAGAGTCGCCGCAGCGCCAGCTGTACCTAAACCGTCGCGAATGAGGGATATCGACGGTGCCTCGGATAAAACACATCTCATCCTTACCAAACAATCCATTGAATCGAGGTCATGGCTCCAGTAGCTAGCCGACAACCACTCCGTCAGAGAAACCTTTCTAACTCAATTGGCCCTCAGACACTCATATTGGAGTGGGAATTTCAAGAAAGGTAAGATAGTGCAATAGCAATAAAATATGAAGCTCATTGAATTACTATACATTTCCTAGCTCGTTTAACGTACCTTGGCTCCACGCTAATACGCTCTCTCGCGGCTCCAACACGACCCCGAACTAAACCCCAATTTTCGACTCTAGCTCGCTAAGTCCCTGACATCATTTTAGTTGGTTTTGGTGTGTTAGAGTTCGTTTGTCTTACTAATCCACTATTAAGTATAATTTAGTTCATAGTATGATTCGTTTTTTTATTATTGTTCTTATATTATCTATATAGGTGTAGAGGTTATATAAATACACCTAATGTCTTATATATACATATATAACCACTTAACGCATCAATAGATCTCTACAAACTCATTTTAGGAATCTTATCATTTATTACTATTATTATTTTTACGTAGATTAATATTTGGTCACATAAAAATCCACTTTTTCTTAGGTACAATAGTAAATTCTTTAATTAATATACTTATGCACATCAAACTAGCTTATATACCCATTTTTGTCTTAAAATCAACTAAGGCTTTTTATTTCAATAAAACTCAAGCCCTCTAATTTATTTAAATGATTCAAGTGTAATTATTCTATTAACTTATTAAAAGTCATTAATTTATACAAGTAAATTAATTCATTTGTCTTTAGGCCTAATTGTCTTATATACCCATTTTTGTTTTAAAATCAACTTAGGCTTTTTTTTCAACTTAGGCATATTAGATAAATCGAATTAGCTTACTTTATTTGTTTGACTCAGGTACTCAAGTATTTCTAATTAATACATAAGTTATTAGCTAACTCAATGTTTTACTCGAATTTTCATTTCTCAAATAATATAATTTTAGCAAATGAATATGCCCTCCATCTATATACCATTTCTTTTATTAATGCACATGATTATTATAATTATTATTTTCATTCTTCTTAGCCATATTCATATCAAGTTTCCAACACATTTAGGCCAACCCAACAATAAGTTGTAGCCATTAATTTGGATCAACCTAAAACACTCAAAGAAACCATGCATGAATTTAGTTGATCAATATACATATGTGTGTGTTGTTGATTAATTAAATGGGATGCAAGCAAGATTAGGAAAATTAGAGTATGAAGAAGTAGCTTGCATGAATAAGATCATCATTAAAAAAAAACAAATCAATAAGAATCAAATGCATGGATAAGAATTCAAATATGAGAAGTTACTATGGAAAAGGTGTAGAACATGCATTGAAACCATATGAATTTCTAAATTCCTTGTTGTCTTCAAGCTTTCTCCAACTCCATTAACGGTGGGATTCCTTCCAATTTCCTTTCTAGAGCTCTTAGAAATGAATTTGAGTTAAGTCCCTAATGACTTCTACCCCCATTATACATTTATTTGAAAATTCATTAGTGATGGATTAATTAAGCTTACCTAGCTTAATTAAGTCTAAATCCAAGCTCTCCATCTCATTTCTACATATGCCAAATGTCCTATAAAGTGTAAAATGAAAATTTGCCCTTAGTTCATCCATGTATTTTCCATGCAACAAAGAAATTTACTTAGATTACGTGAACTTATTTTTTGACATATTTACCAAGCATATCATAGGCCTTTGAATTTAAATTGGTTCCTTAATATGAATGAAGGTGAATTTTACATTAATTTCAATCTTCCATAGTACACCTCTCGAGGTACATCATATGTCTTATTTCATTTCTACACTATAATCATAAGTTACTTAGATGTGCATTGTAATAGTATGGTAATATCGTAATTTAAATAAAAATTCCAACTAAGGTTATTCTCTTAATTAAATAGCATTATAATCCTACAACTGTTTTTGTCCTATCTTATCGCCTACTTGTACTCGGGTACCCATAATATACATGCATACCAACCATTGAAACTTACTTGTATTTTGACATAATCAGATCAATAATTAAGTGAGATTTAACATTTTTTGGTGTAAAATAAATAATGCACACACCAAACAAACATAATATGCCTTGGTGTCGACTCTCAAGGGTTGACCAAGTACGCCACGTCAGATAAGATCCTCGCAGAGTCCTGCGGTGACACATGACACAAGTTAGAATATTCTTGTCGTTACAGCCTTCCCAACTAATAAGAATTTTGTCCTTGAAATTGAAATAACTTAAAGTAGAACTTACTGGAATCAAAATAGATCAGGGAAGTGCTCGCGCATGTAAGACTCCAACTCCCAAGTCAGTTCATCATCCCCGTGATGCTGCCACTAGACAAGTACTGAGGGGATTTCCCTATTCCTCATCACCTTCACCTTACGGTCCAGTATCTGAATCTACTGCTCCTTGTAGGTGATGTCCTATCTGAGGTCTATCTGAATCAAATCTACCATCGATCGCCTGCCACCTCTCGACCTATCCAATCTAAGCATCGAGATATGAAACGCAGGGTGAGTCCCGGCTAACTATGGCGGTGGCTCCAACTCATATGTAACTTTTCCGACTCTCCACTTGATCCTGAATGGACTGATGAACCTACGCACGAGCTTTCCTTTGATTCCAAATCTCTTGTGACCCCTTAGAGGTGATACTTTCAAATACACACAGGATCCCTCGTCATACTCTAACTTACCGTGGTACTTGTTGTAATATTTCTTTTGTCTCTCCTACGCACCTTTCAGATGTAGTTTGATTTGTTGTATCATCTCTGGGTGATTCACTACAATCTCTGGCCCAATAGCTGCCATATCTTGAGCTCTGCCCAACATGATGGAGATCTGCACGGCTTGCCTTAGAGTGCCTCAAATGATGTCATTCCAATTTTGGCTTGATAACTGTTATTGTAAGCAAACTTACACAGATGAAGATACTCCTCCCATGAACCACCGTATTCTAGTAAAAACATCCTCAACATGTCCTCAAGCACCTAGATCAGTCACTCTAACTATCCATCAGTATGTGGATGGTAAGTTGTACTCATATCTAACTGCGTGCCAAACTGTGCCTGCATGCCCTACCAAAATCTGTGACGTAAACTGTGGCACCTTTTCTAACACAATCGATAACAGGACCTCATGAAGTCGAACTATCTCTCCCTCATACAAACTGGCTAGCCTATCCACTTCATGTGTAGTAGAGATCGGTAGGAAGTGCGCGGACTTAGTTAACCTATCCATAATCACCCATATATTGTCGTGTCCACTTTGAGATCGATGTAATCTACTAACGAAATCCATTACAATATGCTCCCACTTCCACCGAGGAATGGGAAGTGGCTGTAGTAGTCCACCACGCTTCCAATGCTCAGCCTTAACTCACTGCATATCTCGCATGCTCTAACGTAATAAAGAACATCGATCTTCATCCCAAGCCATCAAAAGAGACGTCGCATGTCGGCATACATCTTAGTCCGACCCGGATGAACCATAAAACGTGAGCAGTAAGCCTCCCAAAGTATGTCCTCTCGAATCTCACCCACTGATGGAATCCACAAGCGTCATCTGAATCTCAGGCATAAGTATGTTGACTGACTCCACTCAAGGTGATTCGGACTCTGAGCAATCTCATTGAACCTCTGATATAGCTCGCCAGCCTTCTGCCCCTGAAGTACACTCTCAACTAACACAGTTTGAGTCTTCATCTGACCACAAATCACTGCCTCAATAGCTTCTGAAATCTCTACCGAACAAAGTGTGTCGGCCGCCTCGTGTAATGAGTACTAATGTGTCATATGACATCTCACAATCTCTTTACCTAACTCCTTATGCTCAAAGCATCTACAACTACATTGGCCTTCCATGTGTGGTACTCCAATGAAAAACCATAATCTTTCAGACACGTCAACTATCTCCTCTGTCTCATGTTCACTTCTTTCTAGGTGAAGAGGTATTTCAAACATTTGTGATCTGTGTAGAGAGTGAACCTCTCACCGTTCAACTAATGACGCCAGATCTTTAGTGCAAATATTACAGCTGCTAGCTTTAAGTCATGTGTTGGTAATTCTTCTCGTGAATCTTAAGCCGCTGGGATGCGTAAGCTATCACTCTGTTGTCCTGCATCAAAACGCAGCCCAAACCAACCTTGGAAGCATCATTGTTCACATCAAATCCTTTTCCAATATTCGGTAGCACTAACACCGGTGTTGTAATCAGTTGTTCCTTCAAAGTCCTGAATTCCTGTTCACAGTTATCATTCCACTAGAAATTGACTTCCTTCTTTGTCAACTGTGTCGTCGGCGCAACAATCCTAGAGAAACCCTGCACGAAATGCCAATAATATCATGCTAATCCCAAAAACCTGCATATGTTTTTCACTGATGTCGGTGTAAGCCAATCAATCACTGCTATAATCTTAGCGGGGTCCACTAACACTCCTCTAACTCCGACAATATGTCCTAGAAATCCAACCTCTGTAAGCCAAAATTCACACTTGCTAAATTTGGCATACAGTCGATGCTCCCTCAGAGTCTGCAATATCGTCCTGAGGTGCCCCTCGTGATCCTCATGAGTCTTAGAATAGATGAGAATATCGTTGATGAACACTATCACGAATCTATCCAAATACTCTCTCAATACTCATTACATCAGATTCATGAACATCGCTGGGGCCTCCGCCACTACATGAGCCTATCCTCGTGTAGGTGGTGTGGTATTTCTTCCTGATGTGGCTGGCGGCATAATACACTCCCTCGCAGTATATCTTGTCTGCCCACACTTGTAGCATATCGTCGATGCCTTTCGGATAAACTACTGGCCCGAGAAGCCTACTTCGATTCACTCGGTTTCTGTGAAGACTGCGCTATACCCTTGCCTCTACCTCTAGTCTGAGATGGCTGCAATGGTGGTTTCACTACTGAAGCCTGAGAAACTAGTGGAATGAGTGCACTAACAAATTTCATTCATGTAGATCCTGACAGTGTAGTTGTACCAGCTATACTCCTTTGTCTCTTTTTCGGCCTAAAAGAACCAAATTCCTGGACTCTCTGACTTCCAAGATAATGTAGTACTGGGGGTGGTGGAGCAACAAATGTTCCAGGTGGTTTTGCTAGAATAGCTGCTTCTACCTTCATCGCATTCTCAAATATAAAAGCGTAGCTAGTGCGAGGATGTGAAGAAACAATAACCCTAATCTCATAGTTCAGCCCACCAAGAAACAAGTCAATCTTGTTCTCTTCTAGCTCTACCATCTCCGGAACAAACTCACTCAGCTTAGTGAACCTCCATTCGTACTCCTTAACAGATATCGCTCCCTACTTTAGTTGAATGAATTTAGTCTTCTTCCTATTCTTGACTGATTTAGGGAAATACTGCCTATAAAATATTTTCCAAAATTATGGCCACGTAGTGACAGTCTTCCCTTCTCTTTTTAGGGAATTCCATCATTTCCTTGCAGAGTCTATCAACAAAAAGGTGACCAGATTAACCTTAAAACGGTCCTCAACATCGATAGCAACAAAATGTTACTCCATTTCCAATATCCAGGTCTCAGCCATCCCTTCCACCATAGTGCCATCGAACCTCATAATATCATATTTCATGAATTCCTTACGATTTTTGAGGAATGCGGCCTTCTCAGAATCTTCTGGCACCTTGACAGCTATTTTTGGTACATGAACCTGTGGAACTACCGGCTGAACTAGAGCTACTATCTCAGCTCTGCTAACCTCAGGACTGGTTGCAGCTTGTGCCTAAGGTCATTGTACTGGTGGTCTCATCTAAGCCATCGCATTGCCATTAACTTGGCTTGAAACTCCATTAACTGTTTCATTTGGGTGACGTGTTCTAGCCAATCACACGGAGCCACGTGGCGCCGAGTCACCACACACAATCGAACGCGCGAGTCTCGGTGAATCATGCGGCGACACCTCAGCGCGATGACGAGGCGGTCCAATGACAGATGCGACACGTGGCGAGGCGACACATTTCCGGCCAATCGGCTATCGACACGTGGCAAAGAATGGAAACCAATTCACTTAGGGATTTTCTGGTTTTTAATTTCGTTCCTCTCGTTTTTAGGGGGCTCTCTGGCCTTTTTTCTTTCTTTTCTTGGTCGAACTCTCTCCTCTCCCCCATTCTTTATTTTTCTTCTATTCTTTTGTGTTTTGGATGCGAGGCTAAAACCTCTAGCCTAGGCAAGACTGCGATGAAGGTTCAATTGTGCATATCAATGGATTTGTGAGATTTATATATTTTAATTTCGATTTTTCATTATTATTTTATTTTCTTTGGTATTGTTTGAACAATCAAAGTTAAACACTTGTTTAAACTTTGATTTATTTGTCAGTGAGTCGTAAGCACCCGTAATTGTGCAATAAGACCACACTAGTGGCAATTGACCCTACCAATTGATTAGTCTCTTTTGGGACCGGTTGAATACCTTAGAAATCACTAAATCGACACACTAGTGATCCCGGTTGTCTAGGTGTAGTGCCTTCAGAAGCTCAATGCGGTCAACGCATTAAACCCAATTCACTTGAATTGTGGTTATGTGTTTGATTAGGGAAGTAGTCACCGTCGTACCTTGGCTATCGAGATTAGGAAGTGCGAGGAACCGCGTGCGTCACCGGTCTATAGCTACACTAAGATATTTTGATTTGCATATTTTACATAAATCGACGACCAAATCCAATCTTTTACCGAACCGAACTTGTATGTCTTGACCTAGGTATTTTTATTAATTATTTGATTTTCAATTTTATTTCCTTAGCTTTCATTATTTTATGATTAGATAATTAATTCATTTTCTATCAAACCCCGATTTCCCTTTTAGTTATTTTTGACCTTAGAAAGAATACCAGTCCCTGTGGGATCGACCCTTTGCCACTATTCTACGAAATAGTTGGTTTAGGTAAATTTTTAATTTTATTGACACGTTCGTCGCGTCAATTTTTGGCGCCGTTGCTTAGGATTGGTTTTTTCTTTCTTTGGTTTTTATTTTTAATTTTTTTATTTTTCATTGTTTTTTATTATTATTATTATTCTCAGTATCTAGTTCCTTGTTTCTAACATTTTTGCGTGTAATTCCATAATGGCCTCCTACACCCATAATTATGGTCGATTCAAGACTCATATTATCATGCTAAATAATGCCTATAAAATATTTTCCAAAATTATGGCCACGTAGTGACAGCTTCCCTTCTCTTTTTAGGGAATTCCATCATTTCCTTGCAGAGTCTATCAACAAAAAGGTGACCAGATTAACCTTAAAACGGTCCTCAACATCGATAGCAACAAAATGTTACTCCATTTCCAATATCCAGTCTCACCATCCCTTCCACCATAGTGCCATCGAACCTCATAATATCATATTTCATGAATTCCTTACGATTTTTGAGGAATGCGGCCTTCTCAGAATCTTCTGGCACCTTGACAGCTATTTTTGGTACATGAACCTGTGGAACTACCGCCGAACTAGAGCTACTATCTCACTTCGCTAACCTCAGATCGGGCCAGCCTTGTGCTTGTGCCTAAGGTCATTGTACTGGTGGTCTCATCTAAGCCATCGCATTGCCATTAACTTGGCTTGAAACTCCATTAACTGTTTCATTTGTTGCTCCATTCTAGATTTCCACTAATCCTATGTCTCCCTGTTACCTTAAGGTTCCGACCTCTGTGATCTCTCCCCTTGATCCGCCATTATATTATGTGGTCAAAGGAGAGATAATATCATCAGGTAACATTTAGACAATTCAAGGAAATCATAACTATACAATATATATCAATATGTTCAACAAATAACTTATAATAATGTTTTCATTTTCATTTCCCCCAAAAACATGATGAAAACCGTTTATCAAACCCTAAGTTTATTTGTAACTCGAGACAAATCTTAAAGTCAATAAACTTAGGTTTCGGATGCGATAGGTTATACTATCATTCACTTTGAAATCATTCTAAAGTGAAATAGGGTTCAGAGCCTAATTCATGATACCACACTGTATCAACATTACCACTTTACTTCTAAAAGTTATAAAACTAAAGCTTTAATACCAAGCTGTGACATCCGCTATCCCGATTAGGGAAAATGCCCGGCCTGACCCTAATCAAACCCGCCAATCCTACAAGACTTAACTAGAGCCAGCAGCCTCTCCGTCTACATATGATAAACTCAACATGTATATCCATATCAAAATAATAAATAAAAGTATTACGCAGTGAAAAATTTAAAACTTTTTCGATATATACAAGTATACAGAAATATGGAGTTTATCAAAACCTGTACCCATATATAAATCACCCCAACCCTATTTATATACATCAAAATAAGTCAAATAGAGTATATAAATACAAGAAGGTTCATTACATCAAAGAAAAGACACGAAAATCCTAAATCTTCTCTTTCCTTTTAGTCGAAGCGTCTGGTTTCGAACCTAAAATAGTTAATTTGGGTGAGCGCTCCAACTTGCTCAATAAGTAAGGATCTACACTAATCATCAACATTTCATATAGTAAACAAGAATATCATGCAATAACAACATGCACCAATGATATCTAACAAGAATATGGAAATCATATAAGCTGAATACATAATTATATACAAAGGAAGATATTTTGGACTATTACACTGTGATTCCCCATTTTTATTTATAAAACTAGGGTCGATTACCCATCGGCACCATTAATACGAGTGTTAGACCAACATAATGGTCGTTATAATGTCTAGCCAATTGATTAATATCCAATGGTTCTATCATAAACCCTCTAGTGAATATGTAACTCACGCAACCTATAAACTGAGTATGAGTTATGTGTAGACCTGGAGATCAAGTCCAAGTACTATACAACCTGGTCTCAGCCCTGAGGAGTTACTATCGTGGATCACATTAAACATCGTTTTCTATTCATTAGAAAAACCATCACAATGTACATAATCCTCCCATTCCATTTCAACAGCTATATAAGCTAAATATACAAAATAGCCATGCAATATTGATAAATAAGCGAATTCATACTTACCTCGGTCTAATTCCTCGTCCAATTTCTTATCTTTCCGGTCAATAACTCTCTCCCGAGTAACCAACATTTATCATGGACCAACTGTAGTTAATATAAGTCCGTTATATTGTATTAAAACTCCTAAAGCAGTCCTTAAAGCTCTTGAAAAACCAACCAACTCCAAATTAGTTCTATACTAATTTGGGTGTGGGTAGCGCGTTACCTGACATGGATAGCGCGCTACCTGCATGTCATTTCATCATCCCATTACGTATAGCGCGCTATGGCCAAAACCTAGCGCGCTATGCGCACCAGACCTGCAACAACAACACCATTATGCTCATCCAAATCGATCCAAAACACCTCCAAATCATCTTAAACAGTCACAAATTCATCAAAATTGATCCATAACAACCTTTAGTAAGGTGAGAAACCATAATTGATCAACAAACAGCTTAAACAACCATAATCCTAGCATCACCAACAATTCCAACTTTGATAAACACTAAAAAAAATTATACATATACGATGCTCACGAGCTGTGTGATCGATTAAGCTCCTCAACTGAGATTGATTTTGTACCTCGACAACTTGTCTCAATCGGATTCAAACCCCCTAACCCTCGGTTTCATTTTGATCGAATGATTAGTTGATAAACATCAACTTTTTATTTATATATAGATCTTCCTCGAGCTACGCGTCACGTCATTTCAAGATTGATCGAGTCTTTGATGTGTTAAAGTGACATGAGTTAACGTGACACAAGTTTTGACAAATCTTGTACTTTTGCGTCATTCGAGAAGATCAAACAATCTATATAATTTTTTTTTTCTTTTTCATTTCAATATATATTTATACATCCTTATAAATATATATATATAACTCGCGTATTTCTTCGCCAATAAATCCATCGAACATGCCTACGTGTAGCCACGAACGTGCACATTCATGCCACGACTCCCTCGTCATTCACAGTGTACCGGTAATTCATGGTTTATAGTGTATTTTATCAATTATACACACGTTAATTGAAGTACGTCGAACTTAACCCTGAGCCTAACTTGGGTTAATTTCTATTTGGATTAGTACTAATCACCAGCTTAAGGTAACAGGTCATTACATGTGCCACCATAGAACTCAGTCGGTCTATATCTCTAGAACTCACGCGATCATCTCGCCTCGGCTGTCACTGTAGTACTAGTCTCTGTGGGCATGAGTGACATTATCTCTGCTTGAGTAGGAAGTGTAAGTACTATAATCTCAGTCTGTATCCTTAAAATCTCCACATTAACTGGCAAGGCACACTCCCTGTACATCTGAGCTACCACCGATATCGCTGGCCTCGGGTTGATCAGCTATCGTGATCCGTAAAAAAGGAGAATTCTCGATCAATTTATAGCTACCGGTAACAATATAATGCAGTACATCAAATAGCACATATAATTTAGATTTTTAACTTCCCCAACTCTCCTCACTTCCAAACTAAGACTCTAAATAAGGGTCATAAGGTTCCACTCTAAGTTCAACCGTGTCTTAACTCTACTATTTATTTATGTCTTATGTTGGTTGTGGGTTAATTAAGAGTTGAGACCTAGCACTTATCTAACCTGATGCTCTAATACCAACTGTGACGGCCCCGGTTACCCACAAACTAGGCCCTACCCGGCCTAAGCCTATGTGGACCCTCGAATCAGCCTCGCAAGGTCAACGCAGGCCTAGTCAGCATTCGAATCCATCATTATCAGTTAATTCATAATTTTAAGTTGAGTTATTAATATTTTTGCAAGTTTTTCAAGTTAACGAAAGCAATTAATAATTAAAATAACTCAACAATAAAATAAAGGAGTCATACAACCTATATGTGGAACCCTATATATATATCAAACCTGTATATCAAGTGACAAGTGTAGGCTATATACAAAAGTGATATAAAAGTCATAAGCATCTCTCAAAACCCATAAATACCCCAGGAGTGATAAAATGGCATATAAATGCAATACAAACAGTAAAAAAAACTACAAAAGTGAGTAAGGGAGGGCCACTCCGATGTCCTTAGAGCAAATCACCTAATATCAGCGCCTTTCCCTTCCTCGACTATGGATCTACACTCATTCAAACATAAGAATAAAGAGTCCAATAAGTACAAGCTAGTAGGATCTAAACAATACTTCAACATAAATAAAGCAGTCTAAGATTCATGCGGATAGAAAGAAAGCTATAAGGAATGCATGATAATAAGACTAAATAATGAACATACAATGAGAAATGAGTGTCAAAAGAAGTAATAGAGAGGTGCCAAGTTGTCCAAGACCGAGTGCGGGTGCTACAGGGTCGAGGTCATAGAGTCGCGGCAGCGACTGCTGTACCTAGACATTCGCGAATAAGGGATATCAACGGTGCCTCGGATGAAAAACATATCATCCCGACCAAACAATCCAGTGAATCGAGGTCATGGCTCCAGTAGCTAGCCGATAACCACTCCATCAGAGACACCTTCCTAACTCACTTGGCCCTCAGACACTCATATTGGAATGGGAATTCCAAGAAAGGTAAGATAGTGCAATTGCAATAAAATATGGAGCTCATTGAATTAATGTACATTTCTTAGCTGGTTTTACGTACCTCGGATCCCAGTTAATACGCTCTCTCGCTGCTCCAACACGACCTCAAACTAACCCTTGATTTTTGACTCTAGATCGCTAAGTCCCTGACATCATTTTAGTTGGTTTTAGTGTGTTAGAGTTCATTTGTCTTACTAATCCTCTTTTATATATATAGGTGTAGAGATTATACAAATACACCTAATGTCTTATACATACATATATGTATAACCACTTAATGCATTAATAGATCTCTACAAACTCATTTTAGGAATCTAATCATTTATTACTATTATTATTTTAACACTAGATTAATATTTGGTCATATAAAAATCCACTTTTATTTAGGTACAATAGTAAATTCTTTGATTAATATACTTAGGCACATCAAACTAGCTTATATACCCATTTTTGTCTTAAAATCAACTTAGCTTTTATTTCAATTAAATTCAAGCCCACTAATTTATTTAAATGATTCAAGTGTAATTATTCCATTAACTTAGTAAAAGTCATTAATTTATACAAGTAAATTAATTAATTTGTCTTTAGGCCCAATTGTCTTTATTTCACAACTTAGGCATATTAGATAAATAGAATTAGATTACTTTATTTGTTTGACTTAGGTACTTAAGTATTTCTAATTAATACCTAAGTTATTAGCTAACTCAATGTTGTACTCAAATTTCCATTTCTTAAATAATTTAATCTTAGCAAATGGATATGCCCTCCATCTATGCACCGTTTCTTTTATTAATGCACATGATTATCATAATTATTATTTTCATTCTTCTTAGCCATATTCATATCAAGGTTCCAACACATTTATGCCAACCCAACAATGAGTTGTATCCATTAATTTGGATCAACCTAAAACACTCAAAGAAACCATGCATGAATTTAGTTGATCAATATACATATGTGTGTGTTGTTGATTAATTAAAGGGGATGCAAGCAAGATTAGGAAAATGAGAATATGAAGAAGTAGCTCGCATGAATAAGATCATCATTAAAAAAGAAACAAATCAATAAGAATCAAAAGCATGGATAAGAACTCAAATAGTAGAAATTATTTTGAAGAAAGTGTAGAACATGCCTTGAGACCGTATGAATTTTTAAATTCCTTGGTTTCTTCAAGCTTTCTCCAACTTCATTAATGGTGGAATTCCTTCCAATTTCCTTTCTAGAGCTCTTAGAAATGAATTTGAGTTAAGCCTCTAATGACTTAACCCTTTATACATTTATTTGAAAATTCATTAGTGGTGGATTAATTAAGCTTACCTAGCTTAATTAAGTCTAAAGCCAAGCTCTCCATCTCATTTCTACATATGTCAAGTGTCCTACAAAGTGTATAATGACAATTTTGCCCTTAGTTCATCCATGTATTTTCCATGCAACCAAGACATTTACATAGATTTTTCAACATATTTACCAAGCATATCATAGACCTTTCAATTTAAATTGGTTCCTTAATATGAATGAAGGAGAATTTTATATTAATTTCAATCTTCCATAGTACGCCTCTCGAGGTACACCATAGTCTTATTTCATTTCTACACTATAATCTTAAGTTACTTAGATGTGCATTGTAATAATATAGTAATGTTGTAATTTAAATAAAAATTCCAACTTAGGTTTCTCTTAATTAAATAGCATTATAGTCCTACAACTGTTTTTGTCCTATCTTATTGCTTACTCGTACCCGGGAACCCATAATATACACGTATACTAACCCTCGAACCTGACTTGTATTTTGATGCAATCGACCAATAATTAACTTAAATTTGACATTTTTTAGTATAAAATAAATAATACACACACCAAACAAACATAATATACCTTGGTGTCGACTCTCAAAGGTTGACCAAGTACGCCACGTCAGATGAAATCCCTGTCAGAGTTCTGCGGTGACACGTTGCATAAGTTAGAATATTCGAGTCCTTACATGATCGTCCCGTGTGTACCCATCTCGAGGTAACTTGGTGCACTCGGCTTTTATATAAAAAAATCATTTAAAAGTTGTGCACACATATATAAACATATAGTACAAACATCAAAATCAAGTAAAATTATTTAATTATTACCTCGGTGTCGACGCTCGAGTACTAACCAAGTTCTTTATGTACGACTGGACTCCAGGTCACGGTCTTACAAAGCGTACAACTAAGATTAGATTATTCAAGTCATTACACATATAGAAGCATGGAAGTAATGTTTATATTCAAGTAGAAGCTTGGAAGTAAAGTGCTAAGGTTCATATCCATAAATAAGTGAGAAGTCATCAATTCATAACTTTTAAAGGAAGTTCTAAGATTCGTTAAACCATAATAGGAAAAAGATTCACAAGTGAATTCAAATCATTCATGCAAAGATGCCCACAAGAGATATACCATAAAGAAATAATATTAAATTGTTGGGTTTTGGGGTTCATACTCAGCGAGAGATTTAAAATAATTTTTGAAAAACCCAATATGATGGAAAATAAGTTCCATTAAACTTGATCTACAAAAGTAAACCCTACCTTAATCCATGATTTCCTTCTCTAATTGATCGATCTCCAAAACGTTCAACCGCGCGTCCTCTATCAAAAATCTACACACGAGCGGTGACCACAATTTGGAGTGCTAGCCCCAAGAGAGATAAGAAAATGCTTTTTCTTTCTCTCCCAAATTTAGAGAACTTGAAATTCGCAAAAATGAAAATCTTATCTCGTTTTAGGGTTTCATCCTCTATTTATATGTGCAGATAAGCCTTCACTTAAAATCATATTCTTAATACAACTATTGTATTTAAGCAGTTTAAGCAAATTACATATACACCCCTATTAATAATTTATCATATAACGAATTGTAAGGGCTTTTATCTCATGAATTTTATCATATAAATTCATTACTCTGGACCAATTGAAATTTCACAAAGCCATTCTTTGTGTGTGACCAAATAGGTTCATGCGACGTTGGCAGTGAACCAAAACCATTTTGTAACAAAAGTCATAAGCATTCTCCAGCAAGATATTATGACTATCTAAGTAATATGAATATCAAAATCGATACAACCTAACGAATAACATATAGCATATGCTTTCGTCGTGCGATATCCTTTGATAAAACATGAGGCATGGAAAGTCACACTTAATATTCAATCGTACTAGTCTCGATCTTTAGGTAGACTGAAAACATCTAAATAACATTGATCATATCAATTCACTTGGAATTGGTCATTTAACAGTCTAACATATCGAGGGATCCACTGATATCTCTCTATATGAAAGCGACAAATTATATCTTGATTACACACCTTCACATATTATTCACATGGTAACCAATGCAATCTTTATAGTCATCATGTTAAAGACAACGTTTGATTGCATCAAATTACCATGCTCCTAATATTGAAGACTATGGTAATCTCAAGTCAAAGGAATAATGATATACATATCATGAGTAACATATATGACTTAATACATGTGGTGTTCTCATAGCAGGTCAGTCCAGTACCTTTTTCCCATAACAAGTACTCATGATTTTGATTCGTATCCCTATACACATAATTATCACATGACCATCAATCAAGATTCACACTAGCCTTAATCCATTATTGTTCTTAGTATAATGATCGACTAGGGACATTTCATGGATCTTACTATAAGGTAAACATGCAATCACTTATAATAAAACAACAAATGAAAACCTCAATTTTATTAACTAAAATTATAAGATAAATAATGTTTGTAGATTGACCTAGGGCATATGCCCCAACATAAATATAATTCATTGTTCCAATCAATGCATGCTAGGTATTGTAATAACTCGGTGACCGAATCCCTCACTTTGGATTTGATGCAAACCATTAATGGATGTAATGGCCATTTATAAGTGGGTAATAATAATATATTTAGGTGTTTATTTTATATGTTTTTAGATCTCAATGTCTACTATTATTAACTAATTCTCTTTTATTTATATTTTCAGTGGTTTAGACACAATTTAACGAAAAATGATATAAATCAAGGTCTTTTGAAAGTGTTATTGGTGTTTGGCATTGAAAAGTGAGCTTGCACACACTTTGAGATAGCTTAGTGGGACCCACATTGGTCCGTGTTGATGATATAGTGGTTTAGAAGAAGTTTGGTGGTGCATTAGTTAAGAAAAGTCTTTAAAAATGACAAAGTATAAGTCATTCATGCAGTTTATTCAGCTACCCTTAGATCTGCCTCGAGACACGCATTGCACAGTTGATTAAGATAAAGGAGCAGCCAAGTGATACAATTCACAACACACTTGAGTCACTCAGCCTTCAACAGCCTTTAATAATGCCTCGAGACCAGCATGTCGGATCATAATCAAATGAGAAGTAAAGGCTTCGATCTTGCCACGAGATGTGTGTTGCACCGTCTCCCACAAGTTCAACGATTCATTCAATAAGTTCTTGGCATCCAAGGCCTTTGATTAGTCTTGAGATGCCCATCAGCATTGTCTCCAACATCTTCGTCGAGTCTGCCCACGCGTTCTCTCTATTCACAGCAGCCTATGATTTGCCTTGGGATACGCAGCCGCACAAGCTCCCAGATTTATGTCGATTCCTTGAGCGCCTTTTCCTCCACCTTTCAACAGCCACGTGTCACCACTCCATTCTTCCAGCCACTTCTTCAGTAGCTCCACAGCCAATCAGACAGCACCACGTCACCCAGAACAACAACCTTAAGCCAATTCGTTCATGACGCATGTCCAACTCCAAGTCGAAAGCTCACAACAGCCCTTAGATCTTCCTCGGCACACGTGACACTCTACAACTCATGAATTCTATTTTATATCTCTTCCAAAGACCAAATTAACGGGTTTTATTTATATAGACTTTAGAGTTTTGTTTAGTCTCTCTACACTACATATACAATCAATCTCTTTTTTTCTTTTATTGTTTTTGATGTTCTTCAAGAAAATGTCCACCTAAGTACTATATTCTTGGGTCGGAGGCGAAGCAAGTTCAGATTTATGGTTTATAGCGTGATATGTAAGATCTTTTATTTATAATTTAATTTATCTTAATTCCTTATATTTTATTCGTCGTTGTTTTTATGATTACGGTGCAAACTTAGGGTATATATGTGGTCAGTGCACGCTTTTAGGTGGAAGACCTATAGTTAATCGAGATAATTGTATCCATAATCGCACAATTGGAGTGATATAAGTAATGATCATTCACCCTTTTGTCGTCAAAACCTTTCGGTTCTTAAGTGGGCGACAAATAAATCTAGGTTAAATTGGAAGCGGACGCGATTCGGTTATTTAGGATTAGTATTCCTACAGAACTTTACGCATTTATTGCATTAAACCTTATTGGCGAATGCCTAGAGTTATGTGTTGATTAGGGAAGTAGCTTGTGGCGGATGTCCTATCTATCGAGACTAGGGGAATTAGGGATTTTTTGTGGATGTCAATTTCTTATAGCTAATCTAGGAGGAATTGAATTAATAATCTTTTGGAAAGATTAAAGACCATGACATGTTATTATACCTTGATTTGGATTTGAGAAACCGTAGACCTAGGTATTTTCTCATATTGAATTCGATTTCGCAAGTTTTAATTTCAAAGTAGTTTTAATTAGTTTTAATCAGTTGTTCTTCTAAAATCTATAAAAACCCCTGAACATTCCTTTTTAGTTAACTTAGAGTGAAACTTAAGTCATATGGATTCGACCCCATATTTACCACTATTACACCCAAGTGGGATTGATAACTCGAGTACGGTTATATTTGACACGAACGACACGTGAACAACCATTGCACCCCAAACTAGTAGCATCGAAATAAAAGTAGGTTCATTCCAAGCCACCACAGATACATGTCCCTCTATCACCAAGTTACAAGAGGCGAAACGCCAACTCATGTACTTAAATGATACACTTATGCATTCGATTAGACGAGTAAAGCCCTCGATGGAGACTTCTACAAAATATCATGGGGCGTTAACCCGTAAGGCCCTCGGTGGCACCACAACATCCTGGGGCATTTAGATAAAGTTACTTGCTAATTAGTATTGGGTTTTGGGGTTCATACGCAGCGAAGAATTCAAAACAATTTTTGAAAAACCCTAACAGGATAAAAAATAAGTTCCATTAAATTAGATCTACAAAAGTAAACCATACCTTAATCTGTGATTTCCTTCTCTGATTGTTCGATCTCCAAGACGTTCAAGCGCGTGTCCTCTATCAGAAATCCATATATGAACGGTGACCACAATTTGGAGTGCTAGCCTCAAGAGAGATAGAAAATGTTTTCTTTTTCTCCTAAAATCTTGAGAACTCGAAAATATCAAAAACAAATTCTTAATTCGTTTTTGGGTGTCAGCACCTTTTTATATGTGAATATAAGCCCTCACTTAAAATCCTATTCATAGTACAACTATTATATTTAGGCAGTTTAAGCAAATTACACATATGCCCCTATTAATAAGTTATCATATAACAACTAGTAAGGGCTTTTATGTCATGAATTTTATCGTATAAAACTCATTACTCTTGAACGATTGAAATTGTGCAAAATCATTCTTTGTGTGCGACCCAATAGATTCATGCAATGTTGGTAGTGAACCAAAACCATTTTGGTACACAAGTCATAATTGATTTCTAGCAAGGCATTATGACTACCCAAGTTGGACAAAGATCAAAATCGATACAATCTAACCAATAATGTATATCATATCTTTTTTGTCGTACGATATCTTTTAATCAAATATAAGGCATGAAAAAGTCACCCTAGATGTTTAATTATACTAGTCTCGATCTCTTGGTAGACTGAAAACATTCAAGTGACACTGATCATTTCAATTCACATGGACTTGGCCAATATCAGTCTATCATATCGAGGGATCCACTGATATCTATCTCTATACGAAAAGGACAAATTCTATCTCATTACAGACCTTCACACATTATTCACATAGTAACCAATCATAATCTTTATAATCATATGGTTAAAGATAACGTTTGATTGTATCAAATCACTATGATCGTATTGTTGAAGTCTTTGGTAATCTCAAGTCAAAGGGCTAAATGATATAGCTATCATAAGTAACACCTATGACTTAAGCTATGTGGTGTCTCATAGTGGGTCGGTCAAGTACCTTGTTCCCTAAAAAGTATTTATGGTCTCGATTCATATCCCTATACGCATGATCATCACATAACCATCAATCAAGATTCACACTAGTCTTAATTCATTATAGTTCCCAGTATAATGACCGACTAGGGACATTTAGGATATTTCAACAAATACACGTGGATCTTATTATAAGGTAAACATGCAATCACTTATAATAAAATAGCAAACGAATATCTCTATTTTATTAACTAAAATTATAAGATAAATAATATTTGTAGATTGACCTAAGGCACATGCCCTAATAATTAGGCCCTCGGCGAGGACTCCACAAACATCCTGAGGCAATGAAAAGCATAAATTGTGAAAACAAGTGCATTCATATTCCATAGATACGAAGATTCAAAGGCATATCATGATGCAACCCATAACCCAAATCTTTTGTTAAAAACATGAATTCTGATTATCTAATATCAAGCCATATATTAATGCGTAAACGAAGCTCCCCAGATACCTTGACTCGTTGTAAGAGTTATACTCGATCCTCCCGCATTTGGAGTTCTTTGAGGATTCCTTCGCGAATCTAAAAATTACTAAACACTCTATTAAACACTCACGTCAATACAATTTACAATTTAAAATTGTTTATTATTTATTAATTTATCTTTGAGGTCCACTAGTGTGGACTCCGTGGGTTTTATATTGTTCGGGGCTCACTTCGGGCCTCCGATATGTCATTGTTAGGGGGTGAGACCCTTTAGGTCCCCTAAGGAGCACGAGTGCACTCCTATTTGTGTGTTTTAGGGGCTAAGACATTCCAACCTTTTAGTTTTGAGTGTGTGGGCCATAATGGCCTATGGTTTGAAGTATAGGGGTCGGTATGGCCTTATATCAAACCATATATCAAACCATTCCAGGGCGGTTTAACCCATAGATGGTCTAAGGGCGCCCCAGTTGATGCTGAGCAAGGGCACTTTAACTCCCATATCCATGTCGTATGCATGCCCTAGCTCTTTCCCCCACCCTCGGGCGTTGTGCCCGAGGGTGCCTTCAGCGTCGAACCTCCACCCGGTTAGCCTAGGACAGTGACCCCCGACCAGCCGCAGCAGAGTGGTTCGGTGGGGCTTAGAGGGATGGTTGAATGCCACCCTTTTCCCTTTTATATTAGGTTGACGAGGGTGCCCCTTTTGGCGCCCCCTCGGTCTTGGTGACAACGGTAGCGGCGAGGCAGCCACCTCACCGACGACACTAGATGACGTTGCCTCTTCTAGGGGTTTCCCCACCACTACTTCATACAAGTTTTGGACTAAAAGAGAGGGCCCTCCACCATTTTGATTCAAATTAAAGTTTCCAATTCTTCAAAACAAGAGAATAGATGATAAGGAAAATGTGTGTACCCAAAAGTAAAGCTTCAACACCTAGAGCACCATGATTGACCCCATTTAGCTCATCTCTTCCTTTCTCCCTAAAGTGTTGTGTTTGAGCAAAATGAGGCTAGAATTTCATAATGGGCTTTATATACCGTGTAAGTAGTGTAGGGCTTTTGCAAGTTTATAATAAATGCCCCAAGGGTTAGTTTAGGTTCATTTATTTATGTTTATTAACATACTAGCTCCAACTTTGGCTTTAGATTGGTAATTTAATTTAAAAATAGCATAATACACCCGATTTTGCAACAACCACACAAAAGTAACATAGCAAATTACCAAATTGCCCCGAGGTAGGTGTTTTGAGTTTTTGAGTCGTCGCAGGCAACTAGTGTATTTACTAATTTGATGGGGGGCTACTTATATCATATATAAATATATAATAGGGGTTGATATAGGGTAGAGGGTGCTAGTAGTCGCACCCTAATAATATTGCTCTAACGGGGTCTAGTAATGGGGTGGGCTGAAGGGTAGTTTGTATCGGAAGGAATTTGTTATGTAACTTTATTTTCCACTTTTGTAATCTCAGTCGCATGATCATGAGTCTAACCTAGTTGATTCGGTGAGAGTGCGGCACATACCGAGTAGGGATGAGTTTTGCATAATTGACACGCCTAAATATGGGGGATGGTGAGTACTTATATAGAGACTGTGTTTTTCCCTTACTACACTGATAGCGTTTTTTTCGACTTTGTTTTACGGAAACACGTCGTTTCTCGTCATATACAAATTTTTGCTACAATAGAATAAAGTCTCATTCCTATTAAAAAAATAAATATTGTCCTAATGGTTTTGAATGATCTTTATTCATATATATAATTAGAGCATCTCGAACCACTCAATATCCTCCTCTGTTTTATAGTTTTGCCACATCAAACTCTATTTCTTCTCCAGCCACAAACTTTATTTCAACACCAAAACCCTATTTTTTGTTTCTCTTTTTTATAGTTATTTAGTATGAGTTTTAACAAATTATTTAACTAATAAAAATATTTAAATAAAATGTAATGTTTATACAACAACAACATAGCCTCAGTCAAAAAAATTTAATGTTTATGTTGTTAGGTTTTAGGGTTCATACTCAGGGAAAATTCAAAACAATTTTTGAAAAACCCCAACATGACCAAAAATAAGTTTCATTAAACTGGACCTACAAAAGTAAATCATACCTTAATCCGCAATTTCTTTCTCTGATCGTTCGATTTCCAAGATGTGTAAGCGCCCATCCTCTATCGAAAATCCACACACAACAGTGACCACAATTTGGAGTGCTAGCCCAGGAGAAATTGAAAACATTTTTCTCTCTCCTAAAATCTAGAGAACTCGTAATTTGTAAAAACGAAAATCTTATTTCGTTTTAAGGTTTCAACCTCTATTTATATGTGTAGATAAGCCCTCACTTAAAATCTTATTCATAATACAACTATTATATTTAGTTAGTTTAAGCAAATTACACATATGCCCCTATTAATAAGTTATCGTATAACAAATCGTAAGAGCTTTTACATCATGAATTTTATCATATAAAATTCATCATTCTGGACCAATTGAAATTGCGCAAAGCCATTCTTTGTGTGCGACCCAATAGGTTCATGCGACGTTGGCAGTGAACCAATATCATTTTGGTACACAACACATAAGCGGTCTCTAGCAAGCATTATGACTATCCAAGTAGCATGAATATCAAAATTGATAAAACCTAATGAATAAAATATATCATATCCTTTTGTCGTGCGATATCATTTGATTAAACATAAGGCATGGAAAGTTACCCTTAATGTTCAATCGTACTAGTTTCGATCTTTAGGTCAACTGAAAACATTAAAGTGACATTGATCATATCAATTCATGGACTTGGCCATTATCAGTCTATAATATCGAGGATCCACTGATATCACTCTTTATACGAGAGTGACAAATTCTATCTTGACTACACAAATTTACATATTATTCTCATGGTAACCAATCATAATCTTTATAATCGTCCGGTTAAAGACAACGTTTGATTGTGTCAAATTATCATACTCCTAATATTGAAGTCTATGGTAATCTTAAGTCGAATGACTAATGATGTGCCTATCATGAGTAACACCTATGACTTAATCCATGTGGTGTTCTCATAGTGGGTCAATCCAGTACCTTGTTCTCATAACAAGTACTCATGATATCGATTCATATCCCTATACGCATGATCATCACATGACCATCAATCAAAATTCACACTAGCATTAATTCATTATAGTTCCCAATATAATGATCGACTAGGGATATTTAGGATATTTCAACAAATACTCATGAATCTTACTAGAAAATAAACATATAATTACTTATAATAAAACAGCAAATGAAAATCACAATTTTATTAACTAAAATCATAAGATAAATAATATTTGTAGATTGACCTGGGGCACATGCCCCAACATATGTTTAAGAAATAAAAATAAAGCCCACTTTTTTGTTAAAAAAATAAATAAAATATAAAAAATATAACGATATTTTAGCATTCTATGAACAATGGAATGTCGAATTTAAGGTTTAGGGTTTAGAGTTTAAGAATCAACCATGCGCTATTTTACCGATGGATTGGAGTTGGTCTTAGTAAGCTTAATGTGGCTCCGACATGCTTCGATCATTTTTGGCCGCCTCTAGGCATGGCTTCGGCGTGTTTGGATCTTTTGCCACCATGGCCTCTAGGCCCTAGCTACATATATATCTATTCTTTTTTTTCTAACTAAAAAATTTATTCGTACTTATGATTTCTCTAGAATATATATATATATATATATTGTATTTTGAGTTCTGATCTGGTATCCAGTGCCAACCGCGTCAATTAATTCACGCTTAAGCAGTGTCGAGTCTTAAATGAGGGTGGCACTCTCAACTTGAATTATTCCATCTACATCGTGACATAAACTTAAAATCAAGACCTTACATGCCAAGAACGGAGTCATTCACTCAAGAATATATGATAAAATTCTCTTATATTTTCTTTCCACTATTTTGTAGAAGTCTTACACATTCTCCCTCCGTTTTTTTTTTTTTTTTTTAAAAAACTGTGAACTACCTTAAAACGACTTAAAACGACACTTAAAAAGAAACGAGGGAGCAATAAAACGTTTTTTTTAAATGTCTTTTTAGCCATTTTGAACTATCTCACAATATCCGTCATTTGATAGTTTTAATACACACTAATTAGTTAATTGACTTTTTTACTCTTCATAGAAAAAGAAAGTATAATAATTACACATTAATAACTAGTGTATGTAGAAGTGGTGGAGTTAAGAGAGATAAATGGTTATTTAGTTATTTAACTGTTACTTTCTCCTCAATCAAGATAATTAAGTGATTTTTTAAAAAAAACTGTGAACTACCTTAAAACGACTTAAAACGACACTTAAAAAGAAACGGAGGGAGCAATAAAACTCACACATACATACATATATATAGCTATAAACTCACAAACACATATATATATATATATATATATATATAGCTAGCTAATCCCATTTTTTTTATCAATAAATCTACTTGGACTCATGAGTCCGGGCTCATAGGGGTGTTTTTAAAAATTTCACAAATATTTAAGGGGTATCAAAGGATTTTTACAAGTGATTGTGTTTGCTTCATTAATTACTTGAGGATGACTTTGAAATTAAAAATTTTTTTGAGTCCGGACTTATAAGTCCAAATATCACTACTTTTTTTATTCGTTGTGTTGCAGTTTTCTCGAATATCGTAGCATCCTAAGTTCCAATGGCTGTGATGATTTAATTGAATTATTTTAACGTTATTTATTTGGTCATGCAAGGTCTGATCATGAGTGATTTCTCTTCCAATTATACATTCTTCACGACAACATTCTCGAACCTCTCTCTCTGCCACAAAAGGATGAGCGCACGAGTTACAATATTTTGTGCTCTTCCCTTCCTATTTTAAATTGTCAACTTCAAATCTTTTTATTTTCCCCCCCTGATGTCAAATGCATGGATACCCAATTAAAATTAAATTATCATAAGGCTATTTCATTGTTCACATATTATTTCCTCTAAGAACAATTTAAGCATCAATTAAGACTTATTCACACAAGTAGATGAGTCAAAGAAATGTCTATCCAAATCAAGGAGTGTGAGAATTGTGTTTCAAAAGGCCGTGTCACTAAGGTTACCGAGATTCAAACCATAAGACGAATTTTTTTTTTTTTTTTTTTTTTTTTTTTTCTATAGAAGGATTTTGAAATTTTGTTGTGAGTTTAAAGAAAATCAATGAATTGGATGAGACCCCTAGCTTGTCCAACTTATTTGTAGTTATGTTTGAGTATTATTTGATACAAGTTTGTTAAAATGTACAAACATGTATACACTTTTACCTAAACAAAATGCTTGAACTCACTATTGCACAATACAAATATTTCCACAAAAGAGCTCCAATTATTTACTTCTAACTTGCAAATTTAATCGTTTTATGGCATTCTTTCTATATTTTTCCAAACACAACATAAGCTATAGTCTTGTCATTGTTTCCCATGTGTTATTGATGCAACAGCGTCCCAGTGAGATTGCCATCAAAGGCTCTATAAAACAGTAACGGCATATAAACGTGCCCTTCGTGTTGGTGGAACAAATAGGCCGTTGGGGCTATTCCCGTCATTTCCCCTTCTCTAGATCACTTCAATTCATTGAAGTCGAGGGTAATCTCGTAATTTCAGTACAACAGAACGAGTTAAAAAAATTAATGAAAGATTTCAATTTCAACTCTCTATTGTGCAGGTTTTGCGGTTCGAGCAGAGCAGATTTAGCTCCTCCGATGACGATGGTTCATCGAAGAAGAAATTCGTGAATCGATGAACAAAAACTCCAATCATCGCCATCACAGATTCAAATCAGTAAATCACCGTCTCTCGCTCTCTCTCATTCCCCCAATTTTCAACAATGTCGCCAATCCTCACTTGTCTACTCATCTAGATGCCTTTGTCTTTTTCACCCAAAAACCAAAACCCATCTCACTCTCTCAAATCCAAAAAACCCCTTTAAATTAATCCCCCTCTCTCGCTCAATCTCTGCAGATTCTCACTAATCAGTCCCACCTAGATATGGGTTTCCTCTGTTTTTACCTCTACACAGCTCTAACAATGGCGGATCAACACCTCAACAGTACCACCACCAACAATACTACTAGTAGTGTCATTGTGGGTGCCCCTCCTTCAATGGGTCAGCCCAGACCCCCAAACGTGACGCCCTTTCGCCCAAGCATAGCAGTGATAGTCGGAGTCCTCACCACAATGTTCTCCGTCACATTTCTTCTCCTCCTCTACGCCAAGCACTGCAAGCGAGGCCACATCTCCAACATTACTGCCTCCACTACCTACATTGGGAACCACAGCGGGCCCACCACTGGGTCGACTCGGAAGAACTCGGGCATCGACCGGTCCGTGATCGAGTCGCTCCCGATCTTCCGGTTCGCCTCGCTCAGGGGGTGTAAGCAGGGCCTCGAGTGCGCCGTCTGCCTCACCCGGTTCGAGCCCACCGAGGTCCTTCGGCTCTTGCCCAAGTGCAGGCACGCGTTCCACGTTGAGTGCGTGGACACGTGGCTCGACGCCCACTCGACCTGTCCGCTCTGTCGCTACCGAGTCGACCCGGAAGACGTGCTGCTCGTTATTGAAGAGCCCAGACTCGGTGGCGTCGAACTCAGTGAGTTGAGGAGGGGGAGTGAGTCGAAGAGCGAGTTGGGTGGGCCCGAGTTGAAGAGGGTCTCCGGGAGGCACTCCTCGGCTGGGGAGAGGTCGGTTCAGCTACCTAGTGAGTCGGAATCGGGCGAGTCGTGTTGGGGGTCGAGGAGGTCGCTCGACAGCGCGAACAAGAAAAAGAGAGATCATTCGGTCGTGACCGTTGGATGCTTTGACCGAAGTGGTCACACTTCAGGTCGTAAGGATGGGTTGCTGATGGAGCAACCGGATGACGACACGTGTCAGGATAGGGAGAGTTTCATGAAGCGGTTCGAGCACCGGATCGTGTTGGCTAGAGATGGTGGGGCCCACAGGAGGTGGAGCGATTTCAGGCCGTCGGATGTGCTGTTCCTGAATCAATCAGAGATGATCAACTCGGCATCGGAGTCAGTTGGTAATAATAGTGGCAGAGGCGTAATAAATGGGAGATGCGTGTCGGAAATCACGGGGCTGAGCAGGTTCGCGAAGGGAGTGAGTGAGTGAGTGACGTGGATGGGGTTGAGACGGGCGTTGATCGCGTGGTCTTGAGCGTACGTACGGCGTAGTCAGGGGAGGGACAGAGAAACGGATCTTAGCGTAGCTGTGTAGGCGCGTGAGGACAAAGTCTAAGTGGACAAGAGATACCACTGGGAATCACAGGTATTGGCTGACCAATAGCGAATGGTGATATACTTCTGTTACATACATTCACCACACAGTGGCACAGTCATTAAAATATACCTCGAGATTTGTAACACTTATTTATTTTATTTTTTTTTGTATCAAATCAGAAAGTATGTTACCCGATCCTTATCTTTGGCAGAATTACACAATGAAGAGGGCAGAGGGGAGCCTGCACTGCCACTGCAGGGGCTGCGGCTGCCGTTGTATTCAAGAGAGGGAAGTACCCATGCTTGTGTACTATACTACCACTGGCAGCTTCAAATTTCCCAATTTTTTTTGTTATCTATAAATTCTTTTCTTTCTTTTTTTTTGTTATCTACAAATTTCGCGGTGTAGCTAGTCATGTCTGATCGATTCACCAAAAATGCGAAGGCAATATTTTTTTTAAATAGATATAAGAATTTCAAGTCCCTAACTTAGCTATTAGTACCTCTTCCTCGAAAACAAATTTAGCCATTAGTTTTTTAATATCTTAATTGTCGAGGTCCAAACTTTTTTTTTATTATTTTTTTTATATACATTCCTCCCTACTTAAGCTTGATTAATAGTGCAAAAGTTGTTCAAACTTTTTTTTTTTTTTTTTTTTTTGGTTTCTTTCTTCTTAAGATTGATTAATTTTAATCAGACACTTCGCATGCATAATCTGAAAGAAATCAAAGTATTTATTGACCTATTTTTTGTTTTGTTTACATTTATTATGTAAATTGAAAAAAAAATTGGTGGTGCATGTGTTTTTGTGTTATAGCTGTGTTTGGGTCAGAGGAAAGAGAAGGTTGTTGAGATTTTAAATGGTGTGATACCTCTATATAACTACCAATTTCGTTTTGGGTTCGGGCCATTAAAGTGGGTTGATGTTTTCCTATTCTGTCCTGTGTGGAATCTGCTGAAATCTGAATATATAAGCAGTGTGCAGAGAAGTGGTGATATAATATTATTTTTGAGAGAAGTGACACAATATTATTCAATGGCTTTGTTTGGTTTGGCTTGTACATGCTCTTGCTTATTGTTAGAATATTTGTGCAGTACCGGTAGAGGTTGCAACTAATATTCTCTACCTAATTAGTTTTCAAGTTCAGATTAGTTTTAGAGAGAAGTTTAAGTGCAATTTGTTGCGTGCAAATATGTTTTTAATTGGTTAGTTTTAGGTCTATTAATTAAAAAAAAATTATGGAGTTTTTTGACTTAATATTTTACGGATTTATACAGCCATAATAATATATAATTGAGTAGTGATAGAATAACAACCAAACACGAAATGAACATCAAACTCTCATTAAAGCAAAAGTCTTGGTAGTTACATTTATATATATTTCCTTTTATCTCTCCAACTATGGAACTGGAGTGCCCGACTAGCTTCGTGGGACTAATCAAATCAAAACTTAGATACCCATAATTCTTGAAAAAAAAAAAAAAAAAAAAACAACTACCACCTTCACTAAGAGTTTGCTTAATTATTTTCCCTAATGAGTCACTGGTGTCAAATATATGTAAGATTTTTATTTCATATAAATTTATAATTTTGCTGAGTGTTTTTTTTTTTTTCAATAGGTCATCTCTGTTACAAAAAATTTATTCATAATACCATAACTTGCTGCTGTTTGGTTAGTAGATAATTTTGTCACCTATAGCTCTTATGTTCGTCCTATTTGGCAGTGCAAGGCAGTACATGGGGGAAAAAAGTTCTTGGCCTTTTGGTAGTAGGCAATTTCTTTTTCAATAAATAAAAGGTTTGTTTTGCAAGCTTCAAATTTAGCTCCGAATCACTGCTAAGAGTTAAGAAAGAGTCTGATATTCTTATAGCCAATGCCAACTAATTTGAGAAATAGGCTTTTGTTATTGTCGTTGTACCTCGATTTAATGTAGTAAATTAAGGGTGTCAATTTTTTTTCGATCTGCCATCCAAAAAGAAAGGTTTTGACTATAATTTTTAAAATTCAAGCCGGATCTGGGCAAGACTTTGATATCCAAATTAAAATTAGGGTCGGGTCCGAACAACACCTACTAAGCCTGAACCCAACTCAAATTTCAAAAGATACAAATTTTATTTAAAAGATATACTTCTATATATTACATAACTCACAAAAACAACAATAAAAATTAATAAGGAAATTACATGGCTAATTTAGAAATCTTCTATTTTACTTTTGAGACTTTTGCTAAATTGCTTGAGACAATATTATGTTTTTTTTTTTTCTTTTTACAAAACAACATTATTATTTTTAGTAATTTAAAATAATAAATACAATTTTAACATTACTTTTTAATATTATGTCAGAGAAGATTATACTACGATGAACTTACAAATGATTTTATTAATTAAAAAAATTAAAATATAAGATAATTTTAAAAAATTTGACAAATCTGGACATTTGACAACCCGAATTTGAAGTAAATCGGGTCTGAGCAAGACATACTTGTCCGAATTAAAAATCGGACCAAATTTGGACAACGTGAATGCTTGTTTATTTCAAGGGCCGCTCGGATTGGAACCCATCAAAATTTGACACCCCAACAGTTGATGCATGATGTGCTTGTATTTTTAAACAAGAAAAAACCAACTTCTTGAGATATTGTGAAGGAATATCGCACCTAAAGATGACTTGCGAAACCTTAGGTATATAAAACTTGGATGACAAAAGTTGAAAGATCAGAGGATTTTTTGCTTGATTAATATAATTAAGGAAAATAATTAACAAAAAAACATATCTTTCGAAATAATTCCCAATATAACACATTTAGCGCCAAGTCAGCGCCATGTCAGCGCCAAGGTGTCCAGCAAACACAACCTGACTTTAGAAGAGGAAGTCGTGACCCTGGGTCACGACTTCTATACAAAAGGAAGTCGTGACCCAGGGTCACGACTTCCAAGCTGGTATAAATAACCAAAAAACCTCGTCCCTGTTTGCTTTTCTTCCCCATTTGGTCGCCTCTGCCTCACCGAGATCTGTGATCCCACCGTCCCTGCCGGCGTCCCTGCCTCCCTGCCGCCGTCCCCCGCCTCCCTGCGCCGTACGTACACTCTCCTGCTGCCGCCGTCCTGCGTGGGTGCGACCTCCACCTCCACCGTCCTCGCGCAGTCTCGTTGATCGCCCGTCCCCGCCTCCACCGTCCCCGCCGGCGTCCTGCCCCGTGCTTGGCGTCCTGCCTCCCTCCCTCGCCGTCCTGCCTCCCTGCCTGCTCGCGCGTCTGCTTCCCTCGTGCCCTCCCCTGCCGCCGTCCACCTCCCTCCTCCACCGTCCTGCCGCTGTCGTCGTCGCCGAGCCCTCACAGTCCTCGCCGATCACTACTCAATTTCCCGCCGGTACATTTTATTTTTTAGTTTCATGTTGTGATAATTGGGCAATGGTAACAAATTATATTCATGATTGTAAATAGTGGCCATGGAAGAGTAAAGAGGATAGTTATTGCTTATGTATGATAGTTGATCTTCCGCCCTTTTCATATGAAAATCCGAAATAGTTCATGCTTCATAATAGAACTTATTAAACAATGATAATGTAAATTGAAAGTAAATCAGCAATAAATAAGAAAACTGTGATGATTTGAAATAAGTTTTGGGGTGGCTTTTAGGTATTAAGGATAGTTTTAGTTGGAATGTTAGGAATTGCGCAAGACAACATGTATAGCAGTTACATTTTTGTTTGTGGCATATTAGTGGTATTGACGATATGGTATGGTTATGTATCTTCACTTATTTTCTTTCCTCTTTTCTATCACCTTTCGATCTATTTCCATTAATTTTGTTTATGCACCTTCTTGTCATAATAGCCTATATATTAGCGTATTTATGCCCATGGTACGTTTTGTGACTACATGTATGTTCATGCATACTTTAGTTCACTTTGTTATGACCATCTAGTTTAGTTTAGAGTCGCCTAAAACTTTGTTGAGTGCCTTTGGTTATGGATTAGTTAAAAATATAAACTTGAAAAAACTTATGTGTAAGTTGGCAAAAATTAATTAAACTTTAAACGCACATGTAATATAAATGCATGTAGTCGTAATATAATTTCTTTGCTTACTTCACTTCATAGAATTAATGTCCTAATATAATTTCTCTACATCAAATTTGAATTGTTCCCATTAGTTATGTATTTTTGTTTTTTACCTTCCATTGGACAAAGTGGAATTGATTACTTTGGGGATGGATCCTTCTTTAACTTTACTCGTAGAATCGTTTTTTTAGTATGAAACACTAAACTTTTTAAAATGTTGATATTGTTGCATTCAATTCTATTGATCATGCTTTGTATTCTACATATATAGATTCAATAATGGGTGATCGAAGAGTAAGTTTGTTGTGCTATATGAATGGAGACATGGTCGATGGACCATCAGGAATTTCATACACGAAAACCGCCTTTGTTCGACATCTTAGATCGAACATGGGTTTAGGGTACGAGGAATTTATGAGTTTTATCTATAATTCATTGGAGATAGACAATGAAAAGATGATATTGACCATCACATATCGATATCCAGCGTACATTGGTAGTGGAACTGCCAACTACGTCCCTGTGCGAATAGATGATGAGGCGAGTCTCAAAGATGTTTGGGAGATTGTGGCAGAATTACCACCACCAAAGTGCATGGAGCTTTATATCGATTTGAGAATGAGGATTCGTATAATAGTTCAAAGCGTAATATGGTGTTAGATTACGTGCCTGGACCTACCACTCAACCAATTTTTGAACACGATCATTGTGCATCGCCTTGATGACCAAATCCGAGATGGACGAGGATCCTCGTTCTGTGATGAGTTGAACACTAGTGAAGATGGAGACTATTGCGGTAGTGACGAAGATACTAGTGAAGAGAGTAGCGATGATGATGTAGATGATGAAGGGGTTGATGCTCATCATGTTGATGATGGCATGATTCGATACACATTAAATCGAGTCATAGCCGATGATGGCTCATTATCTTGTCCTCCAATTTTGAGCGAGGTTGGGAACGATGATTTTTTCGATGAAGAGGTCTGCTTGGAATTGATGGTGCGCCCGTGGGTGTTGGTGAATTTGTCGTACCTTCTCCCGCATTTATGAAATTGAGTAGTGAGGCAATGCAACCCCTCCATGAGAATGCTATGATCCCTTTTAGGTCTTTATGGAATGAGGCAGCAGAATTTGAGAAGGGCATGCGGTTCATGTGTAAAGTAGATATCCAGCATGCCGTGAAATTGTATAGCATCAAAGGACACAGACGATTTGTGGTGACTCATTCTACACCTAATGTATGGATTGTTCGTTGTAAGAAATATTTAGATGGATGCACTTGGAGGTTGCGTTGTTCGAGAAGAAAATCGCATGGAATGTTTGAGATTAGTAAATATGTTGGACCACATACATGCATCTACGCCAATCTGTCCAAAGATCATGCGCATTTGGACTCCACCGTTATATGTCGTGAAGTTGAAAATGTGGTGAGAAGAGATCCGTCCATCTCAGTTCCAGTGCTTCATCAGATGATCAAGGACAAATTCAGTTATGACGTTCGTTATAAGAAAGTGTGGTTGGGGAAGAAGAAAGCAATTGCTAAAGTCTTTGGAGGCCGGGAAGAATCGTATAAAATGTTGCCGCGGTGGATGGTCACTTCTTCAAGAAAGCAATCCAGGGACACGTGTGGAATGGCGGCATGGCGAGCCTAATGCCAACAATGAGGTTATATTCAAATGGGTTTTTTGGGCATTTGCACCTTCTATTGCAGGCTTCAGACATTGCAGACCAATGATACAGATTGATGGCACATTCTTGTATGGAAAATACAAACATAAACTCCTAATAGCCACTTGTTGTTGATAGTAATAGTCATGTATTTCATTTAGCATTTGCCATTGTTGATGAGGAAAGTCAAGGCAAATGGGGGATGGTTTATGGCTTGCTTGCGACATCATGTGATGATAGGGATGGTATATGTGTCATTTCTGATCGACACCCCGGTATATTGTTGGCAATGAACAATCCTCAAAATGGATGGACCCGTGAAAGAGCTCACCACAGATTTTGTCTCCGTCACATATGCAGTAATTTTAACATGAGGTTCGGGAGCAAAGAATTAAAGGATATGGTGTACTTAGCTGGTGCACAACATCAACCACGAAAATTTAAGGCGATCATGTGAAACTTCAAGAAATGAATGCGGAATGTATTGCGTGGTTTAATGACCTTGATCGAGCACAATGGACGAACGCATACGACAAAGGATATCGTTACGGATGGATGACTACAAATCTAGCTGGTATTCATCGTCTCTATAATTTGTTACCATTGTTTATTTAATATCTTTGATTTGTTACTACAGATTCTAATACATATATGCATATTTTGGCACTACTGTAGAATGCTTTAACGGGGTCCTTAAAGGCGCGCGATTTTACCCCATCACCGCGTTAGTGCAAGCGACATTCTATCGTGTCTTGGAGTACTTCAACAAAAGGCGAGACGAAATAGGTGCGACCTTAGGAAGGGCGAAGTGTACACAAGTTACGCGTTGAAGAAGTTGTCAAATTGGGCAAAGTCTTTTGGAGGTCACAATGTGACATTAGTGAATCGCGAGAATGGTACATTTGAAGTCGTCACTGCGCCACGTGGCTATCATTTGCGAAAAGGGTCTAACAAGCAAATAGTGAAATTGGAGGCTCGTAGATGCACTTGTATGAAATGGCAGTGTTTTGGCATTCCATGTTCTCATGTTCAAGCAGTCTGCGCCAGTGTTGCCATGGATGCTCATCAGTACATTGAGGAATACTACAGGTTGGTTGTGTACAGTCAATGTTATGCTGCGAATTTCCAACCCATTCCCCACGAAGATTATTGGCCAAGCGCTAGACTTCCATACTCGTTACTGGCTGATCCATCTCGAAAACGAGTAAAAAAAGGTCGTCCTCAACAACGACGTTTGCGCACAGAGATGGATTGGAGAAGCAACCAGAAACAGCCACGTCATATGCAGCGAGAGAATGAATGGAGAGAAACCCCAACCACGCTGCGATGTAGTTTGTGTAAGCGGGATGGACACATAGACGCACTTGCTCTCGTCGTCGGCAACAACAACAACCAACGAGTGCTTCATAGTGACAGGCTCGTTCAAGCACTCTGACATTTAGTTAAGCTAGTTATGCCTCCTGACCGTTGAGGGTCATGCTTGTGACTAACATTTGATATATTTTCATGAGTAGTGTCAATGTAGTTGATGAATTATCTCCATAATTTTGTTAAACCTTTCCTACTTATTCATGTTGACTTTATTGGTAGTTTGCTACTTCTCATGTTATTTCATTGGTAATGATTTGGGATTGAAGCGCGATATGGATCCTGGCCCTATAGATGACTCGGTTTTGAGTTCGCAAGCTCTCCATAGATCTACCCGAGTATGGAATGGACCGGTAGGACTTCTTGCCGATTTGCATAATTTTATAGCATCGTGTATATATTTTAAATAATGTAACTTATATATCGTATTTTCATAGGAGCCTGGTATATTGACTATCGGGCGGAATTCGGCTGCACTACATCGGTTGGTGCAAATGGATGAACGAATTGTCGAGCATCTTCATGCAGCTGGCTTTTACGGGACGGCGCGAGTAGGTTTCATCTCAATTGATTGGCATCTAATCACCGCCTTGTAGAGGTGGAGACCGAAACTCACACGTTCCATTTTCTGTTGGCGAGATGACTATTACCCTTCAAGATGTACAAATCATCTTAGGGTTGCCCGTCGATGGATTACCTATCACTTTGGTCGTGTAGAGCAAGATTACAATGCATTATGCTTGACACAACTGGGCTTTCCATTCCCAGAAAATAACGGGATCGGTGGCGGATTCAAATTCGCCAACTATCAAGATGGTTTCCAAACCTTCCACGGGATGCGATGATGTGGAAGTGCAACGCTATGCAAGAGCGTACATCCTACAACTTCTTGGAGGAACTTTATTTGCGACAAGTCTAACAATCTCGTGCACATCACGTATTTGCAATTTTTGGAAGACTTTGAGGCGGCGGGACAATACAATTGGGGTAGTGCAACTCGGCTCACCTATATAGACAGCTTATGTCTTGCGTAGACATTGATGGAGCGAGAGATAAGCAGGACCAGTCATCTTATTGCAATTGTGGGCATGGGATAGGTTGTCTTTTCTCGCACCAATTATGGGAAACCACCTTCGAGATGACATGATAGACAATGAAGAATTATTTCCACCTCCTCCATTTGGTCATAGGTAATTAATATTTTTTTAACATTACAATTTCAATTTGAGTATATTTACATTCATTTCTTCATGCATGCTCTGTGTTGTTTGGTACATTTGGAAAGGCGGAGACATGCGTTGGAGACCACAGGAACATCGATGCACGTGCTGACAAAATACAGAGAAATGATTGACATGCAAGGACCGGATGAAGTAATAAATATACTTAATCATTCTCTCCAACAAGTGCTTATGTCGACATCTTGTTGATGACACCGTTTTATTCAATTAATGTTGTTTGTTATGGCTACAGGTTGTTTGGGAACCGTATCCGGAAACAGTGATAAGTGAACTGCCTGCATATTGTAGCAGTGGTCGAGCAATTTGGCGAACGAGGGCACCTTTGCTTTTCTTCTGTGTTGTCGAACTGTACAATCCTGATAGAGTCATGCGACAATTCGGTATGAAACAAAGGATACCGCATTTACATAGCACAAGTATGGAACTACATAAGATTGACTTGAGAGGGAAAACGGATAAGGATTGGAGTGCAGAACATAGTGCTTATGTTTGCTTGTGGAACGAACGTGCTTCCAACATAGCAACTGATGAAATATTAGACGAGCCATTGGACTTTTACGACCCGTATATGCTATGGTATCGTCGCATTACACGACGATTCATGTCTCGTCGTGGAGCTATTGCTGAGGCATTGGTAAATGCAATTTTATTTTTTCCAGTCATGAAGTTTCATATAGTTGTTTTCATTTTACTTTCGCATACAAGTTCTTACATATTTTATATGTAGGCACATGGAATGACATCGATCCATCAGTTGACATTGGGTGATGACGTGTCGATGGCACGCATTAGAGATGTAGCTGCATCCACTTTGACTGCAGTACGAGCAGATTATCGCATGCATAATGTGCCCACATCATTTGAAGCTTCTCATCATACTTCTCATGATGATACGCGTTCGAGGCATGGCACTCCAGTGTATACGTCATCAGTACCTCCCAATGAGTTTGAGACTCCACATACTCCATCAGTTCCTCCCTACATGGCGTTCGAGGCTACGGAATCCTTTCCATTTGACAGAGCACCTACATCTTCGCGCCATTTCAATGCAACTCCAATAATGATGAATTTCTCTGAGAGTACAAGTACGCATGAAGGTGGAATGCGTGATATCGATGATATTCAGAGAGAAGATGATCAAAATCCTACTGATATGGGGCACTCGAATGTCCCATTAGCGTTAAATCGTAATGTTCGAGTCGTAAAGAGAACACGTTGTGGGACTGGAAGTCATTATTTGGGGTCAGAATAAGACTTGTTTTTAACAATAATACGACTTCTTTTTATTATTGCTTTGTACTCAATCAACTTGTAATATCTTCATTTGTACCTATTCAAATTGCAAGTGCTTCATTTATAGCAATTCTTTTTGTAAATTTAAGGACCTCAAATGATTATAATTACTCAATGTTTGGTTTGTTTTTCTGCTATAATTGCAACTCTTTGATTCTTAGAGGTATGTAAGGACCTCAAAGGATTATAATTACTCAATGTTTGGACTTTTGAAAAGAACCTCCTAAGTTTCATATTTGAGTTTGTTTCATCTGGTTGACGGATGGTTATCATTAGTACGATGAAAAGTTAGTCATTAAATTGAGGATTTAAGCTCGACAATTCGTTCATTTGGGTTTGTTTCATTTGGTTTGTTTACTGCTTTGTTATTTGGGTTTCTTTCATTTGGTTACAACTCACTTTCTTGTTTTTTTTGCTCTTGTTTTTTTTTTTGGTTGCCATTTGTTGCCCTTGTTTTTTTCCCCGAAATAAAGGAAATCGTGACTTGCAGTCACGATTTCCTGTGAAGGGAAGTCGTGAGTGGAAATCACGACTTTCACAAAACGTGATTTCCACTCACGATTTCCCCCTTGCACAGTCATTTCGTTTTCACCTGGCGCGTGATGTGGCAGCCTACGTGGCACTAAGTGTGTTATATTGGAAATTATTTCAGAAGATGTGTTTTTTTGTTAATTATTTCTCTTAATTATATTAATCAAGCAAAAACTCCAAAGATCAGATATGTTTGATGCAAAAATAAAAATAAAAAATAAATAAAAATCCAATGTTAGATCTACTTGATTTTAAACTTATTCGTAGTAAGATAAGATAATTAAGAAACTGTTACTACTCGACTACGTAGACATTATCTCCTTTATCGACCAAACTAAATTAGATTATTAATGTGTGCAGTGATAATAGTAAAAAAAAACATATTATAATTTACTGAAAAGAAATTACAAAATTGGTAAGTAATTCCGGTATTTTATTTATGTGGTCGAATTAATTAACATACTAATTATATTTAATTTACTCCCCAGTATAGTTAACAATCACTACACGTCAATGGGTTTTTTAGCTTCAAATTTTTAGCTGCATGCAAATGTCTTTTTTGTCACCAATTAATGTTACGTTTAGCTTCGATTAAATGTTAGTTGCCTAGACCATATAAAGTTTGTACTTTTCTTTGGCAACAACTAATTTTGTAGCGGAATATGATTAATAGCTACAAAATAATTGTTTCGTAGCTAAATTATCGTAGAAAAATCTAGGGACCTTAGGGGACAAATTAGGCATTACCCTATATATGACCATAGAATAATTATGTTAAAGATTAATGGATCTCTGACTCTGGCTATTATAATTACATAAAGACGTGTATAGTTAACAGTGTGTTTGAAATTGTGAATGATATCTTTACGAACAAAAGAAACCAAAAATGAAAGACAACGAGTAGAAATCACATTTGCAAGACTTGGACGAGACAGCTAGCTATGGTTTCTTCGTCTTCGTGCGAGTATGAGTAAATACATAATTATTAAACAACGACAAGAGGAGAAATTAAAACACAAAATAGATTGCAGTTCCCATGTAGGCCCAACCCAATCAATTTTGCCACCCATACATCAAGAATTGCTGTGTTTGAATATTTATTTTCAAGGGCCATTGTGCTTAATTAAGATATATATTTGAGCTCCACTGTATAATATCCCATATATATACACACTTCTTTTAGATGACCTCTATATTATATATAGGGATACTCTACGATGGAGCTCAAATATATACTCATGTCATGGAACCCTCTGAAAATGTGTTGTGCATTAAATGATTTGTGCATTTATGACGCCTCGATTAATGTATTGAATTAGAATCCAATGGTTGTAAATAGTGTACTCGTGACATGGGTATATATTTGATTCCCATGGTATGGGTATATATTTAATTTGAGCTCAATCGTAGAATATCCCTATATATAATATAGAGGTTATCTAAAAGAAGTGGATTTAAAGCACGAGAGAATCTTGGGGTTTCGGAAAGCATCTTAGCTCTATTAACGGAGCACCGGCCGGAGGTGCTCTTACGCCGACCGGTACTTGTAGTTCTTTCTTTTATTTGTATATATAATTTGTGTTTGGTAATGTGTGAAGAGAGATCTGGGCGAGGAATGTTGAAAAGAAGGTTTTTGGGAGATTCAGAGCAGAAGGGGTGGAATCTGGTCAGATCGTAGGAGATCCAGTGGCGTATAGTTGAAAAGATGTTGCCGGAGCCGGTGGATATGCGTTTCTCATGGTGTTGTTTGGTCGACATCATCCCTTTCACCTATGCTCTATATGCCTTTTTCTTCTCGTGTGTAAACTATTTTTTCTACAAGAAAAGGTAGGGGATTTGGGTGTGGAATTGATCGATAGAAGGGCGCGGGTCTGGATGTGTTGAAGAACTTGATTTTGGAGCCTTGAAGAGTTATGAGTTGTTGGTTTCTGGGCAACCAACTGTGATGCACTTTGCTTTTGTGTGCCTTTGGTGGTGGTTACTAGCTTCTTTAGGGCATTTTAGGTCTTGATTTCTTGTATAATCACTCTTCCATGTGATTATTTTTGTTTTTTTCTGTGTTCATTTTGTTGTTCCATGTCTTAGCGGGTTTCCGGTGTTGTGGTCATCGATGACACCTTTTTTGCTTCAAGTCTAGTTTGAAAGGAGGAGAGACATCAAGACGCGGTTGTGGGTTTCAGCGTCAATAGTGGTGATTGTCGACGACTGACCTTACATGGTGACGAGCGACGTCTCAATGGCAGTGTCTACGACAATGGCGCGAGTTCCGACAGACTTGTTGTGTTTTATGTCTCTTAGACTAAAGTTAGGTTATTGCCTCCTCTATGGGGGGTCGTTGCCCTCCTTAGGTTGTTATCACCATTTGTGAGGTTATTGCCCTCCTTGTGAGGATGTTGTTCCGATCTTCAAAGCTTTGTAATATCAATTATACTCGTTGTAATAGATTGTTGTACCATTTTGGGTGTTAGGAACATCAATGCAACGAAATTGACGAAAAAATATTTATTTTCAAGAGTACTAGCTACTGAAGTAGATATTAAGAAGGCCTAATTCGTAAAAAAAGCTAAATTAGTTAATATACCGATTGATAAATTTGTATTCTAAACCACTTTTGAACTTCCAAATTTGATGATGTGACACTTAAAATAATGATTTCAAATTATAAAATTAATAATCATTTTGATAACTATGAGTGATTAAGTGACTTTTTAAATTCATATTAAGGTGTCACCTCATCGATTTTAAGTTAAAAATGGACTTGAGATTTATAAAGGTTAGGATATAATAACAAATCTAAAAAAGATTAGAATATAATAACAAAAATTGTGAAAAGTTGTGATATTTTAACTAATTAAGCCTATTAAGAAACTAATTGGGTGACTAATAATTTTGTACGAGGATTGAGAGTAAAAGGTCATGGGTGCCAAGCACTACAAGAATCAAAGTCTTTGAGGACTTTTGTAAATTGTCCTTTTAGCATCTTTAGGATAATTTAGCCTACGTCCTAAATGTAGATGTCGTAAAAAGTTTAACACAAATAAGGAGATCTTAGCCGCCCTCGTATAAATGTCCTTGTTTATGATTTTTAGGATATTGATAAAATGTAGTCATAAGTGCATATTATGACGTTTATGAGCATCCTTGTTTTACAAGATTGGAAAGGTTTCCTTCAATGATATCTCATAATTGTCCTTATTTCTTTATTAGGTCGTTTATTGGTATCGTTACTAGTCGTATTTGTTAAAACAATTTTTTAATGTCTTGTATCAATATAATGATAAGTTTAAAACTGTCATCCTATACTCTATTATTAGGCTTTTTTTTTCAATCATCCTAAAAAGCCTTTTATTATAACAACATCATCTAAATATCCTCGTTTGCTACTAGGAGAACTTGATTATTGTCTTAAATTATCTCCTCATTTGCTACTAGGAGAATTTGATTATTGCCTAAAATTATTTGTTAAGGACATTTCATGTTGTCATTGATATCTTGTTTATAAAGTCAATTTCAAACGTCCTGTTTTACAACGAGGATGTTTTTACAAATCTCCTAAATTAGTCCATTATGGTATGAAAGCCCATCATCATGTTCATTCAATCAAGTTGAAAGGAAGAAATTAATCTATGACTAACACAACTAATTTGCGATTAAGGCATAGTGGTTGTTACTCCATTTATTATATATCGCAAACACTTCAATACTAGAAATTGATGAAAAATATTCAAACAATCTAAATGTATAAGAATGACTAAAGGAACTCATTTCCAACAATTTTCCCACAAGAGTTTGTCTTTTACTCTTTTTTTGGCAAATTTTATCTTTTACTTTCCAACACTCCTTAATCCTTTATCAGGACAAATATGTTTCAAAAACACATAAATAAAGTATGTTTCATTAGCGCAAATAATATTTGAAAACTAACAAGTATGAATAGAAAAATTATAAAACTTGTGTAAAGTTGAAATTTGTGCTTACAAAAATAAAATAAATTAAGCATGTAAAGCATGCAAAGTTTTTAAAAAAATTAGGATAGCTAATAAGGTATGGATTCTATATTCTTTATATATTTTTTTTATAGTGGTGCTACTTCCTTGTGGTAGCTACCGTATATAATGCATTGGTGCTTCGATGAAAAACTTAAATAAATACATTCATAAGAAAGAACAATGTGTTGTAAAAATCTTAATAGAGTTTCCACTAAAGCTAAGAGTTTCCACTAAAGCTAAGGGTTCCCAAATACAAAATATGAGAGAAAGTAATTGCATTTTTAACATATATCAAGAATACTATAAATGGGTCGTAACAAATCACAAGTTGTGTGGTTCATCAAAGCACTCTCACATGAATTAGTTTTTGCATCTCCTATCTTCTATCAAAGGCCAAAAGGAAATCTCATTTTTCTCTCTTAGATAGTATGAATTACATAATGAGGTCAAATAATACTTATAAGACAAACAAGCTAATCTAAAAGAATAATGAGTTATATATAAGTACTATATGCAGAGTAAAACATACCTTTAGTCTCAAATAAAAATAATATATTCTTTGGTCCTTGGGCCAAAGACCGAAGATTCAATGACATGTTCAATCCAAAATTTTCAATTGCCAATCCCCAATGGGATATGATATACAACTTCGGTAGGGTCAACATATGATAGAACCCTCTACAACAACTTGATCATTAATGCCATCCCACTTCAAAATTTGCGTTTTCGATGAAGTACACATGAACTATCATCAACAGCTTGTGTTGTCTGCACCAATAAATCCGAGAAATATAAACAAAACATAACAAGTGTTCAAGTACTAATGAATTGAATATTACCTTAGGTGCTCGAGTTGAGGTCTCCATTATATCCTCGAAGCTTTTATCTTGAGTCTAAAATAAATTGAGAAATAGTAAATTTTAATTATATATAAACATAACAACTCAATTGAATATAGGCTTTTCCATGAACTTTATTTTTTTATACTTTTATAATTTAACTGATGAGTCTTTTGGAGGAGCATAGATTTTAAGAGTCTCATTTCTTCTTTAAGAGCTTTGAGTCCTTTGACTTCATCTCTTAATATTTTTATTTCCAGAGCTTGACTTTGAACATTGCCTTCAAGCTCTTTCACTCTCCCATTTGTGTAAGCATTAGCTTTAAGACTAGTAAGGGCAAGACCATGCCCAAGACCACTTACATGCCCATGTCATTCCTTACTAAGTACTCTAGCAATTGCATCTTCCTTTATATTATCTCCTTCAATAGGATTTGTCGTGGATTAGCTGCACTCCTTAACTTTCTCCAATGAAATACAAGTATTGATAATGTTTAATTATTATAATAAAGCATTATATCACATACAATGAAAGAGAATGCAAAATCTTGCTCTTCCTATATTAATAGTATATCCCTAGTGGCTTTATTTGCAGGTTGACCATTCTTCTTAAGGTGCTCCAAAATAAAGACTTGGGTCCTTGAAAGTGGTGGTGCTTCTGGGTCTTCCATTGCCTATAATTGTCACAATTTAATACAAATTAGCTTGTGTTGCTTCATTCATTTTTGACGTGAAATTAATATGTATTCAGGAAATAAGAGTAACCAAAAAGTATGTACTTACAATTTCATGTTCTTTGCGAGCACAACCATTTTAGCTTAAAGTATAGATTAGTTGACTCTTCTTTCTAATCTTCTTGAACTTGTTAATTTTAGCCTTAAGAATAACACAAGCCCAAAATATGATCATACAAATATAAATTTCTACAAAAAAAATATGATCAAAAGATAAACATCAATAGAGTTACCACAACCTCTGGAGATATCCTTTTCTTAACAAAGGCTGCCCACTCTGCTTTTGTGAATAAATTTGATGGACAAAGTATATTGTCTCTAACTTTGTCACATCTTTTGGAGCATGGTTGTGATGGCCCCTTCCCTAACTTAGGGCACCGCCCGGTTTAATCCCATAATTAAGTCATAATCTCAACCACATATGACTTAACTACATATTAGTGAGGCCTTTTATCATATTCTCCTCGTTAAATGCTTCAGGATAAGTAATACATATGTCACATTATTATTGAATTTCAGAGTTAATTAAAAACTTTTTATAGTTAAAAAATCTAGCGGAAGTCTTAACAGTTATGCGGAAGCAATATAATAAATCATAAAGGTGGAAACCAAGAAACAACATCACATGCATATAAACATAAAAAAATGATAACACAGTGAGCTAGTCAAGTGACAAGTCGGGGAACTAACCGCTCCACCCAATATATAACCCAAAATGTATAGAAAAGACATAAAGTAAGTAATACATCAAAAGTCGAGACCTACAAGATAGGAAGTAGAAAATCTCCGAATGCTTAGAGATAGTCACCAATTTTCTCCTTGCCATGTCTGTTGCTCGATGGATCTGCACCCATCGTCATAAAAGGACAGTTAGTACAATATGTAATTAAGTAATTCCTAGAGATTCTTATGTACATTTTCAAACACAATGGACTACTATTTAAAAGCATAAATATAGCAAAAAAATGTTGAAATAGAAATATGCTAGAAAATACCACAGTTAAACAAAATGAGACTGACGTAGGCTAAGTAGTAATGATCTAGGTTCGGTCGGCCGTGAACCCTATCACATAGGCATTTATTCCATTATCTCAGGGTGGAGCTGTGCTCTACATCTCTATCAAAGGTTGGAGCTGAGCTCTGCGCCTTCATAATCACTCGTTTATATATTCTTGTCGGCTACCCCGAGTCTCATTGACCTGTGTAACGCGCAAGTGTAGTGGTAAGTGTCGACAACCTCGGTAGTCTAGTGACCCCATGTGCCGCGCATCCCATATCGTGCAGTAAATCCTAGACTCTATCATTACTTTATAATATCAAGAAAGACTCACATGCACTAAGGATTACAAGACGATGCAATATGCTTTAAACCAACAATCATAGAGTACAAGTCCATACACACTCTAATTTCATTACTCTAATCCTAATAGCATGCTTTTTCTAGATCACACTTTCATCAAAATGGTAAGAAATACATAGAACATAATAATAGAGTCAATGAATCCATAACCAAATGATGTCATGATAAAACACCATATAATGAGTAAAATATGAAACAAGTTCATGATATCAGATTATAAGGCATCTTATAGTCAAATAGACTAAAAAATAGAGCATAATTAGAATGAAATGTAAATAATAACGTTGACAAGATTACTTACAAGTCATGTAAGGTATTTCCTAGCTTAACCGGCCTTCCGACACTACAAAACGCGTACTCAGACTCCCGAGACTCTTCCCTAGGGTCAAGGTATCATATAAAGTGTGTTTAGACCCTGAGTTTGAGTTTTAGGCTATGCTAGGTAGGTAAAGTGTGTTTTGAAAAAATGTTGATTTTTGTGTTGTCAAAGCACCTAGAGCGCTGGGTAGTTTATATAGCGTGCCAATGACTCCATTAACGCGCTACATGCAGGTAGTACGCTAGCCAGCACGTCTAGTGCGCTATATGCAGGAAAACCTAGAATTCTGCACTTTGAATTCTGAGTTTTCTTTCCACATGGCCAACTCCAAAGCCTTTGGATCAATGTTTCTCCCACACCAAAGACCCAAAACATCCACCACAATCATAAGAGCAGCCAACACTTCATAATTTTCCTCAAGTTCAATAATTTAAACTAAATCACTAGTGTAAGTTGAATAACCTAATTGTTGAACACCTATAGCTTGATCTTCTTCTTCCAAATTCACCAAAATTTCCCTTCTCTCTATTGATCCTCTCTGATTTTCTTCTCTCTAGCTTTACTTTTCTCTAAGTTTATGAAAATTAGAATGGAATGCATGTTCATCTCATGCATTTATATATAAGGGTGTTTAATAGCCATTGATTTTAATGTATACACATATCCCGAGATTAATCTAATGGTTTACACATTAATTTCAACTCCACTAGCTCCATCTTACTAACACAAATTGCAACTCAATTGGCTCTTCATGTGTTAACACGTATATCGAGAACCATCAAATGGCTATTGTTTTATTAAACTAACTTAGACTTCATTAATGTAAATCAAACTATAGCGACATCAGATTTAACAAATTAAGCCACATTAACTTAATGTTAGCTTACCATATCACTCTCTACCTAGTCTCACGACTACATGCATCTCGAAGCGTATCTCCGCTCACGTATCAACACCTATAAATAACAAGTAAAAGTGACTTTATAGTCTACACATATACGATACACTAGGTAATCATCACATAAATATAAAATATACCTCGGCCACGTGCCTCATCAGTATGCATATCACAATATGGGTCCTACATCATGGATCGGTGATCTTGATTAAGGATTAAAATGCGATTAGAAATTTAGCCCGTGACAATGGTATACTTACGAGAATCGTCAATTACAAACCTTTGCTGCATATATGTAGCCAAATAAATACATCAAAAACAAAATTTAAAATCACACACACACACACACACACACACACACACACACACACACACACACACACACACACACACACACTCACTCTCACACACACACACACATACATACACACACACACATATCAATATGACATTTGCTCTCACCATAACCATTTCCCATAATATGTCTTTTGTAATTTAATCGAATTTCGTCCAATTGGAAAAATCCAATAATGCGTGCTCACGTGCAAAAACTCCCATATACAATCCATGTTTTTTAGAGTTTTCTCCAACCATTTGACCTTTTTCATTAAACTCAATTTTCATAAGAAGGGTAAGACTGTTAATTGATCCCATCGATGTGTGACCCATCTTCCTTTTCTCCTTCACAATTGTTGAAGTCCCTTGTTCATTACTTCCATTGTCCTTAGATATTATTGTTTCACGAGATTCCTCCACAGACATACCATGACTTCTGCTCCGAGCTAATGCAGCAAGTATCACCTCACGTTGTTGTCCTCTAACATTTGCTTTTATCTTACTCGAAGCCTGCAAATTAAAATTTAATGATTATATATAGAGAACTATGTATTTTACGCCTATAAATTCATTACACACGCTAACGACTACCATCGGGTGTGCACACTATTGTACGTCCCACGCGTGTCACCCTCGACCCCGCGGATCACTAAGCGCCCACTAATTATTAATTATTTATTTATTTTTAATATATATACAATTTATATATAAATATATAAGCCTATATTAACACACCTATGATTGTGTCGTGGCGCCAACGAGTTCAATTGGGCATGCACGCTACCCCATGACTCGTGTGTGTCACCTTTGACCCACACACGATATTACGCGTCCCATAATTGGTCAATTATTCAATTATAGGCCAATAAATCCAATTATTTCCATAATTAACAAAACAACTCATACAAACATAAAATAACACTCAAATCCACGCACACGCTAATCAAGACAAGCTGGACTTAAGCACTAGCCTAACTCGAGTAAATTAGAACTCGGATTAATGCTAATCACCAACTTAAGATAACGGGTCATTACATTTTAACACGTTATTTTAAAAATAAACTTCACCTTTGTATCAACTAGGATAGACAAGGGTTCAATCAAGCAAAATCCCAAGCCATTCAGATACCTACAACTCATTCAAAATGCGTCGCAAAGTTGCGTGTTCACCAAAGTCTCACTGGCACATTTTGGAAAGCTTGGTTTTGGCCATTTTCACGACCATTTTTCATCAAGTTAGAGGTTTCATCAAGGTCCGAGCTTAGATGATATTCAAAGTAGGATATATAGGGATTCCAAAAATCTCAACCTTAGTTAATTTGAATAACAAATACCCATTAAAATATTCACCTAAAGTTGCTAAGTTGAAACTGTAATAGTTGAACAATGTTGACTCACACTAATATGTAGTGTTGCAAGTGGGGTGGGGAATCCCCGTTCCCCACGGGGCCTCGCCTCTGTAGGGCAGGGATTCTCTTCTTTTTTCTCCTCACGGGGTGGGGCATGGGGCAAGGTGGGGACGAGAATTGTTCTTTCTCCCACGGGGATTCCCCGCCCTGCACCCCTTGCATAAAATTTTCCACTTTTTATGTTCTACTTAAAACATATGTAATATATGGAATGAAACTCAAGATCTCCAACAATAAAATCTATTTTTACCATAAAATCAATTCTATAATATATATTATATCATAAAGATATATAAAATTATATTTAGAACATCATTGAAATATATTTTCCAGTTTCAGAAATCTTATATATTTAATTAAGTATGATAACTTGTAACTCAATCAACAAAACAATATAAAAAATAAAATCACATTAATCTTTCATTTGAGAAAAAATAGTTTATTAAAAAAAACTGAGAAAGTAAGTGCCAAAATGACCAAGATATTTTTTACAAAATTGATAGGGTACGGGATTCTCTGCCTTGGAGGATCCCCACGAGGTAGGGTGTGGGGTGGCAAAGTTTGCTCGCGGGGAATTTGCATAATAAATCTCCTCCCTGCGACCCACGGGGACGCGGATGATAATTTTGATCCCGCCCTGGCCCCCCCACTTGCAACCCTACTGACATGACATATTCTACCTTGTTTTTCATTGTCCAAACAAATTCCATTGGCCACAACTTTTATTTATCATCAAAGTAGGTTATACCAGAATTAAAATGAACCTATTGGTAATCAATTTGGACAACTAAAACTTATTCAAATCATCACTTCAAAATAGCTCCTCACTAAGTTCAAACATGACATTTTGTAAAACATTTGGTGTAGTGTATACATTGTTCCACAATTTTCACAAATCAAACAATCAAACCAATCTATCAACCTTTCAATTATTAAAAATATGATCTTTAAACAATCAAACGAACCTATAAACACTTAATTTGATCATTATTTGATTCCCCAAATTATTGCCCCATAAATTCTTTTGTATTTTTTCAATTGCAAATGGTAGTGCAGTCCCGAGTTTTGGACTCATTCTCGGCCCCAAAACTACATCCAAATATTCTCCAAATCCAAATCTGATTTACACAGACCAAGTTTGATATACAAACACAAAAATCCATCATCAATTTTGGTTAAAATCGATCATTTGATATATCAAAATTAAATCCCAAATCAGCTCAAAAATAAGACCGCGACTTATTCAAAAACACAACTATTTTTTTGAAAAACTTTTTCAAATCCATACAACTCAATCTAATAGACCCTAAACTGATTCTAACATAGCTTTTGATTTGACAATGATGATGAGTCTTCATCTGATTCTCGTTCCATTAATATAAATCCTAGCTTTTGGGGGGATTTCATATTGTATTTCAAAAACAACAAATTTTTGTTTTTAGTCTACATAACAACTCCTAAAAATCCTTTGTTAAGATATTTTATATGTGCCCTAAAAATCCACAATGATATTCAAAACACAAAGCAACACTAGATTTCCTGAAGTCATCCCACGAGGTAAAACTGACTCCCCCTGAGCCTGTCTCAGTGCCATAAACTTTTTTTCATTCTTTTCACCATAGATGCTAGAAAATACTGCTTGAAAAAATCTTTCTTGAAGTCATCCCATGAGGTAAAACTACCTCTGCTCGCTACGTAGTCCTCCATCATACGTTTCCACCCTTCTATAAGGTGTAGTAGGAGAGAATGGGTTGTAATCTGTCCTCGATGCCCAATAGTATATGTAACTTCTCATGTAGAAATTCCACCGCTCGATCTTCTCATAGTCTCGCTCTTCGACAAAGAACATTGGCTTAAGCTTGATAAACTCCTTCACTAGCTTGGCATCCCTTGATAGTTTTGCAGTCTCAGAAGTAGTAGATGTCGAAGTGGGCATATTTTTTAGCTGTAGCTATAGCCTGTATTATAACTAGTGGTAGCTCAGGAGGTCGGGGTATTGCTGCCTCTACCTGGAGGCTGTAATGCTAGTGTATGTGGCCTTGTAGTAATGGTGGTCGGTTCAGTCGGAGTCTCAATGGTCGGGTGTGCTGTTGTAGTAGCTGGTGTGGTGGCGGTATGGCCGGTATAAGTGCGGCATGTGCTTCATCATGAAGGAGATGAAATCGACAAACTGTCGCCCCTAAGCCGCTACACAGTCAGACAACCTTTGATATTCATCAGCAGAAGTAGTAGGAGGATGGCTGTCGCTAACTTCGGTGTCTCTACCCTCACATGCGTCGGCCATCGGTGTCTGCATGTTGACAATGAATGCAAATCATCTATTACGCATATATCGTATACATATACTTACTGTAATTAACATGTACATATAAGACTCCCCAACTTACTATCACTCATTTCCCAACTAATGGTTTCTAGGCAAAGATCATCTGGTTTCCACTTCTAAAGTTTGTATTTTATTCAAGTTTGTGTCTTATTCAAGTTCGTGTTTTATTTTTCGAGAAACATTGGCTCTGATACCAACTATGACGACCCATTCTTTAAAACAAGGCACCGTCCAGCTTAATACTATCATTAAACCTTAATCTCAGCCATGTATAACTCAAAGATATATTATTCAGCATTTCTATCTTATTCTCCTTGTTTCTCGTGTTCAGGATAAATACAATAAAATTCTTTTTAGTAGTGAATTATAGAGTTAAGTAAAACTTTTATAATTTATTAAGTTGTTCAGCGGAAGTCATAAAAATAATGTAGAAGTACATAAAATAAATCCTTAGTGTGGAAACCAGGGAAACATATATCACATGTATATAGAAAACTAGTACTACGATAAAAGTGAAATAAACATGTGTCTAGTCGGGGAACTAACGCTCAACCCATATATACAACCCAAAATGAAATGGAACGACGTAAATTTTGTATTACATCAAAATATCAAAAAAAACCTACAATAGACAGATCTAGGAGCACGCCACAGGCTCAAATGTAATCTCTTATATTCTTTTTGTCGGGCCTGCTAATCGACGGATCCGCACCCATCGACATAAAAAGAACGGTGAGTACAGAAAAATAGAAAGTAAAATTTAGAGATACTAGTCCACATTTTAAATATATCAAATGGTATTTAAAAGTATAAAGATAGCGAAAAATTTTCAAAACTTAAATATGCTAGAAAATACTAAAGCTAAGTAAGTGAAACTGACACTAGGCTATGTAATGATGACTTAGGTCCGGTCGGTCGTGGACTACGTTACATCAGCCTTTATGGCCACTCTAAAGGACGTGCGCATTATCACAATAGTTTGGTTCTCATTTGCCGACATCCCCATGAGATCTAACCCCTTATGTTGCTTATCTCAAATATATTGCAGTGGACTCTATGTACTAGGACCACTTTATAATTTCAAAGAATGACTCCATTATAGATGTTCAAGACTTGGCTAATTGCTTCAAAGCATAAAAAGTAAGAGCACAAGTCCACTCAATATATTCACATTCATCTTTACGCTAATAGCATGCTATTGGAACACAAGATATCATTTACAACAACAATGGAGTCATATAGTGTAGAAATAGAGTCAATGAATCAATGCAAGAATATAGATATCATGAATTAAAACTCAACAAGTGAGGAATAACAAGATAGCGCATGATATCATAATACAAAGCATCATATAGTCATATAGACTATGGAAGAAACATTTAGATAGAAATGAAATGTAAAATATGACCTCGACGGATTTACTTACAAATCATGCAAAATTTCCTAGCTTAAACCAGCTCCCGACCACTCTAATCTCGCTTCCTACATCTCGTGTCGACGCTCTAAGTTCTTGTTGTTCATATTAAAGTTTAAGGTTACTAGAATGGTTGCAAGTTGACCGTATGAATATAGAGTAATTTATACTCCATTGTTCAACTACTTCATTTATACTAATGTCACTGTTATTTGTAATTAAATTTGTCCAATTAAGCATACTTAGGTGAAAATTTCTATCACCATAATATAGACCTTAGTGCCACATTAATAATAAATATTAAATTTTTCTATATCTCTAATTATTTAATTTATTTAGTAACTTTATTTTTTAGTTTATTTCAAAAACTCATTAACCCATATTTTATATCATTTGCCTTTTTTATTTTCTTAATTGTTTATGTTGCCAAATTTACACTAATTATATTTAAGAGAGCTTAATCAATAATGAATCAAACCAATATTTTGGGTAGGCAACACAAATTTAGGAGCATAAATAGAAAAAACATATGTGAAAGTTTATTTTGAACAATGAGAATGACAATAAAGAATTAACACCCAAGTGAGCCATTAATGGGGCATATAAACATGCATGTTTTAATAAAAGTCCAAATGAGGAAGTAGATCATGTATAAATCAAGAGAGTATGGAGAAGAAGACAATAGCTACTACTTGCCTCTTTATTTTTTTCTCCTAAGCTTGTTGTTAAGGCTTCAATGAAGAAGATGAAGTTTAGTTTACTTTGAGATATAAAAATCTAGATTTTTGATACTTATATATGTGAAACTTCATTGTAAATACTAAATACTTAGTTTGGGTGTGCATGTAAATAATCTTTCTAATAAGGGTGCATAATCAATTTAATTGCGAGTATGCCACTTGTTGCCTATGTTAGACACTTGTAATTCATGTTTGCACTCATTTTGACACTTGTATAGCACATGGTTTTGATGGCCTCAAAATATGTGCTCGCACCTCGATTTGCGTGTTTGTCGACTAAAAATTAATTGATGTGCCAAAATTTGTTCGACGTCCAATTTAAATACAATCAATTGCGTTAAACTTGTGTCAGACCAATGATTACTTTGGTGCTAATTTTGTACCTATATTCTTAATATTTAACATTCGGATATTTTTGACTTACCTATTATTCTCTATTCGTTCCTACGTCAGCACACATTTCAATGTGTGTCCCCACTCTCGCCTCGATGCTATACGTAATAAGTAGGAATGACTTAATAAGTCTGCACAAATACAATACACTAGGAAACCATCGGACGAAAATAAAGTATAACTCGGCCACGTGCCTCAGTCAGTGTGCATATCTCGATGTAGGTCCCACGTCACGGGTCGGTGATCCTGATTACGGATAAATATGAGATTAAATTTTTGGGTCATGACACCTATCATATTTTATCGATTATCGGTTGGTTTGGGTTGGGGTTTTCTCGGATTATTCGCTTGTTTTATTTATTCGTTTTTGCTTTATTTCCGAATCTGCTTTGTTTGCATGTGTTTTTTATTACTCACTGTTGTTTTTTGCTTTATGTGTGATGCCTACATTCGTGGAAGTGTGACTTACTGTTGCCAGCTGTCATATATGCATGTCTCGTAGTTTATTAGTATTATTTGATGATATTGTGTAGACTTCTCTTAGGACTTTACTCACTGAGCTTGTCACTATATTTGTTGGATAACCGAGTGCAGATACTTCAACGGGCGGCAAGGGCAAGGAGGTATTAAGCGACTACTTTTGATATAGTGACGCCAGCTCATATTCGATTACGGTATGTAGGGGTGGGCAAACCACAATTTGGTAGTGAAAACTATCAAACGCGACCAAACTGTGGGTTCACGGTTTGGATAGTTTTGCAAACCACCACCAAACTGTGAACCCTCAAAACTGCAACCAAACCGATTGAGGTTTATGCGGTTTGGTCGATTTGGTTTTGCGGTTTTCCTGAGACACATTTTAAAAAATAAAATAAAAAATGCCACACATTCTATACATGTCCATTAACAAAACATAGAGATGCCCATACATGACCACCAAAAACACATTGAAACACATTAATTCAATAAAAATTAAGAGTCTTACTTCATTTTCAAATTTAAAACAATATTAAAAAGCTTCAACTTAATTCCAAATTTGGGGATGGTTTTGCGGTTTGGTGAATCGCGGTTTTTCATAGATGAAAACCACCGTTAAACCGTGGAATCGCGGTTTTCAAGTTTTCTAAACCACCCTAAACCATGATTTAAAAAAACACACCAAACCACGCGGTTTGGACGGTTTGGGTGGTTTATACGGTTTTATGGAAACCATTACCAACCCCTAACAGTATGTATGTATTTACTTTTTGGTGGACATGGGTTTTGGGGATTGTAGAATACTAAATACATGTATACAGATCTTTTTCTATAATTATTTTGCATTTGATATATATATATATGGTATCATTTTGCTGGGTTTTCCTCTGTGTGAATTCTCTTATAATAATAGCTATTAGGCTAGCATTGGAATAGCTCATCTTGAAGCTCTATATCGGCCTTGTCGTTCACCTTTGTGTTGGGCAAAGTTTGGAGATACAGTTTTGTTGGAGCCTGAGTTTCAACAAATTTGTCAACGTTTGACTACGCATAACTAAGATTGAAGAGATACATCGATAAACATCATAGATTTTTGAAGTTTCTAAAGGAAGATCTTGTCATGTTGAAAGTCTCACCTATAAAATGATCGTATAGGTTTAGATAGCGAGGTAAGCTAGCTCTAAGGTATATTGGATCGTCCAGAGTACATGAAATGATTAGTCCTATTGCTTATAGGTTAGAATTGCCTCCTCAGCTAGCCCGAGCTCATAATGTCTTCCACGTGTCTATGCTTCGCAAAACGGAGACTCAGCTTCACTCCAAAGATTGATTAGAATGAATTTGATCTTCAAAAGACTTAACTTATGTCAAGTAGTTGATTCATATTATTGATCGTAAGATTCAGAGGATGAGAACCAAATAGATTCCTTTGGTTAAGGTGAAATGGCAATTTCACGAAGATGATGAACCAACCTGGGAGGGGAGTCTTATATGAAGGAGCAGTTTCTATTTCTTTTCGAAACTACAAGTAATTTTATGTTTACTTTAATTTCGAGGACGAAATTGCTTTAAATTGAGGAGATTGTAATGACTCGTTACCTTAAGCTGGTGATTAGTATTAATTCAAATCTTAATTAACCCAAGTTAAGCTCATGGTTAAGTCTAGCGTACCTTGATTAGCATATGCGTGGGTTTGTGTGATGATTTGTGTTTGATTGAAATGCTTAATGAATTTTATAGTTTGTAGTATAAAAGAGAATTTATATACAAGCCTATAATAAAAAAATCATAAATAGCCGGTACACCAAATGCGACGAGGGGTCGTGAAATGAACGTGGACACTGAGAATAATCGTAGGCATGTCCAGTGAATTTATTAGTGAGAAAATACATAAAATGTGTATATATATTTGATATATATATATATATATATATTAAAATTATAAGTTTGGTTTGAGTTGTAAGGAGCGTTATACCACCTTGAAATGAGCATAAGTGTTGATGGTGTCAACATGTGTGTCACTTTAGAATGTCTCATGTTAACACATCACTCATTTGATCATCCTCGAATAGCATGATGTGTATCTCGAAGAAAATCCATATATTTAAACTAAAACATTTAATTTTATCCTCCATGATCAATCGAAATAGTGAGTGAGAGGCAAGCAGCTGAGGGTTTGGTTTAAGGAATCAATTAGAAATGTGTTTGTGATGATTCAAGGAGATCAAAGAGTAGCTAGATCAGAGATCATCAGTTGGTAAGTTGAAGTCTTGAATTTGAAGTTCGATTCAATAGTTAGTGATGATTTCTTCGTGAATTGTTGTTATTGATGACTAGAAATGGGTTGTTACCTCACTATAGGTCATCCATGGTGTATTTAAGGAGTGTTAATTGTGATTTTGATGATTTGTGGATTTGACAGTGGCTGCTCCTGTTCACTATTGAGACGGTGCAAGGTGGAACGCGCTCCACTAGTAGAGGAGCACGCTCCCTTCATCAGTTGGGAAGCTCAATTGATGGAGTGCGCTCCCACCCAAAAAATAGCAACTCTACTGTAAATTGGTTAGAAATGTTTAAGGTTTTAAGGACTAAATTAGGGGTTCTAAACATAGGGTATTAGACCTATATTGATCACAAATAGTTTGTGATAGGTTTTGGATCACCGGGAAAGCGTGAGTGACTCGAAAAGTTAAGAAATTTCTTAATGGAAACTCGAACCGAGGTAAATATGGATTCACTTATTTATCAATGTTGCCTTACTATTTTAGTATATGTAGCTCATGTAGTTTATGAACTAAATAGGGGGACTATGTACACTTGATGTTTTCAATAAATGGAAAATGGTGTTTAATGTGATTCACAATAGCAGCTCTTGGAACTAAGAATAGGTTATATAGGAGATGGGTTATCTTCCCAGCCTATATGTAACTCCTACTCATTTAGATAGGTTGCATGGATTACATACTCACTTACATACTCACTAAAGGATTTCGGATAGAACCATTAGACATTAATAAATTGACTAGAAAACACATCGGCCAATATGTTGGTCTAGCAATAACATTATTGGTATCAGTGGGTAATCGACTTTTACAATTAAAATGAGAATCACAGTGTAATAGTCATTAATAGTTGGACTTATATTTGTTATTTATTGAATTATATGTTTTTCATAATCCCGTTAGTTAGCATTGGTGTATATTTTTATTGCATAATGATCTTGGTTATTATATGAAATGTTGATGACTTTGTGAATCCTTACTTATTGAGCAAGTTGGAGCGCTCACCCTAAATTTAATATTTCAAGTTCGCAGCCTAGCGCTTCAGCAAAGGGAAAAGAGAAGATTTAGGAGTCTTAATATATTCTCTACGATGTAATAAGCCTTCCTACATATATATATATATATATATATAAACTATTTGAGTATTTTGTTGTATATGAATAGGATTGGGAGGTTTATAAATGAGTTTTTGGGTTTTGATAAACTCTATATTTATGTATATCGTTTAATTATCAAAAAAGTCTTAATTTTTCGCTGTGTATATTTTAAATTTTTTATTCAATATCGATATACAGGTTGAGTTTATCAGGCACAGACAGAGAAGTTTTGGCTCTAGTTAAGTCTGGCTGGGTTACCAGGGCTTAATTAGCATTTCAGACTGACTATCGCCATTATCAGAATAGGGGATGCTACACCTACATCAGTACAAACAGACGTATATGAGACTTCAATGACAGTAGAGTTCAAGTTGATGAGGGAGTTCATCAAATTTAATCCCGGATGTTTCCATAGAGGCAAAACCGGAGGTAGTCGGGAAATGGTTGATTGCACATTAAAGGCTACACAAGCTATTGCGAATTCACGAGAGCATACAAGCTAGGATATCAGGGAATATGCTAAGAGGAGATACTACCATATGGTGGACAACATACACAGACACTCATCCATATCCGACCACATGGGTTGAGTTTCGACAATTCTTTTACAATCAGTACATTCTTATCAAGATCCAGTTGATGCTAAGAGAGGAGTTTCTAGCTTTAAGACAGGGCAGCCGGTCAGTGTTACAGTACATAGATAGGTATCGGTTGTAATGTCCTTAACCTGGTGATTTATGTTAATCCGAAATTTAATTAACCCGGGTTAGATTCATGGTTAAGCTAGGCTTGTCTCGATTAGCGTATGAGTGTGATGGTTGTGTTGTATTGTGTTTGATTGGTGTGAGAAATAATTAATGTAACTACAGGTGATTAATGTGAATTTATATAAAACCTATAGTTGGAAAATAAATAATAAATAAATTGACTATACGCCTAGTGTGACATGTAAATCGTGGGGGATCACACGGAGAGACATGGAAGCAATGTGTACACTTGGGTGTATTTGTTGGTGTACGTGGCGAAAGAAGAAGTCGTAAAATACATAGGTGTATATATATTTGTATATATTGATATATAAATATATATAAACAAAACATATAATTTGAAAAGAAAATAATTAATAAATATATGCGCGACTAGTGACACGTGGGGTCTAGGGTGACGCATATAGGGTGTACAATAGTGTGCATGCCTGAGGGTGTTCGTTAGAGTGCGAGGTGAGTTTATAGGTAAGAAAATACATAGGTATATTATTATATATAATTGATATATATAAATATATATAACTTATAGTTTGATTAAAATTGTTTTAAATCATTTGATTTGCCTCGAGATACGCATATCGTGGCATCGAGGAGGTGAATGGTGGGACGTTGATGATGTTGTAGAGATGGTCCATGCCTTGAGATGCATGTCATCCCATCTCAAGAAAATCAACGGGCGTGGTTATGTTGGTTTTTAAACCATAAAATCTACCTCGATACGTGTCATGCATCAAAAGGAGATCAAATTAATATTTGATCTGTGAAAGTCGATATGTGGTGGTGGGTTTGGTAATAGTCACAAGATCGATCTCGAAATACTCAACACGTATCTCGAGAATGATAAAAATATAAATTTAATTTTTAGATTTGCCTCGAGATTTGTACAATACGAATATCGAGGAAATCAAATATTTATCCCCAATGTAACAAAACCGCCTCATCCCTAATTCATTTTGATTTAGTGACATGTAGAAACAACGAGAAAGGGAGAGAATTGAAATAGCGAGAGCGGGAGAAGGAGAATGAAAGAGATCTCGAGACGAAGGAGAGGCGGTGATGGGTAAGTTGTAGAGTTGTTGTTATCGTTCTGTTGTTGTCGTTAATGGTTGTTGTTATGTTGTGGGCAATAATGGACATGGGCGTGGGGGAGGCTCGATCTGAGGAAGGAAACGGTTTCCTAGCCGTCTCCCTTGCCCAAACATGTTTGGGGTTAGGGCCAAACCTAACCCCGATGGAAAATCATAAAAAACACACACACAGACCCACACACACACACACATAACAGTAGCCAAGAACAGGGGAGTCGAGAAGAGGACGAAGGGGTTGATCCCCCGAACCGGCCTGAACTAGGTTCGGTTCAGGGGTCAAACCCCTCTTCTCAAATAAAAAGAATAAAAACATGAAGAAAAAATCTGGAATTTAGTAAAAAATTGCAGAAAATCTTGAAAACAATATATTTGTTGAATAAATAAATAGAAACTGATATTTCTATAAAAAGCGAATAATTCAAAAGTCTATCGAGACTTTATACCGGGGTTTTACTAAAAAAATGTGAAAAGGTCGTATCGACTTAAAAATTGGTAAATTGGTTCCGGATTCAATTAGGACTAGTTTAGGATTCTAAATGTATGGTATTGGATATATAATTACCTCAAATAGTTTGTGATAGGTTATCAAACATCGAGAAAGATCGAGTGACCAAAAAAATAAGAAAATTGAAATGTAACCTAACCGAGGTAAGTATTGATTCGTTTAATTATCAACTTTGCCTGTATATTTAGTTCATATAGGTTATAGACTTGAATGTGAGCTATTTACACTGTGATATGTTTTCATGAAAAAGGAAAACAGTGTTTCATATGATCCGCGAGAGTAACTCCTGGAACCGAGATTATGTTATATAGGAGATGGGTTACCTTCCCGACCTATATGTAACTTCTTATTTAGTTAGATAGGTTGCGTGTATGACATACTCACTAATAGGGTTTAGGATAGAACCATTTGGACAGTGACAAGTGGTCAGACAACACAAATGCGTAATGTGTTGGTTAGGTTATGGTGTCATTTTATTTGATGGATAATCGACCCTAATTTTTTTAAAAAAAATGAGAAAATCATAGTGTAATAGCGATTGACTGTATGACTTGCATATGTTTATCTATTGGATTATATGATTGCTCATATACTTTGCTAGCTATGATGGGGTCATATTGTTATTGCATTGTTTTCTTGATTATTATATGGATTGTTGATAGTTTTGTGAATCCGTACTTAATGAGCAGTTGGAATGCTCACCCCAATTAACATTTCAAGAATACCGACGAGCGCTACAACTTTTGGACAAAGAAGGTTTATGAGTCTTGATTTTCTCTTCGATATAATGATTCTTCCCATGTTTATATATTGTATTAAATTACGGTTTTGTAATATCACAAGGGGTGGGAAGTTTTATATAACTGAGGTTTGTTTTGGTTTGATTTGATTTTGTATAACGTGTTTAATATTACGAAAAAGTTTTTTAATTTTTGTTGTGTTTATTATTTGTTTTATCATCGATATTCGATATATAATGGTTTTTATCAGGTATAGATGGTTAGGCTGCTGACTTTACTTAAGTCTGGCTAGTGTACCGAAGTTTAATTATGGTTTCAGTCAAACTATTCCTTAATTAGGATACGGGTTGTTACATCGGTACTTATTACAATTTCCACGGACGTCGCAAGCATCGAGAGACTATAGATTTATTACTTTATCCGAGGATTGATTAAGGATATAGCCAGAGTTATTGTTTCCACCGAAGCCCAAACACTAAAGGAAATGTATGATATAGCACTTACCCATGAGACATATCTGATGCAGAGGGGGCGATAAACATTCATCCATTGAGTCGGAGAGGTAAGCGAGACATAATTCTGGGTAGAAGAGACAAAGAGATCAGGATAACAGAAAGGACAGACAGTATGGTCGAGGCCGTAAAGATGATGATCGGATGGCCAGAACTTATGCTATACCCGCACTACTAGCATCGCCGCAGAGACAAACTTAAGACCAGGGAAGCAGGGACGGAGATCACATGATTAGGGTCAAGGGTCAGGGAGTCAGCAGACAAGATGTGACGGCTCTAACCCTACAATTTGGGCACCACCCGGCAGTAGAACCCCTATTAGCCCCAAGTAAACCAGGGTGGAGTTAATAAAGGCCTATTTAGCCTCACAAACCAATTTTCAGTACCTGATAGTCCTGTGATACCCCAAATTTTGAGGCAAACCGAGCACCGCCACGTTGCCGGACACGTCACCAACCCATGTCACGTCACTTGCACACCTGTCCATGACGGCCCATGAGCTATCCATCTTGTAATCTGACTTAGTCAATTTCGTTGTTTAAAAGATTATTTCGTCGAAACATACTAAGTTCAGAAGTTTTACAACTTAATTTGTTTATTTTGATTCTTTACTGGTTATTTTTAATAGTAGAAGTCTTAATAACATGCAATAATTAATGTAAACAAGTTTTAAAATAATTAACAACCTATAAGGTGGGAACCCATCGCAAAAGAATACCATGTATATCGATAAAGGCGACAAAAAGGTATAACATGTGTCAATATACATGTACCAGGTAATAAGTCTCCCAAAATGATCCCTAAAAAAAGTATATATATATATATATAAATAAAACACCTACGAGTAAGCTAGTGGAGGTGCTCCGGATCAGAGGTAGTCGCTAAGCACCGCCTTCCCTTACTCGTCGTAGGATCTACAACTTGCCACAAAAAACAATGACAACTTCCAGTAAGTAAATCCCAAAGAAATTAAGTTAATATTCATAAGAAATCCAAGAAAATGACTTTAATTCATGCATTTAAAGTAAATGAACGAGAATGCAAAACATGAATATAAGTCGTGAGATAATAAAGAATATAGAATGCGAGTGTGGTGTAATACTGTTGAGCCTTGGGAACGCAAATACTAAATCGAGAAGGCCCTGGAGGTGAGGAAATCCACGCTTCTCTTCACGATCGAAATGAGGAACTATGTTGGTTGGAAGGTAGACTTATGGTCAACGCCTCAAAAAGAGGAACACTGTGACGGAGGCGAGCCTTACGCCAACTCACTCTCGAGATCATCGACACGCGGAGAGAAGTCTCACGCATAGTCTAAGGTATGACCAACACCGTAGCAACAATCGGATCGTCATCGATGAGAGAGCCAGAAAGAGGTCATATCGTCCATTCGACCATACACAGACACACATGGGTATAGAGTAAACATGCAAGCCGAACTAGCGAAAAATAATGTGAAATAAACAAATTTACGAAGGAAATAAGTAAATTCTAAGCTGACTTTCTCGTGGGTTTACTTACCTCAAGAAATCGCAAATATTTCTCTAAAATGTCCCGCTCATGCCTTGAGATGCGCACTCGACACCAGATTATGGTCACCTAAGTCCATGGTGTCCAATTATATCATTATAATTATTTTAAAGTCACATTAAGTGAATTTATAATGTGTGACCAAAATTTGAAGTTTTTATTTCAAAAAGTTTAATTTTGGGCACACTTTTTGAGTTATATCGGGGTGCCAAACGCCCGAAAAATTCTTGAAAACTTCTTTTCTATCTTTTTCTCATTTTTTTATATTTTCCTGATTTGTTTTGGATTTTTCCAAAGTTTTCTAGCTATTTTTCCTATTTTTCAAAAATTTATTGTATTTAAAACTGTATTTTATTTTATTTTTAATCAATTTTATTAATTTAGCGGTGGGTTGGGCTGACCTGAGCCGGGCTGGTTCGAGCCCAATGGGGCCAAGTTCCCGATTCCCAATTGGGCCACCGGTTCCGGCCGCTTGCCCAGTGGGAGGGCTACCAGGCCGGCCAGTGGTACCCCTTCCTCCCTCCAAATCGTCTCTAAAGAGACGATTTCATTTCCCAGAGACCCAAAAAATTTTATTTATTTTGTAAGACATTAACAACAACCACATTATTAACAACAACACCACAACACAATCAACCAAATCACCATTAAAGTCTAAATTTCTCCACCAAAAAGTTGGCAAAAATCAACACACTCACTTCGATTCAAAGATCTTCGTAAGCGTCACCGAGATGAGAGAGCACCACGAGAGATGTGCGACCGAGTTGAGAGAGTGATGGAGATCTTGGTGATGGGGAGATGGAAGAGAAGAAGAAAATTGGGTGGGGAAGAATGAGCTCGGGTAGGGAGAGAGGGAGTGAGGAGAGATTTTTTTATTTAAGTGAGAGGAGAGAGAAAGCGAGGTATATGTGTGATTTGATGGGTGATGTGATGTGATGTGTGATGTGACAACTAACCCTTGACTACCCCATACACCCGTGTTACAAGCGCATCACGACATCGTACACTCTCGTCACTACATGCGCACAATGCGACTAAGTGTAATTTTTAAATAGCGCGACGCGAGTTATTAAATGATAATAAAATAAATAAACATGCGCCACACAAAAATAACAAATTTACCTCGTTTGGAAAGCCCTAGACTTTTTCGCGACGTCCATATGAGTCCGAGCTTAGGGTCATAATCTGTAATTTGTCAGTTAATCGGGATTAATTAAAACGGGCCATTACAATCTTCCCTACGAAAAGGTAATTTAAATCTTTACCTTAAAACAAATGGGGGTATCGCTCCCGCACGGAAGACTTCTCTCCCAGGTGAGGCCCTCGTTCTTATGGTACTACCATCGAAAGAGTACATGTGGTATTTCCTTCCTTCTGAGAGTTTGTACCTTGTGATCCACTATCTCAATGGGGTGCTCCTCGTATGACACATCCGGTCTGATCTCGATCCTAGTCATATCAACCATCGGTCTCGGTCTTGGTCTGGCCAACCTCAGCATAGAAATGTGAGAAACATCATGAACCCCTACTAACTGGCTCAATAATCTCAACTGATAAGCGACCTCCCCAACTCGTCGGACTATCTGAAACTACTCGATGAATCTCGGTGCAAGCTTCCCCTTGATCCCAAATCTTTAGTGACCCTTCAAGGGAGAAACCTTCAAGAAGACCTAGTCATCAACCTCACAACTCAGCCCATCGCGGTACTTTTTCGCGTACTTCTTCTGTCTATCCTGAGCAGCTTGTAACCTCTAACGAATCAACATGACTTTCTTTATGTGATCTATAACAATCTTAGGCCCAACTGCAATTACATCTTCGGGCTCTGCCCAGCAAGCTGGTGATCTGCAGGGTCTCTCATATAACGCCTCAACTGGTGGCTTCCCAATACTGGCTTGATAGCTATTGTTGTAGGAAAACTCACAAAGTAGCAAAAATTCCTCCCATGACCCTCCAAATTGAAGCACAAAAGCTTTGAGCATGTCCTCAAGTATCTGAATAAGTCTTTTTGATGCCCGTCGGTCTGCGGATGAAAAGCCATGTTGAACTATAATCTAGTACCATACTGCTCCTGCATGGCCTGCCAAAGCTGCGAAGTAAGTTAACAATCTTTGTCTGACGCTGTTGATATTGGCACTATGTGCAGTCTGATAGTTTCTCGCTCGAAGAGCGTGCTAAGCGTGGAAAGCTATACTTCATGGAAATTGGAATAAAGTGCGTTGATTTCGTCAGTCGATCCACGACCACCCGAATAGCATCGTGCTTGCGCAAAGTCGTCGGCAACCCACTTACGAAGTCCATAGTGATGTGTTCCCATTTCCACTGTGGGATAGGTAGTGGTTGTAATAGTCCTCCAGGTCTCCTCTGCTCAGCCTTAACCTGCTGATAGACCTCACAACTCCACATATACTTGCTGACATCCGCCTTCATCCTAGTCACCAAAATAACCGTCGCATATCATGGTACATTTTGGTTCTGTAAGGTATGGATGTGATTTGATGGGTGATGTGATGTGATATGTGATGTGACAACAAACCCCTGACTACCCCATACACCAGAGTTACGCACACGTCGCGACGTCGTACACTCTCGTCACTACACGCGCACAACACGACTAAGTGTAATTCTTAACTTGCGCGACGCAAATTATTAAATAATAATAAAATAAATAAACATGTGCCACACAAAAATAACAAATTTACCTCGTTGGGCATGTCCTAGACTTTTCATAACGTCAACGTGGGTCTGAGCTTGTCATAATCTGTATTTTATCAGTTAATAGGGATTAATTAAAGCGGGCAGTTACAAGTCCACACAACAGAGTATATATATGAAATCATATGCATCAGAATTTAAATGCGGCGAGAACCCGACAACAATAAATTAAACACATAACAAGTTCTAGGTATGGAAACTAATATGTGGAAACCCCGTACAATATATATAATGTACAAATTATAGTGACAAGGGAAAATACACGTATCTCTCAACCTAAATACCCATTTATAAAAATAAAAAATAAATGTGACATAGATACATCAAATGACCTAAGTTTGTCGCACATCAATGATCTCGAGCTCAAAGATTATGCTTGCAACTGTCACTAAAATTAGAGATAATTTCAGAGAGAAAATCCAGAAGAAGTTTATCAGTAATTCCAATTAAACAATAAACAAGTATATAAATAATGCAGGAAATAAATGAAACTGAAAAGAATAATAAGGCACATGATAAACAAACTACAATAATCAACGATAGAGACCAAGTGACTTGGAAGAAAATGATAGGTGCCTAAGTAGTCTTGACACTCTACACGTTAGGGGTAGGCAAACCACGGTTTGGTGGTGAAAACCATCAAACCGCGACAAATCGAGGGTTCATGGTTTGGTAGTTTTGCAAACCACCACTAAACCGCGAACCCTCAAAATGCAACCAACCCGACCGCGGTTTATGCGGTTTAGTCGGTTTGGTTTTGTAGTTTTCCTGAGACACATTTAAAAAATAAAAAAAATAAAAAAGGCCACACATATCATACATGTCCATTAACAAAACATGCACCAAAATATATAGATGTCCATACATGACTACCAAAAAAACATTGAAACACATTAACTCAATCAAAATTATGAGTCTTACTTCATTTTCAAATTTAAAACAAAATTAAAAAGCTTCAATTCAATTCCAAGTATGGGGATAGTTTTGCGGTTTGGTGAACTTGGATTTTTCATAAATGAAAACTACCACTAAACAATGGAATCGCGGTTTTCAAGTTTTTTAAACCACCCTCAATCGCGATGTAAAAAAACAACAACAAACCACGGGGTTTAGACAATTTGGGCGGTTTGGACGGTTTTATGGAAACCACTCCCACCCCTACTACACGTGGGCTCAAAGCCACTTGATTACGAGTAAGTGTTAAATATTGGTACGACAGGACCAAGTCCACTTTAACCGCACTTTATCCGTTCGGCACTGTTGACTCATTTGAGCCTCAACCCGAAAAAATTCCAAAGGGAGCCACAGTCACAACCGGATGCTCAGCCATAATGTAATCCTTGAAGTCCTGTGAGGAGCCACGACACATGGTGGATGCTCACTCAGAGGGTTCAGTCTTGTCTAGGAGCTTCGAGCACGACTTGGATTATCAGCCCACGAGTAAACAATGACTCAATTTGACAACTTTAGACCCTAGGTCACTCGGTAGGGAAATAGAGTCCAACAATAGATATCATTTCCATCAAAATATGCAAGGAAAGGAAACTAATTAATATTAAATTTTTATTGGTTTACTTACCTCCAATCACGTCAATACCTTACCCGAATGTCGATCATTACCATCGTTTTGAGTCCGGCGTGTCCGAACTCCCTAAATCATTCAATTCTCTTTGATTATTGTTATTTCTAAGATTTATTCATATTTTATTTAAGTCACACACACATTACAAGGTTGATCTCGGTATGCGTCAGTTGTTGCACGCTTATATAGACAAATCTCATTTTGGATAATTACTTATTTAGTTCTATTTTCTTTTTATTTGCCTCAATTTCCAAAAATAGGAAGTTTTCTCGAGTAGTGAGCACATTGATCGCGTCTTGGGTCAGACCACATTAGCAAAGTCTCGGTTTGGCCAATTTTCTGGTATTTGGCATTTATTCTTCGCGACCAATTGATTATATAATTTTTATTCATTATTTTTTAAAAAAATCACATTGTATATATAAAATGTGTATCATATACATGTATGTGTATATATCATATACATTATATAAATAAATATAGATACATACTAGGGGTTAGTAAACCACAGTTTGGTAGTGAAAACCATCAAACCACGACCAAATCGGGGGTTCACGGTTTGGTAGTTTTGAAAACCACTACCAAACCGTGAATCCTCAAATCCAAAACCAAACCGACCGCGGTTTAAGCGGTTTAGTCGGTTTAGTTTTGCAGTTTTCCTAAGACATATTTAAAAAATAAAAAATAAAAAAATGCCACACATTCCATACATGTCAATTAACAAAACATGCGACAAAACATATAGATGTCCATACATGACCACCAAAAACATAATGAAATACATTAACTCAATCAAAATTATGAGTCTTACTTCATTTTCAAATTTAAAACAACATTAAAAAGCTTCAACTTAATTCTAAGTTTGGAGATGGTTTTGCAGTTTGGTGAACCGTGATTTTTCATAGATGAGAACCACCACCAAACCGTGGAATCGCGGTTTTCAAGTTTTCTAAACCACCCCAAACCACGATGTAAAAAACCATACTAGACCACGCGGTTTGGACAGTTTGGGCGGTTTGGATGGTTTTATGGAAATCACTGCCCATCCCTAATACATACATGTATATATATACACCATTTATATATACACTTATTTACATATAAATATATATATATTTTTCTTTTTACTTGTGATATGATTTATTTTTAAAAAAATCAGCATGAATCTCGAGGTAATCTCGAGATGCATGCGATTTAAGTGCGCATATCGAATATTTATCTACGCCCAACATCTAACACGGATCCTACGACAAATCAAAGATCATCACAAACACGACACATTTCTCGAGGTAGTTCCATCACACACATTTTTATCTCAACACTAATCTCGATGCATTCATTAAACACACCCCATAAACATTAGGCACACTCCATCTTCTTCCTTAAAACACCAAAAATAACCATTTACCTAAGTGATAAGTGTGTCTCCGTTGAGAAGGCTGAGAGGAAGCACTTGAGAGGAGGCCGAGGGATGGACACTAAAGAGGGATGTCGAAGGATGAGAGGGACGCCGTGGGTGAGGGACGCTAAGGGAGGTCGTGAGATCCAAAAAGAAGGGTGGCCGACTATAATGGACAGGGAGGGATGAAAAAAAAAGGTCAAAATATGAGAGGAATAAGAGTAACAATTAGAAAGAAGAGATAAATTTTTCTCTTCTTTTTGCTTGGTTTTAGTTTGGAGATGAGAGAGAGAGGCTTGAGTGAGAAAGTGGAAAGAGAGAGAAAGAAGAGAGAGCGTGAGAAAGAGAGAGAGAAAGTGGTGAGAGAGGAGATATATTTCTTTATTAGTTCTTTTGCTTTAAATGATGGCTTTAAGGGCTCTTATATTCTAAGCTAGCTAGGGTAGTTGTTTATAATATATAATAGTTATTTGCATATAATAGTTTCTTTGTTGCATAATAAGGTACTTAATTTGATCATTAGGCTATTTAGTTACATATATATATTAATAAATTTACCACTACACCAATTCTATTTGGGTCCATAAGCAATTTTATGAAGGTCATATTTATTTGAATTATGTACGCAATGATTCATTATATTGTACATATATAGATTGAAGAATGGGTGATCAAAGAGTATCGTTGTTGTGTTATATGAATGGAGACATGGTAGAAGGAGCATCAGGAATTTCGTACAAGCTTAAACCCATCCGACATCTCGGGATCGAAGATCGGTTTAGTGGTACGATGAACTTGTGCGTTATATCGTAATTCATTGCATAGATAGACAATGACTTACGAGATTAAACATGACATAGCGATATCCAGCAGTACATTGGAAGTGGATCGGCCAACTACGTCCGTGCCAATAGATGATGAGTCGATTTGGAGATGAGAGAGAGAGGGCTTGAGTGAGAAAGTGGAAAGAGAGAGAAAGAGGAGAGAGCGTGAGAAAGAGAGAGAGAAAGTGGTGAGAGAGGAGATATATTTCTTTATTAGTTCTTTTGCTTTAAATGATGGGAGAGAAAATGATTTGATTGGTAAGAGAGAGAGAGGGTGATTGAGTTAGTGGTGAGTTGTCCAAATGAGAGAGGTTGAGTGTTACTTTTTTTTTACTTTTAGTATGATGTGTCACCTACCCATTGGTCTACACCACACTTTCAAACCACACCCAACAATACAATATCACTCACTCTTTTTACCTCACCAAACCATACAACTTTAAACCCCAACTGATAAATTAATCACTCTCACTCGTTCGACTCTCTTGTATATTCTCTGCCTGTCTTGACATATTTTTTGATAAAATAGTGTGGTCGCAAAATCTCAACTTACTCTCTCGATCCAACCCAAATTCGACAATGTAAACCAATTTAATCCTACGCCACATATAGCATAATGATATGCACAACAACATAGTAGGCATATCAAGCACCTTTTTTTAATATTTGAGCTCGTTTACCAACCGCAACTCTTAGATGAGTTTTGGACCACTAATTATTCGTGATTAGTGATTAATTAATTAATTAAAAAAATGGGTCGCTACACGGGATTATGATGGAAGACAACGTGTTAGCGATGTAGGCAGGAGGGTCATGTCAAGAGGGACTGTCCATGGAGATCGGTGACTCTAGCAGTAGTGACACCGGTGCAGACTCGAGAGCCGGTGCATGTGGTGACTTAGCTAGGTAGGGAGACGTCCCAGCAGCGGGCTCAGGGTATGTGATTTAAAATTTTGAATAATTGTTGTTAAAGTTCATGCATGCATGGTTAAGCCTATTAATTAATGTAAACTTTTCCTATCATGTGGTGACTGAGTCCAAGTAGGTCATGGTATGTCATGGTAAGTCATGGTATATCATGGTATAGATAGTTAAGTCTATTATGTTGTGATACATGATAGGAAAGGTTTACATTTACCTATTGTTAGGTAACTAGGTTAGGGAAACTTGGGCATGGATCGAACTGACAGTAGGTTGCGGAGGTTTCGGAGAGCGTGACGGATCATGATCACCTCAGCGGCATGCGCCTATGTCTCGGTGCAACACGACGTCCTCTGTGATGGGTACGAGAGTAGTGGGGTGTTCAAAGGATCGTAGAATGGTACTATCAATGTGTGAGATGTAGTCACATGGGATAGGTTAGGTGAACCAGAGTTCCTCGAGATGTGAATTTTATGGACAAAATTTCTCCTAGTTGGGAAGAATTGTAACAACCCAAATTAGTTAAACTAGGACTAATGTTAATCTTGGAGATTGTCGATCGCAATTCGAGCCTTATGTGGACAACTCGATTAACTTGGACACGATAATCGAGGGTAAATGTTATTTATAGATAATGGTTACTTATAATCGAGGGTAAATGTAATTATGTGCCTATGTGAATTAGTTTGATTTAAGATAACATAAAGTCATATAGTTGGTGTAACGACTTGCTCTAATTAATCCCAATTAACATATGAATTAAAATTAGGACCCTATGCTCGGATCCACGTGGACACCGCAGAAGAGTCTCAGTCACGCCTAACAAGGTAAATTATGGTTATTTTAGTGTGATGCATGTTAAATTATTGTATTATTTTTAAATATTCGCGTTGCACTAGTGTTAGGATTTTCATTAGTCGCGTTGTGCGTATATAGTTACGAGAGCGTAGGACGCCGCAGAGTACGCGTAACGCTGGTGTATGGGTAGTCGGGATTTAGTGGTCACATCACCCATCACATTGCATCACCATCACATCACCATCTCCATTTTTCTCTCTCTCGCATACACTTTTTCTCTCTCCTCTCCAAATTAAACACACATTTTAATCCCTCTCTACCCGAACTCTCTCTTCTCCCACTCATGTTTTTCATTCTCACTATCATCTCACCTCTCGGTCTCACTCACCTCTCCCTCATGGCCTCAAGATCTCGGTCTCATCTCAATTCACATCTATCTCGACAGCGAGACTTCCCTAGTTAGCGACCTCTTTCTTGACTGAGGTGAGTGGTTGTTGACGTTGCTAATTTTTGTAGTGTAAACCCTACAGTGGTTTTTACTATTTATAGTCTCTTTGTATCTACATTTTTTTTAGTCTGCATTGTATTTTGCATCCTTCTTGATCATGCATACATGGCATCCGGATAAGTTGCCCCTGCTTCGATCGTAAGAGCGTGAAGTGGTCCACTCTAAACTAGACGTACTGCATTCATTTAAGGCGGGTAATGTCGACTTCGAGGTAGCATGCATTGAACTCATATGAATGTTCTAGGTTCATCGTGAGTGGGCCTATGACATCCGAGAATTTTATAAACTTGATTGGGCAGGTAATTAAGTATTAAAATATTTAATTTGGGATTTAAGTATCCGAGGTGGGACCCGCGCATTTCGGATCGGAGATCATAAGTCAAAATATTATTTTTGTATGATGAATGCTTATTTGGTGCATTATATGATATTTCGTTGCAAAGACGGGGTGTGTTGAGGTGTATCCTCATTTGGTAATACTCGGGGTAGCAAGTGCTTGTCTGAAGTGCAAGAGTGAAAATAAATTATTAGTTGCTTGAAAACTAATTAACCAAATATTAATCCTCACATGGAGATTTCGTCTTGATTTGCTTGCAAGTCGGGATTGGTGTAATATAATGTGATACCGAAGTTGGTACAAGACTTTGCCTCGAGTTTCATATCAGTTGGTGGTAGTCGCAGTTAGATTGAGTCTAAATTAGGGCATGTTTGGCTAAATATGGCAAGAAAATTAGTCCATAAGATTTTCGTATGTCGTGGACAAAAATAAGATTTTTGGAGTTTTGGTGTGATCAAAACTAGTGTTATGGACATTTTATGAAGATGAACTATTTTGTCAAGGGTTTTTGGTTTAATTTGGTGAAAAATCGGATTGAAAATGAGCGTCGAAAGTTAAAGCACGTAAAAAATAGGAATTTTGAGAATTTATAAATAAAAAAATTAAGCTGCTACAAGTAGCTAGGGTTTATATATATAAATCAAATCAAAATCAAAACAGTCACAGAGAGAGCGAAGGTTCGTTCCTAAACATCTTCGTTCCAACTTTCGCTCCACGAGCTCCCAATGTCCAATTTTCGCTCAGTTTCTTTCTCGCAAAATGGTAGAGCATCACGAAACAGTCAATTCGAACTAAGTTCTCGCGGTGAAAACGAGGTATTCGGCCCGCAATTTGGTAAATACTCAATGTTGAGCATTTTCCTCAATTCAATTTGAATTTTGAGATTTTTCGATTTCTTTTGTGGGATATTGATAAAAATTGGTAGAAATCATCGTTAATTGATGTATTGGGTTGATTTGGATCAATTTGGAATAAATGCCATCGACGTAGGTTAGAGTTTTGATTAATTGAACTAATGTAATTTAGTTGATAACTATTTTAGAGATTTTTATAGTTGATATTGATTTATATTTGGGTTTCTAGATAAATGGATTATTAGTTTTGGTCCAAATTGACAACACGGGCTATGAAAATATTTTGATGTTGGAATCGAGTGGTTTCGTGGTGTTCGTTGTCGAGTTTCGAAGTTTTAATTGCGAAAATATTGATTTGGAGAGGTTTTTCAGTTCAAAATAAAATAAAGTTTACTTTGTTAGCATGCCATTTTTGGAAAATTTATAACTTCTCCATCGATTATCCGATTTGAGTGTTCTTGGAGTCTACAGAAAGTATGATATGCGTATTACAAGTTTCTTTTAGGTCATCATGACAAATATTGAAGTTTTCAAGGTTAAAAAATTACCCCAAGTTGGCTAGTTAAAAGAGAGTTGAAACAGTTATAATAAATTAATATTTTTGAAAATTGTTCTCAAGCATACTTTAACCACAGTTTTCATTAGGTTTAGTGATTTGGTTTCACTTGAAACTCGACCCATAGTATAATTGGGTATGCGGAGAAGCTATTGGAACCATCTTCAAGGAGATCCGACACTCCGAGAATCCCGAAAAATATGCTCAAATTGGTTGGTTGTAAGTAAACCCTACAGTGATCTTTAATATTAATTGAATATTTTTGTACCTGTAATTGTATCATAATATGTGTAACGGCCCATTTTATTAGCGTCGTTATTTATTTTGTAATTTCGGACATGGACGCCAGCTCGGATCCACTTGGACGCTGCGAGTAGGCTAGGACACACATCGGCCTAGGTGCACTAGTGAATTGTGTGTTGTATCGTTTAATCGTGATGCATTTTATGAAATTATTTGTTGATACATCGCATGTTTTTATGTTAAATAGCGATATCATGTGAGGGTGTGTGACTGGTAGTCGCTCGAAGTGCGTGTTAACGCGGGTATCAAGAGGCAAAATATGGATACACTAGAAAACTTGACAAACTCACATAAATATGACTAATAATTCAATTGAAATAGATAATGTAACCATAGGCTAATTAAATTAAAAATTGAATATTAGGTTATGGCGTGCCTCAAAATGCGTGTCGAGACGCGGGGTACCGAATATCGGGTAGCCGAAGGTTATTGGGACCGTGAGTTGGTTAATTTTGATAAATAAAATACTAACCATATGGTTTGATAAGGCTTAATATAAGGTGAATTAATTAAATAAATGATAAGCCTAAGGTTTGAATTAAATAATGTGGACCATAAGATGGACATCAAGATGATCATATTGAGTAATTCTAGGAGATGAGTGCGTTAGTGGAGTTGTCAAGTGGTGTGGGACAGTATGAAATGAGACCACAGGATAATCCTCGAGATACGTATGCACACTTGATCTTAACCAAAATTATATATAACAGGTGAGTGGAATTTTCATCTCCACTAACTCCAAACTCATGCAAACTCTGAGAAAAAAACATAGAAGGAGAGGAAATTCAACTGAAAGTGAGTACTTGGAGATCAATTCAAGTGATCCAACCTAGGTAATCATCTTCCTCATTTTATACACTCTTCAATGAACCCATTTTTGTGTGTTTTTGGTAAAAGTCGAGTTGGTGGGTTAGATCCCTGATTTTTTATGGAAATTTAATGCATTATGGGTTTAATGATAATTTATATTGAGGATTTATCACTGGTTTTGCATGTATTAGGATTTTTGTTGAATTTGGACAAAACTAGTGAATGTTGGGATCTGATGATTTTGATTTAATTGTTTTTTTTGAGGTGAGTATAACTAATGTTTTGGAGTCACTTTTTTATGGAGAGGATGTAAACCAAGTTAGGGTAGCTAATTGAGAGGGGAATGACAAAATTCTCGACTTGAGAATTTTGTCCCAAAGGGCAATTAGCGCGCTAATTATTCTGGGTTTGCAAATATTTTTCAAAATGAAGAACATTAGCGTGCTAAAAGATTCCCTAGCGCGCTAACTTCACTTAGCGCGCTAGGTAGATCCATTAGCGCGCTAACTTCACCTAGCGCGCTAGGTAGACCTATTAGCGTGCTAATGACAGATAAACTATGAATTTAAATGTTGTTTTGGTGATTTTCAACCTAATACATGTCTTAAACTTATAAAATTGGACTTTAGGGACTTAGTGGACCGTAGCTTGGTGTCGGGTAACTTGTCGAGTCAGATACGGGAGTCCGGGGAGGTCGGAGAGCGGTTTGAGGTTTGTAAACCCAACCGAAAAACTCTGAGTATTTGATTATGTTTTAAATTCATTCCTATAATTTCCTTGTTGTTTTATTATTTCCGTTCTGTTACTTAGAAGTAGGTTGAGGTTACTCCCCCGGATTTCTTGGTTCTATGTTCATGATGCACTGGACTGTAGCACGTGTGACCCGGCCCTCAGTGAACGTAACCTGAGCTTGCCCTTGGTGCACGTGTCGGTGATTCTGCGAATTTTACCAGCACCGCGAGGGACCAAGTTGTGACTAAGTGCGCTGACTGATACGGGTGTCAGAGTAACGGCTAAGGCAAGGCAGTCTCGCGAGTTTCAGCGACATCACCCGGAAAAGTTTCACGGTGGTACGGATCGCGGAGCAGCAAAGAATTATGACGTCTTGGCCACACCAGATCTTATGAGGTCGAGCATCGTATCAGTTTCGTTGTTCGGCGAGGCCGATGTCTGGTTGTGCACTACGGTGGCGTCAATGTGGACGCTCTGGGGTGCAGTCGATATTATGGCTAGGGCAACATCCTCGCAATCATATATTGGAATACAAAGAAACATATCAATCTCATGACCCACCGTCACTAACATACGTATATCTGCTGTATGTCCGCGAGAATGTAAATCAGTCTCTCTCATCGAGTGAGTCTCAACCCAACTCGTACCCTCTATCAGGTTGTCGGACCTAACGCGGCAATAGTACGAATATGTTTCTGGCTCTGCTGTACCTGGCTGTCCATACACCTATACATGTACGTTGAAATCCCAATCCAAATGGAACATGTCAATGTCCTTGTCCCTGTGCATGACTAGATTGTTGTTCTTGTCAGTGCACTCGACTGGATCTCTGACCCTGTCTCTAGCCACTGCTAAGGATTTGACGGTGCTAGCTGCTGTACTACATTAGCGTAACTCTGCGCTGGTCCATCTAACATTGGCGCCATACACGCCGCACATGGTGGAAACGCAATACGCTCTGAGGTTGATCTCTTTGCCACGACCGTCTACCCTCGTTTTCCTTTGATCATCTCCAGGCCCTCGCACTGAATGTGACGATGCCGAGAATACGACTGGTACTCCGATGCGTGTGCTCCCACACTCTCGCTAGCTCTTATCCGGACGCCGTCGATATCTCCCAATTGAGTGTACGTTGGGGACTCTTATCCGGGCCGTAGATATCTCGTAGTCGCAAGGGTTGGGGTGGGAGGTTATTTGGCATCACTCATTGATGGATTGTTTACAGTCTTGTATATTCATGCGTTCTTTATTCCTTTCGTACTATTTGCATGAATTCGACTGCTTTGGATTTGTGACACAAGTGTCGAGCCAATTTGGCAGGACCACTAGTGGGAACTTGGTGACCCAATTTATAGTCTAGCCCATTTGAAGCGAGCACACACATTTGTTAGCTTAGCCGTTATCTATTAATGCTATGAGCCATTTATAGTTGTCTGTCTTTACATTCCGCATGTAAATTTGACAGTACTTCTTGCATTTCCTTACTTTATTTATGCGAATGCTCAGAGGGGTTCCTTGGGATTTTACTTACTGTACTTGTCATCTGTCTTTTTATGATGATTGAGTGCAGATCCTAGTACAAATATGGGCAAGGGGATCTTGGGCGACTACATCTGATTGCCTGCCATCGAGGACCTACTAGTACGTGCTTATTTTGATATTTTGTATTATTTTGGGTATTTAGGGACTTAAGATGACACAATACATGTATATATACCCTGTTTATGGTACTGTCGCTTATATATAGAGTACTTTTACGGGTTTTCCACAGTAGCATTTGCTCATATGAATAATGTTTACCATGCTAAATTATATATTCAAATTATATCAATTAAGCTTCCGCCGATATATATACATATATATATATATATATATATATATATATATATATATATATATATATGTTTAACTTGTAAGATACAACCCACTAGTATGGTTAGGTATTAGAATAAACTTTTAAATACTTAAGGAGAATAAGTTAAGCAAATAATGATAATCCACTAACTAATTTGATAAAGCACATGTGGACATGAATTTCGAGACAAGAGGTGGATGGGCAGGTGGCAGACACGTGTAGTTGGGCCCACCTGGCAAGGAGTACACTGAAACACATCACCCCGGGGCGGCAGGGCCGCCACAGTCTGCATTGCATTTTATCATTCTTGGTTAGGCATACATAGAGTGAGAGAGGGGGATAAGTTTGTTTCGGAGTTTGGTTTGATTGAAACTAAGTTTCAGTCCCGTCTTTGAACCGTCTAGTGAGAGTAGCAAAGTTTAACGCCGACACATTATCTCTGCATTTCATGATCTCTTAATATTATCACTGTACTATTTTTAGAAGTTGACATCTGATTATAGTTAGGAGACAGCGACAAAGTGGATTCCATATCATGTTGAAGCATAAATCTTATTGTTTATTTGGAAATGCAATTACATGTCTCCATGTATCAGACTAACAATTGCAGGAGTACAAATCAATGTAGGAATTTACTTACCTGACATCTTCGATTTGTTTTCTTTGATGTCAGGTTCTCTGTGAAACTAAACATAATGGGAAAAGCTCGAAGATCTTTGGTGAATTTTTGAAGTTTAAAGTTTAATTTTCTTGTTGTAATCAATGTATATATATTGTTTTGGGCTTTGGAGTGAGTGTAGGTCGTGAAATACTTTTGAATAGGTTATGAGAGTCTCTTAAATTAGTTTGAAGTAAGTTAAGAGGTTTATGATTCACTTTTGGTTTATTTTGGGATTATAAAGTTATAACTAAGGTATCGAAGACTCTAAGTTAGTATTTAAAGTTTGAATTCGATATATATTGTGAATTGCTGGGAGTTGTGAGTCATTTAGGCCTCTCCCCAACTTTGCTATCTATTAGGTGAAAGTTTTTCAGTATGCTATTTTTAGGGGAGGTGCTGCCGAAATTTTTACAAAATATGGATATTTGCTCCAACTAAACAAATCATGAATTGAATTGGAATGAGGATATAAATTTAGTTTTGGAGCATCATTAAGGATTAAAATAAAAATTATTTTGAGGTTGAAGTCAATTGAATATATTAAATGCCTAATTAGGGGAATTAGGCTAAGTCATGACTTAGTGAAATGGGCCCTGACACTTCTACTGTAAATTTGTAATATAACTCGATAAATTGATTAGCTGTCTAATTAAATCACGAATACTTGAATGAAGATTAATTAGCTAAACTACGGTTTAATGGAAAATGTGTAAGCAACCAGTTAGGTCGCGAGGAGTCAAAGATAGTAGGCCACTGCATGGCAGAGCTTGGTGACATGCGATGCGACGTGGCGGGTCTCACGGTGGCCTCGGAGTTTAGGGCTACCATAACAATTGTTTGAAGATTCAAAACAAATGACTAAAACTTTGCATTGTTCATGAAAAATGACTCAGAAATGAACCTTCACTTTGGCTTTTGCCTGTAAGTCAAATGCGTGTTAGTATAAGTAATACCTCCCTCGCTTTGATTTAGAGTGGTGGAGCTTTGGGTACAGTTTGGAACTTCTTAACAAAGTTTGCACATAATAAAATGTTTCCACATAGAGCAATTGTTTGAAGATTGAAAACAAACGACTAAAACTTCACATTGTTCATGAAAAAAGGACTCATAACTGATCTTTCACTTTGGCTTGCGCCCTTAAGTGAGATGCACATCGGTAGAAGTACTACCTCCATCGCTTTGATTTAGAGTGGTAAAGCTTGGGGTACAATTTGGAACTCTGATGGCCCATCAGGAAATGAAGTGAGCATTTGCCTGCATCGTCAGCTAATCTACCAGTTGTAGATGTACCAAAATCGAGTCTCTGCGCCATTCGAGTTGTGTGCAGAATCACATGATGGGGTACGTGTCCCCTCAGTCTACACCCGAGACACTTCACTATCATTCATATGCTTGACTAGTCGCTTTTGGGGTTAAGGTTATTATCTTTCAGCTTTTTTAGTGTGAGATAGTCATGCATTTCCTTTCGAGCTGCGGGGAGCCTTTGGCTATGACCCAGCAGTGGTAATGGCAACGACATCCGCGTCTCTTCACAGTGTCGTAGGATGGTTTCGCGCGGTCATCTTCTGTTAGGCCATACCTAAACACAAAAAAATGGTAAAACTAGTCCTAGAACAACAAAATTAGGTAAACAATTTCAATAAATGTAACAAATAATTCATTTTCCCTAATCGTCGGTTGAGCAGAGCCGAGACCAATATCTAGGGTATCGATAAAAAATGATCGATATGTCTCAATGAGTATCGATTTTATTGACCACTACCTTGAACACATATCGGTTAAGTAGTGCCGCCAACAATTAAACCTTATGGTCGTATGTGACTGACTCCCTTTGACGGTGTCAGTTCTGTGTAGTCGTCATCATTGAGAGCGTGTCTTGAAACAAACCTTAAACCCTAAACCGTATACCCAACAAGCAAAGGACACAAAACACTAAGAAATCAATGGCAACTTATAGGGCACAAAATCCAAAAAAAATTAAGGCAAAAAACTTACATAATACACCGGTAGTAGACGAAGGAATATGTGATGTCGACCACAACCGCCTACATATCTGGCAAGATTCCACCCATGAAAAGACTCGAATAGCACTAGAGAGTTCAATTTAGGGTTTGATAAGGCCATATATCGAAGAAAGGATGGTGTGATGAATTTAGTTGTGGGGTACATGGGTTCCAACGTGGGTAGGAGATGTTAGAGATGTTGAGATTAGGAGTAGTTTTAATATACAAAAAGTGGGGAAATTGGGGTAAAACGAAGTAATGAAGTAAAAGGAACAAAAAGTGGGGTTCGAATAGCCCCTGCCAAAAAGGAAAATATTGAAATGACACCCAAAAGTCACATCCAAAGTTACATCTGATGATACGACGTGCGGGCCCGCGTTTTTAGGGAGTTGTCCGTGCACACATCGGGATACACACCTCGTGTGTTACTCCTTGAGACTTATCCTTTGTGTATGTAATAAATGAAATTACCAACCAAACAACTGCTTAGTTGGTACTTAGGGGAATCTCACAATTAACCTCATTTGTTGTATTAATGTTATTCAATACTCGAACCGATACGTATTTATCACTATTAATATACACATCTAGATACGTGCACACTGCACATCTGAATACGTGCACACCACATCTCAATGCAAAAAAAAAAAATCAGGTTAACACGTGTGTGTCCATGTTGTGTTATAAAAGCATTATTTAAACAAACAATGAGTTGATTTAGGTAGTAAGAGACTTGGTCACTTGATTTATTTTTAAGCAAGTTTTTTGAATTTGAGTTTCGTACATAAAAAAAAAAAAAAGTTGAGAAAACCGTCTCGAATAGGAGGCCGACTCTACTCATAGCGTGGGTTGGTGGGTGCGTGCGAGCATTAGACACCACACGGGAGAAGCCCTAAAAAAACCATTTCCAAAATCGCGACACCGGCAAGTCAAAAAGAAGTAATACAGTATTTCTTTAAAAAAAAAAACAAACGGTACCAACACTAAAAGTCTAAAACATACTTTTGTACAACACATTGTAACCCGTTACATTATACCTCAAGATCTCACTTACATATCGTAACGCTCATCCAACAAACTACAATACTTTTTGTCACTGTAAAGAATCAGTTCCCCAAATTTGTTGTAACGATAAACAGAGCAACGGGCCTTTCAGTAGCGTGTGAGATGGGCTTCTCTGCCAAAACTTCGAAGTTCCCGCAAAATCAACAACAAAACAACAGAGAGAGAGAGAGAGAGATGGCGAGACGGGAGGGGCAGAGCAGCAGAGGCAACAACAACAACAGTGGGGCGTTCTTCTTGGCGACTCTGCTTCTGTGGTTTGTCTCTGTTGCCTTCGAAATCGCCTTCAATGCAAGGACTGAGCTTCTCTGTGTCGTCGCTGGTTGTTGTTTCTACCAAATGGCCAACTGGGTCGTTCGCTATTTCGTCACCAAAGACCCCCTTTTCGTCAACACTGCTGTCTCTCTCATTCACTCCTCCATTGCCTCCTTTTCAGGTCATTCCTCAATCACTACTTCTTTTGATGATTTGGGTTTGCGGGTGTTGATTGAATTTGAGTTTAATAGGCAGATTTCTGCTTTTTGGGGCTAATTCTAATATCCTAATTTGGGTTTTGCTTTTACTTTTTTTTTTTTTTTTTTTTTTTTTTTTTTTTTTTGACAACATCCCTTTGTTTGTGAATTCATGGTGTGATAGTAGTTGTGATTCGAGTTTAGGATTATCGAATGTGGTGGCCCCTAAGGGTGTGCTCTGTAGTGGTTTCGAAGAGGGCCTTAGTTCTCTGACTAAGGCGGATGTGATGGGTTTGATTCACCAACTCCTAATCCCCTTTGACTCTGACTTAGTGGTTACACGGGTCCACCCCAAGGGATTAGGTGTTCCACCATTTGGTGTCAGCGGCGGTGTCTTGGATACCCTCCGCCATAAAAAAAAAAATTGTTGAATGTGGTGGATTTAGTGTTTGAACATTGGATATTGGATAGCTTGAGAACATTCCCATTGATGAGGGAATGTTTAGCTAAGGTGATTAGCCTTATAACTTAATTAATTAATATTTAGCTTCATAATTCAATATTTCTGATTATAGATGATTGATGGTTTAAGGTTAATATGTCGCAATGAAGGTTATAGCCGTTACAGAGTCCTTTCTTGGCCTTTATTCTTATTCTTTAGATCATTATTCATAGGGAGCCATATTAAAATGAAAAAGTACGGTAGACCCGAGTATACTTTTAAGAAAAACTGATTAGCACCATACTTATTGAGGATAGTGTTTCCACCATACCCTTGACTATAGTGCTTTGGTTTGCTTTACAATACTGCACTTTATTTGTTGTTATGTATCTAGATTTTGTGCATAATGTATGATAGTCTTAATGGAATGTCAAAATGTGAAGGATACCGTTCATTTTCATTAATTTTATCATTAGAGCTGAATAACCGGAAAAAAAATATTATCATCTCTTTCAAACACCACAAAGAGCTCAAGCTAAGCATTTAAGTCATTTCATTTTGTTTTGTCAAGGTAAACATCTCCAACTACCTTGCGTGGCATTCAAAAATAATTCATTTGGTTTGTGGCTTCAACACAATTTCATCACTGACAAAATAGTGAAAATCTAAAGTTCAACATTAGTCGATAAAGTTGACTTCCGAATCCGCTTATTTGCCATGGTCGATCGTTATTAATTTACTTATTTCATGGTCCCACGTATCCATGAAGAATGATGCATTTAGTACATTTTTCTTCAGAGGTATGTTACGTGTCCACTCAATTCAGCTCTTACAACTCTTCAAAGAAAACCTAGAAGGGATCGAACTTGATCCTCTTATAAGAAGTTTTATTGATTGCCAAAAGGGGGATTACAAAACATGAGGAAAAGAGTTGCAATCACAACAAATTGATCTGCTAACTCAACCTCAACAAGACCTAAAGACTTCCAAAACTTTCATTTAACACACCTATAAACACTCTTGCTCTTTATAATTCCCTAAAAACAAGTGTCTTTGTGGTTCCAACTTCTTGGGTCTTCTTCTTCCTTGCATAAGTGATGAGCAAAGGAGGTGTAAATGCTCAATTCACTGCAATTCATAAACAACAACAACAAAGCAAGCAAAAAGAGATAAATGAACACACAAAATTGTTATCGTAGTTCAGACCTCTTGTCCTATGTTTGCGGGGCCACGCCAAGGTGTAAAATCCACTAAGAGAAAGTGATGTACAAATTTATACAAAGTTCTAACTAGTGACCCCTCATCTAGCTAGTGAATCCCTCACCAAACTTTGCTACACTACCCACTCCCTTTACAACCAATCCTACACAATGCCCAAGTCCCCTTGATCCCCGAAGATCCCTCGGTGAATCGGCTAAGTCCCCTTAGCCTAGTGTGTGTAAATAAAAAGAGCTATATCTCGAAAACTCTATCTCATAGTAATTTCGAAAATGTTATGCTGAACTAATGCATTGCTACTACGATTACATGAATATATAAGAAGATCTTGTAAGGACTTTCTTGTAGAAGTTTCCTTTTGTATCTTCAATCAAATGAGGTGGCAAATATTTAGTTTCCTTCTTTTTCTATTGTTGAAAGGAAACACTCCTTGGTTGTCTTGTGAGTTGTCAATCGAATATCTTCTCTTTGCTGGACGTACATGTGTGGGTTGCCAAACATATCTTGTCCAGCTGTAGGTGAATATGTCAAGAATATTTGCTAAGATTCTGGAACTAGTTATGTACCTACAGACTCGTCTGTAGGTACAGACCAAGTCTTCCTGCACACAACTCACAAGGTTTAAATCATATCCTAAGTATTGGTTGAACAAATAATGACAAGAAATATTTTACCTTATCAATCTCCCCCTTTGTCATTTATTTGTCACAACCCAATACAAAAGGATTATGACAGATTTAAACAAATAAAACATGCATTTATAAAGCAAATAAGATTAACATGAATAAGTTAAGGCATGTGTTAGCAATAGAGCAAAGTCTTGCAAGGTAAAAGTTATGAGCTGAATTCAAATTATAGCAGGATCAAATATTCAGACTTAAAAAAACTAAAACAGTTCATAGAAACAAAGAAATTGAACTGAAATAGTATAAGTCATAATAAGGTCCCTCTATATTGGAGCTATTCTCCTCCTTTGTGACAAAATAAAAGACAAGGGTAAGAGAAAGTAACTCAGGGGATGTATCATATATTAACTAAATGAACTCCCCTTTGTCATTGCATTGTCTCCCTATTCGGGACATAAATTAGCAAAACTCGAAACGTGGAAAATAATTAACTGTCATATCAATAGTAAGCACAACGAAAATATAGATAATATAAAAGAGTTGTAGAATGAGACAATATCAAAGCAATATGAAATGACGCATATAAACTCTTATGCTTACACTTACTCCCCATGAATTTATCATTTACCTCCAACAGAAGCTTCTGAAGGTACAGAGTGGTCTGTGAGTACAGAGTCATCTGTAGGTATAGAAGCAGTAGCATTTTAAGTAAGTTCAACATCTCCACTTGTCGTTGATCTATCCAACTTGTTCCTGCCATAAAACAAAACAAAACAAATTGCAAAAAAAAAAAAAAAAAAAAAAAAAAAAAAACTATGATTTAGCATTATACCTGACCGTAGTCCATATGGTGTTGTCTTAATGTATGGACAAAGATAAGCATGGACTCAATGGAACATTTGTGCCATTGCATTGAAATTGGGGCATACCACGTATATCACTCATGTGAGCTACATTGCATTGCAAGCTCCTTTTGGGTACCCATTTTTGCTTCTCTTTTGAAACATGTCTAGCTGCATTGCGGGATCTATCATGCTTGTTGGTGAGGCTCTTTGTCGCCTAGCTAGATCTCGATACATTTTTTAGCATCGAGGTCGGATATGACCCTTGATGATGCAATAAAAACACGTTGGCCTGAAACGCGGTTGAGCAACTTTGATTTCAGTGGCAGCAGTTCCTTCAATTTTTTTAATGAAGGAAGTGGCTTCTTCTTTCTTAGATGTTGATCATTTGCTTGTGTAGCCAAGGCCTTTGTGATCATGTGAATTCTTTCCCTTTTTTTTGATAAAATCAAGCTGTGATTTTCCCTTATTCAATTGCTTGAGATTCGACTATGATCTTTCAAGGATCTTCTTGACTTCACACAACTCCTTTTCTTTGGCATCAAGTTGGTGTTGCAAGGCTGTGATTTCTCTTGACATTACGATATTTTTGTCAACTGCATCTGACCATTTCACATAGATCTCTAGATATGCTTTTTTCAAATCTGTAGTATCAACAGAATTAGTAGAATCTGAATATGAATCATAAGTTGGAGAAATTACCTGATTTGCTGTATTAAAGTCTGTGGTTACAGCAAGCGTTATGGGTACAGCCAAGGTTGTAAGTACAACAGACGTTGTGGGTACAATCAAAGTTGTAGGTATAGCAGAGGAATCACTAGATTCTTCGTCGGATATTGCACAAGCAAAAGCAACATAGTTGCTTCGATGTCCATTCTCACTTTCACTTTCTGAGTCACTATCACTTAAAGTTGTGTCAAGTGATTTTCCCTTCTTTTTCAGAAAGTTTGGACATTCTGATTGGTAATGACCAAATCCGCTACATTCTCGGCATTGCCCTTGTTTGATATTTCTTCCATCATTTGATTTCACATTAAATCTTTTATTTCTTGATGCATCATACTTTATTTCTGATCTACCACCATGTACTTTTTTGAAAAGTTTGTTGTACCGTTTGGTGAGCATTGCCAATTCCGTTGTCTCGAACTGATCTTCCTTCATGTATTGCGGAACCACCTTTAGCGCCATCTCTCTTTGCTTCTTATTCTAATTAAGATGCATCTCATAAGTGGTTGGAGAACCCATTAATTCATCGAATGTAAATTTTTCAAACCTTTTTCTCTTGGATGGCAGCCACTTTCACGTCGAATTTTGAAAGAAGTGATCTAATAGCTTTTTCAACCATTTTTCGATTTGAATACTTCTTGCCAAGTTGATGGGCTTGATTTGCGATGTCTTTCAGTTTGCAGTGTACTTTGCAATCATCTCATCATTGCTCATATGTAGTCCTTCAAACAAGGATGCAAGAAGGAATTTTTTTGAGTCTCGCACGTCTTCATTACCTTCAAACATGTTTTGAAGAATTTGTCACGCTTCTTTTGCAACCTTGCAGGAGGATATAAGCTTTAGGTGATCTTGATTTACTACGCTGAAAATGGCGTTTAGTGCTTTGTCGTTGGCAAGCACTATCGTTCTTCATCCTCGGACCATTGATTTGTCGGTTTGGGCTCATCATTGACTGTAGGTACAGAGTAGCCATTTACTATTGATCTCCAAGCCTTGAGATCTAAGGACATAATAAACCCCTCCATCCTTGCTTTCCAGTATGTGTAGTTTGTAGACGTAAGCAAGGGTGGCTTTGTTGTTGAAACTCCTTCCGGCTGATCGGATTGTAGTGATTGAGACATGTCCGGATCTCACTTTTCTTGACACCATAAGGAGCCTAGGTGCCCGCTCTGATATCATTTGTAAACACTCAATTCAATACAATCATAAAACAACAACAACAACAACAACAACAACAAAGCAAGCAAAAAGAGATAAATGAACACACAAAATTGTTATCGCAGTTTGGACATCCCGTCCTACGTCTGCGAGGCCACGCTCAGGTGTAGAATCCACTAAGAGAAAGTGATGTACAGATTTATGCAAAGTTCCTAACTAGTGACTCCCTTTACAACTGATCCTACACAATAGCCATGTCCCCTTGTTCCCAAGATCCCCTCAGTGAATCGGCTAAGTCCTCTTAGCTTAGTGTGTATAAATAAAAAGAGCTATCTCTCGAAAACTCTATCTCACAGTAATTTCGAAAATGCTATGCTGAATTGATGCATCGCTACTGCGATTACATGAATATATAAGATCATGCAAGGACTTTCTTGTAGAAGTTTCCTTGTATATATTCAATCAAATGAGGTGGCGAATATTTAGTATCCTTATTTCTCTGTTGTTGAAAGGAAACACGCCTTGATTGTCTTGTGAGTTGTCAATCAAATATCCTCTCTTTACTGGACGTACATGTGTAGGTTGTCAAACATATCTTGTCCAGCTATAGGTGTATCTGTCGAGAATATTTGCTAAGATTCTGGAACGAGTTATGTACCTACAGACGAGTCGGTAGGTACAGACCAAGTCTTCCTGCACACAACTCACAAGGTTTAAATCATATCCCTAAGTATTGGTTAAACAAATAATAACAAGAAATATTTTACCTTATCAGGAGGCCTATCAAAACCCTTGCAAAACTTATTAAAGTTGACAACAGAAAATATGTGTCTTTCTTCCAATTGATTTGAATTGTTTTTGTCCATTATGGATAGCATTAAGCCCTAAGCCACTGCAATCAAACCTATTGGATGCATACTGTGGGGGACCACATGTCTACTTGTTTCTTGATTCATTTTTACCATGTTTTGTAATTACTTTTGGCAGATGAGCTAGGCTTCAAAAACTTATGGTTGTGTTGTGTCCTCTTGTTAGTTTGGCAAATCACGATTAAGGTTTGAAGTAGAGAGCAAACAGGCAGAACTAACGAGTAAAAGTGGACATAATATTTAGAACATTTTTAAACGTGAACATAATATTGAGAACAGTTTTCATTTTCAGAGTTCTTAGAGACAAAATTGGACTTAGGCTAAAGTTTTTGAATAGAGTTCTTCATTCATAGTTAGGTGTTTTGTTATGTAATTATTGGTCAAACAAGCAGAACTAACGAATTCAAAAATTATTGGACAGATTTCTGCTTTTTGGGGCTAATTCTAATAGAAATATCCTAATTTTTTTAAATTTTTTGCTTTAACATCTCTTTGTTTGTGAATTCATGGTTTGATAGTTGTTGTGATTCGAGTTTAGGATTATTGAATGTGGTGGCCCCCCAAGGGGTGTGGTGTAGCGGTTTTGAAGAGGGCTTTAGTACTCTGACTAAGGCAGAGGTGATGGGTTTGATTCGCAACAATTGCATTATTTCTCCTTTAACCTCTGGCTTAGTAGTAGAGGCGGGTGCCTTGGTCCACCATCCGGTTTCAGCGATGGTGGCTCGGATACCCTCCGCTATCTAGAAAAAAGAATATTATTGAATGTGGTGGATTTAGTGTTTGAACATTGGAAATGGGATAGCTTGAGAACATTCCCATTGATTCCTACACAATATAAGGTCATAATATTGTGAATGAGGTACCTTTCTATTCTATTTTTATTTTCTTGAGCTATTTGATGAGAGAATGTTTAGCTAAGGTAAATAGCTTTATAATTCAATAGTTCTGATTTTAGTTGGTTCATGGTTTAAGGTTAATATGTCGCGATGAAGGTTGTAGCCGTTACCTAGTCCTTTCTTGGCCTTTATTCCTATTCTTTAGATCATTATTCATAGGGAGCCATGTTAAAATGAAAAAGTAAGGTAGACCCGAGTATACTTTTAAGAAAAACTGATTAGCACCATACTCATTAAGGATAGTGTTTCCACCATACCCTTGACTATAGTGCTTATTTCTTCTCATTGGTTTGCTCTACAATACTGCACTTTATTTGTTGTTATATATCTAGATTTTGTGCATAATGTTTGATAGTCTAAATGGAATGTCAAAATGTGAAGGATACCGTTCATTTTCATTAGTCTTAGGATTAGAGCTGAATAATCGAAAAAAAGAAAATATTATCATGTCTTCCTCTTCAAACACCACAAAGAGCTCAAGCTAAGCATTTAAGTCATTTCATTTGTTCTTTACCCTTGTTTTGTCAAGGTATGTGACATCCCCTATCCCGATTAGGGCAATATCCGGCCTGAAACCCTAATTAAGCCCCGATACACCAGCCAAAATTAACTAGAGCTAGCAACCTCTCCTTCCATACCTGATAAACACAACCTGTATATCGATATTGAAATATAAATGAAAGTAATACGCGTCGAAAAAATTAAAACTTTTTTCGATAATACATTCGATATACATAAGTCTTGAGTTTATCAAAACCAAAACATATTTGTAAACCTCCCACCCTGTTATATTACAATAATGTAACTCAAAACAGTGTATATATACAAGGAAGGTTCATTACATCGTAGAAAAGATGATAAAACTCCTAAATCTTCTCTTTGCCCTTAGTTGAAGCGCCTGAGTGTGAACCTGAAATATTAAGGGGATTGAGCGCTCCAACTTGCTCAGTAAGTGATGCTTGTAAACACATCAATTATCAACTGATATTAATAAGTCAATGAATAGCAATATGAATCCAAAACATATCTATTCATGCAATGGAATTGATATAAACAATAAATAACCGAATGCAATGCCGTTAGGTAACATGCAACCGTGCTTGTGATTCGTAATTTGCATTTGATTACGGAGTCATACTCTCCAGTCACTCGAGAATACAACCACAAATCCACATGTTGGCCGACAAAGGATTCTACTGGTTTATTCCAACTTGACTGAGCTACCAACTCGAACTGGACAATGACAACTAAGGTAAAACTTCGGCTAACTGAGGATAAAAGGGCGGAATCCATTTCCGAGGCAAGCCTTTCCTTTCATTAGGACAAAGGGCGGAATCCTTTTCCCGGCATACCTTTTCAATCCTCAGTCCCGGTTCGCCTTATCGACTATTTTCGGGATTCACCACGAATAAAAACAGTCAAATCACAGTACATTGATAAGAATGCGAGTCGCACTTACCTTGATTAGGTTTCGTCACAATTTCCTAACTTTTCCGGTCACTCGATCTTTCTCGATGTTCCAAAACATATCACAGACCATTTGAGGTTAATATAGGTCTATTACCCTATATTTAGAACCCCTAAGTCAATCCCTAAGACCTCTGAAAATTTTAACCAAATCACAACATAGTTGTTGTTTTATAAGGTGGGGCGCGCTCCACTAACTGGGTTCATCACGCTTTATGAAGGGAGCGCACTCCTCTGATACAGGGAGCGCACTCCACCCTTCACTGTCTCGACGGCAATAGGGCTGTAGTCCTTGTTCAATCCACAACATCAACAACAACCACCAATTCACTCCCCACAACATCAAGGAGGACCTCTAATGAGGTTTAAACCCATTTCCAATGATCAACAACAACAATTCACAAAGAAATCATCACCTACATATGAGTTGAACTTTAAAAACCAAAACCCAACTTACCACGGTGATGAACTCTCTCTGGATTTGCAGTGATTTGATCTCCTCAAATCACCCAACACCCTGAACAATCTCTTTGATCAACTCCTTAAGATCAAACCCTCGCTTCTTTTCTCTCTCTCTCTCTCTCTCTCTCTCTCTCTCTCGATTGATCGATCGAACGAACAACGAAGATAAGTTTGACACTTTTGATTTATATATATGGATTTCCTCGAGGTACGCATCGCGCTATCTCGAGGCTGATCAAGTGAGCGTTGTGCTAAAGTGACACAACCTATTGTGACACACATCTTAACACAATCATCACTTATGCTCATCTCGAGGCGATCCAACGATCCATATAATTCAAATCAAACCTATAGTTTTAATTATGTATATTTATATATCAATTATATATAAATATAGATATATCTCGTGTATTTTCTTGCCAATAAATTCATCGGACATGCCTACGAGTATTCTCGAGTGTGCACATTCATTTCACGACCCCCTAGTCGCATTTAGTGTATCGACAATTTATCATTTAATTGTTTATTTTCCAATTATAGGCTTGTATTAATTTCCCTTTTAATCCCACAACCTATAAAATTCATCAAACATACCAGACAAACACAAATCATCACACAAACCCACACACACGCTAATCGAGGTACGCCGAACTTAACCACAAGCTGCTCGGGTTAATTAGGATTCGGGTTAACACGAATCACTAGCTTAAGGTAATGGGTCATTACATGGTAAACACCTCCAACTACCTCGCGTGGCATTCAAAAATAATTCATTTGGTTTGTGGCTTCAACATAATTTCATCACTGACAAAATTGTGAAAATCTAGTGTTCAACATTAGTCTATAAAGTTGACTTCCGAATCTGCTTATTTGTCATGGTTGACCGTTATTAATTTACTTATTTCATGGTCCCATGTATCCATGGAGAATGATGCATTTAGTACATTTTCCTTCAGAAGTATGTTACATGTCCACTCAATTCAGCTCTCACAACTCTCCAAAGAAAACCTAGAAGGGATCGAACTTGATCCTCTTACAAGAAGTTTTATTGATTGCCAAAAGAGGGATTACAAAACAGGAGGAAAAGAGTTGGAATCACAACAAATTGATCTGCTAACTCAAGCTCAACAAGACCTATAGACTCCCAAAACTTTCACATAACACACCTACAAACACTCTTGCTCTTTATAATTCCCTAAACACACACAACGCGCTGTTGCATTGCTTCACTTACACTGTCTCTACTCCTTTCAGTAGCTTCTGTGGTCTTGCCAAATGTCTTGTGGTTCCAACTTCTTGGGTCTTCTTCTTCTTGCATAAGTGATGAGCAAAGTAGGCCTATCAAAACCATTGCAAAACTTATTAAAGTTGACAACAGAAATTATGTGTCTTTCTTCCCATTGATTTGAATTGTTTTTTGGTCCATTATGGATAGCATTTGGTCCTAAGCCACTGCAGTCAAATCCTATTGGATGCGTACATTAAAATAAGGAAAATACTAGGATGACCCGGAATGGACAACGGCCATTCATTTCCGCATCAATGTTTGTGCACACACAAATCAATGTGTATTGAATGGACACTAACAACTGGGTGTCCATTCCGGGTCACCCTAGCATCTTCCTTAAAATAATTCTTCCTCTTGATTTTGTACCGCAACAATTTTTACTTGTGATTCTTTTCCATATGCCCAATCTGTCTGCATTTCCTGCACTTGACATCAAGCCTCCACAACAACTTCTTTGTGGATGATTTGTCTTTTTGCAATGTGGGCAAGATTGATATGATTCTTCAATGTTGTTGTGCTTCATGTATTTCTCTCCTCCTGAATTGTGTGTTTTCGCTAGAAGAGCTCCTTCTATGGTACCTCTCTTTTATCATCTTTCTTTGTTGTGTTTCATGTACTTCTGAATCCATTACTCAAAAAGATTGCAAGTCTAGTTGTAATTCTTGGTTGTAACTTAAGGTGGTAATTCAGGGTTGTAATTCTAGGTTTATAGGTTATGGTATTTCACTTATCTCGCGCATGCCATTTAAGAAAAGTAGCTCTAATACCATTTTGTTGTCATTGAATAGTAAAATGTAAAAAGAGCATGTTTTCATTACTATAATGCTCTACTTATAGAGCCAAAAACATACAGATTTATTCAAAAACTGAAATTTAAAAACTTAGCTAGCCTAATCATATATCTTAGCTGAAAATATTTTATTTGAATTAAAAACTTAAAAAAAAAAAAAAAAAACAACTCATCATCAAATCTAGAACATCAAAATCGATTTTGTGACACTGCCCGAGTATAATGTGCTTTGCTTGTTAAGCAAAGAAATTGCAAATCACATTTTTCTTTTTTGCTTCTTCAAATATGACAAAGATGGATATGCTTTTCTAATGGCAAGATTAGTTCCTCGGCCTCTTGATGAACTTTTCTTCCTTCGATTGGGTTTGGCATTCACGGGAAGATCTAACATTTCTTGAAGTGTTAATATAAATTTGCCTCAATGTGGTCTACAAAGGATGAAAAAATAGGAGGATTTTTTTTTTTTTTGCGGCGCTATGTGCACCCCAATTGTTTATGAGGGCACCCCAAAAGTGTACCAATTTACATGCATTTTGGGGTGCCCTCATAAACAATTGAGGTGCACATAGCGGTGCTCTTTTTTTTTTTTAATCTCCAGCAAGAGGTTCCTTTCCTCGTTCTTTAGGAAGTCCAAGTCTTTAATAGCTCTTTGGTTTCGGCTAGCAATATTAGAAAAGGTTATGGAGCGGTGTATTGCATTAGGATTTGGGTAATATATCATGCAACTGGTATGTTGATGGTAGTTCATAGATAGCTCTTTACGGCACTCTAATCATTTTTAGCTTGTTGACACACCCATGCCATACATATGCATTTTGCATGTATGCAATTCAAAGCTTCTCAGAACGATGCTTATCTTGATCCTTCGTGCAGTGCTCTTCATTCTGGTTAACCAGTGGAAAATGACGAGTCTGGAGCATATGTTCGAGCATGCTCAACTGTTTTCAGGCATGTGGTCGGGGGCATACCAAGCTTTGTGTTTCTCATGTGGTTACTTTGCATACGACCAGTTGGATATGCTGCTTTATCGGCTCTACAATGGATACATCCCTGCAATACTTGTACATCATCTCATCTTCTGGTTTGCTTTACGCTGGCTCTATACCGGAACGTGACCATTAACTACCTCATGCTTACCCTTATTTGCGAGGTAGGTTCTAACTGAGCTATCTCAACGAAGTTCTAATTTCGCCATCTTCTCGAAATAATATTGGACCTGATTGTAAAATAAAACCATCTCAGTTTGATGGAATTATTCTGGTTTAGTTTGATCACTTCAAGGTGGAATCTCATGTCGTCGATTTATATGGGATTATAGACATCATGAATTGCGTCCTACTTGACGCACAAATATGATAATTCATTACATATAATTATGTAAGAAAATGGATATCCACAATCTTCCTCTTCTGCTTGGTACGATGTTAGGCAAAGAACTTTTTAATGTACCCCATATATGAAATTAATATGAGAATACCATTGTATCAACTAAATACATTTGGTCCTTTTGTTGTATGCAGTTCCATTCAATCTTCCTCCACGTAAGAAAATTGCGGCGGATGGTTGGCGTACGTGATCCCAAGAGCAAAGTCGTGCGTGCAGAATGGACGCTTAGTTGGATCTTTTTCTTCACTGCAAGACTTGGTTCCCACATTCTTATTACCATCAAGCTCATCAAGGATGCTAATAAGTTTGGAAGGGGTGTTGAGCTCCCTCTCGCGCTCTTCGGGATGGTAGGGATGAATTTGCTTAATGTCTTCCTCGGTCGAGATCTGTTCATAGCCTATAAGAGAGAATTGCATCAACAAAACCACCAAGATTAGAAAGAAACAATGTCTTGTACTCTTGGTTTTGTATTGCTGAATTTTTTCATGTATATCCAGCAGAGCTATCCCACCATGATTTGTTCTCACTTTCCATCTGTAATCTTATGTTTCATATTAATGAATTTTTTCATGTATATCTAGCAGAGCTATACCACCATGATTTCTTCTCACTTTCTATCTGTGATATTTATGTTTCATATTAATGAAAGCTGCCTTTATTTTGGTCAAGGTTTAGCGCGGCTAACTAACTCTAACAAAGTAAGGAGGGGTGAAAAAGGTTCAAAGTTCAAACAACACCTAAGGATATTTAAAAAATAATAATAATAAATAAAAAACAATAACTATAGTAATAAAACCTCACCAACATTTGGTTGGCACACTATCTTACGTGAAAGCGGGTTGTTGTCTTTTAACTAATGACTTGAAGAAATTTTGTTGCTCGACTATTCATTACTCTAAACATTATTTTATTATTGTTTTTTAGATTTTGTATTTATCTTTATACCATACATAATGTTTATCTCATTTAAAAATAAATAAAATAATAATAAAATAAGATAGTGTAAAAAATAGTGTTGATGGGTTGGAGAAAATAGTAAAATTTGGTGTTAAAGTCACACTATAATAGTACAAAAGTTACATTATTTTAATATTTTTGGTTGGAGATGCTCTAACCCTTTGACATCAAATTTCACGCCAATAGAGCATATTTTAATAATCTCCATTGACCCTTCAAGATTGAACACTCAACTCATGTCAAAAAAGCATAAAGAATAACACTGGTTTGGAGATGCCAGTCCATTGACCCCCACCCGCTATACCCTCCTCAATGTCCTCATACGAGACGTATGAAAAGGGTACGTCCCCTTTAGCGCCCTAAATGGGGCCTGGCCAATTTTCTTTCAACTTAAACTATACCTTTGAAAATATCATTACCAAAATGTACCCGTCGCTATTTCGGTACGTCCCGTCGCTAAAACGGGCATTGGCGATGGAAATAGCGACGAAGATGCCTATTGCTATTCTGCTCATCAATATTTTGTTTAAGCAATGGATGTCAGAAATAGCGACAGGTCCCCGTCGCTATACCCATCGCCACTTTCTGACACGTGGAAGACTTCAACCTAATTTTTGCCACGTCAACAAAAATGGCAACGGGCCCGTTGATAGGCCCATCGCAATTTGGTGCCACATGGTTCGGCTGACTGCCACGTGGACCAAAACAGCGACAGGCTTAGGCCGTCGCTAAGCCTGTCGCTATTCGATTAAAAAATAAATTTTCAAAAATAATTAATTTTTTTTTTGAAAATATATTTCGAACTATATTTTGTTTTGAATTAAAAATAATAATAATTTAATAAAACATTTTCATTATTTAAAAATAAATTTGTATAAAAATTTTATATTTATTTATTTTTTAATAATTGAAATTTATTATTTAATTCTTTTTGAAAATAGATTTTAAAAATTATTATATAAAACATAGTTATTATTAAATTTTTAAATTAATATTTTAATTAATTTTATATTTTAAAACATTATAAAATATTTTATTTATTAAACAATTTATTTGATTAAAAATATTTTTAATTACAAATAACAATTTTTTTATTTTTATTTCATGAAAACAATATTTTTCATAGAATAAATAAATATAAACATAAATGTGCATAATTGATAAACAAAGAAATAAATGAAATAAATATGACAAAAGAAAATTTACAAATATAAACATGTACATGTAAGACTACAAAAAAAAAGAAAAAAAAAAAAAAGCCTTAGTCTAAATACATCGGAAGACTAGGTCAATCATCGAGATCCTGGTTGGTCTCCGAGTCATTATCAGGATCTGCTGGAGGCGCGAATGAAATTCCAAGTCTATCCATTAGAGCCTGCTCCATACGACCTAACCGTCCCTGCATCTCATGCAATTGATCACGGTCGAGGGTTTTATCATTGATAACTCTTAAAAAACTTCTTTGCATCGGCTTAATGTCCCCCCTCAGCTGCTTGATGGGCTCATCCCTAGCAGACATAGGCCAAGAAGATCCTGCTCCAGCATGTCTACGCGCTCGACTCTGATGGTGTCCACCCAAGTCTATATGTGCGCCATTTGTTGTCACTCTCCACGACAGATAAATGCAGCTCAGTCTCATCAATCGGCGTGTTAGGCTGTGACTGTGTCAGCTCGTTGCGTATCGTCGTCTGGATTAAGAATTTAAACATTTGCAAATCCTATATATAAGTCATTGAAACCTATAATTAACTAAACAAACAATCACTACAAAACTATTTTCTTACGACAATCGCCTCTACTTTCTTATCTAGGAAGGTAACGCCATCATGATCTTTGGTGTTAAAGTATAAGCATAACTCCAAAGCAGTCGGGGGTCGACTTAATTTCTTCGCCTACAAAACATAAATTCAAATAAGATTAAATCTGAGACTTAAGAATACAGTATTTTATTTATATATGAACCTACTATAACATAACTTACCAGCCTCTCTGCATGCTGATAGATGGATATGGAACCACCAGTATGCACAGCTACACTCGTACCGAGTCCCCCTCAGAGCACCTGAACGGCTTACATCACCTTAATCCCATGATAATCTAGCAGCCTTAACCTTTTCATAAATAAATAATTAAGATTAAGATCTTGTACTCATCTATTGTAAAAATTTATTAACCACAAAGGATTTTAAGTGAATCTTAAACCTCAAAAAATTCATAAAAATCTTTCGACAACACCTCCTCTATTTCTAAGCCTACACCGAAAATTTCGGCCTTCAAAAATCTTCAACAAAACTTGCTCAGCTTTGGTAGAAATGTCGAAGGACTCACAATCCACCCCATAACAATTTATATTGCATCAACTAAATTATGTATTCATTCTAACTTGATTTAAGGTATCAAAATTATTAAACTAGCATTACCTTAACTCCAAATTTATCTCAATTCATCCAAAAACCGTTTCAACCATTACAAATGATATCATATTCACACTCAAACCCAAAAACCCATTTATACAATATATTATATTCAAAAACAATACATACAAAGAGATAAAGGAACTATCAAGTCACTGACAATCTGACAACTTTCCCTTTCCTTTGTCGTCGCTCGCACCTGCCATTACTCAATTATAAAAATTTGATAATGTCAGATAAGTAAATCCTACACTATCCAGTACACCCATAATAATCAAATGCATTGTATTCCAAAAATTTAAACAAACAATAATATCGCAAGGAATTATAAATATACAAGTATGCAATCCATCTCGTTTCTGTTGACCGACCACAATCAAAAGACGTGTTTTCCAAAAGTGGTGGGTAAACAATAATAAAGATTCATGAGTTTGAGAGGAAGACCATCGAGAAGCCACGCCCTCGACTCTCCGTGGAGTATGATCTTGGCCAGCATCACAAAAATAACTTATCCTAAACAAGTGTCTACAATGATTAGTGACTCCAGTCGCAGAGCACCACGGTGTTCATCCTACCACACATATAGCCAACGAACACAATGAGACTCCTAAAAGCCTCATTCCTCTCGTGTCGGTGAATGCATGATTAATAAATATGCAGCGATAAATCCTGCCTGCAGTTTATTCAAAAAATACTCATACAATGTAAAGGTTACCATGAGATTTACTTAACCTTACAAACACCTAACTTTGAGCTTAATTTTCGAGGTTCTCGGAGCGTCAGATCACCTTGAAAATGCTTGCAATAGCTTCCATGTATAACCAATTATATTATGGGTCAAGCTTCAAATAAAACCATATCACGAAACCCAATGAAAACCGCGGTCAAAGTACGCTTGAGAACAATTTCTAAATATATTAATTTATATAAATGTTTCAACTAGCTTTCAATTAGCCAACTTGTGGTAAATCTTTAACCTTGAAAACCTCAATATTTGTCATAATGAACTAAAAGGAACTTGTAGTACTCATGTCCTCCTTTTCCATAAACTCCAAGAAAACTCAAATCGGATAACCGACAAGGAATTTATGAATTTTCCCATATGGCCTGTCAACTAGGTGAACTTTATTTATTTTGAACTAAAAAACTTCTTAAAATTAACATTTTCGCAATTAAGTCCTTAAAAGTCGACAACAAACACCACGAAATCACTTGATACCAACATCAAAATATTTTCACAACCTGTGGGAGTCAAATTGGATCAAAACCAATAATCAATTCATCCAGAAACCCAATGTAAATCAATATCAACTATAAAACATCTCCAAAATAGTTATCAACAGAATCACATTAGTTTAATTCACCAAAACCCTAATCAACATGGGTAGGATTTATTCCGAATTGATCCAAATCAATCCAATATATCAATTAACAACAATCCCTACCAATTTTTATCAAAACCCCGTGAAAAAATCAAGAGATCGTGAGAATTCAAATTGAATTATGAAAAATGACAGACATTGAGAATTTATTAAATTGCGAGCCAAATACTTTGTTTCCATTGTAAAAACTTGGCTCGGATCGATTGTCTCGCGATGCTCTACAGTGTTGCAGAAAGAAACCAGGCAAAAATCGGACATAAGGAGCTTCGCGAGTGAAAGAATCGGCTGAGAGGGTTTAGGAACAAACGTTATGTTAAAATTGTAAATGAATCGTTTGACTTGATTTTTTTAATATTTATATATAAACCCTCAGCTGATTGTCAGCAACTTAATTTTTTTTTAAATTTATTAATTCTCGAAATCTCTATTTTAACGTGCTTTGACTTACGGTGATTATTTTCAATTTAATTTTTTTCCGAATCGAGTCAACTTCTCAACAAAACAATCCATCTTCATAAAACGTCCATGACACTAATTTTGGTCACACCAAAACCTCAAAAATCTTAACTTTGTCTATGATATACTAAAATCTTTCGGATTAATTCTCTTGCCATACTTAACCAAACGTACACCAATTTGGACCCAATCTCAATCTTGACCTCCGTCAACCGACACGAAACTTGAAAACAATGTCTTGCACCAACTTCATTCTCATTTCACACTACCTTCAATCCCAACTTACATGCAAACCAAGGCAAAATCCCTACATTGACTTGTTAAGTCCATTTAAATGTACAAATTCATATTTTAAAACTTAAATACAATTATTTATTGCGAAATTCAAAATGAATGTTGACGTCAATATTTTGACTATCTCGGGACCCATCTTGACACGTATCTCGAGATAAAACCCCTGCAAATATCGAATTTACTCGGTTAACTTGAATTTCGCATAATAGCATAGTCTATAGTACACAACACTAGGCACATATAACACAAAAATAAAATCAATTAAAAATCTCAATTTCATCGATCTTTAGCTCCCAACTCGCGGCCTAAACTATAATTAGGCTCCATTAATCCTTGATTAGCCATAATTATCGATTTAAGAATTTCGAGATTTGACACCCCCTGTCTCCGTTCTCCGATTCTTGCTTGCTTGCTCTGATTTCTTTTTGAATTCAGGGGTGGACCGCGTCTTTTTGTAGTGCTTGAAGATCTCGGTAGATACATGGCCTGAATTTTTCTCTTTGGAACACATCTTGCTAATGAAGTGGGCGTAACGAGTAGTGATCTGCCTATCTGACGCCTCTCTAATAGCCTCATCATTAGCTGAATCCCAATTGAAAAACAACTATGTACAAAAAATATTGTAATTTAGTATATATATCTTAAGTAAAAGATATAACTTTGACCTAAAGTTTTTTTTACCTTCCATTGATTCCGGTATACGTCTCGCATGTGCCGAGGAACACGCTCCCGGGAGTAGCCATCCTTGTGCAAGGAATACTTGTATGCCCTCGTCATCTCCCGAGCAGCTCTGTCGGACGGGTGCAACTTGCGTCCACTAAATTAAAATTTTATGTTAGACCATAATTTTACTTAAATTAACGACATCTTTTTCAAGTCCTCTTTAGACTTCGCATTATTTTTCGTCTTCCCTGAACACTTATAATTGTGTTGAAAATGTTGTCAAAGACATTTTTCTCGATGTGCATTATGTCTAGGTTGTGTCTGACAAGGTTCGTCTTCCAATACGGCAAGTCCCACAGTATGCTTCGCTTTCTCCACCCACTAGTCTTCGAGACTTCATTGTTTATAACACTTGATCCCAATTCAGTAACCTTCATTAACCCTAAAGCTTCGATTTCACGCAAGATATCTTTACTTGATTTGTTGACTGGTGGTTTGTGAAACGGCCCCTTCCCTAATCTAGAGCACCGCCCGGCCTAATCCCGTAATTAAGCCAAAATCCTAACCACATAGGATTTAGCTACATATTATTCATTTTTTCTATCCAAATCTACTCCATACTAGTGTTTAGGATAAATAAAACACGTGTCACTTTACAATTGAATTTCAGAGTTATTAAATTTTTTAAAAAAGTTATAAAATTTAGCGGAAGTCTTAACAAATTATACAAAAGTAATTATTTTAAATCCTAAGTGTGTAAAAACCAGGAAAACAATGATCACGTGCATATATAACAAATTGGCGAATATAAACATTGTGACGTCATCATAAGTCAGGGAACTAAACGCTCAACCCAATATACAACCCCAAAGTGTATCAAAAACATAACTGTATAATATACAAAATATCAAAACCTACAAAATGTCGATGCAGAGGTACGCCACTAGTTCAGAGGTAGTTACTAATCTTCTCTTTGCCCAGCCTGCTCTTCGAGGGCTCTGCACCCACCGTCATAAAAATGATGATGAGTACAAAAAGTAATAGTAATCCCCGTTGACAAATTCATTCACATTTCCAAAAGAAACTAAATGGTATTTAAAAGCATAAGTTCGATAAAGAAAGACTAGTACTACAATTATGCTAAAAAATACCACAATTAAACAAGTGAAACTAACACAAGGCTATATAATTATGATCTTGACTCAGTTGACTGTGACCTACGTCAGTGAAGCCTTAACCCTATAAGACGTGCATGGCGTCGCACAGTCTAATATCACTAGGGACACTAACCCCATTATCACATGGACTCTAACCCCATATCTTAGCAACCCGCAAAGACTCTAAGCCCGTGTGCCATATCATAGTGGCAAGTGCCGACATCCTCAGGGACGCTAACCCCGTGTGCCGATCGACTCATAGTGCAATGGACTCTAGATTCTATAACTACTTTATAATTTCAAGAAATTGAATTATTAAAGATTTCGAGAATTGGAAATGATACAAAGCATAAATTCTCCAAAGAATACAAGTCCATAAAACCATTCATAGTTCCACAATTCCTAATAGCATGCTATTTGTACTACATTTACTGTAAAACAGCAATAAATGACATATAGCACTTGAATGGATTCAAAAGAATTCAATTTATCAAAATATCATGGAAACCAAGCTCAACATGTGAGGAATAACAAATAAGTCCATGATATGAGAGTACAAAGCTAGACATAGTCAATATAGACTACAACAAACAAGTTAAAACTGGATATGAAATGTAAATAAACAATTAACAAATATACTCACATCAAGCAATGTAAAGTCATAGTTTTACCGGCCTCTCGACACCTCAAATCTTATATCCGAACCCTGTAACCCTTTCTTAGGTTCCTGATATCACATAACATGTTTTTGGATGTGTTTAGACCTTTCCGTAGGGTTTTAGGTTGAGTTATAATGTTTTGGCAAATTTGGAAAATTGCAAATTTTTATGCCGTCAGGGCAATTAGCGCGCTAGTGGCCTCATTAGCGCGCACTAGTAGCCTCATTAGCGCGCTAACCATTGTCTCTAGCACGCTAACTGAAATTAGCACGCTAGCTGATCTACCTAGCGCGCTATGTGCAGGAAAACCCAGAATTCTGCAACCAGAATTCTAAGTTTACACCACACATAGGCTACCCAAATGCCTTGGGGACCTCCACAAACACCTCAAAAACCCCAAGACATTGTCAACAACATAATAACAACCACTAACATGATCTAATTCGTGAATTCATCAAATTAACTAAACAAACTAGTATAACTGAATTACCTAGTTGATGTTCACTAGCTTGATTAGCCACCACACCTTGATTTCACTAACCCAAACTGATTTTCTTCTTCCTTAAACCTTTTCAGCAAGTTCCTTCCCTCCTAAGTTTGTAAAATGAAAATACGTGGTTTACATGAATTGATCTCTAACTATATATATATATGAAATGGATATGGTTGAATGATAACCATTGATTTAATTGCACACACGTATCTCGAGACCTATCTAATGAAACACCTCTTAACACATGTCCCGACTAACTCATGCCAACTAACACAAAAACTTGACTTAATTGATATCTATATATGTTAGTACATGTCTCGATGCAAATCACATGGCTATAGTTTTACAATGCAAACTTAAATTACATTTAATTCTAAACCAACCATAGCCACATTTAAGCCACTAAATAAGCTATATTTAACTTAAAATAGACTTACCACATCACTCTCTACCCCGATCCCACATTAGCACGCAGCTCGAGGCATATCTCCACTCATATCTCGACACTTACAGACTAGTAGGAATGACTTAATAGTCCACACATATACAACACACTAGGCATACACCACAACAAATCTAACAAATACCTCGATCATCTCACCTCAGTCAATGCATTTATCACGGTGTGGGTTCCACATCACGGTCAATGATCCTAAATACGGATAATAAGCGAGATTAGAAATTCGAGCCGTGACAGTTTGTTTGATATAATTCTATCTTTACAAAAACTAAATTTGTCTTTCCTCTCCTTTGCATGCCGCGATAAGAAAACATCGGTGACAATCAAACCAAGTTGCTTTCCCGCTAAACCTCAACTGAAAAGCATCGGCATCATCCATACAATATGGGCAAAATGTCCTTCTGTGCGTCCTCCATCTCGACAACATGTTGTAGGATGGAAAGTCGTTCATAGTCCACATAAGTGTGGCACGCATTTGAAAGCTCGTTTTAGTCGAGACATCGTAGGTAGGCACTCCGTCATACCACAGATCCTGCAGTTCTTTCACCAACGGTTGGATAAATACGTTAATCTTTTGCGACGAATTGGTCGGCCCGGGTATGATCACTGTTAAGAACATCACTTCTTTCTTCATACACATCGAAATAGACAAGTTGTATCGGGTTAAAATCACCGGCCACGATGAGTACAATTTACCGGTCATTCCGAAAGGTTGGAACCCATCAGTGCATAACCCAAGTCGAACGTTACGAACCTCGGAGCTGATGGTAGAGTTCATTTGATTGAAATGGTTCCATGGAATGGAATTGGAGTAATGCTGCATATTGTCCTCATCTCTAACGTGTTCTGCGTGCCATCGCATGTGTTTCACAGTAGCTTTCGACGCAAACAAACGTTGTAAATGAGGCGCCAAGGGAAAATACAACATTTTTTATGTGGTCATTTGTTGGAGTTAAACCTAACTTCCTCACAAAACGTGCAAGACGTAAGGTCGGTGTCGGACCCCCAATAAAGCATGCATAATTGGGGACAACAATCAAATCGCTCATACGGAAAACCTAACCAGTGCATTAAACTTTTACATTTGTAAAAGCTATCTACCAAAAAGTTGTCTTCGGTAACATGTCTTTACAGACATGCAAGATTTTGTCGAATGCTTGCTCCGAAATATGGTGATTCGACTTTATCGCAGCAAACTTGCCATTGCTGAGAGTTTTGTCATTTTCTCGCAACCCGACAAAAGCAGTTGATTTGCTGCTTCAATCATTTCGAATAAATTTTTGGCTTCAGGATTGGGCTCCTCCTCACGGTTCCAATCAACACTCGGCCTTGCGTGGTCGTGTATTATGTGATGATATGACGTCAGATATTCATCCATTGGATCATCACCTTCATCTTCTGCATCATTTAATACTTCTTCTTCCCCATGCTCGGTCCAACAATAATATTCGGGAACGAATCCTTGATTCACTAGATAAAGCTCTACTATGTTTACATCGTAGTATTTCTCGTTCCGACATTTTCGACAAGGACATCAAATTTTCACTTCGTTTACGAAAGTGGTGCAGTGTTACATGACAAATTTTATGAACTCCTTCACGCCACTCATTAACTCTAATCGGATGCAACCACCTTCATTGCGATAGTACATCTAATCTCGAGGCACAAACATCTCGATAGACCTAAAGAACCCTAATTAAACAGACCTACGCACAAATCACTATATACATTTTAGTCGAATGTTAACTGTAATTAATTGAATAGGTTACATTAATTTGCACATATTTTGCGTAATATTTATATATATTATACATTTTAGTCGAATGTTAACCGTAATTAGTCAAATTGGTCGCATTTGCACATACTTTGCGTAATATGTATTATACGTTTTACTCGAATGTTAACCGCAATTAGTTGATATACGATAAGTACTATATTTTGCTTCAAATTTATTTTGTTTTGTTTCAATTAGTTTATTTTGCTTCAAACTTATTTTGCTTAATTATTTTTTTCAGTATATATACGGTAAGTACAATTTTTTCATTAATTAAAGTTTTGAAGTACATTAATATAATTGTACATGTAGTATAAATTATTATAATATTGTTTCAATATATATAGAGTAATTATTAATCTTTAAGTGCATGATTTTCTTTTACAAATATATATTGTACATCCATATAGTATATATAAGTTTTTAGGTGCTTTAATTTGTTTTAAAATCTTTGTTGTTTCAATTAAGTTTTTTTTAATTATATAGTATAAATTATATATATACCTTAGTACAAAAGCGTTGTCATATACTTTTTCTTCAATCAATTATATGTTTCCTAATTAATTTTAAAGTGCTTTTAATATATATATATTATAATATAAATTACTCCTTTATTCTTGTCTTCATTGAAATGAAATTTGTCTAATTAATTATTATCATTTAAATAAGATTTTATTACTAAAGTGTACATCATTAATATCTCATTTTACTTCTTAAACAATAATTTTAATTCAACTCAACATATGCATGCTATTAATTTATACTTTTACGAAACTATATTATAACACATTATTAAAAAATGCATATAAAAAGTGCATATAAATATTAAAACTAAATTACAATCACACATGCTTTTTTTTCACTAATATAATTAAAAAATCATGCAAAACATCACAACTACCTATTTCTCACAAAAGAAATTACACAATTATAAGATTTAATTCAAACTATTTTATTCAAATAATTTATTTTTTAAAATAATTTAATTTAAACAATTTTATTAATCAAACCATTATAATTAATCATACAAAATTATTACAATATTTTATTCAAACAATTGTTTTTCAAAATTACACATTTATTTCTCACCAAAAAGGATACAATTACACTTTTTTCATATAAATTTGAACAATTACACATTCCTACATATATATAAAAAATTTTATAAATTTTAATCACAATAAAAACTAAATTACAATCATCACATGCACATGCATTTTATTTTTCGCAAAAATTAAATAATCAACTATCAAACAAAAAAAGTTATATACACATAAAAAAATTCATTTTTCACAAAAATTATATTCAAACAGTTTTATCATCCCTAAACCTTATATATAAAATAAATAATATTCAAATCAATCCCCAATTTAATAAAAATCACATTAAAAATTATACCTAAGGCTCGCAGAATGCGGCACTGACCTAGGTGGCTCGGGGTACTGCTCGGATGGAGGGAGGAGGCGGACGCGGCGGAGACAAAGGTGCTCAAACGGAGGGGGAGGCAGACACTGCGACAGAGATGAGGGTGCTTGGACGGATCGATGGAGGAGGGTACTGCTCAGACAGAGGGACGTAGTGTACTGCTAAGGTTTCGGGAGAGACGAGGGAGAGAGCGGGGACCGGTAGCTGGAGGCGAAAGAGAGGGAGCAGGGGAGGCAAGAGCGGCTAAGGTTTTGAGTTAGAGATAGAGGGAGCGGTAGGGGGAGAGGAAGATGGAGAGAGGGAGAGGGAGAGACCTTTTGATCGACTTGGGTTCACATTTAGCGACGGGGTTAATGATGGGGCATGCCCCGTCGCTAACCCAACATGCGACCAAAGCTAACCACGCCACGTGGCGATCCCAAAAGCCACGTGGCGCTTCTGGGCGGGTGTCATGCCCCACCTAATTAGAGCATCTGACTAGCCTAGATTACCCCCAATTCCTTAATAATCTAACATTCTTAACCTCTCAATCAATAAACAATTAAGAATAATATCTTGTAATTTTTTGTTATAAAACTTTATTCACCACAAAAGATTCTATAGTGAATCTTAAACCTTAAAATTCCCTAAATATTTATTAGATATTCATCAAAGTTCATTTCGATTGATTACATTATCCTCGAAATCTCGTAAAACTTTTTCGACAGCATCTCCTCTATTTTTAAGCCTACACCAAAAATCTCGGCCTTCAAAAATCTTCAACAAAACCTGGTCGGCTTTGGTGGAAATGCCGAAGGACTCACAATCCACCTATAACAATATATATTGCATCAACTAAATTATATATTCATTCTAACTTGATTTAAAGTATCAAAATTCTTAAACTAGCATTACCTTAATTCCAAAATTATTTCAATTCATCATAAAACCGTTCCAGCCATTCCAAAGGAGATCCCAATTACACTCGAACCCATAAACCTATTTATACAATATAACATATTCAAAAATAGTAAATACAGAGGGAAAAGAACTAAGCAAGTCACATATAGTCGAAAAGTTTTCCCTTTCCCTTGTCGTCGCTAGAACCTGTCATTATCAAATTATAAAAATTCGATAATGTCAGATAAGTAAATCACACAATATATTATACACCAGTAATAACCAAATGCATAATAATCCAAGAGATTAAAACGAAGAATATAATCGAAGGAATTTAAATACAACAATGAATCCATCTCGTTTTTATTATCCGACCACAATTAGATAACATTCTCCGAAAATGGCAAGCAAACAATAAGGACTCAAGCGCGGGGAGTATAATCAAATGAGTCTCGTTCCTCTAAATTATGGGAGTATGATCTGGTTCAACGTGATCTCATGATAACCACGTGATGCAAAGTATTAGTGACTCCAGCTCCTCAAGCATAATATAATGTTCTATAACTACGATACAATGTACACTATAAGGAGACTCGCAACGCCTTATCCTCCCAACCATGTATGCATGTACAACAAAAAATACAATATCAAGAATCAATGCAATTTATACAAAATTATAATCATACAATGTAAAGGTTACTATGAGATTTACTTAACCTTACAAACGTGATATCATAACTCCCTTGCGCTCCGAATCGCTAAAATAGTCCATACGGGGCTCCAATCTTGGTCCTACAATTCATTAATACGTCCTATAAGCTTCCATAACAACTTCACATTTTTTTCTATTATTTGCAATTTAATTGACCCAATCATATCCCGAAACCCTTCAAATCCTTCCAAAATGAATTCTCCAATGCCCAGACTTCATTTTTGACTCAAAATTATTGTTCAACATCAAAAATTACGTTTTCTAGGTTTAAATATGATTTTTAATTTTTAAAATATATTTATCGTTCCTACTCGACGTGAAAACCTCGAAATCCCTCCAACTCAACTCATCGGATGTCTGAATCTCAATTTTGACTCCAAATTGTGATTCAAAATAAAAAATTACCCATGACTAGGCTTTAAAGCAATTTTTCAAATTTTTGACATTTTCGGATATCGTAGCACGCATCACTATGCAAAACCTCGATATCGAGAAAATCTCAAATTCCTTATTTTTCATTAAAAAATCCCAATTTTTAATAATTTGTCCAAAAATTCTAATTTCCATAATTTTCCTCATTTTAAGGGATTTTTATTCATTTTTTCCAATTTTAGAAAAAAACATTTTTATATTCATTATTAAATGAGGGGTTTGACCCTCAAACGGACCCGATTCATTCCGGTTTGGGGTTCAAACCCTTTTCTTCTTTGATGGGACGACCAGAGGCAGCCTTTGTTTCGTGCCAACAATTTTTTTTTCCATTTGGGTTTTAATCAACCTAGTTTAGGAGCCCACCCCCATCTTTGTCTTCCCCAAACTACCTTCCTTGTCATCTCCCTCAACCACCTTCTTCTTTTTCTTCTTCATTAACGCTTCTGCATTTTTATTTTTATTTTTGATCAATCCATCCACACCCTCTCTCCTTGTCTCATAGCCAATGACAACAACAACCCTTCCCAATTCAATTTCGAAATCATAGACATAACCAATCCTTAATTTCGTTTCATAAACCAACAGTCCATCAAAATCAATAATTGATTTGAAGCCATTAAACCTTACCTTCAAACCATCATTATTGTCTCATTTCGAAACCTCTTTCTTGTTTCCCAGGGTTTTTAATGTATATATATATATATATCCCCTATCAACTTCCTCTTCCCTGTCGAAACAGATGTGTGCGAGAGACGATTCGGTTGTGAGTCGGGATACATATGAATTTCCTCAAGATTCGCACAATTTCCTCGAGATTCGCATCGTGCTAATCTCGAGGCAAATTTAATGGTTTCATATAATATGTTGATCTTTCTCAGAATACGTGTTGCGTATCTTGAAATCAATCTTGTGGCAAGTAATAAGATAATCACAACTAATCGCCTTAAACAAAATCAATTATATATAATCTTCTCGAGATACGTATCGCATATCTCGATGTATACCTTATGGTTTCATAGCCATACACCACTTGATTCTCCATGAGATGGAATGACACGCATCTCGAGGCATATACACATTATCTCACCAACAACAACGTTCAACCATTTCTCTTCCTCGACACTCACACTACACGTATCTCGAGGCATATCCAATGTATATTTTGATTTAATTCAAACTATAGGATTGATTTATGTATTTATATATAAACTATATTATATATATAAATATATATACACCTATGTATTTTCCCGGCTATAAATTCACCACGCGCGCCAATGACCAACTTCGGGCATGCACACTATGGCACATCCCACGCGTGTCACCCTCAACCCTGCGTGTCACTAGGCGCCTACCAATTTATTAATTATTTTATTTAATTTCGTGATTATGTCTTCAATTAATGTCCAAATTAAATTTAAAAAATTACCCAAAAATTATCAAAAATTGAAGAAAATTCTTCAACGCGCTCCAGAATTCGCGGACACCGCCTATACACTTCTACTTGACCTTATTTTATGTCAAAATAGTGTATAATACATCAAATAGGTACGCGACACACAAAAATAATATTAATTTATGATCTCCGATCTGTAACATGTGGGTCCCATCTCGGATACCTAAGTTCCAAATTAAATCTGAAAATACTTAATTAGCCACCTCAAATTAATAAAATTCTCGGATGTCACAATCTTCTCAATTAATTAAAAATTTCGTAATCGAAATTTAAACTTACATGTTATTGAACCGAAAGAGATATGAGAAAATGTTCATTCATATACAACTCCTTTAATCCAAACCTATAAAACCATTTCCAAAGTAAACTGTTAAGTGGACCCAATCACTTTCGTTGTATTCAACAACTTGGTGATAGAGATTATAATCATTTTAACTTTTCATTTCCAAATTTTTGGTTTTAATGAAAAGTTATCTTCATTACTTTGCCAATCCTGACAATTTGTGAATTTCTGATGAGTTAAACAATCAAATTTATGAAATATTCAATAACCTTACTTCATTTCTCATCTCATACCTTAAATCTCATTCAAGTATTAATACATAGCAAGACCAAGCCTATCTTGCTTTTATAACAAATTTTTCATTCCAATCTGAATACTATTCCACAAATTGTTGATAATTTTTTCCATATCCACCCAAACTCTTGTACACATTCTAGTTTACTTTCTCATCACTAACCATCTTTTTTTATTTCAATTATTAGTCGATTAATTCTTAGACTATCATTAGTCTAAAATTATATATTGATGCAAATAATATTTGAGCACAACATTAGATACTAAGTAGAGTCGCGTGTCTATCTGATCCTTCACCATTCTAGTGTTCCCCACTAGAAACCTGGAATTTCACAAGTCATCCCATGACTATAGATCTTATAAACATATATCATCCCATGACAAGAGACCTTAAATTCCCAATCCGATCAAAAATAGAAACCTGACATATCGTGCAACTCTAACTCATTCTCTAAATATCTACTCACAATATTATTTAGATTGTGGACTAGAAAGCAATTACCAATTCCAACTCGTAAGCCAACTCACTTAACTTCTTCTTTAACTAGTTAGAAAATTATCGACTTTTCTAACTTAGTCAAATCATTCTCTATAATGAGTTCATCAAGAACCTCATTCCTTTCACTTTACTAAGATCTCCCACAAACCCTCATTTTAATCACTTACTGTTCACCAACTTCTCTTATTACGTGAATAGAGACAGTTATCCTTAATTTGAGTAGACATACATTTTTAAACAGAGATATCAACATATTCAATGATTTTACTCTCATAGTATAACTTTTTACTTGTATTCCACACAAGTTTATAAATATGTTATCTATTTTTCATTTCTACTCAATTACAATTGAAAAATATTCAATTCTTCAAACTTATCAAGTCAGATACGTTGTACTCTATTCAATATTTCCAATCTAACATAGATAAGGCTTACTAACTGAGCTGTAAATTATGCATTTCTCTACATTTCATTTATATCTTTACCAACATACAAGCATCTTACATTATCTCCAATTTATAATAACTAGTACATTAAACTTCACCACTGACTAATCAGGTGGTCTAGCACTACAATTGAACCAATGTACAACATATTCACTGATATTAGTTATATATTACTTTGGTTGAAAACTTTCAACATTCGGAGTTTGACTCCTTGTAAGACCTTGTGAAGATATATTAATTTCCATCAAACTTATAGTTTGATATTCTAATTTGATCGAAACTCGTTGACCTAAAATTTTCATTTTCATACTAATATGAGAATATATTGACCATTTAGTTGCCTATACTTCAACCTCCAATTGACTCCAATGAAATTTCATAGACTCTTTTATATCGACTATTACCAATTCATTTGATTATTCAAAGATGGGTGAACGCGTCACACCGATCTTCTATGGTATGAATGAATCGTGATTATGAAATGGAGTTACTTAGACTTTTGGTCATGCACAACTATTCCAATGCCTTACCTTGACTAAAGGAGTTCGTTCGAGTCACTTCCAGTAGTCACAAGTCATCTCAACATTTCATTTTATTTTATTTATTGAGTCTACTCAGTTTAGTTTTTGTCAATCTTAGCTATTCTCACGTTGATATTACTCTTAGTCCCCTTACAAACTTGTTACAACTTCCGCTCAACAACCGGCCACTTACAGCTCCTTGATCTTGACTTAGAAAGGCAATTTATATCTTTTCTCTTTTTGAAAATATAACTAAGGACGGTGGGACTTCTTATTAACATTTAATGAATCGAAGTCTTCCTTAGCTAATCTTAATTTAAAACAAAGAAACTTTGCGACTCAAACAGTTAAATTGTTTGTTATTTTCTTACGTTAATTCTATTAATCTCAAATGTCTCGACTTTTCTTTTTCTTAAAAAAAATTCGGTACATTTCAAGAGTCTGTGTAAGATAAATTTCTATCTTACTGTTCATCAAATTAATTTTAATGAATTTAACTTTCCTTTATTATTCAATTGAAAAGATAGAAGAATTTGAATTTCCAAAGTCTGATTAACTTAATGACTGCTCAGACTTTAAAGGATGTTATTTCCATCCTTTAAGTCATACTAATAGAAATTCTCACAATATAGGAGCTCATACTAACGTCCTATACAACTCACTTACTATTACTCAATTAGTACAAATATCTCATCATTAACCATATTTTAAGCTGTAGTGATAAACATCATTACTTAATTCGATTAGAAGTAAGTATTGGGTACTTTGAATATCAAAATACAATCACTTGTGTCGATGTTTAATAGTTAATATGTGTTATTATTATATCACTTTCTCCAATACCTTAACTTCTTACACATTGATCTTATCACTACATTTTTCATTTTCAAGTTAGAAATTTCACTGATCTTTGTTTCATAACAACACTTAATATGGTATTAACAAAAATTACTTCTAACTCGTGTATTTCCATTCGTTTTATGATTTCTTTATTCAACTCATAAAACCTCAATACTCAATGTCACTTATAGATAAGTAACTTGAGTAATAAACAATCAAAGTTTCCACTACTTCTATATAGAAGTCATTTGATTGTTTTAAAATGGTTCTATTTCATTTTCACTTGAGGTTTTATTTCGAAAAGGAGACAATACTTACTTCAAAGTATTTTATTTTCTTAGAAACTAACTTAGTCAACTTGACGATCCAATAACAATCTCATTGTGATTTCCAAGTCAAAATTCAATTTGTCAAATCAATTTTCATTTTACATTTTCAATGACCACATGTCTCATATTTCCTTGTTGAGACTACTTTCAGAAGCAACCCTCAATTGGTTATGAATTAAACCAATATTTTATAGAATAGATATTCCCAAGTTAACCGTGAAATTGGTACTAACCTTATTCCAAAACCCAAGATATACATATCTTGTGATTCCCAAAAGTCCTAATTTCATATTACATTTTCCAAATGATTCTCAATCCCTTGAGACTTAATTTAAGCCTATTTTTGTGACGACCCAAAACTAAGTAAACATGCCATAGGGGCAAGTTAGTAAATTCACAAACCTTAAACCAATGTAGCCCTAATATAAATTGATTTTAAAGCCTTAACCCCCTTTTTGTGTTCAAAACCCCAGAGTTGAGGAGAAGGTGGAGGAGAAGACAACAATTGCACAGATTTCAAAAAGAGGTAATCTCTATTCTAAGTTCTTTTTGTTTGAAGTCTTGGTGAAGAATGTACACAAAATAGAGGGAGGTGGAGTAGCGTTGCCACCGCCGAAGAGGATGTCGACGAGTCGCGGCCATCGCTGCAGAAAGGCAGCAGCGGCATCACCGCCGCCACCCATGGTGGGGCTTCCTCTAGGAAGCCCCATGAGAGGAAGCACAAGAGAGGGGGCGGCTCACTGCCGCCCCCCATAACAGCCCATCACGAGGTTGGCCGGAGCGGCCAACCCCGACCGGGGTGCACCTGTGCTGGTGGCGCTGGTGCGCCCCGATATAGAGATGGTGGGGGTAGTGTTCCCCTATCCGAGTCCAGCGCTCTACCCAGTGCTGATTAACCGGGGTGGTCAACCAGGGGCCGGTTCGGCCCTTGGACCGGGACCAATGGTTAAACCGTTCCCTGAACCGAAAAATAAAAAAATAAAAAAATAAAATAAAATGAAATATAAATAAATATATGTATATATATTTATATATATAACAAATAAAAGCAAGTAATTACTTTCGAACGGAGCGCTATCACGTCTTCGAGGGAGACTGATCGAGTCCCACTCGACCCTCACATGGGTGACAGGGGGACTCGCGGGACCCACACTAGTGGATCCCAACGACCAATCAATGAAAGATTTAATTAACTCAAATCAAATTATTTATTGATGAGATGCATTATGGTTGTATAGCGTCGCATGAAGGTCCGCGTCGGATCCCGAGCGTACCAGAAATTGTTATAGGACTTGGTATGGGGTCGTTACCTACCTTGGTTGACTTCATGTAAGGCCTCTTATGGAGCAATACTCATATGGTAGAACCAAGTCACCTTACATGTTTAAGGGCCTCCTGGGGAGCCGTAGTAATACGGTGGAACCAAGTCACCCATTTCTCAAGGGCCTCTCAAGGAGTCGTGGATGCACGATGGAACCAAGTCACCCGGGCCTTTTGAGGAGCCGTGGACACACGGTGGAATCAAGTCACCCACGCATATTTACTATATTATGATGATTGGTCAACAAGGGAAGGTAATGACAAATGTGACCACGAACTTGCATTTATATCTATTACATTCTACGTATATCTCTCGAAACCCGTTTGCATGCAAAAATCGATTTTCTTATGTTTTTACAATTCTTGATACACCATATATCTGTTCAAGTTGCTATATGATTATGATATGCTTACTCTATATGGAATTGATGCCATGCTACATATTTCAATGTATCATGATTTTAAATGCATGCTAGTTTTTTTTTATTTATATGTATTACTTGCATGTTTAATATTTGAGCGTCGTTCTTCTCTTATTGGGCTCCGTTGGTTCTATAGCTCACCCTACTTACAATACAGGTCCTTATACGAGTGCGAACGATCTTGGCAAGGGAAATGTCATTGCTTGAAGACTCCTTTCTTTGTGAGAATTTTGCATGATTATTTTGTATAATATATTTGTTTGATTTTCAGCACAATAAATTGGGTTGTAACTCCAGGTAGTATTACTTGGGGTAGAGTTGAACCCTCCTTATATATTTTTGAACCATTATGGAAGTTTTAAGGTTTATTTGGAAACTTATTGAGATGATTAGACTATTGGATTCCTATCATGCTGATTTGGTGATTTCATGAATTTTAGTGTTGATTTAAATTCTGCATTTATTGTCCTATATGGTAGTATGTTGTTTCGCAGGTTGAATTAGCCGTGTCAGACCGTTATTTGGGCCGGTTCAGGTATCAGGCTTGAGTAATGGTCCTGGTCGGCGACCCAACCCTATTTAAGGTGAGGGTCATTTCAATTGGTATTAGAGAATATGGATTAGAACCTAGGGAAACAATAGGTTAGAAAAGAACCTAAGTTTGTAGAGCCTTTGTATTTTGAGGTCAAAGATAAGTTGAATAAACCAATGGTATGGGACATTGGTTTAAGTTGAATTAATGAGAATAAATGATCAATCTTATAATGGGAAGGGATTGATAAACTTGAATAAAACACTTGAATAATGTTATTTACTTTGTATTATACTATTTATCACGTTTAGATATTTTACATACTCTCTTGGTATGTTGGACTAATTCGCTCATATTTGCTCTACAGCTGCATCATGAGCAATCAAGACGGAAACTCCTACAACTTAAGGGAAACAACGGATAGGGATGAGAGAAATTGGCGCGCTCAAATGGAGCAACGCATGATTGTTATGGCCGAAACGTATCAGAAGGCCATTTACAACATGAGATCTGCTCAAGACTAAAGGTTGGCAGAAATGGCGCAATCACATGAAAGGAATATGGCACGTATACTGGAGTTGATGCAGCAAGGAAACATTGGGGCGCCAGAGCGAGCACCTAAGAGGCATGGACCTAATCCTCCCTTGGCGCCTATACATGAAGATCATCCTATGGAAGGAGGGGCTGATTCTGCTACTTTGCAGCTGCAGCGGCCGTACCTATTATGAACGGAGATCCAGAGGCGTGTCGGAGGGGCAAGATACAGAAAGAGTTTATGAAATATGATGTGTCGCACTTTTATGGAGAGCAGGATCATATTGAAACAGAGGCATGGATATTAAATATGGAGAAAAGGATGAGAACACTGAATATTGATGAATGGACCATGGTACCGCTGACGACGTTTCTGTTAGAACATAAGGCACACAAGTGGTGGATGATTATAGAGAGGACACAGGGAACTAATATGAATTGGCTCTAGTTTAAGCGTCTATTCAACGAAGAATGGTTTACAGAGCCAATGAAGGATGCAAACAATTGAGAGTTCCTTGCCTTGGTATAGGGTGATATGTCAGTGACTGAGTATGCATCGAAGTTCAACGAGTTGCTAAAGTTTGCATACGAGTAAGTTCCGATAGACAGGATTCGTAGGAGTAGATTTATTGATAGACTGAGGCCGGATATTAGTGCTATGGTAGCGGCGTCTGGATCTGAGACTTATCACCAGGCCCACCAATGAGCATTTGAGTGTGAGGCGTCACTTCGTGGGGGTTTCATGCAGTTTCAGGCAGATCTAATCAGTATGGTCATGGTAAACGTAGCTTTGGGGGTTACCGAACAGTCAGGACGACATTTTCAAGAAACCAAAGTTTGGATGGTTTTTTGGTGAACATACACGTTCAGGTACAGCTTCAAGGGCGACACACACTCTTTTTGTGACTGCTGCACACGCACCTGTCCCTACCCATACGGCTTCGCGGAGTGTGGCATTCAGGCCACCGCGTCCACATCGACAGACTCGGCAGAGTGGGAGTAAGGGTCGGGGACCGACCGGACCAAAGTCGAGCGCATATGGGAGTGTTATTCAACCACCTCCGACATACCAAAGGACACAGCTGATTTGTTATCGCCGTGGGACTACAGGACACATCCATAGCAAATGCCCTAACCCGCCACCATCTGAGGGGAGCGCGACTCCAATTTATTGAGGGACAGTTAATGGAGTTGTTTGGCAGGATGGAGAGGCCTCGCGTCAGCTGGTTACAGGTACGGTTTCCATTAATGGCTGAGACATGCATACCTTGTTTGATTATGGTTCCACTGTTTCACTTATATCGGGGAATGTAGTTCATGCTTTGGATTTGACACCGGTTATAGCACACACTTACTTGATTATGAGTATAGTTTCTACTGAAGGAATTTATCCTAATATGGTATGTGAGGGGTGCAAAATTAAAATTGGGGATCACACGATGATGATTGATTTACGAGTTTTATAGTGTCTTGAGTTTGATGTACTATTGGGTATGGACCGGTTAGCGGCGTATCACGCCAAGATAGATTGTTTTCATAAAACTGTAGTCTTCCAAATCTCGGGTTTCCCCCGTTTGAGTTTAAGGGTTATACACCGTCCAGCGCCACCCCACATAGTAGGATTGCAAGTTTGGCTGAGATAAAGACCATTTCGAGTTTGACTTCTTTGGGGGTGGAAGGACAAGAAGTTTTGATGTAGAAGAACCCAGTGGTTAAAGATTTTTCGGATGTTTTTCTTTCTGATCTTCTCGGGAGTCCCTCCTCATCGGGAGATTGAATTTATTATTGACCTCATACCCGACACGAGACCAGTTTCCAAGACACCTTACCGTATAGCGGCTACCGAGTTGAAGGAGTTAAAGACTTAATTAGAGGAGTTAACTTAGAAAGGCTTCATTACACCGAGTGTATCGCCGTGGGGAGCACCAGTGTTATTTGTAAAAAAAAGACGGCAGTTTGAAAATGTATATTGACTACCGGCAATTGAAAAGGGTGACTATCTGAAACAAGTACTCGCTTCCCAGGATTAAAGGCTTGTTTGACCAGTTGAGGGGATCAAGATTCTTCTCTAAGATAGATTTGAGATCGGGATATCATCACTTGCGGACACGGGAGGAGGAAATATCGAATACACCTTTAGCACACGCTATGGGCACTTCCAGTTCACGGTGATGCCATTTGGGCTCACCAATGCCTCGACAATGTTCATGGACTTGATGCATTGTGTCTTCAAGTCATTCCCTGACCAATTCGTGATTGTTTTCATCGATGACATCATAATATATTCTAAGACTGAGTCCGATCACAGGAAGCACCTCACGAAAATGTTGCACACATTGAGGGAACATAAACTTTATGATATGTTGAGCAAATGCGAGTTTTGGGTTTTAAAAGTGAAATTTTTATGGCACGTGGTGAATAGGGAAGGGATATCAGTTGATCCTGCGAAGATCGAGGTGATCCTTAGGTGGCCACAACCCACTAATGCATCCGAGATTCGAAGTTTTCTAGGCTTAGCAGGGTATTATCGAAAATTCGTGCAAGGTTTTTCGTCGATCGCTTCACCACTCACCAACTTGACTAAGAAAGACGTGGCTTATGAATAGGACGATTCATGTGAGGAGGCCTTTCAGCTGTTGAAGAACCGTCTGACTACCGCACCGATTCTGATTCTACCACAGGCCGGTAGGGAATTGTCGGTGTATACCGATGCGTTAGGGACTGGTTTGGGAGGTGTATTAATGCAAGAATATAAAGTAATTGCTTGTACGTTCAGGCAGTTGAAATTACATGAGAAGAACTACCCAGTGCACGACTTAGAGTTGGCGGCAGTTGTGTTTGCTTTGAAGTTGTGGAGGTACTACTTATATGAGGAGAAATTCACTGTCTACTCGGACCACAAAAGTTTGAAGTACTTGTTCACACAGAGTGAGTTGAATATGCGACAAAGGATATAGTTGGAACTTTTGAAAGATTATGACTTCACACTTGACTACCACCCGGGGAATGCTAATGTAGAAGTAGATGCTTTGAGCCGTGTACGACTAAAGACAAAGTCTGAGACCGTAATGAATATTCAGGGAGTACCCACAGATGGCGTAGGGATCAGCTTAGATGTTTCTGGGGGTCAGGCGCGAGTTCAGATGAGAGCCGAGCCAGTAGCTGTGTATAGAGTGGTTGATTGTCAGAGAGCTGATTCAGAGTATAGGAAATACAGGAATCTTGCAGATAGTAGTGATGATGTGGATTAGAGACTTTCAGCTGATGGAGCGTTGATATTTCGGGATAGATTGTGGATACCATCTCATATACAGTTAAGGAATGACTTACTCCGAGAGGCACACAGATCTCGATTCACCGTTCATCACGGGGGTAGTAAGATGTATCAAGACATGAGGAGGATGTATTGGTGGTCAGGGATGAAGGTGGACATCGCTACCTACATCCAAAATTGTGAAATTTGTCAGCAAGTGAAGGCAGACCACCGAAAGCCAACGGAATTTTGCGACCATTACCTATTTTGCAATGGAAGTGGGAATACATAGCTATGGATTTTGTTTCGGGGCAACCGACGACTCAAAAGGGTCATAATGTTGTTTGGGTAGTCGTGGATCTTTGTCTAAGTCAGCCCACTTCGTCCCTATTTCCATGGAGTATTCAATATACAGGTTGGGGAGCATATACGTAGACGAGATCGTCAGATTACATGAAGTCCCGGTGTCTATTGTGTCGGATCGTAACCCGAGGTTTACCTCTCAGTTTTGGAGTGGGTTTCAGCACCGGATGGGGACTCGGCTCAATCTCAGTACGACCTTTCACCCACAGACAGATGGGCAGACCGAGAGATTGATTCAGATACTTGAGGATATGCTCAGAGCTTGTGTGCTGGATTTCTGTGGGAGTTGGGAGAACTATATTCCGTTGTGCGAGTTTACATACAACAACAATTTTCACTCTCTCTCTCCTCCCGATTTATCTTCTCTCCCACTCACCTCGGTCAACTCTCTCCCCATCACTCACGGCTTCAAACCTCTCTCTCTCTCGCGTTTCACTTCTCACTCACGGCCTCTCTCTCCCTCGGCTCACCGCCGCCTCTGCTCTCGCCGGTGTGCCAGGACCGAGGAGCCGGAGGAAGCCGCCAGCCGGGGTAACACTCTCACCTCGGTTTTCTCTCTCTCTCGCGTTTCACTTCTCTCACGGGCTCTCTCTCTCTAGGTTCGCTCACCATTCGGTTGGCCGAGACCAAGCCGTCGTCGGAGGTCCCGTGGTGGCGAGGAAGGTCGCCGGAGGTCTCACACTCTCTCTCTCCCGTGAGCACTCGACCACTCTCCCTCTCTCTCACGGTTTGCTCTCCCTCTCGGCTCACGTTTCTCTTCATTTCTCTTTGTTTTTGTTGTTGTTCGTCACACTTGTTACGTGTGCATGTGGTTGCCGTGACGAGGGCCGGCCGTGGCGACCTCCTCGGAGACCCACCGGAGTCCAAGACGTCCGGAACCACCCCCCCGCATGGCCCATGCAAAGTACTTGTTGTATACATACAACAAACTCGGTTTTTGCTAGGTGTTGACCCTCTCGCCGGAAAAGGTCCTCACTGGCGGCGCCACCGCCGGACCACCAGGACCGAAACGTGTCGGGGACCCCACCAAAACTCGTATGTGGGTCCCACAACCCTAAAAGTGGCCAAAAACAGTTTTATAGGTGCAAAGGAATCGATATTTCATGTGATGTGCACGTTGGAGGCTCGCCGGAAACCACCATCGTGGCGGTCCTCGGTCGAACCACGATCATTAAAGGTTGTCGAGGTCTCACTTAATATTAGTTGACGTCTAGCAATCCTCGGCTAAGTCCGAAACAAACGTACGTAAGGCTTTTGGAATTAGTTCGTGTGATGCCATCGTCGAGTCGAAAAAAATGTATAGTTGCTATTCAAACGTCGCGTGGCGATGAATGGCTATGACGTCGTGATCATGTTGCTTAGGTCCCGAGACCATGACGTGACCCGCATACGATCGAGCGAGCCTATGACTCGCGATGAAGCGAATACGTAGTTTGTCTTCAAAACCCGAGAAAGAATGTCTTCTTTTATTTATTAAAATGTATGACCGTCAGAGCCATTCAAAACATTGGAAATAATGATAAGTTTAAACCTAAGTGTTAGTGAATGACTCGACCTAATAACACGAGTTTCCGACCTTGTCGGAGTAACGGGAAACTTGAGGATACGCGTTAGGAGTCGCGGGAGTTTTACGTGGATTACGATAATCTCAGGTAAGTACACTTGCCTTAAAAAGCATTTGTACGTTAGTAAGCCAGCTAAGAAGATATCATGTGATTCATTTTCACTTTTCTTGTGTTCGTTATTATCCCATCATTGGCATTCCATTCTATGTTCTTGTATGTGTGTTCTTGGCATAAGTACGTCTCGAAGGTACATGCGGCCTGCACTAGAAGGGATAAAACGCAAGCTTGCACGAGCGCCTGCGAGTGTTTGACCACCCCTAGTGATTGTGTGATACCATGTCTTGGATTGTTGTGGATGGTTGTGGATTGTTGTGGTATTGTTGTGGAATATGGACTACTTATTGCCTCTCTTGACTCGTAGAACACGCATGTTTCGATTGTTATCATTTCCGGTCTGTCTATCATGCATTCTTGCTTATTTATATTCCTACATTTCGGTACCGCATGATATTTAGGCTGTCTTGTTTGTCGTTTCATGAATTATTGTTATATTCTTACGGCTTTACTTTCAATTTCTCTCGGTTGCTCACCGTCTAGTTTGTGACGGTGGGTGCGAGATAAGACGGAGAGCGAGTAGGGCAAGGGACCGTGTCTAGGAGACTTTTTGTGAGCAAATGGACGTGAGGTACCGAGATGTAGGCTCGTACCTATCCTTTTTGTATGACGTTTTTGTATATACATATATAGTTGTTTTGGGCCGGAACTAGGTTTGAGGTGATTTCCATAATTTCATTTTGTTGACTTGGATATGACCGTGTCTTGGGGGTTTCCACATTTATATAGATTCCTAATTTCCCTTGATTGAGTTATTTCCCATTATTTGATTAGAATATGATTTTTGCTTCCGCTTGTATTATAAGCTGCAATAACTCTTTCATAAACCTTAAAAACCTAAAAATTTTGATAAGTTGAGGCGACTAGGCTCGTCCGTTCATTGAAATCGACTCGGGACTGCACGGGTCTAGGCGGGAGCGTACCCAAATGCATTGGGAATTTGGGGCCGTCACGATTGGTATCGAGCCTACGGGTTTGGTTATATAGACACGACTCATGTTGTAAATTCATAAAACACAAGCCATTGAAACCAAAAGTTAGGAACGGTCAAACCGAAAAGTGGAAACCACTAGATCCCGTAGAAACTTAGTCGGGGAAGTAATTGGGCGAGTCAAATTATTTTAATACATATTATGATTGCTATGTATATTATTGTAGTATACGGTAGCTATAGGCGATTCGAGAAGTTCGTTTTCTTGATTCGACGACGATGACGACTGATCGGATCGAGTCGGGCGACAATAGCAACACATCGCACACGATATGCCGGTGCGGACGATGTGCATGCCTTGACTCGAGTTGCGACGCGGATTCGCGGCTACGGGAAATGTTACGATGCGTTGAGGACACTCGTACCAGCCTACCGCTACACCATCGACTCCGACTACACCATTGCCACATACTACTACTCGAGGCGAGACCCCGATTCTGCGGCATCCACGCTCAGCTCGTTAGAGCGATGCTGAGGAGAGCTGTTGTTGCGCCGACACGCGAACGAGCGAGAGGCACACCCTTTAGTGACGATGATAGCTCGAGCGGCAGAGGCACCAAATGCCCGATGTAACTAATGCGAGGTCACTTCGATTCGACTCCATCGAAGAGTCCAGTTTACATACAACAACAATTTTCGGAGCGAGTATTGGCATGGAACCGTTCGAGGCACTTTATGGGAGACCATGTACGGTTGTGGTCGATGAGGTTGCGGACCGTTTCACTCTCTTGTTGTTCTAGAGGACGACAAGGCGATGAGTCGTACCAACAATTCAGCAAGATGGGTGACGGTTGAGAACATCCAGTTGGAGTCGGTCGACGAGACTCTTGTTTGAGGTATCGTGGGCGATCATGTGATTCCATCGTGGTGACTTACGCACTTAGATACTCCGGGAGGCTCACCGTTCTAGATTTTACTGTGCATCCGGGTCGAACCAAGATGTATCTTGACATGCGACGTCTCTTTTGGTGGCCAGGATGAAATCGATGTGTCGAATTCATTAGAGCGTGCGAGATATGCCGGCGTGTGAAAGCGAGCATCGACGGCACCTGGAGGATTGCTGCGGCCCCTACCTATTCCTCAATGGAAGTGGGAGCACATTGCTATGGATTTTGTCGGATGATAGCATCTGGGTAATTGTGGATCGATTGACGAAATCTGCTCATTTCATACCCGTATCCACTACACACCGAGTTGATGATGAGCATTCTTTACGAGCGTGAGATTGTCGACTACACGGAGTTCCGTTGTCGATCGTGGCGGATCGAGAGCGCGATTCACTTCGTTATTGTGGCGAGCATGCGGGCTCGGTTCGGCACCGGTAGAGTTGAGTACGGCGTTCCATCCACGAGACAAACGGACGATCAGAGAGGTTGATACGGGTGTTGGAAGACATGCTCGGGATGTGTGTTTTAGAATACGGCGGGTCGTGGGAAGAGTATCTTCATTTGTGCGAGTTTGCTTACAACAACGGTTATCGAGGCAAGTATCGGTATGGCACCGTTTGAGGCGCTACATGGCGAGGCCTTGTAGATCACCTTCTTCTTGGTGAGCCGAGAGGATGTTGTGACCGTTGGTCCGAGGAGACTATCGTTGATCACACTTTGAAGGTGCGACAGATCCGTCGGGAGGCTTAAGAGTGCTCAAAGCGGCAAAAGAAATACTATGATCGATATCACGATGAGCTTCAATACGACGTGGGGGATTATGTATACACGAAAGTCTCGCCTACGAAGGGTCACAAACGATTCGGAATCAAAGGGAAGCTTGCTCCTAGATTTATCGGTCCCTTCAAAGTTGTGAAGAGGGTCGGTAAGGTTGCTTGCGGTTAGAGCTACCGCCGGCGCTCGTCGGTGTTCACCAGTATTTCACATTTCAATGCTTCGACTAGATAAGTCGGGCGGAGGGCGACCTACCGTGGACATGAGTCGAGATCGAATTGTAAGACGATGCCACGTACGAGGAACAAACCAATTCAAATTGTCGGCCGTAAAGTCAAGATATTGAGGAACAAGGAAATCCTTTCCGTTCTCGTGAAATGGCAATTTCACGGGGACGAGGAGTTAACTTGGGAACTAGAGTCATACATGCGAGAGCACTTTCCTATCTATTTGATTCGGTGAGTCGAAGTTTAGTTTACTTATTAATAAATTTCGGGGTCGAAATTCTAATAAGTGGGGGAGGCTTGTAACATCCCTCGATTTCTAACACGACTTATGTGACACGTGTCGGGATCGTGACCGACCACGCGATCTTGACTGGTACTTCAACCTTGGGAGTCGACACCGAGGTAATTTTACGATTTTTGATATGTGTAATAGCATTATGGATTAAATGCGTGTCACGAGCCACTCGAGCGATTTCCTTTTTGTTTATGCGTGAGTTCTCGCCTAGGTAGCGGGGAGGAAATACGGTAAAAGTGTGCACGTAACGGAGAAAAATACGGGTCGATGAGGTAAGGTGAGTCCTGTGGGAACCCGGGGGTTAAGGTTGGGGACTTGTGGGTGGGCAAGGCACACCTAGGACACACCCCACCATATTGGATGTAGATAAGACGCAGAGAGCCCCATGTAGTTTATTGGACCGAGGTCGGAGATGCCATTTTGATCGGCCCGAAACTTGTGCATGACCAAACCGAGAGGATAAAGCTGATTAGGCAACGATTGGAAACCGCCCAGAGCCGCCAGAAGAAGTATGCTGACAAGGACCATCGAGAGGTTGTGTTCTGTGAAGGAGAATTTATGCTATTAAAAGCGTCACCAATGAAAAGGCATTACTGATTCGGATCGAAGGGAAAATTATCTCCCAAGTTCATCGGACCATTCAAGATCAAGAAACGAATAAGCCCGGTAGCATATCGCCTCGAGTTACCACCACAGCTAGCTGGAGTCCATGATGTCTTCCATGTTTCTATGTTGAGGAAGGCACATACTAAACATGCACCGATGATTGATTAGGGGCAAGTTGCTTTGAGGGAAAACATGTCCTACGACTAGCTCCCTATCCAAATTGTGGATAGGAAGGGGTATAAGCTACGGAAGAAAGAAATCCTGTTGGTGCAAGGTCATTGGAAATTCCACGGACAACATGAGTTGACTTGGGAGTAGGAGGACTATATGATGGAGAGTTTTCCCTTTCTTTTTGAACCATAAGGTATAATTCTATTTCTACTTTCGAGGATGAAAGTTCTTTAAAATTGAGGATGTTGTGACGACCCAAAACTAAATAAACATGCCTTACGGGCAAAATAGTAAATTCACAAACTTTAAACAAATGTAGCCCTAATATAAATTGATTTTAAAACCTCAACCCCCTTTTGTGTTCAAAACCCCAGAGTTGAGGAGAAGGTGGAGGAGAATATAACAATTGCACAGATTTCAAAAAGGGGTAATCTCTATTCTATGTTCTCTTTGTTTGAAGTTTTGGTGAAGAATGTACACAAAATAGAGGGGAGGTGGAGTAGCGTCGCTGCCACCGAAAAGGACGGCGACGAGTCGCGGCCACCGCTGGAGAAAGGCGGCGACGGTGCCGCCGCCGCCGCTGCCACCCATGGAGGGGCCTCCACTAGGAGGCCCCATGAGAGGAAGCACGAGAAAGGGGGCGGCTCACTTCCGCCCCCATCACAGCCCATCATGGGGTTGGCCGGAGCGACCAACCTCGACCGGGGTGCACCAGTGCTGGCGGCGCTAGTGCGCCCCAATGTAGAGATGGTGGGGGGAGCGTTCCCCCCTCCAAGTCCAGCGCTAGGCAGAGCGCCGATCCCCTGGACCGGGACCAGGGGTTGAACCGACCCTAAACAAAAAAAATAAAAAAAAAAATAAATAAAAATAAGAATATAAATATATTTATGTATATATATATATATATATATATATATGTATAACAAATAAAAGCAAGTATTTACTTTCGAACGGAGCGCTATCACGTCTTCGAGGGAGACCGATCGGGTCCCACCCCTCGACCTTCACTTCGGGTGACGGGGGACCCGCGGGACCCACACTAGTGGATCCCAATGACCAATTAATGAAAGATTTAATTAACTTAAATCAAATTATTTATTGATGAGATGCATTATGGTTGTATAGCATTGCGTGAAGGTCCGCATCGGATCCCGAGCGTACCAAGAGTTATTATAGGCGTCGCTGCGAGTAGAGGTAAGTGGGGAGCTCCGCTCATTTATTAAATATGGCATGCTAATAGTATAATTAGGAAATTCATGATTTTAACAAAAATGACTTGGGATGTGGTCGTTACCTACCTTGGTTGACTTCATGTAAGGCCTCTTGGGGAGCCATACTCTTATGGTGGAACCAAGTCATCTTACATGCTTAAGGGCCTCTTGGGGAGCCGTAGTAATACGGTGGAACCAAGTCACCCATTTCTGCAAGGGCCTCTTGGGGAGTCGTTGATGCAAGATGGAGCCAAGTCACCCGGGCCTCTTGAGGAGTTGTGGACACACGGTGGAATCAAGTCACCCACGCATATTTACTATATTATGATGATTGGTCAACAAAGGAAGGTAATGAAAAATGTGACCACGAACTTGCATTTATATTTATTACATTCTACGTATATCTCTTGGAACCCATTTGCATGCAAAAGTTGAATTTCTTATGTTTTTACAATCCTTGATACTCCATATATCTGTTCAAGTTGCTTCATGATTATGATATGCTTACTCTATATGGAATTGATGCCATGCTATATATTTCAATGTATCCTGATTTTAAATGCATGCTAGTTTTATTTTGATTTATAGATATTACTTGCATGTTAATATTTGAGCGTAGTTTTTCTCTTATTGGGCTCCGTTGGTTCTATAGCTCACCCCACTTACAATATAGGTCATTCTACGAGTGCGAATGATCTTGGCAAGGGGAAGGCCATTGCTTGAAGTCTCCTTGCTTTGTGAGAATCTTGCATGATTATTTTATATAATATATTTGTTTGATTTTCAGCACAATAAATTGGGATGTAACTCCAAGAAGTTTTACTTGGGGTGGAGTTGAACCCTCCTTATCTATTTTCGGACCATTATGAAAGTTTTAAGGTTGATTTGGAAACTTATTGAGATGATCAGACCATTGGATTCCTATCACGCTAATTTAGCGATTTCATGAATTTTAGTGTTGATTTAAATTTTGCATTTATTGTCCTATATGGTGTATGTTGTTCAGCAGGTTGAATTAGGCGTGCCAGACCGTTATTTGAGCCTGGTTTAGGTATCGGGCTTGAGTAATGGTCTGGGTCGGGCGACCCGACCCTATTTAAGTTGAGGGTCGTTTCAATTTCAAGAAATCCATGTTTATTGTTTATATAGATGAATCATTTAGACTTCCCTTTTAACAAATTTCCTATCAGTTTCATAACTGATACTTTCAATAGTTATATCAGTACTAGGGATGCAAGTGGGGTGGGGAATCCCCACGGGGACGGGGATTCCCAACAATGGGGATGAGGATGGAGAATTTAAATAGGCATGGAGGTGGGGATGGGGATAAAATCTCATACCCATGCGGATATGTGTACGGGGATAGGTAAAAAATATATTCACGGGGATCCCCATTGGTGATATTTATGGGGATCCCCGTGTGTATCCTTATTGGGGATCCTCGTGGGGATTAACCATGGGGATCCCCGCGAGATTCTCGTATATATCAAACACATCTATATACATTTTATATATCGATTTTACATAATATTACAAGGCTTTCACCCAAAACACTAGTGATAAACAAACTTTAATGTGATTTATAATTTTAACTTGTTTGGTTAATTATATGTTTTATTTTGAATTGTTTGCAACTATATTTATACGTTATACTTTATTTTGTTTGAATTTTCAACAATTGTGATCCTATGTATGTGCACCACTTTTTATAAATTTTTTGAAAAAAATTAAGTGGAAAAAAATATTTTTTTCGTGGTGATTCTTCGCAAATTCCCCGCAAGAATCCATGCGGGGATCTTCAATGGGGAATTAAATAAGGAAAATTTCTTCCCCATGGGGATTCCCCATCCCTGCGGGGATTAGGCGGGGATGGGGATGGGGATGAAAGTTCATCCCCGCATGGGGATGGGTATGGGGATAGGTGGATGAATTCTTAAGCGAGGATAGGGATGGAGATGGGGTCCACATCCCCTACCCTCCCCATTTGCATCCCTAATCAGTATTGAACTACTTACAATACCTTTGTAAATTCGGACTTCACAACTTTATTTAAAATCCATTTACACTTAGTTTCATTTCACAAGCTTATTCTCTGTTTTATTTATTCGTTTCTAAACTTACTCGTCATATCTTATGAGCTGAGTATTGAAAGGATAAGAAGAATAAACTTCTAATCTCATATCTAGCGATAATACATACAACACAAATATAACACAATAATAAAGCTTTAAAACTTTTTAACCTTGTTCCATCGCGTTACTTTCCAACTAATTACTCATTTATCATCAATTAACAAGACTCTTTAGAATCCTAGGCTCTGATACTAACATTGTCAAACCCCACCTAATTAGGGCATCTAGCCAGCCTAGATTACTTTAATCCTTTGATAATCTAGCAGCTTTAACCTCTCCATCAATAAACAATTAAGAATAAGATTTTGTAATCTTAGTTACAAAACTTTATTAACCACAAAGGATTCTAAAGTGAATCTTAAACCTTAAAGTTACGTAAAAATTTATTATATAATCCTCAAAGTTCATTTTGATTGATTACATTATCCTCAGAATTTTGTAAAAAACTTTTGACAGCATCTCCTCTATTTTTAAGCCTACACTGGAAATCTTGACCTTCAAAAATCTTCAACAAAACATGCTCAGCTTAGGTGGAAATGCTGAAGGATTCACAATCAACCCTAAACAACATATATTGCATCAACTAAATTATATATTCATTCTAACTTGATTTAAAGTATCAAAATTATTAAACTACCATTACCTTAATTCCAAAATTATTTCAATTCATCCTAAAACCGTTCTATCCATTCCAAAGAAGATCCTAATCACACTCGAACCCATAAACCCATTTATAAAATATAATATATTCAAGAATATTACATATAGAGGGAAAAGAACTAAGCAAGTCACATACAGTCAGAAAGCTTTCCCTTTCCCTTGTCGTCGCTAGAACCTGTCATTATCCAATTATAAAAATTTGATAATGCTAGATAAGTAAATCCCACACTATCTAGTACACCTGTAATAATCAAATGCATAGTAATCCAAGAGATTAAATGAAGAATATAATCCAAAGGATTTAAATATAACCGTGAATCCATCCCGTTTTCGTTATCCAACAACAATCAGATAACGTTCTCCGAAAATGGTAAGTAAAAAATAATAAGGACTCAAGCGTGAGGAGTATAATCAAACAAGTCTCGTTCCTATAGACTATGACAGTATGATTTGGTTCAACGTGATCTCATGATAACCACGTGATGCAAAGTATCAGTGACTCTAGCCCTTCAAGCATAATATAGTGTTCTATCACCACGGTATAATCTACACTATAAGGAGACTCGTAACACCTTATCCTCCCAAACCGTGTATGCATGTACAACAAAAATGCAATATCAAGGATTAATGCAATTTATATGAAATTGTAATCATACAATATAAACGTTACTATGGGATTTACTTAACCTTACAAACGTGATATCGCAACTCCCTTACGCTCTGAATTGATAAACTAGTCCACACATAGCTCCAATCGCAGACCTACAATTCAATAATACGTCCTGTAAGCTTCCATAACAACTTCAACATTTTTCCAATTATTTGCAATTAAATTGACCTAATCATATCTCGAGACCCTGCAAATCCTTCCAAAATAAATTCTCGATGCCCGAACTTCATTTTCGACTCAAAATTATTATTCAGCATTAAAAATTACATTGTCTAGGCTTAAATATAATTTTTCCAACTTTTTTAATATATTTATCGGTCATACTCGACCCGAGAACCTCGAAATCCCTCTAAATCAACTCCTCGAATGTCCAAATCTCAATTTCACTCCAAATTGTGATTCAAAATCAAAAATTACCCTTGACTAGGCTTTAAAACAATCTTTAAATTTTGGACATTTTCGGGCATCGTAGTACACATTACTATGCAAAACCCCGATATAAATCATCGAGAAAATTTCAGATTTCTTATTTTTCATAAGAATCTCCAACTTTTAATAATTTGACCAAAAATTTCAATTTTCATAATTTTCCTAATTTCTTGGGTTTTTTTTTTCCATTTGGGTTTTAATCATCCTAGTTTAGGAGCTCACCCCCATCTTCATCTTCCCTAAACTACCCTCCTTGTCATCTCCCTCAACCACCTTCTTCTTCATCAATGCTTCTGCTTTTTTTTTTTCTCCTTTTGATCAATCCATCCTCACCCCCTCTCCATGTCTCACAGCCAACGACAACAACCCTTCCCAATTCAATTTTGAAATCATATACACAACCAATCCTTAATTTCGTTTCATAAACCAACAGTCCATCAAAATCAATAATTATGCCATTAAACCTTACTTTCAACCCGTCATTATTGCCTCATCTCGAAAGCACTCTTTTGTTTCCCAAGGTTTTGATCCCTCTGTCATAGTCTTTTTCTTTCTCTCTTTATGTGAATCTCGAGGTAAATCTAATGGTTTCATATAATATGTTTATCTTTCTTGGAATACATGTTGCGTATTTTGAGATTAATCTTATGGCGAGTAACAAGATAATCACAACTAACCGCCTTAAACAAAATTAATTATATATGATCTTCTCGAGATACGTATGATGTATCTCGAGGTAGACCTTATGGTTTTATAACCATACACCACTTGATTCTCTCCGAGATAGAATGGCATGCATCTCGAGGAGTGGACACATTATCTCGCCAACAGCAATGTTCAACCATTTGTCTTCCTCGACACTTACGCTATGCGCATCTCGAGATGCATCCAATGTATTTTTTATTTAATTCAAATTATAGGATTGATTTATGTATTTATATATATAAACTTTATTATATATAAATATATATACACCTATGTATCATCGCGGCTATAAATTTGCCATTCGTGCCAACGACCAACCTCGGGCATGCATACAATTGTATATCTCATGCGTGTCATCCTCGACCCCGCGTATAACTAGCCGCCAAATGATTTATTAATTATTTTATTTGATTTCATGATTATCTCTTCAATTAATGTTCAAATTAAACCCCAAAAAATACCAAAAAATTAGAGAAAATTCTCCAACACGCTACAGAACTCACGGACACCGTGTATACACTTTAATTTGACCCTATTTCACATCAAAATAGTGTATAATGCATCAAATAGGCACGTGACACAAAAACAAATATTAAGTTTATTATCTCCAATTCGTAACACGTGGGTCCATCCTCAGATACCTAAATTTCAAATTAAATATGAAAATACTTAATTAGTCACCTAATCAAATTAATAAAATTCTCGGATGTCACAGTGGGAATTTTCTCGCCCAAAGATTAGCAAGGGGGTTGTCGCTATCACGGTCGCTAATTTGGTCAAACATTCTTCCCACCCCCCTCGTTTCAAATCCCTCGCTAATTAGCGACGGGCAGCCTCGTCGCAAATGCTAGTCGCTAAAGGGAACGTTTTTGTAGTTTATTTTAATTTTTAAAATAGAATAGATGATGTGATTGTGGGTCCCATTTAAGTATAATAGGTGTCTAAGGATTTCTTTGGTTGGGGTGGAGTTAAAGGGAGTGAGATAACTTGTAGGGAAGTTCCAACTAATCTTATTTGATTGATTTTTATAAACCCAATTTCTTTCAAGTTACCTTCCAATTTACCCCTTCCACTTAGAGCATCTCCAACCAACGCTATTATAGTGTTGGTAGGCTGATGTGGCCACCAAAATAGTGCAACGTCGCTCAAGGCTATGCTATTTTGATGTGCACTATCATATATGGATAGTGCAGATGAACAGTGCCGCACCAATTTGGTGTGGCACTATTCACAACACTAAACATTATTATTTTATAGATTTTGTATTTATCTTTATATCTGATATAATGTTTATCTCATTTAAAATGAATAAAATAATAATAAAGTAAGATAGTGTAAAAGATAGTGTTGGCAGGTTGGAGAAAATAACAAAATTTGGTGTTAAAGTTACACTAAGGCCTCGTTTGGTTCGTTTTTGTTAACTTACAGTGTTAGTTCGGAGTTATCTCCTTTGAGTTAATATTTTCATGTTTGGTTCAATTTTAAACTTGCAGGGAAGTTTCAAATGTCTAAACAATAAAAAATATGAATTGACATAAATAGCATTCAAACAAGAGAGAGATGGGTAATAAAGGGTCATTGATGTAAGGTAATTGTGTCCACAACTCCTAGGAGATAACTCCCTAGGGAGGTGGTGGGGAGATATCTCTCGCCCTAGGATATAAGTTGGGAGATAACTTGCAGGCAAGTTGGGCAGCTAAACGAGATTAGTTCCCAACTCTCTATAAGTTATCTCCTGAAAGATAACTCCACCCCTAACCAAACAAGACCTAAAATAGTGCAAAAGTTACACTATTTTAGTGTTTGTAGTTGGAGATGCTCTTAGAGGAGTTATCTCCCTAAGGTTTATGGACATAAATACCATCATTAATAGCATCTCTAATACACACCTCCCTCTCTTGTTTGAAGGGTATTTATGTCAATTTTCAAAGTATATTTTTAAAAAATCTCCAACTTCTCTGTAAGTTCAAAGTCGAACCAAATATGAAAATATGAACTCCATGTGAGTTAACTCCCCTATAAGTTGGCAAAAATTAATCAAACGAGAGCAAAGTATTGTAGAAGAAAAATTAAAAAAGTAAAGAGTATATTAGATTGATGATGTGGCATATACTTTATATCTTATTCAACTCAAAATTAGTACAACCATGCTCGTGCCTTTAGAATTGAGGCGTTGTGTAACGTACTTTGGACACATACATGTCTACACGAAAAAATTATACTTTATCTACAAAAAAAATGTTTATACTTTTTTTGGTAACAAAGAAATCGACTTTTTTGCCATCTTTGTAACTCGAACCCACACTCATACCAAACTATTAATAAACCACCCAAATAGTTCGTAAAAAATAATATACTTTTTTAAGTAGATATTGATAGTCAATTTTTTACTATATTCATCAAAACTTATGTTCATATAGATCTTAGGAAATTGATTTTAACCCACTTTTGACATCATCTAATCGACAACGATGGTATCTGCGAATTTTGATGTGAAATGCCCACACATCTTGCAATATATCGCGTGGTGCAAACCCCCTCAGTGTCAATTAAACGATGTTAAAAGTAGGTTACTCCAGTATTTCTCTGGATTTTTATCGCTGTGATGGAACCAACACTTCTTTGTGAAAGTGCTCAACAAGAGATGATGATATTAATACAGCTGGGCAAACACAAGACCCCTAGTACTGAGCAGGTGGAAGCAGAGATGGCCCAACTTTTTGAGAAGGAGGTCCTAGAGGCATGCGGTTTGGTGGTAACTAGACGAAATGTAGACCGTGAGGGTTCATCTTCTAGAATATTGACCTCAAGAGAACATAGACGAATTGCCATAGATATGGACTTCTGTATAGTACATGACAAAAGGGACTTTGCTAGTTCTTCATAAATATCATCTCCTGGAAAACGAGAGGCTCTGGCTCGATTGTTAAGAAACGGGCCATCAAAGAGGTAATTATGCAATTTAATCCAGATATTGTTGTTTTACAAAAAATAAAACAGATGGAGGTGGACCGAGGTTTTATTGCGGGTATTTGGGGAAGTAGATTTAAGGAATGGTTACTACTACCAGCTGATGGGAGCAAGAGTGAGATATTAATAATCTGGGATGTGAGAACAGTTGAGGAAATTGATAATTTAGTGGGAAACTTCCCCGTTTCAGTTGCAATGAAAGAAGCAAACAGGGTGATATTGTAACGGCCTAAATTAATTAAACTAGGATGAATGTTAATCTCAGGATTAACAGTCATAATTTGGGCGTTATGTGGTCAACTCGGTTGGCTCGGACACGAGAACCGAGGGAATATATTATTTGTGGATAATGGTTATATATATATGTGGTGTTTAAAATTATTATTGTTATATTGCACCGCAAGTGTGTATGTTGCTATTGGGCGTGTTTGTGTGATGAGTGTTCGCCTCGAAAGGTGTGTCAATGCAAGTAATGAGTAGGCGAACGATAGGTATGCTAGGAAACTCGACTAATTCACGTTACAATGACTAGTTAATCGACTAAAATGGGTATTGTAACCATATGCTAAATCGATTAAATTAAAATAATAGGCTATGGCGTGCCTCGAAATGTGCGTCGATACGCGGGGCACCAGGTACAGGGTAGTCGAAGGTTAGTGGGACCATATAAGTTCGTTAACTTTGATAAATAAAACACTAACCATAGGTATTATGATGGGCCTAAGCTAATGTGATCAAATTAAAATAAATCAAGGCCTATAGTTTAGTTAATTAATAGGAAACCATATGATTTACTTAGAGATGTGCACAGATACATCTAGGAACCTGGTGAGTGTTCAATTGGTGTCACTAGGAGACCATTAGTGGAGTGTAAGTGGGCTAAGTGGCAAGAGATGGGCCATTAGATAAACCTCGGGATACGTAAACACATTGAAATCAAAGGCTAGAAATCAATCCCACCTTGATATATATTGTTGGATTGATCAACACATGCAACCAGACATACTTCAAATCTGGAATTCAGAGAGAAAGAGGGGATTTAGGAGCTGGAATTCAACACTTTAGAGGTTAATTTGAGGATTCAAATCAAGGTAACCATCTTCACTATCTCATCTACCTAAAAATGAACTCAAATTGTGTGTGCTGGTGAAATTGGAGATTTGAGGATTAGGTCACAGATGTTGATGAATTGTTGATGAATTACCAGTATTCTTAGCATTTAAATGAGAATTTACAATTGATTTTGAAGAATTATAGTTTTTGATGAAATTGGAAAAACTAGTGAAATGCATGGATTTGATTATTCTAAGCTAATTGAAATTGTTTTAAAGGTTTAAAATGATGGTTTGGAGTCTATTTTAAGTGGAGAATGCAATTGTAGGGTTAGGTAGCTAATTGGGGAGTTTAGGACATAATTCTCGAGTTGAGAATTCAGTCACAAGTTATTAACGTACTAACTAGTTATTAGCGTGCTAACTAGACCAATTAGCGTGCTAACTAGACCAATTAGCGCGCTAATGATTATGGCCACTTAACTATTTTTCAAAATGAAGAACATAGTAGCGCGCAAGACAGATCCCCTAGTGCACTTATTTTACCTAGCGCGTTAATTAGACCCATTAGCGCGCTAATGCCAGATATAAATTAAATTTAAAGGGTTGTTTTGGGATTTTTTGACTTAAATACATATCTAAACACCTATAATCATACTAAATATGTAAAATTGGACTTCAGGGGACTTAGGGGATCGTAGCTCAGGGAGCGGGGAGCTAGTCAGGTCGAATTTCGAGAGTCCGAAGAAGTCGGAGCGCGGATTGAGGTGAGTAAACCCATTGGAATGCCTTACAAAATTCATGGTTTGTTATCGGTATTGAATTACCTTTGTGACTGCTGATGGGCACACATGGGGTTTTCACTCCTATTTCGATTTGCGTATATATTGGTTGTGGCTAAATCGTTTGTGCGAGTTACTTGTGATAGTGCTCATGTCGACGGTAGTAGGATATACTTGCGACGATCAGGAGGGATTAGGGTGGTCCTGATGTGTAACAGCGTCGGGAATGGACCATGTCGTTTACTCAAGTTGGGGTTTAGTAACTGTATGTGGTGATGCCGCCGGGTGACGTGTCTCCATGTATTCCTTGCCCGGTGGGGCCTAACTACACGTGTCTGGCACCTGCCCGTCCACCTCTTATTACAAAATTCATGTCCACGTGTGTTTTTATCAAATTAGTTAGTAGATTATTAGTATTTTCTTAACTTATTCTCATTAAATATTTAAAAATTTATTATAATGCCTAACCATAGTAGTGGGCTGTATCTTACAGGTTAACATTAATTAACGGAAGCTTTAATTGATACAATTAGAATAAATAACTAGCTTGGTAAACATTATTTACAAGAGCAAATCCTACTATAGAAAACCCGGAAAAGTACTCTGTATATAAGCGACAATACCATAAACAAGGTATATATACATGTACTGTGTCATTTCGAGTCCCCATTACCCAAAAAAAATAAAAAAATATCAAAATAAGCACGTGCTGGTAGGTCCTCGACGGCGAGCAATCAGATGTAGTCGCTTAGGATCCCCTTGCCCCTACTAGTACTAGGATCTGCACTCAATCATCACAAAAAGATAGATGTCGAGTATAGTAAGTAATCCCAAGGAACCCCTCTGAGCATTCGCATAATAAATTAAAGAAAATGCAAGAAATACTGTCAAATAAACATGCGGAATGTAAACACATACAACTGTAAATGGCTCATCGCCTGATTAAATAACAATTAAGCTATCAAATATGTGTGTTTGCTCCATATGGACTAGATTTAACTTCGGTCACCAAGTTCCCACCAGTGGTTGCGCCCAACCGGCCCAGCACTTGGTCCCTCGCGGTGCTGGCCAAATCCGCTGAGTCACCGACACGTGCACGAAGGGCAAGCTCAGGTTAACTTCCGCTGAGGGCCGGGTCACACGTGCTACAGCCCAGTGCATCATGAACACACAACCAGGAAATCTGGCCTCAACTCACGTCCAAGTAACATAATGGAATATTAAAACCAGCAAGAAATTGATAGGAATGAAATTCAAAAACAATATCTAATACTCAAAGATTTTTAGTTGGGTTTTACAAACCTCAACTCGCTCTCCACCTCCCTAGACTCTCGTATCCGACCCGACAAGCTCCCCGACACCGAGCTATGGTTCATTAAGTCCCTGAAGTCTATTTTATAAGTTTAGGTTGTTTATAAGTGTTTGGACATGCATTGAGTTAACAATTACCAAAAAAGCCCTTAAATTCATTGCGCGCTAATAGGTCTACCTAGCGCTAGGTGAAGTTAGCACGCTAATGGATCTACGTAACGCGCTAAGTGAAGTTAGAGCGCTAGGGAATCTGTCTAGCACGCTATTGTTCTTCATTTTGAAAAACAGTTGCAAACCCAAAACAATTAGCGTGCTAACCAGCCCAATCAGCACGCTATTGCCCTCTGTGACTCAATTCTCAAGTCGAGAATTATGTCCTACCCCTCTCATTTGCTACTCTAACCTGGTTTACATCCTCTCCATACATTATTAACTCCAAATCAACAACTAGAACACTCCATAACATGAAATTAACCCAAAATTCTCTAAATCTCATGCATTCACCAAACTTTTTAATTCATCAAAAACACCAATTCTAGTTAAACCATTGGTAAATTCTCTATGAAAGTGATCTATAAACACGTAATTCATCAAGTTTTCACTAAGAATCAGAGGTATAATCATCAAAACTGAATTCACTAAAACATACCCAAAGATGGGTTCATTGAAGAGTATAGAAGATGAAGATGATGATTACCTTGGTTTGATCTCTTGAATTGGTCTCTAATGCGTTGATTTCCCAGCTCCAAATTTCCCCTCTCTCCTCTGGTTTTCCTGAATTTGCATGAGTTTTATGTTAGTGGTTCAATCAAGATCCCACTAACAATGCTATTTATATGTTTGGTTTGATCAAGTGTGTTATGCGCATCTCGAATAGTATCTTATGGTCTCTATTCATGTTGTAACATATTACTTAATGACTCTAATAGCACACTCACTATCCTAGACTCACTTACAAGGATCATCTCAATGCCCATCTAAGGTCCACATTATTTAACTCAAACTATAGGCTTATTATCATTTGATTGGATTATATTATATTAAGCCCCATTAAACCATATGGTTAGTGTTTTATTTATCAAAATTAACCAACTCATGGTCCTTCTAACCTTCGGCTACCCAATATCTGGTGCCCTTGGGTCTTGACACACATTTCGAGGTGCGTCATAGTCTATTATTTAAATTTCAATATAATTAGCTTATGGTTACATTACCCATTTCAATTGAATTATTTAGTCATATTTATGTGAGTTTGTTGAGTTTTTCAAGTGTACCCGTACTCTGCGGTCAACGATCTCTATCGGCCTCTCCTCATAAGTCACGTCAGGTTGAACCTCAATATGCCCCAAATTAATAGTTGGTCTCGTCCTTGACCTAGGTAGTCTCAACATCCATATGTCAAATGTCGGATGAACCCTAGCTAACTCATCAGGTAACTCTAGGCGATATGCGACATTGCCCAATCTATCTGCGATCCTAAATGGTCCAATAAGTCGCGGCGCCAATTTCCCCTTAATATCAAACCTCTGCTGACCCTTCCAAGGGGAAACCTTCATATATACCATGTCGCCTCCCTCATAGCTCAGACCCCTCGTGATATTGATCCGTGTATTTCTTCTGTCTATCATGTGGGTTCGTAATCTCTAACGAATTTGTCTGATCTTCTCTGTGCGCTCAACAACTATCTCACGCCCAACGGTCATGTATCTTTTGGCTCTGCCCAACACGCAAGTGATCTACAGGGCCTCCCATACAACGGCTCAAACGGTGGCACACCAATATTTGCCTGATAGTTGTTATTATATGCAAACTCGCAAAAAGGCAATTAATCCTCCCACGAACCCCCAAACTGCAATATACAAGCCTTGAGCATATACTCTAAAATATGTATCAGTCACTTTGATTGTCCGTCGGTCAGAGGATGATAAGCCATACTAAACCGCAACTGTCGGACCCCACTTAATTAGGGCATCTGACCGGCATAGATTACCTTAATCTCCTGATAATCTCGCAGCCTTAACCTCACCTTCAATAAATAATTAAAAACGTATCAGAGTAATTATCAAATATGATTCTAAATCAACCATAAATGGATTCTAAAACGAATCTTGTACCTCAAAATCAGTAAAGATTAATTATGTAATCCTTAAATATTCATAAAATATTTTTGCCAGTATCTCCTCTATTTCTAAGCCTACATCAGAAATCTCGGCCTTCATAAATCTTTAACAAAACTACTCAGCTTGGTAGAAATGTCGAAGGACTCACAATCCAACCCATAACAAAATATATCGCTTTAATAATGATTATTTATTCATCCTGACCTATCTCAAACTTTCAACATTATTAAATCATTAATACCTTAACTTCTCAGCATTCCAATCCATCCTAAAACCATTAAAACAATTCAAATCCTTCTCAAAACCATTTCAACACTTTCAAAAGATATATTAACCTCACACGAACCCAAAAACCCATTAATACAATATTTTATATTCAAAGTAATACAAACATAGAGAGAAAGAAACTGAGCAAGTCACCAATAATCAGAAAGCTTTTCTTTTCCTTTGTCGCCGCTATAACTTGTCATTATCCAATTATAAAAATTCGATAATGTCATATAAGTAAATCACACACTATCCAGTACACCTGTAGCAATCAAATGCATAATAATCCAAGGAATTTAAACGAACAATATAATCCAAGAAATTTAAATACAACCGTGAATCCATCTCATTTATGTTATCCGACCACAATCAGACGATCGGTCTCCGAAAGTGGTAAGTAAACAATAATAAGGACTCATGCGTAGGGAGAATAACCAAACGAGTCTCGTTCCTCTAGACTTTGGGAATATGATCTGATTCAACGTTATCTCATGATAACCACGTGATGCAAAGTATCAGTGACTCTTGCCCCTCAAGCATAATATAATGTTCTATAACCCTGATATAGACATTATAAGGAGACTCGTAACGCCTTACCCTACCAAACCGTGTATGCATGTACAACAAAAATGTAATTTATACAAAATATAATCATACAATGTAAAGGTTACCATGGGATTTACTTAACCTTACAAATAGCCAACTTCAAGCTTAATTTTTTAGGTTCCCGGAGCTTCGGATCACCTTGAAAATGGTTCTAATAGCTTCCTTGCATACCCAATTATATTATAGTCAAGCTTCAAGCGAAACGATATCATGAAGCCCAATGAAGACCGCGATGAAAGTACGCTTGAGAACAGTTTCCAAAAATATTAATTTATATAACTATTTCAACTAGCCAACATGGGGTAACTTTTTAACCTTGAAAACCTCAATATTTGTCATGATGACCTTAAAGGAACTCGTAGTACTCATGTCTTACTTTCCATAGTCTCTAAGAAAACCCAAATCGGATCACCGACGAAGAAGTTATGAATTTTCCCATATCGCCTGTCGACTTGGCAACTTTATATGTTTTGAACTAAAAAAAACTTCTCCAAATTAATATTTTTCGCAATTAAATCCTCAAAACTTGACAATAAAAGCAACGAAACCACCCAATACCAACACCAAAATATTTTCACAGCCCGTGGAGTCAAATTGGATTAAAACCAATAATCAATATCAACTATTAAAACATCTCCAAAATAGTTATCAATTGAATTGCATTAGTTAAGCTCATCAAAACCCTAACCCACATCGGTGGAATTTATCCCAAATTGACACAAAATAATCCAATATACCAATTAACAACAATTCCAACCAATTTCTATCAAAACCCCGCGAAAGAAATTGAAAAATCGCGAAAATTTAAATTGAATTGAGGAAAAATGTCTGGCTTTAAGAATTTACCAAATTACAAGACGAATACCTCGTTTGTACAACATAAACTTAACTTGAACTAACCGTCTCACGATGCTTTACGATTTTGCGGAAAGAAACCGAACGAAAATTGGATGTTGGGAGCTCCACGAGCGAAAATGTCCGTGAAGAGGGTTTGGAAACAACGTTATGTTGATATGAAAAATTGAAATCGTTTGATTTGTTATATATATATATATATATATATATATATATATATATATATATAAAACCTCTAAAACCTCGGCTGCTTGTCAGCAGCTTAATTTCTTTTTATTTATTAATCCCAAAAATCTCTATTTTGACGTGTTTTGACTTCCGGCCCCAGTTTTCTATCCGACTTTTCACCAAATTGAACAAAACTCTCTACAAAACATTCCTTCATCATGAAATTTCCATAACACTTGTTTTTGTCACTCCAAAACCCCAAAAATCTTAACTTTGTCCACGTCATACAGAACCCTTATAGACCAATTCTCTTGCCATACTTATCCAAACTTGCACCAATTTGGACCAAATCTCAACCTCGACTATTGTCAACTAACAACAAACTTGAAATAAGATCTCACATAACTTTGTCTTATTTCACACTATGTCCAATCCCGACTACACGCAAACCGAGACCAATCCCCACGTCAGCTCGTTAAGTCCATTTAAGGTCTAAATTTCAAATTTTTAATTTAAATTCAATCATTTGTTGCAAAAGTCAAAACTAATATTTATGTCAATAATTTGACTATCTCAGCACCCGTCTTGACACGTATCTCGAGACAAATCCCCGTGAATCTCAAATTTACTCAATCACCCTAATTTCGCAAAATAAAATACTATATAATACACAACAATAGGCAAACATCACAAATTAATAAAATTAATTATAAATCTCAAATTCACCGGTGTTTAATTCCCGACTCGTGGCCAAAACCATAATTAAGCTTCCTTAATCGGGGATTAACCGTAATTACCGATTTAAAATTTTCAAAATTTGACAGCAACCTAGTGTCAAGCTGCTCCTGCATAGCCTCCGAGAGCCTCGAAGTCAACCAGGGATCTCTGTTTGACACAATAGAAATCGTCACCTCATGCAATCTAATAATCTCTCGCTCAAACAATATGCTCAGTTGTGGGAACATGTATCTCATAGAAACCGAAATGAAGTGAGCCAGTTTCGTTATTTTGTCAATCACAATCCAAACTACATCGTGATGCCTCGATGTCAGCGGTAGTCCATTGACGAAATCCATGGTGATGTGCTCCCATTTCCACTATGGAATGGGTAACGGTTGTAACAGTCCACCGAGCCTCCTATGTTAAGCCTTCACCTGTTGACAAATGTAACTCTCCTAACGTACGCCCTTACGTTAGCCTTCATCCCTGACCACCAGAATAGTTGCCTCAAGTCGTGATACATCTTGGTACGACCAGGATGAACTGTGTAGCGAGACCGGTGTGCATCCTCTAGAATCCCGTCCCATATATCTTGATCCGCAGGTATCCACAATCTCCTTCGGTGTCTCAAACACCGATTTGTGGTCTCTTGCCCAATTAGTGCACTCCGAATCCCGAGCCAGGCAACTGAACTGCTCATAAAGACCATCAGCCCTCTGATACTCGGCAACCCTCTCAATCTATGCAGGCAGAACTCTCATCTGACAACAAATATGTTGCTCACCGTAGTCGACACCTCTGTCATGCAAATAATTGTTGCCGCTTGTAACAAGTCATGCTCATGTGTCATATGTCACAAAACAATCTGACTATCAATCTCGCTCTTGCTTAAAGCGTCCGCTATGACGTTCGCTTTTCCAAGATGATAAGCATTAGCAAAGTCGTAGTCCTTCAGCTGCTCAAGCCATCTCTTCTGGCGCATATTCAGATCCCTCTAAGTGAAGATATATCGGAAACTCTAGTGATCTGTATATTATATGAACCTCTCCCGTAAAGGTAGTACCTTCATGCCTTTAATGCAAAGACGATTGCTGCAAGCTCCAAGTCGTGCACTGGATAATTCTCCTCATAGGGTCTCAATCGTTTGGAAAGATAAGCAATTGGTTTACCCTCCTGCATAAATACATATCCAAAACCAATGCCTGAAGCATCCATATAAACTGTCAAAGCTTTGCCTGGCTCTGGCAATGTCAGTACCGGTGCGGAAGTCAACCTCCTCTTTAGCTCACAAAAAGCCTGCTCACAGTCCTCTGACCAATTAAATCTAACATCCTTCTTAGTCAGTCTCGTCATAAGCGTTGTGATCGAGGAAAAGTCATGCATGAATCGCCTGTAGTATCCCGCTAGACCAAGAAAACTCTGAATATCGGCAACAAACTCAGGTGTCCTCCAGTCAATGATAGCCTGAATTTTCTCTGAATCCATAGAGATACCCTAATCACTGATGACATGTCCTAAAAATCTCACAACACTCAGGCAGAATTCACACTTACTGAACTTGGCCTACAATATGTGCTCTATCAATGTCGTCAAAACTGCCTTTAGCAGTCTCTCGTGATCCTCACGAGTCCTACTATCGATCAAGATATCATCAATGAAGTCTTTGACAAATCTATACAAATATGGTCTCAAGACCCTGTGCATCAAATCCATGAAAATTGCAGGGGCATTAATCAACCCAAACGACATGACTGTGAACTCTAATAGCCCGTACCTCATGCTGAAAGTGGTCTTTTGGATATCCTCCTCTCGAATCCTCAACTTATGATAACTTGAGCGAATATCAATTTTTGAGAAAAATCTGGTGCCTGCCAACTGATCGAACAGATTATATATCTTAGGAAGTGGGTAACGGTTCCTAAATGTTGCCTTATTCAGCTTCCTATAGTCTATACACATCCTCATCGAACCATCCTTCTTCTTCACAAATAACACTGGAGCTCCCCAAGGTGACATACTAGGGTGAATAAAACCTTTCTTCCAACAACTCATCTAGCTGTCGTCTAACCTCCTCTTGCTCCAATGGTGACATCCTATAAGGTCTACTAGCGATCAGCTTTATCCCTAATATCAACTCAATGATAAACTCAACAGCTCCTGGTGGTGGTAATCCCGGTATATCATTCGGAAATACATTGACAAAATCTCTAACTACCGGAACGTCCTCAATCCTGACCTCTGTCCTAACCTCCGGCTCAACTATCTCTACAAATGCCTTCATCTCCTATGTTGTAGCTAATCAGCCCCTAGTGATAGGTAAGTCAGTCGCATATCAAACCAGTGAGAAATCTGGTATCCCAGGAGTACGAAACTAAATCCTCTTACCATAACAATTTATCCGTGTATGATAGGATGACAACTAATCCATCCCGAAAGAGCGTCAAACTCTAAGTACTCTAATACTCGAAGATCTAGCGGCAACTGATGTCCCTCAACCTCTATCATCACGTCTCTACATATCCGGTTAGGGTATATCTGGTCCCCTATGCCATACTGAGAATAAGGTGTGTGTCTAGCGTTTATGTATTTAACCCTAACTCTCTAACAATACGTTCAGCAATAAATGATAAAGTGCTACCAGAATCAAACATAGCATGTATAGGTCTACCGAAAATATGTAACGTACCCTCAACAAGCTGTCTGGTCGACCTACTATCCGACTGTGTTACTGCATGGGCTCTTTCTGGCCGGCTCTGGCTCTCGACGTGGTGACGGTGGTGTCCTGCAGTCTACCCTTAAGTGTCCCCTCTGACCACACCGGTGACATCTGTAGTCTGTCTTGCCTACAAGTCTATTCGTCTCCAGATCTCAAACCCTGACCCCGATATCTCTAAACCATGTCATATCCTCCCTAATCTTGACCCTAACGGTCCATCTATGGCTATGGCCTGCGTTGATCCACCGGTGGTATTGGTGCGATGGCGTGAACCGGCTGTCTCTCTTCATACTAGAACTGACTGCCTTGGTTATCATCCCTGCGGCCCTTGTCCCGTCTGTCATCCCGCCGACCTCTATCTTGATGATCCCTTTGTCTTTTTGGCCTTCAATCCGGCCTAGAACTCTACCTTGTATGTATTGTTGTCCCAGTCACACGTCTGCAATCCCTTTACATTAGGTAAGTTTCATGTGCCAAAGCTCTATCAAATATGTCCTACAAAGTGGGTGCCCCATACGATACCACTGCTAAAGTAATCATATCCTCAACTCATCTAGTGAAATAGTATATCTAGCAGATGCTCCGTCCCAGCTACATCCATCAAGAACATGAGTAAGTATCGGTATCTCTCCATATACTACATCAAAGTCCGGTTACCCTTTCACAGGGTCAGGAACTCCGCCCTTAGTCTCAGCCTCACCTTCATGGGTTTGTACTGATCGTCGAACAACTCCCTAAACTCAGCTCATGTCGTCGACTCTGGATGGGTATCTTGATATGTAGTCCATCATACTGTTGTGTGGCCTCTCAAGCATGCCCGGATAACCGAGTTTGAATACTCTCATCATTCCTCATCAGCTTATGGAAATATTGATGAGACAAAATCCACTTCCCTGCAGCCTCGGGGTCACCACCTCCATAAAAAGAAACCAAGCTGAAATTTCAGAAACTCTCTCAACATCTTCGCCTCTGGAGCCCAAACGAATCCCGATGTAGTAGCGTAGTAGTGGTAGCAGTCAACTGAACCGTACCAAATATGGGACACACGTTATCCACAGTTGATGTGTAAACAAATGTTAGACATTTCAACTGAATAATAAATCTGCAGACTAATGGATATGATATCTGAATATGTAATATTCAACTATGTACCAAATATGTAAACAAATATTAGACACACATCAACTTCTCTAGTAACAGCTAATGGTCATGCGACAGTTAACTCTAGTTGTTCTTTGTACCAAATATGTAAACAAATATTAAAGTTAACGGATTAGGTAACTCATTAAGATTTATTGGATAGGCTCGATTTATTATACAGTTAACTTTAAATGTCATAGTTGATATGTGGCAGCTAACTGTAAACATAACCATTCAGATTTATAGTAACTCTAGATGTTCTCGACGCTAATAGGTAGATCCAAAAGCTGAATGGTGGCACAACCACAGCTGGTATAAGAAAATTATCCAAGTGCATGACTTGAAGCTTGCACTAGTCGTCTTTGCGCTGAAGGCATAGAGGCACTACCTTTACGAAAAGAGGTTCATATTATATACAAATCATTAGATTTTACGATATATCTTCACTTAAAGGGATCTGAATATGCTCTAGAGGAGATGGCTTGAGTTGCTGAAGGACTACGACTTCGTTATTGAGTATCATCCTAGAAAAATAAACGTTGTAGCGGACGCATTGAGCAGGAGGGAGATTGATAGTCAGACTGTTTTGCGACATATGACACACGACAATGGCTTATTACAGGCAGCAACAGTTATGTGCATGAAAGAGGTATCGACTATGGCTGAGCAACACATTTATTATCAGATAAGAGTTTCGGTCGTATCGATTGAGAGGGTTGTTGAGTGTCAAATGGCTGATTGGCTTTATGAGCAGTTCAATGGTCTAGCTCGAGATCCGGAGTGCACTAATTGGGCAAAGACCACGGATCGATGTTTGAGACACTGAGAGAGACTGTGAATATATGTGGATTAGGAGATATGGGACGAGACTTTTGAGGATGCACACCGGTCTCGCTACACAGTTCATCCTTGTCTACCAAGATGTACCATGACTTGAGCCGACTATTCTGGTGGTCAGGGATAAAGATTGAAGTAGGGGCATACGTCAGGAATTGACACATCTGCCAGTAGGTGAAGGCTGAGCACATGAGACTCGATGGACTATTACAGCCGCTACCCATTCCATAGTGAAAATGGAAGCACATCACCATGGATTTCATCAGTGGACTACCGCAGAAATTGAGGCGTCACGATGCAGTTTGGGTTGTGATTGACAGACTGACGAAATCGACTCAATTTATTCTGGTTTCTATGAAATACGCATTCCTACATCTGAGCATATTGTTTGAGCGGGAGCTTATTAGATTGCATGGGGTGTCAATTTCTATTATGTTAGATAGAGATCCCATGTTGACTTCGAAGCTCTGGGAGGCTATGCAGGAGTAGTTTGGCACTAGGTTGCAGTTTAGTACAGTTTATCATCCTCAGATCGATGGACACTCAAAGCGATTGATACAGATTTTAGAGGATATGCTCAGGGCTAGTATATTGTAGTTTAGGGGTTCGTGGGAGAATTATTTGCCTTTGTGTGAGTTTGCATATAATAACAACTATTAGGCGAGTATTGGTATGCCACCATTTGAGGCGCAGTATGGGAGGCCCAGTAGATCACTTGCGTGTTGGGCAGAGTCGGAAAATATAGTGACCGTTAGGCCTAAGATAGTTGTTGATCACACAAAGAAGATCATACAAATTCTTCAGATATTACGAGCTGCATATGATAGATAGAAGAAATACGCGGATTGATATCACGAAGGTATGAGCTATGAGGAGGGTGACATGGAATATCTAAAGGTTTTCCCTTGAAAAGGTCAGTAGAGGTTTGGTATTAAGGGAAACTAGCGCCACGATTTATTAGACCATTCAGGATCGCGGAGAGAGAGGGCAATGTCGCATATCGCCTAGAGTTACCTGCTGAGTTATCTGGGGTTCATCCGACATTTCACATATCGATATTGAGACTAGCTAGGTTAGGGCCAAGACCGACTATTGATTTAGGGAAAATTGAGGTTTAGCCTAACGTGACTTATAAGGAGAGGTCGATTGAGATCGTTGACCGCAGAGTTCAGATTCTTAGGAACAGGGAGCTTTATAAGGTTCTAGTTCGTTGGCAGCAACATGGGACAGAGGGACTTACTTGGGAGCTCGAGTCGACGATGCAAGAGCGAAACCCTCAGTTATTTCATGGTACGACATTCGGTTATGTTAAATTTCGAGACGAAATTTTATTTAGTTGGGAAGAACTATAACGACCCGTTTTATTAACCACGTTATTTATTTCGTAATTTCAGACGTGGACACCGCGGGTAGGCTAAGACACACGTTGACCTAGCTACACTAGTAAATTATGTGTTGTATTGTTTAATTGCGATGCATTTTGTGGAATTATTTGTAAATACACCGCATGTGTGTACGTTGAATAGCGATATCGTGCGAAGGTGTGTGGCGGGCAGTCGCCTCGAAGTGCATGTCAATGCGGGTATCGAGAGGCAAAGTACATGTACACTAGAAAAACTTGACAAACTCACATAAATATAACTAAGTAATTCAATTGAAATGGATAATGTAACCAGAGGCTAATTATATTGAAATTTAAATAATAGAATATGGCGCGCCTCGAAATGCGTGTCGAGACGCAGGAGCATCGGATATTGGTAGCCGAAAGTTAGTAGGACCATGAGTTGGTTAATTTTGATAAATAAAACACTAACCATATGGTTTAATGAGGCTTAATATAATATAATCCAATCAAATGATAATAAGCCTATAGTTTGAGTTAAATAATGTGAACCTTAGATGGGCATTGAGATGATCCTAGTGAGTGAATCTAGGATGGTGAGTGTGTTATTATAGTCATTAAGTGATGTGTTACAGCATGAATAGAGACCACAAGATAGTCCTCGAGATGCGCATAGCACACTTGATCAAGACCAAACATATAAATAGCATTATTAGTGGGATCTTGATTAAACCACTAACATAAAACTCACGCAAATTCAGGAAAACCAGAGAGAGAGAGGGGAAATTTGGAGCTGGGAATGCAACACATTAGAGACCAATTTAAGAGATCAAGCCAAAGTAATCATCATTTTCATTTTCTATACTCTTCAATGAACCCATTTTTGGGTATGTTTTAGTCAATTCGAGTTTGATAATTAGACATCTGATTTTTAGTGAAAACTTAATGGATTACGTGTTTATAGATTACTTTCATAGAGAATTTACCAATGGTTTAACTAGAATTGGTGTTTTTGATGAATTGGAAAGTTTGGTGAATGCATGAGATTTAGAGAAATTTGGGTTAATTTCATGTTCTGGAGTGTTTTAGTTGTTGCTTTGGAGTTAATAATGAATGGAGAGGATGTAAACCAGGTTAGAGTAGCTAATTCAGAGGGGTGGGATAGAATTCTCGACTTGAGAATTCTGTCACAAAGGGCAATTAGCGCGCTAACTGGGGTAGTTAGCGCGCTAATCGTTCTGGATTTGCAACTATTTTTCAAAATGAAGAATAGTAGTGCGCTAGATAGATTCCCTAGCGCGGTTACTTCACTTAGCGCGCTAGGTAGATCCATTAGCGTGCTAACTCTACCTAGCTCGCTAGGTAAACCTATTAGCACGCTAATGATAGATAAACTATGAATTTAAGGGTTGTTTTGGTGATTGTCAACTTATACATGTCTAAACACTTATAAACAACCTAAACTTATAAAATTGAACTTCAGGGTCGGGGAGCTTATCGAGTCGGATACGGGTGTCCAGAGAGGTCAGAGAGGTGGTTGAGGTTTGTAAAACCCAACTGAAAAACTCTAAGTATTTGATAATGTTTTTGAATTTAATTCCTATCAATTCCTTGCTATTTTAATATTCCATTCTGTTACTTGGACGTAGGTTGAGGGTACACCCTCGATTTTTTGGTTATGTATTCATGATGCACTGGGTTGTAGCACATGTGACCCGGACCTCAGTGAGCCCTTGGTGCACGTGTCGGTGACTCAGAAGATTTGGCCAGCACTGCAAGGGACCAAGTGTCGGGCCAGTTGGGCACGAACACTGGTGGGAACTTGGTGACCTGAAGTACATTCTAGTCTATCTAGAGCAAGCACACACATTTTATAGCTTAGTTGTTATTTATACATGCAGTAAGCCATTTACAGTTGTTTGTGTTTACATTCCGCTTATTTACTTAACAGTATTTCTTGCGTTTCCTTTATTTTATTATGCGAATGCTTAAAGGGTTTCCTTGGGATTTGACTTACTGTACTCGTCATCTGTTTTTTGTGATGATTGAGTGCAAATCCTAGTACCAGTAGGGGCAAGGGGATCCTATGCGACTACATCTGATTGCCAACCGTCGAGGACCTACTAGTACGTACTTATTTTGATATTTTATATTATTTTTGGGTATCGGGGACTTAAGATGACACAATACATGTATATATACCTTGTTTATGGTATCGTCGCTTATATACAAAGCACTTTTCTGGGTTTTCCACAGTAGGATTTGCTCTTATAAATAATGCTCACCATGTAGTTACTTATTCTAATTGTATCAATCAAGGCTTCCGTTGATATATGTTAACCTGTAAGATATAACCCACTAGTATGGTTAGGCATTATAATAAACTTTTAAATATTTAAAGAGAATAAGTTAAGAAAATACTAATAATCCACTAGCAGATCCAACCAGTGAGAACTCTAGTATCCCAGGAATACGAAACTCAATCCTCTTACCATAATAATATATCCGTGCATGATAGGATGACAACCAATCCATCCCGAGAAGAGCGTCAAACTCTAAGTACTCGTAATACTCGATGATCTGCCGACAACTGATGTCCCTCAACCTCTAACATCACGTCTCTACATATCCGGTTAGGGTATATCTTGTCCCTGGTGGTCGTACTAAGAACAAGGTGTGTGTCTAGTGTTTGTGTATCTAACTTTAATTCTCCAACAATAAGCCCAGCAATAAATGATAAAATGCGACCAGAAACAAACATAGCATGCATAGGTCTACCAAAAATATGTAATGTACCCTCGACGAGCTGTCTCGTCGCCCCACCATCCGGTTGTGCTACTGCATGGGCTCTCTCTGGTCGACTTTGGCTCTCGACGTGGTGACGGTGGTGTCCTGCAATCTACCCTCAAGTGTCCCCTCTGACCACACATGTGACATCTGCGGTTGTTCTGCCTACCATTTTATCCGTCTCCAGATCTCGGACCCTGACCTCGGTCTCTCTACCCCCGTCATGTCCTCCCTAATCTCGACCCGAACGATACATCTGTAGCTGTGGCCTGCACTGATCCACCGATGCTAGTGCGATAGCGTAAATCGGCTACTCGAACCGACTGCCCTGGTTATCATACCTGCGACCCCTGTCCCATCTGTCATCCCTCCGACCTCTATCCAGATGATCTCTCTGTCTCTTCAGCGTCCGATCCGACCTAGAACTCTACCCTTCTGTACCTCAACCGCAGTCACACGTCTGCCATCCCTCTGCATCAAATAGGCCTCATGCGCCAAAGCTCTATCAAATATGTCCAACATAGTGGGTGCCCCAGAAGATACCACTATCGAAGAAATCATATCCTCAACTCCTCTAGTGAAATAGTATATCTGCAAAGGCTCCGTCCCAGCTACATCCATTGAGAACTGGAGTAAGTACTGAAATCTTTATATATACTACAGTAAAGTCTAGTTACCATGTCTAAGCGAAACTCCTCCCTCAGTCTCAATCCCACCTCCATGGGTATGTACTGATGGTAAAACAACTCCCTAAACTCAAGCCCATGTCGTCGGCTTTGGATGGGTATCCTGATATGTAGTCCACCACACTGTTGCGTAGCCTCTCAAGCATGCCCAAGATAACTGTGCTTGAATACTCTCATCATTCCTCATCAACTTATGGAAACGTTGATGAAACAAACTCCACTTCCACGCAGCGCCAAGGTCACCACCTCCATAAAAGAAACCTAGCTGAAACTTTAGAAACTCTCTCAACATCTTCGCCTCTCGAGCCAAGACGAATCCCGATTTAGTAGCAGTAGTGGTGGTAGCAGTCAACTGATCCGTAGTCGCGGGTAGAGGCATACGAGTCGACGTCTCCAATGGAACAACTACTGCGGTGGTGGCTCTCTCTGGTTGTGTCTCCACTGCTACCCTCTCAACGATTGTCTATGGAATAATCAGGGCGACGACTGCCCCATAGGTATAATAACTGCTACTTACTCCTGGGTGCTACTACCGCTGCAGCAAGTAGTGTCAATGCGGCAGTCTAATCTCGTAACAGTGTAGTACCTTGGCAATTTAAGTCTCCTAAGTCGAGAGTCGATCCTCCATACTAGTTGTAACCGGGGAATCCCAAGCTGCATCACTAGTCTAACTAGTCACCTAAAGCGTAGTCGACTGTCCGTCCATAATCTGCATCAAGAAGCATGCTCTGAATCAGCCTCGGTGTATATACGTATATCATATATATAATGAAAATATAACACGTATATAAACCTTATATCTACCCGCCTCACATCAGTTCCCAACTAAAGTTCAAAGGCAATAATTTCGAGTTTCTACGACTAAAGTTTATTCATTAAATTTTATGCACTTTCATTTTTACATTCCTAAGTTCCTCGAACTTTGGCTCTAATACCAACTGTAGCGGCCATTCCGCCCCAGAGTGACGTGTCTCCGTGTATTCCTTGCCCGATGGGGCCCAACTACACCTGTCCGGCACCTGCCCGTCCACCTCTTGTTTCAAAATTCATGTACACGTGTGTTTTATCAAATTAGTTAATGCATTATCAGTATTTTCGTAACTTATTCTCTTTAAGTATTTAAAATTTTATTATAATGTCTAACCATACTAGTGGGTTGTATCTTACAGGTTAACATATATCAGCGAAAGTCTTAATTGATACAATTAGAATAAGTAACTAGCATGGTAAACATTATTTATAAGAGCAAATCCTACCGTGAGAAACCTGGAAAAGTACTCTGTATATAAGCGACGGTACCATAAACAGGTATATATACATGTACTGTGTCATCTCAAATCCCTGATACCCAAAAATAATACTAAATATCAAAATAAGCACGTACTAGTTGGTCCTCGACGGCGGGCAATCAGATGTAGTCGTCTAGGATCCCCTTACCCCTACTAGTACTAGGATGTGCACTCAATCATCACAAAAAAATAGATAACGAGTACAGTAAGTAAAATCCCAAGGAAACCCGCTGAGCATTCGCATGATATAGTAAAGGAAATGCAAGAAATATTGTCAAGTAAACATGCAGAATATAAACACGGACAACTGTAAATGGCTCATCGCATCAAAATAACAGGTAAGCTATCAAATGTGTGTGCTTGCTCCAGATGGACTAGACTATACTTCAGGTCACCAAGTTCCCACCAGTGGTCGCGCCCAACAGGCCCAACACTTGGTCCCTCGCGGTGTTGGCCAGATCCACTAAGTCATCGACATGTGCACCAAGGGCAAGCTCAGGTTAACGTTCACTGAGGGCTGGGTCACACGTGCTACAACCTAGTGCATCATGAACACACAACTAGGAAATCTGAGTGAGTACCCTAAACCCAAGTCCAAGTAACAGAATGGAATATTAAAATCAACAAGAAATTGATAAGAATGAAATTCAAAAACAATATCAAATACTCAGACATTTTCAATTGGGTTTTACAAACTTCAACCCGCTCTCCAACCTCCCTAGACTCCCGTATCAGACCCAACAAGCTCCCTGACACCGAGCTACGGTCCACTAAGTCATTGAAGCCCAATTTTATAAATTTAGGTTCTTTATAAGTGCTTAGACATGTATTAAGATGACAATCACCAAAACAACCCTTAAATTCATAGTTTATATGTCATTAGCGCGCTAGGTGAAGTTAGCATACTAATGGATCTACCTAGAGCGCTAAGTGAAGTTAGCGCACTAGGGAACACTACAAAAAATAGCCGATCAGAAACGGAGATTTCCGTTGCTGATTAGCATAAATTTCGTCTCTAATTCAATTCTGCAACGAACATAGACGGAATCTATTTCGTCTCTAAAATTGTCGTCGCTAATTTAGTCAGCAACGGAAATGTGTTTCCATTGCTGATTAGAGACGGATTTAGAAATGAAACAAAAACGAAACAAAAATGGACATTCTTCCAAAGTGAATGGTTTTGCTTGCATTCTGATGCTAATCCGTCCCTAATTTGCAACGGATTAGCAACGGAATTTATGAATTTCGTTGCTAATCCATTGTAAATTAGAGACGGATTAGCAACGAACTCATAAATTATGTTGCTAATCCGTTGCAAATTAGAGACGGATTAGCAACGGACTTAACGAATTCCGTTGCTAATCCGTAGCAAATTAGAGACGGATTAGCAACTGAATTCATAAATTTCATTGCTAATCCGTCTCTATTCCATTTCTAAACTCTGTTTACCCAATTTTTTCATGTTATTTCTTCACAAATTAGAGATGGATTAGCAACGAAATTTATAAATTATGTTGCTAATCCGTCTCTATTCCGTTTCTATGCCTAGTTTTTTTTTAAAATACTCACAAGAATCAAATTGGTTCTCTGAAACTTCTAAAACTGAAAATAACAACAGGACCTGCTTCATCGCCTGCACCCCCTCCAACAACTCCTTGGGGGTGCTAACATCCCCAAAAAAAGCAGAATTTCACATACATACACTAATCAACAATATATATCAACAACAAAGATTCAAATGAGAAAAAACATACAATTCGATATTAAAAAAGATTTATATATTCACAAAACATAGTCAAGTATAATAAATGTCTAAGATACCTAAGTATCCATAAAAAAACTACCATTCTCATTGTTCTACAACAACCATAAAAATACCTAGGTATCATAAAGTTGCTTTATCCCTCGTTGTGTTAGCACCTGGGATGTGCGAGCATTAGGATCTGCGTATCTTCTTTTCTTTCTCCCTAACGACCCGAGACCCTAGACACGTCCTTTGGGACACTCACCCTCCACCTTGAGTACACCGCCTCATCATCCACCGGCTGGTCCAGTGTAGTCTTGGTCAGCTCCTGACGTCTCCTTTGGAGCTTAGCCTGCATGGATCAACAATAAGCAACTAAAATGATATGCTTGTAAGTAAAGTTACTCCTATTTAGCCCGTAATTCTATACTTACATAGAACCGCTCCGATCTAGTATCGATGAATGTCACACTGTCGTGGTTTACAGTGTGGAGATGCAAATACAATTCATTCACGGTAGGTGGCGTCTCGAATGTATCAGTCTGCACACAAATGTTATAAAAATGTTAAATATGAGGACATCCATTAATCAAATTTGTTGACGTAAGATGCATGGATCAAACTCTTCCATTACCCTTGATTTAGTTAACTTGGGACGCATTAATTAGTTATGATCTAAAAGATTTGAAAATGAAGCCATTAGTTAGCATGGATCAACTAGTTTAATTATAAGATCAAACAATGGCGGCTACCACAGACTTCACAATTTACACAAGTTGAAACAATTCTCTCCTACGCACATCTACAAGTGTACAAACTTAGTTATTAGCAAGGAAGTGCTAGTACGAAACATATTAAGATTGCTAGAACTAAGTGTGTATGCACAAATTAAAGTAGAGATTGTCTTTAGTGAATTTGGTGCAACATACAACAACAACAAAACTTGAATCCCAAATATATATACATACCTAATTAAAGGGAAAAACTAGTAACTAGTTGATTTCATGAAATTAACGACTTATTAATTAATCCACAATAAGAAAAGAATCGAGTGTTTAAACAAGAAGGATATTTTAGCCTTCTTAAACCAAATAAGAACAAAGCACAATAGAAACTAACTGATCTCAAAAATAAGAATGTCTTAGCAACAAACAAACATGGGATATTTTAGCCTTGATAAAACTAATTGATCTCAAAAATAAGAACACTACAACAAAATAAGAAAAATGCAAAAATAGAATCAATGTCAAACTAATTTTTTCGTCCATTACTCTATTGTCATGTAATTATTTTTTTCCAACAATTCAGTTATTGAACTGTTGAACTTTTTTTCTAGTGTTTGGTTCAACCAACCATCACCCCATCATCAATAATTCACCAACAATAAATTACCAAGTTTTTGCTAAGTTTGTGAAATCAATCGTATGAAAGGAACTCGACTCAAAGAGGCTACACAACTTGGCAATTATGCAACCGATTAGATGCCAAAATGAAGAAAAGAGATTGGAACTTGGGACCCATTAGTTGTTCACTCTTACCTCCCTAAGGTTAGAGACTTAGAGACTTAGTTGTTCACTCGTACCTCCTTAAGGTTAGAGGTTCAAATCTCTTGACGTTTTAAGTGAAATAGTCAGATCAACTCAAAGAGTAATCCTAGTTTCTAGAACCCTAGCTAGTAGTAGAAAATATATAATTGAAGGTGATATTCATCTATAACTACTCTTTGGGTTGTTTTATCTATACAAATGCATATATACATATCTATGTTGCTTTGGTTTGTTTTAGTTAGTTCGATTCAGTAGAATCTAAACTTACTGTGCATAAAAGAATTAATGAATGTACATTTATTTTTTTTCTTCATATTTGAAACAAGTAATGTAATGCACTCTTACTCTTAGCACATGTAACAATACACTAACAACAACAACAACAACAACAACAACAACAACAACAACAACAACAACAACAACAACAACAACAACAACAACAACAACAACAACAACAACAACAAAAACAAGACCAATAATTCCTTCAACAGCAATCACAGCCATAACAGTCAAATAATAACAAGAGGAAGACCTTGGATGAAGCGCTATCATTGAGAGGACAAAACCAAGATACAGTGGAATTACAACACGTGGTCTTATCTCTAGTGATCACCATAATCACTTATTAATTAATTTCGTGGGCTTCTAATAGTTGCCTCTAGCATGCTTGTAATTAACCAATCATGCAGTTAGCGGAATAATGATTTAGTATGTTGTTATTGCCTTATTGGTGTCATTGGGGGGTTTTGTCCCAAATTTAAAGATGTATTTTTGTTCGAGAATTAAACTAAAGCCATTATTACAACTAGTCTCTCACTCTTTCAATACTTTGACTAGGCATAATACAAAATCTTACAATAAGCATTCATAAGTGTGCCACCCCAAGACAATTTTACTTCAAAGAAGGCTTTATTTTTATGTGTTGGGTATAAATAATAGTCCGACGAAGAAAAAATAATAGCCTATAGGTTTAGAGTAAAAACTCTAGCTTAGTTTGACGTACATTTTGAATAGCTCATTACCGAGTTTTTTTTATAAGCTAAACTCTACACATAAAAATTAGTCTCTCTACATTATTCAGACTTCTACTAGGACTTACACATACAAATCTTTACATCATGTCATGTGCGGCTAAACAATTTTTATTTCAAAAACTTTTTTCTTCTTTTGAATTCACTTAAAAAACTAATCTATGTTCTTGAAGCCTACTGATAAGTTGAGAAGAAAGGCGTAGGCTGGACCTATAAATGAAATTTTAGAGAAACACCCATTCTCAAATTCAAGCCAACTGATAAACAATTAAAATGTGCATATAGAATTCAACACCAACACTAAAAGGTCATCCAAATAGACTAAAGAGACATGAATAAGGTTCCAATGACCTCTTTGTACGATCAAAAAAATAAACCCTTAAACAACAATCACTGATTAAAATGTGCAGTTATAAGCTCACTAGATTCAGTTTTTTGTGAAATAAAGCACACTACCACTGGAAAAAACAACAAACCATGATCTCTAGTGAACACGATAAAAAAAGTCTCTGTTGATCGTCAAGATTGATCAAAAAAATAAACCATGATCATCAACATCGATAAAAAACAAACGAATTAACAATCACGACTAATTAGCAACACAAGCAACAACAATAATAGCAACACAAGAAGAAGAAACATAGAAAGTCAAAGAAAACATTGTAGAGATACATGTCCAAGAAGGGAACAAGAGAGAAAAAAGAGCTTGAACACGAGGAAAGAAGACGCAAAGACCCCTCCGCGACATCAACCTCGCATTTGGACTAAATTTCCTCTTTTAAAGCCCCATCACTCACCTGGCTTTGTTCATACACGATCAATACAATACTAGTCTGCTTCGTTCTCTCATTTTCTTGATCATAAATCTTTGACTCACTTGTGCAAACCTGAGTCTTGATCTAAATCCTTTACTCCCAATTAATAAAAACTAGTTTAGAGGAAGACCTAGTTCTTGAGATCTCATTTCTCCCAAATCTCAGAATTCAACTGTTTCTTTGGGTTATTTCATCAAACACTATGAATAAAATGTTCAAGAACCAACTAATTGGTCTCTTATTGGTTGTTTTTGCGAGTTTCTCGTTGTTTCTCTCAGCTAGTGTTCAGACTTGTAGGAGTACAACGTTTGCCAATAGAATTTACAGTGCTTGCAATGATATTCCCGTGTTGAACTCGTTCTTAAGAAAAATGTATGTTTGTGGATTGAATGTAATACTCCTAATCTCAGGAGAAATGTGTCTAACTTCATGTATGTTTGTGGCTTTTGTTCCTTTTATTGATTTCTACTTTCTTAAGACCTAGCTCGGTACATGACTGATACCAAACAGAGTAAGATACTTGGTCATAAAAATAAAAGCAACAAGGAGTTCAAGAAATCATAAATCATAAGTTATAAGCGACATACAAATATCACATAAGATCAAAGCTCCTATTATTTCATTTTCAACAAATACATATACCAATGACGGCCAATAGGTACATACATATACCAAAGCATTAAGGATAGTATTTTTGTAACAAACTAAGTTATAAGGAAGTACCTTAAAAGAGAGAGAATGGATGGAATGTTGGAGAGCGTCCACCCCAATCTACCGAAACTGAAAGAGAATGAGGAATCGGAGTAGCCTTCTCGGGGGGAACTCCAAAATGCACCTGAGAAAAGCAGGCAAATGAGACATTATTAAACTCGATAGTAGATTGGAAGCGAATGAGAGAAATGGTGGATTTGAAGAAACATAGAAAGTAATAACAACTATACATAGAAAGTAATAACTCTCTCTAAAGTTTTTACTTCTAGAATCTTCTTTGGAAATCGAGGAGGCTAGGAACCTATTTTTTAATTTCTTTACTATTGACTTTGCTTTGGTCCTTTGCCAATTAAAAATATATATAGGTAGAGAGTACTAGAGATAATAAGGAACAAGAAAGAAACTCAACTCATATTAAACATTAAATACAACAACATAGTCAATACATGAAGTTCCTTAGGGAGACCCAATTTTCATTCAATTCAAACAAAGACAAAAAAGACAACAAGTCCTTACAAACACTGAAACAAAACAGAAACAACACACACACTACTGACTTTGCTTTAGTCCTTTGACAATCAAGATCAAAGCATTAACAACATTCTGGAGATTGTAATAGGTGCAATGAGATCAACATAGAGCTTTTAGCATCAAAACAAGAAGAATTGAACTCCCTCTCCCATGGGTATAGTTACAAATAAGCATCTCGTTTTCCATATATCATTCCTTTTAAAAGAAACTACTTATAAATAGAGCCATATATCTAAATGGAAAAGCAAGATTGCGCAAATAGGTTGATCCTAGCAACATCCATCACAGGGTAAAACGTTTTGTGTTGGTATCACTAAAATTCACATTCCAAAGATTGACAAGATATAAAAAAACTCACAATTGTCAATTACTTAGAAAACTATAAGAAAGTTATATATAGCCTCTTTTGAAAATAATGGGACATTTTCAGGGTAATGCATGTTTAATGCAACAATATAATAGTGTAATTGAGAGAATTGCAGGGGTGTTCATATGGGTCTTTATCATACGGTACCTTGACAAAAGATGCATTCCTATAACACTTAAATGTAGTTACACATATAATTTTAAATTTCTACCATTTCACTCCTTAACAAGTAAAGCAATGACGTAGAGCAATATCATGTCAAAGAGACTTACAAGTTCCACTTTAAAATTTTAAAGATTATTTACAAATTCATAGTCATATAAAGTTATAAACCAAACATTTTCCCTAACTTATTTTTTCCCTCCAAGTTCCAATTAAAGAGAACCCTAACTTTGCAGCACTATTCAAAGTATCCATGTTTTCTTTGGTTTCGAGGCTACATTTCTCCGTTGTTCCTAACCGAACTCATTGCGTGAATAGATGCATAAACCACTTGGAGCTCTTACACTACATATCAAACTACCTCCAAAATAAATCTCGCATACGACATTCTTATAATTGCGGGGATCCAACAAGCTTGTTAACATAAGCCTTGATGTATATTAAACCGATAAAAAATGTTCACTACAACCTGTTAAGTACCCATCAAAGCAACAACAAATTATAACCAACTGAACCACACAAACTCATCGAAATCTCACAAACTAGTGAGAGAGAAGAAAAATCAAAAAAAAGTATTCAAATGGAGGGATTATCTTACCTGGGCATCCAATGAAATCTCCAAAAACAAGAAAACCATAATACCAATTAAAACTTAAACAAATTTTCACCAACTGAACCACAAAAAGTGATCGAAATCTTACAAACTAGAGAGAAACAAGGGAAAATCCAAAAAAAGGGTATGTCAATGAAGAGATTATCTCACCTGGGTGTCCAATGTACGACGACGAGGGACAGAGTAGACGACAACGACGAACAGCTCAGATGACGACGAGGGCTTTAGAGGCAGCGACGGCAGACGGCGAGGGCTTCAGAGGTAGTGACGGCATAAGCGAGGGCTTCAGAGGCAGCGACGGCAGACGGCACGACCTCCGGCAGACACCACGAAAACTCGTCGTCTCAATCGCAAAGCCAGACAACAACTCAACCCCCCAACCACCAAAGCCGTGACTGGCCTCAACGGTGAAGAGAGGAGTTGACGACGGTGCAGATATCAGTGACTCGCCTCGATGGTGTAGTGATTTCAGGGTTTGGGAGAGAGAGTTCGGTAAGAGAGAGAGTAGACGGTGCAGAGATCAGTTGAGAGAAAGAGTTGACGGTGAATCAAAAATTTTGGGTTTGGGAAGGAAGGGATCAGAGGTTCGACGAGGAAAATAAAGTGCGAGGAGGAGAGAGATGTGTGGTTTTTATCTTCCGTTCCCATTTTTCAATCGTCCGCATTGAAGCACGCACAAATCTCGAGACATAATGGACGGTTATAAAAAACTAAACTTTTGGTGGGAATGTTGGTGCCATTTTTTGAGACGGAATTTAATTTTGTCTCTATTCTGTCTCTATTTCCGTCTCTAATCTCTCTCTATTCCGTCTCTGAATTATTCCGTCTCAAACCATTTATTGTTAGCAACGAAATTAGATTCTGTTGCTAATTCCGTTTCTAAATAACCATTTTTTGTAGTGGAATCAGTCTAGCGCGCTATAGTTATTCATTTTGTAAAATAATTGTAAACCCAAAACGTTTAGCGCGCTAACGAGCCCAGTTAGTGGGTTAATTGCTCTCGATGACTGAATTCTCAAGTCGAGAATTATATCCTACCCCTCTCAATTAGCTACTCTAACCTGGTTTACATCCTCTCCATACATTATTAACTTCAAAGCAACAACTAGAACACTCTGGAACATGAAATTAGCCCAAATTTCTCTAAATCTCATGCATTCACTAAACTTTCCAATTCATTAAAAACATCAATTCTAGTTAAACCATTGGTAAATTCTCTATGAAAGTGATCTATAAACACGTAATTCATCAAGTTTTCACTAAAAATCAGAGGTATAATCATCAAACTCAAATTCACTAAAACATACCCAAAAATGGGTTCATTAAAAAGTATAGAAGATGAAGATGATGATTAACTTGGTTTGATCTCTTGAATTGGTCTCTAATGTGTTGAATTCCCAGCTTCAAGTTTCCCTTTCTCCTCTAGTTTTCTAGAATTCGCATGAGTTTTATGTTAGTAGTTTAATCAAGATCCCACTGACAATGCTATTTACATGTTTGGTCTTGATCAAGTGTTTTATGCGCATCTCGAGGACTATCTTATGGTCTCTATTCATGTTGTAACACATCACTTAATGACTCTAATAGCACACTCACTATCCTAGATTCACTCGCTAGGATCATCTCAATGCCCATCTAATGTCCACATTATTTAACTCAAACTAAAGGCTTATTATCATTTGATTGGATTATATTATATTAAGCCTCATTGAACCATATGGTTAGTATTTTATTTATCAAAATTGACCAAATCATGGTCCCACTAACCTTCGGCTACCAAATATCCGGTGCCCCTGCGTTTCGACACGCATTTCGAGGCGTGTCATAGTCTATTATTTAAATTTCCATATAATTTGCCTATGGTTACATTACCCATTTCAATTGAATTACTTAGTCATATTTTTGAGAGTTTGTCGAGTTTTTCTAGTGTACCCGTACTTCGCCTCTCGATACTCACATTGACACGCACTTCGAGGTGACTATTTGTCACACGCCCTCGCACAATATTGCTATTCAACGTACACGCATGCGATGTATTTACAAATAATTCCATAAAATCCATTGCAATTAAACAATACAACACACAATTTACTAGTGTACCTAGTTCGACGTGTGTCCTAGCCTACCCGCGACGTCCACGTGGATCCAAGCTAGCGTCCATGTCTGAAATCATGAAATAAATAACGGCATTAATAAAACAGGTCGTTACAGTTCTTCCCAACTAAATAAAATTTCTTCCCGAAATTTAACATAACCCAATGTCGTATCGTGAAATAACTGAAGGTGTCGCTCTCACTCGTCAACTTAAGCTCCCAGGTAATCCCCTTAGTCCTATGTTGCTGCCAACGAACTAGAACCTTAGAGAGCTCCCTGTTCCTGAGAATCAGAACTCTGCGGCTAACGATTTTTATCGGCCTCTCCTCATAAGTCACGTCAGGTTGAACCTCAATCTGCCCCAAATCAATAGTCGGTCTCGGCCCTGACCTAGCTAGTCTCAACATTGATATGTTAAATGTCGCAGCTAAATCAACAGATAACTCTAGGCGATATGCGACATTGCCCACTCTCTCCACGATCCTGAATGGTCCAATAAATCGCGTCGCCAGTTTCCCCTTAATACCAAACCTTCGTTGACTCTTCCAAGGGAAAACCTTCAGATATACCATGTTGCCCTCCTCATAGCTCAGACCCTCGAGATATTGATCCGCGTATTTTTTATGTCTATCATGTGTGGTTCGTAATCTCTAACGAATCTATCTAATCTTCTTTATGTGATCAACAACTATCTCAAGCCTAAAGGTCACTGTATATTTTGGCTTTGCCCAACGCGCAGGTGATCTACAAGGCCTCCCATACAGCGCTTCAAACAATGGCATATCAATACTCTCCGGATATCTGTTATAATATGCAAACTCACACAAAGGCAAATAATCATCCCACGAACCCCCAAACTGCAATATACAACCCCCGAGCACATCCTTTAAAATCTATATCAGTCGCTCTGACTATCCATTGGTCTGAGGATGATAAGCCGTACTAAATTGCAACCAGGTGCCAAATTGCTCCTGCATAGCCTCCTAGAGCCTCGAAGTCAACCTGGGATCTCTATCTAACGCAATAGAAATCGCCACCTCATGCAATATAATAATCTTCCGCTCGAACGATATGCTCAGTTATGGGAACGTGCATTTCATAGAAACTAGAATGAAGTGAGCTGATTTCGTTAGTCAGTCAATCACAACGCAAACTGCACCGTTACGCCTTGATGTCTCCGGTAGTCCACTGATGAAATCCATGGTGATGTACTCCCATTTCCACTGTGGAATGGGTAACACTGTAACAGTCCACCGGGTCTCCTGTGCTCAGCCTTCACCTGCTGGCAGATGATACAACTCTTGACGTACGCCCCTACGTCAGCCTTCATCCCTGGCCACTAGAATAGTTGCCTCAAATCATGGTACATCTTGGTACGACCAGGATGAACTGTGTAGTGAGACTAGTGTGCATCCCCCAAAATCCTGTCCCGTATCTCCTGATCTATAGGTGTCACAATCTCCCTCGGTGTCTCAAACATTGATATGTGGTCTCTACCCAATCAATGCACTTCGGGTCTCGAGCTAGACCACTGAACCGCTCATAAACCCATCAGGACTCTTACACTTGGCAACCCTTTTCAATCGATATGGTGAAACTCTCATCTGACAACAAAAGTGATGCTCAGCCGTAATCGACACCTTTGTCATGCACATACCTGTTGCCACTTGTAACAAGCCATACTAGTGTGTCATATGTAACAAAATAGTCTAACTATTAATCCCGCTCCTGATCAATGTGTCTGCTACGACGTTCGCTTTTCGAGATGATACTCAATAACGAAGTCGTAGTCCTTTAGCAACTCAAGCCATTTGGCACATATTCAGATCCCTTTGAGTGAAGATATATCGTAAACTCTGGTGATCTATATACAATATGAACCTTTCTCCATAAAGGAAGTGCCTTCACGCCTTTAGTGTAAAGATGACTGCTGCAAGATCCAAGTCGTGCACTAGATAATTCTCCTCATGGGGTCAAGATCATCTGGAAAGCTAAAGCAACTGGTCTACCCTCTTGCATCAATACACATCTAAGACCAATGCCTGACGCATTCGTATAAAATGTCAAAGTTTTGCCCGATTTTGGCAATGTCAGTACTGGTGTGGAAGTCGACATCATCTTCGGCTCAAAGAAAGCCTGCTCGCACTCCTCTTACCAATAAAAAATAACATCTTTCTAGGTCAGTCTTGTCATCGGCGTTGCGATCGAGGAAAAATCATGCAGGAATCACCGGTAGTATCCTACTAGATCAAGAAAACTTTGAATATCAACAACAGGCTCAGTGTCCTCCACTCAATGATAGCCTGAATTTATACTGATACCAATTGTGGCAACCCTACCGCCTTGGGGTGACATGTCTTCGTATATCCTTGCCTGGTGGGGCCCAACTACACGTGTCTGGCACCTACCCATTCTCCTTTTGTTTCAAAATTCATGTTCATGTGTGTTTTATCAAATTAGTTAATGGATTATTAGTATTTTCTTAACTTATTCTCTTTAGGTATTTAAAAGTTTTTTATAATGCCTAACCATTCTAGTGGGTTTTATCTTACAGGTTAACATATATCAGCGGAAGCCTTAATTTATATAATTAGAATAAGTAACTAGCATGGTAAACAATATTTATAAGAGCAAATCCTACTATGGAAAACCCAAAAAAAAGTACTATGTATATAAACAACAATATCATAAACAAGGTATATATACATGTACTTAGGGGTGGGCAAACCGCGACCAAACCGAGGGTCTACGGTTTAGTGATTTTCCAAACCACCACCAAACCGCGAACCACTAAAACCGCAACCAAACCGAACCGCGGTTTGCGCGGTTTGGTCGGTTTGGTTGCGGTTTTGGTGTGAGGCAGCGGCGAGGCAGCGGTGCGAGGCAACGATGCGAGGCGGCGCGCAGCGGCGGCGGTGAGACGGTGAGTGAGGAGGATGAAGGGCGGCGGTGCGGCTGCAGTGAGGGCACTCCGCGACGGGCCGACGGCGGCGGTGAGAGTGCTCGAGAGGTGGCCCGCAGCAAGGCGGGAGTGAAAGGAGAGACGGCGGCGGCGGGGAGAGTGGAGCCGGCGGGAGTGAGAGGAGAGAGAGAGGCGGGAGTGAGAGGAGAGAGAGAGACGGTGAGAGAGAGAGAGAGCCGGCGGTGAGAGGACGAAGGAGCCGGCGGTGAGAGGAGAGAGGAGCCGGCGGTGAGAGGACGGGAGTGAGGAGCATCGGTGAGAGGGAACCTAACGGGGAGTGAATGAGAGGAAGAGGAAGATAGATTGTTTTTTTTTTTTTTTTTACCTTTTACTTTTAGGGTTTTTGGTTTGTATTTACCAAAATGCCTTCGGTTTGGTTAAACCGCGGTTTTCCCAAAATGAAAACCGCGACCAAACCGTGATTCTACGGTTTGGTCGTTTTTCAAACCGCGACCAAACCGCGAGTTTTAAAAACCAGACCAAACCGTGCGGTTTGGTCGGTTTGGGCGGTTTGGGCGGTTTTTCGAAAACTGCTGCCCACCCCTACATGTATTGTGTCATCTCAAGACCTCAATACCCAAAAATAATACAAAATATCAAAATAAGCACGTACTACTAGGTCCTCAATGGCTGGCAATCAGATGTAGTCGCCTGCACTCAATCATCACAAAAAGAAAGATGACGAGTACAATAAGTAAAATCCCAAGGAAACCCTCTTAGCATTCGCATGATAAAATAAAGGAAATGCAAGAAATACTGTCAAGTCAACATGCGGAATGTAAACACAGACAATTGTAAATGGTTCATCAAATGAATAAATAACATCTAAGCTATCAAATGTATGTGCTTGCTCCAGATGGACTAGACTGTACGTCAGGTCACCAAGTTCCCACCAGTGGTCGCGCCCAACTGGCTCGACACTTGGTCCCTCACGGTGGTGGCCAAATACGCTGATATATGTTAACCTGTAAGATACAACCCACTAGTATGGTTAGGCAATATAATAAACTTTTAAATACTTACAGAGAATAAGTTAAAAAAAAACTAACCATCCACTAAATAATTTGATAAAACACACGTGGACATGAATTTTGAAACAAGAGGTGGACATGCAGGTGTCGGATACATGTAGTTGGGTCCCACCGGGCAAGGAATACACAGAGACATGTCACTCCGGAGTGACAAGGCCGCCATAATTGGTATCAGAGCTAATTGTGGCGGCCCTACCCTCCCGGGGTGACATGTCTTCGTGAAAGAGACTCGACTGAAACTTCAGAAACTCTCTCAACATCTTCGCCTCTAGAGCCAAGACGAATCCCGATGTACTAGCAGTAGAAGTGGTAACAGTGAAATGATTCGTAGTCGTGGGTGGAGGTGTAGTCGACATCTCTAATCGAACAACTACTGCGATAGCTCTCTCTAGTTGTATCTCCGTTGCTACCCTCTCAACAAGTGTCTGGGGATCAACCTGGGCGACGATAGTCCCTGTAGGTACACTAACTACTACTGACTCTCTAGGTGTTGCTACCGCTGCAGCAAGTACTATCAATGTTGCAGTCTGATCTCATAACAGGCGTAGTACCTCGACCATCTAAGTCTCCTGAACCGAGTGTCGATTCTTCATACTAGTTGTAATCGAGGAATCCCAAACTACATTACTAGTCTAACCAGTCACCTGAGGCGTAGTTGAATGTCTGTCCATAATCTGCATCGAGACGCGTGCTCTAAATCAGCCTCGGTGTATATAGGTATATCATATATAAAATGAAAATATAACACGTATATAAACCCTATCTTTACCTGCCTCACATCACTTCCAAACTAAAGTTTTAAGGCAATAACTTTGGGTTTCCAAAACTAAAGTTTATTTATTAGATTTTATGCTCTTTCATTTTTACTTTCCCAAGTTCCTCAAACTTTGTCTCTAATACCAACTATGGCGGCCTTGCCACCCCGTGGTGACATGTCTCCGTGTATTCTTTGCCCGGTGGGGCCCAATTACACGTGTACAACACCAGCCCAAACACCTCTTGTTTCAAATTTCATGTCCACGTGTGTTTTATCAAATTAGTTAGTGGATTATCAGTATTTTCTTAACTTATTTTCATTAAGTATTTAAAAGTTTATTATAATGTCTAACCATACTAATGGGTTGTATCATACAGGTTAACATATATCAGAGAAAGCCTTAATTGATACAATTAGAATAAGTAACTAGCATGGTAAACATTATTTATAAGAGTAAATCCTACTTTGGAAAACCTGAAAAAGTACTTTGTATATAAGCGACAATACCATAACAAGGTTTATATATACATGTACTATGCCATCTCAAGTCCCCAATACCTAAAAATAATACAAAATATCAAAATAAGCACGTACTAGTAGGTCCTCGACAGTGGGCAATTAAATGTACTCGCTTAGGATCCCCTTGCCCCTACTAGTACTAGGATCTACACTCAATCATCTCAAAAAGAAAGATGACGAGTATAGTAAGTAAAATCCCAAGGAACCCCTATGAGCATTTGTATAATAAAGTAAAGGAAATGCACGAAATATTGTCAAGTAAACATGCAGAATGTAAACACAGACAACTGTAAATGGCTCATCGCATGAATAAATAATAGCTAAGCTATCAAATGTATGTGCTTGCTCCAGATGGACTAGACTCTACTCCGGGTCACCAAGTTCCCACTAGTGGTCGCGCCCAACTGGCCCGACACTTGGTCCCTCGAGGTGCTGGCCAAATTCGGTGATATATGTCAACCTGTAAGATACAATCCACTAGTATGGTTAGACATTATAATTAACTTTTAAATACTTCAATAGATTAAGTTAAAAAAAATTGATAATCCACTAACTAATTTGATAAAACACACGTGGACATGATTTTTGAAACAAGAGGTTGACAGGCAAGTGCCGAACACGTGTAGTTTGGCCCTACCGGACATGGAATACACAGAGACATGTCACCCTGGGGCGATAAGACCACCACAATTGGTATCAGAGCTAATTGTGGCGGCCCTACCGCCTCGAGGTGACGTGTCTCCATGAAAGAAACTCGGTTGAAACTTCAGAAACTCTCTCAACATCTTCGCCTCTCGAGCCAAAACAAGTCCTTATGTAGTAGGAGTTGTAGTGGTAGCAGTCAAATGATCCGTAGTCCTAGGTGGAGGCGTAGGAGTTGGCGTCCCCAATGGAACAACTACTGCGATAGCTCTCTCTTGTTGTGTCTCCGCTGCTACCCTCTCAACGAGTGTCTGGGGAACAACCTAGGTGAAGGCAGTCCCCATAGGTACAGTAACTACTACTGACTTTATAGGTGCTTCTACCGCTGCAACAAGTGCTATCAATGTTGCAGTCTGATCTCCTAACAGGCGTAGTACCTTGTCCATCTGAGTCTCATGAGCTGAGTGTCGATCCTCCATCCTAGCAATAACCTAGAAGTCCCAAGCTGCATTACTAGTTTGACCAGTCACCTGAGGCGTAGTCGAATGTCTATCCATGATCTGCATCGAGACGTGTGCTTCGGATTAACCTCGGTGTATATACGTATATCATATTTATAAAATGAAAATATAACACGCATATAAACCATATCTCTACCTGCCTCACATCACTTCCCAACTAAAGCTCTGAGGCAATAACTTCGGGTTTCCACAACTAAAGTTTATTTATTAAATTTTATGCTCTTTCATTTTTACATTCCTAAGTGCCTTGAGCTATGTCTCTAATACCAACTATGGTGGCTTTGCCGCCCGTGGTGACATGTCTCCGTGTATTCCTTGCCCGGTGATGCCTAACTACACGTGTTCGGCACCTGCCCGTCCACCTCTTGTTTCAAATTTCATGTCCACGTGTGTTTTATCAAATTAGTTAGTGGATTATCAGTATTTTCTTCACTTATTCTCTTTAAGTATTTAAAAGTTTATCATAATACCTAACCATACTAGTGGGTTGTATCTTACAGTTAACATATATCAGCAGAAGCCTTAATTGATACAATTAGAATAAGTAACTAGCATGGTAAACATTATTTATAAGAGCAAATCCTACTGCGAAAAACCCGAAAAAAGTACTTTGTATATAAGTGACAATACCGTAAAAATGGTGTATATACATGTACTGTGTCATCTCAAGTCCCAAATACCTAAAAATAATACAAAATATCAAAATAAGCACGTACTAGTAGGTCCTCGATGCCGGGCAATCAGATGTAATCGCCAAGGATCCCCTTGCCCCTACTAGTACTAGGATCTGCACTTAATCATCGGAAAAAGACAGATGACGAGTACAGTAAGTAAAATCCTAAGGAACCCTTATGAGCATTTGCATAATAAAGTAAAGGAAATGCAAGAAATATTGTTAAGTAAACATGTGGAATATAAACACAGACAACTGTAAATGGCTCATTGCATGAATAAATAACAGCTAAGCTATCAAATGTATATGCTTGTTCCATATGGACTAGACTGTACTTCAGGTCACCAAGTTCCCACCAGTGGTCGTGCCCAACTGGCCCAACCCTTGGTCCCTCGAGGAGCTGACCAAATTCGTTGATATATGTTAACCTGTAATATACAATCCACTAGTATGGTTATACATTATAATAAACTTTTAAATACTTCGAGAGAATAAGTTAAAAAAAATGATAATCCACTAACTAATTTGATAAAACACACGTGGACATGATTTTGAAATAAGAGGTTGACATGCAAGTACCGAACACGTGTAGTTTGGCCCCATTGGGCAAGGAATACACAAAGCCACGTCACCCTGGGGCGGCAAGACTGCCAATTGGTATCAGAGCTAATTGTGGCGGCCCTACCGCCCCGAGGTGACATGTCTCCATGAAAGAAACTTGGCTGAAACTTCAGAAAATCTCTCAACATCTTCGCCTCTCGAGCCAAGATAAATCCCGATGTAGTAGCAGTTGTAGTGGTAACAGTCAAATGATCTGTAGTCGTGGGTAGAGGCGTAGGAGTTGGCGTCTCTAATGGAACAACTACTGCGATAGCTCTCTATTGTTGTGTCTCCACTGCTACCCTCTCAACGAGTGTATGAGGAACAACTTGGGTGACGGCAGTCCCCATAGGTACAGTAACTACTACTGACTCTCTAGGTGATGCTACCGCTGCAGCAAGTGATATCAATGTTGCAGTCTGATCTCGTAACAAGCGTAGTACCTCGGCCATCTGAGTCTCATGAGCTGAGTGTCGATCCTCAATACTACCTTTAACCGGGGAATCCCAAGCTACATCACTAGTTTGACCAGTCACCTGAGGCGTAGTCGAATGTCTATTCATAATCTGCATCGAGACGTGTGCTTCGGATAAGCCTCGGTGTATATACATATATCATATTTTTAAAATGAAAATAAAACACGTATATAAGCCATATCTCTACTTGCCTCACATCACTTCCCAACTAAAGTTCTAAAGCAATAACTTCGGGTTTCCACAACTAAAATTTATTTATTAAATTTTATGCTCTTTCATTTTTACATTCCCAAGTGCCTCGAACTCTGTCTCTAATACCAACTGTGGCGGCTCTGCCCCCCGTGGTGACATGTCTCCGTGTATTCCTTGCCCGGTGAGGCCCAACTACACATGTTCGGCACCTGCCCGTCCACCTCTTGTTTTAAATCTAATGTCCACGTGTGTTTTATCAAATTAGTTAGTGGATTATCAGTATTTTCTTTACTAATTCTCTTTAAGTATTTAAAAGTTTATCATAATACCTAACCATACTAGTGGGTTGTATCTTACAGGTTAACATATATCAGCGGAAGCCTTAATTGATACAATTAGAATAAGTAACTAGCATGGTAAACATTATTTATAAGAGCAAATCCTACTGTGGAAAGACCGAAAAAGTACTTTGTATATAAGCGACAATACCGTAAATAAGGTATATATACATGTACTGTGTCATCTCAAGTCCCCAATACCTAAAAATAATACAAAATATCAAAATAAGCATGTACTAGTAGGTCCTCGATGGCGGGCAATCAGATGTAATCGCCTATGATCCCCTTGCCCTACTAGTACTAGGATCTTCACTCAATCATCACAAAAAGACAGATAATGAGTATTGTAAGTAAAATCGTAAGGAACCCCTCTAAGCATTCGCATAATAAAGTAAAGGAAATGCAAGAAATATTGTTAAGTAAACATGTGGAATATAAACACAGACAACTGTGAATGGCTCATCGCATGAATAAATAACAACAAAAGCTATCAAATGTATGTGCTTGCTCCAAATGGACTAGACTGTACTTCAGGTCACCAAGTTCTCATTAGTGGTCGCGCCCAACTGGGCCGGCACTTGGTTTCTCGCGGTGCTGGCCAAATCCGCTGATATATGTTAACTTGTAAGATACAATCCACTAGTATGGTTAGACATTATAATAAACATTTCAATACTTAAAGAGAATAAGTTAAAAAAAAAACCGATAATCCACTAACTAATTTGATAAAACACACGTGGACATGAATTTTGAAACAAGAGGTTGATCGGCAAGTGCCAGACACGTGTAGTTTGGCCCCACCTAGCAAGGAATACATGGAGACACGTCACCCCATGGCAACAAGGTCGCCACAATTGGTATCAGAGCTAATTGTGGAGGCCTTACCGCCCCGAGGTGAAGTGTCTCCGTGAAAGAAACTCGGCTGAAACTTCAGAAACTCTCTCAACATCTTCGCCTCTGGAGCCAAGACGAATCTCGATGTAGTAGCAGTAGTAGTGGTAGCAATCAAATGATCCGTAGTCGTGGGTGGAGGCGTAGGAGTCAGTGTCTCTAATGGAAAAAATACTGCGATGGATCTCTCTGGTTGTGTCTCCGCTGCTACCCTCTGAACAGGTGTCTAAGGAATAACCCGGGCGACTGCAGTCCCCGTAGGTACAATAACTACTACTGACTCTTTAGGTGTTGCTACCGCTGCAGCAAGTGTTATCAATGCGTAGTCTGATCTAGTAAAAGGCGTAGTGCATCGGCCATCTGAGTCTCATGAGCTGAGTGTCGATCCTCCATATTAGCTGTAACCGGGGAATCCCAAGCTGCATCACTAGTCTGACCAGTCACCTGAGGCGTACTCGAATGTCTGTCCATAATCTGCATCGAGATGCGTACTCCGAATCAGCCTCGCTGTATATACGTATATCATATATATATATAAATATATAACACGTATATAAACCATATCTTTACCGGCCTCACATCACTTCCCAACTAAAGTTCTAAGGCGATAACTTCAGGTTTCCACAACTAAAGTTTATTTATTAAATTTTATGCTCTTTCATTGTTACATTCCCAAGTGCCTCGAACTCTGTCTCTGATACCAACTGTGGTGGCCCCGCCACCCCGTGTTGACATGTCTCCATGTATTCCTTGCCCGGTGAGGCACAACTACACGTGTCCGACACTTGCCCATCCACCTCTTGTTTCAAATTTCATGTCCACGTGTGTTTTATCAAATTAATTAGTGGATTATCAGTATTTTCTTAACTTATTCTCTTTAAGTATTTAAAATTTTATTATCATACCAAACCATACTAGTGGGTTGTTTCTTACAGGTTAACATATATAAGTGGAAGCCTTAATTGATACAATTAGAATAAGTAACTGGTATGGTAAACATTATTTATAAGAGCAAATCTTACTGTGGAAAACCCAAAAAAGTACTTTGTATATAAGCGACAATACCATAAACAAGGTATATATACATGTACTGTGTCATCTCAAATCTCCAATACCCAAAAATAATATAAAATATAAAAATAAGCACGTACTAGTAGGTCCTCGACGGCGGGCAATCAGATGTAGTCGCCTAGGATCCCCTTGCCCCTACTGGTACTAGGATCTGCACTCAATCTTCACAAAAGATAGATAACGAGTACAATAACTAAAACCCCAAGGAACCCCTTTGAGCATTCGCATAATAAAGTAAAGGAAATGCAAGAAATACTATTAAGTAAACATGCAGAATGTAAACACAAACAACTATAAATGGCTCATCGCATGAATAAATAACAGCTAAGCTATCAAATGTGTGTACTTGCTCCAGATGGACTAGACTGTACTTCAGGTCACCAAGTTCCCACCAGTGGTCGTGCCCAACAGGCCCGACACTTGGTCCCTCATGGTGCTGGCCAAATCCTCTAAGTCACCGACGCGTGCACCAAAAGCAAGCTCAGGTTAATGTTCACTGATTGTCAGGTCGCACGTGCTACAGCCTAGTGCATCATGAACACACAACCAAGAAATTAGGGGGAGTACCCTCAACCCACTTCCAAGTAACAGAATGGAATATTAAAATCAACAAGGAATTGATATGAATGATATTCAAAAATAGTATCAAATACTCAGAGGTTTGCAGTTGGTTTACAGACCTTAACCCGCTCTCTGACCTCCCCAGACTTTCATATCCAACCCGACAAGCTCCCCGACACCGAGCTACAGTCCACTAAGTCTCTGAAGTCCAATTTTATAAGTTTAGTTTTTTTTATAAGTGTTTAGATATGTATTAAGTTGATAATCACCAAAACAACCCTTAAATTCATAGTTTATCTGTCAGTAGCGCGCTAATAGGTCTACCTAGCGTGCTAAATAAAGTTAGCGCGCAAGGGAGTCTAACTAGCGCGCTACTGTTCTTCATTTTGAAAAATAGTTGCAAACCCAGAACGATTAGCGCTAACTAGCCCAGTTAGCGTGCTAATTTCCTTTTGTGACAGAATTCTCAAGTCGAGAATTCTGTCCTACCCCTCTCAATTAGCTACTCTAACCTGGTTTACATCCTCTCCATACATTATTAACTTCAAAGCAACAACTAGAACACTTCAAAACATGAAATTAACCCAAATTTCTATAAATCTCATGCATTCACTAAACTTTCCAATTCATTAAAAACACCAATTCTAGTTAAACCATTGGTAAGTTCTCTATGAAAGTGATCTATAAACATGTAATTCATCAAGTTTTCACTAAAAATAGAGGTCTAATCATCAAACTCGAATTCATTAAAACATACCCAAAAATGGGTTCATTAAAGAGTATAGAAGATGAAGACGATGATTAACTTTGTTTGATCTCTTGAATTGGTCTCTAATGTGTTGAATTCCCAGCTTCAAGTTTCCCCTCTCTCATCTAGTTTTCTAGAATTTGCATGAGTTTTATGTTAGTTGTTTAATCAAGATCCCCTAACAATGTTATTTATATGTTTGGTCTTGATAAAGTGTGTTATGCGCATCTCGAGGACTATCTTGTGGTCTTCATGTTGTAACACATCACTTAATAACTTTAATAGCACACTCACTATCCTAGATTCACTCACTAGGATCATCTCAATGCCCATTTAAGGTCCATATTATTTAACTCAAACTATATGCTTATTATCATTTGATTGGATTATATTATATTATATTAATTCTCATTAAACCATATGGTTAGTGTTTTATATATCAAAATTAACCAATTCATGGTCCCACTAACCTTCGGCTACCCAATATCCCGCGCCCCTACGTCTCGACACGTATTTCGAGGCCCGCCATAGTCTATTATCTAAGGTCCATATTACCCATTTTAATTGAATTACTTAGTCATATTTATGTGAGTTTTTCAAGTTTTTCTAGTGTACCTATACTTCGCCTCTAGATACCCGCGTTGACATGCACTTCGAAGCGACTACCCGTCACACACCCTCGCACGATATCGCTATTCAACGTACACACATGCGATGTATTTACAAATAATTCCATAAAATGCATCGCAATTAAATAATACAACACACAATTTACTAGTGTATCTAGGTCAACGTGTGTCCTAGCCTACCCGCGACGTCCACATGGATCCGAGCTAGCATCCATTTCTGAAATTAGGAAATAAATAACGACGTTAATAAAATGGCCCGTTACACTATAAGCATGTAAGTATATACGTGGTTCCTATTTGATTTATCGATTACTGGTTGGTGTAGGTCAAGGTTTTCTCGTGACTATATAGATGTTTACTGATTAATGCTTTATTTATGAACTCGTTTAATTGGTATATGTTGTTTATTTATTTAACGCTACTGATTTTTTTGTCGTGTGTTGCTACATTCATGGGAATATGGCGTACTGTCGCCAGGTGTTATATTCACATGTCTCGTAGATTACTAGTTTTATTTCATGAATATTGTGTGGACTTCTTTAGGGATTTTACTCACTGGACTCGTCACTGTATTTGTTGGGTGACCGAGTGCAGATTTTTCGACGAGCAAGGGCAAGGGCAAGGAGGTACTGGGCGACTACCTTTGAGATTGTGGAGCCAGCTCGTGTGTGATATCGTTATGTATTTATTTTGCTTATGTTGGGTTTTGAGGATCATAGAACGCTGATTACATGTATATGAAACTTTTTTTATACTTATCTAGCCTAATATATACATGGTATCTTTTGTTGGGTTTTCCACCACTTAGGATTGTTTATTACTGCATAACTTACTTAATTTAAGACTTGCGCTGTAAACTTGTAATGTAACTTGATAAATTAATTGAATAGCTAACTAAATCATTAATGCATATGTAGAGATTAAATAGTGTGACTAGGGTTAGCTAGAAAAATGTAAGCAACCAGGTAGGGTGCAGGGCGTCACAGGTAAGACGGCCTAACGTGATAAGGATTGGTGACATGGAGTGTGGCATGTCGGGTCCCAAGGTTGCCTCGGGAATCGGGGTCGTCACAGATATGGCGGCTATCGTGGTGTCTATAGGCTGGCATCCATAAATGGGCGAAATGAATTATGGGAGGAACTAAGGGCCCTTTTCGGGATGTGTTCATCTATGTGGTGTTTAATGGGGGACTTTAACGTGGTAAGATTTGCTAGTGAGAAATGGAATAGTTCCAGAACTACATCAAGCATGATTTACTTTGATCAACTTATTCGAGAACTATAATTGTTGGATCTGCCCCTCATTAATTGGGATTTTACTTGGTTGAATGGGCGCACAACTCCCATTTGTGGGAGATTGGATCGTTACCTATATAAAAAGGAATGGGGAGATACTTTTATTAATGCAAGGCAGACAAGGGGCTTAAGGCTAACGTCTGACCACCATCCAATTTTTCTTGAAACGGGTCCAAGAAATGGTCCCATGCCTTTTCAATTCAAAAACACATGGTTACATCACAATAGTTTCAGGAGAAGTTTCTTTGACTGGTGGAGAAATACGGGGAAATATGAAGATATTATTTACAATTTTTTGGAGAAATTAAATATCATTAAGCATCATATCATATCATGGAACAAAGATGTTGTGGGGCATATTGGGCAACTAAAAGCTCAGGTGCGTCAAGTCTTGTTGGAGCTCGACAAAGTCGAAGCAAGTAGTAGGTGGGATGATTCACAAAGAGGGCTCAGAGACTTCAAGAAAGGAGAGTTGAACCAATTGCTAATTCTTGAACAGAGGATGGTTAAACAAAAAATGAAACTTAAATGGCTTAAGGAAGGAGATGAGAATTCAAAATATTTTCCATCGTATTCTCGCCCATCGAATGTCAAAAGCTATGATTAATAGGCTCAAGTTGGGGAATGGATCGTATACGGAGGATGAGAAATCATGATACAAGAGATAGTGAAATACTTCAAGGAATTATATACCTCGGAAACATTAGAACTGTGGAGTATTGAAGGAATTCAATGGGCACCTATATCGGCTACACAGGCGGCAAGACTGGAGAGACCTTTTACTGAAATTGAGATGTGGGAAACGGTCAAGAACTGTGCGGATGACAAAGCTCAGGGGGGGCTATACGATTGCAATTTATAAAGAGTATTGGACCTCTATGAAAGAAGAAATTATGAAAAATTTTGGGGATTTCTTCCGGAATGGTCGAATTAATAGGAAAGCAAATGAGACATACATATGTCTAATTCCTAAAGGGGTGAAGAGGGAGTATATTACGGACCTCAGGCTCATAAGCCTAATCACCTCTATCTATAAACTTATCTCCAAAGTGTTGGTTTATACTTAAACATGTGCTTTCGGACACAGTGGCCAAAGAGCAATGTGCCTTCGTTGCAAATAGACAGATCCTAGACCTTGTCCTTGTGGCAAATGAGGTAGTGGTGGAGATAAAATTCAGGAATAAAAAAAGGTTCGTTATGAAACTTGATTTTTCTAATGCATATGATAGAGTTGAATGATCCTTTTTGGATTATGTGCTATTGATGAAGGGGTTTGGAAATAAATTGAGGAGATGGATATGAGGTAGCTTATCATCCATAAACTTTTCGATTTTGGTGAATGGAATACAAGAGGGAAAATTGAGGCACAAAGAGGTTTCGTCAAAGTGATCCACTGTCCCTCTTTTTGTTTATTTTGGTGGCAGATTTGATGAGGTGGATGATAGACGAGGCTAAACATAAAGGGGTCATAGAGGGACTAAGGGTAGGAAGGAACCACATCAATATCACACACTTGCAATACGTGGATGATTCGTTATTATTCATCAAGGGGGAGGAGGATAACTTTTTATATAAGTTAATGGCCTCGGTGAAATTCTTTTGCAGAGTGTCGGGGCATAAATTGAATGAGGATAAATGTATGGTATTAGGTATCAATGTGGATGAGGTTGTTGTCCAAGCACAGGCTATAAGGGTTAGCTGTCGAATTGGAAAGTGGTCAATGACTTATTTGGGTCTTCCCTTGGGTGAATCACCTCTTAGGAAGAAATTTTGGGACCCGGTGATGAAAAAGATTGCTAAAAGACTTGACATATGGAAAATGGGCTTTCTGTCAAAAGGTGGGAGACTGGCACTGGTTAATTCGGTACTTACAGCCATGCCATTGTATTATCTATCGATGTTTCACATCCCTAGTAGGATTGCGGAACGCATAGAGAGTTATATGAAGGACTTTTATGGCAAAAAATGGGGAAAGATAATGTGGAGTACTTAATGGAATGGAAAGAGTGTACTCTTCGTAAGGAGTTTGGCGGGTTGGGTGTTGGAAGCCTGAGGAAAAAAAATTGTACCCTCCTAGCAAAACGCCTATAGAGACTCCCACGAGAATTGGAGAATATTTAGGTGCAAGTCATATTCAGTATTTATGGTCAGGATCCAAATGGGTGGGATCCCGGAAAGGGAACACACCGAACGACAAGAAGCCCTTGAAAATATATCGCAAATGAGAAATTTTTTTATATGAGGGCATTGAACTCAAGGTAGGGAATGGGGAAAAGATTAATTGTTCGAAAGATAAATGGCGAGGAGATAGGACATTACAACAGGATTTCCCACATCTGTTCATGTTGGCTACCAACAAAGAGGTCATGCTGGGGGAATTGATCAACAACAGCAATAATGGGGTAAACAATCCTTACGAGGGGTGGAGCCTCAGTGGCGTCGAAACTGAATGACTGCGATGGAGGTCTATGAGCTGGCCAAGCTGTTTGGGAGGCTCAAAGAGGTACAAATTAATGCAAATCAGGTGGATCAAAGGGTGTGGAGGATGGAATCGACAGGGCAATACTCAGTTCACTCAGCAACAAACTTGCTATGGCAACTGGAGGAATATGCACAAAATGGAAACACAATGACAATTTGGCAAAATGTAGCTCCCCATTAAAATCAAAATTTTCGCCTAGGTGTTGTACAAGCGAAAGGTGAATAAAAATGAAATGATGCAAACAAGGCGACCAAATTGGTGTATGCAACCCTCACGGTGTGAAATGTGTCACAATGAGGACGAAACCATGGATCATATATTTTTAAATTGCCTAGTGGCCACTCAACTTTGGATGTGGTTGTTGAATGAAACTCAAGTTGCTTAGACATGGTCGAATGCGGTAGAGGATGTGTTCTCGGAAGCAAATGTGCAATGTCAGGGGAGGAAAAGCAAAACATTATGGCGAGCTAGAGTATTGGTTGTGGTATAGGGAATTTGGATGGAGATGAATGGGTGTGTGTTTACTGGGAAGAGTAAGTCACCCTCAGAAATTATGGATGGAATTCAGCGGAACATAGAGTTTTGGGTGACCAAAACAAAAGAGTTTTGAGATTGGCGTTGGAACCAAATTAATGGGGTTTGGATAAATGATCTGTAGTGGTGAAATAAGGGATGGCAGAAAGTGCGGCGTGTGTTTACTATTTTGAGTAAACGATGGGGGATAGTGATACTCAAGAGGCTCGTATGTATTTCGGGGGTTGAAGCGTTGTAACTTTTAGTCTCACTTTTGTATACCAACCATGAGATTATAGGTTCAGCCTAGTTGATTCGACAAGAACGTGGCACCACAATGGGGCTTGTTTCTTCAATGACACGTCTTAATTGCGGGGGAAGATGTAGTTCTTACTAGGAACGAAGCGTTTTTCTCCTTCTACAATGGTAGGAGTTTTTTTCGACTTTTTATGGGAAACACATTTTTTCTCGCCTCTTGTATATAACTATTTTATGTATGCTATAATAAATAAAGTCTCGTTCCTATCAAAAAAAATGTTTATGCATTTGATGTCCTGTTCGACCTCTTTCTTCTTCTCTCCTAACTTTTGGTAACTATCCCACATCCACTGTTTATTTAAATTTTTTTGACTTGTTTATTTAAAAATTCGAATAATCAAGTTGCGCTTTATCACGAAGAGATACAAAGGTTTGAGATATAAAAGTGTTCAAAATTACCAACTATTGTCTTAGTGAAGTGATTGGCATACCTCTAAATTTTTCGAGACATATTATTCGGTTTTTGTAATATTGGGCTTAATTTAAATTGAGTAGTGTGTGGTGAATAGTTTATGTACTAGCTTAAATGTGAAAGTGGAGTTCACTCCAAAATGCCACAAGACGGAGTATCCGCTCCACACATATAAGCCTTACTTTTTATAATTTAACTACTCAATGAAAGATTATTCCAATCTCTCTAACAATCCCCCTCACTGAGACTTGACTGCAATCCATTACGACTAAAGGATGAGTCTAGCTTTATTTTAACCTCATGTTAAACCCTCCATTTTTGTTGAATGTCTTCAAGGTATGAGCTTAAATGTGAAAGTGAGGTTCGTTTCGAAATGTCAAGGCAAGATGGACTGTCCACTCCACACGTATAAGCCTTATTTTTGTATTCGAACTAGTCAATGTGGGACTATCTCAACACATATTGTAAGGTGGGAGTGTCTCTTATCGAATATCAGGGGTAATCCTTGATATCACAATATTTAAAAAAAAAAAAAAAAACTGTTAAAGTTTTTATTATATCAATATATTTTTCGTGGGGTAATTTTTCTTATTAATTTTAACTTAGGGTAGTTTCGAGCTTTAATATGTAACATATAGTATCTATTGTGTTTCACTTTTTGAAATGATGTAATAGGTTGGCTTACCTCTTGGATTAGGAAAGATCAATGTGCCTTTCTAAGCTTCAATAAATAAATAAATAAAAATAATGATAAACGAATGAAAATATCGGGCAAATGTACAATATCAATGACATATATAAGTTTATAACTCAAATTTTATCTATTAATGTATGCATATATGAGTATCAGCTTAGGAAAAAGTCCCCCAATTGATGTATGGGAAGCAAAAAAAAAAGTTTGGTGATTGATGAGTGGGTGGCATGTCCACAATTTGAGGTCTTGAGATGTCCTCATGTGATATCCATGCCATCTACTTTGAAATTAAATATTATTATCCGATACAACCAAAACATTAAATGTTTAGGGTATATTTGTATATTTCTTACAAGATTCCTGTTGAGACAAACATAGCTCAACAATCCAACCACTTCAGATATAGAGCATTCAAAAATCAAATTTCTTTGGTGGTTGGATGTTTTCATGTGTTGTTCCACCAACACCCCTAAAAAATAAATTGTGGCCCCCCCACCCCCCCACCAATCTATTCAATGACATTTTTTTTTTCAAATCTATAAACTAATGTAAATATATAAAATTAATTTTTTGAATAACTTGAAGAAAAACAGGAAAATAACCGACGGTTTGGTTGGATTAGTAAAGAATGTGGTTCACCTGAGGTGAAGTCTCGATCGATTTTAAGCTCATGAATAGAGAAAATTGAGTTAAAAGGATCAGTACAATTTGTTAGTGCGATTGATGATGGAGGCCTGTTAACATGATAAAACAAATAAATAAATAAAAATACAAAAAGAAAAAAATTAAAAAGAAAATACTTTAGTAACCCATAAACACAATCCACCTCTCTGCGTGCTCTGTTTTAATGTACACACTTCCTGAGGCACATTGCACGACGCAAAGCAAACATGTGAGTTAAGTTTATGTGTTACAAAAATATTTTTCAAATTAAAAACTTACCACCAACGGTTGATTGGTATAATTAGAAGTAGGGTATTGTCTCTTAATTAGTGACTCGAGTTTGAGTCATGGCAATAGAAATACCAATATCGAAAGCTACTAAGTGACTCGGGACAAATCGAGTACTCAGATAATTTAGATATAAAGTGGTTTAGACGAAAAATAAAAATAAAAAATAAAAAATAAACCTACCCTTCATCCATTGACAATGGTGCCTCCAAGTGACACGTAGACACTTGGAAAGCTCGTAACCCATTAAAGGACGTGTCACAATCTGTATGTGGGTCCAACACACCACATGTTACCTCGTATAATCGACACGTGTTTTGATGATGAGTCGGGAAGTATGAGCCCACATTACATCATGGAGCACCATGCATGATTTGCGTTTTAAACTAAAACTCCGCCCAAAAGATACGCACGCACCGCCATGTGGTGCTGCTTTGCGGAATCCGCACTCACACTTTTACTCTCTCGAACTCTTTTCATAGTTCAAAACCCACACATCACCGCTATTAGATTTCAACTTCCAACCCCTTAAGACAAAACACAAATCCACGCAACCACAGCACACCCCCTTTATTTTTTTTTTTTTTTTTTTTTTTTTTTAGATTTTCACGTAGTATCTAGGGTTGACCACATTGATTACACTCAGGGATGAAGCCAACATTAAGGTAAAGAGGGGGACGCTTTTACACATGTATCTCTAAAATATATATATATAGTGATAAAATTATAGTAAAACTTCATTTGTTTCTCATATGGTTAATTATATGATTTTTTTTAACCTTTGTACACCTTTGTATAGTGTTCTTGTTATGTAGTATTTTTTTATAGACAAATCTCTATTACTTTAGTAATTGATTTCTCAAAAAGTTAAAACAAAAAAAAATCCTACATTATTTCTCCTTTAATTGCCCAAACATTTTTTCATGGTATGACAAGTAATGGATAATTAAGCCTTTGTGTGGCAACATCTTAATTTGAAGAAAATGGAAGGGGGACCAAAATGAACATATAAGTAATATAACGTGCTATATATGCATATGCATATGCATAAGATGCGGGGGGAGGCTACATGGATCAAACTTTTTCATTGTCAACAACAATAACAACAACAACAACAGCATAGCCTCGGTCCCAAATTAATTAATTAGGGCGGCTACATAGATCAGACTTTCCATTGTGCTCGATTAAGTGCAATTGATGGTGAGTTTTTCAGACCATTCAAATCCTCCTAATTTAATGCATCTCATATTAACTTTGGTCTACCATTACATCGTCGAATTTCTACGGTTTCTATTGAGTCAAGATTTCTAGTGAGGGCATTTGTAGGCTTTTTTTGCAGGTGACCAGACCACCGCAACCGCCCTTCTTTAATTTTTGTATCAATTAATGTTACTCTTACTTGTCTTTGAATTTCTACATTTCTTTTATCTCTTTATGCGTTTTACCACTCATCCCCCTAAATATCATCATTTCTGCTAATGCTCATTTTATGATCTAATTCATATAGTTGACCTTAATTAATTTGAGATTGAGGTCTTGTTGTTCTTCTTCTTGTTATTGTATCAAATGTCAACCACATCAATTAATCACACTGTACTAAAAGCCCCAAACAAAGCCCAGCTTTGTTGACAAAAAAAAAAAAAAAAAAAAAAAACAAAAAACGAAGTCCAGCTTGCTCAATCCACACGACTCATAATTGCATCTCGAGGCTCATCCATTATCCAGACATGCATTATAAAAGCCAATCACTTGTTTCGTACCCCAGTTGTGAGATCAACCAAAACACGCATCTCGATGAATATCAACAGACTCGACTTTCAAACTACGTGTGAAATGTGCGTTACCTTGGATTATTCGGTACCACCACCACCGCCACTAACACTAGTTGTAAATTTGACTTTCCATCTCACTCTTCACTTTCAACTTTGCTTCGCCACAACGCTCGGTAGCACAAACCCCCCCCCCCCAAAAAAAAAAAAAAAAAACCACAGAACAACGACAACCTATTTTCATTTCGATCTCTTCGTCATCTTCATCCGAGCGAGTGAATATCGTCTTCGTTGTTGTCGTTGTTGTTGATTCAGTGATCGATTCCAGTCACAGATGCGCTGCGAATGGGGAAATTGGGGAATCAATCAGGGGAGCAGTTCGCGGTAGCGATCGATGGAGGAGGGGCCGTTGCGAGCTCATCGTCGTCGTCGAATGCGAGGCGGTGGAGAGCGGTTCGGGATTCGTTGAGTTGGAAGTGCGTGTTGGTTTTGATTTTGAGCTTGGGACTTTTCTTCTCCACGATCTACTGGCTCCCGCCCTTTTACCGTACTAGATCTGGATATGACGCCAGATTCCCTCACCAACTCAACGGTATGCGCGTCTTTTTCATTCGTTTTATTTTGTTAGGGTTTGTTGCTCTTCAATTGTGTTTTTTGGTAGTTATCGGTAGGATTTGTAGGGGGTTTGGATAATTCATTGATTGATTGGTTGATTTATTGTTGTTGTTGGTGGTGGTGGTGGTGGAATTGATATGGGTGATTGTTGATGAAATGGGGTCTCTTGTTGTGATTTGGGACCTTAATAGGTTATGGGATTGAATCCTGCCATGCAACTCCAAATATGTTGATTTCTACTGGGTGATGGGGTTAGGGCGTCAGACTGACTTTCGTGAGAATAGTCGAGCCCAAGTAGGAAGGGGCCGGAAAAAAGGTTGGGGCACCCACGCCACGATTATCAAAAAAAAAAAAAAAATTGTGATTTGGGGCTTTAGATTAGACTTTGAATTATATGATGGAATAGTTCTATGGGATTTGTGTCATTTTTACCTCTTTCATAAACAAGGGTGAAAATGATGGAGAAATGTTTGAGGAGGATGAAGTCATGGAGCTTAATGTTTTATCTTTTTTTATTTTATTTTTTTTTTCAATTAAAGCTGCATTTGTAACTGCGACGTGGAGGGGGATTCCATATCTTGCGATTTTGAAGATTGAATTTTTCCTTACTCTTCTCAAGGATGTGCACATGCTCATACCGTTTGCTTTGGCACAAAATCTAAAGTTATAGTCAATTCATTTTTGTCATAATTGAATGTATCTGATACATGGTTTTACTATCTTTTTTTGAGTGGCTTGTTATTACTTCTGTTTGCCTGTTCAACGCCATTATGAAAAGCTGTTTGAATTTGGGGAGGTGAAAACTTGTAGTACTGTACAATTTTGTTCAAAAAATCATTCAAATCTTTATCAATATATGACAACTCAATGTAGTTAAAAATATTTTTAAATTTATTTATCTTTTAAGATGTATGCATAAATGATCAAAAAGTAAGATGTATGCATAAAAAACTAAGAAGTGTCTAGTTCGTTTGAAACTTATTGAAATTATTAAACAACTAAAGGAGCAGAAAATAAAACAGTTCATTTGAATAAAGAGTAATATTGATTTAAAAAATAAATGAATGTGAAATTTATATCCTACGAACCCCTATAAATTAGTCTGTCACGTGACTCTTTAATTTCGTTTTGAAAAATTTATTGTGCTGTTTCCAGCCTATCTTTTAACTAGAACTAGAACATATTAATTTGGAAACTAGACTGAAAATCTATTTCTCTCTAGGATGTCAAATATCTAGAAAATTTTCATATGTAATATTACACTTCCCTATTAAATCTGAAGTTAGGTGATTGAAATTTATATTATGTTAAATTTTAAACCAAAAGAAAAATGCTATAAGACTAAGATCCCAATTAGGTAAGCTATTGTTTGTGAGACTCAATGTTAAGCGGTTAAGAAACAACACATACATAAAATGAGTGTAGGCGGAAATGACGATGCTTAGGTAAATGTATGGTACAAGTCATCAAGATTGAAGTACTATGGAGATTCAAAGAAACATAGGAGTAGCATCATAGATGCAAAACATTGAGAAGGGCGGTTGTAGTGGTTTGGATGACGGTTTGCAAATGCCCCTTATTAGAAAGCTCAACAAATAGAAATTGAAGTGATTCAATTCTACATTATAGGGGTTGATCTAAGATAATTTAGGATGAGTGGAAGCATATGGCCCATGTAGTGGGCTTCGACTAGTTTATGATCGGGTTATCATTTAATTCACAACAGTTTGCCCAAGGTCTGAATTTGACCGAGATCAAAATGTCCACCTACACACAGCACGGAGCCAGCATCTTCCTTAGTCACAGGAAATTCATTGCCTATGGGATTCTCATCATGATAGGAATATGACATAAGCTAAATGATTTTTCTATGAATCCTATTCTATTGACAACAATAAGAATAATGAATTTCTGTTGTCTACCGAGCCAATTGATAATTACCAAATAAAGCTGGTGATAAACCACTCAAATAATTAAAATCTCTCCATTGTTAATAGTCAATAGAAAGCCAATGACAAATTACAGTTGCATATAAGATGTATGTTACTTGATAACACAATGATGATTCACAGTATGCAAGTAAGGTTGATGACTTAAGACACTACAGAAGAGTGATTTTTGCATCATCCAATACCGAATTTCATCCTTTGTCTAAGAGAAAAAATGAAGTTTATCAACTACCATAAACATGTGAATGTTGTTAAATATTGTACTTTTTTTTTTCTCCATTCTCCTAACAGTCCTCCACGTTCTAACATGAAAGCAAAATTTTGAAATTTATTATATTTTTGGCGATGCAAACACTGAATATGATGTGTACAACTAAGGTCAGTGACTCAGTCTTATTGGTTTCTTAGGCACCTTTGCATGAATCTTGTTTGTGCTTAAATGTGTGTGTGTTTTTGCTTATGAAGTTCTTACAAAGTGATTTAATGTTTTTACTTTGCTATAAATATTCACTAATGTGTCATTTTTCTTTAATTAATAATTTATTTATTTGTTATTAATTTAATATTCATTTGTTCTCTTCGATCAATTTAATTTTGCTCATTAACTGCATTTTAAATTGAGTTGAGTGGGAGTGTTGATCCATATAGCCAACTCCAAGTAAATTGGATTTTGGCTTTGTTGTTGTGGATTAATTTAATTTCACTAGTTCCTAGGGACAATACTAGTTTTCACTATTGAAGAGGTTAAAAGACATCTAATGCTGGTGACATTTTTGGACAAGTCCATTAATTGAACACATGATCCTAATTAGGGCGTAATTGTTGTAATTGAAACCAAAATGGTGGGGCTAAAACACCGCTTAACTTGTGTGCTAAAACTTTTTATAGATGGTTATTGAAAATGTTAAATGCATAGAATAAGTTGAATTATTTGGAAGCAACAACATAAACATAGCCTCAGTCCCAAATTAATTGGGGTCGATTGCGTGGATCAAACTCTTCCATTGTGCTCGATGAATTGTTTGGAAACAAACAACTATAATTCAAAATAGCAAGAAGATTTTGCACTACATATTTCCCATTTGTCTCATATTATTCTATTTAAATGTGAGTGATTGAGAGGGATACATTTTGCAAGGATAGATTAGATGATCATTATTCACCCATCTAGATTGCCAGATCCTTATATCTTACTAGTTTATTCGCTTGTCTTTCTATTTTTAGCCAACTGCATGTTTAGCCAACCGTGTGTTCTAGACTGCATTTTATGTCGCCGTAAATACATTAGGTATCCAATCAAAAAAAGTAAACATATTGGGTAATTTACTTGTAAATATTTAACTATGGTATTTTTACGACATCTCATACCTACTGTTTTGGCTTCCAGTTTTTCTTTTTATCTTTTTTTTGAAGGAGGCAAAGTGGTTACTCTCAAGGCCTTTCTCTTTCAAAGTGTATCAAGTAATTTTCAGGCATTGTCTAGGCGGGAGGTGTCCTTCTAAGTAACTTTTGAAAAAAAGGGGTTGGTTGCAATTAAATTTTTAATATGAATACCTACCCAACAAACCTTAACACAATAAGTATTACATAAGGGCCTAAAGGTTCATTAGTAGTCTAGAAACTTATATTGCATATAAATCACAGTGACTAATTGATAATTATTGTTGCATATGAATTTGTAAATAAATAATTGAATCTTTAGGAACCTACAATAAATATTTTTCAGTAGCAGGTCGCGGAAATCACCTCATGAGTGCCTAGGATCCATGCAATTCTTGAGCTAATCAAAGCCATTTTCCATTGAAGATAGGTTCCCGTACTGCAGTTTTCAACTAAAAGACTTGTGTTCCATGTGGTGCTAGGTTTTACTTTCCCCCATTATTTAATAACTGTGCATCTGCTTTCTTTTGACGTTTGGTTATTTCATTTTGCAGTCACAGCCAAAGCAAGCTTCATGTTGCAAAGGCCTATTTCTTTGCTTATTGAACATGTTGGAGCACTTGAGGAAGATATTTTGGGAGAAGTAGGCATGCCAAATACAAAGGTATATTTTAGACCACTTCTTTTGTATCCTTTTTATGTGATCTAGATTTAGAACTATCATAATTAGAACTAGATTTTTCTGGCAGGTCTCTATCCTATCCATTCACAAGTTGGACACTTCAAACTGGACAAAAGTTGTATTTGCGGTGCTTCCTGATCCGAATGATGTCCCAATAAACTACGTGTCCCTTAGTATTTTGAGGTCATCTCTTATAGAGTTGTTCCTTGGACACGTTAATTTGTCTTTAACTACTCCCATGTTCGGGCAACCAGCTAATTTCCAAGTCTTGAATTTTTCAGGGGGTATCACAGTGATCCCCTTTCAATCTATTTCCATCTTCCAAGTGCGCCATTTCCTATTTAATTTTACACTAAACAACTCAATCTCCCAGATTATTGACTATTATGACCGGTTGAAGGATCAGTTAACATTTGGATTGCAATTGAGGCCTTATGAGGTATTGCCCTTGAGCTCTATGTTTTGCCTTTTTATAATTCATTCTAAAGCCTAAATGGCCTAAATGGATTTCAGATGTGAATTCCTTTTTTTTTTTTTTTGATGCAGATTGTATATCTCCAGTTAACAAATAGAATCGGTTCAACAGTGGATCCCCCAGTTATAGTGCAGGTTTCTGTCATGTCAGATGGAAACCAAGACCTTTTGCCTCAGAGGTTGAAGCAGCTGGCTCAGGCGATCACAAGATCGCCTCCTTCTAAGAATCTTGGCCTTGATCATTCCATTTTTGGGAAAGTAAAGGAGATTACTCTATCATCATTTCTTAACCGCGCTCTGTCTGGGAATTCAGAGTCTCCGTCACCATCACCAAGTCCATCCCCATCTCCATCCCCAACTCAGCCTCCATCTTCATCAGAAGAAAACTATTATGCTGCACCAACAAGTTCTCCTTCTTCTGCTCCGTCTCCTTTCTCTCCTCCTTCAGACTCGCCCGCTCTTGTAATTGGGTCTCGAGTGCCTTCACCTTCACCTTCACCTTCAGAGCCTCCTGCACCTTCACTGTCAACTGCAGATCCACATCAGGAAAATCCATGTCGTGGTTCTGCTTTTTTACCAAAACGTACCACTTTTACTCCCTATCCGTCTGATCCTGAACTTCCAACTCATGCTGCAAGTTCTTTCCCTTCCTTGGGTTCCAGAAGCTCACCTGGATTTGCACCTTCGCCTGCTGTACATTTAGGCTCCAGTTCAGGGAAGGAAATGAGAAGCGAGAAGGCTTTAGTTTTTCCATTGGCTGCTTCATCAGAGAGATTGTCACCTTTATCTGGTGAGTAGCTAATGTCATTTGACACATATAGATCATTTCTATGCCTTTTTTTTTCACTTTTTGTCTTTTTTTTTTAATATAGTGATTTTCCATTTGCTTACAATTCTTTTATATGCTTTATATCTGCTTTGCACGTTCCTTGTAGATTTATCTTTTTGTCATTTTTGCTTTTCATTTCTGGTGTCCATCTTCTAATTTTTGGGTGGTTCTTTATTGATTTTAATATGTTGTAGTCATAAAGCAGCATAGAATGACAAGTTATGTCGAAAACGTTCCCTTGGCAGAAATCACATGCTAAGATGGTAGATCATGCTGTGAATTGCTAAGATGTCCCGGTCGAAATCACCTTGTGGCTGTTCGACAAATCTTGTGATTCTATATTGCTGTCGTGACTTTGCTTGAATTCTGTGATGCGATGATTTTCTGGCTTTGGACCATCTTTCTTCCAGTTTGAACTTGTTTTAGAGCTACTTGTTGATCTCTGACCTTTATTTACCTTATCTTTGTGGGTTACTGCTCAGGTTCAGCATACATCGCAATTAAGCTGATGGGATTTCTGTGGCCGCTAATGCTTTATCTTCTCTGCTGGGCATTTTGACGATTCATTCTGCAAACATAATCTCATTTGCTAACTTGATTACATACTTTTGCCTGCTCGGACAAGCAGAGCAACTGTTGAAAGTGGCAGAGAAACAGTTTTGCGCTTCGCAGGTAGATAGTTGAGTCGAATTTTTAAGGTTGAATACTTGAAGTCCCTTCATAAGAAGTAACGTCTAGGGGGCTGCTAGTCAGGCATTTGTGTACATATAAGAAGTGGGAGATAATATCAGGTCAAAGCCAAAAAGGTGGCAGGCCTGCCTCCTTCCATTCTACATCCTAAAAGAAATTGTCCAAAAGAAGGGTACAAATATTCCTAAACTCTCTTATGTAATTTGGCGGCTTTTGCACTTGTAAAAACCTACCACTTGACCAAGTGTAAAATCTCAACAGAAAAAAAAAAAAAAAAAAAAAAAAAGAAAAGTCTTCATTTTGAAAAAATTACAAAAGTACAAATGTTTTTAGTTTAAATGAGGAAAATAAGGTTGTGTTTTTTTTTTTCCAAGAATAGGCAATATTGCCAATCCAAAAGGCGTTATTACGGTGGGTGTATTTTTTTTGCTGACGTGGACACATGGACAACGCCTTTTCAAAAGGCGCTATCCATGTGTCTGGAATGCGCTATCAGTGTATGCCGTCCCATGTGGACAGAGTGTACACCAATAGCGCCTTTTGAAAAGGCACTATTGGTGTAAATGTCCAAGTAGGATGACCACGTGGACATCCCCGAACCCTGGGCGAGGGGTACACAGATAGCGCCTTCTCAGAAGGCACTATATGTGTACCCTCTTTTCTCCTTCCCGAAACCGACGCAGAGAATATATTCTCGACAAAAAAATAACGTGGTTTTGCTTTACAATTATTATATTTTTCGTTTTTTTACTTTTCATCACGACATAAAAGTAAAACAAAAGTTTAAATGATGAGTTGCATGCTTACTATGGGTTACACGGGTTGTCCGCCTCGCGATACGTGCGTGACGTTTGCATGGGGTTCATGGTCTGTAGTGGATATGCATGGCTGGCCCACCTCGATATACGTGCGTGGCGTTTTCATGTGTTGTCAACTAGGAGATACGTGTGTGACGTTGGCATTGGCTTTACCACTTCGAGACACGTGCGTGACGTTTGCATGAGTTGCGCGAGGTTGCATGGGTCGCCCACCTCGACAGACGTGGCTGCTATTTCCATGAAATCTCCACTTCGACATACATGGGTGAAGTTTTCATGGATTGTCCACGTCGATATGCGTGCGTGTTGTATACATTAGTTATCTACCTCGAGATACGCGAGTGACGCGGTCGTTCATCTCCATATGCATGTGTCGTTCATGGGGAAAAAAATTTGTATTGATAGCTCATTTTCAAAAGGAGTCATAGAGTGTATAGTTGTATAGATAACTCATTTTCAAAAGGAGCTATCTATACAATTGTCTTCCACCACCTCACCACCTCACCACCATGCTTTGTATAGATAGCTCGTTTTTAAAAGGAGCTATCTATACAATTGTCTTCCACCTCACCACCATGCATGTCACATCATCATCAATACCTCTTTTTCAAAAGAAGTTATAACTTACTTTTGAAATTTAAAAGTAAACTTCCATATTTTGGGAAATAAATCCTTTCCTCATCTTCCCTCCTTGGCATTTATTAGTGTTCAAAAAGTTTTGCAAATTCCTGGCGTACAAATATAGCATATCTTCCTTTGTCATCTCCACAGACTCCACAGGTCTTGAGAATGGAACTTGCTGCTGTGGTCCAGCACAGACGCGCAATCAACATGTGCGCGTGCACCCCGATGAAAAATTGATGGATGCTAACACGTGAGCGTCCGTGCTGGGGTATAACGACATTTTCTTTTATTTTCTACTTGTATATGGTAAAGAATGCTGTTAATATAAAAGATAAATTTTGAAGTAAACAGCATTTTCCTTTATTTTCTCTCTAGGTGGTACTTTTTCATTCATGTTAATCGATCAAAATTCAAAACTGAGTTTATAAGGCGGACTTGTTCAATAAACGTTATTATATCAAATTCTTGCTGGAATCTAAAAGAAGTTAAAGAAGAGGCTGAAGAGTGAAGAGCAACTAACACAAGAGAGGAATGAGGATTGATTACTGGGCTTCTAAAGTTATGACCTCAGGTGGAGCAGGCAGGCTACAATTTTATTTTGGAAGATGCTAGCTAAGATGACCCGGGATGGACACCTGGTGATGGTGTTCATCTATTTGTGCATCGAGATTTGTGCGCACACACATCGATGTACGAATGGATGGACACCATCACCGTTGTCCCATCACTGGGTCATTCTAGTATTTTCCTTTTATTTTTATCCATTATAGCCTTCTATTGAATTGCTAATGAAATGATACATAACAGTAAGTAAGTTTTTTTTTTTTTTTTTATTATTATTTTGTATTTTATTTCTCTTACATTAAATCGAGTGTAGTTGAAGAGTTTGATTCATGTAGCCGACTTCAACTAATTTTCGATTGAAGCCGTGTTGTTGTGGTGGTTGTTTTTGTGAAGTCTAGCATTTAATCCACAACACACGTAATTGATGAAATTATGCGAGCACATCTCATTTGTTAAAGAAAAAAAACATACAAAAAAGCTCCCATGCAACATCACAAAAGAAAAAAAAAAAAGCTGCCAAGATTTAAGTTATTGATGAGGATTTTTTTTTTGTTGTCAAATTAAGCATTGATGGAGATTGGTTCATACAATTTATACTCCCCTTGGTCAAAAATATAAGTCTTTTTAGCAAAAATTTATTAGTCAAAATTATAAATTATTTTTGAAATTCGAGAGTATATTTATATTTATTTTTTTACCAATTATACATTTATACAATTCAAATATTTATGATTTTTTAATTTTTTTATTTATTTAATGTCAAAAAGCGTATACGTAAATTACATTTATAATTAAGGTTGTGTTAATTCTCGTGCCCTCACCTTATAGTTGTGACATAAGAGAGTATTAAATTTTGGGTGTTAACTAGGTTTTGGCCTACTTAAGTTTAGGAAAAAGGTTTATGGGCACTTAGCATGACTTTTTTATCTCTCTCCTTTACGAGGATGTAGAGGATGTGCGCGTGCTTTCAAAGAAAAAAAAAAAAAAAAAAAAAAAAAAAAAAAAAAAAAAAAAAATGTCTCGACGGCTGACTGACTGACTTTGTGGTGTCAGTGGATCAGACTAATTGGAGATATGGCTGTAGCAAAATTTGAATTTTTGAATTTTTGAAAGAGAAATGTGCAATGCCAACAGTGTATTGCACTCAAAATACGAAAGTCCGCATGTTGAGGAGTGAATTGTTATTCCAGCATTTAATTTTTTTGGTTCACTAACTGGCTGCGCCATAAACTAGCTGAGTAGTTAGGCTAACAGACAGACGTACTGAAAAAGGAGTAGCAATTGTGGGTCCTTAATACCACATTAGCTAAGTGCTCAATTTAGGTGTCCAAAGTGAATTAGTTTAGCAACTTCCTTAAGTTTATCACTTGCAGAAAGGCAAAGTTAGGGGAGGTCTCAAGTTCGACTCATAGTCCACAATAACATAGCCTCAAACTTAAATTAGTTGAGGTCATCTACATGGATCAAACTCTTTCATTGCACTCTATTTAGTGTGATTGATGACGTGTTTCAAATTATTTAGAGTCTTGGTTAAACAACATTCTACCAATGTTATAACAACCCATATTATAAGTTTAGCTACTCATTTTTTTTTCCTTTTTTTTTTTTAAGTTGATATAACTATTCTAAAAAATAACATGATTTTCCAAAATTACTTACAATCTAGGGCATTAGAATGACCTTGCAAAGTAATTAATGTCATAGCGAAAGGGGGCGGGAAGGTGATGGTAAAGATATTCAGGATATAAATGTAGCAGGGAGTGAAAAGACAATGGGAGAGGAAAGCGAGTTATTAGAGCTGGGTGATGGTGTCGACGCACGTGATCGAGAATATGATGTTTAACTAGATTCATTATTTAAATCATTCTTAATAAATGTATCCAAGTTAGATTCGGTCCACTTATATTGGAGTTACTTATAAAAATAAAAAATAAAAGTGTTATTTATTTCTTTGGGCAACCAACAAAAAAAAAGATTAAAAAACAAGTAAAAAAATAGATGCCATTCCATTGCCGGGATTTGAACCCGGGTCGCCTGGGTGAAAGCCAGGTATCCTAACCGTAAGATTATTGCACAAACTATTTATATGAATTAAATATGACACATCGTATATCCCTTCCTTCTGTTTGCGTTCATAAAATCGGCCAGACCAACAAGGTTCAAATCAATTGAACAAAATGAATGTTACCCACCTAGGTTCAACTCTCGAGGAATATACAATAAATGTAAAATCTTTAGTTGATTATGTATTTCAAAAGAATATTTTATAATCAAAGTTCACTATAGATACTATGCGGCCCAACATTAGGCACTACAGGTGCATTCTTAAGTTGTATGAATCTATTATGATTGATTAGATATGTCCCCTGTACATCAATAAAGATAGGGAGCGACTATTAGCCCTCAACTTAATTTAATACTCCCTCCTTCCATAAATATAGGTGTTTTAACACACTAATTATGGTGATATAAATGTTATGCTTACTTTCCATTTTTACTCTTTGACACAAATAAGGAAGTGCTTTAATTACAATTTATTGTCTCTCAAGACTTGTGTTTACTTTCTAGTTTTAGGCATTAAATTTTGGATTTGAAAAGAGGGTTAAATGGGTATTTAGTAGGGGTGGGCATTGGTTTTCATAAAACCGCACAAACCTCCCAAACCGTCCAAACCGCATGGTTTGGTGTAGTTTTTTAAAATCGCGGTTTGGGGGTGGTTTAGAAAACTTGAAAATTGCGACTCTGTAGTTTGGTGGTGGTTTTCATCTATGAAAAATTGCGGTTTGGCGGTGGTGGTTTTCATCTATGAAAAATTGCGGTTCGCCAAACCGCAAACCACCCCCAAACTCAAATGCTTTTTAATGTTGTTTAAATTTGAAAATGAAATAAGACTCATAATTTTGATTGAGTTAATGTGTTTCATTGTGTTTTTGGTGGTCATGTATGGACATCTATATGTTTTGTTGCATGTTTTGTTAATGGACATGTATGGTATGTGTCACATTTTTTATTTTTTAAATGTGTTGTAGGAAAACCGCAAAATCAAACTGAAACCGCAGTCGGTTTAGTTGCGGTTTCGAGGGTTCGCGGTTTGGTTGTGGTTTGTAAAACGACCTAACCGTGAACCCTCGGTTTGGTTGTGATTTGATGGTTTTCACCACCAAACCGTGGTTTGCCCACCCCTAGTATTTAGGGTGTTAAAGGCCTTGTTTGGTTAAGGCTGGAGTTAACTCTCAAGAGATAACTTGAAGGGAGTTGGAACTAATCTTGTTTGGTTGCCTAACTTCCCTCCAAGTTATCTCCTAACTCACATCCAAGAGTGAGGGATGTCTCCTTTACCCCCTAGGGGAGTTATATCCCAAGAGTTTATAGAAACAATTACCCCTAATTAATTACCGTTTATTACCCACATCCATCTCTTTTATTTGAAGGATATTTATGTCAATTCATATATTTTATTATTTAAAAATTTGCTACTTCCTTGAAAGTTTAAAGTTGAACCAAACATGAAAATATGATCTTTCACTCAACTTGCATTGTAAATTGTTAAAAACAAACCTAACGAGGCCAAAATAACAAAACGACTTATAATCTTGAAAACTAGATTTGGTCTAAAACAACCTATATTTATGGATGGAGAGAGTGCATTTTTAAACTAAAAATGTCTTTAGGCAAAATTACATAAATAACCCCACTCTAAATCATGAGCCCATTTCATTTCATTTTCCCCTTCTAATTTCTACTCTCTACACCCCTCCTCAACTTTACTTTTCACTCTCACCCCCTGCCTAAATGAAACTTTAAAATATTCCCAACTCCTATCCCACTCACTAGACTCACTTTTTCCTCTTCTACTTAATTTTCACTTTCTATACCCCACCCTAAATCAAACCATAAACTCATCTCATTTTCGCTTCCACTTTATAATCTCTACACCTCTCTTCATCTCTTTGTCCATACACTCAATAATTCACCATCAAATGCAACATCTTGATTATAATATTTGGTTGAGATTTGATTCATATTCTTGAATGATTAGAGCATTTATTTGTGTTGAATTTTAGCTTTTAAGGATAAAATAATCAATCTTGGAATGCAATATGGAGCAAATTGAGTTAAGGGAAGTACAAAATGATGTGTAATAAAGGATTGGAGGTTGTGGATCACCAAAATGAAAAGATGGTTTCTTTAAGGGAAAGAGAGAAAAATATAAACTAGGGGTACATTGAAAATTTACTATTCCCTCCAAACCTTAATAAGAGACGTTTTAGAGAGTTGGTCAATTTTCACAATAGTTGTTGTTGGGAAAACCAACACTCATTAATATAATTCTTTTTCATTAATACTCTTATTGCTATGGAGAAAAGGGATGATAATAAATACAACTTGTGGGTGTTTTAGACCTAACATACCATATCCTCCCCAATTAAGACACATTAATGGGACTCCTTAAAATCGTGAACTATGGTAAAACGTCACATAAAAAGATCCTGAGGGAGTACCAGTTAAAAAAGGGGGAGGGTTCTTAGAACATGAGCTACTTTATTGTGGACTATAAATAACATTAAATTAAACGGAACTTATATAAGTTATATATGTGGTAATAGTTGTTAAGAGTTTGTTAGAAGAGATGTTATTAGATATTGACACGTGTATAAGCATGTAATATCAACAGCTGACACGTACTGAAATCCTCTATATAAATGAATAATATCTATGTAGTTGAAACAGAGAAAGAGAGGAAATATTGGAATATTGATTTCTTCATATTCTTTTCAATGTCTTCGTTTATATTTCTAGGTTTACATGGTATCAGACCATGAGTGCTCACTCAAATATAAGCGATCCAGTATGAATATCATCTTCTAGCTCTATATCTTTAGGAGCGATGGGACCGACGAGCAACTCATAGGTATTTGCCCTATTTAGAAACTTCATTAGTCAAATGGTTTCGATTAAGTTAGATAGTTCGAATTATTTGTTGTGGAAATCAATTGTAGTACCAATTCTTAAAGGTACATGATTGTTTGGTTATGCTTTTTGGGAACTAAAGCTTGTCCTCCCCAGTTTCTTGATGATTCAGGTGAAATCAATCTTGATTTTGAGGATTGGTATTTCAAAGACCAAATGTTGATTACTATGTTAATGAATTCCTTGTCTGTTGATATTGCTATACAAGTGTATGGATGTGAGACTTCATAGAAACTTTAGAGAGCCATTGAACAACAACGTGGTTTACATAGCAAAACTCAAGTTCAGGTGTACAAGACATCTATACAAACAATAAGAAAAGGAAATTTGTCAATGAAAGATTATCAGAAGCAGATGAAAGACATTGGCAGATAATCTAGCCACTGCAGGAGTTCAAATTCCTGATTTTGAGTTGATTTCATATACATTTGCAGGATTGGATATGGATTATATTTCGATGTGTGTGTTTTTATAAGAGAAGACTGAGCCGTCTTAGCCTAAACTTCATACTTACCTGATGAGCTATGATACCAAGATCACGCAATGTCAAAACTGTATCTGGGATTAATTCGATGTCTCTTCAGTCAACAACACCATCAGCACATGCTGCCGAGATTAAAAATACTCATGTTTTCAAGAATACATAAAATTGTTTTGGGAATAAAGGTTCAAATACCACTAGAGGTGGCCAAGGAGGACGAAATAGAGGAAGATGAGGTTTCAAGAACAATGGCAATCGTCTAACTTGCCAGATCTGCTCAAAATATGGCCATTCTACTGCTCTATGCTATTATCGAACCGATTTAAACTAATTTCAACTATATAGGTCCAAGGCCACCTAATCTTGGTAAGGCAATAAGAGGCGTATTTCAGGGTTTCAATGGACAATTTTATTAGCAGAATAGTCAGGCTTTCTTCACATAAAATCAAAATCCTTATCATTACTTCACCACACCTGAATCAGTTGCTGACACAACTTGATATGTTGCTAGTGGTGCTACAAATCATGTGACACCTGATCCATCTCATCTCTCTAATTATTCTTAGTATTAAGGCACCAACTCTCTTTTAGTTGGTAATGGTTCTTCTCTTCCTATTATGTGTGTTGGAAATGCTTCATTGCCTTCTATAAACTCTAAACTGGTTTTTCCAAATACTATGTGTTTTCCTAAAATTAAAAATAATCTCTTAAGTATTTCTGAACTTGCTAAAGATAATGATATTGTGATTAAGTTTGACTTTGAGAAGTGTTTGGTGAAGGATTCCCAAACTAAGGAAGTACTTCTACAAGAAAAATTGAAAGAATGACTATACAAGTTATGTAGCATTAACGAATCTAAGTCCTATACAATTGATTTGGTCTTTAATGCTTCATGTGGAGAAATCAGCTGATGACACGGGCTCCAAATGTAGAGCTTCACGGTAGTAATAACAACTATATCTAGTGATTGAGTTGTGGATATCGAACCCAAGATACGGTTAAAAACTAATCTTTTGTTCAATTAAGAAATAGAGTTAGGCAACAATTAATTTAATTTTTTAAAGGAAATTAAAAACTAATTTACTCTATCTAATTGCAAGGAATTAAAAAGTGGTCTTAAGCTATTGAGAGATGCCCTAGGGAATCTAAGTCACCCAAGTGATTTTCTTTAAGTCCAATGTAAATAGAAAAACTCCCAATTCGTGTGATGATAGGCGAATTTCCTAAAATTCACTCAATCTCGAGGTTTCGGTGATGGAGATTCTAGCATCTTACTCAGACTCTGCCAGATTGGTGTGAATAACGTAAGTGAGAAATTGCATGAAGCACCAAATTCAATTGCCTCCCTAGTCAATGACCATCAGTCGATGCGCCATATGTTCCAAGGTTGTGTTTCCCAAAATTAAGGTCCAAAAGCCTCAATGATCATGATGGCTTTAAAACCCTAAGTTATATACCTACTTGATCAAGGTAAGCATAGCAAACCACATAAGAATACACAAATCAACATATTGAATTGAAAGAACCAACACATTCACATTGAAATAAAAAATAATCCAACTTGGGGTCCAAAGACCCTTAGAACAAAAAGAATTACCCCATGAATGGGTAAGAAACAACACTAAACATGGTGAAACTAAATAAAACATCTAATCAATACCTAGAAATCTAAGATGAATCACCAAGCTTGATCCAATATCCTAGCTTCCCAAAGTGTGTTCTCCAAGTTTCTCCAAAGCAAAAGTTGTCTCTAACCTAATCTTCAAGTCTATTTATACCTCCAGGGGCAATTTGGTCCCAAAAATAGTCTAAAATCTTAAAAACTCGTAATATAGGTGTCATAGCTGCACTGGGTGCTACCCTGGTGCTGGGGCGCCAGGTTTAACGCCCACTGCAATTCCTCGCTGCTTTGGGCACTAGGGCGTTGGGGCACCGAGATCAGAATTATGCACATATACTTCACTTTACAACGCGATTTTGGACTACTTAGAGGCCGAATTTGACAAAGCTCGTGAATAGAAAAAACGTTAAGCTTTGAGTCTGCTTTTCAACGAAAGAAACAACAAGTCATTTGGACTTGAAATGAGGGAGTTACGACTAAAATACTAAAACTTGGTCAAAATAGATTTTGTTGAAAGTTAGCCACTTTGATGTCATCCTTTGCCCGAACCTTGTATTCTCATCCCAAAACTTCCAAAAATCATCAAAAAATATAAAACCATGTGAAATATCATCATTTCATCACTCACCTTCGCTTTCATTTTCCTCTACCTCGTGATCCGCATAATCGCACTTTTTGAGGGAAATCTTCTTAGATCTTAAACGTAACCTCTAAATGCTCCCATTTTTCTTTCCTCACCTATAAACTAACAAAATATATCAGATTAGCAGGAACTCACTTATTAATGGCCTAAATTATCAATAAAATGCTACTTATAAAGGTACTAAAATATGCTACGTATCAAATACCCACAAACTTGAGACTTTGCTAGTCCCGAGCAAAGAGGCATGAACAAAATTGATGCAATTTATCTAAATCAACTACACTAAGCTAATTAACCTATATACTGAGTCCAATACAAAGTTCAAATACACCGAGTTCATATAAGCAAAACTTATTCCAATACGCACCTATTTTTTTTTCTCAACCTTAGTGGCGTCTTCCAGTATCAAATTCAAGAATTCAAACCAAATATTGACTCAACCCAAGGCCTTTCAATTGCCCAAGTACCCAGCCTTTCAACCCAACCTTCACAAGAATCCACTTTCAACAACCTAAATGCGATTTCGAGAGTCTAACCTCAACTACTAGAGAGAGTCCACAAAAAGATTTGAAACCTCAATGATTTTTTATTTAAAGCATCAACTTCCAAGAGATTTCAGTTGCTCATTTTTCGATCCTCTCCATAATCATCAAACTTAAAAGACCAAGAATCCTTAAGTCTTTAATAGGTTGTAGTGGGGCTATGACTTTGGTTATCAAAAAACGAATATTTAAGTTCTAATGTAGTTAGATAAATTTCACAACCCTTTTTCTTACAAACATATAGCACTTACAAAGATAAAACTTACAAAAATACAAACTTTTTTCACTCATTTTGGAGTTTCATTCATAACTTTTCTTTTTCATCACACCAGTCCATACTTTTTTTTTTTTTTGGATTTTATTTGGTGGATTCATTCATTTTCTTTTGACATTCCCATTTTTAGAGTTGATTTCACTTTTTCACTCAAAGTTCAAAAGCTCTTCTCATCATGGATATGAGTTGCTCATCTCTATAACTTTAGGTAGTCTAAGGCTTTTTGGCTCAGGTCAATGTTTGGTGCCAAACATGCATGATAATCAAGGCTCAACGGGGTGACTAGCGATCTCATATGTAGGAAGGATATGTAAGATATTGGGGTATACATTCAAACAAAGGCTAACTCCTCTCCTTAATCCTTTCGGTTTAGAATTTATCGCCTCGAGTGGATCTAGAACAAGTTTTAAAATCCCCGAATCCTCATTAAAGCCCGCATACTTTAAGTTTATCCCTTTTTTGTATTGGCATAAGTCCTTCCTTACATTGGGCTCATATGGAGAATCCCCGATCTAGCTAAGCTAAAAATTTAAGCAAAAGGGCCCTCTACTCATCTCCAAGTATTTCGTCTCATTGGTTTGATAAAAAATGTATCATAGATTGTCAGCCACATAGGAAAAGAATCAAAAGAATACTCTAACTAACATGTAAATGCTTGCAAAATACCCGACGCTTCCACCACCCAAACTCCTAAAAATAAAAATAGGCATTATGCACCCCCAAACTTAAGATTTTCATTGTCCTCAATGAACCAAATCATGAGCAAAAAGGAGGACAAGAATATGCATCAAAATATAATCATTCATAACAATGACAACATTGGAGAAGTAAAATAAAATAAAAAGTTTTGAAAGCAAATAGTCTTCTGAGTGGTATTGATGCCTTTAAAGTTTCTCTTCGTCGTTCTGTCCTTCCTTTGCCACTCCCCCAATCTTAGATCTCATCCACATTTCTATGGTCTTTATGGTCTCTCATGGTCTACCAATTCGATGAAAAATCACCCGACAATTAATATTATACATGAAATAGCATTAAAACAAGTATTAACCACATAATCAAACCAATTCATTTTTTTTATTCAAGCAAATGCGACAAAATAAGAATTAAAATATAAACAAAAGAACTATAGACTGTCTCCCGGTAGAGCTAAGTTTCGTACTCAGCCTGACATATGCACCACGACTATCAAATGAATATCGTGGTGCACCATGATTACTTTAATGTCGTATCCTCATAGAGTTACTCAAGTCCTTCAATCCTTTTTTGGCATGCCACTCTATCCTTCATAGACATTACATAACTTGGCTCGCCGTTCCATTCTTTGATAAAATGGATCTTCATTGTAATCTTCTCAAATATCTCCACAAAGATCCCAACTTGATCAGTGTTACATTGCTCTTTTAAGTCTTGCAGACACGACAATGATGGTACAACAAATGAATGATCAAAAAGATTTATCATCCCTTGTACAAACCCCAAACAATGTGATCCCAAGTTTTCAATATACTTTTCTTTCATTATTATTTCAAACTTTTTTGGATCAACACAATTATCATGCAACTCAATGTCTTCCATCTGACTTTTCTTTTTAGAACGCTCAAGTGAATCTTTTTACTTTGAAGCATTAACCTCATAGTAATAATCTATATTAGGCTTCTCTACTTTTTTAATGTTTCATGACATATTTCTTTATTTTTCACCAACTCTTCAACTTCTTTCTTATTGGACTCGACCTCAACTTCTTGTCTTGAATTTGTGAATATTGCAATTTGCTCTAAATTCTATTCCAAATTCAAGATGACTTGATCATTTTCCTCTTTCCTTGTATGGAATGATTGTTCAGACAATTCTAATCTTTCTTCATACTTTTTGAGATTATGCTCATTCTACCCAACCATTTTTCTTAACAATTTCTCTAGTGACTTTAGAAACGATTTTTCATCAAACTATTGATCTTGTCGTGGTTGCCAATTGTCAAGGGAAATCCATTGTGATTGATAAATATGTTCAATATGAGGATTTTGGAAACCTTGATGATAATGCCATGACTCATCTCTTTGCATGTAGTTGTAATGCCCTTAACTTCCAACAAATCCTTGAAATGCATATGGGTCATAATGTGGTTGATGATATTTTGTCAATGCCACACTATTTGTAATTGGTTGAGCTTGATATGTTGAATCGTTTCGAGCCAATCCTCTTTTATAAGCCAATCTAGAAATTCTAGCAAGGATCTCACTAGTTGCTTCCTCCACATGATAGCTATGCATTTTCTTCTTCTTCTACTTTTTCATCCTTGAAACACCAAACACAAAAGAAAACATATCAAGTGAAACAAGGTTATTCAAATTAAATAAAAATAAACTAAAATTACTAAAATAAAATCCTAAACAAAATATCCTAATCAAACTAAAACTAGCTACCGACCTTGGCAACGATGCCAAAAACTTAACACAAGCTCCAATTGTAGAGCTTCGCGGTAGTAATAACAACTCTATCTAATGATTGAGTTGCGGATATTGAACCCAAAGGATGGTTAAAAACTAATCTTTTGTTCAATTCAAAAATAAAGTTATGCAATAATGGGTTTGATTTTTGTAAAGGAGATTGACTACTAATTTACTCTATCTAATTGCAAGGAATTAAAATGTAGTTTTAAGCTATTGAGAGAACGTCCTAGGGAATCTAAGTCACCCAAGTGGTTTCCTTCGAGTCCAATGTAAATAGAAAACCTCCCAATTCGTGTAATGATAGACGAATTTCCTAAAATCCACTCCATTTCGAGGTCTCGGTGATGGAGATTCTAGCGTCTTACTCAGACTCCGCCGGTCAGCGTGAATAGCGTAAGTGAGAAACCACATTAAGCACCAAATTCAATTACCTCCCTTGTCAATGACCATCGATCGATGCGCCATATATTCTAAGGTTGTGTTTTCCTAAATCCGGGTCCAAAAGCCCATATGGTCATTGTGACGGCCCCAATTTCCCATAAAACTGGGCCCCGCCCGGCCTAAGCCCACGTGGACCCTCGAGCCAGTCTCGCAAAGTCAACGCAGACCTAGTCAGCCTTCCAATCCATCATTATACGTAAATTCACAATTTTAAGTTGAGTTATTAATATTTTGCAAGTTTTACAATTTAGCGGAAGCAATTTCTACAAATAAATAACTCAACGATAATGTAAAAAGTTAGGCAACCTAATTGTGGAACCCAAAATATGTTATCATCGAGAGAGAGTAAATACAATATACAAAATAATCACCTAGCTATGGAGCTTTCCCTCTCGTACTGTCATGCTCTGCACTCACCAAACACGAGATTGACGAGCCCAGTAAGTAAGTAAAATCCAAGAGAATCTAAACAAGAATTCAAGATAAAATGAAACAGTCTAAAAGTCATGCATATAAAAAAGAAAACTATACGAATGCATGATCATGAGATCTGCAAAACAATGAAAGTACAACGAGAATGAGTGTCAAAGGAAACAATATAGAGAGGTGCCCAAGTAGTCTAAGACCACCGAATGCGGGTGCCACAGCGTCGGGGTCGCAGAGTCGCGGCAACGCCAAGCGAGACTCGGTCATCTGATACGGCATCGCCGTACCTAAAATGTCGCGAATGAGGGATATCAACGGCGCCCGGATAAAGCACATCTCATTCCGAATACGTGACTCGAGGTCATGGCCCCGGCTGCGAGCCGACAACCACTCCAATCAGAGACACGAGTACGACTCACTTGGCCCTCGGACACTCATAAGAGTGAGAATTCCAAGAAAAGGACATGATTCAACATCAATCAAACATGCAAGCTCAAATGAAATACTATACATTTTCTAACCGGTTTACTTACCTCGAAAACCGTAATTCGTCCCAAGCACGTCTCGCTCACGCCTCGATATGCGCACCCGACACCCAACTCCTATGTCCCCGGTGTCCATTTATACTATTTAGGACTAATTTACTAAGTCACCAAATAACAACCAATTTACTTAACATACAACTCACCATGGCCTTCAAAATTCATTTGAAGCTATCGCGTCGTCGCACGTTGTCGAATCACACCCCTCGTTGAGGATCGATCGGTCCAACGACGTGCCACCGCGCCGTTCACCGCGTCGCAGCCACACCACCGTCGCACCACCGTTGCTTTGTCGGAGTCGGTGCACACCACCGTCGCGTCACCGCCGCCGCCGGAGCCGCGCGTCCCATCTGCCGCTGCTGCTGCGCCTCACTGTCGTGTTCTTGCCACTGGCGTTCGCCGCCGCGCTGCCACCGTCCGCGGCCGTTGCTGCGCTAAGCCAGCGCCAGCCGCCGCTACGCCATGCGCCATGGCTGGAGTCGCCGGTGCCGCCAGCCAAGATCGCCTGCATTGCCGCCGCCAGCCGCCAGCCATTCGAACCCGCTGCCGCTGCGCACTGCCACCGTCCGTCCGTCAAACAGTGGCCGTCTTGCGCGCTTTCGCGCTGCGTGTTGCGCGACCTCGCTGCTGCTTTCGCGGCCGCGTCGACCACCACCGCGACCTTGCGCGATCGCCGCCATCGCGTCACCCGCCGTCCGCCGCGAGCTCCTCGCTCCTCTTCGGCGTCGATCCCTCTCTCTCTCTTTTCCGTTCTCGCTCTCTCTCCACCCTTCTTTCTCTCCCCGATCTTATCTCAATCTCTTTTTATATATATATATATATTTTATATTTATTCTCTTTTTACTTTCGCACCAAAAGTGTCATCGGGGCAAACAGCAGCGCATCTCGAGACACCAACCCGCCTCATTTCAAAATCTCGATACTCGTGCCACACGCATCAAAAGACGCATCCAATGTATATATTAAAACCACATAAAGCCACTATAACCACATTAAGCCGCTACCTCGTTCCCACGTCGACACGCGACTCGAGGCGCGTCCCCGTTCGTGTTTCGGCTCACCGTATTCCCCGCATATATATTTCTCAACAATTAGCATTAAAATCTTAAATTGGACATTCTCGGTGTCTCCATTCAAGATTCGGACATACGTATTCGACGAGTGGGTCCCACATACGACCTTGACCTGGCACGTGGCACAAGTCAAATTTTCGGGCCGTTACACTCTTCCCAACGAATTAGAATTTCGTCCTCGAAATTTACGCACTTCGATAGTGTGTTATGACTGAAGACCCAAGGCCATACCCGCCCAAGGCCATACCCGCCCAAGGTCATACTTGCCCAAGGCCATACTCGCCCAAGGCCATACTCGCCCAAGGCCATACCCCCATCTTACTCTGTAGGGCTGGGCTCCTCCGCGACGAGTTGGGCTCCTCCGCGACGAGTTGGGCTCCTCCGTGACGAGCTGGGCTCCTCCGTGACTTCCAAGCAATGAACACACCATCTGTCTCCACCCCTCAATATATGTCAGGGCAACATCCTCGCAACATATATTGGAATACAACGAAACATAAGTCCCATGATCCACCGTCAATAACATATTTATATCTGCAGTATGTCCGCGAGAATGTAAATCAAGCTCTCTGCCTGTCTATCCGTCTCTCTGATCGAGTGGGTCCCAACCCAACTCATCCTCTCTCTCTGATCGAGTGGGTCCCAACCCAACTCATACTCTCTATCCGATTACGATGGGTAGTAGTCGGACCTTGCGCGACAACAACATGAATCTGCTCCTAGCTCGCTGCGTGCTTGCATTGTTGTGAACACGTACTGGTGAAGTGTCTTGGCTGGTCAACACTCCCAAACAGTACGTTGAAATCTCGATTCGTATGTAACATGTTGTCCTTGTCCCTGTACTCGAGCCTGACTAAACCTCTATCCCTATCTCTCGCACTTGATCGAATTCGACACTTGTCTTTCGACCATTACCTCTCGCCATCAACCTCTAATGGTATTGATGCTTGAGGATCCGACAAAGGTCGCTATCGTAGTGCACTAGCGTAACTCTACGCTGGACCATTTAACACTGACGCCATATACGCCGCATATGGTGGAAACGCAATACGCGCTGAGGTTGATCTATCTGCCACGATCGTCTAACCCTCGTGTTCCTCTGATCATCTCCAGACCCTCGCACTGAATGTGACAATGTCGAGAAGACGACTGGTACTCTGATGCGTGCGCTCTCACACTCTCGCCAGCCATAGCCCTTGCTTAAGCCTCATGTATTGTGCTCGGAGCCGTCGTCACCCAACATAACCAACAAATTCTAGGAAACCGTGTATGACGTAGTAAGCTTGGTCAATGTCCGTATCGGCCGCACCCCCAGCATACTTCATCACGCGTATATACTGATCCATGTACTGCAACTGACTCCCTGGTCCTATGTCGAACGGTCTGAAACTCTGTCCTCTTTACGGACTGTTCCCCATCGACACCTCCGTAATACGCCACCAGACATCAACCTCGCCGACCAGTGGAGCTGGTGATATACTCGGCCGCATTTGCGCTGATATGGCCAATACATCATGTATCCTCTCGTGGCTCCTCATATACCTCTCTGCAGCCTCGATGTTAGTACCCACGTGGAACTTCTCCGGATGATGCCTCCGAAACTTACGAGCCTGCCTCGCCTCAACTGTAGCCCTAACACCCGTATCAATGGGCGTGCTCAGCATATCCTCAAGTAGTGTCTCAAGTGTATGAAGTACGAACCTGAAACTGTGCCTCCTCGGCCACTGTAGGCCCTGCCTGAACTAGAGATGTTTCAGGTGGGTCGTGACACGCTCAGCTTGAATAATTAGTTGTCGACATAGACAGCAACAGTGTAGCCTGTGCCCTTAACAGTCGAAGGATCTCCTGTAGTTGTTTGTCGCGCGATACAATTTTTTTTTTTTTTTTTTTTGACAAAGTAGGCAGCTCCTCACTCGCAAAATGCGAACCTGCAGCCCCACGATCATGCATAGAACCGGTCTGAAACGTCATCGCATTTTCTATCACTACGATTCCTCGAATCGACGTATATTTACCGCTATCGTATATAATATATTACCACACCACAAATATACCATATAGAATCAAGTGCTACTCTTTTCTTAGCAACTTTAAACGCACCTTTTTTTTATAGGTGAATTGCTAGTCTTAGCAACTTTACAAAGTCCCATTACCTTTTCACTCTATTCAAAGGTGCTCATTCTTTTTAACATGCAATACTTGCACGAGAATTTCCTTAAGTACGCTTACTGGCATATCTCCATCAATTCTAAATATGTGAGAATCTTAAGATTTATAATCTCGTAGGATTTATACTTAGGTTGCCTTTAACCTCGAGAATGATTCACAGACTCTACCTCTGCCGGTAACACTTAATTCATTTACAAATTCCTAAAGGTGGTGGTCGACTTCACCAACCCTTAGACTATAAATGCATAGTGTCACTAAAGTGGAGTTACTTGGGCTTCTGATTCAACACTACTACTCCAAAGCTTTCGTCAAAGCTAAGGAGTCCGTACATGATATAATCGTTAGCTCTCAAGTCATCTCAACACTTTGCTCCCTTAGAGTCTGCATTAACTCACTCTTAAGAATTTTTTGTTTTTATTTTACACTTCCCTTATTTTATCATGTGACTTCACCAAAAAAAAAAAAAATTTCTTTCAGACAAGAAAGAATCAAGTATTTAGGGTTAAATGTTTATCTAGCAAGGCACTATTATCCAATGCATAATTACATTATGATTGTGATGCTGAACTCATTGTGGCAATATGATCAATATGATCAAATGACCAAAACCAAACTCTCCACTCAACACCATGGTCGCAACAACAGCTTGCTCTTCAAGAGAGTTTTTAAATCGTAAGAGACATGTCCATCTCTCTTCTTAGAGACTTTCTGAGTTACCTCGTCAAAGTGCACAAGTGGAGATGGAGATATAACTCCTAAACACTTTCTTTCTTTGTTGTCGACAATCTCAAAGTCCTAGTAAAGGATTATCAAGCAAAGACGAGATCATCATCGCAGCCTCGTTTAAGTGAAACAGGTGTGTCACTTAAAGTATTGTTGTCATTCTAGTATTATAAAACTCCAAAAGCTCTCTAAATTCCAAAACATTGATTTCAAGTCCCAAGTAGACTCAAAATTATGCAATTGTCTCCATATTACCAATTTAAAATCATTTAGAGACTCAAACTTCCATTTCAAGTCTCAATACTATAGGAAATCCTCAATTTCAGTAATAACTAAACAACTTGAAATGAATTTAATGAACTCTTTTGAGTCCTAAATAAGATCAAAATTCCTCTAAATGGCTTGAAAACCAATTCACAAGTTTGTTTGAGTCCTACATGACATTTTAAGTTTCAATTGAAAATTATACCCTTTGTAATACCAAAGTTTCGAATTGAAAACCTTAAAAGCCTTAATTATCTCATTTTACTCAAAATGAATTGTTTCATTTTCCATTGGCTTCACCAAACCAACAATGATATTTATCTCAATTTATCAATTTCTCTGAATCCGATAAATTTATCGTCAATCTTTTTCAATTTTATTTATCGCGTCTCACGCGATACACAAGAGTAAATATCGTATATCTATCGATAGTAGTATAATACAATACATCAAATAGCTCATATATCCTCAACTCTCCTCACTTCCCAACGAAGACTTAAGTCGGGATCACAGGGTTCCACTCTAAGTTCAGGGTTCCTAACTTCCGTTGGTTTATGTCTTATGCTGGTTGTGGGTTAATTAAGAGCTAAATGTAAAAATTTAGGCTCTGATACCAACTGTGACGGCCCCAATTTCCCATAAAATTGGGCCCCGCCCGGCCTAAGCCCACGTGGACCCCCGAGCCAGTCTCGCAAAGTCAACGCAGACCTAGTCAGCCTTCCAATCCATCATTATACGTAAATTCACAATTTTAAGTTGAGTTATTAATATTTTACAAGTTTTACAATTTAGCGGAAGAAATTACTATGAATAAAATAACTCAACCATAATTTCAAGAAGTTAGGCAACCTAATTATGGAACCCAATAATTATCATCAGAGGAGAGTAAATACAATTATACAAAATAATCACCTAGCTATGGAGCTTTCCTCTCGCTACTGTCATGGCTCTCGCACTCGCCAAACACGAGATTGACGAGCCCAGTAAGTAAAATCCAAAGAGAATCTAAACAAGAAATTCAAGATAAAATAAAACAGTCTAAAAGTCATGCATATAAAAAGAAAACTATACGGAATGCATGATAATGAGACTGTGAAAACAATGAAAGTACAACAAGAATGAGTGTCAAAGGAAACAATATAGAGAGGTGCCCAAGTAGTCTAAGACCACCGAATGCGGGTGCCACAAATGCGTCGGGTCGCAGAGTCGCGCAACGCCAAGCGGATTTCTGGTCATCGGATACGGCATCGCCGTACCTAAAATGTCGCGAATGAGGGATATCAACGGCGCCCCGGATAAAGCACATCTCATTCCGAATACTGTGACTCGAGGTCATGGCCCCGGTTGCGAGCCGACAACCATTCCAATCAGAGACACGAGTACGACTCACTTGGCCCTCGGACACTCATAAGAGTGAGAATTCCAAGAAAAGGACATGATTCAACATCAATCAAACATGCAAGCTCAAATGAAATACTGTACATTTTCTAACTGGTTTACTTACCTCGAAAATCGTAATTGCCCTCAAGACGTCTCGCTCACGCCTCGATATGCGCACCCGACACCCAACTCCTATGTCCCCGGTGTCCATTTATACTATTTAGGACTAATTTACTAAGTCACAAATAACAACCAATTTACTTAACATACAACTCACCATGGCCTTCAAAATTCATTTGAAGCTATCGCGTCGTCGCACGTTGTCGAATCACACCCTCGTTGAGGATCGATCGGTCCAACGACGTGCCACCGCGCTGCTTCACCGCCGCGTCGCACCACCCACGCACGCACCACCGCTTGATTCTTTGTCGGAGTCGGTGCCGCACCACCGCCGCGTCGTCACCGCCGCTGCCGGAGCTGCGCGTCCCGCCGCCGTGCAGGCGCCTCCTCACTGTCGTGTTGCTTGCCGGCGTTCTGCCGCCGCGCTGGCCACCGTCCACGGCCGCCGCCAAGCCGCGCAGCCGCCGCCTTACGCCACGCCCGCTGCCATGAGTCGCTGTGTGCCGCCGCATCGCTGGCGCCGCCGCCGCCAGATTCGAACCCGCTGGCTGCGCCGCTGCCGCCACCGTCATGGCCACTGGCTGCCGTGCCGCTAGCGCTTTCACGCGCTCTTGCGTTGCGCGACCTCGCTGCTGCCCCGCGGCCGCGTCGACCACCACCGCGACCCTTGCGCGATCGCCGCCATCGCGCGTCACCCCGTCCGCCGCGAGCTCCTCGCTTCTCGCTGCGTCGATCCCCTCTCTCTCTTTCCGTTCTCGCTCTCTCTCCACCCTTCTTTCTCTCCTGATCTTATCTCAATCTCTTTTTATATATATATATATTTTTTTTTTATTTCTCTCTTTTACTTTCAGACCAAAAGTGTCATCGGGGCAAACAGCAGCGCGCATCTCGAGACACCAACCCGCCTCATTTCAAAATCTCGATACTCGTGCCACACGCATCAAAAGACGCATCCAATGTATATATTAAAACCACATAAAGCCACTATAACCACATTAAGCCGCTACCTCGTTCCCACGTCGACACGCGACTCGAGGCGCGTCCCCGTTCGTGTTTCGGCTCACCGTATTCCCCGCATATATATTTCTCAACAATTAGCATTAAAATCTTAAATTGGACATTCTCGGTGTCTCCATTCAAGATTCGGACATACGTATTCGACGAGTGGGTCCCACATACGACCTTGACCTGGCACGTGGCACAAGTCAAATTTTCGGGCCGTTACAGTCATGGTGGCTTTCAAATCCCAAAATCTACACCTACTTGATCAAGGTAAGCATAGCAATTCACACAAGAATACATAAATCAACACATTGAATTGAAATAACTAGCACATTTATATTGAAATCAAAAGGAATCCAAGTTGGGGTCCAAAGACCACTAGAACAAAAGGGATTACCCCATGAATGGGTAAGAAACAACACTAAACATGGTAAAAACTAAATAAAACATCTAATAAATATCTAGAGATCTAAGATGAATCACCAAACTTGATTCAATATCCTAGCTTCCCAAAGTGTGTTCTCCAAGTTTCTTCAAAGCAAAAGTTGTCTCTAACCTAATTGTCAAGTCTATTTACACCCCGGGGATAATTTGGTCTAAAAAATAGTCTAAAATCCCAAAAAACTCGTAATATAAGTGTCCTGGCCGCACTGGGCGCCTACCCTAAAGCTGGGGTGCCAGGTTTAGCGCCCACTGCAATTCCTCACTGCTTTAGGCATTGAGGCACTGGGTTGGGTGCTGGGGTGCCAAGATCAGAGTTCTGCATAAATACTTCACTTTGCCACGCAATTCTGGACAACTTATATGCCAAATTTGACAAAGCTTGTCGAGACACGAAAACGTTAAGCTCTGAGTTTAATTTCCAACGAAAAATAGAAAGTCATTTGGACTTGAAATGAGAGAGTTATGGCTAAAACACTGAAGCTTGTTCAAAATAGACTTTGTTGAAAGTTAGCCACTTTGATGTCGTTCTTTGCTCGAACCTTGTATTCTCATCCCAAAACTTTCAAACATCTTCAAAACATATAAAAACATGTGAAATATCATCATTTCATCACTTTCCTCCGTCTCATTTTCCTCTACCTCGTGATCTGCACAAGCACGCTTTTGAGGGAAATCTTTTCGAATGTTCAACGTAACCTCTAAATGCTCCCATTTTGCTTTTCTCACCTAAAAACCAACAAAATATACCAAATTAGTAGGAATTCACTTATTAATGGCCTAAATTATCAACAAAGGCTACTTATAAAGGTACTAAAATATGCTACACATCAGCTGATGTATGCATAAGAGGCTGGATCATCCATCTATTGAAACATTGAAGCATATATTGGGTTCATGTCTACAGATTAAGATATCTGAATTATGTAACACCTACCTTTAGGGAAACATCATGCTTTACCTTTTTGAATAAATAATAAGAGTAGTAATATTGTATTGGAATTGATCCACACTGATTTATAGGGGCTGGGGGTATTCTCCTGTTACTTCTGTCAAAGGTTTCAATTACTACATAAATTTCTTAAATGATTGTACAAGATTCACATGGATTTTTCCATCGAAATATAAATATGATTCTTTGAGTACTTTTCTTAAGGAAAAATATATCTCAACCAAGATAAAGAATTTCAATCAGATTTGGGAGGAGGGTATAAGAGTTTTAAACCTATACTTGAGTCATATGACATAGTTTTTCAACACCCTTGGCCATACACTCATGAACAACATGGAAGAGGTGAAAGGAAACATCATCATATTGTAGAGACAATTCTAACTATGTTGGCTCAATCCAAGCTGCCATTGAAGTTTTGGTGGGATGCCTGCCTTACTTCAATATTTCTAATCAATAGACTTCCTATAAGAGTTCATTAAGGGATTTCTCCATATATGAAATGTAACGACCCATTAGCTTAAGCAGGTGATTAGTATTAATCCAAATTTTAATAAATTCGTGTTAGGCTAGTGGTTAAGCCCAGTTTGTATCGATTAACGTGTGTGTAGATTTGCATGATGTTTGGCGTTTGTATAATGTGTATTAGCATTTATTGAAATTAATTGTTGTATAATTGAATAATTAGAAAATGATGGGACGCCGAATACCAGGTGTGGGTTAAAGGTGACGCACACGAGTCGTGGGGTAGCATGTACGCTCGAGTGAACTCGTTTGCGCGCACGACGAAATTATAAACGCATGAATTTGTAGGTGTATATATATTTATATATATTTGATATATAAATATATATTGGAAATAAATAAATAATTAATAATTGGTGGGGGCTTAGTGACATGCGGGGTCGAGGGTGACGCGCGTGGGACGTATAATAGTGTGCACGCCTGAAAGTGGTCGTTGGCACGCACGGTGAATTTATAGGCGCGAAAAATACATAGGTGAATATATATTTATATATATAGATTATATATATAAATGAGTCATAAAGTTTAAATCAAATAAATTTATACATTGAATTTGCATCGAGATACGTGTAGCGTGAGCATTGAGGAGGTGAATATGTGGGACGTTGGATGTTTGAGAGATTTTCTACGCCTCGAGATGAGTGCAACTATATTTAAAGGAAAATCAATGTGCCTTTGGTTTTCATCCGTTAGATCGTCCTCGAGATTTGTGCATACGAATCTTGAGAAAAGTTTGATCATAATAAGTCGATCAAGAGGGATGTGTTGGTTGATAGTAACAAAATTAGCCTCGACATTCGTGCAATACGAATATCTAGGAAATCTAATATGTATCTCTAAAACCCACATCGTCTTTTTCATTTCACAGTGAGAAGTCAAGATCGAGAGAGTGAGAGAAGTAGAAATAATGGAGGGAGAGATCAAGATGAAATGATCAAGACCTAGGTGAGTCACGGTGTTGTTAACTTGTTGTTGTTGTTGTTGTTGTTGTTGTTGTTGTTGTTGTTGTTGTTGTTGTTGTGATGGGGTTGATGTTGTTGGTGTTGTGTTAATGGAGATGATAATTTGGGAAGGGAGAAGGAGGAAGGAGATGCAGGGGAATGATTTCCCTTGCTGGTTTGATCATGGGGTTTAGCTTGGCCAAACCCTAGAATTTAAAAAATGAATTCGAACTAGGGACAACGTCCCTGGTTTCGAATGGAGGAAGGGGATGCACATGCACGTGACATACGTGTGCACCCCCGGCCCTGGGTTTGGCTAGAACCCTAGGCCAGACTCGGCCCATGGGGCGAGTCAGGCCCAGTGCCATGACCAGGGTCGAGTCAGACCCATTGGGTCACCTGACCCAACAAAAAACAAAATTAAAAAAAAAAGAAATTGCTAGAAAATAGGGAGAAAATTCCAAAAAATAAGGAAAAGACCCGAAAAATAATATTTTGACCAAATAAATATAATTTGATGAATTTCTACAAAAAATAAGGAATTCGAGATTCATGCGAGACTTTATAATGGAATTTTTACCTCGAAAAATGTGAAATGATCGGATTAACCTAAAAGGTTATAAATTGGTTCTAGGTTCAAATAGGATCGATTTAGGAGTTCTAATTAATGAGTATTAGACTCAAATTGATGACAATCAATTTGTTTTCGGTTCTTGGTTGACATGGAAAGGTGTATGGATCTCAGGAATCGTATAAGTTAGTATAAAGTTAGGAAAGCTCGACACATGTAAGTGGGACTCGTATTCTTATCAATTATGCAACGTAATTAGTATAATTATTTCATATAACATTATGGACTGGGAATGGGGCAATGTACCGTGACTTGAATTGGTTTTTATGTTAAATTCCTGGAAATAGGTACGACGAGTGAATCGGACTGGAGTGACGATGGAAATGTTGGATCATTACCTGTACTTTTCCTTCATAAACCTTCATGGGTGACACGCATGAGACGTACAATAGTGTGCACGCTTGAGAGTGCTCGTTGGCGTGCGTGGTGAATTTACAGTCGTGAAAATACATAGTTGAATATATATTCATATATATAGTTATATATAAATATATATAAATATATATAAATTAATCCTAAAGTTTAAATCAAATAAGACTATACACAGGATTCGCCTCGAGATACGTGTAGAGTGAGAATCAATGGAAAGTTCGTATTTTAATCAAGCAAGTCAGTCATGAGGTGATGAGTGTGTTAATAGCCACTAGATCAACATCGAGATACGCAACACGTACCTCGAGAAATATAAAAATATAAATGGATTGAATTGAATTGATTCATTAGATTTGCCTTGAGATTCGTGCAATGTGAATCTAAAAAATCTAATATTTATCTTCTTGAACATCACCGCCTCTTATGTGTTTCAATGAAATTGGAAATCGAGAAGAGAAATAGAGAAACTGGGAGAGAGAGGGAGAAAAGGGACCGAGAGAAAGAGAGGCGATGGAGATCAATGAAGGTGAGTCGTTATTGTGGATTGTTGTTGAGGTTTATGGTTGTTGTTCTTGTTGTTGTGATGCAGTTAAGGGAGGTGGAGGTTCAGACGAATTGCTTTTGCAGTTCGTCCGAGGAAAGAGACGACTAGAGGAGTTTCCTCCTCTCTGAATCGAGCTGGGGTTAGGTCTCCAACCCAGTTCAATTTTTTTAAATGATGGAACGATCTAATGAAACAGGGGCAGATGAAGAAGATGAGGTTTGACCCTAGACCGAACCGAACCAGTCCGCTTTAGGGTCAAACCCCATTTTATTAAAAATTAGAGAAAAAGTTGAAAAAATATGAAAAGATTCTAGAAAAATAAGGAAAAATCGAGAAAAATAATACTTTGACTAAATAAATAAGAATTGATGGATTTCTATGAAAAACAAAGAATTTGGGATTCGTATGGGACTTGATAATGTGATTTTACCTCGAAAAATGTGAAATAATTGGATTGACCTAAAAAGTAGCAAATTGGTTTTGGATTCGATTAGGACCAATTTAAGGGTTCTAATTAAATAGTATTGGACTCAATTTAATGAAAATCAATCTATTTTGGGTTTTTGGTTGACGGGGAAAGGTGTATGTATCTCAGGAATTGTGTAAGTCAGTATACAATTAGGAAAGCTTGACACAGGTAAGTGAGACTCGTATTCTTATCAACTATGCAATATAATTAGTATATTTAGTTTATATAGTATTAAGAACTATGCTATGCTTGGAATGAGGCAAGGTACCGTGACTTGAACTTGTTTTTATGTTAAATTCCCAGAAAAAGGTACGACGGGCGAATCTGACTGGAGTGACGATGGAAGTGTTGGATCAATACCAACACTTTTCCTTCACAAACATTGAGGTACCCGATTGTGGCTTTCTTATTTGAGTTGGTAACTATGCTATGCTTGGATACATGACAAAAATCCACGTTGGCCAACATGTGAGGTTTTGTTGATCGTAATTAGGGTAACGGGTGTTTACAGCTCTGGTTTGAAATGAAAATACAAGTCACGAGTACAGTTGCAATTGACCTGTGAACTTGCATTCTATTATCTATTGTTATATCATTTTAATGTCATAATAGATATGTTTTGGATTCATATTGCTATTCATTTATTCATTGACATTAGTTGATAATTGATATGTTTACGAGCATCACTTACTGGGCAAGTTGGAGCGCTCATTCCCCAATTAACATTTTAGGTTAATGACGTGTGCTTCAATCAAGAATGAAGAAGATAAGGAGCTTATACTCTTTTCTATGGTGAAGTTATTTCCCCACTGTTTATATATTATACTGAATTAATATTTTATAATAAACAGGGTTGGGATATGGTTTTACGACCGAGGTTTGTGCCAATTTTTATATATCTTATGTTTTATCGAAAAAGTTTTAATTCCGCTGCGTTTTTAATTATTTATTCGATATAAGATATATTGTATTGTGATTATCAAGTATGAAGGATGGCTGTACTGTTACTTTAATTGAATCCGACTGGTGTATCGAAGCTTAATCAGGGTTTCAGGCTGGGTATCACCTTAATTAGGATAGAGGATCCTATAGGTTGTATCAGAGCCTAGTCAGAGCTTGTTTCCAGTAATAGCTCTAATATAGTTTGGAATGAAAGGTAAGGTTTATAGAGCTTAGTTTCACTATTCCGAGATTTGTGAAAATCAAGGAATAACTCTGATACAGTTTAGTCTTAAAACTTGAACTCATTACCTATAATATGAATATAAGTCTAGGTTCACTAACTTGGAGATTGGTTATCAGGTTATTGACAACCTAAGACTTCATAAATGGTTTTTATCGATGTTTTGAGGGGGTAATGAATGATAAATGACTGAGTAATGTTATGTATTGTGATGTATTATATCTATGCGATAGATATAACTTTCTTGTTTTTCTTATAAGTTATCCTAAAGGTCTTATCTCCCATCTATGTATTTGGAATCTAATGAAGAGATGGTGGGAACCTGAACTTCAGGGATATTCCAACAAAGGAAGATAATAGAAATATTATAAGATGATTTATGACCATCAATATCTTAGGAGTTGAGAAAACATTGAGGTTTATGGTTTATAGAAACCTAAATCTCAATAATATATGAAAAAAAGGAAAGACATAAAAAATCATATGATGATAAAAATTAAACTTTTCTCCTATTGGATAGTTTCTAATGGTCTTTATTCTCACTGATATTGTTAGATTAATAATAATCAATGTAAAAGGATCAATTGGACCTAGACTGTCATGACTCAAATATTCTAACTCGTGCCACATGTCACCGCAGGACTCTGACGGGGAATTTATCTGATGTGGCGTACTTGGTCAACCTTCGAGAGTCGACTCCGAGGTTTATTATTTGTGTTCGGCGTGTGTAGTTTCTATTTTATAACAAAAAATATCAATTTTGAATTAGTTAGCAGTCCGATTTCATCGAAATGGGAGTAAGGAATACCTCAAGATGCATGTGACGCGGGTAAGAGACTTATTTGAATGGGATAACTTGGATTGACACAAATTACCAATTTATATAACAAAATCCTAAACTAAGTAAATAATAAAGTTGAACCAAGTTGAATAAAACACAAATGGGTCGAAAATAGACCAACGTGCCTTGAGATACGCGACGACATCGACTAGACGAGATAGATAAGAACTTAGTCTAAATATGGAGTTGTAATTAACTACAAACATTAGACAAGTCACTTGAAATCAATTGTTAAGATATGACATCAAGTTGTGGCTAAATAGAGAAAGTAAGCCTAAGTTAAAAATGTATGAACTAAAATAACATAAATGGTGAGTGTATAGTTAGAGAATAGGGCTTGTATGAATACATGGTATACTATAATAGGAATACAAGTACTAAACTATACATATATACCATTAGTGGAATAAAACTCATGCAAGGGGCTACAACTAATAACTAAGACTATATAAAGGGACACTTAATTGAATTTCTAGTTCATTCCTAAATAAGAACAAGTGAAAGGGAGAGATAAGAAGGTGAGCTTGCTGAAATTTGTGGAGAAGTTGAGATCAAGAGAGGGAAATTAAACATTGATCCAACCTAGAGATTCAAGAGTGGTTGAAGAGCAAACCCTATGTAAGCATTCATGGGATCAAAGTACTCCCCACAATTTCCACAAACCCCGACCTGTTGCACAAAAGATTGAGTTAGAAAATTGATGTCCAATACGTGACATACCTACCCCATTCACACCATAATAGTATGAGTTTTCGAATTGACCATAATTGTGGGAGTAGGAGGTCGTCGCGGAGTTGCCTACATACATGTTAAGAACAAAGGACTAGATGGACAAAACAAAAAAATAAAATAAATAAACAAATAAATAAAAGAACACCAAAGAAAGAAAAAAAAAATCATCGGTAACGGCGCCAAAAATTTAGGATTTGTTTAATTATATTTATTTGTTATTTTTATGGATATTGGAGTGTGCGGTTGAATCTGGAGTGAAACACTACGCAGAATAGAGTATTTACTTTTTATATGATCAGCTACTGTTGGATTAGCCTCGAGACGCACTTTAGAGTGGTTACGCAGTTGAAGAAACGTAGAAACTGGACATACATGAGTCGCTACGAGACAGTAGCCCTTCGATTTGCCTCGGATATGCATATGTTCGGTCTCCTTGAATTTCGTACGACTATTCGTGCGTCCTCTCCTCCCAGCTATCTACCAGGTGGCGCTCTGCCATTAGTCCAACATGTCCCCAGCTCCATCTCCTCACACCAGCATACATTGGTTCTTCCTCGAGAGACGTGCTATGATGTCTCCCATCTTTTCGGTCAAGACGTGCGATTCTTCCTCTTGCCCCCCCAGCCGCCATGTGTCCTCATTTCACTCGTCACCAGTAGTCCCTCATCGAATCAGCGCCCGCGACGTCATCTGCATGGCAGCAAGCTGGGCCAATCAGCTTCCGCAACGTGTTCTATACCTGCAATGAAACAAACACAGCCGTGTGACGTGCCTAGGCATACGTGTCATTCTATATCCCACGAAACCGATTTCTCTCTCCTATAAGGACTAATTTTTAGTAGTTTTTCACAATGAGGACTTATGGATTTATTAGCAAGTCGACTTCTATAATTGGGGAATCCCTCTCTCCCTCTTTACTATTCTTGTGTTTTGTGTTCTTCCAGCATGACAGACTAAACTCATAGCCTATGCAAGATTGCGAGAGAGGTTCAACTACTTTTAATTCATAGATTTGTGAGGTTTATTTATTTTTATTTCATTGCTTTCATTGATATTTTATTTCCTTTAGTATTGTTTGAATAATTAGAGTTAAGTTCATATTTAAACTCTGATTTACTTGCTAGCGAGTCGTAAACATCCGTCCGTATGCGATAAGACCACACTAGTGTCAATTAATTTTATTGACCTCTTTTTGGACTGGTTGAATACCTTAGGAATCTAAGCTAAATCGGACACACTTGTGATCCAGTTGTTTAGGTGTAGTGCCTTCATAAAGTCCATTGCGGTCAACACATTAAACCCAATTCGCTTGAGTCTAGAGTTATATGTTTGTCTAGAGAAGTGGTCATTGTCGTACCTTGATCATCAAAATTAGCAAGTGCGAGGAACCGCGTATGTTACCGGGTCTATAGTTACACTAAGATACTTTTGATTTGCATATTTTACATAAATCGAATACCAAATCCAATCTTTTATCGAACCGAACTTGTATGTCTTGACCTATGTATTTCTCATTAATTATTTTCAAAGCTATTTTCTTTGTTTATTTATTTTCCTTAGTATTTAGATTAGTTAATTAAATCACTTTCTTAAACCCCCGATTTCTCTTTTTGTCATTTTTGACCTTAGAAAGATTACCAATCTTTGTGGGATCGACCATTTGCCACTATTTTGTAAATAGTTGGTTTATGTATTTTATTTATTGACACATTCGGCGCAGGTCAAGTAGCAATGCAAAAGAGATAACATATTTATAAACTTGTATGAAATACATGATTAAAAGTTATACTATGAGAGTATAATCATTGAATATGTTGATATCTCTATTTAAAAATATATGTCTACTCAAGTTAAGAAAAATTGTCTATATTCAAGTAATGAGAGAAGTTGATAAATAGTGAGTGATTAAGATGTGAGTTTGAGGGGGATTTCAGTAAAGTTAAATGAATGAGGTTCTTAATGAACTCATCATTAGAGAATGATTTGATGAAGTTAGAAAAGTCGATAATTTTTTAACCAATCAAAGAAGAAGTTAAGTGAATTGGCAGACGAGTTGTAATTGATAATTGTTTTCTAGTCCACAATTTAAATAATATTGTGAGTAAACATTTAGAGAATGAGTGAGAGTTGCATGATGTGTCCGGTTTCTATTTCTGATCAGATTGAGAATTTCAGATCTCTTGTCATGGGATGACATATGTTTATGAGATCTATAGTCATGTGATAACTTGTGTAATTCCAGATTTCTGGTTGGGAACGCTTGAATGGTGATGGATCAGATAGACACGCAACTCTACTTTGTATCTTATATTGTGCTCAAATGTAATTTGCATCAATATGTGATTTTAGACTGATGATAGTCTAAAAGCTAGTCAGCTGATAATTGAAATAAAAAAGGGATTGTTATTGATGAGAAAGTAAACAGGGATGTGTACCAGAGTTTGGGTTAATATAGAAAGAATTATCAACGATTTATGGAATAGTATTCAGATAAGAATGAGAATTGTGTTATGAAAAGCAAGATATGTTAGGTCTATTTATTGATACTTGAATGAGATTCAAGGTATGAGATAAGTAATGAAGTAAGGTTATCAAACATTCCAAAAATTTGATTGTTTAACTCGTCATAAATTCACAATTTGCCAAGATTGGCAAAATGACTGAGATAACTTTTCATTAAACTAAAATATTGAAAAATGAAAAGTTAAAATGGTTATGATCTCCTCCACTGAGTTGTTGAATACAACGAAAATGATTGGGTCCACTTAACGGTTTACCTTGGAAAGGATTTTACAGGTTTGAATTAAAAGAGTTTTATATGAAGAATCATTTTCTTGTATCTCTTTTGGTTCAGTAACATGCAAGTTTAAATTTCGAGGACGAAATTCTAAATTAGTTCATAAGATTGTAATATCCGAGAATTTTATAAACTTGATTAGGTGGCTAATTAAGTATTTTCAGACTTAATTTGGGAATTAGGCATCAGAGGTGGGACCCATGTGTTACAGATCGGGATCATAAATTATAATATTATTTTTATGTGTTATATGCCTATTTGATGTATTATACACTATTTCGACGCGAAATAGGGCTAAGTGGAGTATATACGCGTGTGTCTGTGAGTTCCGGAGCGCGTTAGAGAATTATCTCCAATTTTGGTAATTTTGAGGTATTGTCTCGAGATATGTGTCGACACGAGTTCCGTGGAAGTTTGAACATCAACCCGTGCAACTATTTCGAGTTTCGCAAAAAATACTTACAAGTTTGAAAATTCAAATTCCGGACTTTAAAAGACTTAACGAGCCGACGTGGGCCCCAAACCTCGATTTGCATGCGAGACCAGTTGTTTGGAAGTTTTGGAGCTATTTGGTAAATTCTCCATTTTTTGGCAAAATTGGGGTATTTCTCGAGATTTATTTGGACGTAAATTGAAAAGATAATCATGAAATTAAATAAAATAATAAAATTGGTAGGTGCCTAGTGACACGTGGGGTCGAGGGTGACACGCGTGGGATGTACAATAATGTGCACGCCCAAAGTTGGTCGTTGGCGCACGTGGCGAAATTATAGCCGGGAATATATAGGTGTATATGTATTTATATATAATATAGTTTATACGTATAAATATATAAATCAATCCTTTAGTTTGAATTAAATAAAAAAATATACATTGGATGCACCACGAGATACGCCTAACGTGATCATCGAGGAGCTGAAATGGTTGACGATTCGGCGACTGGTGAGGTGTTACATGCCTCAAAGTGCGTGCTACCCAATCTCGAGGAAAAATAATAAAATAAAATAAGTAAATTATTATAGTTGCCTCGAGATTTGTTCAATGTAAATCTCGAAGAAGTCCTAATATATATCTAAAAAGCATACGCTGCCTCATCAATTATGTTTTGAGCCAAAGATTGACCTCGAGATATGCAGTACGTATCTCGAGTAAAATCCTCGAGATTCATGTGATGCGAATCTCAAAAAAACCTATTATATCATTTGCAAAATCAACATAACCTCATCTTCCCATTTCAATTTTACGCACAGAGGAGAATTTGAAATCGAGAGCAAGAGTGGGAGGAGGTAATCGACCGGGAGAAGAGAGATGGAGATCAAGAGGGAGGGGTCGAGACCTATTGTAAGTTAGTTTTTGTATTCGATGTTGTTGAGTTGTTTGTTGGTTTGTTAATGGAGGTTGAGATGAAATTGGGGAGGCTCGGTTCGAGGAAGGAGAAGGCTTCCTAGCCGTTTCCCTTGCCCAAACACCATTAGGGTTGAGGCAAACCCAACCCCAATGAAAAATCAATTAAAAAAACATAGAAGCTCTGTTGAACTAGTTTAGGGAAGAAGATGGGGGCGGGGGGTTTGAACCCCCTAACCAGACCGAACTAGGTTGAACTGGACCGATCCGATTCAGGGGTCAAACCCCTCTTAAATAAAAAAAAGTGTTTTTAGAAATAGGAAAATTTAAATAAACCACCCAAAAATTAGAGAAAAATCATAAAAATAGATTTCTTAGATAAATTAATGGAAATTGGGGGGTTAATAAAAAATGAGGATTTTGATATTTTATCAAGGATTTTTACATGGTATTTTTCTCGTAGTGCGTGCTACGATACCCTAAAATATTCAAAATTTTAAAAATTATTTTAAAGCCTAGTCAAGAATAATTTTCAATTATGAATCACAATTTAGAGTCAAAATTGGGATCCGAATATCCAAAGTGTGAATTTGGAGGGATTCGAGGATTTTCGAGTCGACTAGAACTGATAAACTTATTAAAAATTGGAAAAATGATATTTAATCCTAAACAACATAATTTTCGATGCCAAACAATAATTGAGTTAAAAATGAAGTCTGGGTATCTGAGAATTTATTTTGAAAGGATTTTTTTCAGGATGCAATTGGGTTTAAATTGCAAATAATTGGAAAAAATGGTGAAGTTGTTATGAAGGCTTATATGAAGTATTAATGAATTATAGGACCGCGATTGGAGCACCGTGTGGACTAGTTTACTGACTAGGAACGCAAGGGAGTTGTGATATCGCATTTGTAAGGTTAAGTAAATTCCATAGTAACCTTTACATTGTATGATTATATTTTCGTATAAATTCCATTGATATTTGATATTGCATTCTTATTGTACAAGCATACACGATTTACGAGGATAAGGTGTTACGAGTCTCCTTATAGTGTCTTCCTAACTGTATTACATAGTAGAACTATTTAGTGTCTACTTGACTGTGTGCACATGGTATATTAAGCTATCTGACTGTGTATTACAGGGTAGAACTTATAGTGTCTACCTGATTGTGTACATGGTATAACTATATTATGTTTAAAAGGCTAGAGTTACTGATACTTTGCATTACGTGATTATCATGAGATCACGGTGAACCAGATCATACTTTGATAGACTCGAGGAACGCGACTTGTTTGATTATTCTCCCTGAGCATGAGTCCTTATTATTGTTTACTTACCACTTTCGGAGAATGATATATGATTGTGGTCAGATAACAAAAATGGGATGGATTCACGATTTTATTTAATTTCCTTGGATTATATTATTCATTTAAATTCATTGGATTATTATGCATTTGATTACTGCAGGTGTACTAGATAGAGTGGAATTTACTTCTTTGACATTATCGAATTTTTATAATTGGATAATAACAGGTACTAGCAGCGACAAGGGAAAAGGAAAAGCTTTCCAAATGTACGTGACTTGCTTAATTATTTTCTTTATGTAGGAAATGGTTTTTGAATATGGTATATTGTATAAATGGGCTTTGGTTTTCGAGTGTGATTAGGATCTATTTTGGAATGTTTGGAACAGTTTTTGGAAAGATTAAGATTATTTTTGGAGCTAAGGTAATAATGGTTTAAGAATTTTATCTCTTAAATTAGGATAGAATGAATATATAATTTAGTTGATGCAATATATTGTTATGGGTGGATTGCGAGTCCTTTAAAATTTTCATTAAAGCTGAGCAGGTTTTGTTGAAGATTTTTGGAGGCCGATATTTCGTGTAGGCTTAAAAATAGAGGAGATGCTGTCGAAAAAATTTTACGAGATTTCGAGGACTATCTAATTAATTTTTACGGAACTTTAAGGTTTAAAATACTGTTTAGAATCCTTTGTAGTTAATAAAGGTTTATAATTAAAGATTATATTCTTAATTGTTTATTGATGAAAATGTTAAGACTTCTAGATTATCAAGAGACTAAGGTAATCTAGGCCAGTCAGATGCCTCTATTAGGTGGGGTCTGACACTGGTAATATAGGAAGAGCAAGATTTTGTTTTCTTTTTCATTATATGTGATACAATGCTCTCTTATGATAATTGAACAATATCAATACTTGTATTTCATAGGAGAAAGTTAAGGAGTGCAGCCAATCCACGACTAATCCTGTTGAAGAAGACAATATAAAGGAGGATGCAATTGTTAGAGTACTTGGTAAGGAACGACATGGGCGCATACATGGTCTTGGGCATGGTGTTACCCTTACTAGTCTTAAAGCTAATGCTTACACAAATGGGATAGTGAAAGAGCTTGATGACAATGTTCAAAGTCAAGCTCATGAAATAAAATATTAAGAGAGGAAGTCAAAGGATTCAAAGCTCTTATTGAATAAATGGAACTCTTAAAATCTATGCTCCTCCAAAACACTTATCAGGTAAATTATAAAAGTATAAAAAATAAAGTTCATGTAAAAGCCTCTATTCAATTGAGTTGTTATGTTTACATATAATTAAAACTTACTATTTCTCATTCTATTTTAGACTCAAGATAAAAGCTTCGAGGATATAATGGAGACCTCAACTCAAGCACCTAAAGTAATATTCAATTCATAAGTACTTGAACACTTGTAATGTTTTGTTTATATTTATTGGATTTCTTGGTGTAGACAACACAAGCTGTTGATGATAGTTAATTTGTACTTCATCAAAAGTGCAAATTGTTGAAATGGGATGGCATTAGTGATCAAGTTGTTGTAGAGGGTACTATTGCATATGTTGACCCTACCAAAATTGTACATCATATCCTTTTGGGGATTGGCAATTGGAAAACTTGGATTGAACATGTCATTGACTCTTTGGCCTTTCTATTTAGACCAGACGTGGAATCATAATATATGACAAAAAAGGAGAGAAACATCATTTGGCCCAAAGAATATATTATTCTTATTTGAGACATACGGTATGTCTTACTCTGCATATAGTACTCAAATATAACTCAATATTCTTTTAGATTAGCTTTTTTATCTAATAAGTACTAGTTGACCATATTATGTTATTCATACTATCTAGGAGAGAAAAAAAGATTTACTTTTGGCCTTTGATAGAAGATACGAGATGCAAAAAATTAATTCATCATGTGAGAGTGCTTTGATGAGCCACACAACTTGTGATTTGTTACGACCCATTTATAGTTCTTGATACATGTTAAAAATGCAATAACTTCTCTCATGTTTTGTATTTGAGAACCATTAGCTTTAGTGGAAACTCTATCGAAATTTTTACAAAACATTGTTCGTTCTTATGAATGTATTTATTTGAGTTTTTCATCGAAGCACCAATGCATTATATAAGGTAGCTACCACAAGGAAGTAGCATCACTATAAATAAGGTATAAAGAATATAGAATCCATACCTTATTAGCTATCATGATTTTTTCTAAAACTTTGCATGCTTTATATGCTTAATTTATTTGATTTTCGTTGGCACAAATTTCAACTTTACATAAGTTTCGTAGTTTTTCTATTCATACTTGTTGGCTTTTCAAATACTACTTGCACTAATGAAACATACTCTATTTATATCTTTTGAAACGTATTTGTCCTGATAGAATATTAAGGAGTGTTGGAATGTAAAAGATAAAATATGCCAAAAAAATGTAAATGATAAACCTTATAGGAAAATGGTTGGAAATGAGATCCTTTAGTCATTCTTATACATTTAGATTGTTTGTATATTTTTCATCAGTTTCTAGTATTGAAGTGTTTGCGATATATTATACATGGAGTAACAACCACAATGCCTTAACCACAAATTAGTTGGGTTGGTCATAGATTGATTTTTCCTTTTCATTCGATTAAATGAACATGATGATGTGCTTTCATACCATAATGGATTAAGTTTTAAAAATGCATGCATTGATTGGCTTGAACTCTTATATTTATGTTAGTCTTCACCTTAATTCTTCTGATTGTGCATGTAGATGCATATATGATGCTTGCTTTTAATTTAGGATCTAAACCAACTTTCACATATGTCGTGAAGCACATTTGATTTCATTTCCTCATAAGATCTTGGAAATTAGTCATTTATATAGTATTAGAAATTATCGATACCTTGAATGATGTCATCCATATGAATGATAGCACATTACCATTTTCAAAGTTATTGATTAGTAATATTTTACTTGTGATAATATGTAGTTGACTTTTATAATTTATTGTTATTTTTGTTGTTATAGTTTTGAGTACGATTCTTTATTGTTGTTTTGAATATACATTATTATTATTGTACTTGTGATATATATTTGTCTTATTCATGTTTATTTTTTTATGTTTTTTAGGTGTTAGAGACGTCAAGTACTTTTGGAAAGTAAAAATCTCAAAGTTACATTTTAATGAAGCTCTATTGTTTTGTATCTCAAATAGAGTTTATTTTTCTCTTCGAGTTTTATAAAAAATACAAAGTGGTCACTTTCTACAAGGCATTTTGTTAGTTTGAAGATATACAGAATAAGTTTGAATAAAAAAATTATGTCTTATGTATTTAATAACTTTATCATGAAAATATAATAATTTTGCTATATATGGACTGGTTAAATTTGAGTACTTTGAACTATGCAATTTTTTGTACAAAAAAAGATTACAGGTAACATTAGAGACCACACCCTTAAAGAACTTTCATTTCAGAAATGACCTAACACCATTATAAAGGACAATACCCAAAACATCCTTGTAAAAGACAAGCATATTTACATATTCTCTTTGTTAAGTAACATGTTTTAGGATGTGTAGAAAAACTCCTAATAGAGTAATTTAGGAGATTTGTGAAAACATCCTCATTGTAAAACAGGACATTTGAAATTGACTTAATAGACAAGACATCAACGACAACATAAAATGTCCTTAACAGATAATTTAAGACAATCAAATTCTCCTAGTAGGAAACGAGGATATTTAGATGATGTCATAATAATAGAAGGCTTTTAGGATGATTGAGAAAAAGCCTAATAGAGTATAAGAGGATAGTTTTAATGTGACGACCCTCCACGATATAGAGTTGGGTCACACGGCCCAAACTATTACCCAAGCCAAGTACCTGGACAGGGCCCGATCAACGGCTTAGATCGCCTAAATAAAACCTACGAATAGACAATGGCTATACAAAAGGATAATAAATGGAAAATTAATGAAACAAAATATCCAATAAGCCATTATAATAAGATCCATGAAATGGGTTTTCAAAAGTCTATTCAATTCCCGATATCCTAAAAAGCTTCCAAAAATTCTAATTATATGACGTCCGAGAATTTTATAAACTTGATTAAGCATCTAATTAAGTATTTTCATATTTAATTTGAGATTTAGGTATTCGAGGTGGGACCCATGTGTTACGGATCGGAGATCATAAATTTAATATTATTTTTGTGTGATGTGTTTATTTGATGTATTATACAATATTTCGATGCAAAATATGGTCAAATGGAGCGTAGACACGGTGTCCGTGAGTTCCGAAGCGCATTAAAGAATTTTGTTTTCAATTTTTGGTAATTCTTGGGTATTTTTCGGAATTTAATTTATGTATAAATTGAAGAAATAATCATTAAATTTAACAAAATAATTAATAATCGTTAGACGCCAAGTGACACGCGGGTCGAGGGACACTAGTGTGCATGACCGAGGATGGTCGTTGGCGTGCGTGGCGAATTTATTGCCGCGAATATATAAGTGTATGTATATATATGATTTATATATAAATATATATATATAAATCAATCAGATTGTTTGAATTAAATAAAAGTCTACCTTGGATTTGCCTCGAGATACGTGTAGCGTGATCATCGAGGAAGTAAATAATGGTTGATTTGGTGGTTGTTGGTGAGGTAGATACGTCTCGATTTGCATGTAAGTCGGGATATGAGGTAGTGTGAAATGAGACAAAGTTTGTGCTAGATCTTGTTTTGAGTTTTGTATATATCAGTTGGTGGTGGTCGAGGTTCGAGATTGAGTCTAAATTGGTGTAAGTTTGGCTAAGTATGGCAACAAAATTGGTCCACAAGGGTTTCGTATGTCGCAGTCAAAGTTAAGGTTTTTGGGGTTTAACATGACCAAAATTAGTGTTACAAGTGTTTTATGAAGATGGATTGTTTTGTCAAGAGTTTGGCTCAATTTGGTGAAAAATCAGATCTAAAACGACCACCGAAAGTCAAAACACGTCAAAATAGGGATTTCAGGAATTAATAAATAAAAAGAAATCAAGCTGCTAACAAGCAGCTGAGGGTTTATATATAAATATATAAAATCACAAAACAAATCAATCGATTCATTTCAACATAATGTTTTATACGTTCAATCCCTAAACCATTTCCATCGATTTTTTGCTCGTGGAGCTCCCTACATCCGATTTTTGCCCGATTTTTTTTCGCAAAATTATATAGCATTGCGATACGATCAATTCAAGCTAAATTTTCATAGTGGAAATAAGGTATTCGACTAGCAATTTGGTAAATTCTTAATGCCTGACATTTTTCCTCAATTCAATTTGAATTCTCTAGACTTTTCGATTTCTTTCGCGGGGTTTCGATAGAAATTGGTAGTAGTTGTTGTTAATTGGTATATTGGACTGATTTGCGTCAATTTGGGATAAATTCCACTGATGCGGGTTAGGGTTTTAATGAGGTGAACTAATGCAATTCAGTTGATAACTATTTTGGAGATGTTTTAATTGTTGATATTAATTTATATTGGGTTGTTGGATAAATTGATTATTCATTTTTATCCAGTTTGACTCCACGGGATGTGAATATATTTAGGGGTTGGTATCAAGTGGTTTCGTGGTATTTATATCTAGTTTTGAGGATTTAATTGCGAAAATATGGATTTGGAGAAGTTTTTCAGTTCAAAATAAATAAAGTTTGCCTAATTGACAGGCCATATGAGAAAATTAATAACTTCTCCGTCGCTGGTCTGATTTAAATGTTCTTGGGGTATATAGAAAGCAGGACATGAGTACTACAAGCTCCTTTTAGTTCATCATGACAAATATTGAGGTTTTTATGGATAAAAAGTTACCCCAAGTTGGCTAGTTGAAAGTTAGTTGAAACCGTTATATAAATTAATATTTTTGGAAATTGTTCTCAAGCGTACTTTGACTGCAGTTTTCATTGGGTTTCATGATATGGTTTCACTCGAAACTTGACCCAAATATAAGTGGGTATGCAGAGAAAATATTGGAAGCATTTTCAAGATGATCCGTCGGGAACCACGAGAATTAAGTTTGAAGTTGGTTGTTTGCAAGGTTAAGTAAATCTTATAGTAACTTTTAAATTGTATGATTATAATTTTGTATAAATTGCATTGATCCTTAATATTGAATTTTTGTTGTACATGCATACATGGGTTGGGAGGGTAAGGCGTTTCGAGTCTCCTTATAGGGTCTACCTGACTGTATTACAAGGTAGAACTATTTAGTGTCTACCTGACTATGTGCGCAGGGTATATTAAGCTACCTGACTATGTATTACAGGGTGGAACTTATAATGTCTACCTAACTGTGTACAGGGTAGAACTATATTATGCTTGAGGGGCTAGAGTCACTAATATTTTGCATCACGTGACTATCATGAGATCGCGTTAAACCAGATCATACATTGATAGACTTGAGGAACGAGACTCGTTTGGTTATTCTCCCCGAGCATGAGTCCTTATTATTGTTTACTTACCATTTTTGGAGAACGTCATCAAATTGTGGTAGAATAACAAAAAAGGGATGGATTCATGGTTGTATTTAAATTCTTTAGATTATATTCTTTGTTTTATCTCTTGGATTATTATGCATTTGATTATTACAGGTATAATGGATAGTGTGAGATTTACTTATATGACATTATCGAATTTTTATAACTAGATAATGACAGGTTCTAGCTGCGACAAGGGAAAAGGAAAGCTTTCCGACTATTTACTACTTGTTTAGTTTTTTCTCTATGTATGTATTATTTTTGAATATAATATACTGTATAAATGGGTTTTTGGGTTAAAGTGTGATTATGATATATTTTGGAACGGCTGAAACTGTGTTGGGACGGAATGGAATACTGAGGAACTAAGGTAAAGGGTTTAAAGATTTTGAAAATCTGAAATAGGTTAGAATGAATAAATAATTTTTGTAAATGCAATATATATTGTTATGTGGTGGATTGTGAGTCCTTCGACATTTCCAACAAAGCTGAGTAGGTTTTGTTGAAGATTTTTGAAGGCCGAATTTTTCAGTATAGGCTTAAAAATAGAGGAGATGTTGTCGAAAAATTTTACAAAATTTTGAGGATAATGTAATCAATCTAAATGAACTTTGAGGATTATTGAATTCATTTAAACGTACTTTAATGTTTAAGATTCAATTTTGAATCTTTTGTGGTTGATATTATTTTATATTGAATATTACAACAACAACAACAACGACAACAACAACAACATAACCTCAGTCCCAAATTAATTGGGGTCGGCTACATGGATCGAACTTTTCCATTGTGCTTGATTAAGTGCAATTGATGGTGAGCTTTCCAAACCATTCAAATCCTTCTTAATTAATGCATCCCATGTTAACTTTGATCTACCTTACCTCGTCGAATTTCTACAATTTCTATTGAGTCAAGTTTTCTAGTGGGGGCATTTGTAGGTCGTCTTTGTAAGTGACCAAACCACCGCAACTGCCCTTCCCTAATCTTTGTATCAATTGGTGCTACTCCTACTTGTCTTTGAATTTTCATATTTCTTATTCTATCTTTACGAGTTTTACCACACATCCACCTAAGCATCCTCATTTCTGCTACGTTCATTTTATATAATTGTTGTTGCTTTACCACCCAACATTCACTTCCATAGAGCATAGCTGGCTTAATTGAGGTCCTATGAAATTTTCTTTTTAACTTAGTAGAAACATTTCGATCACAAATCACCCATGTTGCACTCCGCCATTTCTTCCATCTAGCTTGAATTCTATGTATGACATCATTCTCAATATTACCATCATTTTGTATGATTGATCGTAGGTATCTAAAGTGGTTCAACTTAGGAACTTCTACTTCCCCTAATTTTACCACTCCATTATCTCGATGTATAGTGTTTCTAAACTCACAGTGAATGTATTCGGTTTTCGTCCTACTCAACTTAAATCCTTTAGATTCTAATGTATTCCTCCAGAGTTCTAATTTCCTATTCACTCCATTTTTTGTTTCATCTACTAAGACAATATCATCTACAAATAGCATACACCATGGTATATCTTCTTGAATATGCCTAGTTAGTTCATCCATAACTAAAGTAAATAGATATGGGCTTAAAGCCGAACCTTGATGTAGTCCTATCGTAATGGGAAATTCTTTTGTAGCTCCTCCAAATGTATTTATACTCATTACTACTCCATCATCATATATAACCAAAAGTCTAAGTAACTCCGTTTCATAATCATGATTCATTCACACATAAAAGATCGGTGTGAGACGTATTTGAATAATCGAATGAATTAGTTACATCTGGAATAAAAGAGTCTATGAAGTTTAGTCGGAGTCAATTGGAGGCTGAAGTATAGGCAACTAAATGGTCAATATATTCTCACATTAGTATGAAAAAAGAAAATTTCAGGTTAACGACTCCCGACCAAATTAGAATATCAAACTATAAGTTTGATGGAGCTTAATATATCTTCACAATGATCTTATAAGGAGTCAAACTCCAAATGTTGAAAGTTTTGAACCAAAGTAGTATACAACTAATATCAGTGAATATATTATACATTGGTTTAATTGTAGTACTACACTACTTGATTAGTCAATGGTGAAGTTTAAAGCACAAGTTATTGTAAATTGGAGATGATGTAAGATGCTTGTATGTTTGTGAAGATATGAATGAAATGAAGAGAAATGCTTGATTTACAGCTCAGTTAGTAAGTTTTATCTCTGTTTGGTTGGAAATATTGAGTAGAGCACATTGTACCTAACTTGATATGTTTGAAGAATTGAATATTCTTCAATTGTAATTAAGCAGAAATGGAAAAGAGATAACATATTTATAAACTTGTATGAGATACAAGTTAAAAGTTATACTATGAGAGTATAATCATCGAATATGTTTATATCTCTGTTTAGAAATGTATTTCTACACAAGTTAAGGATAATTGTCTCTATTCAGGAAATGAGAGAAGTTGGTGAATGGTAAGTGATTAAGATGTGAGTTTGTAGGAGATTTCAGTAAAGTAAAAGAGATGAGGTTCTTGATGAACTCATCATTAGAGAATGATTTGACGAAGTTAGAAAAGTTGATAATTTTTTAACCAATCAAAGAAGAAGTTAAGTGAATTGGCTGACAAGTTAGAATTGATAATTGATTTTCAATCAACAATCTAATAATATTGTGAGTAGACATTTAGAGAGTGAGTGAGAATTGCACGATGTGTCCAATTTCTATTTTTGATTGGATTAAGATTTTGAGATCTCTTATAAAGGGATAACAGATGTTTATGAGATCTATAGTCATGAGATGACTTATGTAATTTCATGTTTCTGGTAGGGAATGTTGGAATGGTGATAGATTAGATAGACATACAACTCTACTTAGTGTTTAATGTTATGCTCAAATATTATTTGCATCAATATGTAATTTTAGACTGATGATAGTCTAAGAACTAATCGACTAGTAATTGAAACAAAAAAGGGATGGTTAGTGATGAAAAAGTAAACTGGGATGTGTACCAGAGTTTGGGTAGATATGAAAAGAATTATCAATGGTTTGTGGAATAGTATTCAGATTAGGATGAAAATTATATTATGAAAAGCAAGATAGGCTAGGTTTTGCTATGGATTAATACTTGAATGAGATTCAAGGTATGAGATGAGAAATGAAGTAAGGTTATCGGATATTTCATAAAGTTGATTGTTTAACTCGTAAGAAATTCACAAATTGCACGATTGGCAAAGTAACTGAGATAACTTTTCATTAAACCAAGATGTTGGAAAATGAGAAGTTAAAATGATTATGATCTCTAACACCGAGATGTTGAATACAACGAAAGTGATTGGGTCCACTTAATGGTTCACCTTGGAAATGATTTTACAGGTTTAGATTAATAGAGTTGTATATGAATTATTATTTTCTCATATCTCTTTTTATTCAGTAACCTGTAAGTTTAAATTTCGAGAACAAATTTTTTGATTAGTTAGGAAGATTGTGACATCCAATAATTTTATAAACTTGATTAGGTGGCTAATTAAGTATTTTCGAATTTAATTTGGGATTTAGGTATTCGAGGTGGGACCCACGTGACGGATCGAAGATCATAAATTTAATATTATTTTGTGTGATGAGTGCCTATTTAATGTATTATACACTATTGTGACGCGAAGTAGGGCAAATGGAGTATATACATGGTGTCCGTGAGTTTCGGAGCGCATTGGGGAATTTTCTTCAATTTTTAATAATTTTAGGCATTTTTTGAAATTTAATTTGGATATAAATTGAATAGATAATCATGAAATTTAACAAAATAATTAATAATTGGTGGACGCCAAGTGACACTAGGGGTCAAGAGTGACACGTGTGGGATGTACAATAGTGTGCATGATCGAGGATGGTCGTTGGCGTGCGTGACGAATTTATAGCCGCGAATATATAAGTGTATATATATTTACATATATATGATTTATATATATAAATATATATAAATCAATCCTATTGTTTAAATTAAATAAAAGTATACCTTGGATTCTACCTATAGCGTGATCATCGAGGAAGTGAATAATGGACGATTTGGTGGTTGTTGGTGAGGTGTATACGTCTCGGTTTGAGTGTAAGTCGAGATCGGAGGTACTGTGAAATAAGACGAAGTTCAAGCGAGATCTTGTTTCGAGTTTCGTATCAGTTGGTGGTGGTCGAGGTTGAGATTGAGTCTAAATTGGTGTAAGTTTGGCTAAGTTTGGCAACAAAATTAGTCCATAAGGGTTCCGTATGTCGTAAATAAAGTTAAGTTTTTTGGAGTTTTGACGTGACCAAAACCAGCGTTATGGGTGTTTTATGAAGATGAACTATTATGTCTAGAGTTTGGCTCAATTTGGTGACAAATCGGATCCAAAACGAGCACCGGAAGTCAAACACGTCAAAATAGGGACTTCAGGAACTAATAAATAAAAAGAAATTAAGCTGCAGACAAACAGCTGAGGGTTTATATATAAATATATAAAAAAAACAAAACAAATCAATCGATTCATTTCAACATAAAACTCTATACGTTCAATTCCTAAACTCTCTCCACCGATTCTTTCGCTCTTAGAGCTCCCTACGCCCGATTGTCGCTTGGTTTCTTTCCACAAAATTGTAGAGCATTGCGATACGGTCAATTCGAGCTAAATTTCAATAGTGGGAATGAGGTATTCGGCCCGTAATTTGGTAAATTCTTAATGTCGCGCGTTTTTTCCTCAATTCAATTTGAATTCTCACAATTTCTCAATTTCTTTTGCGGGGTTTCGATAGAAATTGGTAGGAATTATTGTTATTGTTTACTTACCACTTTCGAAGAACATTATCTGATTATGGTCGGATAACAAAAAGGGGATGGATTCATGGTTGTATTTAAATTCCTTGGATTATATTATTCGTTTAATCTCTTGGATTATTATGCATTTGGTTATTACAGGTGTACTGGATAGTGTGGGATTTACTTATCTGACATTATCAAATTTTTATAATTGGATAATAACAGTTCTAGCGACGACAAGGAAAAAGGAAAGCTTTCCGACTGTTTACAACTTGTATAGTTCTTTTCTCTATGTATGCATTATTTTTTAATATAATATATTGTATAAATGTGTTTTCGGGTTCGGGTGTGATTAGGATCTATTTTGGAATGGCTGGAACTATGTTAGGACGAAATGGAATGTTGTGGAACTAAGGTAAAGGGTTTAAGAGTTTTGAAACCTAAAATAGGTTAGAATGAATAAATAATTTATGTGAATGCAATATATATTGTTATGTGGTGGATTGTGAGTCTTAATTATTGTTTACTTACCACTTTCGGAGAACGTTATCTGATCGTGGTTGTATGACAAAAAGGGGATGGATTCAAGATTATATTTTAAATTTCTTGGATTATATTATTCGTTTAATCTCTTGGATTATTAGGCATTTGATTATTACAGGTGTATTGGATAGTGTGGGATTTACTTATCTGACATTATCGAATTTTATAATTGGACAATGACAGGTTCTAGCGCTGACAAGGAAAAGGGAAAGCTTTCCGATTGTTTACGACTTGTTTAGTTATTTTCTCTATGTATGTATTATTTTTTAATATAATATATTGTATAAATTGGTTTTTGGGTTCGAATGTGATTAGGATCTATTTTGGAATGGTTGGAGCTGTGTTGGGATGGAATGAAATGCTTTTGAACTAAGGTAAATGGTTTAAGTATTTTGAAGACCTAAAATATGTTAGAATGAATAAATAATTTTCAAAATGCAATATATATTGTTATGTGGTGGATTATGAGTCTTTCGGCATTTCCACCAAAGTTAAGTAGGTTTTGTTGAAGATTTTTGAAGGCCGGGATTTCTGATGTAGGCTTAAAAATAGAGGAGATGTTGTCAAATTTTTTTTACGAAATGTTTAGGATAATGTAATCAATCTAAATGAACTTTGAGGAATATTGAATTCATTTAAATGTACTTTAAGGTTTAAGATTCAGTTTAGAATCCTTAGTGATTGATATTATTTTATAATTGAAGACTACAAGATCTTATTCTTAATTGTTTATTGATGGAGATGTGAAGGCTGCTAGATTATCGAGAGGTTAAAGTACTCTAGGACGGTCAGACGCCTTAATTAGGCCGGGTCTGACAAATTAAGACAATAAATGGTTCAAACTACCCAACAAGTCTTAAGTTACAATCCAAATTCATAAGTTCTCAAAATCAAATAACTAGAAAATAAGAGCACACGAGGCTCACAATGTAAAGGAAGACTTCAAGCTATCTCCTTTCTCTTCTCGGGGTCTAAAGCAGATGTGGATGTACTTAGAGAGTAAGTGGGGTGAGCTAAAAGTGGCCATGGAGCTCAATAAATGGAAAACTTCGCTCAAACATCAAACACGCAAGTACCTCTTAATAAAAATGCAAGATCTACCATGGAGTTGAAAACAAATCATCAAGCATTTAGTAGAAAGCATGGAAATAAGATTCATATCTATAATTAAATGTAAACCATCCAATCTATTCATTTAATAAAAGTCCCAAGATTCATTAAATCATAATAACGAGAGGTTCGTAAATCATAAATGAAATTAAAGCATTCATGGATAGGGGCCCACAAGATATATACCATAAAAGAATAATAATAATTATAAGTCGTTGTTTCATTCGATGCATATTGATATTGACTTGACTCTAGTTACCGATTCTCATATTCTCGAGGTGATGAAGATCACTAGTGAACACAATAGTCATTGTGTCCCCTCAATGGTCCCATCAAACTAACAGTAAGTTCGTCTAACCCATTGCTGATATGTGCACCAAGATCACATAGAGTTTTCATGAGAAGTTTACTACCGCTCACGTCTTTAGTAATTTAACCCCATCTCCTTAGCCAGGAAAGTAATCCCAACTCCTTATCCAGGAGAGGGTCATCCACTCTTTACCCACGAGTACTTAATTCAATCTCATTGTCTAGGAGAAGGAAATCTCAATTTTTGGTGCAACACATATACAACACATAGATAGGTAAAATCAACTCTATAGCATAATGCAACTCATTCCCTAATCTTGAGTTCAAATAATCAATCTTAATTATCTAATAACATGCCATATTTGACATTTGAGCCAAGCTCCCCACTTACCTCAACTAGTCGCGATATCCACTCCCGATCTTTGCAAGCACGGGGTTCTGTAACGACCCTCATTCTAATTAAGTAATCGTTCAACCTGAAACCCTAATTAAGCCCCAGTACACCAGCAAGACTTAACTAGAGCCAGCAGCCTCATCTACAACACCTTATAAACACAATTGTATATCAAATATCGATAATAAAACAATTAATAAACGCAGAAAAATTAAAAAATTTCGCAATATAAAATATGATATACAAAGCAATTTAAACCGGAATAAACATCGGTTATACAAAACTTCCCAACCTTTGAGATATTACAAAACTGTAGTTCAATACGAATATATAGACAAGAGAATAATCATTACATCAAATAGAAGATCAAGACACTTAAACCTTATATGTCCAATAATTGTCACGCTCGTCGATGTTCCTTAAATGTTAATTGGGGTGAGCGCTCCAACTTGCTTAGTAAGTACAGATTCACATAACTATCAACAATCCGTATAATAATCAAGAATGAAATGCAATAACAATTTGAATCAATCATAACTAGCAGGGTATATGAGCAATCATATAATTCAATAGATAAATAAATGCAAGTTATACAGTCAATCACTATTACACCGTGATTTTCTTCATTTTATAAAACTAGGGTCGATTACCCATCAGCTATAGTAACACCATAACCTAACCAACACATTGCGCATATATGCTTTCTGACCACTTGTCACTGTTCAAATGGTTCTATCTGAAACCCTCTTAATGAGTATATAATCCACGTAACCTATCGGATTGAGCATGAGTTATATATAGGCTGGGAAGGTAACCCATCTATTATAAACCAATTCTTAAAACCAGGAGTTATTCTCGTGAATCACATCAAACACCGTTTTTCCTTTTCATGAAAACATATCACAATGTATATAGCTCCCATTCAAGTCCATAAACTAAATGAACTAAATCTACTAAGTAGTCAGACAAAGATAATTAAACGAATCCATACTTACCTTGGTTATGTTCCATTTCCAATTTCTTTACTTTTCGGGTCACTCAACCTTTCTCGATGTTCGATAACCTATCACAAACCATTTGAGGTCATTAAACATTCAATACCTCATTTTTAGAACCTTAAATTGGTCTGAATTAAATTAGGAACCAATTTACTAATTTGTAGGTCGATACGATATTTTCACGTTTTTCAAGTTAAAACCCCGATATAAAGTCTCGATTGACTTTCGAAATCTTCACTTTTTATAAAAATACCCAATTTCTATTTATTTGGTCAAAAAATATATTATTACAATTTTCTGGAACTATCCCTAAATTCCTAACATTTTTCTTTAATTTTTATTTGTTATTTATTTGAAAATAAGGGTTTGGCCCTTAACTAAATCGTTTAAGCTCAGTTCGGGAAACCAAACCCCCTTCTTCCTCCTGTTTTTCTGTACATCAAAACCGGTCCCTTCTTTCTCTATTTTTTAATTGGCTCGTTGGGGTTGGGTTCGACCCCAACCCCAGGGCACTCTTGGGAGGACACGGTCATCTCCTTCCTCGGACAGCCGAGTCCTCCCCAAGCCTTCATAATCGGCTTCCACCTCACAATCAACAACAATAAAAAACAACAACGAACTCAACAACAACAACGACAACCACAACAACAACGCACATAGGCTGACCTTTGATTTGTCTCCATTACCTCTTCATCTCAGTCACTCCCTTTCGGTCATGAGCTCACTCGATTTTGACTTCCCTCTGTCGACACCATTTGAGATGATGTAGCTCTGTTGTGTTGAGAATAAGTATTTGATTTCCTCGAGATTTGTATCTACTTGAAATACGTATGCATATCTCGAGGTCGATCTTGATGGCTTATTAACAAACCCACCATCACATAACCGCCTTATGTTTAATCAAACATTTCTCGAGATTCATTCATATGAATCTCGAGGCCGATCTTAAGCTACATATCTTAAATAACACTTTCTTATCTCACACCCATTGATAACACTTGATATGCATTTGCATGCATCTCGAGGCATGTACCACCTCTACAACATACCAATGTCCAGCACCTCTCTTCTCTTTGAATACCATGCTACGCGTATCTTGAGGCAAATCCAATGATCTAAACAAATTAAATCAAACTATAGATTATGCGACGACCCAAGATTTTGGGCCACCTTGGGACCCACCATGTCGCATTCCACGTCACCAAGCCCTTCCACATCATGGCCCTATTATCCTTGACGTCTCGCGAGCTAACTGGTTGCTTACACTTTTTCAGCTAACTTTAACCTAGCTAATTAATCTTTATATAAATATTACTGATTTAGTTAGCTTGTTAATTAATTTATGAAGTTATAATAAAATTTTACAGCAGAAGCCTTTAAATAAGTAGGTTATGCAATATTTAAATATCCTAAGTAGTGGAAAACTCGGCAAAAGATACCATGTATATATCAAGGCAAGATAAGTATAACAAAGGTTCCATATACATGTAATTAGTGTTCTATAGTCCCCAAAACCCAACAAAAATATAAATACATACATATTATAGTCACACATGAACTAGCTCCGCAATCTCAGAGGTAGTCGCCCAATACCTCCTTGCAATTGCCCTTACTTATCGAAGGATCTGCACTCGGTCACCCAACAAATACAATAACGATTCCAGTGAGTAAAATCCCAAGAGAAATCCACACAATATTCATGAAATAAAACTGATAATCTACGAGACATGCGAATATAACACCGGGCAACAGTACGTCATATTCCTATGAATGTAGGTAGCACACGACAAGCAAAATCGGTAGCATGAAATAAATAAACATCACATACCAACTAAACTTGCTCGAAAATAAAGCATTAATAACTACACAGCCGTATAATCACTAGAAAACCCCGACCTTAACCAGCCAGTAATCGATAAAATCGAATAAGAACCACGTATATACTTACAGGCTTATAGTGACTAAATCCCAACTTCAGTTACTGGATGAACCCCTTCAAACGCTATTTCAAGTCAAGGGAACACCCTAAATCCCTCCCGACGGTCGTAAGTATATCCTACTGACATCGACATGAGCATTAAACATAAGAAACATATGCAAGCAATTTAGCCACAACCAATATATATGCGCAAACCGAAATAGGAGTAGAAAACCCCATGTGTGCCCACCAACAGTTACACATGAAATCCGATATCGATAAAACCAACCATGAATTCTATGAGGCATTTCAATGGGCTTACTCACCTCAATCCATGCTCCGACTTCCTCGGACTCCCGTATCCAACCCGACTAGCTCCTCGATACCCGAACTACGGTCCCCTAAGTCCCTGAAGTCCAATTTTACATATTTAGTATGTTTATAGGTTTATGGGTATGTATTTAAGTCAAAAATCCCAAAACAGTCCCTTAAATTCAGTTTTTATATGTCATTAACGCGTTAATGGGTCTACCTAGCGCGCTAGGTGAAGTTAGCACGCTAGGGAATCTGTCTAGCGTACTACTGTTCTTCATTTTGAAAAACATTTAAATGCCAGAATCATTAGCACGCTAATCGGTCTAGATAGCGCGCTAATTACCCTTTGTGACAAAATTCTCAACTTGAGAATTTTGTCCCAAACTCCCCAATTAGCTACCTTAACTGGTTTATACCCTCTCCATACACAATTAACTCCAAAAGAGCAATCAAAATAGTTCTAACATCAATTTTAACTCCAAATTCCTTTAAATCTCATGCATTCACCAACTTTCCAATTTCATCAAAACACCAATTCCAGTTAAACCAGTGGTAAATTCTCTATGTAAATGATCTATAACCATGTAATTCATCAAGCTCTCATTAAAAATCAGAGGTTTAATCATCAAAACTCAAATTTCTCTAAAACATACCAAAAATGGGTTGATTGAAGAGTGTAGGAGATGAAGAAGATGATTACCTAGGTTGGATCACTTGATTTGTCCTCTAAGGTGTTGCATTTCCAGCTTGAATTCTCCTCCAAATCTCGGGTTCTCTGGTTTTTTGCATGAGAGTTTGTAAGTGGTTTGATTAAAAATCCCCACTAACTTGATTTATATATGTTTGGTTGGAATCAAATGTGCATACGTATCCCGAGAATTATCTTGTGGTCTCATTTCATGTTGTTCCACACCACCTGATGACTCCATTAACACACTCATCTCCTAAAACTACTTACATGATCATCTTGATGTCCATCTTATGGTCCTCATTATTTAGTTCAAACTATAGGCTTTTCATTATTTAATTAATATATTAAGCCTTATCAAACCATATGGTTAGTGTTTTATTTATCAAAATTAACCAACTTATGGACCCACTAACCTTCGCCTACCCAGCACTCAATGCCCCGCGTCTCGGCACGCATTTCAAGGTACGCCATAGCCTATTGTTTTAATTGAATCACCTTAGCCTATAGTTACATTACCCATTTTAACTGAGTTACTTAGTCATATTAACATGAATTAGTCGAGTTTCCTAGTGTACCCGTAATTTGCCTACTCAATACCCGCGTTGACATGCCTTTCGAAGCGAACACCCATCACACAAACTCGCCCGATATCAACATACATACATGTGGTGCAATATTATAATAATAATCTTAAACACCACATATACACAACCACCATCCACAAATAATATATTCTCTCGGTTCTCGTGTCTGAGTCAATTGAGTTGTCTCGTAACGGCCGAATTACGACTATTAATCTCCGAGATTAATGCTAATCCTAGTTTAATTAATTTGAGCCATTACATATTATTTATATTTATATACATATACCAATTATATATAAATATATACACCTATGTATTTTCTCATTTATAAATTCACCACGCAATCCAACGACCACCCTCGGACGTGCACACTATTGTACACCCCACGAGTCATTAAACGCTCATCAATTTATTTATTATTTCAAATATATATTTATATATACAATATAATAAATATATATAAATATATATACACACATATATTCATGTGTTTACAATTTCTTCGTGCGCGCCAACGAATATACTAGGGCGTGCAAGCTACCCCATGACCATGTGCGTCATCTTTAACTCACACACGGTATTAAGCATCCCATAATTTTTGAATTATTTTATTTCCAAACTATAGGTTTATTTATATATTTATATATCAACATATAAATATATATACACTTATATATATTTTACTATTTTTCTTCTTGCCACGTACGTCAATGAGTACATCGAAGCGTACACATTGCTTCCATGTCTCTCCGTGTGATCCCCCATGATTTACATGTGTCGCACCGGACGTACCGTCAATTTTATTTATCATTTATTTTCCAACTATAAGTTTTATATTAATTTCACATTAATTACCTATAGTTACATTAATTATTTTTCACACCAACCGAACATAATACATCACAACAATCACACTCACACGTTAATCGAGACAACTTGGGCTTAACCACGAGTCTAACTCATGTTAATTAGATTCCAATTAATGTTAATCACCAGGTTAAAGACACGAGTCATTACAGGTTTTATGTGAATCGTTTCGCGAATCTATACAATTTAAGACTCATTAGCATTAATTTACAATTCTCATTTCAAAGATAATCAATTTTCGATTTATTAGCAAATTGCTTTGGGTCCATTAATGTAGGTCCCACGGGTTTTGCGTTGTCGAGAACCCTCATCGAGGTGCGGCAGTGCGCCCGAAGTCTATTAATTTTGATTTTATTTATTTTATTCTATTAATTTCTATTATATATAGGTAGAATTTTATAGTTTGTTTCTATTTTTATTATACATACATACATATACATATATTATTTTTTTTGTTTGGGTCCAGGGGGTCATGTTGGGGGTGGCCAGCGGTCAAAATGACCAGGCTCACATTGGGAGGGCCTCTTGGTCAAGGCCCCTCCCCCTTGGTGGCGGCGATCCACAACCGTCACTCTACTCTGGCGGCGGTGGGTCCACCGCCCTAAACCGACGGCGGTGGCCTTGTCGGTGCCCTTCTCCGACGATTGCCGATGGCGTTGCCCTCTTGGAGTTCTCCACTAAAATTTCACCAATTAAAATCAAAAGGAGAAAAAAAGGTTTTCCACCATTATTGAAGTAGACACAAACTTGCAAATTTGTTTAGACAAGAAAAGAAAGAGTGTAGATAGTGGATTACCTTCAACGGGATGCCTCCTTGGCTTCGCACCACTACGATTCCCCAAACAAGTCTCCTCTCCTTTTCCTCTCACAATTTTTGTGTGTGTGTGAAAGGGTTAGGGTTTACAATTAGATTTATATACTAGAACCAATTTAGTGTAGGGTTTGCGAGATTACTAAATTTCCCCTGGGATGGGTGTTTATAGTTTTAGGTTGTCACAACAACCCTAATTTTAAGAACTTTCATCTTCAAAAGTAAAAGTAAAGTACTCGTGTAGCCCGACGTGTCCATTCACAACAATTTCTTTTACGACTCTCTTTTTTATTTGAAGTAATGCGAATCCACACCTGCAAAATCTGTCTGACCTCGCGTGAAATAAATTTACCCTTGACTCCCACATCCCAACATTCTTATTTTCCTTCCTACCGGTGAAGTTTGTGAGGCTTGCCTCGTATAGGTCTTAATATAGTCATTAAACATTAGCTACCCTCCAAGTCTTCATATTATCATGCGTATCTGGGTATTCCCTTATACGCTCCACCAAGATCGCAATATACATATAAGTTGTTCAACGAGCAAGTAGAAAAAAACCTACTGAGATGTGATTTGGTGCCTATCTGTGTCATAAATATATATGCCTATCCGATAACAAAATTGTACTGCCAACTGCCAGTAGGAACGAGGATAGCTACCCGCTATAGTATGAGCACTAGCACACCAACTATATCGTCATCTCGGTTACATATCAATGGACAACTTTTCGTGTCCGTACAACTCATATGAAAAGTCTACAAATGAGCATGTTAAGTATTCCTCTCGAGAATAATACCTTAACATCAATGTTAACATACATTTATCGACATTTATTATAGTAGGTTTTATAGTTTGAGTCAACTCTCACTATCCTGGGCGACCATTTTAAATTCATTTGGCTTATTCATGTTTACATTCGGTGAACAAGCGCCTCTTGGCACCTTTCTGAGCTAACTCTCAACTCTTACAACTTGTTTAAAACTTTCACTCATTGAGAAATAAAGTGTCTTAAATTTTATATTTTACGTTTGAAAGTAAAGGTCACTTTTATCGAGAAATTCCAAGTCACTTACTTCCAATGATTATTATGATTTCTCATGATGTTATCAATACAATTAAAAATCTAGGCTTTCGAGTGGATTACTCACTTTCCAAGTCTGATGGCTACGAAAGGCTATCGTAGTGGTCATTGTCTTTTTGAATTCAGAATCTATTATACCACCTATTTACTTATTCATCCTTTCCAAAAATCGATCCTATATTAGGATCCCCCAATTTTAAGGATTATGTCATCAGGACTTAGATTAGGTGGTACTAGTTACATTATCTATTTCTCGACTTTATTTATTTTGTTCAACTGTCCCTTTATGACCCAGATTAGGTTCCACATGACCTAACGGTTGTCAATCCTCATGTCTAACACCGTACAATCATACCAAGACTATACTTTTAGCTAGGTATCCTCAATTTTTATTATCATAGAGTTCATTATCATTTGACTCATTATAGTATTACTAGCCGTAAGGTATGCTCTCCAAATCGTACTAACTTGGTTCATTTATATTTTATAGTACCGACAAATAAACCACACTTATTTCAAAAGATGTTGTAACGTTTTGGTATCCCCAATTTTGGTAACTTGGCCATGATGTGTATCTTTTTTAAATCAAAATCACTAGATCTACTTACATCAATGCGTCATGCACTTAATGCTTATTTTTAATGTATTCTTAGTTTGGGGAATCCCCAATTTTAGTATTCTACCCACTATTTGTGAGATCATACATGTAACGGCCCAAATTAATTAAACTAGGATTAGCGTTAATCTCGAGGATTAACGATCGCAATTCATGCTTTACGTGGATAACTTAGTTGATTCGGACACGAGAACTGAGGTAATATGTTATTTATGGATGGTGGTTGTGTATATGTGGTGTTTAAAATTATTAGTTGTGTATTGCACCGCATGTGTGTATGTTGCTATTGGACGAGTTGGTGTGACGGGTGTTCACCTCGAAAGGCATGTCAACGCAAGTATCGGGTAGGCAAACTACGAATACACTAAGAAACTCGACTAATTCACGTTAAGATGACTAGTTAATCAATTAAAATGGGTAATGTAACCATAGGCTAAGTTTTTTTTAAATTAAAACAATAGGCTATGGCGTACCTCGAAATGCTTGCCGAGACGTGGGTTATTGAGTGTCGGGTAGTCGAGGTTAGTGGGATCACAAAATTTGTTAATTTTGTGAATAAAAATATTAACCATATGTATCATAATGGGCCTAAAGTAGTTTAATCAAATCAAATAAACCTAGGCCTATAGTTTGGTTATTTAAATTGGAATCATAGGATTTTCCTAGAGATATGTATTGACACATCTAGGAACCACGTGAGTAGCCAATTAGTGTCACTTGGATTGAGTTAGTGGGAGTTAGTGGGATGAGTGGCAAGGTGTGGACCATTAGATGAGTCTCGAGATACGTAAGCACATGAGGATCAATGGCTAGGAAGCAATCTTACTTTAATATATATAAATGAGTTGATGAATCCATGCAAACCAAGCCATTTTCATCTTAAACTTGCTGGAGAAGAAGGAGTTGCTGGAGATAGTAGGAATCCATGGACGTTAGTGAGGAAATTGCTCAAGCTAGGTGATTCATCAACTAGGTAACAATTCTACACTAGCAACTTAGCTAAATTTAGTGTTTTAATGGAGAATTTAATGTAAATTGATGATTGAGGATTAGGTTACTGATTTTGATAAATGCTTAATGAATTTCAAGTGTAATGAACATTTCCATTGAATTTGTAAATTGGTTTTGATAAAGAGTGGGTTTTGGTGAAAATTGGAAAAACTAGTGAAATGCATGGATTTGATGATTTTAAGAAAATTGATGTTGTTCTAATTGATTTGAATGATGTTTCGAAGTTTATGTTGAATGGAGAATAGGTTTGTGAGGCTTAGTTAGCTAATTGGGAAATTTGGGACAAAATTCTCTAGTTGAGAATTATGTCATAAAGGGCAATTAGCGCGCTAACTAGGCTGGTTAGCGAACTAATCAGTCTAAGCACTTAACTGTTTTTCAAAATGAAGAATAGTAGCGTGCTAGACAGATCCTCTAGCGCTAATTCCACCTAGCATGCTAAGTAGACCCATTAGCACGCTAATGGCAGATGAAAACTGAATTAAAAGGGTTGTTACTTAACACATACCCAAACGCCTATAAACATACTAAATATGTAAAATTGGACTTCAAGGACTTAGGAGACCGTAGTTCGGGTATCGAGGAGCAAGTCGAGTCGGATTCGGAAGTTCGGGGAAGTCGGAGCACGGATTGAGGTGCGTATACCCATTAGAATGTCTTACATAATTCATGGTTTTGTTTTATCGATATTGGATTACATGGTAGATGCTCTACTCGTATTTCACGCTACTGATTTTGCTTGTCATGTGTTGCCTACATTCGTAGGGATATGATTTACTATCATCAGCTGTCATATTTGCATGTCTCGTAGTTATCAATTTTATTTCATGAATATTGTGTGGAATTCTCTTGGGATTTTACTCACTGGACCCATCACTATACTTGTTAGGTGACTGAGTGTAGATCCTTCGACGAGCAAAGGCAAGGGAATGGAGGTATTGGGTGACTACCTCTGAGATAGTGACGTCAGCTCATGTGTGACTACATTATGTATGTATTTACTTCTCGTGGGGTTTTGGGGACTATAAAACACTGAATACATGTATATGAATCTTTTGTTGTACTTATCTCGCCTTTGATATATACATGGTATCTTTTTGCTAGGTTTCCACTACTTAGGATTGTTAAATATTGCATAACTTTCTCAATTAAAGACTTTTGCTGTAAAATTGTAATATAACCTGATAAATTGACTAACTAGTTAATTAAATCATTAACACTTATATAGAGAATAATTAGCTAAACTAGTGTTAGTTTGAAAAGTGTAAGCAACCAGTTAGGTCATGGGCGTCATAGGTAAGCGGTCATGACGTGGCAGGGCTTTGTGACGTGGGATGCGACATGGTGGGTCCTAGGGTTGCCTCAGGATAAGAGGCCGCTACATACAATTTCATCAATGATAGTATTATTATTATTATTACTATTATTATTATTATTATTATTATTATTATTACTATTTGTCAAATTTTGCTCTAGCCTATCCAACCCTAACGTAACAAATTTTGTTTCTCAATAATAGTAAACGATATATTTCAAATTAAATAATGCATGTTGTTTTCATCACCAAAATCGGAGCTCGTCCATGCAACTACCCGTCGCGGGGTCTCCTGGTCATGCTCAGCTACTACATGGACTCATCCTAGGGCAATCGAAGCTACACTCATTTCGATGGTGGTGAGTTTGGACATCTGCTCTTATAATGTCCTACTTCCACATACAGGAAATATTTTATATGCGACTTCTGGTAATTCAGAGGTGGTTATGTGACACTCGCAGATGCACTTGGTCTCGGCCCTCTTCCCTCGCTCTGCTGCAGCTGCATCCATATACGTGGTGGCTTAAATGCACACTATGAGTAATCGAAGGCGCGAGGACACGTAAATGTGTGGGGGTCCCTAAAGCTACACCAGGGGGTGCATGGCCACCAGATGATCCTCCATATCTATGCTTCTTGAAACTTCCTCCATTACTTTTAATATAAGTGTCGAAACTGCGTTTGCATTGACTATACTGATTGAACCCTGCCTGAAACTGCATACCATCTTCTTGAAGTGCCGACTCACACTCGAGTGCCTGATGGTAAGCCTACTGGTATGTCTCCAATCTCGATGATGCCACCATAGCGCGAATGTCTCTCCTTAACCCATCGATCAATCATCTCTTACGAGTCGCCTCGGATGGAACATACTCATATGCAAACTCGGCCAGTGTGACGGCCCCTCTCCTAATCTAGGGCACCGCCCGGCCTAATCCCGTAATTAAGCCATAATCATATCCACGCAGGACTTAACTACGTATTAGTCAGCCTTTACAACCTAGACGCCTATTTTCTCGTGTTCATGATAAGTAATACACTAGTCCTACTAGTTTATAAAATTTAAAGTTAATTAAAACTTTTTATTAAATTAATTAATTAGCAGAAGTCATATTGATTATGCGGAAGCAATGAGTAACTTATGCGGAAGCCATTTATAAAATCCTAAGTGTGGAAAACCAGGAAATGCATCACATATATAAAGTCCTCAAAATGCAGTGAAACAGTAAAATAGTCTAAGTCAAGTCGGGGAACTAACGCTCAACCCAATATACAACCCGAAATAGTATCTGAAAGACGTATATAACATATACAGTCAAAACATCAAAAGAAAACCTACAATCGATGCAGTGACGCGCCGCGGGCTCAGGGATAATCGCCGATCTTCTCTTTGCCCGGCCCGCTGGTAGACGGCTCTACACCCACCGTCATAAAAATGACGGTGAGTACAAGAATAAAACAGTAATCCCCGATGACAAGTTTAATTTGCATTTCCAAATATTCAAATGGTATTTAAAAGCATATAAATGGGAAAAAACTAGAAAATAAACCATATGCGAGAAAATACCAGAGTTAAACAAGTGATACTGACACTAGGCTAAGTAGTGGTGATTTAGGTCCGGTCGGCAGTGAAACGTGTCACTCTGACTCAATAATCATATAGCACGAGGGACTCTAACCCAAGTGTTACTAGGGACTCTAACCCCGATGTTACCAGGGACTCTAACACCGATGTGTAGACCACCTCAGGGACTCTAACCCCGAGTGTTATACAGTGTCAAGTAACATGTGCCGACATCCCTAGGGACTCTAACCCCATGAGTCGCGCACACCTCGATCGAGTACGGGACCTAAATGCGAAAACTACTTTTTAAATTTCAAGAAATACCAAGTATGGATTGTCAAGGCATAGGCACATCTACATACCTAAACAAATAAAGAATACAAGTCCTCTTAAACATTTATAAGATAGTCACTAGCCTAATAGCATGCTATTTATCATTCAATTCACATTCGAAACAACAAGAATAGACATAGCATGGGATAGAATCAATGAATCAAATCAAATGAATGGATATCATGCAAACTAGACCCATCAAGTGAGCATAGACACAAAGAATACATGATATAAGAATACAAAGAAAAAATAGTCAAAAGGACTATGCAAGGACAACAATTAATAGAAATGAAATGCCAAGTAAAGTTGTCATTGGGTATACTCACAACAACAAAGTAAATTTGTGACGGCCCAAATCTCTACCCTGGTTTAAATTTCTTAATCAGGATCACCGACCTTTGACGTGGGACCCACACTGTGATACATACACCGACCGAGGCACGTGGCCGAGGTATATGGTATTTTTGTATTTTTGTATGCCTAGTGTTATGTATTGTGTAGACTTACTAAGTCAGTTTGCACGGTTGTAGGCGTCGAGACGAGAGCTGGGACACGCCTCGATATGCGTGTCGACTCGGGTACCGGGTAGTTGACGGGATCGAATATTAGGTAGGGGAAACGAAAACACACAAATTGAATAAAAATTTGTCAAGTAACTCATATGGAATAGATATTGGTTACTAACGACGCGATGGTACGCGAATATCATGGTTTGAACGCGAAACCGGGCGTCGAAACGCCCGAAAACACGGGCGAGTGTCTTCGCTGTGTCACCATTAGGTGTCAACACACCTAACAACACCACACTTGTTCAATCACAAAGCAACACATGTCCAAACTCTCCCACCACGTGCCACCACCCCCACCTACCCACTTACACCTACATCACATACACACACAACACACATGCAAACACAAAACACAAACACAAACGATCGGCCAAACAGGGAGAAAAACCAGAGCGAGGAAGAAGAAAAGGAGAGGAGGAGGAGGAGAAGTGACGCGCAGGAAGGATCGAGGTGAGTCGTTGTGGTTGTTGTTGTTTGGGTGTTGGCGGTGGGTGGCCAAGAGTCTTGGGGTTCGGCCTCCATGGCCGAACCCCATGATCATGCGGTGGTGATGGCAGGGGTGCCTCCCCCCATCGGCTCCACGGGGTTGGGGTGGAGAGCCACCCCAACCCATCACCGATTTGAAAAAAAAAAAAAAAAAAAAAAAAAGGTTTCTTCCTTCCTCCCAGATCAAACCGGTCGATCGGGAGGAAGGAGGTGCACACGCGCGCACCGCGCTCGTGTGCACACCCTTGTTGGCGGGCCCCCCGAACGGGCCGAGCTCGGCCCATGTGGCCGAGCTGGACTGTTCCGCCCAGGCCGGTCGGAATCGACCGTTTGGGTCGACCCGACCCAAATAAAAAAAAAAAAAAAAAAAGAGAAAAATGGAAAAAAAAATGAAAGAAAATTTGGAGAAATTCTGGAAAAATTGGGAAAATTATATTTAGATAAAATAAAGTTTATTGAACCAATTTGAATACACAATAAACCCACTATACTTGAACTAATGAGACACCAAACTCAGGAACCTAAGAAAAGGGTACGGGAGAGCGAATGCAAGATTTGGAGTTACGGGAGGCCAGTAAAGCTAGGACTTTACTTTGTTGTTGTGAGTATACCCATTGACAATTTTACTTGGCATTTCATTCCTATTAATTATTATCCTTGCATAGTCCTTTTGACTATTTGTCTTTGTACTCTTATATCATGTGTTCTTTGTGTTTATGCTCATTTGATGAGTCTAGTTTGCATGATATCCATTCATTTGATTTAATTCATTGATTCCATTCCATGCTATGTCTATTCTTGTTGTTTTAAATGTGAATTGAATGATAAATAGCATGCTATTAGGCTAGTGAATATCTTATAAATGTTTAAGAGGGCTTGTATTCATTATTTGTTTAGGTGTGTAGATGTGCCTATGCCTTGACAATCCATACTTGGTATTTCTTGAAATTTAAAAAGTAGTTTTTGCATTTAGGTCCTGTACTTGATCGAGGTGTGCGCGAATCACGGGGTTAGAGTCCCCAGGGGATGTCGGCACATGTTACTTGACATTGTATGACACTCGAGGTTAGAGTCCCTGAGGTGGTCTACACACCGGGGTTAGAGTCCCTGGTAACACTTGGGTTAGAGTCCCTTGTGCTATATGATTATTGACTGGGGTTAGAGTCTCTGATAACACTTGGGTTAGAGTCCCTTGTGCTATATGATTATTGGGTTGGGGTGACATATGATTATTGGGTCGGGGTGACACGTTTCACCTTAAATCGGGACCTAAATCACTACTACTTAGCCTAGTGTCAGTATCACTTGTTTAACTTTGGTATTTACTCGCATATGGTTTATTATTCAGTTTTCCAATTTATATGCTTTTAAATACCATTTGAATATTTGGAAATGCAAATTAAACTTGTCATCGGGGATTACTGTTTTATTCTTGTACTCACCGTCCTTTTTATGACGGTGGGTGCATAGCCGTCTACTAGCAGGTCGGGCAAAGAGAAGATCGGCGATTATCCCTAAGCCCGCGGCGCGTCACTACATCGATTGTAGGTATTCTTTTGATATTTTGATTGTATAGTTTATATATGTCTTTCAGATATTTTTTGGGGTTGTATATTGGGTTGAGCGTTAGTTCCCCGACTTGACTTAGACCATTTTATCGTTTCAATGAATTTTGAAGACTACATATATTTATGCGATGGCATTTCTGGTTTTCCACACTTAGGATATTATAAATGGCTTCCGCTAATCAATAAGACTTCCGCTAATAAATTCATTTAATAAAAGGTTTAATTAGAAAAGGCTGACTAATACGTAGTTAAGTCCTGCGTGGATATGATTAGGGCTTAATTACGGGATTAGGCCGGGCGGTGCCCTAGATTAGGAGAGGGGCCGTCACAGTTGGTATCAGAGCTTAGGTTCAAGCGAACCTAGGGGAAAGTCTAATTGCTTAAGACATTGTGATACCAACGTCACAGTTGGTATCAAAGAATAGGTTATTAGAACCTTTGGGATAAATGAGAAAAACATGAACTCGTATAAAACACAAACATTAGAAGTGGAAACCTGATGATCCTTGCCTATGAATTTTTTGTTGGGAATCGAGTGAAGGTGAGATGGGGATTTCTTATATGTACGTGTTAGTTTCTATATGTATATATATATATATGCGTTATGCCACGTAGTAGCTGATTCGCGTTCGCTATCTACTTGAAGACAACGATGGGGGATTCGCGCGAGGCTGGAGACACCAGAGCTAGCGACAGTTAGCCTCCCACCGTATCAGTTGACAATTTTTAGAGGATGTCTGATCGGACGACCGCTCAGGAGCGACAGATCGCCGATTTCATTGCTTACATGTCGGCGCAAATAACTGCACTTGTTTCGACCACCCTCGTCACCACAGCTACTACTACAGCACCCCCGGCCACGAGACTCAGCACTACGAGAGTTCGGCTTGCATCCAGTGGAGAGATGGAGAATCTGGTAGCGTTGTACGCTGTAGCAGAGAGTCAGGGACCCAGACTAGAGGAGATACCGGTTGTTCGAGACTTCCCAGATGTTTTCCTAGAGGATTTACCTGGATTACCGCCACCACGAGAGGTAGACTTCATTATCGACCTAGTACCGGGTACCAGACCGATCGCGATACCGTCGTACCGCATGGCTCCGAGGGAGTTGGAAGAGTTGAGGACTCAGCTTAAGGATTTGGGGAGAAGGGATTCATCACACCTTCGATGTCACCGTGAAGAAGAAGGATGGTAGTCTGAGACTATGCATCGACTAGAGACAGTTGAACAAAGTGACAGTCAGAAACAAGTACCCACTTCCGCGAATAGACGATTTATTTGATGCGGTGAGTAGGAGACCGAGTAGGAATGCTGAGGTGGTCAGATGTCACATGATGCATGAGTATGGATTACTCGAAGCGGCGGCGACGATGTCGACAAGAGATTCCTACCGATACTCAGGTGATGATTTGCGCACAAATGAGACTACGGCACCGTGTCTACACAGCGAGTGTCAGAGGGTCAGAGGACCAACCAGTTGTACTCGAGATTCAGCGAGTTAGCGCAGAGTGCAGAGTGTACAGATTGGGCAGAGACGACTGATCAGTGTTTGAGATACCGAGGCAGGTTGTGGATACCAGAGGTACCGGAGCTGAGAGATGAGATCCTTCAGGAGTCGCACCGTTCCAAATTTACCGTACATCCAGGCAGGACTAAGATGTACCACGACATGAGGAGACATTTCTGATGGCCTGGGATGAAGGCAGACGTGTCTAGATTCATCAGGAACTGTGGTATCTGTCAGCAAGTGAAGTCCGAGCATCGCAAACCCGGGGGATTACTACAGCCACTTCCCATTCCTCGATGGAAGTGGGAAGACATCTCTATGGATTTTGTCAGAAGATTGCCGAGGACCGCGATGAGACATGATTCAATCTGGGTTATAGTTGACAGACTGACGAAGTCTGCTCATTTCCTGCCAGTGGCATCGCATTACACGTTCGATCAGTTGAGCGTACTGTTCGAGAGAGATTATCAGGCTGCACGGGGTACCATTAACGATCATGTCAGATCGAGATGCTACGTATACGTCCAGGATGTGGCGGAGTATGCAAGAGCAGTACGGTACGCACCTACAGTTCAGTACGGCTTTCCACCCTCAGACCGACGGGCAGACTGAGAGATTGATTCAGGTCCTCGAGGACATGTTGCGGGCATGCGTGTTGGAGTTTGGCGGATCTTGGGCGGAGTACCTACCGTTGTGTGAGTTCGCATATAATAACATTTATCAGGCTAGCATTGAGATGGCTCCATTTGAGGCTTTGTATGGCAGACCGTGTCGCTCGCCATCGTGTTGGGCTGAGCCAGAGGACCGGGAGATAGTGGGGCCTGAAATTGTTGTTGACCACACGGAAAAGGTCAAACTGATCCATCAAAGACTCCAGAGAGCACAGGAGAGACATAAGAGATATGCAGATAAGTATCGCGGTGATCTCGCGTATTCTGAGGGAGCCTTTGTCTATTTAAAGGTTTCCCCTCGGAAGGGTCTTCAGAGATTTTGGGTGAAAGGCAAGCTTGCACATAGGTACATCGGGCCTTTCATGATTAAGAAACGGGTCGGAAAAGTGGCATACGAGCTTGAATTGCCTCCACAGATGTCAGGGGTCCATCCAGTGTTCCACATTTCGCCGCTTCGACGAGCCGAGTCGAAAGCGCGCGTGCGGCAAACGATTGACTTGAGTCAGATCGACCTGAGCGAGGACATCTCTTACGAGGAACAGCCCATTCAGAACCGTAACTTAAACTTAATTTCGAGGACGAAATTTTCATTTTGTTGGGAATATTTGTCACGGCCCAAATCTCTACCCTGGTTTAAATTTCTTAATCAGGATCACCGACCTTTGACGTGGGACCCACACTGTGATACGTACACCGACCGAGGCACGTGGCCGAGGTATATGGTATTTTTGTATTTTTGTATGCCTAGTGTTATGTATTGTGTAGACTTACTAAGTCAGTTTGCACGGTTGTAGGCGTCGAGACGAGAGCGGGACACGCCTCGATATGCGTGTCGACTCGGGTACCGGGTAGTTGACGGGACCGAATATTAGGTAGGGGAAACGAAAACACACAAATTGAATAAAAATTTGTCAAGTAACTCATATGGAATAGATATTGGTGACTAACGACGCGATGGTACGCGAATATCACGGTTCGAACGCGAAACCGGGCGTCGAAACGCCCGAAAACACGGGCGAGTGTCTTCGCTGTGTCACCATTAGGTGTCAACACACCTAACAACACCACACTTGTTCAATCACAACAACACATGTCCAAACTCTCCCACCACGTGCCACCACCCCCACCTACCCACTTACACCTACATCACATACACACACAACACACATGCAAACACAAAACACAAACACAAACGATCGGCCAAAACAGGGAGAAAAACCGAGAGCGAGGAAGAAGAAAAGGAGAGGAGGAGGAGGAGAAGAAGTGACGCGCGGGGAAGGATCGAGGTGAGTCGTTGTGGTTGTTGTTGTTTGGGTGTTGGCGGTGGGTGGCCAAGAGAATCTTGGGGTTCGGCCTCCATGGCCGAACCCCATGACCGCGGGGTGATGGCGGGGGTGCCTCCCCGCCATCGGCTCCACGGGGGTTGGGGTGGAGAGCCACCCCAACCCATCACCAGATTCCCGAAAAAAAAAAAAAAAAAAAAAAGGTTTCTTCCTTCCTCCCGATCAAACCGGTCGATCGGGAGGAAGGAGGTGCACACGCGCGCACCGCGCGCGTGTGCACCCCTTGCTTGGGCGGGCCCCGAACGGCCGAGCTCGGCCCATGGGCCGAGCCTGGACTGTTCTGCCCCAGTGCCGGGTCGGGTCCGACCCGTTTGGGTCGACAGACCCAAACAAAAAAAAAAAAAGAAGAAGAGAAAATGGAAAAAAAAAAAAAATGAAAGAAAATTTGGAAAAATTCTGGAAAAATTGGGAAAATTATATTTAGATAAAATAAAGTTTATTGAACCAATTTGAATACACAATAAACCCACTATACTTGAACTAATGAGACACCAAACTCAGGAACCTAAGAAAAGGGTACGGGAGAGCGAAGGCAAGATTTGGAGTTACGGGAGGCCAGTAAAGCTAGGACTTTACTTTGTTGTTGTGAGTATACCCATTGACAATTTTACTTGGCATTTCATTCCTATTAATTATTATCCTTGCATAGTCCTTTTGACTATTTGTCTTTGTACTCTTATATCATGTGTTCTTTGTGTTTATGCTCATTTGATGAGTCTAGTTTGCATGATATCCATTCATTTGATTTAATTCATTGATTCCATTCCATGCTATGTCTATTCTTGTTGTTTTAAATGTGAATTGAAGGATAAATAGCATGCTATTAGGCTAGTGAATATCTTATAAATGTTTAAGAGGGCTTGTATTCATTATTTGTTTAGGTGTGTAGATGTGCCTATGCCTTGACAATCCATACTTGATATTTCTTGAAATTTAAAAAGTAGTTTTTGCATTTAGGTCCCGTACTCGATCGAGGTGTGCGCGAATCACGGGGTTAGAGTCCCTGGGGATGTCGGCACATGTTACTTGACATTGTATGACACTCGAGGTTAGAGTCCCTGAGGTGGTCTACACACCGGGAGTCCCCGTAGAGTCCCTGGTAACACTTGGGGTTAGGTTAGAGTCCCTTGTGCTATATGATTATTGACCGGGGTTAGAGTCCCTGGATAACACTTGGGTTAGAGTCCCTTGTGCTATATGATTATTGGGTCGGGGTGACACGTTTCACTGCCGACCGGACCTAAATCACTACTACTTAGCCTAGTGTCAGTATCACTTGTTTAACTTTGGTATTTACTCGCATATGGTTTATTATTCAGTTTTTCCAATTTATATGCTTTTAAATACCATTTGAATATTTGGAAATGCAAATTAAACTTGTCATCGGGGATTACTGTTTTATTCTTGTACTCACCGTCCTTTTTATGACGGTGGGTGCAGAGCCGTCTACTAGCAGGTCGGGCAAAGAGAAGATCGGTGATTATCCCTAAGCCCGCGGCGCATCACTACATCGATTGTAGGTCTTCTTTTGATATTTTGATTGTATAGTTTATATATGTCTTTCGATATATTTTTTGGGGTTGTATATTGGGTTGAGCGTTAGTTCCCCGACTTGACTTAGACCATTTTATCGTTTCAATGAATTTTGAAGACTACATATATTTATGCGATGGCATTTCCTGGTTTTCCACACTTAGGATATTATAAATGGCTTCCGCATAATCAATAAGACTTCCGCTAATAAATTCATTTAATAAAAGGTTTAATTAGAAAAGGCTGACTAATACGTAGTTAAGTCCTGCGTGGATATGATTAGGGCTTAATTACGGGATTAGGCCGGGCGGTGCCCTAGATTAGGAGAGGGGCCGTCACAAAAGTCCTAGCTTTACTGGCCTCCCGTAACTCCAAATCTTGTATTCGCTCTCCCGTACCATTTGTCCTAGGTTCTTGAGTTTGGTGTCTCATTAGTTCAAATATAGTAGGTTTAAGCTCAATTTAAACATCACTGACATTCCCACATGTTCTTTTCATAGAACTTTATCAATTTCTATTTATTTTATCGACATATAATTTTCCCCAATTTTTCCCAATTTTTCCTGAATTTTTCCAACTTTTCTTTCATTTTTCTTCCCTTTTTTTTGGGTCGACCCGGCCTGGACCAGAACAGGTCCAAGCTCGGCCCATGGGCCGAGCTGGCCCGGCCCAGGAAGGGGCACACGTGCGCACGCGCGCGTGTGCACCTTCTTCCTCCTGATCGACTGGTTCGATCGGGAGCCAAATTATTATTTTTTTCTCCCTGATGGGTTGGGGTTGCTCTCCACCCCAACCCCGGTGGAACCGATGGCAGGGGAGACACCCCTGCCATCTCCACCTTGGTCGGCCATGGGGTTCGGCCTCCATGGCCGAACCCCACTCTCGGCCACCCCACCGCCAACCACCGAACCTATAACAACAACGAGGACTCACCGTGATTGTGATCTTCTCTCTTCTTCCCGGCGCATCCCTTCTCCTCCTCCTCCTCTCATTTTCCTCTCTCTCGGCTCTCCTTGTTCGTCTGTGTGTTTGCATGTGTGTGTGTGTGTGATGTAGGTGTAGGTGGGGTGGTGGGCACGTGGTGTTAGTTTTTGGACAGGTGTTGCTTGGGTTGGGACAAGTGTGACGGTGTTAGGTGTCTTGACACTTAATTGTGACACAGCTAAGACACTGGACCGTGTTTTCGGGAGTTTCGACGCCCGGTTTCGCGTCCGAACAGTGATATCCGCGTACCGCCGTGTCACTAACCACCCAATACCTATTCCATTTTTACTCAACTATAGTCTTATAAGAAATTCCTTATTTCATATTAGTACTAAATAAGACTTACTAAAATGCTAACTACCCGGTTCCCCGGCTCGCACGCTACTCGAGGCGTGTCCCGCTCTTGACTCGACGCCTACAACTGTACAAACCGACTTAGTAAGTCTACACAATACATAACACTAGAAACACATCAATACAAAAATACGATATACCTCAGCCACGTGCCTCGGTCGGTGCACGTATCACAGTGTAGGTCCCACGTCAAGGGTAGGTGATCCCGATTAAGGAATTAAAACGGGGGTTAGAGATTTGGGCCGTGACAAATATTCCCAACAAAGTGAAAATTTCGTCCTCGAAATTAAGTTTTAAGTTACGGTTCTACCTGACTCGAACAAGTACGGGAATCTATCTCGCATGTAGTACTCCCGCTCCCAAGTGAGTTCCGTGTCATCGTGGAACTACCACTTGACGAGTACCTTCGGGATGGACTTGCTCCTCAACTGTTGTACCTTCCGATCTAGGATCTGAAGGGGTTGTTCCTCGTAAAAGATGTCTTCGCTCAGGTCAATCTGACTCAAGTCAACTGTCGGTCGCACGCCTGCCTTCGACTCGGCTAGTCATGAAAGGCCCGATGTACCTCGGTGCAAGCTTGCCTTTCACCCCAAATCTCTGAAGACCCTTCCGAGGGGAAACCTTTAAATAGACAAAGGCTCACTCGGAATACGCGAGATCACCGCGATACTTATCTGCATATCTCTTCTATCTCTCGTGTGCTCCTCTGAGTCTCTGACGGATCAGTTTGACCTTTTTCGTGTGGTCAACAACAATTTCAGCCCCACTATCTCCCGGTCCTCTGGCTCAGCCCAACACGATGGCGAGCGACACGATTTGCCATACAAAGCCTCAAATGGTGCCATCTCAATGTTAGCCTGATAACTGTTGTTATAAGGGAACTCGCACAACGGTAGGTACTCCGCCCAAGATCCGCCAAACTCCAACACGCATGCCCGCAACATGTCCTATAGGACCTGAATCAATCTCTGTCTGCCCGTCGGTCTGAGGGTGGAAAGTCGTACTGAACTGTAGGCGCGTATCGTACTGCTCTTGCATACTCCGCCACATCCTGGACGTATACGTATCATCTCGATCTGACGTGATCATTAATGGTACCTCGTGCAGCCTGATAATCTCTCTCTCGAACAGATGCTCTCAACTGATCGAACGTGTAATGCGATGCCACTGGCAGGAAATGAGCAGACTTCGTCAGTTTGTCAACTATAACCCATATTGAATCATGTCTCCTCGTAGTCCTCGACAATCCTCTGACAAAATCCATAGAGATGTCTTCCCACTTCCATCGAGGAATGGGAAGCGCTGTAGTAATCCCCCGGGTCTACGATGCTCGGACTTCACTTCCTGACATATACCACAATTCATGATGAATCTAGACACGTTTGCCTTCATCCCAGGCCACCAGAAATGTTTCCTCATGTCATGGTACATCTTAGTCCTGCTTGGATGTATGGTAAATCTGGAACGGTGCGACTCCTGAAGGATCTCATCTCTCAGCTCCGGTACCTCTGATATCCACAACATGCCCCGGTATCTCAGACACTGATATGTCATCTCTGCCCAATCTGTACACTCTGCACTCTGCGCTAACTCGCTGAATCTCGAGTACAATCGGTCGGTTTCTCTGACCCTCTTACACTCGCTGTGTAGACACGGTCTGTAGTCTCATCTGTGCGTAAATCATCACCTGAGTATCGGTAGGAATCTCTATCTGACATGCTGTCGCCGAGGCCTCGAGTAATCCATACTCATGCATCATGTGACATCTGACCACCTCAACATATCTACTCGATCTCCTACACAACGCATCTGCGACTACGTTTGCTTTTCCTGGGTGATACTCTAAGGAAAAGTCGTAGTCCTTCAAAAACTCAAACCATCTGCGCTGTCTCATGTTCAACTCTTTCTGTGTGAAGAGATAATTCAAACTCTCTCCATACAGAAGGTGTCTCCAAGTCTTCGGCGCAAATACAACCACTGCCAACTCTAGATCGTGCGTGGGGTAGTTCTTCTCATGTATCTTTAACTGTCTCGGTGCGTATGACACAACACTGCTACCCTGCATCAACACACAACCTAGACCCGTATGAGAAGCATCTATGTACACTAGAAATCCTTGTCCAGCCTTTGGCAGTACTAACACTGGCGCGGCAGTTAATGACCTCTTCAACTGAGTAAATGCAGCCTCGCACTTCTCAGTCCACTCATAAGAAACATCCTTCTGTGTCAGCCTCGTCATCGATGAAACGATCTACGAGAAATCCTTCCCAAATCTACGGTAATATCCTGCTAACCCCTGAAAGCTCCTGATCTCCGGTACTGATGTCGGTGCGGCCAATCTGTGATGGTCTGAATCTTGGCCGGATCTACTGCAATCCCTACTACTCCAACAACGTGCCCCAAGAACTTGACCTCTGCAAGCCAGAATTCACACTTGCTGAACTTAGCGAAAAGTCGGTGTTCCCTCAATGTCTGCAACGTCTCTCTCAGGTGCTGCTCGTGATCCTCACGTGTCCTCGAGTATATCAAGATGTCGTCGATGAAGACTATCACAAAGCGGTCGGGATATGGTATAAGTACTCGGTGCATCAAATCCATGAATACGGAGGGGGCGCTGGTCAGCCCGAATGACATGATCGTAAACTGGTAGTGTCCGTATCTGGTGTTGAATGATGTCTTGGACCTATCCTCATCCCTGATCCTAAGCTGATGATACCCCGATCTCAGGTCTATCTTGGAGAAAAATTGTGCTCCTCTCAGCTGATCAAATAAATCGTCTATTCGCGGAAGTGGGTACTTGTTTCTGACTGTCACTTTGTACAACTGCCTGTAGTCGATGCATAGTCTCAGACTACCATCCTTCTTCTTCACAAATAGACCTGGCGCTTCCCACGGTGACATCGAAGGTGTGATGAATCATTTCTCCCCCAAATCCTTAAGCTGAGTCTTCAACTCCTCCAACTCCCTCGAGCCATGCGGTACGGCGGTATCGCGATCGGTCTGGTACTCGGTATTAGGTCGATGATGAAGTCTACCTCTCGTGGTGGCGGTAATCCAGGTAAATCCTCTTTGAAAACATCTGGGAAGTCTCGAACAACCGGTATCTCCTCTAGTCTGGGTCCCTGACTCTCTGCTACAGCGTACAACGCTACTAGAGTCTCCATCTCTCCACTGGATGCAAGCCGAACTCTCGTAGTGCTGAGTCTCGTGGTCGAGGGTGCTGTAGTAGTAGCTGTGGTGACGGGGGCGGTCGAAACCAGTGCAGTCATCTTGCGTCGACAGGTAAGCGGTGAAATCGACAATCTGTCGCTCCTGAGCGGTCGTCTTATCAGACATCCTCTAAAAATTGTCAACCGATATGGTGGGAGATTGACTGCCGCTAGCTCCGGTGTCTCCAACCTCCCGCGAATCCCCCATTGGTGTCTTCAAGTGGATAGCGAACGCGAATCAGCTACTACGTGGCATAACGCATATATATATATATAGAAAACTAACACGTATATATATAAGAAATCCCCATCTCACCTTCACTCAATTCCCAAAAAAATAGTTCCTAGGCAAGGATCATCTGGTTTCCACTTCTAAGGTTTGTGTTTTATACGAGTTCATGTTTTTCATATTTATCCCTAAGGTTCTTATACTTGGGCTCTGATACCAACTGTGACGTTGGTATCATAATGTCTTAAGCCATGAGATTCTCAAAAAATTTTGGCTCTGATACCAACTGTGACGGCCCATCTCCTAATCTAGGGCACCGCCCGGCCTAATCCCGTAATTAAGCCCTAATCATATCCACGCAGGACTTAACTACGTATTAGTCAGCCTTTACAACCTAGACGCCTCTTTTCTCGTGTTCATGATAAGTAATACACTAGTCCTACCAGTTATAAAATTTAAAGTTAATTAAAACTTTTTATTAAATTAATTAATTAGCGGAAGTCTTATTGATTATGCGGAAGCAATGAGTAACTTATGCGGAAGCCATTTATAAAATCCTAAGTGTAGAAAACCAGGAAATGACATCACATATATAAAGTCCTCAAAATGCAATGAAACAGTAAAATAGTCTAAGTCAAGTCGGGGAACTAACGCTCAACCCAATATACAACCCCAAATAGTATCTGAAAGACGTATATAACATATACAGTCAAAATATCAAAAGAATACCTACAATCGATGCAGTGACGTGCCGCGGGCTCAGGGATAATCGACGATCTTCTCTTTGCCGGCTACTTGTGTAGACGACTCTGCACCCCCGTCATAAAAGGACGGTGGGTACAAGAATAAAACAAGATAATCCCCGATGACAAGTTTAATTTGCATTTCCAAATATTCAAATGGTATTTAAAAGCATATAAATGGGAAAAAGCTGGAAAATAAACCATATGCGAGTAAATACCGAGTTAAACAAGTGATACTGACACTAGGCTAAGTAGTGGTGATTTAGGTCCGGTCGGCAGTGAAACGTGTCACTCCGACTCAATAATCATATAGCACGAGGGACTCTAACCCAAGTGTTACTAGGGACTCTAAGCCCGATGTTACCAGGGACTCTAACCCCGGTGTGTAGACCACCTCAGGGACTCTAACCTCGAGTGTTATACAGTGTCAAGTAACATGTGCCGACATCCCTAGGGACTCTAACCCCGTGAGTCGCGCACACCTCGATCGAGTACGGGACCTAAATGCGAAAACTACTTTTTAAATTTCAAGAAATACCAAGTATGGATTGTCAAGGCATAGGCACATCTACATACCTAAACAAATAAAGAATACAAGTCCTCTTAAACATTTATAAGATAGTCACTAGCCTAATAGCATGCTATTTATCATTCAATTCACATTTGAAACAACAAGAATAGACATAGCATGGGATAGAATCAATGAATCAAATCAAATGAATGGATATCATGCAAACTAGACTCATCAAGTGAACATAGACACAAAGAATACATGATATAAGAATACAAAGAAAAAATAGTCAAAAGGACTATGCAAGGACAACAATTAATAGAAATGAAATGTCAAGTAAAGTTGTCATTGGGTATACTCACAACAACAAAGTAAAGTCCTAGCTTTACTGGCCTCCCGTAACTCCAAATCTTGTATTCGCTCTCCCGTACCATTTTTCCTAGGTTCTTGAGTTTGGTGTCTCATTAGTTCAAATATAGTAGGTTTAAGCTCAATTTAAACATCACCGACATTCCCACATATGTTCTTTTCATAGAACTTTATCAATTTCTATTTATTTTATCGACATATAATTTTCCCCAATTTTTCCCAATTTTTTCGGAATTTTTCCAACTTTTCTTTCATTTTTCTTCCCTTTTTCTTTTTTTTTTTATTTCTGTTTGGGTCGGGTCAACCCAAACGGGTCGGACACGACCCGGCCTGGACCAGAACAGGTCCAGGCTTGGCCCATGGGCCGAGCCTGGCCCGTTCTGGCATGCGCGCGTGTGCACCTTCTTCCTCCCGATCGACTGGTTCGATCGGAACCAAAATTTTTTTTCTCCCTGATGGGTTGGGGTTGCTCTCCACCCCAACCCCGGTGGAACCTATGGCAGGGGAGACACCCCTGCCATCTCCACCTTGGTCGGCCATGGGGTTCGGCCTCCATGGCTGAACCCCACTCTCGGCCACCCCACCGCCAACCACCGAACCTATAACAACAACGAGGACTCACCGTGATTGTGATCTTCTCTCTCCTTCCCGGCGTGTCCCTTCTCCTCCTCCTCCTCTCATTTTCTTCTTATCCTTATCTCTCGGCTCTCCTTGTTCGTCTGTGTGTTTGCATGTGTGTGTGTGTGTGTGATGTAGGTGTAGGTGGGGTGGTGGGCACGTGGTGTTAGTTTTTGGACAGGTGTTGCTTGGGTTGGGACAAGTGTGATGGTGTTAGGTGTGTTGACACTTAATTGTGACACTGCTAAGACACTGGCCCGTGTTTTCGGGCGTTTTGACGCCCGGTTTCTCGTCTGAACCGTGATATCCGCGTACCGCCGTGTCATTAACCACCCAATACCTATTCCATTTTTACTCAACTATAGTCTTATAAGAAATTCCTTATTTCATATTAGTATTAAATAAGACTTACTAAAATACGAACTACCCGGTTCCCCGGCTCGCACGCTACTCGAGGCGTGTCCCGCTCTCGACTCGACGCCTACAATTATACAAACCGACTTAGTAAGTCTACACAATACATAACACTAGGCACACATCAATACAAAAATATGATATACCTCAGCCACGTGCCTCGATCGGTGCACGTATCACAGTGTAGGTCCCACATCAAGGGTCGGTGATCATGATTAAGGAATTAAAACGGGGGTTAGAGATTTGGGCCGTGACAGCCAGCTTATTGAATCTTGACACGTATCCGGCCATGGTCATGTTGCCTTATACCAAGGCAAGAAACTCTCTGATCTTATCTGCCTTATTTGTCCTCAGGAACCACTCATCATAGAACAAATGATTGAACTGCGACCAACTTATATTTGGTCCTCGAGTTCTTGAGATAGACAACCACCACTTATGCGCTTTGTGTTCCAGCAAGAAGGCCACCAACGGCACCATAGTTCTTTTATCAATGCCCAGAGTATCTATCCTTTTTTCGATATTCAATATCCAAGATTCTGCCTCAGTAGGATCAGGGTCCTCGTAGAAGTGTGGTACATCGTATTTCATGAATTCTTTCTGTATCCTGCCCCTCCGGCATGCCTCATTATCTCCATCGACTCTAGGTATGGGTGCTGCAGCTAGGGTAGTGATATAATTAACTCTCTCCTCCATGGGGTGGTCCTCGTGTACGGGTGCTAGTGGAGGATCTGGCCCTGATCATAAGGGTGTCTGCTCGACAGGTCTAGTATTCCTCTGATTATGCAATAGTTCCAAAATACGTGTCATGTTTCTTTTTTGAGATTGGGCTAGCTCAGCCAACTTCTAGTCCTGTGCAGAAGCCAAGTCCTAAATGGCCTTCTGGTGTGCCTCTGTCACGGCAGATGTGCGTTGTTCTCTCTGACTGCGCCACTGCTTTTTTTTTTTCTTTATTAAGTTTCCCTCAAGTTGTAGGAAGTTCCCCCGTGCTTACTCATGGTGAATTGTGGAGCAATAAAGAGGAATTATTCCTACAAGATTTGGAAAGTAGACAATAATATTTAAATGCTATAAATATTACAACACAAAACAAATAACATCATACCAATGTTTTATTTCATGTTTTCAATCCATTCCCATCCTAGGATTGGTCATTTGTGCACATTAAGTCGACTTAAATCAATGTCTCATACCATTGATTTGTTCGACTTAAACTTGACCTTTACACTTAAAGGTTCTACATATTTAGGTCTCACTAACCTAACGTTTCCCTAAGTTATAATCCCGATGGTTCTGATACCAATTGTGAAGACCCTCCCCTATATAGGGTTGGGTCGCCTGGCCTAAACCATTACCCAAGCCCAAGTACTTGAACTGGACTCAAGCAACGACTTAAACAAAGCCCGCACTACCCAAAAAGTTTTAAGTTGCAACCTAAATTCATAAGTTCTCAAAATCAAATAACTAGAAAATAAGAGCACACGAGGCTCACACTGTAAGGGAAGACTTCAAGATATCTCATTTCCCTTGTCGCAGTCTAAAGCAAATGTAGATGTATTTGAAGAGTAAGTGGGTGAGCTAAAAGAGGCAACGGATCTCAATAGAGGAATACATTACACAAACAACAAACACGCAAGTACTATTAAATAAAAATGCAAGATCTGACATGGATTTGAAAACAAATCATCAAGCATTTAATAAAAATAATGGAAATAAGATTCATATCTATAATTAAATGTAAACCATACATTCTATTCATTTAAGAAAAGTTCCAAGATTCATTAAATCATAATAACAAGAGGTTCGCAAATCATATTTGAAATTAAAGCATTCATGCATAGGGGCCCGGAAGAGATATACCATAAAAGAATAATAATAATTATAAGTCATTGTTTCATTCAATGCATACTGGTTATTAACTTGATAACAGTGAATGATTCCCCTACTCTCGAGGTAATGAAGATCACTAGTGAATACAATGGTCGTTGTGTCCCCTCAATGGTTCCATCAAACCAATAGTAATTTCATCCAAGTTGTCGCCTATATGTGCACCAAGATCACTTAGAGTTTTCATGAGAAGTTTACTACCGCTCACGTCCTTAGTAATTTAAACCCATCTCCTTAGCCATGAGGGGTAATCCCAACTCCTTATCCAAGAGAAGGTCATCCAACTCCTTACCCAGGAGTAGGTAATTCAATCTCCTTGTCCAGGAGAAGAAATCCTAATTTTTAGTGCAACACATATACAACCCATAGATAAGATCAAGTCAATAACATAATGTAACCCATTCCCAAGTCTTGAGTTCAAATCATGAATCTTAATTATTTAATAACATGTCATATTTGATACTTAAGCGAAGCTTGCCACTTACCTCAACTCGCCGCGATATCTACTCCTAGTCCTTGCAAGCACAAGGTTCTATGTAAATCGTTTCGCAAATCTATACAATTTAAGACTCATTCGCATTAATTTACAATTCTAATTTTGAAATTAATCAATTTCCAATTTATTAGCAAATTGCTTTGGGTTCACTAATGTGGGTCATGCGGGTTTCGAATTGTCGAGAACCCTCATCGTGGTGCGGCAGTGCGGCCCGAAGTACACTAATTTTGTTTCTATTTATTTTATTCTATCTATTTCTATTATATATAGAATGTTATGGTTTATTTTTATTTTTATTATACATATATATATATATATATATATTTATATTTATATTTTTTTGTTTAGGTCTAGGGGCCATGTTAGGGGTGGCCACGGGTCAAAATGGCCCCCCTCCTGTGCTCACTGTCGAATAGCAATGAGCACGGGCTCACATTGGGGGAGCCTCTGGTGGAGTCCCTCCCCACCTTGGTGGCGGCAGTCCACCACTGCCCTAAACCGACGGCGACAACCTCGCTGATGCCTTCTCCGGCAGTGCCGACGACGTCACCCCCTTGTGGTTCTCCACTAAAATTTCACCAATTAAAATCACAAGGGGAAAAAAGGGTTTTCTACCATTATTGAAGCAGACACAAACTTGCAAATTTGTTTAGACAAGAAAAGAATGGGTGTAGAGGGTGGATTACCTTCAACGGATGCCTCTTTGGCTTCGCAACACCACGATTCCTTAAACAAGTCTCCTCTCTTTTTCCTCTCTCAATTGTTTTTGTGAACAAAAGGGGTTAGAGTTTACAATTAGATTTATATAGTGGGACCAATTTAGTGTAGGTTTGCGAGATTACTAAATTACCCCTGGGATGGGTGTTTATGGTTTTTGAGTCATCACATTTAAACATATCCTTATAATGATACAAGACATTTAAAAAATTATCCTAACAAATACAACTTGTTACGACACTAATAAACGACCTAATAAAGAAATAAGGACAATTAGGATATGTCAATGAAGGAAAATCTTTCTAATTTTGTAAAAAAAAGGATGCTCATAAACGTCGCAATGTGCACTTATGACTACATTTTATCAATGTTCTAAAAATCATAAACGAAGACTTTTATATGAGGACGACTAAGATCTCCTTGTTTGTGTTAGACTTTCTACGACAACTACATCTAAGACGTAGGCTAAATTGTCCTAAAGGTGCTAAAAGGACAATTTACAATTTCCTCAAAGACCTTGATTCTTGTAGTGATGAGCCGTTATAAGGGCAAAAAATGAAGACAAATGGCATTGGTTCATTAACTTATTACTTAACTATCTTAGAATGATAAATGGACTTGGCTTCACTTTCATCAGCAATCAACAAAAGGAACTTGTTAATGTTATTCGAACGCTTGTGCCCCACACAGAGCATCAAAATTGGGCAAGGCATATTTATGCAAATCAAAAGAAAGTTCATAAGGGGCATGAGAACAAAAGTTTTTCTGGTAAGCTATGAATTCTACCTATGAAGTTGCATTCAATGTGCATGTTGACATGGCATGACCTTACGACATATGATGATTTCATGAAAAATTGTGTTGCTCATTTTTGCAAGGCATTTATTTCCTTTTTATCGAAGTGCAAGAATATGGACGACAATCTTGCATACACCTTCAATAATTATATTATCCGCCAAAGGACCCAACCGATCGTGCGAATGTTGTACCTAATTCAAATAACGTTGATTAAGAGATTGAGATTGAAGGAAGATGATATGAAGAAGTGCAAAGACACGATTTGCCCTAGGATACGAAAAAGCTTGAGAAGAACAAGAAATGAATTAAACATTGGCAGCCCCATTTACCAAAAAGAAATAATTTTCAAGTTACATGTGGTGACGACGACTTTACAGTTTACTTGGATAGCAAAAGATTTCGTGTAGAGCATATGATATCACTAGTATTCCGTTTGCTCATGCATTGAGTTCTATTGGGTTCCCAATGAGAGATCCTGTTCATTATGTTGATTATTACCTCAAAAAATATATATATATATATATATATATATATATATATATATATATATATATATATATGAAGGCCTACGAGGAAGCTATAGAGCTATAAATGGGCCCAAAATGTGGCAAGAGTTCTTGGTGATCCTATTCTCCCACCTCTTTTATAAACATACCAGGAAGACCTAAAGAAAGTAGAAGAAAATGTGTGGAGGAGATGGTTGAAGGGAACTTTAAAAAAACTTGGAAAGCAAGGGGTTCGAATGTCATGCAATTGTTTAGCAAATTCAATCATAATAAGAGAACATGCCCTCAAAAGAACGTGCATGAGTTTGTTTCAAAACACCCAAAACCACCGGTATGCTTATTGACGCGCGTCGAACACGTCAATAAAGTAAAGTTTCATAAACCAACTATTTTGTAGAATAGTGGCAAAAGGTCGATCCCACTGAGATTGGTAGTCTTTCTTAGGTTAAAAACAACAAAAAAAGAAAATAAGGGGTTTTAAAATAAATATTAATTTAACTAACTAATCTAACTAAACTAAATAAAATAAAACAACTAAACTAATTTTCAAAACAATTAATAAATACCTAACTAACACCTAGGTCTACAGTTCCACAAATCAGATCAAGATTCAATGGCAATCATGGTCTTCAATTTTTCCCAAAAATTTATTAATTTAAGTTCTCCTAGATTAACTATAGAAAATTGACATCCACCAGAAATTCCTCGTTCCTCTAATCTCGATAGCCAGGACGTCTGCCACTAACTACTTCCCTAATTAATGCATAACCCTAGACATCCGCCAATCGGGTTTAACAGACTAACCGCAGTAATATGGATCTATGGGAACACTAATCCTAAATAATCGGATCGCATCCGCTCCCGGTTTAACCTAGATTCAATTATTGCACACTCAAGAACCGAAAGGGTTTGACGGCAAACGGGTGAGTGTTTGTCACTTTTTTGGTCCAAAAGCACAAAACACGAATACTAATGGTCCAAATAATTGTAGATTGTCCACCTAAAAACATGCATCGGCCACATACATAACCTAGATCTAAACCATATTCATTAAAATCAACAACAATGAAATAGGAAAATTTAAACTAAATTAAATAATAAAATAAAAGATCTCGCATAATATATGCCATGAATCCATGATCCCGACTTGTTTCCCCCCCCCCTAGGCAAGGAGTTGATTAGCCGAACATCGTCGTCGAAGAAAGTCGATAACAAAACAATAATAGTCTGTGATAAAAAAATAAATAAAACCTAAGTTCCTAATATATAAAACTACTAAAATTGGTCTCGGGAGGTGGAGAAACTAATTTTAGGGGTTGGGGAGGTGACTCGTGCGCCCCGAGGACGATCCTGTGGCTGTTTTGGGCTCAAAAATTGGTGTCCGCTACGTGACTGAACCGCATTGATCGAGAGTGCTGCGCGAGCTGACGTGGCGTCGTCTGATTGGTTGAGACCGGCTATGATGACGTACCGGGTGATTGAGAGCGAGACACGTGGCACGCGTAGGCGATGAAGAATGCTCGCGCAGAATCGGCGAAGATGTGGGAGACAGTGCTTACGCGCATCTTGAGACATATCTGATGGAGGATGAAACGAGTGAGAAGACTGCGGGTGAGTTGGACCAATTGAACTGTGACGCGTGGCGCTGATTGATGAAATGGCAGAACCTAATTGGAGCCACGTGACTGGTGGAAACGAGTTGGGCCAATAGAGAAGCGACATGTGGCACGTTGCTGGAAACGCATGGAATGCTTGGCAAGCCGGACCCATGGACGGCTGACATGTGGCACGTTGAGGCGATTTGGACCAATAGTATGATGCCACGTGTAATTGGTCTGCTGATCCTCTATTCTACCCGTCGCGCAGCACGTAATTCAAGGCCAATAGTCTGATGTCCTATCAATGTATGTAAATACTCCATTTTGAGTATTTTTCGCTACGAAATCAACCGCGCACTCCGTTTCACCTAAAAATGATCAATAAATATTATCAAATATATATTTTAGAGACTTTTTATATTTAAATATACTAAAATAAACTACTAAAAATCTATAAATACCGACTTATCGCTTATAGTCACTATTTTAAATATTTGTAATTTTTTTCCGCGTAATACGTAAATTGTACTCATTTAATCATATGCATATAGTCACTATTTTAAATATTTATTAATATTTTTTGCATAATATGTAAATTGTACTCATTTAATCATACTGTCATGCAAAAAGAGGAAGGCCAAAGAAACAAGATTTAAATGCACCATGTTTACCTAGAATAGGGGCAAATGTATTTTTTTTTATCAACCGCTTGCAATTAATCATTTGTCATTGATAAGTTATTATTCATAACGAATCACAACATGTAGGTTTCAACCCAAGGATCAACTATCACATCCAACTCTACCATACATGAAAGTCTAAGGTCGGACAAACAAGTTGATTACGAGGTTAGGAAAACAAGCCAACGATATGGTGTTAGAATTTTCATTGAGAGCGGCAACATGTATATAAGGGTATATAAACAAAGATATTTGATCTGATGATAGTCAACGATAATTTAAGCATTTTTTTACTTCTCATTCTATTCAAATGTTGGTGTATTTCATTAATTGATTGAAATTAAAATGTTATTATGACTTCTAATGCCTAGAAAGAATAATGTTCATACCATTTCTGGACCAAGTGTTGTTAAAGCTGCGAAAAGAATTTGTACGAATATAAGCGATGAAACAAGAGGTGGAGGAGCACAAGAATGATAGCGTTGAACTTTAGTCAAAGTTGATAGTGAATCACTAATTTTGTTCTAAGTCAAGATTTTTTGCTCTTTGGATACATTACTTCCTAGCAGTTTTTATTTTTTTTGGCGTACAAACACAAATTATTTGCAGTGTACGTAGTTTTGTTTATGCAACATATTTTAATGGCTTAAAAAACTTATTTTAGTGTAGCTACAATGTTATGATATTTCTAGTGCTAAGAAATATATATATTTGTTTAAATTACCATTATTTGAACTATCCGACTACCCCTAGTTCTTCCCGAATCGCGCACCGCATAAGTGGTGGTGGGGGAGGGGGAGCTTTCAATGTTGTTATTTCCATTCCTAAGACTCGAACTCGAGTCGATAGTTAATGGACAGCAACCCACTGCCAGTTGTACCAAATAATCATTGTTTAAGTTTTTTTCTTAGAGAATAAGAAAAGAAAACATAACAAATACTAAAATTTATAAAAAATTTAATAGTTTGTGATATATTTGAAAAATTATAAAGTTTATTTTGGATTTGCAAAAAATTTAAAAGTTTGTGTGTGTGTGTGTGTGTGTTTTTTTTGTTTTTTTGCTATTTGCCCTATAAAATAACGTAAACCATTTGTATTAAATGTGCCGGCTCGTTTACCAACCAATTGAATGCATGGCCTAATAATTTGGTATGGAATTTGGAAGTGAGAGGTTATGGGTTCAAACTTTGGTGGGTGCAAAAGTTGTTTCGTTCCTATCATAAAAAATTAGTCGGCATCCCTCGCTTCGCGTGGGGGCAAAACTAAGTATCAAAATATTATATAAAAAATGTTGAAGAAAATGTAAAAATAATAATTATTTAATCTCTAATATGAACTCAAAGTCGCTCATTTTAGGTCCCTCAACAATTAATAAAAAAATACTTACAAACACTATGCATATTTTTAAATCTACACAAAACTTTAAATATTTAAAATATTACATAGAAATAGCCGGGTTTGAACCATGACCACTTACTCCTAAATCTAATATCATACTATTGGGCCACCCAACCGATTATGATATCATCATGTCACATGGCACGTTGTGAGAGCTTCTCACAGAAACAATTTCGAAAAAAAATTAAAAACCAAAAATCATATTTGTATAACAATTAAAAACATAACCTAAAAAATATTTATAGCTTAAGTTCTTTTTAAATAATCTAATATATCATGCACGTAGTATGTAGTATCTAATAAATAGAAAATTTCGAAAAAAAAATTAAAACCAAAAATCTTATTAGTATAACAATTAAAAATATAACCTAAAAATAGCAAAAAAAAAAATTAGAAAATTAAAATTTTAAAACCAAAAATCTTTTTTGTATAGCAATTAAAAACATAACCTAAAAAATAACAAAAAAGGAAATTAGAAAATTAAAATTTTAAAACCAAAAATCCTATTTGTATAGCAATTAAAAACGTATCATAAAATAGCTAAAAATGAAAATTAAAAAATTAAAATGTAAAAACCAAAAACTCTATTTGCATAACAATTAAAAACATAACCTAAAAAATATCAAAAAAATGAAAAATTAGAAAATTAAGATTTAAAACCAAAAATCATATTTGTATAACAATTAAAAACATAACCTAAAAATAGCAAAAAAAAAACAAAAATTAAAAATTACGAAAAAAAAAAATAAAAACCAAAAAATCTTATTTGTATAACAATTTAAAATATAACCTAAAAAATAGCAAAAAATATGAAAAATAGAAATTATACTTTAATTAATGACGTCATCATGTCACAATCAAATTTTTATTTTGTTTTTACCATCCTACCCCTCACTTAAGTGTGAGAAAGATCAATAGCATGTGTTTTTTTATTTTTTTGTTATAAATCTTAATTATGACATCATCATGTCACATCTAATGTTAGGAGAGTTTTTGAAAACTCACGTGTCATGTCTTGAGTTATCGCGGGGTCAACACAAAAGGAAACAAAATAAGTCCATATAGATTTATTAATACTATACACATACTTCTTTTGTAAAAGCATTCTCTCACCAAATTAAGCTTCGTGAGACATAAAAATCCAAACCAACAGTTTTCTTTTGAAAATTGTTAGAATAACACACTGATATGATGAACGTGTCATGCACCTCGGGACGTAGGTGTAGGCTCCCATTTTTGAGCATTTGCCACGTAAACAAGTGTGATGAGGGATCGAATGTGTTTATGAAGTACGAGCACTGTTTCCCGAAACTAAGTATACTAGTTTAATTTCCATGTATATAGATATGTTAATGCATAATCCTAATCCGAAGAAATTACAAATGTACTGTTAAAGATAAAATAAATTAGTAAAATAAGTTAGATTTTTTTTATTACAAAACTAAGGTAAGTCGGGTTATGAAAATGCGTTTTCATTTGGGTCGAATTCATACACTAATGGTGCATTCTCGGAATGTGTCATTAGTGTCTACGTGGCAGGGCAAAAATACACGAATGGCGCATTCTCCGAATGCGCCATTTGTGTTTTAGAGACCGATCCACGTGGACGCCACGTGGATCGGCCCTTATACTAATGAGTGTAAATGCCCGATACACGTGGCGTCCGCGTGGACGGCACGTCAACGCCCCGTTGATAGGCGATTAAACTAATGGCGCATTCGGAGAATGCGCCATTAGTTTTAGCGCGATGCACTGGCGTCCACGTGGTGTCTACGTGGCGCCACGTCAGATTCCCACTGGTTCCCCGTGACTTCATCTTCCTCGAGGACGCGGGGAATATATTCCCTGCGTCCTCGAGGTAGGTTTTGCAGGGTATGGGTAGGTAAGGGTAGGGGCAGCCATGGAAATGGGGGGTATTTTAAGGTGGGTGTTGGTGGGGTGGAGCAACTTCCACAAGCGAGAGAGAGTCCGATGCGGGAGAGAGCACGCGAGAGAGAAGCCGTGCGGGAGAGACCAGCAAGAGGAGGAGAGAGCAGCAGCAGCAGAGACGGAGAGGAGGGGGACCGAGAGACCGACAGACCGGGAGAGAGAGTCCGGTGCGGGAGAGAGCACGCGAGAGAGAACCCGTGCGGGAGAGACCAACAGAGGGATGAGAGAGCAGCAGCAACAGCAGCAGAGACGGAGATGAGGGGGACCGAGAGACCGAGAGACCGCGAGAGAGATAGAGAGTAGGGTGACGGAGAGAGGGAGAGAGTTGGGGGACCGAGAGACCGTGAGAGAGAGAGAGTTGGTGACGGAGAGAGGGAGAGTTGGGGGCCAGAGAGGACGAGAGAGAGAGAGTTGGTGGCCAGAGAGAGAGAGAGAGAGGGAGAGAGTTGGGGGACCGAGAGACAGACGAGAGAGAGAGTTGGTGAGAGAGAGTTGGGGGGGACGAGAGAGAGAGAGCGAGAGAGAGAGAGAGAGAGAGAGAGAGAGAGAGAGAGAGAGAGAGAGAGTGGGGGTGGCTTGGGTTGGGTTGTGGGGTGGATAATTTATTTTTGGTGTGATAGAGTTGGGTGAGTTGTGGGTTTGGGTTGTGAGGTGGGTCAATTTTTTTGTTTTTTTGCAGGGAATATCTAATATAAGATAAACACAAGTGGGTTTGATCTGGATTGAAGGTTGTGAAAAGGTTCGGATTTTTTTATTTAATTTTTACGTCATTTCGTTGTAGTTAGTAATATTTATGTAAGGGAAAGCTAATTTTTTATTTGTTTTTTCAGGGGATAATCCAATTGAAGATAAAAGAAAAGAGGGAAATTAGTAAGTTAAATAATTTATTTATTTAAGTTTGAGTAAGTTTGACTTGCTAATTTAGTAAAAATAAATAAATTTATTATTTAAAAAATTAATATGTGAAGTTTGTTTGTTTAAAAAAATTAATATGTGTAGTTTGTTTGTTGAAACTAAAAATTTTATGCTTAGTTGTTTTTTTGAAAATATGCCCTAATTTGACATAGCTCATATAAATATGAGTTATAATTGATGTCATGTAGACGAATGAGTATGCTCTGTAGTTGCGCTTTGAAGGCGATCCTCTACATCAGAAAGTTCGATTGCGATTTAAATCCTCAATTTGATGAACGAATGACGTTTGATACATATGCGATTTTTTTTACATCATCATTATCCAATAAATTATGTAGGTCATGGAAAATAGGAACATCTCATTTCTCTTTTATGCGAACGGTGAAATTGTAAATGGTATGAATGACATTAGGTACAGCGCACCCCCATCAGTAGTGTTGATGTTTAGGTTTGGGACGAGTAGACAATAATTGATGGAGGGAGTGTGTAACGCATTCAATATATCATCTACGGACACTGTGGTAAGGATGACTTATCGTCATGCTATAACCCTCCCCGAGGGATCACAGTATTTTGTCCCCGTATTGCTGGAAGACGCGACACAATTTGAGTTGATGTGGGCGACAATGGTCAATCTACCATTAACATCAAGGGTAGATATTTATTTAACATTTGAGCTAATCGACTATTTTCAAAAACGTACAGTTCATTCGCAACTAGTAGATAAGATGGCGGCACGTCAGACACTTTATCGATGATGGAAAGATTGCAGATGCAATCACCACATGGTGATGATGAACCGAACGACGATGATGACATTAATGACGCGGACGAGGATGTGCTTCCCCCGAGATCTTGCTGCACCAGCTGTCGATTGGGAAAACATAAATGTTGTGGCGGATGACTGGAGGTATGAACCTCCAAGGGCAGAAAACATGCAAGATGATGAGCAGTTTGCTATCGATGAAGAAAATTTCATTGAGGAAGCAATCGATGATGAAGTTCACCAACCATTGCTGGTGTACAATGAAATCGATTGAGAGGTGGCTAACTCCACTGCGACCCAACATTCTCATCAACAAACTGGGGGAGACCTCGCTAATTTTGATTTGGAATTAGGGATGTGCTTTGACAATAAAAAAACTTACAACATGCCGTCAAAGTGTGGCATGTTAACAGACATTGTCAATATCATGTGATGGAATAGACTACAACTTTTTGGGCGATCAAGTGCAGAAGTGCGCAAGACGGGTGCGTGTGGCGTCTTCGTGCTTGTTTGCGAAAGAGAACACAATTATGAGAGATCACAAAATTAGACGCGCCGCACAACTGTATTAATCCCGACATGGAACGCGGTCATGCCCAACTTGATGCCAACATGCTTGCGAGAGAGATCCAAAGCATTGTCCAGATAGATCAAGCAATAACTATCAAGGCATTAATACAAATAATTAAGGGAAAATACGGACACGAAGTAAACTACAAGCGAATGTGGGATGTCAAAAGGAAGGCAATTGCAAATGCATTTGGAGATTGGGATGAATCATACGCTAGATTGCCAAGCTGGTTGGCGGCCGTGAAGATTAAGAGTCCGCGGACCATAATTGAGTGGTCACATAGACAATGGGCTTCTGATGAGATAAGGACTGAGTGTCATCGATTTCGTCGTGTGTTTTTCACATTCGAAGCATCAATACAAGCTTTCAGGTTTTGAAGGCCTCTGCTTCAACTTGACGCGACTTTCTTATATGGCAAATATAGTGGTAAGCTAATGATTATCATATCTGTTGATGGTAATGGACACATACTACCCGTAGCATTTGCTGTTGCAGAAGCCGAGTCTACAGATTCGTGGGGATGGTTTTTGAGGATGTTGTGCAAACACTTGACGGATAGAGATGGTATTTGCATTATTTTTTATCGTCACCCCGCATTCTGGAGGCGGTCAACACACCGACCAATGATTTTTGTCCTCCAAAAGGATACCACCGTTATTGTTTGTGACACTTGGTCAGTAATTTCAACACTCAATTCAAAAATGAGCCCTTGAAAAACCTACTTTCTCGAGCTTCTGGTCAACATCAAGTTCGAAAATTTAATGCGTGCATGGAGCGTTTTGCATATTTATTATCGCGAACCCCTCAATGTTTGCAATATGTCAATGCCATCCCCAAATAACTATAGACTCAATTGCACGACGGAGGCATGCGGTACGGATGGATGAATTCTAATGGTGTTGGTATGTATGAAATGCAAGTTATGTTTTGCACTCAACTAATTAGTTATCGCTGAAGTAATATTACTTACACGAGTTTTATCGTCACTTGTAGAGTGTTTTAACGGTGTATTGAAGGGGGCTCGATTCTTGCCAATAACAACAATGACTCAGATGATTTACTATAGATTGGTGACATACCACGATCGACGCAAACATGAAATCAATGAGGCAATCTCAAACGGGCAATCGTACACGAAATATGTCACGGATAAACTCACACATTACGAACAAGCTGCAAAGGAGGCATCAAGTCAATTTGATAAATTGTGACATATGTGAGTTTGAAGTGCTTACTGGACGACATGGAGATCACATGCATAAAGGCAACAATACATAAGTCGTTATCCTAAAGGACCGCATGTGCAGTTGCAATAAATGGAAATCGTTTGGTTTCCCTTGCTCTCACGTGTTAGCTGCATGTTCCTTTATTCGAGTGAGCTACTCGCAATTTATTGAACCATACTACCGGATAGATATGTATGCGCAATGTTACTCCTTTAATTTCAAAGTCATTCCAGATGAGAAATATTGGCCAACTTACCGATGGATCGATGCATTCTCGGTTACTCAAAGTGCAACACACGTTTTATCAGCTTACCGTGATGCACTCGATTCGCAGAATGAGGATGACGTGGTGTGGCAACCTTATTCTGAAGTCATAGGGTCTCTTCCAAAATATTGTATCGACGGTCACGGTAGTTGCCTATCGACGTGTCCCCTTATTTGTTTCCACATAGTCGAGTGACATCGACCTGAAAGAGTTTTGAGATAATTCGGAATGATACAGGCCGTGCCACCAAACTGTCATTACGACACCCGACTGCACCGCATTGAGATGCGATGACGCGTTCAAGAAAATTGGGTGGCTTTTCACGCAAACTATATACAGATGTGGGAAAATCGTGGTGACAGCATAGTCACAGTGGGACAAGAAGAAGGTCACGATCAACAAAACTACATGACGTGGTATCGATCAGTCACTAGAAGATTCATTAGACATGACGGGGCTTTACGTGACTATTCGGTAAGCTTTAAATTATTATTCTTCTTTCCTCACGTTTTACATCATAAATTGTGTTTACTAACCTCCCGTTTTTATATCAGTGTAACTTGGTGCGTCGACTGCAGCGAGTTTTCATTGACGATGGGTACGAGCAAGGTCTTGTTGCGCTTGATGAAGGCATCAAAATTTTAGATGAAGATCATAGGCAAATGTCAACTATATGGAATAGTGGAATTGATGTCGGAGAGGGCATAGATGAGGAGAATGAAGATGAAGATGAAGAAGATGATCAAGGCGAATCGAACCGAGAGGTGAGAAGAAGAAAAACACAAACACGGACTGTGGGTGGGAGCACTAGACGTCCTCGTCCACCTCGTCCTTCTCGTCGGACAGAGACTGCTGCTGAGAGCAGCAGACGTTCCCCTAAGCCACGTTCATCTCGTTCGAGAGGGAGAACAACAGAGACTGTTGGTGACGACGAGTAACGCTCATCCCCACCACGTCATTCTTCTCATGGGTACATTCCAACATTGTCCCCAATGCAACCAGAACCTCAAATGTTTGTACCTAGCGTGCCAATCATGAATCTTCCTCATTACCATTTTAATCCTTATGCACCCGAGCCGTCGTCTTTTATATGGATCATGGCATGCCTAGACATCTAATGTATCTGTAATTGCCTCAACACATGCCGAGCCCATTTACTCCACCATGTTATAATTATAATATGTCATATAGTGGAGATGACTCATTCATGAACATGTTAAGCATGCCCCCGCCGCCTTATGTTCCTCTCGGCCAACCGCATACATGAAGCCAGTTTTTTGGGACGGTTCAACCTCATATTTTTGGGAGCATTAGTACCAGAGGTGAGTCGAGTGAAGCACCAGAGGATGAACATCAATCGACTCGACGACATTCAATGCAAGATCAGCAACCTCAACAAACTCAACCGAAAGTACAAACACAACGTCCAACTCGACATAGAGTACGTCCGGTTTGCATCACGGAGCAACAACGTCAACGTAACCGTCGATAAACCTGTATGATAAGTTTTTTTTTTAAAAAATGAAATCATACTTTCAAAACTTCTTTATTGCTTTAATTTTAAATTCTACACAAATATATAACGTGGTTTTGACCTTTACAGTTCTTCATCTACAAATTTCTTCTTATGATCACGATTGTGTTGCATGGTTTTATAGTAGATATGCATGGGTTGCCCCCTTGAGATACGCGCGTAACGTTTTCATGGATTGTCAACCTTGAGATACATTCGCACGGGTTGCCCACCATACATGCGTACGTGTAATGTTTGTTCATGGGTGCATGGGTTGTCCCTCGATATACGTGCGTAATGTTTGCATGGATTGTCAACCTCGACATACGTGCATAGTGTTGCCAAGGGTTGTCCACGAGATTTTGAAATGAGGCGGGTTGGTGCGTGTGTATCGTTTGCATGAGTTGGCCCTCCAAATACGTGCGTAACGTTTGCATGAATTGCACGATATTACATGGTCGGTCCGGCCACCTCGACATGCGCATCGTTTGCATGACTCATCTGCGAGACGGCGAGACGGCGAGCCGGCGAGGAGCAGCGACATGAGCAGCGCCTGCGCGGATACATGCATGGCGTTTGCATGAGTTGTCCACGTCCATATACGTGCGTGTCCTTTACATCATTTGTCTATCTCGATACGTAAATGACGTTTGCATGGGTTCACCGTGTCACGAACCAATAATTAATACACGTTTAATTCGTTAATCAAGACAAAATGACCCGTGACGTGGGACCCGCAGCGAGATACGTGTCACTACCGAGGCACGGTGGCCGAGGTAAATGTTATATTTGTTGGTGTTGTGTGATTTGTGGTTGTTTTTGTTGTCGGTTGTGGTTGTTGGTCCGAGGTAGGAGACTCGGACGAACCGCCATGAGCTCAAGGGACGGCAAGGGAGTCATCTCCCCTGCACGAACCCAACTTGGGGTTGGGGATGGACGCCCAACCCCAGTACAAATGAAAAAAAAAATAAAAAAATAAAAGTTTACGAGAGGAAGAAGATGGGTAGCCGGGTCGGGCTACCTCATATGGGCTGGGTCGGGCCGACCCTGACCCTTTGGATAAGGGGTCGTCACACACCGCTTCGAGTTGAACAAAGTACTACTTTTGAGGAGTAAAAAGGAGGTTGTGTATTTTGTATAGATGACTTATTTTCAAAAGGTGTAATTCATTTTGTATAGATGACTCATTTTCAAAAGGAGACATTCACTCCACCTCATCAACCCACATGCCACATGGCACCACATCATCATCAATATCTGACATACCTTATTTTTGGAAATAAAAAGTAGTCACCCTTATTTTTGAAATAAAAAATGTTTCCCACCTTAGTTTTTGAAAACCCCCTAATCCAGTGACTCCAAAATATCATAAACATAAATAATTAAAGAATTAAGAAGCTAGAGTAACTTTTTCCCTCCCACAGGGTTGGAGGGTCAACTGGTCCAACTTGAGTTGCCCGGCCAACCTGTGTCGAGTGGCGGATCCGATTTAGGGAGGGGGCAGCAGCCATGAAATTTATGGGTGGTTTTTTGTGGGCTTCATAGGGGATTCGTCTCTGTTTTTTTCGTGGGATTTTTTTTTTGGCTGGTGTACAGTTTGTATAGGATCATTTGTTACTCCCCCATTCTTTGTAAATCTTATGTTTTTGATGAGAAATGCAACTTACTTTTATCAAAAAAACTTTTTCACTCCCACAAACTCGAAACATTTAAAAGAAATAGAATTATATATTAAAAATTTTATTGATAGTGGTGAAACGATAGTATATTGACGATTACAAAAAATTACAAAAGTACAAAAGTTTTTAGTTTAAATGAAGAAAATAAGTGTGGTTTTTTTTATTGCAAAACTAGGCTATGTCGCCTATACAAAAGGCGCTATCAGTTGGGTGAGTTTTTCCCGCTGACGTGGACACATGGATAGCGCCTTTTCAAAAGGCACTATCAGTGTATGGCAGTCATACGTGGACAGTGTTTACACGAATAACGCCTTTTGGGAAGGCGCTATTCGTGTAAACGTCCACGTGGGATGACCACGTGGACATGGGCCGAACACATGGGCTATTCGTGTGTACTATTTGTGTGTACTTGCCATGTGGGCTCGGGGTACTTGCCATTGGTGTGGTATTTGTCGTTTTGATGGACATAACAAAAAATATTGTTGGCCTCGTGATACGTGAGTGACGTTTGCACGGGGTCCATGGTCTGTAGTGGATATGCATGGGTTGTCCCATCGAGATACGTGCATGACGTTCGCATGGATTGTCCACCTCGAGATACGTGTCTGACGTTTGCATTACTTATCCACCTCGAGTTACGTGCATGACGTTTGCATGGATTGTCCACATCGAGATACGTGTCTAGCGTTTACGTGCATGACGTTTGCATGGATTGTCTACCTCGAGATACGTGTCTGACGTTTGCATTACTTATCCACCTCGAGTTACGTGCATGACGTTTGCATGGATTGTCCACCTCGAGATACGTGTATGGTGTTTGCATTACTTATCCACCTCGAGTTATGTGCATGACGTTTGCATGGATTGTCCACCTCGAGATACGTGTCTGGCGTTTGTGTTACTTATCCACCTCGAGTTACGTGCATGACGTTTGGATGGTTTGCATGGACTGCAGCAGGTTGCATGTGGTGTCTACATCGAAATATGTGTTTCACATTCGCATGGTTTGCATGAATTGCACGAGGTTGCATGAGTTGTCGACACCTCGAGATATGCGTGTGACGTTTGAATGGTTTGCACGAAGATGCATGACTCGCCCACCTCGACATACGTGCATGGCGTTTCCATGTGTTGTTAACCGGAGATACGTGTGTGACGTTTGCATTGGCTTTACCACCTCGAGACACGTGCGTGACGTTTGCATGAGTTGCACGAGGTTGCATGGGTCGCCCACCTCGACAGACGTGCCTAGCATTTGCATGAAATCTCCACCTCAGATGCATGGGTTGTCCGCGTCAATATGCGTGCGTGTTGCTTACATTGGTTGTCTACCTCGAGATACGCGAGTGTCGCGGGTCGTCCATCTCCATATGCACGTGTCGTTCATAGGGCCAAAAATTTTGTATAGATAGCTCCTTTTCAAAAGGAGTCATTCATAAAGTGTATAATTTTGTATAGATAGCTCCTTTTCAAAAGGCGCTATCAATACAAATGTCTTTCACCTCACCACCACCTCACCACCACCTCACCACCATGCATGTCACCTCATCATCAATACCTCCTTTTCAAAAGGAGTTATACCCTAATTTTAAAATTTAAAAGTAAGTTCCATATTTTGTGAAATAAAAATTATCTCCACCTCACTTTTTGAAAAACCCGGACGATTGTATATGATATATACTTGATCATCAATATACAATCGTACGTACATTATTTCCTTGACACAGACAGTCGTGACAATCCTAACATTATAAGGCAAATAATTAAAGACCTAGGACCTAGCTAGAGATTCTTCTAGAAGAATCTTCATCTTTAGGGGCACTGGGGGCATTTGACACAATGAAATTTGCTGCAGCATGTTAGGCAATAGAAGAGGCAATACTCCGAAGGATGCTTTCTGCATTTCGCTTTGCAGGGTTCATCACATGCTGCATTTGATGAATAACGTCAATATATAATGTTCACAATATTACATTCATGTATCACTCATTGCGGGGGCGCCCCACCCCTCAGGACCCTACTTGTATTTACAAAATTATAAATACATAAAAAAGAAACTTTAATTTTTCATTAAAAAAATTACTGCTTAAATATTAAGTGATAAAATATCGGTTAGCAAATTGTTCATGTATTTTTTAAATTAAATTTTAATTTTTTATTTATTTAAGTAGCTCTTTCAACTTATTCTCTTCATGTTACTGACATTTTTTTCTTCTTTGTATTTTGTACGCGTTATTACGCTTTTTTTTAAAGCATGATTGACTCTTACTTAATGTGAAATATTTTGAAGATGTTTTGAAAGGCTTTGATCATGCTATTGTGCATCAATTGAACAAGTGTTTTTTGAAATTTATGTTGTCTTATGTAGGAATAAGAATATTTTTTTTCCATGCATCTATAATTGAGGGGCCCCAAATTATAATTTCACTCAGGACCCCTAAATAGTTTGGACCGGCCCTGACTCATTGTATTATATTGTATGACTGTACATTTTATAAGAAAGGGTAGTGCTAATTAGACTCATGAGTCCGGACTCAAAACATTTTTTAATTTCAAATACATCATCGTGCAATTAATGAAGCAACAATAATCTCTTGTAAAATTTCTTTGATACCTCTTAAATATTTACAAAATTTTAAAAAACTTCCATATGAGTTCGGATTCATGAGTCTAAGTAGATTTATTGTATAAGAAAATATTACAATCTGCTAATTAGCAAGTGTTGTACATCTCAAAATGTGTAAGCACATATCCCGACGTAGAATGAACTTGTCTGGGTACTTGTGTTTTTTTATTGTCACTCTAGAATGTTGACCACCTCTTTTTCAAAAGTATAAGACATTTTTATATTTTGTTTACGTAAAATTTGAAATTGGCAAAGCTTTGTTGTGAGATGAAGGAGACATCCATCACTTGCGAAGAGAAAGTTTGGAGTGGTCGAGGGTATGACTCCGTTGAAAAATAAAAATAAAATTGAATAGTTAGGATGTTATTCATTTTCAAATTCTACAATTTAGACTGTATGCTTTTTTTGGTAGATTAAATTGTATACTTTGATGGCGCCATTTAAAATATTTCATGTGCTATGCAAAAAAAGAAAAAAAAATGATATAAATGAGAGAAAAAAAAATTGAGTATGTATATATATATACCTCCAACATTTGGGATATATCCAGCTGGACCACCCTTCTTGATATTTTTTGCATCACAAACAAAAATATAATAAAATAAAATGATCTCATTCAAAATAATTCAATAGCATGCGCAAAATGCAGGAATAAATTAATTACCACAGATTAATAAGTTTCATATAAAAACTCACCCCATCATATCCTGCCTCAACAACATCAGTGGCTTGAACAATCTGTATAAGAACATACAATAATATATAAGTAATTGAATTTTAGCATTCTTGACTAATTATATAAGAAATAGAAAATGGAAAAATAAAACAATAAACAAATATATATTTTATTAATAATAACATTAAAAATAAATTAACAAGAAATTAAGTACTGATCGACAAGAGAAAGTCACAAGGTAGTCATCAATACTCTTATATAATAAGAACTATTATATATATGGTCTTATATAATTTTTAAATCAATTAATTGGTTTCAAAAAAAATCGAGTAATTGGTGGGGTAAGGTTTTATATGAAGAATATTATAATGGCTATATATGCAAAGATGCGAGATAATTAATATTTTTTGTTTTATAATATAACAAAAGTTATAAGAGGTACATTTTAATTATTTATGTTTTTATTTTGCTTCTTATATATATAAAACTCATCATCGACCATATCATATATTTCATCAACGACATCAAAAGATATAACATACACGAGCAAAAATATGTACCAAAGCATCTTTGGTGAGATGGATGAGACATAATTATTTACCAAAAGGCAAGATTTAGGAAGGTCGTAGATTCGAATCCCAATAAAGTAAAAAAAAAAAAAAAAAAAAGCATAATTACTTAAATCAAGTCGTTAACAACTAATTATTAAATAATATAGTAAGTTATTTTCTTCCAAAAAAATTGTCCCAACACCTTTTAAAAACAAAGAAATGAAAAAATAATTGTCGTTTCTACAGCCTTGTTTTAAGAAAAAAAAAATAATAATTAAAGGAACCAGGACACACGCATATTAGTTTATATTATATTATAATCAAAAGAAAATTAGTTCTATTATATATATTAGGAGAAAAGAAACTCACACTTGAGGAGAACTCAAGTACTAGAACTAAGGAAAGCAAGAAGGCAATGGTGCGTAGAGAAAGTGGTGAGAAAGCCATTTCTATATTCTCAAAAACAACTACAACAACAAATTAAAGCTTGGTATGGTGCACTTTGGGCTACATCACATGTGCTCCCATTTATAAGCTCCATGGAGTGCCAAATTTCAGAAACTAATTTGGTAAAATATTTCCAGGGATAATAAATCAATGAGGGCATTAATTTAAATGCGGTGATTTTGGTTCTATAAAACTTAAATGGAAAGAAAAATACTTGTGGTTCCATGAATGCTAACATGGGAGAAAAAATACATCCCCTTGACTATTTCCTTAAATGTAATCTCTAATCTTGTTTGCCTTGTTAAGGTAACTAATTATTGTGCTCTACCTAAGACTAAATGGCACTAGAACAATTTCGGTATTTAATAGAGGTTTTTAAACCCCTATTAAAAGGGGGTGTTATTAAATAACACCTAATTGATATGAATTTTAAAAAACCTCTATGTAATACATGTATTAAAAATTAAAACATAACATATTTTCACATAACATTTAATAACACTCTATTTAATAGGGGTTTTAAAACCTCTATTAAATGCCAAAAATGTTCTAGTGTGGACATTAGAGTGAAAATACCTCTTCAATAGAAATATGCATTTTGAATGTCGAGCTGACGTGACATATAAGAAATAGACATTGTTTATTTAGAATGTCTACTTCTGTGCAATTCATAGCCATGTTAGTAATTCTCTCCAAAATATAAGAAAATAATATATTTTTAAAATAAAAGTGCAATCTACATTGACCATTGGAGACTTATTTTAAAAGTCAATGTCTATTTGAGCTATATGAGATAGACATCCTCTCCACGTTGATGACGTGACATAAATCCACCCCACAATCCACATCTAACGCATTGGAGATGCTTTAAGATCTACGCCCGCACTTTTTGTTGAAGGAAGATATACATTCAATTAGGGTGATTAGGATTTTGATTGGACTTTGTTATAGGCAATCACCTACAAGTACAACATACCTACATGGAGAGTACATAAATTATGTAAAGTTGTCTAATGGTAAATGTTGATTGTCAACCTGAATTCTTGTCATGGCATCAATGTGAAGAGGATGTCTATCCCATGTGACTCAGATAACATTGTATTTCAAATTATAGTTAAAATAAAAAATAATTCATCAATACTATAAATTTTTTGTATAAGCGTGCAATACTTATATTTTTGTTTTTATGATTTAATTTTTATACTTAGACAAGAGTTCTGTGGAAGGAGTCTCTTCCGTTTGTTATTTCTCAATATGTAAGGAATATGCTTAATTGGTATACTGTAGCTAGTATCAACAAATATTGATACTATTTTTAAAAAATATTAGTGATCTAGCCACTTGAAGTTTGTATAGAAACATACATTCATTATTTTGAATTTTATTATCAGGGCCCGAAAGCAAAATAAAATAAAATAAAATAAAAACGAAAACAAAACAAAACAAAAAACTAGTAAAAAAATTCAAAAAATCAATTCCATTGCCGGGATTTAAACCCAGGTCGCCGGGTGAAAGCCAGGTATCCTAACCGGACTGGACAAACACTTATATATATTATTATAAAAATTTTTATTGCATGATAATGTATCCTTGGAGCTGTTCGATTGGACGGTTAAGATCTACTACTATACGGAGACTACATATTAGAGAATTTTATTTGTGTTGTAAATGTAATTGGAGTGTATGACTCTTCCTCTTTGTATTCTACTTAATCCATGTAACACCCACTTAATTCATGTATTAAGTTATTGTTTTAATATATAAATGTAACTTGTGTCATTTGGTCTTCATCTTATTAAGACGAAAGAGACTATATAAGGAGATGAGATTCATGTAATATATACACCAATGTTAAGATAAAAGTTCTCATTTCTCTCATACATTCTCTTGTTCTTGTTCTTGTTCTAGTTCTTGTTCTAGTTCATTTCACTACAAGAACATGGTGGAATAGCATCAAGAAATTGTGACAGAAAGAATATGTGGACTTTTTGCCTGATTAATAGAATTTAGAGAAAAAATTCAAAAAAAAACACATCTGCTGAAATAATTCCCAATATAACACACTTAGTGCCACGTAGGGTGCCACATGGGACGTGAGTGAGTGACTGGGAGGGTGGAAAACGTGAGTGGAAATCACGTTTTGTGCATGTCGTGATTTCCACTCACGATTTCCCTAGAGTGGAAGTCGTGACTTGCAAGTCACGACTTCCACTCTGAGGGTCAAAAAAAAAACAGTGGCCTCCTCTATACACCAGAAAACCCGAAAAGAGTTGGACATAATCTAATCAAAGAATGATAATGGCTATTTAAAATGACTTAACATCATAAAAAGCAAAGGCCAAGTTAATAAGTAAACAATTTATGAAATGTTAATTGGAAAAATCAGTTTGGAGTGTTTAAACCGAAGGAAAAAAATTTCTTTCAAACAATGCAACAAAGGAAAAAAAACCATTCATCAAAATAGAAGTACTAAAACAAGCATTGCATCTTATGTAAAAAAAACATGAAAAAATATAAATAGAAGTACAAACTACACTAAACCATAGAGGATACACATAACCTCAACAAAGAATATTATTACCATAATAATTTCAAGAATTTATAAGCATGAGTACTTGTTTTGGCATAGGCAAAATGCCTTAGTTTTGGCATAGGCAAAATGCCTTTATTTTGTTCAAGTGCCATGTTTGACTGCTAATTGTAAATGACGTTTGTAAGCATGAGTACATACATACATACATCCAAACATAACATCCATACATAAAATTGCAAAGTGATTGAGTACAAAGCAATAATAAAAGAAGTCTTGTTATTGTTACACACAAGTCCTACTCAGGCCCCAAATAATGACTTCCGGTCCACAACGTGTTCTCTTTACAACTCGAACATTACGATTTAACGCTAATGGGACATTCGAGTAGCCCATATCACTAGGATTTTGAGCATCTTCTCTCGAATATCATCGGTATCACGCATTCCACCTTCATGCGTACTTGTACTCTCGAGAGAAATTCATCATTATTGGAGTGGTATTGAAATGGCGTGAAGATGGAACGACTTAGTAGGCTCGAATGCCATGTAGGGAGGAACGGATGGAGTATGTGGAGTGTCACGCTCATTGAGAGGTGCGATGACGTATACACTGGAGTGCCATGCCTCGAACGCGTATCATCGTGAGAAGTATGATGAGAGGCTTCAAATGAAGTGGGCACATTATGCATGCGATAATCTGCTCAAATGCTGCGATCAAAGTCGATGCGACTACATCTCTAATGCGTGCAATCGGCACGTCATCACCCAATGTCAAGCGATGGATCGATGTCATTCCATGTGCCTACATATAAACTATGTAAGAACTTGTATGTGAAAGTAAAATGAAAACAACTATATGAAACTTCATGAATGGAAAAAATGAAATTGCACTTACCAATGCCTCGGAATAGCTCCACGACGAGACATGAATCGACGTGTAATGCGACGATACCATTGCATATACGGGTCGTAAAAGTCCAAAGGCTCGTCTAATATTTCATCGGTTGCTATGTTGGAAGCACGTTCGTTCCACAAGCAAACATAAGCACTATGTTCTGCACTCCAATCCTTATCCGTTTTCCTCTCAAGTCAATCTTATGTAGTTCCATACTTGTGCTATGTAAATTAGGTATCCTTTGTTTCATACCGAATTGTCGCATTACTCTATCCGGATTGTACGATTCGACAACGCGAAGAAAAGCAAAGGTGCCCTCGTTCGCCAAATTGCTCGACCATTTGCTACAATATGCGGGCGGAGTCACTTATCAATGGTTCGGATACGGTTCCCAAACAACTTTGTAGCATGAAAAATAACATTAATTGAATAAACGGTGTCATCAACAAGATGTCGACATAAGCACTTGGTGGAGAGAATGATTAAGTATATTTATTACTTCATCCGGTCCTTGCATGTCAATCATTTCTCTGTATTTCGTCAGCACATGCATCGATGTTCCTGTGGTCTCCAACGCATGCCTCCACCTTTCCAAATGAACCAAACAAAACAGAGCATGCATGAAAAATGGGTTGTACATATACTCAAATTGAAATTGTAATGTTAAAAAAAAATAATTACCTATGACCAAATGGAGGAGGTGGAAATAATTCTTCATTGTCTATCATGTCATCTCTAATGTGGTTTCCCATAATTGGTGCGAGAAAAGGCAACCTCTCCCATGCCCACAATTGCAATAAAATGACCGGTCCTGCTATCTCTGCTCCATCAATGTCAGCTGCAAGACATAACTGTCTATATAGGTGAGCCAGAGTTGCACTACCCCAACTGTACTGTCCCGCCGCCTCAAAGTCTTCCAAAAATTGCAAATACGTGATGTGCACGAGGTTGTTAGACTTGTCAGCAAATAACGGTGGAGTCCAAATGCGCATGATCTTTGGACAGATTGGCGTAGATGCATGTATGTGGTCCTGCATATTTACTAATCTCAAACATTCCATGCGATTTTCTTCTCGAACAACGCAACCTCCAAGTGCGACCATCTACATATTTCTTACATCGAACAATCCATACATTAGGTGTAGAATGAGTCACCACAAATCGCTTTGTGTTCTTTGATGCTATACAACTTCACGACATCTTTGGATATCTACTTTACACATGAACCGCATCCCTTTTGAAATTCTGCTCCCTCATTCCATAAAGACCTTAAAGGGATCATAGCATTCTCATTGAGGGGTTGCAATGCCTCACTACTCAATTCCATAAATGCGGGAGAAGGTACGACAAATTCACGTACACCAACGGGCGAACCCTCGATTCCAGCCGACCTCTTCGTCGAAAAATTCATCGTTCCCAACCTCGCTCGAAATTGGAGGACAAGATAATGAGCCATCATCGGCAATGACTCGATTTAATGTGTATCGAATCATGGCATCATCAACATGATGAGCATCAACCCCTTCATCATCTCGTATCATCATCGCTACTCTCTTCACTAGTACCTTCGTCACTACCGCAATAGTCTCCGTCTTCACTCTTGTTCAACTCATCACGAGAACGAGGATCCTCGTCCATCTCGGGATTTGCACTCATCAAGGGCGATGCACAATGACTCTGCTCCATATTTGGTTGAGTGCTAGGTCCGACCACGAGAATGTAACGCCATATTACGGTTTGTACTATTATACGAATCTCTCGTTCTCAAATCGATATAAAGCTCCATGCATTTTGGTGGTGGTAATTCTGCCACAATCTCCCAAACATCTTTGAGACTCGCCTCATCATCTATTCGCACGGGGACGTAGTTGGCGTACCACTACCAATGTACGGCTGGATATCGATATGTGATGGTCAATATCATCTTTTCATTGTCTATCTCCAAAAAATTATAGACAAAACTCATAAATTCCTCGTACCACTAAACCCATGTTCGCTCTAAGATGTCGAACGGGCGGTTTAGTGTATGAAATTCCTGATGGTCCATCGACCATGTCCCCATTCATATAGCACAACAAACTTACTCTTCGATCAGCCATTATTGAATCTATATATGTAGAATACAAAGCATGATCAATAGAAGTGAATGCAACAATATCAACATTTTTAAAAGTGTAGTGGTTCATACTAAAAACGATTCTGAGTAAAGTTAAAGAAGGATCCATCCCCAAAGTAAACAATTCCGACTTTGTCCAATGGAAGGTCCAAAATAAAAATACATAACTAATGGGAACAATTAGTTGATATTTTTAACTCATCCATAACCAAAGTCACTCAACAAGGTTTTAGGCGACTCTAAACTAAACTAGATGGTCATAACAGTGAACTAAAGAATGCATGAACATACATGTAGTCACAGAACGTACCATGGGCATAAATACGCTAATATATAGGCTATTATGACAAGAAGGTGCATAAACAAATTTAATGGAAATAGATCGAAAGGTCATAGAAATGAGGAAAGAAAATAAGTGAAGATACATAACCATACCATATCAATCAATACCACGGAACATGCCACAAACAAAAATGTAACTGCTATACATGTCGTCTTGCGCAATTCCTAGCATTCCAACTAAAATTATCCTTAATACCTAAAAGTCACGCCAAAACTTATTTCAAATCATCACATTTTTTTATTTATTGCATATTTACTTTCAATTTACATTATCATTGTTCAATCCATGCACTTAGACTTCAACTAATTCAAGACTAAATTAGAATTGGTTGTCGTACTGCAATTGTAACCTAATTTCTAAGTATTTACATGCAAACTCAACCCTCAATAACAACCTCAACATTTAGGGCAACAGTTCATGGGAAAAAAATACAAAACATCTATGGATTTTATGGTCATGGTATGTACATTGAGTTAATGAGGGTGAAAACATATCTAGATAGGGTGCCATCATATGAAAAGGGCAGAATATCAACTATCATACATAAGCAATAACTATAAAAAAAAAATTTCATACTAAAAAAAAATTATACCGGCGGGAAATTGAGTAGTGATCGGCGAGGGACCTGCGAGGGCTCTGCGACGAACGACGGCGACAGGGACAGTGGAGGCAGGGAGGCAGGGACGGCGGGTGGGAGGGCGACGAGGGAAGTAGGGACGGTGGAGGCGAGGGAGGCGAGGAGACGGGGACGCGAGGAGAGCGGGGCCGCCGGAAGGAGGCGAGGACGGCGGCGGGGAGGCGGGACGCGCGGGGGAGGCGGGGACAACGGCGAGAACGCCGGCGGGACGGTGGAGCGAGGACGGCGATCCAACGACACTGCGCGAGGGACGGTGGAGGCCGCACCTTGCAGCGAGGACGGCGACAGGAGAGCGAGGACGCCGGCAAGGAGGTAGGGACGACGCGGCGAGGGACGGTCGGATCGCGAGATCTCGGTGAACAAAGGCGATGGGGAAGAAAAGCAAACAGGGACGAGGGTTTTGGGTGGTTTAAAGTGGCTTGGAAGTCGTGACCCTGGGTCACGACTTCCATTTCTATAGAAGTCGTGACCCAGGGTCACGACTTCCATTTGTATCGCTAAATGTGTTATATTGGGAATTATTTCTGCACCTATGTTTTTTTGGTAATTATTTTCCTTAATTATATTATTCAAGTAAAAACTCCAAGAATATGTTGCTAAACAACAACAAATCAGCAACAGTTGTGCATCAGGCAGTCCGTTTGACTCGGTTGACACAAAAGCAACAATTCGTGATAGATTTGTGACAAAACATTGTGACAGATTGTATGTTGTCACAGATCTGTCGCTGATTTCTCCCGCCATACATTTCCCGCCAATATGATGAACATAGAGATACAAGTAAATGTGGTTATGACATATCTACTACAAATCAGCAACATACATATTCTGTCGCTAATCAGTCGATGAGTGAAAAATAATTAAAAATGAGGTTGTGACATATATGTTACAGATCAGCGACAGACATGATTCTTTCGTTGATCTGTAGCAAAGTATATTGATCTGCTACAGATCAGCAACATACATAATATGTCGCTGATTTGTCGCAAAAAGAAAAATAATTAAAAAGCAAAACCCATCCTCCTCGTCCCTTCTCTACGCAAACCCCCCCCGCCAAACCCCCTTCACCGCCCCTCGCATCAACGTCGCCATCACTATCGCCACCACCGTCGCCGTCGTCATCCCGGTCTATTTCATCGCCACTCTCATCGTCGTCGTCCTCCGCGACTCCGCCGCCTCTCTCATTCCTCTGCATCGACCGCTGCTCGCACGCCTACGCCATCGGCCCGAACGTCGCTCCAGTGGACTGGCGCGAATGGCATAGTAGACTGGTGGAGGGCCTATATCTCATTTCCGTCGTTGCTCTCCTCATCCGCGACTCCGCCGCTGCTCGCCTCATCCGCGACTCCGCCGCTTCTCTCCTCATCCGCGACTCCGCCGCCTCTCTCCTTCCCCTTCATACACCGCTCGCACACCGACACCGCCGTCGGCCCGAGCTTCACCCCGGTGGACTAGCACGAAGGCATAGCAGACTCGTGGAGTGCCTCGCGACCAGGAAGTTGATGCGGTGGAACTTCGAATCACAGTCCCAACCTCACTTAATCCGATTCCAGTACATCCTTCCCGAAGCACTCGTGGTTTGCGCCTTTTCTTATACTTCTATTTTGGAATCCGTTGAATCGTTATGTTTTTTTCTTTTACTACTGTAATTAGGAAATCTAAGTTTTGCCTTCAATATTTCAACGAAACTGTACCTAGGTTATGCTTCCAGCCACTACAAGAATATGGTGGAATAACATCCAAAAATAGCGACAACCTGCTAAACATCAACAAATCAACAACTCAACAATCTGTTGCTAAACAACAACAAATCAACAACTCAACAATCTATTGCTAAACAGCAACAAATCAACAACCTAAGTTTATGGTCATATGTTAATGTGGTTATTTTGGTTACCAATATTGTCAGAGTCAAATATAACTCCCAATTTAAAATTAGTATTTTAAGGTTTGATTTTATGATTATAGAAGATGCAAAGCATGAATCAAATCAAAACAACCTCGAAAAACTCAATTAGAACGAATTGAATTTGTATTTAGGTAGTTTCAATTTTCGCTTAGCTTGTCATATGACAATTAGCAATTATTATTGTTAAATTTAGTTCATAGTATGTTCATTGATTAATAATACAGTAAATTAATAAATCTGTACATTGTCTAAATTATTGTTTGGCTGTGCATTTCCAACGAGAAAAAATATCTTATTGAGTTATAACTAATATATTCTTATATTGTTTATTAATTGTGATTGTCATTTAGTTGGTACGTAACTATATTTGAAATCTTAAGATTGTATATATATTAGGAATTGATGAATATTTGGATTTATTTTTAAAATAAAGAAAAGTATATTAATTTATATGCTTCATTAGTAAGAATTGATAAGAAATGTCGAGACTATATGGACTTTTTGAAAAAAAAAACTTGGGCAATTCATGGTGAGGAAAAAAGGTACATAGTTGTTGTACATAACATGTTTGGAGAGAAAGCACACCTGAAGAAGCGGTAACAAATGTCCATTTGCACATTTAAATTCCATGTCAAATTTGGCAAATATGTTCTTTGGTACGGTTAGAAAGTTGGAAAAGAGATTAAAAATGCATACATTGTAATATTGTCTAAGAAACCTGCAAAAGCCAGACCTAGACCTTACTACAACACAACCATGATGATAATGCACCCAAAAATCTTACAACATGTAGTCCTAACCATGACATTATGCAAGGAGGAGGCTAGAAAGGTCGTCGACTAAGATAGGCAATGGCTAGTGAGTGAGTGAGTGGTACAAATTTAATGTGTTGCATTGAAGAAGATATTCAATCATTATTGTGCGAAGATTTGATTATTTAGACACTCTATTCGTTAACGGTTGAATATACTTTCTTGTTCTCCTTAAACGAAAGATGATATTTACTTACTATCTCTTTGCTGCTTTTCCTTGTGATATTGTTCCAATTTTGAGGAATCTTTGCATCCTTTATTTTTTAAATTGGTTGTTTATTCTCATGTGACTATATATCAACTTTGAAGTGATTTAGTATAGTGTCGTATATATAGAGAGACAAGCGGGAATTATGGATTAATAAATGCATACATTGTTTAACTTAATGTTTGGTTGTGCATTTCAACGAAAAATAATGTCTTATTGAGTTATTACTCATTCTTATATTGTTTATTAATTGTGATTGTCATTTACTTGATACTTACTAGGTACGCAGCTATATTTGAAATCTCAAGATTATATATAATCCAAGTTAATGAATATTAATTTGGATTACTTTTTAAAAATAAAGAAAACTATAAGAATTTATATACTTCCTTTTTAAGAATTGATAAGATTTATCCATTGATCGGGTGGAAAACTTAGGATCGAGATGTCTACTAATCGAGAATGGATGTATAGTCGTATTGAAAATGGGTTTACTCGACCAGAGTTCATTAACGTCATGAACGAGTTCATGTCATTTGCGATATATGAAGCGTGGTGTCGGAAGGCAGCCATCCGGTACACGGGCAATATATATTTAATCGCGAAGAAGAGAATAACACCTATTTACTTGACAGATGAGGTGTTTGAGCATTACAAAAGAAAACGAGCAACAGATGAATCATTCAAGAAGAGGTCTGAGCAGATGAGCACGAATAGAAAGTTCGAGGTGGGAGGGTCGAGCACTGGTATTTCGTTGCATAGCGCTGGAAGTATATCCGCGAGACAGCATGGTGATACGTTGGTACGTATACATACATAAATAGTTTCGTATGTAGATGAGCGCAAATAAAAACTACTAATCCTGGAACTCACTTGTAGGAGAAGAAGCTTAAACGTCATCCCACACGCAAGGAGATGTTTCGACACCTCCACACCCATGGCCATGACGGCCAAACTTTCGTCGATCAGAGATCCGCGAAGATTGATGTAAGTAATATGAATTGCATATAAATAGTTTCGAGACAACACATGTAGCACATCAATTTAAAAGAAAACAGTAGAGTTAACTATTAGTTTATTAATTTAATGCAGGCTGAACTCACTCGGAGATTGGAGGAGATGTCCACCCAGTCCCCCGACACATCGATTGATGAGGATGCAGTTTATCTTGAGGTTGTGCCAGAAGTCAAGGGACGTGTCTACGGATTAAGGTCACAAGGTTATCATCACAGCATATCTTCGGGGGAAGCAAGCTCATCTCGAGGACCAGCGTATGGACCTCATGAGTTGGAAGAGCTCCAGCAGGACCACCAGAGGTTGCAAGAAACATTGCTGAAGGAGCGAATGGAACGACAAGACTAAATGCAGAGGGACAAGATGGAGCGCCAAGAAGAAAATCGAGATATGCAGGACCGTTTAACACGTATGGAGGCATTGTTGATGCAACACCTTGGTATTAGGCCCCACGTGCCTCCGACACCGCGATCTCCACTATCACCAGTTACAGAGCGTTCTAGTCCTCAGAGTGACGACCAGCCTGGACATTTGACGACCGACATAGCACCTTCTCAATCTGCGCACCTGGATGACCACCAGCCTGGACATTAGACCGATCCACATAGAGAGATGCCTGAGGATAGACATCATCTTTTGGATGATCATGATGAGTTTATGTCGCAATTTATGCCACCTCCGCGACCACCGCCAAGGCAATAGTGATTGGATGTTCTATCTTTTTTTATGGTGAGTTTTTAATTACGAGTCAATGTATATCTTCACATTTTTTTCTTTCTAATGTAGTCGATGTGATTCTTCATTTGCAGGTATGTGCAGCGGTGGCATTTGGTATTGGTGTTGCTTACAGAGAAGGAGTTGACAAGGCTTCTTTGTTTTTGATGGGTAAAATATAATTATTTTACAACTCCCATGTTGAATTTTATGTTTATTTTTCTGCATCTAATGTTTTGGAGAATAGGGGTTGATTGAGAGAGTATTTTGGTTTTACAGAGACCAAGTGATTGTATTAAATAATAATGCCACTATATGCTTTTTCATGCAAAATTCTTTATAGGTAAAGTTTTTGTTAGAGTTAACATTTTGGTGTCATAAGTTTTTACTAGCTAGTTTAACTTATGAATCTAATCAAGAAACCTTAACTAAGACTTCATTACAAAAAGTGGAGACATTTCTTGAAATAATACTATACTTTGTGAATAAGTGGTGTTGGGATTAAACTTAATCTAGGAAATCTTATGGTTCAATTCATGATATTGGATTGCAAACATGACAAATTTGATGTAAACTAGTGCAAGTTAAAAGTGATTCTGCCATTGAAAGTGGAAAGTGAAAAAAACTCAAATACTGGTCTTACTATACAAGGAACAAGGGAACCAAAGCACATGTGCTTATCAATAATCTTTCATGAAACAAAGTTGGCCCATTATGCAAGACTGCATGAGCACGTTTTTACTTCAATTTACATTTAGATGTCTCACTGTCCTCGTATGTTCCAATATTGAAAAGATTGGATTCTCAATGAAAGTACATTTTGTGTTAGAATGAGTTTTGCTAAAAGCCACACTAGACCTTATATTTGATTGAAAGAGTGCTCTATCTTGTACTTGGCTTCCTTTTTTCTTTTCCTTGTCTTCTCTTTTTAATCTTACAACTCTCTTTGATTCCATCCGAATGATTTTGCTTTATAGTTTACTTATTACATTGATCAAAGCTAGATTAGGGACAAATCCGACTATATTAAACCTTAACCTAGCCTTTTAAGTTGAGATTCAACTATACTTTTTAAATAAGTAGCCTACATCTCAAGTTGTTCAAGAAGAGTATTTATAGTCTTCAATTTCACTTAAATTGGATGTGATGTTATTATAATTTGTGTTGGAATATTTTGGTTGCATGTCAAATATTGTTCATGTTCCTTTTAATTTTCAGGATTTGGATGGGGTACGCTCTGCTAGCTAAAGAATTTGTATAGTGCTTATCTATGTATCGGTGAAAGAATGCTATATGAGTGTTTTGTACACATTGTATATATGTAAATTTGTGTAGCCAGCTTGTGTAGTTGTTTGTATTTTGTTGAATAATGTTCATTTACTACTTTATAGTATAGTACTAATTATGAAATGTTAATCTCATTCTTTTGTAGACATTGTTTGTCAAATTTTGATAATATACATACTTCTTTCCAATTTTTGTAATATTAGTAGCTTTTAATTTGATTTTGCAGATTTTACTGCAGGTTTTCCTTTTACTATTTACTGTTTATAATTTTATTTGAAAAAATTATCATTCGACAATTAGCGACATTACTTTCATTATTGTCACAAGCGCTAATTTGTCACAAGCGTCTTTGCTTGTTAATGACAAGATTGAATAACAATCAATGACATATGCTTTCTGTCGCTAAACAAAAACATAATTGCAACAGAAAGCGTCTTTGTTGACTAGGCAAATCAACGACAGACACGTCCGTGCTGAATGGGCTTCAATCAGCAACATATGTGTTTCTGTTACTGTTCAGCGACATATATTTGTCACAAATCTGTCGTTGAACAACAACATAATACTTATTATGTCGCTGGGGTGCATCAACAACAGATTTTACCAACAACTACTATCTGTCGTTGATTTGTTGCAGAGTGGTTTAACAACAAAATCGTACCACCTCAGCATCATATTAGTTTGTTGTTGAATCAATTCTTTCTTGTAGTGTTTGTTTTACTTTCCTAACTTTAGTCATAGTTATTTTACAACAAGTTATCAACACGATGTTGCTCTCAACAAATGAAACTTTGAAGATCATGAAACTTGTAGAGAGATAAAAACTATAAGTTTTGCTTTGCAAGCAGGAAGTTGCTCCACCAAAGAGGTCTAGAAGATAAAAGAAAGCTCTCTAATAGTGACAAAGCTCGGAAGGTATATTTTTTTATCAATTCAAACTAGTTCTATTCATGATGGTTTGAATAGATCTTTATGAAAAAAAAAATGGCATCTTATGGTACTGTTACACATGCATTTTTATTTAGTTACTTATAAAATTTCATGTTTTTTTAATAGTCTTAGCAAAGTACATGCTCGATCAAATTGATTTCTTTAACATGTTTAAGACTAGTTTTGTATAATTAAAAAATATGTATTATATGTTGTTAATAATAATAATGACAAAAAAACTAAGTTTCGGCTCTTGAATCAGACATGTAAGCCACAACTGTTCACAAGGTTATGGTTAAACATGTCTAATTAGTTTTCAATACTTCAGTTACTTTAGCAGTGATAATGTTTTGTGTTGACCATGTATATTTATGGATTAAAACGAATAATAGTCTCAAATGACCATATATAAAAATAATAAGGTTCATAGTTCTCTGTAAAAAAAAACTCACATGAATTCCATGGTAGCTTATACATGTCCATAGGACTCACTTTGGGTCATCGCCCTATGTCCCTAGTGCCACATATCTACAAGAACCTCATCATGTAACCGCATAAATTGAATTTCATGGTTGTTTAGTTGTTGTTGTTTATCACCATCGTCATAAATTATATGGTTTCAATTGATGTATGCATAAGTTTTTTTTTTAAGAATTTTTTTTGTTGCAACAGATGCAACAACAATTTTAATTATTCATTACTTATTATGACTCCTGTAACACTGGATAGTCTCAAATTAAATTGACTAGCTTAGAACTGCTATATATTTTACTTATTTTTCACCTTTATGAGTTAACATCTTTTGATTTTAAAAGTTGAAAAGTAGGTATTTTCCTGTGATATATAAATATAAGCTACATTCTAAGCTTTTGATTTGAGCAATAGCTTTGTACAATTGATTCATGTGCTTGTGAAACAAAGTTATATTGTGGACAACCAAACACTTAATCTAAAAATAACAAGCTTTATGTTATTGTCCTAAATTAACAAGCTCTCATTTTCAATTTACCACATGAATTATTTATACCTTTTATTTTATGCATCATTTTCAGTTATTATATGCATATATGATTTTTGAATTAAAGAAAATTATATTAACAATATATAGGCTAGAAATTAGAAGATGCGGGGCTACTGGCTTTAAGTTTTCTATGGACAAATTTATATGTTGGTAACAATGCCACGTATTGTTAAATATTTTATAAAATATCAAGTATATATTATTTATGTACGACGCATTATATATATGTCACATTGATCGTGAAAGTATGCTTTCTAGTTGTGTCTTTGTACGATCTTCTACATGAAAAATCAATAATTGGCGCATAGTTTTTCTTATAAAATTATTAGGGATTAATTATGTTCTATTCTTGATTTTAATAATGCAAATAATACTACAAGTTTGAGTTGATAGTGGGTAAGTTTTGTTATTGGTAAAGCTAAACATTGAAAGGAAGACGAGTTATCCCGTTCGAGGAGGCATGGTTGTTAAGTAGACTTTCGTCTCGACACTCAACTTGGAAGCTGTCCACCAACTCTTACAAGTATTATATTTTTTTATCTAAAATAATCAAGTCGTGAACATGTGTTTAATCATATATTATGTTTTTTTTTACATAAAAAACGGGGGAAAACTATTTATCTTTATCTCTATTTTTCAAATATTATTCAATCATATATAATAAAAGTTGTTGCCTTAATATTATTATTGACAAAAATTACTTGTCACGGCAACTAGATGATTAAATCATGAAAATGCATCTATGCAAGGATATTATATACACTTTTTGTCATTTTCGAGTGGCGTGAGTTTGTTTTGCTCAAAAAGGTAAAACTAAGTTTTGCAAAGATTTGTTGCAAAACAATATAAGATGTCTCACCTATATGAACATGAGTGGGAGAATCAAAAAGAATTATTAATTAGTGCATTGCACCCTTTTTCCCTTAGCTAAGGTTTTCTTCCACTAGTTTTCCTAGCAAGGTTTTTAACGAAGCGATCATAACAATATTAATACTCCATTGTAAAAATTGATTAGTGTATTGTACTCATTTTTCCTTAGCTATGATTTTATCCCACTGGGTTTTCCATGCAAATTCTTTAATGAGGCGATCCTAACAATATTAATACTCCATTATCAAAATTGATTAGTATATTGTACTTTTTTCCCTTAGCTATGGTTTTATCCTACTGGGTTTTCCTAGCAAGGTTTTTAATGAGACAATCCGATCAATATCAAGATTGATGAGAACAATGTACTCTTTTTCCTTCTAGATTTTTTTCCCATTGGGTTTTTTCTAGTATAGATTTTAACGAGGTATATTCTCTCGACAAATGTCATCTAAAGGGTGTGTTGTCAATGTAATTGGAGTGGATGACTCTTCCTCTTTGTATTCTACTTACTCCATGTAACACCCACTTAATTCATGTATGAAGTTATTATTTTAATATTTAAATGTAACTTGTGCCATTTGGTCTTCATCTCATTAAGACGAAAGGAGATATATAAGGAGATGAGATTCATGTAATATATACACCAATATGTTAGAATAAAAGTTGTCTCATTTCTCTCCTACCTTCTCTTGTTCTTGTTCTAGTTCGTTTGTTTTACTTTCCTAGCTGTAGTCCTAGTTATTTTACAATAATTTGTTGGAAATTGAAGGGCTACATTTTTTTTAAGTGAAATATAAATTTCATTTATCATTAATGGCTCTGTATAGAACTAGACATTGAATCAATTGCCATAATAAAAGTACATCGATTCACTAATCTTATTTGTTCAAAAGAACATATACCCTCCATGAATTTAGTTGTGAATGCGACTGTAACAATGAAATAATGTGAAAATCAATGACTACTCTCTACAAACATCTAGAACACAAGAAAAGTACACAGATACCACTAGAACCACATAATGATAAACAAAACTTCCAACAAAGGGAAGAAAAACCAAAGACTTCCAACTAGGGTGTTAATGAAATCCGCCAATCCGAGGATCGAGTTCAATCTAGTCCATTTAGCTCTAATTGGTTCATAATTTGAGTTTGTTAAATTGGACTGGATTGCAAAAGTTACAATCCGCACGAATTGGACTGGATTACAGATTGGACACTTTAATCCGCGGATCCTATCTGCAATCCAATCTAATTAACCTTTATATACATTACATTATATACACACATATGTATACTTTTAAAACCTTAACTATGTTTAGATGACGCAAAAAAATTTATGCCACTAATTCATCTATAAAAAATGATTAGGGTACCCATTTTGGGCACCTATAAAGGTGCGTTGTCGATACACCTTGAGATGCGTGCTCAAGGCGTATTGAAAATGCATCTTGATGGGTGCGCCAAATTGAATGCCTAAAGTGAGTGCATTTAGCATCTTCATATATATATATATATATTTGAAAATCTAAGTTTTCACAACTTGTTAATTATTTTCATATCAAATATACATCTTAAAGCTATTTAGTCAAATAAATATAAAAAATATTAAAACTAATATATATGAATTAAAAGTCATATTCAACCCTCTTCTTATTAATCATAACTTTCTTGGTCACTCATTGAGATTACCTAAATTTAAATTTAAAATATTAGTTTTATAATTTTATAAATATTAATTTTTCCCAATTAATTAGGAACTTAAGCAATGTTGTTGTTGTTGTTTTGTTGTTTTTATATAAATATTAATTTTATAATTGTCAATCAATATAACTTGATCGAGTCAGGTTTGCATTTAATCAGTGGTGAAGCCATGTACAGGGCTGCCCTAGGTTGTAGCCCAGGGCAGCCTTGAACATGACCCCCATTATATATGTATTTTTTTTACTTAATATCTATTTTTTATTCAATATAAATTTATTAGTGTTAGTGTATCAATAAATTAACAAGTGGATTATAACGTATTTGTTTTTCATGTTTTTTTTTATCAATTCAATTGTTTAGTTGGAGACAAAATAAGAAACCACACAACACAACAAAAGCAATAATTAAAAAAAGTGTAGAAATCAATTTTTTATTCGTCTTGTATATATGTGATGTGCAACAACCCTTTATACTTAGTGAAATAAATATTTTACTTTGATAATTTTGCATAATTTTTTCAATTAGGTTGTGTGGTCTTGGAGACCTTGAAGACATGTCATTCTTATACATGGTGATTTGTCCATCAAAATTGTCTCTACCCTTTTGCAATTGCCATAGTTGGTCCAAAAAATGTGTGATTCTTCTTTAAAGGTCTTTGTGCTTTTATATATTGTAGGGAAAATATATCATAAACATGAACTAATTATCATCAACCCATATTTTAGTCATGACCTAGCTAGCCCAGTAGAAGATAAAATCCTAGCTCCGCCAATGCAAGTTAGATCAAGTTGGACTAGTAAAATAAATGGACTGGACAAGTTTTTAATTTCTCAATCCGCAATAATTGAATTGAATTATGAATTGACCCTAATTGGATTGAAACCAATCCGTGTACACCCCTACTTCCAACGAGGGAAGACAAAATCAAACCTTTCAACAAGGGAAAGAAAAACTATTGCAACAATCCAATCAAACCTTTCAACAAGGGAAAGAAAAACTATTGCAACAATCCATCAGCCGCATAGATCCACGAATAATCATCGAGAGAAGTGTATCACAACAAGAATGGAATTAATTTTCAAATCTATAATTGCCGAGAGATGTGTATTGCAACAAGAATAGCTTTCTTCGTTCTAATTAATATCTAATCCCTTTACTTTTCTTCTCTATTAAGAGAGACGAGTCTCTATGCCTTTTTCATTAATTAAATCCTTTCTTACCAACCATAGAAAGTGAAGGATTGCAAACATACTAATTAGTATAAAATTTATCAAGGATTCCCAAAACCAAAGTTGTTTTATATATATATATATATATATATATATATATATATATATATATAGTGGGAGTGAAACTCATGACCTCCATAAACCTTGTCTTTTGACAAGTAGTGCATCATCCATCTCACCAGAGATGCTTTGACTCCCAAAAACAAAGTTCTGATGTTACGAAATGAAATTTCAATTAAAATTTACAAGGGATGTTCAGTAATTAAGACTGCATTGATGTTGAATCATCCAACCTTTCCTTTACGATCCGCCAAGTAGAAAATTGGAGCTCTATCTAAGAATACTGCTCTACCATCTTTCGTCCTAGATTCGTATTTCCATGCAGGACCGACGAGCCAAGATGTGAGAGCTCCACCAAGCAAGCCCCCTAACTGAAATTTCATCACAGTTCAATATGAGCTAAGCTGTCAGAAAATGAAGAATCCCACTTGGCTCTTCAGCCAAGATTAGTCCTCTAGATGGAGAACAGAAGCTAAGCTAATTAACTAAAGATGCAAAAATAGATGAGGTGGTAACAAGGTTGAACAACAACAACAACAAACAACGTTCAATCCCAAATTAGTTGCAATTGGCTACATAGCTCAGATTCTTTCATAGCGCTCGATTTAGTGCAAGTAACGAGGCAAAAGAAGATGAAAAAGAAATATAAATTCCTTGGTGTCATTTGAAAATCTGAATTAATACATTAAAGAAAGGAAACAACCTTTTGCCATTCTGTAAACCCTCTTTTTAGTGCAAATCCAAAAAGTTCGTAGACCATCTAAACTAACCTTAAGGTTAGGGGATTCAGGCCAAATGTTTCATTTTAAAATATATTTGTTAAACGCACACCACAAGTTTGGCTCCTCCCTTTTCTCCACCTATGTTGTACACTATGTGCGCTACATAGCCGGTCCCAAGTCCGGATAAAGGAGGAGGGTTGCGATAGATTGACAGCCAGCGTAAAACTTTTGTCATTTTTCATGAAATGGATCAAACATATATAAACGTTGGGGCGTTCCCACCTAGCGACGCTCTGCATCGGAGCCCGGGTGTAGTGAGAAATGAGCAAGGGTGTGTTTCACATCGCCGCCTGGGTGTGAAGAAAAATGAGCAAAGGTTCCCACACATAGGACGTGTGTGGGTAAAGAAGCTAGTCCCTTCACATCGTAGCCCGGATGTGAAGAAAAATGAGCAAGGGTTCCCACACAAAGGACGGGTGTGGGTAAAGAAGCTAGTTCAAAAAAAACACGAAAACAAAAACAAAATCATAGATACGGACACTAGATCTTTTAGACAAAATAGAAGTAGAAAAGGAAAACAAATACAAAGGGGAGAAAAAATTCGCTTAGGAACATGGAACATAGGAACACTTACTTACGGGGAAGTCAATAGAACTAGTAGATACCATGATTAGAAGGAGAGTCAATATTGCTTGCCTCCAAGAGACAAAATGGGTAGGAGAAAAGAGTAGAGAAATAGGAAGCACGGGGTTTAAACTGTGGTACACCTATAGATAGAAAATGCAATGGAGTAGGAATTGTGGTGGATAATGATTATAAGGATAAGGTCGTAGAGGTTAAAAGAATGGGGGATAGATTGATTCTAGTTAAATTAATTATTGGAGACGAAAAAATTAACATACTTAGCGCCTATGCACCACAAGTAGGATTAAGCGAGAGCATCAAACGCAAGTTTTGAGACGATATGGATGGATTTATGCAAAGTATACCATTAGATGAAAAGGTTTTTATTGGAGGAGATTTAAATGGGCATGTCGGGGCAAGTAACGATAGGTTTGAGAGAGTTCATGGAGGTTTTGGTTACGGTAATAGAAATGAAGAAGAGAATCAATCTTAGAATTTGCTTCAAAGATACGACCTTCTCTTAGCAAATACTAGTTTTAGGAAGAGGAGTCGCATATAATTACTTTTAGTAGTGGTCATAACAAGAGTCAAATAGATTTTCTTTTAACAAGAAAAATAGATAGAAAAATATGTAGAGACTCAAAGTAATACACGGCGAAGCACTTACTACCCAACATAAGTTAGTAGTACTTGATATTAAGCTAACACGACGACATAATATAAATAAAAGAGTTAGCGACCCTAGAATAAAGTGGTGGAACCTAAAACATAGTAAACAAGTAGAGTTTAGAGAAAAACTACTAAAGGAAAATATTTGGAATCTTGACTTAGATGCTAATACAATGTGGCTAGAAGTGAGTAGTTGCATAAGGAGAGTGGGATCAAACGTATTAGGTATATCTAAAGGCTTGGGACCACCAAAGAAGGAAACATGGTGGTGGAATGAGGATGTCCAACGAACAATTAAGACTAAAAGAGAGATGTAGGAGGAAAATACCTAAGTGTCAAGATGAAGATGTGTACAATCAATATAGAGAAGCTAGAAAACAAGCTAAAAAAGTAGTTAGTCAAGCTAAAACAAATTTCATGGAAGATCTATATACAAGGTTAGGTAATAGAGATGGCGAAAAATATATATATAGGCTAGCCAAACTAAGAGATAAACGAAAACAAGACCAAAGTCATGTAAGATGTATTAAGGACGAAAATCAAAATGTTTTAACGCGCGAGGAGGATATTAAAGAGAGATGGAGAAGTTACTTCGATAGTTTATTTAATGATGGTCAAGTTGATACCATAATAGATGAAAACCCACACCAAGAAAGAAATGTCAACTATACACGCAATATTAGAATTGTAGAAGTTAAAGAGGCATTGAAAAGAATGAAAATAGGGAAAGCATGTGGCCCAGATGAAATACCCATAGAGGTTTGGAAATGCTTAGGAGAAATTGGATTGACTTGGTTAACAAAACTTTTCGATAAAATTTTAAAATCAAAACGGATGCCAATGGATTGGAGAAGAAGCACGTTTGTGCCAATCTTCAAAAACAAAGGAGACATTCAAAGTTGCTCAAACTATCGGGGAATTAAACTTATGAGTCACACTATGAAACTTTGGGAGAGGATAATTGACAATAGGCTAAGGAGAGAAACAACAATATCAGATAACCAATTTGGTTTCATGCCTGGGAGGTCAACTATGGAGGCGATTTTCCTTGTAAGACGATTGTTAGAAAAATATAGAGAAAAGAAAAAAGATCTTCATATGGTATTTGTAGATTTAGAAAAAGCATATGATAGGGTCCCTAGAGATGTTCTTTGGTGGGTTCTAGAAAGAAAAAGAGTGCATGCTAGATACATAGACACTATTAAGGATATGTATGATGGAGTAGTAACGAGTATAAAGACATTTGGAGGAGCTACAAAAGAATTTCCATTACGATAGGACTACATCAAGGATCGGCTCTAAGCCCATATCTATTTACTTTAGTTATAGATGAACTAACTAGACATATTCAAGAGGATATACCATGGTGTATGCTATTTGCGAGATGATATTGTCTTAGTGGATGAAACTAAAGATGGAGTGAATAGGAAATTAGAACTCTGGAGGAATACATTATAATCTAAAGGCTTTAAGTTGAGTAGGACGAAAATCGAATACATGCACTGTGAGTTTAGAAACACTAGACATCGAGATGACGGAGTGGTAAAATTAGGGGAAATAGAAGTTCCTAAGGTAAACCACTTTATGTATCTAGGATCAATCATACAAAATGATGGTAACATTGAAAATGATGTCACACATAGAATTCAAGATGGATGGAAGAAATGGCGGAGTGCAACAAGGGTGATTTGTGATCGAAATGTTCATACTAAGTTAAAAGGAAAATTTTATAGGACCGCAATTAGGCCAGCTATGCTCTATGGAAGTGAATGTTGGGCGGTAAAGCAACAACAATTACATAAAATGAACGTAGCAGAAATGAGGATGCTTAGGTGGATGTGTGGTAAAACTCGTAAAGATAGAATAAGAAATATAGAAATTCAAAAACAAGTAGGAGTAGCACCAATTGATACAAAGATTAGGGAAGGGCGGTTGCGGTGGTTTGGTCACCCGCAAAGACGACCTACAAATGCCCCAACTAGAAAACTTGACTCAATAGAAACTGTAGAAATTCGACGAGGTAGGGGCGGACCAAAGTTAACATGGGATGCATTAATTAGGAGGGATTTGAATGGTTTGGAAAGCTCACTATCAGTTGCACTTAATCGAGCACAATGGAAAAGTTTGATCCATGTAGCCGACCCCAGTTAATTTGGGACTGAGGCTATGTTGTTGTTGTTGTTGTTGTTCTTCGTAAAAAAAAAAAAAAAAAAAAAAAAAAAAACAGCATAGCACTAGAACCTGTAAGTATTGCTGTGTATATAGAGATATACTTACATGTCCCCAGTTATCGATCCCTTTTGACATAAGCCCAATAATCTGAAACAATGAATCGGCTCCTGTCATTATCTTCAGAAGTTGAGAATAGAAAACACTAAGAAAGCTAAGGGTCTAATCCAAGAACTCGACACAGAGAAGTCATAATGGTTATCATAATCTGTGGCATTGGTGCATAGCCAATGATAGGCATACAACAATCAAAAGAACTTGAGAACTAATAAAGCTTTAAAAATCATATGACGAGAATAAATTATGATTTCCATAAAGCCGAACGAGTTACCATATTTAGCGCAATCACATGTGCTACATGCTGCAAATCTTGCTTCCCACCCCCAACAAGACTTTTGTGCCTCAAGACAAACACAGCAAAGGATCCAACCTGGTCATAGATTAGTGAAAGGAATGTGAAATACAACAACAAACAACAAAGCCTCGATCCCAAATTCGTTTGATCCATTTCATAAAAAGCGACATAAGTTTTATGTTGGGTGTCAACCTTTCACAACCCTCCTCTATTTTTCGAGTATGGATATTGGGTTTCGGAGCCCTCCCCCTTTATCCGGACTTGGGACCGGTTATGTAGCGTATACAATGTTCTACATATGTGGAGTTAGATTAGTGAGCTAGGACAAATAATAGTATCCCAGTAACCAGGTTCAGGACCAAATTCGTAGGATAAGTCATCATGATCAAGCTATCCAAGGTAATGGCAGCCTCTCTGGCTTCCATGTGATTAAGTTTCCCACATATTCCAAACATGAACATATAACTAGTACACTTTTGGTTCAAATTATCGAGGATCACTTATGAAACTGATAAAGTCGGTGCATCTTTCACCTAAGATAACATACACGAGGATATCTCATCAACATCTATTTTATTCACAAGAAAATATTATTTTGAACATCGATAACAGGAAAAAAAATCTCTTGAAAGAGACATACTTCACCAAGCAAAAGTTGCAATTATATAACACATGCATTCACACTTCTAGCGGATATGTTTTTGAGCACGTATATACTCAATAGGGTATACAACAATAATATAGCATTAATCCCACATTACATTGCGTTCGATTTAATGCAATTGATGGTGTGCTTTCCAAATCATTTAAATCTCTCATAATCTATGTGTCCCAAGTTAGCTTCAGCTACCCCTACCTCGTCGAACACACTTTTTAACATTTTTCAACTTTGCAGTGTTTCAAATATTTTCTCTCTTAATGTCAGATCAGGGGAAACCATCATTTTCGGACATGAACTTTGCAAACTGAAAAATTAACATCCAAGAGAAAATAAGATCAGAATTACTTACTAGTCCAAATATGGCCCCAGAAGCACCAACTGAAGGAGCTTTGCAAAACCAGTAACTCATTGCAGAACCTGATGTCCTCAAAATATAGAATAAGAATCTACAAAAGTTGAAGATGTTGGTGATGTCATAAACATACTTTATCATATGTAGGTATGAGCTTGTTACTTGCAATTGCAGAGGTGAAATAAACTGCAAGAAATCTCCTAGGCCCACTGATATTCTCGATGGTGGGGCCAATAGAGTTCAGTGAGTAACAGTTAACCTGAAAGGATAAGAAAAAAATCAAGATTACCATGCAAATCTATGGTGTTGGAAACTTAAGTGAGTCCAAAGCTAGACCATGAGATGTCCAATATTTGCATGTAGAAAGGATGACGTTGCAAATCTCCAGAACTGTCCTTGGTCAATCAGACTGTTTATCTGTAGAAAAACCATCGCCACTTGAGAAAAACATACCAAATGGGGCTAGATACAAAAATCAACGTACAGTCCAGTCTCGCTTCAAACCTTAGCTCCCCATAGCATCAACTTTCCATTCGTTGCAATTTGTGCAAGATAAGCTCTGGACAAAGCACACGTCAATCAACAACATATCTTACGCGCGAAGTATCCACAAAAAAAAATACTAAGCGAAAAGAGGAAAACAAAAGAACGCTATGAAGAAAAAGTTTCTTGCTAATCTTTATTGATATAATAGGATACACAGTACAAGACCTAATTTGTTGTCTATGTCCATCATTGTAAGGTAGGAAAAAAGATCAACTTCTTTCACCAATATGTTGTTTAATGATAATTAACAGTTTTCTCTACATGCTACCAAAAATAAAGTTTTCCATTGTTAGCAACTACCCTCTTGTTGTTATTTCATCTAAAGGTAACCTGATGCCCCAATTAACCTGCTGATGCCCCAATTAGAAAACTTTACATGATTGTATAGGGGTACACGGTAGACGTAGACCTAAGATAACTAGGGATGCATTAATCAAGAAGGATTTAAAGGATCATGAAAGCATGTCATCAACTGTATCAAATCGAGTGGAGTGGAAGAGTTTGATCCATGTAGCCAACTTTCACTAATTCGGGATTTAGGCTTTATTATTGTTGTCATCTCTAGTTGTTATTTGTGAGGGGAGAAAAAGAATCATTGATGGAATAACTAGAAGGCTAGAAGCTAAAAGCCAAGAACGCAATTACACCAAGTGTAAACAAAGTTTTGTAACCAAAATATGATTGTCACTTGATGGTTTTTCTAAAAGCAAGATAATAATAAATCATAACACTAGTAGACTTTATATTCTATCCTATTCTGCAAACAAATCGAACTTGCAGAGAATGTTGGTGCCCTCACTTTACAAACTTAATCTCTGTTTCTCCCTACGAGCGATTCTCTAACCATTTCAGAATTCCTCTTAGGTACCTAGCAAATGCTCATTTGCCTTTTTTCTTCACATTGTACCCTCCCTCAATTCTTGCAAAATGTTCATAAATTCAAGCTCTCATGGAGTACTTGAAGACCATTGACCTATTAAATGCAGTCCCACTAAATCAGAATCTTTAAGAAAAAGAAGATGATAAAATAGTAGCAGGTGCAGGTCGAAGGTAAATAACTGGATGAAAATCTCAAAGTTCCAAAATGAGTAGATCGGCGATAATGGAAAAAAGAAATATATCTAAACCTAACAAAATTTTGAGAATAAGTATTATGCGATAAATTAGACAAATTTTAGTACATCCTTCATAAGAAAAGCATCAAAAGCGAAATGGAATCCAAAATGAATAAGATATCACTTCGAATGTTGCACAAAATATTAAAATGAAACAAAGCTCACAAAATATTAACTCCGATGAGAATATTTGTCCATAGCCTTCTATTATAGGACCTTCCACTTGACGACTTCAAATAAGATCTCTCCTCGTCCCCAAACTCCTCTACCTCTCCTTTCTTGCTTAAAAAACACAAGCAAGAAGAAGATGCAGATGAGGAAGCACTACATGATGATTCAAGAAACTCGAATCCCTTGAACAGAAATCCAATTTCATCCCACACATTCTTCAGCCTCGGTAGATGACTAAAATGTGAAAACCCCTGTCAACAATTAAAAATACTTCAATTATTTTTTCTATGACAGCAACATTTTGAATTAGTCGGACTTAGCATCGACTAAAATACGATAAAATCACAATGTAGGATCAATCTTACAGAGCCAAGCATTCTAGTTCAAAATCCTTGAAGCATTGAATAAATTCCAGCAAAAAAAGTAAGAAATGAAACAAACGCAAGTTCATTTCCCCTTGCGCCCCCGACACTAAAATTTTGAACCAATGCACTCAAGCTTCAACAAGAATTGCTCTAAAACTACAATCTGCTCAAAAAGTTCATAACTTTTCATTCAAAGTTTCAAAATCAATACAAAATTGAAGCTCTCTATAGAAGATTAACAAGAAATCCATCAACAACAACAGAAGCAATGGAAGTAGCAATAGCAATACCTTGAAGAGAGAGCCCAACCCAAACCCTAACCCTAGATGGAGGGGGCGGTGGCGGAAGCGGAGGTGCACGGCGTCTCCGAGGCGGAGAGCGGCGGCGGTGGTGATGAGGTGCGACGCCGTTGGGCCTTCACTGCACACCGGAAACCGCCACGGCGGCGGCGTCGGAACGGCCCCCATTTCTACAGTTCTCACTACACAGCGTCTGTTTCTTCTGTTTTTTTCTTCGCGCGGTGGCAATTGTTACGTTGGATTTATCACGTCTCATTAGAGTCCGTTGGATGATGCTTGAAAATAGAAGTAGGTATCTCGATGCTTGTGGTTGTGAATTAGAGACGCACGACTGTACAAGCAATGGTTGCTTTTTCAAATGAAAGACGCTAGAGTAATCCACTTTTGACACCCGCTTTGAGCACCTAGTGGCCCAAGTGGGTGTCTAGCTTTGTGATACACCTCGAAATGTGCACGTAACACCTCAAGATGTACGCTCACACTTCTCAAAGTATATCACATTGAATATAAGGAAAATGTTAGAGTGTGCCACAATGGGCACAACAACCACACCTACCTGACGTGGAGCCCCAGTTAGCACGCGCAGGCCCACCATGTCAGCAGCTCCCCATTTTCGTTTTCTTTTCACTAAAACTCAAAATTAAATAGTCAACTCATCTGTAAAGCTAATCATGCCTCAGTCGACTGTTAGGCTGTCAGTCGACTAACGAACAAAAAATTGAACTACCCGTCAATTTCTCTCTCTTTCTTCCTTTTTCTCATCCTTATCTTATCTCAGCACAACCATTTTCAAGCTTTTCATCAAGAGCCAGAGCTTCACTGAACCAAGAATCTGATCTACTTCAAGATTTTGATTCTTTGCTTACGAGACTATCTTTGAAGATTGGAAAAGCTGAGATTCGAAGTACTAGGAGGTGGTGAATGAACATATTTATTCGTTTTGTCTCTAAAAAGAGTATGGTTGTTTGCTATGTGTTGTTGAGTGCATGAGTTAATGATAGGGTTGTGGCACATTTACTAGTGGTTCGGGGTCTGTTGCATTTAGATGTTGTTAGGATTTTGTTAGTGGTGCATTTAGGGCAAGGATGTCAAATGCATTTAGACTTTTAGGGTTGACCATGTATTTATGGATTGGAATGGCTTCACTTCAAGTCCTTTACTAATCGTAGTTAGAAGCATTAAGAGTTAGTGTAGTCGACTCTCAATAGGGCTTCATTTATTTCATTTTGATTGTACCTTGTATACACGTAGCAATTATTCAGTTCCTGCAATGACCGCTAGGGAACATTTGTGGTGTGTTGTTAGGGCTTCACTCATTTAGTCGACTACAATGAAAATTAGTCGACTATACAAAGGAAAATCTTTGATGTTAGGTGTAGACTCATATAGTCGACTATAGAGAAATTGTTTATTTTTTTTTTTTTTTTTTGAAATCTCCTTATTTTGTAGGCAACAATGTCTCATTTGGGCTCATCAAATAATCAGTGCGAGACAAGTAACACTACACTTAATGGGGACAAGGAGCATGTTGAATTTATTGATGAAAACATTGTCAACAATGATGATAATGTGGATATTATTGACACTGAGGAGGATAATGTAGAGATTGTTGACAATGTGGATATTGGGGATAACAATAAGGAAAGTAACAATGAAGATGATTACGAAGATAGTGTCAATGATAGTGATGATGGAATTGAAGCAATTGATCTTCCAAAAGGCCCCAAGGAAGGAATGATTTTTGAAACTATTGATGAGGTTAAGACATCATTCAAACTATATGCAAAGGCCAAAGGATTTGGGGTAAGACTGAGGTCTACCCATAAGAAGGGCAACGTAACTTGGAAGTACGTTCTTGTATGTGCTAGACAAGTTTATGCTCGAACAAACTTGTTATCGAGATGTGGCTGCAAAACTCAAGTGTATGCCCCACTTAAGCTTGAATAGAAAATGACACATTACAAAGGCAATTTTGACATCCGAGAATTTTATAAACTTGATTAGGTGGCTAATTAAGTATTTTCAAATTTAATTTGGGATTTAAGTATCCGAGGTGTGACCCACGTGTTACGAACCGGAGATCATAAGTTTAAAATATTATTTTCGTATATCGCGTGACTAATCGGTGTATTATACACTATTTAGACACGAAATAGGCTCAAGTTGAATTGTATAAGCTGTGTCAGCGAGTCCAGAGCGCGTTGGGGAATTTTCTCCAATTTTAGTAAAATTGGGATGTTTTTCTAAATTTAATTTGGACCTAAAAATAAGAGATAATCACGAGATTAAATAGAATAATTAATAAATTGGTGGGCCCCTAGTGACATGCGGGGTCGAAGGTGACACTCAGGGTCGAAGGTGACACGCGTGGGATGTATAATAGTGTGCATGCTCGAGGGTAGTCATTGGTGCGCGTTGCAAATTTATAGCCGTGAAAATACATGTGTATATATATTTATATATAATATAGTTTATCTATATAAATGTATATAAATGAATCTTATAGTTTAATTTAAATTAAAAAATATACATTGAATTCGCCTCGTGATACGCGTAGCGTGAGCATCGAGGAAGGAAATGGTTGAACGATTGGTGGCTGTTGGAGATGTGTCCATGCCTCGAGATGCTTGCAACCACATATCAAGGAGAATCAAGTGGGGTATGGTTATAAAACCATTTAATCTACCTCGAGATACGAGATAATGATCTCGAGGAGATCAATACAATTAATTTTGTCTAAGTCGGTCAGTGGTGATTATCTTGATAATATCCACAAAGATTGATCTCGAGATACATACTACATATCTCGAGGAAGATCGAATTATATAATGAAAATAAAACCATTAGATTTGTCTTGAGATTCGTGATATGCAAATCTTGAGAAATTTTAATATATATCTCCAACAAGTCAACAACATAGAACCGCCTCTTTAGTTTTGAAGAGATCGAAAATTTGAGAGAGATAATGAGATTAAATGAGGAAATCGACGATAGAGGTGAGGATAAGGTGAGGTTGTGTACATTGTTGTCGTTGTTAATTGTTATTAATCGTTGTCACTGTTGTTAACGTTGTTGTAATTGACGTGTGTTAATGACGGATGGGAGTTGGGATGGGAGACTTGGCCAGCCGAGGAGAAAGGAGACGACAAGGGGTCGTCTCCCCTCCAAACTTGCCTGGGGTTGGGACCAAACCTAACCCCAATGAAAAAAAAGAATAGAAATTGCTAGAAATTCATAAAATTTCCAGAAAATAAATGAAAAATAAAAAAAAAATTGGACAAATAAATAGAAATGAGGATTTCAGACTTTTATGGAGGATTTATGTCATGGCTTTCCTCATAATCTGTGCTATGATACCCAAAAATGCTTGAAATTTAGAAAATTGTTTAAAAGCGTAGTCAAGGTTAATTTTCGATTTTGAACTACAATTTGTGGTCAAATTGGGATCCGGACATCCAAGGAGTTAATTTTGGAGTGGTTTTGGGTTTTCAGGACTTGAGAATATCAAAATAACTCGTAAATTAGTCAAAAAGTTACGAAATTCGAATAGGGAACTTATATGGATTTCTTAATGGTTTTAGGTAACGTCGAGGATTTCGAAACCACTTACAAAATGAAGCTCGAAAAATATGTTCAAAGTATGTGAAAGCCAAAAAAACGTTGTGTGAGGCTTCGCAACCAACTTTGAGTTGGTTTGATGGTAAGTAAATCTTACAGTGATCTTTACTATATGCGGAATTTATCTTTGTACTTGTAATTGTATCATAGTCTGCATTGCGTTTTATCATTCTTGGTCATTCATACATAGAGTGAGTGAGGGGGATAAGCTTTTGCTTCGGAGTCTGCTTTGATTGAAACTGTTTGAATCCTAAGTGAGACTAGTGGAGTCTAACACCGACAAGTTATCTCTACATTTCATGATCTTTTAATATTGTCTCTGTACTATTTTTGAAAGTCAACATCTGATTATAGTTAGGAGACAATGACAGGGTGGATTGCATGTCATGTTGATGCATATATTCTATTGTTTATTTGGAAATATAATTACATGTCTCCATGTATCAAACTAACAATTACAGGAGTACATATTAATGCAGGAATTTACTTGCTTGACATTTTCGAGTTGTTTTTGATGATGTCAGATTCCATATGAAGACAAGGGAAGAATGGACATGACTCGAAGATTGTGGTGATTATTTTTAATTTAAAGTACATTATGATTTTAAATTGTTTAAATATGTAGTTTTGGGATTCTTGGGGTGAATGAAGGACGTAAAATGTTGTTGAATGATTATGAGAGTTTTCTAAGTTAGTTTAAAATAAGTTGAGAAGGTTTATGCTACAATTTTGGTTTATTTGGGATTATTAAGGTATAATAAAGTTATTGGAGACTCTAAGTTTGTTTATAAACTTGAATTTGATATATATTGTGAACTGCGGGGAGTTATGAGTCCTTCTAGGCTTCTCCCCAATTCTGTTGTCTATTAGGTGGAAGTTTTCCGGCATACCACTTTTAAAGGAGGTGTCGCCAAAATTTTTATTAAATATGGATATGATTTCTGAATTTGCTCCAATAGAATAAATCATAAATCGAGTTCATTAAGATGTAAATGTAGTTTAGAGCTTTATTAAGGATTGAAACAATTATTATTTTAAGGTCAAAGTTGAAAGAATAGATTAGACTGACTAGATTGTCAGGGGATTAAGGTAATCTAGGCATGTCAGTCGTCTTAATTACAAGGGGGTTGACAACAATACTTGAGCACAACCATGATGTTAGCCCATCTAAGTCTCGGTTCTATAGATACAATAAAAGTATTTATGAAGCAGTTAAAAAAAGAATCATAGTCAATGATAGTGTGTGAATTTCAGTTTGCAAATCCTTCAAGGCAGAGTCCGTTCGTGCAGGTGAGGTTGATCAGTTGACTTTTGAAGAGAAGAATGTTAGGAATTATATGGAAGCTTCACGTAGACTGAGGCTTGGCTGGGGTGACGCAGAGGCCGTATTACGGTATTTTGCCAAAAAAAAAAAACAAAATGTGAATTTCTTTCAGGCGATGAAATTTGATGATGAAAACCATCTCTAACATGTTTTTTGCGCGGATTGCAGGTCAAGATTATCTTTCAAATACTTAGGGGACGTGGTTTCATTTGATACCACATACTTGACCAAGTATGATATGCCTTTTGCATATTTTGTTGGTGTGAACCACCATAGTCAATCAATTTTAATGGGATGTGCATTACTAGCTGACGAGATAATTGATAGTTATGAATGGTTATTTAAGGCTTGGCGCGATCATATGGGGGTGAGCCTAAAAGGCTATAGTAACTGACCAATGTTCCTCAATATGAGGCACTATTGCCAAGGTATGAATCATTTTTTTGATGGGTACGTTAATTCCAAGACCAAACTGAAACAATATACCACTCATTACGAGATGGCAATAGATAGGAAGTTTAAGAACCAAGAGGTGGCTAATTTTGAATATTACCATAAGGAGCGAGATTTGATCACTAAGATTTCATACGAGCGACAACTCCGCGATATATACACATACGATATTTTTGCAAAGTTTCAAGAAAAAGTTGGGGAGGTGGTGAATTGGAAGGTGACAAAGGTTGAGGAGAGGGATGGCTTTTGTTACTATGATGTGCAGACTTTACGGTTGAAGATGATAAAGATCGACAACGAAAAAGAATTTATGCAGTCTTATTTCAGAATGCTACGCAAGAAGTAAACTGCACATGTAAATCGTTTGAATTTAAAAGAATCATTTGTTGTCATGCCCTATTGTGTATTACGTGAGCATGACGTTCTTCGAGTCCCGTCCCACTACATTTTGGATAGATGGAGAAAGGACTTCAAACTTTATTATGGTCGTGAAAAGCGGATAAGCGAGTTGAACTGTAATATATCCACATTCTTCGATCAATACGATGCCATTATATCGCAATGTTCTCGCATGGCTGACTTTGGTTACACGTCAGTTGAGAAGTTCAAGCTCGTACTTGAAACAGTTGAGAAGTTGGAGGACGAAGAACAAGCTTGTTGACATGATCGATGTTGACCCTCCATCTAAGGTGCATCTATCTAAGGTGGCAGGGACCAAGGCATCAGAGGGGTCATCAGCTGGCCCAACTTTACAAATAAAAGAGCCAAAGCACCTAAAACGTAAGGGTAGGCCCCGGTAAGTAGGAAAAAGCAGTCATATGAGCCTAAACAGCAGGCCTCCAACAAACAACAACCAATACAAGGTGGCAACGAGAAGCAACAACCGGTTAAGAATGACAACAACAAAAAAATCGGTAATTTATTTTTTGGGTTCAACAAAAGTACCGTATTTTTTAAGTGCATTTAAATTAAGACAAGAAAATGATTTTGTCTGTGTGAGGAGGAGAAAAAAGAAGCAAAAGGCGATGAGGAAACAAGTGGATATGAGTTGGGATGTACAGGTGGCGTGGACATGTGAGATACTCCAGTTTTGATCGACACTGTGGATTGGACAGGGCCACTCCTTTCTCAAGATTTCTTCACCTAAGTGCAACAAATGAATGACTAAATTTATGCATGTCTTATTCAATTTCCTTGTTACAAATTCAATTTACTTAGCTAAACTTGTAACTTCAATTTGCTTGGCTAAACTTATATGTGTCCATCCATATTTGATTTCATACATTTTGTGTTATTTATTATTGCTAGAGTGCATAAGGTTACAAGCTTATTTAAATTAATGGATTACATTGGATTTTGACATATGATATGATATATTATAAAAATTGGATTAGTGATATATTTGCTTGCATTTTTAATGCAGGTTAAATGAGGCTTAGCAGTTGACGGTTCTACTTGATAAGGCCACATCGTGAAACGTGGGAATTCATTGTGGTTGTAACCACTGCCCACTTTGGCCACGTTGCCCATTAAAACATCTACCATCAACTATCCCTCTTAAAAAATACAACCCACAACCAGATAAGGGTTTATTGTTCCCATTTTGTAAGCTCCAGACTCATTTCTCTCTTACAAAACCCTAACAATGGTGGAGGTGACTACAGTGACTAAGACTTCCTTAAAGGCTAAAGCTTCAGTAGGCTCGCAAGGGTAAGGAGAAAGCAAAGGCTGCAGATTCGTCACATGGCCATCCAAAAAAAAAGCAAAAGCTCCTGGATAATGGCTCTCTGATCGACGAGGAGAAGGGTAAGCCCACCAGATCCAATATGAGGCTTAAGGTTTCCTCCAAACACATACGACACTCCATGTGATCACAAACAATGATGAAGGATAGTCCAAAGCAAAAAACAAAGTCAGTGACTTTACTACCACTTTAGCCACCATTGATGCCACTTATTCCATAAATGAATGTCTTAAAACTAGGAGGCTAGATCTTGAGTGTTTCGACTCTATTGATATGAATGTTAGGGCTTTGTTTGAGAAGTTAGGATGGGTTAACTTTCTGTCCACCAAGCTACCCATTCACTCCAAACGAGTAAGGGCATTCTATGCTCACTTGTATCCCCACGACCCAAATGTCATCTTGGTTTTACACACTTTCCTTAAGGGCTTTAGTATAACAGTGTCCAATCCTTACATTCTTCAATTATTCGGCCTGCCAAAATGTAAAGTTAAGTCTGTGTGTGCAAGAGTCGGTTGTCCAAAGTTCAAAATTTTGATGTAACCAAGGCTTTGGTGGAACTATGCGGAAGGGTTTGCCCCTAAAAACCCAAAGAAACCTAACGTTAGAGAGCTAACGGTCTTGGCTAGGTTGGTCCATCGTCAAGTGGCCCATGTGATCTGCCTTAAGACTGGTGGACGGACTTGGATGAGCCACTACGATATTTTCCTGACTTGGGCTGTGGTAAATGGGGTGGAGATTGACCTGGCCTACATTACAGTGTCTTACATATACAAGGCAACCCTAAAGGCCAAAAAAAGGTTGTCATATGCCCATGACTTTTGCGCCATCTTTGATGATGTTGGTCTCACTTCCCTTCCTAAGAAAGAGTATGAGAGGTGCTTGAATGACAAGAAAGATATGATTGGCAAAAAAAGTATGCCCCGGATGCAATACAAGTTTGTGGATGGTAAGTGGATTAATCCCCTTCACTCAAGGAAAGTGAGTAATGTAACTACAGGGTCAGGGAAGGGAAAAAAGGCTGGAAATGAAAAGATAGGGAAGGGTGCAATGAAGAATGCAGGGAAAGAGTCGACTGCATTAAGAGATACTGAAGAGGAAATGGAGGAGGAGGAGGGGAACGAAGAAGATAGCCTTATTGGTCAAGATTTATGGATACTTTTAATGATGAAAGAAGTAATTTACCAGATAACTCAAACGAGTACACAGAAGAAGAGGATAACAACTCAGTTGATGGAGCTGATGAAGAAGAAGATGATGAGGCTATTGATGAAGGTGTTGATGAACCCGTTGATCAATCAGATAATGAAAGCAATGATATAAGCTTGTCAATATTTTCATTCAAGATTTTTATATAGTTACTTTTTTTCGCATTACTATCATTCTACTAACTGTATTAGTAGGCAATGAAAGTCAAGTGACTCAAAGTGGAGAAGCTGTAGATCAATCAGACAATTAAAACAATTGTATTAGTTTCTCACTTTTCTTTTTATTCAAGGTTTTATTTAGTTTATTCTTATTGCACTACTGAATCATTGGTTGTATTTGTTAGGGCATATGCCCTAGGTCAATCTACAAAATTTTTTATCTTATAATTTTAGTTAGTAAAATTAAGGTTTTCATTTTTGTTTTATTATAAGTGATTGCATGTTTCCTTATAGTAAGATCCATAGGTATTTGTTAAAATATCATAAATGTCTATAATCGATCATTATATTGAGAACTATAATGAATGAAGGCTAGTGTGAATTTTGATTGATGGTCATGTGACGATCGTGCGTATAAGAATACGAATCGAGATCATAAGTACTTGTTATGGGAACAAGGTACTGGATTGACCCGCTATGAGAACACCACATGGATTAAGTCATAGGTGTTACTCATGATAGGTATATCATTAGTCCTTCGACTTGAGATCACCATAGACTTCAATATTTGGAGCATGGTAAGTTGACACAATCAAGTTGTCTTTAACTAGACGATTATAAAGATTGTGATTGGTTACCATGTGAATAATATGTAAAAATGTAATCAAGATAGAATTTGTCCATCTCGTATTAGAGAGATATTAGTGGATCCCTCGATATGTTAGACTGTTAAATGGACAAATCCAAGTGAATTGATACGATCAATGTCATTTGGATGTTTTCTGTCTACTTAAAAATCGAGACTAATACGATTAAACAATAAGGGTGACTTTCCATGTCTTACGTTTTATCAAAGGATATTGCACGATAAAAGGATATGATATATGTTATTCATTAGGTTGTATCGATTTTGATATTCATGGTACTTGGGTAGTCATAAGTCTTGCTAGAGACCGTTTATGAATTGTGTACCAAAATAGTTTTGGTTCACTGCCAATGCTGCATGAACCTATCGGGTCGCGCACAAAGAATGACTTTGCAATTTCAATTGGTCCAAAGTAATGAATCTTATATGAAAAAATTCATGACATAAAAGCCCTTAAAGCTTGTTATATGATAACTTATTAATGGGGGCGTATGTCTAAATACAATAGTTGTATTGTGACGACCCCAAATTCAAGACCGCCTTGCTACCCGCCACGTCGCATCCTACGTCAACTAGCCTTGCCACGTCATGGCCCGCTTCTCCTTGACGCCTCGCGACCTAACGAGTTGCTTACACTTTTCCAGCTAACCCAAGTTATGCTAACTAACCTTTACATAAGTATTAATAATTCAGTTAGCCAATTACTCAATTTATCAAGTTATATTAAAATTTTGCAGCGGATATCTTTTAATGAGTAACTTATGCAATATTTAACAATCATAAGTAGTGGAAAACCCGACAGAAGATACCATGTATATGTCAATAGGCAAGATAAGTATAACAAAAGACCCATATACTTGTATTCAATGTGCTATAGTCCCCAAACCCAACAAAAATATAAATACGTACTGATATCACACACGAGCTGGGTCACTGTCTCAGAGGTAGTCGCCCAATACCTCCTTTCCCTTGCGACGCGCTCCGAACGCGTCAATAAAGTAAGGTTTCCTAAACCATATATTTTGTAGAATAGTGGCAAAGGGTCGATCCCACAGAGATTGGTGGTCTTTCTAAGGTTAAAAATAACGAAAAGGAAAAATCGGGGTTTTAAATAAATAATTTAACTAACTAATCTAACTCAACTAAATAAATAAAAGAACTAAAATAACTTTAAAAACAATTAATGAACACCTAAGTAACACCTAGGTCTACAGTTCCACAAATCGGGATCAAGATTCAATGGCAATCATGGTCTTCAATCTTTCCCAAAAAGTTATTAATTTATATTCTCCTAGATTAGCTATAGAAAATCGACATCCGCCAGAAATTCTTCGTTCCCCTAATCTCGATAGCCAGGACGTCCTCCACTAACTACTTCCCTAATTAATGTATAACCCTAGACATCCGCCAATCGAGTTTAACACACTAACCGCAGTAATATGGGTCTGTGAGAACACTAATCCTAAATAACCGGATCGCATCCGCTCACGATTTAACCAAGATTCAATTGTTGCACACTCAAGAACCGAAAGGGTTTGACGGCAAACGGGTGAGTGTTCGTCACTTTATTGGTCCAAAAGCACAATTACACGGATACTAATGGTCCAAATAACTATAGGTTGTCCACCTTAAAACATGCATCAGCCGTATACATACCCTAGATCTAAACCATATACCTTCAAATCAACAACAATAAAATGGGGAATTAAATTAAATAATAAAATAAAAGATCTCACATAATATGCCATGAGTCCATGATCCCGACTTGTTTCCCCTCCGACCTAGGCAAGGAGTTGATTAGCCGAACATCATCGTCGAAAAAAGTCGATAACAAAACAATAATAGTCGGCGTTCTGTGTTAATATCTAAGTTTCTAATATATAAACTACTAAAAATTGGTCTCGGAGGTAAGAGAAACTAATTTCGGGAGTTGGTAGAGTTACACGTGCGCCGAGGAGCATCGTAGGGCTGTTTTTAGGGTGAAAATCACTTATGTCCATGTGTCCGCAGCCGATTGGCTCATTTCCTGCAAAAGCAGCTGACGTGGCACACTTCTATTCACTTGGGACTGCTGCATTGACGTGGTTGGTGTGGGTTGAGCTCGACACGTGGCAGGTAAGAGGCGGGTGGAAGAATTCGCGTGAAATAGACCGAAATTCTGGGAGCTTGTGCTGACACGCATCCCAAGGACGAACCGATGGAGGCCGAAGCGAGGAAAACTGGTTTTGCTGCGATGTGATGATGTGAGACGCCACGTGGAGACGTCTGATTGGTGGAGTAAATGGAGACGCTGACGTGGCGCGTTCGGATTGGTGGAAGTCGATTGTGATTTGTGTTAGGTCCGCCACGTGTCACGCTCTGGTTGGAGGACAGGTTGTGAATGACGTGCTATTGAAGAATTGACCAATGGGAAGCTTCCATGTGTCAGCTTGTCCCTTATTCTACCCACCGCGTAGCACGTAACTCGAAGCAAATTGTCCGACGTCCGATCACTATGAGTAAATACTCAATTTTGAGTTTTTTTCCACCACGAATTCAACCGCTCACTCCGTTTCACCTGAAAATGACTAATAAATATAATTAAATATATATTTTAGAGACTTTCTATATTTAAATATACTATAATAAACTACTAAATATATATAAATATTAACTTATCAAATACCTCCAAACTTAAAACTTTGCACGTCCCAAGCAAATGTGTAGATGACAACACAAACTAAACTAGACTCCTAATATAATAATGCACTGACTCAACTAATCCTATACCCGACTCAAAACTCATGGAGTTCCTTTGATTTACTTAGCTGCCAAATTAACAAGCCACTCAAGAAATTTCAGAGTTATGATATGTCAAGACTCGCAACCCAAACACAATTAAGATCTCACTTTCAAAACATAGACTAGGTCAAAACAAAGGTCGTCAACTACTCATAAGTTTTTCTTGGTTTATACATTAAAGCACGCAAGTTTAAATATCACTTAATATAGTGAAAACACTCGAACTAAATCTTTTATTTGAGGAGTTTTACAACTTCCGCCTTTATTCAATTTATATTTTCTATTTTTTCATTTTTTTCTTCTATTTTTCAACAAATACGGTCCCTGCTCCATTTCATGTGGACCGTTTTCCTCACTTTTTCCCACCACAAGTTTCCTTGCTCCATTTCTTGTTGAAACCTGTGGGACACTCTACACTAAGAAAACTCATGTTAGTACTTCTCACTTTCACTATAATCAAGCAAATCCCTCAATGTGGGTTAAAATAACACCACTTGCACAAATTTGACCGTCTACTCACTTTCGTTATCGATCACAAAGCTTAACCATCATACTAAGTCCCTAATCATGAAATCATAAAAATGCAGGGTACGGACTCGATTGAGTGTTTCTCCTAATTTTTCCTAAGTTTCAAGTAAAAAAAGCAATTGTAATTTACTCATCCACAACCAAAGGCACGAACAAAGTCTCGGGTGACTCTAAATACAATAAAAAAAAACTAAACTATACTAAATACATGCATGAAAGTGTATCATATCCTAATGAAATGATAGAGAAATATGAAAGGACAAGAAATGAAAGAAATTATATAAAACACCACCATTACCATCCATCAATCGCATATAATCACATAAAAAATTAAACGATCTCACATGCGACGGACTTTCGCAAAGAATTCATCCAAATCAATCCACAATCCCTAAAATACCCCCAAACTTATTTCGAACTTTGTCCTCAAGGTTCAAAACAAGTCAAGACATCCATTCAACAAAAAGAAAATGACAGTGGTAAAGAAAAACATGGATAAGAAGATGATACAAATGCATGCATAACAAAAAGTCTCTAAAAACCAGTGAACGCACGAAATCTCTCATGTGTAGGTGATTAAGGAAACTATGAAAAAACAATCATAACAAGAGCAAGAACTAGTACACATAGGAGTTAACTGAAAAGATTCATATCAAATCTTGCGAGCCCGAAGTCTTTCAACTAAGGGTGAAATCAATAAGATGATGGAATAAAGTCTAGCTAGTGTTTTGGGTCTACTAAAAATCCTCCACTAATGCGGCGACTTAAGTTTGATGTGTCACAACCAAGTCTCAAAACACCTAAAATCCTAAAAACATGTTAATTCCTAAAAAAATGCTCAAATTATGCTAAAAAAAACAATATAATCCAAAGTCAAACCTACAAAACTCGGTGGTGCTCCAATCCTCCAATGAACGTCAAAGGTAACATATCACCTACCCCATTCGCATTATAATAATGTGAGTCTTCGAATCGACCATAATTATAGGGGTAGGAGGAGTCCATCGCGGGGTTTCCTGCATACATGTGAAGAGCAAGTGACTAGATAGGCAAAATAAAAATAAAAATAAAAATAAAAATAAAAAAACCAAAAAAAGAAAAATATCAATCCCCGGCAACGGCGCCAAAAATTGACGCGCGCGAACGCGTCAATAAAGTAAAGTTTCATAAACCAACTATTTTGTAGAATAGTGACAAAGGGTCGATCCACAAGTGATTGGTGGTCTTTCTAAGGTTAAAAATAATGAAAAGGAAAATCGGGGTTTTAAATAAATAATTTAACTAACTAATCTAACTCAACTAAATAAATAAAATAACTAAAGTAACTTTAAAAACAATTAATGAACACCTAAGTAACACCTAGGTCTACAATTCCACAAATCAGATCCAGGATTCAATGACAATCATGGTCTTCAATTTTTCCCAAAAAGTTATTAATTTTTATTCTCATAGATTAGCTATAGAAAATCGACATCCGCCAGAAATCTCTCGTTCCCCTAATCTCGATAGCTAGGACGTCCACCACTAACTACTTCCTTAATTAATGTATAACCATAGACATCCGCCAATCGGGTTTAACACATTAACCGCAGTAATATGGGTATGGGAACACTAATTCTAAATAACCAGATCGCATCCGCTCCCGATTTAACCTAGATTCAATTGTTGCACACTAAGAACCGAAAGGGTTTGACGACAAACGGGTGAGTGTTCGTCACTTTATTGGTCCAAAATCACAATTACACGGATACTAATGGTCCAAATAACTATAGGTTGTCCACCTTAAAACATGCATCGGCCGTATACATACCCTAGATATAAACCATATACCTTCAAATCAACAACAATGAAATATGAGAATTAAATTAAATTAAATAATAAAATAAAAGATCTCACATAATATGTCATGAGTCCATGATCCCGACTTGTTTCCCTTCCGACCTAGGCAAAGAGTTGATTAGCCGAACATCGTCGTCAAAGAAAGTCGATAACAAAACAATAAAAGTCGGTGTTCTGTGTTAATACCTAAGTTCCTAATATATATATATCTACTAAAAATTGGTCTCGGAGGTGAGAGAAACTAATTTCGGGAGTTGGTAGAGTGACACGTGCACCGAGGAGCATCGTATGATGTTTTTGGGGGTGAGAATAACTTCTATCCATGTGTCTGCAGCCGATTGGTTCATTTCCCGTAAAGCAACTGACGTGGCACGCTTCTATTCGCTGGGACTGCTGCATTGACGTGGTTGGCGTGGGTTGAGCTAGACACGTGACAGGCAAGAGGGGGTGGAAGAATTCATGTGAAATCGACTGAAATTCTGGGAGCTTGTGCAGACGTGCATCCCGAGGACGAATTGATGGAGTTGAAGTGAGGAAAACTGGTTTTGATGTGATGTGATGATGTGAGACGCCACGTGGCGACGTCTGATTGGTGGAGTAAATGGAGACGCTGACTTGGCGTGTTCGGATTGGTGGAAGCCGATTGTGATTTGTGTTAGGTCCGCCACGTGTCACGCTCTGGTTGGAGGACAGGTTGTAAATGACGTGCTATTGAAGAATTGACCAATGGGAAGCTTCCACGTGTCAGCTGTCTCATATTCTACCCACCGCGTAGCACGTAACTCGAGGCAATTGTTCGGCGTCTGATCACTACTAGTAAATACTCCATTTTGAGTATTTTTCTGCCACGAATTCAACAGCGCACTCCGTTTCACCAGAAAAGACCAATAAATATAATTAAATATATATTTTAGAGACTTTCTATATTTAAATATACTAAAATAAACTACTAAATATATATAAATACTAACTTATCACCTCGCCCTTGCTCGTCGAAGGATCTGCACTTAGTTACCCAACCAATACAGTGACGAGTCTAGTGAGTAAAATCCCAAGTGAAGTCCATACAATATTCATGAAATAAAACTGATAAATTACGAGACATGCGAATATAACTCATGAGCAACAGTACGTCATATTCTCATGAATGTAGGCAGCGCACGACAAACAAAAGCAGTAGCATGAAATGAATAAACAATACATACCAACTAAATCAGTTCAGAAATAAAGCATTAATTAGTAAACATCCATACAATCACGAGAAAACCCTGACCTACACCAAGTAATCGATAAATCAAATAAGAACCACGTATTTACAGGCTTACGGTGACTAAACTCCAACTTCAGTTACCAGATGAACCCCTCCAGACACTATTTCAAGTCCAGGGAATACCCTAAATATCTCCCGACGATCGTAAGTATATCCTACTACCGTCAACACGAGCACTAAACACAAGTAACTCGTGCAAACGATTTATCCACAACCAATATATACGCACACCGAATAGGTGTGAAAACCCATGTGTGTCCACTAGCAGTCACACATGCAATCCGATATCTATAAATCAAAACCATGAATTCTTTGATGCATTCTCAAGGGTTTTAAGCACCTCAATCTTGCGCTCCAACTTCCTCGGACTCCCTTATCCGACCCGACTAGCTCCCTGATACCCGAGCTACGGTCCCTTAAGTCCCTGAAGTCCAATTTTACATGTTTAGTATGTTTATAGGTGTTTGAGATATGTATTAACTCAAATCCTAAAATAGCCTTTTAATTTCAATTTATGTCTTTAGTTAGCATGCTATGGTCTTGGTGTAGCGCGCTATGTGATGGTAGTGTGCTATGGACAGTATGTAGCGTGCTACCGTTCTTCGGGTCGAAGAACAGTTGGAAACTCAAAACAATTAGCGCGCTAACCGTCCCAGGTAGCGCGCTATCTGTCTTCTAGGACATACTTTCTATTCCAATTTGTCTACCTGATCTTACCTAACACTCAATCCATATCCAATTAACACCAAACAACAGCTAAAACAACCTCAGAACAGCCATTTGCATCAAATTGATCAAAATCTCACAAAATTGGGTTCAAATGAAAGTGTATATGATGGAGATGATGATTACCTTAGTTTAAATCCTCCAATTGACCTCCAAGATGGTTGAATTCCAGCTTGAATTCTCCTCCAATTCTCATTTGCTCTAATCTTGCATGAAATTGTAAATGGTTTTTTTAAAAAAACCACTAACTTTGGTTTATATACATTCGATTGGAATCAAATGTGCGTACGTATCCCGAGAATTATCATGTGGTCCATAACCATGCTGCCTCACACTACCTGATGACTCCAATGGCACACTTCTTCCTAGTACCCATCACTATGCTCTTTTAGATGTCCATCTCATTGTCCTCATTAATAAGTGCAAACTATAGGCCTTTATTTATTTTGATTTTATCACACTAACTTAGGCCCATTTTACTTACATATGGTTAGTGTTTTATTTATCAAAGTTAACCAACTTGTGGTCTCACTAACCTTCGACTACCCGGTACATAGTGCCCCGCGTCTCGACACGCATTTCGAGGCATGCCATAGCCTATTATTTTAATTTGAATTAACTTAGCTTATGGTCACATTACCTATTTAATTGATTTACTATTCATTTTGACATGGATTAGTTGGGTTTCGTAGCATACCCGTAGTTCGCCTACCCGACACCCGCATTGATACGCCTTTCGAGGAGAACACCCGTCACACAAACTCACCCGATAGCAACATACACACATGCGGTGCAATATAATAATAATAATTTTAAAAACCACATATACACAACCACCATTCATAATGTAACGAAAATTAAAATCCGAATTACACACTAATTTGAAGATTTTGACCTTTGACTTAGTCCGATGCGGAACACTCGGTCAAACATTGAACATCGAAGTCGGATTATAGTAGTATAACACATTAAATTAGCTATACGGTTGAGATACTATATCAATTAATTGAATTAAATTAATGTGCTCTACAATTTATAAAGTTATAGTTTTTAATTAAGTTTAAATGTGTCATATAGTCTTTATAAAATGATTAATTAATATAATAAGTGGTTTAAAAATTATGGTGTAGTGATTTATATGGTTGAGATATAATACAACTTGGTGTTGATTAAATTTGATGTGGACCAATGGAATGAGGACACAACACCCACACAATTCAAAATAAAAGTCAAACCTCATATCTACACTCCACCTCTACTTTTTTTTGACACTTCACACACTCTCTCTCCTCTCTCGTGCTCTCTCTCTCTCTCTCTCCTCTCAAACCAATCTCAGTCTCTTATTCTCTCTCTACCCGAAAACAACTCCTTCCTCTCTCACTACTCCCATCGCTCATCCCTCTCGACCTCACCACCACCCACTCGGCCTCCTTGCGGCTCCGGCGGTCGATGACGCCCCTCCACCACTCTCGGCTCCTCTCTCGGCGCCGGTGACCACCCCCACTCGGGCGACTCCTTGACCGAGGTATGCGTCATTGTTGCGTGGGTTTAATTGAAGAAGTTAGTGTGTGCATAGTAATAGGGGGTGAGTTCAGTGTGTGTGTATACCTCGAGATTTCAAGTCGATTTCGCAATGTTGATGGTCACCTCGGGATGCGCGCTGAAATGACACGCATCCCGAAAGCGCATCGAGGTACACTAAAATTATATGCATCTCGAGAGCGCCTCGAAATGCGTGATGATTTTAAGAATAAAATAAATAATAACAAAAAATAATAAATATATACATACATATAGGTTACGTGAATGTATAGTATATAGTAATATGTATATGTATGTATATGCAATACTAATACATTTATATATGTGTATATATATATATATATATGTATTAGTATACTTTATATATAATCAATAAAATAAGATAATACAATAATTACTTGGTCAAGAAGAAAAAGAATAAAAGTCAAATTCGAGAGAATTGGCCGAGTTGAAGTCCAATTAACTCGACTCGACCGAAGACGCTGCTAATGCGCTCAAAACCTGAAAACCTAATATTTTTAGAAATTGTGGTATTAATGGAAAGAAAATAGGATCAAATAAATTAATGTTTAAATTGGGTTTTCGGATCGAAAATTACGGACCTAAACTATCGATGTGACATTTGTCGAATCGGTGTTGGGGTCCAATCGTGAATACCATGATTGGAATTTTGTCTCGAAATACGTGCAACAATTGAAAAGTGTTTTTATAAGGTGATTCGCATCGAGATCAACCTAGTAACGTGTGTGTAACCAAAATAAAGTATGAATAAAACTCGTAATCGAGTATAATAGAAATCGTGAAATAATTTAGGGAATTCGACGCGTCAAATGCGGGATGATAGTACGGGCTTCGAGTACGTCGAGCGGCATACGTGATTAGGCAATTTACATGGTTCTTTGTAAGTAAACCAGTATGAGCATTATCAATAGTTCTTTTCTACTTCTTGAATTAATTTCTTTAATTATGCCCATTTATGAAATTCCATTCCTACTTAGAGTGTCCGAGGGCTAAATGAGTCGGGAAGGTAATCTTTTGGGTATGGTGACCGATTCGCAACCGGAACCATACCTTGGGTTACTGGATTTGGGTCGTGGAAGGGAGGTGAGATATTCGGGCGTCGTTGATACCCTTACGTTCACGACAATTTTGAATATGTTGGCGTTGCCACGATTCTAGGAAGTCGAGCTTGTGGCGGTATAGTCGCAACTTGATGGATTTGTGACCACTTGGCTTCTCTCTTTTGTTTCCCACGACACTCTCCTTTCATTGCTTTTATTTCCGGTCTATTTATCATGCACTTACTTTATTTCTTGTTCTTTTATATTCCCGCATGATTTATCGACTATTGATTTAATTCTTGAAGTACTGTTAAGACTCATTTGGATTTACTCACTGGAATTGTCTCCTTTCACGGTGACAATTGCAAGCCCCTCCTCTAGCAATGGCAAAGAGCCAGTGATTGGCGACTACCTCTGAAGGCTCACGGAGCGGCTCACACTTTTGCGATATTGTAGGTTTTTATATTATATATACATTCTGATGTTTTTGTAAAACTTTGGGATATTGGGGTTGAGCGACGCTTAGATACATGTATATGCTCATTTTGTCGTTGTATCTATACATGGTATATATTACAGGGTTCCACATCTAGGTTGTCCCATTTTAAATGCTTTAGAGTTATTTAAATTGCTTCATTTATTTTCCTTCCGCTGCTTACTAATTTAAATTTTGTAAAATTAATAACTCAATAGTAAAACACAAAACTAATGACGAAATGGTATAAGAAGGCTGACTAGATTTGCATTGACCTTGTGAGAGTTTACTAGGGGTCCACTTAGGTCTAGGCCGGGCGGGGCCCACTTTGTGGGAATTGGGGCCGTCACACATAAATAACATATTTTCTTGATTCTCGTGTCCGAGCCAACCGAGTTGTCCACGTAACGCCTGAATTATGACCGTTAATCCCCGAGATTAACGTTAATCCTAGTTTAATTAAATTTGGGCTGTTACAATTCTTCCCAACTATGGGAATTTCGTCCTCGAATTTTAAATCTCGAGTAAAATCCAATGTAACTATCATATCCTCGTGTGACCACGTCTCACACCTTGATAGTCCATTTCTACAGTCCCTTGAACACCTCCACTACTCCATCACATAGATTGTAGTGTTACCCTGAGACATAGGTGCATGTTGCAGGTAGTCAAGATCAGCCACTCTCTTCCAACATCTCCGCAACCTACTCTCAGTTTGATTTCGTGTTCAAGTTTCTCTAACCCAGTTACCTAACACCAATAACTATAAACCTCTCCTATCATGTATCCCAACATGATAGTCCTAACGAACTATCACATACCATGACAATCCCATGTCATGCCATAACCTACCTTTACTCACCATGGCAGTCCCATATCATACCATGACTTATCCTTACTCACCATGACAATCCCATGTCATGCCACGACCTATGACAATCTCATGTCATAACACAATCATCTATCAAAGTACCACCATAACATACTATCATAACATCATGCATGCATGAACTTTAATTATTAGGAATTTAATGTCACAACCCTGAACCCGCAGCTGGGACGTCTCCCGGCCTGGCTTAGTCACCACATGCACTGCTTCTCGAGTCTGCACCGGTGTCACCACTGATCTCTGTGAACAGTCCTTCTTGACGCGACCCTCATGTCCACATCGCCAACATGTGATCCTCCATCCCGGTCCTGCTCGTTGACTCCCTGACCATTGGCCTTGACCCTGTGATCTCCAGTCTCTACCTCCCTGGTCCTGAGTCTGTCTCTGCGGCGGTGCTGGTAATGCAGGTACAACAATGCTATGGCTACCCGATCATCATCCGTACGGCCTCGAGCATACCATCTATCATCTCTATCATCCCGGCCTCTCGTCTCTTCTGCCCAAAACTCTATCCAGTTTGTGTCTCCGACTCAGTAGATGAACGCATGTCGCTCCTCTACATTAGATGTGTCTCATAAGTAAGCGTTTTATCATACATCTCCTGCAGTGTCTGCGCTTCGGAGGAAACTATGGCGTTGGCTATGTCCTCAATCAACCCTTGAACGAAGTAATAAATATGTAGTCTCTTCGTGCCTGCGACATCCATGGAAAACTGTATCAAGTACTTGTATCTATCCATGTACTGTAACACTAACTGGCTACCCTGTCTCAACGCTACAAACTCCTCTCTCAACCTCAACCTCCCCTCCATGGGTATATACTGATCATAAAATAACTCTTTGAACTCTACCCATGTCATCGGCTTTGGGTGAGTATCTGTATACACGTTGTCCACCACACATCAACATCCCCTCTCAGCATATGCCCTAATATCCTGGCCTGTATGCTCTCCGAGATCCGTAGTAGCTTGTGTAACCTCTAATGTGCAATCAACCACTTCCCAGCTGCCTCTGGGTCTTCACCTCCATGAAAGTATCCGGGATCGAATTTGATAAACTCCCTCATCAACTTAACCTCTACAATCATCGAAGTCTCAAACATGTCGGTTTGTGTCGGCGTAGCAGTCTGTGTCTCGATCTGTGCCACCGTCGGTGTAGCAACTACTGCGGAGGCTCCTGTACTACATGCATCGGTACAGTCTGGATAGTCAATGGAACTATCGGAGTAGTGTCGTCTCAGTCGTGCTCTATACCCGGGCGACGATGAGTGATGCAATCGCTGCTGTTTGTGCACGCATCATGTCCATCAATAGCTCTAATTGCCTATTATGAGCTGCGAATCGTGCGACTACTGTCGAATCCAAACCCTCATCTCTAGTATGGTCGCTCGTTTGACCAACATCTGTAGTTGGTGGAGTCGGCTGGCCATCCATCGTGATCTGCATCAAAAAACGTGTGTCGGATCACCTTCTATATACGTGTATATAATATATAAAATAAAAACATAACACGTACATAAACCTTATCACTAACCATCTCAAGTTGCTTCCCAACTAAGATTCTAAGTCACGATCTTTGGGTTTCCATATATAAGATTTGTTTGTTAAATTTTATTCTATTTTCTTTAATTTTTTATGCTAGGCCCTATCGACCTCGCTCAAACAGCAACTGTGGTGTTAGTATCAGGTTAAGGACAACAACGTTTCCTCCCTTAGGCTCGACCTCGCTCTGATACCAAACTGTGACGACCCTAAATTCCAGACCGCCTTGCTACCCGCCACGTCGCATCCCAAGTCAACTAGCTTTGCCACGACATGGCTCGCTTCTCCTTGACGCCTTGCGACCTAACGAGTTTACTTTTCTAGCTAACCCTAGTTACGCTAACTAACCATACATCAGTATTAATAACTCGGTTAGCCAGTTACTCAATTTATCAGGTTATATTATAATTTTATAGTGCAAGTCTTTTAATAAGTAACTAATGCAATATTTAACAATCCTAAGTAGTGGAAAACCGGCAGAAGATACCATACAAAAATATAAATACGTACTGATATCACACACGAGCTGGCGTCGCTATCTCAGAGGTAGTAGCCCAATACCTCTTTTCCCTTGCCCTTGCTCATCGAAGGATCTGCACTCAGTCACCCAACAAATACAGTGACAAGTCCAGTAAGTAAAATCCCAAGAGAAGTCCATACAATATTCATGAAGTAAAATTGATAAACTACGAGACATGCGAATATAACTCATGACAACAGTACGTCATATTCCCATGAATGTAGGCAACACACGACAAGCAAAAACAGTAGCGTGAAATGAATAAACAATACATACCAACTAAACCAGTTCGAAATAAAGCATTAATCAGTAAACATTCGTATAATCACGAGAAAACCCTGACCCGCACAAGCCAATAATCGGTAAATCAAATAGGAACCACGTATATACTTGCAGGCTTACAGTGACTAAACCCTAAATTCAATTACTGGATGAACCCCTCTAGACGCTATTTCAAGTCAAGGGAATACCTAAATCCCTCCCGACGGTCGTAAGTGTATCCTACTGCCGTCGACACAAGCATTAAACACAAGCAACTCATGCAAGCGATTTAGCCACAACCAATATATACGCACACCGAATAGGAGTGAAAACCCACGTGTGTCCACCAGCAGTCACACATGCAATCCAATATTGATAAATCAAAACCATGAATTTTGTGATGCATTCTCAAGGGTTTTACGCACCTCAATCCGCGCTCCGACTTCCCCAGACTCCTCTATCCGACTCGACTAGCTCCCCGATATCGGAGCTAAGGTCCCTTAAGTCCCCGAAGTCCAATTTTACATGTTTAATATGTTTATAGGTGTTTGAGATATGTATTAAATCAAAGATCTCAAAACAGCCTTTTAATTTCAATTTATGTCTTTAGTTAGCGCGCAATGGTCTTGGTGTAGCGCGCTATGTGATGGTAGCGCGGTATGGACAGTACGTAGCGCGCTACTGTTCTTCAGGACGAAGAATAGTTGGAAACCCAGAATTATTAGCGCGCTAACCATTCCAGGTAGCGCGCTATCTGCCTTCTGGGACAGAATTCTCAAGTCGAAAATTTTGTCTTTCTCTTCCAATTTGGCTACCTGATCTTACCGAACACTCAATTTATATCCAATTAACACCAAACAACAGCTAAAACAACCTCAGAACAACCATTTGCATCAAATTGATCAAAATCTCACAAAATTGGGTTCAAATGAAAGTGTAGATAATGGAGATGATGATTACCTTAGTTTAAATCCTCCAATTGACCTCCAAGATGGTTGAATTCCAGCTTGAATTCTCTTCCAAATCTCATTTGCTCTGATCTTACATGAAATTGTAAATAGTTTTTAAATAAAATCCCACTAACTTTGGTTTATATACATTTGATTGGAATCAAATATGCGTACATATCCCGAGGATTATCTTGTGGTCCACAACCATTCTATCCCACACCACCTGATGGCTCCAACGGCACACTGCCTTCCTAGTACCCCTCACTATGCTCATCTAGATGTCCATCTCATGGTCCTCATTAATAAGTGCAAACTATAGGCCTTTATTTACGTTTATTTGATCACACTAACTTAGGCCCATTTTACTTACATATGGTTAGTGTTTTATTTATCAAAATTAACCAACTTGTGGTCCCACTAACCTTCGACTACCAGGTACCCGGTACCCAATGCCCCGCGTCTCGACACCCATTTCGAGGCACGCCATAGCCTATTGTTTTAATTTGAATTAACTTAGCCTATTGTCACATTACCCATTTAATTGATTTACTATTCATTTTGACATGGATTAGTCGGGTTTCCTAGCATACCCGTAGTTCGCCTACCCGACACCCGTGTTGACACGCCTTTCGAGGCGAACACCAGTCACACAAACTCGCCCAATAGCAACATACACACATGCGGTGCAATATAATAATAATAATTTTAAACACTGCATATACTTAACCACCATCCATAAATAACATATTTCCTATGTTCTCGTGTCTGAGCCAACCGAGTTGTTCACGTAATGCCCGAATTACGATCGTTAATTCTCGAGATTAACGCTTAATCCTAGTTTGATTAAATTTGGGACGTTACAGTATTACAAATATGATTTTAAGTGAGGGCTTATCTACACATATAGACAATTCGTGTCGGTGAGTCGTAAACGTGTCGTGTCATAAACAAGTCATGACCCATATAATGCAAACCCATTACATGACATGTTTATTAATCGTGTTAATCGTTTTCGTGTCTAAGTGGGTCGTGTTAAACATGTCGTGTATTCGTGTCACCCATTTATTAAATATTGTATTTAAAATTTTATTTTATTTAAACTTTTATAATTTGATTACTACTTTTTAAAATATATCTAAATGATTAAATTCGAACAAACATACTAAATAGCTAATAAAATATAATGTGGTTATATATAGTCGTTAGTTTTACTTTACTTTTTCATTCAAGTCTTTATTACTCTTAATAATAAAGCAAAAATGACTCGTAATAATAACATAAACAAAATTATAAGAATCATCTAAAAAAATATCTAAAATTTACTTTGGTGAAAAGTTTTATTTTTTCTTAATAAATAATTATTAATAAAATCTAAAACATAAATAATATATTAAAAGTAAAATGAGTATTTCCTCTCAAATATAAAATAAAATACGATAAAAGATGTCTATAAATAAAATAAATAAATCATGCTATTAACATGCATTCAAATGGGTGAATTTTGTACAAATCTATTTATTATACCATATTTATTATTTATACATTATTCTTTAGTCGTGTTAAGCGAGTCATAAACGAGTTAAGTAGGTTGACATGTTAATGACTCGTTTATTAACCGTGTATAAACGTGTTAACATGTTTATGACCCTGACCCACTTAAGCCAAATCACGACATGTTTATTACGTGTCGTGTCATGTCGTGTTAATTGTTTCATGACCCAAATTGCCAGCCTTACCTAAAACGAAATAAGATTTTCTTTTTTGCAAATTTCGAGTTCTCTGGATTTTGGCAAAGAAAGAAAAACGTTTTCTATCTCTCATGGGGCTAGCACTCTAAATTGTGGTCACCGTTTGTGTGTGGATTTCGATATAGGACACATGCTTGAACGTCCTTAAGATCGATCAATCAGAGAAAAAATCACGGATTAAGGTATGATTTACTTTTGTAGATCAAGTTTAATGGAACTTATTTTCATCATGTTAAGGTTTTTCCAAAACTTGTTTTGAGTTTTAAGTTGCGTATGAACCCCAAAACCCAACATTATCTAATAGTTAATTTTATTTGTGTGCAATGAAGGTCAAATGGCTATAGGTGGAAAGGCTTAAAGTGGAGAACTTGCATATCAATCAGACAAGGAAAGCAATGGTATTAGCTTCCCATTCTTTCTTTTTATTCAAGGTTTTATTTAGTTTATTCTTGTTGCATTACTGACTCATTGGTTATCTACTTGTTAACTGTATTTGTATGCAATGAAGGTGGAAAGGCTTGAGAGGGAAAAGTTACTGCTGATGACACATTCGATGATACGTTCATCCCTCATATGTACCTTCAACACTAAAAAATTATGAAGAGGAAGGGTCATCAACCAAGGAGGGCAAGAACGAATCAATGGATAAACAAAAACCACAAGATCATGTCATGGAGTAGCCAGAGCCACATGACCATGTCATGGAGCAGACAAAAGAGTCTCATGAGAAGCAGAACTTGGAGGACCAACATAAGTAGGCAGAGGAAGAACTAGAAGTGATGCTACAAAAGCACTTTGAGGTAGGAAGAACCGACAGAGGTACAATTATTCCTCCTCAACTTGAGCTGCCGATGGGGAGCCTGTAATACCATCAAGAGGTCAGTGAAAAGATGAAGGTGATGGAGAAGCAATCGGAGGAGCCGAAGATAATGGAGAAGTCATCGAACTCAGTCATGGTGCAACAACAACAAATGGAAGAAATTAGAAATGCAGTGGAATTCACAGTACAGTCCTCCATTGCATCTTTGCTGCAGAACACACGGAGAATATACATCAAATGTTGCAGACCTCATTGGCAACGAAAGAGAATCAGGTTGAGGAATTGAAGCTGCTGGTGCATACCTCATTAGTAACCCTAAAACAGAAATTGAAACCATGGTAAAGCATATAGTTGAAGGTTGCAAAAATAATATCCTTACTTCTATAGTCCAAAATTACACCCTTTTTGACATGTGTGTTGGGAGGCTGGAGCAGAACATAAATTCCCAGAGGTTGAAGTTGAAGCAAGAGGTGGCACAAGTAAAACTACAAGTTACTCAAGGGAATGAAAGCTCAGCAGAACATACCATACCAGGTGGTGCTTTGGCTACCCTAAGAGATATGAAGGGAGGGTCTGCTGAACATAACTCTTATGGAAATGATAAGTAATTTGACTGACCATGAGACTATGAACTTCACTTTTAAATTTTGTTTTTATTTATGGGACTTAACTTTCTTTTTGGTTTTTAAGTGGTTTGTTGTATGTTTGATTAAGTGGTGGTTAGACTATGTTGGTATGGTACTTTAAGCTCGAGAGGCATAAACTTGGTTACGCAATTGGTTTGATCTTTTCGTAGATAGGTTATATTTGTATGATACTTGAGCCCGATGGGCACAAACATGGTTACACAGTTGGTTTGATCATTTACGGTTTTCATGGCACCTGAACTTTATGGTATGTTAAGTTTTTTATCAACAAGTACAAATTCACTTATTTTGTGGGATGATAATGCTCTTTCATAGTATTGATTTTGTTGATTCCTCAACTCATTCGTACTATGTAATGCCTAGTTGCAAGAAAAAATAATGGGGATCATTGCTATGTAATAGATAGTCACGTTGGTTATTTACTTCTCTTCTTTCCAGTAACGTATGCAAGGTTTATATCTCATTTATTCGTGAAATCCTGATCAATTTGTGACAAAAATAAGAGAACAAAACATTGATATTTCTTCAAAAGTTAACAACACAAATGCAAGCAGAACGTACATCATTCATAAGTGGCTCACATCTACAACCACAACCAGTTTCCATGGCTCACAACCACAAGCACATTCAGTCTTCATGTCTAACAGCCATATGCACATACAATCTTCATGGCTCATAGCCACAAGCACATACACATGGATACAAGTAAACAACCAACACATACATACAATTTAGAGTCAATATTCCATTAAACAACCAACACATACATCACAGCCTTCTTTCACAACTTCCACTACGCAACGAGAGACATTCATCACTTCCACACCGATTGCAGCACTAACGGCTTCTAAGGCGTCAATGATCCATTGGCCAGGAGGATGTGGAGGTGGGTGAATGTCTCCGTACTCATCTCGATAGTTTGGTGCTACCCATACCGAGTAGTGACATTGTCCGTTTGGGAGGTAGAGGCATCGCTTATAAATTTGGACCTTCCTTCTTGTGACATTTCCAAGGTTGCAAATGCCTCTTCTTTGTTGGACAAGATTTGTAGCTACAACCCTTGTACCCATGAATGGACCCACAACATTCCTCCCATGTCTCAAACACATCTGTTTCCCGTCCGCTAAACACAACGTACCATTTTTTGCCCTTGCTAGCCATAACCTGGCAAAAATATAGTATGGACATGAAATAAAATGAAGTCGACATGCATAACCTCAAATTCATTTGAGAACCTCAAATTAGATTAAGACCAATCCCAAAAAGTGATAGCAAGGTTGCATTATCCCGATCGAGATCATCGTCAATAATGGAAATCACTAAAAAGGGAATAAGCATAAAGTGTTCTCATTGTAATCATCTCTCCCTTCAATAAGATCCAACAAATAAAATGCTAAAGTGTTCTCTTACAGTAGGAGAATTTTATTTACTAACATCAATAACATTGTATGAACAAAAAAACCCAAATATCATAACATTAACAACAAAAATTACAAGCAACAACATCCAGAGTTTACTGTAAGTAGAGAATCTGAATCTTAGAGAACTAGTGACTGCCTCACGAGCAACAATGCAGTCTCAACACAGGTTCCTCTCTGTGGTAAAAGGGTCTTCTGCTGAAATGGGAATAGAGAAAGAAAGAATAACAAACCTTACACAATAAGGAACACGAAACCCTAAGGCCTGAACAAAATCTCACATATTCAATACTAGGACAATCAAAATGCTAGAGTTTTATCTTTGAGTAGAAAAATTTACTTACCAACCTAACCAACAAGTCAGAGAGTTTTTACCGTGACCAGAGAGCAAATTACTTGGAGAAGTAGTGGCTGGCTCACGAGCAACAACGCTGTTCGGGCTCTTCTTCTTCTCTGTGGTGGTTGGCTCACGAGCAACAGCGTTGTCGAAGCTCTGGTTCTTCTCTGGGGCAAAAATGGTTTGTCTGGGCTCTAGTTCTCTATTTGGTTTTTCTGAGCTCTGGTGGCTGAGATGAGATAGGGATGAGAGAAAGAAAGAAATATAGAGAAATTGACGGGTAGTTCAATTTTTTGGTCGTCAGTCGACTGATAACCTGACAGTACGGCGGCCTGACAGCTGACTGAGGCCCCGTCGGCTTTACAGATGAGTTGACTCTTTAATTTTTCAGTTTCAGAGAAAAGAAAATGAAATGGGGAGCTGCTGACATGGTGGGCCCGCGCGTGCTGACTGGGGCTCCACGTCAGGTAGGTGTGGTTGTTGCGTGCCCATTGTGGTGCACTCTAGCATTTTCCAAAAGATAAAAGAAAGTGTCAAAGTGGGTTACAAAAGCATTTTCCTTTTTAAATAAGTAGAGGCTAAACCGACCTCACTTATTACTAAACCTACCCCATCTATCAATGTGGAGCTTTTTGGATGGTTTTAGACTTCGATTTGAATTTTGAATTGTTGATACTTGAATTGATACGCACTTATTTTATGATGGTTGTCTTGGATTACTTCTAACTATTCCATAAAAAACATAATACATTGTACCAAGATAATGGTTGTTAATTGTCATGTACTTCACTTCATATCATTTATTTTGGTTATTCAATGTGTGATTCAGTAAAACAAAAATAAGTCGATTTTGGTCACGACATACTTGTCTAAATTTAAAGCTAGGTTGTCTGCAAACAAAAGATTTACAACTCATCCAGTCAATTTCTATATACTGAATTTGAGTTGAATTTAGTCGGACAAATGAATGATTATACAATTTATACTTCTGAGTCCTTGATACAAAATTATACTTTTTAGTGATTCAATCTGTAAAAATTGGTTTTTTAGCTGGGCCTTGTTTTTAGAATTATTAAATTTTGAATTTATGTCATTTGTTTTTTAGTCCTGGCTACATGGTAACATTGCATTAAATTGAGCAGATTTTTAGGAGTAAAAAGTAAGCTCTTTTAAAGAAAACTAATGTGGTGAGTATATTTGATATTATGCAATGAATGAAGGATCACAGAGTTATTAGAAGAGAAATAGAGATTAAAATGACCTTACTAGGCCTGCACAAGAAGGTCAATTTGTGACTCGTCTCTAACCTTGATATTTCTGTGTGGTTGGAGATACTTGAAACTTGAACCTAAGTTGTTGAATGACTTTGTATGAAATTAACCCTGTTGAATGACTTTGCATTTTGCTAAGCTAGTGCATAAAAATGCTAAGATTTAGCTATTTTGACTCATGAGTTCGGACTCAAAAAAATTTTTTTTATTTCAAAGTCTTCCTCAAGCAATAAATGAAGCAAACACAACCACTTGAAAAAAAAAATTGATACCTCTTAAATATTTGTAAAAATTTTAAAAATCTCATATGAGTCCAGACTCATGAGTCAAAATAAATTTATTGTTAGCGATTTTCAAAAGCAACTCAAGAGTCAAGATCTAATTATACTAATCACAGACAAATTAGGCCTACGAGAGGTGTATTTGTTGTGGTTCGATCACACTGTCATAACGTGTTCTTGTATTGCGATTGTGCTAATTTTGAAAGACATTTGCGGTGACATTTTAACTTCATTCATTTTTGTGGAATCAGCATTTTACATATTGGGTATGGAGGTATGGATTGCAATTACATATGTTAGAAACGAAACAATTCTCCAAGCTGCATTTCATTTGCAATGGGAAAACACTGTCTTGTCATTTTTTTATGGCTTTCAGAAGACAAGAATGAAAAACATATAAGTTCTATCAAGCCTCGCCAGTTTCAACTTTAAAAACAGGAGATCCATTGGGACCCCATGAACAAAAATCTTTACATTTATATTATCACAAGTCACAACTTCAAAAAGACAAGGTTCTATATTCGAATCCGACCGCGAACTTAATAAAATTAGGTCTCCAAATGCTAGACTTGTATTACTTTTAGATCAACACGACTACCAATCTCACAGACGTTACTCTCCATTTTATTTCATTTGACATCAAAATTTAAAAGAACTCGAATGAAATTTGAATTTGAAAAATCAAAATATCGTTTCACGACAACATTTTGGATCCTGAGAAAGGTCTATGGAAACTGAAATTCAATCTTATTTTTTGATAGATTCAACTTCAAAGTTCAAACAGCCGCAATGAGCACCACATAGAATTCCCATAGAAGATTACGTATCTCCCTAAAAAACAAAAGGGAAATCCAAGCTTGAATTCACTCAAGCTACTTGGAAAAAATTGTACAACGGGAAGTCTTGAGGATGAACATGAGCAAGAAAGCATAAATGTAGCAATGTCTGAACAACTCAAAACTAGCATATCAAAACTAGTATCTCAAAACTTATCAACCTTCAATCAATTAGTACCAATAAAAATTTGGGTTAGAATGTGAAGAAATTTTAATTTGATTGAAGAAAGTCGAGAAGAAGTTTGCGCGAATTATTCAATCCTGACAATGTGAGCATTCACGGATCTGAACTTGCAAACCTCTTCAAAGAATTCATCAGTAGAGCTGTGAGAGTTCTTCATTTGAAGAATCTTTATTGACAACCTCTTCAGTTTCTTCCCATACCTCAACAATGACTCCAAAGTGCTAATCTTCTGTTCTGCATTCAACGGAGAACGAACTGTCACCACTACCTCCTCCAAGCATGGAATCGTAAATCTAGAATCGACCTGAGACGCAATCAATATAAAATCAGACTCAAATTTGTCGCCGCATAACAAGTCAATCTGCTAAGTGCAGATGATCAACTTACACTTTTCAAGCTGTACTTTTGGCACAAAGCAGCGAACATAGCTCCATGGATCTCGAAACGCTCCAATTTTGAATGTGTGTTGAAGAAATCAACCAAATCGACCTGCGGAAATGATTGGAGAACATCAAAATCGCCTGTGAATTCGATCTTCATCACTAAATGCTTCACTTCGCTCGCGCATTGAAGAATGCTGCTTACGGCATCCCAGCACCATTGGATTCCTCTAATTGACAAGAACTCTAGCCCATTGAGCTTCCCAAAATCCACCTTATAAACCCTCCCTGTACAAAGCACCACAATAAGTCTCAATCAGAACAAAAATCAAACAAACTCTACACATTCAAGCACAAAATACTCCTTCCCTATTTAACCTAAAATTTTGAAATTATAGATTGATCACGATCTATCTCACCTCCGTTGTTAGCGATGGTTAGATTCGTCAACCGATGATTTGGATTCACCTGGATCCAACTACACCCTTGAACTTCCAGCAAATGAAGCATTGGACAGTTAAGAGAAAGAAAGGCATTCCCTTGCCCATAGAAATCCAATCTACACTGCTCAAGCTGCAACAACTCGATCGAAACTGACCGAATCCCATCGCAACCAAGCAACGCCAACACTCTAAGATTCGGGCACGCCTTAATTGCCTCCGAAACCGCCTCATCCTTCAACCTAGCCCCCACAATCTCCAAAGTCCTCAACCCGAAAAAACCAGTCCAATTAGGAAACTGGGTCATCAAAACCCCCCACAGCTTCAACTCCTCCAACCCCTTCACACAATCAATACACTCCAGCTTCGACATTGCCTCGGTAGCCGCTGCCGCCGCGTTCCCCTTATCCGACAAGCTATCCATCCGGAGCTCTAGGCGACGGAGCGAGGTCGAGGTGAGGGAGACCCAGGACTTGAGGGCAGCGGCGGAGAAAGAGGAGTAGACGATGAGGGACTCGAGGCGAGCGGCCGCGGCAATCATGTTATTGATTATTGTATCAGAGGAGGAGGAGGAGGCGGGGGAGGCGGCGTCGAAGTCGAAGGCATTTCGAGGGAAGTAGAGGGAGTGGATGAATGGAGTGGAGTGGTGGAACCGGTGGGAGACGCAGTTGCAGCTGGCGACGTCGCGGGCGTTGCTGAGGTGGGAGAGGATGTATTGGAGGATGGCGTCCGGGAGGGAGTCCATTGAAGATTGAAGATTGAAGATTGAAGATTTTGTTGGGGGGTCTGTTTGGGAGGATGGTATATATTCGATTTGTGGGGGGAGGGAGGGAGTGAGCGCGTGATGTCTGAATGAACTGTATTTTGGGGGTTTCAAATTTTGAATTCAATTGGGGACCAACGGGAGGAAATTTGTGGCCTGGCCCGCCAGATGTTTCTTTGAAACTTTTGAATTTCGAGTTTTGGTTACTTGGGTTTGGGTCCGTTGGATTTGTCCTCGCGATTCTGATTTCAAATGTCAATGTGCGTCTGACGGATTGTAATTAGTGCTTTAGGGTTTGTGGGTGTGAGGGGGTAGATAGGGTAGGGAGCTAGAATTTTTTTTTTTTTTTTTTTTTTAAGGTTTGGTTAAAAATTTAAAATCGTAATATTGTTTCCTGATCAGGTTTAAGGCCACGTCAGCGCTTATTTTATTTGTTTATTTATTTATTTTTGATAGATAGATGTGAGTGGCTGAATATTTTTTTATCCCTCACACGCACATGCAATAACTACATAACCCTAGAGAAATAATACACACAACTTGTACCTTCATTAGAGTTAGAGCGCCGCTATGTGCACCCCATAAATTTACGAAGGCACCCATTTTTGGGTATTCTCTCCTCTAAATTTTACTTTGATGTAAAAGACAATATTGCCCCTTATATAAACCGTCAACAATCCCACAACACACTTTTGAACAAAATTTGAGTTATTCCACATTCTTTGTTTATCATCTCTAACCTAAACCTACGTTTCTTTTTGGCGAGTGTTTATCGATTATTGCGCTTTCACACCATCCGATAGCGAGGTACCACTCGTTTAACACCATTTAAAGGTTCAAATCAAGTATTTTTTGTGTTGAAAATAGTGACATTGATAATTTGTTTTTTCATTGTAGGGTTTCAAATATTTGACCCTTCCGAATTTGTTTTCAACGTACAATGGATGAATCTACCGCGATGGTGGAAGAGGATGTACATGAAGAGGAATTTGTTGTTGTTTTTGTTTTTTTTTTTTTTTTCGTTTTTTCATGTGTGTGTTCGATCATGATTGTTTTGGCCTTGCAGTCCGAGACCTTCCATTAAGAGTTAGTATGTGGGAGCCAAGAATAATGAAGACGTCTCGGTCACTCTGAGACCGAGACATGTTCAGACGTCTCGATTCCAATGTACCGAGACGTTACATTAGGTCTCGGTCCCCAAGAACCGAGACTTAGTGTTATGTCGTGGCCTTCTACTACCGAAACAATAGTTTTTAGATTTTTTTCATGAATCTGTTGTGTATTGGTTTTGAGTACTTATGGTTCAATGTTTGTGTTGCAGGTAATGCTCGGTTTCGACGTTATTTCCAAACTACAAGGATGCTTTCACTCTTGTAGGCCATTCTCATCGAGAGAATCGGCTATTTCATGGTTTCAAATGATTGGTCGTGCGAACAAGTTTGTGTTAGTAATGAAACACTATGATGTCGAAGGGATTAAGCGCAAGGGAATGGTCAAACTTGTATGTGAGAGGTCCGGTACATTTAGGGGAATGTCACAAAGAGTAGGGAAAGCCAAAGCGGCAAAACTTGCCATGACACCAAGAACTGAAGAGGAAAAGGAAACTACGAGGACTCAAACTGATACAAAGAAATGTGGGTGCCCTTTCCTTATTAACAACAAGGAAAATGCAAATTCTTTGTGGTACGTCATTGTCGTGTGTGGGAGGCACAATCATGACCCCGCTAAAGACTTGGACGGCCACTCATTTGCATGAAAATTGGATAAGAGTGAGCAGGTGGTTGTGGTGCAGATGACTAAGGGGAATATGAAGCCAAGAGATATCCTCAACACGTTGAAGCAAAGACATGTAAATAACGTATCGACTATGCGAACAATACATAATGCACGACAAAAATCTCGAATTGAGGATGTGGGTGAGATGACTCAAATGCAACAACTATTGCACATATTAGAGAAGAATAAGTGGATGTCGTGGCATAGGAAACATCCCGATATGAATGTCATCACTGATTTATTTTGGTCACATCCTGATTCAATCAAGTTGCTACGGTGTTTCTCGTCGGTTCTATTGATGGATTGCACTTATAAAACAAATAGATATCGGATGTCGTTATTAGAGATTATTGGCATCACTTCGACGCATTTGACGTTCTTAGTTGGGTTTGCTTTCATATCATCGGAGACTCATGCAAATTATTTTTGGGCCCTTGAGAACTTGAGATCCATATTGGACGGGTGGCCTAAACCCGATGTGTTTGTTACGATTCGGGAGTTAGGCCTTATTAGTGCTATCGAATAAGTATTTTCATCATCGTCTCGCCTTCTTTGCTCTTAGCACATCAACAAAGTAGTATTGGTCAAGACTAAGAAGATGTTTGGGGATAACGAAGGCTTCACTCGTTTCATGGATAGGTGGACGAACGTGTTGTATGCTAAGTCGGAGGCCTTATTTGAACTTAGGATGAATTACTTGCATTGTGAGTTCGGTCATGTGAAGGGTCTTACTGATTACTTGGATAACACATGGGTGAAGATCTACAAGGAAAAATTTGTACCGGCATGGACAGATCGAATTACGCACTTTGGGGAAACAACGACACAGAGGGTTAAGTCTGCGCATTCCACTTTGAAGCTACATCTTGGCAACAATCAGACAAATTTTGAGACTTTGTGGAATGTGGTTGATGGTCTTCTTAGGATCCAACATAACAACATCAAGGCATCATTTGAGCTCAATTTGAATATGGTGCAACATGAATATGTTGATGGTTTTTATCGTCGGTTGCGTGGATATGTCTCTCAAATGGCGCTTAAGTTAATTAGAGATGAATTGAAACATGGAGATGATGTTGGACATGACTATACTTGTTGTGGTTGTGAGATACGTACCACGCATGGTCTTCCTTATGCACACGAGATAAACTTCCATAAATTTGTCGGTTCACCTATCCATCTCGAGGACATTCATGTATACTGGCAATAGTTGAGTATGGTACCAGAGAATCCTGTGGATCGAGCCGGGTACAATGTGAACGATGAGATTGAAAGAGTGTTGCAAAAGTTTCATGTTTGCGCTGACAAGGACGATCGCATTATGATTATTTAGCAGCTTAGAGAGATTAGTCGTCCTTCATCTACACCTGAAGTTGTCCCACCTACAAAAATAAAGACAGAGGGAATGACACCGGGGTCTACAGTTGGAAGTTTGTTGAACAAAAGAAAGAAGAAGGGATCAAAGAGGAAACATGATGAAGAAGATACTTCGACGACAAGATTGCCAAGCGGGTTTGAGTATGTACTATCGAAAGAAGAAACATCTAGTTCGAGGAAAAAGCAAAATAAAGGAGGGCCTAAAACACGTTGGACACTTCAGGAGACCCAAGGTGTATCTAAGGTTGGTTATTCTCATTGCATACAACCGGATTGGTTGACATACGTTGAGAGCATTATCGATGTGACCGACGATGGTAATTGCGGATATCGGTGTGTTGCCTCCGGGCTTGGACTCTCCGATGTTGATGGTTGGAGGTTAGTATGTAGAAGGATGTTTGATGAAATAATGATGTATGAAACTCTTTGGCAAGAAGTGCTTGGAATGAGTTACGAGAAGGTGAAGGCTGCCGTGCATTGTCCGGATGATCGGGTTGGGGCCTCTTTTGAGGAATGGTTGACACTTCCAGACATGGATCTCTTAATATCAACTGCATTCGATGTCATTCTAATAAACCTCTCGCACGATTGTTGCTCGACATTTCTTCCTCTACGTAATGTTCCACCATCATCGTTAGATAGTCGGCTTATCATTAGAATGATTAATGATAGAACATCCATTGGATCAGGGTAAGATCATATTTTATTTGCGAATTGTGTTTCGACATCTTCTAATTAAATGATAATGAATTATTATTGTACTATGTATTTGATAAGTCAAGTTGACTGTGAATGCACCATTGCCACCATTATATCCATTATGGGCAAGGTATTCTGAGGAGTGCACTAAAAGTTGGCGTGATGGATTCATAATTCGAGAAATTGTGACGGCTATAACTTTTCAAGAAGGCACGCATTCCGTAGTAGATTTAGCTTCTCCGTAGCTACATTTGGATTTACGTTCTACACTTCATCTACCACGAAGTTTTGTTCACGATGTTTGGGTATGTATACTTTCAGACACTATTGATATTTTTTTTAAAGAGAAAAGAAAAACAAAGCATATATGTTGAAGTTATTGTAAAGCCGATTGTTATTTTCTATACTTCATTGCAAGTTGTTTGAAATGTCTATGATTTGTTTTTTGAAAATGTTATTAGATTTGTCTTTGATTTATTAGAAATATGAGTGAAAAACTGGTGCCAATGTCTATGATTTGTTTGTTGTACAAACCAATATGATTTCTACATGCTAGGAAACAATAAATAGAAAATTAAAAACTTACAGAAGCTGGTAAATTCTATATAAAATTTTAGTCTCGACCAAGCAGGTCCGTGACCTAGATATATGCATGTTTTGCTATCGTATGACCGGAATCTGGACATAACTCTCGGTCAGAAACAACCGAAACTTATTCTATAATCTCAGTTATGCATAACCGAGACTCTATCATGTATGATTTACTTGTTGTCACGGTGATCAACAACCGAGATTACTGTCTATGTCACGGTGGGACTTGGACGAGACTAAGTATTCAATTGCGGTGTTGCATTACCGAGACATATCTTTCTATAGTCTCTTGTATTAGTCTCGATTTTATGTGTCCGTAACAACCACCACCAACATTACGTTAGGCCAGAACCGAGACTTATGTATAAATGTCATTGTTGTCCTACCGAGACAGAGCAATTACTCGCCTGATGTACTTAATCCAAATGGATTGGCCACAAAATAATGTAAGGAATCAACAAAACCCAAAAAAAAAAGTTTACAATGCTATATCAACACCAACAACAACAAACACTTACAAAATCAAGAACAAACTTAAATATAAACATTTCAATTCAAACCAACAAACAGTTTACAAAATCAACATAAAAAAACAACAAACAGTTTAAAAATTTCAATTCAATGTCAACAATAAGAAACAGTTTTATAATCCATGCAACATCAATAACATTTGATCATTGCTAAGAGGGCTCGGAGGGCTTCGTCTTCTTGAATACCTTTCGTTGATATTCATTGCCATGCATGCGTTTGGGAGGAGGAGCAACCTCGCCAAAAAGGAGGAGCAACGGGCTGAGGAGTGGCATTGAACCGAGGAGGAACATCACTAAACCTGGATTAGGTCACCGTGCTGTCTTGTTGGGTAATAGCGGTGGTGGTGGCGGTAGTGGTAGCCGTGGTAATAGTGGTGGTAGTAGCGGTGGTGATAATCCTCCCCGACAAGAAGTTCACGACATCTCTCGCCATTCTCTTTGCGAAGTCAACGGTACACTCCTCCTCCGGCAAGTCAATCCACTGCAACGCAATGTCTAATGAACGTCGGTTTTGCTTCTAAAAAACAACATTCATAAGTTTGTCAAGTTAGGCAATAATAGTAGGAAATGAAATGAAAAGAACACCACCAACTACATACTTCAAACACGTCATTATTGGCGATGGTAGAGCCTACGACCGCATCGTCCTTGTATGATGGGTTCTCGATAATCGGGTGAGAAACTCGTAGGAACCACGGAAGGTACTCTGATGTGGCCATGAACTCGAATTGAGCCTTCTCACCTCGGACTTCAGGTACCAGCAGATGGTTACGCCACCTCTCCCAATGCTCCGGTTGGAACCCGTACTTGACGGAGTACTTGAGTGCAAACGGGCCTCGGGATGCCTCGAGAGGGTACACCTTGCACATACTCGAACTGTCTCAGGAACCTTTCCGGATGGTATGGCTTCACGATATCCATATACCTCAAGGTCCCATCGTAGAACGCGATCGGGTTCACCATACCATCCGTCCTGATCTCAACATATAGGTCCCATGTCACCTACACCACTAAGAAAATATATATATTAGTATCAAGTAAGGCCACACAAGGCGTATATGAAAGAAATGAAGGAGAAACACCTCATTTAGCCTCAATCGGTCCAACGTATGCCGAATTGACGCCAATTTGTCCTAATTCCCGACAGTCTCGTGTTTCTAGATCCAACGCACAACACGGGGTTGCACTCAATCCATGAACTTGGCGTTTGATACGACAAACCCAAGTTTGAAGTGCTCGTACACCCATCCCTAACCAAAAAATAGAAAACATTAGTAACGATACCACAATTAGTAATAACTAAAAATTAGAAAGTCAGTTGAATTTGTGTCAATTACCTCTAGCAAAGTGAGGTAATCGACAATTTGCGACACTTCAAACCTAGTCGTCGACCCAAGCTGACGGTACAAGTACGCAAATGCAGCAGCCCCCTATGCATACTTGGCAACATCATCTAAATTCTCCAGCAACTTGAGCAATGCGATGGAGACCCATGATCCACTCTTGTCAGTAAAGAGAGTGCACGACAAGAGGTACAAAATAAATGCTCGCGCTGTGCACTGCACGGGAGTGTAATTACGTGGCTTCGACTTCCCGATCGGGCCCACCGAGTCTTCAACCACGCCTTTCGAACAGTGAGGCTCCTCGTGATGTTGACCTCATCCTTCGCCTCTTCAATTGTAACATCAAGCAACTTGGAAACTAGCTCAATTGCTTCCTCGCGAGAGTCCTCGGTGTATCTTGAGAAACTGTCCACCGCAACAAACTTGCCGGTTACCGAAATCTTCAATAACATGCTGACGTCCTCCAAATTTATTAACGTTTCACCGAATGGCATGCGAAATGTATTTGTCTCCGGCTGCCACCGCTCGACAAAAGCAGAAATCAACTCTTTGTTGCCTTTTCGGTACGAGCAGTCAATGAGCGGGGTTAACCCGGTCTAGTGGATAATCCTCTGAAGACCCTCGATATCGGGGTGACATGCTTGTAAATCCCACTCTTGGATTTAAGCCCCGTGGTTGATGCATTTCAGTTGTGGCCGATGCCGCAAAATAAATGAAAGTTACACAAATATATATATATATATAGCTAAGTTTACAGCCTATGAATCTCAAGGTAAGTCACAACTCATCATGTTAGCACAAAATTTTATTAAACACATTTAACAAAATTAATCACAAATACTCCATTGCTACTATTTGGTAAGTACAGGCACAACTTGGCTAGCTGTGCAGTTTCTAGATAAGGAATAAAAACATTTTCGGCTCTAGTTGTAGGGTCAAAGGGGACGAAACTATGTAATATATGGTCATTAGAGACTATCAACGTGATTATGTGTTTTATATGCTACAACGACAACTCAACTAGTGATTACAGTTTTACTAGTATAGTAAGGCCCTAAAGAGTGTTAGAATTATGAGAATACCTCACATCCCTTAACAACAAATTATCTACTAGTATTTTAAATTCATCAACAAACATTAATTTGATTACCAAACTCTATAAATGATATTGGAAAAGATCAGCTCCAAACCAACAAGCATAAACAAGAAGTAATGTTTATCAATAGCAACACCCCATGCATGTGTTAATTTGTGAGTTGGTGAGTGCTTTCATTACTCATGCAATATTGTAAGTACTAGTAGCTAGCAATGTGACTTTGTTAGAGGAACAAACGAGCTACATACACACATTGTCCCAAATCGTAGCTGCAACATGATGTTTGAAGCTTAACAATAGACTCCGGTCTATTGGCCCACCGGCTAAAGGAGCAGACGGGCTCTTCTTCTTGCTCTTCTTCATTTGTTGTAGGTCGGGTACCACGCCCACCTCGACTAACTCGCCCACCTCGCTTCCTTGACTACCTAGTGTGGCTCCGTGTCCCTCGGTTGCCTCCACCACTGGTACTGCCACCCACATGATCTTGACAAAGTAAACACAAAATCACAATTGTCAAAAATGGATAAAAACTAAGTAAATAGTAAGTAACAAATTCAACAATTGCAAATAACTTAAAACAAACCTTATTCTCTTTCTTCATTCCCAAGTGAGTCCTCAGAAGACTCGGAAGCTTCACCTTGACTTCCACCTCGAGCAATCATCAAATCCCTTTCCCGATGCTCGGCAATATGTTAACCCTCATCATCTACAACACCCTTGCGAGCATGTGTACTCGCCTAGTTGCATTAACCTTGATTTCAAGCTTTTGTTTCTCCTTCTGGTAAGAGGTAGTCTGGGGTCGCCGACCACCACGACCACAAGCACCTCCTAATGGATCACTACCGGTCTCCTCATTGGTCACAACTGATTTGGAATGAGTCATATCTGAATGGAAAATTCAAATAATTAATTTAAATAAAAAAAGGAATTAAATAATGTGTAAAAAGTATGTCTCGGTTGAACAGGTCCGATAATTAATATAATGTCTTGGTACCATGTCAACGAGACATACCTATAAGTATCAGTTTCCAAGAAACGAAACATAATATAAAGTATCGGTGATATTCGACTAAGACAGGTAGAAATTACATTCGACATTAGTCTCGGTAATTCATTATCGAATATATGTGAAGTTGTCTCGGTTAAAACTAATTGAGACAAGTACTTATAGTCTCGGTTAGTTACTATAAGCTAATTTTCACCATTAAATGGGACATTCTCGGTCATTAGTGGTCGAGAACGTCCCATACGTTACTGCCCTGTGTGGCCGAAAACCACGAGTTTCCATATTGGAAACCCGTGAATGAAGATCAAACAATTCCAAAAACAAAATCAACTAAAACAAAACCATTTCCAACCAAATCGAATACAACCTTACCTCGAATTGACTCCCACAACTCAAATCGAACAAACCGAACCTTAAATTTGATGATTCAAAGAAGAGGATTCGAATGAGATGGTCGACTCGATGATGCTCGACTCGATGATGCTCGACACGGTGATGTTGGACAAGATTTGGACAACAGAGATTGAGGACACATAGGTTCAATGGCAGAGGAGAATAAGAGAAGAGGAAACCAATTGCTCGGGGGTTCAACGACAAATGAGATGATCGAGTTGGGTGGGGTGCACATTTTGGGTAAGGGTATTTCAAGAAATATACCTCATTTTTTTGGGTGCCTTGAGTAAATCAATTAGTGCCCTTAATAACGGTGTGCCTTTGCAAATTGGTGGGGTGCACATAGCGGTGCTCTTAAAGTTATATGCTTATTTCCTTGTCATTGCACAACATCCTTTTCCTATGACACGTCACCCATTTATTAAACTATGCTCGCCAAACTATCTTATGGCAATAATTATATCGGTCCACATGCACCTGAGACCGTACGTTTGTTTTAGTGCTACATGCAAATTTACTTAAAAAAATATTGAAACAATATGCATAGCTTCCAACTCCTAGTTTAAATAATGATAAAAAATTAGGAAAATTAGAATTAGAATTGAAATTTACTTACAAAATATCAAAACAATATGCCTAACATCCAACTCCTAGTTCAAATAATGATAAAAAAATAGGAAAATCAGAATTAAAATTGAAATTGGTTAACTCGATAAGCTCATTTTATTGATTACTACAAGTCTACAAGCAAGAATTTATTAGATAAGATCTTTTTTTTTGTCCAAGTGTCATAGAGATCGTATTGACGTGTTCCTAATCTAAAGGATAAGCATCTATTACAAATATATATTACAACAATGAAGTATGGAACTAATTCAAATCACGCACACTATAGTGCGCCCCAACCCTTAGTAGGGACAACAATACAACTACCCCAATAAATGGGACAACTACAGCACGTAGGCGGACACTAATTTAACTCACACCAAAAACCACTAGAGCATAAACCAAATAAAGAAAAAAATCGGAGATTGATAGGATTCCAAGCCGCTCCAAAGAACCGCCACTAGTTGCACTGCTTCACATGGATCGTTTGGATTTTTTCTCACGATTATACCCTTACGCAAATACTTAAACAAACCCGCGAATATTAGTACCCGCGATTATAATATTAGTACCAGCTATTATACCCAACCAACTTTTCAAGCTCTTCTAGGCTAAACCAACAGTTATATAATACGTTATTAAAACTTATTGAATTTAAAATTAACATATAACTTAATATTGTCAATGAAAAAAATAGTGATTAATAATTAACTAAATATTATAAAACAAAGAATTTCACTAAAATTAAAAATCATTACACATTAATTTCTTAATTATAGATAATCTCGTTAGATATTTATTACATATTAAATAAGTTTTAACAACGTCGAATATAAAATTTTTTAGATGTTATAAATTTTTTTTAATGTAGCGTTCGAGTGGTGGGCTATTCTACATATTTTTAATTTTTTTTTTTTTTTTTTTTACTAATCTACTATTTTTTTAAGTTATAGAGAGACTTCTATAGAAATGAAGAATATTCGCAATAACATTGCTTCTCAATTATGGATGATGCGTTAGGTATATGTATAGTTATTTAAGTCGTTTATTGTATTTTATTTGCATGTGTTTAATATAGAGTTATTTTCATGTAAACATTTATGGACATACATAATTTAGTTTTCTAAATAATATAAATTATTTTATGGTATTAATTTGTATTTTGTAAATAAAATACAAAGTTATTTATAACAATTAATTATATGATTATATAATTAATATACTTAATTGTGTCATATGACCTTTATTGTCATTTTGCATTTATCAGCTAATCAATCAGCTATCATTCCAAACAGTTTTTAGTTGATCAACTAGATTATCAGCTTTCCGCTACCAAATTTAGTAGATTATCACTATCACTTTAGATTATCATTAATTTCAAAAGAGAAATGCCATGGAGTCCAAATTTATCCCTTCGGCTTCCATTCATTTAGATCAAGCAGAAAATATGAGGGGCCACCAATAACAGCGCTGAGAAGTTGTAAAAGCCTATCTCAGAGCGCTGCAACAAGGCCTCAAGCTTAATGTTACCAAAAAAAGGAAAAATAGGGGGGAGAGAAACGCAGGGGGAGGAGGCTGATCTGCGGAGGGGAGTGGGGGTGGAGTAAAAGAAAGAGAAAAGATGAGGATGAGGGTGGGGCAAATCTGGAGAGGCTAAGGATGGGGTGAGGCAGATCAATAGAGGTGAAGGATGAGAAACGGGGGGGAGGGGGAGGATGGGGTGGGTGCAGAACTGGAGAGGAAATGGTGGGGGAGGGGATGGAGTAGAATAAAGAGAGAAAATGAAGGAGATAAGAGAAATAAGAGAAAGAGGAGAGGGGGATTTTTTATTTTTTGAGAGAGAAGGGGGGCCGGCGACGAAGGCAAACTTCGGCATCGCCGACCCCATGGTGACTAGATCTGGTTTTTAAGGTTTTTTGGAATGTTGTTTTGCTGTTGAAGAAGCTCCGCTTTGGAGCGTGTTTTTCCACGATTTATTAGATAAGATCTTTAAAATGACTTTGGGTGATCCTATCATATTTCATTCTTTATGACAATTCTTCTTAAAATTAATTAGGATGATTACTCTTTAAACAATCTTAGAAGAAAACTGTGTTTTTTTTTTTTTTTTTAAATACATCCATCGGTCACAAGAATACACCTGTGCATACACAAAGAAGCGAAAAATAAATATTTGACTAGGTGAGAAAAAGATGCTTGACTACCGAATAAAATCTTCATAATGTGATCACTGCGATGTATTCCCAGTTGGAAGTCCAGACATGGCGGCTAGCACCAGAGACTGTAATGGGTTCCTTGAATCCATTACCAAAAGAATTGATGGAGAGAATCATCAATATCAACAGCCTTTTAGCTTATGATGATATGGATAAGAGAATGTGCATGGATTGATTTGAATTATGCAGATTAATTCTTTCTTAATTATGCTGGAATTAGCATGCATATAATTCAATTATCCTGCAACCTTTTCTTTTCTTTTGTCTTTTATTAGGTACGTACCTAGTGGGAATGTTGAGATTAGCATGCATATAATTCAATTGTCCTACACAGGTGCATTTTCAACACTTATCTCCATGGGGCTTACAGTTGGGGAAGTTTGTAGGGGACTCTTTTAGAGACTTGTGGGATACCTCGTCACTGACTCTTAAGGACATAATTGATTATGAGGCAAGGATGCAATGGTATGTTTTTGGGTTATAGAGACTTTGGAAGAATAGAAATGAAGGAATTTTTTGAGGAAAGGGAGAGAGTCCATTGACGGGAAAGAACCATATCTCAAATTGCAGATTTTAATTGATTCTGCGAGAAGAGTGGGGCGGAGGTTGGTACTACAGAGGTAAGGATGGTGAGAGAGAATGGTTCTATTATTTATTGATGCTACAAGAGATAAGAACACTGGGGAAATGGGAATTGGATGGATCATAGTATCGAGGGTAGATCATATTAAGCGCGCAGGCTCATTTGCGATTGGCATTTATCTTCGATAGAACTTGCAAAGGTGATGGCGATTCGTAATGCAGTGCAACACCGGTGATTGTAGTGATCTGAGGATGAGTTGTTCTGATGCCAAGACAATGATTGAAGCGTTAAACTCGGCTGATATGGAGCATGGTGATCTTGATCCTTTTGTGTTTGATATTAGAAATCTTGCCAAGAATTGGGATCCATTTAATTTGCATTTTGTACTTAGGAAACTTAATATGAAGGCTCATTCCTTAGCAAGGAAAGCCCTGTTTGAACGTAGCAACTGTTATTAGGAGAATCCTCCCCCATCATATATTTGTGAATCAATAGAATACATAAATTGATTTTCTGAAAAAAAGATCGATAGTTCATTTCTTGGGTAGATAATCACCTTAAAAAATGAGACAGGTAATCTATTTACTATTTAATTGCTAATTTAGCTTGCTTTTATATGAAAAGTGATGTTTAATCCTTTATGTAATGTATTCTCCAAATAATTAATGAATGTATTCAGAAAAAAGTTACTACATGGCTGAGAAACCTCCTCCGCTGGCGATGTCCGAGGATGAGGAGCGCTCCACCAAGAAAGCGAAAAATCGAGAAGATGGAGAAACCGCTTTAAAGGATGAGGGAGAGTTTTTCAAAGTCATTCAAAGGTACTTTTATGAAGGGTGAAGATTTCATGATGATCGAAATGATAAACGAAAAGAAATCGAGGTCGGATCTGATGACCTGTCAAAAAGTACAAAGGATAATCATACTGCGATCAATTTCTCCGATCGAATCTGCAAATCAATGGCATAAGCAATGGATAACACAATCATGGTAATGCTTCTTGGAAAGATTATACGTTTTCGTACTATGGCAAATAAGCTCTAAACGATGTGGAGTCCGAAGGGTCGCATGAAAATTACGGATGCAAAAAACAGGTACTTCATGGTGAGGTTCGATTTATCGAATTATTGCCATAAGGCACTTTTAGAGCGTCCATGGACAGTCTTTGGTCATTATCTTTTAGTACAATTTTGTACTTTAGACTTTGACACAAAGGGGATTAATGTCTCATCGGTGGCAACTTGGATCCGCTTTTCGGATCTTCCTTTTCACTATTATCATAAGAACATACTTCGGTCATTAGCTTTTGAAGTGGGTACCTTTATTAAAATCGATTACAAAATGTGGGTACACAAAGAGGACAATTTGCACGTATGGCAGTTAGAATCGATTTGCGTAAACCTCTCGTACGGAGAATGTTCATTGACGGCAAGCTCCATAAAATCGAGTATGAAAGTCTTCCCTTTGTTTGCTACAAATGTGCGAGATATGGACATGTGAGCAATGTATGCCCCTTTGCAGTTATGAATCAAATTGCAATCGCGGAATCTTCGTCAACAATTGTAACTAGAGAGAACACCAATAGCATCACAGTGTCCATAGATACTGTAACATCCCCTATCCCGATTAGGGCGATATTCGGCCTGAAACCCTAATTAAGCTTCGGTAATCCAGCCAGACTTAATTAGAGCCAACAACCTCTTCGTCTGATAAACTCAACCTTCATATTAATATCGAATAAACAATACAGAGTATACGTAGCGAAAAATTAAAACTTTTTCGATAATTAATAATATACAAAAATACATAGTTTATCAAAACCCCAATCCTTGTTTATAAACCTCTCAACCCTGTTTATATACAACAAGATATATCAAACAATATATATATGTACAAGAAGACTCATTACATCGTTGAGAAGATTATAAGACGCCTAAATCTTCTCCTTGCCCTTTACTAAAGTGATAGGTTGTGAACCTAAAATATTAGATTTAAGGTAAGTGCTCCAACTTGCTCAGTAAGTAAGGATTCACCAAGCCATCAACATTTTATATAATAATCAAGAACATTACGCAGTAACAATATGCACCAATGTTAATTACCAAGAATAGGAAAACATATAATTCAATAAATAACGGATGCAAATCAAATATCAATGCCTATTACACTGTGATTCACATTTTATTTATAAAACTAGGGTCGATTACCCACCAACACCATTAATGCGATTGCTAGACCAACACATTGATCGATGTGCTGTCTAGCCAATCTATTAATGCTCAATGGTTCTATCTGAAACTCTCTAGTGAGTACATAATCCACGCAACCAATTGAATTGAGCAGAAATTATATATAGGCCGGGAAGGTAACACATCTCTTATGAACCTTTTCTCAAAACCAAGAGTTACTCTCGTGGGTCACATTACACACAATTTCCCATTTATTGAAAACCATTACAGTGTACATAGTCCTCCATTCAGTTCATAAACTACATGAACTATATATACTAAGATAGCCATACAACATTGATAAATAAGCAAATTTGTACTTACCTTGGTTTAGGTTTCCGTTCCAATTTCCCTAACTTTCCGTGTCACTCTCGCTTTCTCGGGAATCCAACACCTATCACAAATCATTTGTGATCAATATAAGTCCAATACCATATATTTAAAACCCTTAGTTCAGTCCCTAAGTCCTCAAGAAATCTTAACCAAAACTTAGCTTATTTGTTGTTTTCTAGGGTGGGAACGCGCTCCCTCACTGGGTGGAGTACGCTCCAACAGCTGAGTTCATCTTCACTGATGAAGGGAGTGCACTCCACTGCTAGGTAGAACGCGCTCTTCTCTGTACTGTTTTGACAATACACAGGGCAGCAGCTACTATTCCATCCACAAATTCACCAAACAACTGCAAACACTCCCGAAATTCATCAGGGAGGACCTCTAGTGAGGTAATAAACCATTTCCATTTAACAAACAACATAATTCACAGAGATTCCATCACCTACTGTCAAATTGAACTTCAAAAACACCAAAAGTAAACTTACCAAGTGATGATCTCTGGCTTTCAAATTGTTTAAGCTCCTCAATCTTTGTTGATTCAGCTCCCTGAATGATTTTCTATGATCAGAATACTAAACCCTCAACCTTTCTTTCTCTGTTTCGATCGATCAAATGAGATAAGTATAAGGTTTTAGTTTAAATATATAATTTTTTCTCGAGATACGCATCATGTTGTCTCAAGAATGATTGATGTGCTAACATGACACTTCTTAAAGTGACACACATGTTGACACTATCAACACTCGCACTCATCTCGAGGCGATCCGACGATCCATATAATTCAAACCAACTTATAGTTTTCAATATATATATATATATATCCAATATATATATCTCGTGTATTTTCTCGCCAATAAATTCACTGGACATGCCTACGAGTATTCTCGGGCGTGCACATTCATTTCGCAACCCCCTCGTCGCATTTAGTGTACCGACTATTTATTGTTTATTTACGTGTTTTTCGTTTATAGGCTTGTATATAAATCTTCTATCATACTACAATCTATAAAATTTATAAACATACCAAACAAACACAAACCATCATGCAAACAAACGCACACGCTAATCGAAGTATGTCGGACTTGACTACGAGCCTAACTCGGGTTAATTAGAATTTGAATTAACACTAATCACAAACTTAAGGTAATAGGTAGTTACAAATACCTCATCACCGAAGGCCGCCTCGCCAGAGTCGGATGATGCATCAAGACCTTGGATACATGCATCTCGGCACGTGCATCGAACGAAGACGAAAATCATGGACAAGGGCATTCACAAAATTGAATCTCATGGGCCACCTTTCCAAAAAAAAATTCCTATTTGATGTGCTAGCAGACCAAAATTTAGAAGATCTCAAAGAAATCCGGGGAGCTTAACGAGGAAGTTTCCAAAGGGAAATCGGTGATTGATCAGAATATGAAGAAAAATCCTATTGGGCAGACCAAATTGCCCTCTCAACGTGTTTAGAAAAAGAAAACCATTTCTGAGCCCATTGGGCCCATTACTACTCCAAACAAGCTCCAATGGGAAAGCTCGAATCTATAATTGGGCCCAAGATGATACCCGAACCCAATAAGGATTCCCAAAAGATGGGCCTATGTCAACACATGACACCTTCTCTATCGTCATCTTCGTTGCATTTGACATCGTTATCTCCTACCCCTCTGCTTTTGACTTCGTTGCTGTCGACTTCGCTGCCTTATACCCTTCTGCCTTCGATGTCCCTGCCTTCAACCTCTCTGTCTTCGATTTCTCCCCAGATCGACGCGACTCTGTCACCGACTGATATAAACCCTATATGCAACGAAACAGAAACAAAACGTTAGGGTGAGAACGGTTTGGAGATCTTAATGCAAGAAGAGTGCCATCAAATTGAAAATAGCGCCATGGAGTCGGATCACCCTACATTAAAAATACCGAAAAGGTGCCTCGACGGTGAGCATCACACAGTTGTGGTGATCGAGAATAAGGGGTTAGTCGAATGCCTTAGCGGCGGACATAGCCTCATTCTACTTCGTACGACGAACACGCTTGGCCGCCCGCCAGATCCATCCAAATTGATCAACTTAACGGGCGACCTAAAAATAAAGAGGCAGAGTGTTAAAGTTAAGAAAATATCAACGCTATATATGAGAAGCGATTCGTATGTGGGAAATAAGCTCTTGAATGATGATGACTTAGGTCATGGAGTGACATGAGCTTCCTTTCTCGAGTAACTCTGATGTTGATCGCACAGGTAAGTTTCTTACTTTATCCATTTGTTATTTATGCTGATTCCTGCTATTGTTTGGAATTGTCAGGGTGGTGGTAGCAAAACCTTTACTCGCTATTTAAAAACCTTAATCTCCTTACACAATATGAAGATTCTAATTCTAGTCGAGACAAGGATTAGCGTGGTTCATGCATATAGATAAATAAAGAGACTTCGGTTCGACATATCACACATGGTTGAACCACAAGGATTCTCTGGGGGCATTTGGATTATGTGGAGGGAGGAGCTCACAATCACAATACCATAAGGTCATTAGCAATTTGTCCACCTGAGAATCCGATGGGAGGACATAGCCACACCATTGCAATTCGTGGTGCGGACCACTCTCTATTGGTAGGCACACTGCCACACCACCGCTACTCGTGGCGCGGACCACTCTTTTTTGATGAGCATACTGCCACATTACCGCTTTTGATCGAATGACGCAAGTGTTCATATCGCAAGCATTTCATAGATAAACATATTCATACTATTGACTAAATGCAACCCAATCCCAAGTCTTACGATATAAATGTGATATTTCTATTTATCTAATATTCAAGTCATATATAATGTATGAGCGGAGCTCCCCGCTTATACTCCAAGTACATCTACATTTGCCTTAGACCGCGTCAAGGGAAAAGAGATAGCTTGAAGTCTTCCATTGCATTGTGATCCTCGTGTGCTCCTACTATCTAGTTATTTGATTTTGAGAACTTATGAATTTGGGTTGTAACTTAAGACTTGTTGGGTAGTTTGAACAATTCATTGTCGTAATTAGAACTTATGGAAGTTTTTTGAGATATCATGAATTGAACAGTCTTTTGAAAACCCATTTTATAGATCTTACTTTGATAGCTTTTATAGATATTTTATTTCCTTGATCCCGCAATTACTATCCATTTTTATAGTTATTGTCTTTTCGCTGGTTTTGTTTAGGCGAGCCAAGCCGTTGTTTGGGCCCATTTCAGGTACTTGGGCTTGGGTAATGATTTGGGTCGGGCGACCCACCCCTAGGTCGGGGAAGGGTCATCACAGTTGTCTCTTTTACCTTTACAACATTATATAGGAGCCCTAATCCGACCATTCAACGTCATCTATAGGATAATCTAGAGGCATTAGCACTTCAGACATCAGGACCTTGGTTAATAACCGAGGATTTCAATACTCTCCTACACTCGACAAATAAATTTAGGGGTTCTAGATCGGCTCATATTTGTAAAAGATTTCTTGGTTGGGTGGATCACGCTACCCCATCATAACTATCTTTTATCGGGCCCTCCTTTACTTGGTCACGAGGCCTTTGTTATGAACGCTTAAACATGGCGATTGTTAATTCCGATTGGGGGGAATTTCTTATGATTCCAAAATTGACTCATATGGCAAAAATATATTCCAACCATTGCCCTATACTATTAGATATTGATGTGGGCGATATTCGTGACGACCCCTTCTTTAAAACATGACATCGTCTGGCCTAATTTCATCATTAAGCCCTAACCCATGTCATGTGGGACTTAACAACGTACTTGTAAGCATTTTCACCTCATTCACCTCGTTACTCACGATCGACATAATTACTATTCATTTCAAAATCAACAGAGTTGATTAAGATATCGTTATCGTTACCTTAACTTTCAACGGAACACTTAGTAAAAATAGCGGAAGCATTTATAAAACACATACTGTGGAAACCATGTAAATAGACGATCATATAAAACTAACAAAAGTAATACATGATATAGTATGGAAGTCTAATCTCTCAACCTAATATATAACCTAAAGTTATACAAAATGACTTAAGTAATAGATACGCAAAGTGATCACCTAAAAAGTAGCAGAAATTATCCTTCGACGGCTCAAAACTAATCGTCGATCTTCTCATTCCCTGGTCTGCTACTTGAAATATTTGCACCAACGTAATAAAAAGGACGGTAAGTATAGTAAAGTAGAAAGTAACACTGATAGACATTTATCCACATTTACAAATATACAACAAGTATCTGAAAGAATAACAATAGCAAAGAAAGTTGAACAAGAATTATGCTATAAGATACTTCAGTTAAACATCATGAAACTGACACTCGACTAAGCAGTAATGATCTAGAGTCGGTTGACTTTGAAATTACATTTCATCAACTTTGTTCCACTATGTAGAGCATAGATTGCTCATGATTGCCCATTTTTCATATATGTATATACTTGCCGACAACCCCGGATCTCATACCCCATGTGCCGCTCAAGCTAGTGGTGAGATCTCGACATCCTTAGAATCTAATGACCCCGTGTGTCGCGGCTATATCTATATATAATGTTCCTAGATACAAAAACTACTTTCATAACTCAAGAAATGAACAATTTAGGAAATCCAACAAAGGTGAATGCATAACTAATGCACAAAGGAAGTAGATTTTCAATACCATATTTCTCTTACCTAATAGCATGATATTCTACTTGATTTACATACTTAACAACCAATAATGACGTAACACGTGAATAAGAATCAATGAATGCCACTTAAACATAAACCAATGCCACGATAACAATCTCATGAAATGAGACGAAACAACATAGTTATGGTATCAATAGTACAATAGGCTCATCAGTCCAAATGACTATAAATAAGAATCATAATGGAAAAGAAATGGAAATAAATATCTCAATCAGTGTACTAACAAACCACGCGAAGTTCCTAGACTAATTTGGCCCTTCGACACTCTGTATCTCACCAATAACCTCTCGAGACTCCTTCCTAATTTTTCGAGGTTAATTAGGGCGTTTTAGGACTTATAAGAATGATCAAAGTTAGATTAAACCAATTAGAAAAACTCTAAACTTTTATTAGAAATTTCACTACTTTCCAGGTATTAACGTTGTGGTGGCGTCGTGCACTCTGCACTTACGGCGTCAAGCCTGTGTTTCTTAATAAAAGATCAACCTTGCATTCTAATAATTCATACACCTTTAATATACCTAAATCAAGCTTGATCATCACCAATTTACCCTAAATTTACAGAATTAGGTGTTTAAACCCGAAATCATAGTTTTTCATAAAAACAAAATGATCAAAACACCTACAACTTTAAAATACCATAACTCTGTTAATAAAAATATAAATTCGAATTTTCTTGTAGCGAGTTTACTGATTTTTCGTGAGGAGTTCAAAAATGCTATTGGTTTCTAAAACTAAAAACATCTTCATATCAAAATTTGGTAAGAATTAGTTTCATGACTAAAATTATTATTTTTATCAATAAACTTAAAATCTGAAATACAAGGTTCAAGGACTCATTTGATGCTTCAATTAAGTCATAAAATCAGTGAAAAATGTTTCTCAACTCATTTGAAACAAAACCCCTATGATTACGACCAATTAATCATAATATATTAAATTAGTGGTGTAAGTAGAATTACCTAGTTGTTGTACACCACCAATTAGATCAACTTCTTCAATTCCACTAGAATTCCTTTACTAACTTGCTGATCTTCTTCTCCAATCTTCCTCTTCAGCACTTCACTTTTTTTTTTAAGTTTAGAAATGAAATGGTTTGCATGAACTAACCCATTCAATCTTGGAAGATGATCATCTAACATTCTATGAGACATACATTTGCTACACAATAGTATAGATTTGATTGAGATGTGTGGACCCCACAAATTTTAAGGGAATCTACACCATTGTGTAGCAAATGTATGTAACAAAAGAATGTCAAAAAATCATTTCCTTCAATCTTATATATATTGATAAGGTTGTTTAATAGCCATTGATCTTAATATACACAAGTATCTCGAGACTAATCTAATGGCTTATATCTTGATTTTAACTCCACTAACTTTTCACTAACTCTCTCTTGGTAACACAAATTCCAACTCGATTGGTCTCTTGATGTGTCAACACGTATCTCGAGGAATATTAATGACTAATGTTTTAATTTGCTAACTTAAGTTATATTTAATATAAAATCAATTATAGTCATATCAAATTTAACTAACTAAGCCACGTCAATTTAAGTTAGTTTACCACATAACTCTTTACCCAGGTCCCATGTCGGCATGCATCTCAAGGTGTGTCCCCGCTAACGTCTCGACAACTATATACAAGCAGGAGTGACTTAGTAGTCTACACGTATACATCACACTAGGAATACATCATAACAAAACAAACATATACCTCAACCACATTGCCTCAGTCAATGCACGTATCTCAATGCGGGTCCCACATCACGAGTCAATAACCTTGATTAATGACTAATTTACTATTAGTAAATTCTGGGCCATTACAATACCATACAACCAAATCCTAATTTCTTCAAACTACTTTCAGCATGGGAAACCCACCCTGGTTGGCATATGTTTGTCAAAGAATGTTGGGATGACACCAAACCAATTCAGGAAGCTATTTCTCGTAGTCAAGCTAATAAGTGGAATATAGAGGTATTCGACAACATCTTTCACCGAAAAAAGCAAATATTAGCACATTAAGGGGAGTTCAGATGCATTCAAGTCTCACACATCGAAAAATCTTCTTCATTTGGACAGAGAACACCGCGAGGAACTTGAACATATCTTACTCCAGGAAGACATACTATGGAACCAACGAGCCAGAGTGGATTGGTCTATGTTGGAAGACAGGAACATTTTTTTCTTCCACATGAGGGTTAATACGAAAGCAAAAAAAAAAAAGATAATTTTTGGCTTTTTTGTCTCATCAAAGGCTTCGTGTAAGGATCAAGCTATACTAGGGCAATAGGCCTTCTCATTCTTCCGTGATGTCTATATGGGTGACTCATCTAATGGCTTACCTTATGGTGTCCGAAATGGGTTTCCTGCTTTCCCATTTTTTTTGTATGCTGCTATGGAAAGGCCTATATCAGATGAGGAAATTAAGATGACTATTTTGGCAATATCACCTAACAAAGCTCCTGGATTGATGGGATCTCGGCCTTATTATTGGGATGTTGTTGGGGGTTCTCTGTGTAGCATGGTTAAAACTTGCTTTGCCCAAGGAGCAGTGGATAGATCGATCGATGAATCTTTCATCACTCTCATCCCGAAAACTAAAAAGCCTGAACGTTTCAACCACTTCCGACCTATTAGCCTTTGCAGTGTCAATTACAAATTCATCACCAAAATTGTGGCTAATAGACCGAAGTGTGCCATGATAAGCTTTGCCGAAGGGAGACACATAACAGATAATATCCTAATTGCTTAAGAACTTCTCCGTTATATGAGAACCATAAGAGGTAGAAAGGGTTGGCTAGCTGTCGAAATCGATTTCGAAAAGGCCTACGACCGCCTAAATTGGAACTTCATTGAGGATACTCTTCGGGAGGCAAATATTACCAAATCTTTATCTAATATCATCTTGAGTAGTCTATCATCTAGTTCTTTCCAATTTTTATGGAACAGTGATGTATCTGAATCCTTCTCCCTGACTAGAGGCTTAAGGCAAGGTGACCGATCTCACCGTATGTATTTGTGCTTTGTATGGAACGTCTTTCTCAAGCTATTGTGGAGGCAATGAATAAGGGAACCTGGATTGCACCTAAATTTGGATATGAGGTTTGTATCTCTCATTTATTTTTCATTGATGGTCTTATTCTTTTTGCATAAGCGACTGAAGATTAGGCTAATGTTCTATCTAAAATTCTACACTTGTTTTATGATCATTCTGGACATAAGATCAGTTATGAGAAGTCTCAAATCTTTTCTCTCTGAATGTAGAGGCTAATCTTACTGATAGTATTGCCCGGATACTGAATATCCATGTTACTGATGATTTGGGTCGATATCTTGGAGTCCCACTACTACATGGCAAAGTGTTTAAGTCAACTAATGGTGCTTTACAACAAAAAGTAGAGGAATGAGCACAAATTTTGAACCCCTCGAGTATTTCTCTTGCTGGTCGGACCACTCTCTATCGGTTCGCTTTATCTTCAATACCACTCTATACCATGCAAACCTCTATACTCCTTAAAGGTATCAGCGATGATATTGACTGTGACGGCCCCAAACTCCGAGGCAAACCGAGTACCGCCACGTCGCCAGACACTTCACCAAGCATGCCACGTCACCGCACTCTTATTTTTAACTGCCCGCGACCTAAACCTTTGTACGTATCTTATTCGCCTTAACTTAGTATTTATGGATGTTTTTATGAATATTTACATTAAATTGACTAAGTTAAGTTGTTCACGATTTATTAAATTAATATGAGTTAAACATCAAAGCGAAAGTCTTTGAAGCATGCAAATATCGTAGAAATGAAAAGTTTGCATTGTATAAAGAACCCTATAGTGTGGAAACCCGGCATTAAATATCATGTATATCAAAGAGCGACAAAGTACAAAATGTGAGTATATACACGTATCAGGTATACAAGTCATCCCCAAAATTTCATAAAAGCAGTAAATAAATGCATACATACACCTACGCAAAAAGCTGATGGGGCTCTCCTAACTCAGAGGTAATCGCCTAAGACCCCCTTGCCCCGGCTCGTCGTAGGATCTGCGATTCGTCACAAAAAACAATAACAAATCCCAGTGAGGAAATCCCAGAGAACGTTAGCTAATATTCACGAAATCCAATAAAATGGCTACAATTCATGCAATTTAAATAAGGAACAAGAATAAATTAATCGCATGAAAATAAGTCGTTGAGAAGTCAAATTTGGACACGAGTGTAGCGTGACAGAGAACCCTGGTCGACATCCGAGAATCGTCTTAGCTAAACCGAGAGGAACCCATGACGACCACCTCGTCAAACATCTCACGGTCGAATGAGAGGAACACATGAACGGGAGAACCCCATTCAACCATCTCTCGAGAGGAACCCATGACGAAGACTTAGGTCTTCGTCAAACATCTCTCAACCTACGGGTCTCGTGGAAAATAATCACCGCATAGCCCTAACATGGCCAATTACTCGAACAGCGCGGGGTAGCTAGCCCCGGGGTGTGAGTCCGTGCCATGCCCGACCCCATCGACAAACACACATACACACGTGTGAGTGGATGAATAGTAAATGAACAACAATAAATAACATAATGAAATAATTGAAATGTGAAATAAAATAAGTACCATAAATGAATTTTAACTAATTTTCTCGTGGGTTTACTTACCTCCGAATGTCCCGCTCACGCCTTGAGATACGCGCTCGATACCCGACTATAGTCTCGTCGGGGATCGATCGCTCCAGCAACGCGCCACCGCGTCGTTGCTCCACGTCGTTCACCGCGCCGCTGCCGCTCCTCCTCGCCGGCGTCACTTCTTCTCTCGTCGGTGCCGCTTTCGGAGTCGTGCGCTGCAGTGCTGAGCGCGCCTGCTGCCGCCAGCCCTCGCCGCGCTGCTGCTGATCCGCGTCACCGTCCGGCGATCCGAGCCGGAGTTCAGCCGCCTCACACCCGCCATCGCTTGCTTGTTCGCGATCTTCCATCGCCGACTGCTCGTCTGGCCGTTCGCGCCTTCACGTCGCCGCGAGCCGCCGTCCGCGGCCTTGAGTCTCGCTGGAGCCGTTGCTCCTCGCCGGAGCTCCCTTCACCTCTCTCTCTCTCTCTCTTGCGCTCTCTCTCTCTCTCTCTCTCTCTTTCTCTCTCTCATCTCCTCTATTCTCTCTCTCACTTGGCGACTTCTCTTTCTCTCTCTATCCGTTTAAATGAAAATCTCTCTTTTTTATTTTGGAGATGAGAGAGAAAAATGAATGATGAGTTTAGGTATGGTGATGTGACGGGTGATGTGATGGGACGTGTGATGTGACAACTAAATCCCAGACTATCACATACACCCGCGTTACGCGCACACCGCGACGTCGTACACTATCGTCACTACACGCGCACAATACGACTAAGCGTAATTCTCAATTAGTGCGACGCGAACTATTAAATAATAGTAAAATAAATAAACACTCGAACACAAAAATAACAAACTTTACTTCGTTATGCGTGCCCTAGACTTTTCTTGGACGTCCACGTGGGTCTGAGCTTAGGGTTTTAATCTGTAATTTGTCAGTTAATCGGGATTAATTAAAGCGGGCCGCTACATTGACAAAATTTGTAAGGGGTTTCTTTGGGGCTCATCCAACAGCTCTAGGAAGTCGGGTTTGGTTGTTTACGACAAAGTTTGCCAGCCCAAGAAAAATGGTGGTTTGGGGATGCAGAATATGTATGATATGAATAGGGTCCTCATCATGAAATTGGGATGGGAATTGATCTCTAATCAATAGACCTTGTGGGTAAAACTCATGAGAGCTAAATATGGTATTCCTGGCAATACGATCCCATATAATCTCACTGCGGGTAAATGCTCACATGCTTGGAGAAATATCTGCAAGATCTTGAACTAGCTGCTTGAAGGGTTATACTGAGCCATCGATAATCGCCACACAATTCGCTTTTGGCTTGATAGGTGGATGGGCCTGGAAAGACCTCTTATTGAGACGACGACGACTCTCATATTGGAATCCAGACGAGGCGATACCCTATGTAATTATATCAATCATTCTGGAGGATGATGCAGGTAAGACTTTAAATCATGGCTTCCCGCATAGGTGTTCATCCGTATTGCGACCATACCACCCCCAAATCTTCAAAGCTCGAACGAAGACTCAGTGTAACAGTCCACCCGAATTAATCTTAATTAATTGATTAATTACCAATTAGTACCCAAAGCTCAGACCTACGTGGACGCCGTGGAAAAAGATCTTGGGCATGCTTGACCAGGTAATTGTGGTTATTTTGTGTGATGCATGTTATTTTATTTTATTTTTAGTTACTATTCGAGTTGAACTAATGTTAGAACTTCGATCAGTTGCGTTGTGTGTGCGTTGCAACGAAAGTGTAAGACGCTGCAGGGTGCGCGTAACAAAAGTGTATAGGTAGTCAGGGTTCAAAAATCACATAAAAAATCACATCACCCCTTATATCACCCATCACATCTCCATCACATCATCATCTAACATAGACAAATAAAAAAAAGAAAAGAACCTTTTTATTTCTCCCTTCTTTCCAACCGAACTTTTCCCCCTCTCTCATTTGCACTTCCTTCTTCTCCAAACTCACCAAACCATCACAAGCTCTCATCTCACCCTCAACTCGGTCTTTTACCTCTCCCGCAGTATTCTCCCATTCTCAGCAGAATCCGCCGACGACCTTCCTAAATGGGGTAAGTGGTGGTTATTGTTAAGATTTTTAAAGAAATTGTATGTTTTGATGGTTGTGTTGTGTTGGTTGATGATGTTTATTGTTGTCGATGTAGTAGTTGTTGTTGTTTAGAAAGAAATATTAGTAATAAAATAAAAGTTTAAAAAGAAAGATTGGAACAGTGCAAATTCATCTCATCCAAGACGAAGACCCGGGAGGGGCTTCGCACGTACTCGCGCTGCGTGCGTGCAAGCCCCTGGTCTGGGCCAAACTGGTTAGGCCCAGTTTGGTCCGGCCCAGGTTAGGCCCGATTCAAAGGTCCAACCCCCCTAAATAAATAAAAATAATTAAAAATACAAATTGAATTAGTTTTAAATATAATAAATTACATAAAATAAAAAATTAGTGGAAAATTATGAAAAAATAAAGAAAAATAAGAGAATATGAAAAATTGGAAAAGATAGAAAAATAGGTTTTGAGATTTTTTTTGGACGTTTGATAGCCCGATTTAGCTCGAAAAGCATGCTACAACTAAAATTTAGAATAAAATTCTAATTTTTGGTTTTACATTATAAAATCATTAAATGTGACACTAAAATATTTTAAAATGATAAAATTAGACACCAAGTAATTAGGAGACTAGTCAGGTATCGGGTGTGCAGTTCGAGGTGCGAGAGTGGGTCATTTCGGAGCGACTTTACAAGCGTCGAGGTAAGTAAACTCACGAGAAAGTCAGCTTAGAATTTACTTATTTCTCTTGAAATTTACTTATTTCACTTTTACTTTTCGCCAGTTCGGCTTGCATATTTACTATATTCTCGCGTGTGTTTGTGTAAGGTCGAAGGGATGATATGACTCCTTTCGGGCTCTCTCTTGTTGATGACGATTCGACTGTTGCTACGGTGTTTACGTGTTCCTCATCATGAAATTGGGATGAGAATTGATCTCTAATCAATGGGCCTTGTAGGTAAAACTCATGAGAGCCAAATATGGTATTCCTGGCAATACAATCCCATATAATCTCACTGCAGGTAAATGCTCACACGCTTGGAGAAATATCTGCAAGATCTTGAACCAGCTGCTTGAAGGGTTATACTGAGCCATCGATAATCGCCACACAATTCGCTTTTGGCTTGATAGGTGGGTGGGCCTAGAAAGACCTCTTATTGAGACGACGACGACTCTCATATTGGAATCCAGACGAGGCGATACCCTATGTAATTATATCAATCATTCCAGAGGATGATGCAGGTAAGACTTTAAATCATGCCTTGCCGCAGAGGTGCTCCTCCGTATTGCGACCGTACCACCCCCAAACCTTCAAAGCTCGAACGAAGACTCGGTGTAACAGTCCACCCGAATTAATCTTAATTAATTGATAAATTACCAATTAGTACCCAAAGCTCGGACCTACGTGGACGCCGTGGAAAAAGATCTTGGGCATGCTTGACGAAGTAATTGTGGTTATTTTGTGTGATGCATGTTATTTTATTTTATTTTTAGTTAATATTCGCGTTGAACTAATGATAGAATTTCGACCAGTTGCGTTGTGTGTGCGTTGCAACGAGAGTGTAAGACGTTGCAGGGTGCGCGTAACACAGGTGTATAGGTAGTCAGGGTTCAAAAATCACATCAACAATCACATCACCCCTTATATCACCCATCACATATCCATCACATCATCATCTACCATATACAAATAAATCAAAAAAAAGAAAAGAACCTTCTTATTTCTCCCTTCTTTCCAACCGAACTTTTCCCTTTCTCTCATTTGCACTTCATTCTTCTCCAAACTCACCAAACCTTCACAAGCTCTCATCCCACCCTCAACTCGGTCTCTTACCTCTCCCGCAGTATTCTCCCTTTCTCGGCGGCATCCGCCGACGGCCTTCCTAGACCGAGTAAGTGGTGGTTATTGTTAAGATTTTTAAAGAAATTGAAAGTTTTGATGGTTGTGTAGTGTTGGTTGATGATGTTTTTTGTTGTTGATGTAGTTGTTGTTGTTGTTTAGAAAGAAATATTAGTAATAAAATAAAAGTTTAAAAAGAAAGATTGGGGCAATGCAAATTCGTCTCGGCCAAGACGAAGACCTGGGAGGGGCTTCGCACGTACTCGCGCTGCGTGCGTGCAAGCCCCTGGTCCGGGCCAAACTGGTCAGGCCCGGCCTAAGTCAGGCCCGATTCAAAGTCCAACCCCCTAAATAAATAAAAATAATTAAAAATACAAATTGAATTAGTTTTAAATATAATAAATTACATAAAATAAAAAATAAGAGGAAAATTATAAAAAATAAAGAAAAATCAGAGAAAATATGAAAAATTGGAAAAGATAGAAAAATAGGTTTTGAGATTTTTTTTGGGCGTTTGGTAGCCCGATTTAGCTCAAAAAGCATGCCATAACTAAAACTTAGAATAAAATTCTAATTTTTGGTTTTACATTATAAAATCATTAAATGTAACACTAAAATATTTTAAAATGATAAAATTTGGCACCAAGAAATTAGGAGACTAGTCAGGTGTCGGGTGTGCAGTTCAAGGTGCGAGAGTGGGTCATTTCGGAGCGATTTCACAAGCGTCGAGGTAAGTGAACTCACAAGAAAGTTAGCTTAGAATTTACTTATTTCTCTTGAAATTTACTTATTTCACTTTTACTTTTCGCCAGTTCGGCTTGCATATTTACTCTATTCCCGCGTGTGTTTGTGTAAAGTCAAAAGGATGATATTACTTCTTTCCGGCTCTCTCGTTGATGACGATCTGACTGTTGCTACGGTGTTGGTCATACCTTAGACTACACGTGAGATTCCTCTCCGCAAGTCGATGATTTCGAGAGTGGGTTGACGTGTGGCTCGCTTCCGTCGCAGAGTTCTTCTAATTTGAGGCATTGGGCAGAAGTTTACCTTTCGACCAACAGAGTTCCTCATATCGACTGTGAAGAAGAAGTGAGGATTACCTTGGCTTTAGGGCCTTCTCGGTTTAGTATTTGCGTCTCAGGGTTCGATTGCTATACATCGCACTCGCGTTCCATATTATTGATTACCTCAGTGACTTATATTCATGCTTTACATTTCCATTTCCATTTATTTACTTTATCTGCATGAATTATAGCCGTTTTTCTTGAGTTTCCCGTAATAACTAATTGGACTTCTCTGGGATTTACTCACTGGAACTCGTAACGACCCTAAAATCTGACTCGTGCCACGCGTCATTTCAGGGTCGTATGTGGCACCCAATTGTCGAGATACGCATGTCCAAATCTCCGGAGTCGACACCGAGGTATGCTATTTTTGTTTGATGCTTGTATTATTTATTATACAAAAAATCGAACAATTTAAATTAATTGATTTCGAAAATTTGGGAGTAAGGTACACGCATGACATATAGGCGTCGAGACATGAGCGAAGACGTACCTCGAGTTGCATGTCGACGTGGGACCGAAGTAGAGATTTATGGAGTAAGTTTAATGTGAGTTAACTATGGTTTTATAGTAGATTTAATGTGGCCATGTTTGATATCAAATTAATGGGCCTAAGTTAGTGGGCCAAATTTAAATAGCCACATGATGTGCATCGAGACATGTATTGAGCAATCTAGAGACAAGAGGAGAAACAATTGGTATCAAGTGGGAGTGATTAGTGAGACATGTGGGTCAACATAAACCATTAGACATGTCTCGGAATACGTATGTGAAATGGATGTGTGGCTTAGGTTCAACCATATCCAATCACATATAAAAAATCCAAACCAAAACTTATGAACTAAGTTTCTTCTCAATTCATTCATTTGTCAAGGAAGAGAGGGTGTGCTGAAGTGATCTTGGTGGAGGAGAGGAGCTTGTTGAAGGTTTGGTGAAGAAGAAGATCAAGTTCATCAAGTTAGGTAACTTCACCACTCCATTAACATAGCTTGGTCAATTCAATAAATTCATGAATTCAACTATATGAGTTGTTGTGTTGTGTTGTGGTTGATGTTAGGGAACTCTAGTAATGTGTATGAGGGTTCCTAAGACATCAACATGGCTTATGTGTAGAGAAAACTCGAGATTCTGATTGCAGAATTCTGGGTTCTGTTGCACATAGCGCTAGGTAAGAAATTTGGCGCGCTAGATATGGCTTATTAGCGCGCTAAGTTAGAATCAGCGCGCTAATTTCAGAATTAGCGCGCTAATTTGCCTAACAGTACAAAAATCTGCAATTTTCAAAAGTTTCATAAACACTATAAACAAGTATAATACCCTAAGTAACGGTCCCAACACACTCAAAAACCTATAATATGATGTCAGGAACCTAAGGAAGAGCTACGGGGAGATAAAAACACGTTTCGGAGTGTCGGGAGGCCGGATAAGCTAGGAACAAGCTTTGTGATTTGTAAGTAAACCAACTAGGAAATGCACATTATTTCATTTTAAGCTATTGAATATTGTTGTTCATTGCTTTGTTATTTATCCTTGGAATTCCCTTATGATTGATTTACCTGAGGGCAAGTAAGTCAACAATGATCCTTGGAATGAGTGGCTGGCTGAGGTAACATACCAGAGTCATGACCTCGGGATGCACTGCACTGGATACTAATTTTTGACAGGTGTGAGTTCTTAGCGTGGTTATCCAAGGAAGTCTCACTATCTTGTGGGTTTCGGGCTTGTGAGTGTACCAAGTCCTAGAACCCGTGTCTTGATGGTTTGCCAAGACTCAACGACCTGTTGGTCGGGACTACTTGCACCTCTCTGTTTGCATCCCTAGACACTCATGTATTGATTGCTTTTGATTTATTTACTGCCTTTTATTTATTCATGCATCCTTACACCTTTCTTTCTATCTGCATGAATATAGACTGATTTATTTATTTTGAAATGTTGTTTAGTATCCTACTGGCGTTACTTACCTGAGCTCGTCATTCTTGTGTTTGGCTGAGTGCAAATCCATGATCAGTGAGGAAAGAGACCAAGATCTTGGGAGACCTATTGTAAGGACTTTTGAGAGGCATTCCCTCTCGTACTTTTGTAGGGTTTGTATTACTTAAGTATATTATTTTTATCACATTAGTTTTGTGAGATACTTTCGGACATGTAGATGATATTATTTCTCTCACCTCTGTTTGTTATACATGTTGACTGTGTTATGCGAGGTTTCCACACTTTAGGTTGTCCTAATTGATTTGTGTAGAGTTGTTTAGATTTGTTTAAGTTGAAATCGCTTCCGCATAAACTTTGATAACTTACGAATTTGAATAACTCACTATAAATGTTAAATTTTGTTGCCTTGTAATGAAAAATGGTTAGGAAGGCTGACTAGGCTTGCGTTGACGTCGTGATGATTAACTCGGGGTCCACGTAAGTCTAGGCCGGGCGGGGCCCAGTTTGGGTTGTGGAACTGGGGTCGTCGTAGTTGGTATCAGAGCCTCAATTTAGATAAAAGCTAAGTTATTATGCTTAACTGAAGAACCTACAACCAACATAAGACACAAATCAATAATAGAGTTAGGATAAGGTTGGAACTTAGAGTGGAACCCTATGATCCTGACTTATGTCTTAGTTGGGAAGTGAGGAGAGTTGGGGAAATTAAAATTGGACTATATAAGCTATTAAATGTATTGTATATTACTATTATCGATAGCTATTCATGATCGAGGAATCAAATTCTTTGCAAATCGCGATGGCCGATCAGCCCGAGATCAACGATAGCGGTTCGGGTGACGTTCATGAGAGGTTAGATGAGATGTCCCATCTGGTCACCTCACATGGCCAGCAACTTCAGGAGATTCTCTTACTGGTGAGGGCACAAGCTACACCATCACCTTCTATGTCTGCAGCACCAGTCACTCAGGGCGGGAGTGCGCCTATAGTACAGGACACTATTACGGCTCCTACAGCGCTGACAAGACTGTGATTGATGAAGGGGTTCAAGTTCAGGTTGAGAGAGTACCACCTACGCCTGATACGCCATCGGAGGATACGTTGAGCACGCCCACTGATGCGAGTACTTGGGCGACGACTGAGGTGAGGCAGTCTCACGAGTTTCAGAGACATCACTCGGAGAAGTTTCACGGTGGTACGGATCTCGAAGCGGCTGCGAAGTTTATGAAGAGTCACGAGAAGATACACGATTTCTTGGCTACGCTGGATCATATGAGTCGAGCATCTCATCAGCTTCGTTGTTCGGAGAGGCTGATGTATGGTGACGTAGTATGGTGGCTACGAAGGGGAAGCCCAAGGACTGGGCTGAGTTCAAGGAAAGATTCAATCAGAAATATTTCTTTCCTTCGGTCAGGAACATGAAGAGGACCGAATTTCAGAATATTGGACAAGTTATCGGCGAGACAGTGATGCAGTATATGGGTCGATACTTGCAGTTGATGGACTATGCCGGAGGCATAGCTGATACAAACGCTGACCAGGCCTACTATTTCATGCATGGCTTGCTGAGTGAGATCGGGACTATGGTGGTAACCACAGCTCCAGGAACTTTATAGGAGGCTTACGAGAGGAGTATGGCTAGTGAGACCTTTTTGAGCATGCGCACCGGTGCAGTAGTCGCGGCTCCACCACCATCACAGTCAGATGTTAGACCAGGAGGTGACGAGAGGAGGAATATACTAGACAGTGGAGGTCGAGGGATCGAGCTCAGAGTGTGGGATCAATTGCATCTCCACCTATTACAGCGCGTACTGCGCCAATACCATCTGCTTCAGCACGGAGTTATGCTAACACACCACAGAAGTCTACATAGTCAGGTCCTTAGAGCAAAGACGATATCGAGGGCGAGGCGATGGCGATGACGAGCGAGAGCGATGGTCGAGGCGAGAGGTATGGATAGGGTCCTAGTTTTAGTCAGGTATAGAGACAAGGACAGAGTGTTCCATCTGGGTCGGGATCTCAGCGTACTTGTTGGGAGTGTGGACAGTCAGGTCACTTCGTCAGTACGTGTCCACGACTGAGCAAAGGCGCGAACAAAGCAGAGACCAGGGAGCGGGTTCATGCTTGTTGCGCGCGCATCCTATTGCTACCCATAACCTGATTGAGGGTATGATTTACATTTACAATCGTTTTATGTAAGCTAAGTTAGATTCTAATTCTACGGTATCTTTTATTTCCGGTCGCATGGTTGATGAGTTGGGTTTAAGACCCATTAGACTAGAGAGACCCTTGATCCTTAGCACAGCTGCTGGGGACAAGATATACCCAAACTTGTTGTGTGTTAATTGTTCGGTAGAAATAGAGGGTCATGTTTTACCAGCAGATCTGAGAGTGTTGGAGTTCCTAGAGTTTGATGCATTGTTGGGCATGGATTAGTTGAGTGCTCATCAAGCACAGATCCATTGTTTCAGCAAGAGTGTTACATTTCAAATCCTCGGACATTCCAAGTTTAGTTTTCAGGGGACTTCTACTAGTTTCCTGATTACCAGAGGCAAAGTAGCTTCTAGCGTAGATGTTGAGACATTCGCTAGTGTTTTGACTACGACGGAAAAAGTCGAGATTAAGTTGGAGGAGGTACTTGTTGTGTGCGAGTTCTCAGATGTTTTTCCTACATGGTTACCAAGATTACCACCGCCTAAAGAGATTGACTTCATCATTGATTTGGTCCCGGAGACCAAACTTATATCTATTCCACCGTACCAGATGGCTCCGAATGAGCTAGAAGAGCTGAGAGGACAGCTTGATGAATTATTGGAGTTAGGTTTCGTCCACCCGAGCATGTCACCTTAGGGCGCGCCAGTCTTGTTTGTTAAGAAGAAAGATGGCAGCCTGAGATTATGCATTGATTACAAACAGCTCAACAGGGTGACAGTGAAGAACAAGTATCCACTTCCTCGCATTGACGATTTGTTTGACCAGCTGACAGGAGCACAGTGGTTCTCGAAGATTGATTTAAGATTTGGGTACCATCAGCTGAGGATTAGCGTAGAGGATAGGGAGAAAACTGCTTTTCGCATATGATACGGACATTACCAGTTTACAGTCATGCCTTTTGGGTTGACTAACGCCCCGACGATGTTCATGGATCTCATGCATCGAGTGCTGAGAAAGTATTTGGATAGGTTCGTCATTTTGTTTATCGACGACATCCTTATCTACTCTAAGACCCATGAGGATCACAGGGAGCACCTCAAGATGATTTTGCAGACTTTGAGGGTGCACAGACTGTATGCAAAGCTCAGTAAGTGTGAGTTTTGGCTTACGGAGGTTGGATTTATTAGACACATCGTCGGAGCCAGCAGAGTGGCAGTGGACCCCGCTAAGGTCAGAGTTGTGATAAATTGGCCTACACCGCGGTCAGTGATAGATGTCCGCAGTTTCTTTGGGTTGGCAGGCTATTACAGGCGTTTTGTTCAAGACTTCGCAAAGATTGCGGCACCAATGACGTAATTGACAAAGAAGGATACGAGTTTTCAGTGGAATGACAGTTGTGAACAAGTCTTCAGGACTTTGAAAGAAAGATTGACTACCGCACCAGTTTTGGTACTACCTGAGTCAAGGAAGGGTTTTGAAGTGAACACAGATGCTTCTAAGGTCAGTTTAGGCTGTGCTTTGATGCAGGGCGGTAGAGTGATTGCCTACGCATCCCAACAGCTGAAGATTCACGAGAAGAACTACCCTACCCATGACTTGGAGTTAGCGATAGTGGTTTTTGCATTGAAGATTTGGCGTCATTATCTTTATGGGGAAAAGTTTGTGCTATTTACTAACCACAAGAGTTTGAAGTATCTTTCACTCAGAAAGAGTTGAACATGCGACATAGACGTTGGCTTGAGTTTATCAAGGACTATGATTTCTCATTGGAGTATCACCCGAGGAAGGCCAATGTTGTTGTAGACGCATTAAGCAGCAAAATGCCAGACTCAGAGATTATTATTTGCCACATGACACATGAGTATGGTTTACTCGAGGCGGTCGAGTCGATGTATTATGTTGATATCCCGACCAGTACTAGAGTGTTGATTTATGGGCAAATGAGGATTCAGACAGTGTCGATTCAGGGTGTACTTGAAGGTCAACAGGCAGATGAGCAGTACCAAAGGTTCTTGGAGTTTGCTCAGAGTCTGGATCATTCAGATTGGAGTCAGTCGACAGACTCATGCATGAAGTTCAGAGGTCGACTATGGATTCCATCAATGGTTGAGTTACGTAATGAGATACTTGATGAGGCTTTCCACTCACGTTTTACAGTTCATCCGGGTCGGACCAAGATGTATGTTGATGTGCATCATTTTGTTGTGGTAGCCAGGGATGAAGACCGTTGTTTCTGATTACGTTCGAGAGTGTGAGGCATGCTAGCGAGTTAAGGCTGAGCATCGGAGGCCCGGTGGGTTATTACAGCCACTTCTCATTCCTCGGTGGAAGTGATAGCATATTGCAAAGGATTTCGTCAGTGGCCTACCTCGATCTCAATGCGGACATGATAATATCTGGGTGATTATAGACAGGTTAACGAAGTCTGCGTACTTCTTACCGATCTCTACTACACATCGAGTGGATAAGTTGATGAGTTTGTACGAACGGGAGATTGTTCAACTACATGACGTTCCGTTATCGGTTGTGTCTGATAGAAGGCCACAATTTACATCTCAAATTTGGCAAAGCATGCAGGCAAATCTCAGCACGCGGTGGGACCTCAGTACAGTGTATCATCCATAGACTGACGGACAGTCAGAGAGACTGATTTAGATTCTCTAGGATATGTTGAGGATGTATGTGTTAGAGTATGATGGATTATGGAAAAGGTATATTCGTTTGTGTAAGTTTGCCTACAATAACAGTTATCAGGTCAGTATTGGTACGACACCATTTGATGCACTCTACGGTAGACCGTGCAGATCTCCATCTTATTGAGCGGAGCCCGAAGATGTGGCAGTTATTGGGCCTGAGATTGTAGTGAATCACACAGAGAAGATACGACTGATCAGATTGAGGCTAAAGGGTGCGCAGGAGAGGCAGAAAAAGTATTATGACATGTTTCACGACGAGTTAGACTATGATGTCGGGAACTATGTGTATCTGGAAAATTTCGTCGATAAATGGTCACAAGAGGTTTGGGCTTAGAGGAAAACTTGCGTCGAGGTTCATTGGTCCGTTTAGAGTGAAGAAGCGAATAGGCAAGGTTGCGTACGAGTTAGAATTGCCACCTCAGTTGCCTGGGATCCACCATAGTTAACTCACAGTGTATTTCATGTTTCCATGCTTCAACTGGATAGGTCGAGAGAGGGCAGACCACTGATAGTGGACTCGAGCCATATAGACTTGAGGGATGACATTACTTATGATGAGCAGCCTATTCAAATTCTGGACCGTAAGGTGAAGATCCTTAGAAACAAAGAGATTCCATCCGTCCTTGTCAAATGACAACATCACGGAGATGAGGAGCTGACGTGGGAACTTGAATCATACATGCGCAAGTACTTTCCATATCTTTTCTGAATTTCAGTAAGTTCTTCCCTAGTGATTTGTTTCAATTTCGAGGACGAAATTCTAAGTAGTTAGGAAGACTGTAACGACCCTAAAATTTAACTCGTGCCACTTGTCATTTCAGGGTCGTACCCAATTGTCGTGATACGAATGTCCAAATCTCGAGAGTCGACACCGAGGTATGTTATTTTTATTTGATGCTTGTATTATTTATCATACAAAAAATGAATAATTTAAATTAATTGATTTCGAAAATTTGCGAGTAAGGTACACGCGGGACATATAGGCGTCGAGACATTAGCGCAGACGTACCTCGAGTTGCGTGTCGACGTGGGACATAAGTAGAGATTTATGGAGTAAGTTTAATGTGAGTTAACTATGGTTTTATAATAGATTTAATGTGGTCATGTTTGATATCAAATTAATGGGCCTAAGTTAGTGGGCCATATTTAAATAGCCACATAATGTTCATTGAAACACGTATTGAGAAATCTAGAGACAAGAGGAGTAACGATTGGTGTCAAGTGGGAGTGATTAGTGAGACATGCGGGTCAACATAAACCATTAGACATGTCTCGGGATATGTATGTGAAATGGATGTGTGGCTTAGGTTCAACCATATCCAATCACATATAAAAAAATCCAAACCAAAACTTATGAACTAAGTTTCTTCTCATTTCATTCATTTGTCAAGGAAGAGAGGGTGTGCTGAAGTGATCTTGGTGGAGGAGATGAGCTTGTTGAAGGTTTGGTGAAGAAGAAGATCAAGTTCATCAAATTAGGTAACTTCACCACTCCATTAACATAGCTTGGTCAATTCAATGAATTCATGAATTAGACTATATGAGTTGTTGTGTTGTGTTGTGTTATGGTTGATGTTAGGGAACTCTAGTAATGTGTATGAGGGTTCCCAAGGCATCAACATGGCCTATGTGTAGAGAAAACTCGAAATTCTGATTGCAGAATTCTGGATTCTCTTGCACATAGCAAGCTAGGTAGGAAATCTAGCGCGCTAGATATGGCTTATTAGCGCGCTAATTTCATAATTAGCGCATTAATTTCCCTGATAGTACAAAAATCTGCAATTTACAAAAGTTCCATAAACACGATAAACAAGTATAATACCCTAAGTAAAGGTCCTGACACACTCAAAAACCTATTATATGATGTCAGGAACCTAAGGAAGAGCTACGGGGAGTCAAATACGCATTTCGGAGTGTCGGGAAGCCGAATAGGCTAGGAACAAGCTTTGTGATTTGTAAGTAAACTAGCTAGGAAATGCACAATATTTTATTTTAAGCTATTGAATATTGTTGTTCATTGCTTTGTTATCTATCCTTGGAATTCCATTCTGATTGAGTTGTCCGAGGGCAAATGAGTCAACAATGATCCTTGGAAGGAGTGGCTGGCTGAGGTAACATACCAAAGTCATAACCTCGGGATGCACTGCACTGGATACTAATTCTTGACGGGGTGAGTTTTTAGCATGGTTGTCTCAGGAAGTCTCACTATCTCGTGGGTATAGGGCTTGTGAGTGTACCAAGACCTAGAACCCATGTCTTAATGGTTTGCCAAGACTCAACGACTTGTTGGTTATGACTACTTGCACCTCTCTGTTTGCATCCCTGGACACTCGTGTATCGATTGGTTTTGATTTATTTACTGTCTTTTATTTATTCATGCGTCCTTATACCTTTCTTTCTATATGCATGAATATAAACTGATTTATTTATTTTGAAATTTTTTTTAGTATCCTACTGGCGTTATTTACCTGGGCTCGTTATTCTTGTGTTTGACTGAGTGCAGATCCGCAGTCGAGTAAGTACTGGGAGACCTATTGTAAGGACTTTTGAGAGGCATTCCCTCTCGTACTTTTGTAGGTTTTGTATTACTTAAGTATATTGCTTTTATCACATGGGGTATATGGGTTTTGTGAGATACTTTAGGACATGTAGATGATATTATTTCTCTCTCCTCTGTTTGTTATACATGTTGATTGTGTTATGCGGGGTTTCCACATTCTAAGTTGTCCTGACTGATTTGTGTAAAGTTGTTTAGATTTGTTTAAGTTGAAATCGCTTCCGCATAAACTTTGATAACTTACAAAATTTGAATAACTCACTATAAATGTTAAATTTCGCTGCCTTGTAATGAAAAATTGTTAGGAAGGCTAACTAGGCTTGCGTTGACGTCGCGAGGATTGACTCGGGGTCTACGTAAGTCTAGGCCGGGCGGGGCCCAGTTTGGGTTTCGGAACTGGGGCCGTCACATAACTAGTCATTGTTTTTTTTGTGGCAAGTTGCAGATTATACGACGATCCAGATCTAAGAAGCTACGATAGCTTCGCGTATAGGTATTTGTATTTATGTATGTGTTATCTTTTGGGGATCATTTTGGGAGACTTATTACTTGACACATGTATATTAACATTTATTATACCTTCTTGTCGCCTTTATTAATATACATGGTATCTTTTGCCGAGCTTCCACCCCATAGGTTTATTAATCAATGCAAAATTCGCTTAAATTACTTATTTGCATATTATAAAGACTTTTGCTATTAAAATAACTTAACTAAATCAAAACAAACAAATTAAGTTGTAAAAACTTATAACTTAGTATATTTCGACAAAATCATCATTTAAACATCGAAATTGACTAAGTCGAATTATTATGGGGTTAGTCCGCGGGCCGTCATGGACACGTGTGCAAGTGACGTGGCATGACCTGGTGAAGTGTTCGGCAACGTGGCGATGCCCGGTTTGCCTCGGAATTGGGGGTCGTCACAGTTGGTATAAGTGGGGTAAGTGGAGACAAGACTAGAGTTAAGGAATAGTTAGCCAATCTCAAGGCCAATACGCAACAGTTTCCAGTACGGCCATAAAGGATAAAGAAAAAAGATAATGTAGTATAGGCTAACAACTTTGACATCAACACCACCATTGAGTCGTCAAACGACGTCACCAATGGAGAAACAACCAATTATTTGCTTCGTGTGCAAACAACTGAGATATTACAAGAATAGATGCCCATAGAAGCTCAATTGTGTCAATTGCAACAATATCGATACTAGCACAGTCGTTATATGCAAAGCCCCCAGTTTGGAAGGTGTCGAAATGGTACGCTAAGGACAAGATTTAACTACTAGTTCAGTTCCTACATGTTTAGAAAATGGTGACCTTACATCGTTTCATACCTAGATGCGTAATGAGTTAAAACTCGACCATATTTAGAGTCAGTATACACCTTATTCTCGGTACGGCAGGTGTTACCACAACCAAATTAGTACAAGATGCCCATTCTAGGTTGGCAGACGATAATTGTTAAAAATGTTTCCGTAAGCCAGGACTTCCCAACTTAATGTGCCACCAGTTTGGTTACTGCAACAAGTAAGAAAAGGTAGGCTTAAAAAATATCAATGGAATTAGAGACTCACACCTAAAGATCTCATCGAGACTAGGATGTATAACGATTATTTCATGTGTACTGCTGGTTTTGAGTCGGGAAATCTATTGGCTTGAACACAATTTAGAGAATGACATATGCAAGATAGGAATAACCTTTGCCTGGGTTGACACATATAAGGTGTGTAATACGCAACAGACATTTGTGAGCGAGGTCTAGCTTATAGAAAATCATACAAGATAGCTAAAAAAGTGTCTAGCTTAAACTACACTGTAGAATTCATAGATCGTTCGGTCGACGATCAGGAACATGTAAAGGACGTGAGACGAACGAGTTTTTAGTGGACTCTATGAAAGCAGATAGTGTTGAGATGACTCAGAATTGCATGAAAGTAAGTACAAACTCCTTTAGTTTCAGCAATAGCACTAGAGTAGTCTTGTATGAATAGCAACCCGAGTAACTCTACTATAGTGTTAGGATTTGTTCTCGGTTCGTGATGTCGGTGAGGGCCCCACTGCCACCTCTTGTACAGAGAACAAATCGGGAGTGCGAGCCGAGATAGAGTCTACAAATATATATGAGGTCGAAAACGACCTCAAGCAAACTTAAGGAACATGTTGTTCTGAATTTCGCACGAATCTATAATCGTCATCAATTGCAAGAAATTTTGCATTTGAGATCAGTTCAACCGAAATGAGAGCTCGCGAAAAGTTTAGGACACTGTCTTAAAATGACGTGGAGAGCCTTAAGAGCTCAAATATTAGGATCAAAATAAGTGCATGCGAGTTACTAGTTATGAGGGTTATAAATTTTAAGTTGCATGGCGGAGCATGAGAGGTGCTAGGTGATGTATAATGAATTGGGTCTTAAACAGTTACTTTAGACTCGCCACGACAACAAATTGCCTGTAAGTTTTCAATTGGTTATGTTTTGCTGACTAGTCTTTGGAAAATCTGAGCAAGATTCACCAAGCCAACTAAAATAGAGTTGGACTTCGTTAAGTCCAACCGGATAAAAGGATGCCCACACCAAAAGAATAATGCAAACTTAATAAAGATTTAAGCATTTCGTCGATAAGTTGAAGACTCTAGATACACGTTAAGGATGGAGAGTAGGGTTTTACCTCAGGAAGACCCGGAAAAGACGTTAAGAGATGAAATTGGAGTTAGCAGATGACTTTTGCTGTAAGAATTAGATCTGACATTCTGATTAAAAAAAACGTAAGAGGAGTGTTATCTATAGATCAAAATCTATACATGCACGACTCTTCAGAGAATCAAGGGCATCAAGGGTCAACCTCATCATATGAGTAGTTACTCTCTTTAGGTCCTTATACACGTGAGGTACGGCCTAGTTAGGTATACGTTGCAGAGAGGCATGACGAAACAATATGTGACTTACACATGAGAATGTGTTACTCATGACAAACGTAGCCACAAACTTGTTAGGATATTGTTACTGCCTAGACGTATGCATGTGCCTAGTGAATAACACAGTTCTATTTCTATCTGATGCATAAGCTGGAGTCGGCGATGGACACTTGATAGCGACTCAATTAGTTGACTCAAGATTCATATCATAAGAGTTTAAGTATCCAAACAGGTTTGATTCGGTGTGAATTACTAATCTCATATGAGATTATGTATGCGATGAAACACATTAGAAACAACATGGTCATATTATGCTATTGACTAAAGTAGAAGTTTTGCAAGTTCGGCAAGAGAAGTCGACGCTGCAAGCAAGGGATGAGGACGCGTGTTTTCAACCATGTTCGAGAATCTAAACCTCGGTTTGATATGAGGTTAAACTTATGGAGTTATGAGCGTAGTTTGATAGTTAATCATGTTTGTTTAGCACCGTATAAGAGTTTTGAATACCTTAAAGGTAATAATAAAGCAAAACGACAAAGAAATGTATGATAATATTTTCACTACGATCGAGTAACTTGACAAGTTTTTGGGTATGACATGAGCCGAGATAGTTGGTTGTATGGTTGTCAACAGAGATGACAGAAGAGCAAAGGTATCACCGCAGAAGTTTTATTCTGTGTCAGATTGACAAGCACATTCGTCTCGATAAAACACGATTACCTCTAAGTTATATATGTCTATGGCGCTCAATTATAGTCAAGTGACATGTGAAACGAATATGGCTTGTGTGAGCACTTAAAATGATATTTAACGGTCGCTGATTGGTTAAAATTTCTAAAGGCTTTGTATTAAAGGCCAGATTGAGGTCTTCTACGATATTAGATAATACCGACAAGTTGAGTCAGGATAGTGACCAAAATGCGAGTCACACAGGTAGAATCATACACATACAACGACGTTCTACTTTGTTGAGCAAACAAGAAAGAAATACACGAATAAGTATCGCGATGAGCAGAGCTATGAGGTGGACCACTGATTTACTTGAAGATTTCTCTCATGAAGGGTCAGAAGAGATTTAGGATCAATGGAAAACTTGCACTAAGATTCGTAGTCATTTCAAATAGTCCAAAAAGTTGGGGATGTCACTTATCAGTTGAGATTGTCGAGCCCGTTGGCATAAGTTCATGACGTTTTCCATATTTCCATGCTAAGATTGGCCATATCAGTACCAAGACCGATGATTGATATAATTAGGATCGAGGTCGGACCAGATGTGATGTACGAGGAGGACCCCATTAAGATAATGTATCACAATGTACAGACTCTCAAGAAAAATAAAATACCGCCAGTACCCGTTTTGTTATAGTACTATAAGAAAGAAGCTCTCACTAGGGAGAGAGTGTGTATTATGCAGGAATGATATTCCTAGCTGTTTCATGGTAATGATTTAACTTAAGTCTGAATATTGGGACGAAATTCCTTCCAGTTGGGAAGATTGTAACGGCCCGCCCTAATTAATCCTAATTAATTGATTAATTACAAATTAGTACCATAAGTTCAGACCCACACGAATGCCGCGAAAAAAAGTCTTGGGCATGCTTGACGAGGTAATTGTGGTTATTTTTATGTGACGCGTGTTATTTTATTTTATTTTTAGTTAATGTTCGCGTCGCACTAATGTTAGAATTTCAATCGGTTGCGTTGTGAGTGCGTTGCGACAAGAGTGTAGGAAGTTGCGGGGTGCATGTAACGCAGGTGTATGGGTAGTTGGGCTTCAGAAATCACATCAACAATCACATCACCCCTTATATCACCCATCACCATCACCATCACCATCACATCATTATCTCTCATATACAAATAAAAAAAAGAACCTTCATATTTCTCCCTTCTCTTCAACCGAACTCTTTCCATCTCCTTCATTTGCACTTCCTTCTTTTCCAAACTCACCAAACCCTCACAAGCTCTCATCTCACCCTCAACTCGGTTTCTCACCTCTCTCGCGATATTCTCCCTTCTTGGCGGCATCCGCCAACGGCCTTCCTAGACCAAGATAAGTGATGGTTGTTGTCAAGATTTTTAAAGAAATTAGAAGTTTTAATGGTGGTGTTGTGTTGGTTGTTGATGTTTATTGTTGTTGATGTAGTAGTTGTTGTTGTTTAAAAAGAAATGATAGTAATAAAAAAAGTTTGAAAAAAAAGTTAGATTGGGTGCAAATTCATCTCTGCTAAGACGAAGACCCGAGGAGGCTTCGCACGTACGCGCGATGCGTGCTTTTAAGCCCTTGGGTCGGGCCAAACTGGTCAGGCCCGACCCAGGTTGGGCGCGATTCAAGGCCCCAACCACCCTAAATAAACAAAAATAATTAAAAAATACAAATTGAATTAGTTTTAAATATAATAAATTACATAAAAATAAGAAAAATAGGTGGAAAATTATGAAAAAAAAAACTAGAAAAATCAGAGAAAATACGAAAAATTAGAAAAAGATAGAAAATAGGCTTTTGAGATTTTTCGGGTGTTTGGCACCCCGATTTAACTTGAAAAACGGGTCACGAATAAAATTTAAAATAAAATTCTGTTTTTTGGTTTTACATTATAAAATCATTAAATGTGACACTAAAACATTTTAAAATGATCAAATTGGACACTAAAGAATAAGGAGACTAGTCGAGTGTCGGGCACGTAGTTCGAGGAACGAGAGCGGGTCATTTGGAGCAATTTCACGAGTGTCGAGGTAAGTAAACCCACGAGAAAGTTAGCTTAGAATTTACTTATTTTTCTTGAAATTTACTTATTTCACTTTTACTTTTCGCCAGTTCGGCTTGCATATTTACTCTATTCCTGCGTGTGTCTGTGTATGGTCGAAGAGATGATATAGCTAATTTCCAGCTCTCTCGTTGATGACGATCTGATTGTTGCTACGGTGTTGCTCATACCTTAGACGACGTGTTAGATTCCTCTCCGCGAGTCAATGATCTCGAGAGTGGGTTGACATGAGGCTCGCCTTCGTCACAAAGTTCCTCACATTTGAGGCATTGGACGAAAGTCTACTTTCCGACCAACAGAGTTCCTCATTTAGTCTGTGAAGAGGAGGTGGGGATTACCTTGCCTCTAGGGCCTTCTTGGTTTAGTATTTGCGTTCCAGGGCTCGACAGCTAAACACCACACTCACGTTCCATATTATTAATTACCTTAGCGACTTATATTCATGCTTTACATTTCCATTTATTTACTTTATCTGCCTGAATTGTAGTCGTTTTCCTTGGATTTCCCGTAAATACTAACTAAACTTCTCTGGGATTTACTCACTGAAACTTTTCATTGTTTTTTATGGCAAGTTGCAGATTGTACGATGATTCATATCTAAAGAGCTACTATAGCTTCACGTGTAGGTATTTGTATTTATGTATGTATTATCTTTTGGGGATCATTTTGGGAGAATTATTACTTGATACATGTATATTAACATTTATTATACCTTTTTGTTGCCTTTATTGATATACATGGTATCTTTTTGTCGGGTTTCCACCCCATAGGTTTGTTAATCAATGCAAAATTCGCTTAAATTACTTATTTGCATATTATAAAGACTTTTAATATTAAAATAACTTAACTAAATCAAAACAAACAAATTAAGTTGTAAATTTATAACTTAGTATATTTCGAAAAATTATCATTTAAACATCGAAATTGACTAAGTCCAATGATTACATGGTTAGTTCACGGGTCGTCATGGACAGGTGTGCAAGTGACGTAGCATGACCTGGTGACGTGTCCAGCAACGTGGCAGTGCCCAGTTTGCCTTGAAATTTGGGGTTGTCACACTCGGTCTACTGGTCTCATTCAGACTAAAGTAAGTTCTCTACCTCCTCAACATATGTTTTACTAACACATCTGCCTCAGTCTGTAGGGAACCCAGGTTGGAAGGTTATATGAAAATGTGCAGTTCCTGAGAGAGTACGATCTTTCCTCTGGCTTGCCCTCAATGATGCATTTCTCACAAACGAAGTCAGACAACAAAGACATGATTGAGATCGATAATTGTGAGCTGTGTGGGGGTGCTTCAAAATCCCTCAATCACATCCTTAGAGAATGTCCCCTGTCACTTTTAATATGGGGACACTTTCTTCTTGTATAGCAATTGGTATCAATTTCAACCTTAGCACTCCATGAATGGATTGTCAAAAATATGATGTGCAGTAAGCGGATCATAGGTGTGGGATGGTCAATATTCTTTGCCACTACTTGTTGGCTAATATGGAACATACGCAATCAAATAGTAATTGGCAAAGAGACAGTCTCCCATATGAAACTCTGCCATATGATCGTCGCTAAGGCCAAATCTTTCCAACATGCTAATGACTTTTTCAACTCTCTCAAATGAGATTGCCCCTCGAATGAGCATTTGATTGGTTGATATTGTCCACCGGAGCATAGGGTCAAAGTTAACACTGATGGGGCCTTGAAGAAGGAACCTCACACAGCGAGTACAGGTGGTTTAATCAGAAATGTACGCGGCGATTGGGTAGGTGGATTCATGGTTAATATTGGGAAGTGCTCTGTTTTTTGGGGCAAAACTCTGGGGAGCGCTCCAAGGGCTCCAACTAGCATGGGACATGGACTTCCAAAAGGTAGTGTTAGAAATAGATAACAAAAGCGTGGTAGAGTTGTTGAATGGTGAAAGTATCCCAATCAATCAACATCGCCACGTTGTTTCTCTTATTCGACAACTATTGCAGCGGAAATGGTCAACTCGTATCATTCACATTTATCGCGAGGGTAATTGGGCAACGGATTGGTTGACTTCATTTACGGCGCATCACTCGATCGGGAGCCACCTCCTTCTACATTGCCCATCGACGTTAACTACAACCTTGAGAGAGGATGTAACTGGAGTGTCATTCCTCAAATTTTTGTCAGTTGTAATCAGACATTATTGTCTCCTTTTGATATAAAAAAATGTATTCTCCAAATCCTAGCTCCCACCAATATATTTGCTTCTATTCCATAATTATATCCTCAATTCAAGAAGCATCTTTCAATATGCTGCTTACTGGTGTGAAATTAAAAGCAATCAACAGTCTTCAATTTTTTTCAGATGTTTTGAGTGGAATCATTCCATCATGTTGAAACATGTGGCTGAAATATCACAGTTTGAGTTGGCATTCGTTATCATATACTAATGTGTTTGAGTTTAACACATTAATTATGTTATTTGGGTGAACCAAATCACTGGGTTACCGGGTAGACATCGCACATAACCCGGTGGAAATAGGGACCCTTAGTGAATCATTAGTTCATTCTATATATCTCTAGCAAACTAGTAAGTCCAATGTCCAATATGGTACCCCCAAAAAGACATTTCTTACTTGTTCTGCGATGTAGTAACTATGTGGGCCAAAATTGATGCATTAGAATTTATTATATGATAGGGGTATAAATATTAAAGTATATAGTATTGACATATTAGTGTTTTAGTATAAAAAATTGTAAAGACTCTACACGCTTTTTATCAAAATGAATTGAGAAATGAACATAAAAACCCCGGATTGAGTGTTTTATCTTCTTCGTTGAACAATCATTCCTACTCAACTCTTTGCATCAATCTCTCATTTAATAGTATTATTACTTGAACACCTACTTATTCAATTAATGACTCATTAGATCTTTTTATGGGAAATCACATACAGCCGTTTTAGAAATTAATTATTCTACTAATGTAGTTGACTGCTGAACTAGTTAATGACTCATTAAAAGATGGGGCTTTCAAATGGCTCTTCTGCTGTATGTATTTATATGGGCATCTGTTCTGTATAGCTGCAGAACTTGTAATAACAGGCAAACTATATATTAGCACCATGGCAACGTCCAAGAAGATAACTGTGAAACTTCTGGTTGACAGGAAGGCCAACAAAGTTCTTTTTGCAGAAGCTGGAAAGGACTTCGTTGATTTCCTTATCTGCCTCTTGTCACTTCCTCTAGCTTCCGTACTTCGAGTCATTACTAAGGAAAACATGGTTGGTTGCTTGGGAGAATTATATGAGAGCATCGACAACCTCGACAAAATGTTCATCCTGTCAGGCGTGGACAAAATGGTTGGTTGCGCCTTTGTCCACCATTTCAAGCATTATGGTTCTCAAGAAGTTCAACATTGAGAACTTCACTTTTGTTGATGAGATAGCAGTCGACATAGGCATGGACGAGGTATTTTATATATGACCTACATATATCTGAGGCTTTATCTTCTAATTAAACTTTTCAATGTGGAAGATGATATTTTTAGAAACTTGAATGTTACACGTACAATTTGTAGATGTCTACTTGTGAATTACTAGCTATTCGGTATGTTTGCATTGTTAATTTCTTGGTTGCTTATTCAGGGTTTGAAGTTGCTGAGAGCCCCCCCTGCAGTCGAAGACAGTTCTCTCTGATATTTTCCTATCCAAAGTTTCTCCAAGTCCAACCAAATCGACGTCAGTGGCGTCGACATAGATTTATAGAGTACGTCTGGTTCTTATTCTTCATGAACAAGTTTTTGAAACGTTGTCGACTTTGTGCGATTAATTCTAAGTTTTTGAAACGTTGTCTACTTTTTGGGATCAATTCTAAGTTTTTGAAACATTTTCTACTTTTTGGGATTAATTCTAGGTTGTATGAAGATCACTGCTAGTTAAAGTTATTTTTTAATCATTTCCGTGCAAATTTTTGGGATCAATTCTAAGTTTCTACTCATTCTCAATAGGAAGTTCCACTCCAGCACCTAACCCTAATTAGGGATATGTTTGTGTTGACTCCTAACTCAATTAGGGCGTCCACCGGCACTAAACCATGTCCAAACCCCAGAGAACAAAGGCCCAGACAGCTTGGACACATCTTTTTTTTTTTTTTTTTTTTTTATATTCATGGTACCCAAGTGAGCTGACTATTCTTACGAGGCTTTGGTGCAATACCATGTCCAAATCCCAAGCTCGCCTTTACAGTTGACACATCTTAGTCAGCCTAATATTATGTTTTCGAATAGCTAATAGTCCACAACAATTCATTATAATCTTGAAAACCCCACAATATAGGAACTTAAATTGATAAATCACAGTGGAAGCACAACAATTTGGAAAACCTGAAATAACCATAAAGTGCGTCTCCAAAATGATGTACACAAGCCCATAATAAACATATAACTCATACAACCCAATCCACAGGGGTCCTTCCAATATCACATTCAGTTTCCCCAAAACAAACTAATTAGTCATATAAACAAGATAGGCGGTCTCTGAAGAATTTCTTTCTACTTCACTCTTACTGTATGTTTCCAGGGCATAGTATCAAAACTTGTAAACTCGTTCTCTCTCATTAAATTTTGTGATGTTAGCGAAGTCTTGTTAGAAACTTAGTTCACCCCTTGAATGTGGCGAAGATAGGCTGATTTTTTTCCCTTTTTGCAAATAAGATAGTCTCATTTTGAACATGAAAAGCAAGTCTGAATTTGAAGGGGTTTTGCTTTGTTATCAAAAGGATTCGGCACACAAAATCGTTTTTTGAAGTGAAAATAAGATAGTCTGCTATGTGCTTTTGGAAGAAACATTTATAAACATCTTTGAAGAGAGATGACAACTTTTGATATGACCAATCCTTTTAGTTCCATCAACTTCTATGGTTTTTTTTATTATTATTATCATTTTATTTTATTTTATCACATGAACAATATTTTTTCTTTTATATCAATATATATGTGGTTTAATTGAGCACACCCCAATTAATTTGGGACTAAGGCTATGTTGTTGTATCAATACATATGGGGTTGCTTTTTGACACAAAAGGGGACTCTCAGAAGACACAGGGTTGCATCTGGGACTGACCCAATTTGCACCGCCACTTAGACGTAGATGAGAATTTTAAGCAAGGACAATATGCATATCAAGCATCTTGAAGAAAATTGTGTAGCAGATAAAATAGCAGGACAATTGTGGTCAAATAATCTGAAAAGCAAACAACTTATTTAAGAAAAACAGGAAAGAGTACGTATCGCCTAATTTAATCTTGTAGGGCACAGACTCCCTCTGCTCCAAACCAATCACTAGTTCTGATTTTGCAACTTCAACAGTGCCTCCGAATGATCTCTCCTCAACTGCAAAACAGCAAATTCAAATACAGTTTGAAAACTCGTAGAAAAAAAATACCGAAAACAACTCGAGTGGGGCGTTTCTAGGGTTTTTACCTGAAAGATCCGTCTTCTAGGAGACAAACCTCAGCATCCCATCAATCGAACTGAATTTGATACAATACAGTCTTCAAAGAGATTACATGTAACGACCCAAAACATTAACACCCGTAGTACGGGTAATATAGTAATTTCACAAACCACACATTAAATTGGTCCTCTTATATAAATCATATTTGATTCAAAAATCAAACCACGTTAAAGAGAAAAGGAGAAGAGACTTATTTGGAAATCGTGGTGGGCGAAGCTAAGGAGACATCTGTTGAAGGCAATCTACCCTCTACACCCTTTATTTCCTTTTCTAAACAAATTTGCAAGCTTGTGTTTACTTCAACAATGGTGGAAAACCATTTTCTTTTTCTTATTTTGGTGAAAGTTTGTGCCGAAGTGTTGGTGGCACCCGCGAGGGGAGCGGCGGTGACCTCACTATCACCGCCGGTAAAAGGGTGGCGGTGGCCTTAATGGCACCGCCTCGGGCAAGAGGGTGGGGCACCTCAACCCAATAAAAATCAAAGGGAGGGTGGCAATTGGTTCACCTCCATGATCCTGTACGCGTCGTTGCCGGTAGAGACATCCCTAGCAGCCGCCAGGGGCGTCCCGGCGCCACCCTCGGGCGGACCGCCCGGAGGAGGGTGGCGCCTCTCGGCAACGCATGTCCCTGCCCAACGCACTAGGGACTTGTTTGGCCCCTGGACATTAAACCAGGGGCCAAACACCCCTGGACCGGTCAACACTAAATAAAAAACAATATATATTATAAATAAACAAATATATAAATACATATATAATAAAAATAAAAGCAAATCTTTGCTTTCAAACGGGACACTGCCGCGTCTTCGAGGGAGATCGACCGGGTCCCACCTCTCGACCCTCGCACAGGGCGACGGGGAACCCGCGAGACCCACACTAGTGGAACCCAAAGTAAATTTAATGGCAAATTAAAATTTAAAATGTGACTTGTCGTTGATGTGACGTGTATTAAATTTTATAGATTCGCGAAACGGTCCATATGAAACCTCGTGAGCGCAAGGATCGAGAATGAAAATCGCAGCAAATCGAGGTAAGTGGGGAGTTTCGCTCAAGTATCAAATATGACATGTTATTAGATAATTAAGATTCATGATTTGAACTCAAAACTTAGGAATTGGTTGCATTATGCTATTGACTTTATTTACTTATCTATGGTTGTATATGTGTTGCACAAAAAAAATTGAGATTACCTTCTCCTGGACAAGGAGATGGAATTACCTACTCCTGGGTAAGGAGTTGGATGACCCTTTCCTGGGTAAGGAGTTGGGATTACCCCTCCTGGCTAAAGAGATGGGGTTAAATTATTAAGGACATGAGCGGAGTAAACTTCTCATGAAAACTCTAAGTGATCTTGGTGCACATATCGGCGACGGCTTGGACAAACTTACTATTGGTTTGATGAGACCATTGAGGGGACACAACAACTACTGTGTTCACTAGTGATCTTCATCACCTCTAGAGTAGGGGAATCGGTCACCTGAATCAAGTCAATAACTAGTATGCATTGAATGGAACAATGACTTATAATTATTATTATTCTTTATGGTATATTTCTTGTGGGCCCCTATGCATGAATGCTTCAATTTCATTTATGATTTTCAAACCTCTTGCTATTATGGTTTAATGTATCTTGGAACTCGTCTTAAATGAATAGAATAAATGGTTTACATTTAATTATAGATATGAATCTTATTTCCATGCTTTCTCCTATATAGTTAATTATTTGATTTCATCTCCATGTTAGATCTTGCATTTTTATTAAGTAGTACTTGTACGTTTGATATTTGAGCGGAGTTTGCATATAATTATATTCCATCTGAGACGACTCGTAGGAGACGATTCATCGATGGATTGAGGAGAGACATACGTGCCATGGTGGCAGTATCGGGATCAGAGACATACCGGCAGGCTTATCATCGGGCACTCGAGTGTGAGTCAGCGCTTTGTGAGGATGGTATGCAGTTTTAGGGAGGGTTCGATCGATATAGTCAAGGCAAATGCAGTTTCGACACTTATCAAAAAAGTAATGGAGGAAATTTCAAGCACAGATATGGAGGATCATCGGGTGGTCATGCAACCTATGGTGCAGCTTTTGGGACCCCCACGCATTCACGTGTCCCTGCGCCTTCGGCTACTCAGAGTGACATTTAGGCCACCACGTCTATTGCAGTAGCCGCCGCAAAGCGAGGGCAGGGGGCTGAGACCGAGTGCCTCCGCGAGTGTTGCACAACCACCTCTGAATTACCAGAAGTCGCATATAATATGTTTCCAGTGTAGAAAAGCAGGACATTATAAGAGCAGATGCTCCAACCCACCACCATCAGAGAGGAGTGTAGCTCTAGATGCCCGATGAGGAGTCCATGTAGTAGCAGAACATGACCAGGAGACCCCGCGACGAGTAGTTGCAGGTACGGGCTCCGATTTTGGTAATAAAACCAACATGCATTAGTTAATTTGAAATCCATCATTTTACTGTTATTGGGAAACCAAAATTTGGTACATTAGAGTCGGAAAGGCCAAAACAAAAATCGACAAAAAAATAAATAATAAATAAACAAAATAATACTATCATTGATGGAATTGTATGATCACATAGATATATGGTAGAATACCAAAATTGGGGATTCCCCAAACTAGAAATACGTTAAAAATAAACATTAAGTGCATGACGTATCGATATAAGTAGATCTATTGATTTTGATTTAAAAGATATACACATCATGGAGGGTGGCGTATGTATCGAGGATAACCAAGTTACTAAAATTGGGGATACCAAAACGTTACACCTTCTTTCTAAATAAGTGTGGTTTACTTGAATGTACTACAAAATATAAATGAACCTAGTTAGTATGACTTGGAGAGCATACCTTATAGCTAGTAATATGAGTCAAATGATAATGAACTCAATGATAGACATATTACAAAAATTGAGGATATCCAGCTAAAAATATAGTCTTGGTATGATTGTATGATGTTAGACATGAGGATTGACAACCGTCAGGTCATATGGAACCTAATCCGGTTCATAAAGGGACAGTTGAACAAAATAAATAAAGTCGAGAAATAAATAATGTAACTACTACCACTTAATCTAAGTCATGATGACATAATCCTTAAAATTGGGGGATCCTAATATATGATCGATTTTTGAAAATGAAGAATAAGTTAATAGATGGTATAATGGATTGCGAATCTAAAAGAGACAATGAACACTACGATAGCCTTTCGTAGCCATCAGACTTACAAAGGGAGTAACTCACTCGAAAACCCAAATTTTTAATGATATTGATAACATCCCGAGAAATCTTGAAAATCGATGGAAGTAAGTGACTTGAGATTTCTCGATAGGAGTGGCAGTTACTTTCAAACATAACATATAAAAGTTAAGACACTTTATTTCTCAGTGAGAGAAAATTTTAAACAAGTTGTAAGAGTTAAGAGTTAGCTCAGAAAAGTGACAAGAGGCACTTGTTCACTAGAATGTAAACATGACCAAGCCAATTGAATTTAAAAGGCTCGTCCAAGATCGTGAGAGTTGACTCAAAATATAAGACCTACAACAATAAATGCTATAAATGTACGTTAATATTGATGTTAAGGTATTATTCCCGAAAGGAATACTTGATATGCTAATTTGTAGACTCCACAGATAAGTCGCAAGGACATGAAAAGTCGTTCATTGATATGTAACTGAGATGGTGCTATAGTTGGGGTGCTGGTGCTCATACTATAATTGGTAGCTATCCTCGTTCCTATTGCCAATTGGCAGTATGGTTTTGTTGCCGGATATGCATTGATCTTTATGACACAGATAGGCACCAAATCACATCTCAGTAGATTTTTTTCTACTTTCTGGTTGAACGATTTAAGTGTCCATTGTGATTTAAGTGGAGCGTACAAGGGAATACCCAGATACGCGTGATAATATGAAGACTTGGCGGGTAGCTAAAGTTTAATAACTATATTGAGACCTATATGAAGCAAGCCTTGTGAATTTCGCCCTGTAAGACATAACATAAGAATGTTGGGATGATGGAGTCGTGGGTAAATCTTATTTCACGCGAGGTCAAACTGGGATGATGGAGTCGTGGGTAAATTTTATTTCACGCGAGGTCAAACAGATTTCGTTGGCGCGGATTTGAATTAGTTCAAAAAAAAATCGTAAAAGAAATAGTTACGAATGGACACGTCAGGCTATGGGTGTACTTTACTTTTACTTTCAAGGACGAAATTTCTTAAAATTAGGGATATTATAACGACCCAAAACATTAAACACCCGTCCTAGGGAAAATATAGTAATTTCACAAACCCTACATTAAATTGGTTCCACTATATAAATCAAATTGTAAACCTTAGCCCCTATTTGATTCAAAAACCAAACCACGTTAAAAAGAAAAGGAGAGGAGACTTGTTTGGAAATCGTGGTGGGCGAAGCCAAGAAGACATCTGTTGAAGGTAATTAACCGTCTACACCCTTTCTATCCTTGTTTAAACAAATTTGCAAGCTTGTGTTTACTTCAACAATAGTGGAAAACCTTTTTTTTTTCTTCTTTTGGTGAAAGTTTATGGCGAAGTGTTGACGACACCCCCGAGGGGAGCGGCGCTGACCTCACTACCACTGCCGGTAAAAGGGTGGCAGCGGCCTCATTGGTGCCACCGCCAGCAAGAGGGTGGGGCACCACTATGCTGCCCACCAACCCAATAAAAATCAAAGGGAGGGTGGCAATTGATCCACCCCCATGATCGTGTGCGCGCAGCTGCCGGTAGAGACATCCCCAGAAGCTGCCAGGGGCGGTGGGCGGCCCGGAGGAGGGCGGCGCCCTCGCCCAACGCACCAGGGGCTTGTTTGGCCCCTGGACATTAAACCAGAGGCCAAAAACCCCTGGACCGGTCAACACTAATTAAAAAATAATAAAATAAATAAATAAACAAATATATATACATATATAATAAAAATAAAAGCAAATCTTTGCTTTCAACGGGGCACTACCACGTCCCCGAGGAGATCGACCAGGTCCCACCCCTCGACCTTCGCACAGGGTGACGAGGGACCCGCGGACCTACACTACACTAGTGGAACCCAAAGTAAATTTAATGGCAAATTAAAATTTAAAATGTGATTTGTCGTTACGTGACGTGTATTAAATTTTTATAGATTCGCGAAACGGTCCATATAGAACCTCGTGCGCGCAAGGATCGGGAATGAAAATCGCGGCAAATCGAGGTAAGTGGGAGCTTCACTCAAATATCAAATATGGCATGCTATTAGATAATTAAGATTCATGATTTGAACTCAAGACTTGAGAATGGGCTACATTATGTTATTGACTTGATTTACTTATCAATGGTTGTATATGTGTTGCACCAAAAAAATCGGGATTACCTTCTCATGGGCAAGGAGATGGAATTAACTACTCCTAGGTAAGGAGTTGGATGAACCTCTTCTTGGTAAGGAGTTGGGATTATCCTTCATGGCTAAGGAGATGGAGTAAAATTATTAAGGACATGAGCGGTAGTAAATTTCTCATGAAAACTTTAAGTGATCTTGGTGCACATATCTGCGACGACTTGGACAAACTTACTATTGGTTTGATGGGACCATTGAGGGGACACAACAACTATTGTGTTCACTAGTGATCTTCATCACCTTGAGAGTAGGGGAATCGGACATCTGAATCAAGTCAATAACTAGTATGCATTGAATGGAACAACGACTTATAATTATTATTATTTTTTATGGTATATCTCTTGTGGGCCCCTATGCATGAATGCTTCAATTTCATTTATGATTTTCAAACCTCTTGCTATTATGGTTTAATGCATCTTGGAACTTGTCTTAAATGAATAGAATGAATGGTTTACATTTAATTATAGATATGAATCTTATTTCCATGCTTTCTACTATATACTTGATGATTTGATTTCAATTCCATGTTAGATCTTGCTTTTTTATTAAGTAGTACTCGCATGTTTGATATTTGAGCGGGGTTTTCCTCTCATTGAGCTTTGTTGGTTCTTTAGCTCACCTAACTTACTCTTCAGGTACATCCACATCCGCATTAGCTCGTGACAAAGGAAATGCGCCCACTTGAAGTCTTTCCTTGCTTTGTGAGAAATTGCATGTATCTATTACCTATTTATTTGATTTTGAGAACAATAAATTTAGGTTGTAACTTTAGGTAGATTAATTGGGTAGTTTAGAACCATTCTTTTCTATTTTGGATTATTATGAGAGCTTGATGATTTATTTGGAAACTTTTAGGGATGATTGATATTATTCAAATTTTTGGATACTTATTAGATGATTTATGAAATTCTAGTTTTGATTTCACATCCGCATTTATTACCCTATATGGTTACTAGGTTGTTCCGTAGGTTGAATTAGGCGTGCCAGACTATTATTTGGGTCTGGTTCAGATATCGAGCTTGAATAATGATTTGGGCGGGTGACCCGACCCTAGTTCAGGTGAGGTCATTTCATTACACATATGGATGCATTAAAATACTTTAGGAATAACAAAATATGAAAATTGGAACAGCTTGAATTATGATTATCGTGATTCATGCCTAAACAAGTACTTTTTAGTTTGAGATTGAAACTTCGTTGAAGTTAATCTTTTGTTAAGGTATTCAAGAACAATTGAAAGTAAATTTTCACAATATCTTCTTTAAGTAAAACAATTTCTCAATAGAGCTGGATCAAAGTCGTGAGGTGCATCACTATGCCAATTCAGAACCTCACTATGCCAATTGGGTTCTTATAAGCATGGGGATGATCAAACTGTTTGTCCAAACAAATGGTAGTCTTGTAAACCATATGCAAACATTATGTCCCCTCCACAATAAACCGAGGGCACCAGAATGAACTGAAGCCAAAACAGTCCACCGAATCCTAAAACTCACGCCATTATCTTTGCAGACCGCAAGTAAAGGTTGTCCACGTATCCAATGTGGCAGGGAAGATCGCATCTGTTTTGGGGTCGTCAAAGATGATGAGACACCCAGCACCCTGATCTAGCGTGCCGGCAAACTTTTTGTCCAAAATCATCTGAGAAAGCTTCTTTTCCACATGATCAATTGGCAGTTCAATAAGCTCTGCAACATGAGCAATCTCCACTCTCGAGAAATGTTCAATTAACCTACAAAGGTTATGTTCCAAAAGAGTGTCGTATAGGGATGAGAGGTGTCGGTGGACAATCGGGTCTTCCTCCAACTGCGCCTTGTAGTTGGTAAGGGTCGTCTCAAAAACTTCAAAGACCTCTTTGAATGAGCATCGACAACAACATTCATTGCATCCAGTTCTGGACCCATGTAATTCAAACCCGCTTTTGAAGCAATAATTCCAGCAACATCATCAGCTTGGCTCACCATGGTCTTACACAGCAACATGTATTTGAGACTGAAGACAGCCCAGGGATCTTCAAGTGCATTGACTGCTTTAAATGCCTCAAAGAAATAGCTATACGCCGTCTTGTAGTCCTTCTCCTCGGCATGGAGAATCCCGCTTTGCAAATCTATGGTGCCTTGCAAGGCCGGTGGCACATATATGGCATTTGTTGCGGTTCTTGCCGTAGTGAGTGCAGCTTTCGCCCTGGGCAGGATGTTAGTATTAGATCTATGATTTCTAATCATATATGTTAAGGAAACTGGTATGTTAAGGAAACTACCAGTTATGGCAACTCAATAATATATTTAGCAGTTAAGGAAAGTAGTATCTCGTGTAATTAATAGTTTCCATTTGTGATTGCACTTTCCTTTTGTATTCTACGCCTTGTACGTGTATATATAGATTACCTTGTACACAAGATCAAACACAATAAACATATTCCATTCAGAAATTAACATGGTATCAGAGACCTAATTGTGGGTTTCTCTGGTTGTGCAAAACGCAACTCTGTCCTCTCTGGTTGTACGAGACACTACTATGACCTCTCCGGTTGTGCGAGACACAACGCTGCCAAGCCCTTACACACCCGACGGAGAACATCGCGGTCTCCATCTGTCCTACCGTCACCAGTTCTTCTCCACATCATCACCAGTTCTGCATCATCGCGGTCTGCATCTCTGTCCGTCACCGTCGCCTGAATACGCCGCTGCTGCTACACGTCGCCAGCTTCGCGCCGGCCACCGTATCACCGCCGCATCTGCCGCTCCGCCGTCTCTGGTCCACCACTGCCTCGCCGCTGCTCGACTTGTTGCCACTGCTGCATCCCGATCTCCAGCCGAGTTTTCATCCCGATCTCATCCCCGCCGAGCCTCCCGATCTCCAGCCGCATCACCGTCCTTGGTCCTACGCTGCACTTCGGATCCGCTGCATCCCGATCTCTAAATTTCCCACACGCTTCTGCATACCGCAATCGGGGCGAACAAATCCGTGCCGCCACTGCACGCCGCATCCGCGTCACTGCTACCGCACCCACCGCTCCCGCCGCTGCCGCCGCAACTGCCACTACCGCCGTCCTGGAGACGTTGGTCGGAGACGCCCCAGTTCCGAATCCGCGCCTCTGCCGCCGTATTCGATGGAGAAAAGTGACGCCTCACAACCCATTTCTATAATTCTTGATGGTTCAAACTGCACGCTTTGGTCCCAACGAATTAAAAGGTTTCTGATCGGTCGAAAACTCTGGCGACTCGTTACGGGAGACAACCCCAAACCAGAAAAGGATGCCACGGAGACACAAGTCAAATTTCTTGACCGACTTGACGATTGGGACAGTAAGAATCATGAGATCATCACCTGGTTTTGTAACACATCTACTTCCTCTATCCATATTCAGTTTGTTGATTTTGAGACAGCTAAAGAAATTTGGGATTTTTTAGCCGTTAGATATAAAACGTCTGGTTTGGCACAATATTATCAACTGTTCACCACCTTGAACAGTTTGAAACAAGAAGCTGGTCAGTCCGTCAATGAATTTTTGGCACTCATTCAGCCAATCTGGAACCAGTTGCAACAAGCTGAAATTAGCAAAGACCACCTTCATCTCATTCAAGTCCTCATGGCACTTCGTCCTGAATATGAATCAGTCCGAGCGGCCCTCCTGCATCGTGATCCCCTGTCTTCTTTTGATGCAGCTGTAAAAGAAATTTTGTTTGAAGAAACTCGACTTGGCCTGGTCAACTCCACCCCTGCATCAGAGGTGGCTCTAGCAACCACTCCATCATGGTCAAAGTCTATCGTTCCTTATTGTAAGAACTGTAAAAGAATAGGTCATTCATTCGTTACCTGTCCTACAGTTGAATGTCGCTATTGTCATGAGCGCGGTCATATCCTACCGAACTGTCCAACCCGACGACCTCGCTCTAAAAGCGCATTTAAGTCTTCATCTACTGCTACAGCAAGTCCTTCGATTGTTGTTGCTGCCTCTGATGGGTCACACACTTCTCTGATGTTTTCTATGAGTGATTTGGAGGCAATCATCAAACAGGTGATACCTTTTCAACCCACTGCCCTATCCGTCACCTCAGGTAACCATTGGTTCTTTGATTCGGGGTGTTGTAACCACATGACACCAAATTTGTCTCTTCTTTCGACTAGTAGCCCCTCGTATCATTCTTCAAGCATTCGAACTGCAAATGGTAGCTCCATGTCTATCACCCATTCAGGATCAGTATCCAACCCCAGTTTAACTCTCCTTGACACCCACTATGTTCCTGACCTTACTCTAAATTTGATTTTCGTTGGTCAATTATGTGAGCAACTGGTTATCAGGTACATGACATTCAGACGGGTCAGATTCTGGGAACGGGAATCAAAGTAGGACGATTATTTGAGCTCACGTCACTTCACTTACCTGTAGTCAAGCAGATTTATGCGGTAGTTTCCACTCCCTCAGTCTATCAGTGGCACCTTCGCCTTGGCCATACATCAGCCAGTAAACTCCGTACTCTTGTCTCCAGTGGGTCATTGGGTATTTCTAAATTTGAGTCTTTTGATTGTGTGCATTGTCAATTAGCAAAACAACCTGCTTCTTCCTTCAGTCTTAATGAATCCATCAATAATACTCCGTTTGGGTTAGTTCATTCTGATGTTTGGGGTCCTGCACCTACTTCCACTGTGAATGGTTATCGATATTTTGTACTGTTCATTGATGATTATTCCAGATTCACTTGGATATATTTTCTAAAGCATCGATCTGAAATATCTCAAACATATATTGAGTTTGCTAATATGATCAAAACTCAATTTGCACGCACAATCAAAATTCTTCGTACTGACAATGCTTTAGAATACCGTGATTCTATGCTTCTTCAGTTTCTTAAACATCAAGGTACTATTGTTCAACGTTCCTGCCCGTATACCTCTCAACAAAATGGTCGAGCTGAAAGAAAACATCGACATATCCTAGATTCTGTCCGAGCCCAACTTCTCTCTGCATCTTGTCCTGAAAAGTTTTGGGGTGAAGCTGTTTTAACTTGTGTCTTTACCATTAATCGACTTCCTACACAAGTGTTAAAGAACATCTCTCCTTTTGAACGATTATATGGTACACCACCAGACTATTCTCATCTTCGGGTATTTGGTTGTGCATGTTTTGTTCTTCTTAACCCTCCTGAACATACCAAACTTGAACCGCGTGCTCGTTTGTGTTGTTTCCTCGGGTATGGAATTGAACATAAGGGCTATAGGTGTTGGGATCCTCTTTCTAGGAGATTACGCATCTCCACACATGTCACTTTTTGGGAAAATACCATGTTCTCTACCATATCCAAATTCGATAGTTTACTATCCTGTCCTCAACCATTTTTCACTAACCACTCTATCGAGCTTTTCCCATCTCCTGCTGCAGGTACGTCAGATGAGCTCAATGATGGTGATCTCGTTCCCGCACCCGTCATCGAAGAATTTGTCCCCTCTGATACTCCTGTTCCTGCTCTTGTCCCACCTCGCCGGTCTGAACGGGTATCTGAACCTCCTCCTTACCTCAAAGATTATCATTATTTTTCTGCTATTTCTTCTTTACATGAGCCCTCCTCCTATCGAGAGGCTAGCTCTGATCCCTTGTAGCAGCAAGCAACGGCAGAAGAACTGAGTGCACTAGAGAAGACTCATACTTGGGACTTAGTGGAGCTACCCTCTGACAAAACTCCGATTGGATGCAAGTGGATTTACAAGATAAAAACTCGCTCTGATGGCTCTATTGACCGGTATAAGGCTCGTCTGGTTGCTAAAGGTTACTCACAAGAATATGGTATTGACTATGAAGAAACGTTTGCCCTTGTAGCCCGCCTGACCTCTGTTCGAAGTTTACTTGTTGTAACAACTGTTCGACATTGGCCTTTGTTTCAAATGGATGTTAAAAATGCCTTTTAGAACGGTGATCTTGAAGAAGAGGTTTATATGTGTCCACCTCCTGGCTATTCTCATCCTCCAAAACAAGTTTGCCTTCTCCGTCGCGCATTATATGGGCTTAAACAGGCTCCCCGTGCCTGGTTTGCCAAGTTCAGTTCCATTATTACACAGTTTGGCTTTCAGTCGAGTCCTCATGATTCTGCCTTGTTTATCCGACGAACTGACAGAGGCATGGTTCTTTTCCTACTTTATGTCGATGACATGATCATCACCGGGGATGACTCAACTGGGATTTTTGACTTACATCAATATCTCAAAAGCCACTTTGAGACGAAAGACTTGGGTAATTTGAGCTATTTTCTCGGTCTTGAAGTCAATTCTACTTCTGATGGATATTATCTTTCACAAGCAAAATATGCCTCTGATTTGCTCTCTCGTTCTGTCATCACTGATACTGATATTGCATCCACCCCATTAGACACGAATGTCAAGCTGACTCCGTCATATGGTACACTTCTTTCAGATCCTACCTTATATCGTCAGCTTGTGGGGAGTTTGGTTTATCTTACTGTTAGTCTTCCGGACATTGCTTACGCGGTGCATGTTGTCAGTCAGTTCATGTCCGCCCCTCGTATTGCTCACTTCACTGATGTTCTCCGCATCCTTCGATACGTGAAAGGTACTTTATTTCATGACCTCCACTTCTCTGACAACTCTCCATTGGTATTATCGGGTTACTCCGATGCAGATTGGGCGGGTGATCCTACCGACCGGCGTTCCACTACTGGTTATTGTTTCTTCTTGGGCAACTCGTTAATATCCTGGCGAAGCAAGAAACAAACAATAACATCTCGCTCTAGCATCGAATCTGACTATCGGGCTCTCGCTGACGCTACCTCTGAATTACTTTGGCTTCGATGGTTACTTGAAGATATGGGGGTTACACATGATTCTGTTACCATCCTGCATTGTGACAATCAAAGTGCGATCCAAATTGCACACAATGATGTTTTTCATGAGAGAACAAAGCATATTGAGAATGATTGTCACTTCATCTGTCAGCATCTGATTCGGGGCACTCTTCAGCTTTCCTTTGTTTCCTCCTCCAATCAGACGGCTGATATCTTTACTAAAGCTCATCTTCCGGATCGCTTTCATGCCTTGGTAGACAAACTCAAGTTGATTTCTACGAATCCATCTTGAGTTTGAGGGAGGGTGTTAAGGAAACTGGTATGTTAAGGAAACTACCAGTTATGGCAACTCAATAATATATTCAGAAGTTAAGGAAACTAGTATCTCGTGTAATTAATAGTTTTCATTTATGATTGCACTTTCCTTTTGTATTCTACGCCTTGTACGTGTATATATAGATTACCTTGTACACAAGATCAAACACAATAAACATATTCCATTCAGAAATTAACAATATATATAATCTATCATAAATCTCATAACAAACATAAAGCCACACAGATTCAAGATGGTGAATATAAAGCGGAAGCGTACCTGAATTTTCCATTGGAGACGCAATGATAGAGTCGGATCAAGTTTTCCAATTGTAGTTCTATCCTAACAGTTCTCTTAACGGGGATAGAGAAACACACAATGAACTACAAATTGAGGACCATAACCCAATAAATGACTGGCTTGGCTGTTATTGAGTGATATGTCAACTCGGCCCCTCATTGAGTTGCACATCGATACAATATATACACTAACATTGTTTCATAACCATAATTATGTCCATTAGCCAATAACATTATACATTAGTAGATCACTTTAATTTAGGCTAATTCAAATAATGGTGTGACACATTGTACATTACATGTGTGCACCAATATGTTATTAAATTTTTTTAACACACGTTTCTCAAGGAGAAATATAGCTTGCTCTCTAACAAATCAATGTCGACAAGAAGAACCTTGTCATCCAATCTCCAAACCTCCTTGACTAAGCCCGAAAGAAGAGTCAGCGCATCCGACTACTCCTGATTTTCTATCAAAAGAGCAGCAAGCCTCGCCTCAACCCGCTGCCTAAGAAACGTCCTTTTCTCGGCGTAGATTTCACTGCACCATTTCCTTGCAGAGGGATATCTGAATCTGAGAAGTCCCAGGAATCTTTGCCACTTGATCAATAATCCCTCGAATAATTTTGGCGGTCTTCGCCTTGGGGATCAGGTAAAATAAAGGCCTCAACTGAGTCAAAAGGTTTCGTAGATCCTCGGCTCTCTTCTCCTGTCTCAGAAGATCTGAAAGATTAGTGATTGCTTGTTCTTTCGCGTGAAGGGCTTCAGGAGAAGGTGAAGGATTCTCTAATATGCGGTAGAGAATGGCGATGGCCTCTGCGGGTTCCTTCACTTCCAATACCTGCACCATTGAATCCGTCGTCGCTGGGAGGTACCAAGAAGACATGATAACAGCTAGCTACAAACACCTTTTTCCTTCTTGCCCAAAAATATCAATAGAGTTTCATTCACTATCAAGCAATAATGATGGGACTCAGTATCACAACAAAGATTTATATTATACATATAAGAAATGACATGAGCTTATGATTTAGACAATGCAGATTAAAATCGGTGACGATCAAAGACTAACACAATCAGTGGTGCCTCCACTAGGCAATTTGCAACTGAATTACAAAGCTATTAATTAACTCGATCTATGTAGAATATTATAACGGTACATAGCCGGTCCTAAGCCCTGAAAAATGGGGAAGGTTGCAGTAGGTTGACAGCTAGCATAAAATTTTTTCACTTTTAATGAAATGGATCAAACATGTATCATCAATTGCACTAAATAGAGCATAATGGAAGAGTTTGATCCATGTAGCCGACCCCAACTAATTTGAGATTGAGGTTGTCTTGTTGTTGTATGTACCAAGCACCTTTATTTATCCAAAGGAGGACTCAAAGGGATGTTCTACATAAAAATTACTAGCTAATTTCATCTCATTTCAATAAAAAAACTCTTTATTTTTTTTTTTTTTTTTTGAGAATCGATCACCCGACCTCACAGAAGTGGGAGGATGTCTTTTTCACCGCGCTACAAGCGTGGTTGGCCAATAAATAAAATATTAAAACTGCGAAATATAACGAGAATCAAAATTATAGCAATTGAATATCAGTAACTGAAGGGGTATTAAAATAGAGAAATATGTGGAATTTGTTAAAACCAAGATCCAAAAACAACAAATAAGAAACAATCAGATTAGTGCCTTGGTCAAGTAAATCCAAACTTACAAAGCAAAAAATCACCTAAAACTGCAAAATCAAAACGAGGACTCATAGATTCAGTCTTGCCAGAGAAAGGACGGGGATAGAGGTGTGAGAGTGAGAGTAAGAGTAAGAGTGAGAGGGAGAGGGTTATTTTTCGTTGGTCAGGGCACGTTCGATAACTTGGACCGGGGCTTTAGGTATATTTTCTCAATGTACATCGAGATACGTGCTCGCACATCTTAGTGTGAAATATAGGAGATATTGATAACTATGTGGCAAATATATGTACTTAAATATGTTAATGTTCTTTTTTACTATAATTAATTTAAAATAAAAAAAATAAAAATAGATAACTGTAAAAGTAGATTACTTAAAGTTTTCCAAGAAAAATAGATATATAGATAAGTATAAAATGTCCCTATCTTATCCCAAAAAAAAAAAAACCGCCTTCACCAATAAAACCAAATATATTTATAGAAGAGAACGCTAGAAAAATAAATATTAAAGAGAGCACGAGAGAGAGATAACTGATTTTTTTTTTTTTTTATGTTTTTTTTTTTATTATTATTTGGGATTGAAGCTATGTTGTTGTTGTTGTTGTTATGGTTTTTTCTTTGTCAATATTGTTTGTTTATGGTTTGTTTTGAATTTAGGTAACTTGATTTTAGAATTTTGAGCCTTGACGACAACGGATCTAAGAGACTTTAATTTTATATGATCTTGATGATCTGTATATTATAGAAAAGTTAATTATATATAGTATGCAGTTAAAAATTTTGTGTTATAAGAATTTTGATTGTGCTACCTGCCTACCTCGGCTTTCTTTTTAATTTTTTTTTTAAGAATTCTATTCACTTCTTCTTTGTAATGCTCTACAAGTATTGTGTAGTGACCTCAAAGTGTGTCTAGAACTGCGATGTAATTGGTATTACCAAAGGTCTAGCTTTCTTCTTGGTATAATTTTTTGGAAGCAACTTATGTAGATTTCACAACAAATAGTATTATAGATATTCGGGTAATTGTTTTTTTTATTATTATTTTTATGAAAATTTAAAATAATATTTAATTTAAGCCAGTGAAGAATTTCAGAAAAATAATTTAGTTCTTATCAAAACAAAATATTTCAGGTCTACTATGGAAGATAGTTATGCGAGTCCGTCTCTAATCACACATCAACTTTTAAACTATTGACACAATTACCCTTACACCACACGCAACCTCCTCATGCAAACACACACTGCCTCTCCAACCTCTGCAGCAACCACTGTCGTCTATCTGTACTATTAATTATGTGAATCAAAGCAGACTGTGTATGTTTAGGTGCGAAGGTTGCAGTTGTGGTGTAAGGATAATTGGGTCATAAATAAAATATGTGCCTGTGTTTTAAGTGGCGTGTATTAATAATTTAGGGAGTTGAGGAGTGCAAATAGCAAGCCCCTAAAAAATATGTGCATGTATTAAATTATTGCGTGAGTCTATTAATTAATATTTTGGGTATATGGTATATTTTTTGTTGATTCTAATCCCAAAACACAGTTTATTTATTAGAACAGTCTCGGTTTAACAATTTCAAACTACTAAACAAGCATACACGCAAGCAAAAACTTTGGCAAACTAGAGAAGCTTTTTGGTATGTATATTTTTTGATAGGAAATAAACAATTTTTGCACCCACAAAATTTGAACTCATGACCTCTTACTTCAAAAATTTCGTATCAAACCATTGGACCATCTAATTGATTGGTAACTTTTTGGTATGTATGATTTCATCATATAGGGACATATTGCATTATTTTGATAATTCCTGAGAAGCAAAAAAAAAAAAAAAAAGTGCATGGCTGCTCTTAACAAATTCCTTAATTTTAGAAGTGAAGAAGAAAAATTTTAAGGGATATAACTTGCTCTCTATTTTAAGAAAACGAGAGGATTTATCGCATGAGAAAAAAATGGTGTTTAAACAACAATAAGAATGCAAAATCTATGTAAAGATGTAAAGGCACAGGGATTATGGCTCTATGTATCGACTTTTTTTGCAAATTATATAATTTTTTATTTTTATTTTAAAAAGGAGGCGATACTCTGTATATTATATTATATACAAAATAATAGTTACAAAAATGGGATGTACAAGATTGACATAGAAAGAATACGCAAAAATGAGCGTTTCTCTTGAACTATATAATTTGCTTGCAAATTATATAATTTAATACATTACCTTAACATTTCTCATAGTTCTAAGATAAAACTTTTTTTTCGTCAAAAAAAAAGATAATTTTTTTTCCCACTCATTGCCTTCATTTTTGATAATCACTAGAAGGATAATCATAATCAAAAGCATGTTGTTGAAAGACAATTGTGTTGAATACTATGATAAAAGCATGGAAGGTATATGTCGAGAAACAAGTACTTAAGAAATTAGTTTTACACATAATCAATTGCAGGATACTTGGTGGCGAAAATGATGCTGAAGGGCCCATTATATCTTTCGATAATTTCGCTGGAAGAGGACAAGAATATGAAGCTCTTGATCAAGAAGATTAAGCTTGTGGACTCGATGACATGACATACTTGAGAGAGAGAGAAAGAGAGAGTTATGTTTTTTTCCACAAGAATACATGTCGCTGAAACAAATAAAAGATGACTGCTGCAATATGGAATAAGAAATAGCAGTAATAAGAAATTGGAGAAAGATTTATTTGCTTCCGAACTCAACTAAAAAATATAGCATAACATAGCCAATTTATAAGCTAGTAATAATAATTAACTGTCCCTAAAAAAACTGCAACTACTCAAAACAAACTCTTCCTGAATTTACTGCCACAACTTTTAGAATTGATCAAGTCTCCCATAAAATACGAAACTGAATTGACTGAGAACAAAAGATAATAGAACTAACTTTATGTAAGATGCACTAAATTTTTGACACTCCCCCTTAGTGCATGCTTACAATTAACAACCCCAAGTGCAACTTTAAACTCTTCAAACTTAGCCTTTCCCAATGCTTTTGTGAAAATGTCTGCCACTTGGTTATTTGTAGAGATCCCTTGCAGCTCAATTTCTTGACTCGGTACCTTCTCTCGAATGTAGTGATTGGTACAACATACTCAACTTTGCACAACATATCTCCCATCAAACTTCTCAACCATATGCATTCTTGAGCAGCCATAGTTGCTGCCACATATTCTGCTTCAGTGATGGACAAAGAAACTACATTTTGCTTCTTGCTACACCAGGATATCACAGCTAAACCAGTGTTAAAACAATAACCTGAAGTTGAATCTCTATCATTTGCATCTCCTGCCCAATCTGCATCAGTAAAACCCTTTAGCAGAAAATTATCATATTTTTCATACAATAAACCATAATCAAGAGACCCTTTTACATATCACAGAATTCTCTTTACATCATCTAAGTGAGTACTCCTTGGACATTGCATGAATTGTGAGACTACACCAACAGAATAAGAAATTTCTGGTCTTATGATAGTTAAATAAATTAAACTACCAACAAGTTGTCGAAATTTTGTAGCATCCCGCAGTAACGTTCCTTCATCTTTCATCAGCTTGAGATGTGGTTCCATTGGAGTTGTTTTTTCATTTGACTCCCCATGCCAAAACGATGCAAAAGCTCATTCACATATTGTTTTTAGAAATAAAATAACCTTGATTCGGTTTCTCAACTTCTAGTCCAAGAAAACAACCAACTTCCCCCATGTTTTTCATCTCAAAACGAATAGAAAGTTCATTTTTCAGCATTGAGATCTCAACTTCATTATCTCCAGTTATTATCATATCATCCACATACAACGGAACTAGCAAATGCATATGTGAATTTCGTTTGATGAACAAACTAGAATCTGCATCAGATATTTTGAAGCCACAAAGATGAAGTATTGAGCAACTTAACCATACGAAGCACGTGGTGTTTGTTTGAGTCCATATAGCGCCTTCTTTAGCTTACAAACATGGTGAGGAAATTGCTTGGAGACATAACCTTGAGGTTGCTCCTTGAATACTTCACGATCCAACTCCCCGTAAAGAAATGCATTCTTTACATCAAGTTTTATACAATTTCCAATTCTTATGAGTCTGCAGAGAAAAAATAGATCGTAATGTTACCATTTTTGCAACTGGACTGAATGTCTCCTCATAATCCAACCCGTAGCTTTGAGAAAAACGCGAGCAACAAGTCTTGCTTTGCATTTATCAACAGTTCCATCTGATTTTTTCTTCAATCGGTAAACCCATTTGCAAGTAATAGGCTTACAATTTTCTGGTTTTAGAACCAATTCCCATGTCTGATTTTTGTGCAAAGCCTCAATTTCTTCTTGCATGGCAGCTTCCCATGCATAATGGTCTTTAGCTTCATCATAGCTTCTAGGCTCTTCACCAATTGCTCCAATAAAGAAGCACGACATAGTAGTACAATGATTCAGCTGCGCTTCATAATCTTGAAGATAACTTGGTGGTCTTTTCCCCCTTGTGGACTTCCATAGAGCTTGTTGTTCAGCACCAACTAAATTTGAGGTGTTTGAAGTTGATCCTTCATCATTTTGTGATGCCTCCATGCTATTTTCTAAATGCATCTCCAAATGTTCTTGATCCCCATCAAGAATAGCTTCTTGAATTGAAGTAGTCTTTGTAGTGTAAGAGGACACTTCATCAAACACCACACTCTAGAAGTGACATACTTCTTTGTTTCAGGATCCATACACCTCCATCCTTTTCTGCAAGTATCATAGCTAACAAAAATACATTTCTTTGTTTTTGGATCAAGCTTAGTTCGGTTAGATTTTGGAATATGAACATAACAAGTTGAACCAAAAACTCGAAAGTAATTTACATTTGGCTTTTTATCATATAGGAACTCAAAAGGAGACTTCTCTTTACATGGCCAGGGAGGTAAGCGATTATTGACATAGCATGCACATTGAACAGCCTCAACCCATAGCTCTCGAGAGAGACCTTTATCATGCAACCATGATAAACTCATCGAAACAAGATGAGCTAACTTCCTTTCTGAAACGCCATTTTGTTGAGGAGTACTTGGACAAGTCATTTGTCGTGTTATGCCATTTTTTCTGCAGTAGTGGAAGAAATCATGTGACATGTATTCTCCTCCATTGTCACTTCGCAAGCATTTAAGTTTCTTCCCGAATTCTTTCTCTACAACATCCTTGAATCAACAAACTGTGACAATGCTTCACTCTTTTCTTTTAAGAATTTCACCCAAGTGTACCTTGAAAAATCATCTACCAACACCATAACATAGTGATATCCACTATAACTTGATGTTTTTGTTGGACCCATCAAATCTGTATGGACTAACTCAAGCATGGCAGACCTGCGATTTGAAGAATTCATGAAAGGAAGAAGATGTGATTTGCCAAATTGACATCCTTGACAAATTACATCTTCACGGACATTTTGTAGACTTGGTATGTCGTCCACCAATTTCTTAGAGGAAATTTGCTGTAATAGTTGATAGCCTAGATGACCCAACCGAGCATGCCAAACTGTTGCACTCTCCGTTTGACTTGTTTTCTTCGCATAGGTTTCTCCTGCTGACATAACAAACAAGGAACATTTCCTCTCACCAGAGGTAAGAACATCAGCTGATATGGTCTTTATATTATCAAGAACTTTTACATCTTTAGGTCCAAACAAAACATATTTTCCAGAATCTGTAATTTGAGAAACTGAAATTAAGTTTCTTTGCAAACCTGGGACATGAAAGACGTCATTAAGTTGGACTGCATTGTTGTCAAGAACGCCAATCTTCACAACTCCTTCATTTGCTACCGGATTAGCTGAATTGTCAGCTGTAATAATGACACGGTCTCATTTATGTTGACGCACCTTGGAAAGTAGCGAATCATTTTCGGTTACATGATGAGAACAACCTGAATCAATGATCCATTCATCTTTGCAGATTTCTTGATAAAAAATGTTTGAACTTGCGTCGATTTAGGCAACCAACGGTGTTTCCCCATCAATAACTTCAATAGTGAAACACTTGCTCCCATTTCGCTTGTTGTCCCCATCTTCTTTTTCACTAGCAACATTTGCTTTGGAGAGCTTCACTCTACAATTTTTCTTGATGTGCCCAATTTTTCCACATCTGTAGCACTTGATAATGTTCTGATTTTGTGAATTGTCAGCAACTTCTCCACTCTTTGACCCTTCTTTGTTGTTCTTTGGTGAGTATTTCTTATTGTGCGAACCCTGGGAGAAGAGAACAGCCTCCGAGTCAAAATTCTTGGACATTTGCTTTGCCAAAGCTTCTTGATTGGAAAGCAAGCTCTCCAATTCTTCAAACTGAAGGTTGATTTGCCCATCCTTGAGTGGAGGTGACGAATGGAGTGTACTCCTTCTTCAACCCTCGAATGAGAAATCGTCGTAGCCTGGCTTCACTGATCTTCTCATCCGAATCTAGTTCTGAAATCTCAGCACAAATGTTTTTAACTCGTAAGAAATATTCAGAAATAGACATACCTCCTTGTGTTGAAGATGCCAACTCGTTTTCCAGGAATTGCAACCTTGTTGTATTCTTTTTGGAAAATAGCCTCTTAAGTGTTTCCCACACTTCTTTTGGTGAGCTGATATCCCGAACATGATCGATTAATTCTTTGCTAATTGAAGTTCTTAAAGCAAATAGAGCTTTGCCATACTTGATCTTCCATTTCCTGTGTGGTTCAAAATTTTCTGGAGTGTTTGCAGGAATTTCAACATCAGCTCCTGAAACTAACTCCCATAGATCTTGACCTTGAATATATGCCTCCATACACATTCTCCAGTACTTGTAGTTTGTACCTACAAGCTTCTCCACACCATAGTGTGAGTTTGAGTTGTTTCCCCCATTTGCAAGCTCCATTTTTTACACAAATTTCAATCTTCTCCAACAAGACACAAGCTTGATAGACAAGAAAAAAGAAAGAGCAATAAAAGAGCTTCAACTTGTCTCGATACCATGAAACAAATATAAGATGACTGCTGCAATATGGAATAAGAAATAGCAGTAATAAGAAATTGGAGAAAGATTTATTTGCTTATGAACTCAACTAAAATATACAGCATAACATAGCCAATTTATAAGCTAGCAATACTAACTAACTGTCCCTAAAAAAGCTACAACTACTCAAAACAAACTCTTCATGAATTTACTGCCACAACTTTTAGAATTGATCAAGTCTCCCATAAAATACGAAACTGAATTGACTAAGAACAAAAGAGAATAGAACTAACTTTATGTAAGATGCACTAAATTTTTGACAGTCGCTAAACTCGTGAGCTTGATCTTCTTGATCAGTGAAATCATATTAAGATGTAGTAGATCTTTCTGCATCATATTTTCCAACAAGTGTCCTATTATTGATTATTTTAATTTTCTTATTTGCTTCCTCGACACTGTTCCTAGTATTTGTCCATCATAGTATTCAGGCCAATTGTCTTTTAACACCCTACTTTCGATTTAGGCCATCCTTCTCATTGAATCTCAAGAGCCATACTCGATGAGATCGACACCAAGAATATGAAGACAATAAATGCAAGGAAGAAAATATTTTAGGACTATAAAAGAATGTCTATGTACGTAAAAGTTATTAAAATTATGTTATTTGTAAGAAACCAAATTAAGTAAATAAATGATGTTATGCAAATTGTTGAGTTGTTAGTATTGCTTTGAGATAAAGATATATGAATCTCTATGCTCATCAATCGTATCTCAAAGGAGAAGTTGACCTTTAGATGAGAGAAATCGGATGAATTTCTCGATGGCGGGAAATATGACAACCGTTTACTCCCGCCATCTCTCTCGTCCATTTGGGGGCAAAATCATGTTCTCCTATATGATTCCTTCAAATCCAAGAAGATAATTCAATCCACCTCTTAATTGATAAATTAGGTCTGAAACACTACAAAAAAATACACGATTAGCGACAGAAAAACCCATCGCTAATTGATATGGTGGCAGTACATTCGTGCCTCGGGATACATGTCATGCGATATTCAAGTCTAGATAAGACACTATTTATGTTGAGTCAGCCCTAAATAAGTGTGACGGCCCCAACTACTAAACAGGGCACCGCCGCCTAATCCTCGTAACCAAGCCTTAATCTAAATCACTTAAAACTTAATTACATATTAGTCGGCCTTCGTCCCTATTTCCTCAAAATCTCCATGTATTGTTATATTATCACATTGACAGTAATTCAAATGTTAAGCAGGAGCATTGGTAATTCAAATATTAAGCGGAAGCATTAATTCTCCAAAACATTCCTAAGTGTGGAAAACCAGGAAAAGACAGCATCACATGCATGTATAGATATAAAACTATTCACTCAACCCAATGTACAACCCAAAATGACATAATTAATCATAATACAACAAAAGTCGAGACGTACAAAATGAGTGATGATAGTCGCCGAACCGCTTCGAGGAAGTCGCCGATCTTCTCTTTTCCCGATCTCATCTTCGCTCGACGGACCTACACCCACCGTCACAAACTAGATGGTGAGTATAATGATATTTAAGTACTAATCGGAGAATTATATATACCACATTTCCAAAGAAACAAATGGTATATAAAAGCATAAAGGAGCGAAATAAATTGTTGAAACAAGTAATGTAAGTAAATACCACAGATTAAAGATGTAGAGACACACACAGGCTAAGTCGAGATGATCTACGTCCGGTCGGCGGTGAGACCTATCACCTACCTTTTCCCACTACTATATGGAGCTGCGCTCAACATATCTCACATAAAATAGCGGAGCTGCGTTCTACGCTTTACAACATCAATCTCATGTTTGCCGACCACCCCGAGTCCCATACCTCGTGTGCCGCGCAAGTGTAGTTGTGAGTGCCGGAACCCCGGTAGACCCATGTCCCCGTGAACCGCGCATCTCTCGTGCAATGGACACTAGATAATCCCTACTTTATTTTCAAAGATAAATAAATTCCAAAATTCTAGGATACCAAGATAAGGTAGGCTACAAAGCCCAAAGTAAAACGAATACAAAGCCAATTAAATTCAAAGTAGTTCCACTAGCATGCTTTTTATCACTTTTGTTCAATAAAGACATCAAGTGTAGAAATCAGAGGCAATGAAACAATTCACAAGGCATCATGTCACAATATTCATCCATGAATAGATACAAGAACAACATGATGTGCGAGTTCAAATAGCATTGTCTACCAATAGACCAATAAAACAATAAGAGAATGAAATGAAATATAAAATCCTCACAGTTGTACTTACAAGTCACACGCTTGTCCTAGTCTATCCGATCCCTCGATAAGTCGAAGTGCGTGCCCAAATGCCGGAGGTCTCCCTTTAGTTTCCTACCATGGGATAATATAACATTTTAGACAATTTTGTTTTATTTTCAGCCAATTGGCCCATTTTGCGTTTTTCGAGGTAAAACCCCCGTATAATGTTTCGACAGACTTCCAAATTCTTCACTTTTTATGGAAGTCTCGAGTTTCTATTGATTTGGGTCACAAATATATTTTTTCCTATTTTTCTGGAATTTTCCTGAATTTTTTCCATAATTTTCTCTATTTTTTGGAATTTATTTATTAAAAATAAGTTTAATTAATTTAACTAATTAAATATTTATTATTATTATTATTATTATTATTTTTAATTGTAGTGGGTTCGGTTAACCCGACCCGGTCAGCCGGATCCGGGTCGGTATGACCCGTTCCGTCAGTCGAGTCCGTCCGCCGCCCACTCTTCACTCGGGTTTGTTCACTTCCGCCTGGTTTCTTCTTCTTCTCGCGCGAAACGAGTCGATGCTCTGTTTCTTCTTTTTTTTCTCTTGAGGCGTTGGGGTTGGCTCCCAACTCCCACCCCAACCGGTTTTGATGGCGGAGGAGATACCCCCGCCATCTCCCCCACACCTATCTCGCCATGGAGGTCGAACCTCCATGGCTACCAACCGCAACAACAACAACCGCAACACACCAACAACGACAAAGACAAACAACAACGTCAAAGCAACTCAATTCACCTTGCGTTCTCGGCGTCGAGTTGTCTCTCTCTCTCTCTCTCTCTCTCTCTCTCTCTCTCTCTCTCTCTCTCTCTCTCTCCCTGTCTTTCTTCTTCTCGCTCTCTCTTTATTCTTCCTCTCCTCACTGCGTTTTTTTTTCTCTCTCTTCCACCTCACCGAGAGATCAAAAGAGATAGAATGGATAAGGTTGGACTTTTAGGGGTGTATTGAATTATATATATATACATATATATATATATATATATATATATATATATATATATATATGCTTTGGGTGCTTGAATGTGAGCCACTCATTTTATATTATTATTATTTTTTTAAAAAAAATTGATTTAACTAATTACACTTACCCCACGAGTTTAGTGCCTGCCTCGGGCCCACGTCAAGACGCAACACGAGGCGCGTCCCCGCTCGTCTCGGTATCTCGCATACCCGTAAATGACTTAGTAGTCTACACATACACAATACACTAGGCATACAACACAACAAATATAACATTTACCTCGCCACCGTGCCTCGGTAGTGACATGTATCTCGTTGCGGGTCCCACGTCACGGGTCATTTTGTCATGATTAACGAAGTAAACGTGTATTAGTTATTTGGGCCGTGACAATAAGGCAAATAATTTGTGCCACGAGATACAAATTGCATAATTTACGATTATGTCTTATCTTGTTTAGAGTACAACTCATAGTCTAGTATGGATAAGGATGATCCCATAAAATATGGTCGAGATAACAATAATCTAACCAGATTTGATACTGGAGATACATGTTTATCTTGAATCTAAGTGATATAGATAAAAGGGCAACTGGCTCACAAAGGGAGATACGTACAAAATTCCTAAAAAAGATCTCTCTCGAGTATTTTTTCCAGAGGCCCCCACTTTGGGATTTGTTTTGCAGACTATAACAAAGATTGGTTCCATCGCAGGTCATGAGGATTCGCGTCTCTGATATCGAGGTTCAAAGTGTTGATTCCATATCATTGGCACTAGAATGAGGGCACTGCGGTTGTTGCAGAATTTTGGCACATTTGGTTGGAGAGAAACTGACGTATCTTTGAAGAGAGAGAAGGAGCTATGAAGATCTGTGAGCTTGCTAGGATAGTGCAGCATATATGGTGGACTAGGACAAATTCTTTGGCTACACGTGATAAATGGAGAAGGAATTGGAGAAGTATTTGTTGAAGAGAGTTAGTTAATGTTAGGCTTTCCGATTTTGGTTGCTTTTGGTACATATATGTTTTTGTTTTGTCTCGCCTTTTAACCTCTTTGGTGTCTTTGCTTTAATAGTTATCATAGTTTTTGTATTTGTAAAAACTCTAAACTTAAAAGCATGTTTCTTATGAAAAAATGGGAAGCACAGATGGTCGGAGTGCCATTGAGGAAAAAAATAACTGAAGCTTGTTGGTATACTACTACTATATCAACTGTAGAGATTGAGCAAGCTGTTTGATACTTGATGAAGTTTTGACCAATGTTTTAGTGATTGATGAAGTTTTGACCAATATTTATAGGCATCTTTACGGATAGATATTGTTTATTTTCCTTCATGTTTGGTAGATGAGTCAATCTAATTTCTTCACATTTGCCGTAAGCCTTATTTTATGACTTCTTTTTAGCAATCTACTTTGTTCAAATTAATGTTGCAGTGATGCTTGCTTACTTTCTAAAATGGCGTCAGTTTCTTCTTATATATATGGTTATGTTGCTATTAATATTGCTTCTAGAATTATCATTCAAGAATTATATGAACCAGGCTACTTAATAAATTATGCTTAACCATCTACAGCTGCTATAGAACCTTTCATTGGAGAATGCACGTGATTCAATTTTTCTGGTCTACTTCATAAATTATGCTTCTAGAATTACTCTTCATGTGAACTTAATTCATGTAAAATGGGCATTCGCGTGCATTGAACTGTTTTAGATAGTCAGCAACCTTGGCGCGCAAAAGAAATTTGTTGGTTACTTTGGAAATGTTCTCTTCTATTAATTTTGTGAGATTTTGTACTTAATCAAAAGAGAGCTACTGATATTGATATACTAACTTGACAGCACAAGTTTAAGCAATTCAATCAGTTTAATTTATACCAGTACAATCATAAAAACATGTTTTATTGTTGATGTTGTTGCATCACCTTACATGTATCATATTAGACCTTACTCCTGATTAATTCGGCACTTTGCCATGCAACAAGCATGAAGGCCTTATAATTGAGAGTTCTGATCACATCAGTCCCACCCCAAGCAGTCTCAAGCTCTTTAACCACTCCTTCATTAAGCAAGTCCACAGCTTGCTCCTTAGCAGTGCTCATAGCAGACCATGATCTTATTATTCCTAGGCATACTTCAAATGATGCTTATTTCTGCTTCATTTCTTGCATCAACGGCTCCCCTTCCGATCCCAACCCTATGCTTTCGAATGGAAATGGAAGCGTTTTATATTCATCGAGCACGAACTTAATGCCATGATTCCAGTAGGGAAGCCTATTTTCGAAGACTTGCTTCATGGTTAGTTCGAGGGAAGGAGGTGCGTAGTCTATAGTAAAAAACATTTAACTCCACACTGCAATTATGCCACCAGCTGGTTTTCTCAAGAGACATTTGATGACGGAGTAGAAGCGTGGGAGGCCGAACCAATGCACTGCATGCTGTAGCAACCGTCACTAAGTCCACCATTCCTTCGCCTCCGAACATAGCTATGAGTTCGTCGTCGGACATGGAGGGTGGTGTGTGAATGTACTTGACTCTTGGGTGTGGCATGGAGAGACTTATTTGAGGCTCACTCACATCCGTAGCTATCACTTGATCATAAAACTCAGCAACCTGTCAAAAGTATACATTAAAGTCAGTCAATTGTGGAGACTACATGATTAATTCAACCTTAATTTAGCTCTTTAATTCAATGGGAGTTAAACCCACAACCTCCCCCACACCTTGTCTTTTGGCTAGTATTGTCTTGCTTATTTTGACTATTAATTCAACCTATACCCCTTAAAAACAGAAAATTTAATAATTGAGCCCAAATAACATGTAATGTTAGTGTGTGGTGCAATTCTGTAGACTTGGGCAAGATGCTACAAATATTCTATGTAAGTATACTTAGCCTCAGGCCCTCACTAGGAAAAGAGAAAAATTCAAGACTTGTATATTACTATTGGTGTACTTTGGTTAAATAATTATTTAATTATTATTGAAAATGAAACAAAAATAGACTAATTTTGGTGGCTATATATTTAGTTGGTGTACAGGATGTTGTGGTCTGATATTGCTTTACTCAATTATATATAGTTGGTGACTCATCAATCTACTCACCTCTCGCACCAAAAAATCTTTTTCTTTCACCATAACAGCCAAATACATTTTAGAATTTGTTTTGTCAATCTGAGCATCTCCAACCATTACACTAAAATATGACAACTTTTGCACTATTTTGGAGCAACTTTAACACTAAATATTGATCTCTTCTCCAACCCACTAACATTATCTTTTACACTATCATATTTTATATACTATTTTATTAAATTTTAATCAATTTTTAATGTTTAATACTTTTCAAAAATAAAATTGTTGAAAGAGAAACACAAAAAAAAATACTAGAATGACCACAACAATGTCACACTACAAGACACTTGGCTTAAAAGAGTTTTCCATGCGACATCAGCCTGCGTGTTATATATCGAGATCTGTGTATGCCCACATCTCGATGCGTGCACAGATGGCTTTTGTGAACCGATGTGTCTTGCGGTGTGACATGTTGTTGTCATTTTAGCACTTCTTAAAAAGAAATTAGTGCAATAAACTATACCACACTAAATTAGTGTGGTTCTGTAGCTGTGCACTATCCACGTACGATGGTGCACAACAAGATATATCTTTGAGGGTGCATTTGAACACCAACGCCAAAATGGCAAAAAAATTAGTAAATTTATACCAAAAAAGTTGTTTACTAGTCGACCAAATCCCATGTACGTAAACTTATCTATAATAAATATTTTTAAGTTTATGGTAGAATAAATGGCAACAAATTCTATTATATACTTGACAAAACAAATTCTAAAAAAATTATTTTTTTCATTGAGATGTGCATCCAAGGTCTTGGTGTCTATATATGACTATATATCTAAAGAACGTTTTTCGAAAATATCCAACATACTTCGATAATTGTAGTGATGGTAAGAACTTAAAGCTTTTTAGGAATTTTTATTCTGGATAGGGTTATGCAAATATTTGGGGTTCGATAGTACTTGAGCGTGGACTAGCGAGAGTGAAAAACAATGCATAACAAATATTTGGGCGCATCATTTGTCCCATGTTTAGGGGTCCATAGCACCAGAGCAAATGGAGCTTGATAGTGCAAAGCGTCGACTAATGGGAGCCGAATACATGGCAAACCAACAAACAACAACATAGCCTTAGTTTCAAATAATTGGGGTCGACTACATGGATCAAACTCTTTCATTATGCTCGATTTAAGGCAGTGATGTGAAACACACTCTTGCTCATTTCTCACTACACTCGAGCTCTGATGCAGCACGTCGCTAAGTGGGAGAATGCCCAAATGTGTATATGTGTTTGATCCATTTTATGAAGAGTGACAAAAGTTTTACTCTGGTTGTCAACATATCGCTACCCTCTTCCATTTTTCAAGAATGAAAAATGGGTTTAGGGCCTTCCTCCTCCAAGCCCATTTTTCGGGTATGAAAAATAGGTTTGAAACATCTCTTACCCATTTTTCGGCATAGAAAATGGGCGTCAAACTTGGGACCGCCTATGTAGCGCATGTAGTGTTTTACATAATTGGAGAAGAATGCATGATAAAACCAAAAAAGAAAAACTAGGGATTTAGAGCAATTACACCAATAGCAGCTTGGTCGTTGCCCGTGCCAACGTCCCAGGCACGTCCCAGGCAAGGGAGTGGTGAGGAGTGAGATTTGAGAGCAATGAGAACCACTCGCTTGGGTACTTAGGCCTTGCGCTCAAGTACACTTCTGCTTGTTTGTCGAACAATCCAACTCCACCCATTTTCTCCATCTCACTAACAAAAACAAGTAGATCAAGAACTAGTCACCCAAAAAAAAAAAAAAAAAGAAGAACAGGAACAATACCTGTATATATATTTTCAGTTATCTTATCCACACTAGATCTAAGTCTGTCCAAAAATATAAATTAAAGGATTCTAACGATTTGACTTGAGATCTGTCCAAGTTGGTTACTTTTTCGCACCTACTCTGGACATCTAGTTGTTAGAGTCTTTTAGATTAACATCTAGATAAGACACACAAATCACGATACATAATCGAATGATCTCAAGCGACACTGTGTACAGGGGCGAATCCAGGATTTTTGATAACCCTGGGCTATAAGTATTTTTTAAATTATTATTTTTATATATTATTATGTATACTTTAAATAAATTATACCACTATATATATATATATATGCATCCATGACAAACATAAAATTAGCATGGTTATCGCATAAATTAAGCCACAAACTATTAAGCAAAGAAAAAAACATTTGAACACAAACACTTGTAATAGATCAAATCGAAATCAAATCAATAGATAATGAGTTCAACTCAAGTACCTTAAATTAAAAATTGTTGTCTACTTGTCACAAACATGACTCGATCAATGAAAAGTGTATCACCAAAACACAAACAATATATAATCAAATATAAATTATATTGGTGGGTAAAGAATAAAAATAATACTTAAATAATAAATTATATAAAAATCGAATATGAAGAAAAATAACATATTTAAGTTGTGTCATCCTTTGCTTTAAAGAATCGAATTCATCAATTACTTCATCTATATCGATATTTTGTGCGAATTCTCGTTCAATATGAATGATCATAGTATCAGTCAAGAATTCTTCTTCCATTCTATTTCGTAAATCAGTCTTAATACGCTTCATAGCTGAAAATGCTCGCTCTGTTGATGCCGTGGATACAGGTAGAGTCAAAATAAGACGAATCAATCTCTCAACCAAGTTGTAGTGATGCGACTTATTTGTTCGAATTAATATCTCCAATAACTCAGAAGTTGATGACAAATTCTGAAAACACTTGTGGTGAAGTACATCAACCTCATAATGCTCCAATTGACATCTCAAATGATGCATTTCTTGATCACTAAAATCAAAGAAGATAGAACTTTCTTGCAAGAATACATATTTGATCAACATCAAATAATTTGAACTGATCATTTGGTTGTAAAGCACAACTCAACTTAAGGATTTCCAATGCATCATCATTGAATCTGTAATTCAACTCTTCCAATTGATAGTCAATCACTTTAATTGAACATATCAAAGTGGTAATGATGCTCAACTCGTGACGAGACTTTTTCTTGACAAGAACGACCTGTGCCCTCATTGTACCAAGCATTCATATCGGGTGTTTCGATTTCATACCCTATGCAAATCGAATTCACACACATCAAAAGGTGATCAAAGCTTTCATTTCGTAATTTTAGAAGAAGTACTTTTGTTGTGGCAATGAATCTATTGCATTCGAATATCTAGAGTTTTTTCTTGCAAGTTTCGGCAAAGCATATCTCAGTAATTCCCATAATTCTATGCATTACATGCAACATGAATACGAAGTCAAAAGTTTCCATCATCATTAAAACACATTTTGCTTCACCACAAATATCATCGATAGATCCATCACTAACCATTTTTTTAAGCACTTGCATCGTTGCCCAATACATATCAATCACACTTGCAAATAGAAACAAAATGAGAGCTCCACCGTGTTTCTCCTGCTCGTTGTAAACTTCCGATTTGATTAGCTCATTTACCAGTTTCACGTTCACCACTAGCTACTTTACGTGCAATCTCTACAGCTTGAAAGACTTGCAACTCAGTAAGGCGTTTTGGAGAAGAACCTATAAGGTTAACAATAGAAGACAACTTTGAAAATAGTAACCAAATCGACGGTTCCTTTTTAGAAGTTTGCAACTAATGCTAGTTGTAGTCGATGAGCAAAACAATGCACATAATATGCATATGGACAGTCTTTGAGAAATAAAGCTTGCAACCCATTCCATGCCCCACGCATGTTACTAGCACCATCATATCCTTGACCACGCAAGTCATCTATAAGTAAGTTATACCGAGCAAGAGAGTTACATACACTTTTCTTAAGTGTTGAAGCGACGGTGTTTTCGACTTGGACAATATCGAAAAACTCTCTTTAATTGAGTCTTGAGTATCCACGAATCTCGACACAATTGTCATTTCTTATTTGCCTCCTGCATACTTAGCTTCGTCAACTAATAGGCAAAACTTTTTATCTCCAATTTCTTCACGAATTTTTTCTCACCATGTTAGCCATAATATGCAAAATCTCTTTTTGAATATTTGGTGAGGTGTACTTTGCATTCCCTGGAGCATTGTCGAGTATAACGTCCTCAATGTTAACATTTAATCTACCCATAAGCTTCAACATTTCTATGAGATTTCCTCGATTTTCTCGAAGTTGAACATTCACGATGACCTCTAAATGCGCATCCTTGTAAACTAAGCCATCGAACAGCTCACTTGTAACCTTAAGCCGCAACCGATTTTTTCGAACATCCTCTCAAGTTTGTGCATTTATCACCCTCGTCAATGTGTCGAGTAACATTCGACAAATTCTCAACAGATTGTACGAAATTTCTATGCGGCGAATTGATACTTCCCATATGTATCAAGAATGGACAATTAACCCCTTAATTAACTCTCTTCCAATTTTTAAGTCTTCCATTAGTTAATGTGCAAAGTGAGGTGTATTACCATTTTCAAAAAGGTAACACGGAAACAAAATACCGCGTCCTTTGAAGGAGAATACTCCAACCATTGAAATTCTCCAAACCATTTTGGTTGAAAGTTCCGAATATAGTTCGTGGGTATTCGGCAACCTAGGTTGATAAGGGCCCAACTTTATATATGCTCGTCTAATCTCTTTCAAGAGATTCTAAAGGTCTCGTTTCCTCACGAGATGAAGCCTCAACAACTCGATGGAGAAAGATTGCCAACCTTAGATGCCTCCCCACTTGATTTAAAAAAGAAAAAATTGTCTTCGTTCTTTTGTTACCATGACGCTCCATAGAGTTTAGTCCAAAGCTAGTATGCTATCCTTAAAAGAAAAAATTTCTCCTTAAATATTAAAGTCATGAAAACTTTTTTTATTCTCCTAATTCAATCAATGTAAATCGTATATGATCAAAGATATAAAAAAACATGTGAAACATAAAAATAATTGAGACTTGTTGATGATGATTTATTCTTTTTGTGTGATGTGTTATTGCAAATAAGCTATGTTGTCAAAAATATGAAATTTTTGATAACATAGTTATACGATCGATCTCTTTCTTATAAAAAAAAAATACACAACTAACAAAACATCAAAAACCAATAAGTTAAGAAAAATTAAGAACTAGCATACATCTTTGCTCAATGATTTTCACATTAAAAAAATATCCTTTCAAAAAAATACAAACAAAGAAATCTATGAACTAACACACCTCTTTGCTCCTACTATGTAAGAGAACCGTCAATCTATCCTCGTAATATAGTGCAATCTAGTGAAAAAAAATAAATGTAGATTCCACTTGGCAAGCTTCCGAATTCAGATCAGGTTAAATTGAGCTAACTACACTTATACATTTATTTTATGTATATGGACCGGTTAGCACTAATTGCTGTGGAAAATTCCAAAAAACAGCCAATGAGCCAAACAAAGACACTTGTGCCTAGGATTGGCGAATCCGGAAAAACAAGATATACATAACAATAAGACCTCACCGCATAGAAACCATTTTCTCAAATTTCTTATTCATCAAGGCCATTAGAAACCGCTTTTCCATTTCAACCAAAGAATGGTTGCTTTATTTAGCAATGAAATTAATCCCAAAGAGATGGATTGATTTCTTCAAACACAAAAAAGAATAGAGGTAGAAGACACAAGAGAATATAATTTGAAAAGACAATATTGCTCCAAAAAATTCGAAAAATGTAAAGAACTTACGAGTGTGCGAATGCCGCAAATGTGCTTGAGAAAGTGCCGAGAGTTTTTTTTTTTTTTTTTTTTTTGGCCGTACGCGTTTTTTGGTCGTATGTGCCGTTCCTAAATTCTTTTGTTGTCAATTGTAGGGTTTAACCGTTTGAGATATTTTTTGGTTGTGGGCATTGCACATTTTTTGGTTGTGGGCTTAAATACAAGTTTTTTTTTTTTTTTTTTTTTTTTTGGCCTTGCCCTGGTGTAGCCAGGGGCAAGGCCAACGTGCATACGCCCGATCGTATAAAGGCACAAATACTTCATTCAATGTTTGCCTTTTTTTATTGAGGATTGTGGCCAATGTTTCACAATTATTGTCGGCAATGTGAAATTTTTTTTTTACCAAGGTGGGTTTGGCATAATGGCTCGTGTTGCATTTGCCTTAACCAGTCTTGGATTAAGTCCTGAACATGAAGTCTCTTTAAAATTCTTGAAAGAGAGCCTTTGCTGATATTTATAGTCTTACCTGGCTCAAGTCCGAATTAATCCGAGCCCTATAGAATTTGGACACTAAGTGGCTTCAACTAAAAAAGGAAAAAAAATTAACAAACTTTGTTTCATGTTTCGTATTTGAAAACACTTAATTAGCTGCAATTAAAACAGAACCAGCAGCAAAGTAAAATAGAGTAAAAGAGACATAAGATTGGTATCGCAGTTCGGACCTCCGTCCTACGTCTACGGGGCCACGCTCAGGTGTAGAATCCATTGAGAGAAAATGATGTACAGATTTTATGTAAAGTGCCTAACTAGCGATCCCTCATCTAGCTAGTGAATCCCTCACCAAACTTTGCTACACTACTCACTCCCTTACAACCGATCCTACACAATAGTCTCAAGTTTCCCTTGGACAACAACCGAGATCTCCTCGGCTATGTGTTCATAAATCAAAAAGAACAATCTCTCGAAAGCTTTTGTCTCATAGTGATATCGAAAGTTCCAGCATTAGAGATGGAACTGGTGTTGTGATTAAATCAATATGAAGAGAACATATAATGGCTCTTTCATGGAAACTTCCTTGTATGTCTTCAATCAAGTGATGTGGCAAATATATTGTTTCCTTCTTTCTTTGTTAATCAAAGGAAACTTGCCTTAGTTTTTTTGCGAGTTGGCAATCAAATATTCTTGCCTTGCTGGACGTATATAAGTTGACATGAATATCTTGTCCAAAATATTTGTCCCAGTCCCGGTATTTGTTAAAAATATTGTTTAAGTTTCTGAGACGTGTTTTGTAAAACTTGAAAGATTATATCATATCCTTTTCTTACCTGAGTATTGGTTGAACAAATAATGACAATATATATTCTACCTTATCAATTTCCCCCTTTGTCATTTATTTGTCACAACCCAATGTGAAAGGACTATGACATAGTTAACAATAAAAACATGCAATTCATAAAGCAAGTAAATATCAATAAGTGAAGCATGTGCTATCAATAGAGTAAAGTCCTACAGGAGTAAAATATATGAGTTGTTTACAAAACATGACTAAATATTCAGATTTAAAAACAAAAACAGTTTTTAGAAAAAAAGGAATAGAATTGAAATAGTACAAGTCATAATAAGCTCCCCCTAAATACAAGCTTTTCTCTCACCCCTTCATGACAAAATAAAAGACAAGGGTAAAAGAAAGTAACTCAGGGGAGGTATCATATATTAACTAAATGAACTCCCCCTTCGTTCTTACATTGGCTCCCTATTCGCGACTGAAATTATCAAAACTCGAAACGAGGAAAATAATTAGTTACCATATCAATAGTAAGTACAACGAAAATATGAATACTATAAAATAGTTGTAACATGAGACAATATCGAAGCAATATGAAATGACGCATAAAAACTCTTATACTTACACTCACTCCCCATGAATTTATCATTACTTCCAACAAAAGTCGTTATGGTCACATGTAGTTGGTCTGTAAACACTGTTGTGGGTACAGATACAAGCTGACTGTATGTAAGTATAGAAGCAGGCTGACTATTTCTAGGCACGATAAGTAAGTGATCACGTGTGTACACACATGACTATCTGACTAAGCAGCAACAACATTTTAAGTAAGTTCAATATCTCCACTTGTCATCGATCTATCCAACTTGTTCCCTGTCATAAAAAAAAATAAAACAAATTGCAAAAAAGGAAATAACTAAGATTTAGCGTTATATTTAACCATAGTCCATATGGCGTTGTCTTAATATATGGGCAAAGATAAGCAAGGACTCAATGGAGCATTTGTGCCATTGCATTGAAATTGAGGCATACCATGTACATCACTCATATGAGTTACACTGCATTGCAAGCTCTTTTTGGGTACTCATTTTTGCTTCTCCTTTGGAACATGTTTAGCTGCATTGCAGGGACTTATTATACTTGCTATTGACGACTCTTTATCGCCTAGCTAGATCTCGATACATTTTGTAGCATAGAGGTCGGATATGACCCTTGATGCCGTAGTAAAAACACGTTGGTCTGAAATGCGGTTGAGCATCTTTGATTTCAGTGGTAGCAGTTCCTTCATTTATCTTAATGAAGGAAGTGGCTTCTCCTTTCTTAGAGGTTGATCCTTTGCTTGTGTAGCCATGACCTTTGTGATCATGAAAATCCTTTCCTATTTTAAGGATGTCATCAAGTGCGCACTTTTCCCTAACGGCCGAAAATTTGACTTGTGCTACGTGCCGGGTCAAGGTCGTATGTGGGACCCACTCGTCGAATACGTATGTCCGAATCTTGAATGGAGACAGAGAATGTCCAATTTAAGATTTTAATGCTAATTGTTGAGAAATATATATGCGGGGAATTCGGGAGCCGAAACATGAACGGGGACGTGCATCGAGTCGCGTCTTTGACGTGTGGCCAGAAATGTGGCTATAGTGGCTTTATGTGGTTTTAAAATGTACATTGGATATGCCTCGTGATGCGTGTAGCGCAGTATCGAGATTTGAAATGAAGCGGGTTGGTGCCTCGAGATGCGCGCTACTCGGTTGTTGAGTTGTCTCGAGATTTGTGTTGTACGAATCTCGAGGACGCTTTGATTTGATTTGAAATTTAAAGAGAAAAAATAAATAATATATATATATATATATATATATATATATAATGGGATAAGATAAGGATAAGAATGAAAAAATAAAGAGAGATCAGGAAAAATCGTGAGGAGAGAAAAAGAGAAAATGAGACAGAGGAAAAAATGGCGGAGAGGGAGAAATCGAGTGATCGGGAGGAGGAGATCGACGGAGGGACGACGACGACGCTCCCGACGCGACACCGGCGAGGAGAAAGGCAGCTGCGTCACATCAGCTCCGGCAAGATCGGCGTGGTCGCGGCAAGATCGGAGGCCGCGGGAGGTGAGCAGGGGCGGCCAGATCTGGCGCGAGCTAGCGCGGCTGGCCGGACAGCGGGACGACGGCCAACGCAGAGGCGGCAGCAACGCCGGTGAGCAAAGGCATGGACGGCGGCAGCCCGGATGACCAGCCGGGAAGAGCAGTGGGCGAGCAGTGGCTCGCGGGAGCTGCGGCCAGCAGCGCGGAGGCGGACGGCGGCGCGGGCGGCACTCGGCAGCGACGCCGGCGAGACGGCAGCGACTCCGGCACGGCAGCGGGTCGGATCGGCTGCGATGGCGCGCGAGCGCGGCGACAGGACGCAACGCGGTGAGACGGCTTGAAGGTCGGCAGCGGCGCGACGCGGAGGACGGCGGTTTTGGGCGGCGCCGGCGAGCGGCCGGCGGCGGAGCAGCAGCGACGCCGACGGTGCGGTGGCTCGGTGTCGACTAGTCGGATGCGCGGTTTCGACGAAATCGCGACGACGCGATGGAGGTGAATGTTTATTTCACCAAATTGTATTTGCATGATTTTACGAAAAATATGCCTAAAATGATATAAATTGACACCAGGGACTTATGAGGTATAGTCGGGTGTCGGGTGCGCAAATCGAGGCGTGAGCGGGACGTCTTGATGGTGATATACGAATTTTGAGGTAAGTACACTTGCCTTAAAAAGCATTTGTACGTTAGTAAGCCAGCTAAGAAGATATCATGTGATTCATTTTCACTTTTCTTGTGTTCGTTATTATCCCATCATTGGTATTCCATTCTATGTTCTTGTATGTGTGTTCTTGGCATAAGTACGTCTCGAAGGTACATGCGGCCTGCACTAGAAGGGATAAAACGCGGGCACTCGAGCGCACGAGTGTTTGACCACCCCTAGTGATTGTGTGATACCATGTACTGGATTGTTGTGGATGGTTGTGGAGTTGTGGATTGTTGTGGTATTGTTGTGGAATATGGACTACTTATTGCCTCTCTTGACTCGTAGAACACGCATGTTTCGATTGTTATCATTTCCGATCTGTCTATCATGCATTCTTGCTTATTTATATTCTGCATTTCGGTACCGCATGATATTTAGGCTTGTCTTGTTTGTCGTTTCATGAATTACTTGTTATATTCTTCGGCTTTACTTTCAATTTCTCTCGGTTGCTCACCGTCTAGTTTGTGACGGTGGGTGCGAATAAGACGGAGAAGCGATAGGGGCAAGGGACCGTGTCTAGGAGACTTTTTGTGAGCAATTGGACGTGAGGTGCCGAGATGTAGGCTCGTACCTATCCTTTTTGTATGACGTTTATGTATATACATATATGGTTGTTTTGGAGCAGGAACTAGGTTTGAGGTGATTTCCATAATTTCATTTTGTTGACTTGGATATGACTGTCTTGGGGGTTTCCACATTTATATAGATTCCTAATTTCCCTTGATTGAGTTATTTCCCATTATTTGATTAGAATATGATTTTTGCTTATTTGTATTATAAGCGCAATAACTCTTTCATAAACCTTAAAAACCTTAAAATGTTGATAAGTTGAGGCTGACTAGGCTCGTCCAGTTCGCTGAGAAACTGACTCGGGACCTGCACGGGTCTAGGCCGGGCGTACCCAAATGCATTGGGAATTTGGGGCCGTCACAGTTGGTATCAGAGACGAAGTTTTAAATACTCGACTCTTGAAATTAAAACACAAAATCAGCGGAAGTTAGGAATGGTTGAACTTAGAGTGGAACCCTATGATCCTGACTTGAGTCTTCGTTGGGAAGTGAGGAGAGTTGGGGAAATTAAAATTTGAACTATATGTGATATTTGATGTGTTGTATTATACTACTATCGATAGATATACGATATTCACTCTTGTGTATCACGTGAGGTTCTGCCCATTATTGATGTATAAGTCTCACTTGCTTAAGACATTTGAACATTTACGTGGATGATTCGATCTTGGAAGATAGTGTAGAAATTGAGGATTTCTACTTGATATATTTATTGGTGGATGGTGAACTAGATAGACATAATTTCTCCTTGGTACAAACACCCTATATGTTTGATTAAATGTTTAAAAGAAATGTTGCTTTCGTATCAATTAGAAATGGAAATGATGCGGTCAAGGAAGTTTAGTGGTTCTAGTGGATTTGAGTTATTTTAAAAGTACTCGATGGAGTCTAATGAACTGAAAATGATAAAGTTCAAATTATAGTTCTTGATGTGGCAAGCATTGGTGAGGCTTGAACATGAGAATCTAGTTTATGGATCAACATATTGGGGTTGCACATTAAGTATTCGATGAAATGCCCGCAAGGAATTCTAACTTGTTTCATTGAAGTCTTCTAGTATAGATAAATGTCCATTCTTAGGGAGACGTGTTATAAAAAGGTGAACACCCTCAAATTCGATTTAAGTGGACCGTTATGTGCATTATAAAGGCATTATGAGTAAGCTTGAGTTCAAGACTTGCTCGATCATTTAGCTACCCTATAAATGAATTTGGGTGCGTACTAACAACTCTTCGCTTCTTACTAAACTTTTGTTTCCTCAAAGTTTAGCCTAATGCTAATGAGGGACGTGTAAAATAAAAACAAAAATTTCTTAAGAGTGAGTTAATGCGGACTACAGGGAGCAAAGTGTTGAGATGACTTGAGAGCTAACGATTACATCATGTACGGACTCCTTAGCTTTGACGAAAGCTTTGGAGTAGTAGTGTTGAATCGAAGCCCAAGTAACTCCACTTTAGTGACACTATGCATTTATAGTCTCAGGGTTGGTGAAGTCGACCACCACCTTTAGGGATTTGTAAATGAATTAAGTGTTACCGGCAGATGTAGAGTCTGTGAATCATTCTCGAGGTTAAAGGCAACCTAAGTATAAATCCTACGAGATTATAAATCTTAAGATTCTCACATATTTAGAATTGATGGAGATATGCCAGTAAGCGTACTTAAGGAAATTCTCGTGCAAGTAGTGCATGTTAAAAAGAATGAGCACCTTTGAATAGAGTGAAAAAGTAATGAGACTTTGTAAAGTTGCTAAGACTAGCAATTCACCTATATATATAAAAAAAAGGTGCGTTTAAAGTTGCTAAGAAAAGAGTAGCACTTGATTCTATATAGTATATTTGTGGTGTGGTAATATACTATATACGATAGCGGTAGATATACACCGATTCGAGGAATCGTAGCGATAGAAAATGCGATGACGTTTGGTGGTTCTATGCATGATCGTGGGGGCTGCGGGTTCGCGGTTGCGAGTGCGAGAGGAGGCTGCCTACTATGTCAAAAAAAAAAAAAAAAAAAAAAAATTGTATCGCGCGACAAACAAGCTGCGGGAGATCCTTCGGCGTTAAGGGCACTGAGCTACAACATTCTTTGTCATGCATGTTGGCAACTAATTATTCAAGCTGAGCGTGTCACGACCCACCTGAAACATCTCTAGTTCAGGCAGGGCCTACAGTGGTCGAGGAGGCACAGGTTCAGGTTGATCTCGTACTTCGTACATCTGATACACTACACAGGAGATACGGCGAGCACGCCGGCGATACGGGTGTTAGGGCTACAAGCGAGGCGAGAAAGACTCGCACGTTTCGGATGCATTTTTTCGGAGAAGTTGCATGTGGATACGTCGAGCTGGCATATATATGGTCACGTGAAGGTACATGATGTATGGGCCGTATCAGCGCAAATGCAGCCGAATATTTCATCATCTCCACTAGTCAGCGAGGTAGATGTCTAGTGGCGTACTACGGAAGTGTCGATGGAGAACGATCAGTACACGAATAGTCGAGTTTCGAGACCATTGGACATAGGACCGGGGAGTCGGTTGCGGTACATGGATCGGTATATACGCGTGATGAAGTATCTTTGGGGGTGCGGCGATACGGACATTGACCAAGCTTACTACGTCATACACAGTTTCCTAGAATTTGTTGGTTATGTTGGGTGACGACGGCTCCGAGCACAATACATGAGGCTTAAACAAGGGCTATGGCTGGCGAGAGTGTGAGAGCGCACGCATCAGAGTAGCAGTCGTCTTCTCGACATTGTCACATTCAGTGCGAGGGTCTGGAGATGATCAGAGGAACACGAGGGTTAGACGATCGTGGCAGATAGATCAACCTCAGTGCGTATTGCGTTTCCACCATATGCGGCGTATATGGCGTCAGTGTTAAATGGTCCAGCGTAGAGTTACGCTAGTGCACTACAGTAGCCAGCACTGTCAGATCCTCAGCATCAATACCATTAGAGGTTGATGACAGAGGTAATGGCGAAGACAGTGTCAGAATCCCAGTCAAGTGCAGAGATAGGGACAGAGGTTTAGTCAGGCTCGAGTACAGGGACAAGGACAACATGTTACATACGAATCGAGATTTCAACGTACTGTTTGGGAGTGTTGACGACCAAGACACTTCACCGATGCGTGTTCACAACAACGGGCAAGCACGAGAGAGCTAGGAGCGATTCATCTTTGTTGTCGCGCAAGGTCAGACTACTACCCATCGTAATCGGATAGAGAGTATGAGTTGGGTTGGGAACCACTCAATCGAGAGAGACGGATAGACAAGCGAGAGAGCTTGATTTACATTCTCGCGGATATACGACGGATATACGTATGTTAGTGACGGTGGATCATGAAATTAAAATGTTCATTTGTATTCATTTGTATTCCAATATATGTTGCGAGGATGTTGCCCTGGCATATATTGATGGGAAGAAACAGATGATGTGTTCTTTGCTTAGGAGATCTCGGAGGAGCCCGGCTCGTCACGGAGGAGCCCGACTTGTCGCGGAGGAGCCCGGCCCTACTGAGGTAAGATGGGGGTATGGCCTTGGGCGAGCGTGGCCTTGGGCGGGTATGGCCTTGAGTTTTTATTCATAAAACACCATTGTCCGTGAGACTTGCTTCAATTTCGAGGACGAAATTCTAATTCGTTGGGAAGATTGTAACGGCCGAAAAATTTGACTTGTGCTACGTGCCGGGTCAAGGTCGTATGTGGGACCCACTCGTCGAATACGTATGTCCGAATCTTGAATGGAGACAGAGAATGTCCAATTTAAGATTTTAATGCTAATTGTTGAGAAATATATATGCGGGGAATTCGGGAGCGAAACATGAACGGGGACGTGCATCGAGTCGCGTGCGACGTGTGGCCAGAAATGTGGCTATAGTGGCTTTATGTGGTTTTAAAATGTACATTGGATATGCCTCGTGATGCGTGTAGCGCGAGTATCGAATTTGAAATGAAGCGGGTTGGTGCCTCGAGATGCGCGCTACTCGGTTGTTGAGTTGTCTCGAGATTTGTGTTGTACGAATCTCGAGGACGCTTTTGAAATTTGAAATTTAAAGAAAAATAAATAATATATATATATATATATATATATTTATATATAATGGGATAAGATAAGGATAAGAATGAAAAAATAAAGAGAGATCGGGAAAAATCGTGAGGAGAGAAAAAGAGAAAATGAGACGAGAGGAAAAAATGGCGGAGAGGGAGAAATCGAGTGATCGGGAGGAGGAGATCGACGGAGGGACGACGACGACGCTCCCGACGCGACACCGCGAGAGAGAAAAGCGGCTGCGTCACATCGGCTCCGGCAAGATCGGCGTGGTCGCGGCAAGATCGGAGCGCGCGGAGGTGAGCGAGGCGGCGAGATCGCGCGAGCTAAGCGCGGTGGCCGGACGACAATGGGAACGACAGCAACGCAGAAAGCGCAGCAACGCCGTGAGCAAAGGCATGGACGGCGCGGCCGGATGACCAGGCCGGGAAGAGCGATGGCGCGATGGCTCGCGGGGGCTGCGGCAGCCGCGAGCGAGAGCGGACGCGCGCGGCGGCACTCAGCAGCGGCAGCCGGCGAGAGCAGCGACGACTCCGGCACGCGGCGGGTCGGATCGAGCTGCGATGGCGCGCGAGCGCGCGCGACGAGGCATAACGCGGTGAGGCGGCTTGAAGGTCGGCGGCGGCGCGACGCGGAGGACGCGGTTTTAGGCGGCGCCGTGCCACGGCCGCGCGGAAGCAGCAGCAGCAGCCGACGGTGCGGTGGCTCGGTGTCGACTAGTCGGATGCGCGGTTTCGACGAAATCGCGACGACGCGATGGAGGTGAATGTTTATTTCACCAAATTGTATTTGCATGATTTTACGAAAAATATGCCTAAAATGATATAAATTGACACCGGGGACTTATGAGGTATAGTCGGGTGTCGGGTGCGCAAATCGAGGCGTGAGCGGGACGTCTTGATGGTGATATACGAATTTTGAGGTAAGTACACTTGCCTTAAAAAGCATTTGTACGTTAGTAAGCCGGCTAAGAAGATATCATGTGATTCATTTTCACTTTTCTTGTGTTCGTTATTATCCCATCATTGGCATTCCATTCTATGTTCTTGTATGTGTGTTCTTGGCATAAGTACGTCTCGAAGGTACATGCGGCACACTAGAAGGGATAAAACGCGGCACTCGAGCGCACGAGTGTTTGACCACCCCTAGTGATTGTGTGATACCATGTCTTGGATTGTTGTGGATGGTTGTGGATTGTTGTGGTATTGTTGTGGAATATGGACTACTTATTGCCTCTCTTGACTCGTAGAACACGCATGTTTCGATTGTTATCATTTCCGGTCTGTCTATCATGCATTCTTGCTTATTTATATTCCTGCATTTCGGTACCGCATGATATTTAGGCTTGTCTTGTTTGTCGTTTCATGAATTACTTGTTATATTCTTACGGCTTTACTTTCAATTTCTCTCGATTGCTCACCGTCTAGTTTGTGACGGTGGGTGCGAATAAGACGGAGAGCGATAGGGGCAAGGGACCGTGTCTAGGAGACTTTTTGTGAGCAATGGACGTGAGGTGCTTAGAGATGTAGGCTCGTACCTATCCTTTTTGTATGACGTTTATGTATATACATATATGGTTGTTTTGGAGCAGGAACTAGGTTTGAGGTGATTTCCATAATTTCATTTTGTTGACTTGGATATGATTTGTCTTGGGGGTTTCCACATTTATATAGATTCCTAATTTCCCTTGATTGAGTTATTTCCCATTATTTGATTAGAATATGATTTTTGCTTATTTGTATTATAAGCTTTGCAATAACTCTTTCATAAACCTTAAAAACCTTAAAATGTTGATAAGTTGAGGTGACTAGGCTCGTCCGATTCATTGAGAAACCGACTCGGGACTGCACGGGTCTAGGCGGGCGTACCCAAATGCATTGGGAATTTGGGGCCGTCACATTTCCCTTGTTCAACTACTTGAGAGTCAACTCTGATCTTTCTAGAATTGTCTTGACTTTACACAACTCCTTTTCTTTGGCATCAAGTTCGTGTTGTAAGGCTGTGATTTCTCTTGATATTATAATATTTTTTATCAACTGCATCTAACCATTTCACATAGATCTCCGCATATGCTTCTTTCAAATTTGCAGTATCGACAAAGTTAGTAGAATCTAAATTTAAATCATAAGTTGACATCTAAGGTTGTAGGTACAATAGACGTTGTGGGTACAACCAAAGCTGTAGGTACAGCAGATGTTGTGGGTACAACAGAGGAATCATTGGATTCTTCGGATATTGCACTAGCAAGAGTGTTCATTCTCACTTTCACTATCTGAGTCACTATCACTTAAAGTTGTGTCAAGTGATTTTCCATTCTTTTTCAGAAAGTTAATTTGGACATTCTGATTAGTAATGACCAAATCCGCTGCATTCTCGGCATTGTCCTTGTTTGACATTTCTTCCATCATTTGATTTTGCATCAAATCCTTCATTTCTTGATCCATCATACTTTGTTTCTGATCTGCCACTAAGTACCATATTGAAAAGTTTGTTGTATCGTTTGGTGAGCATTGCCAGTTCCATTGTCTCGATATGAACTTCCTTCATGTATTATGCAGCCACCTTTAGTGACATCTCTCTTTGCTTCTTATTTTGATTAAGATGCATTTCATACGTGATTAGACCCATTAATTTATCAAATTGTAAATTTTTCAAACCTTTTGTCTCTTAGATGGCAGCCACTTTCACGTCGAATTTTGAAGGAAGTGATCAAATGAATTTTTCAACCATTTTTTAATTTGAATAAGTCTTGCCAAGTTGTTGGGCTTGATTTGCAATATCTTTCAATTTTGCAGTGTACTCCGTAATCGTCTCATCATCGCCCATACATAGTACTTTAAACAAGGATGCAAGGACTTTCTTTGAGTCTTGTATGTCTTAATTACCTTCAAACATGTTTTGAAGAATTCGCCATGCTTCTTTTGCAACCATGTAGGAGGATATAAGCTTTAGGTGCTCTTAGTTTACTGCGTTGAAAATGGCGTTCAGTGCTTTGGCGTTGGTGAGCAGTAGTCGTTATTCATCCTAAGACCATATAACTGTCAATTTAGGCTTATCGTTGACTGTAGGTATAGAGTAGCCCTTTTCGATTGATCTCTAAGCTTTGACATCTAAAGACAGAATGAAGCCCTCTATCATTGTTTTCCAGTATGTGTAGTTTGTAGGCGTAAGCAAAGGTGGCTTTATTGTCGAAACTCCTTCAGGCTGATCAGATTGTAATGATTGAGACATGTTTTTTCTGACATAATAAGGAGCTTAGATGTAGGCTATGATACCACCTGAAAATGCTCAATCAACTGTAATTAAAATAAAACCAGCAGCAAACTAAAATAGAGTAAAAAAGACACAAGATTGGTATCGCAGTTCAGACTTCCATCCTACGTCTATGGGCCACACCCATGTGTAGAATCTAATAAGAGAAAGTGATGTACATATTTATGCAAAGTTTCTAACTAGTGATCCCTCATCTAGCTAGTGAATCCCTTACCAAACTTTGTTACACTACCCCCTACAACCAGTCTTATACAATAGTCACAAGTTCCCCTTAGACAACAACCGAGATCTCCTCGGTTATGTGTGTGTAAATAAAAAAGAATAATCTCTCGAAAGCTCTTGTAACGACCCAATATTTATTAATCGCATATATTTAAAAATCTCGGACTAGGATGCCGGCCCAGGTCCTCGTGTACATCGTGGATATGATTATGACACATCGGGCAAGACAAAATAGTTATTTTTGCGTGATGGTTATTATTTTGCGGTGTTTAAATTGTTAATTTTCATATTGCATTGCATGTGTGTACTAGAATGTTGTAATCGAGTGAGATTGTGTGAAGGGAGTTTGCCTCAAAAAGCGTGTCGACGCGGGTATCAGGTAGGCGAAGCATGAGAACAATAAGGCTTGATAGTGCCAAAGTAGAATAACATGACTATAATCAAGGTGAATGTGACATTAATGAATATAAAACTATAGGTAAAGTCAAATTAATCGGATACACAAGTTATGGCGCACCTCTAAATACGTGTCAGGGCGCGGGGCACCGAGTGTCGGGTAGTTAAGGATTGGTGGGACCACTAATTTATGAATAAATGTGTCTAAGAACACCAATCATAAGTGTGACATCCCCTGTCCCGATTAGGAAAAATGTCCGGCCTGAAACCCTAATTAAGCTTGCTAATCTTACAAGACTTAACTGGAGCCAGTAGCCTCTCCGTCTATACCTGATAAACTCAACCTGTATATTCATATCGAAATAATAAATCAAATTGTTACGCAGCGAAAAACTTAAACTTTTTCGATATATACAAATATATGGAAATACAGAGTTTATTAAAACCTGAACCCATATATAAATCACTCCAAGCCCGTTTATATACATCAAAATAAGTCAAACAAAGTATATAAATATAAGAAGGCTCATTACATCGGAAGAGAAGACACGAGACTCCTAAATCTTCTCTTTCCCTTTAGTTGATGCACCTAGTTGCGAACTTGAAATAGTTAATTTGGGTGAGCGCTCCAACTTGCTCAGTAAGTAAGGATCCACACTATTCATCAACATTCCATATAGTAAGCAAGAATATCATGCAGTAACAACATGCACCAATGATATCTAACAAGAATATGGAAATCATATAAACTGAATACATAATCTGATGCAAATGAAGATATTTTGGACTGTTACACTGTGATTCCCTATTTTTATTTATAAAAGTAGGTTCGATTATCCATCGGCACCATTACTACGAGTGTTAGACCAACATAATGGATGTTATGGTGTCTAGCCAATCGATTAATATCCAATGGTTCTATCCTAAACCTTTTAGTGAATATGTAACCTACGCAACCTATAAACTGAGTAAGAGTTACGTATAGACCGGGAGATCAACCACAAGTACTATATAACCTGGTCTCAGCCCTAAGGAGTTACTCTCGTGGATCACATTAGACACCATTTTCTGTTCATTAGAAAAAACAACACAGTGTACATAATCCCCCATTTCCGTTTCAACAGCTATATGAGCTAAGTATACTAAATAGCCAGCAATATCGATAAATAAGCGAATCCGTATTTACCTCAGCCTGAGTCCTCGTCCAATTTCCTAACTTTTCGGGTCTATAACTCCTTCCCGGATAATCAACACCTATCATAGACCAATTATAGTTAATATAGGTCCATTATACTCTAATTAGAACCCTTAGAACAATCCCTAAAGCTCTTGACATACCACCTAAATCAAATCAGTTTGGTACTGATCTGAGGGTGTGGATAGCGTGCTATGTCCAGGAGCTAGTGCGCTATTCGCACTACTGAACTTCATACACACTTCTGGGGTCTGATAGTACACTATCCGTATGTCAGTCATCTTCCCCAGTACGAGTAGCGCTATGGCCATTGCCTAGCGCGCTATGCGCAGCAAACCTGCAAAAACATCACACTTCTGGTGATCCAAATTTACCCAAACCACATCCAAAACATCATAAACAGTCACAAACTCATCAAAACTGATTGAGAACAACCTCTAGTGAGGTGAGATACTATAATTGATCAATAAACAGCTTAAACTACAACAATCCTAGCATCACCATCAATTCCAACTTTGATAAATACTAAAACAAATTATACATATATGATGCTCACAAGCTATTTGATCGATTAAGCTCCTCAACTAAGTTTGATTCTGCACCTCGGACAACTTGTCTCGATCGATTTCAAACCTCCAAACCCTCGTTTCATTCGATCAATTGAGTAAAGTTGATAAACATCAACTTTTGTTTATATGTATATGAAATTTTCTCGAGATACGCTTCATGTCATTTCGAGATTAATCGAGTAGTTGATGTGTTAAAGTGACACGTCTTATCGTGACACTAATTTTGACACATCTTGTACTTCCGCTTCATTCGAGAAGATCAAACAATCCATATAATTTCATTTTTCTTTTTAATTTCAATATATATATATCCTTATATATAAATATATATAACTAACGAATTTATTCGCTAATAAATCCACCGAACATGCCTACGTGTAGCCACAAGCGTGCACATTCATGCCACGACTCCCTCGTTGCTCGTAGTGTTCCGGTAATTCATGGTTTATAGTGTATTTGATCAATTATAGGTTTGTATATAACCCATTATTATACACAACCTATTTATGTTTCAATTTCACAATCTAAACAAACACCAAACGTCATGCTAACGCATACAACCACTAATCGAGGTACGCCGATCTTAACCCTGAGCCTAACTCGGGTTAATTACTATTTGAATTAGTAATAATCTCCAGCTTAAGGTAACAAGTCGTTACAATAAGTGTAATAGACCTTAGTTAATTAAAGTAGATCAAATAATATAAGGCCCATAGTTTAGAAGCATTAATCTAGGACCCTATATATTCATCTAGATGATCCTAATTGATTATTTCTATGCTAGATGTGTACAAATGTGTGTGTCACTGGAGTGTGTGACTTAGTTAATGAGGATTCTTGGATTTTTTCTAGAGATAGGTGTACACATTTAGATCAATGGCTAAAATCTATATAGTGTAAAATAGGGACTTAGTGGGTTCTTAATTCAAAACCAACATGCATAACCTCAGAATTCTAGCAGCATTAGAGAGAATTGGGAGCTAAAGATTGTGATTCAAAGGTAAGAAACTTTAGAAATCCAAGATTTTATCAAGAAGGTAATCCGTCTCTCTATCTTTTTCAAGCTTATACTCCATTAAAATGGTCAAATGAAGCTTAAATTTGGGGATTTATGGCCACAACAAAATTTACTCATAGCTTGCTGATTTGAAGAAGTCTCCCATAGGTTTTAAGTCCAATTCAACCACAAAATTAAGTTTTGAAACTGATTTTCATCAAAATTGAGAAATCGGCCCAAATTGAGAGTATTGGAATGAATGCATGAAATCTTATAAATTGATGCAAATTGTTGTGTGATTATTTTTTTGGCTGTTATTTGGGGGTGTTGATTCCCCTATGAGGAAAAGGTAGGGTTGGCAGCTTGAACGAAGGCCACGATAGAAGAAATCACATAATTCCCTAGTTGGAAATGTTGGGTTTCGACCTTGTTACCGCGCTAATGGCTTTTTTAGCGCTCTAACCACCCTACAAAAAATTCAAGAAAATGTGCTTTATTAACGTAGATAGTAAAAACCTACTTTTGACATATCAATTTTCTATTTTATGGGTTTTTGTGCTATTTTGAGGAATTTAGACGAAAAAAATAGGAATTTAATAATTTTTTAGATTTAAATCGAATTTAGCCTTAGAACTTAAAAACACTAATATAATCTAAAACCACTTATAATTTACCTATATAGGATACATGGGACTAGGGAGACCATAGCTCGGGTATTGGGGAGCTAGGCAAGGTCGGATGCGAGAGTCCAGAGAAGTTGGAGCGTGACTTTTGAGGTGCGTAAAACCCTTGAGAATACTCCACAACATTCAGTTCGTTTTTCTTATGCTTGTGATGGGTACTGAGCTGTTTTACTTCACTAGTTTGTCTAACCGATTGAGTGGTTTACCCAAGTTTTCATACTGGGATGTATGGATAGACTTGGGCACACTATACCGTGGCACTTGTGATTAGGCCCTCGGTGAATTGCGACCCGAGCTGCACTAAGGTGCACATGTCGGTGTAGCCTAGTGCCGCGAGGACTAAGGTGATGGGATAGTGGAGGTTGTTGGAGAAGCCCACTAGAGATATCCTTAGCTCCAAAGTATAGTATGGTCTGCTACATGAGAGACATCCTTGGGTTTTCATCGAAGACATTGATGCATATATTGAATTAACGTTTGTCTGTTTGCATTCTCGTTTACCTTGTTTACTGCTAATTTGTTCAATAATTGTCTGTTGCACTGTGTTACAATTATTTTCTGTTGCTTGAATCTTTTGTATTGCTCTACATTAATGAGAGTATGTCTTTCTGTTGCTAGATAGTGTACTTGAATGTCTCATAGTTTTATCTGATTTCTTGTTGAATATTGTGTTGACTTTTTTTGGGATTTTACTCATTGGACTCGTCAGTGTATTTGTTGGGTGATCGAGTACAGATCCTTCTACGAGTAGCGGCAAAAGGGAATCTTAGGTGATTATCTCTTTCTGCAAATGGTCTTAGACATTATCGTAGGTGTTTATATTTTGATTATATTTTGCTTTGTTATGGGTATCAGGAGACTATGAGAGGCACTGTACATGTATATACTTGCTTTTGTTTATCTTGTTGCCTTATATACATGGTAGTTTATCTCCGTGTTTTCCACTTCTTTAAAGTTTTTGATACTATGCCTAAAATACTCATATATTTTAAAGTATTTTGTTGTAAAATGATAATGAAACCTGATAGGTTAACTAACTAGCTAAACAAATTCATTAGTCTATATAAAGAATAATTGGCTGAGCCAGTGTTAGTTGGAAGCGTGTAAACAACCAGTTAGGTCGCAGGGTGTCATATATAAGTAGGCCATGATGTGGTAAGGCTTGGTGCGTGTGGTGTGACATGGCGATGCCCAGGGTTTTCTTGAGATTCGGGGCTGCCACAGTTGGGATCAGAGCAATGGTTTAAGGAATCTAGGGAGTTAAGGAAAATGAATAAAAGTTAACAAATAAATCTTAGATGTGGAAACTCGATGTACCTACCTTAGAACTCTAGTTGGGAAGTGATTGTAAGGTGGGTAGAGTTAGGATCCAAATACAAGTTATGTCTTTGTTTGTATTATACTATATACGTATTGCGAAGATGATATGAGAATCTCAACTTGTTGTGGACGATGAAGATGGATTGTCAATTTACGTTATGATGGATATGACTTATGTGATGGAGTATACTACGCGAGATAAAATCGTTTTAGAATTTACACAACAAGATCAAATCATCGATATACTTCCACTTCACAAGATTTGGGCAACGACTTTGTTGAGATATGTCGATTTCACATCCAACGCCTACACAAAGTAGAGAAAGGTTTGAGACCAGAAAGGCAGAAATCGAAAACCGGCAGGATTATGGGTCAGGGCAAGTGGTCGAAGTATGGACATGCTGAGTGAAGATAGTGATGACCTTGATGAGAACTAATTTTACAAAAATCTTGCTACGGCTGCCAAGGGTATGATGTTTTCCCAACCTAGCTAGTCGGCATGGGATACCTAACTTAGACCTCAACAGAACATGGTAGCCATGATGGCGAGTTCATGCAGGCCATGAGTTGTGGTTCAAGGGTGTTTTTGATTAAAAGGCATATAGAGAGACGATAAGGACAAAACTTGGAAGAAAGAGTTTCAGAAGTGTACAAGTAGCGGAATATAGTTGAAATATCATAGGTAGAATCTTACAAAGATAGCTACAAGAAATGAGACAAAGATGCAGCTAAAAGACCCTATGGACAACTGATAGTGTTGGAATGAAATGAAATGTACACGAAAGTGATGCATACACCTTTAGCTCCGACCAGAGCATCGGAGTTAGTATCGCAATCATGACAATATGAGTAACTCCCCTGAAGTTTTATGATTGTTCTACGAAAGTGAGGTCAGTGGGGGCCCACACCGTTACCTCATCTAAAAAGAGGACAATTCAGTAAGTACAAGTCGAGTGAAAGCTTACAATTGTGCTAGAAGACATCAAACAAATCACCGACACCAAAATTCAAATCGAGCTCAAGTAATATGGACAACTAGGACCAGGGCGTGAGAGATTAGTGTAACAAAGTGGAACGCATGAGATCTTAGGGAAAATGTAAGAGTTGTGTACATAACAAGTGAAATGGATGGGCATCACGATAGAAAGATAAAAGAGTCATATGATTTGCAAATCTAAGGATATGAAGACACAAAACTTTTAGAAGAAACGAGAATAGAAAGAGTGAAAATTGACACTAATGGATGAGTGGTTACTCTCCATTAGGTATTGTATACAAGGTGTGCGACCTTATTAGGTACACGCTGCAAAAAAGGCAGGATGAGATAATACGTGACTTATACATGAGCGATAGTTACTCATGATGGCCATACTCACAGTGTCATGAGATCATATTTCACTGCCTAAGTTAGACTCTTATACTCTGTGAAGCACTACAACATTACCATGGTTATGATGGCATGGACAGATGCGAAGTTAATGAAAGCACGATTGAAACAGTCGGTGTTCGAAGCCTTACAATGAGCATGAACATTGTTAACTATGCTCGTGGACATGACTTACCTTCAGACAAGGTTGAGTAACAACTAGATCATAACATGTGTATCAGGAGTCCTCGGTGAACGATGAATCGAGCTACTTTTTTGGTACATGTGTCGATGCGTCAGGGGTCTACGCCGGCCACCGAGAGGACTTAGGTGATGAGCCAGTTGGGTGCGCCCACTAGAGGGATCATGGGGAAGGAATCTGAAGTATGGTCTAGTTGGGTTTGGGAGTGAGTAGGTAATTGTGAATGTTCCCTACCGCAGTTTCCTCCCCACGAAGAGAAAAACTAAAGACCAGGAGTGAGTCGGCGTTATGAATGTTTCCCGCCACAATTTCCTCCCCATAAAGATGAAGAAATGAAGGGGTTGTATTAAAGGCCAAGCAGGGTACATTGCGTATAGGACAATTGTAATGGCCCACTCTAATTAATCGCAATTGATTGAGTAATTACAAATCACGACCCTAAGCTCGGACCTACGTAGACGTCGCCGACAAGTTGAGAACGCGTGTGACAGAAAAATACTCTCGTAAAATATGTCAAGTCTGGCGGAGAACGTAAGAGAGAGTTAAACAAGTTAGAGTGATTAACTAGATAAGTTGGGTTACTTTAAAATGGTTAGTTGTGGTTTAAAAGTTTGTAAAAAAAAAAAAACAAAATAAAATCAAACATCACTCAACCTATACATTGTGGACACCTCATCACATTGATGACATCATACACTCACTTTTTTCAGGGTTTTTCTAAAAGTGGGGGACATTTACATTTTATTTCACAAAATAGGGTAGGTTACTTTTAATTTACAAAAATAGGTGATAACACCTTATGAAAAGGCGTTATTGCTTATGAGTTGGCATCATGGTTGTGAGGTGGCGAGGCAATGTGTATAGATAGCTCCTTTTCAAAAGGAGCTATCTATACAAAAAAATTTGCCCTATGAACGACACGTGCATATGGAGATGGACGACCCGCGTGGACCCGCGTCACTCGCGTATATCGAGGAAGACAACCAATGTAAACAACGCGCACGCATATCGACGTGGACAACCCATGGGAACTTCACCCATGTATGCCAAGGTGGATATTTCATGCAAATGTCAGGCACGTCTGTCGAGGTGGGTGACCCATGCAACCTCATGCAACTCATGCAAACGTCACGCACGTGTCTCGAGGTGGTAAAGTCAATGCCAACGTCACACACGTATCTCCTAGTTGACAACACATGTAAACGCCACGCACGTATGTTGAGGTGGGCGAGCCATGCATCTTCGTGCAAACCATTCAAACGTCAGACAACATATCTCGAGGTGTGGATAACTCATGCAACCTCGTGCAATCCATGCAAACCATGCGAATGTGAAGCACATATTTCGAGGTAGACAACTCATGTAACCTGTTGCGGTCCATGCAAACTATCCAAACGTCATGCACGTAACTCGAGGTAGATAAGTAATGCAAATGTCAGACACGTATCCCGAGGTGGACAATCCATGCAAACGTCATGCACGTATCTTGAGGGGGCAACCCATGCATATCCACTACAGACTATAGACCCCATGTAAACGTCACGCACGTATTGCGAGGCGGACAACCCGTGCAACCCATAGGCGCTTATTCTGTCGGCCCATGTCCACGTGGTCATCCTACGTGGACTGTGTTACACGGATAGCGCCTTTTGAAAAGGCGCTATCCCTGTAACACAATCCACGTCAGCAAAAAAATTCAGCCACTCTAATAACGCCTTTTGAAAAGGCGTTATTGCCTATTCTAAAAAAAAAAAAAAAAAACACATCCTTATTTTTCGAGTTTAAACTAAAAACATTAGTACTTTTGTAATTTTTTCCACTTTTTTCTCTCTCCTCATTAAAAACCACACGTTTTCTCTCTCTCGCTCAATCTCAACGATTTCACTCCCTCTCTCTTACTTTTCTTCTCTCTCTCTCTTTCTTTACAAGCAAACCAAAAAAAAGGAGAGAAATCTCTCCCCTCTAGAGAGCAAACTCTCCCTCCCAAAAATCTCATCTCCCCCCATTTTTACTACCTCTCGGCCTCCATGGCTTCTTTCTCTCTCATCGCATACGACCTCACATTTCTCTAACGTTTGGACCTTTCTTGGTCTCTTCTCTCTCAGAATCGCACATATCGAGAGATTTTTCTCGAGATGCGTGCTAGTTTTAAATAAGTAAATAAACTATAATAAAATATAACAAACAATAATAATCTCGATATTTTTGGGTCGAATGTTTATATAAAAATAAATAAATAAAAATCGCATCGAGATGTGCATTAGTCGTTACACGCATCTCGAGATTTCTTCGAGATGCGTATTAATGAAAGAATAGTAAATAAATAAAAATATAAAAAATATATATAAAAAGATGGTCTCGAGGTGCGTGTTGATCAACATTGTCTCTATGTATCCTCGAAATTGGTATAAAGACTTAAAATACAATTATGACCCAAATGGGGATTGTCTCGATAAATGTGTAATGACCTAAAAATATTTTAAAAGCGACTCGAGTCGAGGTTTACCTCATTAGACGTGTGATTTTGATAAAAAATGAATAATTCAAAAATGATAATAATCAAAGATAATTAATTGATTTAAGAAATTTGGACGCGTCGATTACGGAACGAGGAGTAAGGATCGATATTCAGATAAGGTATCAACCATATTGATGTAAGTAAACCTACGAGAAAGTCAGCTTAGAATTTACTTATTTTCATTGTAAATTATTTATTTCACATTTTGCCAGTTCAGTTTTCATGTTTACTCTATTCCCGCGTGTGTCTATGTATGGTCGAAGGGACGGTGTGACCCCTTTCCGGCTCTCTCATTGATGATAATCCGATTGTTGCTACGGTGTTGGTCATACCTTAAACTACGCGTGAGGTTCTCTCAGCGAGTCGATGATCTCGAGGGCGAGTTGACGTGAGGCTCGCCTCCGTCACATTTCCTTTCCTTTGAGGCGTTGGGCGAAAGTCTACCTTCCAACCAACAGAGTTCCTCTTTTCGATCGTGAAGAGGAGGTATGGATTTCCTCACCTCCAGTGCCTTCTCGGTTTAGTATTTACGTCCCAGGGCTCGACAGCTATACACCATACTCGCATTCCATATTCTTGATTATCTCACGACTTATATTCATGCTTTACATTTCCATTTATTTACTTTATCTACATGCATTGTAGTCATTTTATTGGATTTCTTGTGAATACTAACTGAATTTCTCTGGGATTTACTCACTGGAACTTGTCATTGTTTTTTGTGACAAGTTACAGACTATACGACGATCCGGATCTAAGGAGCCACAATAGCTTAACTTGTAGGTATATGTATTTATATATGTAATACTTTTTGGGATCATTTTGCGAGACTTATTACCTGATACATGTATATTGACACTTATCATACAATTTTCATCGCCTTTATTGACATACATGGTATCTTTTACCGGGTTTCCACCCCATAGGTTTGTTAATCAATGCAAAATTTATTTACATTACTTGCATATTATTAAGACTTCCGCTACTAAAATAATTTAAATAAATCAAAACAAATAAATTAAGTTATAAAAATTTATAACTTAGTATATTTCGCTAAAATAATCATTTAATCATCAAAATTTACTAAGTTGGAGTATTAGATGGTAAGTTCGCGGGCCGTCATAGACAGGTATGCCGGTGACGTGGCATGATCTGGCGATGTGTCTGGCAACGTGGCGATGCCCTATTTGCTTCAGAATTTAGGGTCGTCACAGCAATGGCTTATGTTTATATGAACAACTGAAAAGCTTTATTAAGGGCCTAGTAAGGAACATTGTGTGCAGGGCAACGCCTGAAGATACAGTTATATGAAGAGCTGAAAAGTTGTATGAAGGGCTTAGCAAGGCACATTGCGTGTAGGGCAACGCCTGAGGAATACAATTACAGAGAAATCAAGAATGATAGGCGGTCATACAGAGGAAGTCGAACAGTGTTGTTAGGAATTTTAGGCTACCAAAGGCAGATAAAAAGATATAGCGAAAAGTTACCTCGACGAGTCGATGACTCATTCCTATCTGAGACCGAAGATTAATAAGAACCTAGTATTTAGGTTCATTGGGTCGTCAGATTACCATAGTAGTTTCGCAGTATGAGGTTTTCTTTACCTTAAATTCCGGGACGAAATTTCCCCTAGTTAGGAAGAATTGTAACGACCTTATTAATCGCATATATTTGGAAATTTTGAACTAGGACACCACCCAGGTCCACGTAGATACCATGGATAGGATTAGGACATCTTGGGCTAAGACAAAATAGTTATTTTTGAGTTATGGTTGTTATATTGCGGTGTTTAAATTGTAAATTTTCATATTGCATCGCATGTGTGTACTAGAATGTTGTAATTGAGTGAGATTGTGTAACGACAGTTTGCCTCAAAAAGCATGTAGACGCGGGTATCGGGTAGGCGAAGCATGGGAACACTAAGGCTTGACGGTGCCAAAGTAGAATAGCATGACTATAATCAAGGTGAATGTGACATTAAATGAATATAAAATCATAAGTAAAGTTAAATTAATTGGATACACAAATTATGGCGCACATCGAGATGCATGTCAAGGCGCGGGGCACTGGGTGGTGGGTAGTCAAGGATTGGTGAGACCACTTACTTATCAATAAATGTGTCTAAGAACACCAATCATACGTGTTAATAGGCCTATAGTTTAGAAGAATTAATCTGGGACCATAGATATTCATCTAGATGATCCTAAATGATGATTTCTAGGTTAGATGTGTATAAATGTGCATCACTGGAGTGTGTGACTTAGTTAATGAGGGTCCCTAGATCTTTCTAGAGATGAGTGTACACATTAAAATCAAGGGCTAAAATCTAATTTACAGATAGTATAAAATGGGGACTTAGTGGGTTCTTGATTCAAAACCAACATGCATAACCACAGAATTCCAGCAACATTAGAGAGAATTGTAAGGTAAAGATTGTGATTTGAAGGTAGGAAACTTTAGATATCCAAGAGTTCATCAACAAGGTAATCAATCTCTCCATCTTTTTCAAGCTTATACTCCATTAAAATGGTCAAATTAAGCTTAAATTTGAGAATTTATGGCCAAAAAGAAATTTACTCATAACTTGCTTATTTGAAGAAGTCTCCCATAGGTTTTAAGTCCAATTCAACCACAAAATTGAGTTTTGAAATTGATTTTTATCAAAATTGAGAAATTGGCTCAAATTGAGAATATTGGAATGAATGCATGAAATCTTATAAATTGATGCAAATTATTATATGATTGTTGTTGTTGGTTGTTATTTGGAGGCGTTGATTCCCCTATGAGGAGTGGATATGATCGACGGCTTGGGCGAAGGCCATGAAGGAAGAAATCACAGAATTCCCTTATTTGGAAATGCTGGGTTTCGACCTTGTTACCACCATAATGGTTTTTTTAGCGTGCTAACAACCTTGCGAAAAGTTCAAGAAAAATGTGCTTTAATAACATAGCTAGTAAAAACTTACTTTTGACATATCGATTTTCTATTTTATGGGTTTTGTGTATTTTGAGGAATTTAGACGAAAAAATAGGAATTTAATAATTTTTGAGATTTAGATCGAATTTAGTCTTAGGACTTAAATACACTAATATAATCTAAAACCACTAAAATTTACCCATATAGGACATAAGGGACTAGGGGGACCATAGCTCGGGTAACGAGGAGCTAGGCGAGGTCGGATGCAATAGTTCGGAGAAGGTGGAGTGCGACTTTTGAGGTGCGTAAAACAATTGAGAATACTCCACAACATTTAGTTCATTTTTCTTATGCTTGGGATGGGTACCGAACTGTTTTACTTCACTAGTTTGTCTAACTGATTGAGTGGTTTATCGGAGTTTTCATATCGGATCGTGTGGACGAACGTGAGCACACTATACTTGTACCACGTGTGATTAGGCCCTAAGGTGAATTGTGGCCCAAGCTGCACTAAAGTGCATGTGTCGGTGTATCGCATGATATAGGTCTGGCGCTGCGAGGACTAAGGTGATGGGGCAGCAAAGGTTGTTGGACAAGCCCACTTGAGAGATCATTAGCTCCGAAGTATAGTATAGTATGCTACACGAGACACATCCTTGGGTTTTCATCAGAGACATTTATACGTATATTGACTTAACGGTTGTCTGTTTACATTCTCGTTTACCTCATTAACTACTACTTTATTCAATTATTGTTTGTTGCTTGTGTTACTATTATTGTCTACTACTTGAATCTTTTGTATAGCTCTACATTCATGGGAGCATGCCTTTCTGTTGCCAGATACCGTACTTGCATGTCTTGTAGTTTTATCTAATTTCTTGTTGAATATTGTGTGGACTTCTCTTAGGATTTTACTCACTAGACTCGTCACTGTATTTGTTGGGTGATCGAGTGCAGATCCTTCTACGAATAGCAGAAAACGGGAATCTTAGGCGACTATCACTTTCTGCGGACGGTTCTAGACATACTCGTAGGTGTTTATATTTTGATTATATTTTGATTTGTTATGGGTATCAAGGGACTATGAGAGACATTTTACATGTATATACATGTTTTGTTTATCTTATTGCCTCATATACATGGTATTTTATTTCTGGGTTTTCCATTACTTAGAAATTTTTTATAATATGCCTAAAATACTCATTTATTTTAAAGTATTCCGCTGTAAAATGATAATGAAACCTGATAGGTTAACTAACTAGCTAAACAAATTCGTTAGTAATTATATGAAGAATAATTGGCTAAGCTAGTGTTAGTTGGAAATGTGTAAACAACCAGTTAGGTGGTAAGGCGTCATATATACGTAGGCCATGACATGGCAAGGCTTGGTGACGTGTGATATGACATGGTAGTGCCCAGGGTTTTATTGGGATTTTGGGCCGCTACACTCTTGTCTCACAGTGATATCGAAGCTCCAACATTAGAGATGGAACTGCTGTTGTGATTAAATCAATATGAAGAGATCATACAATGACTCTTTCATGGAAACTTTCTTGTATGTTTCAATTAAGTGATTTGGCAAATGTATTGTTTCCTTCTTTCTTTGTTGATTAAAAGAGACTTGCCTTAGTTTTCTTGCAAGTTGTTAATAAAATATTCTTTGCCTTGCTGGATGTATATAGGTTGGCATGAATATCTTGTCCAGATGTCCCGAGTATTTGTGGAGAATATTGTTTGAATTTTTGGGATGTGTTATGTACCTAACGACAAGTCTGTAGGTATAGAACCAGTACCTCTGCATATACTCACAAGATTATATCATATCATTTTCTTACCTAAGTATTCGTTGAACGAATAATGACAATATATATTTTACCTTATTAATCTCCCCCTTTATCATTTATTTGTCACAACTTAATACGAAAGGATTATGACATAGTTAACAATAGAAACATGCAATTCATAAAGCAAGTAAAGATCAATAATTGAAGCATGTGATATCAATATAGTAAAGTCCTACAGAAGTAAAAGATATGAGTTGTTTACAAAACATGAACTAAATATGCAGACTTAAAAATTAAACAATTTTTGGAAAAAAAAAGAAAGAATTGAACAGAAATACTATAAGTCATAATAAGCTCCCCTTAAATACAAACTTTTCTCTGCCCCTTTGTGACAAAATAAAAGACAAGGGTAAGAGAAAGTAACTCTGGGGAGGTATCATATATTAACTAAATGAACTCCCCCTTGGTCCTTGCATTGGCTCCCCAATCGTGACAGAAATTATCAAAAGTCGAAACGAGGAAAATAATTAGCTACCATATCAGAAGTAAGTACATCGGAAATATAAATACTATAAAAAGGTTGTAGCATGACACAGTATCAAAGCAATATGAAAGGATGCATAGAAACTCTTAGACTTACACTCAATCCCCATGAATTCATTATTACCTCTAACAAAAGCTTTTATGGATAGATGTCGTAGGTCTGTAAATACTACTGTGGGTATAGATACATGTAGACTATCTGTAGGTACAGAAACAGGCTGACTGTCTATGGGTAAAAAAGCAGACTAATTGTCTGTGGGTACAGAAGCAACAACATTTTAAGTAACTTCAACATCTCTACTTGTCATCGATCTATCCAACTTGTTTTTGTCATAAAACAAAACAAAATAAATTGCAAAAAAGGAAATAACTAAGATTTAGCGTTATACCAGACCATAGCCCATATGTTGTTATATTAATGTATAGGTGAAGATAAGCACGTACTCAATGGAACGTTTGTGCCATTGCATTGAAGTTGGGGCAGACCATGTACATCACTCATATGAGCTACATTGCATTGCAACCTCCTTTTGGGTACCCATTTTTGCTTCTCTTTTGGAACATGTCTAGCTGCATTACGAGAGTTATCATACTTGCTGGTGACGGCTCTTTGTCACCTTACTAGATCTCGATACATTTTGTAGCATCGAGGTCGAATATGACCCTCGATGCAGCAGTAAAAACACATCAGCCTGAAACGCGGTTGAGCATCTTTGATTTTAATGGCAACAGTTCCTTCATTATTTTAATTAAGGAAGTGGTTTCTCCTTTCGTAGAGTTTGATCCTTTGTTTGTGTTGCCAAGGCCTTTGTGATCATGGGAATCATTTCCCCTTTCGAGGATGTTGTTCAACTACTTGAGAGCCAACTTTAATCTTTCTAGGATCGTCTTGACTTCATACAACTCCTTTTCTTTGGCATCAAGTTGGTGTTACAAGGCTGTGATTTCTCGACATTATAATATTTTTATCAACTGCATCTGACCATTTCACATAGATCTCCGCATATGCTTCTTCCAAATTTGCAGTATCAACAAAATAAGTAAAATTTGAATCTGAATCATAAGTTAGAGAAATTACCTAAACTTTTGTATTAGAGTCCGTCGATACATTAAGCGTTGTGTGTACAACCAAAGTTGTAGGTACAACATACGTCGTGGGTACAACCAAGGCTATAGGTACAGCAAACATTGTGGATACAACGAGGAATCACTGGATTCTTCGGATATTGCACAAGCAAATGCAACATAGTTGCTTTGATGTAAATTCTCACTTTCACTATCTGAGTCGCTATCACTTAAATTTGTGCCAAGTGATTTTCTCTTCTTTTTCAGAAAGTTTGGACATTCTGATTGGTAATGACCAAATCTGCTGCATTCTCAATATTGTCCTTGTTTGACATTTCTTCCATCATTTGATTTTGCATCGAGTCCTCCATTTCTTGATCCATCATACTTTGTTTCTGATATGCCACCATGTACCTTTTCTAAAAGTTTGTTGTATCATTTGGTGAGCATTGCCAGTTCCGTTGTCTCGATATGATCTTCCTTCATGTATTGTGTAGCTACCTTTAGTGCCATCTTTCTTTGCTTCTTATTTTAATTAAGATGCATTTCATAAGTGGTTAGAGAACCCATTAATTCATCAAATTGTAAAATTTTCAAACCTTTTATCTCTTGGATGGCAGCATTTTTCACGTCGAATTTCGAATGAAGTGATTTAATGGCTTTTTCAACCATTTTTCGATTTGAATACTTCTTACCAAGTTGTTGGGCTTAATTTGCGATATCTTTCAGTTTTGCAGTGTACTCCATAATCGTCTCGTCATCGCCCATACGTAGTCTTTTAAACAAGGATGCAAGGAATTTCTTTGAGTCTCGCACATCTTCATTACCTTCAAACATGTTTTGAAGAATTCACCATGTTTATTTTGCAACCATGCAGGAGGATAAAAGCTTTAGGTGCTCTTGGTTTATTGTGCTGAAAATGGCATTCAGTGCTTTGGTGTTAGTGAGCAGTAGTCACTCTTCATCCTCAGACCATAGATCAGTTGATTTAAGCTCATTGTTGACTGTAAGTACAGAGTAGCCCTTTTCGATTGATCTTCAAGCCTTGACATCTAAGAACAGAATGAAGCCATCCATCATTGCTTTCCAGTATGTGTAGTTTGTAGGCGTAAGCAAATATGGTTTTGTTGTCGAAACTCCTTCAGGCTGATCGGATTATAGTGATTGAGACATATTTTTTATGTCTGATATCACCTTCCTTGACACAACAAGGAGCCTAGTTGTAGGCTCTGATACCACTTGAAAATACTCAATCAACTGCAATTAAAACAAAACCAACAGCAAAGTAAAATAGAGTAAAATAGACATAAGATTGGTATCGCAGTTCGAACCTCCATCCTACGTCTGCAGGGGCCATGCCCAGGTGTAGAATCCACTAAGACAGATTTATGCAAAGTTCCTAACAAGTGATCCCTTATCTAGCTAGAGAATCTCTTACCAAACTTTGCTACACTACCCACTTCCCTTACAACCGATCCTACACAATTGTACCAAGTTCCCATTGGACAACAACCGAGATCCCCTCGGCTATGTGTGTGTAAATCAAAAAGAATAATCTCTCGAAAGCTCTTCTCTCACAATGATATCAAAAGTTCCAGCTAGAGATGGAACTACTGATATGATTACATCAATATGAAGAGATCATAGAGTGACTCTTTCATGGAAAGTTCTTTTTATGTCTTCAATCAAGTGATGTGACAAATATATTGTTTCCTTATTTCTTTGTAGATCAAAGGAAACTTGCCTTAGGTTTCTTGTGAGTTGGCAATCAAATATTTTTGCCTTGTTGGACGTATATAAGTTAGCATGAATATCTTGTCCAGCTGTCCCGAGCATCTGTTGAGAATATTGTTTAAATTTTTGGGACGCGTGTTATGTAACTACAAAACCAGTACCTCTACATAAACTCACAAGATTATAGCATATCTCTTTCTTACTTGAGTATTGGTTGAACAAATAATGACAGTATATATTTTACCTTATCACTATTGTTTTTGGCAATCTAGCTACGTACTTCGTTCAAATGTTGCAAAAAATCAGTGATTTAGTGTGCTTTCTTTCTCACTTTCTAAAATGACTGCAGTTTCTGCTTTTGGTTAATTATGTTGCTATATTGCTTCAAGAGTTATATGAATCAGGCTACGTAATAAATTATGCTTAACTATCTACAGCTTTCATAGAACCTTGAAGAATGGAATGTAATTTTTCTGCTGTCCTACTTACATAACCTGAAAATCTTATGCACTGAGAGAGCTGCTGAACTAAATTTCTTGGTTTTGAGCTCTTCATTTCCTTGCATTTTTATGTTTATTGAGGGCTTTATTACTACTCCTCTCATCCTTCATTGGATTAGAAAGTAACTAATATTCATTGGAACCTTTATGCGTCGACGTTGGGGCTCGTCGAAGAACTAATGCATTTATTTTGTACTGTGAAATATACCTAGTGACTTGGTTTCATTTCTAGCTTGTTTCGCAGTTACATTAGACCTAGTCTCCTTTCATGGCTATTTTAGTGTTGTCGACTCTTGCCCTACTCTGGTTTTATCTCCTCTGTGGCATTTATTTTTGTATGTTGAATATGAACTTCATGCGTAATGCGCAAGCGGGAGCATTAATGATCTGGTTTAGGTATTCAGCCTTGCGGTGCAAAGGAAACTAGATGGTTTGGAAGTGTTCTCTTATATTGATCGATGTTTATACTAAGTTGATATCACAAGTTTAAGTAATTCAATCAATTTTATTACTCTATAGAAGTACAAACTTAAACAAGAACCCTGTTTTATTCTTAATGTTGCATCACCTTACATATATGTACCACAAGACCTTATTCCTGGTTTGCTACTTTGCCAACAAGCATGAAGGTCTTATAGTTGAGAGTTCTGATCACATCAGTCCCACCCCAAGCAGTCTCAAGCTCTTTAACCACTCCTTCATTAAGCAAGTCCATACCTTGCTCCTTGGCAGTGCTTATAACAGACCATGATTTTATCACTCCTAGGCATACTTCAAATGATGCTTCCTGCTTCATTTCTAGCATCAATGGCTCCCCTTTTGATCCCAACCCTACACTTTCGAATGGAAACGGAAGTGTTTTATATTCATTTATCACGTAACTAACGCCTTGATTCCAGAAGGGAAGCGCGCTTTCAATGAATCGCCTCATGGTTAGTTCGAGGGAAGGAGGGGCGCCGTCTATGGTAAAGTGCCTATAACTCCACACCGCGATTATACCACCGGGTTTTCTTAGAAGACGTTTGACGACGGAGTAGAAGCGTGGGAGGTCGAACCAATGCACTGCCGAAGCGACTGTCACCAAGTCCACCAGCCCTTCTCCTCCGAACATGGCTATGAGTTCGTCGTCGGACATTGAGGGTGGTGTGTGGATGTATTTGACCTTCGGGTGCGGCATGGAGAGACTTATTTGAGGCTCACTCACGTCCGTAGCGACCACTTCATCATAAAACTCAGCAACCTGCTCAAGATATCAAGTAGGCTAAAATCATCAATTAAGAGCAGGGGCGGATCTAGCCCTGGGGGGGAGGCGGGGGCCATTTAGGTCGGCTTTTTCTTTTTTTTTTTTTTTTTTTTCGCAAATGGCTCCAACTTATTTACGTATGTATTTTTGGGTATACAGAATAAATATACAGTTATTGAAAAAAAATGTACAATTACACTACCCCAAAGTAATAATTAATTAAATCATTAAAAACCGAAAAAATAACTTTATAATTATTTTTGATAGGAACAGAATAACTTTATAATTAAATATATTGAATTTTTTTCATTTCAACCTAACGAAGTGATTGAGTAGAGGTGCAGGGGAAAATATGGAGTGAGCGCAAAGGGGAGCAAGGTGGGGTTGGATATAGGGGTGCATGTAGCTCCACCCCGATTAAGAGCCTCAATCAAATTGACACCCAAATGGATCATCCTCTTGTTAAATAAAAAAAAAAAGGAAATTAATGATTGAGAGCAATTACATCAATAGCAGCTTGGCCGTTGCCGGTGCCAGCATCCCAGGCGAGGGAATGGTGAGGAGTGAGAGCCGAAAGCATCGAAAACCACTCGCGAGGGTACTTGGGCCTCACGCTCAAGTACACTTCTGCCTGTTTGTCGTACAACCCCACTGCATCCATTGCCAATACCACCTCCTCGCCAACAATATCTTTTATGGGAGTATATACAAGTGGATCAAGAACTATATATAGTCTCTTCAAAAATAAGGCAAAATTCATCATTTGTTTTCTGAACTTTGTGTTTTATATGCTTTTGGTTCCTAAACTTTTATTACTACACATTTGATTTTTGAACTTTTACAAAGATCTACATATAGTCCTTCTATCATGTAAAATATTAAATTCCAACAATAAAGGTAATAAAAGTGACGTGTGACTAATCAAGAAGAATAAAGTGGTTTATACTACTAAGCTCGAACGACTCACATCGACCAACGAATGCCGTAAAAAATTAATTTCACCCAAAAACATATAAAACTCCAAGTTCAAGGACCAAAAGCATAAAACACTTAAAAGTTCAGGGACTAAATGTACAAAACTGAAAGTTCGGTGACCAAATGTACACTAATAAAAGTTCAGGGACTAAAAACATAAAAATTTCAAAGTTGACCTACAAGAAATGTGTTTTGCCAAAATATAAATTATGGGATCCTATCATTGACTCGAGAGGTTTCCTTCTCCAGTTGTCCTACAAGAAAGAACCATATACACGTAGGGGTGGGCATCGGTTTCCCTAAAACCGCCTAAACCGTATGGTTTGGTCTAGTTTTTAAAACTCGCGGTTTGGAGGCGGTTTGAAAAACTTGAAAACCGCAAAATCGCGGTTTGGCGGTGGTTTTCAATTCTAAAAAACTGCGGTTCACCAAACCAAACCGATGGTAATTTAGTAAATTTATTTAATTCACATTTTAAAACCTTAACCAATATAAACAACTTAACCTTAACCAATATAAACAACAGTCGTTTCATTTTTTCATCTCCATCTCAAGATCCTAAACATATTCGCCTCCACCAGTTGAGGCCATCCGTTGCTGCCTTCCACTAGTCGTCGTCACTGCCGCTTCCTACCAGTCGTAGTCGCCGCCACCTACCAGCCATCGTCGCCGCCGCCTCTCACCAGTTGCCTCCTTCCACCGCGCCACTCGACGCCTCCCACCTCCACCTCCTCTCACCACCGCCTCCCACCGCGTCCCACCGCCACCTCTCTCACCGCCACCTCCTCTCACCGCCACCTCCTAGGCTCCTACAGTTCTACGCCTCCTCCACTGCTTCCCACTGATCACCTCCTCTCCCAGTTGCTTCCCACCACCGCCTCCCGCAATTCCATGCCTCCCATCGCCATCTCCTACCAGTGATCTCTCACTGCCGCCTCCCACCACTGTTTTTTTTTTTTTTTTGAAAATATGTAACAAGAAAAATCGCGAAACCAAACCGCGCAAACCGCGGTTCGGTTTAGTTGCGGTTTTGGTGGTTCGCGGTTTGGTGGTGGTTTGTAAAATGACCAAATCGTAAACCCTCAATTTGGTGGTGAAAATCACCAAACCGCGGTTTGCTCACCCCTATATACACGCAGTTGTCAAAGTCTTTTAAACAAATATGGAGACTTGGATACATAAATCTTGACGTGTAAACGAAGAATCTCTGCTCTTTTTTTTTTTTTTTCTTTTTCTTTTCTTTTTTTTTTTCTAAAGTGCTAAGTACGGTGCACACGAGTGAACAAGCCACCTTCTTTGACGAATGACCAATGAAACACGATACATTCTTCGGACTAGATTTTCGATTTCAGAAAAAATATTAGACTAGATTGATTGAATATTTAATGTCAATCAATGATTCAATGGATTGATTGAACAAATCGGTCATCGTAATGTCCAATAAACCCATTAAGTCTAACTGAGCCTAATATAGGCCATACTTACCCATATACTAATATATTATCAAGATCCATTTGGATCTTAGAGATTATTCCACTAGCACTTTCCACCATGGATTTGAAGTAAAAATCAATTAACGTTTCATAAGACTTAAACCTCTTGTTCTTCCCGTATATACATAAATGTTAAGGCATTGTTTTATTCATTTTTGCTAACTCCTAGTGTTAGATGAGAGTTATCTCCTTGAAGTTAATTTCATGGAGTTAATATTTTCATATTTGGTTCAACTTTAAACTTGTAAGGAAGTTTCAAATTTTTAAACAATAAAAAATAAGAATTAAAATAAATAACCTTTAAACAAGAGAAAGATGGATAATAAATGAGTCATTAATAAGAGGTAATTGTATTCACAACTCCTGAGAGATAACTCCTTGGGGGGGAATATCTCACACCCTAATGTGTAAGTTGAGAGATAACTTGCAGGTAAGTTGGGCAACCGAATAAAATTAGTTTCCAACTCCTCCGTAAGTTATTTTCCGATAGATAACCGCAACCCTAACCAAAGAAGGCCTAAGACTTTTGCCACCGCAGCATATATTATACAAATCGAGTGAAATTAAGAACACATAAATCCAAATCCCCAATTTATTTGAACAAAAGGAGGCTCACCTAGGGCCGGCTTTCCAAACATTGGTTCCAAGCTCCTCCTCTTGATTTTTGACCTTTTGGGTGGTAGATCTAACTTTCCTTTGCCTTGGTCTATTAAGATCTCTCAAGAGATTCCACTCAAATCTCCCCATCTTTTCTTCACTTTTTTTCTGCTTCTCTCCACTCTCTTTTCTTACTCACTCATGATGAACATATTGATAGAAGTCCCTCTATATGCTTAGTTCCCCAATCTCCTTTAGATTTGCTAGTGCAAATCTTGAGGCACATCTTGTGATCGTCAAATTACACAACAAAAACTATGACACCAATACTCCTATATATTGTGTTGACTCTTAAACTTATATAACAATGCACATCCTATTCTCTATACGTACTCCCAACTTTATGTTTGATTTGAGATTAACTTAGCCACTTCCCCAACTTTAGTCAACGAATTAAATTTCGATAAAACACATGTAGAGTATAGTACATGCATTTTATGGCTCCGCGCGTCCGAGCTCGTTGAGTGATTAGTTTTATGGGTTATTTAGCACATGAATTTTTTAGATGAACTGAGGTGGTACTCCTTTATTATTATTAATATATATATATATATGTACATTATATGGTCAAAATAAGGGTGTTACAAAATGTGGTCATTGTGTATCCTCTAGACAAAAGAACAAAACCAGCCCTGTTGTACATGAACGAAGCCGGACCTATGGAAATGAAGTGCCCTACCACACCCTCTAACCAAAAAAGAATAAAAAACTCAACCCAATTCACCTCAAAGCACTGATGAAATTATATATGCCCCTCCCCTGTGCAAAGAATCGGTCTCCCAATCTAACAGAACCGTTGTCTTCTGCTCCTCCCCCACAGGTGCCACCATCGCTTTCCAAATGGTATCCAACACATCCATATAAGACGCGAGAAACAAAGGTAAGATTGATATGTGGATCTATGATTGGTGTGGATTAGGGGTTGGGGGCCAACAGGGCATTGCCCGTAGCCGATGTCGGTTATCTCCTCCCTCCTTTCTCACATTGGACCAAGGTTCTCGTCTGTAAGTTGGAGGGGAGGGACAAGGGAATTTAGTTTAGCCGGGGTGATAAGAGATCAAGCACAAGTGCCTCATGATGCTGAAATAGTCTGTTCCTTTTTGTTCTGGTGGTTCTTCTTTGCTAACGCAGTGCGCCACTTACGTCTCGCCTGGGTGGGTTGAAAATGGTTCTTGAGGGCTGTGGGTGTTGGAATGGGTGCTGGGGAACACGGGTGGTATGAGGGTGCTTGACAGCATACTCTCCAATTGCGGGTCTATTCTTGAGATATTTGCTATGGTGGTGCTTTATGCGTGGCTCACTCGTGCATGTATGGGTGCATTGATTTTCCTAACCTCTGTGGTTAGTGAGCATGGGCGTTTGGCCTTTTTTTGATTTTTTGTTGGTTATGCTTGTAAAACTATTTTTTGTATATCCTTTTGTACAAAATCTATATAAATATACATGGAGTTTTGACTCCTTATAATAAAAAAAAAAACCAAGGTAAAAATTCCCATCCTTGGTTGTCTTTGCTATGCTCATATGACTAAGTTGAAGTTTCGGAGAGGTACAATCGACCGGGGACGAAGCCACCAGACAAGCTGCTAGTAGGGTCCCCTGCCCCCCAACAACCCCACCAACCCCAAGCGGACATGCATTGGCGTTCTTCATCTCACAATCATCATACCCATTCACGGCACCCGTAGGCATAGATCCAATCACAAGATGGCAAGCCACACACTAGAGCCTCAAGAGGTCAAAGAACAAAAAGAACCAAACTGCCACCCACCAACTTAAGACTTTAAAGGAGTAGGTTCCAGCTACCATTTAGATTGCTCCATGTCCATGAGTTGAAGAGTTTGTCCGAACACCACTGTCGCCACGAGCCTGTTGACTGAGTTCTACACATCATCCCATGTATTCTCTTTCTCTTTGAATATCTGATGATTGCGCTTCGACAACACTGCCCATAGAATAGCTAGGGTCCCTGCCCTCCATAGAATGCCTCTCTTACCACCGCCTGCGCTCGAGTTCACGTGTTCTAACTAAGCTTTCAAATTTGAGGATAGCTCCAGGGGACCTCTAGCTCACGCGACATTTTTGCCCATAACCTACGAACAAAAGTACAAGACACAAAGATATGGTCAATAGTATGTGACAGCCCCTCTCTTAATCTAGGGCACCACTTTGCCTAATCTCGTAATTAAGCCCTAATCATATCCACGCATGACTCAACTACGTATTAGTCAGTCTTTACAACCTAAACGCTTATTTTCTTGTATTCAGGATAAATAATACACTAGACCTACCGGTTTATAAAATTTAGAGTTAATTAAAACTTTTTATTAAATTAATTATTTAACTGAAGTCTTATTGATTATGCGGAAGCAATTAGTAACTTATGCGGAAGCCATTTATAAAATCCTAAGTGTGGAAAACCAAACTCCACCTATGTTGTACACTATGTGAGCTACATAGCCGGCTCAAGTCCGGATAAAGGAGGAGGACTCTGACGCCCATTTTTTCATACCGAAAAATGGGTAAGGGAGGTCCCAAACTCACTTTTCATACCCGAAAAGTGGGGGAAGGAGGCCCCAAGCTCATTTTCCATTATTGGAAAATGGAGGAGGGTTGCGATAGGTTGACAGCCAGCGTAAAACTTTTGTCACTTTGGATGCTTAGGTGGATGTGTGGTAAAACTCGTAAAGATAGAATAAGAAATATAGAAATTCAAAGACAAGTACGAGTAACACCAATTGATACAAAGATTAGGGAAGGACGGTGGCGATGGTTTGGCCACCTGCAAAGACAGCTTACAAATGCCCCAACTAGAAAACTTGACTCAATAGAAACTATAGAAATTCGACGAGGTATGGCAGACCAAAGTTAACATGGATGCATTAATTAGGAGGGATTTGAATGGTTTGCAAAGCTCACCATCAATTTCAATTAATCGAGCACAATAGAAAAGTTTGATCCATGCAGACGACACCAGTTAATTTGGGACTGAGGCTATGTTGTTGTTGTTGTTGTTGTTGTTGTTGTTGTAAGTGTGGAAAACCAGGAAATGACATCACATATATATAAAGTCCTCAAAATGCATTGAAACAGTAAAATAATCTAAGTCAAGTCGGGGAACTAACGCTCAGCCCAATATACAACCCCAAATAGTATATGGAAGACATATAACATATACAATCAAAATACCAAAAGAAGACCTACAATCGATGCAGTGACGCGTCGCGGGCTCAGGGATAGTCGTCGATCTTCTCCTTGCCCGGCCTGCTGGTAGATGGCTCAGCACCCACCGTCATAAAAAGGACGGTGAGTACAAGAATAAAACAGTAATCCCCAATGAAAAGTTTAATTTGCATTTCCAAATATTCAAATGGTATTTAAAAGCATATAAATGGGAAAACCGGAAAATAAATCATATGTGAGTAAATACCAGAGTTAAACAAGTGATACAGACAGTAGGCTAAGTAGTGGTGATTTAGGTCCGGTCGGCAGTGAAACATGTCACTCCGACTCAATAATCATATAGCACAAGGGACTTTAACCCAAGTGTTACCAGAGACTCTAACCCCGGTGTGTAGACCACCTCAATGACTCTAACCCCGAGTGTCATACAGTGTCAAGTAACATGTGCCGACATCCCCAGGGACTCTAACCTCGTGAGTCGCGCACACCTCGATCGAGTACAAGACCTAAATGCAAAAACTACTTTTTAAATTTCAAGAAATACCAAGTATGGATTGTCAAGGCATAGGCACATCTACACACCTAAACAAATAAGGAATAAAAGTCATCTTAAACATTTATAAGATATTCACTAGCCTAATAGCATGCTATTCATCATTCAATTCACATTTAAAACAACAAGAATAGACATAGCATGGGATAGAATCAAGGAATCAAATCAAATGAATGGATATCATGCAAACTAGACTCATCAAGTGAGCATAGACACAAAGAACACATGATATAAGAATACAAAGGTAAAATAGTCAAAAGGACTATGCAAGGACAACAATTAGTAGAAATGAAATGCCAAATAAAGTTGTCATTAGGTATACTTACAACAACAAAGTAAAGTCCTAGCTTTACTGGCCGCCCGATACTTCAAATCTTGTATTCGCTCTCCCGTACCCTTTTCCTAGGTTCCTGAGTTTGGTGTCTCATTAGTTCAAATGGGTTTAAGCTCGATTTAGTGGTGTTTATTGTGTATTCAAATTGGTTCAATAGACTTTAAATCAATCTTCCTAAATCAGCCCCTAAAGACTAAATTAAGTTTCAATTTCAGTCCTACATTTTAATGCACTTTTAGGCATGAAATGGTCCAAATATTGAAATCCTCCATCAGTACAATTGTTGTTGGTCTCTCTCTTAGCTTTCCGGAAAGGTTTAGTTTGCGAAGTTCTGATTTAAAATGAAAGAGATGTCATGATTTTACTAAACATAGGTCTAATTGGAATTTAAGCGGATTTAGAAAACATATTTCTCCTGATATATAGGTCCTAAAAATGTGATTTTTGGTCACAAGGCATAAAATATACCCAAATACAACATACTAAAATATCAGCTCATTTGGATGAGTATTTAGGGAGTTATGCCCTTAACAAATTTAGTTTCAAAACTTTCCTTTTTAATTCCAGTACCTATTTGTAGAGTATGTTTGGACATAAAAACGTTTGAATCAAAATAACTTCAATTAAGAAAAGTTATTCCCCTTTAAATAAGCTTTCAAATGTCATTAGTTTGGATCAATTTGGATCTAAAATGAGCAGATTATGATCAAATTACCCAGGTTGATTCCTAATACAACATGCAGAATTCTAGTTTTGGTGTTGCAACTTCAAAAATTCGTATATTTATGATTTCAAAACCAAATTAAGAACTTCAATATAGCTGGATTATCAGCTTGAAATGAGGAATCTAAATATATAAATCAATTGCAAATACTCAATCATCTACCATTTGAAATTAGCCTAAAATCATAACTTGTTCTAATTTCAACTAAAAAGATGTGTACCTAGTTGATGTAGCACCCTAGCTTGAGAATTTCTCACCAACTCCCATGGATTCCTTCAACACCTTGATGATTCACTCCTCTCCAACAATTCCTTCTTCTTCTCCAGCAAAAATGAATGAGTGATTTGGTTTGCATGTTGTTTGATCACTAATAATATATATTAAGGTGATGTTCCTTCCTAGCCCTTGATCTCCATGGATTTATGTATCCCGAGGAATATCTAATGGTCCACCTCTTGCCATATATCCCACTAACTCCCACTAACTCAACCTCAAGTGACACCATTTCATTACTCACCTAGTTCCTAGATGTGTCAATGTTTATCTCTAAACCAATATTATGTTTTCCATTTAATTTACTTAACTATAGGCCTTTAATTTGATTTACATTAACAAACACAACCATATGCTTATAAGTAATTCCTTATTTCATATTAGTATTAAATAAGACGTACTAAAATGCTAACTACCCAGTTCCCCGGCTCGCACGCTACTCGAGGCATGTCCCCGCTCTCGTCTCGACGCCTACAACTGTACAAACCGACTTAGTAAGTCTACACAATACATAACACTAGGCATACATCAATACAAAAATACAATATACCTCGGCCACGTGCCTCGGTCGGTGCACGTATCACGGTGTAGGTCCCACGTCAATGGTCGGTGATCATGATTAAGGAATTAAAACGGGGGTTATAGATTTGGGCCGTGACAGATCCATTGCTGCATCACTAGTTTGTCCAGTCTCTTGAGGCGTAGTCGACTGTCCGTTCATGATCTGCATCGAAAAACGTGCTCCGGATCAGCCTTAATATATATACGTATATCATATATATAACAAAAATATACAAAATATATAAATCCTTTTAATATCTCGCCTCATATCACTTCCCAACTAAAGTTCTAAGGCCATAACATCTGGTTTCCACATATAAAGTTTCTTTATTAAGTTTATGCTCTTTCATTTTAAATTGTCCAAGTTCCTAAAACTCTCGCTTTGATACCAACTGTGGCATCTTAGGCTCTGAGGTCGCCCCGGGGTGTCTTCTTTCCATGCACTCCTCGCCCGGTGGGCCCAGCTGCACGTGTCCGAAACTTGCCCGTACATCTCATGTCTCGATTATCATGTCCATTTTTGTGTTATCCATGTAATTAGTTAATAGTTTCATGTTTACATGAGTTATTTCCTTAAGTATTTAAGTTTCTTAAGTCCAACTATTTGTAGTTTATTCGAGTCCTAACAATGCTAGTAGTTTGTATTTTACAAGTTAATCATTAACTCAGTGGAAACCTTAATTTGATGCAAATAAAATATTAAATTAGCATGATAAGCATTATTAATAAGAGCATGTCGTCCTACAGTGGAAAACATAGGAAAATACTCTGTATATAGGCGATAGTACCATAAAATAGTGTATATATAAATGTCCACTGTTACTCAGCCTCCCAATACCCAAAATAATACAAAATATCAAAATAAGTACGTACTAGTAGGTCCTTCACAATGGGCAATCAGATGTAGACGACTAGGATCCCCTTGCCCCTACCGGTACTAGGATATGCACTCAATCATCACAAAAAGACAAATGACGAGTACAATAAGTAAACTCCCAAGGAACCCATCTGAGCATTTGCATTATAAAGTAAGGAAATGCAAAAAAAATTGTTAAACAAACACGCGGAATGTAAAGACAGGCAAATGTAATTGGCTCATCGCATTAATAATTAACATATAAGCTTAACAAATGTGTGTTCGCTCCAGATGGACTAGACTGTACTTCGGGTCACTAGGTTCCCACCAGTGGACGCGCCCGACCGACCCAACACCCGGTCCCTCGCAGTTCTTGGACAAGTCCGCTGAGTCACCGACACGTGCACCAGACAAGTTCGGGTTGCCATTCATTGAGAACGGGTCACACGTGCTACAATCTAGCACATCATGAACACGCAACAGAGAATTTGGGGAGTAAACTCAACCCATGTCCAAGTAACGGAATGGAATAATAGAAACAACAGTAAATGATAAAGAAATGGAATTAAAAACATAATCAAATTAATACTAAGAGTTTTTCAATTGGGTTTTACAAACCTCAAGCTGATCTTTGACCTCCCCGGACTCCCGTATCCAACCCGACAAGCTCCCCGACACCGAGCTACGGTCTAATAAGTCCCTAAAGTCCTATTTTATGAGTTTAGGTTGTTTACAAGTGTTTAGATATGCATTAAGTTGAAAATCACCAAAACAACCCTTAATGTTCAAGTTTGAACTGTCATTAGCGCTCTAATGGTCTACCTAGCGCGCTAAGTGGAGTTAGCGCGCTAGGGAATCGATCTAGTGCGCTACTATTCTTCATTTTGAAAAAAAAGTTGAGAGCCTAAAATGATTGGCGTTCTAACCAATTAGTTAGCGCGCTAATTGCCCTCCATGACAGAATTCTTAAGTCGAGAATTTTGTCCTTCCCCTCTTAATTAGCTAACTTAACCTTGTTTACACACTCTCCATACCAAAGTGACTTCAAAACATCAATTAGACCCATCTCAGAATAACAATTCAATCAAAATCCTCAAATCCCATGAATTCACTAATTTTCCCAAATTCATCGAAACACCAGAAATCGTTGACCCTAATCCTCAGATTCCAATTATATCAAAAACACATAAAATTGGGTTCATTAGAAAGTGTGATAGATGGAGAAGATGATTACCTTAATTTAATCACTTGGTTTACTCTTCAAAGTGTTGAATTCTAGCATTGATTTCTATATAAATCTCTAGTTTGCATGTGAAATTGAGTTAGTGGAGATGAATTCTCACACTCACTTGATATATATATATATATATATATATGGTTAGGATCAAGTGTGTTATGCGTATCTCGAGGATTATCTTGTGGTCTTTATTATGCTGTCACACACCACTTGATGACTCTAATAGCCCACTTCTAACCTAGAGTTACTCACTATGATCATCTTGATGCCCATCTATGGTCCACATTATTTAACTCAAACTATAGGCTTATCATTTTATTTGATTTATTGACATTACATTAAGTCTTATTAACCCATATGGTTAGTGGTTCCATTTATCAAAATTAACCAACTTGTGGTCTCACTAACCTTCTGGCTACCCGGTACCCATGTGCCCACGTCTCAACACGTATTCCGAGTATAGCCTATTGTTCTAATTTATTAATTGACTTAGCCTATGGTTACATTACCCATTTTATTTGATTACTGGTCATATTAACATGAATTAGTCGAGTTCCCTAGTGTACCCGTAATTCGTCTGTCGATACCCGCATCGGCACGTATTTCGAGGCGACTACCTATCACACAACCTCGCACGATATAACCATTCAACATACACACATGCGATGTATTAGCAATTAAATTCATAAAATGCATCGCAAATAAATAATACAACACACAATTTACTAGTGTACCTAGGTCGACGTGCGTCCTAGCGTACCTGCGCCGTCCACGTGGATCTGAGCCGGCGTCCATGTCTGAAATTACGAAATAAATAACGGCGTTAATTAAACGGGCCATAAAGAGAACGCCCAAGTGAGCGCATACACTATTCATCATCTTCTCCAACAGCCCAATAGGCACGAAGATAACTACAACTTCAGCATCAAATCTCAACCCAAATCGAGCAATTCTTGCTCTTTGTGGATCTATTTGATCTATATGACTCTTAATTAACCCAAATCATATCAAGGATACTCTAATAGGAACCATAAATCATGCATTAATTTGATATCTAAGCTTGGATTAATGGAGGATTACCAAGAACTTGAAATTTTTTTCAAAAACCGATTAGAAAAACATTTGAGTTTTGTAAATCAAAATAGAATATAACCTCTTAGATGAAATTCGGTGAGAAAAACCCAATTTGGTGCTCACCCATGCTTTCGAGATCAAATTCTCATGAATTGAACAAGAACAAGAAAGAAATTATACCTAAGTGTTGAGATCCCTTTGATTTGAGCTTCCTAGCTTCATTCCCTACTAAATTGGCCTTCAATTTGCGACCACTTCTTGTTGAAATTTCAACCCACATCCCTTTCTTGTTTCTTCTCTACAACAAATCCTCTAGGATGGTTGCATGTAAAAAAACCCCATTAAGTTTTCTTTTATAGTTTATATGTTTTGATCCTAGCCTCTCATCTTGCACAACTTCATCATCTCTAAGGAATCCAATGCTTCATGTTTGCAAAGTCATACTTTCAAATGGCACACACTCTCGTAATCATCTGCCTAGTTTCTCATATTTTAAGATCATCCCTATGCAATCCAATGGCATAATTTATTTATGTAGACTTTAGGCTTTCATTAATGTCAATTACATTAGTCTATTGTAACTTAGGCATATTAACACATTAAGTAGTCTTCATGGTCTTTTGTTCATACATTCAAACCCACTCTAGTACCTGACTACCCGACACCTGGTGCCTCGCGCCTATGCACGCATCTCGAGGCATGTTAAATCTAATCATTTTGACGTGATTGACTTAGGATATGATTGTGTTTCCATTTGTGTTTCATCTTTATAGTAACTTGGCCCTTGTATTTAGTGACTTAGTTAGGCCATCCTAGCATTCCCACATATCGCCTACCTAATACTCGCATCGACATGTTTTACGAGGCGATGAACCCGTCACACTAACTCACCCGATATGACAATATAGCATATACATGCGACGTAGTATGATAATCAAACAATTTAAACTTGCAATTAATTCAATCAACAAATACAAATGTAATGGCACAATATTAATTGACGCCGTTATTTACGTTATTTTTAGACTCGGACGCTAGGTCAGACCTACGTGGACACCCCGAATAGGCTAGAGCACACCTAACTAGGCTTAAAACGTTATTTGTATATGTTGGTTGCATAATTGTGATGTTAATTATTATTTATTTTGTAACTCATCGCATGTGTGTATTTATATTGTCATACCGTGTGAGACTATGTGATAGATAACACATCGTAAAGTGTGTCAACGTGGGTACTGAGTAGGTGTAGTATGGGTACACTAAGTCTTATAATGCTAAATTAAATAAAATGACTAGAACAAGGGTGAATTTTGCATAAAGTAGATAATCAAACTTTAGGCTAAGTCATAATAATCGGATACATCAAGGATTGGTGCACCTCGAAATGCGTGTCGAGCACGAGGGTATTGGGTGCCGAGTAATTGGGTACTAGGGGAAGTGGTACTACACCAATTTAAGACCATAATAGCCTATATATGTATAAAAGTGCCTAAGTTAAATTAATTGAATCAATTGATTACAAATGCCTATAGTTGGATGGAAAATTAATTTCATAGATTTGCCTCGAGATTCGCTCTAGAATGGAATCCTAAGAGATTTAAGTTGGGGATTTATGTCAACAAGATGGAAGTTAGTGGAGTAGGAGTTAACAATGACCATTAGATTGACCTCGAGATATGTGAACACAATTGATTTTAACATAACATATATAGCTAAGTTAGTGAGAAATATTTTCATGCAACAATAATAAAGTTTGTTCTTAGGATGGAGTATTGGAAAATTCAGCAAGAACAAGGAGGAATGAAGGCCATCTAATAGAGGAATGAAGATAGGAAAATCGAATCCAAGAGTTCATCATCTAGGAACGAAAACCCGCTCTTTACTTGCTTAAATTTATGAAAAAAATGTGTACATGGAAATTCAAGTTTTGGAGGTTTTGTGCAAAATTGAATTTCAAAGATTAAGCTACTATTTTTTGTCTAAATTAGTGTTTTAAACTGATTTTGATGATCAATAATGGTTTCAAACTAATCTTGACAAGAAATTGGGGTTTCTTGAGTTCTTGATGTATGTATGTTAGTTCTTAGCAAATTTCTTGACTCAACCTCTCTAAATTGAGTATAACTTTCTCATAGGAACTCCAAATGGGGCGGATCATATGCCGTTGAAAAGCTTACTCAAATATTTACAACTTTTGTATCTAGAGAAATATCGAAATTCAAACTCGTTATAGTTCAAAAATGCTATGCAAGTAGGCTGTTGAAATGCTAATACATGATTTTTAAAATAAACTTTGACAAAGCATAACTCTCTCAATTCTTATCGGAATGAGATCATCTTTTAGTATGTTTTTTTTGGTATGTTAGTTGCTTTGTGCCAAAAAATCATGAGTTTTGGAGCTATAAATTTGGAGAAATGATTTTTACAAACTTGCTGGTCAGATTTTGATTCTAATTCGAGTTGTCTTTGTAAATCTTTGATATCTCTTTCGTTTTATATCGAAAATTTGCACATCTTACCATTTCAGAAAGCTAATACCTATAGATAAAACTTTTTTTACGTGTTTTCAATGATTTTGAAAATATCATGATTTAATTTGCACTGCAATACTGAATATCAAATTGAAGTTTTGCTAAAACGTAAGGGGTTGTTTTAGGTTTTCTGACTTATACACTCAACTTAATACATCTATAACTAACCTAAACATTCATAACTGACCTCAGAAGACTCATGGACTAAAGTACGATAGTCGAGGGCATGACAGGGTTGGATCGGGATATTTTCAGGCTTTTGAAGTGCGTATTGAGGTTTGTAAAATCCAATGGAACGTCACTTGAGTATTTACTTGCTTTCATTACTATTTTACTATATCTTGTTCAGTGTATTCATGATTCTAGTCCTTATTTACTTCAATTATCTATGTCTCTATCACTCTCTGAACGATTGGTTGAGTTTACTCCCGTCGGGTATTCCGTTGTGTGTCTATGTCACGCTAGATTATAGCATGTGTATCAAGAGTCATCGATGAATGACGACCCGAGCTACTTTGTCAGTACATGTGTCAGTGCGTAGTAGGTCTACGTCGGCCACCGAGAGGACCAGATGATGGAACAGTTGGGTGCACCCACTAGAGGGATCTTGGGGAGGAAATTCAAAGTATGGTTTAGTCTGACCAGGACGGGCACACACGTTTGCACTTTATTGTTATTTACACATGTGATGATCCATTTACAGTTGTATGTTTATATTCCGCATGTTTATTTAACAATGTTTATTGATTTTCTTTACTTTATCATATGAATGCTCAGTGAATTTCCTTAGGATTTTACTCACTGGACTCGTCATCTATTTAATTGTGATGCCTGAGTGCAAATCCTTCTATGAGTAATGGCAAGGGGATTCTTGGTGAGTATCTATGAGCCTGCCCACTGTTCGGCACACTACTCGTAAGTGTTTGTATTTACATACTTTGTTATATATTTTGGATTTATGGGAGACTTATGAAACATCCGTACTTGTATATATTTACTTTTGCCTTATATACAATGTACTATATTTCGGGTTTTCCACAGTAGGATCGATACTTTATATAACTTGAAAGTTAATAAAAATCTATGTTTAGGTTTACTTTAAGTTTTCCGTAGTAAATTACTGGTTACCTATTTACAACTCTATAAAACGCAAGTCATACTTATAACTTAATTAATATCTTGAATAATTACAAATAATATAAAGAATACGATGACTAGCATGCACATTAAGGAGCGTTGACATGACAATAGATGTCAACAGGGCCGCAGGACCCGTGTAGCAGCATACCCGACGGCCTCGGGGTGCAGGGCCGCCATAACAAATAACTGTTTACACCTAGTAAGACATGCACTAGCCTATCTGCAGCACCAACGTGGGTTTGAATCGAAGTCCTAGTCTGAAAATGTTGAATAAGATACGTCAATAAATATTGGGCCATTATATATTATTTTTGAAGGCCCAACACGCGATGAATGGGTACATTTACCACATTCTTAGTTTTCTTGACTTGTTAGGTAAACCCAATCAAAATAGACTATTGTTGGCATATATTTATGGCCTAATAATAAAAAATATCATAACTTTTACAAGTTGTATCAATTATATCCTAACCTTTAAATTTACTATCAATTCTATCCTCAATTGATTTTGGGGGCACTTTTAACTTATTCAAAATCAACTAAATCTTTTAACTTTCTTCTCATGATCAATTACATTGATCAATTTATATCGAAATTTTTTAAGCTTCATGTATTAATTAAGTTTATGAAGACTCACAAAAATAATAACTTATAATCGATGACATATCAATACTCTAATTCAAATTTGGTTATTCGTAGATTACCAATGATAAGTTGGAAATCATGTTTATATACATATGAAAATGTCATCTAAAACTAATTAGAAGGTTGCTCATAGTTGTTTAATTTGACAAAAAGTATGTACTTAGATAGTTAGATTATGTATGTGATTGAGTAGGCCTATGTATACGCAACTATGTGTATTGTATGCATGAATATTTATCATGAATATTAAGCTCAATGCATATGTATGAATAAATCCTTGAAGGGTGTGGCGAGAAAGTTGAAGACAATGGTGTGTGGACATCTATTATGAAATTAAGAAAAAAGTGTTCATAATTGATTGAGGATAGAATTGATAGGAAATAAAAAAGGTTATGATATAATTGATCAATTCCAAAGGTAATGATATAATTGATACACTTTGTAAAGGTTATGATATTTTTTTTTATCATTATGCCTATATTTATCTATCGCGCAAACAACAACGATAGTTGATTTACTATGTTTCAAAGCAAGGAAATCCATTGAATGGCAGAGTACTGATGAAATTATGTTTGCAGTGATAACATACAACTCATAAGAAAACTGCTATTAAGCATTCTGACTAAAAAAATTTAGGTCTAATAGGCAAATATATCATAATGTGTGACATGTGTGTCTTCATATCTCCCAAATAGAACTAACTCCTTACTATCAAAGAACCGTATAAGTTGAGTTCTTTTTGGGAATAATTGGGAGAAATGAAGACAAAAATGACACTATTTTTTTTATCTTTTTTAATGCCACGTCATTATTCGTAGAGGCAAAATCAAATATTTACGACTCAAATATACAATTTTAAGATATTCTTGCAAAAAACGTTAATAGGCAAAATCAAATACCTTTGTCTATTAAACCAAAAATTTATCACTTCAGATTGGAAAAGTTGATTCACTATTTTTGCTAAAATACCCACATTTAGGGGTGACAATTTAGTGTCCGGACCCGCCGGCCCGGAATAAAAAGGGTTCAGACAATATTTTAACAAATTCAGGTCGAGTTTAAATAAAAACCACTTGTCCAAATTTAAAACCGAACCGAATCTGGACAATGCCTTTAAACCTAAACCCAGCCTGGACCCGATTCAAATTTTAAATAGATTTAAAATTTTTTTTAATAAAAGAAGATATTAAACACTTACTACTTATTTAATAGATTAACAAACATTAATATACTCTAATGCATATACAAATTTATGTATTAAAGATATCTTTGATTGTAGAATGATTTAAATTTTATTTTTTATACTAGAATAATTGTTTCTTGACATTAAATATTTAATAGCATGAATTTGACATTGCTTTTCCAAATTACATAACATGGAATTATAATATGCATATATTTTAATATTTGAAAAGGCTTTTAATATAAAAAGTTAGTTTCAAGATTGCGATAAATTCGGACAATCGGACAACCCGAATTTTAAACAAAACGGGTCTAGACAAGTGAATCTCGTCCAAATTTAAAATCGGGCCGGGTCCGGACAACGAATATACTTCCTTACAGTAAGGGTTGTCCAGGACCCTAACCCATCCAGACCTGGAATTTGCCACCCTTGCCCACATTTAACACCTAGGCCTTGTTTGATATGAAGTGGAGATATCTCCAAAGAGATAACTCACAGGGAGTTGGAACTAATCTTGTTTGGTTGCCAAACTTGCCTGTAAATTATTTCACAACTTACACCCTAGGGTGTGAGATATCCCCACCACCTCCTCTAGGGAGTTAACTATTAAGAGTTGTGGATACAATTACCCCTAATTAATGACCCCTTTTATTACCCAAGACTATTTTTGTCGATTCATATTTTGTTTTTTTACTGTTTAACAATTTGAAACTTCTAACCAAACATAAAAATATTAACTCCAAAGCGATAACTCCCAGCTAACACTGTAAGTTAGCAAAAACAAACCAAACGAGACCCTCGACGCACGCAAAAAGGAAAGGACCACAAAAAAAGCCTCATATAAACTTTGAAAAGGGCGGGAATATGAAATGAAACCCTGAAACCCTTCCCTCTGAGTCTCCGAGGGTGCTCTGGACCAATGTCTGTGCGGGTGCTGAACGTGGCGGAGAAGCCATCGGTGGCTAAATCCGTTGCGACGATCCTCTCCCGCAACAACCTCCGCGTGCGCGACGGCAGATCGCGGTACAACAGGATCTTCGAATTCGACTACGCGATTCGAGGTCAGCCATGCCGCATGGCGGTAACCTCCGTGACCGGCCACCTAATGGAGATTGATTTCGAAGACCGATACCGCAAGTGGCACTCCTGCGACCCCGCCGACCTCTACCACGCCCCCGTCAAGAAGTTCGTCCCCCATGACAAGATCGACATCAAGAGGACTCTCGAAGAAGAGGCGAGCCGCTCCCAGTGGCTTGTTCTTTGGCTCGATTGCGACCGCGAGGGGGAGAATATCGCATTTGAGGTGGTCGAGGTGTGTTGCGCGGTTAATCCGGGGCTCGTTGTGTGGCGGGCGAGGTTCTCTGCTTTGATTGAAAGGTTTGGGGGTGGGGTTTTTAGGGTTTTGGATTTGGCATTGTGGATTTTGATTGATTTGCTGATTGTTGTTGTTTGTTAGGGATATTCATGAGGCGGCGCAAGGGCTTGTGAGACCTAACAAGTTGTTTGCTGATGCAGTTGATGCTAGACAGGTGTGGAGTTTGCTTGATATTTCTTTTTCTGGGTGTTTTATGGAAATGTGGGCATGTTTTGGGGGACTACGACCAGGCGTTTATAAAGTTTATGAACTTATAAACAATTGCTGAGTGAGGACATTGTGGTTACGAACTTATATGATTGAATAATGTGAATATGTCCTTAAGTAATAGGTTATGATTGTGGAATTTATAACGTTTTCGAACCATTTCTAGATTATAAGTGGATAACCATGCGTGTCTGCTACTGTAGATTTAAGTTGATAAGTTCTTAATTCAAGTGATTCTTAACTATGTTTTCCATTACCCTTAGTTGCTAGTAAAATATAGCTTACCCAGTGTAAGCACATCTTACTTCAAGCTATTCATTCTACTGGCATATGAAACACGAGATGCGAACACCAATTGGGGACCGTTTGTGAGGCATGAAGGGAAGGCTTAATTATCGAGGATTGTCGTTTTTTTTTGTTAGGGAAATAGTTGTTGTGAACCTAATGCAAAACCACTTAAAATATAATATAGGGATTTAATTAACTATTAAATCCTTTAATGCCCATCAGTTAAGTTCTTAGGGAAATAGTTGTAGCCTGATCCCACCTAATTTGGAACTGAGGCTTTGTTGTTTTGTTATTGTTAGTGGTGTTTGCGTCAGTTAAAGAATTAGTGAATTATCTATGTCAGAAATCAGAATTCTTATTTGGTTCACCATAGGTAATAGGTTGGCTGATCAAAGAAGAACCATTTTGATCCTTTTAACTGTCATTAATTTTTCCTGCTCAGTTCCCTGGCCCTCAAAAAATGATAGTAGATGTTGATAATGATGGCAAGTTAATGAGATTGATCTTTTGACGTGGATAGCCACTTCAAAATGAAGACAAATCTTAAATCTTACATGCACGCTAATTATACTTGTGTTGCATTTTATTGCTTCTTTTTATCTTTTTTGGTTACATGTTGCTTCTTTCTCTGTGCACATGACTTTGGCTGATGGAGATTCAAAATAACTTCAATCTTCTGCAGGAAATTGACCTTCGAATTGGTGCGTCTTTCACTAGGTTTCAGACTATGCTGTTAAAAGATGCGTTTGTTGTTGATCTTGCTGGGGATGATAGGAATCTTGTTCTCAGTTATGGTCCTTGTCAGGTTTGGGGTCACTGACTGCCTGAGTAAAGCTTTCCGAGATTGCCCGGATGATTAATAGAAAAAATTTGCATCATGCACTTATGTATAATCAGTCTTTCAAACTGAGCTTTGTTTTTTTTTTTTTTTTTTCTTTATTCTCTGCAGTTTCCCACACTTGGATTTATTGTAGAACGTTACTGGGAGATTCAAGCACATGAACCTGAAGAGTTTTGGGTGATAAAATGCTCTCATACATCAGAGGAAGGAACTGCTACTTTTAATTGGATGTAAGTGTTGGCTCTTTCAGCACATCAAATTCTTGCACTCCTTTTATTTGTCTTCTTTGATATTTGTCGTAATCTGTCATAAAATTGTTCTTTTTGGTAACTGTTTTGCAGGCGAGGGCATATATTTGATCACACTTGTGCTGTTATAATTTATGAGATGTGTGTACAGGAACCCACAGCAACTGTTAAGTAGTACCCTAATCTTCATATCCTTGAGATCGGTTCACAGTTCTGTGGTTGTTCTGACTTTAGATGAACTGCTTTCATGTATTCTCCTCTTTGGGATTCCTCAGGTTTTAAATGTTAGAGATCACCAAAGGCCGAAGTATCCCCCATATCCTTTGAATACAATTGAGCTTGAAAAACGTGCATCCCGGTACTTCAGGATGAGTTCTGAACACACAATGAAGGTTAAGTCTTGAACATTGACTCACATCAACTGTCTTGTTGCTGTCTGGTTGTCTAGTTTGGTTCCTTTTAAACAAAATTATTGGTTGATTTTTCTGCATAATGAACCCGATGTCTCCGTCTCTTAGACATAGTGAATTATGTACTCTTACACGTGTACTTGCTATTTCATCTTCTCCTATTCTTTGAGTTAGAGATTTATCCAAAAAAATTCTTAGAGTTAGAGATGGTTTTGGTTTCTGAGTTCTTAGCATTTGACTCTTTCAACAGATCTTTTTCCCCTTGTTTGGTAGCCAGTTCACTATTATTGTATGTGACAGAAAGTTTGTTCTTCATCAAGACTTGTTTTCAATTGAACTGCCACTGACTGTTTTTACCATTCAGAATCTCTTGTATTTTGCTTATTTGTGGCGTTTTTTTTTTTTGTTTTGAAAATTATTTTTATGAGGTATTCGTTTTTGCAAGATAATGTTTGTTAATCTTTCAGTTATTCCATTTATGTAAAAAGCTTTAGCTTTAGCAACCTCGATAGTCTTGTATTTATTCTACTTTGCACGTTATATGCATCTAATACTTTTTAATCTATAATGTATAAACATTTGCTTTCTCTTCGCGGTTTTGGTCACTACTCTTGATAGGATCTATTCTGCTCTGATGTTGATTTTTCTGTTTCCTGTGTTGGTTTAGGTTGCTGAAGACCTTTACCAAGCTGGTTTCATCAGTTATCCTCGCACAGAGACTGACAGCTTTTCCTCGCGTACTGATTTGCATGTTAGTATATTTTCATCCTTTTTCTTGCAATCTTGCTATATATTGTAGTGGTCGTGCAACATTTTTTCCCCTTGAGAAGAGAGACTTTTAAAGGTGAAGCATACACAGAGAGGTCAAAGAGACAGACCATCTAAGCTGGAAAGAAGGAAATAAAGCAAAGTAAATAGAGAATTATCAAAAGAACAAGACATGAGTAACTATCTACATCCCATTCAACATAGAATTTGCCTACTCCTAATTAGATAACCTGTTGATAATTCTAGTTAAATTTTCTCCAAAGACATCCAGTACAGTTTTAACTCACATCTCATCGCAACAAACAAGCTTCCTCCTTGCTTACGCCCTAAAAGATGTCCTTTCTTCCTACCAAATGCTCCATAAGGCATCTGTAGATGCATAAGTGTGGTCGATCTTCATCCTTTACAAGCCATAATGCTCCCTTGCTGGTCGATGATGCCTCTTTTTTGTCTTTCTGACGACTAGAGCCAAGGAGCCTTCCCTTGTAGGATTGTCATCGGCAGGCAAGCTAGGTATTTTGTAGGCACAGTCAACCAAAGCACTCCCATTATTAATATCAAAACTGTTGATTACTTCATACTGATGATACTAGTTATGTTTTTCTTTGTTAATTTTTAGCGTCGAGAGTCTAAGCGGCAAAAAATATTGATGTTCATCATGACATGGGGCTTGGGGCATGCTATCTTTCTTCTACCATCAACTTAGTGGATCTTCGGCAGATTGAAGATTAGACACTTCCACCTTCCATGATCCAGCATGGAAATGTTGATCAAGCATTCTATAGTCTATCAAACAATTATTCGATTATTTATTCTCTTTTACAAATTAGCTACTTGCCCTTCCTATTTGGTGGAATACGGTAACAATGAATTTGTGCGAATTGGGTTAGTCAGCCATCATAAAAAAAATATTACTCGAGGTCTTGTTTAGTAATGCGTTATTATATATCTTGGACACTTACACGCATCAACTTGGAGGACTGAAATTGTGCCTGTGCATATGAGGCGTTCCTCAAAAAGGCCTTGGTAAAAATTAGGGAGGAGTGATCCATGCTTGTGTTCCAATATCCATGCGGTTGACTCCACTGCCTCTAACATGGATTTTTTCTAAAATTTCAGTACAGGGCATGTGTTAGAGCTTTTATCCATCCCAAATATAGCAATTATTTTAATCTAACAATTTTCTTTTTCTTTTTTATTGCACTTTTCAGATATTTTTTGTCTCACTTTGTGCTCATAACTGGTTTGCCATGTTCTTTTCAAGACTCCTTTACTATAGAATATGTATTGACGATTTGGCCTGAGACAAATTATCTTTGATTCTTAGCTGTGCAGTTTATTTTCTAGGCTCTCTTCATGTATATACGACTTAGTTCTTTGGTTTAATTTTCTTCTATTTTGTTATCAGAACGTTGGACAAATTATTTTTTATTTGGTTAAGTGAATTAAAAAATTATGAAACAGGCAATTGTTCAAGAGCAACAAGGTCATCCTGAATGGGGAACATATGCCCAAAAACTTTTGGACCCTGGAGCTGGTCTCTGGAGAAATCCGAGTAATGGCGGGCATGACGATAAAGCACATCCACCTATTCATCCAACGAAATTTTCTGCAGGAGAATCAGGATGGAGTCAAGATCACAAGGTATGCATAATTTTCCAAGATTAGAAGGTAGAATAGAAACGATTAATTTTTAATCCTATTTCTGCATTGTAGGTTATTACTTGCCTTTAGGCTTTAGTGATGAGGCAACATGTTCTTAGGTTTATTGACATATACAGAACTTTTAACAGAGATTGTATGAGCTTGTTGTTCGTCATTTCCTTGCTTGTGTTTCACAACCAGCTATAGGAGCTGAAACCACTGTTGAAATTGGTATTGCTGGGGAAGTCTTTTCTGCATCAGGGCGAGTGATAGTAGAAGTAAGGTTTCTGCTGCCATTTCTGTTTTTCCTACAATTGATTATGAAAGGATAGTGTAAATTATTATGTCATCCAGAGATCAGGAAAAACACTCAAATGGCCTTAAATGAAGCAGGAAGGCTGCAAACTGAAAGTTTATTGGTACTCGTAGTACAATCTTACCAAACTTTTTTATATGAGGGAATGAAAGATTTTTTTCTTTTTGCATGAAGTGATTATGCGATCAGATGTTTTCTTAAATAAGACCTAGTTAAGATGCCTTTTCAATTTGAAAGGGAATTACTAATAATGATGGGAAATCAGTTACTCGTTTTTTCCTATGAAAGATCTTTTGTTTGAGTCCCCAACCGGGACCCTGAAAGATCTTTCAGGTCACTGGTAAGTGATCAATGGATAATGACAAATATCTTTTATCCTACTTAGGTTTCTTTTTTTTTTTTTGCCAGAAAAATTATTTGGATGTGTACCGGTTCGAGTCTTGGGGAGGTTCTATGATCCCTAAATATCTTGTGGGGCAGCAGGTTCGTGTATAATCTCCATCTTGAATGATATTTCTCATGCTTTCTTATAGGTCTGTTACTTTATGCCCTGCTCCCTCAGCAGTTGGGCTGTCTCTTAAAGTTTCTTTTTCTTACACTTGGCTATTTCCCTTTCTTTTTCATGGTTCTTCTCATTGCCTGCTAGTCTTGGAATCAAAAGTAAAGAAAAAAAGACACTTTTAGTCATAAAGTTTTATGCATTTTTGTTCAATCAAAGAAGGTCCCTTCCAACTGACATCTATGATCTATCTACATTTGGTTTGAAGACAACCTTTTGGGCTAGTTAAAACTTTTGTTGACTCAACTTGTGAAAATTACAAATTGAGTGGCCAATACTTTCATCCCCTTCCAATCTTCTGCTGTTCAGGTCACTGAAAGGCGCTTTCCCTTTTGACTCTTCCCTTTAGCTTTCCACATGTTAGTTTCAATATTTTCAAAAAGCATGTTAAAATTAGTGCTTTAGTCTACAAAATAGTTTCTATTTTCGTTATTTAGTTTTATTAAGTGCACATTCCTATTTCTAGTCCTAGATTTTAGGAGTTTCTATTTATGTATGCAAGAGTTTTTTTAGTTGTCCTATTCAATAGGAAGTTGCTAATTTTTTGGTGTGTAGATTAGAATTAGAAGTAGAGTTATTTAGGAATATATATAATTCACTTTTGTTCTTAACTATATATGATGAACCACTGTTTTTTGTGAAATTAAGAGAATCAAATTCAGTTTTTATTGTCTACTGTTTTGTGGGCTGATTTTTGAGGTGAACCAAAACAAAGATTGTTGGTCTCCATTGTTGATTTCTCTCCTTGCATAATTTTTCAATTGTTCTTCTTGTCTTTTCTTGGTCTTCAAAACCAACAGAGCATGCTGTGCTCTTGTGGATCAGTACCAATTCCCCTTGCATAATTCAATACATCAATGAAGCGAAACTATTGTGGATCCAAACCTTTGTAAAATCACTCAAAGTTAGCCTCCTTCCCTATTTAAGTGAGAAAATCCTTGCTTTCTGTCGTCATTAATAGTAGTGAAAACTAACAATATGCTCGGAAAACTGGAAGAATGACAGCATGATATACAGAGATTGGTAGAAGTGAGCTGAAATGAAGAAAGCGAGCATACCGAAATAAAGTAGAGTTAGGGTGAATTATATGCTATCAATCCTCTATTCTGGTGCTACAAAACATTGAGGCAAAAGAAGTTAGATGAGCCTTATCAAGGCTCATTTGATTAACGGCATACTTCAATCGACCATAATCTTAATCTGACTGGCAAGTGGAGGCATAGCAGTTGGTATCTTACTATCTTATTAATCCTTTGTTTGAGCATGTAGGCGTGTGTATGTACCATATAAATCGAGAATATGCAGTAATGAGAAGTGTGTATGTCGGGAAAGTTTATGGGTTTCTTATTTGTCAGCAAGAACAATTTTATGTTACTAGTTAAAACCTTTTTTCTCAAAACCTGTGAAGGCATCGATAATATTGATATTTCCAAATTATAATGGGTTTTGCAGTTTACTCCAACAGTTTTGACTCTTGATTGTGGAGTCACAAGGCCACCCCCTCTTCTAAGTGAAGCTGATCTATTAAACTGCATGGATAAGGTATCAAAAATTTGAACTGATAAGAGTCAAATGGGGAGTTGTTTCTTTTATAGTGTTTTGTTTCCTGTATTAATTTACAGTCACGCTCCCTTTGAAAACGTTATTGTCAAAGACACTGTATTTGTTCCTTTAAATTTCTGATCAGTTTCAGTGAATACTACATTCTGTTTTTTGATTTTGTAGGCTGGCATTGGAACAGATGCAACAATGCATGATCACATAAAAAAACTTCTTGATCGGTTTTATGCAACTAAAGATGCCAACACTCATTTCTCACCTACAAATCTTGTAATTGGTCACATTTCTTCTTCCTATCAAGACGTATTTAGATATTACTTTGTTGACAAAAAATTGTATTTGGTCACTTTTTTGTTCCTATAAACAAAACATATATGGCTTGTCACTCTATGCTACTTTTTTTTTTTCTCTTATAAGTTATAACTCTACATGGTTTTCTAAGCATTTGGCTGGTTACCATTTGTGCTATTCTGCTTCTTATTCAGTCCTTAGTTTTCATGTTTCATGCATGCAAATATAGGTTAGAATGGATATAATTGCTCCCATGGATCACCTCCTGTACACTGTAAATCACATGATACATGTTTCCTCTTATAAGTTATAACTTTTCCTATCAATATTTATATATTTTAGCACGCGCCATGTATTTGTATATTTATGTATGAATCTATTTATTTTGTAGCGAGTCTAGTGATCCAATGACCTTTATCTTATGTATCTTGAACCCTAATATTATTTGATCCATGAATTTCAGAATTAGTTTTTATTTTGGGAAAAACCAAAACTGAGTAACTTAAGAGTTACCTTTCTGGTAAATTTGGTCATCAATTGTCTAAACCCTTTTTTCTACTTATTTTCTTTGAAAGATATTTAAAATACAATACCGCTACTAGCTAACTATAGCAAGTGTCATGTTCTTGGTGTTTAATGTTGAGATGAGTTCCTAAACAAGAGTCTTGCATTCGTGCATTTATACTTTTTACTATTTTCTTGACGTTCTGCATCTAGTTTTGCAAATAATATTATAAAATTATCCATTTTTGTTATTTGAAATTGGGAATGTGCAATCATTTTGCAACATTGTGGGTGCAACTGTGCAAGGCCTCCCACAATGAGCTGGGCAAATGAAGATAAAACATGCAATATATATCTAGCTTTCTAGCTAAATTCATAGAAGTTTTATTTAGTTTCTTCATTTGATTGCAGGGTGAGGCATTGGTGATGGGATACGATGATATGGGGTATTTCTTTAATCTTTGATTCTCTTTTTCAATACTTAATTTGTCATGAAAATATTTTTAAAATCGGAAATGTTTTATTGGATCTTCTCTGGTTACTTTTCTTTCTTTTCCTGTCCTGTCCTTTCCTTTCCTTTTTTTTTTTCTTTTTAAATTATTGAATGGTGAAAACTGCCTTAGATATTTTTTTCAGTATTGCACTTAGCACACCTGATTGAATGGAAGAAGTGGAGCAACAAGTGTGATATGTGACTGCAATAGCCCTGTTAATCTAAAATGAATTTTCTATTAGACAGCAATCTAGCCAACCAACTGTGCTTTATGGGAGTGAATGTTGGACAATAAAGAGACAACACATAAATATAACAAGCATGGTGGTGATGAGGATGATTAGGTTGATGTGTGGTAAAAGCTGTAAAGATAGAACTAGGGCCATGTTTGATTGGATGGAAAAGGAAAATGTTCCAAGGAAAATGACAAATTCTGTGGGAGAATGACATTTCATGCGCTTGACAGCCAAAATTTTTTCGCAGAACTTTTTCTCACAATTGTCAGTTTTCCATATTAAGACCCATATATTTTCCCACCTATTATGGTGGGCAAATTGAGTTTTCTATTGAGAAAATGTGATTTTACATATTAAGACACATTAAATTTATATTTTAAATATAAAAATTAATATATTTAATATATATGGTAAGTTTTCCAATGGATTGGAGAAGAAGCACGCTTGTGCCAATCTTCAAAAACAAAGGAGACATTCAAAGTTGTTCAAACTACCGGGGAATTAAACTTATGAGTCACACTATGAAACTTTGGGAGAGGATAATTGACAATAGGCTAAGGAGAGAAACAACAATATCAGGGAACCAATTTGGCTTCATGCATGGGAGGTAAACTATGGAGGCAATTTTCCTCGTAAGACAATTGTTAGAAAAATATAGAGAAAAGAAAAAAGATCTTCATATGGTATTCGTAGATTTAGAAAAAGCATATGATAGGGTCCTTAGAGATGTTCTTTGGTGGGTTCTAGAAAGAAAATGAGTGCATGCTAGATACATAGACACTATAAAGGATATGTATGATGGAGTAGTAACGAGTATAAAAACATTTGGAGGAGCTACAAAAGAATTTCTCATTACGATAGAACTGCATCAAGGATCGACTTTAAGTCCATATCTATTTACTTTAGTTATGGATGAACTAACTAGGCATATTCAAGAGGATATACCATGGTGTATGCTATTTGCAGATAATATTGTCTTAGTGGATGAAACAAAAGATGGAGTGAATAGGAAACTAGAACTTTGGAGGAATACATTAGAATCTAAAGGCTTTAAGTTGAGTAGGACGAAAACTGAATACATGCACTGTGAGTTTAGAAACACTGGACATCGAAATGATGGAGTGGTAAAATTAAGGGAAGTAGAAGTTCCTAAGGTGAACCACTTTAGATACCTAGGATCAATCATGCAAAATGATGGTAATATTGAGAATGATGTCACACATAGAATTCAAGTTGGATGGAAAAAATGGCGAAGTGCAACAAGGGTGATTTGTGATCGAAATGTTCCTACTAAGTTAAAAGGAAAATTTTATAGGACTGCAATTAGGCCAGCTATGCTCTATGGTAGTGAATGTTGGGCGGTAAAGCAACAACAATTACATAAAATGAACGTAGCAGAAATGAGGATGCTTAGGTGGATGTGTGGTAAAACTCGTAAAGATAGAATAAGAAATATAGAAATTAAAAGACAAGTAGGAATAACACCAATTGATACGAAAATTTGGGAAGGGCGGTTGCGGTGGTTTGGTCACTTGCAAAGACGACCTACAAATGCCCCCACTAGAAAACTTGACTCAATAGAAACTGTAGAAATTCGACGAGGTAGGGGTAGACGAAAGTTAACATGGGATGCATTAATTAGGATAGATTTGAATGGTTTGGAAAGCTCACCATCAATTGCACTTAATTGAACACAATGGAAAAGTTTGATCCATGCAGCCGACCCCAATTAATTTGGGACTGAGGCTATGTTGTTGTTGTTGTATATGGTAAGTTTTCATATTTATTTTAAAACTTGTTGGTGAGCTTCGAGGGAAAAAATTCTTATATGTGCAATCAAACACATATAGGAAAATTTTCTTTTAAACATTTACTAGGGAAAACTTTCTTAAGAATTTTTTTTTTTTCCTATGGAACATTTTCTTTGTAATCAAACAGGGCCTAGAAATACAAAGATTCAAAGAAAAGTAGGAGTAACACCAATAGATGCTAAAATTAGAGAAGGGCGGTGGTAGTGGTTTGGACATGTCCAAAGATGGCCTCCAAGTTGCCCTAATTAAAAAATTCTGCACCATAGAAAGTTAAAGAAGTCGAATGTGTAGGCTAGGCCTTGGATAACTTTTTAAAATGCATTAATTATGAAGGTTTCAAGCACATCGTCAATTGCATTTGATTGAGCTGGGTGGAAATGTTTGATCGATGTAGCCGACCTCAACTAATTAGGAATTGAGCCTTTGTCGCTTTTAGGAAACTGGATTTTTCCCCTATTTGTAGCTATGTTACATTGTAAGTGCTGCGTATAGATCGTGAAAGTTTAAGATTCTCATTTTTTCTCTTCACACTTATCTCATTATTGCTGCTAATATGAAGAATTTAATTAATTAAAACAGAGATGGATGAGAATTGGAAAATAGATTTTGAGCCTGCTAACCAAGCAATCTCTTTTATCTGAAAATGCCTCTGGTGATGCGGGAACTTTTGCATGAATACAGTGAATTCTTGTGATCTCTTTTTGGAAGAAGTTTTTGGTGGAATCGTTAGTGACAAGTTGCAGTTTGAGGCAAAAGTCCTATTTGCTGTTGATTTGTAGGCAGTTATGATAAGGTCTATTATGTATTGATTCTGGCGCGGCGGCACCATGAATCAATCATGGATGTCATATTCTCACTGTGCAAATTTCAAAGTCTTTTATTTATTTATTTACTTTACTATGCCATGCGGCAAGATGGAAGAGATAATGATGTCACAAGGTTGAGTGATAAAAAGATATCGGTTTTTTCTGAATATACCAATATTTTAATCTATTGAGTAAAGGATGTCTTTTGCTATTGGTTCAATTGACATCGGTTAAGGGCGGAATTCATGGGAGGAGAGCTGATATGAACTGGCAGGCAGAATTGATGTTGTGAATGTTACATCAAGGCGTGCTGACAGAAGCAATTGAAAGGAGGGAGGAGAAAGGCTAGTTGTAGGTATAGACCTTGGCCCTTTAAATAGAGTGGATATGTTGCTGCTGACTGGTACTGTTGCAGACAAGCCTTTAAGAATTGATGTTGATGGAACTTTTTGTTGGTTAAGAGGGTATACTCACATACATGCATTATAATTTGTTGTTCAATAGGTATTTGATTATACAAGGAGATGTTATAGTTGGACTCAACATTGCTTAGGTGAGGACGAAAGAGAAACAGCCTGATGAAGTCCAAGGGATAGAGAGATTAGCACAAAAAACATCTTCAGATTGTGGATAGCAGTCTCAAAATGATTTACCATGTTTTGTTGACACATTTCTCCCTAAGGAACTTGTTGATAGGCACGTTTTTTGGGTTGGTAGGTGTTTAAGAGCAAAGTGAGCCACTTTCATTGCCAATAATGTAGCTTCATCAATTCCTTCATTTTCATTTTTATATTTCTTGCTCCACAACAATAGGCATAGATAGCCTAACCTTGCATATGAACTTGGGTTGTGGAGTCAAGAAGTTAGTCTAATACTAGCAAGCAAAATATGACTTAGGAGATGGAAAATGTCCCAAATGAAAGGCAAACAAGACAATAAAGATTTTCTTTATGGTACAAATAAAATAACCAAACATGTAACTAACCAATTGGTTGGCCCAATGGTTTGCTATGGTGTTTGGGAGTAAGAGGTCACGGGTTCAAACCTTGGTGGGGCAAATGTTTCTTTCTTACCAAAAAAAAAAAAAAAAAAAAAAAAAAAAACAAAACGTGTAGATATTGATGCAAACCTCAATTATCATAAATGATCTAGGTATTGGAAAACTGATGTGTAGCTAGAGGGATTGAAGGGCCGAGCCATTGTCAAAATAGCAATAGCATTGTGGAACATCAGGCCATCAAGGTAGCAATAATGCAAAGAAAGACAATTCGTTAGGCCGTCAAGTTCGCTGGACGAATGTTGTGATTTTCTAAGAAACTAACTGCCAGACAATAGACTGAAAGTCGTTGAGTTACATATAGTTGATAATGGCTCAGTTGGTCCTACCGTACGTGCATTGAAGCCTTAAAAGAGTTTCTCTTGCTATAGGGTTCTCACTCGGTATTAAGGGAGGAAGTTTTTGCTACCAGCTATTCTATATCTATTAAGGTGGCTAGCTTGGAGAAGAAGCTTGATGGTTCTCAAAGATTTACAGCCTGATTAGCAATGGTGACTGAAAAATATTAAGGGATGCTCAAGGTGGTGTGTGGGCGATATTTTGGGCGAGGAGGTGCCTTGGTAGGGATTTCAGGAAAATGCTAATGGCCTGACGATGAAAATGATTATGAGAACAATGTAATCAAATTACTGGGGGAGTTGGAGCGTCGAGATTGTCCAGTGACGAATGCTAGATTTGCATGGTATACTTTTTGACTGTTATTTGTTTCCATCCACAAAGGTTCCTATGGAGAATTGGATAGGAGTTTTCATTTCCTCTAGTAATGTGAGAAGTTAGAAAAGACTTGTTATTGTCACTGATCGATTCTCCTTGACTCTATTTTTTGTAAATGGGTTCATAAATATTTAGGCTTGAGAATGTTATGATGTAACATCCATCGATGGTAAAATTGAGATTTAGCAGAAGGTTGAGAATGTTATTGCTTTGCTGTCAAAACTCAACTACCGAAAGAAATCTGAATGGACATGACCACAATATTTTCAGAAACTTGAAAGAGAAGAAGGAAGAACTTCCTAGAGGATACTAGCTAGCAAGGACTGCAAGGCTATTGCTTTTTATGCTAGATTTGTCCAATTAGTCCTACTTTTATGTCTAGATTGACTCCTTGGAGGATACTAGTTAGTAAGTAGTTAGTGGGCAGCTGGGCGTCCAATTATGAAGGGAAAAGATAAGAATTGAAGCACCATTTCGATGCTATTTTGAATATCACCAAGGTCTTTTAGGAGAAAACATCATACCTTGGGTTGGTGTTAGGCGTAGATGGCGAAGAGGGGACAATGTCTGCATTGATGGGGATCCATGGGCAGGGGAATGTAAAACAAAGTTTCTGGTTTTCAAAATGTTTTGGCATCATCTTTCTTTCTCAAAATCATATGCTTACTGCACTTGCTTTTCTCTGCATGAAAGGCCAATTCGCTGTTTTGTCTCTTAATTAATTTTAAGCAAGAGTTCTAAGGAAACTGCTGCATAGTGCTTCTTTCAGAGAGTCTTTGCCAACTTATGTGGATGTTATCTGCTCGCGTTCGCTACTTTTCCTGCTATTAATTCAAGAAGTGTCAAGTTTTATTAGAATTTAGGGGAAAGAGGTTTAAATTGTTATCCTTTGTGATTTGAACATTTGAACTGTGACAAGTAGTGCTGCCTAGACTTTATACGTCTCTTTTGATTTTTTTTTTTTTTGCTTGGTGTAATGATTCTAGCATATGCTTTTTAGGTATGAACTTTGGAAACCAAACCTTAGATCTATGATGGAATGTGACATGAAAGCAGTGAGCATTGGAACAAAGAGAAAATCTGAAGTTTTGGATACTTGCTTGCAGCAGATGAAGGCATGCTTTTTAGATGTAAGATATGTCTTAACTTATTCTTGCAATGCACCCTGCTGAAGCTCTTCTCACTTTTAATGATAACATAGAGCTTTATTCAAGTTACTTCAGCTACACCTGCAATGCACCCTGCATTCTATCCTGCATCTCGATAAAGACTCTATCTAAAGATATAGAATAATATTTTGGAGTCTAAAGTTGTCTAGGTGTGTGAGTGGGAGCACTTTTTTTGTAGAATTACTTGCTGAGCCTTTTACTTATTTTTCTTTCCAAATCATACTTTCAATTTGTTTCCCTATGTTGATTACTTCTTCCATAAATGATTTTTTTTTTTTTTTTTTGACATAAGTGTGAGTCGAACTCACGATCTCCCCAAACCTTGTCTTTTGGCAAGTGACTACCATCTCACTTGAGATGCTTTGGCTCTTCCTTTTTTATGGAATTTTTTTTTTGGTCAAATTCCTCATATGAAATTATTTTCAATTGTTAGTCCAAACATATTCATGGTATACTGTATGTAAAGTGAGTTGCTAATTGCTGCTGTGAATTTGGATCATTTTCAGGCTAGGGTGAACAAAGTGAAACTGTTAAATGCGATGGCAATCTTTTTTAATAGGTTTATTGCCCATCTGTGCTACATTGTGCTTTCATTTCATGTTCTCCACTACTGTGGTATTCAAATTATTCGTTTTATATTCAGGTCCAACAGACCTGGTAGAGATGAGCAGCGTAACAGTGGAGAGATTGTTCGTCTGTGTGGTGCTTGCAGTGAATCCAATATGTTGCTTAGACGGAAACCGGTAATTATTTTGTCAGCTTCCGTTATACACCTTACCAAGATGCCCTAATATGAATCACACATGATGTTAACATTTATAGCTTGGTGCATGACGTAAAATTTACGAACGGAAATACTGCTTGCAAGAATTACTTATTTACATATCTTCATCAAGTATATGAGCCTGAGAGTTTTGAGTTTTAACTGTTCATATTTTTGCTTAATTCTGTGTCATCACATAACATTTCCCAGACTATTTCAGGTAGGCTTCACAATTTTTGTTCAACCAATTTTCTATCATTTTTTCTTTACTTTTGTTTAAACATATACAACTGCTTGTTCCATCTGGATCATATTTGTTGGAATTTGTTCTCTTGCTTTCACTTACAATGTTTCTGTTTTTCTTGCTTCTATAGAATTTTCCTACTCAATTGTTAGGTATTTCACATATTACTTATCATATCTTCTACATCATTCAATTTAGGATTTGTGTATAATCTAGCATTATTATTTATTATGTATAAACATCACCTATTTCTAATGTATTATTTCTTCACTATGCTACAATGAATCTTTATTGTCAATCTTCATTCAAAACTGAAGCACACCTCAAAAACTGATTGATGTCTTCTCTGATAAATGATTAACTTTAAGCATCTATCTTTAATTTTTTTGGTTTGAAACTTGTCTGTTATCAGAAGTCGACGTCAGGCCCAATGCTAGTAGTTTGAGTTTTATGCTCATTCATGTTAATTATACGTGCTCCATTTTCCTCAAAGGTGAAAAAAAAAAAAAAAAATGGAAATTTTTGAATAAAACAGAAGGAGTTTAGATTTATTATTTCCATTGTTTTTTCAGTTACTCAATGTAGTGTCCACTTTTGGAACTCGTTGTTCAATAATAATAACTGCAGTCTTTCAAGCATTTAACTTTCACTGACATACATGGTAGAAATTGTTGTTGTTGTTGTTTTTTTTTTTTTTTTTTTTTCTAGTAGTCATGGGTACAATTTTTAAATCAATATTACTTAGTACATTGCTTTGACCCCACCAAGGATGTTGGCCTCATAGTAGAGAGAATTTCTAAATCTTAACTTCTGGGGTTCATACCTCCGCCAACCTTAAGTTTGGGTTGGATCATGGATGGTTTTCGTATAATTAGTGGGGTCCAATCAATCCATTTATGCTAGGACATAGTGAGTTATATCTTATAAGTGAGAACCACACAAGTATATTGGACTTTTTCTACTCAAAAAAGGGAAAAAAAAAACAAGATTGTATGGTCGATCAATCATTACTTATTTTTAGAAGAAAATTATTACTTTGCCTTATTCACTGCAAGTGACAGATGTAAGAATGCTGACATGTAGGGATGCATGAACATAATGGATCAGTGCAAGAAAGTTCCTATTTCTATGCAATGCATGTTTATAGGTCTAGTTCATTTTCATTGCGAGGGTTTGTTTCTTCCCATTTTAGTAATCTTGGTTTAGTTAAGCATCACGGGCATGGCCAATTAGAAGCACAATTTGATTCTAAATTTTGTTCTCAAATAAAGTTGGTGATTTTGCTCTATTCTCCTCTTATTGCTTCCATAACCAATTTATACCAAGTTCTTACAAATTGTCTTAGAGCATTCAATCATTGGCTTAACTTTGCAAATTTGTTATCCATATGATATGATATGCCCAAGCCAATTCAAATCACTTGAAGCCTTTTGCTAACTATATTTGACTAGATACTAGGACTCGCTTTCTTTATTTGTTTTTTTAAGGCTACATCTCTAGCACATTAATGGCATGCATTTTATCAACGGTGGTGTTGAATATTGATGTTAAACTAGGCCTCTCTATTCCTTTAACAAAGCCATCATTTATTTTTCCTTTTTTTTGGATAAGAGAAAAGTCATTTGTATCGGTAAATAAATTTTACCAGCACAAACGATGAAAATATAGACTAGGCTGTGAAAAAGAAGAAAGAGAAAACACCAAAAATGCATGTAAGGACTTTTTTCAAAAAAAGAAAAAAGAAAAAAAGAAAATGCATATAAGGAATGACAAAAACACAATCCTCCCCTCATTACATGGAAACTCCCATCCAACTAGTCAATCCGTTTCCTATCCTGAATCATCAAGGGAGAAACTGAACTGTACATTTGCATTTATTCAATAGGTTATTTGTCTTAACTAATGCATCTTTTAGAGCATCTCCAATGGGACCATGGATTGGGGTGGAAATGGATCCACCTAGGATACAATCCACATCCAACCCAAAAAATGCTCTCCAATGGGACCATGAATTGATAATGTCTATCCCATGTGGCATGAAATCAAAGTGGAGGGTGTCTATTAGACTGCCACGTCAGACAAATGGACTCTTTTTTAATTTTTTTTTCAAGTTTTTTATTTTTTTCAGGCCTTTATTAATATTATGAAAATTGAAACTAAAAGTGCCAACTCATCAATCCATGGTCTGAATCCGTTGTCCATTGTAGACTATTTTGAGAGGTGAATGTCTATCTAGCGCCAAATATAATAGACATCCTCTCCACATCCATGATATGCCACCAATCCATGGTCTAAATCCACAGTACCATTGGAGATGCTCTTAGTCTTTCATGCATATGTCAAAATCATCCCATCTCTCATTTAATCATTAGTTGGCGCAAAACACTTACCATTTCTTATATTTTTTTGTTGAAATATATATATTTGAAAGGTTTACTACATATCTATCATGATATTCTCATTTTTATGCCACTTATTTTATGTATGTGATTCTTTGCTGCCCAACATTTGATTACGTAGACCTCGGATAGCTAATTGTCATCTTACTAAATATTCATTTCAACTTCAATGCAATAAATATGATGGTAATTTTACTTAAAAAGAAAAAGAAAGAAAGAAAGAAAGAAAGAAAGAAATAAAAGAAGTTTGAATTAACGAGCACCTGAGATGTGGCTATCAAAGTAGCTAGGTTAAGCCATAAGCTAGATATTGGTGTCTCTCAGGGATTGAGCTTCAAGTTCGTACCATGAGATTTACAATTGAGCCCCAATTTTATTTTTTATTTTTATTTTTTTGTGTTACATATTTTTTAAAACATATTTTCATTATTATCTTTTTAAATTTATTAGAAACTATTTTAATTTTAGGGAAGTTTTCTCTCTCATTGAGAGGAAATTACACATTGCTCTTAGAGGGTTAGGTTTTATTCCTTGGGATTATTGCACTTGAACCTCAATTTAGTAGGTAACTTCTAAATTTATTACTATGTTAAGATTACTATAATTTTAGTGCTAGCATTTAAGTTGATATTAACTTTTATTATTGCATTTTTGTATTTGGATCCTGTTGGGACTTGGGACTAGTTGTGGGACCTATTAGATTTATGTTAACTTTCTTGTCATCTAATTCTCTTGCTGCTTAAAAAATCATCCTTTAATGATTTCTGCCCATTGTTAAATGCATATAGGCAAAGTTGTTGATATATCAAGTTTTTAGCGTGGGTTCAACTGTTTCTTGGAGACAATGGGTGCTACTTCCTTATCTCCTGTGTTGTTTGTGGGATTATTCATGTTTGGATTTTTCGGTATCTGTATGAATTTGTTCAATTTTTAATTTCTTTTACATGTGAGGCTTAGACGTTATAAAGTTTTACTAATGCAAATTGGTCCTTGTCTGTTTTCATTCCGTGCTTCTTATGTTTTTATACTGACAAGAACTCCTGGAATTAGGAACTATTGCTTTTTTCATTTGCTGTTTTTTTGCAAGTAAACTTTCAGATCGTCTTTGGTTATTATCTGTATTTTTGTTATGATTTTGATATTGCATGTTCGATAACAAAGTCTAATGATTTATCTTTATGATTTTGATATATATATACTCATTTTTATGAATTAGTTTTCCGATATATTTTTATGGTTGAAAATTCTCATGTAGGATGGTTCTTTCATGGTTGGTTGCTCAGGCTACCCGCAGGTAGGATCTCTTTCTATTCTAACATTTTGACAGATGATTGATATGCTTGTGTGAAAATCAGATTTTTGATATTGACAACGATCGTTCTTTCCTTTAGTTCTTCGACGTCGTACTCCTTGGGTTATCCCAAGTTATTATGGATTCCTTCTTTGTTACTGGGGTCAGTTGTTTTAGATTGGCTATCCCTGAATCAAACTTTTGAATACTCGTTCAAAGTAGATTACCCTTTATTAGTTTTGCCATAGAGCTTACATTTTTATTGCGATATTTGTAGTTTCTAAAATATGAAGGCATTTTGATATCATATAATGGGAATTTGGAAAAGTGATAGAACACCGATATCGACTGCTTGAATTAAGAGAAATGACAGCGATCACAACTCGAAAGTAACCCCAGAGAAAGGTCTTAAAACCCTCTCAACCCAAGTCACTCAAAGAGTGTCCCAATTACAATACAATTTCCAAAGATCCTAATCTTACTCACTCACCCCTATTTATACTATCTTATTCCCACTAACTCTATAAGTACTAGATGTGGGATCTTATCATTACTCCCCCCTAAAGCATCCACCTTGTCCTCAAGGTGGACAAAAAAAGATACATAAAGGGAAATTGAAGAACACTAGAAACATAGACCCCACATTACAATCAAGCCAAGTCATGAAGAGAATAATCTTGGGTATAACAATCGCCAGTGTCATGTGAACAAACACCTATTGTGTACTGCCAATAGTGCAAAAGGAGACCAACACATATTCACAAGAAGTATATTCAAGATGCAACCATGCTAGGATCCAAAGAGACCTTGCGCAAGAAGAAGCTGAGCAATGCACGACAGAGGGTGGCGGTGAAGAAAGGGAGCAAGCATATTGCGATGAACAAGACCATGATATAAACCATAACGTAGTTGTAGTTGTCCATTGATTAGCACCCCTTATTGCTTGGTGAAAGTGGGGCATGGTCACAACTACAAGCGACACAACAACTAGTGCAACAAGTGTTGCATACCCATTAATGACCATCAGAACCACAGTTACCACATCATGTGTCAGAAGAACAATATGTACTGTAATGTCCAAAACATTTGAGGACAACCTGCAGACTTGTAGCAACCATGGAAACAAAAAGTGTTCTCTTTTGGTCATTGGGTATGTACACAAGTACTCGGGCATCCCAATTAGGCTCATAGAGAACCTTGTTGATGTAGAAATAACTGCTAGTCAACACAACAAGTGCAAAAATGGCTCCCATAGCAAAACGAACAAAGTCAAGCGCATAAATGGATCCAACTCTTATAGTGCATCCAACCAAAGTATCTACGCCCATGATGTTGGCACCTTGAAAACAAGGCACACTAAAGAGCCCATGTGAAGGGACAGAACTTAATGCCTCATCAACTGAAAAATCCAATTTCATACCGTACCGGAGAAACCATTGAAAGGCCCATAAGAGTGACGTCCCATATAAGAGAAATTGGAGGTGGTATTGAGCTATATGTAAAATAGTACCTCCCAATATCTGATCAACTCGAGTGTCACGTCCATCAGCGAAACTCGTCTTCGCCAAGTAAACTGGAAATCTTGGCGGTGGCCAAAGGGGCGGAACCAAGGCGGCCAAGCGATCGTCGTTCAACAAAAAGAGGGAATCGATCAGCTTCATCGAAGCATAGAGCAAGAACGCCAAAGATGTCATTGAAGTCGGCAACATGCGCAGCTCTGGATCTGGTGGTTCTAGGAGTTGAATGCAAGGCGCTTCGATCTGCAACTTCACCTCTCGGGTTTTTGAGTTCACCACGGATTTGAAATCAAACGACTCCTTCTTCACCCGTTCAGGATCTACAATGAACTGAAACACTTTAATTGCCACTAGATCTGGCGGAATTGAAGCTTTTGCGCCGCCAAGTGCTCCCATCTGCTGTTCTACCATGCCTGCAGCAATCTTTATTTTACAAACTTTCGGTGCAGATCGATAGGTCGCTGGAGTTGGATCTGATCGCTCCACCCACCGAGCCTCCAAGTGAGCACCCGGATCTGGTGGATCTGGTGGATCTGGCGGATCTGGCTGGATCAAGTGAGTTTGTCCGCTTCCTTCTCCAATCTGACTCGCCGTCGAAGTTGGTGTTCCTTGGTGAAGACATATGCCCTTAATATGCTGCTTTAGCCCCTGGACCTCATATTTCAGTTCTCCCAACAAACCTTCCATGGCTGCGATCCTTTGCAACAACACTGGAATCGATCTCATCTGCTCCTTCAAGGCATTGATACGAGCGTCAATTCGGACATCCGCCTTATGACCCATTGATTCGCTCTGATACCAATGATAGAACACCGATATCGACTGCTTGAATTAAGAGAAATGACAGCGATCACAACTCGAAAGTAACCCCAGAGAAAGGTCTTAAAACCCTCTCAACCCAAGTCACTCAAAGAGTGCCCCAATTACAATACAATTTCCAAAGATCCTAATCTTACTCACTCACCCCTATTTATACTATCTTATTCCCACTAACTCTATAAGTACTAGATGTGGGATCTTATCAAAAAGATGTTAGATGACACAAGATCAGAATGGACGAAAATTGTCCTTGTTGAAAATAGTGAAATCGTATACAAAGATCTTGACAATGCGAGTCATATGATCTAAGCTTTTAAATTTAGTTAAATGGGAACTTTTTCCATTATTCAACTCCCTTCTCTGAAGAAGGATGCTTGGTACTCTTTTATTGCTTCATTGTAGTATTCATAATTTTGCGCTATTTGACATATTTTAGTAATTTACATGAAGTGAAACTATGATTTTTTTTTTTTTTGTCAAGGATGCAACTATGATATAATATATTAGTCTTACCTTTTTTATATTACGTGCATGTTGGAGAGTTCTTCTGTTTAGGCTCCTTCACATTTCAATAAAATTTAATGTTATTTTGGAATTATGCTGTCTGGTTTTGGTCAGAGGAACAACAGAGACAACACAATATGGTGAAGAAAGGTTCACTAGCATTGTTAATATTCTGAATTGGAACTTGTCAAATCATAGATCGTTGCTTTAAAATGTTACAGAGAACATTTAACTTAATAGGAATACTTCTATTAATGATACCTTTTTCTTTCTATGTGCTTTGTATTTGTGAAACTCCGCCTATCTAGAATATAGGAGCTTCTCTTATGCTCAACATAGTCGGTCCCGTGGATAAAGGAGGAGGGCTGGGTAGGTTGACAACCAGCGTAAAACATTTTTCACTCTTTATAAAATAGATCAAACACATATATCGCCATGGATGGTGATTTTAAATCTTGACCATTGGATTTAGATCCAATGGTGAATATGCCTTCTTGTGCACATATTTAAGAGTCATTAATGTAGCCTTTATATTCACCATTGAATTTAAATCCAATGGTCAAGATTTAAAATCACCATATATATACACGAACCTCATAGTGGAGTTGTGGTTTCTTTCTTATCAAAAAAAAAAAAAAATATAGATTAAGGCTTTGTTGTCTTCTTCTTGTTGTTGTTGTTGTTACTGTGACTAATAGTTTTTTGCTCTGAAATTCAGTGTAGGAATGTAGTTTGGCTTCCAGGATCAATTTCAGAAGCAGCTGTAACTCCTCAAGTTTGCAATTCATGCACTCCAGGTTGTGCCGTTGGAATTTTTTCTTTTCTTGTATTTATAATACCTTAAATTATAGTTCAGTTTTTTTGGTTCTATCGACTTTTTTCCGTCTTTCCTTTTCCTTTTGGCCTTGTGCTGATTCATTTGTATATAAATAATTCTTTTTTTTGTAGGCCCTGTTTTTATGATTCAGTTTAAGTTTCGTCGGATGGAGATACCGCCAAATTATGATGTCAATCATTTGGGTACGTGTGATTCTCTGGACGTTTTCCTTGCCTAATCTGACAATTTTTGTTCTCAATAGATGTGGAGGAACCTTTTATTTGGGGTAGATTCTATGGACACCTTAGTCAACTTCTTCTGATGGACAGTACAGCATATCTAGCAGCATATTTATCACTTGAGATCAAATTTGTTCCACATTCTAGCAAAATTTGCATGTGAAACAACGCACTTGATGTAGCACAAAGAACATATATCATATGCAAATGTTACGTACAGTAGCGTGTATTTGCAATTTTGCACAAAATTGAGCACAATGGAAGAGTTTGATCCATGTAGCCGACTCCAACTAATTTTGGATTGAGGTATGTTGTTGCATGAATGGAAATTAAAAGGTCATGGCCTGGAATGCAATTGGTGGAAAAGAACTAGAAGGCCTATTTCTTCATGGAATTGACTGAGGAGCACTACATTGTTCATCTTATAGCAGTGCATTTGGGCTTTGCACTTGTGCCTCGATAATATTGTCCAAGATCCATTCCGTATTTTGTTGTCATCTTAGTAGCTCAATTCATGCATTCCCACTTAATTTATGGTTTCCCATACTCTGTTAACCATTAATTTATGCTTTTCTCCAGGGTGCATTGGAGGCTGCGACGAAATTCTTAGACAATTAACTGAAATTTGTGGAACAGGTCCCCGCAATCTTTCAAGTACACCAGGTATGTATTAGGCCTTATGATTATTTCTTTTTACAGTTTAAATCTCAAATTACCTTGTCATAAAATTGCCCAAATTGTGAAAAGTAATAAAATGGAAAATATGATGCTGGTGTCGACATTGAATATGCACATTATATGTATCCTAAAGCCTGAAATCAAGTGACCAACTGCTTCTGCAGAAACATTATTATTAATTGATCTCAAGCTAAATAAACCTTCCATTTTTTAATATTTTTTGTTTAAGACTAGTTGTTTATGTCCATTATAGGATATTTTTTGAGAAAGTCCATTATAGGATATAGATATATGTCGGAGTACCAGACACAGGTTCATGTAAAAGAACATATGTCTGAACTTATTATAGAAAGCAACTTTTGTATCACCACGGATAACATTACTATTCAAGTGTCATTTGAAGGTCTCGAATTTAGGAATCTTTTAAACCTCCTTTTCTTTTGTACACTTTCCTATTCAGCTCCTAGAACTCTGCAGTCTTCATCTCCCAGAAACCTGCAGTCTTTGCTGTTATTTTTTTGACGTAAAAATAAATATCAACTGTAGTATTTTTGCCTACACTTATGAAAAAAAATTGGGAGAGCTTGGGAATAATGAAAACTCTATCATCAAGATTTAGCCTCTTCGCTTGTCTGTTGTATCAAGATCTCTCCATGTTACTTTAGGCTAGGGAAGGTCAGCATGCACAGCTGTACTCTACATTGGAGAGGGGCTGTTAACATGTTCACACTTTGTGGGCTTAATGTTATTATGAAGATACATGTAACAATAGACTGCATTTTTTTCCTGCTTGTTTATGCTTTTGATTTTTTGCTTTATCACATCTCTTTTGGACCTGATGTTTTTGAAAGTTGCTTAGTTGTAATTATCTTCTACAGATTTTTTATTTTGTTTTTTTCTTCAATTTTTCTCAATAATTCATGGTATTTTAAAGTGGTGAAAAAAGCACATCAGAGACAAATTTGCTGACTTAACTTCTCTCGAATTTAAGAATGCACCTCAATACAGATCATTGCTTTTCAGAAGTACCTCTTAAAATGTAATGTAATATGTGGCTTTAAATATGTTGTTTTACAGCCTCTACAGCAAGAGGGCAGAGAACGACTGGTAATGCTCAAGGAGCTAGCACAAGACAGGCTGTTTGCATCTACTGCAGGCAAACAGGACATTCTTCAGATGTTTGTCCTTCCCAGAATCTGCAGCCAAGAAATGTTCAGCCACATAGTAGAAACTCACAGAACGCTGCATCTGGTACAATTTAATCCCTCCTAGTCATTGATGGCCTGGAATAAAAAAATTCTTGTATCAGTTCAACATATCGGAATACATAAACATATGCCAAACAAGTATAACCGATCTTAAAAATCTTTGAGAACTTCAACCAAGAAATATTAACTCCACATTTTGCTTTCAAGCATCAGAGAACTTTGATTTATCTGTTTTTGGGATTTCAGGAGAAGCATCTGTTCCTTGCAATTCCTGTGGCGCTCCATGTAGTGTGCGAACTGCTAATACAGAGAATAATAGGGGGAGGAGATTTTACTCGTGTCGGGAGTGCGGTTTCTTTTTGTAAGAAAACCGAAGGCCTTCATCGCTAGTTTTTATTATATTTTCCAAGGATTGCAAGGCGTTTAGGCAATCTCGGGGCGATTTCCCTAACCTAGGTGAGGCGGTGCCTAGACGGCGCTTAAGCGATGCCTAGGCGAACAAAATAATATTTATTTAAAGGTCCTCGGATAAATATTTATTTACTTATAGATCCTTAAATAACACTAATTATCTATTAGTCAATGTGATTATTATTTAATATATACTTCAAAAATACTAATAAGTATTTAGGTCCTTATGTAACATTGATTGTGTCAAGATTTTGTTATTAGGTAGGTATTCTATTATCAAACTTAATTGTAAAAAGCCCCATCAGATTTTTAAACATTACTTAGAAGGACACCGCCTAGGCAATGGCTAGGCGACCGCCTAGGCAACGCCTTGCAATCACTGATATTTTCCATCATCCAGATAAATGGCTTAACTTTTATTTATTTACATTATCTTGGTATAATAGGAACATAGGACAATGCTTTGGTTAATCCCTCATGTTTTCGCACTGGTGATGTTGTGCAGATGGGAGGATAGTATTGGTACTAACAACACAAGAGGAAGTGCAACACATACAAACAACAGCCGGACATCTAACAATAGAGCCAATACAAGGGGTGGCCGTGGCAGGAGAGGACGTGGAAGAGCGGGCTCTTCCGAAGGAACCTTTGTGTCAGCAACTGGTGATCCCGTCTCTAATCGATGCTTCATTTGTGGTGATCCTTCACATTTTGCCAATGCCTGTCCTAATCGGGGAATGTGACCTCACAGATACAAGTAAGTATTGATGTATAGTTTCGTTTTGCCAGTAAATGGGGAAGACATAGGTTTTCCCTGCCTTACTTTCTGTTGTTTGTATACTGCTGATGTTAGATAAAATCACCATGTCAATTTTCGACGAAATCATTTTTATGTTACTTGCTACTGGAAATTTACTTTCTTTTCTTTTTTTTTCTTTTTTTTCTTGTAAAAGCTTTTGATTTTTCTAAAGGAAAATCAAGTAAAGGACTCCTTGACAACATCCATAAATTTGATAGAATACCATTTAGTAGAAAGCACAACAATAACAAAAACGATATGCTAGTCATAAATCTTAAAGATGAACCTTTTCAGGTATATATATTTAGGCAATACTAACAGTTGGTCTTACACACAACCAATGTTGACATATTGTTTCTAACCCCTAAATCTTAAAAAATATATTAAAAAACGACTTACTATTTCTTAGGCCTACCCATATTAATGGCTTATTTGAAACGTTTTGGGCAAAATTGGAACCAAATAATTAAGCAATTGTCTCCTGCAGAAAAAAAAATAAAGATATTAAATTATATCTCAGCTGAAATATTACCTTAGACAAAGAAATCAACAATACGACGTCAACATGGTCTTTGATGTTACTTAAGTTTAGTTATTGGAAGTAAAATGTATATACGATTGCGGTAGGGTCATCTTTATGTGGCTTTGGAGAATTTGGCTAGTTAAAAGACTTGCATTACTTCCACTAAAGAAAAAACAATGACCTCTTTTAAAGAAGCATAAAACATCAAATAGAATAGACATACTTGCCTTTACATCAAAGAAAGCAATACAGGGACTTTCACTGTGAATTTTTAAAATTGAAGTGATTTACGCTTTTGAAAAATAACATTCCAATGCCAACCTAGAAAGAAGAAGAGCCATCTCATTAAATGTTGGCCCTTCTATTTGACCAACATATCAATTGGGTTATCACATGAAGAACAACCATTCAACTTAAAATACACAATCATTTATTTTGCTTTCAGAAAGCATGCACAAAAGGTCAATTTAAGTAACCAATAAAACAGCGACCGAAAAGGGCAGGAAGTTATAGAACTGCCATCTGAAATGTGTTTACTATTACTTTGCGAAAAAACAGTTGGATGTGCAATCCATGGCCTATTCTTTGTAAAGACTGTCCTCTACAAGCTTCCTAGCCGTTCAATTTTCCCATAACATTTTCTGACATGCGTCATTTTCCAGTTCGACTATATGCCAGTGTGCTAGTACCTTCGAAGAATACTTCTTATTCGAAGAAAAAACCAGGTCTTTGATAATGTTCTGTACTTTCTCCATCCTGAGAAATACTTCCCGATGACAGTATTATAACTAGGCCTCCGTTTCACCACCTTCCAGTACCCTGCAATTCTGGGTCTAACCAAAATGTATTTATCTTCAAGCTCTAAGAGTTCTATGAGAGCTAGCACAGGAATGAGCATGGTATCGGCCATTGTGTATTCGTCCCCTGCAACATAAGCCTTCTCACTTAGTTGTTTTTCTACCTCATCGAGAAGTTCCAGCAAGTGCTCTTCACTGGACTTGAGAACATCTAAATCTTTCAACTGTTCCTCTATTTCGTATGCCTCTTTCAGCTTCAAATGGTAAGCATTTGCTATATCAGGTGATTCAGCCATTCGAGCAATAACTACCCTTCTTACAAACTTCGACACAAATAGTCGGTACTTTTCTGGGATGTGAGACATTGTGAATATATCGGAGTTCCATCCCTCTATTTTCTTCATCCATTTGTTCACTTCTATGTCATTAATTTTGTTGCCATCACCACTTGAAGATACTTTGGCAATTCTTTCTATGTATCTGTAAAATTTGATATTAGTCTGTATGAAGTCTACTTCTGCAGCATTTTTCAATCAATTTATACTAGGAGAGGGAGAGGGGAAAACTCACTGTACTATTTCAATGGTACTGAAGATGATGTGAGAACCATTTTGAAAAACTGGAAGCTTAGACGAGGGATTAACGCGAAAGAACGAGGGATCCATGTTTTTCCCGGTAAGAGGATTTAGACGGTGTGATGTGTAATCGATTCCTTTCTCTTCCAGAGCAAGCCTCACCTTCTGGCTATCTAAGGACAACGGATGGTGAAATAGTTGCATGACTCTCTTTATCCCAACTCTTCAGATCCTTTCAGTAGTACTCTTTGCAAACCCTGCAAAAAAAAAAAAAAAAAAAAAAGATAATCTGTCCATGTTTTAGATTGTCTATAGTCTAGATATTTGAGTGAGAACATTTTATCACATAAATAAGAACATTGTAGGCATGTGATGATGCTATATTTTACATATAGTTAAAGACTGAAAAGTGCCAATACAAGAATTTCAAATAGAAAATGAAGCTAAAATGTTGTTCTTAGCACATGATCTTTTCCCTCAATTCCATTCATGGATATGATTCATCAGAATAGAAGTTATGCAGAGATATTATCATTAATTACAATAGTGTGATCAAACCTTTCTTTCACAACTGATGAAAAACAAGTTTGTTTCATAAATTCTTTTAATTAAAGAGCCATCTATGGTTATAATATAGAAGGATGAAGGATGTCCACCAACTATTAAACTGCCCATGGAAAGCAATTCTATATAAGAATTCTAGATATAGTGCAAGAGATGAACGAATAGATGCACCGAAGTAGGCGAGAAATGTTAAATCATAAGAGTAAGAGGGAGCAAAGAAGACTACTTGAACAATGGAGAAAAGCAGTGCTTCTTCGAGATTCTGGTAAGGCAATTGAATGCAGACAATTGAAAGGTTGAAGAAGAATAATAAGAAGAGGAGTTGGTTTTAGGCGGAAAGGTTAAGAGGGCCAAAAGTAAGGCAAATGCTCCACTGTCAAGCCGAAAGGGAGTACAGACTACATCAATTCACAAAAGCTACAAGGGAAAAAGGTGACAAAGTGACAACCGTGGTGAAGGCACACTGGACTATTGGAGAGTGGAGAAGCACTACAATGGCGGGCTCCCAACCCAGTCGGGTTGCCACAATAGTAAGGGTGAAGGCAGGGTTATGTGAGTTAAGTGCACGATCTCTTTTTTGATTCCCCGGTGTGGTAAGATCGCTCGGGTCATTGAATTCTCACTACCGGTGGATAGAGTTAGGGCCTCGTGGGAATAGTGAGGGTAACTTCGACACCCACGACTATCAAACAATAGAAAATAAAAAATGGTGGCCTCCCCAAAGTGGGTCTTTTTTTTTTTTTTTTAATATCAGAAGTGGGTCTCAGTTGGGATGTGTTGAAAGCTTCTTGGATAATTGAATCTATTTAAGCTTAACTCCATTTATTTAATTAATTTTGCTCAGTGTTTGGGCTCTCTACTCCTGTTGCTGATATTCTGTGACCCACTGGCTTGATTGCACCCTCTTTAACTGGAGCTCGGTTTCGAGCCATTGAATTGGAATTGATTTAAAACTTTTGAGGCCATATAGTAATCTTAATTTTAGGGAGCTGCTAAATAAACTCCTCTTTTTTGCTAAACGTAACTAACTTTTTCAAAAAATTTAATCCATGTGTGGTGAAATGACCCAATTGCGCTCTATATAAAGGTTTTTTCCCTCACTCATATCTTGCTCACGCATAACTTAGTCACTCAACTGACTCCCTCTCTCGAATCGCACCCTCACCTCCGACCAAATTTCGACGAAATCTAAGTAAAGCCACATCATTTTTTGTACACATCAACTATGAAGCAAATGTTTGTACAAAGAGAATGCTAGAAAATTAAGGAGTAAAAGCCTCAACTATCTTATATTCTCAAGTCATCAAGAAGTTACGATTACTGTTAAGTGGATATATAACAATAACTACTGTTCTGCCGGCCGCTATGGGCACCTCACCAATTCATGAAGGCACCCATATTTTTTCTCATTCTCCCATTTAAAATGTAAATGACTATTTTGCCCCTTCATATATACTCACTCAAACCCCACAAACCATTTTCAAATCAAAACCGGGGCACCCCACCACCTTAGATCACAAGTGAAACCTAAAGCCACAATTGTGTTTGACGAGCGTGTATCGATTCTTGCGTCTTGACATCATCCGACAGCGAGGTAACAATGTTTGACAACCATATGAAGCTTTGAAGGAATTGTTTTTTGGATCAAAAACTGTGAAATTGATGATTTGGTTTGTTAACGTAGGGTTTGGTAAATTCGACCAATCCGAACTTGTTTGCACTATAAAATGGAAGATTGTACTGCAATGTTGCAAGAGGAGGTAGAACAAGAGGTAATTGTTGAAATTTAATGTGTTTTATTTGCGGTTTCTCAAATTTTCAGATGATTTTTCACGGGCGCGATTGATTCGGCCTCGCAGGACCGAGAGTTATACAAACGTCTCGGTCAACATCCACCGAAACTTGTGCATAGTTCACGTCATGATGTGAACGAAATGAAGTCATAGTCTCGGTATGGAATGACCGAGACTATTTCGTAGGTCTCGGTTGGACATAAACGAAACTGTACTTATAGTTTCGGACCTGTACAATCGAAGACTTGGGTTTTTGGGTTTTTTGGTGAATTTACTGTTCATTTTGGTTGATCATAATGTTACAATGTTTGTATTGCAGGTAATGCCGATTTCTACTTTATTTCTAGACTACAAGGATGCGTTTACACCTTGTAGGCCATTCCCATCTAGAGAATCGACAATTTCATGGCTTCAAATGATAGGTCGAGAGAACAAGTTTGTGTTAGTAACGAAGCACTCTGATGCCGGAGGGATTAAACGCATTGGAAGGGTGAAACTTGCGTGTGAGAGGTCTGATACATATAGGGGAATGTCACAAAGAGTTGGGAAGGGTAAAGCGGCAAAAATTGCTTTGAAACCAAGAAATGAAGAAGAAGAGGAAACGGGGAGGACTCAAACCGGTACAAAGAAATGTAGATGCCATTTCCTTATTAACATCAAGGAAAATGCTGACTCTTTGTGGTATGTCACTGTCATATGTGGGAGGCACAATCACGACCCCGCGAAAAAATTGGACGACCACTCATTTGTCGGAAGATTGGATAAGGGGGAGCAGGAGGTTGTGGCGCAGATGACAAAGGGTAATGTGAAGCCAAGAGACATCATCAATACGTTGAAGCAAAGAAATGTTACAAACGTATCGACAATGCGGACAATATATAATGCACGACAAAAATTCCGAATTGAGGATGCGGGTGGGAGGACTCAAATGCAACAACTATTGCACATATTGGAGAAGAATAAGTGGATGTCGTGGTCATTGTCAGCGACAATATATAATGCACGACAAAAATTCAATACCTCAAGTAGCTCATTGTCAGCGATGGTCGTGGCAACCATGTCGTCATCAAAGTACCTCGGGTTGGTAATCAATGGGTGAGAGACTTTAAGGAACCAAGGTAGATAGTCCTGTGTAGCCAAAAACTCGAACTCTTTCTTCTCACCGTGAACTTCGGGGGCCAACAAATGGTTGTGCCAACGTTCCCAATTGTCTGCTTGGAACCCATACTTGACCGAGTATTTGAGTGCAGAAGGGCCTCGATGTGCTTACGATGGCCGGTACAGAGGATCTGATATAGATTGCACGTGGCAAAACTGCCTCAGAATCCTCTCCGGATGGTAGGGCTCCACCATATGCATGTACTTCAGTGTGCCACTGTAGAAGGCCATCGCGTGCACAACTCCATTCCCCCGGTGATTAACATGTGTCCCAAGTAACCTAATGAAACGTAGACAACCATAATTAGTAACCAGAAACTAAATGCAACATTTACCGACAAGAAGGGTGCAGTATCTTACCTCACTTGGGCGCAACCCGTCCAATGTTCGCCTAATGGACCCAACCTTGTCAATATTCATCACGGTCTCGTGTTTTTGAACCCATCTGCAGACACGAGGTTGCACGTAGTCCATGTATTTTGCATTGGGTGTGGCGAGTCCAAGTTTAAAATACTCGTACACCCATCCCTGCAAACAGTTACAACGCTAGTTAGAGGTAAAATGCAAAAATAAATACTAATTACTCAGAAAAGAAGTCTAGTCGATTTAATAAAAAACCTCAAGTAATATGAGGTAGCCAGCAATCTGAGAAACTTGTACTCTGGTGGCAGACCCCAAGTGTCGGTACAAGTAGGCTAATGCAGCTGCACCCCATGCATAGTTTCCCACGTCGGCCAAATCTTCTAGAAGCTTCAACAACGCAATGGATACCCGAGATCCACTATTATCCGCAAAAAGGATGCAAGAAGTAGGTACAACAAGTACGTCCGGGCTGTGCATTCTACAGGATGATAAGTTGTGTTCCTCGATCCAGCTTTGGGGCACCATCGACTCTTCAGCCAACATTTTCGCACTGTGAGCCCCTTGCTGATGTTCATTTCATCCTCAGCATCTTCGATGCTAACCCCAAGTAGTTTGGACACCAGCTTAATCGCATCCGAGCGAGATTCATCGGTGTACCTCGTAAAGTTCTCAACTGCCACCACCTTGCCCGTGACAGGAATCTTCAGGAGCATGCTAACATCCTCCAAGGAGATCGACATTTCACCGAATGGTAAGTAAAATGTGTTCGTCTCCGGCTGCCACCGCTCCACAAAGGCAGAGATAACCTCCTTGTTAGCCTTGCCGTATGAGCAGTCGATCAGCATATTCAACCCAGAGCGCTGAATAATCCTTTGAAGGCCCGCGGTGTCAGGGTGACACGACTGTAAGTCTCATTCTTGGATCTGAGCACCGTGATTGATACACTTGAGTGTCGGACGATCCTGCAACAACAAAAAACATTCCGTCAACTTAGTGAAAACCCAAAACTTAAACTACTCCATTCAACGAAAATTTATATACATCATTGCTCCAAATCGCTAATGCGACATGATCTTTAAAGCACTTCAACAATTATCCATCTTTGGGACCACCGGGGAAATGAGCACACGTTTCCATATGCCCTTGTGACTCTCCTTCATTATGGGCACCTCCACCACTAGTACTCCCACCCACATTACGATCACTACTTGTGGTGTCCGTCGGTGCTGATGAGTCACTACTATTAGACCCTGATGCATGAGCCTCATCTTCGCCTCGGGCAACTACAAGATCTGAGTGTCGCTGCATGTCAATTTTTGAACCCGCATCGTGCAATTCTAATTTCTTTGCACGTCCTCCACCAATCTTACCTTTTCCCTTCACATCCACCTTCTCTTTCTCTTTCTCTTTCCGATAAGATGCATTCGGGGGTCTCCGGTCGCCTCGCCCACGGTTACCCCTCGACACCTCAATACCAACCTCCTCCCTATTCACTGGGGATTTCGAACGAGCCATACCTGAGAAGACTACAACATGTAAGCGTCTGCCGCAAAAACAGAAAAGGAATATAAAAAAAAGAGCAAAATCTTTCATTTCTATAGTTTCGGTCAAGCAGGTTTGAGAAAACAATAACAATCTCGGTGACACGTGACCGAGATATCAATATAAGTCTCGATAATGAACAACCGAGACAACTGCTACTTTCTCGGTTGTACATCACCAACATGACATCAACTATACACTTCGAATTACTCTCGTGAGATGGTACCCGAGAGCAGTCACAGCGTTACGCTACCTAAAATAATAACACAATTACAATTTCGGTGACGCGTGACCGATATACCAAAATTAGTCTCGGCCACTCGTTGCGAGACTATATTCTCTCCTCTCTGGCCAAGAACCACGAGTTCCCAAAAACTTCCCCTACGTCTCGGCCATGCTTGGCCGAAATCTGTCTAATTTTTTCGGCTGTGTGGCCGACAACCACGAATTCGCAATGCACGTACCATTGAATGCACCGCTACACAAACATAACAAATAATCGACCAAATGCAACTTAATTAGACTATCAACGTACCTTCAATCGATCGATTTCACGGCTTGAGCGCAAGAACAACGACGAACCCGAGCCCTAATGTCGAGACTAAATCTATCAATTCGGTGAGCCTCCAAACTCGAACGACACAGCCAAAAAACCGCCTACCACAGAGGAGAGAGGAGAGGAACGAAGATAAATCCGGGGTTCGTAGGTTGCTTGCAATGGATTGAGCTCAAATTCGAGGGTTCAATAGCACGGTGGTGGGGTGGTGGGGTGCCTCTACTTTGGTGGCAGGGGTATTTTCGGGATTTCGGGCCTCAATTTTGGGTGCCCTTGGTAATATGCTTTGTGCCCTCAACAAGAGGGTGCCTTCATGAATTGGTGGGGTGCCCATAGCGAGCCTCAAATAAATACAGTTTCAAAAGAAATAAAGTACTAAAGAAAGAAAAAGAAAAACTACATGCTATAGAAGATATAATTGACATTGATAAAGGAAAGAATAAACTGAAGCTATGCAATTGAGAATTCATGAAAAAGTAAAGATGTTCTCAAGATAATTATACTTCTAAAAAGTATTTTGCTTATACTAAAGATTAATCGAGATAGAAGCTAATCAAGATGTAATTAAAGAGAAGATATTCCTAACACTTACAATTACCACTTAAAAAAAATGGAAGCCAATACAGAATTCAAAGTACTCGAAGCCCTTCCTTGTGGACAAGGTACTTTCTTCCATATCACTAACCACTTTACAGCTAAATCTTCTCTACTTCAAAGAATTCAACCCAAGTTGGGCAAGGTATTACTAGTGTAGGCACAATGAGGCACAAGAGCTCACACCACGTACCCATAATTATAAACTTTAACTCTCGAGTTCTTAGGTTGAACGAGAAAGCCTTTCCCGCGCAAAACAAGATGTCAATTGAAAACCATACCTCCTCCCCGCCCAAGTAAGGAAGAGGCTTGGCGAGACGGCGACGAGCCAATGTTTTTGCAGCATTCTTTTGCTTCCTTACATTCACCTCGAAGCATATCGTTTTCAACATGAGTTCCCAATTCTCTTCAACTATTCTTTGCAAGTTGCAACCCTATTGTTTGCTTCTTCAACCACTCAAACTTGTCATCGTCTTTTTCTCTCAACAACCATATTTCTAAATCTCCCCGCTTTGTCATCCTACTATAACTCACCTCGCCATTACATATTCCAATCTCTGTGTTGGTCAAATTCATGTTAGGATGAACAAAGTTGCAATGATGGGGGATGTTAATAAGACCTGCAACATCTTTCTCAATATCAAACCACATTATATGGTCGATTAGAGACCAATACACTCTCTTCTTCCCCGCGTAAACACCTAGAAACCTCCTAGGTAGAAAATCAAGGCTGGGTACCCGAAAATCCGAAACATTTTCTGATACCCGCCACTCGCCCGTCTTGGACGAGTACACTTGGAACTGTAACACTTCTATGTCGTCGTCATTGATCTCCTCTCGAAGGACGACGACAGGGCAGACAATGGTAAAGCCAAAGCTGGGATTTTGTGGATCCCAAGCCAAGCCAATTCCATTTGGTCTAGTAGGGATGGAGACATACATTATGTGTTTGGTAACAGGGTTGCAAATAAATATTTGTGTTTATAAATAAGTCCATTGGCGGAACCCCTTACCGAGTCTTTTATGGATTTCATGGAAAGCTTGGACGACCAATTGAATTGATCACCACAAGAGTGGAAGATTCCTGATTCGCATGAGAACAAAGTGGTTTGTGGTTTTCTCTTCTTCTTGTTCTTCATAGTTATTTGTTTGTAATTGTAGAGTTATTTCCTCTTCTTATTTTTCTTCAAAATCTGTTTGTTGAACAATAGTGAGCGCAGCCACAAAGCCATGCTTGTCTCTTATCTCCAATAAAATCAAATCAAAGAGAGAGAGAGAGCATAGCACAACTTCAAAACACCAAGACCCTTTAAATTCCTATATAAGTAGATACTCCGTCTCCACTCCAACATGTCAAGGTGTAATTCTCTACCCCATTATTTATGGAGAATGCCTCGGGATACAGGCATAGACAGATCTTGGTGTATAGCACGCTGGTCGAGACCGCATGAACGACACTTATAAGCGAATATGTTTTGTGGTGTTATTTTAGTAGTTTCCAAAGAGGGCCGCTAAGGGCACCCCACCATTTAATGAAGGCACCCAGTTAATGTGGGCACAAACCGATTTACCTGGGGCACCCAAAAATTAGACCCGAAATACCTAAACTACCCCTCGTGGAAATCCATCTGCACCCCACCACCCCCAGCACCATCTTCACCGCCTGGACTCCAAGAACCCGTTTTGTGTGAACCGTCCAGTGGGAGGAATCTCTGAAATCGTGTCTCCCGTGTCTGGCCTTGTGTTTCTCCTCCGTTTGACGGTTTTTTTGCAGTTCGTAGGGCCGTGGTGTGAGCCGATTTCGTCTCGAAGTTAGGGTTCCGCTAAACATCTTCGAACACAGTTTTTGCGCGAAATCGGTCGTTTGAAGGTACGTTTTTAGTGTAATTAAGTTACATTTGGTAGAGTAGTTGTGATTTACAGTGGTGGTTTGTTCATTAGTGTAAGAACGGGAATTCGCGGTTCTCGGCCACACAGAAAGAGAATGTGCTTACTCTCTCGGACAAGCATGTCCGAGAGAGCTACATTTTGGGGAAGTCGAACTCTCGGCCACAAAGGCCGACAAATATCACGAGTCTCGGCTACGCAAGGCGAGAGGACTCTAGGTATCGCGGCCGAGACGTGACGAGAGATAGAATTACTGCTAGGTAATGTGGTGGCGGTGGTGTACAACCGAGAATTTGGTCATAGTCTAGGTTGTACCATGGCGTGAGTGTTAGAGTAGGCTCGGTCGTGATTGGCGAGAGCAAGGCGAATTGAAATGGTCAACACATCTCGGTGGCGGACAACCGAGACCTTTTCATTGGACTCGGTTGTACACTGACGATATATTAGAGGAATTGTCGGTCATGGGTGACCGAGAATATGTGTTGTTTCACAAACCTGCTTGACCGAGACATAAGAAATGGATGATTTGGACATTTTTGTTTTGTAAATTTAATTTGGGATCTGTTCCATGCGCTTGTATGTTGTAATTTATTCGGGTATGGCTCGTCTGAAGCTACTACGGTGACTAGGGAAGAGGGCGGGAGGCCGAGGTCCCGAGGCCTAACCTGGGGCGAGGTGGCGGAGACCCCGACGACATCGTGACTGGAAAGAGAAAGAGAAGGAGAATGAGGATGGTAAGGGCAAGGCGAAGGTAGATGGCACTCGTGGAAGGTTACATTTGCACGATGAGGGTTCGACCCTCAATGCCGGGCGACCTGAGGATGCTGTTGTTGCCCGAGGAGAAGAGGAGGGGCATGCATCGGAGTCCAGTAGCAGTGACTCTTCAGAGGCGAGGAACATGATAGAAACAGATCGTAATGTGGGGGAGCAGTAGAGGTGGAGCTGGCCATGATGAAGGAGAGCCGGAAGTGAGTGTTGAAGCGCGTGCTCCATTCCCCGGTGGTCCTATGACGGGCGTTCTTCAAGAGCTTCAAGGATCATGTGGCTTTATCGATATGGAGGAATGAGGTAAATTCAATTTCATTGAAATGATAAACTTAACACTGATGGTCTTCACATAATGACGAGATGTTTTTACATTTGCGGGAGAGCGGCCCGTTCTTAAGTGTATCAATCACGGAGCTCAAATAGCATAATGGGATTTACAATCGTGTCACCCGGACACGGCGGGACTTCGAGGATTATTCGGCGTTCGGGGTTGAATACGCGATAGACTCGCTTCTTCTGGAAGGCCAACAAGGAGCTAATCTCTGCATTTGTGGAGCGGTGGCGGCGGAGACGAACACATTTCACCTACCTTTTGGTGAAATGTCTATCTCATTAGAGGATGTCGACTTCCTCCCGAAGATCCTGTGACGGGCAAAGTTGTTGAAGTGGAGAACTTTGCTAGGTACACGAGAGGAATCTCGCTCGGACGCTATCAAGATGGTTTCGAACCTACTTGGGGTTAGCGTAGAGGAGGCCGAGGAGGAGGTGAATATCGCCAAGGGCTCACAAGGCGCAAACATTGGTTGAAGAGTCGATGGTGCCCCAAAGCTGGTTCAAGACCCGAAATTATCCTCCCGTGGAATGCACGGCTCGAGCGTACTGCTTGTACTTGTTGTCGTGCACTCTTTTTGCCGATAAGAGTGGGTCTCGGGTGTCTATCGCGCTAAGCTACTTGAGGACTTGGACGACGTAGGGAACTACGCATGAGGAGCGGCTGCGTTGGCCTACTTGTATCGACACTTGGGGTCCGCAACGAGAGTGCTAGTGTCTCGTTATTGCTTGGCTATCGACATTGCTTGAGGTTTGTTACAAAATAGAATTAATTATCATTCTGTTTTTCAATGAGGCCAACTTGCAATTGTGGACTAACTAACATTGTACGTATTTGCAGGGATGGGTGTACGTAGGGCTGGCAAAATGTGCCCGGTCCCGTTTTGCCCGCTTTGTCCTGGTCCGTTTTAAACGGGACCGGCAATTTTTTTTTGACAAACATACGGCTGGGCAAAGTTTTTTGTCCGTTTAAAAATATGGGACCGGTCAGGCAAAAATTTAAAAAAAACGGGTACCGTTTGTGATTAATTTGAAGGGTATATTTGTAATTTCACCGTGAAATTTCTAAAAACCTACTTCTCCATCTCCGGGTTCTCCTCGTACTCACCATCTCTCAATCTCTCTCTCTCACGCTGCGCGCGCGCGCGATCTCTCTCCGTCTCACGCTCTCTCGCGCTCTCGCGCGGCCGATCTCTCACTCTTTCACGGTTTCACGCCTCGCCGTCTCTCGGTCTCGCCTCTCGCGTCTCACTCTCTCTCTCCTCCCCCTCTCGCGCTCTCTGCCTCCCCCTCTCGCGCGTCTCACTCTCTCTCGCCTCTCGCGTCTCACTCTCTCTGCCTCCCCAAACACCGCCTCTCGCCTCCGTCAACACCGCCGCACTCAACACCGCCGCCTCTCTGCACACCGCCTCTCTGCCTCCCTCAACACCGCCTCTCTGCCTCTCGGCCTCTCTTTCGCCGTCTCGCTCGCTCGCCGATCTGCCCACGGCACCGCTGTGCGGCCTCTCCCTCCAGCAGTCCAGCTCTCGATGTCTCGCGGACGGCCAGTCGGGCGTCGACGACACTCGCCGGCGTTTGCCGTCACCCCTCGCCAGTCCGCCACAGCTCTGCCCACAAAACGGGAACGGGAGCCGTATGTTTTACAAACATACGGGACTGGGCAAAAAAAATTTGCCCGTTTCAAAAACGGGACCGGGTCTGGGCACCAAATTTATTCATTATAAAAATTGGTGTCCAGTCCCGTTTATGTCCGTTCCCGAATTTTTGCCAGCCCTAGGTGTACGACCATTTCAAACTTGGTCTGGCCACGCCCAATGCGAAGTACTTGGACTACGTGCACCCTCGTGTCTCCAGATGGATTCAAAAGCACGAGACGGTTGCGAATGTTGACAAGCTCGGGGCCATTAGGAGAACCTTGGATAGGTTGCGACCAAGTGAGGTGAGCTGCTTATCCATGTCCTCTGATGAATGATTTTGTTTGGTAATTTATTTTACACACACTTGTTGTTGAATTATGTTTAGGTCACTTGGGACCCATATGTAAATTTAAGGGAAAATGGCGTTGTGCAAGCGATGGCCTTTTACAGTGGGAAGATCAAGTACATGGATGTGGTGGAGCCCTACCACCCGAGAGGATACCGAGACAGTTTGGCCATGTGCAATCTATACCGGATCCTCCGTGCCGTCCATTGGAAGCACACAGAGGCCCATTTGCGAACAAGTACTCATCAAGTATGGGTTCGAACAAGACAATTGGGAGCGATGGAGGAACCATGTGTTGGCTCTGAAGTTCGGGCGAGAAGGCGATTTGAGTTTTTGGCTACACCGAGTACCTCCTTGGTTCGTCAAAGTGTCTCATCCTGTTATCACGAATCCGAGCTTTGAGGACCTTGTAATGGTGGCCTCAACCATCGCAGACAACGAAATACTTGAGGTATTGGAATGGTTATACGTATTATGCATTTATAAGTAATTCCGAAATGTTGAGTATTTGACAGTAACCCGATATTTTTCATCAGCGTAATAGGCGAGCGTTGGACGCGGCGTTGCGATGGATGGACCTCCCCCCAGAGATGTCTACGTTTGACTCGGCGAGGACCACTCGGCGACATGGTCAACCTCCTTTCGGGAAGGACTTTAAGTCCCACCCCCACGAGTACATTTCCATGGCCGCGATCGCAACCTGCACAACCACGACAACCGGTCCTACCGAACAAGGCCCGAGGCACTCCCGGCATGGTAGCACTTCGACACCCTCAACCCAGGCCACGGCTCGGCTGCGCCGAGGGCCGATCTTTGGGCCTCGAAGAGAATGCTTGGGAAGGAGTATCGAAGGAAGAATATGAAAAAACCCAAGCAATGATCACCGATAACGGAGGGATAGACATTTGTACTACATTTTTATGACATTTTTAAATGGTTGATGTGTTCCCGTTGCCTGTTGAATACATTTGCATGACAGTTTATAATGTTTCAGTGCCCATTTTTTTTGGTTGGAATTTGTATTTGTATCCATCTGATATCTCGGTCAAGCAGGGCCGACACCCATTTATAATTTTCGGTGCTTGATCGATCGGAGACCATAAGTGGCGTTATCGGTATTGCGCGTCGGAGCTTTGGCGTCAAGTCTCGGGGGCGTACGTCCGAAGTGTCAACCATTCGTCTCGGTCATCCATGACCGAAACGAATGTTCCAGTAACCAGTTCCAACTGCAAATACAAATAACTTTAACGCATGACCGAAACGAATGTAACTGCACAACAATACCCGAGTCGATAGGGTAAATTCATTCATTCTATATCCACGCAAGTTGAAAGCTAACTTTCAAAATAACTACATGTACAACCGCCCAAATTTAGAGGTATTAGTTGTAACACTACGGTGTACTTAAATCTACAACGGATATGGTGGCATCAAGTAGAGTTGCAATGGGCGCGATGTCTCGGAATACGAATCTATCTCGCCAACCTTTCGCAATATCCTGAACATACCGTACCCATGACGGGTATAAGGATGGCAATGGTGCATTCGTGCTCAGCAACACATGTCAATTTGAACAGTATGACATGACCATATTGTCGGGAAACAACAAAACAATTCAACCAAATTCACATCACTTACCCTAAGCCAATGTATATTCCTATCATTAATCATGGCAATGACATGTCTGTTGTGCCCGGTGGATGGTGGAGCACTACGTAGAGGTAGAAATTTGGAGGCACTCCCACACGAAAGGTTGACGAGAACCACATTGACCGCGGTGGCTACCAACAATCCCATGTCTGGAAGTGTCAACCATTCTTGGAAAGTTGCACCAACTTGATTCTCTCGGCAATGCACCGCAATCTTGACACTCTCGTAACCCGAGCCTAGAACTTCGCGCCAAAGGTTTTCATGCCCGATAATCTCATCGTACATCCTTCTACGGACGATCCTCCACCCGTCGACATCGGCCAGTCCAAGCCCAGACGCAACACACCTATATCCACAATTCCCATCGGCAAGCACATCGATGATCCCCTCAACATGTAGCAATCAATCCGGTTCTACGCAATGACCGTAAGCCATGTTAGTTGCACTTTGCTTGCGTCGACTACCACGACGCAGTTTAGGAACAACTTTACTTTTCTTCTGCCTAGAACTTGAGGCCTCCTGAGTCGATAGCACGTACTCAAACTGACTCGGCAACCGTCTCGTAGATGAATCATCACAGTCGTGTTTTCTCTTCGAAGACCTCGGTGTCCTCCCTTTTGTCTTAATTTTTGCCGGCGGCACAACACCTGGTGTAGACGAAGGTCGACTAATCTCCCTGAGCTGCTGAATAATCCTGAGTCGATCGTCCTCATTACTACAAGCACGAAACTTTTCCAACACCCTTTCAATCTCATCGTGCACGTTGTACCCAGACGAGTCCACCGGACTCTCAGGTATCATACTCAACTTTCGCCGATAAACATGAATGTCCTCGAGAGGGATGGGCGACCCAGCAAATATATGATGGTTCAGCTCATGTGCACAAGGAAGGCCATGTGTGGTGCGTATCGCGCAACCACAACGAGTGGAATCGTGACCAACATCCTCTCCACGTGTCAATTCATCTCTAATTAGCCTAAGCGCCCGTTGAGAGACATAACCGCGCAATCGTCGATACAACTCAACAACGTACTCATGTTGGACGACATTCAAACTTAGCTCAAACGATGCCTTGATATTGTTGTGTTGGATTCTAAGGAGTCCATCAACCACATGCCATAGAGTCTCAAAATTGGCCTGACTGTTCCCAAGGTGTACCTTCAAAGTAGAATGCGCAGACTCCACCCTCTGCGTTGTCGTTTCCCCAAAGTGCATAAGTCTATTTGTCCAAGCCGAGACAAATTTCTCCTTGTAGTTCTTTAACCATGTGTTGTCCAAGTACTTCGTAAGACCCTTTACATGCCCAAACTCACAACGCAGGTCATTCGCCCTAACTTCGAATAAGGCCTCCGAGTTGGCATACATCACGCTCGTCCACCTATCCATAAAACGCGCAAAACCATCGTTCTCCCCAAACATCTTCTTAGTCTTGGACAATACTACTTTGTTGATGTGCCAAGAGCAAAGGAGGAGGTGAGACGAGGCCGGAAAAACTTCTTCTATGGCACTAATAAGGGCTAAGTCCCTATCGGTAACAAACACGTCAGGCTTAGGCCACCCATCCAATATGGATCTCAACTTCTCAAGTGTCCAAACATAATGCCCATGATTCTCCGATGATAAGAATGTGAACCCAACGGAGAACGTCAAGTGCGTACAAGTGATGCCAACAATCTCCAACAAAGGCATTCGGTACCTATTTGTCTTGTACGTGCAATCCAACAAAATAACCGATGGAAAACACCTGACCAACTTTATTGAGTCGGGATGTGACCAAAATAACTCCGTGACAACATTCGTAACGGGATCCTTCCTATGCCATGACAGCCACTTATTCTTCTCCAATATGTGCAACAGTTGTTGCATTTGAGTCCTCCCACCCGCATCCTCATTTCGGGCTTTTTGTCTTGCATTATATATAGTCATCATTGTCGATACGTTACTAATGTCTCTTTGCTTCAACGTATTTAGGATGTCTCTTGGCTTCACATTCCCCTTTGTCATTTGCACTACAACTTCCTGCTCCGCCTTATCCAATCTCCCGGCAAAAGAATGGCCGTCCAAGTTTTTTGCGGGCTCGTGATTGTGCCTCCCACATATAACAGTGATATACCACAACGAGTCAGCATTTTCCTTTACGTTGATAAGGAAAGGGCATCCACATTTCTTGGTACCAGTTTGAGTCATCGACGTTTCCTCTTCTTCAGTCTCATTTCTTGGTTTCAAAGCAATTTTTGCTGCTTTACCTATCCCAACTCTTTGTGACATTCCCCTATAAGTCCCTGACCTCTCACATGCAATTTTCACCCTTCCCCTGCGCTTAATGCCCCCGGCGTCAGAGTGCTTTGTCACTAGCACGAACATGTTCTCACGGCCTATCATTTGAAGCCATGAAACTGCTGCTTCTCTAGTTGGGAATGGCCTACAAGGTGTAAACGTGTCCGTGTAGTGCGGAAATAGAGGCGGCGAAACCGCATTACACTGCAATACAAACGAGTGTAACATTATAAACAACGGAAATGTACAAAGCACAATCACAATAACATCCAAAAAAAGCGGTTATCGGTAGTACAGTCAACAACTTGCTTCACGGTCTCGCTCACGAACGACCGAGAGTTCTTGAATACTCTCGATTTTACCGTTCCGTGAGAGACGTATACCAATCTGGTCCTCTACGACCGAGACATTACAATACCTATCGGTCTGCGAGGCCGAAACAATCGCGCACCCAGACGAAACTTCGGATAACCGCAACAAATACACAATAAATTTGCAAAATTACCTCAAGTACGACCTCCTCTCGCCACCAAGCGGTACAATCCTCCATTATATAGTGGAGGCAAGTTCGGATTTGAAGAAATTACCAAACCCTACGTTGACAAACAAATCATCATTTTCACGATTATACACAACTCAACAGTTCTAAAAAGCACGAATATGGTTGTCTAACATTGTTACCTCGCTGTCGGATGATGACAATCCGCAATAATCGATCAACGCTCGCCAAATTCAATGTGGCTTTGGGGTTCAACCTTGTGGTGGGGTGCCTTTTTTTCTTTGTCAAAATGATTTGTGGGGTTTGAATCACTATATATACAAGGGCAAAATAGTATTTTCCCCTTTTGCAGAATTTTTTACAAAAACTTTGGGTGCCTTCATTAAATGGTGGGGTGCCCTTATCGGCCCTCTTTCCAAATTATAGTCGTTTTAGAGTTGTATTTGGAAAGTTTTCTTTTAGGAAGTTTGGGCTGGGCCAGCTACTCTTGAAATTCCGGTCCACATTACCGTGAACAATAGTAACGAAATTTGACAAAACTACCTTAGTGAAATGACCCAACTACCCCTCCATATAAAAGGGTTTTTACTCGCCCCACTCACCCATACCCCTGTCACCTCTCTCGAATCGCACACACACCTCTTGCCAAAATTTGATGAAATCCGAGCAAAATCACATCGATTCGATGCCGTGAGTGAATTCTTCATCTTTTATAGTGTCGATTTCGATGTTTTTTTGGGTTTTTTTTTTTTACTTTTTTAAGTCGATATTATTTGTGGGATTGCTATTAGGTTTTAGTGCTCGATTTGAGGGCCGAATCTTGCATTTTGGGTGCAAAGTTTTGACGAATCGAAAATATTAAGCGATTCCGAGCAAAATCCACTATTTTTTGTCATTTTCACGTATTTTTTAAAAGTTTTGAGAATTTTTTATTCGTTCTTGTCGCTCCTCGAGTGTCGGACACACAGAGCTGACACATCTGAAGAGGTTCAGACACACACGGCCGACACTTCTAAAGAGGTCTCAGTTGGATCCATTCGTCACCCACCGAGACTTAGTTCTTTTTGCAGTCTTGGTCAGAGCCGGTTGAGATCTTTAAAGAGGTGTCGGACACTTTTCATAGGTGTCCCCTTTGTGTGTCCAACACCTGAGGGTGAGGGTGAAGGGGTGAGCAAGGGTATTTCTGAAATTTTGAGAGAGTGAGGTACACTAAGTAAAAAATGGGGTATGACAAAGTAAAAAATAAAAAATGGGTTCTTTAAGCAAAAATTGGGGTCCGTTTAGTCGTTCTCTTTTTTAATGAGGGCATCTAAGGGCACCCCACCGTTTCATGAAGGCACCCAACTTATTTGTAAAAATTCCAACAAAAATGGAAAATACCATTTTGCCCCTGTATATATAATGATTCAAACCCCACAAACCATTTTGACAAAGAAAAAGGGCACCCCACCACCAAGCTTGAACCATAAAGCGACATTGCGTTTGGCGAGCGTTTATCGATTCTTGCGGATTGACATCATCCAAATGAGGTAACAATGTTTGACAACCATATGATGGTTTTTTGGAATTGTTAAGTTGTGTAAAACTGTGAAAATGATGATTTGTTTGTCAACGTAGGGTTTGGTAATTTCTTCAAACCCGAACTTGTTTCCACTATATAATGGAGGATTGTACTTTAACTCTTCGTGCAAGAGGAGGTCGAACTCACGGTAATTTTGCAAATTTATTGTGTTTTTTACGCGGTTATCCGAAGTTTCGTCGATGTGCGCGATTGTTTCGGCCTCGCAGGGGCCGAGATGTATAGTAATGTCTCGGTCATAGAGAGATCGAGAGGTTTTACGTAGGTCACGGTATGGTACGGCCGAGAGTCTTGAGTAACTCTCGGTCGTACGTGGCAGACTCGAATAAAGTATCGGACTGTACAACCGAGAACCTGTTTTTTGGGGTTTTATGGTGATTTGCTTTGTACATTTTGGTTGATTATAATGTTACACTTGTTTGTATTGCGGGTAATGCCGGTTTCTACCCTATTTCCGGACTACAAGGACGCTTTTACACCTTGTAGGCCATTCCCCTCTAGAGAAAGCGGCTATTTCATGGCTTCAAATGATTAGTCGTGAGAACAAGTTTGTGTTAGTAACGAAGCGCTCGGATGTCGGGGGCATTAAGCGCAGGGGAAGGGTGAAACTTGCGTGTGAGAGGTCTGTGACATATAGGGGACTGTCTCAGAGAGTAGGGAAGGGGAAAGCGGCCAAAATTTCAAAGAAATCAAGAAATGATGAAAAGGCGAGGACTCAAACTGGTACGAAGAAATGTGGATGCCCTTTCCTTATCAACGTAAAGGAAAATGCTGACTCCTTGTGGTATGTCACTGTTATATGTGGAAGGCACAATCACGACACCGCAAAAAACTTGGACGGCCATTCATTTGCCGGAAGATTAGATAAGGGGGAGCAGGAAGTTGAGGATGCGGGTAGGAGGACTCAAATTTAACAGCTCATGGAGATTAGTCGACCTTCGTCTACACCGGGTGTTGTGCCGCCGGCGAAAATTAAGACAAAGGGAAGGACACCAGGGTCTCCAATCGGAGGCAAGGCAGTGTCGAAGAGGAAACACGATGATGACGATTCTTCGACGAGACGGTTGCCGAGCGGATTTGAGTCCTCCCACTCCACAAAAGAGGCCTCCACTTCTAGGCAGAAGAAAGGCAAGGTTGTTCCACAAATGCGTCGTGCCAGTCGACGACGCACGCAAAGTGCATCTAACATGACTTATGGTCATTGCTTAGAACCGGATTGGTTTCCACATGTTGAGGGCATTATCGATGTGGTTTCCGATGGAAATTGTGGATATCGGTGTGTAGCATCTGGGCTTGCCCTTGCCGATGTAGACGGGTGGAAGATTGTGCGTAGAATGATGTACGATGAGATTATCGGGTATGAAGACCTTTGGCGGGAAGTGCTTGGCTCGAGTTTCGAGCCTGTCAAGAATGCGGTGCATTGCCCAGAGAAGCAAGTTGGTGCATCTTTCAAAGAATGGTTGACACTTCCAGACATGGGATTGTTAGTATCCACTGCATTCAATGTCATTCTTGTAAACCTCTCGCATGGGAGTGTCTCGACATTTCTACCTCTACGTAGTGCTCGACCGTCGTCGTTGCACAACAGACTTATCATTGCAATGATAAATGAAAGGAATATTCATTGAGTTAGGGTAAGTTCTATGATTTTTTGTGAATTGTTTTGTTTCCCCCTTAATCGGGTTTGTGACAATATCTTTTATGTTATACTGTTCACTTTGACAGGTGAAGTTGCGTGTGAATCCACCGTTGCCATCCTTATATCCATCGTGGGATCGGTACGTTGAGGACTGCGCCAAAGGTTGGCGAGATGGATTCGTATTTCGAGACATCGCGCCCATTGCAACTGTTGATGAAGCCACCATATCCGTTGTAGATTTAGATACACCGTAGTGTAAAGCTTGTATCTAGAAACCTCGATGGCTGTACATTTAGAAATTTTGACAGTTACTTCGAATGTTCTATGGATATACAAATGTCGTGCTGTATTTTGATTCTTGTTTACTTATGGATGGACACTTGTAGAGTCAGTTTGAATGTTACGGAAATATATAATTAGTTAAGTTTCGGTGCAAATTGTCGTGCTGTATTTTCATTCTTGTATAGTTAGTTTGACATACCACAAAAAAAAATTTACAAAAAGTAATGTTCAAATTCATCCATTTCTGATGTCTCGGTCAAGCAGGTTCGTCAAACAACCCATATTTTCGGTCACCCATGACCGACAAGGAGTCCAATATATTGGCAGTGTACAACCGAGTCCAATAGCAAGTTCTCGGTTGTACACCACCGAAATGGATTGACCATTTCAATTCGCCTTACTCTCGTCCTATCACGACCGAGCCTACTGCGACCCTCTCGACAGTGTACAACCGAGAGTAGGAGCATATTCTCGGTTGTACACCACCGACGACACATTACCTATCACTAATTGTAGCTCTCGTCATGTCTCGGCCGAGATAACTGAAGTATTCTCGGCCATGCGTAACCGAGACGCTGTGAACTCTTCCGGTCTTCGTGGCGAGATCGCTGACTTCCCAAAAATATTAGCTTACGTCTCGGCCATGCTTGGCGAGACGATTGACACGATCTCGGCTGTGTGGCCGAGAACCGCGATTTCCCAATTTTTTTACAATTGAACAAACCGCCACACACACATTACAACTACTCTACCAAATGTAACTTAATTCGACGATCTTCAACCGAGCCCTAATTTGGGGATGAAATCGGCTCACACCCCCGACCCTACAAACTGCAGAAAACTCGTACAACGAAGGAGAAACACACGTCGAGGGACGGAAAACACGATTTCGGGGATTCCTCTCACTGGTCGGTTCAAAACAAATGGATTCTTCCACAAGGAGTTCGGTGAAGGTGGTGGTGGGGGTGGTGGGGTGCGAGAGGTTTTGCACGAGGGGTATTTTGGGTATTTCGGGTTTAATTTTTGGGTGCCCCAGGTAAATTGGTTTGTGCCCACATTAATTGGGTGCCTTCATGAAAAGGTGGGGTGCCCTTAGCGGTGCTCTTTTTAATTTGTTCTTTATTGTGATTTTGTGCGGCTGTTGTGTTCGTTTCTTCTTTAGTTTTTTAATTCATAGTTAGTTTGTCTTCCCTAGTTAGAAGTTCTTGATTGTCTTCTCCTCGTTAGGAAATTTTATGTTTTTTTCTCCTTGTTGGAAAGTTTTGTTATTCATTATGTGGTTCTAATGGTGTTCGTATATTGTAATATGTTTCAACGCTGTAAAGAGCAGTCCTTGATTGTCAAACTTTTTCAATTTCACAATCGCATTCACATTCAAATTAATGGCAGTTCTTTTAAACAAATAAGATTAACGAATCAATGTATGCGAGTAATGATTAAAGAAACTTCTATTTTTTATCAAAAAAAAATATATATTTAGGCCCAAATTTGATCTTGAAACTTAGTTTAAGAATAGTACAAAACGACAGCGGTTTTTGCTAGTATATATCTTCGTATGGGGCCTCAAAGAAAATGAATCGTGACCAAACAACATGCGGACCACGTGACAGTGTCATATAGATTCAGAATATTGAATATGAAAATCATTGCTTATTGGAAATATATTATAGTGTATTCAGAAGAGATGATATAAATGAAGGTAGTTCAGATAAAGCATAACTTTATTGTAACCAAAAAAAAAAAAGCATAACTTTATTAGATAGATATACATGAGAGAAATACATTGGCGCAGTTAATTGGATTTAGACAATTTTTATTGGAGTCATGTGTTTTTTGCAATTAATTCATAAATATCTTATACTCTAAATTGAATGTCTGTTTTGAGAGTAAGATTCACAAACGTGCATTAACATGTACCTACTTTCTCTCTTTACAATAAACAAAAAATCTGTTTGGACTTTTTGAGTCCAGACTCATATAGTTTTTACTGTTAATTTATGATATCTATCTAAATAAAAAGACTCAATTACCCTTACCCCTAAAATCAATACAAACACTTTCACAGTTCTACCCCTTCCACCGCCACTTTTCCTCTACCACTTCCACCACCATAGCCGCGCCATGCCATGCATGCCTGACTACATACGTCGACCGCGGCCAGACTTCATTGGCCTCCATTCTCTCTCTCTCTCTCTCACTCGGCGGATCCAAGCCTCCGTCGCCGCTGCTGTCTTGGCCGTCCAAGCCTCCCCGCCGCGTCTGCTGGCGTCGTCCGCACCCGGCCGCGTCGTCTCCCATCGACGAGTCGCGTCGTCTCCCACCGACGAGCCGCGTCGTCCCCGCACAGCCGCGCGTTGTCCGACCGACCTCCGCGAGCTCGCCACTTGTGAGCTCCGCCGCCCACTCCTCGCCGGACTGCCGTGCAGCCGCGCCGGAGCTCCTCTCTCTCCGCCGTCCTTCTCTTTCCGCCATTTCTCTCTCTCTCTCTCTCTCTCTCTCTCTCTCTCTCTCTCTCTCTCTCTCTCTCTCGCGACGATCGGATCTCTCTTTCGGCCGAGATCCGGTCGCTCGACCAGATCTGGCGAGAAAGGCGACCGGATCGACCGGGGTTCTCTCTCGGTCTCCATGCTCTCTCTCTCTCTCTCTCTCTCGCCATTTCCGGTCGCTCGGCCAAATCTGGGCAAGAGAGCGATCGGATCTGGCCGGGGTTCTCTCGGCCTCCATGCGCTCTCTCTCTCTCTCTCGGCGGTCGGATCTCTCTCTTGGTCGACGGTGGTGGATGATGGGCGGTGATGATGACGACGACGTCGTCGGTGGCCGGTGATCACGGCAGCGGCGGTAGTCACAACATCTGAGGCGGCAAGTGGTGGTAAGTGGTGGATTGATGAAGAAGGGTACTTAAGTCTTTTTGTTAGTTTGAGTCTGGACTCAATGAGTCCACCTAGCACTTCCCTACAATAAATATGATCAACTTTTACCTAATCCATCACCGATGTTGGACCTTCATGTTTGTGTCTCAAAATTTCACCATTTTTGAGACAACTCATGAGGCTTTTAATGAAATTTTGTACTAGCAAATTGTTTTTTTTTTTTTTTGTTTTAAGAGAAATTTCATTAATTATTCATGACTCAATATAGGACCAGGACCAGACATAGAATTAAGTACATTGATTTGCTAATCCTACTTGTTCAAACAAACTGCCATTAATTTTACTATAAATGCGAAATTGAAACAGTTTGACAATCAGGAACCGCTCTCTACAACGTTGAAACTCATGACAATACACAAAACTGCTAAAACCACAAAACGAATAACAAAACTTTTCGACAAGGAGAAAAAAAAACCTAAAACTTCTCAACAAAGAAAAGACAAATCAAAGACTTCTAACTGAGGAAGAAAACTAACTATAAAATAAAAAATAAAGACAAGATAACTCCAACACCGCACGAATCCACGCAACACCATTGATTAAAATGCACCTCAATAAAGATAGACTAATCTTCACAAATCTCCATAAATCTGATTAAATCTGATTAAATCTGTTGGTTATTGTATAAACAAAATGCAAATTGTTTGTATCATACAATTTTTCATTTTATTTATTTATTTATTTGAAAGGAGGTAGCAGCGTAGTAGTGGTTTGTTTGGCGGTGCCAAACACTTTTTTTTTTCAAAGCTTAAATAGGCACATTAATTGATTGGTTCCTAAATAGACACAATGATTCCACTAATTATTAGATTGGAAAATAATAAAGTGGCATATTTTTTAAATAAAAACAACCAAAGTGGCATATTTTTTATACCGTTTTATGTGAAAAATAATGTTATTTGTCCCTCAAAAAAAAATGTTATTTGAATTAGTAATTGGTGTCCTTTGGACACACATGGAACATTTGCACGTTTGAATTAATTTTTTTTATATCGACTGTGGTGTACATTCGAGATTATCTTTTACTATTCCGTAAAAGACACACTTCATCATCCTACAAAAGATATATATGCCTAAAAAATTAAGAGATTTGGATGTAAAACTTCTTAGAGAGCTAAGTAATTAAACAAATAGTTAGTCCTAACTATTACACCAGAGTAAAGATTGGTTTACATGCTAATGTTGATGTGCAACGGTGTGCACAAATTTTGTGTCAAAAGTATGTTACCAAATCATTTCTCTTATAATTAGATAATTAGATTTTTTTTTGGTGTCTATAACTGTATATTACTAGTAAATAAATACTTCAAATTTTTATTTTTATTTTTTGGTTTACAAAATAGATTTATTTATCTCTCTATCTTGATCAAATAAGTGTAGCTCTCTCATAAAGAAGGCAATCGTACGGCGGATTAGCCCGCTACGCGAAGAACTTTGATTTCATGACATCGTTGGAGATTATACTTCATATTTATAGATCTATAGTCCGTCTGAGATTGTCAGTTCCTCTTTATTTCATTTTCTTTCACATACATCTCCATCTACGTAGAAAAAATGAACCACCTCTCATTGTTAAAGCCAACAATAATTGAACATGGCAAGTAGCAAAACAAGAGGTGAACGTGAATATCTACATCTGGATCAAAAAGGAACCACCGTGGGAAATGATGGTGGTGACGTCTCGTTGAGAGTCATTTTAGCAATGTTTTTGACTAGTATAATTAATTAAGGAAAATGCTAGGCGTATATCACCGAACGCACATCGCGTTCTAATGTGCGTGAGATACTCTTCGAGATAAGCGTGAATCACACCTCGAGGCACACTGCACGCGCATTAGAAGGCGATCTGCGTTGTGATGTACGCCTAACAACGCCCATTAATTAAGGGGAGTGTATTCAATTGGATGATTTTGAAGGATTTTAAGAGAGTTGGGAGGATTTTAAAATCGAGGTGTATTCAATTTGGATTTCAAAAGATTTTAATGGACTTTTAAAAAGTCAATGTGTATTCAATTAAGATTTTGATGAATTTTAATAGATTTGTAAAAAGTCTAGGTGTATTCATTTTTTAAAGACATTAAGATTCGAGTAGATTTTAATGGATTTTAGTGGATTTCTATTCAAAAAATACACACAAACAAATCTCACCCATACCCATAAAATTTAAATGGATTTTAGATCAAGTCTTTTCAAATCCATCAAATTCCATGAAATCCATGAAAATCCATCATTTAAAGAAATTCATGAATTTATCAAATTGAATACACCCCTCTAAAGGTCTCTACCACTCACACGATTTGTACCAATTTGTAGGGTCCAATACAAACAAATGGTCCTTGCGCCGGACCAAATAACATGCATGTGAGGGAACGTGAATATATACATCTCGATCAATATAAATCCCCCTAAAACAAGAATAAATGTACAATCTTGTTTTTAATGCGCATAATTCATTTTGACAAATCCAAGCACAAGAGACGAGAGAGCTGTTGATGCTTATATATACCTGAATGGTGCACCAACCCTCGTCTCGGCTAATAAATTTGATTTGATTTTGCTTGATTTTGACCGTTTTCATTAATTAATAATTATCATATTTGAATCCCTTTATTTATTTATTTTATATTCATTATAGTCACGCGCGTTGGTTGAGAATTAATCAATCTGATTAGTCTTCATCTCCCATTAAACTATTTTAAAAGAAGGGCTTCTATGTACTCAAAGAAATTCTGACTAGGCATTTTTTTTTTCTCAGATCTTGCAAGAATTTTTAAATTTCGTTTTTGAAAACCATTAACCCGATTTCTAACTCGCTCTTTGGGTTTGACAAAAAAAAAAAAAAAAAAAAATCACTCTCTGCGCTATGTTGATTTTGCCTCATTATTACAATACTAAATTTTTATTTTTTTGTACTATTTTTCGACTTCAACTTTGAAAATTTATGTTTGAATAACGCCCTTGACAACACATCACAAGACACCCTCCTTAACCACCATATCATGCATTTCAAGATATGTATGCTTGCATCTCAAAGTAAATACGAACGGTCGATGTATCATATGTAATGAAGTGAAATTAGCATAATGCATAGAGTGCACTAGAAATTGGTTAAATATATGAAGCATTTCTCTTTATTTATATAATTAATAAACAACCAAAATTATTTCAGTTTTTCTTTTCTTTTTCTTTTTATAGATGAGTACTCTTGTCACCCTTTTTTTGGAAGGTAAACTTGCATATTTGTCACCTTCATTTCTAATTTCTCAAAGACATTGCGCGTATTTTATACATTAATTTGATAAGCCCTTAGTCCTATATAATAACACGAAAGTGCTACTTGAAAAACAACTATGGGAGATCAATTCATTGTATCAAAGAAAAGAAGAACAAAAAAGCTAACATTTCGTGTGCACATTATAGAAAATCTGTTAGGGCTCTTAATTAATTTTGATTTCTAACTAATTGTAAGCTTTTCAGTGTTTTCATATATTAAGAGATTGCATGCAACCTCAAAGGACGCCTCACCCGCCATGTAACTTCTTAACTAGGTTATATGAAGTTAGTTGCTTTTTCGGTTACTGCGCACTCTTCACATTAATTAGCCAATCAATCAAGAGGACTTCCCCAAGTGAAGCAACTAGCTAGCCATGCATCATTGCACATATTTACATCTCACCGCACTCTTCGCTTTTATAACTTCCATGACTTGCAAACCTTACCTTACACCAAGTAGATTTATTGTTATTTTTTTTTTTTTTGCAAGTTAATTTTGGTTTTAGTCAAGTACTTGTCAACTTCAAATCCACCTTCAATTTTTTTTGTATACGCGTATTAATGGTGTTGGGAAGTGTATCGATCTACATATGACTTCTTGAAAAAGTACAAGAGTGAATGTGAGATCAAATTGTACCGAGACCTATTCAAGCAAAACCATATAATAACACAATTGTGAGTTGAAAGTGGCAGTGGGACTATATCAATACTTGTAGTAAAGATCTACGGGCCTGCATGAGTATGTATGGGTGGGCCCAATAAGTGGCAGTGGGACTATATCAATTCCCATATTTTAGTATTTTTAAAAATTTGCAACTTCCCTGCAAGTTTAAAGTTCAACCAAACATGAAATATGAACTTACACTGTGAGTTAACTCCATGAAATTATCTCTACTCGCACAGTGAGTTAGCAAAAACGAACCAATCGAAGCCTAAATTTTTAAATATTTACATAGATGCGTTTGATTGGGAAATTTTCACGTGCCAAAAGTCCCGAGTTAAGTCATCGTCATCTTGTGGACGGTTGTGATAACTCCATCATGAAGTTGATCGGAGTATCTCTTTTCGAAGTTCACTCCCTGGTGCACTGAATCCTTGAAAAACTGTCGGTGAATGGGAAGTGTACCATTTGGGTACGTACATACAAAGGGGTCCATCTCCACTGATCACATATCTTCCACAACGAGATCTTAGATTTGCACTGTGGGTCCGATCGTACCAACACCCTATCTCATCATATCTTAACTCATTTATTATTCTGACTTATTTATTCCATTTATATAAGTGACAAGTCCACGTCTTATAATTTTTTTTTAAGAAATCCATTCTCCTATATTTTATATTAAAAATAAAAAAATGAATTGAAATAAATGTTTGATATGATTGAGCGAGTTGCTATATTGACCTACTTTGGACACCTTTTCGATGCATCTATCGAACATAAACTGCATTATACACTTCGAAATGTGAATCGTGTTTGCATTGAAGGGTATCGAAAGGTGTCTACAAGTAAGTGTGCCTAACTGAGTGTCTAAAATGGATGAATCAATCATTTTCCTATCATAAAATATTATTATGGTTCTATATGGACGGTTTCCGTGTTTTATTAATTGGTCATTTGATCATCACTATTATTGTTTGTGTATTTTAAGATGAGGATAAAATTATTTGTGTTCCCAATTCAAGTAATGAATTAATAGGCTAATTCCTTTTTTTATTTAATGAATAGGCTAATTTCTTATATAAATATACATTACACAATTATTAATTTGTCCTTATACAAGCAGACTTTACACTATTAAACAGGTTTGATATTTTTTTTAAAAGGGTGATTATTTCCATCCATTAATGTGCTTTTAGATCTGTCCAATGAGCGGGCCTGAGCGGGCTTGGGTCGGGCCTACACGAGTTTTTTTTGAAAGCCTTATCTAAACCCTTTTTTTATTGGGCAAGCTCAAGCCCGCCCCAAACCTAATATGGGTCGGGCTTGGGCGGGCCTAAACAGCTTGCTAGTGTCGCGGTCATGAGTTATGTGCGTTAGATATTTTTTTTTTTTTTTTTTCGATTTAGTTAGATTCTTAGAGATTAGATATTATATGAAAGATTTAGTTGAGATATTATAGGATTTTATAGTAGGTTTATGTTGGGTTTTGAGGTTCATACGCAACGAAAAAATCAAAACAATTTTTGAAAAGCCCAAACATGATCGAAAATAAGTTCAATTAAACTAATCTATAAAAGTAACACATACCTTAATCCGTGATTTCCTTATCTGAATGTTTGATTTCCAAGACGTTCAAGTGATCACCCTCTATCAGAAATCCACACATGAACGGTGACCACAATTTGGAGTATTAGCCACAAGAGATATTGAAAACATTTTTCTTTCTCTCCCGAAATCCATAGAACTCAAAGTAGTAAAAACGAAAATCTTATTTCGTTTTAGGGTTTCAATCTCTATTTATATGTGTAGATAAGCTCTCTTAAAAAACCTATTTGTAATACAACTATTGTATTTAGGCAATTCAAGCAAATTACACATACGCCCCTATTAATAAGTTATCATATAACAAATCGTAAAAGCTTTTATGTCATGAATTTCACTATATAAAATTCATTACTCTTGATCAATTGAATCACGAAAAGTCATTCTTTGTGTGAGATCCAATAGGTCCATCTTACGTTGGTAGTGAATCAAAACCATTTTGTTACACAAATCATAAGCGGTCTAGCAAGACATTATGACTATATAAGTAGCATGAATATCAAGATCGATACAACTTAATGAATAACATATATCATATCATTTTGTCATGCGAGATATCCTTTGATTAAACATAAGGCATGAAAAGTCACCCTTAATGTTCAATCGTACTAGTCTCAATCTTTAGTTAGACTAAAAACATCCAAGTGACATTGATCATATCAATTTATTTGGGCCTCATTTGATTTGTTTTTGCTAACTTACAGTGTTAGTTGAGAGTTATCTCATTGGAATTAATATTTTCATGTTTGGTTCATTTTTAAACTTACATGGAAAGTTTCAAATTTTTAAACAATAAAAAATATAAATTGACATAAATAGTCTTCAAACAAGAGTGAGATGGATAATAAGAGGGTCATTAATGATGGATAATTGTATTCACAACTTGATAACTCCCTAGGTGGTGGAGAGATATCTCTCACCCTGGAATGTAAGTTGTGAGATAATTTGCAGACAAGTTGGGCAAGTAAACAAGATTAGTTCTCAACTCCCCTGTGAGTTATCTCCTTGGAGATATCTCCACCTCATACCAAATAAGTCCTTGGACTTTTCAATCTAACAGTTTAACATATCGAGAGATCTACTGATATATCTCTTTATATGAGAGAGACAAATTATATCTTGATTACAAACCTTCACATATTATTTACAAGGTAACCAATCACAATCTTTATAATCATCCGGTTAAAGACAACGTTTGATTGTATCAAATTACCACGCTCCTAATATTGAAGTCTATGGTAATCTCAAGTCGAAGGACTAAATGATATAGCTATCATGAGTAACACCTATGACTTAATCAATTTGGTGTTCACATAGCGAGTCGGTCCAGTACCTTGTTCCCTAACTAGTGCTCATGATCTCGATTCGTATCCCTATACGCATGATCATCACTTGACATCAATCAAGATTCACACTATATAGTTTTAATTCATTATAGATCCCAGTACAATGACCGACTAGGGACGTTTAGTATATTTCAAAAAATACTCATGGGTCTTATTATAAGGTAAACATGCAATCACTTATAATAAAACAACGAACAAAAACCTATATTTTATTAACTAAAATTATAAGATAAACAATGTTTATAGATTTACAGTCGGTTTAGTCTTTTAATATTCATAGTTAACTTGTTTTGTATAACTATAATTAATTTAACAAAAGTGACACAATCAAACTTGTGGCCTAATGGTGCAGGAGCTTTTTGTGAATTCCATGATGCTATGCGAGCTGGGCTCAGACCGGGCTCGGTTTCAAAAAGTCAAACAAGGCTTGCCCATTATAATTGCGGGCTTTTTACGAGCTTGGGCCGGGTCGGGCTTTACTATTTTTCAAGAATCTAAGCTCTATTCAAGTCGAGTGGGCCTGGGCAGGTCAAGCGGGCGACCCCCCTGCTGCACAGGTCTAATGGTGCTTTTAGCACCTATACTTTGATTCACCCAAATGTGTGCTAGATTCACCTATAAATTTAGCCTTTAGTTTTCTAAAATACCCTCATTAATACAATGTCTCACCATTAAACTATTTGATTTTCCCTCCTATTCTCGACATTTTCCTTCCATCCATTCATCTATGTTGCAAGTCTATCACTCCATCTCTTTGCGAGTCTCTCGTCTTTTTGCAGATTTCCCCCAATCATTGGTGGTGCTCGAGCTCTAAGCATGTCAACCACTTCATGCTACCAGTAAGATCCAACTGGGTCCACGATTAAAGAACCCAATTGACTACAAGTGGACTTCAATGCTCGCATTTCGGTTGGATCGAACTGGTATGCTTTTATATTTTCTAATCATACAGGACTGGTACGAATGACGAATAAAAAAAAAGATGTACAACATAAATTCGTATCTTAGCCGGAAAAACTATATCTCCATGTTTTTCAAACTTTCTTCAAAACAATATTTTAGTTCTATCATATGTCAACGAGCTAAAGTTATGCCTTAAACTAAACAAATAATATTCAATCAAAGAGTTGTGAAAAGAATATAGAATTCATTGGAGAAGATGATGACGTGACTTACCGAGTTTGGATAGTTTTATTAGTTTAGACGCCGGAGTTGTCAGGAATTTATCAGCAAGGTGGTTTGATGAGGAAGGAAGCAAGAATTAGAGAGTTGAGGTTTGAGTTAGGTGGATGGTAGATTATATTAAAGTTAAAATTTTCAATCCAAATAAGAGTTTTTTCGGTTCATTTTTTGTTATTATTTTAAGGTGCTGAAAGCACATAAATGGATGAAAATAGTCTGCTTTTTTTTTATTTCTAGTTTTGGATATTTGTGCATTGAAGTTTTTCTTGACAACTTTTCATCTACGTCACACAGATAGGGCTACAATTTTAGAAGAACACCAACGACAAGATTAAATAATTTTTTTGGTAATGAAATAAGCTTGCGATGGACATCTAGGTTTTTATTAAATTAGTCGGCATATTAGGCTTCGTGCGAGGACAAGATTAGAAATTAATATAGTACGTAAAATCAAATTTAACGGATAAATGAGTTTTTTAAAAAACAAATAGGCGATTATAAAATATTATAATTAAAAAAATATATTGAGGATTAGAATAAGTTTTGTATTTCTATTAGAATATGTATTATAACACGTGTCCTGACCAAAATAGAAACAATGACATTATCATGTCACGTGTCGATCTGTCAGTTCTTCTCATATGTCACGTGTCAATATGTAAGTGCTTCTCAAAAAAACAATTCCATTATATATAAGCTTAATGAAAATTTTTTGAGGTAACAAAAATTAATTACTCCATTTTACTCCTATTAAAAGGAAAGAGGACCGTTAAGGGCACCCCACCTTTTCATGAAGGCACCCAGTTAATGTGGGCACAAACCAATTTACCTGGGGCACCCAAAAATTAGACCCGAAATACCCGAATACCCCTCGTGCAAAAAACTCTCGCACCCCACCACCCCCACCACCACCTTCACCGAAATCTTGTGGAAGAATCCATTTCTTTTGAACCGACACATGAGAGGAATCCCGAAATCGTGTTTCCGTGTCTCCCTTGTGTTTCTCCTTCGTTGTACGAGTTTTTTGCGGTTGTAGGGTCGGTGTGTGAGCCGATTTCGTCTCCAAATTAGGGCTCGGTTGAAGATCGTCGAACACACAGATTTTGCGCGAAATCGATCGTTTGAAGTTACGTTTATAGTATAATTAAGTTACATTTGATAGAGTAGTTGTAATGTGTGTGTGGCGGTTTGTAGAATGGTAAAAAAATTGGGAAATCGCGGTTCTCGGCCACACGCGAGCCGAGAGGCGTGTTAGCTTGTCTCGGCCAAGCATGGCGAGAGACGAAAGCTAAATTTTTGGGAACTGCAGTCTCGGCCACGAAGGCGGAAGAGTTCACGGTGTCTCGGTTACGCATGGCGAGAATACTTCGATTATCTCGGCCGAGACATGACGAGAGCTACAATTAGTGATAGGTAATGTGGCGTCGGTGGTGTACAACCGAGAATTTTCTCCTACTCTCGGTTGTACACTGATGAGAGGGTTAGAGTAGGCTCGGTCCTCTATGACCGAGACATTTCAATATATCTCGGTCCTGCGAGGTCGAAACAATCGCGCACATCGACAGAAACTTCGGATAACCTCATAAAAAACACAATAAATTCGCAAAATTACCTCAAGTTCAACCTCCTCTTGCACCATAGCAGTACAATCCTCCATTATATAGTGGAAACAAGTTCGAATTTGAGGAAATTACCAAACCCTACGTTGACAAACAAATCATCATTTTCACGCTTTTACCCAACTAAACAGTTCTAAGAAACCATCATATGGTTGTCAAACATTGTTACATCGCTGTCGGATGATGTCAATCCGCAAGAATTGATAAACGCTCGCCAAACGCAATGTGGCTTTGCGGTTCAAGCTTGGTGGTGGGGTGCCCTTTTTCTTTGTCAAAATGATTTGTGGGGTTTGAATCATTATATATACAGGGGCAAAATGATCTTTTCCAATTTTGCTGGAATTTTTACAAATAATTTGGGTGCCTTCATGAAAAGGTGGGGTGCCATTAGCGGCCCTCAAAGGAAAAGAGATGACGGTGTGAACGTTAGCAGAGTTAGGAAGAGAACATACCACGTGAACGAGCGTAGCACCGACCGACCCATGCTTCCCGGTCAAAACTTAATTTAACAGAACCGCGGGTCCCACATGAACATATTGGTATTCAGTTCCAAACTTACCACCGAGACTACGCGATCATGAACAACCACTTCAAATTGAAAAAACACCAAACACGTGGCCGCCAACGTGTGGAGCCAGAGATGGGACCATCGTAGATCCTGCTTTCGCACAAAATGACGCCACGTGGGGCAGGGCAAAACTTTTGATGCTATGCGGGCCCACGTGGCGAGCTGAGGACGTTATCGAGGTCGATTGAGCATTGAACAGGGTCACGGATGAGTCGCCGTCAAGTGACGGCCCAACGCTGTTATAACGTAGACGTCATTCATTCAAGTGGAGCACTTTTTGGAACTCGGAAACTATCTACCTAGCCATTTGTGTTTAATTGGTTATCAAAACCCGGAATCAATGTGACTAAAGTAGGAATAGGAGTAATAAAAACCGGAACCGATTTTGGATTAAGAGGAAATGTAGTTAGTTGTGTGAACATTATAAATACCCGATAGTTTGGTTGACTTTTGGGTAAGTTGGTTGCGTGAAATAATATGTACAAACATTTTGATTATGATAAAAACTAGTAAATTTTATTTTTACTTGTCGCCATAGGTAGCTATAAGATTAACAAGACTTAAATTATATCCTCTACTACGAATAGCTAGACATTGATTATTTTATTATTTTCGTATAACTGTAGCGATAAGCTTCTGGTATACTTACAAGCTCTTCTTCATGATAATATCAAATTATGAGGTGAATTCTTACAAGATATTGTTGAGCTTAATGTAAGAAATATATCTTCTTAATTATTCTCATATAGTTGTAGCTATAAACAACTTATATATATGACAACTTTTGACCATTTTTCATGATGATATCAAGGAGTGTGTGAGTTTTCACAAGATATTGTCGAGCTTAAAGCTTTAATATAAGGGTTTATCTTTTGATTTATGCATGAAATGAGACTATTATTACTCTCAAATAAAAATAAATTTTTTTTTTGTTAACCTCATCTGTAGCCTAATAATATATATATATATATATATATATATATATATATATATATATATATATATATGAATACTTTGACCTCCATCAAGGCGATCGAATCTTCAAAAAAATCTTTCCCTCTAAATTAATTGGAGTTGTCTTGACAAGGATACGAGATTTTCATTTAACTCAATTAATGAATACATATCTTTCATTTAACTTAATGAAATACAATTAATAATGTGAAGATATTTATCATTTATCAATTACCATGCATATCTTTAAAAAGATGATTCAATCTTTGGTATTAATATTTACTTACGTACTTACTTAATTATCATGGTAAATTATTAAACCAAGAACATACATAATGAAAGTAAAACAAACAATAACTCGTTGAATTTGTAATCAAATCCAAGCTCAAAATCCCGGTTTTGACCATGTGCACGGTATTTCAGCCAAACTAAGATTAATGTTTCACTTGACCAATTATTTACTCCATATTAGTCAACGTCTAGTAGTTAGAGCTTCAACCATTTCAGGTGTAACGGAAGTAATATAATATCCTACCCCGCGAGACACCGTGCATCGCAAGCACCACTTTGTTATTGTTCGGTCTTCTCTTCCTTTCTTCCTTGGTGGGCGACAAAGAAAGCAAAACAACAGAACAGAGCAAAAGCAGAGGAAATGGCGGTTAAGCAATTCCATCTCTCTCAATTCGCTTAAATTCGCTGAAATTAACACCAATTCGATCAATTCAACAATGGATCAATGAAGGGCAGAGCTGGTTTACAAAATGAAGACGAAAACGATCAATGAAGCAGAGTTGGGAGGCGGGACTGTAGTGGTGGGTCTGAAGCTCGACAAGCAGAGCAGAGAATTGCTCACATGGGCTCTAGTGAACGCCGCCAACCCAGGTGACCGCGTTGTTGCTGTTCATGTGATTGATAGTTCCGGGGAGTCGCCGTTGTTGTCACTCGTCAGTGCATTCGACTCTGTAATCTCTGTTTATGAAGGGTTTTGCAGCTTAAAACAGGTATGGTTTGCTCTGTTTTGGGTTTTTTTTTTGATTGATTTTTGATTTGGCAATATGGGTTTTCTTTGTGATCCTGTTGTTGAAATGGGTTCCAGATTGATTTGAAATTGAAGATCTGTAGAGGCTCTTCGATTAAGAAAAATTTGGTTAGAGAGGCGAAATCTTATGTTGCTAGTAAGGTCATTGTTGGGACTTCGAGGAGTCACTGTTCGACGTCGGTAGCGAAGTACTGCGCGAGAAATTTACCGAGTGTGTCTTGCTCTGTTGCTGCTGTTGATAATGGAAAAGTTGTGTTCCAAAGAGGGGCAGTTACTGGACAATCAGGTTTTGAAGCTTTTGATTCAATTTGTGTTAACGTTTTTAATCAATTGCACTAAATTTAGAGTTAATCATAGCACTGAATAGAGCGCAAGGGAAGAGTCCGATCCATGTAGCCGACCCAAGCTAATTTAGGATTGAGGTTATTTTGATATGGAATGTTTACATTTGGGTTTTTAATCTCTTGATTCAATTTGTGTTTGTATTTTTACTCAATTGCACTAAATTTAGAGTTAATCAATAGCACTGAATTGAGCGCAATGGAAGAGTCTTGATCCATGTAGCGGATCCTAGCTTATTTAGGATTGAGGCTATTTTAGTATGAAATGTTTACATTTGGGTTTTTGTGTGGTGCAGAATCTAGTGAGCATCAAGTAAAAAAGTTGCTTGGTATGATACATAGAAAATTAAGCAAAAGTTCGCGATCGACGATGAAATATCTGGATTCGAATCAGGAAAAAAACTGGGAATTACTGAAGTCGAAGTCGGATTGCTTGCTCAATTTGGTGAAACCTTCACCAAGTTGTTCATTTTGCATTTCGCGTTCGGTTTCGTTGATTGCACACTTTGCCAGAGATTCAGAAGAGGAGTGTGATGGAAGTAATGGTGGTAAAGTTGATGATTCAATGGCTTTAGTACCAGTGCAGACTAAAGAGGTGGCGGCGAGCTCGGTTTCTTCGTTGTTGAAACCTGGGTGGCCGCTTCTTCGCCAGGCTGTGTTGCCGGAAAAAAAGGCTTCGGTGAGGAGGATTTCGGTGGTTCAATGGGCAATGCAGTTGCCTACTCGTCATTCTTTGTCAATGGTGTATCCTGATCAAAAACAAGTTGATGATGAACAAAAGAATTCTGGGTCTTCGAGTTTAGATGGAGAGAGCGGCGCAATTGTTCCAGTAGGGAACGATTACAATGCCGCATCCTCTCCTCTAACCTCACCTGATCAGGATCAGAACAAGAGACTCCCCAAAGTATTGGAGTCCCTTCATGAAAAGTACTCATCCACTTGTAGATTGTTTTCTTATCAAGAACTTGAATCAGCGACGTCCAAGTTTTCTCCTGGTATGCTGTTTATTCCTTCCTGTCATCGATATTGTTGCTTACAATTTGCTTGTTTGAATTTGTTGGTAGAGACAGGCATTTGAGTATTCATTGGTCTTTAATTATCCGTGACCCCAGATAAGTTGATTGGTAAAGGAGGAAGTAGTCAGGTTTACAGGGGTTCTCTGCCTGATGGAAAGGAATTAGCTGTGAAAATATTGAAGCCGTCTGAAGAAGCGGTGAAGGAGTTCGTTCTTGAAATCGAGATCATCACCGCATTACAACACAAGAACATAGTTTCTCTTTTCGGGTTCTGCTACGACAATAACAAACTTCTATTGGTTTATGACTTCCTCTCAAGAGGAAGCCTGGAAGAGAACCTTCATGGTATTTAATTAATTACTTACTCAATCCACGCTACATATTTTGGTATTCCTATCAATTATGTATCTAATTCAACTACTCATTTTTGAAATTGCTTGAATTGTGGCGGTACTCATCTCCTTATTCTTGATTCAGGTAATAAGAATGAAAAGCTTTCATTTGGTTGGGAAGAGAGATATAAGGTGGCTATAGGTGTAGCCGAGGCACTAGAATATCTTCACGGCGGCTGTGCTAAGCCTGTGATCCATAGAGATGTGAAATCATCAAATATCCTCCTCTCTGATGACTTTGATCCACAGGTGCTTCGATCATCAATTAATTCCGATATTTTCGTGCATTCATTTTACTATGATTGATATATGAAATTGAATCAATTCAATGCTGATATTATATTTGTTTTTTGCACTTAATTAGCTGTCTGATTTTGGCCTTGCGACGTGGGCATCCACCTCCTCTTCTCATGTAACATGCACCGACGTTGCAGGAACGTTTGGGTTAGTCCCCTCTCTATCAGTATTTTTACATGGCCAATCTTCCCTAGACATAGGTTAAGTTCTCATATCATGTTCGTTTATTGCAGATATTTGGCCCCCGAGTATTTCATGTATGGTAAAGTTAACGAAAAGATCGATGTCTATGCCTTTGGTGTTGTACTACTTGAGCTTCTTTCTGGAAGAAAACCCATCAGTAACGATAGCCCGAAAGGGCAAGAGAGCCTGGTTATGTGGGTAAGTCCTAGAACTTATCCATCTTATGATTCTATCTCTCAAACTTGCCTATTAGAATATACCTAAAAATAAGCAAATGAATGTCCATTGCTCTAGGCAAAACCTATTCTCAATGGTGGAAAACCTGTGCAATTGCTGGATCCGGTCCTTGCGGATAACTGCAACCATGATCAGATGGAGAGGATAGCTATTGCTGCTGCTCTCTGTATCAGGCGTGCACCTAGAGCTCGACCTCGAATGAGCATTGTATGTACACCAAGCTATTGTTTCATTTTTTGATTGTTTTTTACAGCCTTACTTGTGTTTAACATTTACATTTTCAACAGATCTTAAAGCTTCTTCAAGGAGATCTTGAGGTGACAAAATGGGCTAGGCAACAATTCAGTGCTTCCGAGGAGCTTGATGGTCTGGATGATGAAATATTGTTATCGCCGCTCGACATTAAGTCTCACTTAAACCTTGCTTTGCTCGACGTTGAGGATGATTCGCTTTCAATCAGCAGCATCGAGCAAAGCATATCGTGGGAGGATTACTTGCAGGGAAGATGGAGTCGCTCGTCAAGTTTCGACTAAAAAAGAGACTACAAATACCAAGCAAAATGCTTGCTATAAACTTGTGATTGTTTGTATAGTTGTTATACCCTTGTCTTTCTTGGATTTGGGTCTTGGATGTGAGGTGTGGTTTTTTAGATTGTTATGCCCTCCTCCTTGCCTTACTCATCAAATGTAGCTCTCATTTGTTTGAGCTCATTTACATGAATGTTGTTCTTCTTTGAATATCTTGATTGTCAAGAGTGACGCTCATTTGGTTTTGGAATGCTATCTTTAATTTACCTATTTTTTGAACATCTTTGATATCAAAATAATGCCATTATTGTTTTAAAGTGGGTCTCAAGCGCTTTCCCTCTCAACTATATAAAAAAGAAAATTGATGTTTGATATTGGTTGGCTATATCCCCCCACTTTATATTCAACCTTTACACCAACCATCTTAATAGCCACTCAAGTTTCCCATCTTGTACCTCTTGGCTCTTGCCACCGACACTATTTTATCCTAAGATTTCAAAGAATAGGAATCGTCCATTAAGTTGAAAAAAACAAAAGGTAGCTTATGAAGGACTTCCATCATTTTATAAATCTTATCATGATATTGATCATTGAGAAGACTATAAGGGTATTAGTGTTGTATAGAGAAACTTTCTTTTTTTATAATTTCTATTTGCTTCTCTTATACATTTTAAATATATATTAACTTTAGGAATTAAAGTGCTAGGGATACCCACTTTAGATACCGACTTTCGACACATATAGTGGTTGTGCACCGTTGATACTTTTCGGGACACACGTTCAAAGTGTATCGGACGGCACACGAATACTAAGTGCCCAAAGTGGATGTCTAAAGTGCGTACCCCAAGCATTTTTCTTAACATTAATGGTTTGAATGGATCAGACTGATCAATGTCTCTTATATCAAAGATCTGAAGTTTGGGATTTGAGCATGAAAAAATTATGAATATATCGAAGACAGCCTATTGTATATGGAACCTAGACTAAGTTGTTTCTAACTAAGTTCTTGATTTAGAGTACGAGTTGGGGACCCTCATCTTTAATAAGAAAGGGAGAAAGAGACGTTAATATGTTGAGCGAGTAACATAATTTTGATGCAATGCATGTTTTTTTTATAATAAGAAACTAATTTTTATCCCTCATTTCCTCAAACTTAAACCTCCGACTCACGTACAAGTGTAAGGTAGGGGTGGCAATTTGGGTCATGATATAATTAACACGACACTACACGACAAGTAATATATAAACATGTCATGGGATTGGTATAAGTATAAGTGGGTCTGGGTGATAAATATGTTAACACGTTTATACACGATTAATAAACGAGTCATTAACGTGTCAACCTCTTAACTCGTTTATGACTCACTTAACACAATTAAATAATAATGTATAAATAATAAATATGGGTATAATAAATAGATTAGTACAAAATTCACCCATTTGAATGTATGTTAATAACATGATTTATTTTTTATTTTTAGACATCTTTTATTATTTTTATTTTATTTTTTAGAGGGAATATTTATTTTACTTTTAATATATTATTTATGTTTTAGATTTTATTAATAATTATTTATTAAGAAAAAAATAAAACTTTTCACCAAAGTAAAATTTAAATATTTTTTAGACGATTCTTATAATTTTGTATATGTTATTATTACGAGTCATTTTCCCTATATTATTAAGAGTAATAAATACTCGAATGAAAAAGTAAAGTAAAACTTAAGACTATATACAATCAAATTATATTTTATTGGTTATTTAATTATGTTTGTTAAGATTTATTCATGTACATATATTTAAAAATGCAGTAAAAAATTATAAAAGTTTAAATAAATAAAAAAGTTAAAATAAAATATTTAATAAACGGGTGACACGAATACACGACATGTTTAACACAACCCATTTAGACACGAAAACGATTAATACGATTAATAAACATGTCATTGTAACGGCCCAAATTTTTAATAGTAGATTTGGTCAGTAATTAAGGTTCACCAACCCGCGTGACGTGGCTCGAGAACGGGTACACGAACCCAACACTAATCACAAATACCAAGTAATGTATTATTTGTGGTATGATGTATGCTTGGCGCATTGTATATGTCTTGACATAGTAAGTCACTCCTACTTATGTATAGATGTCAAGACGTGAGCAAGGACGCACTTCAAAATGCATGTTGGCGCGAGACTGGGGTAGAGAGTGATGTGGTAAGTTGATTTAATCTTAGTGTAGCTTAAATAGTAGCATTAATATGACTATAGTTGATTTTATATTAAATGTAACCTAAGTTAGTAAGTTAAAACATTAGTCATTGATACTTCTCGAGATATGTGTTGGCACATCAAGAGACTAATTGAGTTTTCATTTGGTGTTAGTTAGACGGAGATAGTGGAAATTGTGTCAATATGTAGGACATTAGATTAGTCTCGGGATACGTGTGTATATAAAGATCACTAGCTAATAATCAATCTTATCTATAATATATAAGATTGAAATGATAAACTCATGTAACCATTTTATTCTCATTTCTAAAACTTAGAGAAGAAGTAAAGTGCCAGAGAAACAAAATTAGAGAAGAATATCAAGAAATCAGCAAATGAAGTTGAAGGAGTTGATCAAGCTTGGTATTCATCAACTAGGTAAATCTACTTACACTAGTCATTTTGTTTAATTTGATGAATTCATGAAAAATATGAAGTGCGGGTTGTTCTTATGATGTGATGGGTGTCTTAGGTCTCTGAAGGTGTGGTACAAGAGAGCCCAAGGTATTGGAGTTAGCCAAGTGTGGAGAAAACTCAAAACTCAAAGTGCAGAATTTTAGGTTTTCCTGCAATTAGTGCGCTAAGTGTGCTAGCGTGCTAATCAGGTTGGATAGCGCGCTAATGAGGTCATTAGCGCGCTAGACATTCCACCCTGACAACACAAAATCTGCAATTTCCTAACTAGGACCTAAACACTTTACACAAGTTTAATGTAATGACCCGTATTTTTAATTCGTTAATTAATCACTAATCACAAATTATTAGTGATCTAATACCAATCGAGGGTCGCAGTAAGTCGAAGTGCTTAAAATACTTATAAAAGAAAATAGGTAAAATAATTTTAATTTTTTTTTTCTAGTATACTATAGCGTGTAGTATATATGGTATCGCAAATGGTTTGGGTTGATTAAATTGAATTCGCGAGATGATCAGACCTTAAATTGAAATTATTTAAAATTGATTTAAGTAAAAGTCTAAATAAAGGAGGTGTGGGCTAAGCATGTCTATTTTAGAGTTACAAAATGATCGGGAGAGATCTCAACCTTTAGATCTATTTTTAGTGTGTAGTAATGACCCTAGATCTTTAGTGTTGTTTTGTTCAAGGAAAAGATGAATGAGTGGATTCATTCTCCAAAGAAAAAGAAAAAGAAAAAAAAAACTCAACACTGTTGTGAACTAAGTTGTAAGCCAACTAGAACTTAAGTTGGACTTGCTAGAGACTTAAGCATATAATGCATAAACTAAGAACTACTAGAACAAGTAGAGAAGATGAGACAAAAGAGAAGAGAGCTAGAGATGAGAATGTAGAGATTTCATTCATACATTGGTGTGTGAATTACAATGAGGTTGACACCCTTTATATATGCCATTTGGTGATGATGATAATTGTACTTATACAATATGTACAAGTTATACATACACCACAAGTCATACAACACATCACAAGCAACATAGACAATACATGAAAGAGTTGGTGTACATTGGAGAGGATTACAAGTTACATGAAGTGTGAGAGCAATGCTTGATGTTACAATTCAATGTGAGGACCATGCTTCACAATGTGGTCACATACATGCGTAAGTGTCCATCCATTTTATAACACTCCCCCTTGGATGATACTTGTTGAAAGAATGTGTCTCGTTAAACTTCTACTAGAAGAACCCTGTGGGAAAAAATCTAGTACAGGAAAAAGAGTATAATATTTGTAACGACCCGTAAAGTATATGTGCCACGTGTCATGTGGTTCACGTGAGTTTAGGCACAATATTGCTTTGGTGTTGATTGCGTAAGTCGGGGAAATTAGTGGTCGTCACAATATTGCTTTGTAGTATAATATTTGTTGATTGTCTAGTCAATTTTGGAGTCAATTTTGAAAGTAGTTTCGAAGTAGTTTTTGGCGGGGAATTTTTGGGGGATCATCTCGGCCTCTCGCAGCGAGACTCTCTCGACCCCCGCCATTCTATATTTTTATTTTTCTTTGATGGGAGGTTAAAACCTCTAGCCTAGGTAAGGCTGAGGGATGTTCGATAAGCATATTAATGGATTTGTGAGATTTATATATTTTAATTTCAATCTTTTCATTAATATTTTATTTTCTTTGGTATTGTTTCAATAATCGAGGTTAAATTCTTATTTAAATCTCGATTTATTAGCCAGTGTGTCGTAAGCATCCGTACTTGTGCAATAAGACCACACTAGTGGCAATTGACCTTACCAATTGATTAGTCTCTTTTGGGACCGGTTGAATACCTTAGAAATCTAGGCTAAATCGGACACACGAGTGATCCGGTTGTCTAGGTGTAGTGCCTTCACAAAGCCCATTGCGGTCAACACATTAAACTCAATTCACTTGAATATATGGTTATGTGTTTGACTAGGGAAGTGGTCATTGTCGTACCTTGGCCATCGAGATTAGGAAGTGCAAGGAACCGCGTACGTTACTGGGTCTATAGCTACACTAAGATATTTTGATTTGCATATTTTACATAAATCGACGACCAAATCCAATCTTTTATCGAACCGAACTTGTATGTCTTGACCTATGTTTTTTATTAATTATTTTCAAATTTATTTCCATTGCTTTAGATATTTTGTGATTAGTTAATTAATTCATTCTCTCTTAAACCCCGATTTCCTTTTTGTTATTTTTGACCTTAGAAAGATTACCAAGATATCTGTAGAATCGACCATTTGCCACTATTCTACAAAAATAGTTGGTTTATGTATTTTTAAATTTTATTGACGCGTTCGGCGCGCGTCAATTTTTGGCGCCGTTGTCGGGGACTGGTCTTTTTCTTTCTTTGGTTATTTATTTTGAATCACAATAAGTCTAGCCAAAGACTTAAAAGAAAGGCGCGTTCGGAGAGCGGCCTCTTAACTTTATTTTTATTTTTATTGCATTTATTTCAATTTAGTTTTAGTTTTTGGAGACTTTTGTTATGCATGCACTTGTATCATCTTCTTATTCTTTTTCACCACTATTCTTTGTCTTTTTGTTGCATGGATTCCTTGACTTGACTTGTTTTGAACCTTGAGGACAAGGTTCGGAATAAGTTTAAAGTACTATAGGATTTGTGGAATGAGTTGAATGTGTTTCTATGCGAAAGACCGCAGTGAGATCGTTTAAGTTTTTTCAATTATACGCGGTTGTCGGACGGTATTGGTGGTGTTATGTATCTCTTATTCACTCATTTCTTCCATTTCTTTTCCCCCCATACTCATCTATTTCACTTCATTAGGAGTTGATACACTTTCATGCATGTATAGTTTTCATTATTATATTGTCTAGAGTCACCCGAAACTTTGTTTCATGCCCTTGGTTGTGGACGAGTACATTATGGTTGCCTTTTTGACTTGAAACTTAGGAAAAAGTAGGAGTATGATGGTTAAGCCTTGTGCTAGATACCAAAATGGGCAGACGGTTGAAATTGTGCAAGTAATGAGACTTTAACACACATTGGCGAATTTGCTTAATTATAGTGAAAGTGAGAAGGGCTAACATGAGTTTTCAAAATATAGAGAGTCCCACAAGTTTCCTCAGGAAATGGAGCGAGGAAACTTGTGGTGGGAAAAAAAGCGAGAAAATCGGTCCACGGAAATGGAGCGGGGGACCGTATCATATCAAATAAAAAAAATAAATAATAATAAAAAAATAAAAATAAAAATTTGGAGAAGAAAAAAATAGAGAGTATATGAATTAAGGCGGAAGTGTATGAAAACTCCTCAAATAAAAAGATTTAGCTCAAGTGCTTATAGCTAGATTAAGTAAAATTGTAAACTTGCATGCCTGAATGTGTAGACCAAGAAAACCCGCAAGTAGTTGATAGCGTTTGTCTTGACCATATCTTTGTCTTGAAAATGTGATCTTAATTGTGTTCGGGTTGCAGTTCTTGACATATCATGACTCCGAAATTTCTTGAGTGATTTGTTAATTTGGCGACTATGTAAATCAAGGGAACTCCATGAATTTGGGTCGGGTATAGGATTAATTGAGTTGGAATTATTATATTATAAGTCTAGTTTAGTTTGTGTTGTCATTTACACATTTGCTCGGGACGCGCAAAGTCTTAAGTTTGGGGGTATTTGATAAGTCAGTATTTTATAGGAAATTAGTAGTCAATTTTAGTATATTAATTATTGAAAGTATTTAAAATATTATATTAAATAATAATTTTTGTCATTTTTAGGTGAAACGGAGTGCGCGGTTGAATTCGTGGCGAAAAATACTCAAAATTGAGTATTTACTTGCAATAATCGGATGCCGGACAGTTTGCCTCGAAATACGCGTTGCGCGGTGTGTCGAATAGCGGACAGAATGTTTCAACCAATCAGAAAATGCCACGTCAGCGTGAAAAGCCATTCTGAACCAATCAGACGCTGCCACGTGGAAGCCACCTAACAACCGCGTCACTCAGTTGATTCGGACCAATCGCAATCCGCCACGTGTCATCGCCACGTAGTTTGCACCAATCACAGGCCGCCGCGTCAGCACCCTAGGCCACGTCACATCGCTTCTTCTTCGCGCTTGAGCAGCCGGTCGATCGGCCTCATGATGCGTGCGTGCATAGACTCCCAGTATTTCGCACGAGTCGCACGATTTCCTCCTCCGCCACGTCATGCCACGTGGCAGGCTCCAATTGGTCCAGCGTGTCACGTTGAGGTGTCTCCGCCAATCACGTACAGCCACGTTTCGATGAGACATTCACACTGCAACGTCACAACCGCTGCCCTCGACCAATCAGCGTGCGCCACGTCATACCCGCCGTTTGACCGACGAATCACAAGCAGACACGTGGCGATGACGCGTCCACACAGCAGCAGGCTGTCCAATCGTATTGCGACACGTGGCAGTCCTCTCTCACCAGCACGTCACACCAGCAGCCCTCCTCCAATTACCTCGCGCCACGTCAGCGTCACAGCAAGGCCGCCCAATCACGTGCTGACACGTGGCATAGGCAATTTTAATAAATAGGGGATCGACAGAGAGGGTTGGGAGTCAATTTTGAAAGCAGTTTTGAGGCAGTTTTTGGCAGGGAATTTTTGGGGGATCATCTCGGCCTCTCTGGCCGAGACTCTCGACCCCCCGCCATTCTATATTTTTATTTGTTCTTTGATGGGAGGTTAAAACCTCTAGCCTAGGCAAGACTGCGAGGGATGTTCGACTGCGCATATCAATGGATTTGTGAGATTTATATATTTTAATTTCAATCTTTTCATTAATATTTTATTTTCTTTGGTATTGTTTCAATAATCGAGGTTAAATTCTTATTTAAATCTCGATTTATTAGCCAGTGTGTCGTAAGCATCCGTACTTGTGCAATAAGACCACACTAGTGGCAATTGACCTTACCAATTGATTAGTCTCTCATTAAAAACCTTGCTAGGAAAACCTAGTAGGACAAAACCATAGCTAAAGAAAAGAGCGCAACACATTGATACACTTAGAGATAATATAAATGTCTCATTAAAACCTCTACTAGAAAAACCTCAGGGAAAAATCTAGTATAGGAAAAAGAGTACATTAATTGCTATCATAATTTATTTATTTTTTTATTTTATATGAAGTATAATAATGTTAGGATTGCTTCATTAAAAACCTTGCTAGGAAAACCCAGTGGGATAAAACCATATCGAAAGGAAAATAATGCAATACACTAATCAATCTAGATACATAGTTTTAATATTGTTAGAATTGTCTCATTAAAAATCTTTGCAAAGAAAACCTAGTGGGATAAAACCATAGCAAAGGGAAAAAGAATGCAATACATTAACCAATAACTCATTTTGATTCTCCCCCTCATGTCCACATGAGTGAGACATCTTGTGCATTTTGTTGCACATGGACATCATTTTCTATATGAACCATTTAATGTTGAAGCATATGATTGCCACTCTTTTGTATATAGTACTTGCATCAAGTAATTGATTTATAACTTGTTGCTACTGAATGATCATTTGAACTTCGAGTTCATATTAATTTATACATGGATCATAATACAACAAATTTAATGCAATTTGATGTGTTTCAAACAATTTCACGTCATTCCTTTTGAATTGGCTTATACCTCCCCCTAATGGTGGGAAAATTGCTTCATCGAAGTGACAATTAGCAAAACTTGCTATAAATAAATTTCCTATTAGGGATCCAAGACATCTTATAATATGATTAATGAAGAGTTAAATCTATATAAGTCTCCTATTGATTTGCCTTGAGATAATCTCCAGTTGATAAAAAAATCCAGTTCGATAAAGGATGTCCGTGCGAATTTACGAAAATTTTGCATTATTGATGATTATGAATAATCAAATAGATCTTTCCACGTTATGAATGTCATTTGATTTATGACGACCTTCGTTTTAATGTGCCTTATATATTCCAGAAGTTAAAGCCGAGAATATTATACTCAGATTAAATCATATTCATATAGATAAATTTTCTATTATTCTGAGTAGACTTCTTCTGAACAAGACATTAACAATAAAATTGTTGTACCAGATATTGCCTGAACATTAGCCTCCGCTAAGTGCAAATTCGAGAAATATTCACTTTTATATTATAATGTACATGCATGTAGCACGATACACAAGACATAAACTCATCTTCCATATTTAGGTCACGATTTAAACACATCTCGATGTGTCTGTTTTATCGAGCCATTTTCAATGATAAAATTCATAATATTTTACCTTTGATTTTGAAGGCATGGTAAAGGTCACAAAAATATTCGGGTATATATTTGACAATATTTAAGCAAAATAGGCTTTCATATATGACAAAAAATGTCACAATTATGAGCGCTCATTGTCAATAATTATTTGCCCTTTGTAGTGGTGCACCAATTTTGTTCCAATTTTTGGTGGAATTGTCAATACGACCTTTACCTGATATTTTCACCTTTTCCACGTCCATAAATTTATTATTGCGATCATAATCATTATATGCAACATATGCTTCTTAATTTGAAGCTGAACTAATTGGACGGGAGCGATATTATATTTATAATATCTCACTATTTTACTCAGCTACCATGAGACAAGAAATTTATCCTTAATATTTATTGGATTGACATGCGCATTCGATATTTGTTGCAACAATAAATCGAGGCGGGTCACGTGACCTTATTTTTATTGTCTCATAAGTCATATTTCTACATAGCCTCAACATAGAGGTAATTAAAATTGCGGAATTATAATTAATATTTAACTGATTAAATTTTGTAGCTTGAGACTTAACCGCTCATTTTTAGCTTTTGGAGCATTACCTTTTTTGGTATTTATATATTTATAACTCCATAGGGTGAAAATATATATAAAGTGAAATATTCACTTTTCAAATCTCTAAAGAGATATTGGCCAATGATTTAAATTTTGTATAACACAACATAATCTTGCATAGATGTTTTATTCACAAATTATAGTATCTAATTGTCATGACAAGTAATTCTTGTCGGTAATATAATAAGGCAACAAGTTCAACTATGGTTGAATAATATTTTGACAATAAATTTAATATAAAATAGTTTTTCCCTTTTTATGTAAAAACATAACATATGATTAAATATATGTTCACAACTTGATTCATTAATAAACAAAATGTACGTACTATTCGTATGAGTTGGTGGGACAACCTCCAAGTTGGGTGGTTAGACATAGTCTACTTAATACCATGCCTCCTCGAACGGGATAACCCGTCTCCCTTTCAATGTTAAGCTTTACTGGGGACAAAATTTACCCACTATCAACTCAAACTTATATCATTATTTGTATTATAAAATCAAGAATAGAACAATAACTAATTGTTTGAAGTTTTAAGAGAAAAACTATATGTCACACATTGACTTTTGATTTCTGATGTAGAAGATCGTACAAGATGCAGCTACAGAGCATACTTTCGTAGTCGGTGACGTTACAATGCATAATGTATGAATAAAGTACATTTACATAATTAAATATGCATGCAACAAAAAAAGAAATTGACCATGACAACATGGAAATAAATTGAACTTATTTAAATTAATAAAAATTATACCTTATTAGCTTTATATCTTTGAAAAGCTTCTTGATCTTCAAGACCTCCTCTTGTAGAGCAACTTCGTGCTGATAACGTGTTGTGAACTAAGTTGTAAGCCAACTAGAACTTAAGTTGGACTTGCTAGAGACTTAAGCATAGAAGGCATAAACTAAGAACTACTAGAACAAGTAGAGAATATGAGACAAAAGAAAAGAGAGCTAGAGATGAGAATATAGAGATTTCATTCATACATTGGTGTGTAAATTACAATGGGGTTGACACCCTTTATATAGGCCATTTGGTGATGATGATAATTGTACTTATACAATGTGTACAAGTTATACATACACCACAAGTCATACAACACATCACAAGCAACATAGACAATACATGGAAGAGTTGGTGTACATTGGAGATGATTACAAGTTACGTGAAGTGTGAGAGCCATGCTTGATGTTACAATTCAATGTGAGGACCATGCTTCACGATGTGGTCACATACATGCACAAGTGTCCATCCATTTTATAACAAACACAACACAATAATCAACACAACAAGAACGCACAAACAAAAAGAAAGGCTTCTAACCCTATTTCATCAATGCACACAACGCACAAGAAGGAGAGAGGCGGCCATGGAGGGATCGCGGACGGACGACGCAGAGGCGTGGAGACGAGCAGCGCGGACGGCGGCTCGTGGTACATCGACGAGCCAGCGAGGAGACCGGCGCAGGGGAGCTCGCGGACGTGCGGACGAGTAGCAGCAGCAGCTAGGCGCGGTGGCGCGTCGACGGAGGCGCCAGCGAGGGCAGGCGAGGCGGAACGGCGGACAGCGAGGCGTGGCTCCGACGAACCTCGACGACGTGATGGATTGGTCGGGAAAAAAGACGGAATATGTAAATCTTGGCTACATTTATGTCTTTCAAAGAGATTTTGGAGTTGAGACCTTCATTGAAGGCCACGGTGAGCCTCAAAACCACATTTAAAAAATTTAAATCCAAGTCAAATCTAAAATTTAGGTAAGGATCTATATACTCTAGCTATTGATTTATATTTCAAGATTGATGTTTTTTTTTAGTAAAATTAGATATTTATTATTTTGAAATATAGTATGTGATCGAGGAGATTAGGTTGTGGTTTTTATAAGGTAGTTTATTAGCTTGTAAATGATTAGAGTGAAAGTAGAGCTATACATCGTATATTAAGTATTTGATGAAATGTCTCTACCAAGAAGATTCGTTGTGTCCATTTGTTGAATTACTAGTCTAATGTTAAGGGATAAAAGAAATTGAGTCATTTTAAGTTAGTTAAACACTTCCTTCATGAATATTATCAAAATTTGGCAATTAGGATGGTTTTTAGTTGATTTCCTAAATTTTTAATTCGCATAATGAATTTCATTTGCTCTTTATGATTTTTAGACCATTGCGAGCTTATTCGTTTGTTTAAATTTAAATTCAAAATTTGAAAGCTTATTTGGACTTGATTAAATCCTTTGTTTCACGGTTTAAACTCTCTCTAATGAATTTGGAGCTTGGTTTTGAATTAGTTTAACTTTTAATTGCCATGTTTGATTATACTTCAAAAAAAAAAAAAATGAACTAAAATCTCTTTTTAATGTAAGGTTCATATAATGCTCTCTATTTGACCTTCTATTTGTAAATCAAACTCTTATTTCTTAGGCTTAGTTGAGACACATCAACCAAGTGACTCTAAGTGACTTTAGTTGTTTTTTTATTGGAGTCTATGAAAAGTTAGAAGTGGGAACTTTTGGTAACGGGCAACGTGACAAATCTTGTCGTTTATGTATTAAAAAAAAGAATTAGCCAAAGCAAACTAGTTGAAAATGTTATAATCAACACTTCAGGTGGTGGTATAATAAGGTACTTTAGTCGACATTTTAGACAAGTTGTTGCGAGAGTTCTGACCAAAACTTGATACCTATAGATGTTCATATTACAAAGACTAAAATAAAATTAAGTTTGAAGAAATCGGAGTAGTGTAGGACTAATGTGATGATGCCCAAACGTGATTGTGTGTTTGCAAGAGAATAAAAAGAAATATAATATAATTAATGAACTTTGTCGATAGTTGGATTTAGACTTTTACTATAAATTGATGCACGTGACAACTTGAGATGTAGGGAACAAGTGATTCGAGGAGTATGTGAACCCCATTTTCTTGTATTTTTATCCATTTTCAAGTAAGTAACCTAGTAAGAAATTCAATATTAATTCTTTTTCTTTCCTTGCATATTTTGATGAAAATGATATTTATTGTTGGACTCTACTTCCTTACCGAGTGACCTAGGGTCTAAGTGGTCGAGTAAAGTCGTTGTTTACTCATGGGTTGAATATTAGAGTCGCGCTCGTAGCTCCTAGACGAAACTGAATCCTCTGAGCGAGCATCCGCCATATGTCGTGGCTCCTCACAGGACTTTAAGGATTCCATTGCGATTGAGCATCCGATTGCGACTGTGGTTCCTTTGGAATGTTTTCTCGGGCTGCGGCTCAAGTGAGCTGACAGTGCCGAACGGATTTGGTGCGGTTGAAGCGGACTTGGTCCCGCTGTACTAGTATTTGGCACTTATATGTTTTAAGCGGCTTTGAGCCCACGTGTAGAGTGTCACGACCACTTAGGCACTATCCTTTGCTTTCAGGTCATTTGGTCTCTATCGTTGACCATTTTAGTCTGTTTATCATGCGCTTTATTGTTCTTTTTAGCTTCATTTCCTTTCATGCACGATTTATAGACTTATTTTCTGTTTCATCTGAATTACTGTTGAACTTCTTCTGGATTTACTCATTGGAATTGTCTTTGCTTTTGGTGACAATTGCAGGCATAATCTTCGAGCTCGAGAACATTAATGTGCGGCATACGTAGGTTATTTGATGTATCTATATCACTTGTATACTATTTTATAAATGAGTATTTGGGTTGAGAGATACGTGTATTTCCCCTCGTCACTATGATTTGTACATTGTATAGTGCGGGGTTTCCACATACTAGCTTCCACACCTAAAAAACTTGTTGTGTGTTTAATTTATTTGTTTTCGCGTTTTCACTGCATTTATTCTGCTGCATATGATTTCATATATATATATATATATATATATATATATATATATATATATATATATATATATATATATATACTCTGTTATGTGGACTATTAGGTATTGAAGACGGGTTTGTGAGGCTGACTAGACTTTTATTAACTCCGAACCGGTTTACGGGGGTTAATGGAAGCATAGTGCCGGGCGATGCCCAATTTGTAAGGTTGAGGCCGTCACATTTAACACCCTAACTGAGGGTCTAAACACATTAATATACATGTCTAATAGTACCAAGAGCATAGATAAGAGTTTTGGAGGTTCGGGTACGTGTTTCGAGGTGTCGTGAGGCTGGATTAGCTAGGAAATTTACGAAGAGGTAAGTAAGCTGATTGAGATATTTCTCTTCATTTCATGTCTTAATGTTGCTGCTTGTTGACAGTTGTGTAAGTTGTTATACTTGCTCGAATTCTTATGTCATGATTTGTGTGTTTACTTAATTGAGTATTGTAGTTAAATTAGAATATGTGTGTTTAGGTTTCATGATGTGGCTTGGGGTATATGCGACACACCGGGTATAGGACTCGGGGATGTCGGTATAGCTGACTAGTTAGTGTGGCGGCCCCAAATCCTGAGGCTGCCCCGTGTGTCGTCTGACGTGTGCTCCTCGCCAAGTAGCCTAACTACACGTGTCCGTCATCTGCCTGTCCATCGCGTGTCTCGATAATTGTGTCCATAGTACATTACCAGTATAGTTAACTAATTATCCATATTAGTCATAAGTTATCTCCTTAAGTCTATAAATTCCGTAAGTTCAACTGTCTGTAGCTTATTCAAGTCCTAGCCATGCTAATGGTTTGTACGGATAAACAATATTTTACAGTGGAAGTCTTAAATTAAACATAAACATGTATTTTCATTAACTTTTAAGTTATATAGAGCATCAATCCTACTATGGAAAACCCAAAATAGAGGACACTGTTTATATAAGGTGACAAAAGTAAATATATACAAGTACATATGTCTCATCAGTCTCCCATAAACTCGAAATATCATAATATATACACCAAAATACATACCTACGATTAGTGTGCCGAACAATGCGAAAGCTTAGAGATAGTCGCCAAGAATCACCTTACCCATACTCATATAAAAATATACACTCAGCCATCACAAAAAACAGATGCCGAGTCCAGTAAGTAAAATCCTAAGGAAATTCACTGAGCATTCATATGATGAAGTAAAGGAAATCCAATAAATACTGTTAAATAAACATGCGAAATGTAAACATGCAACTGTAAATCGCTAATCGCATGCGTAAATAACAATAAAGCGCAAACGTGTATTCCTGTTCCTGGCAGACTAGACCATACTTCAGATACCCTCCCAGGATCCCACCAGTGGATGCACCCAACTGGCCCATCACCTGGTCCTCTCAGTGGCCGATGTAGACCCACGATGCACCGACACATGCACTGACAAATTAGCTCGGGTCAGTATCCATCGAGGACTCTTAATACACATGTTATGGTCTAACGTGCCATAGACACACCACAAAATACTCGGCAGGAGTAAACTTAACCAACCGTTCAAACAGTTACACATATATAGATAACTGAAGTGAACAAGGAATAGAATCAATAATACACTGAACAAGGTAGAATAAAACAAGAAATAAAAGTAATAAATACTCAAGTGACATTCCTGTGGGTTTTACAAACCTCAAAAACGCTCTTCGACTTCCCCCGGACTTTCAAATCTGACTTGACTAGCTCCCCGATACCCGAGTTACTATCCTCTAAGTCTTTGAAGTCCAATTTTATAAGTTTAGCATGATTTCAGGTTGATTAGTGTCGTATTAAGTTAAAAATCCTAAAATCTTCAACTTTCCTCTGTTATTAGCGTGCTAATGGGTCTACCTAGCGCGCCAGGGGATTTTTCTAGCGTGCTACTATTCTTCATTTTGAAAAACAGTTGAAGGCCCATACTGGTTAGCACGCTAACTAGCGTAGTTAGTGCACCAACTGCGTTCTATGATAGAATTCTCAATTCGAGAATTCTGTCACCAACTCCCCAACCAGCTAATTAAGCCCAACTAAACCATTCTCCATTGCATGGTGACTTCAAAACATCATTTAAATCGATTAAACAACACCAATTATCTCAAAATCATCAAATCCACACATTCACTAGCTTTTCCCAAATTGATCACAACCTCAATTTCTTCAAAATCAGTTTTAAATTCCCATTTGAAACCATGATTATAGTTGTAATTCATCAAGAATTCATCAACATCAGTGACTTAATCCTCAAACATCAGTTTTACACTAAAACATCAAATTTTAACTAAGTTGCTAGTGTTGTGATGGTACCTAGTTGATGTTCCACTCTAGCTTGATCAATTCTCCACCAACATCCATGGATTCCTTCTCTCTCAGCAAGCTTTCTTCTTCTCCAACAAAATTTGTAAATGAATGGTTTAGTTTGCATGTTTAGATCAATCATCCTATATATATTAAGATGGGATGGATTGCTAGCCATTGATCTCTATATATTTTCGTATCTCGAGATTCATCTCATGGTCCACACCTTGACACATTTCCCACTTACTATCTCCAAATGATACCAATTGTTACTCACATGATTCCTAGATGTGTCAATACGTATCTCTAGGACAATCTCATAGTTTTCAATTAATTAACCAAACCATAAGCCTTCCTTATTTGATCTAATTAAATTACTTTAGGCCCATTATGATATATATGGTTAGTGTTTTTATCCACCAAAATTAACAAATTTATGATTCCACTAACCCTCGACTACCCGACACCTAATGCCTCGCGTCTCGACACACATTTCGAGGTACGCCATAGCCTATTGTTCTAATTGAATCAAATTATCCTATGGTTACATTACCCATTTTATTTGATCAATTAGTCATCTTAGGGTGAACTAGTCGAGTTTCCTAGTGTACCCGTAGTTTGCCAACCCGATACCCGTGTTAATACGCCTTACGATTTGAATACCCGTTGCACCAACTCGTCCGATAGCAACGTACACACATGCGATGTTACAATAATATAGTGCGTTTAAAGTTCACACTTAAGCAACCATCATCCACAAATAACATATTCTCTCGGTTCTCGTGTCTGAGTCAACTGAGTTGTTCGCGTAATGCCTGCATTACAACCATTAATCCTCGAGATTAACATTAATCCTAGTTTAATTAATTTGGGTCGTTACAATTCTTCCCAACTAAAAGAAATCTCGTCCCCGAAACTTAGATCTCAAGGAATATTTAATTCACCTCTATCGGAACGGAAATAGTGGCGGAAGGAATGACATCAACAACTTATGTTCGAACTCCACTATACCATACTTTAGTACGTTGGGATCCCACTAGTGTGACTCTCTGACCCTCTCCATTGGCCCATCACCCAATAGCCCTTGCAGTCCTGACCTATCCGCTGAGTTACTGACACGTGCACTAATGCAGCTCGGGTTGTCATTCACTGAGGGCCAGACGTGAAGTTTTCATATGAATAGCCAGAAATCAACATACATATACGCATAATTTAAATAAATAACTGATAAAATGCGTTAAACAACTTACTTTCAACATGACATTTGGTCGCCCCTCTGTCCAGCTGACCAACTGCGTGAACTCTCTCTTGAGTCTGATCTAGCTCAGGTGGTGGTGATGACATCGAACAATCGACTCTAAGATGTCTTGTCTATCCATATCGAAAACATCGACGCGTTTCTAACCTGCGAGCCTGTCCGTCTCTAGATATCTGACCTGACCCCGGTTTCTCTGACCCCTGTCATGTCCTCCTTGATCTCTATCCTGATGGTACAAGTATGGCTGTTGCTATACTGTGAACTTGCTGCCTATCCTCATACTGAAACTGACGGTCCCGGTGATTATCCATGCGGTCCCTGTCTTGTCTATCATCCCTCCGACCTATATTCGAATGATCCCTCTGTCTCTTTGGCCTTTGTTCTGTCCGAGAACTCTGTTCCGTCTGTACCTCGGTCCCGGTAATACGCTTAACTTCTCTCTGCATCAGAAAGGTCTCATGTGCAACCGCTCGATCAAATATCTCCAACAGAGTATGAGCTCCAGATGACACAATTGCCGCAGTAATCCTATCATCTACCCTCTAGTGAAGTAATATATTTGTAGTCGCTCTATCTCTACCACATCCATCTAGAACTGCAACAGGTACCCGTAACGCTTCATGTACTAGCATCAGCGTGCGATTACCATGTCTCAAGGTTAGAAACTCATATCTCAATCTCAACCTCACCTCCATGGGTATATATTGATCATAGAATAACTCTATAAACTCTACCCATGTCATCGGCTCTGGGTGTGTGTCCTGATAGGTGATATACCAAACTGCTGCATGACCTCTCAAGCATGCTCCAAATAAACGTGTCTGCACACTCTCGTAGCTCCTCATCAGTTTATGAACCGCTGATGAGACACTATCCATTTTCTTGCCGCCTCATGGTCACCACCACAATAGAAGAAGCCTGGGTGGAACTTCATAAATTCTTTCAAAAGCTTCGTCTCTGGGGCCAATATGACTATTGGTGTCGCAGTCGCAATAGTAGCAGGCAACCGCTCTGTAGTCGTGGGTGGTGGCATACGAGTCGAATTCTCCAATGGAATGACAACCGCTGCAGCTCTCTTTGCCTGTGTCTCCGCAGTTACTCTATCAATCGATATCTGTGGAACAACCTGGGTGACGGATGTCTCTGCAGGTGCTGTAACAACCATTGGATCTCGGGGTGCTGTAACTGTTGCTGTCGCAAGTGCCGTACGTGCCGCAACCTGATCCCGTAGTAATCGAAGTACCTTGGCCATCTGAGTCTCCTGGACTGTGAGTCGGTCCTCCACACTCATTGTGATCGGGGAATCCCTGACTGCATTACTAGTCTATCCAGTCTTATGAGGCGTAGTCGAATGTCCGTTCATGATCTGCATTGATAAGCATGCTCCGGATCAGCCTCGTCATATATACGTATATCGTGTATATAGAACAAAATATAACACGTATATAAACTTTAACTCTACTCGCCTCACATAACTTCCCAACTAAAGTTCTAAGGCAATAACATCGGGTTTCCACATCTAAAGTCCAATTATCAAGTTTTATGCTCTTTCATTTTAGAATTTTCAAGTTCCTAAAACTCTTGCTCTGATACTATCTGTGGCGTTGGTATCCGGTTAACTTACAAATTGCACTTCATCCCATATGCTCCATCGAACCTCGCTTTGATACCATCTGTGGCAACCCCGGGGTGTCGTCTGGCGTGTGCTCCTCACCCGGTGGCCTAGCTACACGTGTCCGGCACCTGCCCGTCTATATCATGTCTTGATAATCGCGTCTACAGTACATTACCAGTGTAGTTAACCGATTAGCCCTATTAGTCTTAAGTTATCTCTTTAAGTCTTTAAATTCCATAAGTTCAGCTGTCTGTAGCTTATTCAAGTCCTAGCCGTGCTAGTGGTTTGTATTTTACAGAGTTGCAATTAGATAAATATTATTTTACCGCGGAAGTCTTAAATTAAACATAAACATGTATTTTCATAAACTCTTAGGTTATATAGAGCATCTGTCATACTGTGGAAACCCATATATAGTACACTATATATATAAGGTGACAAAAGTAAATATATACAAGTACACCTGTCTCACCAGTTCCCAAAACCCGAAATATCACAATACATACACCAAAATACACACCTATGAGTAGTGTGCCGAACAGTGGGCGAGTTTAAAGATAATCACCAAGAATCTCTTTACCTTAATCATAGGAGGATCTGCACTCAGCCATCTCAACAAAACATATGACGAGTCTAGTAAGTAAAATCCCAAGGAAATTCACTGAGCATTCATATGATAAAGTAAATGAAATCCAATAAATATTGTTAAATAAACATGCAGAATGTAAATAGACAACTGTAAATGGCTCATCGCATGCGTAAATAAAAATAAAGCGCAAACGTGTATGCCTGTTCCAGACAAACTAGACCATATTCTGGATACCCTCCCAAGATCCCACCAGTGGATGCACCCAACTGGCACATCACCTGGTCCTCTCTGGCGCCGACATAGACCCACGACGCACCGACACATGTATCGACAAAGTAGCTCGGTCGTTATCCACCGAGGACTTCTGATACACATGCTATGGTCCAGCGTGCCATACACACACCACAGAATACCCAGCGGGAGTAAACTCAACCAATCGTTCAAACAGTGACCCAAATATAGATAACTGAAGTGAACAAGGAATATAATTAAGATTACACTGAACAAGGTAGAATAAAACAATAATGAAAGTAATAAATACTCAAGTGATGCTCCTGTGAGTTTTACAAACCTAAAAAACGCTCTATGACTTCCCCTGTCCCAAATTCAACCCAACTAGCTTCCCGATACTCGAGCTACGGTCCTCTAAGTCCCTGAAGTCCAATTTTATAAGTTTAGCATGATTCCATGTTGATTAGTGCCGTATTGAGTCAAAAATCCCAAAATCAGTGCTTAAATTCAACTTTCCTATGCCATTAGAATGCTAATGGGTTTACCTAGCGTGCGAGGTGGAGTTAGCATGCTAGGGAATCTGTCTAGCACGCTACTGTTATTCGTTTTGAAAAACAGTTGAAGGCCTAGACTGTTTAGCGCGCTAACTACGTTCTATGACAGAATTCTCAACTCGAGAATTCTGTCACTGACTCCCCAACTAGCTAACTAAGCCTAACTAATACCATTCTCCATTGCATGGTTACTCCAAAACATCATTTAAATCAATTAAACAACACCAATTATCTCAAAATCATTAAATCCATACATTCACTAGTTTTTCCCAAATTGATCACAACCTCAATTTCTTTAAAAACAGTTGTAAATTCCCATTTGAAACCATGATTATAGTTATAATTCATTAAGAATTCATCAACATCAGTTACCTAATCCTCAAATATCAATTTTACACTACAACTTCAAATTTTAACTAAGTTGCAAGTTGATGTTACCTAGTTGATGTATCACTATAGCTTGATCAATTCTCCACCGACATCTATGGATTCATTCTCTCCTAGCAAGCTTTCTTCTTCTCCAACAAAATTTGTAAATGAATGGTTTAGTTTGCATGTTTAGATCAATCATCCTATATATATTAAGATGGGATGGATTGCTAGTCATTGATCTCTACATATTTACGTATCCCGATATTCATCTCATGGTTCACATCTTGACACATTACCCACTTACTATCTCCAAATGACATCAATTGTTACTCACATGATTCCTAGATGTGCCAATACGTATCTCTAAAACAATCTCATGGTTTCAAATTAATTAACCAAATTATAGGCCTTCCTTATTTGATCTAATTAAATTACTTTAGGCCCATTATGATATATATGGTTATTGTTTTTATCCACCAAAATTAACAAAATTTATGATTCCATTAACCCTCGACTACCCACACCCAATGCCCCACATTTTGGCACGTATTTCGAGGTACGCCATAGCCTATTGTTCTTATTGAATCAAATTATCCTATGGTTACATTACTCATTTTATTTGATCAATTAGTCATCTTAGCGTGAATTAGTCGAGTTTCCTATTGTACCCGTAGTTCGACTACCCGATACTCGCGTTAACACGCCTTATAAAGCGAATACCCGTCACACCAACTTGCCCAATAACAACGTACACACATGCGATGTTACAATAATATAATGCGTTTAAACATCACACCTAAGCAACCATCATCCACAAATAACATATTTCCTCGATTCTCGTGTTTAAGTCAACCGAATTGTTTGCGTAACGCCTAAATTACAACAGTTAATCCCTGAGATTAACGTTTATCCTAGTTTGATTAATTTGGGCCATTATAGTTAGTGTCACGGACCTACCATATAAAGTTGATGAAATGTACAAGCGGTGACCATTAGCGTAATACGAAGTACTATGTGTGCCGACCTATTACATAAGGTCTATAAACCGTGTTTTACAACTAACAAGGATAAGATATATAAGCTATTACCTGAAGGTTAATATCTAGGCCAATATATGAAATGATTAAACAATGACCAACAAGGGTAATACCGAAGTACTATCTGTGCGGACCTTTTACATGAGGTTGATATGCCGTGTTTCACAACTAATAAGAGAATGCCTAATGATAAGAGGCGACCAACAAAGGTAATACCGAAGTACTATGTGTGCGGACCTATTACATGAGGTTGATATGTCATGCTAAGTAAATGATTACCCAAGGTCTATGTGATCAATAGGGTATTACTGGAGCTAATGTGTTAGGTACACAATTGAATATGTATGATTCATTGGAATAGTTCATTGATGTTATATTGTTTGGTAATGTGTTTGTGTATCTATGATTATTGTTATACAATGAATGTATGTATTGTGAAATGTTTCTCTTGTTGTGTTTGGAAATGTGGATAAATGTCTCTCAGTGTTAATTTCTACTTTCCTGTACTCACCGTCTTTTTTAAGACGGTGGGTGCAGATTCATCGAGTAATTGACCAGGCAAGGAGATGATCGACGACGACTACTTATGAGCCTTTGGAGTTACTGTTACTTCTGATTTCGTATATTTTTGATTTTGTTGTACAACTTACATATGTCTTCTACATACTTTTGGGTTGTATATATAGGATGAGAGATAGTATATTGATCATACACATGTTGATATATAGTTATTGTCGTTTTGTTATATATATATATATATATATATATATATATATATGCATGTGATCATTGTTTCCTAGTTTCCACACTTAGGTTTTATATGAATGACTTCCGCACAATTGTCAAGACTTCTTGCTGAATAATCTTTAAACTGTATAAAACTTTAATTAACTTTGAAATGTTATTTAGTCATGAGAATGGTGCAAGGTTTAATAGAAATACTAACTAATAATTTATTAAGTTCTACATGACTAAGATTATGACTTAATGACGAGATTAGGCCGGCGGTGCCCTAGATTAAGGGAGGTGTCATCACAGTCATGTAATGGATTTACATTATATGGGTCATAATCTGTTTAGACACGAAATGTTTACGACTCGCCGACACAAATTGCCACCCCTAATGTAAGGATTATATGAGTTTTTTTTTTAAAAAAATATTTTTCTTCTATTCTCTACGATTGGTATGTTTTGGGTATGTTTGGTCTATATTTAATTATATTTAATAATTATACTAATTTATTGTCCATGAGGCATGGATGCACGGGTTATTATTCATAATCGCCTATAACTACTAAAATAATTATTAAATTTATTATTTAAACTCATTACTTAGGTGCCACCTTATCAAATAATTGAAGTTAAAAAGTAACTTATGATACAAATCAAACAATGTAGAAAGGTAAAATATAATAACAAATTCAAAAAAGTTACAATATTTTAACTAATTTGGTCTAGAAAATGGGGAGATATAAGAAAAAAAAAACTAAAATACTTATATGAGCCATTGATACAAATCGATTATGATTTGTGATAATTTGGAGCGACTAGTGATTTGTACTATAAGCGGCTAGTGGGTGATACATTTCTATTAGGAGTAGATAGCGGTCTTTGTTAAACCATCCAAACTGCCTAGTCTGATTTGGTTTCTTAAACTCGCTCTTTGGGGTTGGTTTAGAAAACTTAAAAATCGTAATTCTGCAGTTTGATATGGGATGTATGACATATTTTTTTTGTTGTTGAAAATGTATTACTGAAAAATCGCAAAACCAGACCGACCAAACCGTACAAATTGCGGTCGGTTTAATTGCAATTTTAATGGTTCACGATTTGGTAGTAGTGTGTAAAACTGTCAAACTATGAACATTGAGTTTAGTGACAGTTTGAAGATTTTCACCATCAAATCGCGGTTTGCCCACTACTAATTTATGTAGTAAAAGTATGTTAGAGCATCTCGGGTGCAACCATAAATCAGAGTGAAAATGGATGTCCCCTTAAAATTTGCCTATGAGATATATCGAGATTATCCCTGTAGTCATTGAGAGCGACTCTCAGATCGTCATAGAGGCCTCAAACATGAACACGTGAGCGACCAGATTAGGCCTTTAGTCTCTCAAAATCTTAGGCTCCTAAGCCTTATAGTGTTGCATTTTCTTTTGGAAGATGTTAGGGTGACATTTTTTAGGACACTTAGGATAGATACCCAGTGTGATATCCATCCATTCATGCATCGAAATTTGTGTACATACACATTGACACGCGATTTGATGGAACCCGGTGATATCCATCATGGGTGTCCCATAAAAAGTCATCCTAACATTTTCATTTTCTTTTATTCTTCAAGATGAAAATTTGGTGGCTCGCCAATTGGCTAGAGATTAGCCATGGTGGAGAATATAACTACATACTTGAAGGATGCTATTCCTATTTAGATATCCTCCATTATAAGTAGAGACTTTGGTTGATGAAATAAAATTGCCCGTTAGGACTTCAAAAAAAAAATGGATGTCACCTACGACAAATAGACATTGAACCAAAAAAGCCTCTTAGTCTTCTATTTTCCTTCTCTAGTTCTTAAAGTTCCATCAATTTACAACACGTTATCGGCACGAGCTTCTAAGGGAGATCTTGAAGTTTAAGAAGGCTTGTTAAGGAGACAAAGCTAGGGAAGATATAACTTTTATTATTTAAATAAGTTCAATTTATTTCTATATTATCGTGGTTGCTTCCTTTATTACATGCATCACTTCTATATGCGTACTTTATTCATATACTATGCATTATAACGTCAAAGCATCTCTTGTACGATCTTCTTCATGGTAAACATATTGTTTTTCTCTAAAACTACAAACGATTAGTTATTGTTCTATTGGATAAGTTTGAGTTGATAGTGGGTAAGCCTTGTCCCGGTAAAACTAAACATTGAAAGGATCATCAATACAAATGACAAATAATTATTGACAATGAGCTCATAATTGTGACATTCTTTGGTCATATATGAAATGCTATTTTGCCTAAATATTGTCATATATATACCCGAATATTTTTGTGACCTTTACCATGCCTTCAAAATCAAAGGCAAAATATTATGAATTTTATCATTGAAATATGACACTTTTTTTAATTTGCCAAACATTATTTGTCTAGATGGATCAACAAATCATGTGTTCAAATCATGAATTAAATAAATAGCGATATATGCCTTGTTGAAAAGCAACGCATACTTGTATACTTAAAAACAGAGAATATTTCTCCAATTTGAACTTAAGTCAGGCTAATGTTCAAACAATATCCGTCTCCAATTTGATTAATGGCTCCTAAGAGCAAATATTATTTTGCCCGGGGGAACAACAATTCATATTGACAATGCCTTATCTCGAAAATCCAAGAAATTTACTTTTTTAAAGATATTCGACAAAATGGATATCACATTGAAACTCGAAAATAATAGAGAATTTCTGTCACATTGGTTTTAAATGGGAAAAAGTTTAGAAAAATTCTCGGGATTATATTTTACTCATATAAGGCATGTCGAAACGAATGTCGTCTTAAATAAGAAAATTAATGATCCAAAGACATTCAATTTATGGCATGACCGGCTTGGTCATCCGGGATCATCGATGATGCGAAAGAATAATTAATAATTCGCATGGACATCCTTTAAGGAGTTACAAAATATTTTCAGTGCAAATATAGGTTGTAAAAATGTGGTTGGCGTGGCACATACAAAAAAGTAGAGGTTGTATATCCGAATATCTATACATTTGGATAGAAGTCCACTTCATCTCTTTGGGTAAAAGCATCTCCAATGGTAAAGGTGGATTGGAACCATGGATTGGTGTTACCTATCGATGCGATGCGGAGAGAATGTAAGTTTTATGTTGCACTCATTTTCACTAGATAGACATTTAAATTCAAAAATGTCTCCAATCCACAATGTGGATTAAGGCCTTGTTTGGTATGAGGTGGATATATCTCTAAAGAGATAACTCACAGGAGGAGTTGAGAACTAATCTTGTTTGGTTGCCCAACTTGCCTGTAAGTTATCTCCCAACTTACACCCTAGGGTGTGAGATATCTCCCCGCCATCCCCCTTAGGGAGTTATCTCCCAGGAGTTGTGGACAAAATTACCCCTTTATTAATGACCCTTTTATTATTCATCTCTCTCTTGTTTGAAGACTATTTTTGTTAATTCATATTTTTTATTGTTTAAAAACTTAAAACTTCCCTGCAAGTTGAAAATCGAACCAAACATGAAAATATTAACTCCAAGGAGTTAACTTTAAGGAGATAACTCTCAACTAACACTTCAAGTTATCAAAAATAAATCAAACGAGACCTAAGACCTTTGTTTTGACTTTTTGTTGTTTCTTTAACTTAAGATGACATAGCCTTCAACTTAAAAGATGACGTGGCAGTGGAGAGAATGTCTACCTTAATGTCTAGAAATAGATATTGAGATAAATATCGTCTATTTTTATTTTTGTCACATCTTTCATTATAGAGCTTTCTTGCGGGCTCAATGTCTATCCATTCTATCCAGCATCCATTTTCATCACAATCCGTAGTTGCATTGGAGATGCCATTATAAAAATAGAAAAAGCCAAAACAATTAAAAGTCTCAATCCACATTGCGCGTTAAAGACCATTTTTATGTTCGAATGTCAATCTAGTGAAAATATGTGGCACATAGCTCATAAGATAGACATTATCTCCACATTTTTTTTTACCATGGAGATGCTCGATCTTACTCATCTTTTTCGATTTCTAATCGTGAGTTCACTAGAGATACAAATGGGTTGGGCTTTATTTGAACTGCATAAGGGATTTGCTCCACAAATGGACTTTAGCTACTTTCAAAATCCCAATTGATTTGGGCCTGGAAGTATTAAAATTTTCATTTAAACTAGTGAAATACTATGAGAACAATTTCTTGAAATCAACATTCTCTTCTCTTCATCTGACATTCCCTTAACGTGCCTTCAAGTCAAAAGATCAAATTGAAAGATTGTACATAGGGATGCAAGGGGGTGGAGAATCTCACGGGGAACGGAGATTCTCTATAATGTGGATGGAGATTAAAACTTAAATGAGGATGAAGGTGGGGATGAGGATAAAATCTCATACCTAATCTCATACCTGCGCGGGTATGGGTACGAGGTTGAGGGAAAAATATATATTTGCGGGGATCCTCGCGGGGAATCCCCATTGGTAATATCCGTGGGGATCCCCACGAAGATCCATGTATTTATCAAATACATCTATATACATTGTATATATCAATTTTATATAATATTACAAGGCTTTCACCAAAAATACTAGTGATAAACAAATTTTAATGTGATTTATAATTTTAACTTGTTTGGTTAATTATATATTTTTTAAATGATTATATTTTTTGTTTTGAATTGTTTGCAACTATATTTATATGTTATACTTTATTTGGTTGAAATTTTCAACAATTGTAATTATATGTATATGTACCATACTTTTTATAAATTTTTGAAAAAAATTAAATGGAAAAAAATATTTTCCCGTGATGATTCTTCGCAAATTCCCCGCAAAAATCCCCGCGATGATATTCAATGAGAAATGAAATGGAAAATATTTTTTCCCATGAGAATTCTCCATCCCCGCTGGGAATTAGGCAGGGATGGGATGTGGATAAAAATTCATCCCTATGTAGAGATGGGTATGAGGATGGAGGATAAATTTTTAAGCGGGGATGAGGATCACATCCCTTCCCCTCCCTATTTGCATCCGTAATTGTACATCAATAGATGTACCTTTGTTCCAACAACCATTACGAAAGGTAAAAAGTGTACCTCACTATAGTCATATCAATCATTCAATGAATACTTTTACTGATAATTTGATATCTATCTTTAATTTTTTTCTTTCTTTATTGACTTTACTTTACACTTCGAAGAATTTGATTTACATGCTCAATGGTTCTATTAGAACCACAAAGCTCTCATGAGTTGATACTGGATTTTCTAGCAGGACATAATAATATGGGACCCCTGCCCCTTGCTAGGCCGCTTATTATTATTATTTTTATTTTTTATTTTATATTTTCAAACCAATAATGTTATTAAACCCATAAACCCATAAACCCATAGTGTGACATAAGATCGGATCGTCATATCAGTTAATTTGTTATTCCTTGCAAATATATCTTTATGATCATTAAAGAAATTTATGCTTATTGTAAAACTTTAAAACAAAGAGGGGCGGAGCCAGATTTTTTTGAAGCACTGGGCTAAGACTAATGTTTTTTTTTTTCTAGCAATTAATTGAAAAATGCTTTGGTGCGCCAACTACGACATGCGGGTCGGACACGCACTCATCCAGCTGCCCTTGATTCTCGTGTGCGCACACATCCCTTAATTCTCATACACACATCTCAAAGTGTATCAAAGGGCGGACGACGAGTGCATGTCTAGCCAACATGTCGGTGTTGAGCCCTCTAACACCTCCCTTAACAGTTAAGCATGTTTATACACTACACTCATCAACTTAGTACGTATTATTTAATGCAGAATTTATATAGTTATAAAAACTCTATATGACTCAAAATCGCAAATCATATCCAAGCAAATATTAATGACTTTAAGTTGACAAGCAACAACAACTAGAATAAATCAAACTAAATTTTAAATAAGATGTATTTTTTAATTAAGTTATAACAATAAAACATGTTTAAAAAAATAAAAAAATATTAATACATTAACACTGATGTGATTTCACAAGGAATATTACCATTAATACACTTATGCATGTTGTTTTCTAGGTTTTTTTTTTTTTTTTTTCTCAGGAGAGGTGTCAAAAACTCATGAGTGTCACTTAATTGGGACTTGAATCTTTTCTTTATTTTTTTTTATGATTTGAGCTTGGTTAAGAAAAGAAACTTAAACAAATGGTTGATATAATCTGCTAATGTCAAGATGTCAAAGCATCTTTGGTGAGATGGTTAAAGCGTCACTTGCCAAAAGACAAGGTTCCGAGAGTTCGTAGGATTCACTCTCATTGAAGTAAAAAATAAAAATAAATAAAAATTGCTAACGTCAAGATTTGATATATAGTCATGACTTAATTAGAGTAAGATCCGATATATATATCAGCAATTAAGTAATGCTTGAAGCATTAGAAGACTATATTTTTTTTCGTCAAGAAGTTAGTTATATTTTAATTGAGTAATAAAATGCATGTTTATCTTTTATGAATCCTGCAATTTATAAGATTAATTAATCATGATGCATATGCCCCTTCCTAGCTAATTTCATTTGCTCTCTAATTAGAGATGAGATTGAAGACAAAGAGAAAAAGATAAGTACAAAGTAGAAAGAAGTGATGGTTCAGGGATAATCCTTGTAAGAAGTGGAGATAAAAAATAGACTAACATCTTTATCTTTTCCCTTAATTTGGTGCTACTAACAAAGGAATTGTTGCTTATAATTAAAGAGAGTGGATCCGTCAACATATACATTTGACAGCGAGAGGCTTTATTATAACAATAAATCTTATTGGGGTCAGGACTCATGAAGGGATTTTTTTATTTAATCCTTTAGATTTAAAATTAGTACATGTCCAATTAAATATCTTGCATTTATATTTATAATAACTACACAAATAAATGCAGTTGGATTCATATTCGACAGTACTAAATAAGTCTTATTTTTATTTATGGCTAAATAGGGCCGGTCCAAGTTACTCATTCCGTTTCATATTATTTGTCACATTGAATTTTTTTTTTGTTCCATAATATGTGTCACATTAAGAAATCAAGGGTGTATTTATAGTTTTTTTTTTTTTTCAATTTTACCCCTAATTTAAAGTTATGTCATTAATGCCAATTGAGGGTTCCACATTAATTTCTAAAGCAAAAACTTAAAAAAATAGACTATTAATGAAGAGTAATTTAGTCTCGATGTCTATCTTTTAAAGACTTTCAATCATCACCTTATTTCATGGCACAAACTCAAATGTGACATATAATACGGAACAGACGGAGTATTACAATAGATTGTACAGTACTCAAGAAGAGATTCATTCTTGTCAACATGATAGAGGCAGAGACTTGGGTGGAGGTGACCAGGAAGGGTAGGCAAACGGCGGATACCGGGAGCAGGCGAGAAGCTCCGAGAACCTATACAGGTGAAGGCAACTATTACTTCTCAGCGGAAAGTGAGAATATAGCGGTGAAACGTACAAGGGGCATGAATCTGAACATCATGGAGTACACTAAGAATGAATGTTTTAAACTTGAGGTTGACGAAAGCTTCATTGCTTGGTGTGCGGAATCGGTGGGATGGTGCATGCAGCAACCAGAGAAAGAAGAGCGTAGGCTCCGATGGGAACGTGCAATCAATATGATTGTACATGATCTTTCGAATTCAAGAGAGCAAGCACTCAAGATTAAAAAAATTTCTGTTGGGGGTTGGCAAATGGTCCTTATACCGGAAGGGAGAGAAATGAAAGCTTGGTTTCGATTGAAAGATGCCTTAGTGGTTGTAGGTAGAGCAAGGGTGAATCATGCCGTGATTCAGACTCCACTTGACCAGAATCAAAGGAGGGGTAACAGGGAAGCAGGGGTGAGTAGGAACCTGGGGGCCCAGATTAAGTAGAAAATTATGAAATTTAAGAATTTCGTAAACTTGATTAAATGACTAATTAATTATTTTTGGATTTTAATGGGAGTTTAAATATATGAGGTGTGACTCATGCATTACGAACCAGAGATCATAAGGTAAAATGTTATTTTTTCGATGATGAATGCCTAGTGTGTGTATTATATGATATTTCGTCGCAAAGTAAGAGTGTGTTAAGGTGTATCTTCAATTTGTCATAATTGGGGTTGTAAGTATGTGTCTAAAGTGCACAAGTGCAATAAAGATTATTAATCGCTCGAAAACTAGTAAACAAGTGTTTACGAGGAGATTTTCCCCTGGTTTACGTGCAAGCTAGAATCAGTGGCAGTGTAAAATGAGAATGAAGTTGGTGCAAGACCGTGCCTCGAGTTTTGTATCATTTGGTGGTTGAGGTTGAGGTTGAGTCAAAATTAGTGTAAGTTTGGCTAAGTATGGCAACACAATTGTTCCGATAGACTTTGGTATGTCATGGACAAAGTTAATATTTTTGGAGTTTTGGAGTGACCAAAATCAGTGTCATGTACATTTTATGGAGTTGGACTGTTTTGTCGAGAGTTTGGTTCAATTTGGTGAAAAATCGGATAAAAAACGAGCGCCATAAGTTAAATTACACCAAAATAGGGATTTCGAGAATTAATAAATAAAATGAAATTAAACTGCTGACAAGCAGTTAAGGGTTTTATATACAACAACAACGTAGCCTCAATCCCAACTTAATTAGGGTCGGCTATATGGATCAAACTTTTCCATTGTACTCGATTAAGTGCAATTGATGGTAAGTTTTCCATACAATTCAAATCCCTCATAATTAATGCATCCCATGTTAATTTTGGTCGACCCCTACCTCGTCAAATTTCTACTATTTCTATTGAGTTAAATTTTCTAGTTGGGACATTTTTAGGCCGTCTTTGCAGGTGACCAAACCACCGCAACCGTCATTCTCTAATCTTTGTATCAATTGGTGCTACTCCTACTTGTCTTTAAATTTCTATATTTCTTATTCTATCTTTACGAGTTTTACCACACATCCACCTAAGCATCCTCATTTCTACTATGTTCATTTTATGTAATTGTTGTTGCTTTACCACCCAACATTCACTTCCGTAGAGCATAGCTGATTAATTGCGATCCTATAAAATTTTCCTTTTAACTTAGCAGGAACATTTCGATCACAAATCACTCATGTTGCACTCCACCATTTCTTCCATCTAGCTTGAATTCTATGTGTGATATTATTCTCAATATTATATATATATAATATATAAATAACAAAATGAAACGAAAGTCTCATTTTTAAACAATAGAAAATCAAAACATTTTTCCCTAATCTTCTCCGCGCACTTTTTTGCTCCTCGATCTTTCAATGTTTGATTTTCGCCCTATTTCTTTCAATTAAAATGTAGAGCATCTCGAGAAAGTCAGTTCGAGCTATCTGATTGAGATAGGGATGACATAAATTTGAGTAATTGGAGAAATGTAGAAACCAATGTGAGTAAGTTGGTAATGTAAAAATCGGAGTAGTAGTGAAGAAGAACATTTTAAATAGATTGGCAATTAAGTGAATAAGATGAGGTTCTTAGTGAACTCATGAATAGGTAATGGTTTGACGAAGTTAAAAAAGTCATTAATTTTCTAACCAGTCAAATAAAATGTTAAGTGAATGGGCTGATGAGTTGAAATTAGTAATTGCTTTCTAATCAATAAATCTAAATGAAATTATGAGTAGATTGAAATTCAAGATTTATTATTATGGATTACAGATGTAATTTGAGATCTATAATCATGAGATAACTTGTGTAATTTCAGGTTTCTGTTGAGAAATCCTGGAATAGTAATGGATCAGATATACACGCAACTCTACTCTAAATCTAATGTCGTGCTCAAATATTATTTGCATTACTATATAAATATTTAGATTGATGATAGTCTAAGAATTGATCGGCCGATGAATCTAATTAAAAATAATCAATGATGAGAAAACAAATTGGGATGTACATACCAGAGTTTGGTGGATAGGGAAAGAATTATCGACGATTTGTGGAATAATATTCATTTAAAAATAAAAAAGGTTTAATTGAAAAGCAAGATAGGCTAGATCTTCCTAAATATTGATGTTTGAATGAGATTCAAGAGATAAAATGAGTAGTGAATAAAATTAAAGTTATTAGATATTCCACAAAGTTGATCGTTTAATTCGTCAAAAAATCACAAGAATGCCAGGATTGACCGAGAAGTCGTTATGAATTTTTATTAAACCAAAAAGTTAGAAATAGAAAGTTGAAATTTTAATGATCTCTACCACTGAGTTGTTGATTACAATGAAAGTGATTGGGTCCACTTAACGGTTTCACATTGAAAATGATTTTTACAAGTTAAAATTAAAAGAGTTGTATGTGAAGGATAATATTCTCATATATCTTTTGATTCAGTAACATGTAAGTTAAAATTTCGAGGACGAAATCTTAAATTAGTTGGGAAGAATTGTGAAATTCGAGAATTTCGTAAACTTGATTAGATGACTAATTAAGTATTTTCGAATTTTGATTGGAGTTTAGGTATCTGTGGTGGGACCCGCGTATTACGGACTGAAGATCATAAGGTAAAATATTATTTATCAATGATGAATGCATAATGTGTGTATTATATGGTATTTTGTCGCGAAATCGAGGTGTATTAAGGTGTATCCTCAATTTTTCATAATCGAGGTTGTAAGTGTGTGTCTGAAGGACACAAGTGCAATAAAGATTATTGGTCGCTCGAAAACTAGTAAACAAGTGTTAAGTATCACGCGGGGATTTCTTCTCGATTTACATGCAAGTTGTGATTAGTGGCAATGTAAAATAAGAATGAAGTTGGTGCAAGACCTTGCATCAAGTTTTGTATCATTTGGTGGTGGTTGAGATTGAGATTGAGTCCAAATTGATTTAAGTTTGACTAAGTATGACAACAAAATTAGTCCGGTAGACTTTGATATGTCGTGGACTAAGTTAAGATTTTTGAAGTTTTGACGTGACCAAAATCAGTGTTATGTACATTTTATGATGTTGGACTATTTTGTCAAGAACGTGGTTTAATTTGGTGAAAAATCGAATCGAAAACAAGCGCCGAAAATTAAAGTATGTCAAAATAGAGATTTCAAGAACTAAGAAATAAATGAAATTAAGCTGCTAGCAAGCATGCGAAGGTTTTATATATAAATATAAAAAATAATCAAATAATCAAATGAAACGAAAGTTTCATTTCTAAACAACAGAATGTCAAAACGTTTGTTTCCTTAACCCTCTCATAGCACTCTTTTCCTTCGCGATCTTCCGATGTATGAATCTTGTCCGGTTTCTTTCAACAAAATGTATAACTTTGTGAGACAGTTAGTTCGAGCTAAGTTTCTAGGGTAGAAACGAGGTATTCAACCCGTAATTTGATAAATTCCTAATTCAGGGCATTTTCCTCAATTTAATTTAAATTTTCGTGATTTCTCGATTTTTTTCGCAGGGTTTTGATAGAAATTGGCACGGATTGTTGTAAATTGATATATTTGATTGATTTGTGTCAATTTGAAATAAACTCCACCGACGTAAGTTAGATTTTTTATGAATTGAACTAATGCAATTCAGTTGATAACTATATTGGAGATGTTTTATAGTTGGTGTTGATTTATATTGGGTTTATGGATGAATTGATTATTGGTTTTGATCCAATTTGACTCCACAGGTTGTGAAAATATTTTGATGTTGGTATCGAGTAGTTTCATGGTGTTTGTTGCGGTGTTTCGAGGATTTAATTGTGAAAATATTGATTTGTAGAAGTTTTTCAGCTCAAAATAAATAAAGTTTGCCTAGTCGATAGGCCATATTGGAAAATCCAAAACTTTTACGTCGATGATTTGATTTGAGTGTTCATGAAGTCTATAGAAAAAATGCCATGAGTGATACAAGTTCATTTTAGGTCATCACGAAAAATATTGAGGTTTTCAAGGTTAAAAAGTTACCCCAATTTGGCTAGTTGAAAGCTAGTTGAAACAGTTATATAAATTAATATTTTTGGAAACTGTTCTCAAGCGTACTTTGGCTGCAGTTTTCAATAGGTTTTGTGATTTGGTTTCACTTGAAGCTTGACCCATAATATAGTAGGGTATGCGGGGAAGCTATTAAAATTGTAATCAAGTTGATCTGACGCTCCCGTAACCCCAAAAATTAAGGTCAAAGTTGTTTGGTTGTAAGTAAACCCTACAGTGGTCTTTAATTTTTATGGAATTTATCTTCGTACCTGCATGTGTTTAGTCTGCATTGTATTTCGCATCATTATTGGTCAAGCATATATGGCATCCGGATATAGTTGTCCTTACTTCGATTATAAGATTGTGAGGCACTCCACTCTAGACTAGACATACTACAGGCGTCTAAGGCGGATAATGTCGACTCCAGAGTAGCATGCATTGAACTCATAAGACTGTTCTTAGTTCATCGTGAGAGGGCCTGTTTTTTTTAGCTTAAACAGGATATGAAGGATCCATGTTGTTATATAAATTTGTTGTTATTTGAAAATGCGATTACATGTCTCCATGTATTCGGACTAACATTTGTAGGAATACAGAGCAATGTAGGAGTTTAGTTACCTAACATTTTCGAGTTGTTTTTGATGGTGTCAGGTTCTCCGTGAAGATAGGAAGGAACAAATAAGACTCGAAGATCTTTGGTGATTACTTTCATATTTAAAGTTTAATTTTCTTGTTGTAATCATTATATAAATTATTTTGGGCTTTGGAGTGAGTGTAGGTCATGAAATACTCTTGAATAGGTTTTGAGAGTCTCTCAAATTAGTTTGAAGTAAGTTAGGAGGTTATGATTTAGTTTTGATTTATTTTGAGATTATAAAGTTGTAACTAAGGTATCATAGACTCTAAATTAGTATTTAAAGTTTGAATTTGACAATATCGTGAATTGCGGGGAGTTGTGAGTCCTTTTAGGCATCTACCAAATTCTGTTGTCTATTAGGTGAAAGTTTTCCGGCAAGCCATTTCTAGGGGAGGTGCTGCTGAATATTTTATAAAAATACTGAGGATAATCCATATGATTTCCTAATTTGCTCCAATTAAACAAATCATGAACTGAGGTCTATTGAGGATATAAATTGAGTTTTGGAGCGTTATTAAGGATTAAAATGAAAGCATTTTGAGGTGCAAAGTTGATTGTGTGGTTTAAGTGCCTAATTAGGGTAATTAGGCTAAGTAAAGACTTAGTTAGACGTGTTCTGACAGAGTTGGTATCAGAGCCTAGGCTAGGCTCAATTGAGGATAAACTTTGTTTGAGAACCAAAATGGTGATTGAGCTCGATTAGTTGGGAAGTGACTGTAAGTGGGGATACTTTGCTATTGTGATGTGTTTATCGTATATTATTATATTATCACTAAATATACGATAAGAAGTTTATTCTCATTGTCTGTTCGATACTTAACTCTTGAGATGTGACGAGTGAGATTAGAAACAGACAATTAAAGAAAGAATAGACTTTGGAAACGAAACTGAGTGTGATTAGAAGTGAAATAGACTTGAGATGTCTAAACTCACGAAAAACTATTGTAAGTAGTTCGGAATTGATGTAACTGATGGATAAATCAGTTTACAAAACCAATGGGTCATTGGTTGAAATTAAATCTAAGGAATTCTGGAATGTAAGTTCTTAACTTAGATCTCTTAAAAGTTGCGAATATCGAACTTATGCAATGTATATAGAAACGCTCAGGAAAATGTCAAAATGGACTTAAATTAAGTATCAAACGACAGAAAATCATTTAGAAAACATGAAAATAAAATTGAGATTTGTGGGAAGCACAAAACATAAATATTTAAGAATTCAGAATGAAGTTAGTACATGATGAATTAGTAACTCGGTAGACCTATTCTATGAATTATTGCTTGAATGCATAGCAAATTAAAAGTGGCTTCCAAAATAGTCTAATGGAAAGAAAAAACGGAGACAAGAGTTTTCGGAAGTAGAAATTGATTAAACAAATTAAAATTTGACTGGAAAATCATAATGAGATTGCGATATGACCAGTCAAGTTGTCTAAGTTGGTTTCTACAAAAATAAAATACTTTGAAGTAAAATATTGTCTCCTTTCCAAAACAAAACATAAAGTAAAAAGTAGAATGGAACCACGAGTTAAAACAATCAATGAGTTAATTGTATTATATTTTTTTTTTACTACTCAAATTGTTTAATTATAAGCAACGTTGAAATATAGTGGTTCTTTGAATCATACAAATAAACGATAAAAACGAATGGAAATATATGAGTTAGATGTAATCTTTCTTAACACCGGATTTGATATTGTTATGAAACAAATATAAATTAAATGTGTAGTTATAAGATCAACATGTTAGAAGTCGAGATTGGGGAATGGTATAAAATAACTAGGATTAGCTATTAAAAACTACAAGTGATTGTGTTATAAAGTCTCAAAGTACATAGTGGTCACTTCTAACCAAATTAAAATTTTGATGCATATCACTACAGTTTAAAATATAACAAATGAAGAGATAGACGTATTAATTGAGAATCAGTAAGTAATTTTTAAAGGAAGTTAGTATGAACATTTATATTTTGAGAGTTTCCATTGACATAACTTAAAGGATTGAAATAACATCCTTTAAGATTTTGATCAGTTGATAAGGTAATTGAAATATTAGAAATTCTAATTCTTTTATCTCTTCAATTGATCAACAACAGACAAGTGAAATCATCAAAAAGCAAATTGATGAATAATAAGATACTTTAATATTTTACAATCTCTTGAAAAGTACCGAATTTCTTTTTGAGAAAAAAAAGAAAAGTCGAGAAATCTGAGACAAATAGAAATAACTTAAGGCAATAACACACATTAGAATTGTTTGGTTCGCAAAATTTATTTGTTTTGAACAAAAATTAGCTAATGAAGAATTCAATTCATTGAATGATAATAAGAAGTTGCACCGTCCTTAACTATAATTTTGAAAAGAGAAGAGATGAAACAAATTGCTTTTCTAAGTTAAGGTAAAGAAGTTGTAAGTGGTTTAAGAGTTGAACAGATGTGTAATAAGTCTGTAAAATGACAAGAACGAGATCAATGTGAGAATAGCTAATATCGACAAAAACTGAACGGAATATACTCTGTGTATAAAATAAAATGAGACATTGAGATGACTTGTGACTGTTGGAAGTGACATGAACGGACTCCTTTAGTCAAAGCAAGGCCCTGGAGTAATTGCACGACCAAAAGTCTGAGTAATTCTATATCATAATCACGATTTATTCACAATGTAAAAGACCGATGTGACGACAACTATCTTTAAATAATCAAATGAATTGATAATAATCAGAATAAAAGAGTCTATAATGTTTTATCAGAGTCAATTGAAAGCTGAAGTATAAGCAATTAAATGGTCAATAAATTCTCACATAAGTATGAAAAAAATAGAAATCTCAGGTTAACGAGTTCCTATCAAATTAGGATGTCAAACTATAAGTTTGATGAAACTTAATATATATTCACCAGAGTCTTACTATGAGTCAAACTCCAAAAGTTGAAAATTTTGAACAAAAGTAGTATACAACTAATTTCAGTAAATACGTTGTATAATGGTTCAAATGTTGTGTTACACCACGTAATTAGTCAGTGGTGAAAATCTCAATCATTAAGTTATTGTAAATTGGAGTTGATGTAAGATGCCTTTATGGACGGTGAAGATACAAATAAAAAAAATGAAAAAACATACAACTTACAGCTCAGTTAGTAAGTATTATCCCTATTAGTTGAGAATATTGAATATAGTACAATGTATTTGACTTGATATATTTGAAAACTGCATGTTCTTCCATTGTAAATTGAGAAAAGTCAAAAAATGTATTGAGTAGAAATGTAAAAGAAATAACATATTTATAAATTTGTATGAAATACAAGTTAAAGTTTAAACCGTGAGAATATAATCATGAAATATGGCGACATCTCTGTATAAAAGGTTATATCTACTCAAGGGAAAGATAAATGTCTCTATTCAGGTAATAAGGAAAGTATGTCTAACGGTAAGTGATTGAGGTCGGGATGACGGAAATTTAAGTAATTTGAGAAACGTAGAATCCAATGTGAGTAAGTTGGTAATGTGAAAACTGGAGTAGTAGTGAAGAAGACAATCTTAAATAGATTGGTAGTTCAGTGAATAAGATGAGGTTCTTGCTGAACTTGTGAATAGATAATGGTTTGTTTAAGTTAGAGAAGTTGTTAATTTTCTAACCAGTCAAACGAAATGTTAAGTGAATGGGCTGACGAGTTGGAATTGGTAATTGTTTTCTAATCAATAAATCTAAATAATATTGTAAGTAGACAATTATATAATGAGATAGAGTTGCACGGTGTGTTCGATTTCATTTTTCGATCGGATTAAAATTCGAGATCTCTTGTCATAGGATGACATATATAATTAGATATTTATAGTTATGGGACGACTTGTATATGAATGATCACATTCTTATATCTTTTTTTGGTTCAGTAACCTATGAGTTTATATTTCGAGGATAAAATCTTAAATCAATTAGGAAGAATTGTGAAATCCGAGAATTTCATAAACTTGGTTAGATGTCTAATTAAGTATTTTCGAATTTTAATTGGAGTTTAGGTATCCGAGGTGAGAACTACGCATTATAGACCAAAGATAATAAGGTAAAATGTTGTTTTTTCGATGATGAATGTCTACTGTGTGTATTATATGGTACTTTGTCGCGAAATCAAGGTGTGTTAAGGTGTATCCTCAATTTGTCATAATCGAGGTTGTAAGTGTATGTCTGAAGGGCATAAGTGCAATAAAGATTATTAGTAGCTCAAAAACTAGTAAACAAGTGTTAAGTATCATGCAGAGATTTTGCATTGATTTACGTGCAAGTTGGAATTAGTGACAACGTAAAATGAGAATGAAGTTGATGCAAAACATTGCCTCGAGTTTCGTATCATTTGGTGGTAGTTGAGGTTGAGATTGAATCTAAATTGATGTAAGTTTGGCTAAGTATGACAACATATATAATTAATCCGGCATATTTTGGTATATAGTGGGCAAAGTTAAGATTTTTGAAGTTTTGGCATGATCAAAACTAGTGTTATGTACATTTTACGGAGTTGGACTGTTTTGTCGAGAGTCTGGTTCAATTTGGTGAAAAATCGGATCGAAAACGAGCGCCGAAAGTTACAGTATGTCAAAATAGGGATTTCGAGATTTAATAAATAAAATGAAATTAAGCTGTGTAACAAGCAACTGAGGGTTATATATAAATATAAAAAAACCAAATGAAACGAAAGTTTAATTTCTAAACAACAGAACATCAAAACGTTTGTTTACCTGACCCTCTTCGCGCATTCTATTACTCTGCGATCTTCCGACGTCCGATTTTCACTCAATTTCTTTCAGCAAAACTGTAAAGCATCACGAGATGATCAGTTCGAGCTAAGTTTCTGCAGTATAAACGAGGTATTTAGTCTGTAATTTAATAAATTCTCAATTCAGGGCATTTTCCTCAATTCAATTTGAATTCTCTCGATTTTGTTGATAGGTTTTTGATAGAAATTAGTAGGGATTGCTGTGAATTGATATATTGGATTGATTTGCGTCAATTTGGGATGAATTCCACCGACGTAGGTTAGGCTTTTGATGAATTGAACTAATGCGATTCAATTGATAGCTATTTTCAAGATGTTTTTCTAGTTGATATTCATTTACATTTGTCAGTACCCGTTTTCCTAAATGAATCCCGACCGGCCAAGCTCGATTCATAACTCGCTAACCAACTCAGTCACTGAGTTACAGACCTAGCTAGTGAGCCTCATTTCTAAGACATCTCATTATCATTCATCAATAATTGAAATTTAAATTAAATGATCATGATTGCAGCGGAATCTCATAAATTAGAACTTATTTCGATGTTACCACATAATGCCACAACTGGAAATCAAAAGTTATTAAATAGAATAAATACTCCTCTAGTTCAATTCATTCTAATTTCCAAACCCATGATAAATAATAATAATAAAAACAAGTTTTGATTCGATCTCGAACCATACCAATTAACAATCAGACAAGTCCTCTAGACAGCTGGAGCTACTCTTTTCCATTTATCGACTCTTGAAGAAGAACCTGTGTGGGAAAATTGTTGGGTGAGCATAAAAGGGCAACAATGCTCAATAAGTTTAGGTTAAGTTACTGCGTTATGAATATTTCATATAATAGATTCAACAATAAATAAAATGCATGACTTGCAAATATTTAACATGACGAAGGGAATAAACCAGAAAGCATATAAACAAAATAATATTCAATGCATCAAAATGTGCAAAGGCTAAACATGTATGAGCTACTGTGATAGACTCATCAATCACGCTGAATTACGTGAAGAGTGACCCTACAATGGCCATAGCGATATCAACATTCAATTCCCTTACACTGTGAAAGATTTGCCTATCACCAAGTCCACAAACTAATCCAACTAGACTTAGCACCTACTACCAACATTTATTGAGAACATTGAAATTAACGATATTCTAAATTAATAAATATTTATTCTGGGCAACCTGCCCTTTTCGTTATTCTTACTTGTACAGTCCAACTGTCCCGAACTTGTAGTATCTGGTGCAAGGACTCCTAGCGAGCTCCACTAAGTTAGCTACATACAATGTTTAACAATGCACCCCAATCTATCTGTATGTTCTACTTACATATTCCTATCATATAGTCTAGTAGCAAGGTAAATAATCATAAAACCAATAATTTAAATCCCAACTTACCTGGTACGCTATTTTCCAAAATCTCTAATTGGCACTTACGAGCGCACTCCGATGTTCAGTCAACCTAAATAAGTTAAGTGTTGATTAACTAAATAAGTTAACTTGATAGAAAACCAATTTCAAAATTTTTTTCGAAAACCGTTTTATACTTATTTATAGCAATTTAAGTTTCATCTCTTTATTCCAATTTTAAAACTCAAAATTCATTTTAATAAATTTATTTTAATCATTTTAAATTTTGTTTAAATATATATTTTCTCAAATTTGAATAGGAAAAATGGGGTGGGAGCGCACATCACAGCGTTCCCTCCCCATTTCCTTTTCTTACGGACTGCTATAAGGCAATCCGTAGGGTAGGGCTAAGGGCCCAACCCATTTTCATGGGCCTGGTGTACCAGCCCATATTCATTTATATGGGTGGCCCAACCCATTTACATGGGCCCGGTGTACCAGGCTCATATTCATTTATATGGGCCTGATGTACCAGGCTCATATATGTTCGATGGAGAGGGAGGGGAAACGCTGGTGCGTTCCCTTCCTCTCGCTCTTTCATGGCGAACTGCGCAGCGCATGCGCCTTATTCAACCCTTTTTTTTACAAAACTCAACTTTTATTTGACCACATTAAATCTCCAAAAGAACCTCTTTTGATTTCAAAAATGGTTTCGTCAACGGAGAAAACTTGTTTTAAGATCTCATTTAAACTATCAATTTAGCCTTGTCGATTAATTGCAAAAATCGACATAACACTTTTCAAAACATAATTCTTCTTCTTTGAATAACCAAAACTAAGAGATCGGATTGTGGAATTGTTACCTCGATTCAATGCCTTGAAGCTTCACAAATCTCCCTCGCACTTGCTACCTCCTCTCTGGTCACTTGTGCGTTTAACTTGCGTGCACTTTCATCCCTAACACGAGAGACAGTTAGAGGTGATTTATAACTTTTTATTCATTCCTAATACTCAATATTCCCAATATTATCTCTTTCCTTTATTTGTGGGAATATAATTAGAGTAAGAATCATTCCTATATTAAGATCAATCAAGGATTTCCAAATTTTCTTTCTTTCCTAAATCGACAACTTAAAATAGGAAATTAATATCTCTAACCGCCGTTTCCTTTCTTAGACGTTCCTAGTAAGTTGTCCTCTCTTGTGGGCCCACATTAAGTGAGTTGACCTAGGGTTTCTACTAATCTTTAATATACAATTTACATATACAATTAGGGTACACTTGTTACCTGAAAATTTAGGATCATCACAACCTCCCTAACTTAAGAAATTTCGTCTACGAAATTTAAAAGTAAATCGTACCTCCATCTAGAATAATTCTGGGAAGCACTATCGCATATAGCTGTCCTGCTCCCACGTCGTATCCTTGTCGTCATGAAATTGCCATTTCACTTTGCCCAGCGGTATCTCCCTCCTTCTGAGCTTCTGGACTTTCCTATCTAGGATCTGGACCGTCTGGTCGTTGTAGGAGACATCTTCTTGTAACTCAAACTGATCCGAATCAATGACCTGTGGTGCATTTGAAAATGACTTTCTCAACATGAGACATGGAAGACATTGTGTATTGTTGCTAACTATGGAGGGAGCTCAAGCTGATATGTTACTGGACCAATCTTCTCGGTGATATTGAATGGCCCAATAAATCTCGGAGTAAGCTTTCCTTTGATCCCAAATCTCTTGTGTCCCTTTCGTGGAGAGACTTTCAAAAATACCCAATCATCATTCTCAAACACAAAGATCTTGCGTTTCTTATCTACATAGCACTTCTATCTGTCCTGTACTGCACTCATGCGTTATCGAATAAGCTTGATCTTCTCTGTATAGTCATGCACTAACTCTGGTCCCAACAACGTTGTTTCACCAACCTCGGTCCAACAAACCGTCGAACGACAAGGTCTGCCATAAAGTGCTTTGAAAGGTGTCATTCCGATGCTTGCTTGGTAGCTATTATTATATGCAAATTCGCATAAGGGCACCAACTACCTCCGAAGTCTAACACACAAGCCCTGAGCATGTCTTTCAAAGTTTGTATGGTACGCTCTGTCTGACCATCTGTCTGAGGATGAAATGTTGTGCTTAGGTGTACTCTGGAACCAAACTGTTCTGCAAACCTTGCCATATCATCGATGTGAATCGAGGATCCCGATATGAGACAATAGACACTGACACTCCATGCAACCTCACAATCCAATCTACGTACAGTTTGCTTAGCTTCTCGAGTGTGTCTTGAGTAGTTATGGGTAGAAAATGAGCGGATTTGGTCAACAATCCACTATGACCCAAATAGCGTCATTGCCCTTCTGTGATCTTGGAAAACCAACCATAAAGTCCATCGAGATGTGTTCCCACTTCCACTCTGGAATGGGCATCGACAGCAACTGACCACTTGGTCTCTGATGCTCTGCCTTTACCAGCTGGCATGTATCACATCTCCTAATGAACTCTGCAACGTCGGTCTTCATCTTCGCCCACCAATACGTCAACTTCATGTTCCCATACATTTTGTTACCTCTTGGATGTATGGTGTACTTGGTTTTGTTGCGAGTCTCAAAGCAATTCCTCTTTCAACTCTTCCTGAGATGGAATCCATAATCTATCTCGATACCTCAAAGATCCATCTGCCGATTCCCTCCAATCTGGGTACTCTGTGATGTCGGCCCAAGCCTTGTAATACCCATACACTGAGTTTGTCTTATGACATTTGATGATCCTGGTGATGGTCTCTGGCTCGGCCCTTAATTGTGCACACTTTGAGTTCCCTGGTAGATCACTATGAATGCTCAACATCGACGAATTCCCATGTAATTGATATTCGTGAGTCATCAATGAAGCAACTGTCTCTGTCACATGTCTCTGTCTACTCAAGGCATCCGCCACCACATTCGCCTTCCCTGGGTGGTACTGTAAACTGAAATCGTAATCCTTCATAAACTTGAGCCACCTCATCTGTTTCATATTCAACTCACTCTGAGTGAACAAATACTTCAAACTTTTGTGATCTGAATAGACGGTAAAATTTTTGCCATAGAGGTAGTGTCTCCAAATATTCAATGCAAAGACAACTGATCCCAACTCGTGATCATGAACCGAGTAGTTCATTTCATTGATCTTGAGTTGTTGAGATGCGTAGGATATTACTTTCCCTTCCTGCATTAATACTCCACCAAGTCCGGTTCCTGAAGCATTTGTATAAACTGTTAGTGCAACCCCTGGTTCTGGTAGTGTCAACACTGGAGCGATTGTCAATTTCTGCTTCAATTTCACAAAGGCGTTCTCGCACTTGTCATCCCAATCGAATGGAGCATTCTTCCTTGTCAGTTGTGTCAATGGGGAAATCCTAAGAAACTTCTGATCGTTGTCACTGAACTCGATGTTGGTCAATCAATCACTGCCTTAACTTTATCACAATCAACCGTCACTCGTTCTACACTGATAGTGTACCCCAAGAACTTCACCTTTGTTGCTCAGAACTCACACTTACTGAACTTAGCGTACAATCTGTGATTATTCAATGTTTGTAAGGTAACTCTGAGATGTGTCTCATGCTTTTCCCGGGACTTTGAGTAAATCATTGTCATCAATGAAAATGATGAAAAACTGATCTAAATAAGGTCGGAGCACACAATGCATGAGATCCATGAACATCGCACGCGCGTTAGTCAGTCCAAAGGGCAAAACTGTAAACTCAAAATGAACATATCTCGTACTGAACACTGTCTTCTGAACATCATCCTCCTCGATCCTTAGCTGATGATACCCTAACCTCATATCAATCTTCGAGAAAAATTTGGTTCCTCTCAGCTGGTCGAATAGGTCATCGATTCTCGGCAGTGGGTACTTGTTTCTGACAGTTGCTCGGTTCAGTTGACGGTAGTCCACGCACATCGTCATACTCCCATATTTCTTCTTTACAAATAAGACTGAAGCACCCAATGGTGACATACTCGGAGTTATGAAACCTTGTTCTGACAATTCTTCCAATTAGATCTTCAACTCCTCTAACTCCTTAGGTGTCATGCGATATGGTGGTATGGATATTGGCTTTGTTCCAGGAAGAAGATCGACGATAAACTCAATCTCTCTATGTGGAGGAATACCCGGTAGATCAGAGGGAAAGATTTTTGGGAATTCTCGTACAATATGTATCTTCTAAATCTCATCTTCATTGCCTTCATTTCCCAAAGTTGTGACTCCCATCATTCGTTCAATCTCCTGAATAGTCGCCACTTTTCCTCGAGTGGTGTTTCGGGGAGGTGTTTCACCTCTGAATAAGAATGGAGGTAGGTTTCGCACTTTGAAAATGACTGTCTTGTGGAAGCAATCAATGTGGGCGTGATATGTGGAAAGCTAGTCCATTCCCAATAAAACATCATAATCAAGAAACTCTAGGACTCTAAGGTCAATGGGTAGGTAATGCCCATAAATCTTGACTACACAGTCTCGACAGATGAGGTTGGGGTATATCTTTTCACTCACTGCTGTGCTTAAGACAAGTAATGTACTATCCCCGACAGGTTTCAACCCTAACTCATCTACCCTACTCCCCGATATGAATGAAATGTTGGAACCTGAATCTATTAAAGTAAACATATCTCTACCACAAATATTAATAGTACATGTAACAAGCTGACGGGAAGAGTCTGGATCTGGCTAAGTCGGAGCTTTCATCTGTCCCCTGAACGGCTGAGATACACTGCCAACAGACGATGATGGAGCACCTGAACACTGATTCTGGTAGTGAACTTGCTTCCCACACTTAAAACAAGTGATGTGTGCCTTGTACCCCGGTTCCCCCAGCATAAGTAACTGTCCGGTACTCTTTCACTTATGGCTCGACTAAGTCTTCCATTGGCCGCCTGACCACTGTGATGCCTTCGAGGATATCACAGAACCCCATATTGATACTACTGGCACTGCAGAAGTCGTTACCATAGTACCCGCCTCGGCCTGGTGTTGAAATGAACCTCCGGATGAGGGGTAACCCTGATAGTTACCCGTCCCGCGCCTCTTGTACTGTGTCCTCTTAAAGAATTCTCCAATCCCTTTGCTCTGACCCTGAATCTATGTTTGGGGCATTGCAGGAGCAACTTTAATCGTACCGTTTTTAATCATAGCTGCTTCATAATGACGTGCACTAGCTATTGCCACTTCATATGTCTGGTGTGTGAGCGCTGACAATATACCTCGAATCTCTGGCTTGAGACCTCCCACAAATCGCTTGATTCTGGCTCTTTCTGTTGCCACCATCTCCGGTGCATATTATGACAGCTTGTGGAACTTCGACTCATAATCTGCTACAGTCATGTCGCCTTGCTCAAGTGTAATGAACTATAAGTCCCTCTGATCTCTCACCGTCTCATGAAAGTACTTCTCATTGAACAGTTCCTTGAATTGCGCCCAAGTAGTGACCTCGCCCTCAGTCCTTAAGATCATGTTCCACCATTTATAAGCTGCTTCGTCGAGGCAAAAGAATGCAAAGTTAACCTTCATTTCTTTATCTAGACCCATGGCCCTCTGACTCTTCTCTATAGCAATTATCTAGTTCTCAGCGGCCCTTAAATCATTTGTTCCATAAAACTTAGGCGTTCCATATTTCATGAATTCCCGTATCAGCCTAGCCGGTAAGAGTGATCACTATTCAGTGTTTGGCATTACTGCTTGGGCTACTAGTGTTGCTATAAATGGGACCGCTGGTGCAATAAGTGCAATTGGAGCCTCTACTGGTGCTGTCTCCCGTCGGTTGACTGAGTATGCTTCCATCTCCACTTGAACTTTTGGCGCTACATTGGCTCTATCCCAATTATATTGAGTTATGTGCGACTAAAATTATCTTCTTGACGAGTGATTCTCGCCTCCATCAGTTCTCTCATCTCCCTCTCATGATCCAATAGATTCGCCAAGTATTTAAGATTCCCTCCCTCTGCCATTTTCAGCTTGTAGGAATAAGAGAAGGTGAGACCTTGAAAACTTATATCTATCCGATATAATTATATACAATCAACAAATAACTAGGTAAGATTTTTAATTTCCCCATTCTCAAAACTTTTTGGTTAAGTTTAAACCGCTCTGATACCACGTTGTCAGGACCCGTTTTCCTAAATGAATCCCGACCGGTCAAGTTCGATTCATAACTCGCTAACCAACTCGATCACTGAGTTACGGACCTAGCTAGTGAGCCTCCTTTCTAAGATATCTCATTATCATTCATCAATAATTGAAATTTAAATTAAATGATCATGATTGCAGCGAAACCTCATAAATTAGAACTTATTTCAATGTTACCACATAATGCCACTATTGGAAATCAAAAGTTATTAACTAGAATAAATACTCCTCTAGTTCAATTCATTCTAAATCCCAAACCTATGATAAATAATAATAATAATAAAAACAAGTTTTGGTTCGATCTCGAACCATACCAATCAACAATCGAACAAGGCCTCTAGACAGCTGGAGCTACTCTTTTCCCTTTATTGACTCTCGAAGAACAAACTATTGGGAAAATTGTTGGGTGAGCACAAAGGGGCAACGATGCTCAATAAGTTCAGGTTAAATTACTGGCGTTATGAATATTTCATATAATAGATTCAACAATAAATAAAATGCATGACTTGCAAATACTTAACATCACGAAGGGAATAACCCCGAAAGCATATAAACAAAATAATATTCAATGCATCAAAATGTGCAAAGGCTAAACATGTATGAGCTACTGTGATAGACTCATCAATCACGCTGAAGTTCGTGAAGAGTGCTATAGCGGTATCAACACTCCATTCCCTTACACTGTGAAAGATTTACCTATCACCAAGTCCACAAACTAGTCCAACTGGACTTAGCACCTACTACAAACATTTATTGAGAACATTGGAATTAATCATATTCTCAATTAATAAATATTTATTCTGGGCAACCTGCCCTTTTCGTTATTCTTACTTGTACGATCCAACTGTCCCGAACTTGTAGTATCAGGTGCAAGGACTCCTAGCGAGCTCCACTAAGTTAGCTACATACAATGTTTAAATCCCAACTTACATGATTCTGTTTGTCCTATTTACATGATTCCTATCATATAGTCTAGTAGCACGGTAAATAATCATAAAACCAATAATTTAAATCCCAACTTACCTGGTACGCTATTTTCTAAAATCTCTAATTGGCACTTACGAGTGCACTTCGATGTTCAGTCACCTAAATAAGTTAAGTGTTGATTAACTAAATAAGTTAACTTGATAGAAAACCAATTTCGAAATTCTTTTCAAAAACCGTTTATAGCAATTTATATTTCATCTCTTTATTCCAATTTTAAAACTCAAAATTCATTTTAATAAATTCATTTTAATCATTTTAAATTTTGTTTATATATATATATTTTCAAATTTGAATAGGAAAAATGGGGTGGGAGCGCACATCACAGCGCTCCCTCCCCATTTCCTTTTCTCACGGACTGCCATAAGGCAGTCCGTGGGGTTGGGCTAAGGGCCCAACCCATTTACATGGGCCTGGTGTACGAGGCCCATATTCATTTATATGGGTGGCCCAACCCATTTACATGGGCCTAGTGTACCAAGCTCATATTCATTTATATGGGCCTGGTGTACCAGGCCCATATATGTTCGATGGAGTGGGAGGGGAAACGCTGATGCGTTCCCCTCCTCTCGCTCTCTCATGGTGGACTGTGCAGCGCATGCGCCTTCTTCAACCTTTTTTTTTTTTTTTTTTTTTACAAAACTCAACTTTTGTTTCACCACATTAAACCTCCAAAAGAACCTCTTTTGATTTCAAAAATGCTTTCGTCAATGGAGAAAACTTGTTTTAAGATATCATTTAAACTATCAATTTAGCCTTGTCGATTAATTGCAAAAAATCGACATAACACTTTTCAAAACATAATTCTTCTTCTTTGAATAACCAAAACTAAGAGATCGGAATGTGGAATTGTTACCTCGATTCAATGCCTTGAAGCTTCACAAATCTCCCTTGCCCTTGCTACCTCATCTCTGGTCACTTGTGCGTTTAACTTGCGTGCACTCTCATCTCTAACGTGAGAGATAGTTAGAGGTGATTCATAACTTTTTATTCATTCCTAATACTCAATATTCCCAATATTCTCTTTCCTTTTTTGGTGGGAATATAATTGGATTAAGAGTCATTCCTATATTAAGATTAATCAAGGATTTCCAAATTTTCTTTCTTTCCTAAATCGACAACCTAAAATAGGAAACTAATATATCTAGCCGCTATTTCCTTTCTTAGACATTCCTAGTAAGTTGTCATCTCTTTTGGGCCAACATTAAGTTTAATTTTCTTGTTGTAATCATGGGATGCATTAATTAGGAGGGATTTGAATGGTTTGGAAAGCTCACCATCAGTTGCACTTAATCGAGCACAATGGAAAAGTTTGATCCATGTAGCCGACCCCAGTTAATTTGGGACTGATGCTATGTTGTTGTTGTTGTTGTAATCATTATATATATTATTTTGGGCTTTGGGGTGAGTGTAGGTCGTGAAATACTCTTAAATAGGTTTTGGAATTCTTTTAAATTAGTTTAAAGTAAATTAAGAGTTTTATGATTTAGTTTTGATTTATTTTGGGATTATAAAGTTGTAACTAAGGTATTAGAGACTGTAAGTTAATGTTTAAAGTTTGAATTTGATATATATATTGTGAACTGCAGGGAGTTGTGAGTCCTTTTAGACATCTCCCCAATTATGTTATCTATTAGGTGAAAGTTTTCCGGCAGACCATTTTTAGGGGAGGTGCTGCCGAATATTTTATAAAAATATGGAGGATAATCCATATGATTTCTTAATTTGCTCAAATTAAATAAAAAATCATGAACTGAGGTCTATTGAGAATATAATTTGATTTTGGAGTGTTATTAAGGATTAAAATGAAAAACGTTTTGATGTGCAAAGTTGATTATGTGGTTTAAGGGCATAATTAGGTCATTAGGCTAAGTCAGGACTTAGTGTGACGGGTTCTGATGCGAACAAACATTGATATACAATGATCTCGAGATCAACTGATACTTATATCCAATAGGAAAACGTAATCCATAATGAGGTGTAAGTCGTTGATAATACAAGACACAATCTAGAATAAGTTATAGATAGAATGAGAGTTCTACTGACCTAGATGTCAGCACTGAACTGTGAAATAGCCTTCTTTGTGTTTAAGTAGTTTTGGTCCACATCATGGGGGGATATTGAGAAGGCTCTGGCTCGGGGTATGGTGAAGATGGTGGCTCTGAATGTGGTTGGAATGGACCGAGCTATATTGGTGTGGCAAAGCTTAGAGGAGAAGACTTTGGTTCATAAGATGGGCTACCAAATGGGTAACCTCATCTATTGGATCCACTAATGGAACCTTAATTCCCATTGGGTGGAATAACGATAATGAGGCATACATTGTTGAATTGAAGTGAAGGGACTGCCATTTAATATGTGGTATATGGTCGCCTTTCAGATGATAGGGAAGGATTTTGGGAGATTGTTAGAGGTTGATCCGAACACACTCTTGCGGACCGACCTTGAAATAATAGACTAAAGGTCAAAGGGGACGCTGAGAACTTCTTTCAGACCATAATAACAGTTCCATGCTAGGGGAGATGGGCGACGGTTCAGGTAAGCACGGCGGCAGAGGACCAAATTCTGATCACCAGAGCCGGAGAATGGATGATTGAAGCCAGGCTGTCGCAGTAGCGGTTAACCATGCGTGATGAGACAAGGCCTACATGTTCAGATATGGAGGCGGGAGGAACACTGTTTCATTGAAATGGAAACTGGCGACAAGGGGGATGGCGAGGGTCAGCAACTTGGCAAAATAAGTGTCGCCTCTTTTGCTCTGCCTCGTAGACTCGCATTAATGGCTGGGCAGAGGGTAGAGAAAATGGAATTGATTTGGCCTAGTCACAATCAAATGATTTGATTTATCACCATGTGGAGACCCTAGAAGAAGGTGCAAAATACAGGGTTAGTTAAAACGGTGCCCTATCAATATCTCAAGGAATCATAGATGAAATGATGAGAGAGAAAGGAAAAGATATGGTGTTGCTTGATTCCCCATCAACGACTGTGGCTAACTTTGAACTAGGGGAAACATAAGATGGAGGGCCCCTCAAAAGCAGAAGACTAGATCAGTGAAATGACGAGGCCCAAGACCTAAAAGACCCATTCGAAAATACCTAATCCCTATAATTTCATGCTAATATGCCTAAACACTCACCTGATGACACTTGGGACATGGAATTCACTAATGCTCTGATTATGGTAGCGGATCGATATGAAGGGTACTATAAACAGTTTATTGATTCACCCCAAGCCTATATCCAACCAAAAATAAGGAGAGAAACCCATGATAGTTTAGAGCTCATGTATAATCTAACTCTCATTGCAGCAGTAATTGAGGTGGCTATGTATTATGATAAACCAATAAGGGAAGGAAGGGGTTTGGGAGCGGTGCTGAAGCAGATCTCAACTGAGGAAACCCTAGGGTAACCGAATAGTTCCCTACCAGGTTAATCCCACGACCTCAAGTTTCCTTAATGAACTAATCAATGTTGCGTAGGTCTATGACAATCCGACGAAGGTCACATCGAATACACGGTAAGCTAGTTCATATGGAAGTGTGTATGAGGCAAAAGGGCTAATGGTAGGCGATGAGACTCCAATCAATTTTGAGGCAGATTCACAGGCGGCAAGCAGCAATTGACCCAACAATTTTAGGTAGGGCCTGGTAATGGGGCAAAGCAATAGAGGGACCCAACCCTAATTTCGAGGGCAGTGCAGTCTTGTGGGTAATGTCTTCACATGGAGTGGTTGAGCTAGAGACGGATGATACACGGTGGTATTGACTCAATCCGATAGTGATGGCGAGAAAGGGAACCTACCAAAAGGGGACTAGGGCTCAATGTGAAGTAGTTTCTCTGATGGGAGACAATCGATAACGGGCGATGAGCAGAACTTAGACCCTGAAGGGGTATAATTGTATATTGATGAACCGACAGAGGGATCGATGGAAGATGAGACCATGGAACAAACAATGGTGGATGAGACTAGGGAAGTTCCTGAGCAAGATCCCTACTTGCTAACGATTCCTGAACTGGAAGCAGTCTGTCGATTATTTGATTCCACTAATACATTAAAAGAAGAATAAGACACCCTGAGTTCCCAACATACAATTCAGGTTGTACTAGTGGAGGGTGAATCGACAACCTCGAATGGGCTGGATGTGGTAGAGTCTGTAATGGAGGGCTTGGATGTCATACCTTTAGCTGTAAACTTCGAGTTTCTAAATTCGAGCGGTATCTCACTTGCTAGAAGGACACTAACGCAAGACAAAAAGGAACGAAGATGCATTACGCGTGATATAGATTATGGGAGGGGACTGGATAGAAGACATATTATATAGCTGGACTAACATAATGGCAGAGGGAAGGAACACTATGTTTTGCCCATGAAGATACTTACATGGAATGCGAGAGGCATAAATGCAGCGGGAAAACAAAGGCTAGTGAAGAAATTCCTACTGAAACATAACCCAAATATTATTGTCCTTCAAGAAACGAAAGTGGAACATATTGATAGAGCAGTAGTAGCGATGTTATGAGGTAGCAAATACAAGGGTAAGGTTTGTCTTCCATCAATTAGATCGAGAGGGGGTATTTTATTTTGTTGGATGGCAGATGAACAAGTGTTATGGGCAGTTTGATGGGCAACTTCTCAGTCTCTATATAGTTGAAAAGGGAGAATATGATGGAATGGTGGGTATCTGACATCATGGCCCTTGCAATGTTACAAGGAGAGAGGCTTTCTGGGATGATCTGGGATATCTCTATGGATGTGTAACCCTTTATGGGTAGTGGTTAGAGACTTCAATATACTAAGTTTCATATGGAAAAAACGAGGAGTACTAGGGTAACCACGAGCATGAAAAGATTTGATGAGTTGATCCGGGAGATGGAGCTAGTTGATGAACCAATAGCAAATGGCCTCTACACTTTATCGAAATTTAGAGAGAATCCAATATGTGCAAGGCTATATCGAATCCTTGTCACTAAACAATGAGAGGCACAGTTTCAACATGGCAGATAATATTTAGGAGAGAGATTCACATCGGATCAGTACCCACTTATATTGGATACGTGCATCGCGAAATGGGGACCAACCCCGTTTCAATTTGAAAACATATGGATGGAGCATCGACAATTCAAAAATAACTTTAAAGGGTGGTGGTGTTATAGTATGAATTATGAAGGTGTGGGATACTCATTTATGAAACGGTTGCAAAATGTTAAGGAAAAACTTATCCAATGGAACAAGGAGGATTTCAAACTTCTTCAAACTAAAAGAAACAATCTCATCCAGAGAATAACTAAGCTAGATGAGGAGGAGGGACGTCCAACATGGAATGGGGAGAAATGGGAACACATGAGAGGTATGAAACAAGAACTAGAACACATCTTGCTTATGGAGGGTCGATTAGCTCACCAAAAATTAAAGGTAAATGGGCAAGAGAAGGGGATGCAAACACATAATTCTTTAATAGAATGTTAAGCACTAGAAAAGGCCAAAATGTGATTGATAGGATTCAAAAAGAGGAGGAGGGGGAGCTCACTGAGGACCCGGATACGATTGAACACATCATTGTGGATTTCTATAAAAATATGTGCTCTAGCAATTAAACGGATGCTCGGGAAGTGGATGGCATTGACTAGAAGCCAATAGGACAGAATGAGGCAGAATCCCTAGAATCGGTGTTCATAGAGGGAGAGGTATGGAGGGCTATATAGTGTTGCGCAGTGGATAAAGCCTTGGGACCGAATGGGTACATAATAATACTTTATAAAGAGTGTTAGGGGACCATGAAAGAAGGCATTATGGCGGTGATATGAGATTTTCATCGAAATGGTATGGTATGTTCATTGATGAACCACACACATATTTGCTTGATACCGAAAGGGAACTTATCGGGGCATGTATTGGATTTCCGACCGATAAGCCTAGTGACATCTATGTACAATATCTTGTCAAGATCTTGTCAAGATTCTTGGCGAAGAGGGTATGGGGAGTTCTGACATAACCATTATAAAGAGCTCAAGGTGGGCAGGAGGGATATACATGCCTCATACCTCCAATTCGCTGATGATTCTTTATTGTTTATCGAATGAACAAAAGCGGCAATGCAGGATATGATGAAAATAGTGTATGCATTTTGTGAGATTTCAAGGATCCAACTTAATTTACTAAAGTCACTACTTATGAGGATTAATGTTGATGTCAACATCGTGGAGGAGACGACTTGCAAAATAGGATGTGCGGTCGGGGGTGGCCCATGAAGTATTTGGGGATGCCATTGGGGGGTTCGCCGAGATTCACTGCACTCTTGACCCAGTGATTCAGAAGATTACAAAGAGATTGGAGGGGTGGAAGGGGAGTTGCTTATCTAAGGGGGGTAGACTGACTATGATGCATGCGGTCTTAGAAGCATTGCCCTCATATTTCATGTCTTTGTACAAAATGCCTCAGAGTGTGGCCAACAAATGTGAACAATTAATAAGACGATTATTGTGGCAAAAAATGGGGGCGGAGACATCGTCCTCACTTGTGACATGTGAATGTGATACTAAAGCTAAGAAGGAGGGGGATTGGGGATGATAAGTCTTAAAGTAAGAAATAGTGCTTTATTGACCAAATGGTTGTGGCACATCCAAAAGGAGCCAGACTCTTATTGGGCTCGAGTGATAACTAGCATATATGGGCATGGCGATAATGGATGGGACCCCAACACCAACTTCTAGCCTACGCGATGAGCGTCGTGGAGGGCGATAGCAGAGTGTCGAGATGTATTGATAGGGGTGTTGAATATAGAGTGGGGAATGGCCACCTGTTACGATTTTAGGAGGATGGATGGAAAGGACTGAATCCTAAAAAAGATGAGTTCCCTTTGCTTTATCGGTTATCTAGATCTCCAAAAGCTTTTATTGTTAATTTGGCGAGACAGGCGACAGATCCGAATGAGATGCAGTAGGCACCTCAATTTTAGAAGAGAGCGAAGATTGAATGCAAGTGAGAGAGCTGAACTTGAAGCGTTATTGCAATGACTACAGGGGGTTCAACTTACAGAGCAATGCCCAGATTCATGAAGTTGGATATTAGACTCTTCTATGCAATTCATAGTCCAATCAACCACTTACATGATGAATATGAATAGGGATGTGATGAATACTGAAACCTACCAGCTAATTTGGAAAGGATTAGCACCAATGAAATATAAATTTCTCACCTGGCTGATACGGAGAAATAAGGTGAGTGTGGGGCAAGTTTTACAAAAGAAAAGGCCTGATCTTACAATCTCACCACACCAATGTGTCTTATGCATGAAAGGCGAGGAGTCGACAAACCACTTGTTCATGTCGTGCACCTTCACCACTCTAATTTAGGCCGGACTAGCGTCAGAATTGGGCATGGTATGGTTACACCCGTGAACCATCAAGAAGGGATTGACATTACAGATTCATGGGGGTGTAGCTGGGAGGCCAAAAAAACCCTGATGAACAAGGGCACATGCCACTTTGTGGGGGATTCGGGGTGAAAGAAATCACCGATTGTTTGAGGATAGGGAAAGAGAATGGACGGATGTGTGAGAGGCTATTAAACGGGCAATAACATATTCACTGCTGGGGACCAAAAGTTTTAAACATGCATCATGGAATGACCTGAATGGGTGTTGGATGAGTTTTCTATGAGGAGAAAGGGGCAGTTCAAAGACGATGTTGGAAGTGTGTAGTTTGGAGGAATCTTGATTGTAATTTTTGGTTTTCCACTTGTGTAATTTCCAGCCGTACGATAACGAGTTCAACCTAGTTGATTCGGTAGGAATGTGGCACTACCGTTGGGATGAGCTATACATTATTGGCCGTTTTACAGTGGGGGACGCATTATTCATAGTAGGAACGACGTATTTTTTTTCCTATTACACTGGTGGGGTTCTTTCTCGACTTTGTTTATGGGAAACATAATGTTACTTGCATTGTAAATAGCTAGTATGCTTAGTTGGGCTATAATAATTAAAGTCTGGATCCTATTAAAAAAATATTATTACAATAGATTATAGACCAAAAGGAAAATGATGTTGTGCCCTAGATGGGACACACACACACCTGCTCATAAAACCTTGATGAGAGTGCACACATTTTGAGGCATGTGGAAGGATGCTGAGTAGCATGTCGAATATGGGGCATAACATTCTCACTAAAATGCTAAGTTCGCGTTTTCAATTCAAAACTTATAACTCATTATATTCTTCAGTGTTTCTCAACACCCCCCTCAATAACTTAAGCATATCGTAAGTTGGTAGGCTGACTCCAAGTTTTATAAGATAATGTGAATGTGAGTGTGGGTTTGAGATTTTTTTATTTTTTTATTTTTTTTCGAAAGGTAGATTGCATTCATTGCTGTAAAACAGTTACACATCGGTCACAGAGGATAAAAAAGCTAAAGATAAGCTATCTTAAAGTTGTATCACAACAAAGTAACATGTCACACGTACCAAGCACAACTGCCCAAAATGGAGACAACAAGCCCGTAATTGGGCACAACAACTCCAACACCGGGGATAACTACCCCTGACATGGAGACAACAACAAGGTTAAAACGTAAAAGTAATCCGAAATCAATCCAAATTTATTCATGAGAAACAATTTACACAATCTCAAAACGTTAGGATGTATTTGTAAAAATTGAATCGTTGAATTAAATTTGTAAAAAAAATTCTTTAGACGTTAGGATATATTATATATTATGCTCTATATATATATGAACAGACCGTATGAGGCAGTGGACCCTAATTTATTTTGGGCCCTGGCCAACAAAAAGCCCATAAAGCAACTGATGTACATAACACACGCATCTCCCTTAAACTATTACCACCAAAATCTTACATAAAGTAAAAAGCAAAATATGTTGTGAGTTAAAGAAAGAATATCGCTATAGTAGAATTAGGGATGCAAGTGGGAGGGAATCCCTACTGGGGACAAGAATTCCCCTCAACGGGGATGGGGAATTTAAATGGGGATGGGGATAAAATCTCATACCCACGCGGGTATGGGTACGCGGATGGGGAAAAAATATATTCGCGGGGATCCCCATTAGTAATATCCGTGGAGATCCCCGCGAAGATCTATGTATTTATCAAATACATCTATATACATTGTATATATCAATATTATATAATATTACAAGGCTTTCACCCAAAACACTAGTGATAAACAAACTCTAATGTGATTTATAATTTTAACTTGTTTGGTTAATTATATGTTTTTTTAAATGAATATATTTTTTGTTTTGAATTGTTTGCAGCTATATTTATATGTTATACTTTATATGATTGAAGTTTTCAACAATTGTAATTATATGCATGTGTACCATACTTCTTATAATTTTTGAACAAAATTAAATAGGAAAAAATATTTCCCCGCGGTGATTCTTCGTAAATTCCCTGCAAAAATCCCCTCGGGGATATTCAATGGGGAATGGAATGGGAAATATTTTCTCTCCATGATGATTCCTCATCCCCGCGGGGATAAGGCGGGGATGGGGATGGGGATGAAAATTCATCCCCGCGTAGGGATGGGTATGGGGATGAAAATGAATTTTTAAGCGGGGATGGGAATGGAGATGGGGTCCCCATCCCCTCCCCTCCCCATTTGCATCCCTAAGTAGAGTCTGTTAAGCCCAACAATCTGCAATGATCTTACATGTGATAAATAAAACGAAATAAAAAATAAATAGCAACAGAATCGAATGATAAGTAAGCAAATAATGTAATTAGCGGAGGCTTGCACGAGAGCAATGTCCTAAGACAAAATTGTTTCCCAATTTGGTGATAAAATCTCTTCAGGAATTTGTCCCAAGGATTCAACCGGAGTGCCCTTCCAAATCTAGAAATCACCAATTTGAAAGTCTGCCAAACTGTGTTTCTTTCTCTCACAGAATAATTAATTTCGGAAAAAATTCAATGTTAAATTTTGAGTTCTAATTGAACTTAAATAGTAGTTGAAAATGTGTTTCCCAAAAAACACATCTCTTTAATTTCGAAAATAAAATAATCCGCTGGGTTCAACAATCATGACTGTTGTAAAACCCAACTGTATTAACTGTATAACAGTTAATTAATTTCAAAAATTAATTACCGAATATTAAAAAACTAGGTAAAAAGAAAATCTATGTTTGACAACCAAGCCAAATCGCATGGTCCAAGGCCAAAGGCCCATCTTTGATATAAAAACGTATGGGTCATCCTATACCCATGTGCACCCAATGGGTCCCCAACTCCTTGGCCCTTTGTTCTAAACAAAGCATGTTGGGTTGCTTTCACTTATAGAGTGTGAAAGTGCTCTGTAGTTCTCATATGTGGGTCGTAATGTTTTCTCTTCAAAACACTAGAACCAACATAGTCTTTTTTTTCCAACAGAATCAACTTTTTTGACCAATCTATATCTTTTTTTGAGGTTACACTATATCTTCGTCCCTTTTTATTTTTTGTTGGGTAAATATATAACAAATTACCCAATTTACTCTTGAGGTTCACCATAATACACGCACTTTCATTTCTTTTTTATCATAAAAAATTATATAATTATTTTGATAAGAAAAAACTACAACTTGCCACGCTTGCAGTACCGGCCCCAATTACCTCTTCCATAAAAGATCTCGCATCAAATCTGCGAACTACCACTTATTTGATTAATAAAACCATGCACTATTTTATATAATTAATTTTAGAGATCCTATAAAAACATTGATTATATATATAGCTAGCTGCGCAACCCCAAAAGTCCAAGCTATAAATTTGTGGGCCAAACAATGTTGCCAAACACTTGCCTTGTAATCGAGACAAGCAAATCCAATATATTGCGTGCAGGAGTTGTTTTGCCAAACGCTTGCCTTGTAATCGAGACAAGTGGAGGCCCTCGCAAATTTGCAATCAGAAACTCCAACATAACATTTTTAAGCAGGTGGGACTCTTCTATCAGTGTTTTTCTTTGTATTGTCTCTGGTCTTTCCATGGAAAAAAAGCTTGACATATATGCTTCTGTACATAAATTTCAATGAAAAAAATTATCATGGGTGACGTAACTTTTGATACAAAATTGTTTGGCGTCTCTTAAATTGTGCGTCGAGAATAGACCATCTCCAATAGTAAATGTGAATTGTAGGCGTGAATTCATGTATCGTTATCAACGTGGAGAGGATGTTCATCCCATATGACTTAAATAGATATTGACTTTTAAAATCAATCTCCAATGATATATGTAGATTGCGGCTCTGTTGATGAGGTGATATTTTTTTTTAATTTTATTACTTAAAAGGTGAAAATAAAATCTAATAAAAAATAAATAAAAAAGTTAAGATCTGACGTGGCTGTCAATTGCACCTTCCACAAATCAACATCTAAGTAGACATCGTGTATTTTTTGTCCGCCACGTCACCTCCACATTCGGAATAGACATTTACATTGGAGATTTTTTTTTTTTTTTTTTAATGTCTATTATGTCCTACATGTTGCACATTCTCCATCAAATCCCACATCTCCAATGGAGATGCTCTTAGTTCATGCATATCACAATGTGTATTATTGAAGGACACCACAAGCCACAAGTGTGTAGCAAATCTGTAAATCTTTGAAAAGTATACCATCCTAGCATATCGCCCATTAATTTGTATATTACTATTGAATTCTTTTTCCATTGTGCATTTAAGACATGTGCATAATAAATCATCGTGCGTATCTAGAGAATTCTAAATTCTAATTAACAACTTTGCACCAAATGAATACTCAAATCAAGGTGATGTTTGGTTATGGGAAGTGACAACTTTTTAAGTTTGGTTGGTGATTTTGGTCGATTTTCTTTGAGGCCCGCTATGGGCACCCTACTAATTCATGAAGGCACTCATATATTTTTCTCATTCTCCCATCTTAAATGTAAATGACTATTTTGCCCCTTCACATATACTCACTCAAACCCCACAAACCATTTTCAAAGCAAAACTGGAGCACCCCACCACCTTGGATCACAAGTGAAACTTAAAGCCACAATTGTGTTTGCCGAGCGTGTATCGATTCTTGCGTCTTGACATCATCCGACAGCGAGGTAACAATGTTTGACAACCATATGACGCTTTGAAGGAACTGTTTTTTGGATCAAAAACTGTGAAATTGATGATTTGATTTTTCTTGCGTCTTGACATCATCAGACGTTTTTTCACGGGCGCGATTGATTCGGCCTCGCAGGACCGAGAGTTATGCAAACGTCTCGGTCAACATCCACCGAAACTTGTAATAAAAGTCTCGGTAATGGACAACCTAGAGATATTCTACATTCGCGGTTGTACATCACCGACAGGACATAAACTATACACTAATGGTTACTCTCGTGAAGTGGTGATCGAGATAACACAATTACTCTCGGCCATTCGTTGCCGAGACTGTGTAAACTATTTTGGCCTGTGTGGCCGAGAACCACGAGTTCCCAATAAATGAACCATTGAATGCACCGCCACACAAACATAACAACTACTCTACCAAATGCAACTTAATTAGACTATCAACGTACCTTCAAACGATCGATTTCACGACTTGAGTGTGTGAACGAAGAACTTGAACCGAGCCCTAATGTGGAGACGAAATCGACCAATACCCAGAGCCTTCAAACTCGAAAAACGTCCTACAACAGATGAGAGAGACGGAGAGGAACGAAGACAAATGACTCTCGGGATTGCTTGCTCGTTCGTTCAAGAGAGTATTGGTTGGTTCAAGAGGACGGTGGTGGGGTGCCTCTGTTTTGAACGAGGGGTATTTTCGAGATTTCGGCCCTAATTTTTGGGTGCCCTTGGTAATATGCTTTGTGCCCTCAACAAGAGGGTGCCTTCATGAATTGGTGGGGTGCCCATAGCGGGCCTCTTTTCTTTGAGAAGCGGAGGTGCCAACTTTACTCTTATGGACAAGTGCACTTTATTGAAGAAGTTGGACTTATTGCTCACTTTATTTGATCAATAAAAGACAATAATTATATTAAATTTCATCATTAATTCATTTTTTTTGTCAAACATTAGTTCATTTATTTTAAAGAGTGTTGAATCTAGAGGACGAATTATAAAAATTTTACACAACCCTGACTTTCCGCTAATATTTATAAAATGAGATCTCTATCATGCTCGATTAATTAAAATTAAAGAGCTACTTAACAATAGCTTTAATTTTATTATGTATAGAATAGTCAATGGCAGCTTATATAATTTTATTATCATATATTACTTGAATCCATTTCTTTTGTAAATAGCTAAATTTTTTGTAACCAAAAAAAAAAAAGCTAAATTTTGGCCACTGTAACAATTTCCTGTGATTGTTAATAATTAATTTATTATTGTCGGGATATCCGAAGCATAGCCTCGACTAATTAATCTCGGACTCGAAGAACGTATGACCATAAGGGTGGCGTCTTTAGCCAAGATTCTTAAAGTTTTTTCATTCACATAACTCGAACTCGAGACATCTGATTAAAGGATGAGGAACTTGTGTCATTCCACTGCAACAACCCTCTTGATTTAATAATTAATTTATTTGAAAACAAGATGAAGTTGTAACATAATTAGAATCATTATTTAATTAAGAACCGGATTACGATTTGATGTATGTCTTTGTTCTAAAGTTTGATTAAATAATATGTTTAATTTTGACCAAAAAAATATGTTTAATCATTAAAAAATATACAAAAGAAAGTACAATTGATTAGCAAGACCATAGCTATCTTGCTCAGCAACCATGCAGCAGTACGATGCAATTTAGCAACTCAATTCAATCTATTATACAATTTTGCTTTTAATTGATGTGATATCCATCAACCTTCTTTAATTCTTGGAGCTTATTAACATAAATAGTTGATTTCATGCGCTCCACGCAGGAGTTATTAAAAATTTACGATAAAATTAATAAATTAATTTACATGAATATATTGTAATATTTTTTTACAATTCACAATAATCAACTCATATTTCTTAAAAAAATATACAATAGAGTGTTAAAAAATATTTACTTATAAATCATTGAAGTAACCATTCATTAACAAAAAAAAGAATTTAAATAAACTTAATTGTTATTTTAGTGTTCTAAACAGTATATATAAATAATGTTGCAGTAATCAAATTGATGGTGTAAAATTCGAAACAAAGACTTAATGCATTAATGAATAAATCATTAATTAGACCATTGTTTAGTTGTTCAAAGTTAGATTTTTCGTTTTTCAAAAATATAGGAGATGAATATATATTAAAATAATAAATAACACAAATATATAAATATCTATTTTTCATTTTTCAAAAATATGCGGATGAATATATCTTAAAATAATAAATAATACAAATATATAAATATCTTAAAATAAAAAAATAAAAAAAAATCTTAAAAATGAAATGGTGGAAAAAGAGAGTATATAAAACTTTCTCTCTCCTTCAACTTTATAGAATATAGATTAGTTGAAATGTTTCGAGGGTTGTTATAATTGCTGTTGTCGATGATTTATATTTGAATGAGCTCGATATCTTTTTGGTCGAAAACAAAAAAATCTTAGACGCTATATATTTATTAATATTATATGTAACAAAAAAGCATCAAATTTTTAGTTGTCCACTAAAGTATACTTATCACCGAAAAAAAGTATACTATCCAAACACATCTAATACCTAGCATATTATTTCTTAAAAAAAAAAGGATACCTAGCATGTTATGATTATTTTAATACCATGATCCTAATTTTTCACCTCACACTTTTCAGAATTGATTAAAAAGGAAAAGTAGTAGGAATTTACTTACAAAATTTACATCTCCAATTTCAAAGGCCCACCCCCACGAGTGGAGAAAATCTTTTCATATTTATATTTCATTTCCACAAATGTTGCTATGTTATTATTTTTAATATGTGGCACAGCTAGCCCTACTTGTGGGAGTTGTGATGTAACGGCTTACGTAACCTTTATGAGGTGTGACATTTTGTTAAAAAAAAGAACAAAAAACATACTTAATAAGGCGTGACACGTCTCTTTTTTATTCCATCAATGCCTTATCTTTTCTCTTTTTCATCAAAAACTTTGAGGGCCGCTAAGGGCACCCCACCGTTTAATGAGGGCACCCAAAGTATTTGTAAAAATTTCAGCAAAACTGGAAAAGACCATTTTGCTCTTGTATATATAGTGATTCAAACCGCACAAATCATTTTGGCAAAGAAAAAAAGGCACCCCACCACAAGGTTGAACCACAAAGCCACATTGCGTTTGGCGAGCGTTGATCGATTCTTGCGGTTTGACATCATCCGACAGCGAGGTAACAATGTTTGACAACCATATGATGGTTTTTTGGAACTGTTTAGTTGTGTAAAACTGTGAAAATGATGATTTGTTTGTCAACGTAGGGTTTGGTAATTTCTTCAAATCCGAACTTGTTTCCACTATATAATGGAGGATTGTACTGCTTCGGTGCAAGAGGAGGTCGTACTAGAGGTAATTTTCCAAATTTATTATGTTTTTTTGCGGTTATCCGAAGTTTCTGTCTAGGTGCGTGATTGTATCGGCCTCGCAGGACCGAGATGTATGGTTATGTCTCGGTCACATAGGACCGAGAGGTGTACGTAGGTCACGGAATGGTACAACCGAGAGTACTATGTACCTCTCGGTCGTACGTGAGCGAGAATCAGAAGAAAGTTTCAGACAAGTACAACCGAGAACCTGTTTTTTTTTGTCTTTTTGTGTTTGTGCTGTACATTTTGGTTGATTATAATGTTACACTGTTTGTATTGCAGGTAATGCCGGTTTGTACCATATTTCCAGACTACGATGACACGTTTACACCTTGTAGGCCCTTCCCATCTAGAGAAGCGGCTGTTTCATGGCTTCAAATGATAGGCCGCGAGAACATGTTTGTGCTAGTGACAAAGCACTCTGATGCCGGGGCATTAAGCGTAGGGGGAGGGTGAAACTTGCGTGTGAGAGGTCTGGAACATATAAGGGAATGTCTCAGAGGGTAGGGAAGGGGAAAGCGGCCAAAATTTCTTTGAAACCAAGAAATGACGAAGAAGAGGAAAAGGCGAGGACTCAAACTGGTACGAAGAAATGTGGATGCCATTTCCTTATCAATGTAAAGGAAAATGCTGACTCCTTGTGGTATGTAACTGTTATATGTGGGAGACACAATCACGAGCCCGCAAAAAACTTGGACGGCCATTCATTTGCGGGAGATTGGATAAGGGGGAGCAGGAAGTTGTGGTGCAAATGACAAAGGGGAATGTGAAGCCAAGAGACATCCTAAATACGTTGAAGCAAAGAGATGTTAGAAACGTATCGACAATGAGGACAATATATAATGCAAGACAAAAAATCCGAAATGAGGATGCGGGTGGGAGGACTCAAATGCAATAATTGTTGCACATATTGGAGAAGAATAAGTGGATGTCATGGCATAGGAAGCATCCCGTTACGAATGTTGTCACCGAGTTATTTTGGTCACATCCCGACTCAATAAAGTTGCTAAGGTGTTTCCCATCGGTTATTTTGATGGATTGCACGTACAAGACAAATAGGTATCGAATGCCTTTGTTGGAGATTGTTGGCATCACTTCTACGCACTTGACGTTCTCCGTTGGGTTCGCATTCTTATCATCAGAGAGTCATGAGAATTATGTTTGGGCACTTGAGAACTTGAGATCCATATTGGATGGGTGGCCTAAGCCTGCCGTGTTCGTTACCGATAGGGACTTAGCCCTTATTAGTGTCATAGAAGAAGTTTTTCCGGCCTCGTCTCACCTCCTTTGCTCTTGGCACATCAACAAAGTAGTATTGGCCAAGACTAAGAAGATGTTTGGGGAGAACGATGGTTTTGCGCGTTTATGGATAGGTGGACGAGCGTGATGTATGCCAACTCGGATGCCTTATTCGAAGTTAGGATGAATGACCTGCGTTGTGAGTTTGGGAATGTCAAGGGTCTTACGGAGTACTTGGACAACACATGGTTAAAGAACTACAAGGAGAAATTTGTCTCCGCTTGGACAAATATAATTATGCACTTTGGGGAAACGACAACGCAGAGGGTGGAGTCTGCGCATTCTATTCTGAAGCTACACCTTGGGAACAGTCAGGCCAATTTTGAGACTCTGTTGAATGTGGTTGATGGCCTCCTTAGAATCCAACACAACAATATCAATGCATCGTTTGAGCTAAGTTCGAATGTGGTCCAACATGAGTACATTGATGAGTTGTATCGACGATTGCGTGGTTATGTCTCTCAACGGGCGCTTAGGCTAATTAGAGATGAATTGACACGTGGAGAGGATGTTGGTCACGACTCAACTCGTTGTGGTTGCGAGATACGCACCACGCATGGCCTTCCTTGTGCACATGAGCTAAACCATCATATATTTGCTCGGTCGCCCATCCCTCTCGAAGACATTCATGTTTACTGGCGAAAGTTGAGTATGATACCTGAGAATCCGGTGGACCCGTCTGGGTACAACGTGCACGATGAGATTGAACGGGTGTTGGAAAAGTTTCATGCTTGCACTGATGAGGACGATCGACTCAGGATTATTCAGCAGCTCAGGGAGATTAGTCGACCTTCGTCTACTCCGGGAGTTGTGCCGCCGGCGAAAATTAAGACAAAGGGAAGGACACCGGGGTTTTCGAAGAGAAAACACGATGGTGACGATTCTTCAACGAGACGGTTGCCGAGCGGATTTGAGTACGTTCTATCGACTCAGGAGGCCTCCAGTTCTAGGCAGAAGAAAAGTAAAGTTGTTCCTAAAATGCGTCGTGGCAGTCGACGCACGGAAAATACAATTAACATGGCTTACGGTCGTTGCGTAGAACCGGATTGGTTGCCACATGTTGAGGGCATCATCGATGTGGTTGCCGATGGAAATTGTGGATATCGGTGTGTTGCGTCTGGGCTTCGACTTGCCGATGTAGACGGGTGGAGGATTGTCCGTAGAAGGATGTATGATGAGATTATCGGGCATGAAAACCTTTGGCGGGAATTGCTAGGCTCGAGTTACGAGAGTGTCAAGATTGCGATGCATTGCCAAGAGAATCAAGTTGGTGCATCTTTCAAAGAATGGTTGACACTTCCAGACATGGGATTGTTAGTGTCCACATCATTCAATGTCATTCTCGTCAACCTCTCGCTTGGGAGTGCTACCACATTTCTGCCTCTACGTAGTGCTCCACCGTCGTCGTTGCACAACAGACTTGTCATTGCCATGGTAAATGACAGGAATATACATTGGGTTAGGGTAAGTGCTATGAATTTTGTTGAATTGTTATTTTTTCCCCCGGAGCGGGGTTCTGACAATATGTTTATGTTATATTGTTCACTTTGACAGGTGAAGTTGCGTGTGAATGCACCATTGCCATCCTTATATCCTTCGTGAGACCGGTATGTTTCGGACAGCGCGAAAGTTTGGCGTGATGGATTCGTATTTCGAGACATCGCACCCATTGCAACTATCGATGATGCCACCGTATCCGTTGTAGATTTAGGTACACCGTAGTGCTAAACTTGTACCTACAAGTCTTGATGCCTGTAAATTTACCAATTTTGAAAGTTAGTTGTCAAGCTGTACGGATATACAATGAGTGTAGTTTTGTATCACCTTTGGGGTATTGTTGTACAGTTTGATTCTTGTATAGTGATTTTATCTAGTACATTGATATATAATTACTTTTGTTTCCGTGGCTACTGTCGTGATTTTCATTTGTGCGAAGTTAGTTGGAAAGTTAGTTGTCGAGTTAGTGGGAAATTGTTGCTGGAACAGACGTTGTCGGCCCTGAATGACCGAGACATACGGTACAGTGTCGGCCAGAAACAACCTAGAACTAACGTTAGGTTTCGGTCGCGCAATACCGAAATTGTCGCTTCTCGTCGACCCATGCGCGACCTTACCCATGGATTCTCTGCCATCAGTAACCGACACATATGCAAATACTGGAATCAGCGACATTCTCGGCCGGGTTAGACCGGGAATCCTGTATTTGTCTCGGTTGATCAGTACCGAAAATTGAACATGATTGTCGGCCCTGCTTGACCGAGACACCCTCATAATCAGAAAAAACAAGTATCCTAGAACAAAAAATACCAAAATGGAACGATAGGCAATGTAACATTATAAACTGTCATAAAAATGTCGTCAACAGGCAACAAGTACTCATCAATCATTTAAAAATGTCGTATATCATGTAGTCAATACGCACCATATAAGCGCAACACAACAAGTAGTCATCAAACATTACAAACTGTCATCAAAACATCTCCGCAAACCTCATAAAACTCAAAGAATGTGATACAAATATCTATCCCTCCGCAAAACGGTCATCGCTTGGGTTTCTTCAAATTCTTCCTTTGATACTCCTTCCCATGCATTCTCTTCGGAAGGCGAGCATCCACCGTGGCGGGCTGCGCTGTGGCCGGGGTGGAGTGTGTGGAAGTGCTACCATGCTTTGGGACCGCTCGGCCTCGTTTCGGTAGGGCCGGATGTTGCGGTTGTGCCGGTTGCGGTTGCCGGAGTCGTACTCGTGGGGGTGGGACTTATACTCTTCCCCGAAAGAAAGTTGACGATGTCACTCAGAATGGTCCTCGCCGACTCAATCGTACACACCTCCGGCGGGAGGTCCATCCATCGCAACGCCGCGTCCAACGCTCGCCTATTACGCTGATGAAAATAATCGGGTTAGTGTCAATGTAAAACATATCGAAATTAATAATAAATGCATAATACATATAACCATTTCAATACCTCAAGTAGCTCGTTGTCTGCGATGGTTGTGGCGACCATGTAATGGTCCTCGAGGGTCGGATTGGTGATAACGGGATGGGACACTTTGAGGAACCAAGGCAGGTAGTCTGGTGTAGCCAAAAACTCAAATTCTGCCTTGTCGCCCCGAACTTCAGGAGCTAACAAATGGTTTCTCCACCGCTCCCAATAGTCTTGCTGGAACCAATACTTGACGGAGTACTTGTTCGCAGATGAGCCTCGGTGTGCTTCCACTGGACGGTACGGAGGATCTGGTATAGATTGCACATGCCCAAACTGTCTCAGAATCCTCTCCGGGTGGTAGGGCTCCACCACATCCATGTACTTGATCGTCCCACTGTAAAAGGCCATCGCGTGCACAACTCCATTTTCCCTCAAATTCACATATGGGTCCCAAGTGACCTAGTCAAAATGCAACAACCATTGTTAGCAAAAAAAAATTCCTAAAACATCAATCATCAGAGGATATGGATAACCATCTCACCTCACTTGGGCGCAACCTATCCAAGGTTCTCCTAATGGCCCCGAGCTTGTCAACATTCGCCACCGTCTCGTGCTTTTGAATCCATCTGAGACACGAGGTTGCACGTAGTCCAGGTACTTCGCATTGGGTGTGGCGAGACCAAGTTTGATATGGTCGTACACCCATCCCTGCAAATACATACAATGTTAGTTATTCCACAATTGCAAGTAATTGAAATACAAAATGTAAATTAAGTCTATTTTTTAACAAACCTCAAGCAATGTGAGGTAGCCAGCAATCTGAGACACTTGCACTCTCGTGGCGGACCCCAAGTGTCGATACAAGTAGGCCAACGCAGCCGCACCCCATGCGTAGTTTCCAACGTCGTCCAAGTCCTCAAGAAGCTTCAGCAGCGCGATCGACACCCGAGACCCACTCTTATCGGCAAAAAGAGTGCAGGACAACAAGTACAACAGGTACGCTCGGGCGGTGCATTCCACAGGAGGATAATTTCTGGGTCTCGAACCAGCTTTGGGGCACCATCGACTCTTCAACCAATGTTTGCGCACTGTGAGCCCCTTGCTGATATTCACCTCCTCCTCAGCCTCCTCGACGCTAACCCCAAGTAGGTTCGAGACCATCTTGATAGCGTCCGAGCGAGATTCCTCCGTGTACCTCGCAAAGTTCTCCACTGCAACAACTTTGCCCGTCACAGGAATCTTTAGGAGGAAGTTGACATCCTCTAATGAGATAGACATTTCACCAAAAGGTAGGTGAAATGTGTTCGTCTCCGGCTGCCACCGCTCCACAAATGCAGAGATCACCTCCTTGTTGGCCTTGCGGTATTAGCAGTCTATGAGCGTATTCAACCCGGAACGCTGAAAAATCCTATGAAGTCCCGCCGTGTCCGGGTGGCACGACTGTAAATCCCATTCCTGTATTTGAGCTCCGTGATTGATACACTTAAGAACGGGCCGCTCCTGCAAATGTAAAAACATCTCGTCATTATGTGAAGACCATGAGTATTAAGTTAATCCGTTCAATGAAATTGAAATTACCTCATTCGTCCAAATCGATAAAGCCACATGATCCTTGAAGCTCTTCAACAGCGCACCGTCTATAGGACCACCGGGGAATGGAGCACGCGCTTCAACAGGCACTTCTGGCACTCCTTCATCATGGCCAGCTCCACCACTACTGCTCCCGCCCACATTACGATCTGTTTCTATCGTGTTCCCCGCCTCTGAAGAGTCACTGCTACTAGACTCCGATGCATGCCCCTCATCTCCCTATCGGGCAACAACAAGATCCTCATGTCGCCCAGCATCGATGTTCGAACCCTCATCGTGCAAATGTAACCTTCCACGATGACCATCTACCTTTGTCTTTCCCTTAACATCCTCATTCTCCTTCTCTTTCTCTTTCTAGATACGATCTTTGTCGGGGTCTCCGGCCACCTCGCCCCCGGTTAGGCCTTGGCACCTCAATACCCGCCTCCTCCCTAGTCACCGGTACCTTCGGACGAGCCATACCTGAAAAAATTACAACATATAAGCGCATGGAACATAATCCAAAAAAAATTTACAAAAAAAAATGTTCAAATTCATTCATTTCTGATGTCTCGGTAAAACAGGTCCGTCAAACAACGCATATTTTCGGTCACCCATGAACGACAATTCCTCCAATATATCGGCAGGGTACAACCGAGTCCAATGAAAAGGTCTCGGTTATGCACCACCGAGATTGCTTGCCCATTTCGATTCGCCTTGCTCTCGGCCAATCACGCACGAGCCTACTCTAACACTCTCGCCAGTGTACAACCGAGAGTATGAGCAAATTCTCGGTTGTACACCACCGCCACCACATTACCTAGCACTAATTCTAGCTCTCGTCACATCTCGGCCGAGACAACTAGAGTACTCTCGGCCATGGTAACCGAGCCACTGTGAGCTTTTCCGGCCTTTGTGGCCGAGACTTTGACTTCCCAAAAATGCAGCTTCTCTCTCGACCATCCTTGGCCGAGACAGTTAGCACATTCTCTGGCCTGTGTGGCCGAGAACCGCGAATTCCCATTTTTTTAACTATTGAACTAACCACCGCTGCAAATCACAACTACTATACCAAATGTAACTTAATTACACTAAAAACGTACCTTCAACCGAGCGATTTCGCGCAAATAATGTGTGTTCGACGAACTTCAACCGAACCCTAACTTGGAGACGAAATCGGCTCACACCACGACCCTACGAACTGCAAAAAAGCCGTAAACCGAAGGAGAAACACAAGGCGAGACACGGGAGACACGATTTCGGAGATTCCTCTCACTGGTCGGTTCAAACCAGTGAGAGGTTTTCGATTCAAGATCGGTGAAGATGGTGCTGGGGGTGGCGGGGTGCAGCGGGATTTCCACGAGGGGTATTTTCGGTATTTTTGATCTAATTTTTGGGTGCCCCAGGTAAATCGGTTTGTGCCCACATTAACTGGGTGCCCTCATTAAACGGTGGGGTGCCCTTAGCGGCCCTCAAAACTTTTTACTGCTGTAAACTAAGTTGAACTTGCTATAGACTTAAGCATGAGTTGAACTTGCTAGAGACTTAAGCATGGAAGACATAAATTAAGAACTAATAAAATAAGTAGAGAAGATGAGACAAGAGATAAGAGAGTTATATATGAAAATGTATAGATTTCATTCATACATTAGTGTGTTCTTTACAAACGGAGGAACCCCCTTATATATGCCCTTAGTCATGATGAGAATGGGTATTTACACAAGGTGCGCAAGTTACACCAAAGTCTCATGTCATATAAGATTACAAGTTACATGACAATACATTGATAAGTGATTATACATTGGAGATGAATGCAAGTTACATGGAGTGTACAAGTTACATTCAATGTGGAAGCCATGCTTGATGTTACAATTCAATGTGAGAGTCATGCTTGACGATGTGATCATTCATAAGCTTGGTTAAAGGGTCATTCAATTTACAACACTCCCCCTTGGATGACACTTGCTGAGAGAATATATGCCTCGTTAAAACCTCTACTAGAAAAACCCTGTGGGAAAAAAATCTAGTATATGAAAATGAGTACAATGTTTTCGTCAATCTTGTTTTGTAGTATAATATTATTGATTGTCTCATTAAAAACCTAGCTAGGAAAACTCAATGGGATAAAATCATAGCTAAGGAAAAGAGTGCAACCCATTGATACACTTTGAGAGAATAACTAGAAAAATCATGTGGGAAAAAATCTAGTATAGGAAAAAGAGTACATTACTTGCTTTCATAATTTTTTCTTTTTATATGGAGTATAATAATGTTAGGATTGCCTCATTAAAAACCTTGCTAGGAAAACCCAGTAGGATAAAACCATAGATAAGGGAAAAAGAGTCCAATGCACTAATCAATAACTCATTTTGATTCTCCCCCTCATTTTGATATGAATGAAACATCTTATTATTTTGCAACAAATCTTTGCAAACCTTTTTTTTTTTTAGTAAAATAAATTATATGATGGACAACTATTTTACTTGGAAAATACTTGATTTCCAAATTAAGGATAAATCTTAATTTTTCCAAAATCTTCCATCTTGAATTCCTTTTTATGGATTCGAATGATATAACGATGTCATCGTGATTTCTCATTATATTTAAATCGTCAATATACAATGATATTATAATGAAGATATAAACCCAAAAGATACATTGAATCCTTACCAAAAAGTCCTTATATCATCAATATTTTATTTATTTTTACTCATAAATTATTTTTCAAGGATTTGTGTCATTTGAACCAACTTGTGTTTTATGCCTTAAGCGTTTTGTTAGTTCTTGTACATTTAGTTGTACATAGACATCATTTTATCGTAAAATTTTAATGCCGAAACATACGATTGTCGCTTTTTTATATATAGTACTTGCATTAAGTAATTGATTCATAACTTGTTACTAATGAATGATCATTTGAACTTCAAGTTCATATTAATTTATACATGGATCATATATAATATGACATATTTGATGCAATTTAATGTGTTTCAAGCAATTTCACGTCATTCCTTTGAAATTGGCTTATATCTCCCCCTAATGGTTGGAAAATTGCTTCATCAAAGTGACAATTATCAAAACTTGCTATAAATAAATTCTCTGTTAGGGACCCAAGACATCTTATAATATGATTAATAGATAATTAAATCAATATAAGTCTCCTATCGATTTGCCTTGAGATAATCTCCAACTAATAAAAAAATTCAGTTCGATAAACGATGTCCTTGCGAATTTATGATATTTTGGTATTATTGATGATTCTGAACGATCAAATAGATCTTTCCACATTATGAATGTCATTTGATTTATGACGACATTCGTTTTAATGTATCTTATATATTCCAGAAGTTAAAGCCGTGAACTCAGATTAAATCATAATCATATAGATAAGTTTTCTACTATTCTGAGTTAACTTCTTCTGATTAAGGCATTAACAATATAATTGTTGTACCAAATACTGTCTGAACGTTAGTCTCAGCTAAGTTCAAATTCGAGAAATACTCTTTTTTATACTATAATATATATGCATGTAGCACAATACACTGGCAATAAACTTATTGCCTATATTTAGCTCATGATTTGAACACATCTTGATGTGTCTATTTTATCGAGCCATTTTCAATGATAAAATTCGTAATTTTGCCTTTGATTTTGAAGGTATGGTAAATGTCATAAAAATATTCGGGTATATATGACAATCTTTTGGAAAAATAGCCTTTCATTTGTGACGAAAAATATCACAACGATGAGCCCTCATTGTTAATAATTATTTGCCCTTTCTAGTGGTGCACCATTTTTTCATACTTTTAGTGGAATTGTCAATACGACCTTTACCATATCTTTTCATCTTTTCCACGTCCATAAATTTGTTATTGCGATCATGATCATAATATGCAACATATGCTTCTTAATTTGAAGCTGAACCAATTGGACGGGAGCGATATTATATTTTATCTCATTATTTTACTCAGCTACTATGAGACAAAAAATCAATCATTAATATTTATTGGATTGACGTGCACACTCGATATTTGTTGCAGCAATAAATCGAGGCGGGTCACGTGACCTTTTTATTGTCTCATCAGACATATTTTCATAAAGCCTCAACATAGAGGTAATTAAAATTGCGGAATTATAATTAATATTTGACTGATTAAATTTTGTAGCTTGATGCCCAACCGCTCATTTTGAGCTTTTGGAGCATTACCATTTTGGTATGTATATATATAACTCCATAAGGTGAAAATATATATAAAGTGAAATATTCACTTTTCAAATCTCTAAAGAGAAATTGGCGACTGATTGTGTATAACACACAGTTTTGCATATATGCTTTATTCACAAATTGTAGTATCTAATTGTCATGACAAGTAATTCTTGTCGGTAATATAATAAGACAACAAATTCAACTATGGTTGACTAATATTTTGAAAGTAAATGTAATATAAAATAATTTTCTTTTTTTATGTAAAAAACATAACATATGATTAAATATATGTTCACAACTTGATTCATTAATAAACAAAATGTACTATTCGTATGAGTTGGTGGGACAACCTTCGGGTTGGGTGGTGAGACAAAAGTCTACTTAATATCATGCTTCCTCGAACGGGATAACCCGTCTCCCTTTCAATGTTTAGCTTTACCGGGGACAAGGCTTACCCACTATCAACTCAAATTCATATTACTATTTATATTATAAAATCAAGGATAGAGCATAACTAATCGTTTGTAGTATAGCGAGAAAACTAGTTATGTCACATATTGACCTTTGGTTTCTGATGTAGAAGATCGTACAAGACGCAACTACAAAGCATATTTTTCCATTCGGTGACGTTATAATGCAGAGTGTATGAATAAAGTATACATATATAAGTGATGCATGTAATAAAAGAAAGCAACCATGATAAGATGGAAATGAAATTAAACTTGTTTAAATTAACAAAAGTTATACCTTCCTAGCTTTGTTTTCTTAGCAAGCCTTCTTGAACTTTAAGATCTCCTTTATGCTAGAGCACGCTCGTGCTGATAACGTGTTGTAAACTAAGTTGAACTTGCTAGAGACTTAAGCATGAAAGACATAAACTAAGAACTACTAAAATAAGTAGAGAAGATGAGACAAGAGAGAAGAGAGCTAGAGATGAAAACGTAGAGATTTCATTCATACATTGGTGTGTTCTTTACAACCGAGGGAACCCCTTTATATAGGCCCTTAGTCATGATGAGAATGGGTATTTACATAAAGTGTGCAAGTTACACCAAAGTCTCATGTCATATAAGATTACAAGTTACATGACAATACATTGGCAAGTGATTATACATTGGAGATGAATACAAGTTACATAGAGTGTACAAGTTACATTCAATGTGGAAGCCATGCTTGATGTTACAATTCAATGTGAGAGCCATGCTTGACAATGTGATCATTCATAAGCTTGGTTAAAGGGTCATCCAATTTACAACACTTACATCCAATTTTTTTTAAGGGTTGCACTATGTGCACTAGGGCACCTCATTTAATCCTAAGTATATGTGTAATGACTCATATGCCCTCCAACACAAATCCACATGAAAAAACAATATTCTTGGGCACCCCACTCCATTTTGGTTGTTGAAGGAACTGAACTCCACTACCCCATTCTCCCCAACCGATTCCATTTTGCTTGTCGGACACCACGTTCTTGGATCAAAGAGTAAATACAAAGTTGCTATCTACCTATTTTTTACTTTTAGGGTTTAAGGCATAGGTTTAGTGTGTGTTGGTGGGTTTCGGTGTTGACAATGGTGGTTTGATTCGTTGGTTATCTTTGACATATAGGTTTTGTCGCGAATCATGTGTGTTTTAGTATTCAATGGATGAACAAGATGCAAGTGGGGATGAATCAAGACAGTAGGAGTTGAGTTTTGAAGCTTCAAAATGTTAAGGGTTTCACATTTCCGAATATAACACGGTGCACGATTGTTTTGGTTATGCAGTACCGAGACGTGTACAAACGTTTCAGAGAATGACAACCAAAACTAAAACTACAGTTTCGGTAGTTTGTACCCGATACATATTGAAGTTGTTTCGGTCGTTAGTAACCGAGACATATTGAAGAGTATCGGTCATGCTGTACTCTGTACTGAAACTCGACGTTATGTTTCGGACCTGTACTACCAAAACTTATATTTTTAAGATTTTTTGAGTTCTCATTCTAAATGCTTATGATGTTTGATTTTTTTTTAAGGAAGTACCATTGACAAGTGTACCATCACCAATTGTGCCATCAACAAGTGTATCATTGGCAAGTGCCTTCGAACACTTCTCACATTGTTTCACTCGAGAAGTGTTGTTTCAAACTAGATCTGAGGATGTCGCTTGGGTTAAAGTTACAGGTCATGTTAGAAAGTTCGTCTTGGTTACGAAGAAGTTTGATGCTGGAGGGAATGGCCGTAGGTGAAGGGTCGCAATTGCATGTGTGATATTCAAGATATATAGGGGTCATTCCCAAATAGTTTGGATTACTAAAGCTGAACTACTTGCGAAAAAACCAACAAAGGTGACAAACGGAGAGGAAGATGAGGACAACACAAGACATAACACCAGTATAAAAAATGCCAGTGTCCTTTTTCTTATCGAGATCAAGGAATTTCCAAACTCATTTAGGCATGTGAGGGTGGTATGTGGCATGCACAGCCACGCACTGCGAAATACTTGGAAGGTCACTCATTCATATGAAGATAGACTCCGGATGAGGCTGTTATTTTAGATCAGATGAGTAAGGGTAATGTTAAGCCACGAAAAATCCTGAATACTTTGAGGCAAAGGGATGCAAACGATGCTTCAACATTGCGGACTATATAAAATGCACGACAAAGGAATCAAATTAAAGAAGCCGGTGGGAGAAGTCAAATGCAACAACTCTTACACTTATTAGAGAACCATATGTATTTGTCGTGGCATAGGAGGGACCCTTGAAACGAAACTCACCTAAAATAGGGTCGGGTCGCCCGACCCAAACCATTACTCAAGCTCGATACCTGAACTATGCCCAAATAACAGTCTGACACGCCTAATTCAACCTGTGGAACAACATACTAACCATATAGGATAATAAATGCGGATGTGAAATCAAAACTATAATTTCATAAACCATCTAATCAGAGTGATAAGTGTCCAAAAATCTGAACAATTTCAACCATCCCAGGAAGCTTCCAAATAAACCTTAAAGCTTCTATAATAATCCAAAATAGATAAGGAGGGTTCCAAACTACCCCAAATAATCCACTTAAAGTTACAACCCAAATTTATTGTTCTAAAAATCAAATAAATATATAATAGAATCATGCAAATTCTCACAAAGCAAGGAGACTTCAAGAAATGGCCTTCACCTTGCCACGATCGATCGCACTTGTAGACGAACCTGTATTGTGAGTGGGGTGAGCTAAAGAACCAACGGAGCCCAATAAGAGAAGAGCTACGCTCAAATATTAAACATGCAAGTAATACATATAAAGCAAAATAAAGCTAGCATGCATTTAAAATCAAGATAACATTGAAATCTGTAGCATGACATCTATTTCCATAAAGAATAAGCATATCATAATCATAAAACAACTTAAGCAGATGTAGGGAGTCTCAAGGGTTGTAAAACATAAGAAATCAACTTTTGCATGCATATAATGTAATAGATATAAATGCAAGTCCGTTGTCTCATTTGTCATTACTTCCCCTTGTTGACCAATCATCATAATATAATAAATATGCGCAGGCGAGTTGATTCCACCGTGTGTCCACGGCTCCTCAAGAGGCCCGAGTGACTTGGTTCCATCGTGCAACCACGACTCCCTAAGAAGCCCTTGCAAAAATGGGTGACTTGGTTCCACCGCGTTATTGCGGCTCCCCAAGAGGCCCTTAAGCATGTAAGGTGACTTGGTTCCACCTTATGACTATGGCTCCCCAAGACGCCTTACATGAAGTCAACCAAGGTAGGTAATGACCCCATCCCAAGTCCTTTTGTTAAAATCATGAATTCTAAATATACTAGTAGCAAGCCATATTTAATAAATGAGCGGAGCTCCCCACTTACCTCGACTGGTCGAGTTAGACTCTCTAGGCCGACCTTGTACGCACGGGGCTTGATGTGAACCTCTTTAAGAATCTATACAATTTAAACAACAGTCGCATTATTCGACGATTAGAAATCCAAAATTAATTATTATTCAATTACTTCAGGGCGGGGCTAACTACGGCGGTCCCACGGGTCCCCCATCGACCGTGAGAGGGTCGAGTGTGGGGAGCCCACCCCAACCCCGTTGAAAACATATTATTATCATGTTTATTTATTATTTTTATTTATTATATTTATTATTATTTAATTGTGTGTTGATCGGATCCAAAAGAAAGTTGAATGAACCAGGAGCTATGCTCCTGGTTTGTCGACCACGGGGGGGAGGGGGAAGCTAATGCTCTCCCCCCAGCGACTGCTGGCGACGTCCCAACGCGGCGGTGCTGGGGCGTCCGCTGTGTCTGGCCGGGTCGAGAGAGTGCTTTGGTCTATCACGGCTCCGGCAGCCGCTTAGGAAGGGGTGGCTTTGGGTGCCACCCCTTGTCGTATTCCTCACGGTAAATAAATTGCATTGATCTAGATCAAAAGAAATTTGGGGAGTACCTTGTTTGTGGAGTTTTTTGCTTTGATCTCTAAGCACCTCTTGGATATCCCTTTTATTGTTCTTTCTCCCTTCTTTTTGATATAGGGTTTGTAAATAACTTGTGGTGGCTAGGGTTCACAATTTGGTTTATTTTATATTGGGGTTAATTTAATGTAGGTTTTATCCTCTCGGTTTAGTCATGCACAAGTTCTGGGCCAATCAAAACGTTATCTCCGACCTCGGTCCAACAAACTGGAGATCTACACGATCTCCCATAAAGTGCCTCGAACGATGCCATGAAAATACTTGCTTGAAAACTATTGTTGTACGCAAAATCGCACAACGGAACGTACTTCTCCCAACTCACACAGAAATCGAACACACAAGTTCTGAGCATATCCTCAAGTATCTGAATCAATCTCTCGGTCTGCCCATCTGTTTGAGGGTGAAAGGTCGTACTGAGATTGAGCTGAGTCCCTATCTGGTACTGAAACTCACTTCCTCTGCGGAATAGGTAATGGTTGCAACAATCCCCCTAGCTTCCTGTGGTCTGCTTTCACTTGCTGAAAAATTTCACAATTTTGGATATAGGTAACGATGTCCACCTTCATCCCCGAACACCAATACATCTTCCTCTTGTCCTGATACATCTTATTACCTCCGAGATTATCGGTGAATCGAGATCGGTGCGCCTCTTGGAGTAAGTCATCCCTCAACTGTATATGAGATGGTGTCCACAATCTGTCCTAAAACCTCAACGCTCCATCAGTTGAAAGTCTCTAATCCACATCATCACTGCTATCTGCAAGTGTCTTATATTTCCCGTACTTTGAATCGGCTCTTTGACAATCAACCACTCTAAACACAGCCACTGGCTCTGCTTTCATCTAAACTCATGCCTGACCCTCTGAAACATCTGTGCCATCTTCAGGTACTCCCTGGACATTCATTACGGTCTCAGACTCTGTCTCTAGTCGTATACGGCTCAGAGCATCTACCACTACATTAGCCTTCCCGGTAATACTCGAGTGTGAAGTCATAGTCTTTCAAGAGTTCCAACCATCTCATTTGTCGCTTGTTCAACTCGCTCTGAGTGAATATGTACTTCAAAATTTTGTGATCTAAGTAGACAGTGAATTTCTCCCCAAACAAGTAGTGCCTCTAAAACTTTAAAGAAAACACAACTGCCGCCAACTCCAAGTCGTGCACTAGATAGTTCTTCTCATGTACTTTCAACTGCCTGGATGCATAAGCAATTAATTTCTTGTCTTGCATTAATATAAATCCCAAACCAGTCCCTGACGCATTGGTATACACCGACAACTCCCTGCCGGCCTCTGGTAGAATCAGAATCGATGCGGTAGTTAGATGGTTCTTCAACAACTGAAAGGCCTCATCACATGAATCATCCCATTCATAGGCAACGTCTTTCTTAGTCAAGTTGGTGAGAGGTGATGCCATTGACGAGAAACCTTGCACGAATCGTTGATAGTACCATGCAAAGCCTAGAAAACTCCGAATCTCGGATGCATCAATGGGTTGTGGACACCTAAGGATCACCTCGATCTTTGCAGGATCAACCGATATACCTTTTATATTCACCACGTGCCCAAAAAACTCACTTCCGAAACCCAAAAATCGCATTTGCTCAACTTAGCATAGAGTTTGTGTTCCCTCAAAGTCTGCAACACTTTCCTGAGGTGCTTCATGTGATCTGACTCAGTCTTAGAATATATCATGATGTCATCGATAAACATAATCACGAATTGGTCAAGGAACAGCTTGAAAACACGATGCATCAAGTCCATGAACATAGCCGATGCATTGGTGAGTCCAAACAGCATCACAGTGAACTGAAAGTGTCCGTAACAAGTGCTAAAAGTTTTCTTCGGTATGTCCTCTCGTATATGCAACTGATGATAACCTGATCTCAAATCTATCTAAGAGAAAAACTTTTATCCCCTCAATTGGTCAAACAAGTCTTCTATCCTGAGAAGTGGATACTTGTTTCGGATAGCCACCCTATTCAGTTGTCTGCAATCAATACACATCCTCAAACTATCGTCCTTCTTCTTTAAAAATAACACTGGTGCTCCCCACGATGATACACTCGGAGTAATGAAGTCTTTATGAGTCAACTCCTCTAATCGAGTTTTTCAACTCCTTCAACTCCATAGCCGCCATACGGTAAGGTGTCTTAGAAATTGGTCTCGTATCAAGTATAAGGTCAATCATAAAGTCAATCACCCGATGAGGGGGAGTTCCTGAAAGGTCCGAAGGAAATACATCCGGAAAGTTCTTAACCACTGGAATCTTATCAATTATAACTTCTTGTCCTTCCTCTCCCATAGAAGTCAAGCTCGCGATGGTCTCTATCTATGCCAGACTCGCAACCCTACCACGAATGGTAGTGTTGGTCAGTGTACAACCTTTGAACTCAAATAATGGAATACCCGGGATTTGTAAAGTTACGATTTTATGAAACAATCTATCTTGGTGTGATACGTCGCTAACCAGTCCATGCCCAGCAATAAATCAAATTCAAGACACTCTAAAACCCGTAAATCAAATATCATCATGCGATCCCCAATTTTAATTTTGCACCCCTCACATACCATATTAAGATAAATTCGTTCAGTAGAAACTGTGCTCAAAATCAAGTAAGTGTGTGCTCTAACCGGTGTCAACCACAAAGCATGAACTACAATCCCTGATATGAGTGAAACAGTGGAACCAGAATCAAAGGAGGTATGCATATCTCGACCATTAATGAAAATCGTACCTGCGACCAACTGACGCGATGCCTCCCCATCATGCCAAACAACTGCATAAACTCCTCCTCGAGTAACTAGGGTTGTGCTCCCCTCAGATGGCTGTGGGTTAGGGCATTTTCTTTGGATGTGTCCTAGAGTCCCACACCGATAACAAATCACTTGTGGCCTCTAGTACGTCGGAGGCGGCTGAACTACACTTGCTGATGCACTCGACTTTGGCCTGGTTGGTCCTTGATTCTTGCTCCCACTCTACTGAGACTGTCGATGTAGATGAAGTGGCCTGAATGCCACGCTATATGTAGCCGTATGAGCAGGAGCACGTGTATGTGCAGCAATCACAGTAGGAGTGTCTAGCACCCTTGAAGCTGTACTTGAACGTGCATATCCACCAAAAAACCCTCCAAACTTTGGTTTCTTCAAACTACCGCCCTGATTATTTTGGTAAACCACAAAGCTACACATCTCATGACCATACTGATCAAATCCTGGCTGAAACTGCATGAAACCTCCACGAAGTGATGCGTCACACTCAAATGCTCGTTGGTGTGCCCGGTGATAAGTCTCAGATCCAGACGCCGCTACAATAGCACTAATATCCGGCCTCGGTCCATCAATAAATCTCCTCTTATGAATCCTATCCGTCGGGACATACTCATGTGCGAACTCTAGCAACTCATTGTACTTTGATGCATACTTAGCCACTGACATATCGCCCTGTACTAAGGTAAGTGTAACGACCCGTATTGTTAAGTCGTTAATTAATCGCTAATCATAAATTATTAGTGATCTAATACCAATCGAGGCTCGCCGTAAATCGAAGTGTTCGAAAATTTATAAAAGAAAATAAATAAGATGATTTTAATTTTTGTTTGGTATGATACCGCGAATTGGCATGACTTCATTTAAACTAAGTGCACACGCGACGACGGGACTTTAAACCACTAATTTAGTTAAATTGGCTAAGTGAGGACAATGCCAGTGTTCGTGCATAATGTGTGTCATGTTTGGAGTGTTACACATGTGTGGGACAAAGGAAACCCAAATAAATGGGGTCATAACCCAAATTCTCACCCAACCAAATAAAAAGGGGGATAAAACCTTAATTTTTAGGTTACAACACAAAACCCTAGCTATAACACACACATAAAGAGAGAGAGAAGAGAGGAGAGGAGAGAGATAGAGAAAGAGAGAGGAAATGAGAGAGAGGGAGAGAGAAAGAGAAAGAGAGACGACGGAGAGAGGGGATCCACCAGAGAGAGAGAGAGAAAGCGCTAAGAGAAGGAAAAAAGACAGCTTGCGAGGTGAAGGGAACTCCGGCGAGGGACGGAAGGGAGCTCGCGGACGAGTAGCAGCAGCTAGGCGCGGTGGCGCGTCGTCGGACCGATCGATCCCCGACGAGACACAACAACAGTGGACAATGAGGCGTAACTTCGACGAAGCTCGACGACGTGATGGATTGCTCGCGAAGAAGACGAAAGGCGTAGGTCATGGCTAAGTTTACGTCCTTCAAATGGATTTTGGAGTTGTGACCTCCATTGAAACCCATGGCGAGGTTTTAAACCACATTGATTTCAATTACAAGTCTAATTGATAAATCTTGTTGTCATTGATGATTCCGATGTGGTTTACTTCAAGTGATTTAGTTTTGATTTGAAAGAAAATTTTTAAAAGTTGAGAATGACTTAAGTAACTTAATTGAGAATAAATATGAGCCATAAATGGTATAAATGGACACCAGGGACTCAGGAGGCTATAGTAGGGTGTCAGGTGCGCATATCGAGGCGTGAGCGGGACATTTTGAGGACGATTTGCGATTTCTGGAGGTAAGTAATACCAGCTAGGAAATGCACAATAGTTCATTTGAGCTTATATTTTATTGATGTTGTACTGTGTCATTTTCTTGGAATTCCCACCCACTTATGAGTGTCCGAGGGCCAAGTGAGTCATACGAGTGTCTCTGATTGGAGTGGTTACCGGCTTGCAACCGGAGCCATGACCTCGAGTCACTTGAGTATTTGGTCGGAATGAGATGTGTTTTATCCAGGGCACCGTTGATATCCATCATTCGCGACGGTCTAGGTACAGCAAGCGACGCCGCGTCCTAAGACCCGAGTCTGCTTGGCGTTGTCGCGACTCCATGACCCCGACCCTGTGGCACCCGCACTCGGTGGTCTTGGACTACTTGGGCACCTCTCCATTGTTTCCTTTGACACTCATTTCTCGTTGTACTTTCATTTTTAATGTCTTATTATCATGCATTCCATAAAGCTTTCTTTCTATCCGCATGACTTTTACACTGCTTCATTTATTTTGAATTACTGTTTAGATCCTACTGGCTTTTACTTACTGGACTCGACATTCTTGTGTTTGAGCGAGTGCAGACCGCAGTCGAGCAAGAGCTAGACGCCGACACTCGGTGATCTACTTTGAGGATATCAGAGCGACCCTCCTCCGCACATTTTTGTAGGTTTTTAACTTTTTTTGTATTACTTATATATATTGTTATCACACTTGGGATACTTTTGTGGGTTGAGAGATACACATGACTCGTATATCACTTTTGCTTAGTTATAACACTTGAAACAAGATATACATGATTATACATGTTTACAGGGTTCCACAATTAGGTTGTCCAACTCTTTTACAATTATTGTTGAGTTATTTAATGTTTTAATTGCTTCCGCTAATTTGTAAAACTTGAAAAATACTAATAACTCAACTTAAAATTATGAATTTACTTATAATGATGGATTGAAAGGCTGACTAGGCCTGCGTTGACCTTGCGAGACTGGCTCGGGGGTCCACATGGGCTTAGGCCGGACGGGGCCAAGTTTGTGGGAAACTGGGGCCGTCACAGTAAGTAACTCTCAAATCTTTGAATCCTTCACTAGCTCTAGGTACCATTCTTCGTAAAACAGACTCTTGAATTAGGGCCAATTCATATTAGTTCCCTGCGTCCTCTCGATAGTTATCCACCACTTGTGTGCCTTGTGTTCTGACAAAAATGCCACCAGCGGTACTATGGTCCATTCATCAATATTCAACGTCTTTATCCTCTTATCCATATTTAGTATCCATGTTTCAGCCTCAATAGGATCCTGCTCTCCATAAAAGTGCGGCACGTCATATTTCATAAATTCCTTCTGTATCTTTCATTTCCGACAAGCCTCTGGGTTTCCGTTCACTACAGGTACGGCCGCTGGAGCTGCAGCCGTAGCAGAATCGACCCCCTACTCCACCGGATGATCTTCATATACAAGCGCCAAGGGAGGGTTAGGTTCGTGCCTCACGGGTGCTCGCTCAGCCGCTGCTATGTTTCCCTGCTGCATCAGCTGTAGTATGTGGGCCATATTCCTTTTCTATGACTGTGCGCGGTTCCGCTAACCTCTGGTCTTGAGCAGATCTCATGTCATGAATGGCCTTCTGATACGTTTTGGCCGTAACTGTCATGCGCTGCTCCATTTGAGCGCACCAATTTCTCTCATCCCTGTCCGTTGTTTCCCTCAAATTGGAGGAGTTTCCGCCTTGATTACTCATGATGTAACTGCGGAGCAAACAAAAGCGAATTAATCCTACCAATCAAGAGAGAATGTAAAATATATAAACGTAATAGATATTATAATACAAAACAAAAAACATTATTCAATCATTTTATTCAAGTTTTTCAATCCCTTCCCATATAGAATTCATTATTTATATATGTTAAGTTGACTTTGAACCAATGTCCCATACTATTGATTCGTCTAACTTAAACTTGACCTTTAAACCTTAAAGGCTCCTAAAATCTTAGGTTTCACTAAACTAACGTTTCCCTAGGTTCTAATCTCTATGCTCTCTGACACCAACTAAAACGACCCTAACCTGAAATAGGGTCTGTTCGCCCGACCCAAACCATTACTCAAGCCTGATACCTGAACCAGGCCTAAATAACAGTCTGACACGCCTAATTCAACCTATGGAACAACATACTAACCATATAGGATAATAAATGCGGACGTGAAATCAAAACTATAATTTCATAAACCATCTAATCAAAGTGACAAGTGTCCAAAAGTCTGAACAATTTCAACCATCCCAAGAAGCTTCGAAATCAACCTTAAAGCTTCCATAATAATCCAAAATAGATAAGGAGGGTTCCAAACTACCCCAAATAATCTACCTAAAGTTACGACCCAAATTTATTGTTCTAAAAATCAAATAAATATATAATAGAATCATGCAAATTCTCACAACGCAATGAGACTTCAAGAAATGGCCTTCCCCATGTCGCGATCCATCGCACTCGTAGATGGACATGTATTGTAAGTGGGGTGAGATAAAGAAGCAATGGAGCTCAATAAGAGAAGAATTACAATCAAATATTAAACATGCAAGTAATACCTATAAAGCAAAATAAAGCTAGCATGCATTTAAAATCAGGAAAACATTGAAATTTGTAACATGAGCATCAATTTCTATAAAGAATAAGCATATCATAATCATAAAAAAACTTAAGCAGATATAGGGAGTTTCAAGGGTTGTAAAACATAAGAAATCAACTTTTGCATGCAAAGGGGTTACAAGAAAGATACATAGAATGTAATAGCTATAAATGCAAGTCTATTGTCTCATTTTTCATTACCTCCCCTTGTTGACCAATCATCATAATATAATAAATATGCGTGGGTGACTTGATTCCACTGTGTGTCCACGGCTCCTCAAGAGGCCCAGGTGACTTGGTTAAATCGTGCATCCACGACTCCCCAAGAGGTCCTTATAGAAATGGGTGACTTGGTTCCACCACGTTACTATAGCTCCCCAAGAGGCCTTACATGAAGTCAACCAGGATAGGTAATAACCCCATCCCAAGTCCTTTTGTTAAAATCATGAATTCTAAACATACTAGTAGCAAGCCATATTTAATAAAGGAGCAAAGCTCCCTACTTACCTCGACTCGCCGAGTTAGACTCTCTTGGCCGACCTCACATCCATAGGGCTCAATGTGAACCTCTTTGCGAATCTAGAAAACTTAAACAATAGTTTCATTATTTGATAATTCGAAATCCAAAATTGATTATTATTCAATTACTTCAGGGTGGGGCCTACTACGACGGTCCCGCAAGTCCCCCGTCGCCCGTGAGAGGGTCGAGTGTGGAGGGCCCACCCTAACCCCTTTGAAAACATATTATTATCATGTTTATTTATTATTTATTATTTATTTATTAAATTTTTATATTATTTACTTGTGTGTTGATCGAATCTAAAAGAAAGTTGAACGAACCAGGAGCTATGCTCCTGGTTCGTCAACTACGGGGAGGGGGAGTGCTCTGGTTCGTCAACCACGGGGGGGAGAGAGGGGAGCAATCGCTTCCCCCCAATGCTATCTATCGGCGATGTCCCAGTGCAGCGGCGCTGGGGCGTCTTCTGCGATAGTGGCTCCAGCAGCCGCTCAGGGAGGGCTGGCTTTGGGTGCCACCCCTTGTCGTCTTCCTCGCGGTAAATAAATTGCATTATTCTAGATCAAAAAAAATTTAGTGAATACCTTATTTGTGGAGTCTTTTGCTTTGATCTCTAAGAACCTATTAGATTTCCCTCTTCTTGTTCTTTTTCCCCTATTTTTGATCTAGGGTTTGTAAATAACTTGTGGTGGCTAGGGTTAGCAATTTAGTTTATTTTATATTAGGGTTAATTTAATGTAGGGTTTTGGGTAAATTACTAAATTGCCCCTATAGTGGGTCAATTTGATTTTTGGGTCGCCACAACCCCAAATCGAATGTAGTCACAAACTTATTTTGGGCACATCCAGACTATTTTTTGTTCGTTATTTTCATGGACTACATATATAAGACCAATAAATACCCGATGCCATCGTTGGGGATTGCTGGGGTCACTACGACAGACATTAGATTCTTGGTTGGGTTTGTTTAATATCATCTGAGTCTAAGACCAACTATACTTGGGCATTGGAAATTTTGAGAGGTTTACTAGACAAGTGGTCTTCTCCTAACGTTTTCGTCACTGATAGAGAATTAGGCCTTATCAATGCAATCGAAGATGTTTTCTACAATCTTTTCACCTTCTTTGCACGTGGCACATCGACAAAATAATGTTAACCAACACTAAAAGATGTTCATATGAAATGAAGGGTTCAAACTCTTTAGTGATAAGTGGACTGCTTTGATGTATGCTAAGACCAAAGCATCATTCGAGCTTAAGTTAGCTACCATGCGTGATGAGTACACAAATGTTAAGGGTTTGCTCAATTATTTGTAGAATACTTGGTTGCAAAATTACAAGGAAAGATTTATTTGTGCATAGACGGATTCAGTTTTTCATCTTGGAGAAACCATGACGCAGAGGGTTTGGTCAGTGCATTCCACTCTCAAACTATATATCGACACTTGTACTATAAACTTTAAGTCGCTCTAGGGTGTAATTCATAGAATGTTTGACATATAACAAGACAAGATCAAAATGTCATTTGAGGTAAGTCTGAATGTTGTGCAACATGGATATATGGATGGCTTATATCGCTGTTTACAAAGTTATGTCTCTCAGAAAACGCTTAACTTGATTCATGATGAGGTTGCACGTGTAGAGGATGTTGGGATGGACTCAATCTTATGTGGTTGTGAGCTACGTACTAATCGTGGTCTTCTACGCGTACTCGAGTTTAATGTACATATTTTGACCGTATTACTTATACCATTTGAAGATATTCATGTGTTCCGAGAGAAGTTGAGTATGATACCCGAGAAATTTGTTAATCGAACTGGCTATAACTTCAATGACGAGATTCATAGATTTGTGGATAAGTTTGAATCATGCATTGATGAGGATACACGTCTTAGGGTTATTTAACAACTACAAAAGATTAGTTATACTTCATCGACAGCAGGGATTGCACCAACAACAAAAGTGAAGAGAAGAGGGAGACCAACACTCCATAATGACGGTAGTCCTATTATAGGGAGCAAGAAAAGGAAAACAGGAAAGAAAGAAAAGAAAGACTCATAAAAAAGGAAAGCCGAGGGAGATGAGAAATATATGATGAGATATCCTAGTGGCTTTGAGTTTGTACTCATGAGTAAGGAGGCAGGCAGTGCGTGAAGGAAGGGAAAGCAAGTACGGTAGAAAGTACATCGAACATGGGGGGCATCTATGAGCACAGTTGAGATTGGATTCATTTATACTATTTAGCCTGATTGGGGCTCCACACATTGAGACTGATGTCAATGTGGATAGTGATGGTCATTGTAGTTTTCGTTGTGTTGCCGCAGATCTTGGAATATCACAGTGATTTTTCGGAGGGATTTGCTTGATGGTTACTTCATAACGATTAGACAAACAGTGGAATTTTGTGAAGGTATGGATATCAGGTCTGACAAGTAGATGACCATTTTTGATATGGGACTTGTAATTGCAACGACATTTAACGTTGTGTTAGTCAGTATGTCAAATGGTAGTTGCATGACATTTCTTCCTATACATGGTGTCCCTCTGCTTGTGTGATCAGGTAGCCATTGGCGTTACAAATGTTAATGATACTCATTGATTTAGGGAAAGTCTCTTATAGTTTTTTTGAAATGTGAGTTACTCATTCCTTATTCTATTTTGAACTTGCAATATGGTGGGTTACTCATTCATTACTTTATTCTATGATGTACTATGAATTGACATGTCATATTCAAGCCTAATGCATAGGTTCCCCCTATATTCATTGTTTGGAGGACCTTTATGAATGTTGATGCTGAAGGGTGGAGTATTGGTATAGACATCCAACCACGAATTTCGGTTTAGTCTTCTCAACTAGGCACGCTAACAGTGATAGACTTAGCAGAACTTTAACATAGTAACACTTCAGATTATTTTTTGTAAACTCCATGAAGTTGTAATAACATTATATTATTTTTTGTGAAATCCATGAAGTTGTAACAACTTATCATTTTTTGTATGATATTGATATTGGTTTTGTGGTTTCTTATAACACTATTGGCTATGTGTAAAAGATGATGTACAAAACCATGAAAAACTTTCTTTTGTGTATAGATTATAAGCACTCCTACAATTGTATATGAAAAAAAAGTAGATTGATCTTGTACATATGTTTTTGTATGTGTTTTTGTTGCTTACTACACTCGAATGCAATTATGAAGTCTATTTTTTTATGTTTAGGATGCTTACACTTGTAAATATAATGTTTTAAGTACTTTAGGTCTGAAAACAATGCACCAATCTCAGTGATCCAACACCGATACTGTGATATATTGTCTTGGCATGCCTAACCATAAATGTTCAAATAGTACCGATGAGCTGTCGACGAGACCTTTATCCTGAAATACTCTTTGGTGCATTAAGCAAAAAAATGATGTGCTCTGATCATTTCGGTGTCCAACAACCGTGAAAAGGGAACAAGTCACGAAGTTTGGCTACCGAGAATTTTAAAATTAATAATTGTATACATGATCGAGATAAATAACACATGAACTATATGGCAGACACGGTGACTGGTGACCGAAACTATGTACTAGAGTCGATTGTGCACTACCGAGTTCTTCATCTAATATTCGGTGGTGCATATCCAAGATTATGAGGTAGTGGGCTATATTTATTCTAATCAGCATTACGTAACCGAGCCAGTCTGTTTCAACCGCGAAGCTGCATGACCAAGATTAGAAGTTGTATCTTAGACCTATGTGACCGAAGCTCTGTCTAGGCAACAATTATACATTTAACCCAAGAAATTTCCAAATCATTTAAACAACAACTACTTTCATTCCACAATTCCAACTTGTAACAACTTATCAAGCATGCCAGTAGTTGCATTTCAATCCAACAATACCTAACCATAGGCAAACATAAACATAAACACATAGGAACACAAATTCACGAAACAATCGAACAAGTTTATCCATGAAACAAATCAAACGAGTTTATCCATGATAATTAACAAACAATAACAAGTTTAATGAACAATCCCAAAGAAGTTTAATGATAAGATGCGAAACTTGAAAGAACCATGACAAATATTTTGGTGTAGCCATGAAGTCGAACCTTGCCTTCTCGCCTCGATTTTCAACAGAGACTGAATGAGTATGCCACCTTTCCCAATTCTTGAGTATGAATCCATACTTAACCGAGTCTTTCAATGTAGTGCAACTCGATTTGCTTCAAGTAGGCGGTACAAAGACGACGGTATCCCTTAAACATGGCCAATCTGTTGAAGGAACCTTTCCGGATGGTATGGATCCACAACTTCCATGTACTTCAAGGTACTTGAGAAGAAGGTAATAGATATAAGACTCCACCGGCCCTGATATTAGCGTATGGGTCCCAACTCGCCTAAACCAATAAAGTAAAAACCTATTAAAACATAAGAGTGATAAATTAGAATACCAAAATGAAACAAATCAAGTAACGCACCTCACTCGGCTGCAACCTATTAAGAATGCTACCGAGCTTTTCTACAGTCGCTACCGTCTCATGTTTCTGCATTCACCTCTAGATACGTGGTTGCAGGTGGTCCATGTATTTCGCATTGGACGATGCGAGCTGGAGAGGGCAATGCTCATATACACATCCCTAAATAAGAATGAACAAATGTAAATAGATTTAAATAAGTTGCAGAAATACAATTATAAAAACAAATCACAACATAATAAAATCACAAGTAAGGACCACAAAATATTTACCTCAAGCAAAGTTAGGTACCCTACAATATGTGACACTTCTACCTTAGTGGTTGACCCGAGGTGATGATAGAGGTAAGCTACAACGGGATCTCCCCATACATAAGTTCTGACCTCATTCAAGTTCTCTAGAACCTTCATTAATTTAATTGAAACTCGTAACCCACTCTTATCGGTGAATAGAGTGCAGGCGAGCAAATACAATAAGTACCTACGTGCATTGCACTCCACTCTAGGGTACGTACGAGAACTGGAAGTACTAGTGGACTTGGATGGGCAACAACGACTATTCAGCCAAGCTAATTGCACCTTGAGACTCCTCGCGTAGTTAACATCTTCCTCTGCTTCTTGAATAGTAACCCCAAGCAAATTAGAAACAATCTCGATCACCTCTATGCGAGACTCCTCGTGTAGCAGCCGAAATTCTCGATCGTAACCACCTTGCCAACTAAGGGGATGTTCAAAAGAACGCTCATGTCCCCGAGCATGATAAACATTTCACCAAAGGGTAGGTGAAATGTATTAGTCTCTGGCTTTTTGACGCGCACTGAACGCGTCAATAAAATTATTACATAAACCAATTATTTTGTAGATAGCGGTAAATGGTCAATCACATAGAGATTGATATTCTTTATAAGGTTCTAAATGAAATAGAAAACGAGGGTTTTGAGAGAATTAACAAATTAACTAATCTAAATAGCAATAAAATAAATAAAGCAATGAAAATTGTTTGGAAATCAATTAATGAAAAATACCTAGGTCAAGACATACAAGTTCGGCTCGATAAAAGATTGGATTTGTTCATCAATCTATGTAAAATATGCAAATCAAAAGTATCATAGTGTAGCTATAGACCCGGTAACGTACACGGTTCCTCGCACTTCCTAATCTTGATAGCAAAGGTACGACAATGACTATTTCCCTAGTCAAACGTATAACCCTATACTTAAGTGCATGTGGTTTAACACGATGACCGCAATAGGTTTTATGAAGACACTATACTTAGACAATCGGATCACTAGCGTGTTCGATTTAGCCTAGATCTCTAAGGTATTTTATTGGTCCCAAAAGGGGGAATCAGTTGGTATGATCAATTGCCACTTGTGTGGTCTTAATGCATAAAGGCAGATGCTTACGACTCACTGGCAAAAGAGTCAGGGTTTAAATTTAAATTTAACCCTAATTAATCAAGCAATAACAAAGGGAATAAAATAACAATGAAAAGCAATGAAACTAAAATTAATAAATCTCACAAATCTATAGATAAGAACAGTCAAACCTCCCTCACAGTCTTGCTTAGGCCATGAGATTAGTGTCTCATGGTATGAACAACACAAAATAAAAAAGAATAAAAGTTGAGAGAGAGTCGAAGAGTGAGTACCTGTCGAGAGAAAGTTCTCTAATAAAACCCTAAGTCTTAATTATAAAAACCACTTAATTTTGCTATCTGGAAGATAGAGAATGTGATTTTTGTGGGATGCATAATGACACGTGCACCAAGGACAATCTGGTAGCTGTAGGGAGTTTGTTGCAGGTTTCTGACACGTGTCAGCTTCAGATTGGTTGTAATTGTAGTCTTGGGTGACGTGGCAGGAGACAATTGCGCATAAGACTGCTGAGGACGTGCTGTGACGAGTGAGGCGTCGACACGTGGTGCGTGGCAGGTGGGCAAGAGAAGCGCAGAGAGGCTCGAGCGAAAAAGTGGGAGAGAGCACCAACGTGCATCAGAAGGCACATCTAAAAGCTGCTATGAATGAAGGAACCTCGCACAGAAGAACTGCAAATTTCTGAGAGTGCATGGTAGCACGCATTCTGAAGCAAGGTCGAACCGTTCACTTCTCATTTGACCGATTTGATGTGTGGATCTTGATGCATTATAGAAAGCTGTGGTGCTACTGTGCCTTAAGTGTGTTTCTTCCTGCATCATTTTGGTTGCTCCTCTCTTTTCATCAACTTGTCGTACGTGTCTCGAGGCTGATCATCTAGTAGTTGTTCACACTGCATACAAATACTCTATTTTGCTTATTTTCTAGCCTCGAATTCAACCGTGCACTTCGATAACTCTGAAAATAACAAATAAGAACAATTAGGCAAATATATTGGAGACTTAACAATAAAAATATATAAATAACCTATATATAATTACCTAATTAACGACTTATTAAATACCTCAGACTTAAGACTTTGCACGTCCTGAGCAAATGCGTAAATGACAAAACACAATTAAACTAGACTCCTAATATAATCATGCACCAATTAAACTAATCATATACCCGATTCAAAATTCATGGAGTTCTTTTAGTTTACATAGTCACCAAGTTAACAAGTCACTCAAGAGATTTCAGAGTTATGATATGTCAAGAACCGCAACTCAAACACAATCAAGATCATACTTTAAAAACATAGAGTCGGTCAAGATAAAGGTCATCAACTACTCACGAGTTTTCTTGGTCTATACATTCAAGCACACAAGTTTACTATCTTTGTAAAAACAACGCATCAACGTTGAGAAAGTATTATAGGCGAGAAACGCAATCACACTCTCTACTATTATAGACTCAGCACCAATGGGAATCAATAGGACTTTAAATAGGATGTAACATGGCTAGGATATGGTACCAAGGAAATGATATAAAAGGCAATTCAAAACATTAGAAAACTAAAACTTAGACTATCAAAAGATTATATGAGAACATGAAAGTGGCCAAACTACACTTAAATTCAGTTTTTCTTTTAGTACGTGCAGTCCTCACCTTTTTCCAACCACCCGGCTCCATGCTCCATTTCCTATGGATGTCGTTTTAGGTGGGACTCTCTAATCATGACTTTCCCCTTTATTTTTAGTGTATAAACAATTTCTTTTCTTTTCTAATTTTTTTCCTCATGTCTCTTTTTAAAGATTTCAAGTCTAAGACTAGTTTCCAACTATGTAACATAGGGGTGGGACCGCAGTCTGGTGGTGAAAACCATCAAACCACGACCAAACAGAGGGTTCGCAGTTTGACCACTTTGCAAACCGCGACCAAACCTCGAACCATTAAAATCGCACCCAAACCGCCCGCGGTTTGCGCGGTTTGGTCGGTTTGGTTTCGTGATTTTCTTGCAATACATTTTCAAAAACAAAAAAATAACAAATAACAGTCATACATATTAAAAATGCATGAAATCAAGATTATGAGACTAATTAAAAGTGAGAAAAATCAAGAGATATGTGAACGATAATGTGTTGGTTCATGTAATGCAACCAATAATGGTCACCTAATATTGAAGAAAACATTGTAATTCATCACCAACTTTTTTAAAAAATAAATCATCACCAATTGGCTTAAGATGATTCATATATGAATCATTATAATCAAAAAGAGTAGTCTTTGCACTTAACCACATTCACAAACTCAAAATAGTTTGTAATTGCAAAACATATGATTCACTTAATTAGTTAGACTAATCAAAACACATCAAAATGATTAGGGTTGTTATTACATTAAAAAAAAACTTCCTTTCTTTATAGAAACTAAAAAAAAGTGAATATGAATAGTAGCCAAATACTTTTGAATATACTTTTAAAAAATCTTAAACAAAATAATCTTGCCAGAGAAAATCTTGTGGGGATTGGTGGGAGGCAGCGTGGGAGGCGACCACTATTGATAGGAGGTAGTGGTGGGAGTCGCATCAGAGAGAGTCGTGACTGGTTTAAGGCGAAGGAAGTAGTGGAAAGCACATTTGTAGGAAGCGGGACCGGTGGAAGGGGTAGCTGTGGGAGGCACGAATGGGATAAGCGATGGTGGGAGATGCAGCGGTGGAGGCGTTTACTGTTGGCGCGGTGAGAGGCGGCGATGACTGGTGGGAGGTGACAGTGATAGGTAGCGATGGGAGCCGGGGGGGGAGATGGGTGGGAAAAAGAGTAGGAGACATGGTGGGAGACGGTGGGAGGTTGAGAGAGGGACGGCTAGAGTAAAAGTTTTGGTTTTCAAGTTTTAAGGTTTTGAGTTGTAAATTTAAGGAATTGACAATATTACCCTCGGTTTGGTGAACCGCGATTTTTTCAAAATGAAAACCGCCACCAAACTGCGATTCCGCTGTTTTCAAGTTTTTCAAACCACCCTCAAACCGCGAGTTCAGACCATGTGGTTAAGATGATTTAGGCAGTTTTGCAGAGACCGTTGCCTACCCATAATGTAAAAGAATATATTAGGCTATGTCTATGGGTTTAACATTAGATATGAAAGAAATAAAGGTAAAGTTGGCTCAAAATAGGTTAACTAGGGAAATTCTTTTGGGTAAGCTTAAGGCTAAAGGTTTTCATTAAAAAATGGTCTAAATCATTTTTTTTAAAGTGTTTGTCATAGGAATTCCGCATCAAATGGGTTACATCCTCGTTCTAGCACCCTATGAATCTGACTTGTACAGTTCTGATCATCTGCCCATTTTGGTATCTAGCACACGGCTTAACCATCATACTAAGTCCCTAATATGAAACTATAAAAATGTCGAACTACGGGCTAAAGTGAGTGTTTCTCCTAATTTTTCCTAAGTTTCAAGTCAAAAAGGCAACCATAGTTTACTCATCCACAACCAAATGCATGAAACAAAGTTTTGAGTGACTCAAAACAATAATAAAAATGAAAACTATACTAAATACATACATGAAAGTGTATCAACTCCTAATGAAATGAGACAGAGAAGTATGAAAGGAAAAGCAATGGAAGAAATGAGAGAATAAGTGTTACTAAACACCACCATTACCATCCTTCAACGTCATATACCCGCACATAATTGAAAATTTTAAACGATCTCGCATGCGGTCTTTCGCAAAGAAATCTATCCAACTCAATCCACAAATCCTAAAGTACCCCCAAACTTATTCCGAACCTTGTCCTCAAGGTTCAAAACAAGTCAATGAATCCATGCAACAAAAAGAAAAAAATGGTGAAAAGAACATGGATAAATAAATAAGAAGATGATATACATGCATGCAATTTTTTTTAAACACAATAAAAGTCTCCTAAAACTAGTGAATGAACAAAGTCTCTCATGTCTAGAAGACTAAGGAAACCATGGAAGAAAGAATCATAACAAGAGCAAAAACTAATAAGCATATGAGTTAACTTAAATAATTCTTACCAAGTTTTGTGAGCCTGAAGCCTTTCGACTAAGGGTGAAATCAACAAGATGATGGAATAAAGTCTAAGGTTTTTGGTCTACTTAAAGACCCGCCACTAATGCGGCGACTTAAGTTCGATTATGTCCCAACCAAGTCTCAAAACACTTAAAATCATGGTAATATGTTAATTCCTTAAAAGAAATGCTCAAATCATGCTAGAAAAATATAATCTAAAATCAAACCTAACAATACTCAGGAGGTGCTCTAGTGCCTTTGGTGCAAATCAAACATTCATAACACTTGCAAAAGTCCAAGAAACCAATTTAGGGTTTTATTGAAAATAAAAAATTAAGAACTAAACTAAAACTAAAATAAATGCGAGAAGTAAAGGAATAAAGTTGGGCTACCTCCCAATAAACGTCTCTCCTTTCGAGATATCAACAACAAATGGTGCATTTATAGCTTCGGGCAATGAAACATGTACGCCCTCTTTCACATTTGGGAGCTCATTCGGGACCTCTAACACAAAAGATTCTATTGCATCATGATCATCCAACACAAAGGTGTCGGCGGAGTAGAAAATCTGCGAACGCTCCTTTATTTCCACCCTTTGTAAGGTTTAACATATATGCATTGGAGGGTGGGTGGTTTCACCAACACCAGAGGTTGCTCTTCCTTGCTCTCTTTCTGTGGCTCCTCTGTTTTTTTTAAATGACTTCAATTTTTATCTCATTTTCCTCCTCTTCATCTCGTGTAATGATAATTTATGGCTCAGTTTGAAAGACTTCAAGTCATTCCACTATTTCGCTCCAATAGTCCTCCACATGTATATCTTCATACACCTCAACACTTTTTAGTGCATCAACACTCACATTCTCCTCTGGGTAAAAAATTGGATGTGTACTACACAACTCTTTCTCGTCAATCATATTATGAAGTGTAGTATTCACTTGAATAATTTGAGTTTCTAAATTTTGCAACCTCGAATTCACATGCTGAAATTGTTGAAACTTTTCATGTAGGCGTTCTTGACCACTTATTAATTGCTTTCTCATATCTTCCAATGAGTTGCTTTGTTGAAATTGTTGGTGTTCTTTATGACACTGTTGATGAACTTGTTTAAAAGGTAGTTCTTGGCTAAAGATCTAGTCATTTGTCATGTCTTGTATAGACCCCTCTTCATGTTGTGGAATCAGTGGACTTGGCATGAGCTCAAAGAAGTCGAGTTGTGGCGATGCATAGCTAGAATAGTGATGCTTCTCATACTTTTGATAGTAAGGACAATCATATGTGGAATGAGAATAATCTTCATAAATTTCACAAACCTCAACCTGTTGTACAAAAGAATGCATGTTAGAAAATTGATGTTCATTATGTGACATATTTATCTCATTCACATTGTAATAATGTGAGTCTTGGAATCGACCATAATTATGGAAGTAGTTGGCCATTGCAAAGTGTTGGGTTTTGGGGTTCATACGCAGCGGAGATTACAAAACAATTTTGACAAAAACCCCAACAGGATCCAAATCTAATTCCATTAAAAACGTTTAAACCATGAAAAACTTAATCATACCTCAATCACAATATACCTTTCAGAAGGTTGATCGATCTCTAAGGCGCCGCTAACGACGAACGCCTCTCTATCGCAGTCACACACGAACAGCGGCGAGATTTGAAGTGCTAGCTTCGAGAGAATACCAAACCTTTTTGTTTCTCTCCAAAACGATCCAGAGCATACCAAAAACCCTAAGTCGTTTCTAAAACGAAAATAGATTCGGCCTTTTTTTTCTTTCGTACCTGTGTTCTAACTTAAAGCGTCTATTTATACAACCCTTGTATATAGACAGTTAAGTAAATTACACATATACCCTTACTTAAAGAAGTATAAGTGTAATACACCACAAGGACGTTTCCGTCATGAATTTTATCATATAAAATTCTTTTTTTGAACCATCTTAAAATCTCGCAAAACCATTCTTAGTGTGCGACCCAATAGGCTCGTACAACGTTGACAGTGTACCAAAACACATTTTGGTATACAAGTCATAAGCAGTCTCTAGCAAGACATTATGACTATCCAAGTTGTACGAATATCAAATCGATACAACCTAATCAATAGTGTATATAACATCCTTTTGTCACACGATATCCTTTTGATCAAACATAAGGCATGGAATTGTCATCCAACATGTTCAATCGTACTAGTCTCGATCTTTAGGTAGACTGAAAACATCCAAGTGACATTGATCAATATCAATTCACTTAGACTAGGCCTTTTAACAAATCCTAACACATCGAGGATCCACTAGATATCTCTCTTTATATGTGAGGGACAAATTCTATTTCGATTACACAACTTCATCACATTGCTCACACAAGAACCAATCACAACCTTTATAATCGTCCTAGGTTAAAGACAACGTTTGATTGTGTCAAATTACTTGTGTTCCTAATGTTGAAGTCTCTGCAATCTCAAGTCGAGGACTGAAATATATACCTATCATGAGAAACAACTGACTTAATCCATGTGATGTTCTCATAGCGGGTCGGTCCAAAGATACTTTGTTCCCTAACAAGTACTCGTGATCTTGATTCGTATCCCTATACGTATAATCATCATATGATCATCAATCAAGACTCACACTAGTCTTAATTCATTATAGTTCCCAGTATAATGATCGACTAGGGACATTTAGGATATTTATGTAAATACCCATGGATCTTATTATAATGTAAACATGCAAATTAATTATAATAATCAGCAAATGAAATCTTCTATTTTATTAACTAAAAGTATTCATAAAGACAGTTCATGGATTGACCTATGGCACATGCCCCATCATCTCCCAGTTGCACTAGGGCGAATCATACATGCATCTAATGCCTAATGATCTAACATGACCATCATGTTTTGCTTGTGGAAGAGCTTTTGTCAATGGATCCGCAACGTTGTCTTCAGTAGGTACTCTGCAAATCTTTACGTCTCCCCTCTCAATAATTTCTCTGATGAGATGAAAACACCTGAGTATATGTTTGGATCAGTGGTGTGATCTAGGTTCCTTGGCCTGTGCTATTGCCCCGTTATTGTCACAATACAAACAAACAGGGTTAGCAATACTTGGAACCACACCTAGTTCAAAAATGAACTTTTTGATCCAAACTGCCTCCTTTGTTGCATCGGACGCTGCAATATACTCAGCTTCTGTTGTAGAATCTGCCACAGTATCTTGCTTCGAACTTTTCTAGCTTACTGCACCCCCATTCAAAGTAAACACATATCCAGACTGCGATCTAAAATCATCTATATCAGTTTGAAAACTTGCATCTGTGTAACCATTTACAACTAGATCATTTTCAAAACCTCCATATACCAAGAACATTTCCTTAGTCCTTCTTAAGTACTTAAGGATGTTCTTTACTGCTATCCAGTGACTCTCACCAGGATCTGACTGATATCTGCTTGTAGTGCTCAAAGCATATGATACATCAGGTCGATAGCATAGCATGTCATACATGATAGATCCAATAGCCGATGCATATGGAATCTTATTCATACGGTCTCGCTCATCATTTGTCCTAGGACATTGATTCTTGCTGAGACTTATGCCATGAGACATTGGCAACAATCCACTTTTAGAGTCTTGCAAACTGAACCTATTCAGCACCTTGTCTATGTAAGCACTCTGACTTAGACCGATTAGCCTCTTAGATCTATCCCTATAGATCCTTATCCCTAGGATATAGGCTGCATCTCCTAAGTCTTTCATTGAGAAACACTTCCCTAACCAAGACTTGACATTATGCAATGTTGGGATGTCATTTCCAATGAGTAATATATCATCGACATACAGTACCAAAAACAACTACTCTCCCACTGACCTTCTTGTATACACAAGGCTCATCTTCGTTCTTAATGAAACCAAAATCTTTGATTGCTTCATCAAAACGAAGATTCCAACTCCGACAAGCTTGCTTTAATCCATAAATGGATCTTTGAAGCTTGCATACCTTCATAGAATTCTCAAGATGTACAAAACCTTCAGGTTGTGTCATATACACGTCCTCAAGCAGCTTTCCATTAAGAAATGTTGTTTTTACATCCATTTGTCATATTTCATAGTCATAATATGCAACAATGACAATTAAAATTCTTATGGATTTAAGCATGGCTACTGGCGAAAAAGTTTCATCATAATCAACACCTTGAGTCTGCCTGAAACCTTTTGCTACAAGTCTTGCTTTAAAAGTATGCACATTGCCATCCATGTCAGTTTTCTTCTTGAAAACCCATTTACATCCAATGGTCTTACCACCTTCGGGTAAATCAACCAAGTTCCAAACTTGGTTATCATACATGGATTGCATCTCGGAATTCATGGCACTTAGCCATTTATTTGAGTCTGGTCCAGACATAGCATCCTGATAAGTGGTGGGCTCATTTTGATCCATAAGCAACACATCACGACTATCAGTAATGAGAAATCTGAATCTCTTTGGCTCATGTCTTACCCTACCAGATTTATGTGGGCCTTGTGTCACTTGCGGAGGTTCAACTGGTTCAGAACGTTGTTGAACTTCCAGTAGCGGTTCAGTGTTTATCTGCGATTCTTGAACTTCTTCAAGATTTATTTCTCTCCCACTAGTGTCTTTTAAAATAAACTGTTTTTCCATAAATGCACCATACCGAGCAACAAACACTTTATTCTCAGCGAGATTATAAAAGTAATATCATTTTGTTTCCTTATGATACCCCACAAATAAACACTTATCAGATTTATGTGCTATTTTTTCTGAGACTTGTCGCTTTACGTAAGCCTCACAACCCCAAATCTTAAGAAAAGACAAACTAGGTCTCTTCTCGTACCATATCTCATATGGTGTTTTATCAACCGCTTTAGAAGGAACTCGATTTATAGTGAAAGCTGCAGTTTGTAATGCATAACCCCAAAAGGATAATGGAAGATCTGCATGACTCATCATAGATCGCGCCATATCTAATAAGGTTCGATTTCTCCTTTCAGAAACTCTATTCCATTGTGGAGTTGCTGGTGGAGTCAATTGGGAGACAATCCCACAATTTCTAAGATGATCATCAAATTTTTGGCTTAAATACTCACCACCTCGATCTGATCGAAGTGTTTTGATAGTTTTACCAAGTTGATTATGCACTTCATTTTGAAACGTTCGAAACATCTCAAATGATTCAGTTTTATGTTTCATAAGATATACATAACCATATCTCTTTGAAATCATCGAGAAATGTAATGAAGTACGATAACCTCCTCTAGCCATTGTGTTTATAGGACCGCATACATCGGTATGTATTAGACCCAATAAATCACTTGCCCTTTCACCGTGTCCAAAAAGGGACTTTTAGTCATCTTGCATAAGAACAAGATACGCACGTTTCATATGTTTCTAAATCAAATGAATCTAGAAGTCCATCTTTGTGGAGCTTCGTTATGTGTTTCTCATTTATGTGTCCGAGACGACAATGCCAAAGATAGGTTTGATTCAAATCATTTGACTTGAATCTCTTTGTATTTATGTTAAAGACTGGAGTATCGAGTGGACTTTTTCATGCTTAGAATATAAAGACCATCATACAAATCAAGCATTTGCATAAAATATGTCTTTACGAGAAATGGAACATCTATTATTTGCAATAAATAAAATCAAAACCATCCATATCCAAACATGAAACAAAATGATGTTTCGCTCAAGCGCAGCACAAAATAACAATTATTTAAAGTTAAAATAAGTCCACTAGATAAAACTAAGTCATATGATCCAACAAACCTGGGCAAAAGAACTCTTGCTCCATTCCCATGCGGAGGATGACTTCTCCTTTCTTCAACTTTCTACTTCTCACAGTCCCCGCACATTTATACAAATGTGAGATCCACATCCGGTATCTAATACCCAGAATCACTAGTAGATAAATTAATTTCAATAACGTAAATACATGTAGTGGTAGTCGCACTACCCCTTTTCTTACTTAGATCTTCCAGATAGAGTTTGCAATTTCGAACCAATGTCGGGTGCATGACGAAATGACAATTTCCTTCTTTTTCTTTTGGGTGTTTTGAAGCAGAACAGTCGGGGCTTGACTTGTTCCACAAGGCTTTGACGGCAGTGCAAAGCAGCAATTTTGACAACTTTAGCCTTGCCTTTGCCTTTCTTCTTCATTCCCTTTCCCTTTTGGACCATCAACACATTACTAGAGGTTTCTTGATATTTTGTTCAGCGAGCTTTGAGCATCAAATGCAACTCTGAAATTGATTTCTCCATATTATTCATATTGTAGTTCATCACAAATTGTGAGTAACTTTCCGGTAATGAATTTAGGATCAAATCCGTAGCCAACTCTTGGCTTATGGGAAATTCGAGTCTATCAAGCTGGTCAACATAGCCCTTCATCTTCAGAACATGAGGACTAACTGACGCACCCTCAGTCATCTTGCAAGAATGTAGGTTTTTGACTGTCTCGAACCTTTCTTGCCTAGCTTGCTGGTTGGAACATTTCCTTCAGCGTTATAGCCATGTCGTAGGCTTCCATTAGTTCCATGTCCTTCGAAGTTCAGGAACCATAGTTGCCAGCATAATACATGCAACATCAGTAGAATTGTTGATATGCTTATTATGCGCATCCTTCACAAACTTTCGTAGCATTGGCAGGTGGGTCCTCGGGGATTGGAGCATCCAGGGACATACAACTTGCGTTCATGCTTGAGAACGATTCTCAAGTTTCGAACCGATCAAGAAAGTTAGTCCCGTATAGCTTATCCTTCTCAAGGATGGATCGCAGTGACAGAGGATTATTGTTACTTGAAGAGGCCATTGATCTACAATAAAGATTATGCAAAGTTTATTTTAGCATCGAGGAATAGACTCCCACTAAATTAACAACCCTCCTAAAACACACTGTTTATTTAGGGGACTAAAATCCATATTTCACATAATTCTATGACAGCTATGGCATGAAACACAGAACTAGATTATTTAGGTAGGTAACAATTACCAATTACATCTTATGTAATTTTTAGATCCTTTTATGAGATATGGGACATCTTATGTCTTAGCATGTTTTTATCTCATCATTTGCCTAAAGCTCAAAACTATTTTGATGGCTTTATTAAGTCGGACCATTTTAAACATTTAGGTAACTCTTACCCAACTTGTCTCACCAAGATAACACAATACACCCAATATGGCTTGGCGTATTAGTGTGATCGAGGCCTTGACAAGTGTTTAAAATGGATGGCGTGAGACTTAAAATTTAATAGAGGGATTTTATTCAGTCTTAGTGATTTTATGTAAACAATGAAATATCATATATTTTATTGATTTCTTAAATCACTAAACAATTTGGAGATTTTTTATACTGTTCACTAATAAAAGAATTTATGTGCGCTAGGATTAGTTAGACGGCGGTCCCGCTGTTCACTTAATTTATCCAAAATTAAGTCAATTAAAACATTTTTAATTAACCCGGGCCCACATCTAACTAATCATCTTATCCTAATCCAATTAGGACTTTAGATATTTGAATCCTAGCATATCACCAATAACAAACTTCTCCATATTTATCTCCTATCCAATAGGGATAACGAAACCGATTTTGCTTATATCTCATAATCTAATTTGTTATCTATCTTTATCAAATAGAAACTTCATAACAAAATAGATATAACAAGATAAATAAATAATTTCGAAAATTAATTATTTATTTTGGATTTAAGATATTTGAATCCTAGTATATCACCAATAACAAGATTCTTGATATTTATCTCCTATTCTAATTTGTTATCTAACTTATCAAATAGAAACTTCATAACAAAATAGATATAACAAGATAAATAAATAATTTCAAAAATTAATTATTTATAAATAAATAATTTCGAAAATTAATTATTTGCAATTTCGGTCTTCATCCAAATAATCACAAACATGTAATTGAATCATGAACTACTATCCCAATCGAACCTAATGGTGTCATGGATCATAGAACACGAAACTCAATTCATTAAAATTATTCAAATTAACCTAACATGGTTACTAGCATGTACGAAACTAATTTCAATTAAATCACGAATATATGTATCATATACACAAAACATGATAATAAATCTCACAGAAAACTTATGTATATCACATATACATCAACTATTAACATGCTTTCAATCATATATCATGTATATATTAGAAGAAAACATGCAATGAGTTTAATGGAATCAAACTCGAAGGCCCCGATACCACTGTTGGGTTTTGGGGTTCATACGCAGCGGAGATTACAAAACAGTTTTGACAAAAACCCCAACAGATCCGAATCTAATTCCATTAAAAACGTTTAAACCATGAAAAACTTAATCATACCTCAATCGCAATATACCTTTCGTAAGGTTGATCGATCTCTAAGGCGCGCTAACGACGAACGCCTCTCTATCGCAGTCCACACACGAACGGCGCCGAGAGATTTGAAGTACTAGCTTCGAGAGAATACCAAACCTTTTTGTTTCTCTCCAAAACGATCCAGAGCATACCAAAAACCCTAAGTCGTTTCTAAAACGAAAATAGAGTTTCGACCTTTTTTCTTTCGTACTGTGTTGTAACTTAAAGCGTCTATTTATACAACCTCTTGTATATAGACGGTTAAGTAAATTACACATATACCCTTACTTAAAGAAGTATAAGTGTAATACACCACAAGGACGTTTCCGTCATGAATTTTATCATATAAAATTCATTTTTCTGAACCATCTTAAAATCTCGCAAAACCATTCTTAGTGTGCGACCCAATAGGCTCATACAACGTTGGCGTGTACCAAAACACATTTTGATATACAAGTCATAAGCCCGTCTTTAGCAAGACATTATGACTACCCAAGTTGTACGAATATCAAATCGATACAACCTAATCAATAGTATATATAACATCCTTTTGTCACACGATATCCTTTTGATCAAACATAAGGCATGGAATTGTCATCCAACATGTTCAATCGTACTAGTCTCGATCTCTAAGTAGATCGAAAACATCCAAGTGACATTGATCAATATCAATTCACTTAGACTAGGCCTTTTAACAAATAACACATCGAGGATCCACTAGATATCTCTCTTTATATGAGAGGGACAAATTCTATCTCGATTACACAACTTCATCACATTGCTCACACAAGAACCAATCACAACCTTTATAATCGTCCTTAAAGACAACATTTGATTGTGTCAAATTAATGTGTTCCTAATGTTGAAGTCTCTGCAATCTCAAGTCGAGGACCGAAAAAATATACCTATCATGAGAAACAACTATGACTTAATCCATGTGATGTTCTCATAGCGGGTGGCCCAAGACTTTGTTCCATAACAAGTACTCGTGATCTTGATTCGTATCCCTATACGTATAATCATCATATGATCATCAATCAAGACTCACACTAGTCTTAATTCATTATAGTTCCCAGTATAATGATCGACTAGGGACATTTAGGATATTTATGTAAATACCCATGGATCTTATTATAATGTAAACATGCAAATTAATTATAATAAACAGCAAATGAAATCCTTTATTTTATTAACTAAAAGTATTCATAAAGACAGTTAATGGATTGACCTAGGGCACATGCCCCATCACAAAGTTACCTGCATACATGTTAAGAACAAGGGACTAGATAAAAAAATATAAAATATAAAATAAAAGAAAACCAAAGAAAGAAAAAAATCCAATCCTCGGCAACGGCGCAAAAAATTAGCGCGTCGAACGCGTCAATGAAATATAATTCATAAACCAACTATTTTGTAGATAGCGGTAAAGGGTTAATCCCAAAGAGATTGGTATTCTTTTCAAGGTTCTTAAAGAAATAGAAAAACGAGGGTTTTGAGAGAATTAACCAATTAACTAATATAAATAGCAATAAAATAAATAAAGCAATGGAAATTGTTTTGAAATCAATTAATGAAAAATACATAGGTCAAGACATACATGTTCGGCTCAATAAAAGATTGGATTTGGTCATCAATCTATGTAAAGTATGCAAATGAAAAGTATCGTATTGTAGCTATAGACCCGGTAACGCACACGGTTTCTCGTACTTCCTAATCTCGATAGTCAAGGTACTACAATGACTATTTCCCTAGCCAAACATATAACCCTATACTCAAGTGCATTGGGTTCAACACGATGACCGCAATTGATTTCGCGAAGGCACTACACCTAGATAACCGGATCACTTGTGCGTCTGATTTAGCCCAAATCCCTAAGGTATTTGACCGATCCCAAAAGGGGTGAATCAATTGGAATGGTCAATTGCCACTTGTGTGGTCTTATTGCATAAGGACGGATGCTTATGACTCACTGGCAAAAGAATGAGAGTTTAAATCTAAATTTAACCCAATTATCAATCAATAACAAAGGGAATAAAATAACAAGGAAAAGCAATGAAATTAAAATAAATAAATCTCACAAATCTATAGATACGAACGGCTAAACCTCTCTCACAGTCTTGCCTAAGCCATGACATTAGTGTCTCATGGTATGAATAACACAAAATAAAAAAGAATTGAAGTAGAGAGAGTCGAAGAGTGAGTAGCCGTCGAGATAGATTTCTCTAATAAAACCCTAAGTCCTAATTATAAAAACCACTTAATTTTGCTCTCTAGAAGAAAGAGGATGTAATTTTCATAGGGTATAGAATGACACATGTGCGGAGGACAATATGGTGGTTGTTGGGAGTTTGTTGCAGGTCTCTAACACATGTCAGCTTTAGATTGGCTATAATTGTAGGCTTGGCTGACGTAGCATGAGATGATTTGGCAGAAGACTGCTAAGGACGTGTTGTGATAAGTGAGGTGTAGCAACCCAAATTAATTAAACTAAGAGTAACTTGAATCTTGGGGATAACGATTGTAATTTGGGCGTTACACGGACAACTCGGTTGACTCAGACACGATAACCGAGGAAATATGTTGTTTATGGATGATGGTTGCTTAATTAGTTGTGATGTTTAAACACAATATTTTATTGTAACATCGCATGTGTCTATGTTGCTATCGGACGAGTTGGTGTGACGGTCACGTCGTAAGGCGTGTTAACGCCGGTATTGGGTAGGCGAACTACGGGTACACTAGGAAACTCTATTAATTCTCGCTAAGATGACTAATTGATCAAATAAAATGGGTAATGTAACCATAGGCTAATTTGATTAAATTAGAACAATAGGCTATGACGTACCTTGAAATGCGTGCTAAGACGCGGGGCATTGGGTGTCGGGTAGTCGAAGGTTAGTGGAATCATAAATTTGTTAATTTTGGTAGATAAAAACATTAACCATATGTATCATAATGGGCCTAAAGTAATTTAATTAGATCAAATAAGGAAGGACTACATTTTGGTTAGTTAATTGGAAACCATGAGATTGTCCTAGAGATACGTATTGACACATCTAGGAATCATGTGAGTAACAATTGGTGTCATTTGGAGATAGTAAGTGGGAAATATGTCAAGGTGTGGTCCATGAGATGAATCTCAGGATACGTAAATATATAGAGATCAATGGCTAGCAATCCATTACATCTTAATATATATAGGATGATTGATCTAAACATGCAAACAAAAACATTCATTTAGAAATTTTGTTGGAGAAGAAGAAAGCTTGTTGTAAGAGAAGGAATCCACAAATATTGGTGGAGAATTGATCAAGCTAGAGTGGTACATCAACTAGGTACATCACTACACTAGCAACTTAGTTAAAATTTGATGTTTTAGTGTAAAATTGATGTTTGAGGATTATGTCACTGATGTTGATGAATTCTTGATGAATTACAACTATAATCATGGTTTCAAATGGGAGTTTACAACTGGTTTTAAAGAAATTGAGGCTGTGATCAATTTGGGAAAAACTAGTGAATGTGTAGATTCAATGATTTTGAGATAGTTGGTGTTGTTTAATCAATTTAAATGATGTTTTCGAGTCACTATGTAATGGAGAATGGTTTAGTCGAGCTTAGTTAGCTAGTTGGAGAGTTGGTGACAGAATTCTCGAGTTGAGAATTCTGTCACAGAACGCAGTTAGCACGCTAACTAGGCTGGTTAGCATGCTAACCAGTCTGGACCTTCAACTATTTTTCAAAACGAAAAATAGTAGCACGCTAGACAGATCCCCTAGCGCACTAATGATAGAGGAAAGTTGAATTTAAGGAGTGATTTTGGTATTTTTGACTTAATAAAACACTAATCAACCTAGAATCATGCTAAACTTATAAAATTGGACTTCATTGACTTAGAGGACCGTAGCTCGGGTATCGGAGAGCTAGTCGAGTCGGATTCGGGAGTCCGATGGAAGTCGGAGTGCATTTTTGAGGTTTTTAAAGCCCACGGGAACGTCACTTGAGTATTTATTACTTTCATTATTGTTTTATTGTACCTCGTTTAGTGTATTCTTGATTCTATTCCTTTTTCACTTCAGTTATCTATATATGTGTCACTGTTTGAACGGTTGGTTGAGTGTACTCCCACCGGGTATTCCATGGTGTGTCTATGGCACTCTAGACCATAGCATGTGTATCAGGAGTCCTCGGTGGATAACGACTTGAGCTACTTTCTCGGTACATGTTTCGGTACGTCCTGGGTCTAAGTCGACCACCGAGAGGACCAGGTGATGGGCCAGTTGGGTGCGCCCACTGGTGGGATCCTGGGAGGGTATTCAAAGCATGGTATAGTCTGCCTGGAACAGGCTTACACGTTTGTGCTTTATTGGTATTTACGCATGCGATGAGACATTTACAGTTGCGTATTTACATTATGCATGTTTATTTAACAGTATTTATTGGATTTCCTTTACTTTACCATATGAATGCTCAATGAATTTCCTTGGGATTTTACTTAGTGGACTCATCATCTGTTTTGTTGTGATGGCTAAGTGCAAATCTTTCTACGAGTAAGGGTAAGGAGATTCTTGGCAACTATCTCTGAGCTTGCCCACTATTTAGCACACTACTTGTAAGTGTTTATTTTGGTGTATATATTGTGATATTTTGGGTTTATGGGAGACTGATGAGACAGGTGTACTTGTATATATTTACTTTTGTCACCTTATATATACAATGTACTCTATTTCGAGTTTTCCACAGTAGGATTAATGCTCTATATAACTTAAGATTTAATGAATATACAAGTTTATGTTTAATTTAAGACTTCCGTTGTAAAATATTGTTTATCTACTTACAACTATGTAAAATACAAACCACTAGTACGGCTAAGACTTGGATAAGCTACAAACAGTTGAACTTACATAATTTAAAGAGTTAAGAAGATAACTTAAGACTAATATGGATAATCAGTTAACTACACTGGTAATATAGTATGGACACGATTATCAAGACATGAGATAAACGAGCAGGTGTCGCATACGTGTAGCTGGGCCACCAGGCAAGGAGCACGTGCTAGAAGACACCTCGGGGCAACCTCGAGAATTTGGGACCGCCACATGAGGCGTCAACACGTGGTACATGGCAGGTAGGTAAGAGAAGCGCAGAGAGGCTCGAGCGAAAACATAGGAGAGAGCACCAACGCGCATCACAAGGTACATCCAAAAGCTGCTGTGAATGAAGCAAACTCACATAAAAAAAACGCAAAATTCTGGGAGTGCATGTTCGCACACAACCCGAGGCAAGGTCGAACCATTCAATTCTCATTTGACCGATTTGATGTGTGGATCTCGAGGCATAATCGAAGGTTGTGGTGTTGTTGTGCCTTAAGTGTGTCCCTTCCTACATCATTTTGGTTGCTCATCTCTTTTCATCAACTTGTAGTGCGTGTCTCAGGGCTGATCCTCTGGTATTTATTCACACTGCATACAAATACTCTATTTTGCGTATTTTCTTGCCACGGATTCAAACGCGCACTCCGATAACCCTGAAAACAACAAATAAGAACAATTAGGCTAATATTTTGGAGACTTAATAATAAAAAATATATAATAACTTATATATAATTACTTAATTAACAAGTTATCACTGTCATCGCTCCACAAAAACTGAGATCACCTCCTTATTTCCCTTCCTATTGAAGCAGTCTATGAATGGAGCCAACCCAGACCTCTGAATGATTCTCTGCAGTGCCTGGGTATTGGGGTGGCGAGACTGCAAATCCCACTCAACTATTTGAGCCCCGTGGTTTATGCACTTAAGCAACGGTCGATGCTGCAATGAAAAAAAATCATTCATAAATACATTATCGTATATGAATAGCGAGAATAATAATTTGATCGAAAAAACAAATGACGGAACATGATCCTTAAAACTCTTCAATAGAGAGCGGTCAATAGGACCGCTAGGAAATGGAGCTGATGGGTCATGTTCATGCTCCACAGTATTCCGATCGGCACCACCACTCCGACCAGCACCACCACTTGCTTGTCGTTGGGATGTGGGGTTTTTTCTAATTCTGCCATGCTAGTATTCCTACTCCCCACGGGGACATAAGATGCCTCGTCCTCGACTTCATCTCTTGAAGATCAGTGTCCACGTACACCCTAAATCTGAGTAACATGTTGTTTCTCCTTCCGATAAGATGCAGTTTGTGCCCTCCTCTTGCCACGGTCAGCGAGAGCAGATGGACTAGCAGACGCTGCCACATCGGACATACGTTGTGCCCTTGTCAGATCACCATCGACTTTCTGCTTGGAAACAACAGATTTCCCTTAAACTATATTTGATAAGAAAAGAAATTGTAAGTACATTTGATTGAAATTCAAAAAAAAAAACTTAAAAAATCATAATATACAATGTCTTGGTCACAAATAATTGATACATAAAGTTAAGTCTCGGTAACACATAATCAATACATAGGGTTAAGTCTCGGTATAACTTAACCGAGACATATTTAAAGGTCTCAGCGTGTACTCTCTAAGAGCATACCAACATACAATAAATTATGAAGTCTCAGTAGTATTGCATCGAGACCACATAATGTATTCTTAGTATCAACTAACAGAGACCAAATTAAAGGTGTCGTTCTCATTCATCCAAGACATGCTCATTAGTCTAAAAAATACATTGCCGAGACTAATGATCATGTAGCGACCCGATGTTGCCGAGGAATGCAGGTTTCCAATAAAACCTATTTATTGACACATTTTCATGGCAGACAACAAAGAAAACGAATCAAATGAACATAAAATTGAACGAAAACACAAACATACCTCAGTTTGCCTCTCGATATTACACCAACCCTAAATCCAATCTCGTCCCACAAACCCTAGACCGTCGAACACTTCCACTGGCCAAATAAACACTCACAGAACTTGACAAATGCACAAATCACACAAATTAGTGGGAGAAAACAAGAGAAAATGGGAAGATTCGGTCGTTAACACCTCCAAATCACGATAAAAATGATAGCTAAAAAACGTAAATGAGGTTTCAAACCTCTTTTAATTGAAATTGATGGGGCGCTCAACGGTTAGGTTTTAAGAGCATTTTCGTCCAATTTGAGGGTGCCCTGAAAAATTCGATGGGTGCCTTTGTAAATGGGTTGCCCTAAGTAATGAATAGGGTGCACATAACGCGACCGGTCTCCGCAAAACCACCCAAACTGTCTAAACCGTCTGGTCTGATTTGATTCCTTAAATCTGTAGTTTGGAGATGGTTTAAAAATCTTGAAAACTGCAATTTCGTGGTTTGGTGGTGGTTTTCATTTCTAGATTATAACATATCAGCAAATCAATGGACATTATAGGAATTTCTATAATTTTGCACCCCAAAAACCCTAACTTTATTACCCAAACACAATTTGTCAATTCGTTTCGCCAAATCGTGCAAATCAAAGGGCATTTTAGTATATGGTCATGTATATATTTTCTATGGAATGTATGACATATTTTATATTTTATTTTTATTTTTTGAAAATGTGTTGCAGGAAAATCGCAAACCTAGACTGACCAAACCGTTCAAATTATGGTCGGCCTAGTTGCGGTTTTAATAGTTCGCGGTTTGGAGGTGGTTTGCAAAACTGTCAAACCGTGAACCTTCAATTCGGTAGCGATTTGAGAGTTTTCATCACCAAACTGCGGTCTCGATTCCCACCCTTTTTCGCTAAGAAAAGATTTTTTTTTAGCTGTAACACACACTGGTAACTTCCATGGTAGAGAATGAAAAAATTCTCAACAACTTAGAGAGATAAAGAAAAACTACGTACGAAATACATTTTTGTATGTAATCTAATAATATGTTGATGTGTTGTATAGGGAATGTGTGAGAAGTGATCGAGAACGCATAATTTTTATGTTTTGCCAAAGACAAAAAAAAAAGATGTTCTAATCAAAGACCACATTTTATAATCAATTAATGGGTTGTAGAATAATCAAAAGTAATCTTGAACATCTTAAAATAAGAAGAAAAAAAAAAGTAATATGATGAGCTCGAATCATATATAGTAACATCACACCTTCACTCAAATTTATTGAATGATGAATTGAATTATGGAAAGGGCACAAGCAACTTAAAAACCCGTAAACTATCATGTAATAGCGAATTCAACCCTAAAGTAAACAATGAGACATTGAAACCTTTTGTGGAAAATTATGTTTTTTTCTTAATATAACAATTTTATTGGGTGTTTGATACACTTTCTAACCGTATAGAAAAAAAAAAAAAAAAAATCACGCTTTCTATTTATCTCATTTATTTTCTCCTATTTCACCATGAAAATTCGAGATTTTCACTCGTGAGTGCCCAAACTCGAACTCCAAAAGTCAAGAAGTCAGGCTGCTGCACTTGTACCTTCTTCTTCTTCATATATACTTGTCTTCTTCATTGGAATTGAAAGGTACATGCGTTTACAAGTGATTTCATCGACATTAGAGCAAAGAAGCTCTAACGATTTATTAGTGTCTGTGTTGGCGTCCAATCTCGGCATAGACGCTCGCCCCTTCTTGTCTTCCTCACACCAACACAACAACAACGAAGAAGATGAAGAAGATAATTGATACGAACCATTTATTGGGGAAAATGCTTATTTCTTAGGATAGAAGCTTTTGCGTATGACTAGAGAGCAAGGGCATTAAGGATTCAGTTTTGCTCATCAAACCTAAGTGGGGCAATCTTCAATCGATTGAAGAACTTACCTTTCTCTGTCTCAATTTTGATCAGTACACAAACCGCCAAAAGACACAAAACCAATCTTATAAGGCTCAAAATCTAAGTCTCGGACGTTGGAGTTATTCAACCAGTTTAAGCAGTAATGAATCTAATGATGGAGTTGGAGAAATTATGTTTGGTGGTCTGAGTTCACACCAAGCACAACAAAAAAAAAAATGTATAAATGTTGTGGGTAGTCTCTGCGTTTTTGTGGATCTCTGTGTTTTGTGGATCTATGTGTTTGGAGATTAAGAGAGTTAAAAACTAAAGGAAAACGTTTTAAGGAATTAATTATGGCAATATGATTTGATGATTTATGAGGATCAACCAACGATCTCTGTGTTTTGGTGGTTTGTGTTTTGGTTTTGTGTGTACGCTTTGGAAGATTGATTTTGTTAATATGATTGAACAAATAAGTAAGCTCTTGTTCAGCAAAAAGTGTGATCAAAATCAAGGACACATTATTCAGTTTCGTTCATTCTCTCTTAGCCAAAAATATTGTGCTTCTCAACGTGCAATCAAAAAAAGATGAAAGTTGCATAGATTCATAGTTAAAATTCAAGGAGAGATTAAGAGTGAGAGCAAATTAGGAGCTTATAGCTCTCTCTCATGAAAGCTTTGAAGGACATATAATCTTTAGGTAAAGTTAATAGAATTGAATTCATGTATTTCTTGTTGAAGTTTTTTACTGGTTGATCGCTGTTGGTTATATATAGAAGTTAAGTTGAGCGTTGTTTGGATTAAGTTTGAGACCACCAACTGTTTGATTAAATTCTCAAGTAGCTAGAGCCTTAAATGTATTATAGAAAAAAGAAATGTGTTATATGTTTCTAATGAATATTTTCGTCACATGGGTCTAGTTTGCAGGCCAGCTTAGCCCAGAGAATATGCCAACCCTGAAGAACCGAGTTTAAGTATCAATTTCAATTATGAATATTCTTGTCTTGAAATCAAATTATATTTTTAAAATGAAAAAGGTTAAATTTTTTCTAAAAGAATTTCATTTGTTATCGAACAGTAAAAAAAATTTTAAGAAAATTTTTTCACGTACCATCAAACGATGATAAGAAAATTTTCTTAAAAAAATTCTTTGAAAAGGATTTGCTTAAGAAATTATTTTTTTTCTCATGAAAATTTTCTTTCCTATCAAACACATTAAAGTAAAAAAAAGTGGAACAAAAAACCCCTTTTGGATGTCGGGAGACTTAATCGTATTGACAAAGGCAACCACATATCAAATTGATTCAATCAAACAACAAATCGGTAGAGTTTAGCATGTCATTTGACTCATTGCTTGCTATTTAATTTTTTTCAATGTGAGTAGTCAATAATAGAAAAGGAAAACAAACAAGAAAACAAAAACAAAATCATAGATACGGACACTAGATCTTTTAGACAAAATAAAAATAGAAAAAGAAAACAAATACAAAGGGGAAAAAAATTCGTTTAGGAACATTGAACATAGGAACACTCACGGGGAAGTCAATAGAACTAGTAGATATCATGATTAGAAGGAGAGTCAATATTGTTTGCCTCCAAGATACAAAATGGATAGGAGAAAAGAGTAGAGAAATATGAAGCACAGGGTTTAAATTGTGGTACACTGGTATAGATATAAAATGCAATGGAGTAGGAATTGTGGTAGATAATGATTATAAGGATAAGGTTGTAGAGGTTAAAAGAATGGGGGATAGATTGATTCTAGTTAAATTAATTATTGGAGACGAAAAAATTAACATACTTAGCGCCTATGCACCACAAGTAGGATTAAGCGAGAGCATCAAACGCAAGTTTTGGGACGATGGATGGATTTATGCAAAATATATCATTAGATGAAAAGGTTTTTATTGGAGGAGATTTAAATGGGCATGTCGAGGCAAGTAACGATGGGTTTGGGAGAGTTCATGGAGGTTTTGGTTACGGTAATAGAAATGAAGAAGGAGAATCAATCTTAGAATTTGCTTCAGCATACGATCTTGTCTTAGCAAATACTAGTTTTAGGAAGAGGGAGTCGCATATAATTACTTTTAGTAGTGGCCATAACAAGAGTCAAATAGATTTTCTTTTAACAAGAAAAATAGATAGAAAAATATGTAGATACTGCAAAGTAATACCTGGTGAAGCACTTACTACCCAACATAAGTTAGTAGTACTTGATATTAAGCTAACACGACAACATAATATGAATAAAAGAGTTAGCGACCCTAGAATAAAGTGGTGGAACCTAAAACATAGTAAACAAGTAGAGTTTAGAGAAAAACTACTAAAGGAAAATGTTTAGAATCTTGACTTAGATGCTAATACAATGTGGCTAGAAATGAGTAGTTGCATAAGGAGAGTGGGATCAAACGTATTAGGTATATCTAAAGGCTTGGGACCACCAAAGAAGGAAACATGGTGGTGGAACGAGGATGTTCAACGAGCAATTAAGACTAAAAGAGATATGTATAGAAAAATATCTAAGTGTCAAGATGAAGATGTGTACAATCAATATAGAGAAGCTAGAAAAGAAGCTAAAAAAGTAGTTAGTCAAGCTAAAACAAGTTTCATGGAAGATCTATATACAAGGTTAGGTAATAGAGATGACGAAATATATATATATGCTAGCCAAATTAAGAGATAAAAAGAAACAAGACATAAGTCATGTACGATGTATTAAGGACAAAAACCAAAATGTTTTAACGCGCAAGGAGGATATTAATGAGAAATGGAGAAGTTACTTAGATAGTTTATTTAATGATGGTCAAGTTGATACTATCATAGATGAAAACCCACACCAAGAAAGAAATGTAAACTATACACGCAATATTAGAATTGTAGAAGTTAAAGAGGCATTGAAAAAAATGAAAATAGGGAAAGCATGTGGCCCAGATGAAATACCCATAGAGGTTTGGAAATGTTTATGAGAAATTGGATTGACTTGGTTAACAAAACTTTTCAATAAAATTTTAAAATCAAAACGGATGTCAATGGATTGGAGAAGAAGCATGCTTGTGTCAATCTTCAAAAACAAATGAGACATTCAAAGTTGCTCAAACTACCGGGGAATTAAACTTATGAGTCACACTATGAAACTTTAGGAGAGGATAATCGACAATAGGCTAAGGAGAGAAACAACAATATCAGAGAACCAATTTGGTTTCATGCCTGGGAGGTCAACTATGGAGGCGATTTTCTTCGTAAGACGATTGTTAGAAAAATATAGAGAGAAGAAGAAAAATCTTCATATGGTATTCGTAGATTTAGAAAAAGCATATGATAGGGTCCCTAGAGATGTTCTTTGGTGGGTTCTAGAAAGAAAAAGAGTGCATGCTAGATACATAGACACTATTAAGGATATGTATGATGAAGTAGTAACGAGTATAAAGACATTTGGTGAAGCTACAAAAGAATTTCTCATTACGATAGGACTACATCAAGGATAGGCTTTAAGCTCATATCTATTTACTTTAGTTATGGATGAACTAACTATACATATTCAAGAGGATATACCATGGTGTATGCTATTTACAGATGATATTGTCTTAGTGGATGAAACTAAAGATGGAGTGAATAGGAAATTAGAACTCTGGAGGAATACATTAGAATCTAAAGGTTTTAAGTTGAGTAGGACGAAGTGAGTTTAGAAACACTAGACATCGAGATGACGGAGTTGTAAAATTATGGGAAGTAGAAGTTCCTAAGGTAAACCACTTTAGATACCTATGATCAATCATACAAAATGATGGTAACATTGAGAATGATGTTACACATAAAATTCAAGCTGGATGGAAGAAATGGCGGAGTGCAACATGGGTGATTTGTGATCGAAATGTTCCTACTAAGTTAAAAGGAAAATTTTATAGGACCGCAATTAGGTCAGCTATGCACTGTGGAAGTGGATGTTGGGCGGTAAAGCAACAACAATTACATAAAATGGACGTAGCAGAAATGAAGATGATTAGGTGGATGTGTGGTAAAAATCGTAAAGATAGAATAAGAAATATAGAAATTTAAAGACAAGTAGGAGTAGCACCAATTGATAAAAAGATTAGGGAATGGCGGTTGCGGTGGTTTGGTCACCTGCAAAGACGGCCTACAAATGCCCCCACTAGAAAACTTGACTCAATAGAAACTGTAGAAATTCGACGAGGTAGGGGTAGACCAAAGTTAACATGTGATGCATTAATTAGGAGAGATTTGAATGGTTTGGAAAGCTTACCATCAATTGCACTTAATCGAGCACAATGAAAAAGTTTGATCCATGTAGCCGACCCCAGTTAATTTGAGACGGAGGCTATGTTATTGTTGTTGTTGTTGTGAGTAGTCAATAATATGTAACTACAAGTTAGTTAATCTAGCAATAAAAAAGAAGCCAAGTCCGAGTTGAAGTCCTTATTCTAAAAAAAAAAAAATCAGTGGAGTGAGCAGAGTAGAGAAGATCCGCTCAAGATTCTTAGAAATAATTTGTTTTTTTTGTTTTTATTTTTTAAAAGCCACATCAATAAATTTAACAAATGTTAAATGATTTCCATCTAAATGGGGTTTTTAGTTCTAATTTTTTTACTTTAAGGGTTTTAATGTCTCATACTTTAAAGGTTGAATCGTCTATTACCAAGTAGTTTAGGGGTTCTCTAATACCATATGTGTTATGAGAAGTGTACTGTTATTTGGACTCATGAGTCATGAGTCTAGACCCATTTTTTATTTTTTTTCGAAATCATCCTCTAAAGTTTACCTTATTATTTAAACACCCTTCTATAAATTAGGGGATTTGAGTTTTTTTTTTTTAATTTCTTATTAGATGCTCCTCTAGCGGTTGCGGTGATTTGGTCACTTGCAAAGACGGTCTACAAATGCCCCCACTAGAAAACTTGACTCAATAGAAACTATAGAAACTCGACGAGGTAGGGGTAGACCAAAATTAATATGAGATGCATTAATTATGAGGGATTTGAATGGTTTGGAAAGTTTACCATCAATTGCACTTAATCGAACGCAATGGAAAAATTTGATCCATGTAGCAGATCCTAATTAATTTGTAACTGATGCTATGATGTTGTTGTACGACTCTTCTAAAAACACAACTATTTATAAGGAATTGATGATAAAACTTCTTATGAGTCCGGACTTATAAATCCATATAGATTTATTGTTATGGAAAATAATTGCGCAGCGGCCTTGTGACAGTTGCTCATGTCTCTTGAATTGTGTCGAGATTTGTGTGCGGACATTGTGATACGTTTGGGAACCAACAGCTGTGTAACAAAAGGATGTCACCATTATCCAACCGAAGGCTTTCAATCTCGACAATGTCTCTTGCTTTATTTTCAATGAAATGTTTCAATTGAAGTTCCAATACCACCTAACCTTGCCACCAAATTAAATAGACAATCTTACAAAGCCGAACAATCTTGACCGTTCAACACTTAAAATAATTGTCTATCAGTGATTGAACGGCCGAGATTCCCAGTCGGACTTGCACTATCACCAGCGTCCTGTCATTCTACCTCCCAAACGCATGCTTAAAGTATGTGACAACCCAACCCCACTACTAATTAATACTAGTACTTGCAATTAACAATCTTGTTTGGTAAATGATGTTTAGGGACAAGGAGGATTGGCCTAATAGCTCGGGTTGCATCGACCTTAGCCGACTTGAGCCCAACCCGGCATCCAACTCGACGCCAATTGGGCAAAGACAAAAAATAAAATAAAAATAAAAAATGTTTTGAGGCAAAATAGTCATTATACACATGGAAAAGAAAGAAAAAAAGTAACAATTAAAGTTTAAGAAATGATGTCAATGTCCATCTCGAAAGCTGCTAAGGGTACCTATTTTAAACATACTTTGGGCATTAAGAGCATCTCCAATCCGACCCAGCGCCATATCTTGCTATGTTTGGCGCAAAGATATTTTTTATTATTTTTTTAACTTTTGGTAGATGTGAGGCTCACAAATCAACATAAAAATATTTGAAAAATAAAAGATTCCCTTATAAAGTGGTTAATGTAAAAGTTGATATTTTTGAGTTTGAGATGACAATAATATTTTGTGTACTTTTTGCATCAAAATGGTGCAATGCATTGGAAATGCCCTTAGTAGTCGTATACCATCGATATACCTTGAGATACGTATTTGATGTGTATCGAACGATGTTGATTGATGGGTGTCTAAAGTCGGTGTCTAAATTAGGTACTCCAAACATTTTCCTTATACTCTTATGAGATGTAAAAACATCACTTACTAAATGTCAAATTGGTGCAAAATATCCTAACTTTTTACAATTTTTGTTATTATATCATAACCGGTGGTGGAACCAGAAAATCTTGTTAGGGGGTGAACTTTAACATAGAGAACGTGTGTCGACTATAAAAGGCGGGAATGACAAAATTATATAGGGAGCGTGTGTCAATCGTAGGGGTACTATAGGGAGTTCTAGGAGTTAGGGGCGACCGCCCCTCCTGCCCCCCTTTAGATCCGTCACTGATCCTAGCCTTTTGAGATTTGCTATTATATCCTAACATTTCTACATTGTTTAATTTGTATCCTAAACTTTTTTTAAACTCTAAAATTTGATAATGTGGTACTTAAATAATAAATTTAAACTTATAAAATTAATAATTATTTTAATAATTATAGGCGATGAGGTGATTTTTAAACTCATAATTAAGATGTCACATCTTCAAGACTTAAGTTAAAAAATTTAATTGTGATACAAATTTACCAATCTACAAATATGAGAATATAATAACAATTTTTAAAACGTTAGAATATAATAACAAATATAAATTTAACAATCTACAGGTGATGATATAATAACAAAACTTAAAAAGTTAAGATATAATAATAAAAATTGTAAAAAGTTAAGATATTTTAACCAATCAAGTCAAGGCGGAGTTTGGAGAGGTTATATGTTGGACTCTTACTTAAATAAGAAAATGTGTTTGAAAAGTTAAAGGAGGGCGTATGAGAAGGAGGAGCGTAAAATGTGGCTGATGGTTGCCCCACGCTGGAGCCCATCTAGAAGAACGAAGTCACTGTCATAGCTGAAGACGACCGTCCTCATCATCTGTAGATTCTGTACAGTACTCTTGACGGTTACATGTTTTTTAAGTGTAACGGTTCTTACTGAGTCGACTCAGGTTTTTTTATTTATTTATTTATTTATTTATTTATTCGACAAAGAAAGTTTAGCAAACAAACTTCTTAGTGAGCTGAGCTGACACTCTTTTTTTCAAATAAAAACTGTTCCGAGAACTCATTTCATTTTGTTTAAGATTAAAAATAAATTATCTCAATACGAGGAAAAAAAGTAAAAATTGAATCTGAGTTTTTTTTTAAAGCTTAAAACCGCACATTGATCCAACCTATTATAACATTTCAACAAGTGAAATGCAATAAATATTACATTGCATATTAAAGCCAAGAACTATCTTAATCAAAATATGAATAATTACCCCACAGAAGGCGAAATATCCGCCTAAGAGACAAACCTAAATTAGACGTAAACTAAACCTAAGAGCATCTCCAATGGGACCATGAATGGGGGTAGAAATAGATCCACTTAGAATACAATCTGCATCCAACCCAAAAAATAATCTCCAATGAGACCATAAATTCATAATGTTGATCTTATGTGGCATGGAATCAAAGTGGGGGGTGTCTACTACAATGTCTACTTCTAGACATTGTGGTAGACTGCTACATCAACATTATTAATTTTTTTAAAGTTTTTATTTTTTTAAAGCCTTTATTAATATATCAATCCATGGTCTAAATCCACATTACCATTGGATATCATTTTAAGAGGTGAATGTATATCTAGTGTCACATAAGATAGACATTCTCTCCACATCCATGATGTGGCACCAATCCATGGTCTAAATCTATGTTACCATTGCAATTGTATAAAAAGGCTTGGCAAATATTTTGAAACAAATGTTTTGAATCTACCAAAAAAATAAATGTTTTGAAATTAAACCCACAAATAATTTAATACAGGTATATACAAGAAAATGAACACCAGATAAAATTTATAGTTATGTTTAGCAAAATTGACTAATAATTTAGTTGAAAGTTAAAAAAAATATCACATTAAAAGTCGAAAATATGACATCTAAACTGAATATTTCATAAGGTACTGTCAATTTTAAATTACTTTGACAACATTTTGTTCAACCAAATTTAATTCTTTTTTGTCTAAATTAGTTTATAATTCTCTCTGAGAAGTGGTTGTCTTCTCTCTGAGAAGTGATTGTTTCCTTATTGGTAGGAGTTTGTATGTTTTTTCCTCGGTTGAGGTGGATGCTTGTTCAATTCTTGTCCTCGTGATTTGTGTGTAAAGGGCTTCTCAGCTAGAAAAGCAAAAGAGCTTGCAACAAAGGCATTTGACATACATTTTTTTTCAGGTTTGAAGTTGTTGTGAAGTGTGGATGACCATGCATGTACACCAACATATTGTGTAGTTATGTACTTCCACTGGTCTTTGTATTGTCATGTTCTTTGTAACCATTTCAATGTACATGGGGTGTATGTTTTAGTCCCACATTGCTAAGGCACATTTGTAATCATACCAAATGGCCTATATAAATGATACTAACTTCATTGTAAGAGCACACCAAGTTGAATGAAAACTTCTCATTCCAACTATCTTATTTCTTCTCTTCTCTTTTGTAGTAGTATAAGTTCTTAGTCTTCTAATTTCCTTCTCTAATTCTTAGCAAGTTCCAACTTAGTTTACAACACGTTATCAGCACGAGCTTGCTCTAGCATTAAGGAGATCTTGAAGTTCAAGAAGGCTTGTTAATGAGAGAAAGCTAGGAAGGTATAATTTTTGTTATTTAAATAAGTTCAATTTACTTCTATATTATCATGGTTGCTTCCTTTTATCTATGCATACTTTATTCATATATTATGCATTATAGCGTCACCGATTGCGAAAGTATGCTCTGTAGTTGCGTCTTGTACGATCTTCTACATCAGAAATCAAAAGTCAATATGTGACATAACTAGTTTTCTCTTAAAACTACAAATGATTAGTTATTGTTCTATTCTTGATTTTATAATACAAATCATGCTATAAGTTTGAGTTGATAGTGGGTAAGCCTTGTCCCCAGGTAAAGCTAAACATTGAAAGGGAGACGGCTATCCCGTTCGAGGAGGCATGGCATTAAGCGGACTTTGTCTCGCCACCCAACCTGGGTTGTCCCACCAACTCATACGAATAATACATTTGATTATTAATAAATCAAGTTGTGAACATATACTTAATCATATGTTATGTTTTTTTTTTTTTTTCATAAAAGAAAAGAGAAAATTATTTTATATTATATTTACTTTCAAAATATTAATCAACCATAGTTGAATTTGTTATCTTATTATAATTCTTGTCATGATAATTAGATATTACAAATTATGAATAAAGCTTGTATCCATGCGAGGTTGTATGTTGTACACAATCATTCACAAATTTCTCTTTAGAGATTTGAAAAGTGAATATTTCACTTTATATATATTTTCACCTTATGGAGTTATATATATACATACCAAAAGGGTAATGCTCCAAAAAGCTCAAAATGAGCGGTTGGGTCTCATGCTACAAAATTTAATCGGTCAAATATTAATTATAATTCCACAATTTTAATTACCTCTATGTTGAGGCTATGTGAAAATATGACTGATGAGACAATAAAAGGGTCACGTTGCGCCTCGATTTATTCTTTGCAACAAATATCGAGTGCGCGCGCGTCAATCCAATAAATATTAAGGATTGATTTCTTGTCTCATGGTAGTTTGAGTAAAATAATGAGATATTATAAATATAATATCGCTCCCGTCCAATTAGTTCACTTCAAATTAAGAAGCATATGTTGCATATAATGATCATGATCGTAATAATAAATTTATGGACGTGGAAAAGGTGAAAATATCGTAAAGGTCGTATTGACAATTCCACCAAAAATTGGAATAAAAGTGGTGCACCACTACAAAGGGCAAATAATTATTGACAATGAGCTCATAATTGTGACATTTTTTTTAGTCATATATGAAAGGCTATTTTGCCTAAATATTGTCATATATATGCCCGAATATTTTTGTGACCTTTACCATGCCTTCAAAATCAAAGGCAAAATATTATGAATTTTATCATTGAAATATGACTTTTTTTCTCGATTTGCCAAACATTATTTGTCCAGATGGATCAACAAATTATGTGTTCAAGTCATGAATCAAATAAGAGCGATATATGCCTTGCTTGATTGTGCTACTGGCAACGCATACAATCCTTAAAAACAGAGAATATTTCTCCAATTTGAACTTAGGTGAGGCTAATGTTCAAACAATATTTGGCATCTCCAATTTGATTAATGGCTCGGAAGAGCAAATATTATGTTGCCTGGGGAACAACAATTCATGTTGACAATGCCTTATACTCACGAAAAATCCGAAGAAATTTACTTGAGCTTTAAAGATATTCGACAAAATGGATATCACATTGAAACCGTGAACGAAAATAATAGAGAATTTCTCTATGTCACATTGGTTTCAAATGGGAAAAAAGAAGTGTTAGAAAAATTCCCACTTTATCATCTGGATTATATTTTACTCATATAAGGCATGTCGAAACGAATGTCGTCTTGAATAAGAAAATTAATGATCCAAAGACATTCATTTTATGGCATGACCGCTTGGTCATCCAGGATCATCAATGATGCGAAGAATAATTAATAATTCGCATGGACATCCTTTAAGGAGTCACAAAATATTTTCAATTTGGTGATTATAATTGTGCTAGTTGTTCTCAAGGTAAATTGATAGTTAAACCATCCCCAAGTAAAATTGTTGTGGAATCCCCGGTTTTCTTAGAACGCATTCAGGGAGACATATGTGGACCTATTCATCCTCACTGTGGACCATTTAGATATTTCATGGTTTTGATAGATGCATCAACTAGGTGGTCACATGTTTGTTTGCTTTCGACCCGCAATGTTGCATTTGCTAGACTTTTAGCACAAATCATTAAGTTAAGAGCACAATTCCCTGACAACCCAATCAAGACCATCCGTCTTGATAATGCCCGGGAATTTCAATCTCAAGCATTTAAAAATTATTGCATGTCTATAGGAATTACCATTGAACATTACGTTTCCACACGTGCATACCTGAATGGTTTGCGCGAATCTCTAATCAAACGCATTCAATTAATTGCCGGACCTTTAATCATGAGAACTAAGTTATCAACTTCGGTTTGGGGACATGCATCCTTCATGCAAAGATCTATCATTCGTTATAGGCCTCTTGCATACCATGAACATTCCCCCATGCAACTCATTTTAGGTCAACAACCAAATATTTTACACTTGAGAATTTTTGGTTGTGCAGCATGTATGTTCCTATACCACCTCCAAATAGAACTAAGATGGGTCCACAACGAAAACTCGGGATTTATGTTGGATTTAACTCATCGTCCATTATAAGATACCTTGAGCCCCTTAACAGGGATTTATTTTTGCACGTTTTGCCGATTGTCACTTTGATGAAGCAATTTTCCCACCATTAGGGGAGATAAGAAGCCAATCCAAAAGGAATGGCGTGAAATTGCTTGGAATGCATCAACTTTATCACATTATGATCCACGCACAAATCGGTGTGAACTTGAAATTCAAAAGATCATTCATTTGCAACAAATCGCAAATCAATTACACGATGCATTTAATGATGCAAAACAAGTGACAAAATCATATATTCCAGCTGTCAATGCTCCTGCAAGAATTGATGTCTCTGTGCAACAAAATGCACAAGAACCAACTAAACGCTTAAAGCGTGGAAGACCAGTTGGTTCAAAGGATACAATTCCTCGAAAGAGGAAAACGGGAGTAAAAATAAATGCAAACCAAAATACTCATGAGAAAGCACAAGAATCCTTTGATAAGGATTTGTCAGAACGAATTGATTCTGATGAGGAACAACTGCCTCTAGAAAAGGAGGAAAAAGATGAAAATAATGAGATCTCAATAAATTATTTAAACTCTGGTAAGATTTGGGATCGAAATAAAATTGTTCCTGATGATATATTTGCTTTCAATGTGTCTTTTGAAATATGTGAAAATGATGATGATCCAGAACCACGATCAGTGGACGAATGTCGAAAAAGTCCTGATTGGCAAAAAATGGCAAGATGCTACCAAGCAGAGCTAAACTCGTTAAGGAAACGATAGGTTTTTGGACCAATTGTTCAAACGCCAGATGGCGTAAAACCTGTTGGATGAAAGAGAAACGAAAAAAATGAAGTTACAAGGTACAAAGCAAGACTTGTAGCTCAAGGTTTCTCACAAAGACCTGACATCGATTATGAGGAAACATATTCTCCTGTTATAGATGCAATCACATTTCGATTCTTGATAAGCCTTACAGTTTCTGAAGGGCTTGATATGCATTTAATGGATGTCGTTACAGCATATCTGTACGGATCCCTAGACATTGAGATATATATGAAAATCCTTGAAGGATTTATAATATCCGAAAAAATAAAATCAAAACCTCATAACATGCATTCTATAAAATTACAAAGGTCTTTGTACGGATTGAAACAATCCGGACGAATGTGGTACAAACGCCTTAGTGATTATTTACTGAAAGAAGGATATGTAAATAATCCGCTTTGCCCATGTGTCTTCATTAAAAGATCATCAACAGATTTGTGATTATTGTTGTATATGTTGATGATTTAAATATAGTGGGAAACCACGACGACATCGTTAGAACATCCGAATACTTGAAAAAGGAATTCGAGATGAAAGAACTTGGAAAAACAAGACTTTGTCTTGGTTTGCAAATTGAACATTTTTCAAGTGGAGTACTTGTCCATCAATCAAATTATATTGAAAAAATATTAAAAAGATTTTATATGGACAAGGCGCATCCATTGAGCTCTCCAATGGTTGTCGATCACTTGAAGTGGATAAGGATCCATTTCGACCTCATGAAAGTGATGAAGAGCTACTTGGTCCTGGAGGTACCATATTTAAGTGCAATTGGTGCACTTATGTATCTTGCTAATTGTACAAGACCTGACATTGCTTTTGCTGTCAATCTACTTGCAAGATACAGCTCATCACCAACTCGAAGACATTGGAATGGTGTTAAACATATTTTTCGATATCTTCGAGGAACAAGTGACATGGGTTTATTCTACTCGAGAGGGGTAAAATTGAATCTCCAAGGTTATGCTGATGCTAGATTTTTATCCGATCCCCACAAGGCCCGTTCTCAAACAGGATATGTATTCACATGTGGTAATACTGCTGTATCATGGAAGTCAGTAAAGCAAACTATGGTTGCTACTTCTTCCAACCATTCTGAAGTACTTGCAATTCATGAAGCAAGTCGTGAATGTGTATGGTTGAGAAATATGATTGAACATATTCAAGAATCATGTGGATTGCCTTCAATAAAAGATTCTCCAACCATATTATATGAAGATAACGCAGCATGTATTGCACAATTAAGTGAAGGATTCATAAAAGGGGACAGAACAAAACATATTTCACCAAAATTCTTTTATGCGCATGAGCTTCAGAAGAATGGTGAAATTGATGTCAAACAAATCCGATCGAGTGATAATCTTGCTGATCTATTCACAAAAGTCTTACCAACTACGACATTTAAAAGGCTTACATATGGTATTGGCTTGCGTAAACTTAAAGACATTGCAAGCAAAGAAACTGAACAAGTTTCACCCATGTTCACATGAGGGGGAGTTATTGATTAGTGTATTGCACTCTTTTTACCTTAGCTATGGATTTATCCCATTGGGTTTTCCTAGCAAGGTTTTTAATGAGGCAATCTTAACAATATTATACCCGTCTTAATATTTATGAGAATAGTGTACTCTTTTTCTTTTACTATATTTTTTTCCCACAGGGTTTTTCTTAGTAGAAGTTTTAACGAGGCACAATCTCTAAGCAAGTGTCATCCAAGGGGGAGTGTTGTGAAGTGTGGATGACCATGCATGTACACCAACATATTGTGTAGTTATGTACTTCCACTGGTCTTTGTATTGTCATGTTCTTTGTAACCATTTCAATGTACATGGGGTGTATGTTTTAGTCCCACATTGCTAAGGCACATTTGTAATCATACCAAATGGCCTATATAAATGATACTAACTTCATTGTAAGAGCACACCAAGTTGAATGAAAACTTCTCATTCCAACTATCTTATTTCTTCTCTTCTCTTTTGTAGTAGTATAAGTTCTTAGTCTTCTAATTTCCTTCTCTAGTTCTTAGCAAGTTCCAACTTAGTTTACAACAGAAGTATTTTTTATTGGAATTTTTATGAGGAGTCCGGTCGATTCTGAGGTCTTGTGTTGGGGTGTAAAGTTTCACAGGGTAGAGTACTAAGTAGGAACGGGTGGGTTTTTATGTTTTCCAAGATTCCACTCCATTAAATGTGGGAGATGGTACCTTGCTTCCTTCATTAAGGATAGTTTTTATTAGGTAGAGGTGGGTTTGAGTTTTTCCTGCTGACAGTAGGGGGATTTGACTAAGCTAGAGTTATTTCCAGTAACTTTGACTCACTTTAATGGATCTATATAATCTGTTAACTTAAAAGAATGAAGCAATTTAGGATGATTGTTTATTTGTAGTTCATACTCTGTTTGCTTTCCTCTTGTAGTTGTTATTTGCAGGACATTGAGTTACCAAGTTCGAAATGGCATCAGATGATGATATTTCCAGACTCTTATATAGATGTTCCTTGAGCAAAGAAGAAGATGATGAGGCAGTTATCTCTGAAGAAAAGAATGGTAAGGAGGCAGAACTGTGTAAATCGAGCATCTTAGGGAAGTTGGCAACAATTCAAGATTTTAGTAAGGGGTGATTAAGGATGCCCTGATAAGAGCCTGGAAGATCAAGGAGGAAGAGGCGCAATTTATAGAAGTATCGACGAACATCTTCCAAGTGGTTTTCACTTCTCCTAATGTGATAACTTACGCAAATGATTATGGTCCTTGACTGTTTGAAGATTACATCTTCCTGACAACATCATGGTCTGCTGATATCCATCTTTCATCCCTCCACATTTGCAAATGCAAAATTTGGGTTCAGCTTCATGGCATGCCAGTGGATCACGGATGGGAGGGATTGGTTCGAGAAGTCGTCTCACACATAAGAGAATACATTAGAAAAGAGGAAGGTGTCAAGGGGGATGGGTTTTGCTCAATTGTTATATTAGGGTGCGAATGATCATTGATGTAAACAAGTCACTTATAAGATGGGAGATATGTCCGAAGTAGTGGAAAAAATATTGGGTGAACTTCGTTTATGAAAAAATTAGATTTGTTTGTGCATACTACGGGAAAGTGACTCACAAATCTAAGATGTGTGATCAATTCATTAAAGGAGTATCAGTGATTCATTACGAGGACAATATGTTGGCGGATGCTCCATGGAAACGCAGGAGGAAGATGAACAGAGAGCATGTTCCCCTAAACAGAGGAGAGGCATATCGAGGCTCATCATGCAGCGCCAATTCAAGAAGTCATCCTTGAGATCAAGCGTTCCAATTTGATAGTGTGGCTTCAGATCCGAATCATGCAACCTCATCTGCCAATGAGGGAGGACAGCTAGCCAGAGCTACTAGTGAAAGATTAGATGGGACTGCTGACTTAATGACAATCGTAAAAATAAAACCACCACAAAAGGGAAGTTAAAATGTTGAAATAGAGGGCTTTCAAATTTCAAATTCAAAGTTGGAGCCAATTAAAGCAGTTGCAACCCATAAAATTGACCCACCCCAAACCCTAGCCCATCATCATAAATTTACCCAATCATCTGTGACACATGTACCACTAGAGCCCAAGCCCAAATAGTCTAAACCCTTATCCACAACCATGAAGGTTCACAATGAGCCTTTCGGTCAACCTAATATCACTTCTCCATCCCCAACAGTAAACAATCCAAGTTCACATGACCCTTCCAGAGATCCATCAGATTCCTTCTTCTCAACTCACCTTCTCTCATGCATTACTACAGAACTATAACGACATGTTACCTTAGGTTGGTAATTAACCCGAGTTAGGCTCAGGGTTAAGTTCGGCGTACCTCGATTAGCGTGTGTATGTTTGCATGACGTTTGGTGTTTATTTAGATTGCGAAATTGAAATATAAATAAGTTGTGTATAATAACGGGTTATATACAGACCTATAATTGATAAAATACACTATAAGTCATGAATTACCGGTACACTGTGAGCGACGAGGGCGTCGTGGCATGAATGTGCACGCACGTTGCTACACGTAGGCATGTCCGGTGAATTTATTGGCGAAGAAATACGTGAGTTATATATATTTATATATAAGGATATATATATATATATATATATATATTGAAATTAAAAAGAAAAATGAAATTATATGGATTGTTTGATCTTCTCAAACGAAGCGGAAGTACAAGATGTGTCAAAATTAGTGTCACGATAAGACATGTAACTTTAACACATCAACTACTTGATCAATCTCGAGATGACGCGATGAGTATCTCGAGGAGAACCATATATATAAACCAAAAAGTCAATGTTTATCAACTAAACATGATTGATCGAATCGAAAACGAGGGTTAGGGGTTTGAAATCGATCGAGACAAGTTGTCCGAGGTGCTGAATAAAGCTTAGTTGAGAAGCTTAATCAATCAAACAGCTTGTGAGCATCATATAGGTTTAATTTGTTTTAGTGTTTATCAAAGTCGGAATTAATAGTGATGCTAGAATTGTTGTTGAAGCTGTTTGTTGATCAATTATGGTCTTTCACCTCACTAGAGGTTGTTCTCGATCAGTTTTGATGAGTTTTGTGACTGTTTAGAATGTTTATGATGTGGTTTGGGTCAAGTTTGAATAAGTTGAAGTGTGCTGGTGTTGCAGGTCTGGTGCGCATGGCCATAGCGCGCTACGCGTACTGGGGAAGATGACTGACATAAGGATAGCGCGTTATCCATGTCAGGTAGCGCGCTATCAGACCCCATAAGTGTGTATGAAGTTCAGTAGTGCGAATATCGCTCTAACTCCGGGACATAGCGCGCTATCCACACTCAGATCAGTACAAAACTGATTGGATTTGGGTGGTTTGTCGAGAGCTTTGGGTCTAGGGGTTCTAATTAGAGTATAATGGACCTATATTAACTATAATTGGTCTATGATAGGTGTTGATTAACCGAGAAAGAGTTATAGACCCGGAACGTTAGGAAATTGGACGGGGACTCTGACCGAGGTAAGTACGGATTCGCTTATTTATCAATATTTCCTAGCTATTTAGTATATATAGCTCATATAGTTGTTAGAATGGAATGGGGCACTATTTATACTGTGATTGTTTTCAATAAAAGGAAAACGGTGTTTACTGTGATTCACGAGAGTAAGATCCTAGAATTGAGATGAGGTGATATAGGAGATAGGTTAGCTTCCCAGCCTATATGTAACATCCTACTCAGTTTATAGGTGGCGTGAGTTACATTTACACTAAAGGGTTTATGATAGAACCATTGGACATTAATCGATTGGCTAGACATCATAACGACCATTATGTTGGTCTAACACTCGTATTAATAGTGCCGATAGGTAATCGACCTTAGTTTTACAAAATAAATGAGGATCACAGTGTACTAGTCCAAATTACTTGCTTTGCATCTGATTATGTATTGAATATATATGTTTTTCATATTCTTGTTAGATATCATTGATACATGTTATTATTGCATGATATCCTTGTTTAATATATGGAATGTTGATTATTAGTGTGGATTTTTACTTACTGAGCAAGTTGGAGCACTCACCTAAATTAATTATTTCAGGTTCACAATCAGGCACTTCGACTAAAGGGAAATAGAAGATTTAGGAGTTTTGTGTCCTCTTTTTGATGTAATGAACCTTCTTGTATTTATATACTTTGTTTGACTTATTTCGATGTATATAAACAGGGTTGGGATGATTTATATATGGGTACAGGTTTCGATAAACTCTGTATTTATGTATATTTGTACATATCGAAAAAGTTTTAAATTTCCCGCTGCGTAATACTTTGATTTATTATTTTGATATGAATATACAAGTTGAGTTTATCAGGTATAGACGGTGAGGCTGCTGGCTCTAGTTAAGTCTTGCAGGATTAGCGGGTTTGATTAGGGTTTCAGGTCGAGCATTTTTCCTAATCAGGACAGGGGATGTCACGAGAACCTTCCCAGAGCCTCAACCCTCATAGCACCATGACAATGAAAATTTACTGAACCATAAAGCCCTAAATACTCCCTCTCGATCATTCCCTCCCACTCGAGTCGGGTGTCCTGCATTCTAGAGGAGATGGATAAACAATGCAAGGGGCAAGCTAGTCCAAAAAATGAGGGTCCTCTCTTTCGCCCGGTCATTCGACGCGGAAAGGCTCTGAAGGCAATAGCCAAGGAGGGAGGACGAAAGGTGTTGTCTTCAAATTTCACTAGGGCAGAATCCTCCTCGTTATTACCACAAAGAAGGAAGGCGAAAGTAGGAAATGAAAGCTATTTGCAGGCTAGAAACTCAAAAAAGTTGAGACTGAATGAAAAAGATAAATAGATGGAGGCATCTGACCTAAAAGGGGCCCAAGGTTATCATCAATGACGAAAAATATGGCATAGAATTATAGGGGTATTGGTGGTACTCTTACAGTAGAAAGTATAAAGGAGGCTGTGAGAAGACACCAAATAGAAATGCTAATTTTGAGTGAGACCAAGAATCAAGAGAAAGTTCTAGATCGAGTTAGGAGACAGCTGAACTTTGAGTATGTGATGGCAATCAACCCAAGAGGCTTGGCTTGAGGAATGGCGCCATTCTGGAATGTAGGGGAATCAATATAAGTGGCGAAATACAATTCCTTCTTCATTGAACTACAAGTTCTTACCCCACATAACGACTAGGTGTGGAGATCGTTTGGCGTATACCTTAGTACTAATAAAGGGTTGAGAGAGACTCAGTTATAAACTCTAAAAGAAAGGGTGATAATTTCTGAGGAACCAAGTGTAATGGTGGGGGGTTTCAATTCTTCGTGTTCAAGTGGGGGAAAATAGGGGATGTGCCATGGGTTGCTGAGGAGAATATGGAGTTGATCGATTTCATCAACGATATTCAAAGTACAGATCTGGGCTTTGAAGGCATTAAGTTTAATTACCTGGTCAAATAGGATGGGTTGGGATTAAAGAATTGCTGCAAGGCTAGATAGATGAGTTGGGAACCAGGTCTGGATGGATATGTTTCCAAGAGCAGTAGTCCAACATTTATGCTTACCAGGATCGAACCATGTAGCTATTCTTTTAGAATCAGAAAGGAAGGTCAGGAAGAATGTCTCAGTGTTTCGATTCGATAACATATGGCTTAAAAATGAGGAGTTTGGGGAAGTCATCAAGAAAGCTTGGGTGGAGTGTGGCAGGGGGAGAATGGGAACTGCATCTTTGGGCGAGAAACTAAAAAGGCTTTCAGATGAGATCCTAAGGTGGCAACGAAGAACTCATTTAGCTAATTCTAAAAAGTTATTGGAAAAAACACGAAAATAGCTGAAAGGTCTTTATGAGGAAGGGTCCCTTGATATGGAGAAGATCAAAGAGATGGAGATTTGTTTGAAACAAGCTAAATCCCAAGAGGAAGAGTTTTGGAGAGTGAGATCCCATGTTAATCGGCTATGAGGGGGAAACAGAAATACTAACTGCTTTCACTCAATCGTCAAAAGAAGGATGAGAAAGACCTCAATAAATGAGGTTCAAAGTGAAGGTAGAAGGATGATACATGATCAGGAGGGTATCTCAAGAGTGGTAAGGGATTACTTTAAAAGGATTTACACGTCCAGATGAGACTTTACTAACTTCTCAGTGTTAGATGGTATGAGTCCGAGAATCACACCAGATAAGGTTGAATTTCTTTACAAACCTTTTGATGAGGAGGAATAGCTCATTGCCCTTAAGGAGATGAACCCAAACAAGACCTCGGAACCTGATGGTATCACTAATAAATTGCTCCAAGACAAATGGAACATGTTCAAGGACGACATTATGCAGGTGTTCTGAAAATTCCACTCCTCTTGCCATTTTGAACAAGGGCTCAATGAAACACATATAGTTTTAATCCCAAAAATTCCATCCCCATAATCAGTTAAAGACTATAGACCCATCAGTTTGTGTAACTCCTCGTATAAACTCTTATCTAAAGTGCTTTCAAACCGGCTTAAATCTGTCTTAAAAAATCTAATCTCTCATTCTCAGAATGCATTTGTTGCAGGTCGTCAAATTTCAGATAATATAATCCTGGTGCACGAGATCATTCATTCTATAGCGAGAAGCGGTAGAAGAACTGAAGAGATTACTATCAAGTTGGACATAACAAAAGCCTATGATAGATTGGAGTGGGTAGTGATGTTAGAAGTACTTACTAGAATGGATTCTCTGCAAAGCGGAGAGCTTGGATCAAGTGGTGTACTTCCTTTGTTTCCTACAAGGTAATTGTTAACAATGAGTTAACAAAAAGATCATCCCCACGAGAGGAATTCACCGAGGAGATCCAATGTCACCTTTCCTCTTCGTCATCTGCTCAGAAGTCCTTTATTTCTTTCTTTTTGAAGGTGAAGGGGATGAAGTTTTCCAAGGTTTCAAACTTAATCATATGGCACCATCTATCTCCCATTTGATGTATGCAGATGATACCTTATTATTCTGAAAAGCTTATGTCGAAAATTTGGTAGAAATTAGAGAAGTTTTGCAGGAGTATGCTTCAATATCTGGGCAGGAGGTCAATGAGCAAAAAACTTCGATCCACTTCAGCAAAAATGAATCCCCCTTACTGAGAAGGATCCTTGGAAGTCGTATCAATATTCAATCATCTCAGGTTTTGGGAAGATATCTCAGCATCCATCTGATTGAAGGACAAACAAAGAAACAACTTTGTAATGGCATTATGGAGAAGCTACTGAAGAAAGCGTTATCTTAGCATGAGAGATTCATATCTCCAGCAGGTAAAGAAATCCTCCTAAAAGTTGTGGCTCAGCCAATCTCGAACCATCAAATGGCAATCTTTCGTCTCCCAAAAGGTATCATTGATGAACTAACCCAAGCTATGGCGAAGTATTGATGGGTAACTCAAGAAAGGAAAGAGGTGTTCACTAGTGTGCATGGAACATAATGGCTAAAATAAAAGGAAATGGAGGATTAGGATTTAGAGATCTCAAACTATTTAATATTGGTTTTTTAGCTAAACAAGTTTGGAGGCTTATTAAGGGGGAGAACTAGTTCTTGTTGGAATTTCTGAAAAGCAAATACTTCATAGGAGGTGATTTTATGTCAGCAGAGAAGGGGAATAGGCCATCATGGTCCTGGCAGAGCATCCTAGAATGGAAAGATTTGTTGAAGAATGGGCTACGCTGGAGGATTGGAGACGGGCCTAGAACGAGAATATAAGATGATTTTTTGTTACAAAAAAGGATGGAGCTTAACTCTGGGCTCCAAGGGAGGAAGGTTTCCATTTTGTTAAAGATATTATTAGCCCATCTACAAGGCAATAGGACTTGGCAAATTTACTAATATGTTTAGTCCAGTGGAGGTAAAATATATAACAACAACCCCGGTGAGCAGGGAGGGTGGGAAGGATCATGTGACAAGTTGATATGGCACTGTGAGAAGTTCGTCGAATTCTCTGTGAAATTAGCATATAACCTTGCGGTGTAATTAGATAGAGAATGTTTTTGGGGATAAGTATTGGTGGGAGAAGGCAGTTCAGATAATGGGGAAGAAAAATCCTAGAAGGAGGTTTGGCATATAGATGTCCTTAAGAATATCTTGTTTTTTATTTGGCGCTCCATACAAGATGTTCTCCCAACTATAAGGTCTCTATGGAAGAGGAAAATGTCACCTGATCCAGTATGCTCGATATGTTCCAGGGAAAATAGACACCCCATCACGTATTGTTTCAGTGTGAGTTTATACATGAATTCTGGTTTGGGGCCCCATCTAGACTGCGAGTTAGTGATTTGGGAACCTTGGATTTTATCGACACTTAGAGGAAGATCATGGAAAGGTCCCAAAGTGTAGGGAATGGTTCTAAAATTATACAGTGATGTGTTTTTGGTATTTGGTAGTTGTGGAAAAACAAGAATAACCAGATCTTCCGCCCTTGAGGGAGAGCCCAAAAGCTATTGTTAGGAGAACATCAGAGCAAGTTCATATCTACAATGAAGCAATAAGCCTAGATGTAGAAAAGAGTGCTAGTTCTCGTGCTGCTGACAGGCAGGTGGACTCACTTTCGATTTTGTTGACTCGGCGAAAGATCTTGAAACTGGAGATTCAGGAATCAGTTAGGTCCTTGTAATGAACCCAGACCTAGTTATCAAGGCAGGCTCAATATATGTGGGGTCGACGTCATCAGTGGAGATCGCGGAAAGTAAAGCTATCCTTGAAGCAGTCAGGAGTTGTGCACACTATGAAGATGTTACAAGAGTTTTTTCTAATGCAAACTTGGTAGTTGATTCGATGAGTTCTGCTGTCTCGTTAAACTGTGATTTATACCCCCATTGTTTTTTTATGTAAGGACCTTGGTTAAGGAAAAGGACCCATTTGATTTTTGTTTTATCTCTAGGAGTCTCAATGGCAGAGCTCATTCTCTTGCTGGGAAAGCTCTTAGAGAGCGTACAAACTGTATTTGGTTTTCACCCCATCTAGAGATGTTTCTGGTGACTAGCAACATATAATTATGTTTCATTAAAAAAAGAAAAAAAAAGAAAAGAAAAGAAAGCAGTTTAGAATTTAAATTATCGTGCTTGTGTTAGTTCAATTATTAGAAGAGCTCAACCTTTTATGGAACCTTAATAACCTGACTATACATTAGTTGGACAATGACAAATAAAAGTCCCTTTAGCATTTCTTAAAGAATATTTCATTTGGTTGATTTAATTTATCTTATAAGTTTTCGAAAAAGAAATATGTCTTGTTCTATATAAATAAATAAAGATTCTTTTTTTTTTGAGAAAAAAAATATAAAAGATTCATATTTGTAAACATGACCTTTTGTTCTTAAAAAAGTAAAGGTCAAAGAACCAATAAACTTGCAAATTGTACCTCAAAATTCTCATTCCATCAAATCTTCTTTTCTTTTTTTTTTCTTTTTTTTTTGTCAATAAACTCTCAATAAAAACTCTGTAAGACAAAGTCACCAAGTCTATTATTAAGAAATAAAAATTGTCTCAAAAATCTGAAGACCACAAAATCAAATGTTCTGTTTTTTTTTTTTTTTTTTTTGATCATAAAATCAAATGGTTACATGTTGAATTCAAGATATTAATTGTGACATAGACAACAGTCAACAAAGCCTAAGAGAATTACAAATAAAAATGCCAAAAATAATATTAATTGATTAATTACTAATAGTACCGTTAAGTATCACAAATAATTGGTGCAATGACAAAATTACTGAAATGTACTTGAAAATATCACAAGAGTATGTCGTATCTCTTATCTTCCAATTTCAAAATAACATGTTGGTTTTCTTTGACTGTGAGTTTAGAGTTTGGACGTCCAATTTACTCACGATTTGAATACGCACAATTATCAAAAAAATACAAAAAAATACAAAAAAAGTGACACAGCGAAGCAAGGAGTCATTTTCCTCAGCCCTCAGTAATAAAACCTATCTGGACCGTTATCTTCCCTTTAACACTAAACTTTATTTTTCTTTTGTTCTATCTCTTATTACTTTTTTTAAAAGAAACAAATAAATAAATAGTAGTAAAGACTTAGATTTATTAATTGATCGTCAGAAAAGACGCATGCATTCATTCATCTAGAAAACCTTGACTTTTTAGACACCCCCGGCCCCCCTCAAATCCCAAAACATACGTTTCAATAGAAGAAAATGTAACACCATGACCAGACTTCCCATTCAAGCAAATTCCCCCAACGACACCACAAACACAAACACAAACACAAACACAATAACAAACCCTTCTCTTCTCTCTCTCTAAGCCACAATTCACAACTCTCTCTATGTCTGATCTAAAGCAAGGGCTCACCAGAATCCATGGCTACCCATCTCACAAGCACAATAGATTTGCAAACCCCATATATGATAACACCACCCCCACCCCCACCACCACCACCACCACCACCACTGCCACTGCTACCATGAATAACTTTGGCAGGCAAGGTAGGACTAGAGCACCAAGGATGAATTATGACTCTGGAGGAGGAATTGAGTTTGGATCACAAAAGGGTGGTGGGGATGAAGAGTCATCTGGAGTGGTGTCACCACCCTTGTGGAAGACAAGCCCATCAGCAAGTCCACCAACCACAGAGACAACACCATTGCAATCACACCAATACAACCACCACCACTACAGACTCCTATCACCTGAGTCAAGAACACAAGCAATCCTAAGAGGGCGCCAGGAGTTGATGGAGATGGTCAAGCAGATGCCTGAGACTTCCTACGAGCTCTCCTTGAAGGATCTAGTTGAATTGCCCAAGGCGGAGGGGCTCGGCCGGACGACGCTGGCCGAGGAGAGGGAGAGGAGGGATGGCGCAATTGTGAAGGAAAGTGAGAGGCAGAGGAGGAAGAACAACAAGAACAAGAAGAATGATAAGGGGAGAAGTGTGTCAAGGAGTGGTAGTGGGAGCATGGGCAGTAATGAGCCTTTTCTGCTCAAGATGTTCTTTCCTATATCATTGGGTTGGAAGAAGAAGAGCTCCCCGGCGACGGGTACTTGCTCGAAAGTGTCGCCGAGGCCGATGGCGGAGGGGGAGAAGAGTGAGAAGGATTGGTGGAAGAAGAGGCTGTCTGTAGTTGGAGAGTATGGAAGTAGCAGATCTGGGAGTAGCAGCAGCAGTGGTGGTGGGAGCATAAACAGCAGTAGCACAAGCAGGTAAAAAAAAAATTTACTTTCATCAAAGAAACTGTAAAAACTTTAATTTCTTCCCTTCAAACTGCATTGAAATTTCAGTCTATAACAAAATTTTACTGAATTGAGTAATTCCCACAATTATTAATGCATAATAATTAGATCAAATGGGGGAGCTTAAAAGTTAAAACTTACCATTTTGTGTAGTCTGTTAGGATAGTTGCTCAGATCAGTAGTTTCTTGAAATTCTGCTGAGACTTTCAATGTGTGTTTCTGTGCAGCAGGAACAAAAGGAAAGGGTTTGCACATGCTTGTTGGGCATTCATCTGGACAAAGTAGAACAAAGACAGAGAGCAGCAACATAGCATATTTTGAAATTTGAAGCAGTGCTTCATGGATTTTCTTGTAATTATAGGAAATGTAGCAAGAAATAAAAGATACAGATATAGGATATGGTTGCTGTCTTACATTAAGTATATTGTAACACTATTCTATCTTTGTGTTGGCCATTTTTGAGTATCAGAGTGTTATTTCCATATTGGCTTTTCAGGGGAAACAGACAGTGCGAATCCATCCATGACAGTCATGAACATCATGGAAGTGTTTCAGTTCCGATTTGTTGTTTTCTGCATGTAGTTTTCTGAAATCTAACACGATGATAGAAGAGTTAAAGCCTGTTAATAACATATTAGATGTTAACATCAGTATGAGCACGATTCCCTTTGTGTCAAAATTGTCCGAGCCACCGAGATACGCTCAGTCGATTGTATTAGGACCTCGTGAAAATAGTTAGGCTCGTTTGATACTCACGAATGTTAAAAAAAAAAAATATCAGTATGAGCACATCATGGGAGTTTCATCATCTCATCCATGTTGTAAAGGATAGATAAAGATCAGATTAGCATCATAGAAAGGAAAATTTGATCAGATTGGCATCATAGAAAGGAAGATTTGATTTGTGGTTAAGGTGGAGTTACGGTATGTTTGGATGAATCCAGTAGAGCATATATACCCAAACATCATATCCTTAAAAGTAAACAAAAAAAAAAAAAAAAAAAAAAAAAAAAAAAAAAATCTAAACAAGATGAGAATGGAACAGGTAGTCTGACAATAGAGCCTGCTTACAGCTAGGGGGTGTCAATGGGGCGGGGCGGGACAGGGATGTCCCCTTCCATCCCTATTCAAAATTTGAATCTCCATCCCTATTCTCATTCCCGTCTAATCCCTGCGATGATGGAGAATCCCCGTAGAGATTTATTATTCCCTAGTTAGTTCTCCGCGGGAAATCCCCGTTCAAATCCTCATGAAAATCTCTATGAGAAAAAAATCGTCATATAACCTAAAAAATATTGTACGTAAAAATAAACTAACAAAATAGTAAGATATGAAATATTGTATGTACATATCTTTTTTTAGGAGACATATATACTATATATTTTGGATTAATTATCATATGTTTATATTTTATATAATATACCGTAACATGTTTCTTAGTGTGTATTTAATTATATATTTATATTTTTACGGTAATATATAAACCTTATATAATGTATATACACCTACATATTACATGATATTTTATGTGCATATATACAAAACACAAGATATATTTATTCATGACAAACAGGGATTCCCCGCGGTGATACCCAATAGGGATCCCCACGAGGATTCCCCGCGGGGATACCCAATGAGGGATTCCTGTGGAGATATTTTCCTCTCCATCCCAGTGCGGGGAACCAATTTCTTCCCCATTCCCGTCCCCGTACCCATTTAAATTCCCCATCCCTGTCCCCATTGCGGGGAAATCCCCTTCCCTGTGGGGATTCCCCGCCCCATTGACACCCTTACAGTTACAGCATAAAAATATTGGGAAGATTGGATTTTAGTATCCAACTTCTAAAATATGCATGCCAAATGCAAATGCTATCTGTCTGATAACTACTTACAATTGGAGCGACTATTTTTGAAGAAAAAAGGATGACGAAAAACAGCAATTGTCCCGAAGAAACCATGAAGTTCTCAAATCAAAGGCACATAATTTAGCAAAAAAATTTAGACAGGATTATAACTGTTGGTTCTGAACTACCAATGTCGCTTGTCAGCAAAGCAATACAAATTACAAACATCACAGCGCAATTTGTCGCTTGTCAGCAAAGCAATTCAAATTACAAACATCACAGCGCAAGTAATTCAAAAACCTTCTCTCTACCTCAACAGACCTTTTGATTCATTCTAATGTCAAGATTCATTTTTCATTACACTTTACACACAATCTACAATGAAAATCAAAATAGTTTTCCAAAGTTAATTGTTGTTACTGTCCTTTATATCAACCCGCTGCTTGTAAGTGAAGCGATTTGAGTGATTAGAAGCTCTATATGGCAATTACCAAGTATGGGAAATCTTACGTTTCTTTAATTACTATTCTCAGTATCATCCAAGATAGCTCCTCTGACTTTTGCCCTGTCCAACAAATGGCAAACAGTGAAAATGATGCAAAAGTGAGAATTTGAAAAAGCTGGCAGTAAAGTCGAGAGTTTAGATTACCTGCGATATGCAGGTGCAGTCCGCCGCTTACTAACTTTTGAAGGCGAAGAATCTGGGATGGATTGGTTATCTGCACGGTTGATTTCTACCAATTTATTATCATGACGACCAACAATACATTGAAATGGCAAGATGTAACTAAGGATTACTATCAATGATGAAAATCAAACAGCGATATTCAGAGACTGATGCACAGATTAATTTTATGTGTTGTACATAAGCAGGCTATTAAGAAGTAGAAAAATAGATGAAAAGTGGAATATAATGGGGACAATCTCACAAGTAATAGCAGACAATAACAACCAACGTAGTTATAAATAACTGTTAGAAGAAAATGCATAACATTGCAACACTTCTATTTTCCTCAATAATGAATGAAATGGTCCAATTTCACGGCACAACACATATAACACTATAACAACAAAGCCTCCATCCCAAATTAGTTGAGCCGGCTACATGGATCAAACTCTTCCACTTTGCTACTGCTAGATAAACATCACATGAACTTGAATTGCCACAATTCTGCATTAGTCTTCATGGCTGAATAGGCTGCGGGTCTCCTCCAAAGGGTCTAGCGCGAAGCACTTTCCCTTCGTGCTGACTTTAACAACATCTTCACCTCTCGAATCTTTGATTAAGCAATGATTGCTTTCAAAGATCACTTTGAAGCATCTTTCAAGTAGTTGACACTCGACAAGTTTTGGCTTACGTTAGGTACAAATAATACATCATTGATTAGCTTTATACTTGAAAACTTTCGACGGCAATTGTGTCCTTGACTGCAATGTAGTCGCCGTTGCCAATTCTGACTTTGGAAGTTACTGATGTGTCTAGCTCTTTGAAGAGATCTCGATCAAAAGTCATATGATTTGTGCAGCCACTATCAACAAGCCATTTATCACTTGTACTACTTGTTGCAAAACAAGATGCAACAAAGAGCTGCTCCTCATCTTCTTCTTGTTTTGCAGCTTGTGCAACACTTTTTTGTTTAAGGTTGACTTGTGTCACATTTCTTTGTTGTGTATTACTTTTGCATATCTTCTGATGATGCCCCATCTTGTGACATTTTTCACATTGTTAGTCTGGTCTCCTCTAACATTTAATGGGTGGCTCAATCAACAAGCACAAAGCTAGGCTTGTTGTAAAGGGGTATGCTCAAATTTATGGTGTTGATTTTTCTGACACGTTTGCTCATGTTGCTAGATTGGATGCTATTAGATTGGTACCAGCCATTGCTGCACAAAAGGGCTGGAAAGTATATCACCTAGATGTTAAGTCTACTTTTTTTAAATGATATTTTTGAGGAAGAGATTTATGTTGATTAGCCAAAAGAATTTGCAATCAAAGGCCATGAAGATGAAGTTTATCCACTAAAGAAAGCTCTGTATGGGCTGAAGCAGTCACCCAAAGCCTGGTATAGTAGAATTGATGAGCATCTGATGAAGTTAGCTTCACAAAAAGCCCCCAAGTCAACCTACCCTCTACATCAAATGTGATGAAGTCACTTTTGTGATTGTCTCTATGGAAGTGAATGTTGGGCGGTAAAGCCACAACAATTACATAAAATGAACGTAGCATAAATGAAGATGTTTAGGTGGATGTGTGGTAAAACTCATAAAGATAAAATAAGAAATATAAAAATTCAACGACAAGTAGGAGTAGCACCAATTGACACAAAGATTAGGGAAGGGCGGTGGTTTGGTCACCTGCAAAGACAGCCTACAAATGCCCCCATTAGAAAACTTGAATCAGTAAAAACCGAAGAAATTCAACGAGGTAAGGGAAGACTAAAGTTAACTTGAGACGCATTAATTAAGAGAGATTTGAATGGTTTGGAAAGCTCACCATCGTCCATTGCACTTAATCGAGCATAATGGAAGAGTTTCATCCATGTAGCCGACCTCAATTAATTTGAGAATGAGGCTATGTCAATGTTTTCAATGCGGCGAGGCGATGTTAGGCGGTTTAGCCCCGCCTAGTCGAGGCGGTGCCTAGGCGGGCGAATAAATATTTAGTTGGACCTCCCTAAGAAATAATTTGATTTATTTAGAGACCCCTCAATAGTAAGGGGCATACTTTCTCACCTACACATTCTCACCACCATATTTTCAACTCCACACATTTTGAAATAAAAATATTTTCAAAAAATAAATAAATAAATAAAATTTTTCAATAAAAAAATATTTTTTAATAATTATTTCATGCCCGCCGCCTGCCTGCCTTATTAAGGACTAGGCGGTGGAAACCCCCAAAGGCCTAAGGCGAGGCCTAGGCGGCGCCTTGAAAACACTAGGCTATGTTGTTGTTGATGATGACTTGCTGGTTACAGATAGCAATGTCAATCTTGTTGAAGATTACAAACAAGCTATGCAAAGAACATTTGAGATGATAGATTTGGGAGAGATGGCTTACTTTCTGGGAATGGAGATCAAGCAAAAGCAGAACGAGTTTTTAGTTTGTCAAAGAAGTATGCAAGGGAGTATATAATGAAGTTAGAATGGGAAATTGCAAAGAAGTAGTTACTCCAATGTGTCAAAAGGAAAAGCAGAGCAAGAATAATGAAGTTGAAAGAGTTAATGAGACTCTTTACAGATGTAAGGTTGATTGTCTCATGTACCTAACAACAACCAGACATGATATTTTGCATGTTGTAAGTGTATTATCCAGATTTTGTAATTGTGCAACTCAAACTCACGTTATGGCAGCTACGAGAGTTGAGATATGTCAAGGGAACTCTTAATTTTAAAGTTATTTTTTGTGCAAGTCAAAATTGTGCTCCGCAGGGATATTCAGATTATATGGTGGTTCTGATGGTATGAAAAGTACTTCAAGTTATTGTTTTAAAATGGGTTCTGGAGTGTTCTCTTGGTGTTCTAAGAAGCAAGAGATAGTTGCGCAATCCACCGCAGAAGCTGAATTTATTGTTGCTACAGCTGCTGCTAATCAAGCATTATGGCTTAAGAGGTGTTTGTGGACAATCAAGCAGCAATTGCTATCGCAAACAATCCTGTTTTTCAAGGGAAAACAAAACACTTCAACATAAATTGTTTTTCTTAAGAGATGTGCAAAAGGAAGGGTCAATTAAGTTGAAGTACTGTAGGACAGTTTTCAGCTGGCAGACATATTCACCAAAGCCTGGTCAACAAGTAAGTTTGAGTTTTTGAGAGAAAAGCTTGGAGTGTGCAGCAACTCAAGCAAGGAGGAGTGTTGAAATTTGCCTCAGCAGCTGCAATATTTGTGTGCAAGACTTAGTCAAATGTTTCGGTTGTTTCTTCATTGTTTTTAGCCATTTTAGCTTATTTATCTGATTTGTTAGTGTATCAGTTGTAAGTGGCATTATTCTAGGAGTTGGTAGTTTCCTTATTTTCAGTTTTTGAGTTACATAGTTTTTGTATTTAAGCTATTCGACTTCAATGAAATTAGGAGACTTCTGCATAATATTTTCTCTCCTAATTTAGTTCCTTATCTTTGTTTTCTTAGACTCGATTTTCTATTCTGAAATTTCAATTAGGAGAATCAAAACATGAGTTTCCCTCCTTGTTCTTTTCATATTTCTTCCTTTTTCCTACTTGACTAAACTTAGCTCTTGCACCTAATGCACCTTCAACAAGCCCTCCAGACCTCATGAGCCTTCTCTGTTCCTAGGCTTGCAAAGAACTCAACAATTCCGCCAAGCTATCCTAACTTTTGACAGATTCTTAATATTTTCCCGAGAAGAAATGGTTGATTCGAATCTTTCAAGAACTGTCACAATAATTTTTTCAACCAATCTAGAATTAGAAAATTCAGAGCCAAGTAATCTTACTTTGTAGGCAATGCCGAGTAGTTTGTCAGAATTCTCCTTGATGGTCACTAAATCCTTCATCGTTTGTAGTTCAAATTCTCTTATCAGATTAAAACTTGCATCACTTTGATCCTTTCGTCTCCTTCATACTCTCTCTTGAGGAAATTCCAGACCTCAAATGTCGATTTCATTGTCATGATTATGATAAAAACTTCTTTTGAAACTGTTGCAAACAGCAAGGCTTTAGCCTCGAACTTTATGGTTTTCTTCTCCTTACGATTCTTGAACCGCGCCATCGTTGGATTTTTTATGCAATGGAGAATTCGTAGTCCTCTTCGACAACAGCATCTTAGAGATCATGTGCCTCTAGATATGCCTCCATCCTGGCTGCCCATACATGGTAATTTTCACCATGAAACTCCTGTGGTGCTAGTGATGGGAAGGGCTTTTCAAGAAGTGATTCTGAATCCATGGAAGTAGAAAGGTATCTAGACCTTTCAATGGTGGATTTCACTCGGTTACAGGACCCTCAAAAAGAGAGCACTGATACCAATTTTGAAGGAAATTCAAAATAGAAAACTGAGTCAAAGAAAATAAAGATAAAAAGCTACTCCTTCCGGTCATTTATATAAGTCGTTCTAACAAAAACTTCTTGTTCAAAATTGTAAGTCGTTTTTGGAATTCAAGAGTGTATTTATTGCATTTTTACCCATTTTACCCTCATAAAATTCAAACAATTATGATTCCTTAATTCTTCAATTCATTTAATGTCAAATGACATATATGTAAATTACACACTTAATTAAGGCTGCCTTAATTCTTGTGTCCTTACCTTAAACGATTTATATAAATGACCAGAGGGAGTAAATTAGGAGAGAAGATTTCCAGCAGAAGTCTATTGATTTTATTGAAGTTATATAGCTTAAATACAGAAAACTAAGTGACTGAAAAACTGAAAATAAGGTAACTGCTCACTCCTAGAATAATGCCACTTACAACTAATACATTGACAAATCAGTTGAAGAAACTAAAATGACTAAAAATAAGGAAGAAACAACTGAAACATTTGACTAAGTCTAGAGCAAAAATACTACAACAGCTGAGGCAAATTTCAACAATTGTTTTTTCCCATAACAACTACAGAAAGGTCTCGTGAAATCCTTTGTTTTTTGTTACACGAGATATATATCATATATCATATATCGTCATGCATAAAAAGAAGATAATATATAACCAATCATCTCTCAATCAGGAATCTAACAAAATACCTTTTCGTGTATAATATGCAGGTGGGGCGGGGAATCCCCATTCCCTGCGGGGATCCTCCCCGATGGGGCAGGGATTCCCCGCCAAATAACCCTCATGAGGTGAGGGACGGGGAGAATTTCATCCTCGCTAAGCGGCGCGAGGCGGGGGTGGTATTACCCTCCCCACCGTGGGGATTCCCGCCCGCCCTATGTTTCCCCATGGGGATCCCCGAGATATTCCCCATGGGGATTCCCCGCCACGACTTATGGGGTTTTCCCATGGGGATCCCCAAGATATTCCCCATGGGGATTCCCCGATATCCCCGAGATATTTCCCATGGGGATTCCTCATTTATTCCCACATCACATATTCACATTAAATATTAAAAAGGCAAACAAGAGGGGGAGGAGGGATTCGAACTCTGCCTACCCAAGCCATTTCATCTTGTGGGCATGGGCGGAGCTAGGTATAGGGCTGCCCTAGGCTGTAGCCCAAGGCAGCCCTTGAAAAAAAGACGCCATATGTGAGGAAGGCGGATCGAAGTGCTATTTTGACACACTTGAAGTCACTCAAAGTCCCACACCAAATCATACCCCAGTGAATGCTCATATCAGTGATACGCTTCGTTATATGTTCAGATACATCTCAAAATATATTGTATGGATTTCCAATAGGCGTGTTACTTTAATTGTGTCAAAACATGACATTTATATTGAATTGAATATATATGGTATTACCGAAATCTCACAAAAATTCAAGTAAAAAAAAAAAAAAAAATCTCTCAAATTCATCGAAATTTCCCAAAAGATTCGCGTCGTATCTTACAAAACAAATATTTTTTTAAAAAAAAAAACTTTTCATTACATTAAGAAGAAAAACCCAATAAAATGTCCAATCCTCAAACTTTTTTTAAAAAAAGTATGAATAGTTATTTTTTTCTTGGAAGAATACAATTATTTTTTAATTGATAAGTGATACTTTCATTAAGTTTTTTTTGGTCAAATAATATTTTTAATTTTTAAGTATATTGTGAGCTTAAACATTGTCACTAATTTGACCTTTATATAGCAGTTTTATATATTTGAGCTGAAATTCACTAAAAAAAATATTATTATTAAAGAAAAAAAAAACATATTGGTTCCAGCCAAGGGGAACAAAAAATCCTAGCTCCGCCCCTGCTTGTGGGAACCACTTAGCCAAGCTAGTTGGTATGTTTTGAATTTAAACTTTTTTATAAATACATTTCTATAGAAATATATTATAGACTTTATAGTTACCTAATGTTTGAAGTCTAAAAGTATTGGAAATTTGGAATATATTATTTAGATCTAATATATGATATACCTCTAATTAATTTAATTTAATTTATAAAAAAACTAATATATAACATCATTAACATGAAATCCATATATAATGTAGTGTGTATATATATATTATTTAGTATATTTGTATAGATTCAACAATGGAACTATGCTTTTGATAAAAAATAAATTAAACAATCAAACTATCCTCATATAATAAATATACTATCAATAAAATAAATAAATAATATGTGATCGACTAATTATAATTAAGTAATCAAATATAATGATTAACATTTAATATGATATACCATCAAATTTTTTAGCCAATATACACGAGACTACGAGATGCTTGTAAATGATAGATTTTTTTTTTTACTTCAAGAATTAGCACATATAATATGACATAACCTCTAAATAAGATAATACAATAAACTTTTTAAGAAAAACCAAGTAAAGTTGTAATTAAAGTATGGAACGTATGGTATTTCTAGACACAACATTATATATACTATTCTTTATAATTAAATCAATTTCTTGTCAAATGATTAAATCAATTTTACTAGATAATATTTGATAAACTAACAATGATTAATCATGTTCTTTATGATTAAATCAACTAACAATGAAAATTTTTGATTAATCATATTCTTTATGTTTAAAATATCGGGTTTGAACAATGATCCTATTCTAATATAAAATCAAAGTGAACAATCAAGATTGCTATCACGACCTTCTTTAAATATTATAGAAAAAAATAAAAAATAAAATTTCGATTGTTGCACGACTATTGTTATATTTTCTACATTCATAACATAGTTAAAAACATGCCATTGCCTTAAGAAGAAATAGAGACAAAAGACAAAGAAGCTATTTGTGTACATACAGATAATTAATCATTTTATAAGTAGTACTAAAAATTGAATATTGTTATAATTAAACATAGACTTCAAAAAATAACCTAACTTTAGGTCTTACCATTATTAAATTATTAAATTATTGCTGCATCTTGCCCACGTTTACAACTTTACATGTTTAGATAGCTATCTAAAGTTTTAAACATATATACTATACTACTACTACTACTACTACTACAATATGTTTAGATACTATTATTGCTGCATCTTGAATTAAATTAATATATGTTTAGATAATACTATAAATGGAGATATATATGATATATCATATTTAACACATATATATACTATATATATATATACCCATTATACGTACTATAATTTAATTCAAGCCCATCTTGACTTAATAATTTTACATATATATACTACTATATCTATATGTTTATGTAGTTACTACTCTATGTAAGTATACAAATTTAATGTAATGCAATGTAGATGTACAGATCTAATTTAATATAGTAAATTAAATAATGTGACTTGTTAGTTGTTTAGATAGTACTACTATATGTATGTTCAGGCGTTAGCATGCCATTTGGCCCATTTAGCATAGTGCCAAAGACAGACAAACGTTAGAATAGAAACTTTTTTTTTATCACGGTCTCTCACTTGGCAACTCACAACTTGTTAGTCAAGGTAATATTTCATTCCAAAAGTGGAAATGGAAACGTCAATTAGAAATCGAATTCTCATTCTCTCCCCTGCAACCCTAGTTCAAGTTCAACACTTCAACTCCAGTGAGTCTCCTTGCCCGACGTCGTGCCGACTCTCATGTCCCAACTCTAGCGTTCTCCCTCCTTACAAGCTTTGCGATTTGCGTTCCTTGCACTCATCTTGCTGTTTACTCCAGCCTGCGAGAGTGTGAGGAGTTGTCTATCAGTGTTCGGTGTTCCTTTGAAACCACTCCTCCTCCTTCCTTACCACCTTATTACTACTACTACTACTAGTCTACCACGACTCGAATCCAGGTATGCATTTATCTTTTTCTCTTTATATTTTCATCTCTCCACATAGATGTCTATGATTTGTTTTTCTTTTTTTATTTTTTTTACTTCAATGAATGTCGACTGCCTGCTGAACCCATGACCAAACGATTCATCATCCAAATCAGAGATGCTTTGGCACGGGTCTATGACTTATTTGTTGTATTATTTTGGGTTTACAAGCTTTTTCTAACTCTTTTTGGAAGTCTCTTTCTAGATTTAGCAAAATTATGTCTAATTCTTGGAAAAAAATAAAAAAAGTATCTCTGATTTATTTATTTTCTTTGTTTCTTTTTTAATCGATGTCAATTTTCAATTTTCAATTGCATGCTCAACTCTCCAAAGTTGAAATATTAGTTTTCATATTTTTTGTAGGTCACTACTTTCTATATTTATCTCTCTTACTGTCACTGAATTGATTTTGTTATTTTGAATCAGTGAAATATGAGTGATACTTCACAGTCTACATGTAAGGAGGATTTACCTTTTCAAGGTTCTACAGCTCCTGCTCCTGCAGAATCATTAGATGAGCATGTCCCTAATGCGGATCAAACAAACAAGGAACTAGTTTTGACTGGTACATCAAAGTTCACATCTCCAATGTGGAAACACTTTAAGAGACAAAAAATTGATGACCAGTGGAAAGCTGAATGTAATTACTGCAAGAAAAAACTTGGAGGGGATCCAAAGAATGGGACAACACATTTACATGGTCATTTTTCTATTTGTCCATTAAGAAAAGGAAAAGACATAAGCAACTTCTGTTGAAGTCTAACATGGAGGCTACTGGAAAAGTTTCACTAGTAAATTATGTGTTCGATCAAGAAATAGCAAGGCAGAAAATGGCTACCATGATTATTATGCATGAATATCCTATAATGATGGTGCAACATGAGCATTTTCTAAAGTTTCTTGAAGCTGTTCAACCATTATTCAAGCCTATATCTAGAACTACCACAACGAAGACATAATGAAGATTTTTAAGCATGAGAGATCAAAGATAATGGAGTTGCTTGATCAAAATAAGAGTCGTTTGGTAGTTACTACTGATATATGGACTTCCGAGAGTCAGAAAAAATGATACATGGTTATAACTGGACATTACATAGATGATCAATGGATTTTGAGAAGTCGAATTATCAGGTAATAATAGTTATTTTCAATTATTTCTTCGTCATATATTTCCGTTATAATGCTTCTCTAATTATACTTTGATAATGTCTATCAATAGGTTCATTTATGTGCCATGTCCACATACTGTTGTGTGATGCACTTCTTGATTGTTTGATGGATTGGAATCTAGATAATAAGTTGTCTACTGTTACTTTGGATAATTGTACAACTAATGATTTGCTAGCAAAATTGTTTGTAAGTTGTCAACTAGCAATCTTTGGATGGATGAAAAGTTATTGCACATGCGTTGTTGCGCACATATTTTGAATATAATTGTTAAATATGGCTTGGAAGTGATTGAGAAAACCATTGAGAATGTTCGTAATAGTGTCGTTTATTGGGTTGCAATGCCAAAAAGGTATAAGAAATTTGAGGAGACTGTTCATCAGATGAAAATAGGTTTCGCTAAAAAATTGGTATTAGATTGTAAAACTAGGTGGAATTCCACTTATTCGATGCTTAGTGTAGCAATTGAATATAAGGAAGCTTTCAAGCGTTTGGAAAAACGAGATTCCTTTTATACTTGTTGCCCATCTGATGATGAATGGAAAAGGGCTAAGGAAATTTGTGATAGATTGAAGTTGTTCTACAATGTGACAGAGTTATTTTTAGGGAGCAAATATCCCACAGCAAATTTGTGTTTCCCTAAGATTTGTCAAATTAAAATAGCTTTGGAGAAATGGATTTGTTGTGAGATTGATTATATTGAGTCAATGGCATTAAGAATGAAGATGAAATTTGACAAATATTGGGAGCAAATTCATGATGTGATGGGTGTGGCGGTTGTTTTGGACCCTAGATTCAAGCTTATGTTTTTGGAGATGTATTTTCCTATTATTTATGGCACGGATAAAGCAAAGAATGAAATTAAAAAAATTCAAAATCTTTGTTATGATTTGGTGGGAGAATATTCTTCTAAAACAAAGTCGAATGAAGCTAGTGATGACTTGATGGATGATTCAATCACACAAGTAATGAATGATGAAGATGTTGTGGAAATCCTTAATAATTATCAAAAGTTTGTTGCTTCTCATGGGTGTCAAGTGGATAATGTGAGATTGGAGTTAGAAGATTATTTGCAAGAGAATGTGTTAAGAATGACAAATGATTTTGACATTTTAAGTTGGTGAAAAAATGCTCTAAAGTATCCTATTTTGCAAATAATTGCAAGAGACATTTTTGCAATTCCAATATCCACTGTGGCTTCTAAATCATCATTTAGCACAAGCGGCAAGTTTATCAGTCCACATCGTAGTAGGCTTCAACCAACTACAATAGAAGCATTAATTTGCACTCAAAGTTGGATGAAAGGTATACTAATGTTAATATCATTATTATTATTACTATTATTTTTTTAGCAAGTTATTTTTTTTATATAACAATTACTTGTTTATTTGTTTCATATGTTTTTCCTTTGTCAAAAAAAGGTCCACTTACACCACAATTACTGAAGAGGAGATCGAACAAGATGAGGTAATCAAACTTACAAAATGTAATTTTTTTATAATTATCTTTTTGTTTAACTTTTATTATTTGCATACAATATATTTATACATAATTCTAATTTATGCACTGTTTATAATCATTAAAGGAGGAACAATCATTTCAAGTAGCTAACATTGATGGAGCGGATTCACAATGACATGTTGAAAGTATCGAAGATTCAAGGTTTGTTAAATTTGTTTGAATATTTATATTTGAATTTTATTTATGATGTTGCACTTTGATGAGAAGTTTTTGAACTTTTTATTTGCGATCTTATGATGAAACTTGATGCAAATAGTTATTGCTTCGACTTTGGAGAACCTTAATTGGTAGTTAATTTCATACTTATTCATTATACTTGTGTAAGTAATCTATTAAGAAGATAAAGATTCAACATACCCAAGATCTAATAATAGTACATAAAACAAACGAAATTTAATGTGAACATAAAATTTGATTTAATTGATATTTCTTGTTGTTTGTTGGTTTATTTTGATGTTGCAGATGATTGACAGGTTATAAAAGCAATGTCGTCAATCTATAGTGGGAGACTTTGGCTCATTTTTTGATGTTTCTCGCCGCTTCTTTTAATTTTGGCCTTTTGATCATGCATGTTATTCGTGGGAGGCGCTGCAACATCTGAGTAGGAAGCATGGTGCTATGTACCTTTGGAGACTATTAAAGGATTGATGATGCTGGCAAAGGAAAAAAAAAAATAGTTATTTTTGTTTTGTCTTTTATTTCGCTAGTTGCCCAAAAGATATTAAATAGAATTGCTAAATCTTTTCTCGAGAGACTTCTTTTGACAAGAATTACATCAAAATATTTTTTGGGAACCTTCTAATGATTTTAATTATGTATGTATAATGTATTTGATTTATTTTTTTATATATTATGTGAAGAAATAATGGGGGTGGGGAATCTCCGCGGGGGTGGGGATCCCGCTGGGTGGAGAATGGAGATTAAAAATTCCCCGGTGGGGAATTTCAAGCGGGGAATCCTCGCCCCGTCATAAGTGGGGATGGGGATGGGGATTGCATTCCCGCCCCAAACCCGCCCCACCTGCATCCCTAGTTCTAAGGTATGAGTAAGATTCATGGCAATGCCCAGATTGCCCGGTTGTAGCAACTCGATGTCAATTCGAGTCCTTCATCAAACCTGAAGTGAACAAGTCCACCTGTTGTCGCGGTTTAAAGTCCAATGTCATGGCCATCAAAGATTGGAATTGATGTTGGTACTCCTCCACAGAACTAGTTTGTTTCAAGTTGGCGAACTCCTCCGCCTTACGTCGTGTCCTCCACAACCACTGTATTGTTCCTTAGCATCAACACTAATGGGTTTCATTGATGTCCATAGAATCGCGATAGTGAGATCCACCATATGTTCTTTGAGAGTCTTTTGCCGAGCGCTCATCAACTCCATAAAGGTCTCCAACTTCGTGACCAGAGCTTTTGTGTCACTCATGACAAGTGGCTCTGATACCAAGTTGTTATGAACATTTATGCACGATCTAGTCACAGGTTTAGACACAATTGAATTTGTGCTTCGACCTATGTTGATATGGAAAAGTTAAGAAAATAGTAGAAGAGATGAGAGAGATAGAATAGGTAATTGAAGAGGTGGAGTCTCGTGACTCTTCTACTTCAATTCCTCATTTGGTACTTTTTCACTAAAATTGCTTGCTTTATTGATTCCTTGATACTTGTATATATAGACTCCCTTATACAATAAAAATAGAAACTATTAAATAGCAACTTATATGAATAAGAAACCTACTTAAAATAAATATAGAAACTTCCTACTAATTAATACCTAGAAGATAGTAACTACTAATAATTCCTACTAAATAATAAACATAGAAACTTTCTTAATAATAAAATAGAAACTACTAAATACTAAACCATAAATCTAAGACCGTATCAGATGGTTTCTAAAATCCAAACTTATAACCCATTCTTTATTACCCGATGTGGGACTATCCTTAACACTCTCTATCAAGTCCGGCATGCGATAGCCAAGTTGAGACTTGAATTAACGACAACTAGCAAACTAGGACAACTCAAATCCAACGGGGCATTGGCTAACGCTAGGCAACTAACCAACTGTGACGGTCCAACAGGGCATAAGCCAAGACCAAAAGAATATCCTACTTGGTATAGCCAACTGGGACAACTCAAATCCAATGGGGCATTGGCCAACTCTAGGCAACTAGCCAACTGGGACGGTCCAACAGGGCATTAGCCAAGACCAAGGGAATAGCCTACTTAGTAGATAACTTGGATGCATCCATTTTTAATTGCTCCGATACCATATTAGGGTTTTATAATGATGGATTGCCAAGTCCAAGCATATATAAGAGGGAAAGTACGTATGCGTGAGTGCTTAAAGTTTGGAGTGAAGGCTTAAGCAACTAAACAACTAGGATGATCCAACAGGGCATGAGCCAAGACCAAAAGAATATCCTACTTGGTATAGCCAACTGGGACAACTCAAATCCAATGGGACATTGGCCAACTTTGGGCAACTAGTCAACGAGGACGATCCAACAGGGCATTAGTCGAGACCAAGAGAATAGCCTACTTGGTAGATAACTTGGGAGCATCCATTCTTTATTGCTCAGATACCATTTTAGATTTTTATAATGATGGATTGCCAAGTCCTAGTATATATAGGAGGGAAAGTATGTATGAGTGAGGGCTTAAAGTTTGGAGTGAAAGCTTCACTAAAATGTCAAGGCAAGATGGTGTCTTAATTCCAAACTCATATCCCTTTCTTTATTTACTTGAATACCCGATGTGGGACTATCCTTAACAACAATGTTCTTGAAATGCAATTCCCCGTGTGGGTCTCTTTTCCTGATGTTCATATCTTTGTCCAAGGGATGGTGAGAGCATAGATTACTAATTTTTCAATGCTCTTTCTCAACCATCAAATGGGACTAACAGGAAATATTTTCAGCAAGAACTATCAGAACCTCTTTCCCCTAGCAGTTTTTTTGGATTCATTAGGTTTCGGTAAGGAAAAAGCATACAATTGATAGGTCTCTATGATGTCATTCGGGTTTTACAGACAGTGCATAACAGTAGCGTATCAGGTATCCTCATATACTTATTTGGGTAGTCGAGAAGCTGTTGAAATCATCTAAAATTCATGCTGCAAAATAAGAATTTGCCATTAAGTTTTCTGATAGTCCGTGGATCATTGAATGGCTTTGAAGCTGGCTAATTTTAAATTAAGCTGAACAATTGTTATATATGAAGCTGGCCAATTTTGAATAAAGCGTTATTGGATATATATATATATATAAGTCTTTGAGATAGGTGGGGTCGTGTGCTTACATTCGTAGCTAGTCTTTGGTAAGTGGACGGTTGGACCTTTTGGATGATGCCCGTTACAAATTTTTGTTGGTTATATATACATACATATGCAACAACAACAACATAACCTCAACCCAAAAAAAGAGAGACAAGGCTAAAGTATCATGAGTAGCATCTTGTTAGAGATACGGTCTTTTAGGAATAAAGAATGCCCATTCTATAAGGACTTACAAGTTAATGCAACAACCAAGCCTTCAAATTAGCTGCAATTGGCACCATGGATCAATCGTTTTCACAAAGATCAGTTTTTAAAGCAATTGATTATGTGCCTTCATAAAATCCTTTTTAAGTTCTTTCTCATTAATGCGCCTTAAGTTACCTCAGGTTTACCCCTATACTGTCGAATTCCTTTAATTTATATTATGTCGAGTTTTCTAACTCAAGCATTTGCATGCCGTCTAAGGTTTGCTAAATTAATGAACCAAGAAAAGGTTGATAAATTCAATGTTTTAAAGGCAACGAGGTGATATAAGACGGTTTAGCCACCTAGTCTAGGTGGCACCTAAGTGGACAAAAAAAATATTTACTTAGACTTCCCTCAGAAATAATTTAATTTATTTAGAGACCCCTTAACAATAAGGGACATATTTTTTCACCTGTACATTCCCATCAACATATTTTCAACTCCACACTTTTCCACACATTTTGAAATAGAAAAAATATTTTCAAACAAAAAATAATAAAGTAATAAAAAAAGTTTTGAAAATTACATAAACCTTCCTGAAAAGTTTTAAAAAATATTTTTAGGCATGCCACTTGCCTAATTAAGGACTAGGCGGTGGGCACCTCTACACGCCTAAGGCAGCGCCTTGAAAACACTGGATAAATTAATGACCAAAATATATAAGGTTGCTAAATTAATGTGGTGTTGGCATTCTTCAAGGACAAGGTTGATTCAATTTCATCAATTCCATGTATTTCACTTGTTTTATTGAAAGTTGAAACTCCAACAACTGTTCCTAAGCAAACTGATTTATTTAATATAAAAAAGGTACACAGATTAGCATGCAAATTTCACCATTGAGGTAAACCCATTTGATTCTGAATGTCAATCTCAGCAACTAGCACCACAGGTTTTTGGCAGACAAGTTACTTCGTCAAATTTGTTTATTTCATCTCAAGTTTCAGTTGTTTTTTTTTTTTTAATTATAGAAGCTGGAATTGGAAACCACCAATATCTTCGACGTAGCTAACTTTGGTATATTTTTCTCTTCAATAAAAAAAGAAAATAAACGAATATTGAAAAAACTCGGAGAACTCACCCAGAGAATAATCCATGGCTGAAACAGATACAGAATCAAGTTTTTTCCCAGCATGAAAAACTTTATCTGAAAGGTCAAACTTTGGAATCGTTTGCTTCTTTGAAAGAGGAGAAACGTCTGGTATGTTTTGAATACACACGTCTTTTTCCTGTGTTTCAGTAGAAGAGTAAGACAATATAAGATTGTCAGGCTTTTTAAAAGGAAGATGCAAAGATAATTTCTAAGACTTAAAATTGATCGAGCAAAGCACATGAATTAGTAGTTTCTATGATGTAATAAATTCCGCAGGATTATGGGGTACACATAAGATCGCCAAATCACAAAATGAATATCTAAAATATCTACACAACTAATATTATGGACATTCATCATGCTCTTTGAATCAAACGTATAAAAGATGCTTCCACAACATCAACCTCAAGGAGGATACAATGCTACAGGATTGAGGCCAATGCCTAATCACCAACAATCAACACACACACAAACCATCAACAAAGAAAGTCACTTAAAATTTCATATTAAGCAAATATCAACCAATTTTTCAAAACTCATTTCATCAGGGTGATCTAATCACCTTTCTCTTAAAAGAAAATAACAAAGCTTTACACTAATACCACTCCATAAAGATTAAAGGAGAAAACTGTCATCCATGATATATAAAATATATTCAAACAGATGCAAGAAGTGCATTCATACGTGTGTTTGTGTAAGAAATTGTTCAATTTAAGACACTATTGGAAGAACCTCACTCACGAGTCGTTGTGTTTCCCAATCTTAAAAGGCGTTAGAGGTTTTGGATTAGAGAATCTGATACGGGCCCAGCCTAACAAGTGATGAGTCCCAAGCCAATCCTCAAGGTCTATCGAAGGAAGAGTGGAAAGATCACTAGTTCAGTGCCTACACAGTTGGATTAGGATTAGTTCAGCAGTGGGCCCACTGCCAGTCTGGTGAGTCTGTCAAAGTGTGCCTGCATGTGTACAAGAGCACATAGTGGGGGAAGGAGGGTTTAGAGTACGGAGTACATATAGGGTGTGTTTACCCATTTAGGGTATGTGGTTTCTGTTTGTACAACTGGGAAGGCTCAAGTAGTCTTGGTGAGAACGAGAAAGTCTCTCGATTTCTCTGGGTAGGGTGCTCTCTGCGTTGTATTTTATCATTGCCGATTATCAATAAAAATCCTTCGAGGCGACCCCTCTCGTTAATATGGGGGGGGGGGGGGGGGGGTTTAGAGTACAGAGTACAGATAAGGTGTGTTTACCCATTTACCCATTTAGGGTATGTGGTTTCTGTTTGTAAAACTGGGAAGGCTCAAGTAGTCTTGGTGAGAACGAGAGAGTCTCTCGATTTCTTTGGGTAGGGAGCTCTCTGCGTTGTATACATTTATCATTGCCGATTATCAATAAAAATCCTCCGAGGTGACCCCCTCGTTAATTTTGCACAGTCAAGGCATCTATCATTTGGTATCAGAGCTCCAAATCATGGCGCCCAAAGTCGATTCACGGGTTGATGTGTTGGAGGCGGAGATGAAGAAGACGAAGATCTCGGTAGGTGAGCTTCGCATAGCGGTCGATTCACAGAGATCTGCGATGGAGGATCAGTTTCAGTCCTTGTCCCATAAGCTGGAAACTCTGCTCCACCAGCATCGGATGTTCCGAGGGAACCACCCACATCAGATTGGGGAATCCAGAGGCACTAAGGGTCCGGATCCGCCAGATCTGGGTCATCGCGAGGACTCGGTGACAGAGGAAAACTCAGATCGGCGCGCTTGGCCGCACAGATCTAGGCCGGAGGTGAGGAAAATCAAAATGCCAACGTTCGACGTGGAAGATCTGGTCGTTTGGCTAAATCAGGCTGAACACTATTTCCAATTGCATGAGATGTCGAAGTCGTCCAAGTTGAGGGCTGCCCGAATTTGCTTGGTGGGCGCGGCGCAGATCTGGCTTCAAACCGAGGAGGTTGAGCGGCCATTTAAGAGTTGGCAAGAGCTCCGCACCTAATTGACGAGGCGGTTTCCTGAAGCAAATCCGCAGACGCTATATCAACAGTTTTTTCGCCATCGAACAAGAAACGACCGTGAAGGAGTATCGGCGCCGATTCGAATCATTGTCGCTGCATGTGAAGGGACTACCTGAGGCTTTCAAGATTGTTGTGTTCATTAACGGTCTGATAGACTGGATCCGGTTGGAATTGCTGGTTGAGCCTCCGACGACGCTGAAGGCGGTGATGGAGCGAGCTTCACAGTTCGAGAAGAAGCTGAGTGAGGGAGACGGTCTTGGGTTGCCTACCTCTTTAGCGCCTAAAAGCCCAACAGTTTCAGGCCCATCTTCTAAGTCTGAGGCCCGCCCACCCACATGGGTTTCCCACACCATATCCGGGGCTTCTAAAGGCCCACCCGTAGCTCATGCTAAGCCCAGCTTTTCGCTGGACTCCACAGCCAAAACTAGCCCCACTTCGTCCAGCTCTTCGAGCCCTTCCTCTTGGGTCCCCGTCACACCTAAGGTCTCCCCTCCTAAGTTCAAGCGACTCTCCGAATCGAAAGCCCAGAACCGCCGTAAGTTAGGGCTATGTTACCGGTGTGACGAGAAATGGTCAGCCGGGCACCGCTGCAATTCGAAGGTCTTGAATGTATTGCTAGTCCGCGATGGGTCAGAGGAAGAAACTTCGGACTCGCCTACGGAAAGCGCTGACGAGCTATCAGAGATGGTGACAATGGAGCTGTCCACTCACGCAGTCGAAGGAGTTCCTATACCCCGTACTATTAAAGTTATGGGAGATGTGCAAGGTACGCATGTGGTGGTCATGATAGATTGTGGAGCCTCTCATAATTTTATCTCGCCAGCGTTAATCTCAGCCCTATCACTGCCTATATGTCCAACTAATGAGTATGGAGTCTGTGTTAGGGGCGGTGCGCAATTGACCGGGTCGGGCGTTTGCAAAGAGGTCACAGTGAGTTTTCAAGGGCTTTCTTTCACAGTGGACCTCTATCCTATTGGAATGAGGGGTGCGGATTTGATCTTGAGCATGTCCTGACTGAATTCATTGGGGTGGACTGCCAATAATTGGCCAGACCTCACGATGTATTTTTTGGTGGAAGGGAAATCAGTGGTGATCCGGGGGGATCCAGCGCTGCACCGCGCTTTGGTGTCGTGCAAATCGGTTCAGAAATCGATGGAGGGTGTAATGGGGTGCTTCTTGGTTGAATGTCACCAAGTTACAACAACTGAAGTTCTGAACCAACGGCGGTTGTGGAGCCTTGTGTGCAATCTATTTTGGATGCCTTCTCTAATGTGTTTTCGATGCCTACGGGTCTACCCCCCTCGCACGGTTGTGACCACGCAATTGTGCTACGCGAAGGATCGGAGCCGGTCCGTGTTAGGCCCTACCGCTACCCTCAAATCCAGACGTCCGAGATTGAGAAGATGGTGACTGAAATGTTGGGGGCCGGCATCATCCACACCAGCAACAGTCCCTTCTCCAGTCCAGCGCTCTTAGTCAAGAAAAAGGATGGGAGTTGGCGATTTTGTGTCGACTACAGGGCCTTGAACAGGTCGACGGTACCTGATCGATTCCCCATTCCCAACATCGACGAGTTGTTCGACGAGCTACATGGGGCGTGCTTCTTTACCAAATTGGATCTTCGATCCGGATATCATCGGATTCGTGTACGCGCCGAGGACGTTCACAAGACAGCCTTTCGCATACACGAAGGCCATTACGAATTCCTTGTGATGCCATTCGGTTTATCAAACGCCCCAGCCACTTTCCAATCACTCATGAACTCCCTTTTCAAGGGTCTTCTCAGGCGTTCGGTACTGGTGTTTTTCGATGACATACGTATTTACAACAAAACGATAAGTGACCATTGCACTCATCTTTCCAAAGTCCTTTCTATTCTCCGTTCTCATTCCTTGTTTGTTAATCTCAAGAAGTGCTGTTTTGCTAGGACTAAACTGGAGTACTTGGGCCATATCGTTTCTCAAGATGGAGTAATGGCCTATCCGGACAAGGTTCGGGCTATGGAAGAGTGGCCTTCTCCAGCCTCAACGAAGGAATTGCGTGGATTCCTTGGCCTAACGGGGTATTATCGCCGTTTTGTTAGGGATTATGGCAAGTTAGCCGCTCCCCTTACTCAGTTGTTACGGAAAGATGCCTTTAAATGGTCGGATGCAAGCTATCTTTGCATTTACAAAGCTCAAGCAGGCTTTAAAGGAAATTCCTACATTGGCTTTACCCAATTTTGATGTCGCGTTCATTGTGGAAACGGACGCTTGGGGAGTATGAGTGGGGGCGGTGCTTTCACAAGGAGAACGACCCATCGCTTTTTTTAGCCAAGCCCTGGCCGCTAGAGCCCGTGCAAAGTCAGCCTACGAAAGAGAACTCATGGCCATTGTCCTAGCTGTGCAGAAGTGGAGGCATTATCTTTTGGGTGGTCACTTTGTGGTTTGCACCGACCAGAGAAGCTTGAAATTCCTCTTTGACCAGCGCGTGGTTGCCCCTGAATATCAACGCTGGTTAGTGAAGTTATTGGGCTTCCAATCCGACATCCAGTATAAGCCGAGTCACTCTAATGTTGTAGCGGATGCCCTCTCTCGCTTTCCATGTTTAATGGACTGCAATGCCCTCTCGGGCGTGACGTTTGATGATGATTCTGTGATTGCCAATGAAGTCTCCCAAGATCCCCACTTGTCTTCCATTTTGGTCGAGCTTACTAATAATCCCACAGCTAAGCCTCCGTGGACTCTCGTCCGTGGACAGCTCCGTTACAAAGACCGCATAGTACTATCCTCCTCTTCTTCCCTCAAGCTGCAGATTTTGTCCGTCTTCCATGCTAGTCCGGTGGGGGGACACGGAGGTTTCCTTAAGAAGTACAAAAGGATTGCAGCAGAACTATATTGGATTGGGATGAAGCAAGACAATAAATTTTTTGTTTCGGCTTGTGACGTGTGCCAACGTAGCAAGTATGAGACCGTGGCTCCGGGGGGTCTCCTTCAACCACTTCCGATCCCAACTGCAATTTGGGAAGACATATCAATGGATTTCGTGGAGGGGTTACCAAGTTCGCGGGGATTTAATTCGATCTTGGTCGTTGTGGATCGTCTTAGTAAGTTTGCTCATTTTGTGGCCCTCAAGCATCCATTCACAACCAAAACAGTGGCGGATATGTTTGTGTAGCATGTAGTTAAACTAAACGGGTTTCCCATCTCGATCGTCTCCGGCCGCGACAAGGTGTTTTTAAGTCACTTTTGGCAAGAATTATTTCGTGTGCAGTAGACTCAATTGAACCATAGCACCGCCTACCATCCGCAAAGTGACGGCCAGACGGAGGTAGTAAACCGTTGCTTGGAGACCTATTTAAGGTGTTTTATTTCGCAGCATCCAAAGGAATGGTCTAACTGGTTGCATTGGGCGGAGTACTGGTACGATACTTCTTTCCATTCTTCTTTGAATTGTTCTCCATTCAAAGTTGTATATGGTCGTGACCCACCGGTGCTGATCCGTCATCTCTCGGCTTCCTCATTGCCTCTTTCGGATCTCGACTCCTACATCCAGGCCCGTGATCACGTCTTGCAAGAGTTGCGAGCGCAACTGTTAATTGCACAAAATAGGATGAAGCAACAAGCGAACCTTCATCGTCGGGACGTTCAGTTCAAGGTGGGTGATTCGGTGTTTCCTCAAGCTACATCCTTACAGGCAGCTGTCTCTTGCTCGTGGCTCATATTCTAAACTTAGTCCAAGGTTCTTTGGCCCCTATACAGTCTTAGCACGCATTGGTTCCGTGGCGTACAAGCTGGACCTTCCATCCTCTTCCAACCTCCATCCAGTTTTTCATGTATCTCAGCTGAAGAAATCCATTGGAGAGGCCTCAGTCACTACTGACCTACCTCAGTTTTCTCCTTCATCTATGGTGGATGTTGTCGAACCTGAGACAGTACTCTCTTATTGTTGGCTTACTGCGGATCCTGAAGTCCTGATCAAATGGTCAAGTATGCCCGATGCCGACGCTTCATCGGAGTTAGTCAAGCATATCCGGAAAGCTTTTCCAGCCTTCCACCTTGAGGACAAGGTGCTTGTTCAGCAGGGGAGTGTTGATACGGGCCCAGCCCAACAAGTGATGAGTCCCAAGCCCATCCTAAAGATCTATCGAAGGAAGAGTGGAAAGATCACTAGTTCAGTGCATGCACAGTTGGGTTAGGATTAGTTCAGCAGTGGGCCCACTGCCAGTCTGGTGAGTCTGTCAAAGTGTGTGTGTCTGTACGAGAGCACATAGTGGGGTGGGGGTTAGAGTACGGAGTACATATAGGGTGTGTTTACCCATTTAGGGTATGTGGTTTCTGTTTGTAAAACTGGGAAGGCTCAAGTAGTCTTGGTGAGAACGAGAGAGTCTCTCGATTTCTTTGGGTAGGGTGCTCTCTGCGTTGTATACGTTTATCGTTGCCGATTATCAATAAAAATCCTCCGAGGCGACCCCCTCGTTACTCTTGCACGGTTAAGGCATCTATCAGAATCTTCTTCAAAATATGCAAATCTCCACTTGGAGGCCTCTCAACTTAAAATAATTTTCTAACCAACATTTTAAAGATTCAAATATGCAATTCTTGAGCGAAATTTGAAACTTCCATCCTGAGATTCTTAAATACTGAAGATTTCCCCATAAATTTCATTTTCATTCCCTGCAGAAGGTTGATAACTCTTATAGGTATATGTATAAAGCGACACGTTGTAGCCCTTGAGATGGATCTCCTGCATATCATTGGAACGCATAGAATTGCATTGAATATAGGTTCTACCAGTGTTATTCCTTAGGTCAAATTGGGAAGCATAGAATATAAAAAAACCTATGATATAGGTTCTGACATGTATTATTCCTCACGTAAAAGTGATAACTTGATGGAAAATTGAAACAGAGGAATGGCATTTATCTCTATTGGTTTAAGTGACAATTTTGAATATAGGATGGAATAAGATGATGACCAGGAATGACTTCTTTATTTCAGTAAGCACACCATTTTCTACTATCAAACTTATATCATGCCAGATTCAACCAACTAATCAAAATAGTCACTAGGAAAAATGCAGCCCATTAGCATGCAAAATCAGTGTGCTCAAGTTTTCCGGAACATGATACAGGTCAAAGGAGCCTATTAGTACATTTGGATGAGCAAAGTTTCAAAAGTCGAACTAGAAAAAGCGAGGACAGTTGTCCGTAGCAAGGCTCATGCTTCAGGGGATGGATTCCGAAAAGGAAGTAAGCTGCATAACATTATCAACACTTAATATTAAATCTATGATTGGTAATTTGGTAATGGTCAGGCGACAGCCAAAACGAATAATGACGGCCACTCGTGCAGGAGCAGGAGCATCTAGTGGCCAAATACATTTTAACATCAAATCTATGATTGATAATGGTCTAAGAAAAACTTTAGGAAGCTTATAATATCTAATTAGAGGGTTGTCTAAGGAGCAATTCATAGTCATGGATCATCAAACCACACCACATAAATAGGAAGCATGAGTCTTTTCCAGCTAACCAATCAACGAACCCAGCATGGACTTTCTGGCTCAGACATTTGTCCATTTAGTATACTATACGGTAGTGTCTAAAGACTCTAAACAAAATCGAGCGCAATGGAAGAGTTTGATCCATGTAGCCGACTCCAACTAATTTGGGATTGAGGCTATCTTGTTGTTGTCAAAAGACTCTTAACACCCAAATTTCAACAAAAAAAAAAATCTTATTTCGGCATCCCATTAAATGGATGCCCCGCCTTGCGAACCATGATGGTTCAAGAAAGTTAATTCTGTAAAACTTTGGTATTCATGTAAAACAGTAAATTTGATAAAGAATAGAAACCATGAAGCCCCATCACATCATTAGAAAATGGTGGACACGGGAAAATGCTTGTCCAACACTTTATTTTTTTTGGCTACATACTTAAACAAAAAGATCTACAGCTCCATCTAATAAAACCATCAATTAAAGCAAAAAAGTCCATTAGTAGCTTCGTTAATCAATGATCATATAATTTGAACGCCTAAAATGAAAGTGCAGTTTTAAACAATAAATGGAGTTAACAACCATATCGATATATCACAAAGCACCTCCTAACTTTTCCACGCGAACTGACAATTCCTTTTAAGCAAAGAAAAATTTGCCATGAAAGTGGCCCATAAATTATAACAATGCATTCGCCGGTGACTTGCTGATTTGCATTTGTTAAGGTAAGATTTAAGATTGTCATTTATTTGTACACCCTTGATATGGTAAGCAAGTGGATATAATGTGATCAACTATAAATTGTGGGTTAAATATGTAGAACTGTGTTTGCTGGTTCTGTGCCCATAGAAGTCTGTGGGCACTGCCAGAATATTTGATAGTTATGCAAGATATTTGACATATGTGAGAATATTCTCAAACGGACAGAATATACAGTTGGGATATCTTCGAATATATTCCTCACTATAACCAGCACTGACTTTGGTTGTCAAACCACGAGATTTGGCTATCTTTCCTTGCACGAAATGAAGAATGAAGAAAAGGGAAGACATGCCAACTCATTGATTGAAGACGCAATATGGAAAGTTTCTAAAATCTTGTATTGTGTTTTCTTTATAAATTGTGCAATCAAGAATCACGAATTGTCCCTTCTTTGGAGACCATAAGTCGATCTTGAGAGAGACGAACACTAGTTCGATCTCTGTGTTCTTCTTTTTACAAACCTGTCAAGGGGACTTGACTTGTAAGCCGAGGGGATCACGGGAACCAAAAGGATCTTAGGTAATAGAGTAGGTTCATTGTAAGAGAAGCGAGGAGTGTAACAAAGTTCGGTGAGGGATCACTAGCTAGATAAGGAGTCATTAGTTAGGGACTTTGTGTGAATTTGTACGTCACTTTTCTTGTGGATCTTAAACCGGGCATGGCCCCGCAGACGTAAGACAGGAGGTCCGAACTGCGTAAACAAGATCTTGGTGTTGTGGTTTGGCGCATTCATTTTTGTTTACTAGGTTTGTATTATTTACTCTTAGGGTGCATTGATCATGTCCAGACTTGTAATCCTCAATGCGCTATAGTTAACGAAATAGTAAAAAGAAATAAACACAAACCACAACACGGGGATTGTTGACGCAGTTCGGACCTCCCGTCGTACATCTGCGGGGATACGCTCGGGTGTAAATGCCACTAAGAAAAGTGATGTACAAATTTATACAAAGTCCACAACTAGTGAACCCTCGTCTAGTTGGAGATCCTTCACCGAACTTTGTTACACTCCTCACTTCCCTTACAATGAACCCACACTAACCCAAGATTCCCTTGGAAGTCGAGACCCCCTCGACTCTGTGTGTGAACTCAAAGAACAAACTATTGTCCCTTCTATCTTATAATAGATTGGAATTGCAAAACTGTGTAAGTGACGAATCCCGTCTTGTGATTACATACATATATAAAGAAAACATACGGCAAAATCGTTTTGTCAAGTTGCCTTGTACGTCTTCAATTGTGGGTTGGCAATATTTTCTTTCCTTTGATTTCGTTGTATGAAGGAAAGAAAGCCTGAAAAGAATATCTCGTTAGCTGTCGAAGATATTCTTGTTGGGCTGGATATGGAGAGTATTTCTTCTAGATTTGCCCAACTGTCATAGATGGCCATTGGAGATAATCTGCAAATTTTGTTTGAGAGCAAGTATCTGTGTCCACAGACAACTCTGTAGCCACAAACCTCATAGAATAATCATGCAAAAGATTCACGAATTATATTTGTTCTTACCATATCCTTTTCTTATTGACCATAGGTTGTACAAATAATGACAATAGATATTTTACCTTAACATTCTCCTCTTTTGTCATTAATTTGTCACAACGCTTAAGAGAAGGATAATAGTAGAACTAATATAGAACATGCATGTAAGAAGAAGATATTTAATTGGATGTGGGACGTGTATTAGCTAAAAGATTAAAGTCCTGCAAAACAGAGTTAAGTCATTTTGCTCTAAAGAATCAATAGAACCAAACAAAAACAGTATCAGGTGTTAACAGTTTGAAAATGTAAGCTCTTCCTGAAATAGAGCTACTTTCCCCCTTTGTGACCAAGGTTTAAAAAATCGACAAACTTCGCCGAACTTCGGGTGAAGTTTGTCGATGTAGAGGTGAGTGAAGCGAAATTGACAGACAACAGAAAAAAAGTAAAACTTCGGACCAACTTCGGTGAACTTTGATCGAAGTTCGAAAGCTTCGGTCGAAGCTGATGAAACGTGAAGGAAAAATGCATTGTTTCGGCGAAGTTGGGGCAACTTCGACATTGCAACTTCGACTAAAATGTCGAAGTTGCCCCTACAGGGAATCAAAAAAAGTTGGAAACGTACCTGGATCCCTTTTGCCAGAACTCAGAAACCTCAGAACTTTAAATGAAGAAGGGGCAGTCTTGACCTAAAAACGCCAGGCTCTCGCATCTTCATTTACTCAGTCAGTCTCTCACTTGTTCTCTTCTTAAAAACCCCAATGTGAAGGGGCAGGAACTAGGGTTTTTTGGGTTTTGAGAGCAGGCTAGACACTAGACAGACGAGAGAAACAACAGTCGCAAACGACGAAAAAGAAGAAGAAGAGACGAGCGAGAGAGAGAGCTAACAGAGAGATCGGCGAAGAAGAGGAGAGACGAGAGAGAGGACTCGGACAGGGGAGAGAGGGCTCGAGAGCGAGAGAGAGAGAGAGAGAGAGAGAGAGAGAACAGATGAAAAAGGAGAAGAAGAGACGAGCGAGAAGGCTACAGAGAGAGCAACAACGGAGAAGGAGAGACGACTCAGGCGAGAGAGAGGGCTCGGAGGAGTCTCGGACTGGGGCAGGAAGAGGCTGAAGAGCAACGAAGAAGAAGAAGGGAGAGGTCGACACGTCGACTGTGAAGGCCGAAGGGAGAGCAACGAAGCATAATGTATTTGTGTTTTGGGCTTTGACTGTGGGCCTTGACTTGGGCTTTGAGGGCATTTTATTTGGGATCTTAACTAAAAGGTCTTTGTGACTTCATTGTCTACACCACACATGTATGTACAATTGACTAGATTTTAAGTGCCTTGGATTGTGCATTGTGATTTGTGTTTATAAATCTGAATGGTTAATCAACTTTAAAGTGAACTTCCGTAAACTTCCGTGCACTGGCGAATTTTTGTCAAACTTTCATTGTTGAAGTTAACTTCCTTGAATCAATTCTGAATTTTAAGTGAGCAAAGTCATAGGCGAAGTCGAAGTTTCGAACCTTGTTTGTGACATAATAAATGACAAAGAAGAGCAGGGAGAGCAAAGGGCACGGCAGCTTAGGAGTGGGGATGAGGGCGCCCTGCAGTAAGAAACAATTGTCGAATTTCCTCCATGCGACGCCCGTAGTCAAGGTACTGAAATTTGAGCAAAGCAAACGCGCCATCGACAAGTCGAAGATATCAGGACGATGAGCAGATGAGTCACCCGAGGAACTGAAATGGGCCAAGGATTGAAGCATCAAGAGAAGGAAGAGACGGGTCAGCCGGAACATCTGCTGTAACAGGAACAACTTGCGAAGCTCCGCATCAGCAACAGGAATATAAAGAGAATGAGATGTGTCATTCAAGATTGTCTTTTTAATTTTGTGTTTGCCAGTCCCAACGACGAGATAGGTGGGCAAATGTGGTACCCCTTACGATTCAAGGAGGGTTGTGATGAGGCATGGAAAGAACAACTTTAAGATTGTCTTCTTAATTTTGTCAACTCTGTAGTTTCTATTTTAAGTGTCTTCTTCGGTTATGGGAGGGTACTCTACAATTTCCTTCATTGGTCTTGTCTCGCGGGTAGTTTCCTTATTTTGAATCCTCAAGTCCCATCATCTTTCTCCTCCTCTACGACCTTCCCATAAATAGGGCTTTTCAAACACCCACTCACTCCTCACCGTAATCATTCCACCCATCCCTTCATCTTCAGCGCTGCTCTTATGTCTCTCTCTGTCCTCTCTCTAACAACGCCCCCTTCGTCGTTCAACTCTTCCCAACGTCTACCGTCTGTGCTGCTCTTCTACCATCATCCATGGAACCAACAAACACAGCCACTGGTCCGAGCGCCTCAGTCGGCTGGAGTTCCAATACTGTCTCATATGTTGCCCTCTCCGCGAGACCTCGGAAGCAATATGTTCGTCGCTCCAAGCGAACTCCATCGCAGGCTACCTTCATCGCCTCCCACAAGATGTCTTCTTTCGGTCCTTCCATTTTCATGATACCAGTGGTTTGTTTCCCACCTCTTTCGCTGTTAACCCCTCTGTGTCCCTAACCATGTCGGCCCCATCTGACTCTCATGTCCCCACCTCTTCTGTGCCCACAATGGGGCCTACCAACGCCGAGATGCCCTCTTTTGACTTACTCAAGTTCTCGGCCAGCACTCCGACTCCTGCCCTCCTATTGTTCCTGATGCCATCCCTAGCGTGGCGCATGTTCCTCATCGCAAGACGCTCCAATCGCGAACCGGTTCAGCGTAAACCTGCAGCCCCTGCCGAGCCGACTCCGATTTTCAAGCCCTCGGATTCTTCTATTCCCAGGGATGCCTCTATCCCCCCAGTTGATCTTTGTCCCCACAGAGACAACTGCGCCCATAAAGGTTAAACCCCCGCACCGAACTACCATTCCCGATGGTCTATATATTTTGGAAACGCCTCCTGCCTTTCCATATTATCCTTCTCGTGAGCCAATTCCTCGACCGGTGCGCTATGCGACTGCAGGTGAGGGTTACTCCTTTTTTATGATGAGTCCGAACTCAAAACACCAAGATCTTGTCTCCCTTGGCTTTCACCCGGAGTTGGGTCTTGATGACTCCTATCAGCACTACCGGATCTCTCAACTTCTTGAGAGCCGTCACATGCTGAAATTGTTCTCCTTCCTTTCGGAGTACAATGCCACTCTTGTAAAAGAGTTTTATGCCAACCACTACTTCTCGATCAACTTTCCGCGTCATTCGTTCTACTTTCGAGGATATGCCAGGGGAAAAGTCGTTCAGTTCTTTCCCGGATCATTAATGAGTTTCTTGGGTACCCCATTTATCAGACGGACGACACAATCTTTCCTCTTAAATTTCTGGAAAGTCTTGATTACAACACCATTGTCTCTGTCCTTACACGAGGCAAGGTGACCGTTGGCTCCCCATCCAGCTCAACTCCAGACCTCACTCTGCCAAATATTTCTCCCTGTTTATGCACGACACCCACAATCTTTTTTCCCGTCGCTCACGATGCCACGATCATCTAGGCTGACGACATTCTTCTGTACGCAAGGGTGTTCCTCTTGACCTAGGTTGTGCGCTCTTCAAGGCCATTTGTGACCGCTCTAACCGAGACAAGAAGTGGAAAAAGTTGTTCTTTCCATGCCTCATCCCATCCCTCATTGAATCGCAAGGGGTGCCGCGTTTGCCCATCGAACTCATTATTGTGACGGGCAATCGCAAAATTAAGAAGACAACCTTGAATGGCACCTCTTCTCATTCTCCTGATATTCATGTTGCTAATGCGGTTGTTTCTGTCCCCACAAACGTTCCGGCTGACCCGTCTCTTCCTTCTCCTGATGCTTCAGCCCTTGGCCCCATCTCAGTTCCTCCGGGTGACTCATCTGCTCCTCATCCTGATATCTCTGACTTGTCACATGGCGTGTTTGCTCTGCACGAATTTCAGTACCTTGATTACGAGCGTCGCATGGAGGAAATTCGACAACTGTTTCTTACTGCGGGGCGCCCTCTTCCCCGTTCTTGAGTTGTCGTGCCCTTTGCTCTCCCTCCTCTTCTTTGTAATTTATTACGTCACAAAAGGGGAGAGTAGCTTTATTTCAGGAGGAGCTTACCTTTTCAAACCGTTAAAACCTGATACCCTTTTTGTTTGGTTTTGCTGATTCTTTAGAGCAAAATGACTTAACTCTGTTTTGCGTGACTTTAATTTTTTTTGCTAATACACTTCATACTTCCAATTAAATATCTTCTTCTTACATGCATGTTCTATATTAGTTCATCCATTATCCTTCTCTTAAGCGTTGTGACAAATTAATGACTAAGGGATGAATGTTAAGGTAAAATATCTATTGTCATTATTTGTACAACCTATGGTCGAAAAGAAAAGGATATGGTAATGTGACAACCCAAAAACCTTAAACACCCATCCCACGGATAATTTAGTAATTTCGGAAACCCTACATTAAATTAGTCCCATTATATAAATATAATTGTAAACCCTGGCCCCCTTTTTGTTCACACACAAAAATTGAGAGAGAAAAGAAAGTGGGTTTACCTTCAATGGAGGTCTCCTTGGCTTCAAAGCATCACACCCACCACGATTCCCCAAACAAAAGTCTCCTCTTCTTTTCTCTCAATTTTTGTGTGAACAAAATGGGGCTAAGGTTTACAATTATAGTTATATAGTGGGGCCAATTTAATGTAGGGTTTACGAAATTACTAAATTACCCCTGGATGGGTGTTTAAGGTTTTTGGGTCGTCATATAATCCATGAATCTTATGCAGGATTATTCTATGAGGTATGTGGCCACATAGTTGCCCGTGGACATAGACACTTGCTCTCAAACAGAATCTGCAGATTATCTCCAACGCTATCTATGACAGCTGGACAAATCTAGAAAAAAATACTCTCCATATTCAGCCCAGCAAGAATATCTTCGACAGCTACGAGATATTCTTTCTAGCCTTTCTTTCCTTCATACAACAAAATCAAAGGAAAGAAAATATTGCCAACCCACAATTGAAGAGATACAAGGCAACTTGACAAAACGACTTTGTTGTATGTTTTTTTTATGTATGTATGTAATCACAAGACGAGATTCATCACTTACACAATTTTGCAATTTCAATCTATTGTGAGATAGAACGGACGACAGACGATAGTTTGTTCTTTGAGTCACACGCGGTCGAGGGGATCTCGACTTCCAAGGGGATCTTGGGTTAGTGTAGGTTCATTGTAAGGGAAATGAGGAGTGTAACAAAGTTCGGTGATGGATCACCAGCTAGATGAGGGCTCACTAGTTAGGGACTTTGTCTAAATCTGTACGTAAATTTTCTTAGTGGATTTTACACCTGGGCGCGGCCCCGCAGATGCAGGGCGGAAGGTCCGAACTGCATCAACAATCTCTGTGTGTGGTTTGTGTTTATTTATTTTTACTATTTCTATTAACTATAGTGCATTGAGCATTACAAGCATTAAACAATCTTAATTATTTGAATATTCAAATAATTAGTATTGGAAATAGTTTACAACCACAGTTATTTTCATGCCCAAAGGAAAGAAAATGCTAGAAATATATTTATGGAAAATGGAAACATTCAGTTATGCACCTGTTCCGCTGAGAACTTCTTTGACAATTTGTCCAAGCTCCCATCCTCTGCTGACAAAGAAATAATTAAGTGGGCAAATGAATATAATTCAATAATTCCACGAAAGAAATTTATTTCTTAATAGGAAGCTCCTAACATGACAAACAGGTATTTTTTGACGTGAACTTGGGAATTTTTTTTTATTTTTTATTTTTTTTGGGCCAACTTGCGAAGTTTCAGCAAAAACAAACTGCATAATTTCCAAAAAAAAAAAAAGAAAATTGTGAAGCGAATGCCTACAGAATATCTTGTAAAGTGTCTAAACTAATAGCAATAGTCGTGATGTCTTTATTAAGACAGGAAACAAAAATATGATGCAAGAAAACTAGCTAATCCCCTAAGAAAGTTTAGAGAAAAATAATATTTTGCATCCTTAGACAAGAGTGCGAAAACTCCATATAGGGGCAATGGTAAATGGATAGGTCAAAACTTCCTGACGTGACGCGATAAGTAGAGGAGAAAAGGGCAAAAAGGAACCAGAGTTGCACAGAATAAATTTTCTTAAGCAAAGATTTGTCAACTTCCAGCAAAGCATGCATAGAGGATCAAGGATGACTGAAGACAGATCTATCCTTTAGCATGTTCAGGCCTTGTGTCTTCCAAGATTTAACATGTAGTATGGCACAATATTATAAAACCAGTTGAAAACTATAGCACAGTTCATTCTCTTATAGCTGAAGAAGACATTTTATAATGATAAGAACCATGTCAAAAACTTTAAGCCTGCTGATTGGCTAGTCATAATGAAAAATTGCAGAATAGAGATAAGAGTAGTGTTTGCAAACATTTTTTGACAAAATATAGAGAACATGATAAAGAAATATTATTTATTATGAATTCAAAAGAAGGAACATTGGTAGTTGTAACTCTAGTAGGGGCCCTGAAGTATTAGGATAAGTTCCTAATCAAGGGTGATTCGATCACATCAACGGTTTAGTAACATTAATGTGGTTATAAATAGGGGTGGGTTAGCTGTATACTATTTGGTATCTTAGAATTTGAATTGTAATTGGGCACTCTTTGAGTGACTTGGGAAAGAGTGAAATGATCTTCCTCTCTGCTTCTCTGTACGTGAGTTTGTAATAAAAAATTCATTGGGTTCTTCCAGTTCGCAAAAAATTTGGACCATTTCTCGATTAGTGTGTGTATCCTCGCACAGGGGCCATGCTAATCTTCTCTGTATTGTTCCAATTTTATATCGGATTTCTCCGAAGAGACCATTGGGTTCTTCAATCTTCAAGTTGTGCTTCTTGATTCAATTTGAGATAGTTGAAGTAGGTTCTTATCATATTACAGTTAAAGAAATTATCTTTTCCTCAAAGATCAACAAAGTTTTCTCGAAGCCAACGGTGCCCTAAAAGGTGACCAAAAGCTTCTGACGGGTGAAACTAATCAATAATGTATTTGAGAAAAGAAAATCTGACTCTCTTACACCCCATTAATGTATTGCAGCTCATGTACAAACGTTAAACATAAATGATTGGAGATGCTATCAGTTCAAAAGTAATTGAAAAGGGAATAAACGACAAAATTAGAGGATATAAGGCAATTCACAAACAGTAACTATCGGAATAAAGAAGGCCAGACAATCCGTGCATATTAAAATATTTTGTTACGCGGCAAAGTAGAAACTGTAGATTGAAAACTTCAAAAACAAAAGCAAGAAATTTGAATAATAGTTAATTTAAAGCATGAAGGCACTAATAAACAATGGCCTAAAAACAACAATGATCATAACTAATGGCCAAAATATAAATACGCTTAAATTGAAAATATGCCATGATAAAGGACAAGGCTATATGAACAGCAGTAGGAGAGAAATATAGAATTTTGGAGGCTTAATAAAAGAGACAGGAAAGAGGAGGGAACATAAAAATCAAATCAAAGCTCTTTTTCAATCAGCTGTTTTTCAAGAAATATAGAGTTAAATATGGAATATTTGTCCTTGAGTTCGTCGCCAAAGTATTATGTTAGGTGTACAGGCCTACTTCCTATCAATAAGGTGTATTTTAGGAAGAGGAAGCGGAGCACTGGATTGCCACTAGGTCATGTCCAGTCATCGTGGGGTCCACTGGAGTCAGGAGTACGAAACAGTTTCGCTGATGGTCCAGAGAGAGGTGTGTGTGGTATGTAATATGTGAGTGGAGTCACGTGTGCACAAGGAGCAAGTGTAGGGAGGTGAGTGTATATAGAGATTATTGTTCATTTGGCGAGGTATCTTGATTGAATTGATTTTGGGAAGACTGTCTAGACTTGGGTAAGGAGAGGTTTGTCTCCTTCTCTGGGCTTTTAGGGTACTTGCTCCTGTGTTGTTATCTTCTTGTTTGGGATTATTAATAAAATTCCCGAGGCATCGTCCTCGTTTGCCTTCATTGAGAGCAAGCATTCTATCATATTCTCTCATAGTTGCTCGCGTGTTATCATTAGGTCATTTGGAGCTACAAGGTTGATCATATTAACAGGTTATCAGTTATCACAGCCTCCTAGTAACCCCTTCAACCTCCATCAATTAATCATCTAGGAAAGACCAAAATGGTAAAGTTTGGAAAGAACTTAAAGAGAAATACAACACAAAGAGGAGGAAATTAGGATTCATTGCCAGTTTCCTCAATCAAGATAGCGTCTTACTTTCATCAACATTGAACCAAATTTAACTAGTCAAAGAGTGTAATTGCTCTTTCAGAATGTTCACTGGAAGTAAGAAATAAAGAAATGAGAGGATCAAACCAGGGATAACTATTCTCTGACCAGAAAAATGGGCAGAAAAATGGGCAGTTAAGAAAAGAACGAAAATCAAGTTCATCTATTAAGACTAAATCAAAAAGCAAAGTAAATCACGACCACAAACATCAACCAAAAAAGGAACAGAACACACAAAAACAAGAACACACAAAATTACATGGAATCCCCAAAATCAAGGAAAGCACTACGGGCAAGAAACAAAATATTATACTATCGATATTTAAATATGCAAAGGGAAAACCTCCAAGAACTAAACCAAGATAGCTAACCCCAAGAACAAGATTCAGTTTTACCAACACTCTTTTCGTCACCCGTAGCCACGTATCCATGTACATTACGTATAGATTGAGACTTGGTGCACACCATGTCAACACATTAGGAACATGTTCTCGAAAGTGGAATTCGAGTCCAACAACAATCACAGTAATAATTATGGTGCCAACACATAAGTTTCCAAACCAAACTTTATTCCCAACCAATCAAGCCGTGTGTTGCCGAGTGTATGTACATCAACCAACTCAACAATGAGTTGAAAGCATGTTTTGTCAATCAAGTGAACTTCTAAATATTTATTTCACTCCAATTCAACTCAGATTTCAATACGAACTAAGAGTTTGAAGCAACGTGTCTAACAGAGAGAATGAAAGCCAGACAAACTCAAGAAATCAGGCAAAAGAGTTCTAATGGAGCTCTAGGACACAACTAAAGAATGACACGGTAACAGGAAAAGAAAAAGAAATGAGCTGTGATAGCATTATGCCTTCGTAGTATTGGCTATTGGGTGCCAACATTGTCGACCTAAATGGAAGATGAATTGGCAAGTTTGAGCTCTCACTACCACAAACACACAAAAACAAAAACAAAAACAAAAACAAAAAAACACAAAAGAACTACCCAAAAAAAAAGGAAAAAGATATGCAAATCGAATAGTTAACAATGATAACTATGAAATTAGAACATAAATTATATGAGACCACATCTACGTGATAGTAAAATAACCACCAGAACAGTTTAACAGTTTATCAGAAACATTATTTGCGACAATTATAAGAGAAACAACAATTTGAAAAGTGGTGCTTGATGAGGAAGAAGCAAACCTTTTATTGTTCCATTACACCTGCTTTTGAATGCTTTAAAAAGCTCCAAAGATAGATTTGACATGGCATCATTAGCAGATGAGTTCATTAGTCTCTCAAGAGAGATGGAAAGGAGAGGCATTCCTTTTGACTTGTGAGCTGTCAACCTTGCAATTGTTTCATCCGAACTGCCAGCTTCAGAAACTGCAATCATCAGAAGCTTTTCCTTGTAAGAATTATGGACTAGGATATTGAATCACTTAATAAAGTATACTACTTCTACAGCACAATTTGAATCCCAACATCCAAAGCAGATATCCTGAGCATTATTAGCATTACTATTATATGCAACAGCAAAGATATTATTTTACAAGTAAAGCAATAGTGCCATAACAGAGAAGCTGCGCTCCTCTAGAACAAAATTTCTTGCTAAAGGCAATTGTGCAACTATTTAGTAAATCTAAAGTATTAATTCGTAGGATCATACCCAACGTACCCCCTATGGATAAAACTCAGCATATAACAAAAAGTGAAAAAGCAAAGATGCATCCCCCTAAAGAGAGGAGTTATCAAATGTGCTTAAAGCACATGGGCAGGTCCTTCTAATCCTGCAGTACAGCAATTGTACTGTTGTGGTCCTTATTGGCACTTTGAATGAAGGAGAATAGGAAAAGACCATTACAAAAGTTAAGAAACACGTGTAAAATGTCAAAATAAGAGAAGCTCACAAAAATACACCCGTAAAATAATTAGAGCTCTTGATCCCACCAAAAAGCAGAAAAATACAAGCATCAGGGAGGAAGTAAAGTAGCAACTTAAAAGAAGGATTGAGAAAAGAAGATATAGCTCGTGCTGTACAAAAATCGAAAAATTTGACCTCATCTTAAAAGTTAAAATTGAATAAACTTAAAACTTAAAATTGGATTGAGCAGCTCCAATTTCAATAAGAAAGTTCATACAGAATTATCAACTTTGTTAAGTTTGAAAGATAGATATGAACCAAATAAAGGATAGAAGAAAATTTTGACCACTATGATTATCGAATATTTCCCCGGGCCTTTTCTTCACCACAACAAGCTTTACAGTGTCTGATTTCAAAGATGATATGAAATAATCGAGGAACTCAGACCATGAACCACCAATGCCAATATTGTCTCTCTGCACAAGAGAAAATGAAGTCGAGTGTAAAACTTGATCGTGGAAGGGAATCTTGAAGTTAAAACATTTACACTGCCAGAACTTACACAGAAACTTTAAAACTTAATTCTTTCAAGAGTTTTAAAGAGGTTTTATATGCCAAAAAAAGGAACTAATAGACACAGGAGAAAGCCAGTCAACAACAACAACGGCAAATCCTCGATTCCAAAACTAGTTGAGGTTGGCTACACAGATCAAACTCTTTCATTGTGCTCAATATATTTGCATGCCTCCATAATCATTTAAATCCTTCTTACTCAATACAAGCCAGTCATGCTCACGAAATTTAATTACCAATTGCAATAACTATTTATTAACTAGATATCAACTTATACAAGGGAAATTTAAAGAGCACAATTGAAAAACTTGATATTCATCGGTCATTCACAAGTGCAAAGAAAGATAGGAAACCTATCTAAAAATCCATCCTAAATTCCTACTAGTTTGCAAAGCTTAAATACCAAACAAAATCAACTAGTTCAACCATTTAAAACAAGCAATTCTCACCAATAAAAGACGCAAGTGACAGTAATCATGCCTAAGACACGACCTACAAGGTGAAAATCCAATATTCAATTTTCATGAATTTGAACATACAGCATTTAATATCGTGGCGGAAAATAATGCAAAACACGTTCAGATCTACCTGCTTGTTTAAATTCAAAGTCTTATTTTTGGATAGAACTCATTTGAACTACAATGATGACCAATTTTCACATAGTCAATTTCTCAGCCTCATTATTTGTAACATCTCCTTGGGGAGGGGAAAATATATAGATTCCAATAAATCATTAATCTATCAATCTCACTGTCATGTTCTAATATACATTCAAAAGTGAAAACCAAATTAGTTGGGGTCAGCTACATGGATCAAACTCTTCCATTGCGCACGTTTTAGTGCAGTCGATGGTGTGCTTTCCACTTTCAAAAGTCAAAACCCAATAAACAGAAACACCTAATCCAACATTTCGCTTGATTTAATCCAGTTGTTGGCGTGATTTTTTTTTATTTAATCCAACATTTCTTGTGCATCAAGTTTTCTAATTAGGGCATTTGCAAATCATAATTTTCAAATGTGTCCAAACCACCACAACCGCAACCGCTCTTCTCTTGCTTTTCCCTCTATTGATGTCACTCCTATCATAACAAAAGCATAAAATTTCTTTTACTCTCCAATGAAATGTGCATTGAAATAGACATGACTTGACGGTCGCAGTCCACGAAAAGAACAGTGAATTGACCTAAAAAAATGACAGAGATCGATCGAGCTTACCAATTCTTCGAGCTGTTGAACGGATTGAAGCGCCTCCCAAGTGTGAGAATGGAAATCCGTGACATGGATTCTAATTCGAGAAGCATCCAATGCATGAACATGAAACAGAAACGGATGCGAGCCGCTCTGTGCGTTGGCGGCTTCTCCAAATATAGGCTCCAATCCTCCAAACCCCTTCACCATTATATTACCACAAAACAGAGGGATTGATATGCTAATACAATCACAACTAAAAACTAAAAGTAAGCCCTTTTAAGTTTAATCTTCAGCAATTCCTCCAAAAAAGATGAGGAAAACCGTGCAAGACCTAGCTTCGACACTGAAATCAAATTCAAAAGCTATAGCATAGCATACTCGTGACAGTAAATTCGATTCAGTTGGAGATGGGCAGTTTGATGGGATTGATTCCAAGTGGCGCGGGGAATCCGTATTACCCGCTACCCCGCCCTGGTGGGACGCATATTCCACGCTCTTTCTTTTTCGCTGAGGCAAGACTAGGGATGTAAACAATAAATCTACTTGGACTCATAAGTCAGTCCGGACTTATATTGATATTTTTTGTTATGAAATGGATGGACACTTGTACATGTATGTGACCACATTATGAAGCATAGTTCTCACATTGAATTGTAACATCAAGCATGACTCTCACACTTCGTGTAACTTGTAATCATCTCCAACGTACATCAACTCTTCCGTGTATTGTCTATGTTGCTTGTGATATGTTGTATGACTTGTACGCATTGTATAAGTACAATTATCATCATCACCAAATGGCATATATAAAGGGTGTCAACCCCATTGTACTTGACACACCAATGTTGGAATGGAAATCTCTACATTTCTCAACTCTAGCTCTCTTCTCTCTTGTCTCATATTCTCTACTTGTTCTAGTAGTTCCTAGTTTATGTCTTCTATGCTTAAGTCTCTAGTAAGTCCAACTTAAGTTCTAGTTGGCTTACAACTTAGTTCACAACATTTTTAAAATTTTCACAAATATTTAAGGGGTATCAAAAGAATTTTACAAGTGATTGTATTTGCTTCATTAATTACTTGAGGATGATTTTGAAATTAAAAAAACTTTTGAGTCCAGACTCATGAGTCCAAATATCACTACCCAGATGCCAATAGGTAGAGTAGGGGATAAGGATCTCATTCTCATACTCATACCTACTAAAATTTTTATCACGCATACTCATCCCCATACCCATCCAATCCCTGTGGGTATGGAGAATTACATGAGTAAAATATTTTACCCATTTCATTCCCATTAGGGATCCCGTGGGAATTTTTATGGGGATTTTTGCGGGGATGAGGAATCCCGTGGAAAAAAATTTCCCCGTTCCACTCCCCATTGGAGGTCCCCATGGAGATTCTCAAAAAAAAAAAAAAATTGTAACAAATAAGGTGTCAAATATACATACAAAATTGTTGAAATTCCAACAAAAATAAATAAATAAAAAAATCAGCATATCATACAATAAAAATTCTAACTATTAAGTGTTAACACTTATAATTAAGTTTCTACAAAATCATTAGCATACGCAAAACGAAAAGTTCAAATTCAAAATATTCTTTAAAGTCACTATCTCTTTAAATCACCAAGTTATCAACTTTTTTCAGCACTTTTGATCCTAAAATTCTAAAACATAAATATTGTTACAAACAATTCAAAACAAAAACATATAGTTATTAATTAACCAAATAAATTAAAATTATAAATCTCATTAAAAGGTTTTAAGTTATATGTATGAGTGTTTCGGATCGAAAACTATATAATATTATGTACTATTTATATATGAATATTATATGGTATATATAAATAATAAATATCATATGGTGTATAAATTGATATAACGGGATGCCCATAAGTAGATGGGTATTCCCATGAGAATTACCCATGGATATCCTTGTGGAGATACTAATCCTCATCCCGTGAATATATTTTACTACTCATACCCGTACTCATACTCATGTGGGTATGAAATTTTATACACATCCCCAGCCACATACACATTTAAAATCCTCATACCCGTACCCGTTAGGGTAAATCCTCATCACTCGTGGGATTCTCCGACCCATTTGCATCCCTAGGCAGGAGGTGGGACAAAATCACCCTCCACGCGGAGCAAGGCGATGACAAAATTGTTCTCACCCCGCGGGGATTCCCTACCTCTCGCCTTGTTCTTCGCATAAAATTCTCTATTTTATTAATTATGTAATTTTTTTACAAAAAAAACATATATATATATATATATATATAATGTATGGAATGAAATTCAAGATCTTCGACTTCAACCATAAAACATACCGTTAAACAATCCTACTACATATATTGTTTCATAAATATATATAAAATTATAATTAAAACATCATTGAAATACAATTGTCATACTAATCTTTAGTATGTTTAATGAAGTATGATAATTTGTAACTCAATCTATTATCTATGTACCAATATCAAAAACAAAATTAAATTAATTCTTCAATTTGAAAAAAAAATTTCTAAAAAATTTATGAGAATGTAATTAAGTGGCAAAATTGCCTAGAAGTGAATAGCAAAATATACATATTTTCAAAAAAAATGATGGGGCGAGGATTCTCCGCCCCATGAGGATCTCTGTGGGGCGGCAAAGTTCTTCCCGAGGAGAATTTGCGTGAATAATAAATGACATTCCACTTCGGCCCATCAAAAATGATAAATGCTTGTGATAGCCCCATTGATGGTGCTCATTAAGGGCATGTTTGATTGCTTAAAAAAAAAGTTCAGATAAGAGGCATCCTAGTTTGATTGCTTAGAAAAAATTTCATAGGAAAAGAATATTTTCTTAGGAAAATTATATGGTCTTTTTTTTTATATACTATGGTTGTTTGATTGCACATGGAAAAATATTTTTTTTTCCATTTCGAGTGTTTGATTGCGAATGAGAAAATTCTCTTTTTATTATCTTTATAACTATTTAATTATTTTTTTAAGAATTTAATATTTGACTCTTATACATGTTTTTTTTTTTTTTATTTTTTTTTTTTTTTTTTAAAGGACTATTATACATGCTTATTAGTATTTTTATGTATTAAAGCTTTCTACTACCAAAAGAAAATGGCTTCTAGTACATCGAATTAAAAAACATATAATACATGCATACTACTCTCCAATAGACCTGTTCAACGGGCAAGCTTAGGCGGGCTTGAGCTGGGCCTATGCGGACCTTTTTTTTTGAAAGCTATGTTCAAGCCCGCCTTGTCCTTTTTTTATTGGGCGGGCTTGGTCCGGGCTTAAATGGGCATGCCAGTGCTACTTTCAAAAAAATATTGTTTTATTTTTTTGATAAAAAATATTGGCTTTTTTGTTAAAGTAAATAAATATTATTAAATCACCATAACTATTAGAGCAGAATACACTGCTTCAAAATCCAAATCAATCCAAATCTAAATCTAAAATAAATTAAACTATTGTTTCTACATAAAAAAAAAACAATCCAAATCTAAAATAAGTAAGTGAAACTTGAAATTCATGAATCATATGAAAGATATTATATAAAAGATTTAATTGAAATATTATAGGATTTACATCCGGTTTAGTCTTTTAATATTCATATTTAACTTGTTTTATATAACTATAATTAATTTATCAAAAGTAACAGAAGCAAACTTATGGCCTAGTGGTGTAGGAGCTTCCTGTGAATTCCAAGACCGTGGTTCAATCCTCACAGCCACCATTTAATTTTTTTAAGTTGTTTATAAAGATTTAAGAGTTTATGTGATATGTATGTTGAGTCCGGGTCGGGCTCGGGTTTAAAAAATTAAACCAGGTCCGCACATTATAATTGCGGGGTCGGTTTAAAAAATTAAACCAGGTCCGCACATTATAATTGCGGGTTTTTACGGGCTTAGGCCAGAGTGGGCTTTACTATATTTTTAAGAACCCAAGTCCGGTTCAAGTCGGGCGGACTGGGCGGGCCACGCAGGCGACTCGCCTGCTGCACATATCTACTCTCTTATAGTGTAACAATAAAATAGTTAAATCATATATCAAATGAAAACTCACATAAATAATGTCAATCAAAACATACATAATATGTTTAAATTAAAATAGTGAGAAACATACCAACCGGAATGAAGATCTTAAGAATTCACTCAGTCATGTTTCTAGATCTGGAAATGAAATAGCATATTACCTAGCGGTTTGGGCAATGTTAACTAGTAGTTCTAACAGGAGTTTTTGCTTGATTGACACATTTGATGGAAATATATATCCCATTAACACACCCAAAGAAATATTTACAAATCTAACACATTTGGTGCCACGTCACTGCCAAGTCACTGCCAAGTCATTTTTAATTTTTTGAGTAAGGAAAACGACTTGGTCCTTTTGGAGCAAGTCGTGACTACAAGTCACGACTTGCTTCAGCAGTGAAGCTCAAGCAGTGAGCAAGTCGTGAGTTGCAGTCACGACTTGCTCCAAAAGCAAGTCGTGACTGCAAGTCACGTTTTGCTTCGAAATTTGATTTTGTTGTCACTTCGGTTTTTTTTTTTTCGTCTACATATCAGAAGTGAAGTTTTTTTTTTTGTCACCTTTGAATGTTTAAACTTTAGTTTGAATAATCAATTATTGTCTTTGCAATTATTCAAAGATGGAACAATACTATAGGTTTGAGAGAAATACAATATATATATATATGTATATTCAAAATTAAATTTGAAATATTTGTTGTGTTATGCATAAGATATGATCCAAAGTCACCAATCTAATCAATTTCGTAAAGTAAAAAACCAGAGGAACTCTCTTCCATTTTCTTTCAAAAGATAAGGTCATACTTGCTTGTAAAAAAATGCTTAAAAGAATCAATGAATCAATAAATATGGGAAATTTAAAATGTTGAGTTTGCACCAATCAATTTATAATTGGTTAATATTGTTAGCTAACACTTTAATACATGCTTCATTGTGGAGGAACAACATGTGATAGCACTTTGTACAAAATATGAAGTTGCAAGTAATCATGCTGCGGCCAAGGCAATGCATGCAAAGCGCAGCAATGGCGCAAGCAGAGCGCGGCAGCAGCGGCGCGCGGGTTTTACGCAGCTAGCGGCGGCACGTTCGGCGGCCACGACGAGTCACCTAAAGGTTCCAACGACCGGGGACCAATGACAATGACGGCGCAGCGAGCGAACAGCGCGCGCGCGCAGCGGCGGCGAGAGGCGTCGGGAGGGGCGGCGGCGGCGGCACGTCCGTCGGTAAAGTGAGTCACCTCAAGGTTCGACGACCGGCGGGATACGGACCACGGAGACGGCCGATCTTCAACGCGTCGGACGGGAGATGAAGGCGGAGGCGGTCGCCGGAGAGAACAAATGCGGCGTCGGATGCTTGGGGTGCTTGGGGTGCTTGGGGGGGGGTTTGGGGTTTCCTGCTTTTGAAGCAGGAAACCGAGGTCTAGTGACCTCGGGTCACATGGAAATCGTGACCCGAGGTCACGATTTCCATCTTCCATAGATCTATTTTCCACCAAGTGGGTTGATCTCCCGCTGACGTGGCGCAGATTTGGCAATGACGTGGCACCAAATGTGTTAGATTTGTAAATATTTCTTTGGGTGTGTTAATGGGATATATATTTTCATCAAATGTGCCAATCAAGGAAAAAATCCATATCTAACATGTAGCACAAAAGCATGCCACGTTTCTTATCTCAAGCTGTAACATTTGACTTGAAGTCATTATTTTAAATAAAATTCTTCCTTTTTTATCAAAAAAAATAATGACAGTTGTAAATTGAGTTGGAACTTGCTAAGAACTAGAGAAGGAAAATAGAAGACTAAAAACTTCTACTACTACAAACTACTTCTACAAAAGAGAAGAGAAGAAATGAGATAGTTGGAATGAGAAGTTTTTCATTCAACTTGGTGTGATTTTACAATGAGGTTGGCACCCTTTATATAGGCCCTTTAGTGATGATGATAAATGTATTTAGACAATGTTTATAAGTAACACATACATCACATGTCATACAACTCTTCATAAGCAACATTGACAATACATGGAATAGTGAGTACATTGGATATGAATACAAGTAAGAGCAATGCTTGATATTACAACTCAATGAGAAAGCCATGCTTGACAATGTGGTCATCCAAAATCTTGGTCAATTATTCATCCATATCATAACACTCCCTTTGGATGACAATTGCTGAGAGAATGTGCCTCGTTAAAACTTCTACTAGGAAAAACCCTGTGAGAAAAAATATAGTAAAAGAAAAAGAGTATACTGTTCTCATAAATCTTAAGATGAGTATAATATTGTTAGGATTGCCTCATTAAAAACCTTGCTAGGAAAACTCAATGGGATAAAACCATAGCTAAGGGAAAAAAAGTGCAATACACTAATCAATAACTCCCCCTCATGTGAACATGGGTGAAACTTGTTATGCTTCTTCACTTGCAATGTCCTTAAGTTTACGCAAGCCAATACCATATGTAAGCCTCTTAAATGTCGTAGTTGGTAAGACTTTTATGAATAAATCAGAAAGATTATTACTAAATCGGATTTGCTTGACATCAATTTCACCATTCTTTTTAAGCTCATGTGCATAAAAGAATTTTGGTGAAATATGTTTTGTTCTGCCCTTTTTTATGAATCTTTCACTTAATTGCGTGATACATGCTGCATTATCTTCAAATAATATAGTTGGAGAATATTTTATTGAAGGCAATCTACATGAATCTTGAATATGTTCAATCATGTTTCTCAACCATACACATTCACGACTTGCTACATGAATTGCAAGTACTTCAGAATGATTGGAAGAAGTAGCAACCATAGTTTGCTTTATTGACTTCTATGATATAACAGTATTACCACATGTGAATACATATCATGTTTAAGAACGAACCTTGTGAGGATCAGATAAAAATTTAGCATCAGCATAACTTTGGAGATTCAATTTTACTCCTTATGAGTAAAATAAACCCATGCCACTTGTTCCTCGAAGATATCGGAAAATATGTTTGACATCATTCCAATGTCTTCGAGTTGGTGAAGAGTTGTATCCTGCAAGTAGGTTGACAACAAAAACAATGTTAGGTTTTGTACAATTTGCAAGATACATAAGTGCACCAATTGCACTTAAATATGGTACTTCCGGACCAAGTAGCTCTTCATCACTTTCATGAGGTCGAAATGGATCTTTATCCACTTCAAGTGATCTGATAACCATTGGAGAGCTCAATGGATGTGCCATGTCCATATATAATTTTTTTAATATTTTTTTTAATATAATTTGATTGATGGACAAGTACTCCACTTGGAAAATGTTAAATTTGCAAACTAAGACAAAGTCTTGTTTTTCCAAGTTCTTTCATCTCGAATTCCTTTTTCAAGTATTCGGATGTTCTAACGATATCGTCGTGGTTTTCCACTATATTTAAATCATCAACATATACAACAATAATCACGAATCCTATTGATGATCTTTTAATAAAGACACATGAGCAAAGTGGATTATTTGCATATACTTCTTTAAGTAAATAATCACTAAGGTGTTTGTACCACATTCGTCCGGATTGTTTCAATCCGTACAAAGACCTTTGTAATTTTATAGAACGCATGTTATGAGGTTTTGATTTTATTTCTTCGGATATTTCAAATCCTTCAGGGATTCTCATATAATATATATATATATATATCTCACTATCTAGGGATTTGTACAGATATGCTGTAACGACATCCATTAGATGCATATCAAGCCCTTCAGAAACTGCAAGACTTATCGAGAATAGAAATGTGATTGCATCTATAATATGAGAATATGTTTCCTTATAATCAATGTCAGGTCATTGTGAGAATTCTTGAGCTAAAAGTCTTATTTTGTACTTTGTAATCTCATTTTTTTCATTTCTTTTTCGTACAAATACCCATTTATATACAACAGGTTTTACGCCAACTGACGTTTGAACAATCGATCCAAAAACTTCTCGTTTCTTCAATGAGTCTAGCTCTGCTTGGATAGCCTCTTGCCATTTTTGTCAATCAGGTCTTTTTCGACATTCGTCCACTGATTATGGTTCTGGATCATCATCATTTTCACATATTTCAAAAGACGTATTGAAAGAAAATATATCATCAGGAACAATATTATTTATATCCCAAATTTTACCAGAGTTTAAATAATTTATCGAGATCTCATTAGTTTCATCTTTTCCTCTTTTTCTAAAGGCAATTGTTCCTCGTCAGAATCAACTTATTCTTACAAATCAAGATCTCATTAGTTTCGTCTTTTCCCTCTTTTTCTAGAGGCAATTGGTCCTCGTCAGAATCAACTTATTCTGACAAATCCTTATCAAAGGATTCTTGTGCTTTCTCGGGAGTATTTTGATTTTCATTTATTTTTACTCCTGTTTTCCTATTTCAAGGAACTGTATCCTTTGAATCAACTGGTCTTCCACGCTTTTACTGTTTCGTTGGTTTTTGTGCATTTTGTTGCATAGAGACATCAATTCTTGCAGGAGCATTTACAGCTAAAATATGTGATTTTGTCACTCGTTTTGCGTCAGTAAATGCATCAGGTAATTGACTAGCAATTTCTTGCAAATGAATGATCTTTTGAACTTCAAGTTCACACTGATTTGTGCATGGCTCATAATGTGATAAAGTTGATGTAATCCAAGCAATTTCGCGTCATTCCTTTTGAATTGACTTCTTATCTTTCCCTAATGGTGGCAAAAATGTTTCATCGAAGTGACAATTAGCAAAACGTGCAGTAAGTAAATTCCTTGTTAAGGGCTCAAGATATATTATTATAGACGATGAGTTAAATCCAACATAAGTTTCAAGTTTTCGTTATGGACCCATTTTAATTCTATTGGGAGGTTTTATGGGAACATACAATGTACAACCAAAAATTTTCAAGTGTGAAATATTTGGTTGTTGACCTAAAATGAGTTGCATGAGGAATGTTCATGGTATGCAGTAGGACTATAAAGAATGATAGATGCTGCATGAAGGACTGCATGTCCCCAAACTGAAATTAGTAACTCATTTCTCATTATTAAAGGCATGACAATTAACTGAATGCGTTTGATCAAAGATTTTGTCAAACCATTCTGGGTATGCACATGTGGAACATAATGTTCAATGGTAATTCTTATAGACATGCAATAATCGTTAAATGCTTGTGATTGAAATTCTCCCACGTTATCAAGACGGATGGTCTTGATTGGGTCGTTAGGGAATTGTGCTCTTAACATAATAATTTGTGCTAAAAGTCTAACAAATGCAACATTACGGGTCGAAACCAAACAAACATGTGACCATCTAATTGACACATCTATCAAAACCATGAAATATCTAAATGGTCCGCAGTGAGGATGAATAGGTCCACATATGTCTCCCTGAATGTGTTCTAAGAAAACTGAAGATTCCACAACAATTTTACTTCCGGATGGTTTAACTATCAATTTACATTTAGAACAACTAGCACAATTATAATCACCAGCTAAAAATATTTTGTGTCTCCTTAAAGGACGTCCATGGGTATTATCAATTATTCTTCACATCATTGATGATCCTGGATGACCAAGTCGGTCATGCCATAAAATGAATATCTTTGGGTCATTAATTTTTTTATTTAAGACGACATTCGTTTCAACATGCCTTATATGAGTAAAATATAATCGAGAGGATAAAGCTGAGAATTTTTCTAACATTTCTTTTTCTCATTTGAAACCAGTGTGACATAGAGAAATTGTCTATTATTTTCGTTCATGGTTTCAATGTGACATCCATTTTGTCGAATATCTTTAAAGCTAAGTAAATTCTTTCTGAATTTTTCAGAATATAAGACATTGTCAACATGAATTGTTATTCCCCAATGCAACATAATATTTGCTCTTCCAAAGCCATTAATCAAAATGGAGATGTCATATATTGTTTGAACATTAACCTCAGCTAAGTTCAAATTGGAGAAATATTCTCTCTTTTTAAGGATTGTGTGCGTTGTAGCATAATCAGCAAGGCATATATCGCTCTTATTTAATTCATGATTTGAACACATGATTTGATGATCCATATATACAAATAATGTTTGACAAATTAGAAAAAGAGTCATATTTTATTCATAATAAGAAACTAGTACATATAAACTAAAAAGTATAACAAAAACTAGTGCATAGAATTATTGAAAAGCATTACATATAATCATTAAAAATATCGAGATTAGTGTTTGGATCATCGTGAAAATTTAGGACATCCATATAATTAATGTCCGATGAGCCATCTCCGATAGCGAAGTTAATCTCAACTATTTTGTCTTTCTCCTTTAAGGAGACTTGATAAAGATCAATAAAATGTTTAGGCGTGCAGCATACATGAGCCCAATGGCTTTTTGGACCACACATATGACATGGTTGGTCACGATTACGAGCATGCCCATTTTCAGCAGCATTCTTTCCCTTATTCTGAGCGGCGCCATTTCTATTCCATTTACTTCGGAACTTATCGCCACGAAATTTAAAATAGGGCTTGCCACGATCTTTGTCGATTGATACTTTCCCCTTTCCACGTCCTTGGTTTTTCTTTCCTTGACCGTATTTATGGTCATTATAGGATGCAACATTTGCTTCATCAATTGAAGTGGAACCAGTTAGACGGGAGTTGTGGTTCTTCAATAAAAGCTCATTATTTTGTTCAGCCACCATGAGACAAGAAATTAATTCTGAGTACTTTTTAAATTGACACGCTCGATATTGTTGTTGCAACAACAGATTCGAGGCATGAAACGTTTTGAATGTTTTTTCCATCATTGCCTCATCGGATATATTTTCTGCACAGAGCCTCAAACGAGATGTGATATTGAACATGGTGGAGTTATACTTATTGACTGTTTTGAAATCTTGTAGCCTAAGATTTAGCCAGTCATTTTGAGTTTTTGAAAATATCACCGTCTTTTGGTGATCATATCGCTCTTTCAAGCTTATCCACAGGGTGAGAGGATCTTTTATAGTGAGATACTCACTTTTCAGACCTTCATGAAGATAATGGCGAAGGAATATCAGTGCTTTCGCATGGTCTTGCATTGTTGTTTCATTTCCTTCTATAATAGTTTCTCCCAAATTTTTTGCTTGGAGATGTATCTCAGCATCCAGTTGTCATGACAAATAATTATTGCCAGTGATATCGAGGGCAACAAATTCAAGTTTTTGAAGGTTTGTCATAGTTTGAAAATATGTCAAGAAATTGGGTAAATAGTTTTTTTCTTTTATATAAAATAAATAATATATGATTAAATATATGTTCACAACTTGATTATTAATATACAAAATGCACTACTTGTATGAGTTGATGGGACAACCTCCAAGTTGGGTGGCGAGACAAAGTCTACTTAAAACCATGCCTCCTCGAACGAGATAACCCATCTTCCTTTCAATGTTTAGCTTTACTGGGGACAAGGCTTACCCACTATCAACCCAAACTTGTAACACTATTTGAAATATAAAAATCAAGAATAGAGCATAACTAATCATTTGTATTATAACGAGAAAACTAGTTATGTCACATATTGACTTTTGATTTCTAATGTAGAAGATCGTACAAGACGCAACTACAGAGCATATTTTCGTAGTCGGTGACGTTATAATGCATAAGTGATGCATGTAATAAAAAGAAAGCAAACATGATAACATGAGAATAAATTGAACTTATTTAAATTAACAATAGTTATACCTTCCTAGCTTTGTCTCCTTAGCAAGCCTTCTTGAACTTCAAGATCTCCTTTATACTAGAGCAAGCTTATGCTGATAACATGTTGTAAATTGAGTTGGAACTTGCTAAGAACTAGAGAAGGAAAATAGAAGACTAAGAACTTCTACTATTACAAACTACTACTACTACAAAGGAGAAGAGAAGAAATGAGATAGTTGGAATGAGAAGTTTTTCATTTAACTTGGTATGTTTTTACAATGAGGTTGGCACCTTTTATATAGGCCCTTTGATGATGATGATAAATGTACTTAGACAATGTTTATAAGTAACACATACATCACATGTCATACAACTCTTCGCAAGCAACATTGACAATACATAGAATAGTGAGTACATTGGATATGAATACAAGTAGAGCAATGCTTGATATTACAACTCAATGAGAAAGTCATGCTTGACAATGTGGTCTTCCAAAATCTTGGTCAATTGTTCATCCATATCATAACAACAACAAACAAGAAACAAACATATTGATAATATTAGAATAGATAATAAACAGTAAATGAGCTTCAATTTGTGTTGTCTAAAAAATGTATGTTGTCATCATAAGGCTCACCTATTAGTAAAAGAAGTTTGTGATTATTTAATTAGTGAATATATTAAAATAGATAATGAACGATAAATGAGCCTCTACAAAATACTAAGCAAAAAGAAGAATACGTAAATGAAAACCCAAATAAGAATTCAAAAAAAAAAATGAAAACCTAACTATATAATCGTAGAATGAAACGTCCAAATAAATGCAGAGAATACTTAGCATGTCATAAATCATTGTAGATCTGTGAATAAAAAACTTTTATCTGGTGAACGAATCTCCAATCCATGGTCGACGTAGGGTTGCGAGAAAGCTTGAAGGAACGTTAATGGATTTTTTTATTTTTGTTTGAAGACATCGTCAATGGAGTTTGCATGCAGTGCATGTGAGTCATGTGACCATTTGAAGCATGAATGCTTTCTTTTCTTGTGAGATTGTTTTGTCATCGTGCGAGATCGCCTTAGGATATCCATGATTTAGCGCCAAATCTTAGATTTTTTGATTGAATATTTGATTTACTCATCATAATAGGTAAGAAGGAAAGGAAATAAAAGTAAAATTGACAAACTTAAAAAAAATGTCTATCCGAAAACATGGATTACACATGAAAAATGTCATTTTCCAATAAAAAACTTGATTTTTCAAGGAAAATGTTCCTTCCATCCTATCAAACAAGCCCTTATTAGCTTTGCTTGGTATTGTGGTATTTGGAATGGACTATTGTCATTTGTCTTAGAGTCAAGAAAGTCGATGTATAAAAAGCTTCAACACACTACACTCAATATATAAAGGAAAATACTAGAATGACTGTAACGACCCCAGTTACCCACAAACTGGGCCCTACCAGCCTAAGCCTACGTGGACCACCGAGCCAACCTCTTAAGGTCAATGCAGGCCTAGTCAGCCTTTAGATCCATCCTATAAGTAAATTTTTAATTTTAAGTCGATTTATTAGTATTTTTCAAGTTTTACAAGTTAGTGGAAGCAATTAATACATTAAATAACTCAACAATAATGTAAAGGAGTTGGACAACCTAAATGTGGAACCCTATAAACATATCTATATCAAACCTATATATCAAGTGTAAATTGTATAAAAAAGTGATATACAAGTCATAATCATCTCTCAAAACCCATAAAGTACCCCAAGAATGATAAAACAACATATATATGTAATATAAACAGTCAAAAACCTACAAAAGTGAGTAAGGGAGAGCCGCTCCGATGTCCTCAGGGTAGATCACCTAATATCGGCGCCTTTCCCTTGTTTGACTGCGGATCGAAACTCATTCAAACACAAGAATGAAAAGTCCAGTAAGTAAAAGCCAGTAGGATCTACACAGTACTTCAAGATAAATAAAGTAGTCTAAAACTCATGCGAATAGAAAGAAAGATATAAGGAATGCATGATAATAAGACTGAGTAATGAAAGTACAACGAGAAATGAGTGCCAAAAGAAGAAATAGAGAGGTGTTCAAGTAGTCCAAGACCACCGAGTGTGGGTGCCACAGGGTCGGGATCATAGAGTCGCGGCAACGCCAAGCAGACTCGGGTCTTAGGACGCGACGACGCCTGTCGTATCTAGACTGTCGCAAATGAGGGATATCAACTGTACCCCGGATAAAACACATCTCATCCCGAACAAAAAATCTAGTGAATCGAGGTCATGGCTCTGATAGCTAGCTGGCAACCACTCCAATCAGAAACACCTTCTTGACTTACTTGGCCCTTGTAAACTCATATTGGAGTGGGAATTCCAAGAAAGGTAAGATAATGCAATAGCAGTAAAATATAAAGCTCATTGAATTACTGTGCATTTCCTAGCTGGTTTTAGGTACCTCGGATCCACGCCAATACGCTCTCTCGCGACTCTAACATGACCCCTTCCCCCGATTTCCAACTCTAGCTCGCTAAGTCCCTAACATCATTTTAGTTGGTTTTAGTTTGTTAGAGTTTGTTTCTCTTACTAATCCTCTATTAAGTATAATTAAGTCCATAGTATGATTTGCTTTTTATTATTGTCCTTATATTATATATAGGTGTAGAGGTTATACAAATACACCTAATATATGTATGTATGTACGATATATAAATATATATAACCACTTAATGCATCAATAGATCTCTACAAACTTATTTTAGGAATCTTATCATTTATTACTATTATTATTTTAACACTAAATTAATCTTTGGTCACATAAAAACTCACTTTTACTTAAGTACAATAGTAAATTATTTGATTAGCTTACTTAGGCACATCAAACTAGCTTATATACCCATTTTTGTCTTAAAATCGACTTAGGCTTTGTCAAATCCCGAAATTTTTAAATCGGTAATTACGGTTAATCCGAGATTAAGGAAGCTTAATTATGGTTTTGGCCGCGAGTCGGGAATTAAACACCTGTGAATTTGAGATTTATAATTAATTTTATTAATCAGTAATGTTTGCCTAGTGTTGTGTATTATATATTATTTTATTTTACGAAATTCTGGTGATTGAGTAAATTCGAGATTTGCGGGGTTTTGTCTCGAGATACATATCGAGACGGGTGCAGAGGTAGGCAAAATATTGACATAAATATTAGTTTCGAATCTCGTGACGAATAATTGAATTTAAATTAGAAATTTGAAATTTGGACCTTAAATGGACTTAACGAGTTAACGTGGAGATTTGCCAAGGTTTGTGTGTAAGTCGGGATTGGAGGTAGTGCGAAATGTGACGAAGTTGTGTGAGATCTTGTTTCGAGTTTGGTGTCGGTTAACAGTAGTCGAGGTTGAGATTTGGTTCAAACTGGTGCAAGTTTAGATAAGTATGGCAAGAGGATTGTCCATAAGGGTTTCGTATGTCATGGACAAAGTTAAGATTTTTGGGGTTTTGGTGTGACCAAAACCAGGTCTATGGACATTTCATGAAGATGGACTATTTTGTCAACAATTTTGTTCAATTTAGTGAAAAGTCAGATAGAAAACGGGCGCCGAAAGTCAAAACACGCCAAAATAGAGATTTCTCGAATTAATAAATAAAAAGAAATTAAGCTGCTGACAAGCAGCTGGGAGTTTATATATATAAATTAAAAAAATCAAAAATCAAAAAAATCAATCGATTCCTTTTATATTCAATAGAGCGTTTTCTCCTGACCCTCTCAATTCGATCTTTCACTCCGCGAGCTCCCGACATCGGATTTTCGCTCGGTTTCTTTTCGCAAAACCAAAGAGCATCATGAGATGGCCAGTTCGAGCTAAGTTTCTGCGGTAGAAATGAGGTATTCGACCTATAATATGGTAAATTCTTAATGCCATATATTTTTCCTCAATTCAATTCAAATTCTCGCGATTTTTCGATTTCTTTTGCAGGGTTTTAATAGAAATTGGTTGGAATTGTTGTTAATTGGTATATTGGATTTATTTGCGTTAATTTGGGATAAATTCAACGACGTGGGTTAGGGTTTTGATGAGGTGAACTAATGCAATTCAGTTGATAACTATTTCAGAGATGTTTTAATAGTTGATATTAATTATTGGTTTTAATCCAATTTGACTCCACGGGTTGTGAAAATATTTTGGTGTTGGTATCGGGTGGTTTCATGGCGTTTATTGTCGGGTTTTGAGGATTTAATTACGAAAATATTAATTTGGAGTATTTTTTTAGTTCAAAATATATAAAGTTGCCAAGTCAACAGGCCATATGAGAAAATTCATAACTTCTCCGTCGGTGATTCAATTTGGGTGTTCTTGGAGTCTATGGAAAGTAGGATATGAGTACTACAAGTTCCTTTAAGATTAGCATGACAAATATTGAGGTTTTCAAGGGTAAAAAGTTACCCCAAGTTAGCTAGTTGAAAGCTAGTTGAAATAGTTATATAAATTAATATTTTTGGAAACTGTTCTCAAACGTACTATGATCGCGGTTTATTGGGCTTCATGATATCGTTTCACATGAAGCTTGACCCATAATATAATTGGGTATACAGGGAAGCTATTGGAACCATTTTCAAGGTGATCCGACTCTCGAGGACCTAAAAAATTAAGCTTGAAGTTGGTTGTTTGTAAGGTTAAGTAAATCTCAAGGTAACATTTACATTGTATGATTATATTTCATATAAATTACATTGATCCTTGAATTGCATTTCTGTTGTACATGCATACACGGTTTGGGAGGGTAAAGCGTTACGAGTCTCCTTATAGTGTCTATATCGGGGTTACTGACCACTATATTATGCTTGAGGGGTGGAGTCACTGATACTTTGCATCACGTGGTTATCATGAGATCACGTTGAATCAAATCATACTCCCATAGTCTAGAGGAATGAGACTCGTTTGGTTATGCTCCCCGCGCATGAGTCCTTATTACTGTTTACTTACCACTTTCGGAGACCGATCGTTTGATTGTGGTCGGATAACAAAAATGGAATGGATTCACGGTTGTATTTAAATTCCTTGGATTATATTGTTCGTTTAAATTCCTTGGATTATTATGGATTTGATTACTACAGGTACTAGATAGTGTGGGATTACTTATTTGACATTATCGAATTTTTATAATTGGATAATGACAGGTTTTAGCAGCGACAAAGGAAAGGAAAAGCTTTCGATTATTGGTGACTTACTCAGTTTCTTTCTCTCTATGTTTGTATTACTTTTAAATATAAAATATTGTATAAATGGGTTTTTGGGTTCGTGTAAGGTTATGATATCTTTTGAAAGTGTTGAAATGGTTTTGAGAATGATTGGAATTTTTAATGGTTTTAGGATGGATTGGAATGCCAAGAAGTTATGGTATTAATGATTTAATAATGTTAAAAGTCTAAGATAGGTTAGAATAAATAAATAATCATTATTAATGCGAAATATTTTGTTATGGGGTGGATTGTGAGTCCTTCGACATTTCCACCAAGCTGAGCAGGTTTGTTGAAGATTTATGAAGGCTGGAGATTTCTAGTGTAGGCTTAGAAATAAAGGAGATGCTGGCGAAAGTTTTTTACGAATATTTAAGGATTATATAATTAATATTTACTGATTTTCAGGTACAAAATTCGTTTAGAATCCCTTTGTGGTTGACTTAGAATCAAATTTGATAATTACTCTGATAGGTTTTTAATTATTTATTGAATGAGAGGTTAAGGCAGCTAGGTTATATGGGAATTAAGGTAATCTAGGACGGTTAGATGCCCTAATTAGATGGGGTCGACAGGGTTTTTTCTTTCAATTAAATTCAAGCCCTCTAATTTATTCAAATGATTCAAGTGTAATTATTCCATTAACTTATTAAAAGTCATTAATTTATACAAGTAAATTAATTCATTTGTCTTTAGGCCTAATTGTCTTTATTTCACAACTTATGCATATTAGATAAATATAATTAGCTTACTTTATTTATTTGACTTAAGTACTTAAGTATTTCTAATTAATACCTAAATTATTTTCTAAATCAATGTTGTACTCAAATTTCCAATTCTCAAATAATTTAATCTTAGCTATTGAATACGCCATCCATCTATGCATCATTTCTTTTATTAATACATATTAATTTGGATCAAACTTAAACACTCAAGAAAGTCATGCATGAATGTTGGGTTTTGGGGTTCATACGCAGCGGAAATTACAAAACAATTTTGACAAAAACCCCAACAGGATCCGAATCTAATTCCAATAAAAATGTTTAAACCAAGAAAACTTAATCATACCTCGGTCACATAATACCTTTCTGAAGGTTGATCGATCTCTAAGGCGCTGCCAACGACGAACGCCCTCTATCAGCAGTCCACACACGAACGGCGGCCGAGATTCGAAGTGCTAGCTTCGAGAGAATACCAAACATTTTTGTTTCTCTCTAAAACGATTCAGAGCGTACCAGAAAATCCTAGTTCGTTTTAAAACGAAAATAGAGTTTTGGCCCTTAATCTTTCATACATGTGTTCTAACTTAAAGCGTCTATTTATACAACCCTTGTATATAGATGGTTAAGTAAATTACACATATACCCCTACTTAAAGAAGTATAAGTGTAATACACCACAAGGACGTTTCTGTTATGAATTTTATCATATAAAATTCATTTTTCTGAACCATCTTAAAATCTCGCAAAACCATTCTTAGTGTGCGACCCAATAGGCTCATACAACGTTGGCAGTGTACCAAAACACATTTTGGTATACAAGTCATAAGCGGCCTCTAGCAAGACATTATGACTACCCAAGTCGTACAAATATCAAATCGATACAACCTAATCAATAGTGTATATAACATCCTTTTGTCACACGATATCCTTTTGATCAAACATAAGGCATGGAATTGTCATCCAACATGTTCAATCGTACTAGTCTCGATCTCTAGGTAGACTGAAAACATCCAAATGACATTGATCAATATCAATTCACTTATACTAGGCCTTTTAACAGTCTAACACATCGAGGGATCCACTGGATATCTCTCTTTATATGAGAGGGACAAATTCTATCTTGATTACACAACTTCATCACATTGCTCACACAGTAACCAATCACAACCTTTATAATCGTCCGGTTAAAGACAACGTTTGATAGTGTCAAATCACTGTGTTCCTAATGTTGAAGTCTCTGGTAATCTCAAGTCAGAGGACTGAAAAATATACCTATCATGAGAAACAACTATAACTTAATCCATATGATGTTCTCATAGCGGGTCGGTCCAGTACTTTGTTCCCTAACAAGTACTCGTGATCTTGATTCGTATCCCTATACGTATAATCATCATATGATCATCAATCAAGACTCACACTAGTCTTAATTCATTATAGTTCCCAGTATAATGATTGACTAGGACATTTAGGATATTTCTGTATATACCCATGGATCTTATTATAATGTAAACATGCAAATTAATTATAATAAACAACAAATGAAATCCTCTATTTTATTAACTAAAAGTATTCATAAAGACAGTTAATGGATTGACCTAGGGCACATGCCCCAACATCTCCCACTTGCATTAGGGCCAATCATACATGCATCTAATGCCTAATGATCTAACATGACCATCATGTTTTGCTTATGGAAGAGCTTTTGTCAATGGATCCGCAAGGTTGTCTTGATGGGTACTCTGCAAATCTTCACGTCTCCTCTCTCAATAATTTCTCTGATGAGATGAAAACGCCTGAGTATATGTTTGGATCTGTGGTGTGATCTAGGTTCATTGGCCTGTGCTATTGCCCCGTTATTGACACAATACAAACAAACAGGGTTAGCAATACTTGGAACCACGCCTAGTTCAGAAATGAACTTTTTGATCCAAACTGCCTCCTTTGCTGCATCGGACGCTGCAATATACTCGAACTTTCATTGTAGAATGCGCCACGATCTCTTGCTTCGAACTTTTCCAGCTTACTGCACCCCCATTCAAAGTAAACACATATCCAGACTGCGATCTAAAATCATTTATATCAGTTTGAAAACTTGCATCTGTGTAACCATTTACAACTAGATCATTTTCAAAAACTTCTATAGACCAAGAACACTTCCTTAGTCCTTCTTAAGTATTTAAGGATGTTCTTTACTGCTATCCAGTGACTCTCACCAGGATCTGACTGATATCTGCTTGTAGTGCTCAAAGCATATGATACATCAGGTCAAGTGCATAGCATGGCATACATGATAGATCCAATAGCTGATGCATATGGAATCTTATTCATACGGTTTCGCTCATCATTTGTCTTACGACATTGAATCTTGCTGAGACTTATGCCATGAGACATTGGCAACAATCCTCTTTTAGAGTCTTGCAAACTAAACCTATTCAGCACCTTGTCTATGTAAGGACTCTGACTTAGACCGATTAGCCTCTTAGATCAATCCCTATAGATCCTTATCCCTAGGATATAGGCTGCATCTCCTAAGTCTTTCATTGAGAAACACTTCCCTAACCAAGACTTGACATTCTTGCAATGTTGGGATGTCATTTCCAATGAGTAATATATCATCAACATACAGTACCAGAAAAACAACTACACTCCCACTGACCTTCTTGTATACACAAGGCTCATCTTCGTTCTTAATAAAACCAAAATCCTTGATTGCTTCATCAAAACGAAGATTCCAACTCCGAGAAGCTTGCTTTAATCCATAAATGGATCTTTGAAGCTTACATACCTTCCTAGAATTCTCAGGATGTACAAAACCTTCAGGTTGTGTCATATACACGTCCTTAAGCAGCTTTCCATTAAGAAATGTTGTTTTTACATCCATTTGCCGTATCTCATAGTCATAATATGCAGCAATGGCGATTAAAATTGTTATGGATTTAAGCATGACTACTGGCGAAAAAGTTTCATCATAATCAACACCTTGAGTCTGCCTGAAACATTTTGCTACAAGTCTTACTTTAAAAGTATGCACTTTGCCATCCATGTCAGTTTTCTTCTTGGAAACCCATTTACATCCAATGGTCTTACCACCTTCAGGTAAATCAACCAAGTTCCAAACTTGGTTATCATACATGGATTACATCTCAGAGTTCATGGCACTTAGCCATTTATCTTAGTCTGGTCCAGACATAGCCTCCTGATAAGTGGTGGGCTCATTTTGATCCATAAGCAACACATCACGACTATCAGTAATGAGAAATCCGAATCTTTCTGGCTCATGTCTTACCCTACCAGATTTACGTGGGCCTTGTGTCACTCGTGGAGGTTCAACTGGTTCAGAACGTTGTTGAACTTCCAGTAGCGGTTCAATGTTTATCTGTGATTCTTGAACTTCTTCAAGATTTATTTCTCTCCCACTAGTGCCTTTTGAAATAAACTGTTTTTCCATAAAGGCACCATACATAGCAACAAACACTTTGTTCTCAACGGGATTATATAAGTAATATCCTTTTGTTTCCTTAGGATTCCCCACAAATAAACACTTATCAAATTTAGGTGCTAGTTTTTCTGAGACTTGTCGTTTTACGTAAGCCTCACAACCCCAAATCTTAAGGAAAGACAAACTAGGTCTCTTTCCGTACCATATCTCATATGGTGTTTTATCAACCGCTTTAGAAGGAACTCGATTTAGAGTGAAAGCTGCAGTTTGTAATGCATAACCCCAAATGGATAATGGAAGATCTGCATGACTCATCATAGATCGAACCATATCTAATAAGGTTCGATTTCTCCTTTCAGAAACTCCATTCCATTGTGGAGTTGCTGGTGGAGTCAATTGGGAGACAATCCCACAATTTCTAAGATGATCATCAAATTCTTGGCTTAAATATTCACCACATCGATCTGATCGAAGTGTTTTGATAGTTTTACCAAGTTGATTATGCACTTCATTTTGAAACGTTCGAAACATCTCAAATGATTCAGCTTTATGTTTAATTAGATATACATAACCATATCTGCTGAAATCATCAGTAAATGTAATGAAATATTGATAACCTCCTCTAGCCATTGTGTTTATAGGACTGCATAAATCAGTATGTATTAGACCCAATAAATCACTTGCCCTTTCACTGTGTCCAGTAAAGGGACTTTTAGTCATCTTGCCTAGTAAACAAGATACGCATGTTTCATATGTTTCTAAATCAAATGAATCTAGAAGCCCATCTTTATGGAGCTTTGTTATGCGTTTCTCGTTTATGTGCCCGAGACGACAATGCCAAAGATAGGTTTGATTATAGAAATGACAATTTCCTTCCTTTTCTTTTGGGTGTTTTGAAGCAGGAACAGGCTGGGGCTTGACTTGTTCCATAGGCTTTGCGACAGGTGCAGCAACAGCCTTGTCAACTCTAGCCTTGCCTTTGCCTTTCTTCTTCATTCCCTTTCCCTTTTGGACCATCAACACATTACTAGAGGGTTTCTTGATATTTTGTTCAGCAAGTTTTGAGCATCAAATGCAACTCGAAATTGATTTCTCCATATTATTCATATTGTAGTTCATCACAAATTGTGAGTAACTCTCTGGTAATGAATTCAGGATCAAATCCGTTGCCAACTCCTGGCTTATGGGAAATCCGAGTCTATCAAGCTCGTCAACATAGCCCTTCATCTTCAGAACATGAGGACTAACTGGCGCATCCTCAGTCATCTTGCAAGAATGTAGGTTCTTGATTGTCTCGAACCTTTCTTGCCTAGCTTGCTGTTGGAACATTTCCTTCAGCGTTATAGCCATGTCGTAGGCTTCCATTAGTTCCATGTCCTTCTGAAGTTCAGGAACCATAGTTGCCAGCATAATACATGCAACATCAGTAGAATCGTTGACATGCTTATTATGCGCATCCTTCACAGCTTTCGTAGCATTGGCTGGTCCTCATGGATTGGAGTATTCAGGACATACAACTTGCGTTCATGCTTAAGAACAATTCTCAAGTTTCTGAACCAGTCAAGAAAGTTAGTCCCAGATAGCTTATCCTTCTCAGGATGGATCGCAGTGACAGGGGATTATTGTTACTTGAAGAGGCCATTGATCTTCAATAAAGATTATGCAAAGTTTGTTTTAGTATAGAGGAATAGACTCCCACTAAATTAACAACCCTCCTAAAACATACTGTTTATTTAGGGGACTAAAATCCATATTTCACCTAATTCTATGACAGCTATGGCATGAAACACAGAACTAGATTATTTAGGTAGGTAACAATTACCAATTACATCTTATGTAATTTTAGATACTTTTATGAGATACGGGACATCTTATGTCTTATCATGTTTTTTATCTCATCATGCGCCTAAAGCTCAAAACTATTTTGATAGCTTTATTAAGTCGGACCATTTTAAACATTTAGGTAACTCTTACCCAACTTGTCTCACCAAGATAACACAATACACCTAGCTATGGCTGAAACTATATTAGTGTGATCGAGGCCTTTGACAAGTGTTTAAAATGGATGACACGAGACTTAAAATTTAATAGAGGGATTTTATTCAGTTTTAGTGATTTTTATGTAAAAAATGAAATATCATATATTCTATTGATTTGTTCAATCACTAAACAATTTGGAAATTTTTATACTGTTCACTAATAAAAGAATTTTCGTGCGCTAGGATTAGTTAGACGGCGGTCCGCTTGATCAATGAGCGGGAACAGGAAGGGCACAGACCCTTTTTTTTTTTTAGGAGATGAATCTCAATTCCAAAAATTAAAATTCGCTATAGAAAATCATATTTTTCGCTGATTTTATTATCCTAAATTAACCCCTTAATTTATCCGAAATTAAGTCAATTAAAACATTTTAATTAACCCGGGCCCACATCTAACTAATCATCTTATCCTAATCCAATTAGGATTTAAGATATTTGAATCCTAGTATATCACCAATAACAAGATTCTTGATATTTATCTCCTATCCAATAGGGATAACGAAACCGATTTTGCTTATATCTCCTAATCTAATTTGTTATCTATCTTTATCAAATAGAAACTTCATAACAGAATAGATATAACAAGATAAATAAATAATTTCGAAAATTATTTATTTATTTTGATATTAATAAATAAATAATTTCGATTTAAGATATTAATAAATAAATAATTTCGAAAATTAATTATTTGCAATTTCGGTCCTCATCCAAATAATCACAAACATGTAATTGAATCATGAACTACTATCCCAATCGAACCTAATGGTGTCATGGATCACATAACACGAAACTCAATTCATTAAAATTATTCGAATTAAGCTAACATGGTTACTAGCATGTACGAAACTAATTTCAATTATATCACGAATATATGTATCATATACACAAAACATGATAATAAATCTCACAGAAAACTTATGTATATCACATATACATCAACTATTAATATGCTTTCAATCATATATCATGTATATATCAGAAGAAAACATGCAATGAATTTAATGGAATCGAACTCGAAGGCTCGATACCACTTTGTTGGGTTTTGGGGTTCATACGCAGCGGAAATTACAAAACAATTTTGACAAAAACCCCAACAGGATCCGAATCTAATTCCATTAAAAACGTTTAAACCAAGAAAACTTAATCATACCTCGGTCACATAATACCTTTATGAAGGTTGATCGATCTCTAAGGCGCTGCCAACGACGAACGCCTCTATCAGCAGTCCACACACGAACGGCGGCCGAGATTCGAAGTGCTAGCTTCGAGAGAATACCAAACCTTTTTGTTTCTCTCCAAAACAATTCAGAGCGTACCGGAAAACCCTAGTTCGTTTTAAAACGAAAATAGAGTTTCGGCCCTTAATCTTTCATACTTGTGTTCTAACTTAAAGCGTCTATTTATACAACCCTTGTATATAGATGGTTAAGTAAATTACACATATACCCCTACTTAAAGAAGTATAAGTGTAATACACCACAAGGACGTTTCTGTCATGAATTTTATCATATAAAATTCATTTTTCTGAACCATCTTAAAATCTCGCAAAACCATTCTTAGTGTGTGACCCAATAGGCTCATACAACGTTGGCAGTGTACCTAAACACATTTTGGTATACAAGTCATAAGCGGCCTCTAGCAAGACATTATGACTACCCAAATCGTACAAATATCAAATCGATACAACCTAATCAATAGTGTATATAACATCCTTTTGTCACACGATATCCTTTTGATCAAACATAAGGCATGAAATTGTCATCCAACATGTTCAATCGTACTAGTCACGATATCTAGGTAGACTGAAAACATCCAAGTGACATTGATCAATATCAATTCACTTAGACTAGGCCTTTTAACAGTCTAACACATCGAGGGATCCACTGGATATCTCTCTTTATATGAGAGGGACAAATTCTATCTTGATTACACAACTTCATCACATTGCTCACACAGTAACCAATCACAACCTTTATAATCGTCCGGTTAAAGACAACGTTTGATAGTGTCAAATAACTGTGTTCCTAATGTTGAAGTCTCTGGTAATCTCAAGTCAGAGGACTGAAAAATATACCTATCATGAGAAACAACTATGACTTAATCCATGTGATGCTCTCATAGCGGGTCGGTCCAGTACTTTGTTCCCTAACAAGTACTCGTGATCTTGATTCGTATCCCTATACGTATAATCATCATATGATCATCAATCAAGACTCACACTAGTCTTAATTCATTATAGTTCCCAGTATAATGATCGACTAGGGACATTTATGATATTTCTGTAAATACTCATGGATCTTATTATAATGTAAACATGCAAATTAATTATAATAAACAACAAATGAAATCCTCTATTTTATTAACTAAAAGTATTCATAAAGACCGTTAATGGATTGACCTAGGGCACATGCCCCAACAATGAATTTAGTTGATCAATATACATATGTGTGTGTGTGTTGTTGATTAATTAAAGGGGATGCAAGCAAGATTAGGAAGATGAGAGTATGAAGAAGTAGCTCGCATGAATAAGATCGTCATTAAAAAGAAACAAATCAATAAGAATTAAAAGCATGAATAAGAATTCAAATAGGAGAAATTATTATGGAGAATGTGTAAAACATGCCTTGAGACAATATGAATTTTTAAATTCCTTGTTGTCTTCAAGCTTTCTCCAAGTACATTAATGGCGAGATTCCTTTCAATTTTCTTTCTAGAGCTCTTAGAAATGAATTTGAGTTAAGTCCCTAATGACTTCTACCCCTTTATACATTTACTTGAAAATTCATTAGTGATGGATTAATTAAGCTAACTTAGCTTAATTAAGTCTAAATCCATGCTCTCCATCTCATTTCTACATATGCCAAGTGTCCTACAAAATGTAAAATGACAATTTTGCCCTTAGTTCATCTATGCATTTTTCCATGTAACCAATACATTTATATAGATTAAGTGACCTTATTCTTCAACATATTTACTAAGCATACCATAAGCCTTTGAGTTTAAATTGGTTCCTTAATATGAATGAAGGAGAATTTTACATTAATCTCAATCTTCCATAGTACGCCTTTCGAGGTACATCATATGCCTTATTTTATTTCTACACTATAATCATAAGTTACTGAAATGTGCATTGTAATAATATAGTAATGTGGTAATTTAAATAAAAATTCCAACTTAGGTTATTCTCTTAATTGAATAGCATTATAGTCCTATAACGATTTTTATCCTATCTTATCGCCTGCTCGTACCTAGGTACCCATAATATACACGCATACCAACCATCGAACCTTACTTGTATTTTGACGCAATCAGACCAATAATTAACTGAAATTTGACATTTTTTAGTATAAAATAAATTGCACACACTAAACAAACATAATATACCTTGGTGTTACCTCCCAAAGGTTGACCAAGTACGCCACCTCAAGTCTCCGCCAGAGTCATGCGGCTACACCTGGCATCAGTTAAAATATTCGGGTCGTTACAACCTTCCAAACTAATAAGAATTTCGTCTTCGAAATTGAAATAACTTAAAGTAGAACTTACTGGAATCAAAATAGGTCAGGGAAGTGCTCGCGCATATAGGACTCCAACTCTCAGGTCAGCTTCACGTCCTCGTGATGCTGCCACTTGACAAGTAATGAGGGGATTTCCCTATTCCTCATTACCTTCACCTTACGGTCCAATATCTGAACAAGCTGCTCCTCATAGGAAATGTCCCCTCTGAGGTCTATCTAGCTCAAATCCACCATCGGTCGCCTACCTCCTCTAGACCTATCCAATCTAAACATCGAGATATGAAACACATGGTGAATCCCAACTAACTGTGGTAGTAGCTCAAACTCATATATAAACTTTTCGACTCTCCTCTTGATCCTAAATGGACCGATGAACCTAGGCGCGAGCTTTCCTTTGATTCCAAATCTTTTGTGACCCTTGAAAGGTGATACCTTCAAATACACTTAGTATTCCTCGTCATACTCTAACTCGCCGTAGTACTTGTCGTAGTATTTTTTCTGTCTCTCTTGCGCACCCTTCAGACATAATCTAATTTGTCATATCTTCTATGTGTGATCCACTATAATCTCTAGCCCACTAGTTGCCACATCCTCGGGCTTTGGCCAACATGATGGAGATCTATATGGCCTGCCGTAGAGTGCCTCAAATGGTGTCATTCTAGTACTGGCTCGATAACTGTTATTGTAAGCAAACTCACACAGACGAAGATATTCCTCCCATGAACCACCGTACTCTAGTACACACATCCTCAACATGTCCTCAAGCACCTAGATAAGTCGCTCCGACTCTCCATCAGTCTGTGGATGGTAGGTTGTACTCATATCCTACTGCGTATCAAACTGTGCCTGCATGCCCTGCCAAATCTCTGACGTAAACTGTGGACCCCTGTCTGACATAATCGACAACGGGACCCCGTAAAGTTGGACTATCTCTTGCTGATACAAACTAGCTAGCATATCCACTCGATGTGTAGTAGAGATCAGTAGGAAGTGCTCCAACTTAGTCAACCTGTCCATAATCACCCATATACTGTCGTGTCCGCACTGAGACCGAGGTAATCCACTGACGAAGTCCATTGCAATATGCTCCCACTTCCACCGAGGAATAGGAAGTGGCTGTAGTAGTTCCCCAGGCCTCCGATGCTCAGTCTTGACTCGTTGGTATATTTTAAGCTCTAACGTAATTAGAAACGTTAGCCTTCATCCCAAGCCACCAAAAGAGACGTCGTATGTCTGCATACATGTTGGTCCGACCCGGATGAACCGTAAAACGTGAGCAGTGAGCCTCTAGAAGTATGTCCTCTCGAATCTCAGCCACTAATGTAATCCACAAGCGTCCTCTGAATCTCAGGCATGAGTCCGTTAACTGACTCCACTCTAAGTGATTCAGACTCTAAGCCATCTTACTTAACCTATGATATAGCTCGTCAACCTGTTGCCCCCGAAGTACACTCTCAAATGACACTGTCTTAGTCCTCATCTGATCACAAATCACTGCCTCAACAGTTGCTGGAATCTCTACTGAACAAAGTGTGTCGGTCGCCTTGAGTAACTTGTACTCGTATGTCATATGACACCTCACAATCTCTACGTCCAACCCCCTCTTGCTTAAAACATCCTCCACTACATTGGCCTTCTCTTGATGGTACTTCAATGAAAAATCATAATCCTTGAGGAACTCCAACCATCTTCTCTGTCTCATGTTCAGTTTTTCTTAGATAAAAAAGGTATTGTAGACTCTTGCGATCAGTGTATAGAGTGAACCTCTCACCATACAAGTAATGATGTCATATCTTTAGTGCAAATACTACAACAACTAGCTATAAGTCATGTGTTGGGTAGTTCTTCTCATGAATCTTGAGCTGTCGAGATACGTAGGCTATAACTCTATTGTCTTGTATCAAAACACAACCCAAATCGACCTTGGAAGCGTCGATGTTCACATCGAAGCCCTTCCCGTAGAACTAAAACCGGCGTTTTAGTTAGTCGTTCCTTCAAAGTCCTGAATGCCTGCTCACAGTTGTCATTCCACTAGAAACTGAATTCCTTCTTTGTCAATTGTGTCATCAACGCGACAATCCTAGAGAAATCCTGCATGAAACGCCGGTAATATCCTGCCAATCCTAAAAAGCTGCGGATGTTTGTCACTGATGTCGGTATAGGCCAATCAATCACTGGTCTAATCTTAGCGGGTCCACTGACACTTTGCTAGCTCTGACAATATGTCCTAGAAATCCGACCTCTGTAAGCCAAAACTCGCATTTACTGAATTTGGCATACATTCAATGCTCCCTCATAATCTGCAATATCGTCCTGAGGTGCTCCTCGTGATCATCACGAGTCCTAGAATAGATGAAAATGTATTTAATGAACACTATCACGAATCTACCAAAATATTCTCTCAATACTCGGTGCATTAGATCCATGAACATCAACGGGGCATTCATCAGCCCAAAGGGCATGATAGTGAACTAGAAGTGTGCATATCTCGTGCAGAAAGCAGTATTCTCCCTATCCTCATCTTTAATCTTGAGCTGGTGGTAGCCGAATCTCGAGTCAATCTTGGAGAACTACTGTGCTCCTCTTAGTCGATCAAATAAGTCATCTATGCAAGGAAATGGGTACTTGTTCCTCACGGTGACTCTGTTCAGCTTTCTTTAGTCTATGGAAAGTCGTAAACTATTGTCTTTTTCTTGACGAACAGTACTGGCACGCCCTATGGCGACATACTCGGGTGAACGAATCCTAGTCGTAACAACTCATCAAGTTGGGTCCTCAACTCCTCGAGCTCTCTCGGTGTCATCTTGTACAGCGGAATCGATCTGGTTTGGTCCTCAGGACCAAATTTATAATGAAGTCGATCTCTCTCGTCGGGGGTAATCCAGGTAGATCATTGGGAAAACATTTAGAAACTCACATGCAACTGGTACCTCCACAATCCTAGTTTCAACTATCTTGGTCATACTCATGATGTTGGCCAAAGTCTCAACATCGATACTCGTAGCCACTAGGTCCCTGGTAATTGGTAAGGTAGTCGAAGTCCCTTGGAAGCTGAACTCTGCCCGATCTGGAAGCCGAAATGTAACGACCTTGCTGAAACACTCCAGCTGTGCGTGGTATGCGATTAACCAATCCATGCCTAATAAAGCATCAAACTCTAGGAACTCCAATACCCTCAAGTCTGTAGGCATCTTCTGGTCCTCTATCTTAATTAAGTAGTCAACACATAGTAAGTTCGGGCATATCTTGTCCCTAGCAGTCGTGCTAAGGATCAAAGGTCTCTCTAACCTAATGGGTATCGGTCCCAGCTCGTCAACCGTACGACCAGAAATGAAAGACACCGTAGATCCCGAATCAATCAAAATATGCATAAATCGACAACAAATCAATCAAGTTATGTGTGGCGGTTGGATCCAGTGCATCGACTGTCCAATACCCAGTCGTGGACAAGTACTCACAAAGTGTTGTCTGTCCGCACTCAAAGCAAGCTCTATGTGGCCCTGGCCCTGGTGGAAGTCTATGTCCCTGTGACTGAGTGAACCTCTATCCATGTCCCTAACCATATCTTTAACTCGGCCCCTGTCCCTGTCCTGACCTCGGCCCCTAACCGTTGCATCTTCCCCTGCCTTTGCCACCGCTATCTATCTGTTGATATTGCTGTTGAGGTACTGGTTGTACCGACTACTGCAGTAGGGTAGCGTAGATACGTGCTGGAACAGATGGTACTGGCGATGTGCGTGTTGGGTGTAATGGTGGTGCTACAGACCCTACACTCTGAGCCCCGACATCACTCGGCCTGAACGGTCGGTGCCTTTCCTCCTCCTATCTCCCATGATCTGTACTCTGACCGAGCTGGGGTCGGTCCTGCTATGACCCTATCGGGGTATGTGCTCAAGTATGTCTATTTGGCTAGACGCCTCTCGTATGCAACCTGTAAGCTCCCTAGCTCAGTAGTCACTATAGTGCCCCCAATGACTCTCCACAGCCCCTCCATGAATTAGTGTGCATGGTCGGCGTCTGTGTCGGCTATACCCCCAGCATACTCCAACAACTGCAAATACCTACCCGTATACTACATCACCGACTCCCTAGTGTACTATCGGATGCTAAAAAACTCGGCCTTCTTTAACTTCAAAACCAAAAGTGGAAAATATTTTGATTAAACCACCTCTTAAACTCTGCCCAATCTTTGGGCTTACCTTGGGTAGCCACCATACTACGCCACCATGCATCGGCCTTTCCAAACATCAGCCCTGATAATATAATCAGTCTCATGTGTTCCAGTGTGGCCAAGATGTCGTGTATCTTATCGCGGCTCTTCACAAATCTCTCTGCCACCTCGAGATTTATGCCCCCATAAAACTCAGCTGGTATATGTCTCTAGAACTCTCGCAAGTGTCTTGCCTTAGCTGTAGCCCCAGTGCTCGTCTCGCTAGGCGTAGTCGAAATAGTCTCTGATGGAGTAGGGGGTGTAAGTAGTACTGTATGTGTATGTGCCGGTACTATCTCAGTTATCACGGGTCATGTCGGTACGATGGGAGCCACTAGAGTGGCTTGTACAGTCGGTGCACTCCCCTTAGGAGCAAGGGATGTTGCTGTCGTAACTGGAGACAGTCATGGTGCAGAATGTGCCCTCAATAGCTTGAGGATCTCCTCAAGCTGATGGTTGTGATATGTGACTAACTGAGACATCTCATCTAGTTTCCCTTGTACATCTGTGCTACCACTGCTACCGCTAGCCTCAGGATGATTGCCCATCGCGATCTGCAAAAAAAAGCGAATTCTCGATCAGTTTATAGCTACCAGTAATAATATAATACAATACAATAAATAACATATATAAATTCAAGTTTTAATTTCCAACCGTGTCCTAACTCTATTATTGATTTGTGTCTTATGCTGGTCGTGGGTTGTTCTTGAGTTTACACGTAGCTCTTATCTAACTTGACACTTTGATACCAACTGTGACGGCCCCAGTTACCCATAAAACTGGGGCTGCTCGGCCTAAGCCCACGTGGACCCCACGAGCCAGCCTCATAAGGTCAACGTAGGCCTAGTCAACCTTTAGATCTATCCATATAAGTAAATTTATAATTTTAAGTCGAGTTATTAGTATTTTTCAAGTTTTCCAAGTTAGCGGAAGCAATTAATATATTAAATAACTCAACAATAATGTAAAGGAGTCAGACAACCTAAATGTGGAACCTTGTAAACATATATATATCAAACTTGTATATTAAGTGTAAAATGTATACAAAAGTGATATACAAGTCATAATCATCTCTCAAAACCCATAAAGTACCCCAAGAGTGATAAAACAACATATATATGTAATACAAATAGTCAAAACCTACAAAAGTGAGTAAGGGAGGGCCGCTACGATGTCCTCAGGGTAGATCACATAATATCGACACCTTTCCCTTGCTCGACTGCAGATCTACACTCATTCAAACACAAGAATGAGGAGTCCGGTAAGTAAAAGCTAGTAGGATCTAAACAATACTTCAAGATAAATAAAGCAGTCTAAAACTCATGCGGATAGAAAGAAAGATATAAGGAATGCATGATAATAAGACTGAGTAATGAAATTACAACGAGAAATGAATGCTAAAAGAAGCAATAGATAGGTGCCCAAGTAGTTCAAGACCACCGAGTGCGGGTGCCACGGGGTCGAGGTCATAGAGTCGCTACAACGCCAAACAGACTCTTGTCCTAGGACGCTACAGTGCCTGTCGTACCTAGACCGTCGCGGATGAGGGATATCAACGGTGCCTTGGATAAAATACATCTCGTCCCGACCAAACAATCCAGTGAATCAAGGTCATGGCTCCAGTAGCTAGCCGCCAACGACTCCAATCGGAGACACCTTCTTGACTCACTTGGCCCTCGTACACTCATATTGGAGTGGGAATTCCAAGAAAGGAAAGATAATGCAATAGCAATAAAATATAAAGCTCATTAAATTGATGTACATTTCCTAGCTGGTTTTACTTACCTCAGATCCACGCTAATACGCTCTCTCGTGGCTCCAACACGACCCCAAACTAACCCCCAATTTCTAACTCTAGCTCGCTAAGTCCCTGACATCATTTTAGTTGGTTTTGGTTTGTTAGAGTTTGTTTCTCTTACTAATCCTCTATTAAGTATAATTCAGTCCATAGTATGATTTGCTTTTTATTATTGTCCTTATACTACATATAGGTGTAGAGGTTTTACAAATACATCTAATATATGTATGTATGTATGATATATAAATATATTTAACCACTTAATGCATCTATAGATCTCTACAAACTTATTTTAGGAATCTTATCGTTTATTACTATTATTATTTTAACACTAGATTAATCTTTGGTCACATAAAAACTCACTTTTACTTAGGTACAATAGTAAATTATTTGATTAGCTTAGTTAGGCACATCAAACTAGCTTATATACCCATTTTTGTCTTAAAATCAACTTAGGCTTTTTCTTTCAATTAAATTCAAGCCACTAATTTATTTAAATGATTCAAGTGTAATTATTCCATTAACTTATTAAAAGTCATTAATTTATACAAGTAAATTAATTCATTTGTCTTTAGGCCTAATTGTCTTTATTTCACAACTTAGGCATATTAGATATATAGAATTAGCTTACTTTAGGCCTAATTGTCTTTATTTCACAACTTAGGCACATTAGATAAGTAGAATTAGCTTACTTTATTTATTTGACTTGGTACTTAAGTATTTCTAATTAATACCTAAGTTATTAGCTAAATCAATGTTGTACTCAAATTTCCAATTCTCTAATAATTTAATCTTAGCTATTGAATATGCCATCCATCTATGCATCATTTCTTTTATTAATACACATTAATTTGGATCAACCTTAAACACTCAAGAAAGCCATGCATGAATTTAGTTGAGAGTGTGAAGAAGTAGCTTGCATGAATAAGTTCATCATTAAAAAGAAACAAATGAATAAGAATAAAAAACATGGATAAGAATTCAAATAGGAGAAATTATTATGGAGAAGGTGTAGAACATGCCTTGAGACTGTATGAATTTTTAAATTCCTTTTGTCTTCAAGCTTTCCCCTACTCCTTTAATGGTGGGATTCCTTCCAATTTGCTTTCTAGAGCTCTTAGAAATGAGTTTGAGTTAAGTTCCTAATGACTTCTGCCCCTTTATACATTTATTTGAAAATTCATTAGTGATGGATTAATTAAGCTAACCTAGCTTAATTAAGTCTAAATCCAAGCTCTTCATCTCATTTCTACATATGCCAAGTGTCCTACAAAGTGTAAAATGAAAATTTTGCCTGTGACGACCCCTTCTCAAATTAGGGCACCGCCCGGCCTAATCCCGTTATTAAGCCCTAACCTCATAATATAAGACCTAATAAGGGACTAGTCAGCCTATCCAAAACCTTGTTACATACCAATTAAGTTTTTTTTAAATGAATATAAACATGTACTTATCCTATGACAATTTATTAATCAGAGTTAATTAAAATTTTGTTTACTTAAAAGTTTATTCAGCGGAAGTCTTAACAATCTAGTTGAAGCTTATAACATGAGGCTTAACAATTGTGGAAAAATCAGGGAATTAAGAACACATGCATATATATAAGAAAACGACGATGTATAACAACAATTGTCTGGTAAAGGTACTAATCACTCAACCCATAATATACAACCCCAAAAGTATATCATATACATATAAAAGTAATACATCAAAAATTAAAAAACGTCGGGTGTAGTAACGCTCTACTGGCTCAGATGTAGTCACCGATCTTCTCTTTACTCGGTTTGCTACTTGATGGACCTGCACCAACCTTCACAAATTAGACGGTGAGTACAGGAACGTATGAAGACATTTGTTCACATTCCCAAATATGCAACAAGTATCTAAAAGCATGATAATAGCAACTATGGTGTAAAGAGAACATGCAAAGAGATACTTTAGCTAAACAACATGAAATTGACACACGGCTAAGTAGTAATGATCTAGGGCCGGTCGGTCGTGATCTTCATCACATCAGCCTTTTCCACTATATGAAGATGGAGCTGAGTTCTACATCAATATGAAGGTCTAAGCAGTGCTCTTGCATTTATAACCTTTCGCTGGTGGCAGTCACCTGCGATATATACTTGCCAACAACCCCGGGACTCATTTCTCGTGCGCTGCATATGATAGTAGAGAAATCTCGATCACCTTGGAAAATCTAGTGACCCCTGTATGTCCGCTGCATTTCTATCATAAAGTGGTCCTAGATACAAGAACTACTTTCATATTCAAGAACAACACTGTAAAGGAATCCAACAAAACCATTGCATACTAATCCATAAAGGAAATAGATTACAATACTATGTAATACCTACCTAATAGCATGCTATTTCACTGACCACATGTATTAACAATTAATAATGACATAGCACATGAATTGGAGTCAATGAAATCATTTTATCAACAAATTATACCATGAAAGCAACCTCATGTGATGAGAAAGAACAACAAGTCAAGGCATATGAAGTATAAAGGTAATTCAGTCCAAATGACTGGAAATGAGCATATGCATAGGAATGAAATGTAAAGAAATATCTCAATCAGTTTACTTAAAATCCACGCAATTTTCTATGCTATTTGGCCTCCCGAAACCTCGAAACTCGTACTTGAATCCCCATAATACTTCCCTAGGTTCTTGATACAATATTATAGGTTTTCGAGTGTGTTTGGACCTTTACTTGGGGTATTAGACTCTTTTATAGTGTTTAAGGAATTTTTAAAAATTGCAATTTTTATGCTGTAATAGAACAAACGCGCTAATGTCTGGGGTTAGCGCGCTAATGACCTATTACTGCGCTACCAATCCTTATCTAACACGTTAATCCAAGTTAGCGCGCTAAATGATCCACCTGGCCCTCTATGTGCAGTAAAACCCAAAATTTTGCAATTAGAATTTTGAGTTTTCTCTACATATAGGCCATGTTAATGCCTAAAGAACCTCCATACACACTTTTTGAGTTCCATGACATCACCCACAACATAAAACAACAACCCATACATCAAATTCATGAATTCATTTGAATTGAGCTGACTCTATGGTGTAGAGAAGTTACCTAACTTGATGAACACTAGCTAGACTTGATCTATCATTCACTAAATCACCAAGTTTTTTATTGATCTCCTTCTTCTCTAGCAGCTCCTCTTTCTCCAGCAAGTTTCATTCTCTCTTAAGCAATTGAAATAAAAGAGTTGAGTAGCTTGAGTTGACCAAAAGCTTTATATTCATGAATTGGATATGGTTGATTGATAGTCATTGATCCTAATGTGCACACGTATCAAGAGTCCTATCTAATTGTACACCTATTAACACATGTCCCACTAACTCATGTCAAATGACACCAATAAGTGATTCAATTGGTGTTGAGATATGTCAATACATGTCTCGAGAAATATCAAGTGGCTATTGTTTTAACTTACTAACTTAAGTGTATTTGATATTTAATCAACCATAGCCCCATTTATATTACTTATAAAGCAATATAAAGCTTATATCAACTCACCATATTGCTCTCTACCTCGATCCCATGGTGACACGCAACTTGAGGCGCATTCCCACACCCGTTTCGACACCTATTCAAAATGAGGAATGACTTAGCAGTCTACACATATACAATAAACTAGGCACGCATCATTACAAATATAACATTTACCTCGACCATCTAGCCTTGGTCACAACATATATATCGAAGCGGGTCCCACGTCACGGGTCATTTGATCCTGATAAAAAGATTAAAGTCAAATTAGAGATTTGGGCCGTGACAATTCTTCCCAACTAATGGAAATCTCATCTTTGAAATTAAGCTTAACCTAAATTCATACCTGACTCGAAAAGGTACGGAAACCTATCGCGCATATAGTCTTTCCGTTCCCAAGTGAGTTCTGAGTCTCCATGGAACTGCCACTTGACCAACACCTTTAGGATAGACTTGCCTCTCAACTGTTGTACCTTATATTCTAGAATCTGTACTGGCTACTCCTCATATGATACGTCCTCACTCAAGTCAATCTGACTCAAGTCCATTGTCGGTCTCTCGCCTGCCTTCAACTTGGCTAGTCGAAGCATAGAAATATGAAACACATGATGAATCCCCGACATCTATGGAGGTAAATCTAGCTCATAAGCAACCTTTTCAACCCGTTTCTTTATCTTGAAAGACCCGATGAATCTCGATGCTAACTTGCCTTTCAGACCAAATCTGTGAAGACCCTTCCGACGAGAAGCCTTTAGATACACTAAGGCTCCTTCGTCATACGTGAGATTAATGTGATTTGTGTCTGCATACTTTTTTTGCCACTCTTGGGCTCCTTTAAGCCTCTAGCAAATCTGTCGTACCTTTTATGTGTGATCAACAACAGTTTCAGGCCATATAATGTCCCAGTTCTCTGGCTCAGCCCAACAAGATGGTGAGCGACACGGTCTGCCATATAAAGCTTCAAATGGCATCATCTCAATGCTAGCTTGATAATTGTTATTGTATGCAAACTCACACAACGGTAGGTATTCCTCCCATGATCATATAAATTCAAGTACACAAGCCCTCAGCATATCCTCGAAATTTTGAATCAACCTCTCAATCTGTCCATCAATCTGAGGGTGAAAGGTTATGCTAAACTGTAAGCTTGTACCATACTTCTCTTGCATACTCCACCACATCCTAGATGTATACATAACATTTTTGTTTGACATAATAGTCAATGGTACCCTATGTAGCTAAGCAATCTCCTTCTCGAAAAATACACTCAACTGGTCAAATGTGTAATGAGCTTCAACTGGTATGAAATGGGCAGATTTCGTCAATCTGTCCTTAATCACCCAGATGGAATCGTGTTGACGTGCAGTTTTCGACAATCCTCTAACAAAATCCATGGCTATGTCTTCCCACTTCCATCGTGGAATAGGAAGTGGTTGTAATAATCCCCCGAGTCTATGATGCTCTGCCTTCACCTGCTGGTATACCCCACATTTCCTAATAAACTCTGATACGTTCGTTTTCATTCCAGGCCACCAAAAATGTCTCTTTATGTCATGGTACATCTTGGTCCTACCTAGATGAACAGTGAACCAGGAACGGTGTAAATTCTGAAGAATCTCATCTCTCGGCTCTCCCACTGCCGGTATTTACAATATGCCTCTAAATCTCAAACACTGATATGTCGTCTTAGTCTAGTTAGTACAATCAGTACTCGGGGCTAACTCAAAATCTCAGGTATATGATGTCGACTTTTTGACCCTATAACACTCTCTGTGTAGACATTGTCTGAAGCTTTATTTGTGCACAAATCATCATCCAAGTGTCGGTAGGAATATCTGACTAAGTGATCATCGCAGCTGCCTCGAGTAATCCATACTCATGCATTATATGGCATTTAATAACCTCAGCATCACCAGTCGGTATCCTAATCAACACATGATTCGGCAGATTTGGATTCCTATATATCCACTCAAGCAACTACATTAACTTTTCCTTGGTGATACTCTAGAGAAAAGTCGTAGTCCTTCAGAAACTCTTATCATCTCCACTGTCTCATGTTCAGCTATTTTTGTGTGAAGAGGTATTTCAAACTCTTATGGTCAGTATAAAGTGTAAACCTCTCTCTATATAGATGATGTCTCCATATCTTTAGAGCAAATACTACCGCTGCCAACTCTAAATCATGAGTGGGATAATTCTTCTCATGTAACTTCAGCAGTCTAGATGCATAAGCCACCGTGCCTTTATCCTGCATCAACACACAACTTAAACTTTTATGAGAAGCATTTGTATATACCAGGAATCCCTGTCCAGCCTCTGGCAATTTCAGCACTGGTGTGGTAGTCAACAATCTCTTCAGCTGACAAAATGTCTCCTCGCATTCCTCAGACCAATTAAACCTGACATCTTTCTGAGTCAATCTGGTCATTGGTGAAGTGATCTTCGAGAAATACTTCACAAACCTGCGATAATATCCTTCTAACCCCAGAAAACTCCTGATCTCCGTAACTGACGTCGGCGCAAGCCAATCCATAATAGCCTGAATCTTAGCTGGATCTACAGCAATGCTTGTTACTCCAACAACATGTCCCAAAAACTTGACTTCTGACAGCCGAAACTTCACACTTGCTGAACTTGGCGTAGAGTCGATGCTCCCTCAAATTCTGTAACGTCTCTCTGAGGTGCTACTCGTAATCCTCTTTAGTCCTTGAATATATCAATATATCATCAATCAAAACTATCACGAAACGGTCAAGAAGCGGTCTCATCACTCTATGCATCAAATCCATAAACATGGCAGGAGCATTAGTCAAACCAAACAACATAACCATAAATTGATAGTGTCTATATACTGAATGCCATCATAGACTTATCCTCATCCCTGATCCTAAGCTGATGATACCCAGATCGCAGGTCTATCTTGGAGAAATATTTTGCTCCTCTCAATTGATCAAATAAATCATCAATCCATGGTAAATGATACTTGTTTCTGACTGTGACCCTATTCAATTGTTTATAATCGATACACATTCTCAAAGTATCGTCATTCTTCTTCACAAACAAGACCGGTGCTCCCCATGGTGACATAGAAGGTGTGATGAATCCATTCTATCTTAAATCCTGCAACCGACTCCTCAAATCCTCCAACTCTCTCAGAGCCATGCGGTATGGTGTTGAGATATGTCTATACATGTCTCAAGAAATATCAAGTGACTATTGTTTTAACTTACTAACTTAAGTGTATTTGATACTTAATCAACCATAGCCCCATTTATATCACTTATAAAAGCAATATAAAGCTTATACGAACTCACCATATTGCTCTCTACCTCGGTCCCACGTTGACATGCAACTCGAGACACTTTCCCACACACGTCTCGACACCTATTCACAAGTAGGAATGACTTAGTAGTCTACACATATACAATACACTAGGTATACATCATTACAAATATAACACTTACCTCGACCATCTAGCCTCGGTCGCGACACATATATCGAAGCGGGTCCCACGTCATAGGTCATTTGATCTTGATTAAAAGATTAAAGTCAAATTAGAGATTTAGGTCGTGACATTGCCCTTAGTTCATCCATGTATTTTCCATACAACCAATACATTTACATAGATTAAGTGACCTTATTTTTCAATATATTTACCAAGCATACCACAGGCCTTTGAATTTAAATTGGTTCCTTAATATGAATGAAGGAGAATTTTACATTAATTTCAATCTTCCATAGTACGCCTTTCGAGGTACATCATATGACTTATTTCATTTCTACACTATAATCATAAGTTATTTAGATGTGCATTGTAACAATATTGTAATGTGGTAATTTAAATAAAAATTCCAACTTAGGTAATTCTCTTAATTAAACAACATTATAGTCATATAACTATTTTTACTGGTAAAAAGAGTACTTCGCCTTCCTGAAGGAAAATCGAGACGTATTCGATTGGTCTTTTGAAGACATGCCCAGGACCATTTGTGGCATGCCACAGACTGAATGTGGATGCCAGGTGTCCTCCTGTGCGACAGAAAGCCCGAAGAATTGCTCCTGTCGTTGTCAGCTTCTAGGATAGACGAAAGATTCACAAGTAGGATTCGAACCTACGACCAGTCAGTCAATAGTCGACCCCTCTCCCACTGAGCTGCTAAGATGGCTTAAGGCATTGGCTTGCTAAATCATCAACATACAAGAAGATGTCTCGAGTACACATAATATACACGCATACCAACCATCAAACCTTACTCGTATTTTGAAGCAATCAGACCAATAATTAACTGAAATTTAACATTTTTGAGTATGAAATAAATACTGCACACAAAACAAACATAATATACCTTGGTGTTGACTCCCAAGGGTTGACTAAGTACTTCACGTCAGATAAAGTCCCCGCTAGAGTCTTGCGGTGACACGTGGCACAAGTTAAAATACTCGGGTTGTTACAATGGCGACAACAATGTCACGTCATAAGATGCATTAGCTCACAAGAGCCCTCCATATGACTTCGACCCTGATATTATTATCAAGACTCGTCTCACTAAATCCTGACCTAGCCTAATTACCCTAATTAGGCATCTAATTCATTTAATTAACTTTAACCTCGAATTACTGTCCATTTTAATCCTTAATAATGCTAAAAATTCAAATTTTATATCCTCATTGAAAGTTGATTCTTATTTTACTTAATTAGAGAAAATTGGGAAATCATACGAATTATCTTTCATATTTTATAAAAATTTCAGCAGCATCTCCCCTAAAAGTGGCATGTCGAAAAATTCACCTAATAGACGACAAAATGGGGAGAAGCCTAAAAGGACTCACAACTCCCCGCAGTTCACAATGTATCAAGTTCAAATTTAAAAACTAACTTAGAGTCTCCGATAATTTAGTTACAACTTTACAATCCTCAGAAGAACCAAAAAATGAAGTAACTTACTTTAAAATAAATTAGGAGACTCTCATAACCTATTCGAGAGTATTTCACAACCTACGCTCACCCTAAAACCCAAAAAAATAATATATATAACATGATTAAATTGAGAATTAAACTTTTAAAATTGAAAACATTCACCAAGATCTTCGAGTCTTGTCTGTTCTTCCTTGTCTTCATAGAGAACCTGACATCATCAAAAACAACTTGAAGATGTCAGGTAAATAAATTCCTACATTAACCTGTACTCATGCAAATTTTAGTCCAACACATGACAACGTGTAATAGAATTTCAAGGTAAAACAACAAGATATACTTCAGTATGAAATGCAATTCATCACGTTCATGTTTCCTAACTACAATCAGATGTAGACTTCCAAAAGTAGTACATAAAAAGTACTAAGAAATCATGAAAATGTGGAGTGACCCATCAGATAAGTATTCTCAAGCGCTAGCTAAAATGTGCCAAGCGCACTCCGATACATATCCCACGGAACCTAAGGCGACTACACTGAAGGCCTCAAGGGAACGACAAGGAGAAGTCTACCCAAATCCATGACTCCAGTCATAAACCCTGTTGCATAAATTCAAGACTCTCTCTTACCTAACACTAGCAATCACTCTCATGCATGAATGCATGAACAAGGCAATTGAAATGTATAAGAACGTAAAAAAATTACAAGTACAAGATAACACATTAATTGTAAAGGTCACTGTAGGTTTTACTTACAGTCAAACCAACTCAAAGTTGGAGCGAAGCCTCACACAACGCTCCCCGGCTTTCACGTACTTTCGTAAGTCCTATTAAATCATAAAATTTCATTTTAGAGTTAAAACTCTATTTTAATACTTCAAATTTATATTTCAAGTTACAATGGGATTCGAATCCCCTAAAAAGCTTTAACGACTATTTAAAATATCTAAAAGCACCTTCACACTTCTCTTCCATGTATTTAACCTCTAAATAAGTTCTAAACAACTTGGTAGACTCCAATTAGGATATTAACCATATATTAATCTTTGAGATCACTTATAACTCAACTTTGAACATCAAATTAGGAGTATTTAACTCACCTTACAATTATAAACAACAACAACAACAACAACAACAACATAACCTCAGTCCCAAATTAACTGGGGTCGGCTACATGGATCAAACTTTTCCATTGTGCTCGATTAAGTGCAATTAATGGTGAGTTTTTCAAACCATTCAAATCCCTCCTAATTAATGCATCCCGTGTTAACTTTGGTATGCCCTACCTCGTCGAATTTCTACAGTTTCTATTGAGTCAAGTTTTTTAGTTGGGGCATTTGTAGGCCGTCTTTGCAGGTGACCAAACCACCGCAACCGCCCTTCCCTAATCTTTGTATCAATTGGTGCTACTCATACTTGTCTTTGAATTTCTATATTTCTTATTCTATCTTTACGAGTCTTACCACACATCCACCTAAGCATCCTCATTTCTGCTACGTTCATTTTATGTAATTGTTGTTGCTTTACCGCCCAACATTCACTTCCATAGAGCAACTCAACTTACAATTATAGGCTTTATAATTTCAATGTCTTTATTAGAGACCTTAATGAGTCTCAGTTTTACTCATTTTCTTACCAAACAATGTAATTTCGCTAATTACATCATCAATCAATGCCTTCATTCCATTAGTTCATCATATCATACATTTCCTCTTATTCGATTCATCAAACCTCTTTTAAAAAATTTCAACAAGTCTTAATTTGACTTATTTCAATAAAATACAAGATCATTTTAACTTAATTGGATCATAAAACCACGTACTTCACCTCATTACTTCAACAACAATCTTAATATATACAACAACCATAGTTCTTATTCTTTCATTACCTCAATTTCTAAATTTCCCTCATCCAGTCAAAATAACACAACAACACAATAAATTTTTTGATGTTGTCCCTCATTATTATTATCGTCTATCAACCCCATTGAATCCCACCAATATCAAATTAACCATAAAATAGTTGCAACCATTACTACCCTTCATATTCAATCAAAAGCAAATAAAAAATGACGACAATAACAATTGAACCTCATCATCATCTTCTTAATCATTTAAAATCAAAATCAACAAAAACAATAACAGTTGTAACATCATTTATTCCCACCCCCCTTTTTGCTACCCTAATTCATCAACTCACCTTAATTTAGTGTTTAATTTCCTCTCCTCTTCACCGTGCTAACTATCCTTCATTGTCCGAGAGAAAAAAGTAGAGCAAAGAGGAGAAACAGTCGAGAGTGTCAATGTAGATAGTTGATTCATAGAAAAGCTGCTTAATGTTATGTTTTGCAGCATCACTTTGTATTTATTTATATAGAGGATTTACATGTGTCCCACTCTAGATAATTGAATAAGGTACAATCAAAATAGAACTAACAACCGAATAACGAGGAACTAATCAAATTGTTGTGTGTGTTGATCCATTTGAGTCATGCGTGCATATCCTCTGTAATGACATGTACTAATGATTGTGTCTTACATCCCCCCTCAAACTTGGCGGGGGAGAGACAACACCAACTTTGGAACATAATTGTGAGTGACGCGAGGAAGGTAATGGCTTGGTCATGCAATCTGCGATTTGCGCCTCTGTAGGTGTTAGGACATGTGCCCTAGGTCAATCTACAAACATTGTTTATCTTCTAATTTTAGTTAATAAAATAAAGGTTTTATTTGTTGTTTTATTATAAGTGATTGTATGTTTACCTTATAATAAGATCCATTGGTATTTATTGAAATATCATAAATGTCCATAGTCGGTCATTACACTGGGAACTATAATAAATTAAAACTAGTGTAAATCTTGATTGATGATCATGCATATAGGGATACTAATAAATATCATGAGTACTTGTTAGGGAATAAGGTATTGGACCGACCCGCTATGAGAACACCACATGGATTAAGTCATAGGTGTTACTCATGATAGGTATATCATTTAGTCATTCGAATTAAGATTGTCATAGACTTCAATATTATGAGAATGATAATTTGACCCAATCAAATGTTGTCTTTAACCAAGAAAATCATAAAAATTGTGATTGGTTACCATGTGAATAATACGTGAATGCGTGTAATCAAGATAAAATCAGTCACTCTCGTATATAGAGATATCAGTGGATCACTCGATAAGATAGACTGATAATGGTCAAGTCCATGTTAATTGATATGATCAATGTCACTTGGATGTTTTTCAGTTTACCTAAAGATCGAGACTAGTACGATTGAACATTAAGGGTGACTTTCCATGTCTTATGTTTAATCAAAGGATATCGCATGACAAAAGGATATGATATATGTTATTAATTAGGTTGTATCGATGTTGATATTCATGCTACTTGGGTAGTCATAATGCCTTGCTAGAAACCTCTTATGACTTGTGTATCAAAATGGTTTTTGGTTCACTGCCAATATCGCATGAACTTATTGGGTCGCACACAAAGAATGACTTTGCACAATCTCAAATAGTCCAGAGTAATGAATTTTATATGATAAAATTCATTACATAAAAACCCTTACGATTTGTTATATGATAACTTATTAAAAGGGGCGTATGTGTAATTTGCTTAAACGACCTAAATACAATAGTTGTATTACAAATATGATTTTAAGTGAGGGCTTATCTACACATATAAATAAAGGGTGAAACCCTAAAAACGAAATAAGATTTTCATTTTAAAATTTTCGAGTTCTCTAGATTTAGGGAGATAAAGAAAAATCGTTTTCAATCTCTCTTGGGGCTAGCACTCCAAATTGTGGTCACCGTTCGTATGTGGATTTCTGATAGCGGACGCGCACTTGAACGTCTTGGAAATCAAACAATCAGAAAAGGAAATCACAGAATAAGGTATGATTTACTTTTGTAGATTTAGTTTAATGGAACTTATTTTCGATCCTGTTGGGTTTTTTTAAATCTCTTTTGAATTTTTCGCTGCGTATGAACCCCAAAAACCCAACAATAGGGACATAGCGAATGTCTAATTTCTGTTGAAGAACTCTATCACGCACAAAATGTACATCAATTTTGATGTGATTTGTATGAGCATGGAAGATAGGGTTACGTGCTAGAGACGAGGCACTCTGATTGTCACACCTTAAGATAGATTTTACCGAAGGACTGAAGTGAATGTCATGTAACAAATACTCGAGCCACATGATTTTGGTTGTTGTATGTGCAAAAGACCTATATTCACTTTCGGTGCTAGAACGAGCCACTACCTATTGTTTCTTAGCTTGCCACAAGACAAGTGACGTGCCGAGATAGACACAGTAACCTGCCACTGATTTCCTATCTTCCGGAGAAGAAGCCCAATCAGCATCTAAAAACCCTACAATAGAGAGACGAGAGCTAGGTTGAAGATGAAAGCTGCGATCTCGAATTCTAACTAAATAACGAAGAATGCACTTAAGTGCTTGCCAATGAATTAAATGAGGACTCTGTTGGAATTGACTTAAGTGATTAACAGGGAATGAGACGTTTGGTCTAGTGTGAGTGATGTATTGAAGACCACCAATGAGATGTCTATATAAGGTGCAATCCGAGAACAAAGGACTAGTCTCGGACCCTAATAGCTTGGTGGAAGAGCACGGAGTAGACACTGGTTTGAGAGAGGTAAAGCCTGCCTTGGAGATGAGTGAGTCAATATAACTTTCTTGTGAAAAATAAAATCTAGTGTGAATCCTATGAACTTGAATACCGAGGAAGTAGTGAAGGTCTCCAAGGTCTTTGAGAGTAAATTAACTGTCCAATTTTGATGTGAATTGAGAAATTTGAGACCCTGAATTACTTGTGATTAAAATATCATCAACATAAATCAATATGTAAGTGATAATAGAGCCTTGTTTGTGGATGAACAGAGAGGTATCTACAGTTGAATTACGAAAACCCGGTGAGAGAAGAGATCCGCGCAACCTGTTAAACCATGCTCGAGGGGCTTGGCGCAATCCATATAAAGCCTTATAAAGTTCACACAAAATTTGGATTAACGGCCTCAAAGAACCCTTCAGGTTGTGGAGTGAAGACCTGTTCATTTAGATGACCATGAAGAAATGCATTATTCACATCCAATTGCTTAATTAGCTAGTTGTAGGAAACAACTATAGTGAGGATGACACGGACAGTGCAAGGTTTAATTACAGGGTTGTATGTCTCATGAAAATCAATGCCTGGAAGTTGTTTGAATCGTTTCGCAACAAGTCGAGCTATATGTTCATGCACACTTCCATCAGTGTTTCGTTTCACCTTAAAAATCCATTTGGTACTCACAAGTTTTTGAGTTGATGAAGGAGGTACTAGAGACCATATGTTATTGGTACAAAATGCATCAAATTCTTGCTGCATTGCAGCTCTCCACACAGGTAGTCACACTTCCCCTTTTATAGATGAGGGTTTATAACCAAAGCCAGTTGTAGAGGAAGTATGGGTAAAGTAAATAGCACCTTCTTTTTAGAGATTTCATCCTTAGCTCTTGTTACCATGGGATGGTTATTCATAGGAATAGGAACATTAGTGGTTGAAGATGATGCACTTATAGGATGTGTATTGCCAGAAATGGCAGAGGTTTGTTGTGTGGGTAGTGAATTAGGTACATAATGTGAAGGTGTATGAAATTTAGAAGTTGGTGATGTGGGGTAGTCAGGGGATAGGGACAAAATAGTATGGGGAACAAGACTGGTTATAGGGTGGGTGGATGGAGATGAAAACAATAAGCAGTAATGGTAGTCTCATTCATCGAAAATAACATGCTTGGAAATGTATGATCGACCAGAAGTTGCTAAGCAAAAATAACCTCGATGAGATGTGTCGTACCCAAGGAATAAACATTTGTTTGAGCGAAACTGAAGTTTGTGTGAATTGTAAGGTCGAAGGTAAGGGTAGCAAGCGCATCCAAAAGAGCGCAAAATAGAATAATCTGGGGGGTTTTGGATAGAGAATTTGATAAGGAGAATGACCACTGAGGATTGAGGAGGGAAGGCGATTGATGATGAAAGTGGCAGTGTGTGCCGCCTCCCACCAGAATGAGAGAGGAAGATGTGCATGAGCAAGTCAAGCACATTTCGATAATGTGTCTATGCATCCTCTCGGCTCTACCGTGTTGCTCATGTATATAGGGACATAAATGTTGAAACTTAATGCCATGCTTATCGAGAAAGGATTGAAATGGACGGTATTCACCCCCCCCCCCAATCCGATTGAAGTACTTTAATGGTGCGGGAAAATTGATTCTCAACAAACGATTTGAACTGAATGAATGTAGACAATGCCTATGATTTTTATTTCAGAGGATAAATCCAAGTGAAACGACTATAGTCATCAATTGAATGAATATAGTAGTGATATTCATGGGAAGTTGTGGTGGATGCTGGTCCCCAAAGATCAGTGTGTATAAGATCTAAGACATTAGAAGCACGAGATGGATTAAGTTTAAAAGGTAAAGCATGTGACTTTCCAAATTGACGAAAAGAGCAAAAAGAATTTTTAATGAATTGAAGAGATTTATTACATGAATGTAATACTTTATTGACAGTCACATTTGAGGAATAGCCTAGCCTAGCATGCCAAACATTAAAATCATTGTCTATACAAGAAGAAACTAGTGACTGTGGTTGAGAAAAAAGATAAATGAGAATGGATAATGTTGGAGGGAGAGATTCGGTACAACCCATCACTGAGGTTCCCCTTGAGTAACACCATGTTGGTACGAACATCCTTGACATGGCAACATCCAGCATGAAATTCAACAAAAGACAGGATTTTCATTAGTATTGAGAGACCGAAAGTAAATTTTTCTGAATGGATGGAAAATGGAGAGTATTAGAGAATTGAAGAGAAGAGTTAGATGGTAAATGAAGTGAACCAGTAGATTTAATGGGTAAAAGTGAACCATTTCCAACCATAATGGACTTGTTACCTGAGTAATCAGACTTGTAGCTCAAGAATGATGAATTAGAGGTGAGGTGATTTGTAGCCCCACTATCAAAATACCATGATCCATCAGACATAGTTGCAGGGGCAGCCATAAAAGCCGAGGAATGAGAGACAACATGTTGTTGTTGTTGTTGTTGTTGTTGTTGTTGTTGTTGTTGTTGTTGTTGTTGTTGTTGTTGTTGTTGTTGTTGTTGTTGTTGTGTTTGTTGTTGTGATGTGGGAATAACACCCATATATGAGGAATCACCACGATGATAACAAATTGTCGTTGTGTGTCCGACTTTCCCGCATATTTTGACATGTTGGCCTATTGTTGGAGGAGAAGGATCGGCCTTCGCGTCGACTCCTTCCTCGAAAACCTCATCGATTGTTTCTCATATGGTTACTTTGCCTCAATTTATGTCTATTGTTGGCTCTATTTTGAACTAAATTTGTTGATGGAGTTGGGACACTTGAAGCGCTTGGAGAATTCTGATTTATAAACAATGAGGCCATAGCCTGAAGATTGCTTAACTGTTGTAGTTTTACTTCAAAGCTCAATAGTGATGCTTGTAACTCGAGCCAAGTTAAATTAATTTTATCTGAAGTAAAGTAGTAATGGGCAGATATTCACCATCAAGTCCTGCTAGAACACAAGATATCAAATCGCATTGTGTGAAGGGAGATCCAGCTGCTGCGAAACTATCAGAGAGCTTTTTCATTTTATTCAGGTAGTCGGCCATGGGTTGAGACCCTTTCTAAGTTGTTTGTAGTCATGTTCTGCAGATCTAAGCCCTGACACGATTATGAGCTCCACAAAGATCTTCAATGGCGGCCCAAACTAATGCAGCAGTGGTGTGATCAATAACAAGGGTGGCTACATCAGGAGAAATGGAGGTGCGGAACCATCCGAGAGTTATATTGTCTTTGCTTTCCCATTCTTCATATTCTGGATTGAGAGTTCCAGATTCATCTAGGAATTTAGGTGGGCATTTCTTGGCTCCCGTAAGATAGCCCTCTAATTTGTTTCTTTTCACAATGGGAAGGATGATGGATTTCCACAACAAAAAGTTGTCTCGATCTAGTTTGATCGTTATCCCTTACGTGAGTGAGTTCCCAAAGGGATTGATTGGACTAAATTGGTGAGTAGCCATTGTTGAAGGGGGAGTACTTAGTTTTATGAACATTGGTTTTGAAGTTGGATCAGCTATGATGTTTGCTAATTTCGCTCTGATACCATATCAATGTAGATAGTTGATTCATAGAAAAGCTGCTTAATCTTCTGTTTTGCAGCATTACTTTGTATTTATTTATATATAGATGATTTACATGTGTCCCACTCTAGATAATTGAATAAGGTAGAATAAAAACAAAACTAACAATCGAATAAAGAGAAACTAATCAAATTTTTGTGTGTATATTGATCCCTTTGAGTCATGTGTTAATGATTGTCTTACAGAGAGGGAGACAAAAGTGAGATGAAGAATTTAACCTAGAGAGAAACACACTAGAGCAAGAGAAACATAAAAGATCAATCAGAGTGAGTTGTTGATGAGCAAAGAGAAAGCTCTAGTGACAGATTGGGAGGAAGAGGGTGAGGATGACTGTCGACTGAAAGGGGAGAGACTGTGAGGAGAGAGTCTGAACTTGAGAAAGAGATAGGAGGGCAAAGAGTCAAGAGAGAGAACCCAACTATAAAAAAAAGCTTGAATGACGATGATGGAAGATAGCACAGAGAGAGAGGAGTCGAGAATGAAAGGCATCGACTTGGAGAGAAGAAGAAATCGTTGAGGAAGGTTTTAAATCAAACCCATTTTGATTTCACACTTTAGTTTGGCAGTTTACTATTTCTCCCTTATGTTATAAATAGATACTGGAGTAACATAGATATGACATTGAGTTGGGGGGCACCGACCTGATGTAGAGCCTACATGGCACTGACACGCGGGCCCCACTCAGTTGTCATCCCAAAACCAAAAAAATGAAAAAAATATTCTGAATGTCCGGCTCTAACTACTGACTGACGAGTGACAACACGTAACTGTAGCTGATTAAACCTAAAAATTTTGAGTTTCCCTATTTTTTGTGAGAAAACCACATCTCTCTCATTTGGTTCCCTCCCCCCAAGCTAGAACCATGTTCACCCATTATTGGTCTGCTCGAGCTGGTTTTGGACCGATTCGTCTGGGGTTTCGCGTACATTAAGAAGACAATAGGTAGGAGTTGAGGGTCTTATGGGCGTGCTTCGATTTTGGGTCTCCTCTTTTGGGTAAGGCAGGGGAATCTTTGTACTTTTAAGGTGATAAGCCCTCATCCTAAACCTAGTGGAAGTAGCTCGTGCACAGCAGGAAGACCTCATTGGAACTCAGTAACTCAGTCATCTCTTTTGTCATTGTCTTTATAGAGATTCTCTTATGTTTGATTAGTGGGAATAAGGACCATATAGGGCTTACAAGAATCCAGAGGCTAAGTGAAATGGGGACCATTATAGGTTAGCCCAGTTTTCTCCGAGTGAAAAAAAAGGCTCTACTTATTCAATCAACCAAACCCACAATCCGGCTTGATTAAAAAACTTTAAATGATGTGGTTATCTATTGTATTTGCTAAAGTTTGAGCACATTTGAGACTGTTAGGGGTTAATGATGGAAAATCTCGATGCACTATTAAACATTAAGAATGAAGAAATTACAAGATTAATTGTGAAGTTAATCTCATTAAATTTTTGAACACTTGGTTGTTAGGATTGAATTTGGAAGCTAATGTAAATCTATGATTGCATTTTGGTTAAATATTGTTTTAGTTTAATTAGAACTTAATCTAAATCGCACTTCCTTTGATTGTTAGGTAACGTTATGGAGGTTAATTTTGATTTGAACGAACTTATGGAAACAACAATTGAATTAGATTTTGATGATGAGGTTAATGTTGACTATGGATCAGCTGAGGCAATGGGATTAACTAAGGCAGTGGGATCAGTTGAGGATGGTGTTTAGGCTGCTTGTGATGTTGATGACAATGATGGAGTTGAGGGCTCCGACACAACATGTGCCCCTATCCCTGAGATGGGGATGGTGGTCGACAGTCTTGAGGATGTGAAGTTTTTCTCCAAACAATATGGCAAAAGGATTGGTTTTGCAATCAAAGTTCGATCAACGGATAAAAAGAAGGACGGTGTGGTATGGAAGTATGTTTTCGCGTGTGTTAATGAAGGCCATAAGACATTCAAGGGATTATATTAAAGAGGGGGCATAACTTAAAGGTGCGGCTGTTGCACTCAAGTGACAGATCGATTGTTCCCTGATGGTAAATGACACCTTACCAAAGTGTGTCTGGAGCATAATCATGCAGCTAGCCCTTCAAAGTCGAGGTTCTTTCAATGAAATGATTTCATGTAAACTTATACTAAGAAGAGAATTGAATTGAACGACTCCATATGCATCTAAGTCTTTTATGGCAAAGACTATTTGGGTAAGAGGGATTGATAATTTGCCATTCAACAAGAAGGACATAAGGAACCACATAGAATATGCTCGAAGGCTTAGACTAGGTGATGGTGATGCCGATGCTATTCAACAACATTTCATGAGAAAGAAAAGAAAAAATGAAATCTCAACTACCTCTATTTGATGGCCTTTGGTCCAAAAAATGAGCTTAGACATGTATTTTGGGCTGATAGTAGTAAGGCTGGCAAAAGTTGTCCACACCCGTTTGTCTGGTTTTGTCCGGACCCGTTATAAACGGGTTCGGACAATATTTTTGTAAAAAACATACGGTCTGGACAATTTTTTGTGTCTGTTTAAAAATACGGGACCGGGTCTGGGCAACAATTTCAAAAAACCGGGTACCCGTTTAACAATTAATTTGGACTATTGAGATGATCTTTTTTTTTTTTTTTTTGAAACTTTTGTGATGTGGTCATGCAATTTTAAAACTTATACAATAGTGATGTGATGTTTTGCCTTGCATTCCTTGAAGATTTTTTATCTATGATGTTTATATTGGAAATTAAAAAATTGTGATGTTATGTATTTATTTTTTGGTAATTGAATGTTAGGTGACATGTAGTTGAGGTTTTTTTAAAAAATAATTGATAAATAAAATATTTAATCATATTTAAAAATAAAAATCGGACAAAACGGGAGCCGTATGTTTTACAAAAATACGGGTCCGGACAAAAAAAAAGTACCCGTTTTAAAAACGGGAACGGGTCCGGACACTAATTTTAATCATTATAAGGAGGGATGTCCGGTCCCCTTTTTTTGCCACCCCTAGTAGTAGGTGTATATCTGCTTACGAGTATTTTGGGGACGTAGTTTCCTTCGACACAACCTATGTAACTAACAAGTACAACATGTCGTTTGCTCCCTTCGTAGGTGTAAACCATCATGGGCAATCTACTTTGTTGGGTTGTGCATTATTGGCTTACGAGAGCAAAAAAAGCTACAAGTGGCTATTCAAGACATGGCTTGAGTGTATGTGGAATGAACAAAAAACAATCATAACCGACCAATGTCCATCCATTGGGTATGTCGTTGCCAAAGTATTCCCCAATGCAATGCACCGCCTTTATCTGTGGCACATCATGAAGTAGGTGCCTGAAAAGGTAGGGGCTCATAATGATCGGGAGCCCATCATATCAAGTTTGAAACAAGCAATTTATGATATTTTCGTTGCAAACGACTTAGAAGATGCATTTGCTAAATTGTTCACGGAGTTTGATATTGGTGAAAGATTCAGTATCTGGTTAAAGGCCATCTACAATATTATGGAGAAATTTGTTCCTGTGTATATGAAAAAGTTTTTTTGGGCTGGGATGTCGACGACTCAGAGAAGTGAAAGTATGAATCATTTTTTATGGATTTGTTAATACCAAGATGTCGCTTAAATTATTCATCACTCAATAGGAAAGGGCGTTGATGGTCCTTATCGAGCTAACTTTGGTATCCTTTCGATGCATTGTTACTAAGTATCTTGATAGTTATTTAGCATTAAAGTGATGATTATATTTGCCCGAAATATATTTTTTGTTCTCTTTACTTTGTCTGCTATAGGGTGTCAATAGATTTTGCATCCCCGCTTGTTCATGAAAGGTGAGAGACCCATATCTTTCTTTAATGAGGGCATTTGATATTTTATTTGTAATTTTATTTTCATTGATCTCAATATGGTTAATTAGCATTTTTGTTATCAAAGAATGTACTTCGTTGCTTTGAATGTCGATTCACATAGCTGGTGAGTATGATTTTTGATGTTGTTATCATATTTTGATGCTATGTTTCAAGCATATAGTATTAGGTAGGGGTGGTCAGTGGTCTCTGCAAAACCGCCCAAACTGTCCAAACCGCCCAAACCGTGTGGTATGGCCTGGTTTATAAATTCCGCGGTTTGGGGGTGATTTGAAAAACCCTAAAACCGCGACATCTGGTTTGGTTTATGGTTTTTGTTTTCCAAAAACTGCGGTTCACCAAATCGACAAAAGTCAAGGGTATTAAAGACATTTTTGTTGTTTTATCCATAAAACCCTAACCTTGCACTCATCACAGTAGCCTCCGTTCTCTCTTCGTCGCCTCCAAGCATTGTGCTGCCTCCCCTTAATCCTCCTCGCTCCAAGCTCTCGACCAGTCATCACTATACCTCCGCGCTTTGAATCTCGTTGCTGTGCCATTACACCTCACGCTTTTCGCATCTCTCTCGCTCCAATATTTTCTCACCTCCATTCAACTGATTCGTTCTTGTGGGTGTAGGTTTTCTTGGGGGTTTTTTTTATTTTTTGTAAATAAATTGTTGCCTTTGTAGAGAGATTGGTGTTTATTTGGTACCAAACAAATATGTTGTTCTGATGTTTTTGGTTTCATTAATGAAGTGTTGTTCTAATGTTATTTTTTTTGGGTGAATGTTCTAATGCCCTTTTTTTGTTACAGCTTGATGCGTTTTATTAATGAAGTTGTTCTGATGGTTTGGATGTTGTTCTTCTTTTATTATTGAAGTTGTTCTGATGCTCATCTTTCAAATCGCATTTGAGTTTTGTAGTTTAGTTTATTTGGTTGGGGGTTCATGAAATTTGTGATGTTAGGGTTTTATGGAATTGTGATTTTAATTTGATTTGGTATATGATTTTCTTGATTGAAAATAAGTTGTTGGATCTAAGATGCAATTATTAGAAGAACTTAAGAGTGAAAGAGAGAAAACCGCGAAACCAAACCGACCAAACCGGGTAATCCGTGGTCGATTTGGTTACGGGTTTTAAGGTTTCGCGGTTTGGTGGTATACAAAATTGTCAAATCGTGAACTCCGATTTGGTGGTGGTCTGAGGTTTTCCACCACTAAACCGCAGTTTGCTGACCCCCTAGTATTATGTATGTTTCATACTTCAATTTATTTGTATTATTTAATTTTTTTTAGAGCGCAAGATGGATGTTTATATATTTGCTTATTCGCCACAAATGATGTTTTAACTGGAAATAATGTGTTTCATTAAGCTTGTTTTAATCATGACCATTTGCTATTAAAGTTTTTCAAATCTATAGTATGTATTGTATGGCTTTTCAATTTTTTGTTTGGTTGCGTAGGGTTTCGACGCCATCCGGCAGCTATGCAGCATTAATTGCATTGGGTTGATGAAGGGACATTTGATGGGGTGTTAAAGTGGGTGAATCATTGGGGAATCGATGTTAACAAAGGTAGGTTAGTAGGGGAGTTGGGCGCAGTTAATCCCCTTACCAACTCATTTTATCGAGTCTCTCCATTTTCCAACCATCACCTTATCCCAATTGAAAACTAAACAACTCATATCTCCTTCAACCAAAACTCTTTGGTATATCCCTTTCACATAATCAAAAATCCTTCCAAACCCTAGTATCGCCTTAAAAAGTTCATACAATGACTAAGTCAAAGGCTGGAGAACTCGAGATGCCTTTCTTCTTGGGGAAAATATTGACGGAGTGGGATGATGACACCCTAATCAATAGGAGGCCTTCCAAGAAGGGTTCATTGAAGAAGCCCCACCAGAAATCCACCCAAAAACCTCCAATGGTGACCCCCTAAATTGGAAAAAATCCCTAAAGTCGAGATGAATGATACACCAACTCCACTAAAACGTTCATCCTCAAGGCTGAAGAAGATAAAGAAGTCAAACGTCCCCTCAAACATCGCGGACACTCCTATTGTGATACCAGATGAGGATAATAGGGTTGAGGGTGGCGTTCGAATGTCTTTAGGTTCTATAGGGTCAAAGATGCAGAGATGGGAGGCTAACTTCTTCGCCAGGCTCCCTATCCCAACAAAAGATTAGATTTAGAATACTTCGACTCTGAAAAAGTGTTTGTAAAGGCTTTGTTTGAGAAAAAGAACGATCGAAGTTTGTGGAGACTAAACATCCTGTTAATGAATTTTTTGTTGCCTACTTCTACATACACTTGCACACTCCCGATCGTACAAACACATCAATTTTAAGCTCATTGATATATGGGGTCAAGTTTGAGATTACTAATGCCTTGATTAAAAGAATTTTTGAGTTGCTTATGGGGAATAGGAAGTGTTATGGACATCAGCAGCTATGTAGGAAGATGAGTTTTGATATTGTTAAAGCTTCGGGCTTTATGTGTGGAGGTACTACTCCAAAAAACCCAAAAATCCTCTGGTGGCCGAGATAACTATGGAGGCTAGACTGATCCATTGTGTAATTGTACACACACTCGTTCCCCGACTTGGATCTGTAACATGGTTGAGCCAGTTTGATGTGTTCATAACCTGGGCAGTTCTCACTGATTTTGACATGGACCTTGCGTATATTGATATGCAACATATGTTAAGGGCCGCCCATCAAAGAAAGGAATGGAAAAAACAAAGAGGGTTACCTTTTGTCAACCATTTTTTTGCAAACTATTTGTAGAGATGGGCATGCCTCCTCCATCAGAGCACCAATATGAGGAGGTTCCTAAAGATAGGAGTGATGTAATTGGCGAGAAAAACATCGAGAAGATGTTATACACTAAAATTGATGGCACGTTGATTACAAATGGATCACCGCGTATCCCAGCTAAGAAAAGTAAGAAGAGGAAGATTGCTGCCAAAACTGTTGATGAAAAAGCGAAAAAGTATGAGTCTGAGCCAGAGAGAGTCTGCGAACTTTGAGGATGACGTGATAAGCGAAGAAGATGATGAGTTTGAAGACACAAGAGAGAACAACTCAGAAGAAGACTCCGAATAAGAGGGAGAAGATTCAATGGAAGAGGATGAACAAACCAAACCAGGACATGCTACGAGGAATCCTTATGATAGCAATGATGAGATGCACACTTAAGAACATGAGGGTAAGAATATTTTTCAATCTCAAATTTTTTGTATTAGTCATTTGATGTTTCATGGTTAGCTTTCGTATAAGTGACTATGTTTAGTTGCCTTAATGTTTGTTCATGTTGCTCATGTAGCAAAGGAGAATGTCCCAAGAATCGAACCCATTCAAATAGTGTACATAGACGATGACCATCAAGGACCAGCCAGTGAGATATAGCCTATCCTACGAAGCCCAACTATTGAGATAGGGCATGCTATTAAGGTAAGATGATTCCGCAAATTTGTTATGTTGCTTGTTTATTTTTAGTTGATATTGTGTTTTGATACTATGTTGGATGTATATACTTTGGTTGATTGTGTGTATTTCATTATTGTGCAGTTCAACGGGGACATCATCCTTGTCCTAACTGCTCCTGCAGCCCATTCACACTTTTCTCTCGGACAGAGTTAAGTGCATCACCAGCCAACTTGCGATGATGCTCAGACCAAAGGGCACTCCAACGAACAAATGATGATGGACATGATTAGGTCCTTGTAGGATAACGTTGAGGAGATGAAGGTGGTGGTCCAAGGAGCATGCGCGGACTTAAGGGCGTAACTAAAACTTAAGTGTAGCGTACTCAAATATGATGTGGCAAAAATGATCACTTAGACCATGGAGAAATGGGAGGACAAGTTCTTCAGCGACTCAGCCTTAAGTTACCGTCAGATTGAGACTCGTCTTGCTGAAGTTGAGCGCCACATTTCAGAGCATGGATCGGACATCAAGCAAGAAGTGTCACAGGTCAAGATGCAATTCAATCATTGGAATGCATTGCCTAGCTTTAATACTAAAGACCCGACAAGTATGGAAGAAGGCGACAAAGGAGTAAATGAGTGATTCGATGAGGTTATATAAGATACTTTTGGTTACAAGTTTGATTTTGGACATGTTCAAACTTTAATTTTCGGTCATGTGGTTTTATTAAGATAATTGTGGTTAAGTAGTAGAGTGGCCTTGACTCTACCAGCCTTGAATGGGTCCTTCTCAGGCACCCATTCTAGGCTAATTTTGGTGTCGTGTTGTATGGATGCTATTGGACTTGACATTTTTATGCTATATATGGCTTACAGTTGTTCATGTTATGCTACGTTGTTACTAAGGTCAGACCAATTGCATTTCAGACTTGTTCATGTTATGTTATATATGTTTTACAACTTGTTCATGCATTAGGTACTTCAATACTAACATGTTGGTTCCATACCAACTGCATTTCAAAATTTCAAGTCATACTGAAGGAGTTCCTTATCACCAGTCTTGAAAGGTTGAGAATGTTATTGTTAACTGTTTAATTTGGTACCAAATCAATGCTACATTAATATTTATGTTGTTTACCCCTGTCATGTTCTTCATTTCTTTATGTTAAGATAGATGAAAACAAACAAAAAGGGAATAAACAAGTCATTGTTGAAGCAAATGCAAAATATACATATAACTTATCTGCACATCGCACATTAGAAATACGACTAGTACTAATGAATTCCACATACACCTGCCGAACTTATAGCACTAAGGAAAGCTAATGACAATAAAGATGACGAAATGATATATGTCAGAAGAGACTCCATAACATAATTTAACTTCTCATACCTCATTTTGATGCCCCTGGTTGTTATTTCGGAAATGATTGTTACCTCACCACTAACTGTTAAGTTTTCCATGAATAATGTTGAAAATTTCAGCTCTTCATTCCCTTTCAATTGACCAGCACTTGAAGTTTCATATTCTCTTATGATACTGCTTTCTTCACTACAATGACAAGTGGCCCGCATTTCCAAATCATTGTGCCTCTGCCTACTGTTTAGTCAAGGATGCATTGTTGGATGAGAAGGGGGGGTCGGCCCATTGAAAGCACTTGCACATATCATTGCTACAAATAGTAATCGACCTTTGTTGTGATCTTCCTTCTTCACAATTCTTTTGTTCATGAACCCTGTTGAACATTTCGAGCAATGCGGCCTCTACGGCAATTAGCTTCAATGTGGTCATACCTTCCATAGCTCCAACACTATCTGTCGTTAATTAGTGACATATCTAACAAAAAAAAGATATCATTAAGAAAAAGGCAATGAACAAGAAAATCTGCATGTTTTACAGGGTCTCAAACAATATTTTTTTCTCGATATACAAATATGCGCATTCAATACTTTCACGATTTAAAATGAAAAAAAAAAATCTTTTCGATATAGTGCAAATGTAGTTTAAAGTCACTTCAATTTTTTATGAACGATCAATTGGGAGCAAACCTTTAAACAACAAACAAAGATTTACAAATTCAAACCAACTCTCTAACTAACACCGGACATATATTCAAAAACAATGGTTCATTTTCTTGTGACTTCAAATCCTAAATAACACCAACATAACCATATATTCAGGGTGTTTCACAAATCCACACACTAACTAAAACCCCATAATAACAAAGCCTAAACACTACAATCACTAAAACAAATATTCATTGTTCATTTTCCAAGGATTCAATAATTCATAAAAAACCTCTAATGAATATTAGCCCCTACTTTTTAATCCTACATCAACCAAGTGTTTAAAATTTCGTAGGGAAAGACAAGGACTAATTAAACCTTTACTAGACAAAACCTACATTTCAATCCGTACTTCTCCGACTGCCCTTTCGAAATTTTTGGAACCCTAAACCCCGAAATCTACAAATCGATCCGAACAACCCCTGTTACTCCCAGATTACAACAAATATAACCATAAATTTAAAGTTTTTCGCGGTCCATACCTTGTACACAGTTGGTCGGCCCTTTCTCCTTGAACACTTACTTCTATAGCCTCTACTTCAAGCCTCGCGTTTAACATTCATTCTCCACCCTCCTCCTTAGACCACACTCCTAACTCTGGATTCTAGATGGTCCTCATTCCCACTAATCAAACATAAGAGAATCTTAATAAAAGACAAGGACAAAAAAGATAAATGACTTACCGAGTTCCAACGAGGTCTTCCTGCAGTGCACGAGCTACTTCCATCAGGTTCGGGAGGGGGTCCTCTTTATCACCTCAAAAGTACCGAGATTCCCCTGCCTTACCTTGAAGAGAAGACCCAAAATCGAAGCACGCCCAGAGGACCTTTTAAATCCTACATGTTATATTCTCGATGTGCGCAAAAACCCCAGACAAAACAATAGGTGAACAGGGTTATAAGGTTTTAGGAGTCGGGAGGGTTTGAGGGAGGGAACCAAATGAGAGAAAGATGTGGTTTTCTCGCAAAAATATTGGGAAATTCAAAATTTTTGGGTTTAATCAGCTACATGGATGTGATATCACCCGTCAATCAGTATTCAGTCGGTCAGTAGTCAGAGTCGGACAGTCATAACGTTTTTTCATTTATTTATTTTTGGTTTTGGGATGACAACCGAGTGGGACCCACGCTTCAGCACCATGTAGGCGCCATGTCAGGTCGGTGCCCTAACTCGGTATTCTATTTATGTTACTCCAGCATTTATCTATGTTATATAACCCTCCTTTTACATCTCCACTGCCTTTATTAGTAATTTACCACATTTTTCTTTTAATTGCATGTTTATCTTCTTATTTAAAGTCCAAATTTAACCTCGGTAAACACTTCAATTTCATCGAAAATTGGAAAAAATATCCACGCTCTCAGAAATACGCGAACACCGTGTCTACACCTCAACTTGACCCTATTTCACGTCGAATAGAGAATATAATATTTTAATTAAAATTTGAATTTCTTTAACTAACCTCTTAATCAAGTTTATGAAATTCTCGAAAAATACCCCCAATTTCTTTTAATTGCATGTTGTCATTCTCGCACTTCTCATCATTTTTTTGCTCTATTCACAAAGCCTCGTCCAAGTTAGGCCACATTAAGTATTAAATTATATAGGGAACGAAATAGAAAATAAACAAAAATAAACTGAGGAGATTGGCTAATCTTGGCATAAAATGAATAAACTTCAGTAGCATTCTTCTTAGGTGTAAATTAATTAGCTGCTTCCAGTGAACAATTTGAGTATATATATATATATATATATGGGTGCTAGGGGAATCAAATTTATACACATGTCATGGGTACACTATTTACAACCATTGGATTATAATCCAATACATTCGTCATAAATGCACAAATCATTTAATGCACGACACATTTTGAGAGGTTTCCATGATATGAGTATATGTTTGAGCTCCATTGTAGAATATCCCTATATGTATAGAAAATAACACAATTATAAGGGAGTAATGCTTCGGATAAGAGGCATCCTAGACTCCTAGTCATACATTTTGGGTGTTTTTCCAAAAGTATGGTTGTTTTACAATTTATTTCCCAAAATAGGGAGGTTTTTTTTTATCACGAAAGTAGGCAATAACGCCTTCTCAAAAGGCGTTATTGGGGTGAATGTGGGTTCGTGGTGCTGACTTGGCGGTGACGTGGCGGCGTTTTGTACAGATAGCGCCTTTTGAGAAGCGCGCTATCGTACATGTGGCCGCCACATAACCGCCACATCGCCGCCACCTCACATAGTTCAATAACGCCTTTTGAAAAGGTGTTATTAGCCAAAGTCACGTATGTGAGGTGGCGGCGAGTGGCGGTTACGTGGCGGCCACATGTACGATATCGCCTTCTCAAAAGGCGCTATCTGTACAAAACGCTGCCACGTCACCGCCACGTCCGCGCCGACCCAATAAACAAACTCGCCCACGTCACCACCACGTCATCGCCACCTCGCCACGTCGACCAGACCGACTCGATTTTTCCGCCGACACCGCGAGTCGCTGGACCGCGTCGTCGTAGTCGTAGTCAAGCGATCTCGACAATTACAACCAAAGGAGTTTAGATTTGTATAAAAAAGAAACAAATTTTGAATATATATATATATATATATATGTACATTGGTTTCAACCTTCAACTTTATTTTCTAACCTAACTAATCGAACCTAACTAAACTAACTAACTAACTAACTAACTAACTAAACTAAATTAACTAACATTAACTAAGGGAACCAAACCAAACTAAACTAAATTAACTAACCTTAACTAAACTAAATAAGTAACTAACTAACTTAACTTAACTAACTAACCTTAACTACCCTAACCAAACTAAACTACCTAACAAAGTAAACTAACTAACCTTTAACTAACCAAACTAAACCAAAATAACTAACCATAAGTAACCTTAACAAACTAAACTAACTAACTTAACTAACTAACTAACCAAGTAACTAAACTAAACTAAACTAACTAACCTTAACTAACCTAACCAAACCAAACTAAACTAAATAAGTAAGTAACCTTAACCAAACTAACTAACTAACTAACTAACTAACTAACTAAAGTAAATTGAAATAACTAACATTAACTAACCATAAGTATTCTTAAATAAACTGGAGTAAACTAACCTTAACTAACCTAACCAAACCAAACTAAACTAAGTAACTAACTAACCTCAAGTAAACTAACTAACTTTGTGCATGACATTGTGGTGTTTTTTGTGTCGTAGTTCAATGAAGACAGTGACGATTCTCACACAAACAACAAAAAATAGACTAACTTAATTGCAAACTAAACATACTAACTAAATGAAACTAACCAAACTAAACTAAGTAACCTTAACTAACCTACCTAACCTTAACTAACCTAACCACGTAAACAATAAAAACTAAGTAAACTAAAATAACTAACTTAACTAACAAAATAAACAACCAAAAAACGATCCACGTAAACTACGAAACGAAACTAAACAAACATCCAAGTAGCTCGAGAGTTACTTGTTAACAACCTAACCACACCTAGGTTCTATGCGAACTAAACTCGACTAACCTAACCTAACCTAAGTATGTAAACTAAATTAACTAAACTACACTAACGAACATACCCTAACGCAACTACACTTAAGTAACTAACCTCAACACCTAAACTAAACTAACTTAAGTAACTAAGATAATTAACCAAACCAAACGAAACTAATATAACCTAACCACCGACACCTAACTAACTAAGCTAACCACTTAAGTTAAATTAAACAAAGAACCTAAACTAAATTAACAAACTAAACTAACTATCGAAGAGTAATCACATATACGAAATTTTAATAATATAGAAAACATGATAAATAAGTTTATTGAATGAGAAGGTTGTATACACGTACTTCGTTCACCCAAATCGGTAGCTATTTACAAATCACCATGACTTGAAGAAAAGTCATCATGCAGGTCTATTCCTGCGGTTACGTTGACGTTGTTGCTCGGTGATGCAAACCGGACGTACTCTTTGTCTAGTTGGTCGATGTGTTTGTACATCCGGTTGAGGTTGTTGAGGTAGCTGGTCTTGCATTGAATCACGTCGAGTAGATTCATGCTTTTCCTCTGGTGCTTCACTCGACTCACCTCTCACTTATCGATGCTCCCAAAATTGGAGGTGGAACCATCCCAAAATATTGGCTCCCTGTATGGGGTTGGGGAAAAGGAATATGAGGCTGCGGCATGGTCAACAAGTTCATGAAAGAGGGATCTCCACCATATGACATATTGTAAGTATGAGGAGTAGGAGTATATGGACTAGGCATGTACTTGAGGCGATGATGGATACATTTGAGGATGAGGCATTCCATGGTCCACATAAGAAGACGACGGCCCAGTGCGTATGGATCAAAATAATAAGGAGGAAGATTCACGCTCGGCGGCTTTGGGTACAAACATTTGAGGTTCTTGTTTGTGGTGGCGACGATCGTTGGCTATTCTCACCGGCGCCTCTGCGTTCTACTCGCTCTCGAACGAGATGAACGTGCTTTGGAGGAGATCGTCTCGCTACTCTCTCGCAGCAATCTCGGTCGAGTAGATGGACATGGTGGACGAGGACGCTCGGTGCGTTCCCGCACAATCTCTGGTCGTGCTCGTCTTCTTCTCACCTCTATGTTTGGTTCGACATGATCGTCTTCTTCATCGTCTGTTCATTATCCTCATTAATGTCTTGCTCGACGTCAATTCCGTCATGCGAAAGAGTAGATCTTCGCCTTTCGTCTTTGTCTAAAATTTGAATCCCTTCATCAAGCGCAAGCAAGACCTTGCTCGTACCCATCCTCGATAAACACTCGCCTCGCCGATGCACCAAGTTACGCCGATATACAAAATATAAGAGGTCGAGCACGCAATATAAGATATTAAATGTTCGAGGAAAATAAAGAGTTAGAATATTACCGAGTAGTCACGTAACGCCCGTCGTGTCCAATGAATCTCCTAGTGACCGAGCGATACCACGTCATGTAGTCTTGGTGATCGTGGCCTTCATTAAGTGCCGCTGTGGCAATGGTGTCCCCACGATTCTCCACCTGTGTATATAGCTTGCATGGAAGGTCACCCAATTTTCATGATGATGTCCACGCAATTCGAGGCGGTGCAGTTGGGCGTCGTAATCACAATTAGGTGGCACCACTTGTACCATGCCGAATTGTCTCATAACCCTTTCTGGTCGATGCCACTCCACAATGTGGAAACAAATAAGGGGACACGTCGAGAGCCAACTTCCGTGACCATTTGTACAGTAATTGGGAAGAGACCCCATGAGTTATGCATAAGGTTGCCAGACCACATCATCCTCATGCCTCTGCGAGTCGAGTGCATCACGGTACGTCGATACGACGTGCGTCGCACTTTGTGATATCGAAAATGCATCGAGCCATCTGTGTAGAGGACAATAATTTAAGATAAATGAAATTGGACAAGATTTTTATGCAAATTAATGACAAATCGACTTTCATACTCATGTCCGAGTGGAACGTCCATAAGCATATTTTGTCCATCCACAGTTATTCGCTTGAGCTCTTGAAACACGCAAGGCGCCGCGCATGCTATGAATGAAATCTATCCCATGCCCAAAGTTGTAAAAAAATTGACGCTCCAAAGAACCTCATGTGCCCTCGCGCGAGATCCGCGACACAACTCCCCGTACAAATAAGCCAAACAAGCACTCCCCAACTATATTGTCCAAATTAGTTGGAAATCTTCCAAAGAATGGTAGGAACATCAAATGGACGAATCGATTAGACTTGTCGGCGAAAAGACAACCACCGATGAGTTGTAGTATGTACGATCGAACGTAACGTTGGACCGACTCCTCATCGCTATCATCATCTATTGATGGTACGTTACGCTCAAGCCAATAAACCTTAAGTTTACATCCAACGACGTCATCTCCACCAGGAGTTCGTCCAAGTAGCCTCTCACAGACATCAGCCTAGTCTGCGTCCGTCGTTCCCGTCACAGGCATACCTTCGATAGGTAATCCAAGCTGTACCTGCACGTCTTGAAGTGTAATGGTGCACTCCCCACAATGCATGTGAAATGTATGCGTCTCAGGGCGCCATCTCTCTACAAACGCAGTAATCAAAGCCCAATCAAGGCTGAAAAATGCTACCCGAGATATCCCGTAGAACCCACTGGCACGAAGATATGGGATCATCCTAGAATGATACTGCATCGTTTAATCAACGACCCCACGTCTTCGACGTACACGCATTGTTTCGTACACCTTGTAATTGATAGTGTATTAATGTATGTTTTTGATACCTTATTGATTTAAATTTGACGTATTGATGTAATAAAGGTTACCTCGCCCCTCCATGCTCGCGTTGATTTGTGTGTAGATTGAAGTTGCAATAGTGATGGATCGAAGGTCTGGATCCATTGTAGTACAACTACAAATAATGTTAGAAAAATAAAATGAGTGTTGTACGCAACCAAACGATAAGTAATTAATAAATGTTCACACAAAAACATACGACGAAAATGCTCATAAGCAACATATGTACGAACTTTAGTTACTTCACACAATATACAAAATCGACTATATGTTGTCATTCGATGGTTGAGGTCTCATCGGACAATTTTTTTTGTTATGTCATTCTAAACGACATATACCACAACGGTTCTTCCTAGTTGGTACTCGTTCACGATCTTTATTTGGACATGTTGTTCTTCTATGTCCTTATTGATGACAAATCCCACATCGCAAAGGTCTTTAGACATTAGGAAGATCCATCTCGGTAGGTCTACGCGATCCCTTAGGTCTCCCTCGGCCACGTCTGCGCCTAGGGTCGGGTATGATTTTCGTCCCAAAAGTCGGCCAATACTTCTCATCTGGGATGGCCTTGAATTTGTACGAGTAGCACTGTGCGTACATATCTAACCTATAGTATGGCTCGATGAACTGCGCGGAGGCCACCCGAATCAACGCACATGATGCTAACACGTGTGAGCAAGGGAAACCAAACGACTGACATTTATTACAACTGCACACCCGGTCCTTTAAGATGATGATTTGTGTGTTGTTGCCTTTATGCATGCGATCTCCATGTCTTCCATCTGCACTTGGAACTCACCAATGTCTCGATTGATCAACGTGACGTGATGCCTCCTTGCAGATTTCTCATATTTCGCGAGTTTCTTCATGACATATTCATGTACACTTGGCCTTTTGAGATTGCCGCATTGATTTCCTGGTTGCGTTGATCGTGGTACGTCACCAATCTATAGTATATCATTTGAGTCAACGCAGAATTGGCAAGAATCGAGCACCCTTCAAGACCCCCGTTAAAACACTCTGCAATTTCCGATGAAACTCTAGTAAGTAATATTGGTTCATTGAATATTTAATGTATTATAGTGCAAAGAATAAATTGTATTTTGTACTTACCAACACCATTAGAATTCATCCATCCGTACCGCATGCCTCCATCGTGCGATTGGGTCCAAAGTTCTTTAGGGATGGCATTGACATATTGCAGGCATTGTGGCGTTCGTGACGATAAGTATGTGAAACGCTCCATGCACGCAATAAATTTTCGTTCTTGATGTTGAGCAATTTGCTCGACCAAGTAGTACTTTCGGGGGGACAACATTTTTGAATTGTGTGCCGAAATTACTAAGCAAGTGTCACAAGCAATAACGGTGGTACCCTTTCGGGGGACAAAAGCCGTTGATTGGGATGTTGACCGCCTCCAAAATGCCAGGGTGACGATTAGAAATAACGCATATCCCTTCTCTATATGTCACGTGTTTGCGCAGCATGCGCAAAAACCACCACCATGAATCAGTTGATTCGGTTTCTGCAACGGCAAATGCAACTGGTAATATGTGACCATTTCCATCAATAGATAACGCAATCATGAGCTTCCCACTGTATCTGCCATATAGGAATGTCGCGTCAATCTGAAGCAGAGGCCTGCAAAACTTGAAAGCTTATATTGAAGCTTCAAATGCGAAAAACACACGACGAAATTGTGGAGACGCGATACTTATTTCATCATCATGCCATTGTCTGTGTGACCACTCGATTCTTGTCCCCGACTCTTACTCCTCACCGCATGACCAACCATCGTGGTAATTGAGCGTACGACTCATCCCAATCTCCAAAAACCCATTCAATTGCTTTCTTCTTGGCATCCCACATTAGCTTGTAGTTGACTTCGTGTCCATATTTTTTCTTTATTATTTCTATTAATGTTTTGATCGTGACACCTTGATCGCTTTTGACGACGCTTTGGATCTCTCGCGCCATCATGTTGGCGTCAAGTTGGGCATGACCGCGTTCTACGTTGGGATTAATACACGTGTGCGGTACGTCTAACTCGTGTTATCTCCCATAATAGTGTTTTATTTCTAAACATGCGCGAAGACGCCACATACACCCGTGTTGTGGAAATTTGCACTTAATCGCCCACGAAGTTGTAGTCGATTCCATCACATGGTATTGACAATGTCTATTAACATGCCACACTTTAACGACATGTTGTAAATCGTTTTTATTGTCAAAACACATCCCTATCTCCAAATCGAAGTTAGGGATGTCCCCCAAGTTTGCTTACGGGAATGTTGGGTCGCAGCTTGAATTAGCCACCTCCCAATCGATTTCGTTATATCCCGTATTGGTTGGTGAACTTCATCGTCACTAGCTTCCTCCAACATAATCTCTTCATCGATAGCAAATTGCTCATCATCTTCGACATTCTCCGCACCCGGAGGATCATATCTTGGATCATCTGTGCAAACGTTAACGTCATCCCAAACCGCAACCGATGGAGCTTCTTCATTTGTGATGCATTTCCTCATCAGTCTCGTTATTTTCGTCGTCGTTTTCGTCATCGTCGGTATATGCATTATTATCTTCATGTAATGGAGCAACGAACCCCCTCTTGCGCTACCTCATCCGCTGGGGATTGCATGTGCAGTCTGTCCATGTCTAGTAAGTCTGCGTCATGCGGCGTGCGCTACGCTACGTTCGTCAAGAACTTGCGAATGAATCGTACGATTTTGATTTGAGTCGACTGACTCAAATGTTAAATATATATCAATCGTTGCGGTCTTTGGTAATTTGTCCACCGTATCCCACATCAAGTCGAAGTGTGTCGCATCATTCAACAACACAGGAACGTAATAATGTGAGCCTCCGGGGAGAGGCATCATGTGGCGATAAGTCATATGAACTATAGTATTCGCCGTACATTCGGGGAACGCGTTAAAACGTCATCAATCATTTCACGGGCATTAGACCCAAACTTCACCCACAACACTATCGATGGGGGTGAGTAGTCGCGATGCCATTGACCCGATTAACAATGGAGCCGTACGCATATAATAGAATAGGGATGTTTCTTTGTGACATGCCCTACATAATGTTTTGAAATTGGATGTAAAGATGTTACGACAATTGCAAAAATTTGTTCAGGGGAATTAGTTGAAAATCATGTGGTGATAAAGCGCGATCGAACTTTCGATGTAGAAGATCGCAATAATAGCGCAACTACAGAGCATACTCATTCTTTCGCACTTACATTTTCTCGTAATAACGTTCAATAAATAAATATATCAACCGTACTTCATAAACAAAATACCTATGTCCCTATATATCATGCAAACCATAACCTAACCTAAATAAATTATTATGAAAATACTAAATTAATGAACTTACTTTTTTCACCGCTTTTCCTCTTCAACAAAATATTCCCGCAATAACATTGTATTTTCGTTAGTTTAGAACACAAAGAGTATAATAAATCGGCTATAACAAAACTAAACATAGCATATAAAAGTAAACTTAACCCAAATAACGAGTCATAACTAACCTAACCTAAGTCAACTAACAACACCTATGTCCCTATATATTAACAATGTAAACAACCTAAAATATACTAACCTAAACAAATTTGGCAAACATATCTTGCAACATTGTGATAACTAAACAAACTACATTAACTAAACAAACTTACCAAAATTAACCTAAATACCTCAACTACCTAAACTAAACTAACCAAACTAATACATAAACTTAAACTAACTTAAACAAACTAACTTAAACAAACTAACTAATCAAACTAACTAAACTAACTAACCTTAAGACCAAAAATAACGCAACTTAATTGACTTAACAAACTAAACAAACTAACTAAACTAAATTAACCAAACTAAACTAAATAACCTTAACAAACATAAATACTTATAATAAACTAAACTAAACAAAACAAACTTAACTAACTAAACAAACTTAACTAACTAAACTAACCACCAATACCTAAACTAAACTTCTAACCTAAACTAACTAAACTAACTTAAACAAACTTAATTAACTAAACATACCTCCTCCTTCTGAACTAACTTAAACAAACTAAATTAACTCAACTTAATTAACTAAACTTATTTAACTAAACTCACTTCAACAAACTAACTAAACTAAACTTAACTAACTAAAACAAACTAAGTAAACTACACTTAACTAACTTAAATAAAGTTAACTAACCTTAAGACCAAAAATAACGCAACTTAATTGACTTAACAAACTAAACAAACTAACTAAACTAAATTAACCAAACTAAACTAACTAACCTTAACAAACATAAATACATATAATAAACTAAACTAAACTAAACAAACTTAACTAACTAAACAAACTTAACTAACTAAACTAACCACCAATACCTAAACTAAACTTCTAACCTAAACTAACTAAACTAACTTAAACAAACTTAATTAACTAAACATACCTCCTCCTTCTAAACTAACTTAAACAAACTAAATTAACGCAACTTAATTAACTAAACTTATTTAACTAAACTCACTTCAACAAACTAACTAAACTAAACTTAACTAACTAAAACAAACTAAGTAAACTACACTTAACTAACTTAAACAAAGTTAATTACCTCCTCCTTCCACTCCATTCTGGGATTCTCTCTGCATTGCCTCATGCGCTCCTCCTCCTCATTGCTGCCGCCGAGATCCTCCTCCGCCGCCCTTTCTTGGCCGCTGTTCTTCCTCCACGTACCACTGCCACGCAAATGCCTCCACGTACCGCTGCCGCTGCTCGCTGCTGAAAGCCGCCGCTCCTTGCTCCGGTGAGCCCGCCGCACCTCCTCTCCTCCGTCTCCGCCGCGCGTATGCACCGCCGCCCGGTCAAAAAAACTACGATCGCCTCCTTCTTCCTCCCTCCTCGGTGTCTCTCTCCACGGATCGCTCCCACCCTCCCCTCCTTAAATAGCCGCCCCCCACCCAACAAGAAAAACCGTGACCTACCACCCCCTACCCCCTACCCCTACCCTCACGAGAAAGCGAACCGACGCAGAGATTCTCTGCGTCGGTTTCGGAAGATGACATGGGGTGCGAGATAGCACCTTTTGAGAAGGCGCTATCTCGCGCCCTATGTCACGGGTTTCCGGTCCACGTGGATCCACGTGGACCGGAAAACCTTTCCGTGTCCACGCCGACAACGATAGCGCCTTCGCGGCGCTATCGATGTGCATGTCCACGTGTCCACGTGGACATGTCGACGTGGACATGTACACTGATAGCGCCTTCGCAGAAGGCGCTATCAGTGTCTCCACAAAAAAAAAAAAAATTGGCCACGTCACATGCCACGTAGATGGCGCCTTCCCACAAGGCGTTATTGCCTACCCCCGGAATAAAAAAGTGTTCACCCCTATTTTCCTCATTAAAACTAAAAACATGTGTACTTTGGTGAATTTTTCCTACATTTTGTAGTTTGAACTCAATAAGTTCATCCAAAAACAATACTCACGTGACTAAAGACAATATATACTTACGTGCCTAGTGCAAGTTGAATGCAATGTACCACTCCTTGATGGGTTTTTGCCTCAAAACTCTTAATTTTTCTTTTAACGTGTCAGTTAATTATAAAATCTATTATTTTAGCAAGGTTTTTAATAATTTTTGTGTTTAAGTTTCTAATAAAATTTGTGTTTGTTTTTTAGTCAATTCATTTTATCTGTTCTTAGTTAAGTTAGTTTGTTAATTGTGGGTGAGTATATAAAGACCAACCCAATGTTAGTTTGTTAAAACACAAGTTTTGATAGATTGAATAAAGTTTATGAGAACCCGATCGGGTTGCCACAACAATAAAGGCGAATGTGAGGTTTTGTGAGTTAAACGCACGACTTCAGTTTTAATTTTTCGATGTGGTAAGTTCGTTGGGCTCATTGATAGGCCGATTATGTCAGGGCTTCGTGGGAATAGTCAAACCCGTCTAAACACTCACGAATCAATATCAAAAAAAAAAAAAAAAAAATGTTTAGAGTTGAGTGGGTTCTTCCCAACTGTCTCGGCTAAGCAGTGTGTAGTAATGAAAGGGACCACGGTATCAAATTAAAACCGAAAAAAATAGCAACTAACACATATAAAATATGAAATGATAAGATGATAAGATGATGTATTATTTTTATATATGTTTGGTGTTGAAAGTCTATCAAATTATGCACAAACACGTTGATGTGTGTTCAACTACTATACTAAACTCGTGCGTTTGATTTCATTGATCAATTCCCTGACTTTGGAAGTCCACATCGGCATTAATATTGGAGAACAAAAAATACCGAGTTTTTCCTCATTTTGACCACATGAACCATCGGAGTCAAAGCATGCCAAGTACCTAAGCTACCGAGTCAATGCCGAGGTCAAAACATTACGCGTCTAGGCATATATGTACATCACAATGCATAAGGAAAATGTTAGAATGTCAACTCAAAGTTCCACCCAAACTCACATCAGACGCTTAAATCATCTATACAATTTTGACCAGCATGTAATGCACTCAGATTTAAATATGCTCACATCATGAGGCAACTAACGGATGACTCTTATGCCAATGTGACTTTGAGTGCGACTTTGAGTGTTCTCATTCCAACATCTCTCGATTTGTAATAGACTAGCTTTGACATTTACATTCCGAACAAAATAAATATAAAAACTTGTTTCATCCGCATTAAAACATTGATAGCTGATAGTCCTCTAAATTATAGAAAAAAATAGATATAATAGACAAATATATTCTAAAGTTTCAAGATTTTTGAAAAAATATCCTAATGTTTTAATTTTTGCAAAAATATACTAACCTTTTGATTTCAATCAAAATATATCATTGCTTGTAATTATTATGTGTTAAACCACAATTGAAGTGATGAGTGATCATTAGAGCATCCACAATGGTTGAACTCATCTTAGAGCACATGTAATGATGCTTCAAGATTGCATAGTGATGTCAGTGGGATACCACTACGTGATTGCTCTCTGCGCACTCCATACAGAAGCGCAGAGAGTGCACTACGCATTCGTCTACGGACAAACGCGTAGTGCACAACCCTTCGCACAGAAAATCTGTGCATGGGCCGCAAACAATTTTTTTAAAAATGAGAACTCAACTGTTTTTTACCTTTTTTAAGTTAAATTGTATAATAAAGTGCCCCAAAAGGATTAGTAAATTGTTTAATTATAGTAGAGAGAAGTGTAGTAAATAAGAGTTTAGTGGATTGTTGAGGTGGTACTCCATTACACTCTTTTGAGTGTAACCATTGAGGATGCACTTAGAATTAGTGGAGTGTCACATCATCATTCCATTACACTCTCATCTATTACACTTCACTCTCATAATAGTTAAACCCTATATTATATATTTTATGAGACCCACAATCACATCACAATTCTTTAAAAAAAACAACACAATTTACAAAAAAAATAATTATTGTAAATAAAAAAAGGACTAACATCAAAAAAGGGCTAATAAAGTTTTTTATTTGATTTTCACGACCCCACACGGATTGAGGCCAGTGAACTTAGCATTCAATCGCAGCTGACACTGTGATTGAACGCCCCAAATATTACACGCCCACGGTGGGGGTGTAATCAATTGTCCTTGTAGTGCACGAGCACTACACAAGCATTGCGGGTGCCCTTACATTACATACACATTGCACTTTATGAAATAATATTTTTAATTGTTTGCATAATCTTTTTATATTTTTAAGTGTAATTCACTCAAATAATAAGAAGTGAGGATACAATTTACAATAAATCAAAAATATGATATTTTCGCCAAAATTGAAATGTTAAGATATTTTTGTAAAAACCTTGAAACATTATAATATATTTGCCTATCAAGCCAAAAAAAAAAACGAGATGGTTTTTTTTTTTTTTCAAAATAAGATAGTTATTTAAAATTGTTTATAAAGTCGCAAGTATATATATTTGAAAAGGACCCATTTGAAAAACATGTTTAAGCCATGATAGCACATTTTTTGTGTGGGTTAGGCGCACGAACTCAATTTCGATTCCCCACAACAACCAAATGTCGGGGTCATTGGTGCTCTCTTTCCGCAATCTCAAGGCCCGTGGGACTAGTCACACAAAGTGTTTGAAATACCCATAATTATTAAAAAATAATATAAAAAATAACTCATTATTAAAATACTACATTTTTCCTTATTTCCAAAGTGAGAAATGTTCTATGCCTATTGTGGGTGACATCTAAAATTTAAGAATTAAGATTAACATAAACGAGGTTAACGTGAATGGAGTAAGTTGCCTTTATTTCGTTTTTCCATTATTTTCTAAATAATATTAGAATTTGTAGGAGGGAGAGTGCATGAGTGAGGACTTAAGTTTAAAGTAGTGACTTCATGCTTAATTATAACTGTTTATTTATTTACTTAGCACACGATGTCATGAGATTAATTTTGACAGATAAAGTAGTTAAATGTGTTCTTTGTGAGCGTGATCAAATAATTCAAATATTAATAATTCTCAAGCTTAACTACAACAATATCTTTTTTTTATTTGATAAAAAAGTATCTATTTATTTGTTTTTTGATATTCATGGTATCCCAACTTTTTTCGGCCATTTCCTATTTTTTTTATGATAAAAAGTTTATTACAAATCCATGAGTCAAAAACTTATAACTAATCATAAACTTCTCGAAAAAAAAAGAACTAATCGTATGTTTTTTTTTTTTTTTAAACCACCAGTTATCTGAACTATTCCACTACTAAGCTAATGCTCACTGCAATTATCTGAACTATTGGAATCTACTATGCATGCACTTTTTCATTGTCGAGGTCTACCCAAATTTTGGAAAAAATGGAATCACTGGCATCAAATCTCTCCATTTTGTGGGCGATTCTGCTCCGTAATTTCTGTTTGGTGTCTTTAGATCTCCTTCTCGACAACATCTTCTGTTCTAGTGTTTAGCTCTCTCGTTTGTTTGGAGACATAGAAATTGTAACCTTTTTTACAAATCAACAAGACTTGAACCACTGGATTGGGATCGTATAAACATTTGGCTCTTGGAATTTCAGACATCCAAAATCTCTTTTCCAATCTACAAGAGTAGAGACACTCATCATCCTCAATGGCGACCTCTTCAACAAGGGTTACTAAAACTAAACGTTGATGCTTCGGTGGTAACAGGATCGAAGTGGTTTAGTGTCGGGGGAGTTATTCGTGATGAGGAGGGGAGAGGTTCAGCGTGTTTTCTCAAAGAGGATGGAAGGTTTTTTTATTTCCAGAGACTGCTGAATGTGTGGCTGTGAGAGAAGGTCTTCTCTTTGCTGCAACTTATGATTTTACTATTCGGATTATTGAATAATTTGAATCTGACTCACAAGTGGTGGTGGAGGCGATTACAGAATCACATGTGGAGGGTCCTCTAGGTACTTTGGTATTAGAGATTTTAGAAATTGTTGAACCTACTGTAAGTTTCCAATATGTTTCTACATTGGGAAATTGTGTAGCCCATGAATTAGCCCGTCTTATGTATGAGAGTTTCATCTGTGGTTCAAAGGATGCTATCCTTATGGTGATTGCTCCCTATGTAATCTCTTACATTTCTAATATATAAATATTGCTCTTAAAGGGCCTCAAAAAAAAAAAAAAAAAAACTATTCGACTACTTTATATTTGCCCAGAGTTGCGCACCATATAGATGAGCCTCCCAAAATAATAAATTTTTTATAAAATTTGCTCCAAAAAAAATAAATTAAAAATAGATACAAGACAGAAGAATACGAAGAAGCAGACAAGAAGGATAAGACACAAATGGAAATTAAGAATAAAGTGAAAAGTCAAATAAAATAAATTAGTACGTGTCGAACGCATTAAAATGACACACTCTCCAGATCCCGTCAAATGTTTATAAAAACACGTTTATATGGTATCTAACGGTGTTAAATCAGTGTGACTATATTGTGTTATACAGTGAGTCGCTAACGAGTTTCCAAAACAAAATCATATTTTTCTTCCATTCTTCGTTTTCTTCTTCGACCTTACAATTCAAAGTCTCCCCAGAATTCGTAAAACCCTCGCAGACACCAAAACCCCCAATTCACTCTCTCGATCGATCGACTTTCTAAGGTGAGCTTCTCAACGAATCCCATCTTCATTGAATCTCTGTTTTCGATTTCTATGCCTTCATCGTGATTTCAGCCGGTCTTTTCAGTTCAAAAATTGATCAAAGATTGCCCCTTTTTTGCAATTGACGCTCAAATGGGGTTCCTTTCTTGGTTCTGATTCAGATCTCGCTTGTTCGGAGTCTTCTGATTGAGTGGTTTGTGGGTTTTCAAGATTTAGGGCAACTAAGGGTTTTGGGATGGCTAGTTCTTCTGCGGCGGCGGCGTGCGAGAGGGCGACGAGTGATATGCTTATTGGGCCGGATTGGGCGATCAACATAGAGATATGCGACATCATTAACATGAACCCGGGGTATTGTGTTCTGGTTTGCCTTTGGTTTTGCGGTCTGGGCTTGTGATTTTGGTCTGAATTTGTGTTTATTGATTGGTTTGACACAAATTGATTCATTTTTTGTGAAGTAAATTTGTAATTTCAGAAAGATTTGATTTTATGTAAGATATAGTGCAGTGAAATTGGCAAATTGTAATTCATAGTCTGTCGTGGTTTCCGTATAGCGGCTATAGCCGACCCCGACTGATTTGGGATTGAGGCTTCGTTGTCGTAGTAGTTGTTGTTACTATATTATGGTTTCATTTGCGACTTCCAACTAAGGGGCGAAACTTATTTTGTTCTTCTACTAATTTGAAAGGATGCATTGTTTTGAGCATTGACAAGTCTAGTTTTGTGGTGTTGGTGGCTTTCTCAGCTGCCGAGATGTTTAGAATCGAATTGATTTGATCTTGCAGAATAAAACCTATATCTGATTAAAAATTTTAAAATACTTTGTGGAGTATCGCCTCCTTTTCATCAAAAAAAAAAAAAAAAAGAGTTGTCTGAGCATCAGAGAATTTTTCGGCTCGTTCCTAGATTCATTTTTCAATCATCATCTTAAATAAGACCCTTTCATTCTCCAAGTTAATTTTGAGTTCTTGCAATTTTTTCTCTTACAGCCATTTTCTTAAACAACGAGTTTTCTATCCCATCTTCGTCATTGACAACGTAGCAAAAGTATTGAGGGGGTGTCAGTCCCCCCTCCCCTTTGGATACTAGTAATTTTCTGTTGATATATTGGGTTTTATGTGAATGTAAACTTATACACATTAAAATTCTTTTATTTGCTTTTCATTTTTGGGTAGGCTAAGATTATTTGATATATCAATATGATGAGTTTTCGAATATATTGTCATTTTTTGATATATCAGTTTATTTGGTACATGGTTTTTGAAGTTAACATGCCATGGCAAGATGCAACTGTCGTCTTATCCTCTATGTTGTTTCCAAATGTAGTTCTTCATGCATCTATTTTCAATATTCCTCTATATTGTGTGTGAAGAGTCAAATTAATATCTTATTTATTTGTTTGTAAGTGTCTGTCGTATTTCTCGGGATATCATGCTTCTGCCCTAGGAATTTACAAAATGGAGCATAATTCAACAAACCCATTTTATACTCTCAAAGCATGAAGAACAAGGATTTTGTTTGGCGTTTTAGCCGTTTTTTCCTAACACGTCCAACTTGGTTCAATGTTGACATGTCGTACTTGATTAGTGGTCTAAAATATTTTTTATTTTTATTTTTATTTTTATATTGAATTGGTTTAAACTACAGGCAAGCGAAAGATGCCTTGAAGATACTTAAGAAGCGCCTTGGAAGTAAAAATCCCAAGATACAACTTCTTACTCTTTTTGTGAGTATTTTGTTTCTCTTTTGATATGAGGGGACTATTCATTTTAGTTTTTTTTAGTTTATTATTTATTACTATGCCAGTAGTACTAAATGCCAATATTATAAAGGAGCATGCTAAACGGACCCACTTTGGATACCTAGGTGCATTGACTTGGGTGTCTAGGGGTGTGCCGTTCGATTCACCTTGAGATATGTGTTCGAGGTGTATCGAACGGTGCACCTAGGTCGGGGCGCTTAATTAGGTGGCCAAAGTGGGTCTCCCGATCATTTAACTATGATAAATATAAAAAATAAGATGAAATACAGGTTTTTTTAAATGTTTCCTTTTTTTGTCATTGTACATTATTCATTGTACATATGAGAGTAAGTTTGCAATGTTTAGCTCTAGTAGTAACATTCGGTATCATGATTTTATCGTAAATTATAGTATGACTAAAACCACAAAATTGATCTTTACTTTGTTCTCTTTTGAGTGCTACAAGGTTTGATCCCACAAATATGTAGCCGATTTTCACTTCTCGAATTGTCCACTATAATCGAAGCGACCAAAAGGCACTCTATGTAGAAGAGTAGCATACTAGTGCAAATCTCCCTACTGTTGTGAATCATTGTAAAAAAGATTCTGATTGAATGCGAGTTTTCTATGCAATTTACTTAAAATTTTGTATAAAGTCATTGCACAATTCAAAAAGAGATTGAGTACTCAAAATGGAAAAAAATTAGACAAAATAATGAATGGATTGGTTCTAGAGAAACATGCCTGGGTCTTGTCTCCCTGATGGTTCAGCAATTCAGTTATAATAAGATATGGATGACAGCAGAGGCAACTTGGGAGCTTTGTTACTACTTCCTATTTACTGCTATGGATAGCAGCAAGTGAGCAGTTTTGAAGCATGCTTGGATTGGTATAAGATTGATGTAATCAGCTGTCTTCCTAATAGGTTAGAACTTTTGGTTCATTGATGGGCCATTTTCAATTATGATCTAATATCAAGATGCTGGAGAGCAGTAACTTGAGTCACTTTAGTAAACATCATTTCCAAGCCTCTGGGCACCATTTGTCCTAGAGTATTTCATTTATCCATCGTTCTCTAAGCTCTTCTATATTTTAAACATCTTCGTCTTGTTAGTAATATCTATTACGATTGATCTTGTGAATTATATCTGTATTTTTCCCATTGCGGTAACTATCAAAGACTCTCATATTCATCCAAGAACTTGAGGGTGGGGGTGCATGGCATAATCCTTAGGCATTAAAATCTAGGACTGAAAATTAGATTTGCCCTAAGTTTTACCCTTTTCTTGGGGAAGTTGATTTCGACATGTAGAATTTGTTGAAAGTTCGGTACGAAGTTTAGATAATTGTACCTTAGGTTTTATAAATGTTGAAGAAGGATGAGAGAAAATGAGTAAAGAGATTTTGATTTCACGCATTGAAGAGCAACCCTAAAATTTACATTAAACCTCTTGAACTTTAAAATTGCTAGTTTAGGGTCCACCATCCATCTCAACTCTCAAGTACCACCTAGATGACTGGTTGCAAAATTCTTAGGTGATGGACTGCTCCTTGGATTGATGATGCCTTGAAAAAGTTTTCAGTAGAGTTCAAAATTAACAAGATATGTTCAAAGCAGAATGTTCTTCTTGGCACCTAATTCAGGGGCTACTTACTAGTTTTTTTTTTCTCCTATGTAATGTTCTGTTTCCCCAAGAACCTTGTGCACATTTTTCTCAATAGCTATTAGAGTGTGCTGAGAAGTAAGTACTTCTGTTTTTAAGTCCCAAAATTGTTGGATGCTATTCATACTCTCCGCTGTATCTCTCTCTAACTATCCACTTCCTCTATGTTTATTGTTTGTAATTCTTTTCCTAAGCTATTACTGTCTTGACATCCCTTATTTGAAGAAGCCATTACTGTTCCGACATGTAGGTTAATATTTCCTCATTTGCATGCTTACATGGCTAAACATGAGTGCATGCAGCTCTTCAGTTTAATACAGCATAATGACTATCTGATCTAAGGCAAATTACTGAGCAGTTCTATTTTACTTTTTTTCTTGGTTCCATTACCTTGTTCCTTTGGCGGTTGACCCCAACTTATTCGGTACTTGGACTTTGTTGTTGTATTTACCTTGTTCCTCTCCTGTGTAGTTATGTAATCTTCGTTTTACTTCTATCACACTCTTCTCCGTCAATAAGTGTTGTCAATATTTCATAATCGAGTATTCTATGTGGAATGCTCGATAAGGAAAATGTACAACTCAGGGCACTGTAAACTTGATAGAAAAAAAAAAAAAAACATTGTGATCACTTATTTTGCGGACAGTTAGGAACAGATAGACCAGTTGCTTCTTCTTTGTTTCTCTTGAACACTTCCATGTGATTGCCTTTTTTTTTTTTTTTTTTTTTTTTTTTTTTTTCCATAATCTGAATTTGAGTGCTTCTTTGGTGGTTAACCAGAGAAGTAAAACAAGGGATACTATGCCTTTTGCCATCCAGACAAGCAATATTTGACGTATAATGTGCCTTTGTTTGGAAATATCAGGTATTAGAAACTCTCAGCAAAAATTGTGGGGAGACTGTCTTTCAACAAATTGTTGAGCGTGACATCCTGCATGAAATGGTCAAAATAGTGAAGAAAAAGGTAACTAGATGATTTTATTGCATTGCATTGCGTTGCATTGCGGCTGTTTATGTATGCTGATTCTAATTATCTTAAGATTGTGTCTCTGCAGCCAGACTTAAATGTGAGGGAAAAGATATTGATCCTCATAGATACATGGCAAGAAGCTTTAGATGGACCTAGGGGAAGGTATCCTCAGTATTACAATGCATACCAAGAACTTAAGGTGCTCACATTATTTATTTATTTCATTTCCGTTTCTTGTTAACTTGGAATTTTTTTTTTTTTTGTGTTGGGGATATTTATATAACTAAGAGCTTGCTACTGCTGTTGCCTTTCTAGACTGGACAAGTTTTTTTAATACCTTTAATTTGTAACTTGCACGTGATTATGGTTCATGACTAAATATTGCCTTGTATATTCCTCTCAAAAAAAGAGTCTTTCTTGGCTATTATGTGTTTTATACGACATTTGGAATAATGGATCTTAGTTTTTCTATATATTAATCTTGTATCATTTATATACTTCCTTAGTTCCATGTGCTGTATTTGATCAAGCTAAGGTATTGAGTTTCGTCATATCCGGCATATATTTATTTACATTAGAATTTTCCAATGAGACTAAACTAATTCTACTACCAGTCATGCTTGAACACAAATAAGGGAAGTTGAAAGCACAATAAGTAGCAAGATGTGAATATTAATTATAATTCTGTTTTTGTCTATTAATTCGTAAATTTGGTGTATCCTTGCAGTGACGTTTTTGTTCCATACGACACGAACTGCATCAAAATATTAAATATCTTTTCTTATTCCTTTTCTAGTTTATCCATTTACTTTTGTTACCTTTCTAATTCATTGGACTTTTATCCAACAATACTTACCAACTTTAGGAATCATGCTTGATCATAAATAAAGTGCAAGATATGACCTATAGTTGTTCTTTTATCATGTTCAACATTTGATAATGTAGTTCGGTCTCATGGAAGTAATTTTGAATTGCATGACAGGAACTGGAACCAAAAGTTTACAATTTTTTGTTGCAGTTCATAGTAGAGAATGTTCTCAAAGAATCAATAATCAGAATGTGTTCTGCTATATTATTACAAAAAGTTACAATGGTCTGTTGAGTAAGCATGAGTTATTACGACAACCACAAAGTTTCAATCCCAAACTATTTGAAGTCAGCTACATGGATCAAACTCTTCCACTCCAACAACAACAACAACATAGCCTCAGTCCCAAATTAACTGGGTCGGCTACATGGATCAAACTTTTCCATTGTGCTCGATTAAGTGCAATTGATGGTGAGCTTTCCAAACCATTCAAATCCCTCCTAATTAATGTATCCCATGTTAACTTTGGTCTGCCCCTACCTCGTCGAATTTCTACAGTTTCTATTGAGTCAAGTTTTCTAGTTGGGGCATTTGTAGGCCGTCTTTGCAGGTGACCAAACCACCGCAACCGCCCTTCCTTAATCTTTGTATCAATTGGTGCTACTCCTACTTGTCTTTGAATTTCTATATTTCTTATTCTATCTTTACGAGTTTTACCACACATCCACCTAAGCATCCTCATTTCTCGCTACGTTCATTTTATGTAATTGTTGTTGCTTTACCGCCCAACATTCACTTCCATAGAGCATAGCCGGCCTAATTGCGGTCCTATAAAATTTTCCTTTTAACTTAGTAGGAACATTTCGATCACAAATCACCCCCGTTGCACTCCGCCATTTATTCCATCCAAACTTGAATTCTATGTGTGACATCATTCTCAATGTTACCATCATTTTGTATGATTGATCCTAGGTACCTAAAGTGGTTTACCTTAGGAACTTCTACTTCCCCTAATTTTACCACTCCGTCATCTCGATGTCTAGTGTTTCTAAACTCACAAGGTGCATGTATTCGGTTTTCGTCCTACTCAACTTAAAACCTTTAGATTCTAATGTATTCCTCCGAGTTCTAATTTCCTATTCACTCCATCTTTAGTTTCATCCACTAAGACAATATCATCTCGCAAATAGCATACACCATGGTATATCCTCTTGAATATGTCTAGTTAGTTCATCTATAACTAAAGTAAATAGATATATGGGTTAAAGCCGATCCTTGATGTAGTCCTATCGTAATTGGAAATTCTTTTGTAGCTCCTCCAAATGTCTTTATACTCGTTACTACTCCATCATACATATCCTTAATAGTGTCTATGTATCTAGCATGCACTCTTTTTCTTTCTAGAACCCACCAAAGAACATCTCTAGGGACCCTATCATATGCTTTTTCTAAATCTACGAATACCATATGAAGATCTTTTTTCTTTTCTCTATATTTTTCTAACAATCGTCTTACAAGGAAAATCGCCTCCATAGTTGACCTCCCAGGCATGAAACCAAATTGGTTCTCTGATACTGTTGTTTCTCTCCTTAGCCTATTGTCAATTATCCTCTCCCAAAGTTTCATAGTGTGACTCATAAGTCCTTAATCAATGCATCATAAATTATTTTAGATCTACCTCTGTATCATCGAATTTCTTCAGTTTCTATTGTGTTGAATCATCTAACTGGGGCATTTTCAAGCCGTCTTTGGATATGTCCAAACCACTGCAACCAGTTTTCCCTACTTTTTACTTCAATTGGTGCCATTGCTACAACTACGTTCTTTGAATTTTCGTATTTCTTATTCTATCTTTACGAGCTTTACCACACATCCATTTGAGCATCCTCATATGCTCATTTTATCTAAGCTTTGTTTCTTTACTGCCAACTCAACACGAGTTTAATTGTGAAGAAAAAAAAGTTAGGGTCAAGACCATTGCTTGCTTTAGAAATGTCAAGAGTGAGTACTTCCTATTAACGTGAAATTATTTGTTCTTGTGAAATGGATCCTAGATGGCTAAGACTAGATGATGGATTGTTCACTTGTATCTGGCTGCATGGCCTTTTTTTTCCCTTCTTTGTTCAATAATTCCTAATTGTTAGCTCCTGCTAAGAAGTAGTTAAATGTCAAATAGACCTCTTATCATGACAATTATAGTGTTTGGGGTCGATAGGCAAGGTTATGCTATTAGAACATTGTGCAATAATATAATGATTTGCTTAAACGTGGTATTAAGTGGATGCCTAATGTAGATCTATGTGAATCCTTATTTACAATTTTTCTGCTTTTATTCACTTGTTGATTTAGCCGACCCCAGTTAATTTGGGACTGAGGCTATGTTGTTGTTGTTGTTGTTTGTTGTTGTATTACTTGTTGATTTAATTTCAACTATTAGATGTTGTACAATTCCCATGTTAATTTGCTGTGGTTTGGTCACCCGCAAAGACGTCCTACAAATGATAGAAAACTTACTCATAGAAACTGTTCAACTTAACATGGCATGCATTAATTAGAGGGATTTGAATGGTTTGGAAAGCTCACCATCAATTGCACTTAATCGAGCACAATGGAAAAGTTTGATCCATGATTTTTGGGATTATGTTGTTGTTGTTGTATTAGATGTTGTACAATTCCCTCGTAGATTTATTCATGTGAGATATGATAATGGAAAAGTTCTGTTAACTTTTAGAATATGAGACTGAGATTTGCCAGGAAATCGTTTTGATCCTATTAGAATCTACTAAGCTTTATAAGTTTGGCAATTTTTTTTTTTTTTTTTTTTTTTTTTAATACGTGGCATTATATTGCGGGGTTAGTGCATTCTTATGATAAGCTGAAACCCTTGAATTTATTATTGTTTTCTCCCTTACCTTAATTGAGAGCAATGCTAACGCAATTTATATTCTCAATAATTTCCAGTCTTTTGGAGTGGACTTCCCTCCTCGTGCAGAAAACAGCGTACCCTTATTTACTCCTCCCCAAACCCAGCCCATTCTTCATTCTGCTCCAACATATGAGGACGTAGCTGTTGAGGCCTCTCTTCAAGCTGATGCCTCTGGACTGAGGTATGTTTGGGCTGATTTTTAGTAGCAATTGGTGGTTGTATTTCTTCTTTGCTAGCTCTACTGTACTTGTTTTCTTAGTTATGCTACTGGATCAATGAATGTTTCGTGCTGATAAGGTTTGTAGCTGGTGGTTGTATTTCTCGTTTCGTGCCATACTGTACTTCATTTAGTTCGGTTTTTTTTTTTTTTTTTGTCAAACACTTCATACTTAGTTGTGTTACTGAATTCATAACTGGTTCTTGTACCTATTGACTGGGGCTCATTGGAAAATGTGTCTGCTTCTGTCCTATCCCTTTTCAGTTTCTAAACCTGTACAATTTCCTGTTTCTTTTACATCCGAGGATACTAATCATTTAAGATTTTAGTTTCATGTTATTTTGATTTTTTTAATTTGTTTTTCTTATGCTATTTTTTCACATTTATATTATTAAAATAAAATAGTGGGAGTATCACTTTTGATGCTCATTTGAGATTTGGAGTTTCCCTTAAAGAGGAATGCCAAAAGTGCGTTTCTTTTGCTGCTTGTAGAACTATTTGAAGAACAAATGATTTTCTTGGTGATTTAGATGAGCATCAGTTACTCAGCAACATTCATTAATACTCATTCCCCATTTTTTCAGCCGTTCCAGACGAGATGATTCTTGTTGTACAATGGTAAAAATCTTGATTTACTTATTTTCCCTTTAATTGCCAAGGGACTGTTTGAACAAAGCTTATTTTGAGACCTAATGCAAGCAAGGATATTCTTGTGGAGTATAGTCAGTAAACGATTATCAACAGATATCTGAAAGGATTGTCTCTTGGAACAAAGTTAGCAGAAAGTCTTCTCTTGGACCATAGGTGCTCCTTAGTCACGATCCTGTGATTAATGCCAAAGTGTTTAGGAGCAAAATTTCAATAGGTGGGCTGCAATGGGCCCAAATCTAGGGTGATGAAAATAATGAGATGGAGAGGATGACAAGCGTATATTTGGCTATGATCTCATTGTAACTCTTGGACTTTAGGTTTGGGTTTTTCTCTTAATATACGGAAATATACATGAAGATCACGGTGAATTCATTTATCTCCCTAATGAGAGAGCGCCCCGTAGTTACTACAAAAGGCCTAAAAGTAGCATCGGTGTGCAAAAACCTGAGTGGGACATGCAGGTCGCCGTGATTGGATTTTGCCTTTTCAATGCGAGAGAGAGAGAGTGGGAGGGAGGGAGGGAGGGAGGGATGGAGGTTTTGGTGTCATTACTATGCTTCATTGTCCATCTCACTTGACATGGAAGGTCTTTGAATAATGTAGTGGTTGATAGATTAGACTACAATTACTGAGAAGAGGCATTTGAGGGACAACTAAAGCTTTCAAAGTGGCATGGAAAGCAGTTGTATTAGCAGTGATTTGGCATTTGTTTTTGTTTGGAGCAGTGATTTGGCCTTTATGGCTTGACAGAAATAACAATTTTTTCTAGGAAATGAATGAACATGGAGGAGATGTGGGGCTTGATAAAGTCCCACATCTCCTTCATGTTCATTCATTCCCTAGAAAAAATTGTTAGCTAATAGGACTTGGAGTTTCGCTTTAACCATTGATTGGAGTAGGAATTGGAGAATTCTTTTGGAAATCAAGCTTTTGAGTTAAGGGGCTGGTGGGGTTATTATTTTCCACCCTTCTGTTTTCGTGCTTTTTCTGCATTTGTACTTTGCCTTCTTATGCTTTGATTTTTCATTTGTACTTTGCCTACTTTGGCTGCAAGAGCTTATGGTTTTTCATATATAATTGGTTTGTACAGTCTATCGCATTAAAGTGGTTATTAGTAGCTTTAAATTCCATGGAATATTATAAGTTGAACAAAAAACTTAGGCAAAACATAATTCTTCTGCAATGTCATGATAAGTAGAAGTGTAGAATCCGAGAATGTATTTTTACTGACTTTAGAGGGACATGCACCCATATGTAGGAAATTTAATATGCAACAACTAACCATTAACGACTTACTTCACTTCAAGTTCCGAATTCCATCAATCTGACGGAAAAGAAATGAAATGCCTTCCTTGTCTCATATTTGTCCTCTTCCGTGGTCTTTAATATCCCATCACCAGTTTTGATGTATTTTGTTCTTTGCTGTTGTGTAGAACCTTAATCGCATTAAGAGTCGAATGGTTAGTTGGAACTATAATGAAGGAGGAAATTTGGCTTACTTTATTCTCCCTTTCGGGCAATATATGGTCATTTGATAATTTTGATTACTATGTCTCTTTGCATTTAAATTATAACTGCCTGATCGCAAACATGGAATGTTTCATGTTGCAGCTCGCTGGAGATTCAAAATGCTCGGGGGTTAGCAGATGTGTTAATGGAAATGCTTAGTGCTTTGGATCCCCACCGTCCTGAGGTAAGCCCTCCATAGATTGATTTTCTTTTCTATAGATTCCAACTTCAAGCAACCTCTGGAGTAGCATTTATGCATCTCTGTTTGTTTGCTGTCTCAAATATTATTGATTTTTAATCTTCTGGAGGGAACGGGGTTTCTACACCTCTCTGATACTGCAAAACTCTTTATTGTGGATTGTCTGTGTTCATATTTGGATTTGTAATGATCATATTATCTTTTCAATGAGAAACGTCCTGTTTGAAGCAATAATATGAGATAAAAACAACGAATAATGAAAGGAAGCAATAAGGTAAAAAAAGAGTAAGAATAAATAGTGATAGGGAAGCTCATTAGTGAAAAAAGTTGATAATTGATGGAGAGGGTTTTACCGGTTGATTCTCTTGTTTGAGACAGGCATCAACTAATTTTGCCTTTTGTTGGGTGCTGCTGAATTTTGCGATTGTTTCTGGAATTAACTTGGCAAAATGAACTATGCATCAAAGTTGTAAACATATGGCATGCATTACCGTTGAACTTTTTTTTTTTTTTTTTCTTTTTATTATTTTTTCAAACAAATTGGTGGTGTAAACTGTAAACCTGTGACCTCGAGTTCCCATTTCATCGTCATGCAATTATGCTATCCATTCTGATCCATTCGCTGCAGGATTTTCTTCTCTCTTTGTATGTTAGTCATAGTTAATTGGTACATGGCAAAGACTAGTTTTAGCTTGGATTCCCTTCTCACCGCAATTTTATGGACAGGGAGTAAAGGATGAGGTCATAGTTGATCTTGTTGATCAATGCCAATCTTACCAAAGGCGGGTCATGCTTCTTGTGAATGAGACAGCGTATGCATGCCCTTAAACTCTTTTGTGTGTCTCTTTCTCTCTCATCACTTTTAGCTGTGAACTTGACAAGTGCTGGTTTCTCTACAGAGATGAGGAACTCTTATCTGAGGGGTTGGCATTGAATGATGAATTACAGCGCGTGCTTTCTAAACATGAAAGCATAGTAAAAGGACCTAATGGTGTCGGAGTTGAAGCTATCGAAACTCCTGTTGTGCCTCTTGTGAATGTTAACCATGAAGACGATGAGTCAGAAGACGATTTTGCCCAGTTGGCGCACAGGTGAGAAAACTTTGAGCATCTTCTCAATGAAATGATTATCTTTGTGTTTGACACATAAATTAAGAACCCAGTTAATTGACGTGCTATGTCATTCATATTGCTTGCTTTGCACATTCAGAGACCCTCAAATTTTCAACTTTTTTCTTTCCTTTTTGTCAGTTTTGTGAGTAAAAAATGTGAGTAACCTTTTTGAGCAACTTTTTTCTTTTCCTTTTTGTTTTCTTGTTGGTGAAGTTTGTTGCCCATAGCACAGCAAAAAGAATATGCTGATTTCATGTTGTTCTCTAAAATTACTTTTTTTTTTTTTTTTTTTTTTTTTTTTTTTTTTTTTTTTTAAGTTTAGGAATTACAACGGTAGGTAAGTCTGTAATTACACTTAATTAGTGAACATTCCTTGCGGCGTGATTCCTAGGCCAAAAAATCTGGCAACCGGTCTAGATGGTTGACTATCCCTCCATCTGGACAGTACCGAAGGCACATGGTTGCGCTCTTTGAAAATCTCATACAAGGGTCAAATTTTGTTTTCTAGGATGTCCTTGTATAAAGTATCTTCTCTAAACTTCTTTTCCTTGTTCAAAGTTTGAAATAGAATAAATTGCATGGTTTCTTTGTTATTTATTTTGTATATATAATAGGAAGTTGTTTTTTCTTTTCTTCTATGTTTCGTTAATATTGAGAACATGTAACTAATAATATATACGGAGCTTTGTTGTGTCACTTGATTGCTTGATGAGGGAGCTATATATGTAAATATTTTGTTTTTCAGCAAATTACCTAGATCAGGCCAATTCCTTAGTCATCAGCTTGGTGCTTTAGATCTATGCCAAAATGTTCATTATCCTAGTTGTCAAAATTTGGCACTAGAGTTTGGTAGCATTTGATGAATTGTATTTGTAACCTCTATTTTCTTTGTAGTAATATATAGGTAAACAAAAAATAGGTTATGCCACTTGTTGATCTCTTCGATATTTTGTCAAACAAGAGTTTAACCAAAAAATTAGTTGTTGTTTTTTTTTTTTTTTTTTTTTTTTTTTTTCATTTAATTTGGCCCCCTATTCTTCTCATTGTTTGGGTTGATCATTTTGTTCAGGTCTTCAAGAGACAATGCACAAATCCAGAGTTCAAAACCTTACAATGCTAGAAATGAAAGGTCAAATATTGGCTCCCTTCTGCCTCCACCGCCACCTCCTTCGAGGAAGACTAATGGTTCAGATGCTGGCGTGATTGATTATCTAAGTGGAGATGCTTACAATTCTGATAGGCTGTCTGAAGTGCCACAAGTAACCCCTCCGACAGTTCCACCTCACTCCAACAGCACTTTTGTCAGTCCACCAGGAACACCGCCTTCTCTAACCTCTACGTCTTCCTTACAAGGAAGGGATTCAAACTCCTCCCCTATCTTCACTGGGCTGCCTAAATTTGACGAACCACTGCAATCGGCAAAATCACCCGAGCAGCTCCCTCCCGCTCCTTGGGAAGTTCAATCGTCCACTTCGCTACCACCTCCACCGTCCAAGCACAATCAGAGACAGCAATTCTTTGAGCAGCAAGGTTTTTCAAGTGGTTCCTCACATTCATCGAGTGGGTCAGGTTTCTCCTATGATGACATTGCGAGTGGAACCCAGAATCTTACTCTTGATCAAAGGAAGACTGAGGCCCAAAATTCTAGTACTCCAACTAAACAGACCAAATCTGAGGATGCTCTATTCAAAGATCTAGTTGATTTTGCAAAGGCCAAGTCCTCGTCACCATCCAAACCAGGCAGTTATAGAACTCGCTGACCGGACGCTTGAAGAAGAGAAAATTGTGTGGATAATTTGTGGTTTTCTATTTCGGGCTTGCATATATAGTTTCATTTAATAGCTTCACTTGGCCATTAGAAATCATAAGAGACTCCTTTGTTTTGTGCAATAAAGGTGGGTTTGGGAACCCTTGCTTTTGTTTGTCTATGTTGTTGTTATCATCTGATACTTTTTTTGTTTCTTGGATTTAGTATATATAATAGAGTTCTACATGTGCATGATTAATGGAACTGAAATTTGCTGGGGCATGTTATGTGGGCTCTCTCTCTTAGAAGAAGTTTTGCTTTATGTGTTATGCTGAAGATTGGTAATTCTGTACACCATATGAATGATTTGAGTTCTTTATTTGGTTGAAGAAAATTATTGTTATAAACATGCAGGTCGTTACTTTTATTAGAGCCTTCTGTTTTATAACACTAAGCTATGTAGCAATGTTTTCTTTTAAGCGCCGCTATGGGCACCCCACCTATTATTAAAGGCACTCAAAAGTTACGGTTATTCTCTCCTTTAAACTTTACCTAGATGCAAATGACAAAATTGCCCTTTCATATAAATCCTTCACACTCTCACAACACACTTTTGAACAAATTATGAGGCACCCCACCTTTCTCTCTCATCTCTAACCGAAACCCCCGTGTTTTGTTGGCGGGCGTGTATCGATTTTTCCGCTTTTACATCATTCGATAGCAAAGTAATACTCGATTATAACCGTATTAAGGTTCGAATCAACTGTTTTGGTGTGACAAATAGTGACATTGATGATTTGATTTTTCACTGTAGGGTTTATTATATTTGGCCATTCCGAAGTTGTTTTAAGAGTGAAATGGATGAATATATCACAATAGTGCAAGATGAGGTACAAGAAGAGGTATTTGTTGCTGTTTTTTACGTTTTTTTTTTTTTTCGTTTTTTACAGGTGTTTGTACGGTCACGATTGTTTTGGCCACGCAGGACCGAAACTTGGAAACAAGTCTCGGTATATAGTGGCCGAAAGTAATCATGACGTCTCGGCCATAGGGTATCCGAGACATATTGAAGAGTCTCGGTCATATGATATCGAGACTCTTCAAGCAATGTCAGTTGTCCTGGACCGACATTGCTTATTAAGTCTCGGATCTGTACTACCGAGAATGTATATTTTTGTGTTTTTTGGTGAATCAACTATGTCTTGGTGATGAGTCCTTATGGTTCAATGTTTATGTCGCAGGAAATGTCGGTTTCCACGTTATTTCCAGACTACAAGGATGCTTTCGCTCCTTGTAGGCCATTTCCATAAGAGAAGCGGCTATTTCATGGCAAATGATTGGTCGTGTGAACAAGTTTGTGTTAGTTACGAAACACTCTGCTGCCGGAGGGATTAAACGCAGGGGAAGGGTCAAACTTGCATGTGAGAGATCCGGTACATTTAGTGGAATGTCACAAAGACTAGGGAAAGTCAAAGCCGCAAAACTTGCTTTGAAACCAATAACGAAAGATGAGGAAAATACAAGGAATCAAACTGGTACCAAAAAATGTTGGTGCCATTTCCTTATTAACATAAATGAAAACATGGATTCTTTATGGTACGTCAATGTCGTATGTGGGAGGCACAATCACGACCCCGCCAACAACTTGGACAACCACTCATTTGCGGGAAAATTGGATACGGATGAGCAGGTGGTTGTGGTGTAGATGACTAAGGGGAATGTGAAGCCACGAGATATCCTCAACACGTTGAAGCAAATGGATGTAAATAATGTTTTGACTATGCGGACAATATATAATGCATGACAAAAATATCGAATTGAGGATGCAGGTGGGAGGACTAAAATGCAACAACTATTGCACATATTGAAGAAGAATAAATGGAAGTCGTGGCATAGGAAACATCCCGAGATGAATGTCGTGACTGACTTATTTTGGTCACATCCTGATTCATTCAAGTTGGTACGGTGTTTCCCATCCGTTCTTCTAATGGATTGCACATACAAAACTAATATGTATCGGATGGCGTTATTGGAGATAGTTGGAATCACTTCGACGAATTTAACATTCTCAGTTGGGTTTGCTTTCATATCATCGGAGACTAATGCCAATTATGTTTGGGCACTTGAGAACTTGAGATCCATATTGGACGGGTGGCCTAAACCTAACGTGATTGTTACAGATTGAGAGTTAGGCATGATTAGTGCTATTGAAGAAGTATTTCCAACATCGTCTCACCTTCTTTGCTCTTGACACATCAACAAAGTAGTATTGGCTAAGACTAAGAAGATGTTTGGGGATAACGAAGGCTTCACACATTTCATGGATAAGTGGACGGGTGTGTTGTATGCTAAGTCGGAGGCATCATTTGAACTTAGGATGAATGACTTACGGTGTGAGTTTGGAACTGTGAAGAGTCTTATTGATTACTTGGATAACATATGTGTGAAGTACTACAAGGAAAAATTTGTACCGGCATTGACAGATCGAATTATACATTTTGGGGAAACAACCACGCAGAGGGTTGAGTTTGCGTATTTCACTTTGAAGCTACATCTTGGCAACAGTCAAGCAAATTTTGAGACTTTGTTCTTAAGATCTAACATAACAACATCAATACATAATTGGAGCTCAGTTTGAATGTGGTGCAACATAAATATGTTAATGGCTTGTATCGCCGGTTGCGTGGATACATCTTTCAAAGAGTGGTTAAGTTGATTAGAGATGAATCAGTACGTGGAGAGGATGTTGGACATGACTCTACTCGTTGTGGTTGTGACATACGTACCACGCATAGTCTCCCTTGTGCACACGAGATAAACTTCCATAAAATGGCCGGTTCACCCATCCCACTTGAGGACATTCATATATATTGGCGAAAATTGAGTATGGTTCTAGAGAATGTTGTAGATCGGGTCCGATACAATGTGAACGATGAGATTCAAAGAGTGTTGAAAAAGTGTCATGCATCCACTGACGAGGACGATCACATCAGGATTATTCAACAGCTCGGAGAGATTAGTCGGCCTTCATCCACACTGGGGGTTGTCCTACCTGCGAAAATAAAGACAAAAGGGAAGGACACTAGGGTCTACAGTTAGAAGTTCGATGAACAAAGGAAAGAAGAAATGATCGAAGAGGAAACTCGATGAAGAAGATACTTCGACGACAAGATTGCCAAGCGGGTTTGAGTATGTACTATCGAAAGAAGAGACATCTAGTTTGAGGAAGAAGCAAAAAAAGTGGGGCATAAAATACGTCGGACACGTCTGGTGATCCAAGGTATATCTAAGGCTGGTTATTCCCATTGCATACAACCGGATTGGTTGTCATACGTTGAGAGCTCTATTGATGTGACAGGCGATGGTAATTGTGGATATCGGTGCGTTGCCTCCGGGCTCGAACTCGTCGATGAGAGTATGAAACTCTTTGGCAGGAAGTGTTTGGAATGAGTTACGAGAAGGTGAAGACTGACGTGCATTGTTCGGATGATCGGGTAGGGGCTTTTTTTGACGAATGGTTAACACTTCTAGACATGGGGCTATTAATATCAACGACCTTTAATGTCATTCTAGTAAACCACTCACGTGATAGTTGCTCGATGTTTCTTTCTCTACGTAATATCCCACCACCATCTTTTGATAGTCGGCTTATCATTAACATGATTAATGATGGGAACATCCATTATGTTAGGGTACGTTTGTACATTAATTTTTACATGTGTTTTATCAATTTTGAATTATATGATAATGACTTCTTGTTTTACTTTGTATTTGACAGGTGAAGTTGAATGTGAATGCAAGCTTCCATCATTATATCCATCGTGGGAAACGTATGCCGAGGAACGCGCTAAAGGCTGGCGTGATGAATTCATAATTCGAGAAATTGTGCCGGTTGTAACTTCTCAACTAGGCCTTCCGTAGTAGACTTATCTTTGCCTTAAGGACATTGAATGTAAAAATAGTCTTTTAGTGTAGTTTACATTATGGTTGTATGTCATTACTTACTATATTGCAACACTATTGTCCACAAACATGTGTTATTTGTTGATCATTTACGAGCGTTGGTGAACGAATAATTTTTGTTCTTATTTGGTGCTATTTTTCTTCTTCAAATTGTACCAAAAATGAATATCAGTTCTTCAGGTCCGAGATCGTACCAACAATGTCGCCATGCAACAACCAAGACACTTGACATGATTTTGGTAACTACACACCGAGAGTTATACAAAATTTGTAAGATTAGGTTTCCTCACGGTAGGAAGTTACTGAGACGAAAAATAAAACTATATTTGACATTAAATCTTGGTAGAAGCTACCGAGACTCTGGCTATAATTCCAGATTGTGATGACCGGGATGTTTTGCGTAGTTTCGTTCACAACCAACCGAGACACGATTGTATTATTATGGAATAAGCAACTCAGTTGATAGTTACCGAGACTCTACTTAAAACTTCGGAGTTCCACGACCGAGGCTTTTTGTTACGTGTCTAACCGAAACAACAAGAAACTATCCATTAAACATAAAACTCGGTATACTGTTATGGAGAGTAAATAAACAATTTTGGTCGCTGATAATCGAGACCATCTCAATGTTCTCGGAACTATACGAGCGAAAGTATCTCCTGGTTGGTTTAAAATGCTGTTAAATGTATTTTTCGGTCACACATATCAGTAATTTTGTGAAAAGTTACGGACATGAGGGACTGAGATTGTGTGAGGTTACTCAGACTTGAAGGACCGAAAGTGTGTTCTGATCACTAATTTCACATCATTTTAACCCCTAATTCATTTAATAACATTCACAACAGATTAGCATTGATGAATAAGATAAACATTAACAACAACATGTTTTACAACACAAGTTCAAACAACAACATCATATCAACACAAGTTCAAAGTATAACAATACAACAACATCAAATTGCCAAGCTTCTTCACAATCACTCATTGCTTTGGCTTCTTCAAATTCTTCCTAGTTTATTCATTGCCAAGCATTTTCTTTGGGAGGCGAGCATCAACCGGTGGCGGTGGAGTATCAACCAGGTGGACTTTGATTGCGTGGAAGTGCTGTCGTGCTGGGAGTGCTTAGGGGCTTCTTGGGTAGGGGCTGTTGTCTCGGTGGCGGCGGCGGTAGTGGTAATGGTGGTGGTAGGATCAAGACTCATCTCTGACAAGAAATTGATGATATCACTCACCATTTTCTTCGCGGACTCCAAAGTACATAACTTCGTCGACGAGTCAATCATCGTAACGCGGCGTCCAACGCACGCCTAGTCCGCTATTGAAGATAAAACAAATGAGTTAATGAAAACAATTAGAACACAATTCATGTTGCACACATCAATAGACAACCTAAAATAGTTAACATACCTCCAATAGTTCATTGTCAATGATAGTACTGGCAACAAAGTCTTCATCTTCATGGCTCGGGTTCTCGATCACCGGGTGTGACACCTTAAGGAACCAATGAAGTTAGTCCGGTGTAGCCATGGGCTCAAACTTTGCCTTCTCACCGTGAACTTCGGAGGCCAACAAGTGCTTACGCCAACGCTTCCAATTGTCTTGTTTGAACCCATACTTGATAGAGTATTTGAGTGCAGATGGGCCTCGGACTGCTTCCAATGGGTGGCGGAGGGTCAGGTATAGATTGCACGTAGCCAAGCTGTCTCAGAATCCTCTTCGAATGGTAGGGCTCCACCACGTCCATGTACTTCAATATGCCACTGCAGAAGGCCATCGGGTGCACAACTCCATTATCCCTGGTATCAACATAAGGTTCCTAAGTGACCTAATCAAACATAAACAACCGTAATTAGTAAACATAAGCTAACTTTAACTGTTACTGTTGAACATTTTCAAAATAAATGTTTAATCCCACATTGGTTAGGAACTTCAAGTTTAAAGAGTATATATGTACTCTTGCACCATAGTGTGTGTAAAATAAAATACAAGTGCTATGCAAGGTGAGCCACACGCCACACAGCGCGCGCGCATAGGCGCATATGGCGCATTTTAGGCGCTTTTATAGGCGCACTTAGCACTTGGCACGAGGCACGTGCGCGTGTGTCTATATGTGTGCAAGCTAACCATGGGTAAAACTTTTTACCATTAATTTTTACCATTTTCGAGATTAAATGGGTAGTTAGTAGAGTGGTTTGAGTGGGTGCAATGAAACCGCTTCCATTAAGGAATTATCGCTCCACTACTCCATTGCATCAATGCTTGGTCGCTCCATTACTCCATTGCATCAATGCTTGATCGTTCCACTTCTCCAACCGGTCATGACCAAAGGCTCTATAAGAGGAGAGGTTTGAGAAGGAAGAAATCATCTCGAAATTCACCAAAGAATTGCTCTTGTTTTCATCTTTCACTACCGCAAGTGAAAGTGGGTTTTACTTCATCGTATCCTTTAGATATTTGCCGACTCTTGCAAAGATAGAGAGCAAAATTTCCTTTAGGAAAGTGGCAAGAGTTACACGCTTTGAAGTCATTGCAAGTCCCTCTGTTCTAACAATCTAAAGGAAATTTTTTGTCGTTGCGTTGCAATGGCTTCAATCAAAGAATCGTTTGGCTAACATCGTGAAGCGGATCGCTTTGATGGAGGCGATTTTCTCGAGGTGGCGTGAGAGTGCATTTCCCGCCGGTGGCGCTTCATCCGGTGTATGTTCTGATACACCGAAACCTATGGAGTCCGATGATGAAACCGTCGAGCGATCGTAAGAGGCGAAATGGGAGACGATGACCACACCCGCAGAGGTCATATTCTCGAACGCCATGAAGGACTCACTGTTCGACCTCTACCATGACGTCCCTCTCGCCAAGGAGCCGCGGGAGAAATTGGAGGCAAGGTACCATAAGGAGGATGCGACAAGTAAGAAATTCCTTATATCAAAGTTTATTAATTTTAAAATGGTTGATGAAAGGTCCGTCATGGAACAATTTCGTGAAGTTGAGAGGATTAGAAATAATTTCTCTCAACACAATCTTGTCATGGATGAAACAATTGTCGTGTCTTCTATTATTGATAAACCGCCCCCATCCCGGAAGGAGTTCAAACGAACTCTTAAGCATAAAAAAGAGGACATATCTCTTGATGAACTTGCTAACCATCTTCGTGTAGAAGAGGATCGTCGCATGCAGAAAATGAAAAAGAGCAGTAATGCTCAGAGATTTCAAAGGTGCATGTGATGGAAGCAAATAAGTTCAAAAAGCCCTTCCCGAACAGCCTAACAAGCCCGGTGGCTTCAAAAGCTCGCTGTTCGGGAAAACCGAACAACCAAAATCGAATCAAAAGAAGCAGAAAGTCACTTGTTGGTTCTCATGGAAAGATGGCCACCTCAAGTCCGAATGTTATCATCGGAAGAGGAAGCAAGGAAAAAATCATGCTTCCTCTAGCGCTGCCAAAGGTGCAGGTAACGACAATGATGATCTCATTGCTATGATATCTGAAATCAACGTCGTTGAAAATGATATGGCTTGGTGGGTAGATTCTGGTGCTACTCGACATGTCTGCAAGAACAAGAGGTTCTTCAAAACCATGGAGGCAAGAGATGAAAATACTGTCTTGTACATACGGGAAATGATGCTACCGTCCCGTTAAAGGCATAGGTAGTGTTGATCTCAAGTTTACTTCGCAAAGTTGTAACACTCACTAACGTGTATTATGCACCGTGTGAGAGGAAGAATCTTGTGTCGGTGGTCTCGTTGAATAAGTTTGATTTAGGCTTGTCTTTGAGGCCGACAAGTTTGTACTCTCCAAGTGAGGGGTATTTGTAGGGAAGGGGTATGCTTATGAGGGCATGTTTAAGCTCAATGTAATCGCTTTATCTAATAAGAATGTTGTTTCTCACGTATTCTTGTGAGTCTCCTTCATTTTTATGGCATCATAGATTAGACATGTTCATTTCGTAAAATTATATGATATGGTCAATCTGGAATTATCGCCTTATTTTGATAAATATGAAGGAAATTGCAATACATGCATGAAAACAAAAATAACTAGAAATCCATTTCCTAATGTTGAAAGAAATTCAAAGTTGCTAGACTTGATACATTCTGATGTATGTGACATACATAGTACACCCTCAATAGGAGGCAATAAATATTTTATAACATTTATTGATGATTATAGCAAGTTTTGTTATGTTTATTTGTTGCATTCCAAAGATGAGGCAATGGTTAAGTTTCTGCCTATAAGGCGTAAACCGAATTGCAATGCGAGACCTTTATAAAATGTTTAAGGTCTGATAGGGGAGGAGAGTACTATGATCCAAAGTACTTTGAATCCACTGGAATAGTCCATGAGACTACTGCCCCTTACACACCACAACAAAATGGTGTGGCTGAGCGTAAAAATCGTGTTTTAACCGAAATGGTTAATGCTATGCTATCAAACTCGGTTCGAGTAGTAAGGGTTTTTTGGGGGAGAGGCATTGCCGATCGCATGCCATATTTTGAACAGAATTCCACAAAAGAGGAATAAAGTCACCCCATATGAGCTTTGGAATAAGCGAAAACCAAATCTTAATTATTTAAGAGTTTGGGGTCAGAGAGCAATAGTAAAAGTACCCGAACCCAAAAAGAGAAAATTGGGTGAAAGGGGAGTGGAGTGCATATTTATCGATATGCACAACACAAGAAGGGCATATAGGTTCATGGTAATTGAGCCTAATAATTCGATTTCAAGAAACACCGTAATTGAATCAAGGGATGCAATCTTTGACGAGACAAGATTTAAATCACACCAAAAGTATTCCCGAAGAAAACCAAAAAGTGGAAGGAAGTCATAGAAATTGAAAATGACAAAGAATTAGTAGAAGTTCCCGAACTTCAAGGAGCAAACGAGCTCGAAAATTAAGTCATTTGGTTCTCGATTTCTATACATTCCTAGTTGAAGGAAGTAGAGAAACAAGAATTAGACAAATTCCGTATTGTTTTAATACTTTAAGTTCGATCCTCAAACAAGAGAGGAGGCAATGAAAGAAAGAGATGCAAATTTTCTGAAAGAGGCATTAAATGATGAGATGGATTCAATAACGGGAAATAACACTGGGAGCTAGTTGATCTACCTCCCGGGTGTAAACCCATTAAATGCAAATTTCTCTTCAAAAGGAAAAGAAGAGTTGATGGATCCATTGAAAAACACAAAGTGAGATCGGTTGCTAAGGGTTTCACCCAAAAGCATGGAATAGACTATTTCGATACCTATTCACCAAGAGCTAGAATTGCTACTATCGATTGCTTATTGCAATTGCAAATATAAACAAGCTGGTCATCCACCAAATGGACGTTAAAACAAATGCTCCTAAATGGAGAATTGATGAGGAAATATACATGGAACAACCTCAAGGGGTTTATTATGCCCTATTATGAGAATAAAGTGTGCAGATTATGAAATCATTGTATGGTTTAAAGCAAGCACCAAAACAAAGGCACCAAAAATTTGACCAGTTTGTACTTGCTTTTGATTCAAAATAAATGAATCTCGATAAATGCGCATATAGCAAGTTTGATGAAAAGGCAATGGTGTCATTATCTGCTTTACGTAGATGACATGTCGATTTTTGGCACCGACTTGAACAAGTTCAACTGACCAAAAGGTTTCTTTCAAGCCGCTTTGAAATGAAAGATATGGGGCAAGTCGATGTCATACTCTAATTCAGATTGTAAGAGATGAGGGAGTATTACTCTAACTCAATCTCATTATATTGAGAAAATTCTCAATAGATTCAATCACTTGAATCAGGCCCCTCTGCTTTCTACCCCACTAGATTCAAGTATTGAGCTAGTGAAAAATACAGCAATCCAGCTTTCACAACCGAGTATTCTAGATTAATTGATGCTTAATGTATGCAATGACATGCACTAGGCCTGATATTGCCTCGGCAAGAGGCAAGTTGAGTAGATTTACAATTAATCCAAGCGAGTTGCATTGGTTTGCAATTCAAGAGTTTTGAAATATCTCAAGAAAACAATTAACTATGGTTTATGCTATAAAGGATATCCTTCTGCCTTAGAAGGATTTTCGATGCAAGTTGATCGTGAAAGATCAAAATCATGCATCCACAAGTGGGTGGATTTTCACACTTGCCGGAGGTGCAATCTCGGGCTTCAAAGAAGCAAACTTTAATGGTCGGTTCTACCATGGAATCGTAGTTTATTGCAGATTGGCCTCTACCTTCAAAAGAAGTTCGAATGGCTACGTGAATTATTACACGAGATACCATCGTGGCCTAAACCTAGCTCCAATCTCTATCCATCAGTGATAGTCGTGCCACATCGGCAAGGGCTTATAGCCAAATGTACAACTGCAAGTCCGACATATTGACCGAGACATAGTTGTGTCGAGAATTGATAACAAGAGGAGTTATCACGATTGACTATGTGAAATCTAGTCAAAACTTGCGATCCCCTTACTAAAGGATTGCCAAGAGACTTGGTGAATAAAACATCAAGAGGGACGGGTCTCAAGCCCATAAATTACAGTCACCAATAAGTGGAAACTCAACTCGACGCCTAACATTACGTTAAGTCTTGAGTTCAATGCAAATAATTTCATTATAAGAGTGATCATGAGCACTAAATTTTTATAACCATCCCAAGGTTGTTAGTGCTCTGTGACTGTGATGTAAAGAGAGGAGGTTGAGATGATCTCTTAATAGTCTTCTAAAAGTACTTAAATTGCGGGGTACTAGAATGGAGACTACCTATGTGGATGTGAAGTGCGCCGCTTCAAGGAGTTCAAGGGCTTGGCTCCAAAGACATTCACGAGAAGATACGGACACAAGGCCAATGTTGAATGTGTCAGATATTTATGGCTTTTTGGTGTAAGTTATATGCGTGATATGTTTATGCTACATATCGAATAGAATCATTGGTTCAAAGTTTATCTACCATGTAATTCGATATGATGTAATGAACTTTTCACAAGTTAGTGGTTCAAATCGCAAGATACCATTAGTTATGCATATAATGTTTGAGATTTCATGGATTGAATAATCTGATTATTTTGAAAATGGCGGGGGATTGTTGAACATTTTCAAAATAAATGTTTAATCCCACATTGGTTAGAACTTCAAGTTTAAAGAGTATATATGTACTCTTGCACCATAAAGTGTGTGTAAAATAAAATACAAGTGCTATGCAAGGTGAGCCACACGCGCGCACATGCATAGCGCGCATATGGCGCATTTTAGGCGCTTTTATAGGCGCACTTAGCACTTGGCACGAGGCACGTGCGCGCACGTGTGTGTGTACTATATGTGTGCAAGCTAACCATGGGTAAAACTTTTTACCATTAATTTTTACCATTTTCGAGATTAAATGGGTAGTTAGTAGAGTGGTTTGAGCGGGTGCAAGCTTGAAACCGCTTCTCCATTAAGGAATTACCGCTCCACTACTCCATCGCATCAATGCTTGGCGCTCCATTACTCCATTGCATCAATGCTTGACTGCTCCACTTCTCCAACTGGTCATGACCAAGGTGCTCTATAAGAGGAGAGGTTTGAGAAGGAAGAAATCATCTCGAAATTCACCAAAGAATTGCTCTTGTTTTCATCTTTCACTACCGCAAGTGAAAGTGGGTTTTACTTCATCGTATCCTTTAGATATTTGCCGACTCTTGCAAAGATAGAGAGCAAAATTTCCTTTAGGAAAGTGGCGTGTTACACGCTTTGAAGTCATTGCAAGTCCCCCGGTTTAAAGTGCTCGTACACCCATCCATGACAATACATACAAAGTTAGTTGTTGGAAAAACTCAAAACCTAATTAAAATTTCCTAAAATAACAATGTACATAATGTGAGGTAGCCGACAATCTGAGAAACTTGTACTCTGGTGGCAGACCCTGAGTGATGGTACAAATATGCCAACGCAGCTGCACCCCATGCATACTTGCTCACATCATCCAAATCATCAAGAAGCTTCAACAAGACAATAGAAACCCGAGATCCACTCTTGTCCGCAAAAAGAGTGCAAGGGAGCAGGTACAACAAGTACGCTCGAGTAGTGCATTATACGGGCGAATAAGTAGTATCATTCGAAGCAGCTTTGGGGCACCACCGAGTCTTCAGCCAACACTTCCGCACTGTGAGCCCCTTGCTGATGTTCACTTCCTCCTCAACATCTTCAATGCTAACCCTAAGTAGTTTAGACACCAGCTTTATCGCATCCGCGCGAGACTCCTCGACGTACCTCACAAAGTTCTCAACTACAACCATTTTGCCCGTCATAGGAATCTTCAGAAGAATGCTTACATCCTCTAAGGAGATCAACATCTCACCAAATGGTAAGTGAAATGTGTTCGTCTTCGGCTGCCACCGCTCCACAAAAGTAGATATGACCTCCTTGTTTGCCTTATGGTATGAGCAGTCTATCAGCGTGAGTCTACCCGAACCACTGGATAATCCTCTGAAGGCCCTCGGTGTCAGTGTGACACGACTGCAAATCCCATTCTTGGATATGAGCACTGTGATTGACACACTTGATTAACTGGCGATCCTACAAAAACAAAAAAACATTTCATCAGTTACATGAAAACCATAAGTTTTTAAGTATTCTGTTCAATGAAACTTTAAATACCTCATTGCTCTAAATCGTTAAGGCGACATGATCTTTAAAAATCTTAAGCAATGATCTATATGAAGGACCATTAGGGAAATGAGCACACTGTTGCTCTTGCTCTTGTGACTCCCCTTCATTACGGCTACCTCCACTACTATTACTCCCACCCACATTGCGATGCCCATTAGTTGCATCTGCTGGTTCTGAGGATTGACTACTACTAGTATCTGATGCATGAGCCTCATTTTCACCTCGAGCAATTACAAGATCATTTTGCTGACACGCGTCAACATTGGAACCCTCATCGTGCACTTCAACATTCCTTGTATGTTTTCCAGTAGCCTTTCCCTTTCCTTTCACGTCTACCTTCTGTTTCTCTTTTCGATAAGACGCAGTCGGGGGTTTTCGGCCTCCTCGCCAACGGTTGCCCCTCGACGGCTCAACACCAACCTTTTCCCTACTCACTGGGGTCTTGGGACGAGCCATACCTGATAAAATAATTGAATGTAAGCACTTTGAATAGAAAATAGAAGTAAACTTCAGAAAAACTAGAGAAAAATCAACAATTTCTATAGTCTCGGTCAAGCAGGTCCGAGAATACACCTACAGTTACGGTCATTAGTAACCGAGATAGTAACCTAAGTCTCGGTAATTGATAATTGAGACAATGGGTTCGGTCTTAGTTGTATATCACCGAAACTAACCTAATTGTACACTTTAAATTAATCTCGAAATGTAAGGACCGAAAAAAATCCGAGTGTCATGGTTCCTAAGACAGTACAACCTAATCACAATCTCGATTTTGGATAACTGAGACGATCATAGATCGATTACAAACTCAGTAAAACATTCGGAGAGTGCCCACCGAGGCAACAATGTAATTCTCGGTAGTATGTTACCGAGACTTTGTGCAATGATACTTAAACCCAACTCTCGCCTATGGTTAGCCGAGAAACACGGGTTTGCAAATTACAAACCCTAGAAGACGAACTACACAAAATAAACAAAAACTGAACCATAATCTATCAAAATTGAGTTCATACATACCTATAATGTGTTGAATAATCTCCTCCTGTGAGATTGGAACCCTAAGACCGAGCCTAAAACGGTGCCGAACTTTGACAACTCATAAAACCTTCAAACTAAAAGAACACCACTATTTGAACGGACCAAAAACAGAGGAGAAACAAAGAGAAATAGAGCTTGCCCTTGTCAAGGATCGAGAGAGAGTTTAAGGTTCCAAAAGAAAATCAAATTTCTCCTTCTTCATTTTATCAAATTGGTGGATTAGTGGTGGGGTGCAATTATGAGCAATTTCGGGATTTCAATCTAGTTTTTTAGGTGCCCTTGGTAAACCACTTGGTGTCCTCAACACTGGCGTGCCTTCAGCAGCCCTCTTTCTTTTTGGTTTTCTCTAGCCGGTATTTGCGGCGAATTGCTTTAATTAGTTCGCATCGACCTTCTGCGAGTGGCTTATGAAGGGAAAACGTCTTTCATGGTAATTTTCTTTTTACTCGGAACTCGAACTTGAACCTCTTGCATGTACATCCATAAGAACTTTTTTTTTTTTTTTTTGGGTAAGAAATAAGTGCTTTTGCTTTGATCATACTCATAATTGGAAAAGTGACGGGGAATGTAAAATTAAAGAAGTTAGCAAAATATCAACAAATCTATGTTGTGTTATGAATAATCCCACGTTGACAAAGTGAATAAAATTGGAATAAGTTATAAGTTTGGATTGGAATAAGGCCATTTTTGGTTCGGAACTTGGAGTGTTTTATGCTTTTGGTCTTTGAACTTTTATTGTTTCATATTTGGTCCCTAAAATTTCAAAAGAGTGGACATTTGGTCCTTTTCCTATTGGGACTGTTAAATCTGCTGATGAGCTAACATAACTGATCACATGGCCGGTTTTCTATTGAACTGCTGGTTTAGTTATGGATTGGACTGAACCAAACTAAAAAAATTCAAAACATTCTCCTCAAAATAAAAGTCGTGCCCTAATTGTTTTGGTTTTCTATTAAACTTAGGCTTGTCTCTTAGAAGGTACAAATTTAGCCAAAAAAGGAAGTGAGATGGAATATTGTATCACCTATTGGACCAAGAGTGTTAAAGTTCTTTCATATACATATGCTTTGTGTTAAGTAGTAAGAATCTCATCAAATTGGTTTTTCTACATTGTTTATTTTGTACCCTAAACCATTTTGAACTCTAAATGTGATGATGTTGCACTTAAATAATGAGTTTAAATCATATAATTAATAATTATTTTAATAATTATGAGTGATGAGGTGGCTTTTGAAATTTATAATTAAGGTGCCACCTCATCAAATTTTAAGTTAGAAATTGACTTGAAATACCAATCAAACAATAAACTGATGAGAGAATCTTATTTTTCATCAAGAAAGTAGGAGATCACCCAACTATTTGATCTTTTTATTGGCTGTGAAAACCAGTGCACGCATGATGCATTGGCGAAGCACTCCCACCACAACCGTACGATCTACCTAATGTTTTATATATATATATATATATATATGTCTGGTGCATTCATTCAAGTGGAGCGGAAAATTTTGATTTATATAGCCAACGCGCGTCAAGCAATTTGGGATTAAGGCTTTGCTGTTGTTGTATACATATTATTTACATTTCAAATTATAAGACTTTTGTGAATGGCAAGAATGTTTGTTAATGGATACACTTGTTCCATTACTAAATCCCTTCTTTACTTTAGCTTATCCAATTAGATATGAAATAGAGTATGTATTCTTGAAGGATCCAACACATTACTGCTAAAAGTTGTTTTAGCAAGAAAAATCTCATTACTAATAACATGTTTTGAGCTGAGCAAGGAAAAGATAATATTATATTGCTATAACCGTTTTGCAAGGAAAAATCTCATTGCAAATCAAAAGTTTTAGCAAGGAATAATAGACCTAATTGCTAAAAGTTGCTTTTTAGCAGGAAAATTCTTCATTACTAATCATAAGTTTTAGCAAGGGAAAGACTTTATTGCTATAAGCAACTTCTAGGAGTAAGAAACAATTTTGTCACTTTGCTGTCAACTTTATGACTGGAAACAACTTTTTATTTTTATTTTTTTTATTTTTATGTGTAATATTAGAATGATAACAACAATGTCACACTACAAAACACATTGACTCACAAGAGTCTTCTAGGTGACCTTGACCTGCGTTTTATGCATCTGGATCTGTGTATGCCCACATCCCGATCGAGGTGCACATGGATGACTCTTGTGAGTCAATGCGTTTTGAGATGTTACATGTTGTTGTCATTCTAACAAGCACTTTTTTTTTAATAAGAGGTTAAAATAACTTTAAGCAATGAAAAATTTCATTGCGAGTCACATGTTCTACCAAGGTCTAGATTTTGTTGTAAATTGAGTTGGAACTTGCTAAGAACTAGAGAAGGAAAATAGAAGACTAAGAACTACTACTACTACAAACTACTACTACAAAGGAGAAGAGAAGAAATGAGATAGTTGGAATGAGAAGTTTTCATTCAACTTGATGTGCTCTTACAATGAGGTTATCACCCTTTATATATGCCATTTGGTATGATGACAAATGTGCCTTAGCAATGTGGGACAATTAACATATACACCCCATGTCATACAACTCTTTACAAGTAATCAATGTGGGACAATTAACACATACACCCCATGTCATACAACACATTACAAGTAATATGACAATACATGGAAGAGTTGGTGTACATTGGAAATGACAATACAAGTTACATGACTTCACAATATGTTGGTGTGCATGCATGGTCATCCACACTTCACAACACTCCCCCTTGGATGACACTTGCTTAGAGATTGTGCCTCGTTAAAACTTTTACTAAGAAAAACCCTGTGGGAAAAAATATAGTAAAAGAAAAAGAGTACACTATTCTCATAAATATTAAGACGGGCATAATATTGTTAAGATTGCCTCATTAAAAACCTTGCTAGGAAAACCCAATGGGATAAAACCATAGCTAAGGGAAAAAAAGTGCAATACACTAATCAATAACTCCCCCTCATGTGAACATGGGTGAAACTTGTTCAGTTTCTTTGCTTGCAATGTCTTTAAGTTTACGCAAGCCAATACCATATGTAAGCCTTTTAAATGTCGTAGTTGGTAAGGCTTTTGTGAATAAATCAACAAGATTATCACTCGATCGGATTTGCTTGACATCAATTTCACCATTCTTCTGAAGCTCATGCGCATAAAAGAATTTTGGTGAAATATGTTTTGTTCTGTCCCCTTTTATGAATCCTTCACTTAATTGTGCAATACATGCCGCGTTATCTTCATATAATATGGTTGGAGAATTTTTTATTGAAGACAATCCACATGATTCTTGAATATGTTCAATCATGTTTCTCAACCATACACATTCACGACTTGCTTCATGAATTGCAAGTACTTCAGAATGGTTGGAAGAAGTAGCAACCATTGTTTGCTTTACTGACTTCCATGATATAACAAGATATTACCACATGTGAATACATATCCCGTTTGAGAACGGGCCTTGTGGGGATCGATAAAAATTCAAAGATCGCATAACCTTGGAGATTCAATTTTACCCCTCTCGAGTAGAATAAACCCATGTCACTTGTTCCTCGAAGATATCGAAAAACATGTTTAACCCCATTCCAATGTCTTCGAGTTGGTGAAGAGCTATATCTTGCTAGTAGGTTCAATGTCAGGTCTTGTACAGTTTGCAAGATACATAAGTGCACCAATTGCACTTAAATATGGTACCTCCGGACCAAGTAGCTCTTCATCACTTTCATGAGGTCGAAATGGATCCTTATCCACTTCGAGTGATCTGACAACCATTGGAGAGCTCAATGGATGCGCTTTGTCCATATAAAATCTTTTTAATATTTTTTCAATATAATTTGATTGATGGACAAATACTCCACTTGAAAAATGTTCAATTTGCAAACCAAGACAAAGTCTTGTTTTTCCAAGTTCTTTCATCTCGAATTCCTTTTTAAAGTATTCGGATGTTCTAACGATGTCGTCGTGGTTTCCCACTATATTTAAATCATCAACATATACAACAATAATCACAAATCCTGTTGATGATCTTTTAATGAAGACACATGGGCAAAGCGGATTATTTACATATCATTCTTTCAGTAAATAATCACTAAGGCGTTTGTACCACATTCGTCCGGATTGTTTCAATCCGTACAAAGACCTTTGTAATTTTATAGAATGCATGTTATGATGTTTTGATTTTATTTCTTCGGATATTTCAAATCCTTTAGGGATTTTCATATATATCTCACTGTCTAGAGATCCGTACAGATATGCTGTAACGACATCCATTAAATGCATATCAAGCCCTTCAGAAACTGCAAGGCTTATTAAGAACCGAAATGTGATTGCATCTATAACAGGAGAATATGTTTCCTCATAATCAATGCCAGGTCTTTGTGAGAAACCTTGAGCTACAAGTCTTGCTTTATACCTTGTAACTTCATTTTTTTCGTTTCTCTTTCGTACAAATACCCATTTATATCCAACGGGTTTTATGCCATTTGGCGTTTGAACGATCGGTCCAAAAACCTCTCGTTTCCTTAACGAGTTTAGCTCTGCTTGGATAGCCTCTTGCCATTTTTGCCAATCAGGTTTTTTTCGACATTCGTCCACTGATCGTGGTTCTGGATCATCATCATTTTCACATATTTCAAAGGACACATTGAAAGCAAATATATCATCATGAACAATTTTATTTCGATCCCAAATCTTACCATAGTTTAAATAATTTATTGAGATCTCATTATTTTCATCTTTTTCCTCTTTTTCTAGAGATCGTTGTCCCTCGTCAGGTACAACTAGTTCTGATAAATCCTTATCAAAGGATTCTTGTGCTTTCTCAGGAGTATTTTGATTTGTATTTATTTTTACTCCCATTTTCCTCTTTCGAGGAATTATATCCTTTGAACCAACTGGTCTTCCACGCTTTAAGCGTTTACTGGTTCTTGTGCATTTTGTTGCACAGAGACATCAATTATTGCAGGAGCATTTATAGCTGGAATATGTGATTTTGTCACTTGTTTTGCATCTCTAAATGCATCAGGTAATTGATTTGCGATTTGCTGCAAATGAATGATCTTTTGAACTTCAAGTTCACACTGATTTGTGCGTGGATCATAATGTGATAAAGTTGATGCATTCCAAGCAATTTCGCGCCATTCCTTTTGAATTGGCTTCTTATCTCCCCCTAATGGTGGGAAAATTGCTTCATCAAAGTGACAATCAACAAAACGTGCAAGAAATAAATCCCCTGTTAAGGGCTCAAGGTATCTTATAATGGACGATGAGTTAAATCCAACATAAATCCCAAGTTTTCGTTGTGGACCCATCTTAGTTCTATTGGGAGGTGGTATAGGAACATACACTGCACAACCAAAAATTCTCAAGTGTGAAATGTTTGGTTGTTGACCTAAAATAAGTTGCATAGGGGAATGTTCATGGTATGCGAGGCCTATAACGAATGATAGATGCTTTGCATGAAGGATCGCATGTCCCCAAACCGAAGTTGATAACTTAGTTCTCATGATTAAAGGTCTCCGCAATTAATTGAATGCGTTTGATCGTAGATTCTCGCCAAACCATTCGGGTATGCACGTGTGGAACAAAATGTTCAATGGTAATTCCTATAGACATGCAATAATTTTTAAATGCTTGAGATTGAAATTCCTCAAGGCATTATCAAGACGGATGGTCTTGATTGGGTTGTCGAGAAATTGTGCTCTTAACTTAATGATTTGTGCTAAAAGTCTAGCAAATGCAACATTGCGGGTCGAAAGCAAACAAACATGTGACCACCTAGTTGATGCATCTATCAAAACCATGAAATATCTAAATGGTCCACAAGTGAGGATGAATAGGACCACATATGTCTCCCCGAATGCGTTCTAAGAAAACTGGGATTCCACAACAATTTTACTTGGGGATGGTTTAACTATCAATTTACCTTGAGAACAACTAGCACAATTATAATCACCAGCTGAAAATATTTTGTGACTCCTTAAAGGATGTCCATGCGAATTATTAATTATTCTTCGCATCATTGATGATCCTGGATGACCAAGCCGGTCATGCCATAAAATGAATGTCTTTGGATCATTAATTTTCTTATTCAAGACGACATTCGTTTCGACATGCCTTATATGAGTAAAATATAATCCAGAGGATAAAGCTGAGAATTTTTCTAACACTTCTTTTTTCCCATTTGAAACCAATGTGACATAGAGAAATTCTCTATTATTTTCGTTCACGGTTTCAATGTGATATCCATTTTGTCGAATATCTTTAAAGCTCAAAATTTCTTCCGATTTTTCGAGAGTATAAGGCATTGTCAACATGAATTGTTGTTCCCCCAGGCAACATAATATTTGCTCTTCCGAGCCATTAATCAAATTGGAGATGCCAGATATTGTTTGAACATTAGCCTCAGCTAAGTTCAAACTAGAGAAATATTTCTCTGTTTTTAAGGATTGTGTGCGTTGTAGCACAATCAATGACATATATCGCTCTTGTTTGATTCATGATTTGAACACATGATTTGTTGATCCATCTGGACAAATAATGTTTGGAAAATTAGAAAAGAGTCATATTTCATTGATAAAAATTCATAATATTTTGCCTTTGATTTTGAAGGCATGGTAAATGTCACAAAAATTTTCGGGTATATATATGACAATATTTAGGCAAAATAGCCTTTCATATATGACCAAAAAATGTCATAATTATGAGCGCTCATTGTCAATAATTATTTACCCTTTGTAGTGGTGCACCACATTTGTTCCACCTTTTGTTGGAATTGTCAATACGACATTTACCTGATATTTTCACCTTTTCCACGTCCATAAACTTATTATTGCGATCATGATCATTATATGCAACATATGCTTCTTAATTTGAAGCTGAACTAATTGGACGGGAGCGATATTATATTTATAATATCTCATTATTTTACTCAAATTACCATGAGACAAGAAATCAATCTTTAATATTTATTGGATTGATGTGCGCACTCGATATTTGTTGCAGCAATAAATCGAGGCGGGCCACGTGACCTTATTTTTATTGTCTCATCAGTCATATTTCCACGTAGCCTCAACATAGAGGTAATTAAAACTGTGGAATTATAATTAATATTTGAATGATTAAATTTTGTAGCATGAGACTCAGCTGCTCATTTTGAGCTTTTGGAGCATTACCCTTTTGGTATGTATATATATAACTCCATAAGGTGAAAAGATATATGAAATATTCACTCTTCAAATCTCTAAAGAGATATTGACAAATGATTGTGTACAACATACAGCCTTGCATAGATGCAAGCTTTATTCATAATTTGTAATATCTAATTATCATGACAAGAATTATAATAAGGTAACAAATTCAACTATGGTTGATTAATATTTTGAAAGTAAATATAATAGAAAATAATTTTCTCTTTTCTTTTATGTAAAAAAAAAAACATAGCATATGATTAAGTATATGTTCACAACTTGATTCATTAATAATCAAATGTACTATTCGTATGAGTTGGTGGGACAACCTCCAGGTTGGGTGGCGAGACAAAGTCTGCTTAAATGCCATGCCTCCTCGAACGGGATAACCCGTCTCCCTTTCAATGTTTAGCTTTACCGGGGACAAGGCTTACCCACTATCAACTCAAACTTATAACATTATTTGTATTATAAAATCAAGAATAGAACAATAACTAATCGTTTGTAGTTTTAAGAGAAAACTAGTTATGTCACATATTGACTTTTGATTTCTGATGTAGAAGATCGTACAAGACGCAACTACAGAGCATACTTTCGCAATCGGTGACGTTATAATGTATAGTATATGAATAAAGTATGCATATAGAAGTGATGCATGTAATAAAAGGAAGCAACCATGATAATATATAAATAAATTGAACTTATTTAAATAACAAAAGTTATACCTTCCTAGCTTTGTCTCCTTAACAAGCCTTCTTGAACTTCAAGATCTCCTTAATGCTAGAGCAAGCTCGTGCTGATAACGTGTTGTAAATTGAGTTGGAACTTGCTAAGAACTAGAGAAGGAAAATAGAAGACTAAGAACTACTACTACTACAAACTACTACTACAAAGGAGAAGAGAAGAAATGAGATAGTTGGAATGAGAAGTTTTCATTCAACTTGGTGTGCTCTTACAATGAGGTTATCACCCTTTATATAGGCCATTTGGTATGATGACAAATGTGCCTTAGCAATGTGGGACAATTAACATATACACCCCATGTCATACAACTCTTTACAAGTAATCAATGTGGGACAATTAACACATACACCCCATGTCATACAACACATTACAAGTAATATGACAATACATGGAAGAGTTGGTGTACATTGGAAATGACAATACAAGTTACATGACTTCACAATATGTTGGTGTGCATGCATGGTCATCCACACTTCACAACAGATTTCATTGCCAAAATTTACTTCTAGCTAGAGAAAAAAAAACTTGATTTCTAATGAAGAGTTTAGCGACAAAAGCTAACTTTTAGTAATAAAAAACTTCATCACTAAAAGCCTTTTTTTGTTGCGGTGATCCATTTAACTCTTCATTCTGCTCGATTTAATTTGTATCATAAAAAATTTTAAAAAACGTTCATATATTACTAGCTAACAGAACTATGAAGCGGCAACAATGGTATACAACATGTTGGGCCCACCCGCACCTATATCCACAGGTCCGTGGATCTCACTAGCAGGGGCGGAGCCAGGTTTTTGAAGCCCTGAGCTAAACTAATGTATGTTTTTTTTTTTAATATTTAATGATTGAAAAAATTTTAATGCACCAACTGACATGCGAGTTGGACACATACTCGTCCAACCGCCCTTGAAAGCGGGTGAGTACAAGTACATGAGTTGACCCCTTGTCTGCACTGGGGCACACTAGCACTTCCCTTCAAAATTATGTATGTTTATAGAAAGAGCGAGAGAAGAGAGAGGAGTTTGTGTCGCGGTGGACAGAGAGGGTGTCAGCGATAGGGGACGAGCGGTGGGGGAGTGGAGTGAATGAGATTGTAGGTGGTGCATGGTGAGTGAGAGATGAGTGCAATTTGGTCAAAATTTGAAAAAGAAAAAAGAAAAAAAAGTGGTGTGTATTTTTATGGTGCGTGTGAAGGGCATTTGAAGTGTATCATATCATAGCTATTGCAAGACCTTTTTCTGTTTGTTTTCTTTTTCAATCGCACTAGCGTGCATTTTTTTTTTCTTTTTTTTAGGCTGGCCATAACCATCAAGCGGGTTGGGCTGAAGGTTAAAGGTGGGCTACACTTGTAGTAGTAAAAAAAAAAATTGTTTTAGGGGAGTGCCGGGCTATAGCCCAAGGCCGTCTTTTAATAGATCCGCCATTGTTTACTAGTACTGATATTATTCCCACCCTTGCCATCTTCAATTCTTTGGGGTTTTACTCTAAAAGGCATCAATACTATTTGAGAGAGATAATCACTTAAATACTTTTTTTATTGAATCACACTTAACCGATATAGATTATATTTTGGTCTACACATCCCAACACAAAATCAACCATATCATTAATTATCCTACTAATATAATTAAAGTGATCAGTTACTGATCACTTACATGCATGTGTATTTGATTAAACTTTAAAATTTTGATCATGATCAGTGGAAGCGGAAACGATGGCAGAACTATGAAGATTGCCACAGCATGAATGATCCGAAATCATGATCTTCACATTATGAGCAAGAGATTTGAATATGCAACGTTTCACATCCCCCCCTACGAGGCGGAAGCAATGCATTGGTGTGGCTCATTGTCTCATCATCAGTAGTATTAATCTTCGACTTCGTCTTGGCACTATTCATCATCTTATTAATTCTGCTTCTCCATATATTTGAGCTGATTTTATAACTTGCTCTTGAGAAGGTTAACTAACGAATTATAAGGCCAGGTACTAAACACAGTCACTTGATCACCAAAATGGAGGTTATATATAGTTGGTGACGAGTAAGCAAATCTAGAGATCGATATAGTAATAAGGTGAAAGCATATTTCAAGCATCGATTGATTTCGTACTAATTAATTGTGTCACGATTATCACAAGAAGTTAGAATATAAGATAAAGTCAAATTAAAGTTTATTTTGACTAAAAAAAGTTACAACGATTGTTCAGACTGATGCTCATCGAATCATGTGTTTTTGTGTGATTCAAAGAAGACCTTTTGTCACAAAAGTGCTTGTGCTCGTTATATTGATGTTTACGTCACATGTAGCTATATACGTACGTTACGGTACGTAACATTTGATGTCCACGTCACCTGTAGTAAGAGATTGGGAGATGATATATTCGTACTTCTTTTTGGTACATTGATATATATGTTCCTACTTAGTGACCGCGTGAACGTGGTGGGATTTTTATTTATTTTTTTATTTTATTTTTTATTTTTGTCAAAGAGCGAGTCTCCTGATAGGTGATCACTCCTCTCACATGCGATATTCCGTTGTACAATAGCTGTGGCATAACGACCTCACATCCAAAGTTTCATAAAAAGACATCCAACATCTTCATTTTCACTGGCGACCCACATAGAGAGTCTACAGCCTAAGGCAACTTGTGGGAGCCCCTTTACATATATTTACTTCAATAGAAAATTGAGAAAAATATGTCCATCAGCTCAACTTGTGAAAAACAGGCTAGCCCACCGATAACATCAAATAATATAAGTTGGTCCACTTTTGATACGTACATTTGACACTTGTTATTGTAGTCTTTTAATTTATAAATTGAGATGTGTTAGTACGTGTTTTGAAGTGTATCTAAAGGGCCGCAATAACTAAGTGAAAGGATTCCTTTAGCATAACACATACTATCGTGTTTCTTTTTTAATGGTTCTACTTTGAGTTTTAATTAATTTGTAACATATTTTTCGTTTTTAATTTTCATGTTTAGTTAGATATAATTATCAACTATTTTTCATTGTGATTTTGATAAAATCTTATTTTTTATTTTTTATTTTTGGCTTCTCACGCGGTATTCAACGTCACGTCAATGGATGAACTCAAACTAAAAATCTCGCTTAAGAAGGATCGAACCCCTTACTACTCGAACTAACTAATTGTTAGTACGTATTGTTATTATTAATTAACTTATATGTCTATAATAAGAAAATCGAATAAAACTCCAAATCTGTATATATTCTTAATTAATTAATTACTAATTTCTTATTTATGTGTTAACACATCTCAACGTGGCAAAAACATCTTTGGAGGCATCACTTGCCAAAAGGTAAGGTTTGGAGAGGTCGTGAGTTCGACTACTACTTAAGTCTAAAAAAAAAAAAAAATCTCAACGCATGATTGGAAGGACCCCAAGCAACTCCAACTGTCAATTAGAGGTTTAGGCATTACCAAGTGGCCAAACAATTCTATTACCAATTAGTTATGATTCATATCTTGTCAAAACCTAGCCCAGGGGACATAAAATCCTAGGTCCGCCCCTGCTTATTTTGATATGGGGCTCACACGCTACATCAGCTATTGTGCAATGTGTTGTGACTTAGGCCTCATTTGATTTGTTTTTCCAACTTACAGTGCAAGCGGAGTTAATTAACAATGAAAGATCATATTTTCATGTTTGGTTCGGCTTTAAATTTGCAGGGAAGTTACTAATTTTTAAATAATAAAAGATATGAATTGATATAAATATCATTCAAATAAAATAGATGGATGCATGTAGGTAATAAAAGGTAATTAATGAGGGAAGTTGGATTTGTTGGGTTCGCCAGTGCCTTTAGCCGCGGATCCGTGGATCTCACTAGTACCGATATTGTCTCCAACTTAACTACCTTTGGGTCACACGTGTGTAGGGTTTTACTCCAAAAGACCTTTGGTATCTTAAACCGAAATCTCAGATGTCTTGGCTCCACCTTAGACCGACTTCCCTCCAACTCTAATACCACTTGTTGGGCCCCTCGCGCCTTTAGTCCGTGGATCTCACTATATCGATATTGTCCCACACTATACCACATTTGAGTCACAGGTGTGAGGTTTTACTCCAAAAGGCCTTGATACTGTTTGGAGAGAGATAACCACTTAAGTACTTCTTTATTAAGTCACACTTAATCGATGTGTGACTATTATTTGGTCCACACATCCCAACAGTATTCAAGATTGCAAAGATCTTTTACTACTTCCGAATGCGTATATCCGGATCCAATTCATGTGGGGAACCGATAACTTGATAAGTGCATGCCTTAATTCTCTAACCCGTTAATTTGCGTTCAAGTGAGTTAGCAGAAAAGGGTCACACTTGACGACCGGTCTAATATTCAATAATTACGACATCTAATGGAATACTAAGATATTTATGTGTGGGCTTACCTACACTGTACGTGACAATCAAGTAGACATTGCTAGAGCATCTAATAAGTGTATAATGGCAAGTCGAGACTCGAGAGGCATGTGAAATGGAGAAAATTCTATTAAAGCAACTACTCTCTAATGAACTTATTTCTATTGATTTTGTGTAGATCAAAAGAAAATTTGGCGGATCCTTTTTATTAGAGGATTATCTAAACAGAGTCGGTTCTTAATTAGTGCATCCAAGGGTATGGGTCTTAAGAACATACTACAATGATCACCTCAATGGCAACTTAACTTAGTGGAAATCCCATAATCTAAGTTCAATTGTGCGTGATTCTTTCTTTGAGCATTAGTAAAAGCTATTATGCTTTAACCATACCTTTGATGATTGTTAGTGCTATCTGCAAATTGAGAAGGTTGGAATATATTTTCTTAATGTTGCCTATATTTGTATTAACAAGTGAAGTACAGCAGGATACTTCTTATAGGCACACATAAGTGAGTATCGAAGTGGGGCACTTCTATGAGAGTTTTCAAATTAATTCTCTAAAGTGCTCATGAAACGAAGCAATTGTTCATGACCAAAATGAACAACATCGATATATAGAACTCTATAATTGTCAGATTAGTTACGTGTGTATTACATTGACTTGGTTATGACTTAAGATAATTAGTTCAAGTGAGATTCCACTAATTATCTCATACACGGTATAGAATTATACTATGTAAGGTTCAAGTCCAAAAGACACCATTACAAATGCATAACTTATCTTAGATTGCTCTCAATTCCACACTTCTATTCTTTTTAAACTTTCGATCACAATTCAATTTGGCGATGTAAATGATATGAGCTGAATGTTAAATATTATAAACTTATTCATTCAATGTGGGGGATTGTTATAATTTAATATTGAATATATAAATTATTAATACTAGTGAAACTATAACGGAATCCCAATTGTAATGAAATTCTTATCTCTTATAATATGGGGGACACTAATTTAATATTAATTACTTTTGGATAAAGATCTAATATTAATTAATATTGGGTTTAAGTGATTATCTAACACACTTAATTAATGAAATTAATATTGAATTAACTAACGACATCTAATTTAAACTTATCAGAAATCAAACGATCTAATGTAGAGACGCGACTCTTGGGTTTGGGTGTAGAGACACAATTTTACATTTAAAAAAACACTAATTTACAAACACGTCTCAAAACTATAAAACAGAGGATAATCAATTGAAGATGCACATGTTTTTATTTTATCTTTCTTCTACTTCTCATCAGTCTTCTTGAGAGCAATACAATTCGTAGTTCGCTAAGCATTTCAATTGAAGTGTCCATTAAAACGAGAGAGATTGTTGTGTCCTAGAGAGTGATTTGTCAATCGAACCACGATACTGTGAGAATGAACCACTAAGTGTATTGTATAGAGTTGGTTCATTATATACATGTATATATGTGTGTCACGTGTTGTAGGTGTTGTATTGTAATCCAAGGGTTCACATTGTTGTAACTGAACGGCTGTGATGTATTGTGTATTAATATATAAGTGAATAAAAGAGCACAAGAGATCTTGATTTTGAGACTCTCACACAATTTCTTGCTCTACAAGTTTCCATCTTCATTAGGGTTTTGCGAGTGAAGATGAGAGAGTTTACATGGTATCAGAGATTTTTTTGGCTAACGCCATTAACGATCTTGGTACAAGATCTTCGCTCGTCTTTGTGTGACCAAGAATGGCCGAGACGATGAGCCGTGCTGGGAAATAGGTCAGATCTGCATCACCAGAGGATAGATCTACCCTTCCAGTCGATGAATCTCCACCACATCGAGCTAGATCTACGATGGAAGAAGTCAGATCTACGCTCCACAATCATGAAACTGTTCATCATGGGACTGGATTTGGTCCTCCAATGGGTAAATCTTCTTCACAGACACAAATTATTGCTATATTTGGTAGTTCTTTAAATCAAATGGTTCAAATGAAACTTGATCGTACTAATTTTGTGTTCTGGAAGTCGATGATGTTACCATTGTTTCGTGGTTGCAAATTGGATGGATATATTCTTGGAACTGTGCCAAGACCACCAGCAACGTTAGCTGAGTCAGGCCTCTCAAATCCAGAGTATGAAACCTGGTATGAGAAGGCATGTTTGAGTTGGCTTATCAGTTCGTTAGACAAAAGTGTTGCTTTTTGTGCTATGGGTGTGTCTTCTGCATATGATGTTTGGCATCCGATCGAAGAGTACTGTGGTTTGCCTTGTCGAACGATGTCTCATTATTACAAACGCTAGATTCAGTCATGCAAGAAAGGATCTCTGCCTATGTTTGAGTATCTGTTGAAGATGAAGGATCTTGCCGATAATCTTGCTATTGCTGGATCTCAGATGTCTAGTAATGAACTGATCTCTAATGTGTTGTTGGGACTTGAGTATGAGTACTTACCCATTGTTACCCTTCTTCACGATAAGACCGATTTACGCTGGTTGACCTTACAAGCATCTTTGTTAGGGTTAGAAGCCACACTTAGTCACATGCAAGGTTCTCTGGGTATTAATTCCTTGACAATTCATGATGATTCTCCTTCAGCTCATTCTTCAGAGGTGAAAGCTGGAGTTGGTGGCGGTCGAGGAAGCATATCTATCAATGGATCTTCAACTGGTCAATTTGTACACTATGATACTCGGGGATCTGGTGCTTGTGGTCAAAGAGGCCGTACTAAAGGTCGTGGAGGTTTTAAGTTTTCGAACAATAGTAAATTGACATGCCAGATATGTAGTAAAGTGGGTCACTAAGCGGTCGTATGTAACTATCGTGGTGATCTTCAGTTTATGGGGTCTTAGGCTGGGCAGCCACAACAGGCTTAATCCTCGTCATATACTCCTTCGATGGTGATGCAACCTTATCCTCCTCAGTTTCCTCCATTACAACAACAATCCTTCTACACTACTACTGAATATGGGTCTGATGGGTCCTGGTATCCTGATAGTGGGGCCACATCTCATATCACAGCTGATCAATCTCAACTAGCACATTACATGCCTTATTCAGGTAATCAGTCTTTGGTAGTTGGTAATGGTCAAAAGTTACATATTTCTAGTTTGGGTAGTGCTAAGTTACCGTCTGATTGCTCAAGTCTATATGTGACGGCCCCAACTACTAAACAGGGCACCGCCCGGCCTAATCCCATAATCAAGCCTTAATCCAAATCACATAAGACTTAATTACGTATTAGTCGGCCTTTCGTCTCTATATTTCTCTGAATCCATGTATTGATCTATATTATCATGTTCGTGTAGTTTAAAGATCATGTAGAAGCTATTATGAGTCAAAATTCCTAAGTGTGGAAAACCAAGAAAAGACAACATTCATATGCACGTAAATATGGGACACTATTCACTCAGCCCAATGTACAACCCAAAATGACATAACAATAATAATACAACAAAAGTCGAGACATACAAATGAGTGAGGAGAGTCGCCGAATTGCTCGAGGAAGTCGCCGATCTTCTCTTTCCCCAATCTGCTGCTGCTCGACGGACCTACACCCACCGTCACAAACTAGACGGTTATAGTGATATTTAAGTACTAACTGGAGAATTCTATGTCACATTTCCAAAATAAACGAATGATATTTAAAAGCATAAAGTAGCGAAATAAATTATTGAAACAAGAAATGCAAGTAAATACCATAGTTAAAGATGTAGAGACATACACAGGATAAGTCGAGATGATCTACGTCCGGTCGGCGGTGAGAACTATCACCTAACCTTTCCCACTACTATATGGAGCTGCGCTCAACATATCTCGCACAAATAGCGGAGCTGCGCTCTACGCTTTACAACATCAATCTCATGCTTGCCGACCACCCCGATTCCCATAACTCGTGTGCCGCGCAAGTGTAGTGGTGAGTGCCGGAACCCCGGTAGACCCATGTTTTCGTGAACCGTGCATCTCTCGTGCAATGGACACTAGATAATCCCTACTTTACTTTCAAAGACAAATAATTCCAAAATTCTAGGATTCCAAAACAAGTTAGGCTACAAAGCCCAAAGAAATCGAATACAAGTCCAATTAAATCCAAATTATTCCATTAGCATGTTTTTCATCAATCTTTTCAAGAATGACATCAAGTGTAGGAATCAGAGCCAATAAAACAATTCACAAGGCATCATGTCACAATATTCATCCATGAATAGATACAAGAACAACATGATGTGTGAGTTCAAGTAGTACTGTCTACCAATAGACCAATAAATCAATAAAGATGAATGAAATGAAATATAAAATTCTCACAGTTGTACTTACAGTTTACATGCTTGTCCTAGTTTATCCGATCCCTCAACAATTCAAAATGCGTGCCCAAACGTCTGAGTTCCCCCTTAGTTCCCTAACATTTAATAATGTAGCACTTTAGGCTAAATCGAAGTCGAGACAAATTTCTAAAATTTTTATTTATTTTCGGCAAATCGGCCCATTTCTCGCTTTTTGAGGTCAAACCCCGTAAAATGCTCGTCCGAAATTCCAAATAATTTATTTGTCCTAGAAATTCATCACCGTCTATTTATTTTGTCGAAATATAATTTTTTCAGAATTTTTCCCAAATTGTCTAGATTTTTTTCCATTTTTTTTTTTTTTTTTTTTTTTTTTTTTTTTTTTTTCTCTTTTTTTTTTTTTTTTTTTATTTTATTTTGGGTCGGGTCAACCCGACCTTGGCCCAGGCCCTTGGCCCGGCCCGTTTGGGCTCTTTTTCCCCAACAAACCAGGGAGTCCCTGGTTCGTTGGGGAGGCACATTTTTTTTTTTTTTTTTTTTTTTTTGGTCACGAGCCGGGGTTGGCGATCTACCCCGGCTCGTGTAGGGAGGGGAGACGACTCTCCCGAGTCGTCTCCTTCCTCGGGAGCACGAGAGCTCCCAAGCTCCCGAGCTCCCGAGCTCCCGAGCTCCCTCACCAACACCCCACCAACATCACTCCACTCCATCAATGGAACAACAAACTCACCTTAATTCGTCTCGGGTTCTCTCATTCTCCTTCTCCTCCACATCCACAACGATTTTTCTTTCTCTTCTCCTCTCCCGATTTTCTCTGTTTGTTGTTTTGGTGAGGATAAGAAGAAGATGCTCCAATTGACTTATATATGTGGTCACTTTAAACCATAGCCTTAGATCTTTGTGTGCACACATGTCCCGAGGCTCGTCACATGGAGAACATTGTCTCACTTGTCCCCCAAGTAACTTGTGAGTGACTCAACAATGTGACACCTTGCCTCGTGATGGGTTAACGCGTGTCTCGATGCACATCTTATGCCTCATGATTTATTTTCCTAACTATAGGCTATTTACTCATTTATATACAACTTGGTGTTGATTAAGTTTGATGTAGACTAATGGAATGAGGACACATCACTCATACAATTCAAAATAAAATTCAAACAAAATATCTACACTCCACCTCTATTTTTTGACACCTCACACATTCTTTATCCTCTCATAGCAAACACTCCCTCAAAATTACCTCATACTTCTCTCTCTCTCTCTCGTACCTTTCTCCCTCCTCACCCAAGCAAAATTTCTCTCTACTCGAGAAGCACACCTCCCCCACCTCCTTCTCTCAATCGATCTCACCCTCACCATCCTCTCAACTAGTTTTACCTCTCCACCCTTGATGTCCCTCTCGGCCTCTTTAGGCTCCGGCGGCCTCCACCACCAAGGTAAGTGGTTTGTGGTGTTCTGGTGTGTTTGATGAAGAAGATGGTGTGACATTAGTGTTATGTGGTGGGCTTAATGTATGTGTGCGCGCGCTTTAGGATGTGTGCATGGTGTGTGTATCTCAGGATTTGTGTAAAGATTTGAAGCGTAAAATTGCCAAGAGATGTGTGCATACGCATCCCGAGACTACCTCGAAATGTGTATTGTTTAATATATATTATACACATTTATATATAGTATACTTTATATACATTTAATCAATAAAATAAAATAAAATAAAATAATAATCAATTGATTATGAAGAAAAAGAATAAAGACCAAATTTAAGAGAATTGGTCGAACCGAAATCTAACCAATACGGTTCGACCTAAGATGTGACTAATGCGGTCGCAACCCGAAAAATTTCAAATTTTTAAAATTGAGGTAAATGGAAAGCAAATAGAACCAAATAAATTAATTTTTAAATTAGGTTTTCAGACTGAAATTACGGACCTAAACTAATGATGAGACACTCGTCAAATTGATGTTGGGGTCCAACCGTAGATACCATGATTGAAGTTTTATCTTGAGATACGTGCAACAATTGAAAAGTATTTTTAAGGCGATTTGCATCTTGATCGACCTCGTAATGCGTACGTTATTAAGATAAAGTATGAATAAATATCCTAATTGAGTCAAATAAAAGTCGTGAAATAATTTAGAGAATCTGGACGCGCCCTACATGACCAAGTGATTTACATGGTTATTTGTAAGTAAATCAGTATGAGTATTATCAGTAGTTCTCTTATACTTCTTGAATTGAATTTCTTTAATCATGCCTATTTATGAAATTTCACTCCTAGTTAGAGTGTTCGAGGGTTAAGTGAGTTAGGAAGGTAATCTTCGGGTATAGCGACTGACTCTCAACCGGAACCATACACTGGGTTACTGGATTTGGGTCATAGATGGGAGGTGAGGTATCCGGGGCGTCGTTGATACCCCTACGTTCACGATAATTTTGAATCTGCTAGTGCTGCAGCGATTTTAAGAAGTTGAGTTTGTGGCTGTATAGTTGCAACTCGATGGATTTGAGACCACTTGACTTCTCTTTTTTGTTTCCACGACACTCTTCTTTCACAGCTTTTATTTCCAGTATATTTATCGTGTACTTACTTTATTTCCGTTATCTTATATTTTCACATGATTTATCGACTATTTATTTAATTCTTGAAGTACTATTAAGACTCATTTAGATTTATTCACTGGAATTGTCTATTTTCTTGATGATAAATGCAAGCCCCTCGTCTAGCAAGGTCAAAGAGCCAGTGATTGGTGACTACATCTAAGAACTCTCGAAGCGACTCGTGATTTTTCGATACTGCAGGTTTTTGTATTATATTCATCTATTTTGATGTTTTGTAAATTTTTGGGATATTAGGGTTGAACGACACTTTGACACATGTATATGCTCACTTTTGCTACCGTACGTATACATAGTTTATATTACAAGGTTTCATATATAAGTTGTCTCATTTTACATGTTTTAGATTTACTTAAATTTCTTCATTTATTTTCTTTCTGCTGCTTACTAATTTAAATCTTACAAAATTAATAACTCAATAGTAAAACACCAAAATAACGATACAATGGTATAAAAAGATCGACTAGACTTGCGTTAATCTTGCGGGGGTTGACCAGGGGTCCACGTAGGTCTAGGGTGGGTGGGGCCCTGTTTGTGGGAACTGGGGCTGTCACATGTGTGTGTGCCAAGTGTGACGCACATGAGTCGTGGGGTAGGCGTGCACGCCCAAGCGAACTCGTTGGAACTTACGGCGAAATTATTAATGCATGAATTTATAGGCGTATATATATTTATATATATATTGTATATATAAATATATATTAAAAATAAATAATTAATTAATAATTGGTAGGCACTTAGTGACACGCGGGTCGAAGGTGACATGCGAGGACGTGCAATAGTGTGCACGCCAGAGGTTGTCATTGGCACACACAACGAGTTTATTTGCGCGAAATACAAGTCATATTTATATAAATATATATAAATGAATCTTATAGTTTAAGTTAAATAAAAATATACATTGAATTCGCCTAAAGATACGTATAGCGTGAGCATCGAGGAAGGAAATGAGTTGACCGGTTGTGGTGGTTGGCATTTAGATGCCTCGAGATGTGTGCAACCGCATCTCAAGAAGAATCAATGGGCATGTGATATAAAAGTATCATTTTGATTTATATACCCTTGGATCGGCTTCGAGATTCATGCGTACGAATCTCGAAAAAAGTTTTACTTTAACAAAATTTTAGTCGGTCAAGAGGGATAGGTTGGTTGATAGCCACAAGATCGGCCTTATGATACCTAACACGTATCTCGAAAAAAATCGATGTAAGAAACAAAACATTAGATTTGTCTCGAGATTCGTGTGATAGAATCTCGAGAAAAAATATATATCCCAAAAACTCAATCACCTCCTCTGTATTTCAAGTTTCACAGTGATGAAGTGATTGAAATTGAGAAAGTGGTGATCAAAACATGAAAATCGAGAGGGAGAGATTCATGGTGGAGACGATGATGAGGTGAGTTGTGTTGTGTTGTTGATATTGGTGGTGTTGTTGCTAATAATGATGGAGGGGGAGGCTCGGACAACTACATATGTAGTTCGTCCAAGGAATATGATGGAGGGGAAGTTGTCTCCCCTCCCTAGAGATAATTTGGGGTTGGGCTTGACCCAACCCCATTCGATAAAAAAAAAACTTTGCTGCTGTGAAACAGAGAAATTGAGGAAGAAGAAGTGGGTTTGACCCCGAACCGGACTAAACCGGATGCAATTCAATTGAACTGGATTGGTTCGGTTCAAGGTCAAACCACCTAATTAAAAAAAATGAAAAAAATGCTGGAAAATATGATTAAATTCTAGAATAATTAAAAAAATCTCAAAAAGTATTATTTTGATCAAATAAATAGAAATTGATGAATTTCTATGAAAAATGAATAATTCGAAATTCGTGCGAGACTTTATACTAAGGTTTTACCTCGAAAAACGTGAAATAGTCGCATTAACCTAACAAGTGGCAAATTGGTTTCGAATCAAATTGGACCAGTTTAAGGGTTCTAATTAAATAATATTAGACCCAAATTAATAACATTTAATATATTTTAGGTTCTTGGTGGACGAAGAAAGGTGTATGAACCTAAGGAATCTTGTAAGTCAATATAAAGTTGGGAAAGCTCATCACAAGTGAGACTCGTATTCTTATTAACTATACAACATAATTAGTATATTTAGTGCACTTAGTTTATGGAATGAGGAAAATGGGGCAATGTACCATGACTTGAATGTGTTTACTAAATTGTTTTATGAGAAATTTTACGAAAAGAGGTACGACGGGCGAATTGGACTGGAGTGACAATGAAAGTGGTTGGCTAGCTACCGACACCTTCCCTTCAACAACCTTGAGGTACCTGATTGTTGCTTTCCTATTTGAGTTGGTAGCTACGCTACGCCTGGATACACCACATAAATCACACATTGGCCAACGTATGAGTTTCTATGGATCGTAGTTCAGGGTAGTGGGAGTTTACGACTTTGTTTTAAAATTAAAACACAAGTCATATGTACAGTTGCAATTGACCTGTGAACTTGCACTTCGTTATTTATTGTTATATCATTTAAATGCCTGAATAGATATGTTTTGGATTGATATTAGTTGATAATTGATAGTTGATAGTTTACGAGTATCACTTACTGAGCAAGTTGGAGCACTCATTCCCCAAATAACATTTCAGGTTATTGACGTGCGCTTCGACTTAGGAATAAAGAAGATTAAGAGTTTATAGTCTTCTCCATGGTGAATTGATTTCCATACTATTTATATAGTGTATTGAATTAATATTTTGTAATAAACAGGGTTGAGATATGATTTTATGACCGAGGTTTTGTCGGTTTTTATATATCGTATATTTTATCGAAAAAGTTTTAATTCCACTTCTTTTTTATTAATTTATTCGATATACTGTAAATTGTAATTATGATTATTAGGTATGAAGGATGAATGTAGTGTTACTCTACTTAAGTTCGTCTGGTGTACCGGGGCTTAATTAGGTTTCAGGCCGGGTATCGCCCTAATTGGGATAGGGGATGCTACATCTAGTACCAGGCGGGCCCAATTTGTGGGAACTGGGGCCGCCACATTAACCCTGACTAGTTCATCTTCTAGTAGCCCTACCAGTTTGACTGTGGATCTATATGCTAATTGTACGGCTATACTAGTTTCTTCTGAATGTACATCCGCCATTTGCAAATAAATGGATAAAGGCATGAAATTTATGGAGGCTCCCAGATCACACATTGCTTTAAAAATTCCTATATTCTAAATCGTACATGGAACGAAAAACATTACATGATTAGAACATTTTGGAGGTAATTTCTTTTCAATTAGTGTTGATACGTGTTCTCCTAGACTCATCTTTTCATTAGCCTTAATCTTATTAGTGCATAAATCTTTTATAAATTTTGGATACTTAGATACATTTTGAATGACTTCAAATAGATGTATATTAACTACTAATTTCTTTAATGTATTAGATTTTGTTTTTCTTCCTGCAATTTCTTAGCATTTTCATTATATCCCGAACGAGGAGGGAATTGTGGTTTTATATTAAGAGGCTCGCTATGGGCACCCCACCAATTCATGAAGGCACCAAGTTGTTGAGGGCACAAAGTAATTTACCAAGGGCACCCAGAATTTAGGCCCGAAATCCCCAAAATACCCCTCGTTCAAAACAGAGGCACCCCACCACTCCCACCACCGACCTCTTGAAGGAGCAACCACTACTTCTCGTCAACGAACCATCTAGCAATCTCGAAACTCATTAACTTTGTTCCTCTCCGTCTTTCTCCTCTGTTGTAGGACGTTTTTCGAGTTTGAAGGCTCTGGGTATTGGGCGATTTCGTCTCCACATTAGGGCTAGTTTGAAGTTCGTCGTACACACATTCAAGGCATGAAATCGATAGTTTGAAGGTACGTTGATAGTCTAATTAAGTTCCATTTGGTACAGTAGTTGTAATGTTTGTGTGGCGGTGCATTCAATGGTTTCATTATTGGAAAGTCGTGGTTCTCGGCCACACAGGTCGGAGATGTTATTTACAGTCTCGGCCACGCATGGCCGAGACAGAGGGGAAATATTTGGGAACTCGTGGTTCTCGGCCAAGCGGGCCGGAATAGTTCATACAGTCTCGGTGACGAATGGCCGAGCGTAATTGTGTTATCTCGGCCACCACATCACGAGAGTAACCATTAGGGTTAGTTTATGTTCTGTCGGTGGTGTACAACTGAGAATATACAATTTCTCTCGGTTGTACATTACCGAGACGTTTAGCGTCGACGCGGTCTGCACATCACGAGAGTAAGGCGAATTGAATAGTTTATGCCATGTCGGTGATGTACAACCGAGAACGTAGCATTTCTCTCGGTTGTCCATTGCCGAGACTTTTGTTCCTTTCTCGGTTATGCGTCACCGAAAGTATTAGGTTGTCCATTGCCGAGACTTTTGTTCCTTTCTCGGTTATGCGTCACCGAAAGTATTAGGTTTTTCTCTAACCTGCTTGACCGAGACAATAGAAATGGAAGATTTTGTACTATTTTTTTTGAATTGTATTTTTGGTTCTGCTCCAGGCGCTTATCGTGTTGTAGTGTTTTCAGGTATGGCTCGTTCGAAAACACCGGTGACTAGGGAGGAGGCTGGTGTTGAGGTGTCGAGGGGTAACCGGGGGCGAGGTGGTCGGAGACCCCCGACTGCATCTTACCGAAAAGAGAAAGAGAAGGAAAATGTAGATGTTAAGGGAAAGGCTAAGATTGATGGAAATCGTGCAAGGAATTTACAATTGCACGATGAGGGTTCGAACATCGACACGCGACGACGAAAAGATCTTGTTGTTGCCCGAGGGGAAGCGGCGGCGAACACCACGAAAATTGATCGTAATGTGGGCGGGAGTACTAGTGGTGGAGGTGGCCATAATGAAGGAGAGTCACAAGGGCCTGTAGAAATGCGTGCTCCTTTCCCCGGTGGTCCTTTAGACGGTGCGTTGTTGAAGAGCTTTAAGGATCATGTCGCATTACCGATTTGGAGCAATGATGTATTTAAAGTTTCATTGAACGGAGTAATTAAAAACTTAGCGTTTTCACAAAGCTGATGAGATGTTTTTGTTGTTGCAGGAGCGTCCGGTACTCAAGTGTATCAATCACGAGCTCAGATCCAAGAATGAGATTTACAGTCGTGCCACCCTGACACCGAGGGCATTCAGAGGATTATTCAGCGTTCTGGGTTGAATACGCTGATAGACTGTTCATACCGCAAGGCTAACAAAGAGGTTATCTCTGCATTTGTGGAGCGGTGGCAGTCGGAGACGAACACATTTCACTTACCATTTGGTGAAATGTCGATCTCCTTGGAGGATGTGAGCATCCTCCTGAAGATTCCTGTGACGGGCAAAGTCGTGGAAGTTGAGAACTTTGCGAGGTACACGGAGGAATCTCACTCGGATGCTATTAAGTTGGTGTCGAAACTACTTGGGGTTAGCAATAAAGAGGCTGAGGAGGAAGTGAATATCGACAAGGGGCTCACAGTGCGAAAATATTGGTTGAAGAGTCGATGGTGCCCCAAAGCTGGTTCGAGGAACACAACTTATCCTCCTGTGGAATGCACATCCCGAACGTACTTGTTGTATCTACTTTCTTGCACCCTGTTTGCGGATAAGAGTGGATCTCGTGTATTTATCGCGTTGTTGAAGCTTCTTGAAGATTTGGACGACGTGAGAAAGTACGCATGGGGTCCAGGTGCATTGGCCTACTTGTACCGACACTTGGGGTCTGCCACCAGAGTACAAGTGTCTCAAATTGCCGGCTACCTCACATTACTTGAGGTTTATTATAAAATAGACTTACATTGTTTAGGGTATAATTATTATTACTTTTTGTATTTGCGGACTAACTAACGTTGTATATATTTGCAGGGATGGGTGTACGATCATTTCAAACTTGGGCTCGCCACACCCAATGCTAAATACATGGACTACGTGCAACCTCGTGTCTGCAGATGGATTCAAAAGCACGAGACCGTGATGAATATTGACAAGGTCGGGTCCATTAGGAGAACGTTGGACAGGTTGCACCCAAGTGAGGTGAGATATTTATCCAAATCCTGATCTTAATGTTGCATCTAGTGTATGGTTACTAACAATGGTTGTTGCATTTTAATTAGGTCACTTGGGACCCATATGTTAATCACAGGGATAATGGAGCTGTGCACACGATGGCCTTTTACAGTGGGACACTGAAGTACATGGATGTGGTGGAGCCCTACCATCCGGAGAGGATTCTGAGACAGTTTGGCCACGTGCAATCTATACCAGATCCTCCGTAATGCCCATTGGAAGCACATCGAGGCCCATCTGCGAACAAATACTCGGTCAAGTATGGGTTCCAACAAGACAATTGGGAGCGTTGCCAGAACCATTTGTTGGCTCCCGAAGTTCGTGGTGACAAGGAAGAGTTCGAGTTTTTGGCTACACCTACCTACCTTGGTTCCTCAAAGTGTCTCATCCAGTGATCACCAATCCGAGCAATGAGGACGAAGACATGGTCGCCACAACCATCGCTGACACTGAGCTACTGGAGGTATTGAATGTGTTATACGTATTATGCAAAAGTACGTGCAATTTCTTGAAAGCCCGATATGTTTTACATTAACACTAACTCGATTATTTTCATCAGCGTAATAGGCGTGCGTTGGACGCGGCATTACGATGGATGGACCTCCCGCCGGAGTTGTGTACGCTTGAGTCTGCGAGAAAAATGGCGAGTGACATCGTCAATTTCCTTTCGGGAAGGAGTATCGGTCCCACCACCACCACTACTTCCACTCCGACCACCGCAACCGACACATCACACATCCGCCCCTACCGAAAGCGAGCCCTGGCGCGGTCCCCAAAGACTATAACACTTCTATACACTCCACCCCGGCTAATGCTCTGCCCGCCACGGTCGATGCTCGCCCTCCGAAGAGAATGCATGGCAAGGAATACCAAAGGAAAAAATTGAAGAAGCCAAAGCAATGACAGTTTGAGGAAACTTGTTATTTTTTGGGTTTGAGGAACTAGGCCCACAATTACTGTTTCATGAGAAACTTGATGAATGTTGGATAGTGTGTTGGATAGTATGTTGGATGTTGCATGAAACTTGTTATTTTTTTTAGTTTAGATGATGAATGTTGGTTAGTACGTTGGCTGATGAAACATGATGTTTTTCGGTGTACAATTTGATCATTTCTGAAGTGTTGTTGCTGTTGTCTGAAACAGTCATTTATTTCTTAATTCTGGTTTACTTTACATAGCAAGTTTTGGAACAGGTAGTGTCTCGGTCATTCAGAGCCGACACCTTCTGGAAATTCTCGGAGTCAAACAACCGAAACATTCTCGTAACTCTCTCGGCAATGTCCCGTCGAGAAATTCCAATGAGCCAATATTATCTAATGTGTCGGTCATATATGAACGAAACTAAAGGCAGAGTTTCGGTTAGTAACAACCGAGATTAGTTTAGTCGGGTCGCGCACAGGTCGACGAGCCATTTCTATGCAGTATCAGATAACATAGCGACCAAATTCTCTCGGTGGGATCATGCCGCGAAGCAAACCAAGGTTTCGGATGTTATATTCCGATAATTATGAGCGGATGACGGAAAGGCCTTGCCGAGAGGCTATTTTGGACAATTTTCCACCACTGCTAACACTAACTCGTGCTGACCATGTTTTCAGTTTAACCGCAACGTTTAGTTTCGGTATGACGGTACCGAGAATTTTATTTAAGTCTCGGTTCCTCGTGTCCGAGAATTGTCTCCTCTGGTCGCGCATAGGTCGACGAGTCGTAGCTGGATTGCATAGACAACCATCACTATCGGTAATGTAGTGCCGATGATTTACGTTACGTTTCGGTAGAATACTTCCGAGACTATGCAATGGGTGACGGACGGGCAATGCCGAGATGATAATTTTGCACCGATACTAAAACCATAATATATCAATAAAACAACTTTACAATGTTTACAGTAAACAAAATGTACAACACAGTCGGAGTTAGATACATGTTTTATACTATGGTGTACCTAAATCTACCACGGATACGGTGCCTTCTTCAACAGTTAGAAGGGGCGCGATATCTCAAATTACGAATCCATCTCGCCAACCTTTTGCGCACTCCTCAACATACCAGTCCCACGATGGATATAAGGATGGCAGCGGTGCATTCACACTCAACTTCACCTGTCAAAGTCAACAATAGAACATAGAAGCTATTGTCACAAACCCGATTAAGGGGGAAACAAAACAATTCACAAAAATCTACGAACTTACCCTAACCCAATGGATATTCCTTTCATTTATCATGGCAATGATAAGTCTGCTATGTAACGACAACGGTGGAGCACTACGTAGAGGTAGAAATGTCGAGGCACTCCCATGCGAGAGGTTTACTAGAATGACATTAAAGGCCGTTGATATTAACAATCCCATGTCTGGAAGTGTCAACCATTCTTTGAAAGAGGCACCAACTTGATTATCTGGACAATGCACGACAATCTTGACATTCTCGTAACTCGTTCCAAGCACTTCCCGCCAAATGTTTTCATACCCGATTATCTCATCATACATCCTTCTACGTACTATCCTCCAACCATCTACATCGGCAAGTCCTAGCCCGGAGGCAACACACCGATATCCACAATTTCCATCGGCTAGCACATCGATAGTGCCCTCAACATATGGCAACCAATCTGGTTCTATGCAATGAGCATAAGCCATGTTAGATGCACTTTGGGTGCGTCGACTTGTAGGACGCATTTTAGGACCCACTTTACTTTTCTTCTTCCTCGAACTAGAGGTCTCTTCAGTTGATAGTACGTACTCAAATCCGCTCGGCAATCTAGTCGTCGAAGAATCGTCTTTATCGTGTTTTCTATTTGATCCTGCCTTACTTCCGATTGAAGACCCCGGTGTCCTTCCCTTTGTCTTTATTTTCGTAGGTGGCATAACACCCGGTGTAGACGAAGGTCGACTAATCTCCCTGAGCTGCTGAATAATCCTGATGCGATCGTCCTCATCAGTGCAAGCATGAAACTTTTGCAACACCCTTTCAATCTCATCGTGCACATTGTACCCAGACCGATCCACAGGATTCTCAGGTATCATACTCAACTTTCGCCAGTACACATGAATGTCCTCGAGAGGGATGGGTGACCCATCAAATTTATGAAGGTTTAGCTCGTGTGCACAAGGAAGGCCATGCGTCGTACGTATCTCGCAACCACAACGAGTTGAGTCGTGACCAACATCCTCTCCACGTGTCAATTCATCTCTAATTAACTTAAGCGCCCGTTGAGAGACATAACCACGCAATCGTCGATATAACTCATCAATGTATTCATGTTGGACCACATTCAAACTGAGCTCAAACGATGCCTTGATGTTGTTGTGTTGGATCCTAAGGATGCCATCAACCACATTCCACAAAGTCTCAAAATTTGCCTGACTGTTGCTAAGATGTAGCTTCAGAGTGGAATGCGCAGACTCAACCCTCTGTGTTGTTGTTTTCCCAAAGTGCATAATTCGATTTGTCCATGCGGGTACAAATTTCTCCTTGTAGGTCTTTACCCATGTGTTATCCAAGTAATCAGTAAGACCCTTCACATTCCCGAACACAACGCAAGTCATTCATCCTAACTTCGAATAAGGCCTCCGACTTAGCATACATCACACTCGTCCACCTATCCATGAAACGAGCAAAGCCATCGTTATCCCCAAACATCTTCTTAGTCTTGGCCAATACTACTTTGTTGATGTGCCAAGAGCAAAGAAGGTGAGACGATGATGGGAATACTTCTTCGATGGCACTAATAAGGCCTAAGTCCCGATCCGTAACAAACGCGTCAGGTTTAGGCCACCCATCCAATATGGATCTCAAGTTCTCAAGTGCTCAAACATAATTTGCATGACTATCTGATGATATGAAAGCAAACCCAACGGAGAACATCAAATGCGTAGAAGTGATGCCAACAATCTCCAATAAAGGCATTCGATACCTATTTGTTTTGTACGTGCAATCCATCAAAATTACCGATGAGAAACACCTTAGCAACTTGATTGAATCAGGATGTGACCAAAATAAATCGGTGACGACATTTGTATCGGGATGCTTCTTATGCCACGACATCCACTTATTCTTCTCCAATATGTGCAATAGTTGTTGCATTTGAGTCCTCCCACCCGCATCCTCAATTCGGACTTTTTGTCTTGCATTATATATTGTCCGCATTGTCGATACGTTTTTAACATCCATTTGCTTCAACGTATTGAGGATGTCTCTTGGCTTCACATTACCCTTTGTCATATGCACCACAACCTCCTGCTCCCCTTATCCAATCTTTCGGCAAATGAGTGGCCGTCCAAGTTTTTCGCGAGGTCGTGATTGTGCCTCCCACATATAACAGTGACATACCACAAAGAGTCAACATTTTCCTTGATGTTGATAAGGAAAGGGCATCCACATTTATTTGTACCGGTTTGAGTCCTCCCCGTTTCCTCTTCTTCTTCATTTCTTGGTTTCGAAGCAATTTTTGCCGCTTTACCCTTCCCAACTCTTTGTGACATTCCCCTATATGTACCAGACCTTTCACATGCAAGTTTCACCCTTCCCCTGCGCTTAATCCCTCCGGCATCAGAGTGCTTCGTTACTAACAAAAACTTGTTCTCCCGACCTATCATTTGAAGCCATGAAATTGCCGATTCTCTAGAGGGGAATGGCCTACAAGGTGTAAACGCATCCTTGTAGTCTGGAAATAAAGTAGAAATCGACATTCCTGCAATACAAACATTGTAACATTATGATCAACCAAAATGTACAGTACAATCACCAAAAAACCCAAAAACCCAAGTTTTCGATTGTACAAGTCCGATACTATAAAGACGGTTTCGTTCATGTCCAACCGAGACCTACTGAATAGTCTCGGTCGTTCCATACCGAGACTGCGACTACGTATCGTTCACATCATGACGTGAACTACGTACAATTCTCGGTGGTTGCTGACCGAGACGTTTGTATACCTCTCGGTCCTGCGAGGCCGAATCAATCGCGCCCGTGAAAATTCGTCTGAAAATTTGATAAACCGCAAATAAAATACATTAAATTTCAACAATTACCTCAAGTTCTACCTCCTCTTGCACCATAGCAGTACAATCTTCCATTTTATAGTGCAAACAAGTTCGGATTGGTCGAATTTACCAAACCCTACGTTGACAAACAAATCATCAATTTCACAGTTTTTTATCAAAAATACAGTTCCATCGAAGCTTCATATGGTTGTCAAACATTGTTACCTCGCTGTCGGATGATGTCAAGCCGCAAGAATCGATACACGCTCGACAAACACAATTGTGGCTTTAGGTTTCACTTGTGATCCAAGGTGGTGGGGTGCCCCAGTTTTGCTTTGCAAATGGTTTGTGGGGTTTGGGTGAGTATATATAAAGGGGCAAAATAGTCATTTACATTTTAGATTGGAAAATGAGAAAAAATATGGGTGCCTTCATGAATTGGTGGGGTGCCCATAGCGGGCCTCTATATTAATTGGTTTGTCTTTATCAGATTTATTACCCTTTTCAATTGGAATCTTATTACTTGTTACTTCAATTTCTTTCTCTAGTTCTGCTTCTATTTCTTTTCTAAAAACTAATTGGTCCGGCATTTTAGGTTCATCCATCTGCTTACCACTTCTTAATGTTATGGTGGTGCTTTTTCATATAAAGTAGGATAAGGTCGAGATGGTAATTTCCTTTGATTTACAAATTCACTCATTTGAGTTTCCATTTGACTCAATTGGTTTTTAAATTCGGTCATATCATTTTGTAATATTTGAATTATTTGATCTTTTTCTCTTTATGAATTATTTGATGATCTATTCCTTTGATAACTCGATTGTTAATACGATTACCTGCATTTGGTTGTGAGTGATTTGTATGACTATTAAAGTTATAAGTGGGATCAACAAACCCATCATATTGGTTCATTATAGCATTAGTTTCTTCTATTTTGGTTTGTTGTGTCAAAAGACTTTTATCATTTAAATGATTTAATTAATTACAAGATTTTACTTTGTTTGATCTATCCTTTAATAATAATTCAACCATGACTTTTAGCTCATCTATCTTATCATGTGGTGTCTTATATGTTCTATTCGTTTCACTTAGATTATCTTTGATTAATTTACTCTTCTCACCATATTGCTTAGATTGCTTGCCATTTTATTTATATCCTCTCTTACTAAAGTTGATGTTTTTTCGAGCAAAAACCCTCCACATACGATGTCTAGGAATCTTCGTTCTAAGTGATTTAATCATTCATAAAAATATTGCATTAAAGTGTTTTCTCTAAATTCGTGCATTGGACATAATGAAATCAATCATTGATACATATCCCAAAATTCATCAAAAGTTTCTCTAATTTTCATCCTAGCGTTACTAATTTTTTGTCTATACAAACTAATTTTCTTGCTGAGACGTATTGATCAAGAAAGACTTGCAGCATCTCTGACTAATTGGTTATGAAGTTTTGAGGGAGGTAAAATAACCAATCTAAAGTCTGGCATTTTAATACAAAAGGAAATTATTTTAATTTAACATAATCTATTTCTATATCCTTAGGTTTTGACGTGTTTACTTTTTGTATGAACTCTCTAATAAATTTTAGAGCATCTTCATTATCTTCACTATAGAAACATGGTAAAGAATTTATGAGTTCGAACTTCAATTCGAGTTTCAGAAATTCTGTTGTAAAAGTTATACACATAGGTTCATAAGCCATGACATTTATATCAGATCGCCTAAAAGTTAATTCTTCCTAGTCTTTGGCTATATTATATGATTTTCAACAAGGTTTCTACGAGATTATTTTAAAAATCCCCAACAATGGTGCAAAAATCGACACATGTCAAGCGTGCACAAATTTTTTTCATATTTTTCTATTATTTGTAGTAGTGGTAAATGACATCATCTCCACATAGGTTTTTCAAATCTCTTAAGAATTAAGGCTACCCTGAAGTTTTACTGGATTTAACTTGTTTTAATTTAACTAATTTAATTAAATGGGAACTAAACACTAATAATATGCAAATGAAACAAATAAATAATTAAAATAACTAAAATATAAAAAATTTAATTAATTAAGCTAACATAATACAATTCAAATTAGAAATCAAACAATCAATAAATCAATATAAACAAAATATCTAAACAAACATCTAAACAAACCCCCACTAAACAATGTAATATACTTGAATTGCATTTAAACACTAGAACATAACATGATTTCATACTATAGTTATAATTATAACTCATGAAATTTTGGAATCATTAAATCATAATTCATAATAGGTTGATAGCCTCCAACCAGCCACCTATTTTCCTAAATTCAATGGAAAAACCATATTCATATCATTGTAAATCTACCCATTGGATAAAACGCAACATCATAGAAATACGATAGCATTAACATTCAATGAAAATCATTCCTAATATAAGTCAATATTAATCGAAGCCGCGTAATAAACAACTTAGAACACAATCACCATAACATCCACTCGGTAAAAAGCCCTATAGATTAATCCTAGTTACTACTTCTATAATTGTTGTCAATAATTATAGACATAGATTTGGATTCTCTATATTAAGGAACATATTGGCCACTATGTACTCAATACAAAAAATCACTAAATGTAGCAGCGGACGTGCAGACGGTGGCTTGCAGTGCAGTGGTGGGCCGCGAGTGAGAGCCGACGCACAGGGTAGGTCGCGGACATGCGGACGAGCAGCAACAACAGCTAGGCGCAATGGCGCGTTGACAGTGGTAACGACGGGCGGCTCCACTGGCGAGGGTTCGACGGGCCTCCGGCACGGCGACGTAGACTAACAACGTGGCTGCTGCGGCGGACCAGCGTGACGAAGGAGCTCACTAGTGGCAGCGTGGCTCCACCGAAGATGACAACGAGGTGGCAGCGGCGAGTCCGGTGTGGTGGCAGTGGCAGTTCCGGCAAGGTTTGGTCATTAAGGGTATTGACACACAAAGAGAATAAAGTGAAAGGAAGATATAACAAGTGAGATTGTTTAAGAGCTTGGAAAGAGATGTGTTTTGCTTGGATTTGTAGAAAGAGTGTAGATCTATGCTAGATTTGATCTCATGAAGAAATTTGGAGTTGAGAAACTCCATCGAAGGCTATGATACGCGACGAGGACTCCTACTATTCGAACGATTAATTTGACGTGGCGATCTATGCGAATTTATTGCATAATCTCCGAGCTCAAGAAGATTGATGTGCGACATATGTAGGTCATTTGATGTATTTATATTATAATTACTATGTTTTATAAATGGGTATTTGGGCTAAGAGATACTATACTTTGTATATTGTATTCATTGTACGAGGTTTTCACATTTTTTGCTTCCATACCTAGAAGTTGTTGTGTGTTTAATTTATTTATTATCGCGTTTTCACCGCATTTAAATTCATGATGCATATGATTTCATATATATATATATATATATATACTCTGTTGTGTGGACTATCAGGTACTGAAGACCAGTTTGTGAGGCTGACTAGGCCTTTATTAACTCCGAATTGGTTTACCGGGGGTTAATGGAGGCTTAGTGCAGAGCGGTGCCCAATTTATAGGGTTGGGGCCGCCACAGTTGGTATCAGAGTCTAAGGTTTTGACTTTAGCTCTTGATAAGCCTACAACCAGATTAGTTCGCGACACAGACTTGTAGAGTTAGGAACACCAACGAACTTAGTGTGGAAACCCTATGATCCTAATTTAGAGACTCGGTTGGGAAGCGAGCGATGTGAGATTGAGGGAAATTTTGAATAAGCTTTATCATATGCTATTTAATTGTATGAATTATATAGTATCGATATATATACGATATAACTATTTTTACAGCCATATTCACTCTTGTGTTTCACGTGAGGCACGATGGTTAAATTTGAAAAGATGGACAATATATTTATCATATTCGAGGAACTTGATAATAAAAAAAAAGATTAATGGTGATGATAAATCTTTGGATAGAAGTAAAGCGTGTAGATACCGAAACATGAAAAAGTAATAATAGATTTCAATATATTAAATTAGAACTAGTTACGAGGTTCGAGTCAGAAATGAAGACTGGCAGAGAACGCAGTGTTCGATGATTTTCAAGTTGTCAAATCTTCAGAATTTGTGACAATAGTGAACCCTAAAAATAATTGCAACTATTCTATCGGTTTAATTACTATCTAGGCATGTAAATGTGAGATAAAAAAAACTACACTCTAGTGTAAAAAAAAGAATTCAAGCACTAATGGAACTAATAATTGACGCAAAAAAAAATCTTGTTGAATGGAGGATGTGTAGCGAACAGTTATGCATACTTTGGTTAGTGTGTCAATAGTTCTAATTTATTATTTATCCATGAGATGTAAATTGGGTTAGGGTTAACCCTAATATGATTTAACCTAAACTAGTGAAACGAGATTTTTTTATTTGTTGTGTACCTTAAAGAGTTAGATTTTCCTAATAATCGCATTATTGGATATTAGCGATTTGAGAAATCAACTAAGCATACTTAGCACGCATTGAAGAATTTAAAACTTTTCAAGTTTTCAAGGCACATATTAGCTGCATGTTGTATGAAATGAATGTTCTAACAAGTCCTTGAAGTAGATACATGGAGTTAGATCAAGTTATTCATAAATCATGAGAAGTCTCTGCACGTGTTTCAAGAGAATCCACTTGGAATAATTTATGTAAGGAAATTGATGTTGTTTGATAATAGAAAACGAATGAGAATTTAGTCGTATACATCCTTATATGATAATCTGAATATGAGTACTTTGGAAAGTAAAATTTGAGAAAATTTAGTAAAGTGACAATATATCGAGGAATGCGTAAAAAAATGATGAAGATTTGTGAGACAAGTGGGTTAATGCAGACTCTAAGGAAGCAGAGTGCTAAGATGACTTGAGAGCTAATGATTAAAACATGTACGAACTCCTTTAGCTTTAACGAAAGCTCTAAGTAGTAATGTTTGATCGGAAGCCCGAGTAACTCCACTTTAACGACATTATTCGTTCCTAGTCTAAGTGTTGGTGAAGTCGACCACCACCTATAAAGCGGAGGAATGAATTAAGTGTTGTGAGCAGAGATAGAGTCTATGGATTATCCGTAGAACTGGAAACAACCTAAGGAGTAACCCTTAGGAAGATGCATTATAAAATTCTCACAAAATCCCAATGTGGTTCAGATGCATATGTACGCCTACTGATGAAAAAAAATTGACGCGATCGTTGACTCGCAAAATTACGAAGATCATATGATGGTGAATGCTTAGAGATGATCATACACTAGTTGCCTAAATCTTCTTGCATTTTTTCCAACTTTTACCGACAGACTCAAAGTACAACAAAGCAATTTACACATATGAATTCGAGATTGTTAGTCAGACGGTGTACCAATGTCCATTATATCGAATTGTGATCCTTATATTTATTGCCTACTTGTGGCATAGTTTTCTTTTACTACCTAGTTGTGTTAGGGTTACTGACATTGATGAGCACCAGACTACATCTAAGTAGGGCTTTTCAGTCTGATGGTTAGATTGCATTGTTGATCCAAATTATAGAGATTATGCTCATGTATGTATTACGAACTTGGTAAAAAGTGAGGAAGATTGATTGCTATGTGCGTGATATAAGTATGAATTTAGAATTTGAGTCAAAGTGGTGTGGCTCCATTTGAGACTCTACGAAAAAGATCTTGGAATTTTGGTGGGTAATAATATTGATGACATTGGATTTCGTGATCGTTTAAGAAATTACACAGAGGAAGCCAAACGGATTAGATAATATTTGGATTGGCACTAGATAAACTAATTGGTCAAACGAACTATCACAAGAGAGCACTCAGGTTAAGATATAAGGACATTACGAACTCAAAGTGAAAAGAAACTTGCACTTAAACATTTTCTCTACTTAATCTAGTCACGGGCGTAACTTCCTTCTAATTTCGACGACGAAATTTTCTCTTTGTTGGGAAGACTGTAACAACCCATATTTTTAATTTAGTAATTAATAGCTAATCACAAATTATTAGTGGTCAAATATCCAATCGAGGGGTAAGTCAAAGTATTCAAAAATTTATAAAAGAAAATAAATAAAATGATTTTAATTTTTTGTCTGGCATAATACTGCGAGTACTATATGATACCACAACTTGGAGTGAATTAATTTAAACTAAGTGCGCGTGACGACGACAAAAATACTTTAAACCACCAATTTATTTAAATTGGCTAAGTGAGGACAAGGCTAGGGTTTGTGCATAATGCATGTCAAGTTTAGAGTGTTACAATGTGTGGACAAATGGAACCCAAATAAATTGGGTCCTAACCCAAATTTCTCACTCAATCAAATAAAAAAGAGAGATAAAACCCAAATTTCTAGGTTACAACATAAGAGCCCAAGCTATAACACAACATATACACATAGAGAGAGAGGTGGCTAAGAAAAGAAAAAGAGATTTCGCGATGTGAAGAAATGTCCGACGACACAAGGTGGTGGCGGCCGATAAGAGCTGCTGCAAGAGAGCAACTGCGACAGCGGACAGCAAGGTGCGGATGGCGGCTCGCGGTGCAGCGGTGGGCCAGCGAGGAGATCGACGCAAAGGGGAGCTCGTGGACGTGCGGATGAGCAGCAACAGCTAGGCGCGGTGGCGCGTTGACAGCGGTAACGACGGGCGGCTCCATTAGTGAGGGTTCGGCGGGCCTCCGACACGGCGCCGGGGACTAGCAACATGGCTGCTGCGGCGGACCAGCATGATGCGGAGGAGCTCACCAATGGCAGCGTAACTCCACCGAGGAGGACGACACAGTGGCATCGGCAAGTCCGGCGTGGTGGCAGTGGCAGTTTCGACAAGGCTTGGTCGTTAGGGGTATTGACATACAAAGGGAATGAAGTGAAAGGAAGATAAAACAAGAGAGTTAAGAGCTTGGAAAGAGATGTGTTTTGCTTGGATTTGTAGAAAGAGTGTATATTTATGCTAGATTTGAGCTCTTGAAGAAATTCGGAGTTGAGAAACTCTATTGAAGGCTATGATATGCGACGATGACTCCTACTATTCGAACGATTAATTTGACGTGGCGATCTATGCGATTTTATTGCATAATCTCCGAGCTCAAGAACATTGATGTGCGACATATATAGGTCATTTGATGTATTTATATTATAATTACTATGTTTTATAAATGGGTATTTGAGTTGAGAGATACTATACTTTGTATATTGTATTCATTGTACGGGGTTTCCACATTCTAGCTTCCACACATAGAACTCGTTGTGTGTTTAATTTATTTGTTATCGCATTTTCACCGCATTTAAATTCCGCTACATATGATTTCATATATATATATATTATATACTTTGTTGTGTGGACTATCAGGTACTGAAGACTGGTTTGTGAGGCTGGTTAGGCCTTTATTAACTCCAAACTGGTTTAGCGAGAGTTAATGGAGGTCTAGTGTCGGGCGGTGCCCAGTTTGAAGGGTTGGGGCAATCACAACAACAATTTATCAGCGATTCCTAAGTTGTACACAAATTGTTAAGTTAATCACTGGATTTGGTTCTCTGTGCTCCATTGATTAAGCTGACGATTTCTAGTACATTTTTCAATTCGTTGTGGATTCACTAGCCAATCTGTGCTGCCGATTTAGATGGCGATTTGTAGAGTAATTTCAAATCGCTGGTTAATCACTGAACTTCTTCTCCAGTTGACTGTTTTGCTTTTCTTCCTCATTTTCTTCATTTTCTTCATTTTCCTATTTAAATCCTGAAATCACAAAAATAAGAGAATACCCAGTGTAGTATTATCATTTATATCTAAAATCAACCTAAAAAATATGTCTAATTATTGACTTGTCAAATACCCCCAAATTCAGCACTTTGTTGTCTCGATCAAATGAATACTCTAAATCATATTCTCTTTTCATTCTTTATAAAATGATTTCAATCTAATTCATTTTCTCCATTAAATCAACCATAACAACCACTCACCTTGGTCTAAGAAGCTTGATCGCCGACGAGGAGACCGAGTGCTTGAGGGGAGGGGTGAGAGTAACGCGAATCCATAGGAAAGGAGGATGCCGAGATATTGAGGCCATAGGGGAGAGGTGATTGAGACCTAGAGGCGAGATGAGAGAGAGGATGAAAAACATGATAGAAAGATACTAGAGTTCGGTTAGAGAGAGAGAGATATATATATATATATATATATAGAGAGAGAGAGAGATAATTTATTTATTCATTTATTTATTTATTTTTATTTGTATATGAGGGATGGTGATGTGATCTCAAACCTCTGACAACCCTTACACTCGCGTTACGTCTTGTTGCAACGCACATATAACGCAACGTCGCAACCAATTGAGATTCTAACACTAGCGTGACAAAAATATTTAATAATAACAAAACAAATTAACACGCATCACAAAAAAAAATAATTCACATTGTATGGCATGCCCTAAACTTTTCGCAATGCCTACAGAGTATGAGCTTAGGGTCTCAATTTGTAATTAATCAATTAATTAGGATTAATTAGAGCGCGCCGTTACACTTTGCAAGCATTTGTATTCCCTTAATTGTTTGTTCTATATGATTTGTAACGGCCTGTTTTATTAACGCCGTTATTTATTTCATAATTTCAGACATGGACGCCACCTCAGATCCACGTAGATGGGCGGGTAGGCTAGGACACGTTGACTTAGGTACACTAATAAATTGCATGCTAAATTGTTTAATTGCGATGCATTTTATGAATTTATTTGTTTGTACATCGTATGTGTGTATGTTGAATGTTTATATCGTGCAAGGTTGTGTGACGGGTAGTCGTCTCGAAATGCGTGTTAACGCGAGTATCGATAGGCGAAGTACGGGCACACTAGAAAAACTTGACAAACTCACATAAATATGACTATGTAATTCAATTGAAACGGGTAATGTAACCATAGGCTAAGTAAATTCAAATTTGAACAATAAGCTATGGCGCGCGCCTTGAATTGCGTGTCGAGACGTGGGGCACCAAATATCGGGTAGCCGAAGGTCAGTGGAACCACAAGTTGGTTAATTTTGATAAATAAAACACTAACCATATGGTTTGATAAGGCTTAATGTATTATGAGATAAATCAAATAAATGAAAAGCCTATAGTTTGAACTACATAATGTGGATCATGGATGGACCTCAAGATGATCATAATGAGAGAATCAATGAAGGGAGTGTGCTATTGGAGTCATTAAAGGGTGTGTTACAACATGTTTATTAACCACAAGATAATATTCGAATACGCACGCACACTTGATCAAGACAAAACATATATATATATATATATATATATATATATAAGTTAGTAGTTTTCTCTCATCTTCCACTCACCATAAAAACTACTGCATGTATGAACATCCAATGAAACTAAGATTAAAGAATCAAGGGAAATCAAGGGTTCAAAGCCATAATCTAGGTAACATCATCATCTTCTTCATCTTCTTGTTCTTCACAAAATAAGCTCAGCTCAATAAATGAGGCTTTCATGCAACAATGAATTTCAATCTTAGCTTGATGTTTTGAAGTGGTTTCCGTAGATTCTTTGTCAATTACAACAACCAATTTGTGTTTTCAAACTGATCATCACAAGAATTGGGTTGTTGGCCTAAATTTGGGAAAAAATGGAATGAATGCATGACATCATATAAATTCATGCAAATTGTTGTATGAATGTTGTTTTTGGCTGTTGTTTGGAGGTGTTAATTCCCCTATGAGGAGTGGGTAGGGTCGAAGGCTTGGGCGAAGGCCACGAGGGAAGAAATAACATATTTCTCGAATTGAAAATTTTGGGTTTCGACCTCGATAGTGCATTATTTCGAACCTTTAGCACGCTATCCACACACTAGAAAATTAGATAAAAATGAGTTTTAATTACGTAGCTTACAAGAACCCATTTTTGACACATCGATTCTTCGATTTTCAGGTTTTTAACTTTTTTTTTGGAAATAATTAACCTGAACTTAAAAGGGTTGTTTTGGTGATTTTCAACTTAACACATAACTAAACACTTGAAAGCAGTCTAAACTTATAAAATTGAACTCCAAGGACTTAGGAGACCGTAGCTCGGTATCAGGGAGTTTTCGAGTCGGATACGGGAGTCCGGGGAGATCGGTGAGCGATTTGAGGTTTGTAAAACCCAATTAAAGAACTATAAGTATTTGATTTTGTTTTAAATTTCGTTCCTATCATTTCTTGTTGTTGTTACTATTCCATTCTGTTACTTGGACATGGGTTGAGGTTACTCCCCCGAATTTCCTTGTGTGTTCATGATGCATTGGATTGTAGCACATGTGACCCAACCCTCAATGAATGGCAACCTGAGCTTACCCTTGGTGCACGTGTCGGTGACTCGACGAATTTGGCCAACACCGCGAAGGACCATGTATCGGACCAGTTGGGTGCGACCACTGGTGGGAACTTGGTGACCTGAAGTACAGTCTAGTCCATCTGGAGCGAGCACACACATTTGTTAGCTTAGCTGTTATCTATTCATGCGATGAGCCATTTACAGTTATCTATCTTTACATTCCGCATGTTTACTTGACAATATTTCTCGCATTTCCTTACTTTATTATGCGAATGCTCACAGGGGTTCCTTAGGATTTTACTTACTAGACTCGTCATCTGTCTTTTTGTGATGATTAAGTGGAGATCCTAGTACCATTAGGGGCAAGGGGATCTTAGGTGACTACATCTGATTGCCCGCGTCGTACGTACATGCTTATTTTGATATTTTGTATTATTTTGGGCATTGGGAGACTTGAGATGACACCGTACATGTATATATACTTTTTTTATGGTACATGTATATTTTTTATGGCATTGGGAGTACTTTTTTGGGTTTTCCATTGTAGGACTTGCTCTTATGAATAATGTTTACCATGCTAATTCACTTTACTTAATCATATCAATTAAGGCTTCCGCTGATTTATGTTAACTTGTAAGATACAACCACTAGTATGGTTAGGATTAGAATAAATTACAAATTATTGAACTTAAGAAATATTTAAATACTTAAAGAAAATAACTTAAGAAAATATGGATAATCCACTAACTGATTTGATAAAACATACGTGGACACGATTCTCGAGACATGAAGTGGATGGGCAGGTGTTAGGCACGTGTAGTTGGGCCCACCAGGCAAGGAATACACGAAGAGACGTCACCCCTGGGTGGCAGGGCTGTCTCATGATTGACCTCATTTAGTTTATGAACTAGTTTTAGAGTCGAACATCGTCCCGAATACTATAAATCTATATTTATTTTTTATAAATAATGTATAACTATTAAATTTTATTTTTAAAAAAACTAAAAAAGTTGTTATTGTGTAAAAAAATTTAAAACAATGTACTTAGGGTATTAATTAGGGTAGTGAAAATACTTTAACAAAAGGTAGTCGCGAGAAACATCTAATTGAGAAAAGCCATATAGATTAATCATAGTTATTACTTCTATAATTGTTGTCAATAATTATAGACATAGATTTGTATTCTCTATATTAAGGGACATATTGGCCACTATGCACTCAATACAAAAAATTAGTAGTTGTAATACGCAAAAAAACTTGTTTAATCTGTGATTAACGTGGAATTTATCTAAAGCATTAAGTATATAATTTCATAATTATAACTATCTAGCAATCCAAATATATACATAGGGTTTGTTTAGATTAACAAACTACTCACTCATGCTGAAAATAAACAATGCAAATATATAATTAAAAGACATAATTGAATAAGTAAATACCTCCTACATAAACCAAAGCTCCAATGTAGCTTCAAACATCAACCAAAACTAATAAAATATGTAGAATAGGTTTAAGAAAAAGCAATAGAGAGAGTTATTTCAAAGCTCTTTGGTCCTACTTATAGTCTCATAAAATATACATATCTTAGATCAACTCAAATTCTTCATATTAATCTAAAAAACCCGTAACCGACCTCATCAATTTGTCACTGATTCCCAAATTGTACACAAATCGTTGAGTTAATCACTGGATTTGGCTCTCTGTGTTCCACCGATTCAGCTGGAGATTTCTAGTACATTTTTCAATTCGCTGTGGATTTGCTGACCAATCTATGTTGCCGATTTAGATGGCGATTTGCAGTGTAATTTCAAATCGCTGGCTAATTGCTGAATTTCTTCTCCAATTGGCTGTTTTGCTCTTCTTCCTCATTTTCTTTTATTTCTTCATTTTCCTATTTAAATCATGAAATCACAAAAAATAAAATAATAACTAGTGTAATATTATCATTTATATCTAAAATCAACCTAAATTACATTATAAAATATATTTAATTATTGACTTGTCAAATACCCCCAAACTCAACACTTTGTTGTCCCGAGCAAAGAAATACTCTAAATCATATTCTCTTTTCATTCTTTATAAACTGATTTCAACCTAATTCATTTTCTCCATTAAATCAACCATAACAACCACTCACCTTGGTCTAAGAAGATCAACCACCGACGAGGAGACCGAGAGTAATGCGAATCGAGAGGAAGGGGGGATGCCGAGATATTGAGGCCATAGGGGAAATGTGATTGATACCTAGATGCGAGATGAGTAAGAGGATGAAGAAGATGATAGAGAGATGAGAGCGTTCGGTTAGAGAGAAAGTGAGAGAGAAAGAGTGTGAGAGAGTGAGAGTGTGATGATTTATTTATTCATTTATTTATTTATTTTTATTTGTATATAAGGGGTGGTGATGTGATCTCTAAACCTCTGACTACCCATACACTCGCGTTACGCTCTTGTCGCAACGCACACACAACGCAACGTCACAACCAATTGAAATTCTAACACTAGTGTGACACAAATATTTAATAATAACACAACAAATTAACACGCATCACACAAAAATAAATATAATTCACATTGTATGGCATACCCTAAACTTTTCCGCAATGTCTACGTGGGTCTGAGCATAAGGTCCCAATTTGTAATTAATCAATTAATTAGGATTAATTAGAGCGCGCCATTACACTTTGCTAGCATTTGTATTCCCTTAATTGTTTGGTCTATATGATTGACCTCATTTAGTTTATGAACTAGTTTTAGACCCGGATATCGTCCCAATACTATATATATTTTTATAAATAATGTATAGCTATTATATTTTATTTTTAAAAAAACTAAAAAAGTTGTTATTGCGTAAAAAAAATTCAAAACAATGTACTTAGGGTATTAATTGGGGTAATGAAAGTACGTAAGCTAGTAATTAATTAGGTAAAGTAATTAATATACCAAAACATTTCAAATCTATGTAGAGTTGATATGTGTTAACAATGTACATAGCTTTCTTATATCTACTATATACTCTATAAGCACAAATTAATACTAGGACTTTCAACCGTCACTTGATATTACCGTCTTACTCTTTTCGTAAATCGATCTCCTATATAAATATATATTCATTTGCTCTTTCTCTTTAAAATTTTGATTTCCTTTTCTCTCTCTTTCTCTCTCATATTGTGTGTAGGCGTTAATGATTTATCATTATGAAATAAAAAATATTTTTTATATTGATAAGCACTTCAGTCTTTGTCTTTATAAATTGTTTTTTTTTTGTGCATTAGAACTTAATTTTTTATACACCTTTAAAAATTTTAAAAATATTTATGAATAATATAAATATATTATTGTAGTTGAATTGATTCCCACGAGCACAACGAGTAAGTTAGGGTTCGTACGTGCTTTGCAATTTGGAAACTAGTATATATATATATGGTTCATTAGAGAAAATTTTCACCTCTATATGATTGACCTCATTTAATTTATAATTAATTAATACATTGCTGGTAGAGGTGAAATCTTTCTGACCATTCATAAGGAAAATGATTAGTTGACCAGCTTTTAACTCTTAGTTGTTACGGTCCTCCGAAGTTTGCTTCGAGATGTGTGCAAATATATATGGCGAAATTAAAGCATTCACCTAGTATTTATTTTATTTTTTGTTAAAGAGAATTTGTATTGAGATGTTCCTAGTCCAATTGGACAAGCTATCTTCTTAATACATATAGTAATTTGTAATTCATATAACTAGCTGTCCAATTAATGTCGATCGGTTACTCAAGCATATATAAATTCCTCAAATTAATTTAAACATGTACATCATAGGAAAACGCATTCCACTTAAATGTGGAGATACTTGTCATGACTCCCCAACATTTATATGTGGTCAAGCCAAAAAAATAAAAAAAAAAAATAAAATAAATCTAAGGGTAGTGTTATATGGATTCAAGAGTCCGGATCAGACTCATATGAAAGTTTTCAAATTTTCACAAATATTCAAGAAGCATCGATCAAATTTTACAAATTTTATGTTTGCTTCAATTATTGCTTAAAGATGACTTAAAAAAATAAAAAAAAATAAAAAAAAACTTGTTCGAGTCCTGAGAGTCCAAATAATACTACCTAAAAAAAAACACTACTATTAATTTAGGCTTAACCATGGACAGGTGCATCGCACCGTGTCCCGTGGCACAGAGGCAATTCCACAACGGTCCGACCTCACGCGCCAAAACGACGCCACGTATAAGAAAGTGAGGTGTCTTAAACGTAATCATAGGGCCCGCACAAATGTAAATGATGACGTGGCCATTGACTTGACTATATGTGATCCACGTCGTCGTCAACCATTATATTCATTACAGTGCCCGATATGGCTGTGAAAGGCCCTATCCTTGAAGACTCGTTTTCTTTTTGTTCAATCATAATTTGGTTTGGTTACGTAACTACCCTAATTTTTTTGGTCTTGGTACATTGTACGAGTGTCAAACATTTACCTTGATTATAGCTAACGTGGAGCAAAGTAACCCTGAGAGCACCCACAATGGGGTGCAGTGGGCGACTCATTCATTGGCAGCGGATGTCAGTTTTTTTTTTTTTTTTTTAAAAAGGGTAGTCTTATTTGACTCATCCAACTCAAAAAAAAATTTTTTATTACAAAGTCATCCTCAAGTAATTAATGAAGCGGAAAATTCATTTGTTACCCCTTAAATATTTGTAAAAATTTAAAAAACCTCCCTATGAGTCTGGACTCACGAGTCCAAGTAGATTTATTGTAAAAAAAATAGTTTAAGTTTTTGTTTTTTTACCATCTTTTATACACTGTTTTGAACTTTTGTTTAATTTGATAGGTTTTTTACCCTTTTTTTTACTATTTTAACAGTAAAAAAAACTTATCCGTCCAGATTAGATAGTTTTTTGACCTTTTTTACTATTCACCCATTTTTGAAAATTTTCTATATTTTTAGTTTATAAAAAAATAATTAAAACTTATATAAATACCCTCACTTATCTTTACAATTTTTACATAACTCGTTCAACACTTCAACTTCTCAATCTTATCTACTATATCACAACTTTTTTTTGTTTCTATGAGTTTTATTTTTGTGATATGGAGCGTATCAATCCTCCATCTTTCCAAAATTCTCAAAATTCCTCAAACCAATTTTTTCCGCCTAATTTTCCAAATTCTCAATATATTCGTTTCCTCAACAACAACAACAACATAGCCTCAGTCCCTAATTAACTGGGGTCGGCTACATGGATCAAACTTTTTCATTGTGCTCGATTAAGTGCAATTGATGGTGAGCTTTTCAAACCATTCAAATCCCTCCTAATTAATGCATCCCATGTTAACTTTGGTCCGCCCCTACCTCGTCGAATTTCTACGCTTCTATTGAGTCAAGTTTTCTAGTTGGGGCATTTGTAGGTCGTCTTTGCAGGTGACCAAACCACCGCAACCGCCTTTCCCTAATCTTTGTATCAATTGGTGCTACTCCTCCTTGTCTTTAAATTTCTATATTTCTTATTCTATCTTTACGAGTTTTACCACACATCCACCTAAGCATCCTCATTTCTGCTACGTTTATTTTATGTAATTGTTGTTGCTTTACCGCCCACCATTCACTTCCATAGAGCATAGCTGGCATAATTGCGGTCCTATAAAATTTTTCTTTTAACTTTGTAGGAACATTTCGATCACAAATCACCCCTGTTGCACCGCCATTTCTTCCATCCAGCTTGAATTATATGTGTGACATCATTCTCAATGTTACCATCATTTTGTATGATTGATCATAGGTATCTAAAGTGGTTTACCTTAGGAACTTCTACTTCCCCTAATTTTACCACTCCGTCATCTCGATGTCTAGTGTTTCTAAACTCACAGTGCATGTATTCGGTTTTCGTCCTAGTCAACTTAAAGCCTTTATATTCTAATGTATTCCTCCAGAGTTCTAATTTCCTATTCACTCCATCTTTAGTTTCATCCACTAAAACAATATCATCTGCAAATAGCATGCACCATGGTATATCCTCTTGAATATGTCTAGTTAGTTCATCTATAACTAAAGTAAATAAATATGGGCTTAAAACCGATCCTTGATGTAGTCCTATCATAATGAGGAATTCTTTTGTAGCTCATACAAATGTCTTTATACTCGTTACTACTCCATCATACATATCATTAATAGTGTCTATGTATCTAGCATGCACTCTTTTTCTTTCTAGAACCCACCAAAGAACATCTCTAGGGACCTTATCATATACTTTTTCTAAATCTACGAATACCATATGAAGACCTTTTTTCTTTTCTCTATATTTTTCTAACAATCGTCTTACAAGGAAAACCGCCTCCATAGTTGACCTCCCGGCATGAAACCAAATTAGTTCTCTTGATATTGTTGTTTCTCTCCTTAGCCTATTGTCAATTATCATCTCCCAAAGTTTCGTAGTGTGACTCATAAGTTTAATTCCTCGGTAGTTTGAGCAACTTTGAATGTCTCATTTGTTTTTGAAGATTGGCACAAGCGTGCTTCTTCTCCAATCCATTGTCATCCGTTTTAATTTTAAAATTTTATTGAAAAGTTTTTTTAACCAAGTCAATCCAATTTCTCCTAAGCATTTACAAACCTCTATGGGTATTTCATCTGGGCCACATGCTTTCCCTATTTTCATTCTTTTCAATGCCTCTTTAACTTCTACAATTCTAATATTGCGTGTATAGTTTACATTTCTTTCTTGGTGTGGGTTTTCATCTATTATAGTATCAACTTGACCATCATTAAATAAACTATCGAAGTAACTTCTCCATCTCTCCTTAATATCCTCCTCGCGCGTTAAAACATTTTGATTTTCATCCTTAATACATCTTACATGACTTAGGTCTTGTTTCTTTTTATCTCTTAATTTGGCTAGCCTATATATATATATATATTGTCATATCTATTACCTAACCTTGTATATAGATTTTCCATAAAATTTGTTTTAGCTTGACTAACTACTTTTTTAGCTTGTTTTCTAGCTTCTCTATATTGATTGTACACATCTTCATCTTGACACTTAGGTATTTTCCTATACATCTCTCTTTTAGTCTTAATTGCTCGTTGGACATCCTCGTTCCACCACCATATTTCCTTCTTTGGTGGTCCCAAGCCTTTAGATATACCTAATACGTTTGATCTCACTCTCCTTATGCAACTACTCATTTCTAGCCACATTGTATTAGCATATAAGTCAAGATTCCAAACATTTTCCTTTAGTAGTTTTTCTCTAAACTCTACTTGTTTACTATGTTTTAGGTTCCACCACTTTATCCTAGGGTCGCTAACTCTTTTATTTATATTATGTCGTCGTGTTAGCTTAATATCAAGTACTACTAACTTATGTCGGGTTGTAAGTGTTTCACCAGGTATTACTTTGCAGTCTCTACATATTTTTCTATCTATTTTTCTCGTTAAAAGAAAATCTATTTGACTCTTGTTATGACCACTACTAAAAGTAATTATATGCGACTCCCTCTTCCTAAAACTAGTATTTGTTAAGACAAGATCGTATGCTGAAGCAAATTCTAAGATTGATTCTCCTTCTTCATTTCTATTACCGTAACCAAAACCTCCATGAACTCTCTCAAACTCATCGTTACTTGCCCCGACATGCACATTTAAATCTCATCCAATAAAAACATTTTCATCTAATGGTATACTTTGCATAAATCCATCCATATCGTCCCAAAACTTGCGTGATGCTCTCGCTTAATCCTACTTGTGGTGCATAGGCGCTAAGTATGTTAATTTCTTCGTCCCCAATAATTAATTTAACTAGAATCAATATATTCATCATTCTTTTAACCTCTACGACCTTATCCTTATAATCATTATCCACCACAATTCCTACTCCATTACATTTTCTATCTATACCAGTGTACCACAATTTAAACCATGTGCTTCCTATTTCTCTACTCTTTTCTCCTACCCATTTTGTCTCTTGGAGGCAAGCAATATTGACTCTCCTTCTAATCATGGTATCTACTAGTTCTATTGACTTCCCCGTAAGTGTTCCTATGTTCCATGTTCCTAAACGAATTTTTTCTCCCATTTGTATTTGTTTTCCTTTTCTATTTCTATTTTGTCTAAAAGATCTAGTGTCCGTATCTATGATTTTGTTTTTGTTTTCGTGTTTGTTTTGAACTAGCTTCTTTACCCACACTTGTCCTTTGTGTGGGAACCCTTGCTCATTTTTCTTCACATCCGGGCGACGATGTGAAGGGATTAGCTTCTTTACCCACACACGTCCTATGTGTGGGAACCTTTGCTCATTTTTCTTCACACCCAGGCGGCGATGAGAAACACACCCTTGCTCATTTCTCACTACACCCGGACTCCGATGCAGCGCGTCGCTAGGTGGGAACGCCTCAACGTTTATATATGTTTGATCCATTTCATGAAAAGTGACAAAAGGTAATTTAGCAAGATAAACATTGTTCAAAGGCAAAACCTATTGTGGAAAACCCCGGAAAGTACTTTGTATATAAGCGACATCACTACAATAGGTATATATATGTACGGTGTTATCTCATGTCTCCCAATACCCAAAATATACAAAAGATCAAAAATAAACAAGTACAAGTAGGTCCTCGATAGTGGGCAATCAGATGTAGTCGCCTAGGATCCTCTTGCCCCTATTGGTACTAGGATATGCACTCCATCATCACAAAAAGACAGATGACGAGTACAATAAGTAAAATATCAAGGAACTCCTCTGAGCATTCATATAATAAAGTAAAGGAAATACAAGGAATGTTGTCAAGTAAACATGCAGAATATAAAACAGACAACTGTAAATGGCTCATTGCATGAATAAGCAACAAACAAGCCAACAAATGTGTGTGCTCGCTCCAGATGGACTACACTGTACTTCGGGTCACCAAGTCCCCACCAGTGGTCGTGTCCAACTTGCCCGACACTTGGTCCCTCGCGGCGCTATGCACGTGCACCAAGGCAAGCCCAGGTCGCCATTCACTGAGGGTCGAGTCACACGTGCTACAATCCAGTGCATCATGAACTCACAACAAGGAAATTCGGGGGAGTAACCTCAACCCACGTCCAAGTAACCGAATTGAATAATGAACAACAACAACATGTAAGCATAATAAATACTCAGAGTTTTTCAGTTGAGTTTTACAAACCTCACATCGCTCCTCGAACTCTCGTATCTGACCCTACAAGCTCCCTAACACCGAGCTACAGTCCACTAAGTCCCTGAAGTCCAATTTTAATAAGTTTATGTTATTTATAAGTGTTTAGACATGTATTAAGTTGAAAATAACCAAAACAGCCCTAAACTTCATAGTTCATCTGTCATTAGCACGCTAATTTGGTCTACCTAGCACGCTAGTTTTAAGTTAGCGCACTAAAGCGGTGTACCTAGCGCTAGATGGGATTAGCGCGCTAGGAATTTTAACTACCGCGCTACTATTCTTCGTTTTTAGGAACAGTTGCACACTCAGGATGGTTAGCGCGCTAATAGTTCCAATTAGCGCGCTAATTGCCTTATGGGACAGAATTCTCAATTCGAGAATTCTATCATAGCCCTCTCAATTATCTACTCTAATTGGTTTTACACCCTCTCCTCATCAAAATAACTTCAATCCATAAATTAGAACACTCCAGAAACCTCAAATTACATCCATTTCCACAATCATGCATTTACCATCATCTCCATTAACAACCAATTTCATCAAATCTAACTAAATCAGTGATAAATTCTCCTTATATACGATCTAATAACATGAAATGCATCATATTTACACAACAAACCAGAGACTTAATCATCAAACTTGAATTTCACTAAACATACCCAAAATGGGTTCATTTGCAAGCTTAGATGGTGGAGAAGATGATTACCTAGGTTAGATCACTTGGTTTGGTGCCTAGGTTGTTGAACTCCCAGCTGGAAGTCCTTCTTCTTCCTTTGAATTTTCTAGTTTTGCATGAAATGGGTGAGTGTTGTGATCAAACACTCAACTAACTCTCTTATATATATGTTTTATGGAATCAATTATGCGTACGTATCTCGATGCATATCTTGTGGTTCACAAGCATGTTGTCCTATACCTCCTGGTGACTCCAATAGCACACTCATCACCTAGTACCACTCACTATGTTAATCTAGATGTCCATCTCATGGCCCATTTTATTTAATGTAAATTATAGGCTTTCATTTATTATGTTAATGTCACATTACATTAAGCCTTATCCAATCATATGGCTAGTGTTTTATTTATCAAATTTAACCAACTCAAGGTCACACTAATCCTCGGCTACCCGTACCCAGTGTCCCGCGTCTCGACACGCATTTCGAGGTGTGTCATAGCCTATTGTTCAAGTTTATTTAATTAGCATATGGTTACATTAATTATGTCAATTTGATAACCTAGACATGTTTATGTAAGTTTATTGAGTTTTCTCTAGTGTACCCGTATCTCGCCTCTCGATACTCGCGTTAGCACGCACTTCAAGGCAGTTACCCATCACACAAGCTCACACGCTCTCGTTATTCAACATACACGTATGCAATGTATTTAACAAATAATTGAATAAATTGCATCGCAATTAAGCCATCCAACACACAATTTAACCAGTGTACCTAGGACAACGTGAGTCCTAGCCTACCCGCGCGTCCATTTGGATATGAGCTGGCGTTCATGTCTGCAATTTCGAGATAATTAATTACATTAATAAAATGGGTCAATACATAATACTTCTCGAAATGATTAAGATAGTGCCATGGAAACATGTTTGTTATATGACTTTCAAGTTTCTCAATATTCCACGCAACCATTAGTTGGAGAGGAGGAAACTGAAGCAATATTAGAAAGGCAGCGTGTGTTATGGTCCATTGATGATGACAGGTTGATTATTAGTGCATAGCTAACAATTTTGAATGGTAGAATCGTCGGCAATGCTCAACAACAAAAAATATTTTGGAAGGGAGTCACTTCCTACTACAATGAGCACAGACATTTGAATTGTCCACAAAGAGCGCAAAGTACAATAAAATGGCATTAGCACTAGATGAAAATGTTGGTTAATGTGTTAAACCAACATTTCAACAAACTAGCAAGTGAAAATCGCAGTGGTTAGAATGACAAAATGCTGAAGAATCGTGCTCGCGGGTTATTTTACCGAAGTGAAAAGAAGCATTTCCAACATGAACATGTGTGGATAATGGTGAAAGATGATCCCAAATGGCAAACAACTATTTCCCTTCCTCAATGTTGTAAAAGAACAAAGATGAATGAACACGGGAACTACATATCCTCATCCAATCATGACATAGACGGCAGTGAATTCGAAAGTCGGCCTATTAGCCGAAAAAAAAAGCAAAGGCGATAGAGAAGAGAAAAGGGAAAGCCAAGTTAAAGGATAGTAAAGTGGTTTTGGAGTTGCTGAAGGAATGGGGTGATTCAACAAATATCAAGAGGAAAGAACAGCTCATATGAAAAAGATTAAGGAGCGTTTTGGTGTGGGTTTGGATTACAAAATATTTACTAAAGAAACTAGCGGCATAAGTGAGGAACAACACCAACGACATGATGAGTTTTGCAAACTCATAAGAGGAAAATATAAGAATTAGTATTAACTATCGTTGTTGTTTTTTGCAATGCACTTGTTGTACGAGTTTGTTTTAGTTGTTGTTGTTGTTGTTGTTATTATCACAATGCAGTAGTAGTAGTAGTAGTAGTAGTAGTAGTAGTAGTAGTAGCAGTAGTAGTAGTAGTAGTAGTAGTAGTAGTAGTAGTAGTAGTAGTAGTAGTAGTAGTAGTAGTAGTAGTAGTAGTAGTAGTAGTAGTTATTGTTGTTGTTATTGTTGATTTCATGATATTATGTTGAAGCAATCCATTTAATCAATCATTTGTGTCTCAAAACTCAAAAGTATGGATAATAAATATTTTCTTTATGTACCTATCTTCTTTAGATTTTATTAATCCTCAGTGTGTTATGTAGAAACTAGCCCTTAAAAACTAGCCGTTGAAAACTAGCCGTTACAAACTAGACATTGAAAACTAGCCGTTAAAAATGAGTCTATATATTTCATAAGATTTTATGCAAACCTCACTCACTCAAGCTCACACTACTCATCATATTCATCATTCATTTGCTTGCAACCTACACCATTTGCATCCTACAAAGATGGGCAACATTGACAAGATGCTAGAAGCAATGGAAGAATATATAGCAAATGAGTTGATGGATGACTCAGATGTGCAAGCGATCATGTTGTTGCAACAAACTATAGTAACTTTACTTGGTGAAACCTCTTATCCTTCTAGGAGGGCTCAAAATACTTGAATCAAAATTGTGCTCGCGGGCACGAACAACGTTTCAAAGACTATTTCGCGAATGAGCCAGTTTATCCAGCTAATATATTTCATCGAGATTTTGAATGAGGAACGAGTTGTTCATGCTAATTGTCGAAGCTTTTGAAAATTATTCTGAATATTTTCGAAGGAAAGTTGATGCAACTAGTAAACAAGGACTTTCTCCGCTTCAAAAATGCACATCTGCCATTAACAAGTTAGCATATGGATGACTAGCTGACCAATTTGACGATTATGTAAGGATTGGTGAGTGAACTGCACTTGATTGCTTAATTAATTTTTGCAAATGTGTTGTGGAAATATTTTCACCGAGCGTCATGGCTTCCCCGACATGCTTGGAAGCATTGATTGCATGCATTGGCAATGGAAAAATTGTCTGATCGCATGGAAAAGGAAATTCACTCGAGGTGATCAAAGGTTCCAAGTATCATGCTAAAAGTTGTTGCTTCTGCTGACTTGTGGATTTGGCATGCATTTTTCAAAGTTGTAGGGTCTAACGATGACATGAATGTGTTAAATCAATCTCCTTTATTTAATGATGTCTTGCAAGAACATGTTCCATAAATTAAGTTCATCGTGAATGGTACAACATATACACAAGGGTATTATCTTGCAGATGGCATATATCCAAAGTGAGCAACATTCGTATAAACGTTTTCATATCCGAAAGACCTGAAGCGAATTAAATTCAAAAAAATGCAAGAAGTTACAAGGAAGGACGTCGAACAAGCATTTGGTGTGCTTCAATCTCTTTAGGCAATTGTACGTGGGCCTGCCCGATTAAGTTCACCGTGACTGGCACAACATATACACAACGGCATTATCTCGCAGATGGCATATATCCAGAGTGGGCAACATTTATAAAAAAAATTTCATATCCCGAAGACTCGAAGCGAATCAAATTCAAAAAATGCAAGAAGCTACAAGGAAGGACATCAAATGAGCATTTGGTATGCTTTAATCTCGTTGGTCAATTGTACGTGGGCCTGCCTGATTATTGTATAGAGAACATTTGAAAATACAATATATGCATGCATAATATTGCATAACATGATTCTTGAAAATGAATGCCACACAATTGACAATTGGGATGACGATGAAGGAGAACCTTCGGTTGTCGTAACGCAAGGGTCCACTCAAGATTTTAATCAATATCTTCAAAGAAATGCAACATTACGTGATCAAGAAATGCATCAACATCTTCGAGCAGACTGGGTCAAACATATATGGAACCACATTGGAAATGTTAACGATGACAATTAGTATTATCTTTTATTCAATTATTATTCGTATGTAGTAACACAAATTTTCTAATTTTTCTTACATTTCTAATATGTTTTTTTACGTCAATTAACTAATCAATATTTTAAAATATTAAAGTGTCAATCTTTTTTAATGAACAAAGTGTCGAATTTATCTAAATAAATTAAATTTTGTGTTGTTGTACTTTTGATTATTTTATCCCATTTATCTTTATTAATTTTTACTTAAAAGTTAATTAACTAGTTATTGTATTTTTTTAATTTCAAAAATAGATATTTAGATATGTAAAAATAGTAGGTATTTTATTTATTATTTTATATTAGAATATGTGAATTGACTTTTTTTAATGTGTTGATTTTTTAAAAAAGAATGGTGTGATGTGATTGTGAGTCCCATAAAGTGTGTGAACCATTGTGGAGGAAAGTGTAGTAAAGAAGAGTGTAATGAAATGATGACGTGGCACTCGACTAACTTCAAAATGGGTTCAACATTGTGGGTGCCCTTAAAGTGCAACCGTATATATAGTTGAAAAAATTTAAATTACCGTATATTAGTGGCGAACCCAGCCCCAAGGTAAAACTAAGGGGAGCTAATTTGAAAAGAAATTTATTTAAGGCAATAATATTTTTTCCCACCTATACCTAAGTAAATTTTGAACAATTTATGACCACAAATGTTCTCTTTAAAGTTGAAACACTCAACTCAATAGAGATTACTGCTATAAATTATAATATTCAAAGAAATTGTGAAAAACAATTACTTATATGAGAATGGGCTGAATGGAGAATGCAAGTCATGTGACCCCACACATATGGGGGTAATAAATCTCTACACCAAAAAAAGACAGCCTAATAAATCTAGCGAGCCACACAACGGTGATCCAAATAACTATATAGGATAGATCTAACATGCATCACCCTAAGGCATGTTTGGTTGGAGTTATATGTAGGGATTGACTTATATAAGCCATGGCTTTAGGAAGAGATATGTGTTTTATTTAAAGGTGTTTGGTTCAAGTACTCACCTCTTTGTATTAGAGTCTTTAAAAAATGGGTGAGAATTCTTAAATACCATGGTCCATGGCCACCTTCACCAACACCAATCACTTGTCCATGGCCCCCTAAAAACATCGATAGTTAACACACACAACAGTAACACCACCAAACCCTCCACTCTTCATTCCTTCACACGCACCGCGGCCACTCCTTCACCAATGCAAACTCCCATTTCCACCTTCACATTCTGGTGATCCTCTTGATCACTTCCCTCAATATCACAGATCTCCACTTCTTAAATCACACATCCAACATTGCAGTCTTAAAAGCCTTCAAATCATCCATCTCCTCCTAATCCATACCCCTGGTCCAGCCTCGCCTACTAAAACTTCTCCTCTAACCCCTGCCACTTCCCCCACCGCACCCACTTCCTCAGTGGCCTTACCTGCATGAAGAAGAAGATGAAATTGAGAGAGAAAACGTGTCTAATAAGGGGCAGTGTGACAGCCCCAAATTTCTAGGCAAACTAGGCACCACCACGTTGTCGGACACATCACCAAGTCATGCCACATCACTTGCACACCAGTCCATGACGGCCAGCGAACTAATCATCTAATACTCCGACTTAGTCAATTTCGATGTTTAAATGGTTATTTTACCGAAATATACTAAGTTATAAAGTCTTACAACTTAACTTATTTGTTTTGATTCATTTAAGTTATTTTAGTAGTGAAAGTCTTAATGATATTCAAATTAAGTAATGTGAACAAGTTTTGCATTGCTTAACCTATGGGGTGGAAACCCGACGAAAAGATACTATGTATATTAATAAAGGCGACAAAAAGTATAATAAGTGTCAATATACATGTATCAGGTAAAAAATATCCCAAAATGGTCCCAAAAAATAATATATACATGAATACAAACACCTACAAGTAAAGCTATTGAGGCTCTTTAGATTCAGCTCGTTGTATAATCTGCAACTTGCCACCAAAAACAATGAAAAGTTCTAGTGAGCAAATCCCAGAGAAATTCAGTTAGTATTCATGAGAAATCTAAGAAAAATGGCTACAATTCATGCAGGGAAAGTAAATAAAGTCGTTTAGATAATCAATAATATGAAACGCGTATGTGGTGTATAGTTGTCGAGCCTTGGGACGCAAATACTAAACTGAGAAGGCCCTGGAGGCAAGGTAATCCCCGCCTCCTCTTTACTGTCGAAATGAGGAACTAAGTTGGTCGGAAGGTAGACTTCCGCCCAACACCTCAAAGGAAAGGAACTCTGTAATGGAGGCGAGCCTCACGTCAACCTAATCTCGAGATCATCGACTCGCGAAGAGAAATCTCATGCGTAGTTTAAGGTATAACCAACACCGTAGCAACAATCGAATCTTCATCTACGAGAGAGCCGAAAAGGGGTCATACCGTGCCTTCGACCATGCACAGACACATGCGATAATATAGTAAATATGCAAGCCGAACTGGCAAAAAGTAAAAGTGAAATAAGTAAATTCTAATTTGATTTTCTCGTGGGTTTACTTACCTCGACGATCGTGAAATCGCTATGAAATGACCCGCTTACGCCTCGAACTACACTCCCAACACCCGATTAGTTTTCTTAATTACCTAGTGTCCAATTTTATTATTTTAAAATGTTTTAGTGTCACATTTAATGATTTTTTAAATGTAAAATTAAAAATTAAAAATTTATTCCAAATTTTAAATGTGGCACGCTTTTCGAGTTACACTGGGGTGTGAAACGCCCAAAAAAGTCTCGAAACCTATTTTTCTATCTTTTTTATTTCTTATATTTTTTTTGATTTTTTGTGTTTTTCCATCATTTCCTACCTATTTTTCCTATTTTTTGTAATTTATTTTATTTAAATTATTTTTTAAAAATAAATTATTATTTAATAGGGGTGGCCCCTAAACCAGGTTGGGCCTGACCCGACTGGGTCAGGCCAACCTATTCAGGCCCGAGTCAGCCCATCTGGGTCTAACCGGGTCATGCCTAAGCCAACCTGGCCCAGCCCACCCCTCCAATTCATTTTTTTTTCCAGAGACGAAGAGACGGATTTGAGGTAGAAATCTTTTTTTTTTCAACTTAAAATCATAACAACAACAACAACAATAATAACAGCAACGTTAACAACTTAACTTCAATTAAAAATTCATCCACTTCTCCATTAAAATCAAATAAATTCACCATTAAAAGCTTTCGAACCTCTCCAAAATTTAACAACGAGAATCACCACTTACTTCGAACTAGAAGGATCGCTGGCGCGAAAGGTGGGGACGCCGGAGCGAGAGAGGTCGAGAGTGTCGTAAGAGGGGAGATTGGTATGGTGAGACCAAATGAGATGATGAAGTGAAGTTGGAGAAGTAGAAGAAAAATGAGAGAAAGATGGGAATGATAATCGGTTAGAGAGAGAAAATAAGGGAAGAATTTTTTTTTTTTTTTTCTATATGAGGGATGACGATGTGATGGTGATGTGATGTGATGGGTGATGTGATAAACCCCTAACTTCCCATACACCCGCGTTACGTGCACCCCACAGTGTCATACGCTCTCGTCACTATACACGCACAACATAGCAAATGAAAATTCTAACACTAGTGCAATGCAAATATTTAATAATAATACAGTAAATTAACACACGTTAAACAAAAATCACCCAAATTTACCTCGTCAGGCGTGCCATAAACTTTTTTGCGGCGTCAACGTTAGTACGAGCTCAAAGTCTTAATTTGTAATTAACCAATCAATAGAGATTAATTAAAGCGGGCCATTTCAGGCAGTGCGTGAAGAATGAAAAGTTGTAGAGTGAGAAAGGGATATTAATGTGGGCACGCTCGACTTTTCACAAGCTTGCAACATCATGCTTATCTAAAGACAAGGGGGACCCTATCTTTTAGTAAGCATGGGTTTAAGTGCTTTGGTAATACCATTTATTACATAACGCTCGAACCAAACACTGGCCTTACAACTAATCCTAGGTTTAGATAAGCTAATACTCGAACCAAACAGGGCTTAAGACTCAACTCTGATAGTGCTATCCCCTTTAAAAAGCTAAATTACTTTAGTCATACTCCCTCAAGTCACAATTGTAAGTCGTTTAAGGTACAATCACAAAAATTAAAGGGTGATTTAATTAATAGGTAATATTACTATATTACCTTTACATTTATCAATGTCTTTATCAGTGAAATGAGAGAGATCCAATTTGGTACACTAGTAGACAAAAATTTATCCAACTTTCAAAACTTCATTAATGAGGGTAAAATAAGTAAAATATATTTGGGAATAGGAGAGCAACTTATATTTTTGAACAAGGGAAATGAGCTAGAACGACCTACATTTGTGACCAGATGGAGTAAATGTTAAAGCATTTTTAACAATGGGTAGTGTTATTTGAACTCATGAGTCCAGATTCAAAATAATTAATTTCAAGTAAACCAATTATTTTCTTAATTAAGCCTTTAAAAGGTGTGATGTAATATGACGACCCCAAATTCTGAGGCAATTCAGGCACCGCCACGTCACCGGATAAATCACTAGGTCATGTCACGTTACATGCACACCTGTCCATGACAGCCCGCGAACTAGCTATCAAATGATCCGACTTATTCAATTTCGATGTTTAAATGATAATTTTGTCAAAATATAGTTTTACAACTTAAATTTCTTTGTTTTGACTCATTTAAATTATTTTAATAGCGGGAGTCTTAATAATATGCAAATAAGTAATGTGAACAAATTTTGCATTGATTAACAAGCCTACGGGGTGGAAACCAGGAAAAAAGATAACAAGTATATCAATAAAGGCGACAAAAAGGTATAATAAATGTTAATATACATGTATCACGTAATAAGTCTCCCAAAATGATCCCCAAAAGATAGTACATACATAAATACAAACACCTACTTGTGAAGCAAATGTAGCACTTTGGATTTGGATCGTCGTATAATTAGAAACTTGCCAACAAAAATAATGACAAGTTCTTGTGAATAAATCTTGAAGAAATTCAGTTAATATTCACAGGAAATCCAAGAAAACTCTAATTCATGCAGATAAAGTAAATAAATAGAAATGTAAAGCATGAATATAAGTCGTTAAGATAATCAAGAATATGAAACGCAAGTGTGGTGTATAGTTGTCGAGCCTTGGGACGCAAATACTAAACCGAGAAGGCCTTGGAGGCAAGGTAATCTATGCCTCCTCTTCACATCGAAATGAGGAACTCTGTTGGTCGAAAAGTAGACTTTTGCCCAACACTTCAAATGAGAGGAGCTCTGTGACGGAGGTGAGCCTCACGTCAACCCACTCTCGAGATCATCAACTCACAGAGAGGAATCTTACGCTTAGTCTAAGGTATGATCAACACCGTAGCAACAATCACATCGTCATCTACGAGAGAGCAGAAAATGGGTCATACCGTCCCTTCAACCATACACAGACATACGCGAGAATATAGTAATTATGCAAGCCGAACCGGCGAGAAGTAAAAGTGAAATAAATTATTTATGAGGGAAATAAGTAAATTCCAAACTGACTTTTTCATGGGTTTACTTACCTCGACACTCGTAAATCGCTCCGAAAAGACCCGCTCTCGCACCTCGAACTGCACGCCCAACACCCGACTAGTCTCCTAATTCCCAAATGCCAAATTTTATCATTTTAAAATGTTTTAGTATCACATTTAATGATTTAATAATGTAAAACTAAAAATTAGAATTTTGTTCCAAAATTTTAGTTATAGCACGCTTTTCGAGTAACACCCAAACGCTCGAAAATGTCTCAAAAACTACTTTTCTATTTTTTTCCCTTTTTTATATTCTTTTATTTTTCTTGGATTTTTTTCATAATTTTCTACCTATTTCCTATTTTTTGTAATTTATTTTATTTAAAATTGTATTTAATTTATTTTAAAATGTAAATTATTATTTAATAGGGGGTCGGGCTCGGATCGTGTCTAGTCTGACTTGGGTCGACCCAACCCAACTAGGTCAAGCCCGGGTCGGCTTAGCCTACCGAGTTGATCTTGGGTCGGCCCGCCCCAATCGAGTCAGGCCTGGACCGACCCGGCCCAACACCCCAACTTTTTTTTTCTCTAGATAGACGAATTGAGTTCGTCTATCCACAGCCGTTTACATAATTCATTCTTTTTTTCATTTGATTTTTTTATTTCTAACAATAACAACAACAATACAACATCAACATCAACACCAACAACACCATTAAAGCTCCCAATTTCTTCAAAAATTCAAAACATCAACAACCACTCACCTCGGTCAACAAAGAGGTCACCGACGAGGGAGGACACAAAGCCAAGATAGATGCGAATCGAGAGGAGGCCGAGATCTTGAGGTCGTGGGGGAGAGGTGAGTGAGACCGGGAGGTGAGATGAGAGTGATAATGAAGAACATGAGAGGAGAGGAGAGAGTTCGGGTAGAGAGATAGGGATTAAAATGTGTATTTGATTTGGAGATGAGAGAAAAAAAGTTTATGTGAGGGAGAGAAAAGTGGAGATGGTGATGTGATGGTGATGTGACCTCTAAACACCTACTACCCATGCAACTGCGTTACGCGAACCCCGCAACATCCTACATTCTCGTAACTATACGTGCACAACATGTCCAATGAAAGTCCTAACACTAGTGCGATACGAATATTCAATAATAATACAATAAATTAACACGAGTCACACAAATTTACCAAACTTACCTCGTCAAGCATGCCCATGACTTTTTCCTCGACGTTCAATGGGTCCGAGCTTAGGGTCTTAATTTGTAATTAATCAATTAATTAGGGCAGGTTGTTACAATTTTCTCGACTAAAAGAAATTTCATCTTGAAATTCAAACTTAAGTTAAACCTTTACCTTATAACAACTAGCTAGAGGTATCACTTCTGCATTGTACACTACCTCTCCAGTGACACCCTCGTTTTATGCTACTGCCACCGAAGTGGTACTAGCGTATTTTCTTTCTCCTCAGATTATGTACCTTATGATCTATTATCTCAATGAAGTGCTCCTCGTACGTCATATCAGGTATGACCTCGATAGTAGTCATATCAGTCATCGGTCTTGGTATTGATTTGACCAACTTTAAATTAGAAATGTGAAAAACGTCATAAACCCCTGCCAACTGGCTCAACAATCTCAATTGAAAAACAACATTCCCAACTCAACAGACTATCTGAAATGACCATATGAATCTCAGTGCATGTTTTCCCTTGATCCCAAGTCTTTTGTGACCCTTCAAGATAGAAACCTTCAAGTAGACCAGTGGTCTACCTCATAGCTCAGCTCATCGTAGTACTTATTCACGTATTTCTTTCGTGCTTGCTCAATAGTCTAGAATGTCGTCATATGTGTTTGATCATACCTGTGTAACCATACACCTCTCTATCTTGACTCAATTTGTCGCTATTATCTGATATCGTATAAGACCTCAATCTGGTCTTTACTTCAAAGCCTTAAAATCTTTTGACCAATCAGCGACTGGTAAATCTCATTTTAAGCACTTGCACGAATCATATTCTTTTCAAATGTCACTTGACTACAGTTGGGCATCCTGACATATACATTAACCCTTTGTATCTAAATCTAGAGATAATCGTGTTTTATCGAGATCAAGGTGCATGTCAAACTAACATGGGAATAAAACTTATGTGGTGATTCCTTCGCTTTTTTGTCATCTTTGTTGGCAACCCTGCAACCCGCCATCTCGGATCATGTCCTACCCAAAAACCAGTCAAGTTACTCAATCGTAATAAAAATATTATCATATACTTCTTTGTCATTTTGCTTTATTATCACCTTTAAGGTATCTAAAACTCTTATGTGGTGCTAAACAAGCACGATTAACTATCGAACTACACTCGAAAATCATATGTTTAACCTCATGTGAAAGCGAGTTCTAGATTCTCGAATATGGTTAAAAATGCGCGTCCTTGTACCTTACTTGTAGCATCGACTTTTCTAGCCTTACTTTCAAAACTTATGCTTGAGTCTGTAGCACAGTATGACCATGTTTTTCCTAAAGTGTTTCAATTCATATATAGTCTCAACTGAGATTAGTAATTGACACCAAATAAAACCTGACTAGGTATTTAAACTCTTGTGATATGAATCCTTGGTCAACTAACTGCGTCGCTATCAAGTGTTCATTACCGACTCAATTTATGCATCGGATATAAACAAAAATGTGTTATTCTCTGAGCACATGCGTACGCCTAGGCAGTAACGATGTATGAATAATTCTGCGACTACATCTGTCATGAGTAGTATACTCTCATGTATAATTCACATATTGTCTCATCATGCCTCTATGCTACGTATACCTAACTAGGTCATACCTCGCGTGTAACAAAACCTAAAGAGAGTGACTACTTATATGATAAGGTCAACCCTTGCTTCTAAAAAGTCTTACATATATAGATTCTCGATTTATAGGCAACACGCCTCTTCCGTTTCCTATCAGGATGCCAGACCTAATACTTACAACAAGAGTCACCCTACCAACTCCAATTTCATCTCTTAACGTCTTTCCATAGATTTCTTTAGTGAAAACTCTACTATCCAACCTTAACGCGTATCTTGAGTCTTCAACTTATCGGTAGAATGATTAAGTCTTTATTTTTAACCACGATAAACTTTTTTTTATCTTAGAGTTAATTTTCTTGTTATTCTCTTAGAGTGGGCATCCTTTTATCTTGTTGGACTTAACAAAGTTTAACTCTTTATCAGTTAGCTCTGGCTCTTGCTCACATCTTCTAACCTTCACTTGTAGACTAGTCAAGAATCATGACCCACTAAAAACCAAAAGAGTCATTTGTTGTCATAGCGAGTCTAGACTAACAGTTCAAGACCAAAATCATAATACATCCCCAACAACCTTTCCTGCTCTGCCACACAACTTAAACATTCTGACCCTCGGAACAAGTGACTCGCTCATTCTTAGTTCGACCTTAATTTTTGAGCTTATAAAGCTTTCCACATCCGTTTGAAACATTGTCCCAAAATTTCTGCAAGTTCTCATTTGGGTTGGACTGATCTCTAGTATAAAATTTCCTGCAACTAAATCGTTTATAGATTCTTGAGAAATTTGGAACAACATGTTCATTAAGTTTGCTTGAGGTTGTTTTCGACCTCATAGATATTCACAAACTCTCTATCGGCTCACACACCTGATTTGTTCTCTTTCTAAGAAGTAGCAGGGGGCCCTACCGACCTCACAGATCACGAACAAATCTTAGCATAATAGTGGAATTACTCGGGCTCTTATTCCTGTAAGACTACTCTAGTGTTCTGGCCAGAGTTAAAGGAATTCATACTTGCTTTCCTGCGGTTCTGAGTCATCTTAACACTATTCGCTTCCATAGAGTCCACTAAAAACATGTTTGTCTTACGTCCTTTACATGTTCTTGATCGTCGACCTAACGGTTTGTAGTATCCCCTATCCTAATTAGGGCGATACTTGGCTTGAAACCCTTATTAAGCCTCGGTAACCCAACCAGACTTAACTAGAGCCAACGACCTCACCATTTGTACCTTATAAATTCAACCTATATATTAATATCGAATAAACAAAACAAAGTATACGCAGTGAAAAATTAAAACTTTACGATATATATACAATATACAGAAATACAGAGTTTACCAAAACTCAAAACCTTGATTATAAACCTCCCAAACCTATTTATAACATCAAAATTTATCAAACAATGTATATTAAGTATAAGAATGCTCATTATATCGCAGAGAATATAACAAGACACCTTAATCTTCTCTTTTCCTTTAGCTAAAGTGATGGGTAGCGAACCTGAAATATTAAATTTGGGTAAGCGCTCCAACTTGCTCAGTAAGTAAGGATTCACAAAGTCATCAACATTCCATATAATAATCAAGAACATTATCCACTACCAATATGCCCTAATGTTAACTAACAAGAATATGGAAAGTATATAAATCAATAAATAACAGATGCAAAAAAAATTATCATGGACTATTACACTGTGATTCTCATTTTATTTATAAATCTAGGGTCAATTACCCTCTGGTGCCATTAACGCGATTACTAGACCAATAAATTGGTCGATATACTATCTAGCAAATCCATTAATACCCAATGGTTCTATCTGAAACCTTCTAGTGAGTATGAAATCCACACAACCTATCGAATTGAGTAGGAGTTATATATAGGGCGGGAAGGGAACCCATATCCTATAAACCTATTCTCAAAATTAGGAGTTACTCTCGTAGGTCACATAACACACCGCTTTTCATTTATTGATGTCCATCACAATGTACATAGTCCCCCATTCCAGTCCATATACTACATGAACTACATATACTAAGATAGCCTGATAACATTGATAAATAAGCGGATCCGTACCTACCTCGGTCTAGTTTTCCATTCCAAATTCCTAGTTTTCCAGGCACTCAAGCTTTTTCAGGAATCCAACACCTATCACAGACCATTTGTAATAAATTTAGGTCTAATACCCTATAATTAGAACCCCTAGTTCAGTCCCTAAGTCCTTAAAAATCTTAAACAAAACTCTGCAATATTATTGTTTTCTGGGGTGGGAGCGAGCTCCCTTAGTGGGTGGAGTGCACGCTAGCAATTGTGTTCATCACAACTGATGAAGGGAGCACGCTCCTCTGTTAGGTGGTGCGCGTTCCACCCTATACTGTCTCGACAATACACAGGGCAGCAACCACTGTTCCATCTACAAATCCTCCAAACAACAACATACACTCTTAAAATTCATCAGGGAGGACCTCTAGTGACGTAACAAACCATATCCAGTCATCGAACAACATAATTCATAGAGATTTAACCATCACCATCGAATTGAAATTCAACTAACACAAAAAGAAAAACATACCAAAGTGATGATCTCTGGCTTTTAAGTTGTTTAAGCTCCTCAATCCACACCAAATCCACTCTCTGATCCGTCTCCAATAATCAGAAATCAAGCCTAAACCCTCTCTCTTACCGTTTATCAATTGATCAAATGAGATAAGTATGAGGTTTCGTTTAAATATATGGATTTATCTCGAGATACGCATCGTGCTATCTCTGGACTGATCAAATGTGTGATGTGCTAACATGACACTCCTTAAAGTGACACACATGTTAACACCATCAAACATTTATGCTCATCTCGAAACGATCCGACGACCCATATAATTCAAACCAATCTTTTAATTTCTAATATATATTTATATATTTAATATATATCTCGTGTACTTTCTCGCTAATAAATTCAGCAGACATACCTACGAGTTTTATTAGGTGTGCACATTCATTCTATGACCCCCTCGTCGCGCTTAGTGTACTGGTATTTCATTGTGTATTATGTATTTTCCATTCATAGGCTTGTATATAATTTCTTTATTATATTACAACCTATATAAACTTGTTAAACAATTCAAACAAACACATATCATTATGCAAACACACGCACACGCTAATCGAGGTGCGCAGGACTTAACCACAAGCCTGAATCGAGTTAATTAAGAATTGGATTAGTATTAATTAACAGCTTAAGGTAATAGATCGTTACAGTCTCCCCAATTTAAAGCAAATTCATCCTCAAAATTAAAGTAAACATAAAATTACTTGTAGTTTCGAAAAGAAATAGAAACTGCTCTTTCATGTAGGATTCCCGCTCCCATGTTAGTTCCTCATTTCCGTGAAATTTTCATTTCATCTTAAGTAAAGGTATTTCTTTTGTTCTCGGGCTCTGAATTTTACGATCAACTATTTGAATCGGCTTGTTGTAAGATAAGTCTTCCCAAAGATCAAATTCATTCTAATCAATCTATAGAGTGAATTGATTCTCCGTTTTGTGAAGCATAGACACAAGGACGACATTATGAACTCCGACTAGCTGAGGAGGCAACTCTAACCTATAAGCAATAGGACCAATCCTTTCATGTACTCTGAATGGCCCAATGTACCTTGGAGCTAGCTTACCTCGCAACCCAAATCTATACAATCCCTTCATAATTGAGACTTTTAATAGGATAAGATCGTCCTTTGAAAACTCTAAATACCTATGATGTTTATAGGCGTATCTCTTCTGTCTGAGTTGTGTTGGAGTCAAACGCTAACAAAATTGTATCTTTAACCTCTGCCCAACATGCATGTGAATGATAAAGCCAACCATACAAAGCTTCAAAAGGAGCCATTCCAATACTAGCCTGATAGCTATTGTTATATGAGAACGCACACAAAGGAATATATTTCTCTCAATTACCACCAAACTCCAAGACACTAGCTTGAAGCATATCATCTATCATCAATATCAACTGCTCAATTTTTCTATTTTTCTGAGGATGGTATGTCGTACTGAGGTTGAGAACAGTTCCTAGTTGTTTCTGCAATTCACTTCACAGCCTAGACATGAATCTCGGATCTCTAGTCGAAGTAATCGACACAGGAACTTCATGAAATATCAACACCTCCCGTACGTGCACCTCACATAATCAATCAAGAGGATCTCGCATGGAAACTAGCAAGAAATGCATAGACTTTGTCAGCCTGTCAACTGCAACCATACCATATTGTGCTTACGCTGAATCAGAGGTACACGAGAAACAAAAGCATCAATATATGTTCCTATTTCCACTCAGGAATAGGCAGCAAATGCAATAACCCTCCAGGTTTCCTATGCTCAACCTTAACTTGCTAACATATCTCACATCTCTTTACAAACTCAAAAATATCATTCTTCATCCCGGCCACCAATAAACACGTCTCATATCGCGATATATTTTAGTGTTACCTAGATGAATAGAGTAAAGAGATTTATGAGATTCTCATAGCAACTCCTACCTCAACTAATCCTAACTTGGAATCCATAATCTATCCCAGAACTGTAACACACCATCATTCGAAACTGACCAATCATGATGATTTACATTAGGAGCTAATCTCTTATGTGTTATATAATCCTGATTGACTTTCTAACAATCAACCGCCTGTTGAATCATCTCCAGTTCAGCTCGAATCTAAGCACAGAAAAACAAATTAGTAGCTCTGGAACTAACTCTCTCAGTTGATGATGTGCTAGCTGGACTTTCACGAATCATCATCACTAAAGCTTCCTCAAGAGTTTGAACTAGGAAGCTCTAGCAGTAGCTACGTTCTCTTTGCCTGTTCTTCTCGTACTCAAGGCATCAACAACCATATTTGCCTTGCTTTGATGGTACTCCCAAGTGAAATCATAATCCTTGAGAAACTCAAACCATCTACACTGCCTCATGTTCAATTCACTCTGAGTAAATAAGTATTTGAAACTTTAATGATCTAAAAATATTGTAAACTTCTCACCGTACAAGTAGTGCCTCCAAATCTTCAAGGCTAAAACAACTACATCAAGCTCAAGATCATGAACTGGATAATTTCTTTCATGAACATTGAGTTGATTTGAAGCATAGGCTACAACCATGCCTTCCTACATAAGCACATAGCCTGAACCTGAATGAGAAGCATTAGTATAATTACTAATTCTTTCCCCAATTCAGGTTATGTAAGTAACAGACATCGTAGTCAACCTATCCTTTAAGCTTTTGAAAACAGACTTGCACTCATCTGACCACACAAAGTCAACATCTTTATATGTTAGCTGAGTCATTGGCTGAGCAATACGAGAGAATCCATCAACGAATCGTCTGTAATAACCTGTTAACCCTAGAAAACTCCGAACCTCTAACATTGTGGTAGGAGTAGGCTAATCTCTGATTGCCTCAACCTTCACTGGATCAATAGATATACCATCAACATTAACTACATCTACAAGAAATTTGACCTCGGAGACCAGAATTCGCACTTACTAACTTGGCATACAACAGATTATCCTTCAGAGTCTGCAATGTAACTTTTAGGTGGTGCGAATTCTTTCCTTAGTCTTCGAATAAATCAAGATATCATTGATAAACACGATGATAAACTTGTCAAGATAGGGTTTAAACACCCTATGTATCAAATCCATGAACATAGCAAGAGCATTAGTGAGCCTAAACAGCATCATTGTAAACTCGAAGCACCCATAGCGAGTGCTGAAAGTCGTTTTCGAGATATCCTCATCCATGATCCTCAGTTGATGATAACCAGACCTCAAATCGATCTTCAAAAAATGTATGGCACTCTTCAACTAATCAATCAAATTATCAATCTTGGGCAATGGATATTTGTTCCTGATAGTCACTTGATTAATGTGATAGCCCAGTTCCTACAAACTGGGCCCCGCCCAGCACTAGACCTATGTGGACCCCTGAGTTAACCCTCGCGAGTCAACACAAACCTAGTCAACCTTCTTTCCCATTATTAATTATTAGTTATTCAGTAATTTTTAAATTGATTTATTAGTTTTGCAATTTTTAAGATTTAAAGTAGCAAAATTAAACTAGTGATTTAAATAACTCATTAATACATCAATTTAGGACAACCTATGACGTGGAGACCCAGTAAACATGATCTCATGTATATATGAGGTGACCAAAGAGTGCAAGTGAGTCATATACTTGTATCACAAAACGTCACTTTGCCTATTAACCAATTTTACTAAAAACAAGGGGAAGCTCAGAGTAACAAGGGGAGTGTCGGCTTTGAGGGAAGCTCAGAGGAAGTCACTGATCATTTGCTCTTTACCTTTGCTACTAGAGGGACTTGCAATTGTCACCATAACGAAGACAATTCCAATGAGTAAATCTAGAGGAGTCTCAATAGTACTTCAGATATCAATAAAGCATAGTCCATAAATCATGTGAATAATGAAATAAATAGGAAAAATAATAAGTGCATGATAAACAGACTAAATAAATAAAAGATGAGAAATGAGTGACGGAATAAAAAATAGACTTCTAAATGGTCTCAACACTATTCAAACTGTAGCCTCACAGCCTTTCCCGAAACAGCTTGAAGTAAATCCCAACTAGTCTCAAACCGTAGGCCCACAACCACTTCCAAAAATGGTTTGATAATAATTCTCAAATTGTGGGTCTACGACCAATTCCAAAGACAGTTTGAGAGTCAAACCGTGGGCATAAGGCCACTTTCGAGAACAGCTTGACCTTACACTGATGAACTTCAGTCAATCGCAACAACACACTACGCAACCTTACAACATAGGCTTTAGGTCACCCGACATTACAAATAGATACCAAGAAAGGTAATTACGTCAAAAGTATGTTTAATGAGGAAATAAAATCAAATGACAAAAGAACTACTATTGATGTCCATGCTGGTTTACTTACAATACAATACGCAAATTCAATGCCAAACCGTCACTCTTGACGCCTCGAATTATATGTGTTGCACTTCAAAAATCCTAAACCTATGTTCATGGGGTTCAGTCATTCAACATTTACAATTATGAATTCAAAAAAAATGATTATAATAATAAAACAAAACAATTAACACGAACATATTTTGATTTAGTTCCATTTAACTTGCAAGTAGTATTCAAAACCTTATTTTACAATTGAACAGCCTCAAATTGGTAGAGAAACTTCAATTAATTTGACTCATTCATTTAATTCCTCGGTATCAAGAACCTCCTGCCATCATAAACTTGCATTTTTCTTTGGCCATAGAAGGAACAACAAATCTTAAATAACATAGATTGCACATAAGTTAAGACCACATATACATATATGTATATTTAATGATTTTGAACCAAAATCATTCCTCCTAAGTACGTTGTACGTGACTATTGATTGATGCACACATTGCTTTCTTTTTTTATAAATCCACATATACATTTTACATGTATATATATACCATATGTAGTTTATAGTATTATATATATAATTTAATATATATATACATTGACTTGGCATAGCCAAGACAATCTCCCCTTGCTGTGCGTTCACGCATAGCAGCGTGAACGCAAAGCACGTCCTGCAATTTTTTTTTTGGGATCCTTGCTTCACTATCTTGCCTCAACACATCTACCATACTCTCTTACACCAAAAACACTATCAAAATACTCTTAAATCTCAAGAAATTTTGCACCCAAAGCAACAAGATTGGAGATCAATGAGTAAACAAATTATACTCATCTTTAGTGCTAACAAAAGAGAGCAAGTGTGCAGAGCTTGGAGCGCGAGAGAGATGCAAGACCACCTAAAATAGGAGAGCATATGTGGGAGGGTTGAAAGAGAGGGAGAGGGGGAACGTCGAGGGTGAGAGAGGTTAGAGAGAGTGGTGATTATCCTCTCTTTTTATCTTCAATCAAACTTTATCTATTTGTTGATTTTTTTATTTTTTATTGACCAACTAAACCCTTAAAGTTTATCTCATTTATTTCTTTTAAAACAAATCTCCATTTTAATGGTCCATTTTATTAACGTCGTTATTTATATCGTAATTGCAAACATTGACGCCAGCTCAGATCCACGTGGACGCCACGCGTAGGCTAGGACACACGTCGACCTAGGTTAAATTGCGTGTTGGATGGCTTATTTGGACACAATTATTTGTTAAATACATCGCATGTGTTTATGTTGAATAACAAGAGCCTAGAGGTTGTGTGACGGGTAGCTGCCTCGAAGTGTGTGTCAACGCGGGTATTGAGAGGCTTAGTACGAGTACACTAGAGAAACTCGATAAATTCATGAAAAATGATTATGGAATCAAATCGAAATGAGTAATGTAACCCTAGGCTAGCCAAAAATTTAAATTTGAACAATAGGCTATGACGCGCCTCGAAATGCGTGTCGAGACGCGGGGCACTAGGTACGGGTAGCCAAAGGTTAGTGTGACCGTGAGTTGGTTAAATTTGATGAATAAAACACTAACCATATGGTTGGATTAGGCTAAGGATAATGTGGAATTAATTGAATAAATGAAGTCTATAGTTTGGCGTGATATAAAAGTGACCTTGAGATGGACATCTAGATCATCATAGTGGTTAGTACTAGGAGGTAAGTGGGCTATTGGTGTCATCAGGAGGTGTAGGACAGCATGCTTGTGAACCACAAGATAAGCCTCGGGATACGTACGCACAATTGATTCCAACAAACACATAAATAGAAGACTTAGTGGAGTTTTTAATCAATCTACTCAAATTTTTCTCATGCAATCTGAGAAAACCAGGGAGAGGAAGAGATAATTCAAGCTGGGAATTCACACATTAGAGACCAAATCAAGAGCTCAAACCAAGGTAATCATCATCTTCATATCCTCTACTCTCCAATGAACCCATTTTTGATTGAATTGAGTGAATTCGGATGGGATGGTTAAAACTCTGATTTTTTGTGAAACCTTGATGTAGTACATGTTATTAGACCATATCTATAGAGAATTGTTCACTGGTTTGAATAGATTTGATGATTTTGATTAAACTGGAAAATGTGGTGTATGCATGAATTTGGAGGAAATTGGGTTAATTGAATGATCTGGGGTATTCTAATTGATGTATTGAAGTTATTTTGTTGAGGAGATGGTGTAAAACCAATTAGAGTAGCTAATTAAGAGGGCTAGGAAAGAATTCTCGAATTGAGAATTTTGTTCCAAAAGGCAATTAGTGCGCTAATTGGAACGATTAGCATGCTAATCGTCCTGGGTGTGCAACTGTTCTTCGAAACGAAGAACAGTAACACGCTAGTTAAATTCCCTAGCACTAATTCCATTTAGCGCGCTAGGTACACCCCCTTAGCGCACTAACTCAATCTAGCACTCTAGGTAGACCATATTAGCGCGCTAATGACAGATAAATATGGATTATAAAGGGCTGCTTTGGGGATTTTCAATTAATACATATCTAAAACTTTGTAAACAACCTAAACTTTTAAAAATGGACTTCAGGGACTTAGTGGACCGAGGCTTGGTGTCGAGGAGTTTGTCGAGTTGTGTACAGGAGTCCGAGGAGGTCGGAGAGCGGTGAGAGGTTTGTAAAACCTAACTGAAAGACTCTGAGTATTTATTCTGCTTTTACATTTCATTTCTATCATTCCTTGTTGTTCAATATTCTATTCAGTTACTTGGTCGTGGGTGGAGGTTACTCCCCCGATTTCCTGGTTGTGTGTTCACGATGCACTGGATTGTAGCACGTGTGACCCGGCCCTTAGTGAATGGCGACCTAAGCTTGCCTTTGGTGCACGTGTCGGTGACTCGGCAGATTTGGCCAGCGCCGCGAGGGACCAAGTGTCGGGCCAGTTGGACGAGACCATTGGTGGGAACTTGGTGACCCGAAGTACAGTCTAGTCCATCTGGAGCGAGCACACACATTTGTTAGCTTGTATGTTGCATATTCATGCGATGAGCCATTTACAGTTGTCTGTTTTATATTCTGCATGTTTACTTGACATCATTCCTTGCATTTCCTTTACTTTATTATATGAATGCTCATAGGAGTTCCTTGGGATTTTACTTACTGTACTCGTCCTCTATCTTTTGTGATGATTGAGTGCAGATCCTAGTACCAGTAGGGTCAAGGGGATCCTAGGCGACTATATCTAATCGCCCTCTGTCGAGGAACTACTTGTACGTGTTTATTTTTGATATTTTGTATATTTTGGGCATTGGGAGACTTGAGATGACACCGTACATGTATATATACCTTGTTTGTGATACTATCGCTTATATACAGAGTAATTTCTAGGGTTTTTCACAGTAGGGTTTGCCTTTAAACAATGTTTATCATGCTATATTACCTTGTTTAAATGGTATTAATTAAAATTTTCACTAAATATGTTAATTTGTAATATACAACCCACTAGTATGGTTAGGATCTCAATAAATTGCCAACTAAGTAACAGTTGAGACAGTTAGGTTCCCACATAGAATGGATAGAGAATATAAGTATAATTTACTAATTTATCGGATAATACACACATGGTTTACGATTTACGAGACATGAAGATGACGAGCAGGTAAAAGACACGTGTAGTTGGGCCAGCTGGCAAGGAGTGCACGGAGACACATCACCCTAGGGCGGCAGGGGCGCCACATCCATAATACCCCTCATGATTCAACAATTATCACATAAGCCCCTTTGACTTAGTCAAATTAGCCAATTAATCATTTTTTGTACTCTCACGTAATTTATGATTTTAAGTCGCGGGTGCTCGTTCTCAATCTCTAGCATGCATCTCGAGATATGTTTTTACTTGCAAAAATCACCAACAAAACAATTCAAATTCTGCAACATAAATATAAGTAGATAATACACGTAATCATCCACAAGTAAAATATTTGGATCGTTACAATTAAGTTGTCTATAATTAATGCACATACGTAGGGTTATGTCCTTCTTCTTCAAAAAAAGAACTGGTGCTCCCCACAGTGACATACTAGGATAGATAAACCCCTTCTCTATCAACTCCTCAAGCTGAGTCTGCAACTCACGTAATTCCTTCGATGCCATATGATACAGAGGAATAGATATAGGTTTGGTACCCGAAATAAGATCAATGATGAAGTCAATAACACGAGGTGGTGGAAGTCCAAGCAAGTCAAATGGGAAGATTTCCAAAAATTCACAAACTAAGAGTATCTCACTAACCTTAAGATCATGTCTAGGCTGTACAAATGTGACAACTCCCGCCATAACTTCTAAATCTCGTGGAGTAGCTTTCTTCCACGAGTTGCAAATCGTGAAGGATTATTGCCTTTATAGACTATAATTCCAAAAAGGTTAAGAATCTGAAAGATTACCATCTTATGGAAACAATCAATACTAGCATGGTATGATGACAACTAATCCATCCCTAGTAAGGCATCAAATCCTAGGAACTCCATTACCCTCAGATCAATTGGAAATTCATTATCCCTAATTTTGACAACACATCCCTCGCAGATCAGGTTAGGATAAACTTTCTTACTCACTGTTGTACTCAAAATTAGTAACGTACTGGCTCTTAATAGGCTTCAATTTCAACTCATCAATCGTTGCACCCACAATAAAGGAACCTGTAGAACCATCATCAATCAAAACATGCATATCTCGACTACAAATATTCAATATACCTTCCACAAGCCTCCTATTGGCCTCTGGGTCTACCTTAGCCACTACATGAGTCTGCCCTCATGTAGGTGGTGTTGTAATGCCCACTAATGTGGCCGGCTATAAGGAACACTTTCTCTATATTTGCTCCATCTTCCTACACCGATAGCATATCGTCAAAGGATAACTAGTTGCCTGAGAAACCTGCTCCGATTCACTCGGTTTCTATGATGAATGTTCTCTACTTTGCCTCTACCTCCAAACTGAGGTGGTGGCAAAAGTGGTTTAGCTACTGAAGCTAAGAAACTGGTGGAACCAATGCACTAACAAATAGCATCCCCACGACCCTGACTGTGTAGGCTGTTTCAACTACATTCCTCTGCTTCTTCCTTGGCCGAAAATAAGCAAATTCATGGAATCTTTGACTTCCATAATATTGTGGTACTGGTGGTGGCCTAAGTACTATACCAGAAGGTCTATCTAGCATAGTTGCTTCCACCTCCATCGCATTCTCAAATATAAAAGCGTAGCTAGTGCGAAGATGAGAGGAAACCACAAACCTGATCTCGTAGTTCAGCTCAACAAGAAACAAATCAATTTTGTTCTCCTCCAGCTCTACCATCTCAGGAGCAAATTCCGTTAACTTAATAAACCTCATCTCATACTCATGTACTATGACGGCCCCAGTTCCCACAAACTGGACCCTACCCAACTTAGACCTACGTGGACCCCTAGTCGATTCTCGCAAGGTCAATGCAAGCCTAGTTAGCCTTCTTATATCATTTCATCGTTAGTTTGGTGTTTAAATATTTAGTTATTAATTTTGCAAGATTTGAATTAGTAAGCAGCAGAAAGAAAATAAATGAAGCAATTTAAATAACTCTAAAATACGTAAAATGGGACAACCTATGTGTAAAACCCTGTAATATATACCATGTATACATACGGTGGCAAAATGAGCATATACATCTATCAAAGTATCGCTCAATACTAATATCCCAAAGTTTAACAAAAACATCAAAATGTATATATAATACAAAAAAAAACCTACGGTATCGCAAAAGTGTGAGTCGCTACGTAAGCCCTCAGAGGTAGTCGCCAATCACTGGCACTTTGCCCTTGCTAGATAAGGGGCCTACAATTGTCATCGATAAGGAGACAATTCCAGTGAGTAAATCCAGAGGAGTCTTATCAGTACTTCGAGAATTAAAAAAGTACTCGATAAATCATGCGGGAATGTAAAGAACAGGAAATAAAGTAAGTATGTGATAAATAGATGAAAATAAAAGCAATAAAATGAGAGTGTCATGGAAACAAAAAGAGAAGCCAAGTGGTCCTCAATCCATCGAGTTGCGACTATACAACAACAAGCTCGACTTCACAAAATAACTAGAATTGAAAATAATTAATAAAAACACCTAGGTCAAGACATACAAGTTCGATTCATAAAAGATTCAAAAAAATTGTCAAAATATCTTAGTGTAGCTAACGCAGAACAGGTACGTATCAATGGCCCTAGGCTAGGGGTTTTAGTCTCCCATCCAAGAACACCGAGAACCAAGAAAAATATATAAAAATGAATGTGGGAGAAGAGAGACCAGAGAGGTCGAATCCAAGACATCCACGCCGCCAAGAAGAAAAATATATATAAACCCCCTCTCTCCCGATTCGCGAAAACCCCTAATTTGGGTTTTATATGTGACATGTGCGCCGAGGACAATCGGATGGTTGTATGGAGTTTGTTTTCAGTCCCTGCCACGTGTCAGATTGTGATTAGGTGAGCATGCTGGCATGCGCGACGTGGCGCGTTGTGATTGGAGGAGAACCTGCCGTGATGCAGCTGGTGAGAAAGCAGCCTGCCACGTGTCAGCGTTTTACTGGGTAGGACAACGGCCTTTCGCAGCTTTGCAGGGGCATGCGTCAGCTGCTGACGCGAGCGGACGAATGGAAGACTGCCACGTGTCGTGGAGTGGCAGGTGCGACAGCTTTTACTGGAACGCGTGGACGAATCTGGGCATGACACGTGGACTGCATCAAGAAACCAGCGAATGACGGAGTGACACGTGGACTGCAACAGTGAAAATAGCCCAAAACGCGCATATCTCGAGGCGTATCTTTCGGTGTCTGATCACTGTGCATGAGTAGTTCATTTCGCACAATTTTTCGCCACGAATTGAACGGCGCACTCCAAAAATCATAAAAATGAACAATAAAGATAATTAGGTCCATATGTCGAAGATTCAACAATAAAAATACATATATAAACTATATATAATATGCATAAATAATGACCTATCAAATACCCCCAAACTTAAGACTTTGCACGTCTCGAGCAAAGGTGTAAATGACAAACACGCAAATAAACTAGACTCATAATATAGATATGTACAGACTCAACTAATCCTATACCCGATTCAGAATTCATGGAGTGCCTTTGGTTTACATAGTTGCCAAGTTAACAAGCCACTCATGAAATTTCGGAGTTAAGATATGTCAAGAACCGCAACCCAAACACAATTAAGATCACACTTTAAAGACAAAGACTCGGTCAAGACAAAAGCCATCAACTCGCGGGTTTTCTTGGTCTATACATTCAAGCACGCAAGTTTACAGTCTCACTTGATCTAGTTTTAAACACTCGAGCTAAATCTTTTTATTTGAGGAGTTTACATACACTTCCGCCTTTATTCATTTTATATGTATACTCTATTTTTTTCTTCTCCAATTTTTTTTTCAAATGATACGGTCCCTGCTCCATTTCCTATAGACCACCTTCCTCACTTTTTCCCACCACAAGTTTCCCTGCTCCATTTCCTATGGAAACTTATGGGACTCTCTATATTTTGAAAACTCATGTTAGCCCTTCTCACTTTTACTATAATCAAACAAATTCCCCAATGTGGGTTAAAGTCTCATCACTTGCACAGTTTCAACCGTCCACCCATTTTGGTATCTAGCACCAGGCTTAACCATCATACTAAGTCCCTAATCATGAAATCATAAAAATGTTGAGCTACAGACTCGAGTGAGTATTTCACCTACTTGTTCATAAGTTTCAAGTCAAAATGACAAGCATAATGTACTCATCCACGACCAAAGGCATAAAACAAAGTTTCGGGTGACTCTAAACAATATAATAATGAAAACTATACTAAATACATGCATGAAAGTGTATCAACTCCTAACGAAGTGAGAAAATGAGATATGGAGGGAAAAGAAATGGAAGAAATGAATGAATAAGAGATATCAAACACCACCAATACCATCCGTCAACCACATGTAACCGCATATAATTGAAAAATTTTAAACGATCTCACATGCGGTCTTTCGTAAATAAGTCCATCCAACTCAATCCACAAATCCTAAAGTACCCCCAAACTTATTCCGAACTTTGTCCTCAAAGTTCAAAACAAGTCAAGGAATCCATGCAACAAAAAGACAAAGAATAGTGGTGAAAAATAATATGGATAAAATAAGAAAATGATACAAGTGCACGCATAACAAAAGTCTCCAAAAACTAGTGAATGCTCAAATCTCGCATGTCTAGGTGACTAAGGAAACTATGAAATAAAATTATCATAATAAGAGCAAGAACTAATAAGCATGAGAGTTAATTCAAATGATTCCTATCAAATTTTGCGAGCCTGAGTCTTTCAACTACGGGTGAAGTCAACAAGATGATGGAATGAGAATTAGGGTTTTGGGTCTACTTAAAGACCCGCCACTAATGTGGCGACTTAAGTTGGATATGTCCCAACCAAGTCTCAAAACACCTAAAACTCTAATAATATGTTAATTCCTAAAAAAGAATATGCTCAAATTACTCTAAAAACAATGTAATCCATAGTCAAACCTAGCAAAACTCAGGGGGTGGTCTAGTGCCATCAGTGCTCATCGAACATTCATTACACCTTTAAAAATCCAAGAGACCAAGTTAGGGCTTTATTAACATAAAAAACTAAAACTAAATAAAAACTGAAATAAATGCAATAAAAACAAAAACAAAGCTGGGCTGCCTCCCAACGAGCGCATTTCTTTTAAGTCTTTGGCTAAACTTATTGTGATTCATCACGTGATGCCCTCTCCTTTGGAGATGTCAACAACGAATGGTGCATCTATAGCTTTGGGCAATGCAGCATGCATGCCCTCTTTCAGAGTTCGGAGCTCATTCGGGACCTCTAACACAAAAGAATCTGTAGAGTCATGGTCATCCAACACAAAGGTGTCGGCAGTGTAGAAAATCCGCGAACGCTTCTTTACTTCCACCCCTCGCAAGGTCTAACAAATATGCATGGGAGGGTGGGTGGTTTCACCAACACCAGAGGTTAGTCTTCCTCGTTCTCTTTCTGGGGCTCCTCTGGCCTTTCTGAAATGACTTCAATTTCTATCGCAACTTCATCATCGTCATTTTACGCAATGGAAATGTCCGGCTCAATTTGAAGGACTTCAAGTCCTTGCGTTGTTTCGCACCAATAGTTCTCCACCGGTGTATCAACATTTACCTCAACATTCATAAATGTATCAACATTCACATTCTCCTCTGGGTAAGAAATTGGTTGTGTATTACACAACTCTTTCTCGTCAAGCATATTCTGGAGTGTGGCATTCACTTGAATAAATTGAGTTTCCAAGTTTTGCAAGCTTGGAAACTCACGCGAAAATTGTTGAAGCTCTTCATGAAACCGCTGTTGATCATCTAGCAATTTTTTCATCATATCTTCTAAAGAGGTGCTTGGTTGAGGAATCTGTGGACTTGACATGAGCCCAAAAAAATCGGGTAGTGGCGATGCATAGCTAGGATAGTGATAATTCTCATACTTTGGATAATACGGACAATCATATGTGGAATGAGAACAATCTTCACAAATTTCGCAAACCTCGACCTGTTGCACAAAAGAATGCATGTTAGAAAATTGATGTTTATTATATAACATACCTACCCCATTCACATTATAATAATGTGAGTCTTCGAATCGACCATAATTGTGGGGGTAGGAGGCCATCGCGGAGTTGTCTGCATACATGTTAAGAACAAGGGACTAAATACAAAATAATAAAAATAAAAAAATAAAAAAAATAAATAACCAAAGAAAGAAAAAGACCAATCCCCGGCAACGGCGCCAAAAATTGACGCGCGCCGAACGCGTCAATAATATTTAAAAAATACCTAAACCAACTATTTTGTAGAATAGTGGCAAAGGGTCGATCCCACAGGGATTGATAATCTTTCTAAGGTCAAAAATAACAAAAAGGAAAATCGGGGTTTAAGAGAAAATGAATTAATTAACTAATCACAAAATAACTAAAGCAATGGAAATAAATTTGAAAACAATTAATAAAAACACCTAGGTCAAGACATACAAGTTCGATTCGATAAAAGATTGGATTTGGTCGTCGATTTATGTAAAATATGCAAATCAAAATATCTTAGTGCAGCTATAGAACCGGTAACGTACGCAGTTCCTCGCACTTCCTAATCTCGATGGCCAAGGTACGACAATGACCACTTCCCTAATCAAACACATAACCATATATTCAAGTGAATTGGGTTTAATGTGTTGACCGCAATGGGCTTTGTGAAGGCACTACACCTAGACAACTGGATCACTCGTGTGTCTGATTTAACCTAAATTTCTAAGGTATTCAACCGGTCCCAAAAGGGTATAATCAATCGGTATGGTCGAATGCCACTAGTGTGGTCTTATTGCACAAGTACGGGTGCGTACGACCTACTGGCACGTAAATCAAGATTTAAACCAGTATTTAACCTCGATTATTAAAACAATACCCAATAAAATAAAATATTAATGAAAAGACTGAAATTAAAATATATAAATCTCACAAATCCATTGATATGCACAGTCGAACCTCCCTCACAGTCTTGCCTAGGCTAGGGGTTTTAGTCTCCCATCCAAGAACACCGAGAACCAAGAAAAATATATAAAAATGAATGTGGGAGAAGAGAGACCAGAGAGGTCGAATCCAAGACATCCACGCCGCCAAGAAGAAAAATATATAATGCGTCCGACGCCCGAATACCTCACCTCTCATCCACGACCCAAATCCAGTAACTCGAGGTATGGTTTTGGTTGTGAATCGGTTGTCAAACCCAAAAATCATAAAAGTGAAGATTACCTTACATAAATAAACTATATATAATACGTGACTCACTTATCCCTTGTCAAACCACATTCTCTTAGCCCTGGAATTAATTAGGAGTGAAATTTCATAAATGATCATAATTAAAGAAATTAAATTCAAGAAGTAGAAAAGAACTACAGATAATGCTCCTACTGCTTTACATATAAATAACCATGTAAATCGCCTAGTCACATAGGCCGCTCGACGTACTCGAAGTCCGTACTATTGTCATGCATTTGGCGCATCCGAATTCCCTAAATTATTTCACAATTTTTATTAGACTCAATTATTAATCTTATTCATAATTATTCAAATTACGCAAGCATTACGAGGTCGATCTCGAAGCGAATCGCAATAGAAGCACTTTCAATCATTGCACGTATCTCAAGAAAAATCTTGATTCTGGTATTTATGGTTGGACCCCAACACCAATTTAACGAGATTCTCGTTGATATTTTAGGTCCGTAATTCTTTTTGGTCCAAAAACTAATTTAAACAATAATTTATTTGGTTATATTTTATCTCCATTTACTTCAGTTTCTAAAATATTAGATTTTTCTGTTTTTGGCCACATTCGTCGCGTCTAGGGTCGACTCGACCAATTTTTCCGAATTTAACCTTTATTATGTCTTCCTAACAAATTGGTTATCATTATTTTTTAAAAAGATTCCTATCATTATTACACACACACACATATATTATATATATATATATATATATATTATTTCTTTTATTTATTTTACAAATTAGCACACATCTCAAAGCATTTTTATATGTGTGTACACACATCTCGAGGTGATTTCACGCCTCAAATCTTTGCACAATTCTCGAGATACACACCATGCTCACATTTCAAAGCACACATCCACATACACTAAGCCTACTCCAAAAATATTACTCACACGCCATCTTCTTCATCATACACACCAAAACACCACAAACCACTTGCCTTGGTGGTGGAGGAGAGTCCTCGATGACGACGGCTGTCGGAGCCCAATGAGGTCGAGAGGTTAGTGGTGAGGTCGTGTGCGTAAGGAGGGATGCCGAGTGTGGGGAGGCCGAACGAGTTGAGAGGGTGGTGCGGGTGAGATCGATTGAAAGAGGGAAATGGGAGAGGTGTGCTTCTCGGGTAGGGTGAGATTAGTTTGAGAGGAAAAAAAAGAGAAAAAGAAAGAGTGACGTGAGGTGGGGGTGAGATGAGAGAGAAAAAACAAGGTGAGGTATCAAAATATGGATGGTTGAGTGTATTGATTTTCTTTATTTTTTCACTTTATTTCTTTTGTATGAGTTGTCATCATTCTATTGATCAACTCATTCACTTAACTAAGCCTAGTTGCATTATATCTCTCCCATTTAAATCATCATACCTTACTCTTTTAACCCCCAAAATCATATTAACTAATCACTTAATTTATAACTATGGCAAATTTTAATTTAATTAAAAAACTATAGCCTTATAAATTATAAACCACATTAATTTTTATTCCTATTATATAATTTCCCAGCTATATAGGTAATTTAACGCGTCGCGCTACCATATTTCGTCCTCGATGCTCGAGTTTGACTGAGTATTCTACGTGGGGATTGGATCAAGGTTCAAAACTTCAAATTAGTGTGCAATTAAGATTTTAATTTTTCGGGTCGTTATACGTACAGACATAGCTTCCTATTTCAGCTGAATGAACTCAGTTTTCTTCCTATTCCTAATTGACTTCAAAAATAATATATGTAGAATACAATCCTAAACTGTGGCCAAGTGGTGGCAGTCTTCCCTTCACTCTAGGGAATTCCACCACTTACGTGCAGAATCTATCAGCAAGAATGTGACAAGTTTAACCTTAAACTGGTCCTCAACATCTACAACAATGAATCGCTGCTCCATCTCCAATATCCAAGTCTCAGCTACCCCTTCCACCATTGTGCCATCGAATCTCATAATGTCATATTTCATGAACTCCTTGCGGATTTTGAGAAATGCAGCCATCTCGAAATCCACATGCACCCTAGCAGCTGTCTTCGGTACATAAATATGTTGTAATACTGGTTGAATTGAAGCTACTACTATCTCAGCTCCTCTCTCAGCTCTGCCAACCTTGGGACTGGTTGTAGGTTGTGACTCTTGTCACTGTACTAGTCGTCCCATCTGAGCCATTAGCATAGTCATCAGTTTCATCTAAGACTCCATCAGTTCCTTTATTTGCTGCTCCATTCTAGATTTTCATTGATCTTCAGTCTCTCAGTTACCCTGAGGTCCAGGCCTCTGTGAACCCTCTCCTTAATCCGCCATTAAATCCTAAAGTCAAAAGATAGATAAAATCATTAGGTAATATTCAGAGAATACAAGGAAATCATATCTATACAGTAAATAACAATATGTGCAGCTAATAACATATAAATATGTTTTCATTTTCATTTTCCCCCCAAAACACGATGACAACTATTTATCAACCTAAGCTTATTCATAACTCGAGACAACTCTCAAAGTCAATAAACTTAGGTTCCGATACAAAGGAATATGTTATCATTTACTTCGAAAACCATTCGAAAGTAAAATCATGGTCAGAGCCTTATCCATGATACCAAACTCTATCAATGCTACCACTTAATTCAAAAGTGATAAAACTTAGGCTCTGATACCAAGTTGTAGCATCCCCTATCCTGATTAGGGGCGATACTATGCCTGAAACTCTAATTAAGCAACAATAACCTAGCTAGACTTATCTAGACCTAGCAGCCTCACTATCTGTACCTGATAAACTCAACATGTATATTAATATCAAATAAATAAAACAAAGTATACTCAGCTGAAAAATTAAAACCTTTTAATATATATATACAATATATAGAAATACAGAGTTTACCACAACTCAAAACTTTGATTATAAACTTCCTAACCCTGTTTATATACATTAGAATATATCAAACAATGTGTATAAGTACAAGAAGACTCATTACATCATGAGAAGATAACAAGACACCTAAATCTTCTCCTTTCCCTTATGTAGCGAACCTGAAATATTAAATTTGGGTGAGCGCTCCAACTTGCTCAGTAAGTAAGGATTCACAAAGCCATCAACATTCCATATAATAATCAAGAACATTATCCACTACCAATATGCCCTAATGTTAACTAACAAGAATATGAAAAGTATATAAATCAATAAATAACAAATGCAAAACAAATTATCATGGACTATTACATTGTGATTCCCATTTTATTTATAAATCTAGGCAATTACCCTCCGGTGTTATTAATGCGATTGCCGACCAACAAATTAGTCGATATACTGTCTAGCAAATCCATTAATACCCAATGGTTCTATCTGAAACCTTTAAGTGAGTATGAAATCCACGCAACCTATCGAATTGAGTAGGAGTTATATATAGGCGGGAAGGGAACCCATATCCTATAAACCTATTCTCAAAATCAGGAGTTACTCTCGTGGGCCACATAACACATCGTTTTTCGTTTATTAAAAACCATCACAATGTACATAGTCCCTCATTCCAGTCCATATACCACATGAACTACATATACTAAGATAGCCTGACAACATTGATAAATAAGTGGATCCGTACTTACCTCGGTCTAGTTTTCCGTTCCAAATTCCTAGTTTTTCAGGCACTCAAGCTTTCTCGGGAATCCAATACCTATCACAGACCATTTGTAATTAATTTAGGTTCAATACCCTATAATTAGAACCCCTAGTTTAGTCCCTAAGTCCTTAAGAAATCCTAAACAAAACTCAACAATATTGTTGTTTTTGGGGGTGGGAGTGTGCTCCCTTAGTGGGTGGAGTGCGCTCTTACAGTTGTGTATATCACAACTGATGAAGGGAGCGCCCTTCTCTGCTAGATGGTAGGTGCTCCACCCTATACTCTCTCGACAGTACACGAGGCAGCAGCCACTGTTCCATCTACAAATCTTCCAAACAACAACATACACTCCCAAAATCCATCAAGGAGGACCTCTAGTGAGGTAATAAACCATATCTAGTCATAAAAAAATATAATTCACAGAGATTTAATCATCACCATCGAGTTGAACTTCAACTAGCACAAAAACAAAACATACCAAAGTGATGATCTTTGGCTTTTAAGTTGTTTAAGCTCCTCAATCCTCATCAAATCCACTCCCTGATTCGTCTCCAATGATCAAAAGTTAAACCTAAACCCTTTCTTTCACTAGTTTATCGATTGATCAAATGAGATAAGTATGAGGTTTTTGTTTAAATATATGGATTTTTCTTGAGATACGCATCGCACTATCTCGATATCGATCAAATGAGTGATGTGCTAACATGACACTCCTTAAAGTGACACACATGTTGACACCATCAAACACTTAAGCTCCATTCGAGACGATTCGACGATCCATATAATTCAAAACAATATTTTAATTTCTAATATATATTTATATATCCAATATATATATCGTGTGTTTTCTCGCTAATAAATTTACCGGACATGACTACGAGTATTCTCTGGTGTGCACATTCATTCTATGACCCCTCGTTACACTTAGTGTACCGGTAATTTATTGTTTATTATGTATTTTCCGTTTATAAGCTTGTATATAATTTCTTTATTATATTACAACCTACATAAATTTTTTAAACAATTCAAACAAATACAAATCATCATGCAAACACACGCACACGCTAATCGAGGTATGCCATACTTAACCACGAGCCAAACTCAAGTTAATTAAGATTTGGATTAGTACTAATCACCAGCTTAAGGTAACAGGTCGTTACACGATCTCTAGAGTGTATAGTGTTGTTTAAACTAGACATCTTTTTTTAGCTATCATGTATGATTTTCTATATGCTAGATCTCACTCACAAATGTCAGCTGTCGTACCACATATCATGTACATGTCAGCTCAGGCAAAGGTTTTTCTTGTCTTGCATATGTCCTTCCCTAAATGGCATTCAAGCCAATAGAATTCTCGACTCACAACCGACGGTACGCATGAAATGATCATCATACATCCTAGTCTCGACGAGATGTCCAGGTATGATAGTCTTTAATTCCATTGAAATATAATTCCAATGAAGATTTTGAACTCTATTTTTAGACTACCCTTCCTTACTTGTTACAATAACCAACCTAGTGGCGCATTAAGTTCGAAAGTCCTGGATTGCAAAAACCTTCTTGATAATTACCGTCTGCCATCTTAGAATAGGCATCTCATACCAATTTGGTTAAGGTAACACCTTACCTTCGGCTGTCGTACCGAGAATAAGGTTTATGTTGACTCTAAATATGGTCGAATCTTAACTCACCTATCACGCAACTAGGTATGAAACGATATAACGTCACCATTTTCTAAACATGTATGAAACAAACTAATAGTTAAATCTTTCCCTTAGCATACTATTCAAATGCCTTCTAAAATTGGGGCTTTAGCCTACATCGGCAACGCTAGTATCAATAATGTTGCAACTGACACCACTAAGCTTCAATAGACATTTATTCTAGCGATGTCCTATCTGCCTTCATCCGAAGAAAATAATTAGTTGTTTATCCCCTAGTGATATCGTATGACTACTTAGTAGTGGTGTTGATGTCAAAGTAGTTGCCCTATAATTATATTTTTTCTTTTTATGTTCTTTAAGGTCGCACTATAAGCTACTGTATATTTATCTTGACACCTGCCTGAGTATTCCTTAAACTTCGACCTCGTCTTCACTTACGTACCCCTCTACACTGCCTTAGTACTATGCTCGGTTAGCACTACAATTCCCAGCTAAAGGTTCTAAGCCATGATCTTTGGGGTTTCCACATCTAATGTTTGTTTATTAAGTTTTATCTGGTTATATTAAACTTTCCCCTAGGTTTGCCTTAACATAGGCTTTCATACCAACTGTGACGACCCCAAATTTCGAGGTAAACTAGGCACTGCCATGTCGTCGGACATGTCACTAGGTCATGCTACGACACTTGCACACCTGTCCATGACGGCCCTTGAACAACCATCAAATGATCTGACTAAGTAAATTTCGATGCTTAAATGATTATTTCATCGAAATATTATTTTACAACATAAATTTCATTGTTTTGATTCATTTAAGTTATTTTAATAGTGGAAGTCAATAATATGCAAATAAGTAATGTAAATGTGACGTCCCCAAATTTCGAGGCAAACCGAGCACCGCAACATCGCCAGACACCTCATCAGGTTATGTCATGTCATATGCACACCTATCCATAACGGCCCACGAACTAACAATCAAATGATTTGGCTTAGTCAATTTCAAAGTTAAAATGAGTATTTTGTCGAAATATACTAAGTTATAAAGTTTAACAACTTAATTTATTTGGTTTGATTCATATAATATTATTTTAATAGCGAAGTCTTAATAATATGCAAATAAGTAATGTAACAAGTTTTGCATTGATTAATAAACCTATAAGGTGGAAACCCAACAAAAAGATACCATGTATATCAATAAATGTGACAAAAAGAGATAATAAATGTCAATATATACGTATCGAGTAATTACTCTCTCAAAATGATCCCCGAAAGATAGTACATATATAAATATAAACATCTACACGTGAAGCTACTGTAGTTCTTTATACTCGAAACGCCGTATAATCTACGACTTGCCACCAAAAAAATGACAAGTTTCAGTGAGTAAATCCTAGAGATTCAGTTAGTATTCACATGAAATCCAAGAAAAGCGACTAAAATTCATTCAGAGAAAGTAAATAAATGGAAATGTAAGGCATGAATAGAAGTCGATGAGATAATCAAGAATATGGAACGCGCGTGTGATGTATAGTTGTCGAGCCTTGTGACGCAAATACTAAACCGAGAAGGCCCTAGAGGCAAGGTAATCCCTGCCTCCTCTTCACGGTCGAAATGAGGAACTCTGTTGGTTGAAAGGTAAACTTTCGCCCAACGCCTTAAAGTAGTGGAACTCTATTACGGAGGTGAGCCTCACGTCAACCCACTCTCGAGATTATCGATTCGTGGAGAGAAATCTCACGCGTAGTCTAAAGTATGACCAACACTTTAGCAACACTCGGATCATCATCTACGAGAAAGCTGGAAAGGGGTCATACTGTCCTTTTGACCATACACAGACACATGCGGGAAGAGAGTAAGTATGCAAGCCGAACTGGCGAAAACTAAAAAGAAATAAGTAAATTTCAAGAGAAATAAGCAAATTCTAAGCTGATTTTCTCGTGGGTTTACTTACCTCGACACTCATGAAATCGCTCTAAAAAGACTGTTCTCGCTCATTGAACTGCGTACTCAGCACCCAACTAGTCTCATAATTCCCTGGTGTCCTATTTTTATCATTTTAAAATGTTTTAGGGTCACATTTAATAATTTTATATTGAAAACCCAAAATTTAGAATTTTATTCTAAAATTTTAGTTGTAGCACGTTTTTTAGTAATATTGGGGTGTCAAACGCCCGAAAATGTCTTAAAACTACTTTTCTATCTTTTTTTGATTTTTTATATTTTCCCTGATTTTTCTAGATTTTTCTATAATTTTTTACCAATTTTTCCTATTTTTGTAATTTATTTTATTTAAATTGTATTTTATTTAATTTTTCATTATCTAAAAAATATAAATTATTATTTAATAACGGTTGGGCCCGGGTCGGGTCTGGTCCGACCGAGTTGGGTCAGACCAAGGTCAGCCCGACCCAACCAGGTCTAGCCCGTGTGGCCCGCCCCAACTGGGTCCATCCCAGTCCATCCACCCTAACCGGGTTGGGCCTGGTTGGCCCGGCCCAACTTCCCCAAATCGTATCTCTCTAGAGACGATTTCGAAGAAGATTTTAGTCTTTGGAGAGGAGACGATTTGAGAAGTGAAATTGGTTTTTTCTTTCTTTTTATTTTTCTTTTCAATATCAACAACAATAAACATCAACAACCAACAATACACCACCATTAAAACTTCAGTTTCTCCTAAAAAGATTTAACAACATTAACAACCACTCACCTCAGTCTAGGAAGATCACCGCGAGAGCCGGCGATAGGAGAAGCATCACGAGAGAGATGGGAGACCGAGTTGAGAGAATGATCAAATGAGGTGGTGAAGAAGCATTGAAGAAGAGAAGAAGAAGAAGAAGAAGAAGAAGAAGAAGAAGAAGAAGAAGAAGAAGAAAAAAAAGAAAAAGAAAAAGAAAAGAAGAAGAAAATGTGAACGAGAGATGAGAGGATCGGTTGGAGAGAGAGAGAAAGAGATAAAGAGAGTTTTTATTTATTTATTTATTTATTTATTTATTTGTAGATGAGAGAAAAAGTGATGTGATGCTAATGTGATGTGATTTGATGTGATGGATAATATGATGACTACGCGTTACGCGCCCCGCATCGTTAGGCCTGGTTAGCCTAGCCCAACTTCCCCAAATCGTCTCTCTCTAGAAACGATTTTGTTCTCTGGAGAGAGATGATTTGAGAAGTGAAATTGGTTTTTTTTCTTTCTTTTTATTTCTATTTTCAATATCAACAACTATAAACATCAACAACCAACAATACACCATCATTAAAACTTCAATTTCTCCCAAAAAATTTAACAACATTAACAACCACTCACCTCGGTCTAGGAAGATCAAAGCGAGAGCCGGTGAAAGGAGAAGCATTGCGAGAGAGATGGGAGACCGAGTTGAGAGAGGGATCAAATGAGGTGGTGATGAAGGGTTGGAGAAGAAGAAGAAGAAGAAGAAGAAGAAGAAGAATAAGAAAATGGGAAGGAAAGATGAAAGGATCGGTTGGAGAGAGAGAAAGAGAGAGTTTTTATTTATTTATTTGTATATGAGAGAAAAAGTGATGCGATGGTGATGTGACGTGATTTGATGTGATGGATAATATGATGACTACGCGTTACGGGCACCACGCATCGTCCTACACTTTCGTCACAACGTACGCACAACACAATCAATTAAAATTTAACACTAGTGCGACGTGAATATTGACTAATAATATAATAAATTAACACATGTCACACAAAAATAACCATAATTCACATCATTAGGTGTGCTCAAGACTTTTCCACGGTGTCCACGTGGGTCCAAGCTTGGGGTCATAATTCTAATTAACCAATTAATTGAGATTAATTAAAGCCAGGTCGTTATAGTAAACTGATTTTGCATTGATTAACAAACCTATGGGGCGAAAACCTGGCAAAAAGATACCATATGTATCAATAAAGGCGACAAAAAGGTATAATAAAAGGCAATATACATGTATCAGGTAATAAGTCTCCTAAGATGATCCTCAAAAGATAGTACATACATAAATACAAACACCTACACGTGAAACTACTGCAGCTCATTAGATCCGGATCATCGTATAATTTGCAACTTGCCACCAAAACAATTATAAGTTCCAGTGAATAAACCCCAGAGAAATTCAGTTAGTATTCACAGGAAATCTGAGAAAAAATGCTATAATTCATGCAGATAAAGTAAATGAATAGAAATGTAAAACATGAATATAAGTCATTGAGATAATCAAGAATATGGAACGCAAGTGTGGTGTATAGCTGTCGAGCCCTATGACGCAAATACTAAACCGAGAAGGACGTAGAGGCAAGGTAATCCCCGTCTCCTCTTCATTGTCAAAATGAGGAACTCTGTTGGTCAAAAAGTAGACTTCCACCCTATGCGTCAAAGGAGAGGAACTTTGTGACGGAGGCGAGCCTCACGTCAACCCACTCTCGAGATCATCAACTCACGGAGAGGAATTTCACGCATAGTCTAAGGTATGACCAACACCGTAACAACAATCGGATCGTCATCTACGAAAGAGTAAAAAAGGAGCGATACCGTCCCTTCGACCATACACAGACACACGCGGGAATAAAGTAAGTATGCAAGCCGAACTGGCGAAAGTAAAAGTGAAATAAAAAAATTATGAAGGAAATAAGTAAATTCTAAACTGACTTTCTCGTGGGTTTACTTACCTCGACGCTCTTAAAATCGCTCCGAAAAGACCCGTTATCGGGCCTCAAACTATGCGCCCTACACCTGACTAGTCTCCTAATTCCGGGTGTCAAATTTTATCATTTTAAAAAGTTTTAGTATCGCATTTAATGATTTAATAATGTAAACTAAAAATTTGAGTTTTATTCCAAAATTTTAGTTGTGGCACGCTTTTCGAGTAACACCAGGGTGCTAAACGCTCGAGAATGTCTCAAAAACTATTTTTCTATCTTTTTCCATTTTTATATTTTCTCTTATTTTCTTAGAATTTTCATATTTTTCTACCCATTTTTCCTATTTTTCGTAATTTATTTTATTTAAAGTTGTATTTAATTTATTTTAAAATGTAAATTATTATTTAATATGGGGATGGGCCCAAGTCGGGCTGGTCCGACCCAATTGGATCAGACCCGGGTCGACCCAACCCAATCAGGTCGAGCTTGGGTTGACCCAGCTTAATCAGGTCGAGCTTGGGTCGGCTCGCCCCAACCGAGTCGAGCCTGGACCGGACCGGCCGACCCAACACCCCAACTTTTTTTGTCTCTAGAATTCGTCTCTCCAAAGACATATTCATCATTCATTTTTTTTATTTGATTTTTTCTTTCTAACAACAACACTACAATATCAATATCAACACCAACAACAACATTAAAGCTCTCAATTTCTCCAAAATTCACAATATCAACAACCACTCACCTTAATCAACAAAAAGGATGTCGACGAGGGAGGTCCCACTTTCGAGATAAAAGTGAATCGAGAGGAGGTTGAGATCTTGAGGTCGTGGGGGAGAGGTGAGTGAGATCGAGAGGTGAAATGAGAGTGACAATGAAGAACATAGAGGTAGGGAGAGAGAGAAAAAGTTTATGTGAGAGAGAAAAGTGGGATGGTGATGTGATGTGATGGGTAGTGTGATGGGCGATGTGACCTTTAAACCCCGACTACACATACATCTGCGTTACGCGCACCCCGCAGCCTCCTACATTCTCGTAACTACGCGCATAACGCGACCAATGAAAATCCTAACACTAGCGCGACGCTAATATTCAATAATAATACAATAAATTAACGCGAGTCACACAAAAATTACCAAGCTTACCTCATCAACCGTGCCCAAGACTTTTTCTACGGCGTATATGTGGTTCCGAGCTTAGGTCCTAATTTGTAATCGATCAATTAATTAGGATTAATTAGGCGGCCGTTACATGTAACTTTGAATAAGCCAAAAGTCATGATCGATTCTTGGTAGCTACATATACTCTTTTTATTAATTTTGTGAATTATGAGGTTGTGGCGCTTGACTAATTCCTATAATATTAATCGAATGAAGGAGCCGCAAGGTTCCGACATAATGGTTATCAAAAAAAGAAAAAAAAACTCTTAATTAGAGTGCAAGTGTTTGAGAACTAGATTTGTAGAATTGGAACAATACAGTTAGGGTGGCAAAAAAATACGGCCGGACGGATACATATATCCGGACACCCCCTTTAATAACGACTAAAAATAGTGTTCGCACCCATACCCGTTTTTGAAACTAACACTTTTTTCTGTATGCGCATGTCTTTAAAATATACAAGACGTGTTTTTAATCCGGACCCATTTTTAATATAATAAAAAAAATTACCTAATTATTGATAAAAATGCATGTTTTAATGTCACTATGCATTTCATTTACAAAAAAGACATATTGTCTATTTGAAATTCAAGTCTTACAAGTTTTCACATAAAATAATATCATCATTAGTGAAAATTACAATGCAAACATCATCAAAGTTTTCAAATACCCCTATAAATAAATAAAATATTATTCGAATTAGTCATTAAATGGGTATCTGGCTTTAAAAAGTTTATCTGGATTCGAATCTATTTTTTAAAATGACAAAGAAAATATATTTGGATCCGTATTTATTTTTAAAAAAATTATGTATGGACCAATTAAAAGCGGGTATGGATAAATATGGAGAAACAGTAGGGACACTTTTTTGCCACCCGTGTAGCAATACAGTACAATGTTTCTACGGAAATTTGACAAAATAGCCCAAAATAGACCTCAATAATGAAAACTAACCCATGATTTTCATAATTATTTTTTTAGCCCAAATATAGGGTTGAAAAGTCATTTCTGCCCTTCACTTAACAACAACCAATTTCCCTCCAATTCCTCCTCTCTCCATTGTCCTTTCCTTATCTTCATCCATCGATTTTCCTCCTTTCCCATTTCCTTCCTATGTTCTTCCATTAAAGAAAGCTTTTTTATCTTTTCTAGAGAAACAAGTCTCTCATTTCCATTAAAGCAAACTTCTTCATCTCTTCAAACTAGAAGATGTTTATAAACAAGTCTATCATCGATTTTAGGTATTTTCCATTCATTTAAATCTATTTTTTCTTTCAATCTGTTCTTTTTATTTTAGGTTTACACATTGTAGTCATGACTAATTTATGCTTTTATTTGCTTATGCGTTAGCTAGTTTTATTACTGTCATAGACAAGTTGCTCACTCCTTGCAAGCATCAAAGGCACAAAATCGGATCTCTTATTATTCGAAACAATCAACTTTTGGGTTGTCAATGTTATTGAATCCCTTGTTTCTTATAATTTCATCATATATGAATTTTTTTTTTTGCATTTATTTGCTTAACCTAAACCTTCTCAGACAACTAATTATTACATACATTTTACCTACATGATTATTTGATGGTCTTGGAAGACTTCATTACCATGAATATGAGTTGTCCAATACCTTTCTTTGCTAGTTATGATTAAGTGAAGTTCTACAAATCACATTGACAATATAGTTTATATTGACAATATCATTCATAACAACAATAATACTAGTTATGAAAATAGATTGCAAATGGTTTAGAATATAACTATTAAGTCTCTATTTACTCAATAGTTATATTCATTTATTCATTTTAGTAATATCTTCTATAATGACAGTAATGCATCTTCAATAATTGTGTTTTATCAATATCATCAATATTGACAATATCGTTAATAATTATAGTAAGTCTATTAATTTCTACAAACTACAATTAGTTACACATATAATTTATTCTTATTGATTATAAATTCGATAGACCATCAACTATTTTATCTATTTTTATGATTCATGTTAATAGTTTTTTTCTTAATTTCAGATGTACCACATGTCAAAATTGTTGTCCAATATGGCGGAGAGTGGGCCACCATTATGGTGGCAATAAGATGTACAATGCCAATACTAATGCTGAGATGATATATGTGCCAAGAAATTGCTCGTTCCAACAATTGGTCAAGGTTCTTGCAACTCATTTCAAGATTAACACTACATCTCACTCAATCACATTAAGTTATGGGTGCAAAACAGTTATTGGCAAAGTGGACATCAAAGTGAACAACGACGCTGATGTGCATCATTTTGTTCATGACTTCAACATGTCTACAAACAATATAACTCCATTGTGTTTAAGTGTTGAGCTGATAAATCCACCTAGTAAACATGATTATGAAGACCAACCAGCACAACATTTTAATATGGTATAAGAAAGCATGGAGTTACCTATTACAAGCCAATAGGAAGATTCTAATAAGAATGCTAATAGGAAGATTTGGGTTAGACAACTCGTGCGGAGATGCAATCATTCCACTTCACGAAGAAGATGAAGCGGGGATTGAAGACAATGTGGCAGTGGCACTATTAATATTGGCATGGAGTATGATGATCAGTGCATAGGTTTCGATAATGACTTCAACATAGACATGTATTCTTGTGAGTATGTTGGGCTTACAGATAAAAAACAACAAAAAGATATTGACAATGATGACATACAAGAAGTTCAGGTTAGAGATAAGGAGAGAGCCAGTGCGACCATCCACCATGTCTTTTAAATCGTTAACATCGGATGCTTTCACAAAGGATCAATTATTTGTCAATAAGAAAAAGTTGTGTCATAGTCTTGGCATCTTTGCAATGAAGAACAATTTTGAATATAAAGTTATTCATTTAACAAAAGAATTATTTGTGGCTACATGTGTACAAGAAGGGTGCGAATGGCAAGTCAGGGCAACAAAGTTACCATCTTCTGATTACTTTCGATTGAGGAAGATAAACATGAATCATAGTTGTTCAAAAGATATTATGAACCATGATCATAGGCAAGCAAGTAGTTGGTTGATAGGAGAGTGTATTAAATCTAAATACGAGGGAGTAGGCCGCATCTACAAGCCAAATGATATTGTTAGTGATATACGCATAGAGCATGGTATGAATATAAGTTACGATAAGGTTTGGAGAGCCAGAGAGCGTGCTCTTGATTCTGTAAGAGGTAGTGCAAAGGAATCATATGCATTATTGCCACATTAATGTTCATTACTTGAAAAAAAGAATCCAGGTACAGTGACACACATTGAAAAGGAGAATGGGATTTACTTCAAGTATTTCTTCATGGCATTAGGTGCCACTATCAGGGGTTTTTGTGGTAGCATTCGACTAGTCATTGCGGATGATGGAACCTTTTTTACCGGTAAATACCAAGGCACACTGTTTGTTGCTGCGTGCATGGATTGGAACAACCAAATTTATCCCTTAGCATTTGGGATTGGTGACTTAGAGAATGATGCTTCTTGGACTTGGTTCATGATGAAATTAAAGAGTGCGATTTTAGACGGAATTGGTAGTAATTTAGTGTTTGTTTTAGGCAGGAATAATAGCATTGCAAAGGCTATAAAAAAGGTTTTCCAAATGCATTCCATGGTTTGTGCATTTACCATTTGAGTATGAATTTAAGGGCAAACTTTCATAAAAATGTTGATTCTATTATGCCTTTATATTTTGTTGCTACGAATGAGTACTTAGAATCGAATTTTAATAGGTTGCTTATAAAGATAGAGAATTTAGATAAGAATATAGCAACTTACCTTCGAAATGTTGGAGTTGAAAAGTGGAGCAGAGCTTATTCTGACTAGAGGCGCTACAGTATCATTACCACAAATATTTTTGAATGTTTTAATGTAGTCTTTAAGGAAATTAGAGCTCTTCCTATAACCATGGTTGTTGATCACATACGTGGGGTCTTGCAAGATTGGTATTACGAAACGCAGGAACATGGCATCAAACACGAATTGCCACTTAACAAGTTAAGCTGAGTCTATCGTAAGAGAGAAATCAGAAAAGTCAGCACGATGGAGAGTAAAATCGATTTATTGTCCTGAGTTTGATGTGTTCGATAATGAAAAGAATGGCCATGTTAATCTTTACATAAAGTCATGCACATGTCGTGAGTTCGACTTAGATCAGCTACCTTGTGGTCATGTTTGTTGCAACAAGCCTTAGAGGGATTTCATTGAACTCCCTATCATCAAAATATTACACTACGGATGCTCTTATGGCGGCATATGTGGAACCGGTGTATCCAGTTGGTCGTCCTGCAGAATGGATGTTGCCTATTTAAGCAAGCGATATGATTCTTCCCCCACTTACAAGAAGAGCCCCGGGAAGACGTCGAAACCAAAGGATACCATCAAATGGAGAAAAAAAGAAAAGGAAGAAGTGTTGCAGGTGTCATGAATTTGGTCATAATCGTCAAACTTGTAACGAGCTCATCCCACTACATCCCAGTGGTTCTCCTAAAGAAGTTGATTTCAGTGGATGAATTTTTTGAGCACCTTTTTTAATTTGATACGATGTCTAATTCTATAAAAGTCTATATCTTGAAATAATACATACTACATGTTGTCTTTTAATTGATAGTACATTACTTTACTGATGTAGTAGTACATTTGTATTCAATGTCATAAATATTTTTTGAAGTACCTAATGTCATCATTTTGTTTATAGCAATTGTACACATTTTTTGTACATGCCAATATTGTTGATATTGTCAATATTGTCAATACTATCAATATTGTCAATATTGTCAATATTTTTAACATTGCTAATGTATCTTTTGTAGTGGGTGAGCTTTCATATTTATGTTAGTGGCTATAGTTTTTATTGATTGAAGTTATCTAACAATTTTTTACAGGGTTCTAATAGATTTGCATTAATTAGGAGGGATTTGAATGGTTTGCAAAGCTCACCATCAATTGCACTTAATCGAGCACAATATAAAAGTTTGATCCATGTAGCCGACCCCAGTTAATTTGGGACTGAGGCTATGTTGTTGTTGTTGTTCTAATAGATTTGCAGTTGTTAGTAGTGCACTTTGTAACTATCGTCAATCTTGTCACTATTGTCCATATTGTTAACATTGTCAATATGTTAATATTGTCAATATGTTAATATTGTCAATATTGCTAATATATCTTTTGTAGTGCGAGTGTGAGCAGTGGCTATAATTTTTAGTAATTGAAGTATCAAACAAATTTTTTTTGCAGGGTTCTAATAAATTTGCAGTTGTTAGTAGTGCATTTTGTATGTCACTATTGTCAATATTGTTAGTATTGTCGATATTGTTATTGTCAATATTGATAATATATATTTGTAGTGTGGGTGTGAGTTAGTGGCTATAATTTTTAATAATTGAAGTTATCTAACAGTAAGTTGTTTTGCCACTTGGAAAAAAATGGTCACAACAGTTGTTTGACATTTACAAAATGCGATACACAAAAATGACATCTCCAATGGCATCATCACTATGTATGTAACTTAATTCACTACAAAATGTCCACTATTGTTAGTAATTCCGAAAAAGTCAATTACAGTTGTTTCACATGAACTATCCAAGAAAATACATACAAAAAGATTTACATAACGTCTTCATCACTGTGTATCCTTCAATCATTTAAAGAACACTTGAATGCATTAAAATCACACTTCATTGCCTTAAAATCCACTTAAATACAATTTACTTTACACTCTAAATTCTTCAACAAACTTGCATTTTCTTTATGTTTTTTCTTGGGTATATCTTTAAATCCATTTCACTATTAGACTCTATTCCAACATCTTTGTTTCCCTCGAAGATTGAGTTTACTACATTGTAGTTAGGAATTCCATGAGCAATCCATTTGAAAATTGTAGGTCCTTCGACATATTCTTCTCTAATTGAAGCATATAGCTCACTCAATCCAATCACCACCTCATAAGCCCAAACCTACCAAAAAAAAGTATAAACGTGAATTAAACTCAATCTTTTAACCCAAAAAAAATATGAAATTGCATATGTTAAGATGTAGTTAAACTACCTGAAATGCGTAAGGAAATCCACCAATATTATAGCCCTTTTGTTTAGGTTTTTTCATCGCTATCCACGCCTTCATTGGTTTCTTAAGTGACTCAATAGTCATCTTGTAGACATATAAGCCCCATGAAAACTTATTAGATTTTTTCAAGTTATCCACCATAGCTAGGATATTTCGATCAACATTAGTTTTTTCTTCTTTTCCCATCAAACCAAGTTCCAGAAAGTAGACCAAAGTAAGCCTCAAGAATAACTTTTCATTTGTCGTGTTCAACCCCTTATAGAATTCATCAAGCTCCATCCTCTTGATCATGTGGTTGCCTCCAAAAAACTTTTTATTATGAAACTTTTATTGATGTCTTGCTTATTTTCAGGAAAGCTCGTGGACCCAATAGTCAACCCAGTTATCTTATGAAACTCATCTGCATCAAAAATGTTGATATTGTCACCTATTACCACTGCCATTGCATCTGACTTTGATGCAACTCCTTCTTTTAACAACAAATTATGAATAATGTGGCCAGATATATGTATTTTAGGAAGCTTGAAAATTAAGTCTCCAAAACAAGATTTCTCTACCATCGCACGAAGTGTTGGAGACTCATTTGTATTCTTTCTTATCTCCAACAAGGTCTCTTGTAGTTTTGAACGTAGCCAAACACGTGCGGAAGTTCTTTTGTATCGATATAAAAACCTTTCATCCCATTTATAAAAGGGTCAACTGTGCTCAATTAGAATAAAACAAAAATATGAGTCCAAATTGAGAATCAACATGGACTAAATCTGACAATACAAAGAACATAGACAAGATAAACAATATAGACAATAGCAATATAAAATCTTGCATTTCATAGTTCTTTAGAAAAAATAATGCTTTTAAACACATACAATATGTACAGGAAAACTTATTTAATTTTCTATTACATAAAAAAAATGATGCTCTTAAATGAAGATGTAAATCGAGACCATTGATTTTAATGTTGTTAAAGCTAACTGTCTAACAACCTACATGATTTGATACTATATCACAACAACATGATTGATTAATAATCAAAATATATGTAACAAGGTTTTCTTTTTCGGATATAAACAAGTTTTTTTAAGTAGGTCATATCAATGCTTATTGTTAATATGGAGGATAAAGACCAAATCCATGAAACAATAAATTCTACTATAATAATTTAGGTGTCATTAATCATACTAAACCAATAAAGAAAACTTACTTGTTCACTTGCAGTCTGTTGAGGTAGATTGCTCATCTTTATTTTGTTCAATAGAATTTGAGTTGATGACCTCTTTTCTCTTCTGCGAAGACTTCGATTTGTTCTTCTCTATGCCTTCCATTCTTTGGCAACCATATATGTACATAAAAAAATAGAAAACGAAGTGAATTATTATTAAAAAAATCACTTGAAGATCAAACCAATATGGTACTCATAATAAATGTCACAAGTAACATTCAAAACAAGAAAAGTAAAAAAGAGGATTCTAGCAACCTAACATTCACCCAAAGTCTCATTCCAAGGGTCGAGTAGATTGACGGTGATGGAAAAGATTGAATTGTCGATGAACACAATTCATTGAAGGCACTTCTCAAAAGAAAAAAAATTAATGGAAGATCAATCAAAAATATTGGCTCTTTAGATACATGCGCATCATGCACCAAATAAAAGTACATTTGCATCTAATTATGTAAGGGAACCATATTTGTTATTTAAGCATTGTGTTTCATTTACATTTTTAATCTAAAGAATTAGTTGTGCTCACATGAAAGGGGGGATGATTCTTTATACACCAACATGTGCATTAAATCTCTCAAACACCTTGAAAAGTATGGGTAGATAGATATTGACTATATTGAAATATTGATAATATTGATAATATTAACAACATTAACAATATTTACAATATTTACAATATTCACAATATATTATGTCAATATTGACAATATTGAGTCTATTGGCTAGGAATTTGGAGTACATGGAAGAGGTAGCTCTAGTTATCAATTCACAACTGAAAGGAAGAGGTGGCTTTTTGGCAAAGTTTATTTTTTAAGAATAATTTTTTGTTGACTTTATAGTTATCAATCCACAACCCTAGAATCACAACTCGTTTAATTGAAACCAACAAACAACATAAAACAAGAATCAAAACACTAAGAAATCAAACAAAAACCAATCAAGAAGCCACAACTCCTAGGCATCATCTTCCCCTTTGTCAAATCAAAATCACTTGTACATGGAGTGCTCAAAGTGACTAGCGTAACACCAAGAGGGAGAAAAGAGGATCGTCGAGAGTGCAGAGAGAGAGGATAGAGAGAGTAGAGGAAGCAATGATACCTACAATGTTGCTTGTTTTTTGTTAATTGAGAAGAATTAGGGCTGGAGAATTTGAGTGAAAGCTTGAACGTGGTGGAGAAGATAAACAGTGGCGCGAAACCCTTCCTTGCTCATCCGTTAGAGCAGAGGAAACATATCAGGGAATTAGGGCTAGAGAAAGCACTGATCAGCAGCGGCAGTGAAGGAGGTGCGCGGCGGCGGAGATGAGTTTCCTGGTCGTAGTGGTGGCAAGAGGTTTTTTTTCAAGCCAGTGACGAGGGCGAGGGGTTTTTTTTTTGGCGAACGCGATGGCGAGGGTTTAGCAATGAGAAAGAAAGAGAGATTCCTTTTTTTTTTTTTTTTAAATCGAGATTGAGAGAGTTGTTACGTGAAAATGAGGGGAAATAAGAGAGTCAACATGAAGGGCAACATAGACATTTTGCCACTGATTTTGAGTTATTTTTCATTAAGTTGGAAATAAGGGTTAGTTTTGATTAATGGGGTTCATACATGACGTGTTAGTAACTAAGGAGTATGACACTGAAGTGGATCCTACTTGACGTCATACATGACGTGTCGGCTTCGTGCAGAAGGCAGATTGAAGATAAGCTCTCTCTTAAAATGTCGGTTACAGATTACAGTTTTTTTAGGTGGGACCCGCACTTGCAGACCTTTTGCACTTCCACTGCCGGCACATTTCATCCCAGATTAGTTCAAAAATACAATATTTCAACCAACAATCCCTTGTTCCGAGTGATCTGCAACTCAGTTTATTTTAAATGAGGTCTCAAATTGAATTAGCTGATTTGAGTGGTAAGCGATTTAATATTTTATTTTTTAAGTGAGGTTTTGAATTTCAATTAAAAGAATGAAAAAGTACACAAATATGGATTTAGTAGGTACAGGTGGCCCATGATATATATAAAGTTTTCTTCAAGGCAAAGTAAACGCACAATAAAAGATCATATTTTCATGTTTGATTCAACTTTAAACTTATAAGAAAGTTGCTAAGTTTTTAAATAATAAAATATATAAATTGATATAAATATCCTTCAAATAAAAAGAGAAGGATGTGGATAATAAAGAGGTAAATAAATGAAGGATAATTGTGTCCACAAATCTTTAGGAGATAAGTTCCTTGGGAGGGGCAGAGAAGATATCTCACACTCTCAAGTATGAGTTGAGAGATATTTGGAAGGGATTGACATAAATATTCTTTAAACAAAAAAGTGAGACGCGAATAATAAAAATGTAATTAATAAAAGATAATTGTAGAATATATTAATTATCGAGTACTTCAAAGTGTCTTGGACGTTAGACAATATATATAATGCACATTTATCGAGTCCTTCCAAGAATTTGTTTGATAGGATCAGATTGAAGGGGAACATATTGGATTCATGAAATCGATTCCATCTAATTATAGGACTAGTAAAGATTTATTGTCATTGTCTTTTGTATGATGTCCGATCAATTAAATATCATGGAATGATTTTCCTCAAAAAAAAAAAATCATTAAATGATGGGTGTGCTAGATCATCGATTACTTAAAGAATTACACATGTACCAATCGAGTAGATGACTAACTAATTTGGTAAGAAATTACTTGGGTAAGAGGTTGGTGTAAAAAATAAAAAAAATCACTCATGTAATTGTTAATTAAATTGCGACCTTGACGATTAATCTGAAGCCACACTAATTAATAACCCAACAAAACCAAAACGATTTTCTTTTTTTTTTTCAGAAATTTTCTTTTTTTCATTTAATCCAGCACAATTTTATGTAATTAAAAAAAAAAAACAAAGTACTACATAGTCCCTGAGAGACACTATTTTTTTATTTTTTTTTTTTTGTTGAAACCAATATATATTTAACTCCAATTTACAAATAGTGAAAATGATCACAATTCACACAATCATATTCAAAGTCATCCACAGCAATGGTGGCAGCAGCAACAGCACTACTAGTTGTGCAACAACATGAAATATGGGAGAAGAGTTCTGCTTTTGAGATCACCATCAGTTTCTTCACATTATGAGCAAGAGAGGCGAAGATGCGACGTTTTACACCCCCTCGAACAGGTGGAATAAGAACTAATACGGCGGCTCCCCTCTTCTTCTTTTGCTTCTTCGACGTGGATGAGTAATCAGCTCTATGACCGTCATGATCACAACGACGAAGATCACAGGGAAATGAATTCGTCCCCTCTTTAATCTCCATTATTTTGTATGTTCTTGTTTTATTTTTTCTTCTTCCCAACTACTTGTACGTACTTGTACGTAGTAGTGGTAGTAGTACTAGTAGAGGAAGAACAAATAAGATGAAAGAAAAAAAAAAAAAAAAGAGAGAAAGATATGAAGCAGAGAGAACAAAATTGTATATAAATAGGGCAAAGTTGCATATTAGTATGGTTGAGGACAAAAATTGAGAACTAAGGTCCCCACACGTTAACGCGTAACAATATCTAATTAATCTAATTTACTTGTGACTTTATGCTACTTTTTAAATTTGAAGCGACAACATCAGCTCTTTGTATGTGTGCATTTCTAGAAGTAGTAGTACTCTAACTTTGCTGCTATTATAAGCAGATCATGTCAGATGTGCCCAAAAACACCGATAGTTGAAGTTAAGTGGTTGAGGCTCAATCACTTTTAATAAGGACTATGTATTATTTTAAAAAAAATAATAAAATGACTTTTTTTGGGGGCACCTGAGATAGACACCTAGCGAAGTGTCTGTCAATCCATTCGTGCATCGATGTGTATGCGCACAAATTCCGAGTGTAAATGGATTTCCAAAATTATTTTTTCGCCCCTTTTAGAAAATAAGTTTGTAGTAGCCGATGTTGAAGAGATTCGGCAGAAATAAGGATAAAATCAGCAAAGTAGAGATTGTAACCCTGTTAATAGAAAGTAACAAGAAATTGAGAAAAAACAAAAGCCAAAATTCTCAAAATCATGAATACAACATGGCAAGGCCTGACCTTCTTGGAAGATTAAATCAGCAAGTCTAGGTAATATCAGTCTCATGTATTGGCTGAAAGCAGCTACCAATATGCAACATAACAAAACTTTCAATCAGGATTAGAAAAGAAGAAAAAAGGAAAAGAAGAGACAAGTCACTTCTACATATTTAAACTAAAGTGAACCTTACAATGCATCTCATGATTTCCACATTAGATGCTAATGTTCCCATGTAAAAATCATGGTATTACAAGAAATTGAGAAAAAAACAAAAGCCAAAATTCTCAAAATCATGAATACAACATGGCAAGGCCTGACCTTCTTGGAAGATTAAATCAGCAAGTCTAGGTAATATCAGTCTCATGTATTGGCTGAAAGCAGCTACCAATATGCAACATAACAAAACTTTCAATCAGGATTAGAAAAGAAGAAAAAAGGAAAAGAAGAGACAAGTCACTTCTACATATTTAAACTAAAGTGAACCTTACAATGCATCTCATGATTTCCACATTAGATGCTAATGTTCCCATGTAAAAATCATGGTATTAGAGGAGGCCCTTTTCATCTTCTGCTCCCAACTTTTCTTTGAAGTTCATCCATGAGGAAATGCGCCACGGATTTATATCCCATTTCTCGTGCTTTTATTCACATTGAATCAGAGAAAGAAAAACCAGGATTTTGTTAATAAAAATTAATTGAATTAACAATGAAAATCAATTGCGAAAAGGCAAATTTGAAGCTCTTCATACCTCTGAATATGGCTATCCCAGTTGGCACCATCTTTCTCTTCTTCAAACATAATGAACTATTCAAAGAACATTGAGAAATCATATTGTTTCTAAAACGGGCGATCGATAAGGAATGTACATTGTGAAATCATATTCACAAACAAGTTGCCACATTACTCCATTGTTGGAACATCAAATGAAACAGAAATTGCTGCAATAGCAACAATGATTGATGTATGTGTACCTGTTGCATATCCAATAAGGGTTGATTCCTTTTTCTTCGGTGCAATGCGGGCATATCCATTTCTCGTTTTCCCTCGCATCCTCCATTTCTAGTACGAAATTCCACATCACAAAAAGCGTCAATTGTTTGCTTTACTGTATTATAACTACAATATTAACGAACGTTAATTATAGTTAAACTAACGTTGCCACAAGTAAAATCCTATTTCAAGCAATATAGAAGGATTAAAGCTTTATGTAAATGAAGTGTGACCTGATTGACAATGATAATAAGTGGAAAAGCAGATGTTACTACCTTCGCCGTATCTAACCTTGAGACAAGCTCGGCAAAGCACGCCGTTGCTAGAATGACAAACTGAACAATCCGTCTTTCCTGCCAAGTAATTATAAGAGATTTTAGCTAGATAGCATACAAGTAACTAGTTAACGTTAAGAAGGATATTTTCCTTAAAAAGTTTACGCACCCTTGCATGGCTGATCCATGTCTAGTTCTCCACACCTCCTACAATCTTCTTCGCCGCACAACTTCTTCTGTCTGCATAGCAAGGGTTCAATGTCGAAGATGAAGGCAAAGGGAATTAAAGGGATGATAGGGTCATGATGGAGATAAACCGTATGGAGATTGGTGTATGGAGTTCATGGGTATATTTTATTCTTTCTCCCTTTGTGTATTTTGTTTCCACTTTTGTAATCCCAGCCGCACAATCACAGGTCTAACCTAGTTGGTTGGGTCGGATTGCGGCACCACTTGGGGACAAGTTTACTTATTGGCTTGCCTCGTCGTGGGGGAATGGAGGTAGTATCAAAGACTACGTGTTTTTCCCTTATTACACTAATAGGATTTTTTTTCAGCTTTATTTTAGATAAACACATTGTTTCTCGCTATGTACAAATGTTTGGTTTTAAAGAATAAAGTCCCGTTTCTATTAAAAAAAAAAAGGGTTCATTGGCTAAGACAATACAATTCATCTACAACATGATTATTAAGCGAGCAATGGTGCAGTGTTTAGAAGAAGAGATTACCTGCAAAAGTGGCAGCAGATCCCATAAACAGGATCGTAAAGGCTTCCCCTTCCTTTGCTACTGCAACGCCGCGCCGAGAACTCCGGAGATAGCCGTTCCTTTAAATCATCTTCCTTCACAAGCGGCACAATCGCAGATTTCTTCCTTTTCTTGGCAACAAGATTCCTCCGAATCTGTTCCAAATCCCCTAAAACCCCCTCCAAAAACACACAAATTTAACAAAAACCCCCGAATTTGGACCAAATCCAACTCAAGATTCACAAGTTTGAGAGAAACCCTAATCAAATCCAAGGAAGAAGAAATCAAAGAAAAGTCTTGCCTTCCCCATCTTTACGCCTCAATCGATCCGAACGACGCAACGAAACAATACAATCAGAGACTCGAATCTCCGCTTTCAATCTATTGGAACGCCGCAGCGAAGAGTAATCATAGACTTTCTTCTCCCATTTCCTCGGCGGTGGCTTTCGCGGCGATATTATCGCTCGTAGCTCGCTCAAGCTCTTTTCCAGACCGAGAGACGCCAATCTAGCCTGAGAAATTGTTAGATTGAAATCAGATTAGACAAATCATACATTAGAGAGACTGGTAATTTCGTTGGATTTGGGGTTTTGATGGATCGACCTGGTTTTCGGAGATTCGGGCGCTTCGAAGGTCTTCGTAGCGGATCTTCTCTGCTGCAGGGGTTGCCATATCTCTTCTTCAATTCAACAGAGGTGGTCGATGGTTGCACAAGCGTGTACTGCACACACAGTTGTTGAGCGCCCGCTTTAACGGATATAAATTCAAAAGTGAGTCGTTTCGTTTGAGTCCGGTGTGAGTTACACGTGTGGATGCCCATATAACGGGTCATAAACAGTCATCAGAAAAAGCATGAGCATGACCAATTGACCAGAGTTGGACGCGTCAGACCAATGAGGATGGAAGTTGAGAATGCCCGTTGACACATCAACTTACGGTCTTACCCCTAGCTAGTAGGCTAGTAGAACCGTAGAACCGTATATAAAAGTAATTTATCTATACTATATATTATGGGTGGGCAGCTGTTTCCGAAAAACCGGGCAAACCATGTAAACCACATGATTTGGTCTGGTTTTTAGAACTCGCGGTTTGGGGGTGGTTTAAAAAACTTAAAAACAGCATAATCACGGTTTGGTCGCGGTTTTCATTTTAAAAAAACTGCGGTTTCACCAAATCGATGGTATTTTAGTAAATACCAAACATTTACAACTCAAAACCCTAAAACTTAAAAAAAAAAAAAAAAAAAAAAAAAAAAACTCTTGAGAAGCACTTGTTGAGAGGAAGATTTGGGCGTTTCTCGCCTCTGACTCTCTACTTCTACACCGTCGTTCGTCCTCCTCACTCATCCACGTCTCACCACCGACGCCCAACCCATCGCCTTCCCGGTCGGCTCCGACCACCGCTATCACCGTCGCCTCTTATCAATTGTCGCTGCCTCCCACCGCGCGAACCACTGTTGCGTCCACAGCCACCTCCACTGCTGCGTCCACTGCCGCCACAGCCGCGTCCGCCGCCGCCTCGCACCGCCTCCTCTCACCGGTCCCGCGTCCACCGCCGCCTCATACCAGTCACGCCTCGATCGCTGGGAGTCCCACCACCACATCGCCCTTCCCGGTCGGCTCCGAACACCGCCTATCGTCGTCGTCTCTTATCAATCGCCGCCGCCTCCCACCGCGCGAACCACTGCTGCGTCCAACGCCTCCACTGCTGCGTCCACCGCCGCCTCGCACTGCCTCCTCCCACCATTCTCGCCTCCACCGCCGCCTCGTACCAATCACGTCAAAACCGCGAAACCAAACCGCGCAAACCGCAGGCGTTTTAGGTGCGATTTTGATGGTTCGCGGTTTGGTGGTGGTTTGCAAATCGGCCGAACCGTGAACCCTTGATTTGGTCGCGGTTTGATGGTTTCCACCACCAAACCGCGGTTTGCCCAACCCTATGATATATAATGTCAATCCTCATTGTCATTCTATTAATCTAAGGCCTTGTTTGGTTAAGGGTGGAGTTATTTTGCAGGAGATAACTTACAAGAAGTTGAGAACTAATCTTGTTTGGTTACCCAATTTACCTATAAGTTTTATCCCAACTTACACTCTAGGGTGTGAGATATCTCATCCACTGGCCCCTAAGGAGTTATCTCTCATGAGTTGTGAACACAATTATCCCTCATTAATGACTCATTTATTACTTATCTCTCTCTTGTTTGAAGGCTATTTATGTCAATTCATATTTTTTATTGTTTGAAAATTTGAAACTTTCCTACAAGTTTAAAGTTGAACCAAACATGAAAATATTAATTCCAAGAAGTTAACTCCAAGGAGATAACTCCCAATTAACACTGCAAGTTAGCAAAAACTAATCAAACGAGGCCTAAAACTTATCATAATTCTAAGAATGCCCTCAAATGCATTTTTTTAATTCGCTCAAGACAACTTTAAAAAGTAAATAATGAGGGCATTTTTAGAAAAAATAAAATAAAATTGTTGTAAATTGAGTCGGAACTTGCTAAGAACTAGATAAGGAAATAGAAGACTAAGAACTTTTACTACTATAAACTACTACTACAAATGAGAAGAGAATAAATGAGATAGTTGGAATGAGATGTTTTCATTCAACTTGGTGTGTTTTTACAATGAGGGTAGCACCCTTTATATAGATCATTTGGTGATGATGATAGATGTATTTTATACAATGTGTACAAGTAACACATACACTTCATGTCATACAACACATTACAAGTAATTTGACAATACATGGAAGAGTTTATGTACATTGGAAATGGTTACAAGTAACATGACAATACATAGACAAGTGGAGGTACTATTAAGTGAGAAATACAAGTTACATGACAACACAATATGTTGGTGTACATGCATGGTCATCCATACTCCACAACACTCCCCCTTGGATGATACTTGCTTAGAGATTGTGCCTTGTTAAAACTTCTACTAAGAAAAACTCTGTGGAAAAAAATATAGTAAAAGAAAAAGAGTACACTATTTTCATAAATATTAAGATGAGTATAATATTGTTAAGATTGTCTCATTAAAAACCTTGCTAGGAAAACCCAATTAGATAAAATCATAACTAAGGGAAAAATAGTGCAATACACTAATCAATAACTCACCCTCATGTGAACATGGGTGAAACTTATTCAGTTTCTTTACTTGCAATGTCCTTAAGTTTACGCAAGTCAATACCATATGTAAGCCTTTTAAATGTCGTAGTTGGTAAGGCTTTTGTGAATAAATCAGGAAGATTATCACTCGATCGAATTTGCTTGACATCAATTTCACCATTCTTCTGAAGCTCATGTGCATAAAAGAATTTTGGTGAAATATGTTTTGTTCTGTCCCCTTTTATGAATCATTCACTTAATTGAGCGATACATGCTGCATTATCTTCATATAATATGGTTGGAGAATCTTTTATTGAAGGCAATCCATATGATTCTTGAATATGTTCAATCATGTTTCTCAACCATACACATTCACGACTTGCTTCATAAATTGCAAGTACTTCAGAATGATTGGAAGAAGTATCAACCATAGTTTGTTTTACTGACTTCCATGATACAGCAGTATTACCACAGGTGAATACATATCCCATTTGAGAACGAGCCTTGTGGGGATCAGATAAAAATCCAAACAGAATAACCTTGGATATTCAATTTTACCCCTCTCGAGTAAAATAAACCCATGTTACTTGTTCCTCAAAGATATCCAAAAACATATTTAACATCATTCCAATGTCTTCGAGTTGGTGAAGAGTTGTATCTTGCAAGTAGGTTGACAGCAAAAGCAATGTCAAGTCTTGTACAATTTGCAAGATACATAAGTGCATCAATTGCACTTAAATATGGTACCTCCGGACCAAGTAGCTTTTCATCACTTTCATGAGGTCGAAATGAATCTTTATCCACTTCAAGTGATCTGACAACCATTGGAGAGCTCAATAGATGTGTCTTGTTCATATACAATCTTTTTAATATTTTTTCAATATAATTTGATTGATGAACAAGCACTCCACTTGAAAAATGTTCAATTTGCAAACCAAGACAGTCTTGTTTTTTCAAGTTCTTTCATCTCGAATTCATTTTTCAAGTATTCGGATGTTCTAACGATGTCGTTGTGGTTTCCCACTATATTTAAATCATCAACATATAGAGCAATAATCACAAATCCTGTTGATGATCTTTTAATGAAGACACATGGGCAAAGCGAATTATTTACATATCCTTCTTTAAGTAAATAATCACTAGGACGTTTGTACCACATTCGTCCGGATTGTTTCAATCCGTACAAAGACCTTTGTAATTTTATAGAATGCATGTTATGAGGTTTTGATTTTATTTTTCGGATATTACAAATCCTTCAGGGATTCTCATATATATCTCACTGTCTAGGGATCCGTACAGATATGCTGTAACGACATCCATTAAATGCATATCAAGCCCTTCAGAAACTGCAAGGCTTATCAAGAACCGAAATGTGATTGCATCTATAACAGGAGAATATGTTTCCTCATAATCGATGTCAGGTCTTTGTGAGAAACTTTGAGCTACAAGTTTTGCTTTGTACCTCGTAACTTCATTTTTTTCGTTTCTCTTTCGTACAAATACTCATTTATATCCAACAGTTTTACGTCATCTGGCGTTTGAACAATCGGTCCAAAAACCTCTCGTTTCCTTAACGAGTATAGCTCTGCTTGGATAGCCTCTTGCCATTTTTGCCAATCAAGTCTTTTTCGACATTCGTCCACTGATTGTGGTTCTGGATCATCATCATTTTCACATATTTCAAAGGACACATTGAAAGCAAATATATCATCAAGAACAATTTTATTTCGATCCCAAATCTTACCGTAGTTTAAATAATTTAGTGACATCTCATTATTTTCATCTTTTTCCTCTTTTTCTAGAAGCAGTTGTCCTTCGTCAAAATCAACTTGTTTTGACAAATCCTTATCAAAGGATTCTTGTGCTTTCTCCATAATATTTTGATTTGTATTTATTTTTACTCCCGTTTTCCTCTTTCGAGGAATTGTATCCTTTGAACCAACCGGTCTTCCACACTTTAAGCGTTTCGTTGGTTCTTGTGCATTTTGTTGCACAGAGAGACATCAATTCTTGCGGGAGCATTTACAACTGGAATATGTGATTTTGTCACTTGTTTTACATCGAGAAATGCATTAGGTAATTGATTTGCGATTTGTTGCAAATGAATGATCTTTTGAACATCAAGTTCACACTGATTTGTGCGTGGATCATAATGTGATAAATTTGATGCATTCTAAGCAATTTCGCGTCATTCCTTTGAATTGACTTCTTATCTCCCCTAATGGTGGGAAAATTGTTTCATCAAAGTGACAATCAGCAAAACGTGCGATAAATAAATCCCCTGTTAAAGGCTCAAGGTATCTTATAATGGACGATGAGTTAAATCCAACATAAATCTCAAGTTTTCGTTGTGGACCCATGTTAGTTCTATTGGGAGGTGGTATAGGAACATACACTGCACAACCAAAAATTTTCGAGTATGAAATATTTGGTTGTTGACCTAAAATGAATTGCATGAGGGAATGTTCATGGTATGCAGTAGGCCTATAACAAATGATAGATGTTGCATGAAGGACTGCATGTCCCCAAACTGAAGTTGATAACTTAGTTCTAATGATTAAAGGCCTAGCAATTAATTGAATGCGTTTGATCAGAGATTCTGCTAAACCATTCTGGGTATGCACGTATGGAACATAATGTTCAATGGTAATTCCTATAGACATGCAATGATTTTTAAATGCTTGAGATTGAAATTCTCCGGCATTATCAAGACATATGGTCTTGATTGGGTTGTCAGAGAATTGTGCTCTTAACTTAATGATTTGTGCTAAAAGTCTAGCAAATGTAATATTGCGAGTCGAAAGCAAACAAACATGTGACCACCTAGTTGATGCATCTATCAAAACCATGAATTATCTAAATAGTCCACAGCGAGGATGAATAGGTCAACATATGTCTCCCTGAATGCGTTCTAAGAAAACTGGGATTCCACAACAATTTTACTTAGGGATGGTTTAACTATCAATTTACCTTGAGAACAACTAGCACAATTATACGCACCAGCTGAAAATATTTTGTGACTCCTTAAAGGATGTCCATGTGAATTATTAATTATTCTTCGCATCATTGATGATCCTGGATGACCAAGCCGGTCATGCCATAAAATGAATTTCTTTGGATCATTAATTTTCTTATTTAAGACGACATTCGTTTCGACATGTCTTATATGAGTAAAATATAATCCAGAGGATAAAGCTCATAATTTTTCTAACACTTCTTTTTTCTCATTTGAAACCAATGTGACATAGAGAAATTCTATATTATTTTCGTTAATGGTTTCAATGTGATATCCATTTTTTCGAATATCTTTAAAGCCGAGTAAATTTCTTCTGAATTTTTCAGAGTATAAGGCATTGTCATTATGAATTGTTGTTCCCCTAGGCAACATAATATTTGCTCTTCTAGAGCCATTAATCAAATTGGAGATGACATATATTGTTTGAACATTAGCCTCAGCTAAGTTCAAATTGGAGAAATATTCTGTGACGGCCCCAAATTTCGAGGCAAACCAGGCACCGCCACGTCGTCGGACACGTCACCAAGCCATGCTACTTCACCTGCACACATGTCTATGACGGCCCGCGAACTATCCGTCTTGTAATCCGACTTAGTAAATTTCGTTGTTTTAAAAGATTAATATTCTATCGAATTACGCTAAGTTAAGAAGTTTACAACTTAATTTTGTTTATTTTAATTTTTTCAGGTTATTTTTAATAGCGGAATTCTTAATAACATGCATATAATTAATGTAAACAATTTATGCATTAATTAACAACTTATGAGGCGGAAACCCAGCAAAATGATACCATGTATATCAGTTAAGGATATAAAAATGTATAATAGGTGTCAACATACATGTATCAGGTGAAAAAGTCTCCCAAAATGATCCCAAAAAATATGTATATGTAAATACAAACACCTACGAGTAAGCTAGTGGAGGCGCTCCAAATCAGAGGTAGTCGCCAATCACCGCCTTCCCCCGGCTCGTCGTAGGATCTGCAACTTGCCACCAACAAACAATGACAAGTTCCAGTGAGTAAATCTCAGAGAAATTCAATTAGTATTCACAAGAAATCCAAGAAAACGGCTACAATTCATGCATATAAAGTAAGTGAACAGGAATGTAAAGCATGAATATAAGTCGAGAGATAATCAAGAATATGGAACGCGAGTGTGGTGTACAGCTGTCGAGCCCTAGGACGTAAATACTAAACCGAGAAGGCCCTGGAGGTGAGGAAATCCACACCCCCTCTTCACGGTCGAAATGAGGATCTCTGTTGGTCGGAAGGTAGACTTCTGCCCAACGCCTCAAAGGAGAGGAAATCTGTGACGGAGGTGAGCCTCACGTCAACTCGCTCTCGAGATCATCGACTCACTGAGAAATATCTCACGCGTAGTCTAAGGTATAACCAACACCGTAGCAACAATCGGATCATCATCAACGAGAGAGCCGGAAAAGGGGTCACACCGTCCCTTCGACCATACACAGGCATACGCGGGAATAGAGTAAACATGCAAGTTGAACTGGTGAAAAGTAATGTGAACTAAATAATTTACAAGAAAAATAAGTAAATTCTAAACTGACTTTCTCGTGGGTTTACTTACCTCAAACAATCTCAAATATCTCTCCAAAACGTCACACTCACGCCTCGAAATACGCGCCCGATACCTGACTATAGTCTCCTAAGTCCCTGGTATCCAAATTATACCACTTTTGTTATTTTAGACTCACATTAAGTGAATCTTTAATGTGTGACCAAAAATCTGAGATTTTGTTTCAAAAAGTTTAATTTCAGCACAATTTTCGAGTTATACCGGGGTGTCGATGCCCCAAGAAGTCCTCAAAATTTAATTTTTTGTTTTTTCCCATTTTATTATATCTTTCTTGATTTTTTTGGATTTTTCCATAATTTTCTAGCTATTTTTCCTATTTTTCTGATATTTATTTGATTTTAAAATGTATTTTTTATTTTTTAAAATTTTTAATTAATTAAAATTAATTTAGGGTTGGTCGGGCCCGAACCAGGCCTGGTTCGGGCCAACCAGGGCCACCCGGGTTCGAGGTAGCTCGACCCGACCGCCAGGGTCCGGGTCGGCCGGCTTCGCTCGATGGGCCCGCCTGCTAGGGCTAGAGCGTGCCCAGCCGCCCTTCTTCTTCCTCAAATCGTTTGCAGAGACGATTTTTCTTTTCTTTTTTTTTTTGTTTAAACACAACAACAACAATTACAACAACGACAACACCACCAACAACCTAACAACAACAACCATCCAATAATATCATCACTATTAAACTCTAAATTTCTCCACAAAAGTTAACAAAAATTGACACACTCACCTCGATTCGGAGATCTTTGCGAGCGTCGCCGAGTGGAGAGAGCACCGCGAGAGATGTGCGACCGAGTTGAGAGAGTGATGGAGGGCTTGGTGGTGAGAAGTTGGAAGTGGAGAAGAAAAAAATGAAAATGAGAGGGGGGAAGAAGAAGCTCGGGTAGAGAGAGAGTGAGTGAGGAGAGATGATTTTTATTTTTTTTTATTTTGGAGAGGAGAGAGAAAAAATGAATTATGGGTTTAAGTATGGTGATTGGATAGGTGATGTGATGGGATGTGTGATGTGACAACTAAATCCCAGACTATCCCATACACCCGCGTTACGCGCGCACCGCGACGTCGTACACTCTCGTCACTACACGCGCACAACGCGACCAAACGTAATTCTTAATTAGCGCGGCGCGAATTATTAAATAATAGTAAAATAAATAAACACTCGCCGCACAAAAATAGCAATTTTTACCTCGTTAGGCGTGCCCTAGAATTTTTCGCGACGTCCACGTGGGTCTGAGCTTAGGATCTTAATCTATAATTTGTTAGTTAATCGGGATTAATTAAAGCGGGTCGTTACATATTCTCTGTTTTTAAGGATTGTGTGTGTTGTAGCATAATCAGCAAGACATATATCGCTCTTATTTGATTCATGATTTGAACACATGATTTGTTAATCCATCTAGACAAATAATGTTTGGCAAATTAGAAAAAGAGTCATATTTCATTTATAATAAGAAACTAGTACATATAACTAAGAAGCATAACGAAAACTAGTACATTGAATTATTGAAAATCATTACATATGATCATTAAAAATATCGAAATTAGCGTTTGGATCGTCATGAAAATTCGGGACATCCATATAATTGATGTCCGACGAGCCATCTCCGACAGTGAAGTTCATCTCAATTGTTTTGCTTTTCTCCTTTAAGGAGGCTTGATAAAGATCAATAAAATGCTTAGGCGTGCGGCATACATGAGCCCAGTGGCCTTTTAGACCACACCTGTGACATGGTTGGTCACGATTATGAGCATGCCAATTTTCAGCAGTATTTTCCCCTTATTCTGAACGACTTCATTCTTATTCCATTTATTTTTATTGCCACGAGATTTAGAATAGGGTTTGCCACGATCTTTGCTGATTAATCATTTCTCATTTTCACGTCCGTGGTTTTTCTTTCCTTGACCGTTTTTATGGTCATTATAGGATGTTGCATTTGTTTCATTAATTGAAGCGGAACCAGTTGGACGGGAGTTGTGGTTCTTCAATAGAAATTCATTATTTTGTTCAGCCACAATGAGATAAGAAATTAATTCTGAGTACTTTTTTAATTAACGCGCTCGATATTGTTGTTGCAACAACAGATTCGAGGCATGAAAAGTACTGAATGTTTTTCCATCATTGCCTCATCAGATATATTTTCTCCACACAGCCTCAAACGAGAGGTAATATTAAACATGGTGGAGTTATACTCACTGACTGTTTTGAGGTCTTGTAGCTTAAGATTCACTCAGTCATTTTGAGCTTTTGGAAATATCACCGTCTTTTGGTAATCATATCGCTCTTTCAAGCTTAACCACAAGGTGAGGATCTTTTATAGTGATATACTCACTTTTCAGACCTTCATGGAAATGATGGCGAAGGAATATCAGTGCTTTCTCACGGTCTTGCATTGATGTTTCATTTCCTTCTATAATAGTTTCTTCTAAGTTTTTAGCTTAGAGATGTATCTCGGCATCCGGTTGTCATGGCAAATAATTATTTCCAGTGATATCAAGAGCAACAAATTCAAGTTTTTGAAGGTTTTCCATAGTCTGAAAATATGTCAAGAAATTTAGTAAATAATTTTCTCTTTTATATAAAATAAATAATATACGATTAAATATATGTTCACAACTTGATTATTAATATGCAAAATGTACTACTTGTATGAGTTGGTAGGACAACCTCCAGGTTGGGTGGCGAGACGAAGTCTACTTAAAACCATGCCTCCTCAAACGGGATAACTCGTCTCACTTTCAATGTTTAGTTTTACCGGGGACAAGGCTTACCCACTATCAACTCAAACTCATAACATTATTTGCAATATAAAAAATCAAGAATACAACATAATTAATTGTTTGTAGTATAGCGAGAAAACTAGTTATGTCACATATTGACTTTTGATTTCTGATGTAGAAGATCATACAAGACGCAACTACAGAGCATACTTTCTCAATCGGTGAAGTTATAATGCTTAGTATATGAATAAAGTATGCATATAGAATTGATGCATGTAATAAAAGGAAGCAACCATGATAATATAGAAATAAATTGAACTTATTTAAATAACAAAAGTTATACCTTCCTAGCTTTGTCTCCTTAACAAGCCTTCTTGAACTTCAAGATCTCCTTAATGTTAGAGCAAGCTCGTGTTGATAACATGTTGTAAATTGAGTTGGAACTTGCTAAGAACTAGAGAAGGAAATAGAAGACTAATAACTTTTACTACTATAAACTACTACTACAAAGGAGAAGAGAAGAAATGAGATAGTTGGAATGAGATGTTTTCATTCAACTTGGTGTGTTTTTACAATGAGGTTAGCACCCTTTATATAGGTCATTTGGTGATGATGATAAATGTGCTTTATACAATGTGTACAAGTAACACATACACCTCATGTCATACAACACATTACAAGTAATTTGACAATACATGGAAGAGTTGGTGTACATTGGAAATGGTTACAAGTAATATGACAATACATAGACAAGTGGAGGTACTATTAAGTGAGAAATACAAGTTACATGAAAACACAATATGTTGGTGTACATACATGGTCATCCATACTCCACAACAAAAACTTATTTTTAGTTAGTTTTCAAAACGGAAGTCTATCTTACTTTTCCTTATTTCACTCCACTTTTTTCTCAATCCAATTAAAACGTGGTTTTAAATTGTTCCGATAAAAATTGCTTTAAAATATGTCCAATTAAACCGTCAATTCTCATTTCAATGTCGCACATTTAAAGCAATTTTTTTCATGTCTCACGTGTGGAGCACGTGGCGGTTGACTAGTTTATATAAAACTAATTAATTTAGTAAAAATAGATTGATTTGGTAATTTTATTTGCCAAAACATTTTCAAGTGTTATATAAAAAGTTGGCTTTGAAGTGTGTATGTTCTTTTAACAAGCATATGAAATGCAACAATACCTGATACACTAACAGAATTATGTCAAAAAATAAAATTTCTTCGAAAGAATAAAATTCAAAGCTTCCAAGGAAAGAAAACCTAATTATCTCATTATGCCATGTTTGATTACAATGAAGATATTTAATAGGGAAAAAATTAATAGGGTACTACTACGTATTATGAGAACCACAAAAATACCCATGTTATGGGAACCTCATTTACAACCATTGAATTATAATCCAACACACTAATTTATGAGTTATAAATGCAAAAAATATTTAACTGCAACACATTTTGAAGGGCTCCCATATATATATATAAGGGAGTTCTACCATGGTGATTGAGGAAAATCACCATGTATTGTTATATTTAATTTTAGCCATTAGATCTTGATCCAACTATTCAATTTAGTCATTGTGTCAAGTTTTTGAAATAAAAAATCTATTTGGACTCTTTAAGTCCGGACTCAAATAACTTTTTACTTGTAATTTAAAATATACAACTAAACCAAAAGACACAATTACCCTCATCTTTAACACCAACACACATCAACACATTGACCTACTCCACCCACCTCCACCACCACAGTTGCTCACCGTCGCCGTCGCCACCGACATCACCTTCCACCACCGTCGGCGACCTCTCTGTCTCTAGTTTCTTTCTCTGCTGATCTCTTTTTCATCTCTCTTTATCTCTCTCTACCGATCTATCTCTTTCTCTCTCTCTTTTTCTCTTCATAGTCTATCTCTCTCTATTATTGATCTCTCTCTTGTTTCTTTCTCTGGTCTCTTTTTGGCATGGATGAGGCCTCCTCACCTTACCTACCGACTAGATCTGGTCGGAAAAGATGGGAGGCTAACTGGGAAAGAGGGGGAGGGGGACGCCTAAGTTGTCCACTCCATGCCAAAAAGAGGAAAAAGAAAGGGAGAATAATCGCCGGTGGCGGTGGATGGTGACGGCGGTGCTATCGTTGGCCGATGATCACAGCAGTGTTGGCGGCGGCGGTGGTCGCAGTTGCAACAGTGGAGGTGGATTGAAGAAGAGGTCATGAATTTGAATGAAGGGCATTGAAGTATTTTTCATTATTTGAGTCCGGACTCAATGAGTCCGTTTAGCACTACCCTTTTTGAAATGGATAACCTATTGTTTAAGTTATTATATTTAATATTCTACATTTAATGCATGGACTGTATTTAATGTTCTACACATGATTAAAAGAGTTAGTACCTTTATTTATTACTCCATACATTATGTTTAATTTTTAAAAGTATTAGTGTACTTTAATTATTTGGAATATATAATATAATGCAATTTGATTAGTCATAAAAGTCTCATTTTGATGATGAAAAAAAGTCTCTTTTTGTTGTAAATTTTTTTAATAACTTTTTGTTTTGCTAAATAATAAAGTATGTAACATAAAAAAAATTTAGATATTTAAAACACCAACAATAAAAAATAATATATATTTATAATCAAGTCTTGTGATTTTGAGAAGAAGCAAAATTATGAACAACTATATTCATTTTAAAACATCAACAATATCTACTATGTTCATTTTAATATTAGAACAAAGTTTTAAAAAATATATGTCATGCACAGAATTAGGTATGTTACGTACTTTTTAAAGAGAAAAACCATTAAATTAAATAGATAAAATATATAATATATAATTAAAGAATGAGTTTTATCATTATTGACAACTAAAAATATTTTTCAATAAATTTAAAATTTCAGATTACGTTTACTTTTTAAAAAGCTGGGTGTTTAACTTTTAAAAAAACAAGTTGAGAATTTAATTAATTTTCCTTTATATCTCCTTCAAAAAATAATTAACAAGTTATTAATGAACTCTCTTAAAAAATAATCACACAATAAAATAAATTATTTTATTTAATAAAACTAACTTAAGAAAAATCAGATTGGAACATGTTTTGTTAATAAAATATAAATTTAAAAATAATAATTAATCATAAAATGTCACATTTTTCTTTAAAATTTTATAAAATGTCACTTATACATACTAATACATACACACATATTTACCTTCAAAAAGAAAATAAAATAATGAAAATAAAAACTAAATTGAGTTTTGGACAAAAAAAACTTAAAAACTAAATTAATACATACATAACTACTATCAAGAAAAATAGAAAATGATATGAAAAAGTATAGAATTTAAATAAGATATTACAATATTATTTTAGAAGTTATAAATAACTTTAATTTTTATATCAAGAATTATATTATATTTTTAAAAGGTAAAGTCTTTCGTTTATATTTTTTACCAGTCGTATTTCTGCGCTCCGCGAATCAGCAAGACCCAAATATCAATGTAAATTAAAAAATAAATCTAACGTAAAAATAAAAGTAAAAAATTTATGATGTAATCTTTAGTTGATTTTGAAGCAAGAAACAATATCACTGGACAAACTGAGTTTGATCTCACTAGGTATATGGTCAAATTTATATAAAAGGGTTAATTAAGCAAATATATCATTTTAATTTTCTATTTTGTAAATTTTTAATGTCACTAGCTTTAATTTTTTTTCGGAGAGTGTCATATTAATAATTATTGGGAAAGTGAGTGTGACGACCCAATAAATTAAGTTGACCCACTGTAGAGGCAACCTAGTAATTTACCCCCCAAACCTAACTAAATTAACCCTAATATAAAATAAACCAAATCTTATACCCTAGCCACCGCATTTAGTTTACAAACCGTAGATAAACGAAAATGAGGGGGAGAAAGAACAAGAGAAGAGGGAGATCAAGCCAAAAGACTCCACAAAAAAGGTATTCCCCATTTGGTTTTTAATCTTTATTTGATTAATTAAAAAAGTGTAGCACCCAAATCCACCCCTCCCGTGGCGGCTGCTGGAGCCGCAACTGGCCAGAGCGCTCTCGCACCCCGACCCGAATCGCAATGACGCCTTGCCGCCACCGCCTAGGACGTCGCCGGCAGCGGTTGGGGGGGAGGGAGCAGTTGCTTCCCCCTTCCCATGTAGTTGACGAACCAAGAGTAAACTGGTCAACTGTTTTTGAACGGTCAACGCAAAAATAAAAATAAAAAATATAATAATCATAAATAATAATAAATAAAAATAAAGATAAAATATAATAAAATATTATATATAAATATATATTATAAATAAACATGATAATATTATGTTTTCAAATGGGTAGGGGCGGGCCCCCCACACTCGACCCTCTCTCGGGCGACGGGGGACCCGCGGGATCGCCGTAGTAGGCCCTACCCCGAAGTAATTGAATAACAATTAATTTTGGATTTCGAATCGTCGAATAATGTGACTATTGTTTAAATTGTATAGATCCGCAAAGAGGTTCACATCGAGCCACGTGCGTGCGAGGTCGGCCGAGAGAGTCTAACTCGACGAGTCGAGGTAAGTGGGGAGCTCCGCTCATCTATTAAATATGGCTTGCAATTAGTATAATTAGAATTCATGATTTTGATAAAATGACTTGGGATGGGGTCATTACCTACCTTGGTTGACTTCATGTAAGGCCTCTTGGGGAGCCATACTCATATGGTGGAACCAAGTCACCTTACATGTTTAAGGGCCTCTTGGAAAAACCGTAGTAATACGGTGGAACCAAGTCACCTATTTATTCAAGGGCCTCTTGGGGAGTCGTGGATGCACGATGGAACCAAGTCGCTCGGGCCTCTTGATGAGCCGTGGACACACGGTGGAATCAAGTCACCCATGCATATTTATTATATTATGATGATTGGTCAACAAGGGGAGGTAGTGACAAATGAGATAACGAACTTGCATTTATATCTATTACGTTCTATGTATCTCTTTTGGAGCCACTTTGCATGCAAAAGTTGGTTTTTTTATGTTTTACAATCCTTGATACTCCATATATCTGCTTAAATGTTTTATGAATATGATATGCTTATTCTTTATGGAAATTGATGTCATGATACAGATTTCAATGTTACTCTGATCTTAAATGCATGCTAGATAGGTATTACTTGCATGTTTAATATTTGAGCGTAGTTCTTCTCTTATTGGGCTCCGTTAGTTCTTTAGCTCACCCCACTTACAATACAGGTTTATCTACGAGTGCGATAGATCGCGACAAGGGGAATGCCATTGTTTGAAGTCTCCTTGCAGCGTGAGCATTACAAGATATATTTACTATTTATTTTGAAAACTATTAATAAGGGTTGTAACTTAGGCAAGTCTGTTAGATAGTTCAACCTTCCTTCAGTTAGTTTGACACATTTATAAGCCTTTGAAGTTTTTGGAGATTTCATATTGTTTTGAGTTGGTTAAGTGATTTTGAGATATCTGATAGTTTGGTTGATGATGACATATAGTATTTATTTAAATTCAAATTTCGTATTATCTTGCCATATTGTCTATGTGTTATTTCGCAGGTTGTTTAGGCATGTCAGATCGTTATTTGGGCCTGATTCAGGTATTGGGCCTAAATGGTTGTCTGGGCCGGGGCGACCAGACCCTAAGTCGGGGAAAGTTCATTTCAGTTGGTATCAGAGACTAGGGACTAGAACCTAGGGAAACGTTAGGTTAGTGGAACCTAAGTTTTTAGAGCCTTTAAGATTTAAAGTTCAAGTTTAAGTTAAACGAATCAATGGTATGGGACATTGGTTCAAATTCGACTTAACGTACATAAATGACAAAATTCTAGGATGGGATGGGAGATAAGAAATTTGATAAAAAAAAAAGAAAAGATTTATTATGATGATTATTTGCTACCGTGTATATATATATAAATATATCGCTAGATATATAGATAATTGTCTTCTCTTAAGACTAGGAACGTGAATTCCACGATAAGGGAAGGGCAATGGACGGCGCAACAAAATCGAGGCGAACTCTTTGCGAGAGTTCACACGTGCTTCAAGTGATGTTTGCAACAACTACGGCAAAAAATGACTATTGCGAGAATGAATAAGCCTCGTGATAAGTCAGTATTTATATATATTTAGTAGTTTATTTTAGTATATTTAATTATGCAATGTATCTAAAATGAATATTTAATTATATTTTTTGGTCATTTTTAGGTGAAACGGAGTGCGCGGTTGAATTCGTGGCGGAAAAAACTCAAAATGGAGTATTTACATGCAGTGATCGGATGTCGAACAGTTTGCCTCGAGTTACGCGTTGCGCGGTGGGTAGAACACGAGACAACATATTTCAACCAATTAGACGCTGCCACGTCAGCGCATATCTTCTCTCAACCAATCACATGTAGCCACGTGGTGCGTTCTCATTGGACACCAGCACAACAGCACGTCACTCATTGGCTCTCCACCAATCAGACGACGACATGTCAGCGGTCTCCATTATCGCCACCAATCAGAAGGCGGCACGTCAGCGTGCACTGACCAGGCGAGCCAATCGCGCTGCGACAAGTGGCGGACACCAATTTTTTAGCCAAAAACAGCCCTACGATGCTCCTCGGCGCACGAGTCACCTCCCCAACCCCTAAAATTAGTTTCTCTCATCTCCCGAGACCAGTTTTTAGTTTTATATATTAGGAACTTAGGTTTTATTATCGAGGAACACCGACTACTATTATTGTTTTGTTATCGACTTTCTTCGACGATGATGTTCGGCTAATCAACTCCTTGCCTAGGTCGGAGGGGAAACAAGTCGGGATCATAGATTCATGGCATATTATGTGAGATCTTTTATTTTATTATTTAATTTGATTTAATTTCTCATATTTCATTGTTGTTGATTTTAATGATTATGATTTATATCTAGGGTATGTATGTGGCCAGTGCATGCTTTTAGATGGACAATCTATAGTTATTTGGACTATTAATATCCGTGTTATTGTGCTTTTGGACCAATAAAGTAACAAACACTCACCCGTTTGTCGTAAAACCCTTTCGGTTCTTGAGTGTGCAATAATTGAATCTAGGTTAAATCGGGAGCAGACGCGATCCTGTTATTTAGGATTAGTGTTCCCACATACCCAAATTATTGCGGTTAGTGTGTTAAACCCGATTGGCGGATGTCTAGGGTTATACATTAATTAGGGAAGTAGTTAGTGGCGGACGTCCCGGCTATCGAGATTAGTAGAATGAGGAATTTCTGGCGGATGTCGATTTTCTATAGCTAATCTAGGAGAATATAAATTAATAACTTTTTGGGAAAGATTGAAGACCATGATTGCCATTGAATCTTGATCCTGATTTGTGGAACTGTAGACTTAGGTGTTACTTAGGTGTTAATTAATTGTTTTCAAAATTAGTTTAGTTATTTTATTTATTTAGTTTAGTTAGATTAGTTAGTTAAATTAATATTTATTTTAAAACCCCCGATTTTCTTTTTTTTCTTATTTTTAACCTAAGAAAGACTATCAATCTTTGTGGGATCGACCCTTTGCCAATTATTCTACAAAATAGTTGGCTTAGGAAACTTTACTTTATTGACGTGTTCGGCGCGCGTCACCTCGGTTTGGAACTACATGGAGGTGCCCCTATACAAAATAATAGAGTAGTAAATAAAATAGTGAGACAAGAATCAAGAGCCTTGAAAGGGCAGTGAGACACCACGCTATATATATAAAAGGGAATAGTGACGTGGTCACACCATAGAGAAGGAATTTCGACTCTTAAAATTCTAATAAAACGGTTAAAATTCATAATACATGTTTAAAAGAAGGTAATGATTCTAGCAAGGATGTCAATGAGTCTTGGACAAATAAATCAAGTTAAGATATTTTGGCTATGAAGTTAAACTTGAAAACTTAATTCGAGATAGGGAGAACACGCGTACTCTTAAACGTCTAATTTTTTATTAAAGATGTGAATCAACAGTTTAAGTTCGACTAAAAGGTCAATACTACAATTGACTTTTGTTATTTTATGTAATCTATTTTCCTTAAGAAAAAACGACTATATTAGATCATGATTTTTTGCGTCGATCTGAGTTAATGTTTATCGCACTTTCATGTAGTTTTAAGGAAGAACTCTGCTTGTTTTATAAGTTTTGAAAGCATAAGTAAGTATGAAAGGAAATGATTCATTTTCCTTAATGTTCAAAAAAAATTGAAAATATAGTGAATAGACTTCTATGTATTTAAAAAAAAATACATTGTCGTAATTTTGCTCGAAATCTATACTAAGTGATTTGTATCATTGAAATGGAGTGAACTCGATTTATGAGTTTTCAACTCATCATGAGAAGCCGAAAAGCTATTTAAATAAAATGAAGCATCTTGAAATGAATTTTGCAAACGTGGTTTAGGATTCCTGGATGATTGAATTTGAGACAGTTCAAACCTAATTTGTTATACAAAAGAGTTTTTACTGAATTTGAAGTTGGACTTAATAAAATGCAATGTAATGGTTTGTATCTAAATCATCATCCTATGAACAGATATAAAAAAAAAAACTTTGTGTGGTGTTATGATCTATTCTTTTTAAATTGGCATAGACCAAATTGATTTAAAAAGGTGTTTACAGTCGTCCGAAACGCAATGATAGTTTTATATTTTTCGTAAAAATGACTCTGTTTTGGGATTATGATTTTTGATGAAAACTCAAGACTTTGAAGAAGTTTCGATTTGGATTTGACATAAAGGAAATTGAATCACCTTCCTCAAGTTTTGATCGACCTTATGCAGAAGAAAGTTAAATATAAACCAGCATTCAATGGTTTGAATATCGAAATTGAGGAATCCTAAAATGAGGATTAATGCAAAATATAAGAACACGTCGTAATGATCAGTAAACGAGAAGTTAAAGAGTACCTCGAAACAACTCATTGAAGAAATTCAGTGAATACAAAATGTCAAACTAGTACACTCGAAGATAGACGAGTTACAAAAATTAGATATCCCAGTCAAGGACTATTTTAGCTGAATTACCGCGTTTAAAGATCGCATTGCCAAGTAGTATTTGTAGATGTTGTAAGGACTTCGGATTCGAGAGTAAGATGATAAAAATTAATGGCAACGACACAAAGATAAATCATTGTAATATAATTAAAAGTGAGTTGAATCATAAAATTTGGGGATACCAAAAAAAATTGATATATAAATTGTTTTCGAAATGAATGTGAGGTACGCAGTGACGGTATCTTAATTAAGAAATTAAGGAATGCCTCAAAATTAAATGCTTTATATGACTCAAAATTTGTACAGTTTGAAGGGTGTAGATCAAAGTTAATGTTGTCGTAATAAACCTGATGATAGGTGAATCATTAAAATTGGGGATACACACTTAACAGAATATTGTTAGTATGATTATTCGGTAATGGACACGTGAACTAACGACTATTGAGGCAAAGGGAACCTAACATGATCGTAAGGGTAGTTAAATGAAAATAATGGCTAAAGATAAATAACGTAACTAATTTCATCTAATTGAAGTCAATGATGATTGAATCTTTAAAACCGGGGATCCTAAGATAGGATCGACCCGTATAAAAAATATATATAATAAATTGGTGGTATGAAGAATTGTGATCCCAATAGAGAAGACACTTACTACGATAGCTTTTGTAGCCGTTGGACTTTCAAGTGAGAGTATGGTGTCTCAAAACTTAAAAATTCTTAATCGAAATGGTGACGTCATGAGAAATAATAATAATTACGTGTGAAAAGTAACCCGAAATTTCTCGATAAGAGTAAACGTTATTGTCAGATCCTAGACTACCAAACTATACAGTTTTGGAAAGGATAAATGCTCGAACCAATGATAGGTTGACAATTTAAAGTTGGGGATCTTAAGCTAGGATCGCCTCCCAATGAAGTTCATATTGTGTAACACGAACAATACGATAACTAGGAAAGATGAAAAAACATATTAAGCTAGTTATGAGACATGTACCTCTAGGTGGAGATGAGATCTTCTAAATTTGACTCCGTTAAGAAATTTTAAATAGAATGTGTCGTTTACACTCGGAAGCTTGAGAGCTTAATGTGATCTTAAAAGTGGTAACCACCAACTTAGTGTTGCAAGAAAATTCTAGAAGCATGTATAAATGTGATTTTAGATACCATTGAACCAAAGCTTTAAATGGCATGACATGCGAGTACGCTTGCCTAAGTACTAAGTACACAGTCGTGCACTTTACTTACGAAGTACTCGAAAAAAAATTTAATGAAAGTGCGACAGTAGTAACGCACACAAACAACAAGTTGAAATGTTGAGGGTGAATTATGAACTTAAATAATTGGATCATAGTGAGATTGTGAGTCCTTAATGACAAAACCCAAGGCATGAGTTATATAGTTTCAAGAAACGACATGGAAGGTAAATCATCATTGATTTCTCAGTGAGAGAAGTTCTAAATGAGCTATAAGAACTAAGAGTTGGCTCGATGGAAAGATAAGAGTCGATTGTGTAATAAATGCGAACCTCGACAACGCAAAAAGAATTTAAAACGGCCACCCAGGATCGTGAGAGTTGATTAGTACGAGGATGTGATTTAACAAGTCTCCATAAATTCGAGTAATTACAATAGGAGGATTTGGTATGAAACAAAAAATTACGATGTAATAAAATGCATACAAATGAGTATCGAAAGGCGCTTAGGGATAGCGATGATGATGATGATTCCACAGCTTACCAAGGGCCAAAGCTTGATGTATAAGTAAACGGTTAAATGTGACGGAGAAGTTACTAGGTGGACTGTGGTTAAGAGTTGACTTGAATTATGCACCCACATAAATTAATGTTGATAAATTTGTAATTACAATGATGTTAAGGTATAATTCAATAAAGGAATATCATGTATGCACATCTAGAGCATTCATGATAAGTCGCAACGACATAATAAGTTGTTCATGGATATGTGTAATCGAGATGGTGATAGAGATGTTGTGCTAGTGTTCATATCATAGCAGATAGCTATCCTTGCTCCTACTACCAGTTGGTGGTGTGTATTTATTGCCAGATGGCAGAGATTTTTTAAGACACAGATAGACACCAGATCACATCTCAGTATGGTTCTTTCTAATTGTTGGTTGAACGACTTGGGTGCACGTTGTGACTTCAGTGAAGATTACAAAGGAATGCCCAGAAATGCATGATAATACAAGGACTTGGCATGTAGCTAAAATATAATGATTCTATTGGGACTCATATGAGGCCAACTTTGTAAGTTTCGGCTTCTGGGACAGAAATAATACTATTGAAAAGTTAGATTCAAGAGTAAGATTTTATTTCACGAGGGTACAATCAAATTTCACAGGATCGGATTCATATCAGTTAAAAAAAATGGGTCGTAAAAGAAATTCCGTTGGTGCAAGTTCAGTGGCAATTCCATGGAGAATAGGAGTTGACTTGGGAACAGGAGAACTATATGATGGAGAACTTTCCATTTCTCTTCGAACCATAAAGTACGATCTTATTTTACTTTCGAGGACGAAAGTTCTTTAAAATTGGGGATGTTGTGACGACCCAATAAATTAAGTTGACCCACTATAGGGGCAACCTAGTAATTTACCCCCAAACCCTAACTAAATTAACCCTGATATAAAATAAACCAAATCTTATACCCTAGCCACCACATTTAGTTTACAAACCCTAGAACGAGGAAAATGAGGGGGAGAAAGAACAAGAGAATAAGGAGATCAAGCCAAAAGACTCCACAAACAAGGTATTCCCCATTTGGTTTTTAATCTTGATTTGATTAATTATCAAAAGGGGTGGCACCCAAAGCCACCACTCCCGCGACGGCTACCGGAGCCGCGATGAGCCGGAGCGCTCTCGCTCCCCCAGCCAGACGCGGTGGACGCCCCAGCGCCACTGCGCAGGGACGTCGCCGGCAGCAGGTGGAGAGGGGAGCAGTTGCTTCCCCCCTCATATGTAGTTGACGAACCAGGAGCATTGCTCCTAGTTCGGTCAACCATGTGGGAACCGGTCAACACAAAAATAAAAATAAAAAATATAATAATAAATAAAAATAAAGATGAAATATAATAAATATATTATACATAAACATGATAATATTATGTTTTCAAATGGGTTGGGGTGGGCCCCCACACTCGACTCTCTCACGGGCGACGGGGGACCAACGGGATCGCCGTAGTGGGCCCCACCCCGAGGTAATTGAATAAAAATTAATTTTGGATTTCAAATTGTCGAATAATGCACTGTTGTTTAAATTGTATAGATTCACAAATAGGTTCACATCGAGCCCTGTGCGTGCGAGGTTGGCCGAGAGAGTCTAACTCGGCAAGTCGAGGTAAGTGGGGAGCTCCGCTCATCTATTAAATATGGCTTCCTATTAGTATAATTAGAATTCATGATTTTGATAAAATGACTTGGGACGAGGTCAATACCTACCTTGGTTGACTTCATGTAAGGCCTCAATTGGGGAGCCATACTCATATGGTAGAACCAAGTCACCTTACATGTTTAAGGGCCTCTTGGGGAACCGTAGTAATACGGTGGAACCAAGTCACCTATTTATTCAAGGGCCTCTTGGGGAGTCGTGGATGCACGATGGAACCAAGTCACCCGGGCCTCTTGATGAGCCGTGGACACACGGTGGAATCAAGTCACCCATGCATATTTATTATATTATGATGATTGGTCAACAAGGGGAGGTAGTGACAAATGAGACACCGAACTTGCATTTATATGCTTGTTTTACAATCTATTACGTTCTATGTATCTCTCTTGGAACCCCTTTGCATGCAAAAGTTGATTTTTTCTTATGTTTTACAATCCTTAATACTCCATATATCTGCTTAAATGTTTTATGAATATGATATGCTTATTCTTTATGGAGATTGATGTCATGCTACAGATTTCAATTGTACTCTGATCTTAAATGCATGTTAGCTTTATTTTGTTTTATAGGTATTACTTGCATGTCTAATATTTGAGTGTAGTTCTTCTCTTATTGGGCTCCGTTGGTTCTTTAGCTCACCCTACTTACAATACAGGTTTATCTACGAGTGCGATATATCGCGGCAAGGGGAATAACATTGCTTGAAGTTTCCTTGCAGCGTGAGCACTACAAGATATATTTACTATTTGTTTTGAAAACTATTAATAAGGGTTGTAACCTAGGTAAGTCTGTTGGGTAGTTCAACCTTCCTTCAGTTAGTTTGACACATTTATAAGCCTTTGAAGTTTTTGGAGATTTCATATTGTTTTGAGTTGGTTAAGTGATTTTGAGATATCTTTTAGTTCAGTTGATGATGACATATGGTATTTATTTAAACGCAAATTTCGTATTATCTTGTCATATTGTCTATATGTTATTCTGCAGGTTGTTTAGGCGTGCCAGACCATTATTTGGCCCTGGTTCAGGTATTGGGCCTAAGTCGGGGAAGGGTCGTTTCATTGAGCATAAAAGCAAAACATAATCAACAATAAAAGTTTGCAAGTTTTCTTTAAAATAAAAAAGGCCTTTTGTATTACATCATTGGCTAAAATAAAAAAGTTTAAATGCTACAACGTCACCCCTGAGTCGCTTTTTGATGACGTGGCATGTGCACCCTACATGAAAATGATGTAAGAAAATAGGTCTCGATCGTAAAACACTCGTGGTGTGCATCTCGAGTCGCGCACCGACACCTCCCAAAGTTGTGGAGCAGTACGCCATATTAAGGGGTGTGATTTTTGGGTGTCATTTGTAGCATTTTTCATAAATAAATAACAAAAGAAATAAGCTAATAACTAAAGAAAAAAACCCGAGGACATAATGTCACGTGTTATCGAGTTTCTCCCCAAAGATGTTCCATTAGGTATACGTACATACACATAGATTTGTACATGGATGGATAAATAGATTTTCATGATAATATCTATATTATATATAATGTCAATCCTCATTGTCATCCTATTAGTCCAAAACTTATCATAATTCCAAGAATGTCCTTAAATGCATTTTTTTAATTCACTCAAGACAACTTTAAAAAGTAAATAACGAGGGCATTTTTGAAAAAAAATAAAACTTATTCTTAGTTAGTTTTTAAAACGGAAGTTTATCTTACTTTTCCTTATTCCACTTCACTTTTTTCTCAATTCAATTAAAATGTGGTCTCAAATTGTTCCAATAAAAACTGCATATTCAAAATATGTCCAATTAAACCGTCTTCACATTTCAATGCTGCACATTTAAAGCAGTTTTTTTTAATGCCTCACGTGCGGAGCACCTGCCGGTCGACTAGTATATAAATTAATATATATTCAATAATTTCTACATTAATTATAGTGATTCAAAAAAATTTAACAAAATTTAATTTGCTTATTTATGATAGTTTGGGTTTCCAAGATGAAATGAATTGATATGAATTTAATTCTCTTTATGACAATTTGGGTTGCATACTATAAGCAATGGAGATCACCATCCATGGTGATTCAGGAAAATCACCATGGTAGAACTCCCTTTATATATGTGTGTGTGTGTGTTTGTGCGCGCGCGGGCGCGCGGGTGTGATTGCAAATATAAGAGGTTTTACCCTCAAAACTCACCAACAAGTTTTTAAAATAAATATGAAAACTTACCATATACTATAGATTAAATATATTAATTTTCATATTTAAAATTGTAACGGCCCACATTATTTAATCTTAATTAATTTATTAATTACAGATTAAGATCTGTAGCTCGAACCCACATGGACACCGCCGGCAAGTCTAGGGCACGCCAATCAAGGTATAAATAGTTATTTTTGTGTGATGCGTGATTATTTGTTGTATTACTATTTAATTCGCATCGCACTAGTTAATATTTTAATTTGGTTTCGTTGTGCTTGTGTAGTGATGAAAGTGTATGACGTCGCGAGGTGCGCGTAACGCGGGTGTATGGGATAGTCAGAGGTTTATAAGTCACAACGCTTGTCACATCACACCTACCCATCACATCATCCCATACCTCATTTTTTCTCTCTCCTACTTTCTCTCTCTTCTCCAAACCAAACTAATATACTTTCTCCTCTTGAGCTCCTTTTTCATCTCACCCCTCCCATTTTTCCTCCATCACCAAGCTTTCCCTCACCAAGCTCTCCTCACACCTTCATGGTCTCGTCGTCTCTCTCGCGAAGTTTTCCCTCTTGGCGACCTTCGCGGCGACCTCCCTAGACCGAGGTGAGTGATTACTTTTGTTGTTGATTTGGTGGAGGAATTTGAGAGCTATTAATGGTGGTTGGATTGTTCTTGTTGTTGATGTAGTTATTGTTGTTGTTGTTATTTGATTCAAAAAGGAAATAGAAAAAAAAAACTCAAAAAGGAAATAGAAAAAAAAAATTTCTCTAGAGAGTCAATGAAGGAAGGAAGGGGGTAACCAAGCCCAGCCGGCTTGGCTACCCCCAGACGGGCCATAGGCTGGGTCGACCCGGCCCAAGCCCGGATGGGCTGGGCCGACCCTGACCCGGGTCCGATTGGACCGGTTCGGGCCCAACTCATTAAAAAAAATTTAAAATTAAATTTAAAATTAAATAAAATAAATTACAAAAAAATAGATAAAAATCATGAAAAATTCTAGAAAATTTCAGAAAAATATCAAAATTAGAAAAGCTAGGAAAATGAGTTCCGAGGCTTTTTTCGGGCGTTTGGCACCCCAAAATAACTCGAAAAGTGTGTCAAAATCAAACTTTTTGGGAATAAAATTTAAAATTTTTGGTCTCACACTATAAATTCACTTAATGTGACTCTAAAATAATTAAAGTGATATAATTGGACATCAGGGACTAAGAGACTATAGTCGAGTGTCGAGTGCGCATCTCGAGGCGTGAGCAGGGTTTTTTAGGGCAATTTTGCAATTGTTTGAGGTAAGTAAACTCACGAGAAAATTAGTTAAAATTCATTTATAGCACTTGCTTTATTTCACATTTCAATTATTCCATCGTGTTATTTATTGCTATCCATTTATTGTTCATCCACTCCTACGTGTGTATGTGTATTTGTCGACGGGGTCGGGCATGGCACGGACTCACACCCCGGGGCTAGCTACCCCGCACTGTTTAAGTAATTGGCTATGTTAGGGCTACGCAGTGACTATTTTCTCGCGTAACCCGTTAGGTTGAGAGATGTTTGATGAAGACTTAAGTGTCCATCATGAGTTCCTCTCGAGAGATGTTTGGACGAGGTTCTACCGTTCATGGGTTCCTCTCATTCGACCATGAGATGTTTGGCGAGGTGATCGTCATGGGTTCCTTTCGGTTTAGCTAAGACGATTCCCGGATGTCAACCAGGGTTTTCTGTCAGGCTACACTCGTGTCCAATTTCGATTTATCTGCGACTTATTTTCATGTGATTACTTTGTTTTTTGTTCCTTATTTAAATTGCATGAATTGTATTCGTTTTATTGGATTTCATGAATATTAGCTAGCGTTCTATGGAATTTACTCACTGGGATTTGTCATTTTTTGTGACAAATCGCAGATCCTACGACGAGCCGGGGAAGGGGATCTTAGGCGACTACCTCTGAGCTATGAGAGCCCCATCAGCTTTTTGCATAGGTGTTTGTATGTATTTATTTACTGCTTTTATGGGATCTTTGGGAGGACTTATATACCTGATACATGTATATGATTATCTTTTGTACTTTTGTCTTTGATATGCATTTATGGTATCTCATGTCGGGTTTCCACACTGTACGGTTGTTATTAATTCGAACTTTTTATTACAATATTTGGATGTTTTAAAGACTTCCGCTTAGATATTCAAATTATATTAATATAATAAATTGCGAACAACTTAACTTTAACTTAATGTAAATATTCATAAAAACATTCATAAATATTAAGTTAATGCGAACAAGATACGTGCGAAGGTTTAGGTCTCGGGCCGTCAATAATAAGTGTGCGATGACGTGGCATGCTTGGTGATGTGTTCATCGACGTGGCGATACCCAGTTTGCCTCGGAGTTTGGGGCCATCACAAAAATTTAAATTTAATGTGTCTTAATATGGAAACTCACATTTTCTTAATAGAAAACTCAATTTGCCCACCATGACAAGTAGAAAAATATATGAGACTTAATATAAAAAATTATGTCACTCTATGGAATTTGTCATTTTTCCTTGGAACTTTTTTTTTTTCAGTTCAATCAAACACGACATTAGTTATTTGTTCTCCATTTTATTTCCCGCAATCCTCTTCTCTTACTAATTCTTCAAATGGCCTGTAGCTTTATGCACCTATATTCTTTGTAGGTTGTTGAGCTTAAATTATGGAGAGAGTCATTTGACTCATTTCCAAATATAGGTACAACAACTATGTAAAGCTTGAGTAGCTAATGTATGCCTCGCCATTAGATCCTTCCGACGTCGGAGCGAGCACAACTCTTGAATCAGATAACATAGTTACTCCTCCCCGCTCATTCTCAATCAATACAATTCTTCTTTCTTGATTTCGTGTCTTACAAGTTAGGATTTGCAGAGTTTCTCTCTTTAGAGAACTCTTACATGGTCGATCCCACGACGTTTGAGGCCAAAAACAACAAAAAGGGAAATCGGAGGTTTTTTTTTTGAAGAATGAATTAATTAACTAATCTAAATACTAGGAAAATAAATAAACAATGAAAATATCTTCGAAAACAATTAATAAAAATACATAGGTCAAGACATACAAGTTCGGTTCGAGAAAAGATTGGATTTGGTTATCAATTCATGCAAAATATGCAAATCAAAATATCCTAGTGTAGCTATAGACCTGGTAACGTACGCGGTTCCTCGCATTTCTTAATCTCGATAGCCAAGGTACGACGGTGACTATTTCCCTAATCAAACATATAACCCTATACTCAAGCGCATTAGGTTTAACACAATGATCGCAATGTGTTTCGTGAAGGCACTACACCTAGACAACCGGATCACTAGTGTGTTCGATTTAACCTAGATTCATAAGGTATTCAACCGGTCCCAAAAGAGGCCAATCAACTGGTAGGGTCAATCGCCACTAGTGTGGTCTTATTGCACAAGTACGGATGCTTACGACTCACTGGCGAGTAAATCAAAGTTTAAATATAAATTTAACTCTAATTGTTCAAACAATACCAAAGGCAATAAAATATACTGGAAAGCAATGCAATTAATATTAATAAATCTCACAAATTCATGAATATGCGCAGTCAACCTCCCTCGCAGTCTTGCATAGGCTATGAACTTAGCCCTTCATGGTTGAAGAACACAAAACAAAAGAATATAAAAAATAGAAGTAAGGGAGAAGAGGAGTCGGCTAGAAGGTGAGAATAAAAGATGCCTATAGAGAATTAATAAGAGTCGATACTTGCTAAAAAATACCTAAATTCCTATTTGCGAAAAACTACTAAAATTGGTGAGAGAAATCGGTTCTCTAGGTATATTTCTCAACACTTGCGCCGAGGCAGATCAATGGCGGTTTTGAGCTTTTGCAGGGTCTCAGACACGTGGTACGTGCGGATTGGGTGAAGTTGCTGGGCAGATGACATGGCGTGAGCGGATTGGAGGAGAACGGTGTTGTTTGACGTGCTAGATGTTGGAAGACTGCCACGTGTCAGCTGCAGGGCGAGTGGTAGAATCGCACAAGAGAACGAGCGAAAAAGTGAGAGACGGTCCTAACGCATCCCGAGGCAGATCTGAGAGCAGCTGAAGCGAGGAGAAGTCTGCTCGTGTGGGCGTGCTGGCCGAATAGGAAGTCTTCACGTGGCAGCTAGTGGAGAGGAAAATCGCATAAACGTGCGAAGGTGTGGGATAACTCAACAGAACGAATCTCAAAGCCAGTCCACGGCTGCAAAGTGTATCAAATGTGTGTCCTAGATGCGTCTCTCAAGTGCTCCTCTTCACCAAATCAAATGTGTAATGCGTGTCTCGAGGTAGATCGAACTGTAACTGGTCACACTGCATGTAAACACACTATTTTGCGTATTTTTTCCTCGGATCAACCGCACACTCCGTTAACCCTGAAAATAACAAATAAATATAATTAGACTATGGAGACTTAAACATAAAAAATATATAAATAAACTATATATAATTACCTAATTAATGACTTATCACTATATGAGTGTGTGTGAGATGAGTGTCATAGTGTATGGCTTTGATGTGTCTAATCGTGTGGTTCAGCTATAATGTTGATGACACTATATAATATACTTTGACCGATTGAGAAGAGTAAGAAAAACTCTCTCAGATCTGATTATTCTCACTGTTTATCTTCCATGTTCTTCCATTCTAAGGTTTCTTAACCTCAGAAACCTTAGTTCAATATGGTATCAGAGTCATAATGGCTCACGCCATGAAGGTTCCTGGTGTAAGATCGAACGAAGAAGGTTCATCTTCAATAATGGTAAACGTAGCATAGATGGTTGAATGGGCTAATCAAGATCTTGACAGATCTGGTACTCAGAATGATGGATCTGAGTCATCTCATCGCAGATCTGGTCGAATCAACACTGGATCTTGGTCTCCAGGTAGTGGATCTGGATCGCCAAGCACAGGATCTACAACTACTTAGTCGATGACTCCATTTGGTAACTCTCTTAACCAAGTCGTGTCTATGAAGTTAGATCGTACAAATTTTCTGATTTGGAAAGCTATGGTTCTTCCGATTTTTCGAGGATGTCGTTTAGATGGTTATCTTCTTGGTACCCATACATGTCCATCGGAGTTCTTGGATGATTATGATTAACTGAGTCTAGCGTATGAAGAGTGGTACAGTAAAGATCAATATTGTTTGGGTTGGCTAGTCAGTGTTATGTCTAAATATGTTACACATGTAGTAGTTGGTACGGATTCAGCTCATGAAGCATGGAGGCAAATAGAAGAACATTGTATTTCTCATAGCCGTGCCCAGATTCAGGTGTATAAAAGACAAATTTAGAGTTCCAAGAAAGGGTATCTTTCAATATTTGAATATCTCTTAAAGATGAAAGAGTTAGCAGATACATTTTTGATTCTGGTGCACTGATATCTGATGAATATCTGATTTCCAACACTCTTGTATGTATTGATGGTGAGTATCTTCCTATCATTACCTTGTTACAAGAGAAAGTGTCTCTACTGTGGACAGAGTTTCAAGCATCATTGTTGAGTTTTGAAGCAACACTGAGTCAGATCCAGACTCTCATTGGGTTAAATTCCTTGGTGTTTCAAGATTCGACTCCATCAGCTCATTCGGCTGAGGTCAAGCATACCAATGGTGGTCAGTTTCAAAGTCGTATTGGGTCTGGGAATCAGAATAACACTCACTTTAATAATGGTAGTCGTGGCTCAAATAATTATAATCGCATTCGTGGTGGTCGTTTCCGTGGCCAAGGAGGTTTCAAGTCTCATAATAATAATAAACTGACTTTTCAGATCTGTTGGAAGTTTGGACATTCAACTACAGTGTGTTATTTCCATGGAGACATGAAATATATGGGTGTTCAGACGAACCAGAATCAGTCTTCACAAGGGCTTCCTTTACCCCAAATGCGATTTCCTTCTCAGGTTCTTGCTCAGCCACAGAACACATTTTATGCAGCTTTTGAACCAGGCACTGACACTTTATGATATGCTAATAGTGGTGTTTCCTCACACATTATGGCAGACTCTTCCCAACTGAAAACTGCATGCCTTATCAAGGTAATCAGTCTCTGATTGTTGGTAATGGACACTCGTTATCTATATCTGGCATTGGTATTGCATCATTACATTCTTCTATATCGAGTCTATCCTTTCACAATGCATTGTGTGTGCCTCAGACTAAGAAAAATCTTCTCAGTATGTCCTAGATGACCGTGAGAACGATGTGCTAATAGAGTTTTATGCTAATGATTGTTTTGTGAAGGACATCAAAACTAAAAAGGTTATGCTTCATGGGACTCTTCACAATGGTCTATATCGATTTTTTGGGTCTCTTTTTCCTTCTACAAGACATTCAGCGTTTGTTGCATTCAATAAAAGTCTTCCTTCTTTGTGGCATTCCATACTGGGACATCTTGTACATAACACATTGCAGAAGGTGTTACAGTTGGTAAATGTGGCTTCTAGTACTGTTGATTTCTGTTCTAGTTGTCAATTAGGAATGAGTCATGCATTGCCATTTCATTCTTCGAGTAGTCAATCATCCATGTACTTGATCTCATTCATACTGATTTGTGGGGTTCATCTTTGATTGCATCTACAGGTGGTTTTCATTACTATGTTCATTTCATGGATGATTGTACTCAATTCACTTGGATTTATCCATTGAAGGTTAAGTCTTATGCACTTCATGATTTTATACATTTTAAAAAGTTTGTTGAAAATCAATTTTCTATACGCATCAAGAAGGTTCAATCAAATTAGGGTAGAGAATATAGGTCTTTTAAAACACTTCTTGACTCATGGGGGATCGGGTTTCAGTATTTTTGCCCTCATGTTCATGAACAGAATGGTCGGGTCGAAAGGAAATATCGTCATATAGTTGAAATGAGTCTCACTCTCCTAGCTCATAGTCAGTAACCATATAAATTTTGGTGGGATGCTTATGACGCAGCTGTGATTCTTATCAATCGCTTACATACAAGGAACTTATAGAACTTGTCTTCATATGAGAAATTGTATGGTCGTTTACCTGATTACTCCCTTCTACGAGTGTTCGAGTGTGCTTGTTTTTCTTATTTACGCCCATACAATACTCGCAAGTACCAATTTCGTTCAGATAAGTGTTTTTCTTATGTTACAGCTCCTCACATAAAGTTTACAAGTGTCTGAACAAATCTGGCAGGTTGTATATAACTCGTCATGTGGTCTTTAATGAAGATGAATTCCTACTTGTCTTTGTTTCCCACTTCTTCAAAGGTGAGTAGGTCAGGGGGTTATTCTACAGTCTATCTTCATGTTCCATGGTTTCCTTTATCGTCTGCACCATCATCTCAGTCTTCTACTGAGTTTGTGCCTAATGTTTCTCCTGCTCATTCTCCTACTGTGTTATTAGAGTCAATTACTACTCATTGTAATTCTCCCCAATCTAGTTCTGAACGTTCTCTTGATGCTCTTGACAATCATATATCTAAGGCACCACACAATGTTCATCTAATGATTATCGAGCTGAGAATGGTATTTCTAGGAAAAAGGTGTTTTAGGTACAACTTCTGTGTCTGATGAGACTATTCGTAACTCAGTTGAGTTGGCTCTTAAGGACACTAAATGGAGAGAGGCCATGGAGAAAAAGTATCAAGCTCTCATCAAGACTGGTACTTGGTCTTTGGTGCATGCTTCCTCTTCTTAGAATATTGTTGATAATAAGTGGATTTTCACTATTAAGAAAAGTTTTGATGGCTCCATCAATTGATACAAAGCTAGATTAGTGGCTAAATGCTTCAAACAGTTGCCCGTATCGATTTTAATGAGACTTACAGTCTAGTAGTTAAGGCCTCTACTATATGTGTTATTCTTTCTATTGCTGTGCAGTTTGGTTGGTCGATTCGTTAACTTGATATTAATAATGCTTTTTAAATGGGGCGCTTGATTGAGGATGTCTATAAAAACCAGCCTCGAGGGTTTGTAGATGGTAACTCTCCTAATTTTGTCTGCAAATTGCACAAGACTCTTTATGGTCTAAGGCAAGCCTCTCGAGCCTAGTTTGATAGATTAAGATCAAATTTACTGTCTTGGGGTTTTTCGAATTCAAAGGCTAATAATTCGTTGTTTATCTTTCGTCGTCAATCACTAATTTTGTATGTTTTGGTGTACGTTGATGACATTATTATCACTGGTTCTCATACTGATCAGATTTCCCAGTTTGCGTCAAAATTGAATGATTGTTTTGCTTTGAAAGATATTGGGGATTTAAATCTTGTTTTTGCGTATGAAGGCTAGGAGAGATTTTATTGGATTGTTTCTTACTCATTCAGCCTATACAAAACAATTACTTCATAAAGGGGGCATGCTCTAGGCTAAGGCTATTGATACTCTTACGTCAGTGGGCAAGCCTTTCTTTGCTGATACATCTCATGCTTTCACGAATGTTACTTTGTATCGCAGTTTACTTAGTGGTTTGCAGTATTTGGTTCATACTAGGCCCGATATTGCCTTCATTGTCAATCGGCTTAGTCAATTCCAATAATGTCCTACCGTCACTCATTGACAAGTGTTGAAGAGGGTGTTAAGGTATCTCAAAGGCATATCTGATTGGGGTATTTAGTTTCATCTGAGTTCATCAATGTTTGTCACGGGTTTCTCGGATGCAGATTGGGCTGCTTCTCCCAATGATCTTAGGTCTGTTTCGGGTTTTGCAGTGTTTCTTATGTCGAATCTTGTATCGTGGAAGTCCAAAAAATAGCAGGTGGTGGCTTGGTCAAGAACGAAATCTGAATATCGTGTTCTTGCACAATTGGTGCGGAGATATCTTGGGTACAGTCTTTACTGTCTGAACTTCAGCTTCCTATACTTGCTACACCGGTCATTTGGTGTGATAATATAAGTGCTCAGGCCCTTGCTCATAATCTAGTGTACCATGCCCGGACCAAGCATATAGAGCTAGATATACATTATGTCAAAGATAAAGTGTTGGCGGGTCAACTCTTAGTTCAACATGTTCCCAGTCATGATCAAATTGTCGACTGTTTCACAAAGGCATTTGCGGCTTCTCGATTTACTTATCTTTGCTGCAAACTTAGGTTAGTTTCACTCCTCTTTCGTTTGAGGGGGATGTGAGAATAAATCATTGAAGTTACTGTGGTAAATGTTGTATATGTACTGTTGTAAATGTTTGTGGTTACTATATGAGTGTGTGTGAGATGAGTGTCATAGTGTATGGTTATCTAGAGACATATTGTTATGATCAGACGGCTATGATGTGTCTGATCGTGTAGCTTAGTTGTAATGTTGAGGACACTATATAATATACTTTGACCGACTGAGAAGAGTAAGAAAAACTCTCTTAGATCTGATTCTTCTTACTGTTCATCTTCTTCCATTCTAGGGTTTCTTAACCTCTAAAACCCTAGTTCAATATGTCTCAACAACCATATCTCCATATCCTCATGTATTGCCATCCTACTATAACTCACATCGCCATCACATTCGCCAATTGTTGTGTCACTCGCTCCCATCCATATATGGACAATATAAGTTGCCTTTATCAGGGCATCTGATAAGACCTGCAACATATTTCTCAATATCATGCCACATTACATGCTCTATTAAAGACCAATGCACCTACAACATCTTTCTCAATATCATACCACATTACATGCTCTATTAAAGACCAATGCATTTTTTCTTCTTATGATTCTTCCCCTCATAAACAGCTTGACCTATTACTTAATGTAAAGCTACCGAAGGGTACCCAAAATTCCTTAGCATTATTTTTCAGATATCGCTACTCGCCAGTCTTGGATGAGTAGACTCAAAATTGTAAGGCTTATTCTCTACCTACAAGTACCGCGTCGATCCCCTCATCAAGTTTGACGGGGTGGACGAGGGTGAAACCGTGACCGGGATTAAGAGGGTCCCAAATGAAGGCGAGTCCAAATTTTTTATTAGGGTTGGGGCATAAATAGTGTGCTTGGTGAGAGGGTTGCAAATGAAAATGCGAGTAAGAGAGAGAGGGCATACCCCGTAGACAAGTCCGTTGGAAGAACCCTGTACGTTTTCATATGGGAGCCACAAGAAAAAGGGTGTGTTGGGGCTTTTCTTGTGTTGCTGCATTGGGAAGTGAGGGTCATTGCTGAGAAAGTTGTGCCACTTTTTGAACACCACTTTGAATCTAAAGAGGGACTTTATGGGCAAACGTGGGAGAATCTATCCAAATATCATGTCGTCTCCAATTTTACTACCGGCCTCTTCCATCCCAACACTAGTTTCCCTTCACTTCTTCCTCTTTGTAAAAAGTAAAAGAAAGAGAAGCACAATATTTCTATAAAAACACAAACATCGAAACAGAGTAAGTCTAAAGATTGAATAATTAGGGAGGGGCGAGTACGCCATACCCATAACCGCCCCACCTATGAGTGTCCTACTCATACCCTACCTTTTTACCTTACTTTTTGATGAGGCGGGTATGAGTATTATCCGTTTGGGTAGCAAGGTACCTGTAGATATACGTACCCATTATTAATTAATATAATATAAAAAAACTTAAAATTTTAAAGGAGTAAAATACAATATTTTAGCATAAAATATTAATATATAGATTCTACACATAATATTATTTATATAATCATTACAAAACATATATAAAAACGTACAATGTCTCTAATAATTATTTAAAATTTAAAATATTAAATTCTTCATCTAAGCAAAAAAAAAAAAAATCTTCAATCTTCGAAAATTTAAGAATGCACCTTCAATTTTCGACAATAGACATATCCTTATAGTAAAATCAAGTTAATATATATAAATAAGAAAAAACATAATATTAATGGGTATATGGGGTGGGTAATTGGGTAAATGAGGCGGGTAGAAGTTAGTACCCTTGCCCTACCCATACCCACGTGGGTATCTCATTCATAAACACATACTCTTACTCAATGTATATTTGGTCAGGTATTACTATGTCCGATCTATTAGGATCGATTACCCTTGGGTACCCATACCCATGGGTCCAATTGTCATCCTTAATCGAATTTCTATACCTACGATTATGGATCAATCGCACACCCCTATAACTCACACCCCTCTATCCATTCGTGTTTTGAATTTTCATAAGCTCGCATCTCGAGGTGGACACGGACGGTTGGGTAGGAGTGTGAGTTCAAGGGTATCATTCAACACAGTCCGAAAGGTTCTGGGATCTCATTTTTTAGAATGTGTCTCATGTAACTGGACCATATAATCTCCTCCTAATATAAAAAAAGTTTGAGATTTAGATTCTTTTTTTTAAACGAGATATGTTTCCGTGAAATCGAGACTCTAATGGTAAATGTGAATTGTGAGCTTGGATTCTTGTCATATCATCAACATGGTCATCAACATGGAGAGGATGTTCATCCCATGTTGCTTAAATATATATATATAGAGATTTCAAATTACGTATCCAATGATAAATGTGGATTGCATCTCTATTGATAGATTTCAAAAAAGAGTTTAAGAATTGTATTAATGTGGGCAAATTGAGTACAATAGGGCGTTCTTATTTATAGAGCTGAACAAAGCATAAAATAAAGAAAGTTTCATAATATCTCATGTTTCCTCATCATATGTTTATCCATACAAAAATCATGCTATATTAAAAGAGGCACTTGTCACCTCCTTCTCACTGCTCTTTGAAGCTCATCCATGAGGAGATGTGCCACGGATTTATATCCCTTTTTACGCGCTTCGATCCACATTAAATCAGTGAAAAACAATGTTTTGTCAATAAACATATATTAATCAAATTAATGAATGAAAATCGACAGAAAAAAAAAAAAAAAAAAAACGGATTAATTGAAGCTCTTCATACCTTTGAATATGGCTATCCCAGTAGGAACCATCTTTCTCTTCTTTAGACATACTGAACTATTTAAGGAACATAAAAGAACACAAAATTTTGAGTTACCTTTCATTTCTTCATTCTAAAACAGGCAATCGGAAAGGAGTGTACATCAAGAGGTGATACTACACTCAAATTCGATACATTATACATTGTTAGAACAGCAAATGTAGAAAAGTTGTTGTGATAGAAACAATGGTTGATGCATATATATACCTGTTGCATATCCAATAAGGGTTGATGCATATATATAATGTTAAAGCTTCTTGTAACTGTATGATCTGATTGACCGTGATAATAAGTGGACAAGCGGAGGGCACCTTCACCATATCTGATCTTGAGACAAGCTCGGCAAAGCACGCCGTTGCTAGAATGACAAATTGAACAATCAGTCTTTCCTGCCAAATAATTATAAGATATTTTATTAGATTGCATACAAGTAATTATATAGTTAACATTCAAAAGGGTTTTTTCTTTGAAAGTTTACACACCTTTGCATGGCTGATCCATGTCTAGCTCTCCACACCTCTTACCCACACAACCCCGTCTTCGAAAGCGAGATCATGCGGCTAACCCACACAACCCCGTCTTCGCCCTTACCACCCATCCGGGTTGAATCGACATGCATTTAAGTAACCAACGTGACATTGACTCCAAGAAGAAGAAATGAAAGAAAACCCTTGCCTTCAAGAGATGAAGTGGAATCCACATTTTCCTGTTTCACATTGACGGAATACCTACGAGAATCACAGTAAGATACTTGAGTCTCTCCTTTCAACCGACTCGATCGCTTCAGCGAAGATGAATCATAGACTTTCTTCTGGAATTGTTTTGGGGGTTGCTTGGGAGACAATACTATCGCTCGTAGCTCGCTCAAGCTCTTTTCAAGACCAAGAGTCGCCAATCTAGCCAGAGAAATTTTAGACTGAAAAATCAGATTAGACAAATCATCATACATTATTAGAGAGTTTTGGGTTTTGAGGGATCGACCTGGTTTTCGGAGATTCGGGCGTTTCGGAGATCTTCGTATCGGATCTTCCCAGATGCAGGGGTCCCCATATCTCTGATGAGGATTTCGACAGAGAGATTGGTCGATGATTTTGTTTTCATAAGAGCATGTACAGAGTTCGACTGTTCAGAGCGCTCGCTTTAACGGATGTATAAATTCAAAAGTGAGGCAATTCGTTTGAGTCCGTTCGATGTGCATCGGTGTGTGTTGAGCATGTGGATGCGCATCCAACGGATCTTAAGAGTTCAGAGTCAGACATGCATGACCAATTGACCATAAGGTTAGACACGTCAGACCATTGAGGATTGGTGCCTTTATTTTGAAACATGCAAAAATAACAATAAATCTACTTGGACTCACATGAGTCCGGAATCGTAGGGGTATTTTTAAAATTTTCACAAATACTTAAGGGGTATCAAATGAATTTTACAAGTGATTGTGTTTGATTCATTAATTATTTGAGGATGACTTTGAAATTAAAAAAACTTTTGAGTCCGGACTCATAAGTCCAAATATCACTACCCTAAAAGTAATTGACTTTGGGTACAACCCAGTTGGATGGTGTTTATTTTGCTTAAAGATAATGCATGCACACATTTCGGCATGTATTGCACGACATTTAACTGGGTTATATTGCACGATGTTTGATAATGCCCAAAGTCAATGTTCAATGTGGGTTATACTCTAGTAATTCTCTTGTTTTTTATATATTTCTTTTTGAATAATTTAAAAAAAAATCTTATTAGTTAAATGATTTTTTTTAGGAAATAGTTAAATGATTTATTAAAACTAGTCGTAGACTCGTGCTTCGCGCACAGGCAAAACGGAGTATTAATATATCATATAAAACTTAATTTGATAAAAAAAAAAAAAAAAGAACTTATTATGCAACCTCGATGGTCGCCAAAGTATTTATGGTTAAACGGTGAGACATCAATTGCCAAAAGGCAAGGTTCAGGGAGATCGTGAATTCGACTCTAGCGTAAGTCAAAAAAAAAAAAAAAAAAAAAAAAAAAAAAAAAAAACCTAAATGGTCTTGAAGCAACATCATGCAATATCCTTAGTAAAGAAAAATGAGATATACAATTCAAAATATATTTTTTATACGTATACGTACTGAGTAATTATTTGGAGAAATTCAATTTCCTCCCAAAAATCCTCAAATTGCTTTAATCACCTCCACAGTGAATTAAAGGAAAATTATTCTATGGATGTAAATAATAAGTATGGTACTTACATAATTAAAAAACTTTTTCTATGTGTAATCTCTGATGAACTTGAAGCTAATAAATTGTAGTCACACAATTTGATCATTATCTAAACGCCGCTAACGCCCAAGTCCGCCTAAAACTCTATTATGTTCATATTGCTCATTGAGAGAGAGTACTAATACTTACCTAAATAAGATTAAATAAAAAAAAGTATTTTATGGACGTAAATAAGTAAGGTACTTAAAAGAAAAAATTAAAAAAAAATCTAATAATTTGTTGTCACATAGTTTGATCATTATCTAAACGCGGTCCGCCTATAATTTCTAATATGCTCGTATTGCTCGTTGAGGTAGCGTACATACTAATACTTAGCCATATAACCTTATTAGAATTAAAGAAGAAACTCTTCTATGGATGTAAATAAGTATAGGGTACTTGCAGAATTTAAAAACTTATTCTATATGTAATCTCCATTGAACTCGAAGCTAATAACTTGTTGTTACACAATTTGATTATTATCTAAAGGCCACTAACACCCAAGTCCACCCAAAACTCTATTATGTTCAATTCATATTGCTCATTGAGAGAGTACTAATACTTACCTAAATAAGATTAAATAAACAAAAGTCTTCTATGGAATTAAATAAGTAAGGTACTTACAAAAAAAAAATTAAAAAAAAAAAAACTTATTCTATATGTAATTTTCAATGAATTCAAAGCTAATAATTTTTTGTCACACAATTTGATCATTACCAAAACGCCTAGCTAACACCTAAGTCCGCCTATAATTTCTAATATGTTCATATTGCTCGTTGAGAGATTGTACATACTAATACTTAGCCATATAACCTTATTAGAATTAAAGATGAAACTCTTCTATGGATGTAAATAAGTATAGGGTACTTGCGAGAATTTAAAAACTCATTCTATATGTAATGTCCATTGAACTCGAAGCTAATAACTTTCCATCTCCTACATGCTTTTATTGGAGGCTTTCATTTATCTCAAATGTGCACAAAAACTTTACATTCATTTGTGTATGAATTAATGAACCAAGAGATTAGTTCGTCACCAACAACACAACAAGTTCAACAAACAAAGATTCAAATTACTTCATGTCCTTTTTTTCCAAGTATGCTAATATAAAAGATGCAATTTTTTAATTCCAACTTGTAAAAAGACAAACAAATCAAACACTTATATATTTCTTATATAAATGAAGAAGATGGTGATTATTTGGCATTTCAACAAACACCTAGTATTCAAGATCTTAAAGCCCAATTCGATTTTGGCTTATTGTCTTCAAGAAATCACTCACTACAAATAGTCAAACATATATGTATCCCATGAATTCTAATAACCATACAATGAAAGAGGGGTTGATCATATTAGCTTCCAAGGTATTGTTTCAAAAACCATGAATCAAATTGAACCATATAAACCAGATGAAATATAGTTTTTTGTGTTAAATTCAACATTGAATCAATGGTGGATTAGACCCAAATTTCTTTCAAAAACCATGAATCAAATTGAATCATATAGACCAGATGATTAACTCACATTTGAATCGAACCTCTCCTAAAAAAAAAAAAGAATTGGAGAAGAAAAGTGGATTAACTCACCTTGAATCGAAGAGCAAAGGAAAACAACGAATGAGTCGATGAAGGAAAGCAGAGAATGAATGATTTGAAGATGAAGGAGAGTCGTTGATCAGTTGAGTTGTTGATCAATTTGAAGAGGTAGGAGAGTCGTTGATCGATTTGAAGAGGTAGCGTATATAGATAGATATATATGATAGATATATAGTTGCTTTTATATATATGATATATATATATATATATACTAGTTTCAAGACGTGCTACGCACGATTGACCCTTCGCTTCGCTTACGCTTCATGCGGGAATTAATTTTTAGTTAATCAACCAAAATTGAAAAGAACCACTACAATTAATAAAAAACATGAAAAACAATAAGTAGAAGGCGACTGACACTTGAAACTAATTGAACAACATGATCTTCTAAATCTTCCTTATTTTGTAAAGTACGGAAAAAACTTGCATATGAATTTTTCGCAAGCATATTAATTAACCTTGTCAAAATTGTTTCTTTCATCATATCGAGCAATGCATTCGGTTTTGCACTTCATGATCGTATCATAAAAGTACGATTGCAAAAAAAAGGATGCTCCTTGTCGAGAAGTAAATTATTTATAAAATGATGAATTTGGCCCCGCACTCTAAATGTATATACACCCACATTACTTTTGGCATACTCTCTCTCTCGCACTTTACACCAAAAGATGTAAAACCAAAATTGGTGTTATAAGTACGGATGTACATCAAAAACTCACGTGTCTCTTCAGTGTTTGAAGTGAATAGGTCGAACATTTCTTCAGGGACAACATTAGGAACGAGGGTTACTTGACCGTTTGAACAACATATACTATTAGATTCATGAAAAACCTATTCGCACTACAATTTCAACAAGAGTTTACGGATGGTAACACATCTGTTGAACTCGCAACATCCCATAGCGACATAACGTGGTTTTGCATTCCGGGGACCTATACATAAAAAAGAAATAAAGACAACTTAATTTCTAAATTATTAATTAAAATCATTCATTTTGCTTCATAGCATTTACCCTACTCAATATTTCATAGAATATTTTGTGAAGTTTCAAATCCAAATTGTGATCATTCAACTCTTTCTTTTCACTCCTTAGTTGTCTTTGGCGAGCCCGCTTCATTTCTTTTTCTTCCTCCATTGCAAATTTATGTTTCAAATTATCCACCTCCCTACGACTAGTATTTATTGCTTTTCTTACAACGTATTCACTATTGTTGATAACTCCTAAGTTTTTAACCATGGTAACTCGTTTATGCTAGGTAAAATGGTTATACTTAATAAATTTTTAGATGAGATTGTTAAACTACAATCCAATGAAACAAACATTAGAGTAGTAATTAAAAAAATAAATAATGTTAATTTAATATGCAACTAAATATAAAATTTAATTTAAATAATATGTATGAGTTTGAACAAACTATGTAATATAAAATCCAAACGTACATAATTTGAATAATAGGATTAGCATGTATTGTGGTTGTGACCTCTCAAAAGAATTATGCACCATAAATTATGTATCACAAAGATTACTTCAAGAGCTTGTTCAACAAGACATAAAAGACATAATTTAGCGAGAAAAATTAAAAAATATCGACCCCAAGTTCGATATAGATAAAAAGACACAAGAATTTCATTGCTTACTTTCCATCTCCTACATGCTTTTATTGGAGGCATTCATTTATCTCAAATGTGCACAAAAACTTTACATTCATTTGTGTAGGAATTAATGAACCAAGATATTAGTTCGTCACCAACAACACAACAAGTTCAACAAACAAAGATTCATATTACTTCATGTCCTTTTTTCCAAGTATGCTAATATAAAAGATGCAATTTTTTAATTCCAACTTGTAAAAAGACAGACAAATCAAACATCTATATATTTCTTATATAAAGGAAGAAGATGGAGATTATTTTGGCATTTCAACAAACACCTAGTATTCAAGATCTTAAAGCCCAATTCAGTTTCGGCTTATTGTCTTCAAGAAATCGCTCACTACAAATAGTCAAACATATATGTATCCCACGAATTCTAATAACCATACAATGAAAGAGGGGTTGATCATATTAGCTTCCAAGATATTGTTTCAAAAACCATGAATCAAATTGAACCATATAGACCAGATGAAATATGGTTTTTTGTGTTAAATTCAACATTGAATCAAGGATGGATTAGACCCAAATTTCTTTTAAAAACCATGAATCAAATTGAACCATATAGACCAGATGATTAACTCACCTTTAACTCGAACCTCTCCAGAAAAAAAAAGAATTGGAGAAGAAAGGTGGATTAACTCACATTTGTATCGAAGAGCAAAGGAAAGCAACGAATGAGTCGATGAAGGAAAGCTGTGAATGAATAATTTGAAGAGGAAGGAAAATCGTTGATCAGTTGAGTTGTTGATTGATTTGAAGAGGTAGGAGAGTCGTTGAGTTGTTGATTGATTTGAAGAGGCGTGTTCAAGACGTTGAAAATGTAGCGTATATAGATAGATATATAAGATAGATATATAGTTGCTTTTATATATATGATAGATATATATGGGAAAAGAAGTAAATATGATAGATATATATATGGGCAAAGAAGTAAATTTCATTACCACTCAAAAATTTGTTATTTGTGTTTTCATATATATGATAGATATATATATACACGAGGAAAGAAGTAAATATGATAGATATATATGGCAAAGAAGTAAATTTCATTACCACTCAAAAATTTGGTATTCGTGCTTTTATATATACTAGTTTCAGGACGTGCTACGCACGATTGACCCGCTCGCTTTGCTCGCGGGAATTAATTTTTAAGAATTTATTAATAAAATCCAAAATTGTAATTAAAATTTAAAAATTAGAAATACAAGTACATTCATTAGCTTATCAATATTCTCTAATGTGATTGAGATAAGATGTGAATAAAAAAACAAGCTAGTCATGCTAGGACATTACTTCCTAAAAAAAAAAAAAAAAAAAAAAAAAAAACACAAGTGGTTGACCCATCAATTTGTGAACACTTGCTTGTGGAGATTCCGTAGAATTGTATATAAAGTTCAATCTTTACCTCAAACTCTATACATAGAAATGATAACTTTGAAATTAATTATGAATGTAAATAATTGAATTAATTGAGATTAAAGCTTTAGATACCTTCTTTTTTTCACATGATTAATCAATTTTTTTCATGCAAATTTCTTCCGGGTTTTGGGTTTGTTCCCTCCCCAACACCTTCTTCAAACCACATTCTTCTTCAACCCCCACCTTCTTCTTCTCCCTCTCGGATTCTCTCTTCTTCACTTTGTTTATATATATATAAAACCAACCTCCTCCTCTCTTCATCACACAATCAACAACCAACCACAACAACCCCTCTCAATTCCAATTTCGAATTCATAGACAAAACCAGGACCCACGATCACTAAAATCAAAAATTGAAATATTATCTCACCTTCAATTGTTCTTCAACAACGCCACCAACACTCACGCTCTCCTTGAATTTGATCTCCAGCCGAGATATATATATGAGGAAGAACAATGAGGGTTTGAGTGAGAATGATGAAGACGATGACCGAGGGTATGCACCCCTTAAAACGTATCAAATGGTAGCATGCGATTCAAGCTTTCAACAGATACAATGTTCATATAAACCGATTTGCCCCAGAAACAAGTGCACACTCCAATTTAGAAGTCTCCCTCAATTTATCAACATCTTCGTCTCCGTGTATTGGATTGATGAGAATGAGTTCGTCTGAAACATGAGCGAGTGATCGATTGAAGACTGAGAGAAATAGAAAATCGTGTATTGGATTGATGAGAAGGAGTTCGAGATTGATTTGGAGATAAGAAAAAAAACGTGTGGTGGATTGATAAGGAGTTAGAGTTTGATTTGGAGACAAAAGAAAATGTTGATTTGGAGATGAAAAAAAAAGAAATATGGGTAAATAGGTAAATTTCATTACCACTCAAAAATTTGTGGATTGATAAGGAGTTAGAGTTTGATTTGGAGACAAAAGAAAATGTTGATTTGGAGATGAAAAAAAAAAAAAAATATGGGTAAATAGGTAAATTTTATTACCACTCAAAAATTTGTGATTCGTGCTTTTATATATATGATATATATATAATGCAACACAATGTACAACATAAAGTAATTGGAAGAAAAAAAAAGATAATAGATAAGGTCAAATATCAAAATAGCTAAAAGTGCACCCATGCTTTATAATCGGTTAATATATAGCTATTAAATATCGGATGAATTATATTTTGTGTTTTAATCCCAAAAACATCCGAACTAAAAAGTCGAAAAAAAATGGAAAAAATAGCCTTAAAAATAGCCAATACTATTTGGAATCCTAATTCCCATAGAAGTCATTAAAATATAGCTAATATAAATATTTGAAAACTACTAAAAAGATTGATTAAAATCTACAAAATATATTTGAAAACGAAAATATATATAAAAAAGGTAAAAAACAAAAATAGAAACTACTACTAAAGTATGCCACTTGTCACACTCTCATTAATCTTTATAGAAAATCTTCCTTTATATATATAGATATATAGATATATAGATTGCTACAAATAAATAATTAAAAAATAAGAGGAATATAAAATAGAGTTTTGTGTTGAAATAGTTAAATAATTTATTGAAATTGGTACAAATAAATAATTAAAAAAGAAGTTGTAACTACCAACCAATTGGATGTCCTGATGATTTGGTATGGTGGTAGAGTTGTTGAATGGTGAAAATATCCCAATCAATCAACATTGCCACATTGTTTCTCTTATTCGGCAACTATTGGGGCGAAGATGGTTAACTCGTATCGTTCACATCCATCGTGAAGGAACCAAGGCGACTAATTGGTTGGCGTCATTTGCGGCATATCATGCGATGGGAAGCCACATCCTTAAACATTGCCCATCGGCATTGTCTACGATCTTGAGAGAGGATATTATTGGAGTATCATTCCCTAGATTTTGTCGGTTGTAACCAAACATTCTGTCTTTTGATATATATATAAAAAAAAAAAAAAAAAAACCTCGATCCGTGAATTGAAAGGTATTTAAATTCAAGACTATATTGACATTGGCGGAGTTCCACGGGCACCATTGGAATACAGGTGCAAGAGCCTCCAACAAGATGATTTGGCTGAGACCAAATATTGTCTTAAACTAGCTATTATAATGCCTCCACCAGCACTCACGAGGTAGTCCTCCCTCGTAAAAGACTTCTACATCATCAAACAAGCGGCCGAAGCAAAGGCCATTATATATATCGACCTCCGAACTGGCAGAGCATTGGCGTACTACCCTTCCTGTGCATCTTCTTTAGGCTCCATAATGATAGATTTATGTTTTAGTTAGGTGTTCCAAATTTATTTGGATGATGTACCAATATGTTGTTGGGACACACTCGATGTAATATTTTATTTCTATGAATGCCTTGTGCCAAAAAATAAAAGAACAACTTTATTCAGCTTGAAATTAAGCAGCATCAATGAAGCATCTGGGGAGGCGTGGAACGACTGAAGTCCAAAGTAACTACTAAATTCATTGCGCTATAGAATTGGACATTTTGATCCAAGTGCACGTGTCTGTACAATGCAAAGTAAACTTAAGCAACGCTTTGATTACACGTAGTGGTATGATTCAAAACACCAATAAGCAGATAACCCCCAACAACAAATGAAAGATAGTACCCTAACAATAAATTAAGGGTTTGCTAAACACACACTCAATGCCCTTACACACACTATTTTAATTTTTTTGACAAAACTACCCTTTCTTCACTTCACACACACACACCCTCTTTCACTTCACACAATACACACACACCTCTTCACTTCAAACAACACACACTCGGTGCCCTAACACATAGCATGTGTTGATTGTTCGGTCAGTGTGGCCGAACGTGGTGATTAGCCACCAGAGTTGGTGGCCAAATCTAGTGGGAGAGAGAGGTAACAACGGTAGTGGCGGTGATGGAGTGCTGACGACGACAATGGCGATGCTGGTAGAGGAGAGAGAGGGGTCAACCACGACAAGAGACGACGACGGTCAACCACGACAAGAGACGACGACGACAGTGATGGCGGTGGTGGTGGAGGGGCGGCGGTGGTGGGAGGTGAGGAAGGTGGTGTATGTGAGAGGTTAAGGTAATTTGATCAAAAAATCAAAATAGTAATGTGTGTGGTTTGTGTAAAGGCATTAGGTGTGTGTTTTGGGGTCATGGGCGGGAGGCGGGCGACGAACGACAGCGGCAGTGGAGAGTAGTGGAAGTGGTGGTGGTGTGTGTAGACATGAGGGTAGTTTAGTCAAAAATAAAAAATAAAAAAATGTGTGAGTGGTGTGTGTAAGCCGTAATTCCTTGCGTGCATTTAAATAAACAACATAGTGCCACTGCCACAAGTTTGGTATGGGGTTACAAAGGTAAGAGGTCAAAAGTTCAAGTCTTATAGAGGACAAGTTGTGGTTTCTTTCTTATTAATTAAATTATAAAAAAAAAAAAAAAAAAAAAAAAGATGCCATTGCAATCAAAACACAAATCCAACAATGCGAACCAAATAATTCAACCAAGTTTGTGTCATCATGCGGACACAAGTTTCAAAGAAATAAGAAAGCAACCATAACTAACACAATACTCAAAAGTTTCATCACAAGAAATGATTAAAACATACATACCACATGAAAGAAAACCAATGTATCATCACTGGTCCTTCCTATCTCTTGTACACCCGTTGTGTTCAGAGCATCACTGGTCGCTAGTTGCTAGCTCAACCCAGTATTTTCTTGGGTCGGTGACATTTTCATCTTTGATACCTCCCTCTTTAAGTCCGACCCGTGCGTGGTTATGAGCTGCACTAGTCGATTAACGTGCACATCAATCAACCCGTAATTTTGAATGAGATTGTTGATGGACCTGCTTTGAAAATCCTCCAGTGCCTTGATGAAGAGAAATCTCATCTCCTGTTTTAAGGTTGCGCATGAGGAATGCACTAGCTGCTTCATTTCCTCCAAGCCGTGCACCACAGATTGCTCAAGAGCCTTCAGCCTATTCGTAATCTCGTCATGGTCATGCTTTGACTGCTCAGTTGTTTGTTGTCCAATGGCGGCAGTTTCGGGAAGTGAGCTGGATGTTCGACGCAGTGGACTGGCTAGAGAGGTGAGACATCCTGTGGCACCAAAGAAGTCCATCTCATCATGGCCAACGCCCATATCTGATTCAGTGGCGATCCCAACTGGCTGCCCAGGATCAAAAAATGTTTCCTCAATTTTCGGCCTAAGAGTTGAACTATCCTTTTCATGTCTTGGACCCTTTCCCCCAGGCGTCGAACCCTCTTTAGGTGTTGTCTGTGGAACATTCGCCACTAAATCTACATCTGCATTGTCTACATGAGGCAATCAAGCCAATTATAACACAACACAAAATGTAACATAAAGCAGTCAAGGCAATTAGAATTGAACTTAGAACTACAAAAATTCTCAGTACATGAAGCAGTCAAGAAAATTAGAACACAGCCACAAAAAAAAAAAAAGGTTAGTACATGAAGCAGTCGAGCAAATAGAACACAACTACAAAAAGAGTCCGTTAGAACATAACTACAAAAAAGTCAGCAATGGAGCATTTAAGCCATTTAGAACACAAAACGCTAAGTGTTAATCTATGACGCACGGAAGACTTTTAAACTATACGCACATATATAAAGGAGGGCGGAACGCATTATAATATAATTCTGTCTTTACCAATGTTTTATTGCGTTAGTCTCCTTATTCGTAGAGCTCGCATCCATCATGCCAGCCCCCCTTCCTCAGTGTAGCCCTCTTCGGCATTAGAGAACTTATTTCTCCTTTGCCATCATCAGACCTTTATTCACGCCCCTTCCTCTAAGCCATCATCTCCCGACTCTTCTTCTACTTCAAAACTCCTTCTCTCCAAGGTCCCGTTCTTCAGGTGCCTCATCGTCCAATGAGGTTTCCGTTGGCTGAGGAAATTTAAATTACTATTTGGTCAAATATTTGATATTATAATTTAAATTACTACTAAAGGTTACTTATGCAGATTCCACAAGATTTCGAATAATTGTACAATTGATTGTCATTGTCAAATACCATATTGTTATTATAAAACCTTTAAAGATCTTTTCAATGTGTCTTCAAGCTCTATGATAGATTGATAGTGGTCCTTTCTCTTCTTCGTCTTCTGTTCCATTTAATGAACCCATCTTCCTAAAAGTAAGTCCTGTAAAAAAAAACTTAACGCTCCGGAAAGAAAAGAATTAATTCCACGATTCATTGGCCCATTCCCCTATCAAAAAAAGGAATCAGGGAAACAACTTATAGAGTGAACCTTCCACTATCACTGGGAAAAATACATGATGTATTCTATGTCTCTATGCTAAAAAGTACAACCAATTTGTATTCTAGACAATAAGATTCTGTAATAGTCAAAAAGAACTCGTGAAAGTTCTATGGCAACATCATTAGATGGAAGAAGCAAACTTGGGAATTGAAATCATAAATACAAAAGCTTTACCCACATATGTTTCTCTGAATACTTTTGGCATTCACATCAACTTGTATCAATGTACATCATACATTACATATTAATAAATATATCGTATTCATAGGTACTTCGGAATGAGTATGAACGGGAACGGAAAAAGTCAAAATTCTCCCATACCAAAAGTGAATTTTGTATATGGAGTCGAGCAACCCACCATTTCCAATCACCAATAATAAAGATCCTCCCCTTGTCATTACCAAAAGTAGTGATGAAAGAAGTAAATGATGAGACACATGGTCTTACAAGTGAGTCAGAACCGGAGGAACCAAATAATCACAGGGCAGATTTCATACCACTCACTGCAACAACCCTCGGCAAAAATAAATCACACAAATCCTCATCGCTGCATCCATGCTCGGTCTAGTATGCACCCACACCCTCTTACGACACCAACACATAATATGGTCTGCTTGACCCGGACTACTCAAGACACATCAATCAATGTTCCTATTGAAATGAGATATAAGGTTGTTGATGAAATTGAAAATGATAACTTAGAAGAACCTAATGAAGGTATTTTCTTTATTGGAAATCCTGAGGAGAATCTTACGATAATTTATTACGACTATCCGATAAAAGACCTATACCAGAAATATACCAACCAATGGCAGAATTGTACGAGCCAATTGTGGAAAATATCAGATATTCAACCAACTAGCGGTATCACTGTCGAAGAGTTTCTTGTTGATAATCCACATGGGTGTCATATGACCCACATGAAAATGAAGAACCCGTGAAGGAAGAGGAATTTGGTTGTGAACATTTCATCAATAACAACAATGGCGGGGGATCATCAGTAATACTGGATTTTTCTTACTAGATTTGAATCATAACACAAGTCATGCCACTGACACCAATTGTGTCACATGGTTAAATATGTTACGATGGAATTCGCGTGGTAAATTACAAAAAATGTCAAATTGAACTCCAACTCAAATAACTTTTAGGCTTTTAGTCAGTGACGCAACAAATCAGATAAAAAAACAGGTTTAGTTAGAACAAGAAAACAAAGGAATTAGCAAACAAAATAAAAAAGTGCAAAGGGCGCAAGAGAAGCTCTTCATACCTCTGAAAACGGTCATCCTAGTTGGGTCCGCCATTGCCTTCTTCAGACATAATAAACCATCCAAAGAGCTAGAAAGAACAAAAATTTGCAATCACCTTTCGTTTGTAGAAAAATAATTGCTGCAATACCAACAACGATTGATGAGTACCTTTTGTATAAACTATAAGAGTTAATTCCTTTTTCTGCTAAGCAATGTTGGCATATCCATTTAATCTTCTTCTTCCTCACCTCCTCCATTTCTAGTACACAAATCCACATCAGAAATGCATCATCTATTTGCTTTTGTCTTGTGCGAGATGATAAATATTTTGATTAATCAGGGGCAAAATCCAAGATTTTTGATAGCCCTGGGCTATAAATATTTTTTAAATTATTATTTTTATATATTATTATGTATTTTTTAAATAAATTATACCACAATATATGTATGCACCATTACAAACATTAAATTAGCATTGTTTATCACCTAACTTAAGCCACAAAGTATTAAGCAAATAAAAAAAATTTGAACAAAAGCAATTAATAATAGATCAAATCAAAACCATAAAATCAATCAATAAATGATGATTCAACTGAAGTACCTTAAATTTTGAGAGCAATTAAAAGATTGACGTCTACTTGTCACAAATATGGCGCAATAATTGAAAAGTGTATCAGCAGCAAACACAAACAATATAAAATCAAATATAAATTATATATTGTTGGGTAAAGAATAAAAATAATACTTAAATAATAAATTATATAAGGATCAGGATATGAAGAAAAAAACCAATTTAAGTTGCGCCCTCCTTTTTGTTAAAGAATCGAATTCATCAATTACTTCATCTATATCGATATTTTGAGCGAATTCTCGTTCAACATGAAAGACCATAGTATCTGTTAACAATTCTTCTTTCATTTTACTTCGTAAATCAGTCTTAATACGCTTCATAGCTGAAAATGCCCACTCTGTTGATGTCATGGATACAGGTAAAGTCAAAATAAGACGAATCAATTTTTCAATCAGGTTGTAGTAATGCGACTTGTTTGTTCGAATTAATATCTCCGATAATTCAAAAGTTGACAAATTATGAAAACACTTATGGTGAAGTACATCAATTCTAATGCATCAACATTGAATCTGTAACTCAACTCTTCCAATTGATAGTCAATCACAAAATTGAACATATCAAAGTGGTAATGATGTCCAACTGTGACGACTTTTGCTGACAAGTACGAATTGTGCCCTCTTTGTACCAAGCATTCATATCTGGTATTTCAATTCCATACTCTATGCAAACCAAAATCACACACATTAAAAAGTGAGCAAAGCTTTCATTTCGTAATTTTAGAAGAAGTACTTTTGTTGTGGCAATTGAATTTATTGCATTCAGAATACCTAAAATTTTTTTCTTGTAAGTTTCAGCAAAGCATATATGTAATTCACATGATTCTATGCATTACATGCAACATAAATACGAAATCAAAAGTTTCCATCATCATTAAAACACATTTTGCTTCACCACGAATATCAGTAGATCCATCACTCACCATTTTCTAAGCACTTGCATCGTTGCCCAATACATATCAATCAAACTGCAAATAGAATCAAAATGAGAGCTCCACAGCGTTTCTCCTGCTCGTTGTAAACGTCCAATTTGATTAGCTCATTTACCAGTTTCACGTTCACCACTAGCCACTTTACGTGCAATCTCTACAACTTGAAAGGCTTGCAACTCTGGTAAGGCATTTTGGAGAAGAACCTTTAAGGTTAACAATAGATGACAACTTTGAAAAGAGTAACCAAATCGAAGGTTCCTTTTTAGAAGCTGCAATTAATGCTAGTTGTAATCGATGAGAAAAACAATGCACATAATATACATATGGACAGTCTCTAAAAAATAAAGCTTGCAACCAATTCCATGCCCCACGCATGTTGCTAGCACTGTCATATCCTTGACCACGCAAGTCATCTATAAGTAAGTTATACCGAGCAAGAGAGTTACATACACTTTTCTTAAGTGCTAAAGCAATGGTGTTTTCGAAGTGGATAATATCAAAAAAAACGCTCTTCAATTGAGCCTTAGGCATCAACGAATCTCAACGCAATTGCAATTTTTTCTTTGCCCCCTGCATCCTTGGCTTCATCAACAAATAGACGAAACTTTCTATCTCCAATTTCTTCGCGATTTTTTCTCACCATGTTAGCCATAATATGTAAAATCTTTTTTAGAATATTTGGTGAGGTGTATTTTGCATTCCCTGGAGCGTTGTCGAGTATAACATCATCAACGTTAATATTTAATCTACCCATAAGCTTTAACATTTCTATGACATTTCCCCGATTTTCTGAAGTTGAACCTTCACGATGACCTCTAAATGTGCATCCTTGTAAACTAAGCCCGGATTTCTTTCAAGAGAATTATAATCAATATCAACTCCTCCCGTTGGAGATTCTAAGGGTCATGCTTCCTCACGAGATGAAGCCTCAACAACTGATGGAGAAAGATTGTCAACCTTAGATGTTTCTCCACTTGATTTTTTTGTTACCATGGCGCTCCATGGAGTTTAGTCCAAAGCTAGTATGCAATCCTTAACAGATCAAAAGTGTCTCATTAAATATCAAAGTTGTGAAAACTTTTTTTTATTCTCCCGGTTCAATCAATGTAAATAGTGCATGACCAATAATATAAAAAAACATGTGAAACAAAATAAAATAAAATAAAGAGGGACTAATGTTGCTAATTTATATGCATAACAAATAAAAGTTCTATCTTAATTACAAATTTTATATCATAACTTTTGAGAAAATTGGGTTTGAGGCTTTGTTAAGTTTGTACTTGTTAAATGTTCATGCCTGCGGCACATTATCCGCAAGCGGCCCGCCCACAGCACTTCTCCGCGAGCCTATGATCTCTGTCAGTGCCGATATTGTCCCCAACTTAACCACCTTTCAACTCATAAGTGTGGGGTTTTATCTCAAAAAGCCTCAGTACTAGTTGAGTGGAGATTATCACTTATATACTTCACTACGAAGTTTCAATTATCCGATGTGGGACTATTATTTTCGATCCACATTAGTCCCTCTGAGCCATCTGAGCCATGGGCTTTGATGGCATGAAAAATTTCTCCAAGCTGCAACGCTCACGCGTGCCCTAGCTCGTGGATCTTCGTCAGCACCGATCATGTCTCCAACTTGACCACCTTGAACTTTTGGTGTGGGGTTTTATCTCAAAAGGCATCGATATTAGTTGAGTGGAGATCATCATTTATACACTTCATCACAAAGTTTTAATTATCCGATGTGGGACTATTATTTTCGGTCCACACATCTCAACAGTCCGCCTTGGACCGAAATCCATCCAAGAGTTTTTTTTGTACTTAACTAGTGTTTTTAAGGCGGTGTAAAGCGGTATAGTCCCGCCTAGTTGAGGCGGGGCCTAGGCGGACCTAGGCGGACGACAAAATATTTACATAGACCTCCCTAAGACATAATTTAATTTCTTTAGAGACCCCTCAACATTAAGGGGCATATTTCCTCACCAACACGTTCCCACCACCATATTTTCACATCCACACTTTTCCACACATTTTCATAACATATTTTGCAATCAATATAGAAAGGTCAAGAAAGCAAGCATTCCAAGGAATCCATCACAACAAAAAAGCAAAAAAATTGTGCGTCTCAAAGTTGTCCGACGTGCGAGTGTCAACGATTTTCTCAAAAAAAAAAAAAAAAAAATCGGGTTGTCGCGACGTCACTAGTGGCCGGCGACTGTCCGCAAGGGAGGGAGCACCTCCCTGAACAGTCGTCGGTGGTCGCCAACTGTTCACGAGGGAGGGCGAACCCCCAAAAACAGTCGCAGATCCCTCGCGGACAGTCCCCGACCACCAGCGACTACCCGCGACAGCGAGAAGAGACGAGAGAGAGAGAGAGAGAGAGAGAGAGAGAGAGAGAGAGAGAGAGAGAGGATAGCCGAAGAAGGTGGTGTCGCGTTCACCGAGGCCGGAGGTGGTGGTCGTTCAAGGAAGGAGGTGGGTTGGGTCGGTCTTGACAACGAAGAGGGTAGGGTTTAGTTATTTGAGATTTTCCTTTTTAAATAAAAAAAATTTAAAATTTACAAACACCTCCCTACATTTTTTTAATATTTAATTTAAGTCCCACCGCCCGTCTTATTCGCCTTGAAAACACTGTACTTAACAAATTATAGTTCTATCACAACAAAACCTTCTTCAAACTTCACCATCCCAATCACCCTTTTTTTTATCCAAAAAAAAAAAAATTTGATAAAGGAAGTTGTATTAACTCTTAAAAGATGTTATTTACAAAATAATGTAGTGTTGCGCCATTGACAACAATTATTTACAATACTCTTATGCCAATATTTGGCACCCAAAAAACACCCAACTAACAAAACGTCAAAAACCAACAAGTCAAAAAAAACTAAGAACTAGCATACCTCTTTACTCAATGATTTCCACATTAAAAACATACCCCTTCAAAAAAGACATACCAATAAGAAAATTTAAGAACTAATATACATCTTTGCTCGCACTATGTAAGAGAACCGTCGGTCTATCCTCGCAATATAGTGTAATCTAGTAAAAAAAAATCAAATGTGGAGCAATGAAATTAACCCCAAAGAGATGGATTGCTTTCTTCAAGCACATAAGATATAGGTAGAAAACATAAGACAACAGAATTTGAAAAGACAATGTTCCACCAAAAAAAATTGAAGACATAAAATTTGTTGTCATTCTGTGGTAGATTGGATGAGCCTCGAAAATGTAAAAAACTTAGATTCGGTCACGGTGTGCGAATGCTTTATGTGCGAGAGTTTTTTTTTTTTTTTGGTCAACGTGTGTCGATGTGTGCGAGTTGTGTTGTGCATTGTTTCTATTTTTTTTTTTCAATGTTAGGGTTTAGGAAACTTTTTGGGGTGGGCTTAAAATAACTTTTGGGCTTCTACAACTGCAAAAAAGAAAAAGATTTGGCTCTTGCCATGGGCTATACGCCCCTGGAAAGACTGATGGTTCAGTTTGCTAGTCGAGCAATAGTGTGCTACTGTGCTTCTCCATCTTATTATCACTATCAATCTGATGGTTCAGTCTTTCCAGGGGCGTACCTACATTGAAAAAGAAAATTTTAGTTGTAGAAGCCCAAAAGTTACTTTAAGCCCACCCCAAAAAGTTTCCCAAATCCTAACATTGAAAAAAAATAAAATTAGAAACAACAGACAACACAACTCGCACACACCGACACATGTTGAAAAAAAAAAAACTGTCGCACGCCACGCATTCGCGGCATTCGCAAACCATGACCGAATTTAAGTTTTTTACTTTTTTCGAGGCTCATCCAATCTACCACAGAATGACAACAAATTTTATGTCTTTTCAATTTTTTTTGGTGGAATAATGTCTTTTCAAATTCTATTGTCTTATGTTTTCTACCTCTATTCTTATGTGCTTGAAAAAGCAATCCATCTCTTTTTTGGGGTTAATTTCATTGCTCCACATTTGATTTTCTTCACTAGATTGCACTATATTGCGAGGATAGACCGACGGTTATCTTACATAGTGCGAGCAAAAGAGGTATGTCAGTTCTAAAATTTTCATGTTTGTATGTCTTTTTTTAAGTGGTATGTTTTTAATGTGGAAATCATTGAGCAAAGAGGTATGTTAGTTTTTAGTATTTTTTGACTGGTTGGTTTTTGATGTTTTGTCAGTTGGGTTTTTTTGGGTGCCAAATATTGGCATAGGAGTATTGTAAATAATTGTTGTCAATTGTGCAACACCTCATTCTTTTGTAAATAACATCTTTTGTGAGTTAATACAACTTCATTTATCAAAAAAAAATATTTGATAAAAAAAAGGGTGATTGGGACGGTGAAGTTTGAAGAAGGCTTGTTGTGATAGAACTTTAATTTGTTCAGTATAAACTTAACAAAGCCTCAAACCCGATTTTCTCAAAAGTTACGATAGAAAATGTGTAATTAAGATAGAACTTTAATTTGTTATGCATATAAATTAGCAATATTAGTCCCTCTTTATTTTATTTTTTTGTTTCACATGTTTTTATATCATTAATCATTTACATTGATTGAACTGGGAGAATAAAAAGAAAGTTTTCACAACTTTGATATTAAATGAGACACTTTTTTTTTCTTTTAAGTATTGCATACTAGCTTTGGACTAAACTCTATGGAACGCCATGGTAACAAAAGAACCAAGACATTTTTTTTCCTTTTTTAAATCAAGTGGAGAAACATCTAATGTTGACAATCTTTCTCATCAGTTGTTGAGGCTTCATCTTGTGAGGAAGCAAGACCCTTAGAATCTCCAACTAGAGGAGTTGATATTGATTATAATTCTCTTGAAACAGATCTAGGCTTGCGTACTCCGATACGACAATATTCCTACAATGTGCAAGATGAAATTAGACAAGCATATATAAAGATGGGCCCTTATCAACCTAAGTTGCCAGAATACCCACGAACTCTATTCGGAAATCAATATCGTCGCTTTCAACCAAAATGGTTTGGAGAATTTCAATGGTTGGAGTATTCTCGATGCAGTATTTTGTTTCCCGTGTGACCTTTTTGAAAATGGTAATACCCCTCACTGCACATTAACTAATGAAGGATTCAGAAATTGGAAGAGAGAGTTAATCAAGTGGTTGATTGTCCATTCTTGATACATATGGGAAGTATCAATTTGCCACATAGAAATTATGTACAATCTGTTGAGGATTAATCAAATGTTACTCGATATATTGACAGGGTGATAAATGCACAAACTTCAAAGGATGTTCAAAAAAATCGGTTGCGGTTTAAGGTTACAAGTGAGGTTGCTCGATGACTTAGTTCACAAGGATGCGCATTTAGAGGTCAGTGAAGGTTCAACTTCAGAAAATCGAGGAAATGTTATAGAAATGTTAAAGCTTAGGAGTAGATTAAATGTTAACATTGAGGATGTTATACTCGACAACACTCCAGTGAATGCGAAATACACCTCACCAAATATTCAAAAAGAGATTTTACATATTATGGGTAACATGGTGAGTAAAAAATCGTGAAGAAATTGAAGATAGAAAGTTTTGTCTATTAGTTGATGAAGCCAAGGATGCAGGGGGCAAAGAAGAAATGGCAATTGTGTTGAGATTCCTAGATGCGCAAGGCTCAATTAAGGAACGTTTTTTTGATATTGTCCAAGTCGAAAACACCGCTTCTTCAGCACTTAAGAAAAGTGTACGTAACTCTCTTGCTCGATATAACTTACTTATAGATGACTTGCGTGGTCAAGGATATGACGGTGCTAGTAACATGCGTGGGGTATGGAATGGGTTGCAAACTTTATTTCTTAGAGACTAACCATATGCATATTATGTGCATTGTTTTGCTTATCGACTACAACTAGCATTAGTTGCAGCTTCTAAAAAGGAATTGTCGATTTGGTTACTCTTTTGAACGTTTTCATTTATTGTTAACCTTATAGGTTCTTCTCCAAAACGCCTTACCAGAGTTGAAGTCTTTCAAGCTGTAGAGATTGCACGTAAAGTGGCTAGTGGTGAACGTGAAACTGGTAATGAGCTAATCAAATTGGAAGTTTACAACGAGCAGGAGAAACGCCATGGAGCTCTCACTTTGATTCTATTTGCAGTGTGATTGATATGTATTGAGCAACGATGCAAGTGCTTAAAAAATGGTTAGTGATGGATCTACTGATATTCGTGGTGAAGTAAAAAGGTGTTTTAATGATGATGGAAACTTTTGATTTCGTATTCATGTTGCATGTAATGCATAGAATCATGTGAATTACAGATATGCTTAGCCGAAACTTACAAGAAAAAAACTATAGGTATTCTAAATGCAATAAATTCAATTGCCACAACAAAAGTACTTCTCCTAAAATTACAAAATGAAAGCTTTGATCACATTTTAATGTGTGTGATTTTGGTTCGCATAGAGTATGGAATTGAAATACCCGATAAGAATGCTTGGTACAAAGAGGGGCAGTTCGTACTTGTCAACAAAAGTCTCGTCACAGTTGGGCATCATTACCACTTTGATATGTTCAATTCCGTGATTGACTATCAATTGGAAGAGTTGAGTTACAAATTTAATGTTGATGCATTGGAAATCCTTAAGTTGAGTTGTGCTTTACAACCAAATGATCAGTTCAAATTGTTTGATGTTGATCAAATATGCGTTCTTGCAAGAAAATTTTATCCTGCTGATTTTAGTGATCAAGAAATGCATCATTTGAGATGTCGATTGTAGCATTATGAGGTTGATGTACTTCACCATAAGTGTTTTCTGAATTTGTCATCAACTTCTGAATTATTGGAGATATTAATTCGAACGAACAAGTCGCATCACTACGACCTGATTCAAAAATTGATTCATCTTATTTTAACTCTACCTGTATCCACGACATCAACAGAGCGGGCATTTTTAGCTATGAAGCATATCAAAACTGATTTACGAAGTAAAATGGAAGAAGAATTCTTGACAGATACTATGGTAATTCATGTTGAACGAGAATTCGCTCAAAATATTGATATAGATGAAGTAATTGATGAATTCAATTCTTTAATGAAAAGGAGGGCGCAACTTAAATAGGTTCTTTTCTTCATATCTTGATTCTTATATAATTTATTATTTAAGTATTATTTTTATTCTTTACCCAACAATATATAATTTATATTTGATTCTATATTGTTCGTGCTTGCAGCTGATACACTTTTCAATTATCGCGCCATATTTGTGACAAGTAGACATCAATGTTTTAATTACTCACAAAATTTAAGGTACTTCAATTGAACTCATCATTTATTGATTTTATGGTTTTGATTTGATCTATCATAATTGTTTTTGTTCAAATTTTTTTTAATTTGCTTAATACTTTGTGGCTTAAGTTACGTGATAAACAATGCTAATTTAATGTTTGAAATGGATGCAAACATATATTGTGGTATAATTTATTTAAAAAATACATAATAATATATAAAAATAATAATTTAAAAATATTTATAGCCCAGGGCTATCAAAAATCCTGGATTCGCCCCTAAGTCTTTCCTGCCAATTAATAACAACTTAAAAGTGGTATGCAAGTTATTACTTAACATTCAGAAGGATATCTTCTTTAAAAGTTTACACACCCTTGCATGGCTGATCCATGTCTAGTCCTCCACACCTCCTACAATCTTTTTCGCCACACAATTTCTTCTGCCTTCGTCACACAAGTCATAATTCGTAGGCACATCAAACTTTTAGTTCACAAAAAAGAAGAGGGGTCATCGATTTAGTTCATATATGCATGAAAGCAATGAATCCCAAAGATATAAACAGGAACCACACTTGCTGTGATAAAAAAAAAAAAAAAAAGAAGAACCAGATGAGCATGCTCTCTACGTGCAATTGTGCACTGAAAGACATCATTTTGCAAACTATCTAAGCGATGAAATGATGAAATGGCACGGTAATAAGAAGAGAATAATAGATTACCTGCAAAAGTAGCAGCAGATCCCAAAAACAGTATCATAAGCACTCCCTCGACCTTCCTTGCCGCCCTTACAGCGTTGTGGCGCCAATGCCGCCGAAGAGAACCGTTTCTTTAGATCATCTTCCTTCGAACGAAGCCCAATTGCAGATTCCTTAGTTTCCTTTGCAACAAATTTCCTTTGAATCTTCTCTGAATCACCTAAACCCCAAAAGACATCAAATTTAAGAGAAACCCAACTTCATATCAGCTCTGAAAATAACACAGAATCCAAAAGGGTTCTTAAGAATCAGATGAAAATCAAAATCCTCTTCAAAAATCAAATCTTCATCGCACAGAAATCAATCAAGAACCTGCAAGAGCTGTGATTCTGCGAACCCTGTTCAAATCAACAAAATCCTCAAAGAAACTACCAAATTTGGAAAACCCCCAATTCAACACAAACCCTAAAACCCCACTAAAAACAATAAAAATCAAGTCTTTATCACACAGAAATCAATCAAGAACCTACAAGAGCTGTGAACCCTGTTCGAATCAACAAAATCCCTAACGAAACTACCAAATTTGGAAAACCCCCAATTCAACATAAACCCTAAAACCCCACTAAAAGCAATAAAAATCGAATCTTTTCACGCAGAAACCAAACGACAACCTCCGATAGACGAACTGGAACCCCCAAATTCCCGTTCCGCTCGGACCGACCATGGCCGAGAATCGCGATAAGAGACTTGAGCCCCTCCTTTCAACCGACTCGATCGCCTCAGTGAAGACGAATCGTAGACTCTCTTCTCTTCTAGGGTTCCCATTTCTTCAGAGGTCTTCAATGGCGGAGATCACTATGCAGAGAGCTCTTCTGAGGGCTCGCTTGTTTTTGTTAACGAGTCCAACGAACGCTTGCACATGCCATTTTGAGACGTACTTGTCGTAAGCCCCTTGGATTCACGTCTATTTTTGTTCTTACACGCACGATGTTAAATCAACAGATACAGTTAAGTGCGTGTCGAAACGGTGGGTGCAAATCGAGTTGTAAAGCATTTTTGTTAACGGTAAAGTGAGCATTCATTTAAGTCCATTCGATGTACATCGACACGAGGGCCGCTATGTGCACCCCACTAATTAATGAAGGCACCCTCTTGTTGAGAGCACAAAGGTATTTACCAAGGGCACCCAAAATTGAGGTCCGAAATCTCCAAAATACCCCTCATTCAAAATAGAGGCACCCCACCACCCCCACCACCCCACCACCGTGCTCTTGTTGAATTGAAGATCGTCCTTGAACCCACTATTTTTGCTCGATCCATTGCAAGCAACCTACGAACCCCAGATTTGTCTTCGTTCCTCTCCGTCTCTCTCATATGTCGTAGGCGGTTGTTGCTGTGTCGTTCAAGTTTGGAGGCTCACCGATTTGTTAGATTTCGTCTCCACATTAGGGCTCGGTTTTAGGTTTTCGATCTCGCACTCAAGTCGTTAAATCGATCGATTGAATGTACGTTGATAGTCTAATTAAGTTGCATTTGGTAGAGTATTTGTTATGTTTGTGTAGCGATGCATTCAATGGATTGATATTTGCAAATTCGTGGTTCTCGGCCACACAGGCCATAAATAATTTGTACAGTCTCGGCCAAGCATGGCCGAGACATAGGGGAAATGTTTGGGAACTCGTGGTTCTCAGCCAGACAGACTAGAATAGTTTATACAGTCTCGGCAAAGCATGGCCGAGACTAATTGTGTTATCTCGGTCACGCGTCACCGGAATTCTAATTGTGTTATTGTTTTAGGTAGCGTAACGTTGTGATTGCTCTCGGTCACCACATCACGAGAGTAATTCGAAGTGTATAGTTGATGTCATGTCGTTGATGTACAATCGAGAATGAAATAGTTTTCTCGGTTGTCCATTACCGAGACTAATTGTGTTATATCGGTCACGCGTCACCGATATTCTAATTGTTTTCTCAAACCTAGACTAGAAATGGAAGATTTTGTTCTTATTTTTTTGAATTGTACTTCTGTTTATGCTCCAAGCGCTTACATGTTGTAGTCTTATCAGGTATGGCTCGTTCGAAAACCCCGGTGACTAGGGAGGAGGTTGGTGTTGAGGTGTCGAGGGGTAATCGTGGACGAGGCGGCCGGAGACCGCGACTGCATCTTATCGGAAAGAGAAAGATAAAGAGAAGGTAGATGCGAAGGGAAAGGATAAGATTGTTGGAAATCGTGCAAAGAATTTACAATTGCACGATGAGGGTTCCAACATTGACACGCGGTGACAAAAAGATCTTGTAGTTGCCCGAGGCGAAGATGAGGCTCATGCATCAGAGTCTAGTAGTAGTGACTCATCAGCACCGGCGGACACCACAAGTATTGATCGTAATGTGGGCGGGAGTACTAGTGGTGGAGGTGGTCATAATGAAGGAGAGTCACAAGGGCATTTGGAAATGTGTGCTCCTTTCCCCGGTGGTCCTTTAGATGGATCATTGTTGAAGAGCTTTAAAGATCATGTCGCATTAGCGATTTGGAGCAATGAGGTATATAAAGTTTCATTGAATGGAGTACTTAAAAACTTAGGGTTTTCACTAAGTTGATGAAATGTTTTTGTTGTTGCAGGATCGTCCGATACTCAAGTGTATCAATCACGGTGCTCAGATCCAAGAATGGGACTTACGATCGTGCCACCCTGACACCGAGGGCCTTAAGAGGATTATTCAGCGCTCTGGATTGAATACGCTGATAGACTGCTCATACCTCAAGGCTAACAAGGAGGTTATATCTGCCTTTGTGGAGCGGTGGCAGCCGAAGACGAACACATTTCACTTACCATTCGGTGAAATGTCGATCTCCTTGGAGGATGTGAGCATTCTCCTGAAGATTCTTGTGACGAGCAAAGTGATGGCAGTTGAGAACTTTGCGAGGTACACCGAGGAATCTCGCTCGGATGCGAGTAAGCTGGTGTCCAAACTACTTGGGGTTAGCATTGAAGATGCTGAGGATGAAGTGAACATCAGCAAGGGTCTCACAATGCGAAAATGTTGGTTGAAGAGTCGATGGTGCCCCAAAGCTGGTTCGAGGAACACAACTTATTCTCCTGTAGAATGCACGGCCCGGGCATACTTGTTGTACCTACTTTCTTGCACCTTTTTTTTTAAGAGTGGATCTCGGGTATCTATTGCGTTGTTAAAGCTTCTAGAAGATTTGGACGACGTGGGAAAGTATGCATGGGGTGCAGCTGCATTAGCTTATTTGTACCGACACTTGGGGTCTGCCACCAGAGTACAAGTTTCTCAGATTGTCGGCTACCTCACATTACTTGAGGTTTATTATTAAATCAACTTACATTGTTTTCTGAATAATTAGTATTAGTTTTTGCAATTTGCCACTAACTAACGTGGTATGTATTTGCAGGGATTGGTGTACGACCATTTCAAACTTGGGCTCGCCACACCCAATGCAAAATACATGGACTGCGTGCAACCTCGTGTCTGCAGACGGATTCAAAAGCACGAGACCGTGATGAATATTGACAAGGTTGGGTCCATTAGGAGAACGTTGGACAGGTTGCGGCCAAGTGAGGTGAGATACTTAGTCAATCTTGTTGGTAAATGTTGTATTTAGTTTATGGTTACTAATTATGGTTGTCTATGTTTGATTAGGTCACTTGAGACCCTTATGTTAATTACATGGATAATGGAGTTGTGCACGATATGGCCTTCTATAGTGGCACATTGAAATACATGGATGTGGTGGAGCCCTACCATCCGGAGACGATTCTGAGACAATTTGGCCACGTGCAATCTATATCAGATCCTTCGTACCGCCCATTGGAAGCACATCGAGGCCCATCTGCACTCAAATACTCAGTCAAGTATGGGTTCCAACAAGACAATTGGGAACGTTGGCGTAACCATTTGTTGGCCCCCGAAGTTCGCGGTGACAAGGCAGAGTTCAAGTTTTTTGCTACACCGGACTACCTACCTTGGTTCCTCAAAGTGTCTCACCCAGTGATCACCAACCCGAGCTATGAAGATGAAGACATGGTTGCCACAACCATCGCTGACAATGAGCTATTGGAGGTATTGAATGTGTTATAAATATTATGTAGAAGTTTTTGCCAATTCTTGAAAACCCGATATTTATTACATTAACGGATTTATTTTTCTTTCATAAGCGTAATAGGCGTACGTTGGACGCGGCATTAAGATGGATGGACTCCCCGCCGGAGTTGTGTATGTTAGAGTCTGCGAGGAAAATGGCGAGTGACGTCGTCAATTTCCTTTCGGGGAGGAGTTTCGCTCCCACCACCCACCACTACCACTCCCACCACCGCAACCGGCACCGCCGCCGCCGCCACCGACACATCAGCCCCTACCCAAGCAGGCCCTAGGCAGTCCCAGCACGATAACACTTCTACACATTCCACCCCGGCTAGTGCTCCACCCGCAACGGTCGATGCTCGCCCCCCAAAGAGAATGCATGGCAATGAATACAGGCGAAAGAATTTGAAGATGCCAAAGCAATGAGGGAACTTGTATTGGATTATGGAACTTTAACTGTTTTAGTTATTCTTGGATGATGGAACTTTTCATGTTTTTGTTTATGTTAGATTAACGAACTTGTAGGATGTTGTGTTTTTCATTTAATATTGTTGAATGGTGGATTATGGAACTTGTTGTTTTTTTCATTTGATATTTGACTGTTTCGAAAGTTTTGGTGTTATTGTTGGTATTGAGATATGTTTTCATTAATTATCGTTTACATACATGTTCATTTTTGGATTAGGAAAAGAGTCTCGGTTCTTCAGAGCCGATACCGTGAGGAAATTATCGGAGCCACACAATCGAAACATTCCAAAACCTCTCGAATGTCCCTCCGAGAGCTTCCAATGAGCCTCGTTGACTTCTAACCGAGACTTATGTAGACCCCGAACTTAGGTAAAGTAACAGATTACATAGGGAAACACTTCTCTCGGTATTGTCATACCGAGAAGACACGATAGTTTTCGGTTGGTTAATGTCGAAATTTATGCGTGGGCGACGGACAGGCTTTGCCGAGAGGTAATTTTTGCACAATTAGAAACCATAACATATCAATTAAACCACTTTACATTGTTTACAGTAAAAAACATTTATAACAATTACGTTTGATACATGTTTATAACTACGGAGAATCTGTATCTACCACGGAAAGCGTGCATTCTTCAAAAGTTACAACCGGCACGATTTCTCGAATTGCGAATCCATCACGCCAACCTTTAGCACACTCCTCAACATACCTTTCCCACGATAGATATAATTATGGCAGCGGTGCATTCACAATCAACTTCACCTGTCAAATTCAAAGTAAAACAACAAATCTATTATCATATTATCAAAAGGTGAAAAAACACAATTCACTAAAATTGTACAAACTTACCCTAACCCAATGTATATTCCTTTCATTAGTCATGACAATGATAAGTCGACTATGTAACGATGACGGTGGGACATTACGTAGAGGAAGAAATGTCGAGCAACTACCATGCGAGAGGGTTACTATAATGACATTAAAGGTCGTTGATATTAACAATCCCATGTCTGGAAGTGTCAACCATTCGTCAAAAGAGGCACCAACATGATTATCTGGACAATGCACAATAGTCTTGACATTCTCGTAACTCGTTCCAAGCACTTCCCGCCAAAGGTTTTCATACCCGATTATCTCATCAAACATCCTTCTACGTACTATCTTCCAACCATCGACATCGGGAAATCCTAGCCCGGAGGCAACACACCGATATCCACAATTACCATCGCCTAGCACATCAATAGTGCTCTCAACATATGACAACCAATCTGGTTCTATGCAATGACAATAACCAATCTTAGATGCACTTTGGGTCTGTCGACATGTACGACGTATTTTAGGCCCCACTTTAATTTTTTTTTTCTCGAACTAGAAGCCTCTTCTGTCGATAGTATGTACTCAAATCTGCTAGGCAATCTTGTCGTCGAAGTATCGTCTTCATCGTGTTTCCTCTTTGAGCATATTTTCTTTCCTTTATTCAACAAACTTCCAATTGAAGACCCCGGTGTCCTTCCATTTGTCTTTATTTTTGTAAGTTGCACAACTCCCGGTGTAGATGAAGGTCGACTAATCTCCCTAAGCTGCTGAATAATCCTGATGCGATCGTCCTCATTAGTGCAAACATGAAACTTTTGCAACACTCTTTCAATCTCATCATTCACATTGTACCCAGATCGATCCACAGGATTCTTTGGTATCATACTCAACTTTCGCCAATACACATGAATGTCATCGAGAGGGATGAGTGAACCAGCAAATTTATGAAAGTTTAGCTCGTGTGCACAAGGAAGATCATGCGTGGTACGTATCTCACAACCACAACGAGTAGAGTCGTGTCCAACATCATCTCTACGTTCCAATTCATCTCTAATTAACTTAAGCGCCATTTGAGAGACATAACCAAGCAATCGGCGATAAAACCCATCAAAATATTCATGTTGCACCACATTCATACTGAGCTCAAATGATGCCTTGATGTTGTTATGTTGGATCATAAGAAGACCATCAACCACTCTCCACAAAGTCTCAAAATTTGCCTGACTATTGCTAAGATGTAGCTTAAGAGTGGAATGCGCAGACTCAACCCTCTGTGTCGTTGTTTCCTAAAGTGCATAATTCGATTTGTCTATGCCGGTACAAATTTCTCCTTATAGATCTTCACACATGTGTTATCCAAGTAATCAGTAACACCCTTCACATGACCGAACTCACAACGCAAGTCATTCATCCTAAGTTCTAATAAGGCCTCCGACTTAGCAAACAACACACTCGTCCACCTATCCATGAAACGAGCGAAGCCTTCGCTATCCCCGAACATCTTTTTAGTCTTGGCCAATACTACTTTGTTGATGTGCCAAGATCAAAGAAGGTGAGACGATGATGAAAATACTTCTTCGATGGCACTAATAAGGCCTAACTCCCGATCCGTAACAAACACGTCAGGTTTAGGTCACCCATCCAATATGATCTCAAGTTCTCAAGTGCCCAAACATAATTTGCATGAGTCTCCGATGATATGAAAGCAAACCCAACGGAGAACGTCAAATGCGTTGAAGTGATGCCAACAATCTCCAATAACGGCATTCGATACATATTTGTTTTGTAAGTGCAATCCATCAAAATTACCGATGAGAAACACCTTAGCAACTTGATTGAATCAGGATGTGACCAAAATAAATCAGTGACGACATTCGTATCGGGATGCTTCCTATGCCACGACATCCACTTATTCTTCTCCAATATGTGCAATAGTTGTTGCATTTGAGTCCTCCCACCTGCATCCTCAATTCGGAATTTTTGTCGTGCATTATATATTGTCTGCATTGTCGATACGTTTTTAACATCTCTTTGCTTCAACGTATTGAGGATATCTCTTGGCTTCACATTACCCTTAGTCATCTGCACCACAACCACCTGCTCACCTTTATCCAATCTTCCTGCATATGAGTAGTCGTCAAAGTTTTTGGCGGGGTCGTGGTTGTGCCTCCCACATATGACAGTGACATAACACAAAGAATCAACATTTTCCTTGATGTTAATAAGGAAATGACATCCACATTTCTTTGTACCAGTTTGAGTCCTCCCCGTATCCTCTTCTTATTCAGTTCTTGGTTTCAAAGCAATTTTTGTCGCTTTACCCTTCCCTACTCTTTGTGACACTCCCCTATATGTGTCGGACCTCTCACACGCAAGTTTGACCCTTCCCCTACGCTTAATCCGTCCGACATCAGAGTGCTTTGTTACTAACACAAACTTGTTCTCACGACCAATCATTTGAAGCCATGAAATAGCCGATTCTCTAGATGGGAATGGCCTACAATGAGTAAACGCATCCTTGTAGTCTGGAAATAAAGTCGAAACCGGCATTACCTGCAATACATACATTGTAACATTACGACTCAACCAAAATGCACAGTAAATTCACCCAAAAACCCAAAAAACCAATTTTTCGGTTGTACAGTCCGAGACTATAAGCAAATTTTCGTTCATTGCCAACCGAGACCTACGAAACAGTCTCGGTCGTTTTATACCGAGACTATAATTTTGTTTCGGTCACAGCATGACCGTGAACTACAAATAAGTTTCGGTGGCTTTCGACCGGGACTTATCAATAAGTCTCGATCCTGCGAGGCCGAAACAATCGCCCCCGTGAAAAATCGACTGAAAATATGAGAAACCAGAAAAAAAAAAAACACAATAAATTTCAACAAATACCTCTTCTTGTACCTCCTCTTGCACCATTGCAGTACATTCGTCCATTTTATAGTGGAAACAAGTTCGGAATGGTCGAATTTACCAAACCCTACATTGACAAACCAAATCATCAATTTCACTGTTTTGATAAAAAAAAAACAGTTCGTTCAAAGCTTCATATGGTTGTAAAACAGTGTTACCTCACTATCGGATGATGTGAAGACGCAAGAATCGATACACACCCGGGAAACAAATATGTGGCTTTAGGTTAGAGATGTGAGACCAATATAGTGGGATGCCCCAAAATTGGTTTGAAAATGGGTTGTGAGGTTGGAGTGAGTTTTATATGAAGGGGCAATAGAATCATTTACATCAAAGTGTAATTTAGAGGGAGAATGACAAAAAATGGGTGCCTTCATTAATTGGTGGGGTGCCCATAGCGGCCCTCATCGACATTAGGTTGGTTGTCAATCCACATCGAACGGCTGAACTACTCTTTTGGCGGTGGTACATGGTGCAATCATAGCCTTGTTTGGTTAGGGGTAGAGTTATCTCTCGGGAGATAACTTACAGAGAGTTGTGAACCAATCTTGTTTGATTGTCCAACTTGCCTGTAAATTATTTCCCAACTTACACCCTAATGACATGTTCGCTTCATGGTCTTAGGGTGAATTAACCCCACTGAACTGGCTAAGCCGGTGTTCGCTTCGCGGATTAACTAGGTCACGGGATTAACTAATACTCAGTAGAGGTGACTAAAGTAAACCACCAATTTTGGGGGGACTAACTAGTCTCAATGCTTGGCTATTACAGATGACCAAATTACCTCATCTTTTTACACACTTTTCTCTCCAACTCAATCGATCAAATGCACAGGCAATAAGGATTGTTGGGGGACGATGCGGAAGGTGGCGTAGTGGAGGATGGATTGAAGTTGGATGGGAGTGGGGGAGTGGTGGAGGTGGCGGTAGCGGCAGAGAGGGAGTCGCGGGTTACGTAGGTAGAGCCTAGCAGGGAGCACAGGATCGTGGATGTGGTTTGAGAGGTGGTGGTGTTGGTGAATATTAGGATGAGGAGTGTTCCTGCGATTAGGCCGCTCAGGGCCACCGCCACGAACCACAACTTCTCGGGGAGGATGTGTCAGACCTTCATCGTCTTCGTCTTCTTGATTGAGGGAGCTCTGAAATGAATGTAAGGGTTTGGTTTTGATTTTATCTGATCTCTATCTCTCTCAAAATGAAAATGGTTGTGGGGGAGTGGAGAGTAAATACGGGATTCTGAGATTGTAGACTGTTTTCATCGATCTTCTGTTCTTTTAACTAGTTTTCCATGATACTGTTTTCCATGTGTTTTTAGAATATCTTGAATTGATTGTTGGATTATGAGATTATGCACCCATGGCCTTGGCGCAACAACACGAAAATTGACTTTGATGGAGATGTATGTTAAATAGATGGGTACTTTAGTAAATGTACCTATTAGAACCACATTTTTTCTCAAGCTTAAACCTCACAAACCGAACAAGTCCCATAAAATGGACTAATACATAAACTCATGTGTTAGTCTCATTACAAACTAATCACATGGTCTTGGGTTTTGCTAAAATTTGAAGCGAACATGCCATAAGGTGTGAGATATCTCCTCACCACCCCCTTAAGGAGTTATCTCCCAGGAGTTGTGGACACAATTACCCTTCATTAATGACTCATTTATTACCCATCTCTCTTTTGTTTGAAGCATATTTATGTCAATTCATATTGTTTATCATTTAAAAATTTGAAACTTCCATACAAGTTTAAAGTTGAACCAAACATGAATATATTAACTCAAAGGAGTTAACTCCCAACTCACACTGTAAGTTAACAAAAACAAACCAAACGATGCCTATATTTTGGGAACGGCTAAACTTACGTCATTTTTTGCTAAACATACATAATATAACTCATTACTCAAACATACCTCAATCATGCTAAACTTACCCTCGCTTTTTTTTTTTTTAGAATTTCCAGAAATACACTTGCTCACCCCTCAATCATTTTCATTTCTCGATTTTTTTTTACAATTGTAATGCACTCGTATTAGGTCGGAAGTGACGTATAAGTGTTTTAATTCGCCAAACAAGATTGGATCTAGTCTTTTTGGCACCTCAAAAGTGAAAAAGTGTCGTCCACGCGTTTCGGACACAAAGCCATGACGTTTTTACATGTTTCAGGTGACTTCCACCGAGAACTCCAAAGAGATCTTGGTAGACTCACACAGAGACTTTTGAAGAGATCTCGATCACCTCCCATCGAGACGGATACAGGGATGAGAAGATCCCTCGTGGAGGTGTGCATGGGGAGAAAGTTTTATGCCCGTATAAATACGGATACATGGATGAGAAAAAATATACATTCGCGGAAATCCCCGTAGAAAATCTCCATGAGTTTCCTCATATCACAATTTAAAATATATATTACCTATATTAAATAATACATCCATACTACATATATACCATATGACACACTAAATAGATTTATAAATATGTATATGTATATTACATGAATAAATATCATTTTAAAATATCAATACACATACATATGTATTTTTAATATTACATCACCAAAACATAAAAATAGTGGAATAAAATTTATCACATCCATTAATATTCAATTATAAAATTACGTTATATTATATGACTATATGTGTTGTTGATTGCTTTTTTGAGAAAAATTGACACCTTACCTCTTAACTTGAATTTGATTATTAATTTAGTTTTAAATAAATTGTAATTAATCGTGTGATATGATAATTATTCATTGCGAGTAACTAAATGAAAAGTTTTCTTTATAAGGATTCTCCGTAAAGAATTGAATAGGGAAAAATATTTTCCCGCGAGAATCTTAATGAAGATTTCTAATAGAGAATTAAATAAGAGAAAGAATTTTCACGAATTCCATCCCTGCAGGATTAGACGGGGATGTGAATGATGATAAAAATTCATTCTCACATGAGAATAAGTATGGGGGTGGAGGGTGAAGTTTTAAATAGGGAGAGGAATGTCGCCCTATTTACACCCCTTGCGCTAAAATGCGTCGCCGTAAAATATAGAGGAACATAGATAATGTTTAGAACGAATCTAATGTTTAGTAATTGATGACTAGTCCAATCCTTATATCTCGGTCAAAACTGTCATCTCTTTTTTTAATTATTTTTTTTCTCAATTTATACTGATGATTTGCGTTATTTGAAAATGTTTAATTTGATCTACCAATTTTTTTGTCAAGTCTATGGATATCGCTAGTACCAAGCGTAAAATTGTCGTACCCCACTTTCCAGACCTACAGACTCCGATGTTTTTCCAAAAGTAGGGTTGTTTTACAATTTATTTTACAAAATAGGGAGGTTTTTTTTTATCACGAAAGTAGGCAATAACGTCTTCTCAAAAGGCGTTATTGGGGTGGATGTGGATTCGTGGTGCTGACTTGGCGATGACGTGGCGGCGTTTTGTACAGATAGCGCCTTCTGAGAAGGCGCTATCTGTACATGTGGTCGCCACGTAACCGCCACATCAGCGCCACCTCACATAGTTCAATAACGCCAAAAGGCGTTATTAGCCAAAGTTGCGTTTGTGAGGTGGCGCTGAGGTGGCGGTTACGTGGCGGCCACATGTACAGATAGCGCCTTCTCAAAATGCGCTATCTGTACAAAACGCCGCCACGTCACCGCCACGTCAGCGCCACCTCAATAAACAAAACTCGCCCACGTCACCACCACGTCATCGCCACCTCACCGCCACGTCAGCAACTGGACTCGATTTGTCCGCCGACACCGCGAGTCGCTGGACCGCGTCGTCGTAGTCGTAGTCGAGCGATCTCGACAATTACAACCAAAGGAGTTTAGATTTGTATAAAAAAGAAAGAAATTTTGAATATATATATGTACATTGGTTTCAACCTTCAACTTTCTTTTCTAACCTAACTAATCTAACCTAACTAAACTAACTAACTAACTAACTAACTAAACTAAACTAACTAACCTTAACTAAGGGAACCAAACCAAACTAAACTAAATAACTAACTAACCTTAACTAGACTAAATAAGTAACTAACTAACTTAACTTAACTAACTAACCTTAACTACCCTAACCAAACTAAACTACCTAACAAAGTAAACTAACTAACATTTAACTAACCAAACTAAACCAAAATAACTAACCATAAGTAACCTTACCAAACTAAACTAACTAACTTAACTAACTAACTAACCAAGTAACTAAACTAAACTAAACTAACTAACCTTAACTAACCTAACCAACCAAACCAAACTAAACTAAATAAGTAAGTAACCTTAACTAAACTAACTAACTAACTAACCTTTAACTAACCAAACTAAACCAAAATAACTAACCATAAGTAACCTTACCAAACTAAACTAACTAACTTAACTAACTAACTAACCAAGTAAGTAAACTAAACTAAACTAACTAACCTTAACTAACCTAACCAAACCAAACTAAACTAAATAAACTAAGTAACCTTAAGTAACTAACTAACTAACTAACTAACTAACTAACTAACTAACTAACTAAAAAGTAAACTGAAATAACTAACATTAACTAACCATAAGTATTCTTAAATAAACTGGAGTAAACTAACCTTAACTAACCTAACCAAACTAAACTAAACTAAGTAACTAACTAACCTCAAGTAAACTAACTAACTTTGTGCATGACATTGTGGTGTTTTTTGTGTCGTAGTTCAATGAAGACATGATGACGATTCTCACACAAACAACAAAAAATAGACTAACTTAATTGCAAACTAAACATACTAACTAAATGAAACTAACCAAACTAAACTAAGTAACCTTAACTAACCTAACCACGTAAACAATAAAAACTAAGTAAACTAAAATAACTAACTTAACTAACAAAATAAACAACCAAAAAACGATCCATGTAAACTACGAAACGAAACTAAACAAACATCCAAGTAGCTCGAGAGTTACTTGTTAACAACCTAACCACACCGGTTCTATGCGAACTAAACTCGACTAACCTAACCTAACCTAAGTATGTAAACTAAATTAACTAAACTACACTAACGAACATACCCTAACTCAACTACACTAAAGTAAACTAACCTCAACACCTAAACTAAACTAACTTAAGTAACTAAGATAATTAACCAAACCAAACGAAACTAATATAACCTAACCACACACACCTAACTAACTAAGCTAACCACTTAAGTTAAATTAAACAAAGAACCTAAACTAACTTAACAAACTAAACTAACTATTGAAGAGTAATCACATATACGACATTTTAATAATATAGAAAACATGAGAAATAAGTTTATTGAATGAGAAGGTTGTATACACGTACTTCGTTCACCCAAATCGTAGTATCTACAAATCACCATGACTTGAAGAAAAGTCATCATGCGGTCTATTCCTGCGGTTACGTTGACGTTGTTGCTCGGTGATGCAAACCGGACGTACTCTTTGTCTAGTTGGTCGATGTGTTTGTACATCCGGTTGAGGTTGTTGAGGTAGGCTGGTCTTGCATTGAATCACGTCGAGTAGATTCATGCGTTTCCTCTGTGCTTCACTCGACTCACCTCTGCTGCGATGCTCCCAAAATTGGAGGTGGAACCATCCCAAAATATTGGCTCCTGTATGGGGTTGGGGAAAAGGAATATGAGGCTGCGCATGTGGTCAACAAGTTCATGAAAGAGGGATCTCCACCATATGGCATATTGTAAGTATGAGGAGTAGGAGTATATGGACTAGGCATGTACTGAGGCAGTGATGGATACATTTGAGGATGAGACATTTCATGGTCCACATATGAAGATGACGGCCCAGGTGCGTATGGATCAAAATAGTAAGGAGGAAGATTCACGCTCGGCGGCCTGGGTACAAACATTTGAGGTTCTTGCTGGGGTGGCGACGATCGTTGGCTACTCTCACCAACAGTCTATGTTCTACTCGCTCTCGAACGAGATGAACGTGATGGAGGAGATCGTCTGCTACTCTCTGCAGCAATCTCAGTCTGAGTAGATGGACGTGGTGGACGAGGACGCCTGGTGCGTTCCCGCACAATCTCTGGTCGTGATCGTCTTCTTCTCACCTCTATGTTTGGTTCGGCTTTGATCGTCTTCTTCATCGTCTGTTCATTATCCTCATTAATGTCTTGCTCGACGTCAATTCCGTCATGCGAAAGAGTAGACCTTCGCCTTTCGTCTTCGTCTAAAATTTGAATCCCTTCATCAAGCGCAGCAAGACCTTGCTCGTACCCATCCTCGATAAACACTCGCCTCAGTCGATGCACCAAGTTACGCTGATATACAAAATATAAGAGGTCAGAGCACGCAATATAAGATATTAAATGTTCGAGGAAAATAAAGAGTTAGAATATTACCGAGTAGTCACGTAACGCCCGTCGTGTCCAATGAATCTCCTAGTGACCGAGCGATACCACGTCATGTAGTCTTGGTGATCGTGGCCTTCATTAAGTGTCGTTGTGGCAATGGTGTCCCCACGATTCTCCCACATGTGTATATAGCTTGCATGGAAGGTCACCCAATTTTCATGATGATGTCCACGCAATTCGAGCGGTGCGGTTGGGCGTCGTAATCACAATTAGGTGGCACCACTTGTACCATGCTTGAATTGTCTCATAACCCTTTCTCGTCGATGCCACTCCACAATGTGGACAAATAAGGGGACACGTCGAGAGCCAACTTCCGTGACCATTTGTACGATAATTGGGAAGAGACCCCATGAGTTCCGCATAAGGTTGCCGGACCACATCATCCTCATGCCTTTGCGAGTCGAGTGCATCACGGTAGCCGATACGACGTGCGTCGCACTTTGTGATACCGAAAATGCATCGAGCCATACGTGTAGAAGACAATAATGTAAGATAAATGAAATTGGACAAGTTTTTTATGCAAATTAATGACAAATCGACTTTCATACACATGTGTCCAGAGTGGAACGTCCATAAGCATATTTTGTCCATCCACAGTTCGTTGCTGAGCTCTAGAAACACGCAGGCGCCGCGGTGCTATGAATGGAAATATGTCCCATGCCCAAAGTTGTAAAAGAATTGACGCGCCAGCAACCTCATGTGCCCCTACGCGAGATCCGCGACACAACTCCCTGTACAAATAAGCCAAACAAGCACTCCCCCAACTATATTGTCCAGCTAGTTGGAAATCCTCCAGCAATGGTAGGAACATCAAATGGACGAATCGATTAGACTTGTCGGCGAAAAGACAACCACCGATGAGTTGTAGTATGTACGATCGAACGTAACGTTGGACCGACTCCTCATCGCTATCATCATCTATTGATGGTACGTTACGCTCAAGCCAATCGACCTTAAGTTTACATCCAACGACGTCATCTCCACCAGGAGTTCGTCCAAGTAGCCTCTCACAGACATCAGCATAGTCTGCGTCCGTCGTTCCGTCACGAGCATACCTTCGATAGGTAATCCAAGCTGTACACACGTCTTGAAGTGTAATGGTGCACTCCCACAATGCATGTGAAATGTATGCGTCTCGGGCGCCATCTCTCTACAAACGATAATCAAAGCCCAATCAAGGCTGAAAAATGCTACCCGAGATATCCCATAGAACCCAGCTGGAACGAAGATATGGGATCATCCTAGAATGATATCTTGCATCGTTCGATCAACGACCCCACGTCTTCGACGTACACGCATTGTTTCGTACACCTTGTAATTGATAGTGTATTAATGTATGTTTTTGATACATTATTGATTTAAATTTGACGTATTGATGTAAGAAATGTTACCTCGCCCCTCCATGCTCGCGTTGATCTGTGTGTAGATTGGAGTTGCAATAGTGATGGATCGAAGGTCATGGATCCATTGTAGTACAACTACAAATAATGTTAGAAAAATAAAATGAGTGTTGTACGCAACCAAACGATAAGTAATTAATAAATGTTCACACAAAAACACACGACGAAAATGCTCATAAGCAACATATGTACGAACTTTAGTTACTTCACACAATATACAAAATCGACTATAGGTTGTCATTGGATGGTTGAGGTCTCATCGGACAATTTTTTTTGTTATGTCCCTCTAAACGACATATACCACAACGGTTCTTCCTAGTTGGTACTCGTTCACGATCTTTATTTGGACATGTTGTTCTTCTATGTCCTTCTTGGTGACAAATCCCACATCGCAAAGGTCTTTGGACATTAGGAAGATCCATCTCGGTGGTCTACGCGATCCCTTAGGTCTCCTCGGCCACGTCTGCGCTGGGGTCGGGTATGATTTTTGTCCCAAAAGTCGGACAATACTTCTCATCGGGATGGCCTTGAATTTGTACGAGTAGCACTGTGCGTACACATCTAACCTATAGTATGGCTCGATGAACTGCGCGGAGCTCACTCGAATCAACGCACATGATGCTAACACGTGTGAGCAAGGGAAACCAAACGACTGCCATTTATTACAACTGCACACCCGGTCCTTTAAGATGACGATTTGTGTGTTGTTGCCTTTATGCATGCGATCTCCATGTCTTCCAGTCTGCACTTGGAACTCACCAATGTCTCGATTGATCAACGTGACGTGATGCCTCCTTGCGGATTTCTCATATTTCGCGAGTTTCTCCATGACATATTCTGTGTACACTTGTCCTTTTGAGATTGCCGCATTGATTTCCTGGTTGCGTTGATCGTGGTACGTCACCAATCTGTAGTATATCATTTGAGTCAACGCATAATTGGCAAGAATCGAGCACCCCTTCAAGACCCCGTTAAAACACTCTGCAATTTCCGATGAAACTCTAGTAAGTAATATTGGTTCGTCGAATATTTACTGTTTTATAGTGCAAATAATAAATTGTATTTTGTACTTACCAACACCATTAGAATTCATCCATCCATACCGCATGCCTCCGTCGTGCGATTGGGTCCAAAGTTCTTTGGGGATGGCATTGACATATTGCAGGCATTGTGGCATTCGTGAAGATAAGTATGTGAAACGCTCCATGCACGCAATAAATTTTCGTTCTTGATGTTGAGCAATTTGCTTTCGACCAAGTAGTACTTTCGGGGGGACAACATTTTTGAAGTGTGTGCTTGAAATTACTAAACAAGTGTCGCAATCAATAACGGTGGTACCCTTTCGGGGACAAAAGCCGTTGATTGGGATGTTGACCACCTCCAAAATGCGGGGTGACGATCGAAATAACGCATATCCTTTCTCTATCTGTCACGTGTTTTGCGCGGCATGCGCAAAAACCACCCCCATGAATCGATTGATTTGGTTTACGCAACGGCAAATGCAAGCGGTAATATGTGACCATTTCCATCAACGAGATAACGCAATCATGAGCTTCCCACTTTGTATCGCCATATAGGAATGTCGCGTCAATCGAAGCGAGAGGCTGCGCAAAACTTGAAAGCATGTATTGAAGCTTCAAATGCGAAAAACACACGACGAAATTGTGGAGACGCGGTACTTATTTCATCATCATGCCATTGTCTGTGTGACCACTCGATTCTTGTCCCCGGACTCTTACTCCTCACCATGACCAACCATCTTGGTAATTGAGCGTACGACTCATCCCAATCTCCAAAAACCCATTCAATTGCTTTCTTCTTGGCATCCCACATTAGCTTGTAGTTGACTTCGTGTCCATATTTTTTCTTTATTATTTCTATTAATGTTTTGATCGTGACACCTTGATCGGTTTTGACGACGCTTTGGATCTCTCGCCATCATGTTGGCGTCAAGTTGGGCATGACCGCGTTCTACGTTGGGATTAATACACGTGTGCGATACGTCTAACTTGTGTTATCTCCCATAATAGTGTTTTCTTTCGGAAACATGCGCGAAGACGCCACATACACCGTGTTGTGGAAATACGCACTTAATCGCCCACGAAGTTGTAGTCGATTCCATCACATGGTATTGACAATGTCTATTAACATGCCACACTTTAACGGCATGTTGTAAATCGTTTTTATTGTCAAAACACATCCCTATCTCCAAATCGAAGTTAGGGATGTCCCCCAAGTTCAAGTTTGCTTACGGGAATGTTGGGTCGCAGTTGAATTAGCCACCTCCCAATCGATTTCGTTATATCTCGGTATTGGTTGGTGAACTTCATCGTCACTAGCTTCCTCCAACATAATCTCTTCATCGATAGCAAATTGCTCATCATCTTCGACATTCTCCGCACCCGGAGGATCATATCTTGGATCATCTGTGCAAACGTTAACGTCATCCCAAACCGCATGATGGAACTTCTTCGTTGTGATGCGTTTCCTCATCAGTTTCGTTATTTTCATCGTCGTTATCGTCATCGTCGGTATAGGCATTATTATCTTCATGTAATGGAGCAATGAACCCCTCTTGCGCGACCTCATCCGGTGGGGATTGCATGTGCAGTCTCTCCATGTCTAGTAAGTCTGCGTCTGGCGTGCCGCTACGTTTGTCAAGAACTTGCGAATGAGTCGTACGATTTTGATTTGAGTCGACTGACTCAAATGTTAAATATATATCAATCGTTGCGGTCTTTGGTAATTTGTCCACCGTATCCCACATCAAGTCGAAGTGTGTCACATCATTCAACAACACAGAGGAACGTAATAATGTGAGCCTCAGGGAGAGGCATCATGTGGCGATAAGTCATATGAACTATAGTATTTGCCGTACATTCAGGGAACGCGTTACAAACGTCATCAATCATTTCACGGGCACTAGACCCAAACTTCACCCACAACACTACTGATGGGGGTGAGCTGTACGCGATGCCATTGACCCCATTAACAATGGAGCCGTACGCATAGAATATAATAGGGATGTTTCTTTGTGACGTGCCCTACATAATGTTTTGAAATTGGATGTAAAGATGTTACAGACAATTGCACAAATTTGTTAAGGGAATTAGTTGAAAATCATGTGGTGATAAAGCGCAATCGAACTTTCTGATGTAGAAGATCGCAATAATAGCGCAACTACTGAGCAGCATACTCATTCTTTCGCACTTACATTTTCTGTGTAATAACGTTCAATAAATAAACATATCAACCGTTCTTCATAAACAAAATACATATGTCCCTATATATCATGCAAACCATAACCTAACCTAAATAAATTATTATGAAAATACTAAATTAATGAACTTACTTTTTCCACCGCTTTTCCTCTTCAACAAAATATTCTGCAATAACATTGTATTTTCGTTAGTTTAGAACACAAAGAGTATAATAAATCGGCTATAACAAAACTAAACATAGCATATAAAAGTAAACCTTAACCCAAATAACGAGTCATAACCTGACCTAACCTAAGTCAACTAACAAACCTAACCTACTAACAGTAGTTACCTCAAATTGCCAAACAACAAAAGTTCAGTAAACTAATCACAGTTAACTAACCCAAATAATAAATGAAAACTAAACTCAAATAACTTAACTAACTAAGTTAGCCTAATCTAACATAAAATAACCAATTACTCATGAGGAACATAACAAAGATGATATATTTAGGATAGAGTTTGACTATATGTCCTCAATAATGTTTTGAAAACGTAGATAGAAAATAAGACAATTTTCTTTATATATATATATATATGCTCAGTTAACAGCATTAACCCATGAATTCTACAAACCTAATTAAGGAGCAGTACCAAGCTAAAATTGCCCAACAACAGACCTTAATTACACTAATCACAATTAACTAACCCAAGTAACCGTAGCAAACATGTACCCAAATAATAATTGAAAACTAACCTCAAGTAAGTTAATTAACTCACGTAACCTGATCTCAAATAAATTACCCAAAGTGTGTGAACCAATCGTAACCTAAAATAACCTAATAAAACATAAACATATCCAAAAAAACAAAAACACAAAAGTGTGGATGTGTTCATGAAACTTATGTGGATCGCAACGAATTCAAAGTCTAAATGAGCTTAGTCTACTATATATATGGATTCAAAAATTTAGGGGCTTTCCTTAACATAAAATATAACATATATGTTTGTGGAGTTTTGTGTATTGGATGTAGGTGCATCATGGGGGAATCATGCGTTGAATCGGGGATGCACATGATTGGCCGTGTTAAAGCTGGCGACTCTCTATTACTTTCGGTCATATAGTAATTCTAGCTTCTTATTAGCACGCATGCGATTAGGTGTAATTGCGATTCAATATTGATTTGCGAATTAACAACACCTATGTCCCTATATATTAACAATGTAAACAACCTAAAATATACTAACCTAAACAAATTTGGCAAACATATCTTGCAACATTGTGATAACTAAACAAACTACATTAACTAAACTAACTTACCAAAATTAACCTAAATACCTCAACTACCTAAACTAAACTAACCAAACTAATACATAAACTTAAACTAACTTAAACAAACTAACTAATCAAACTAACTAAACTAACTAACCTTAAGACCAAAAATAACGCAACTTAATTGACTTAACAAACTAACTAAACTAAATTAACCAAACTAAACTAACTAACCTTAACAAACATAAATACATATAATACACTAAACTAAACTAAACAAACTTAACTAACTAAACAAACTTAACTAACTAAACTAACCACCAATACCTAAACTAAACTTCTAACCTAAACTAACTTAAACAAACTTAATTAACTAAACATACCTCCTCCTTCGGTAAATTAACTAAACTAACTTAAACAAACTAAATTAACTCAACTTAATTAACTAAACTTATTTAACTAAACTCACTTCAACAAACTAACTAAACTAAACTTAACTAACTAAAACAAACTAAGTAAACTACACTTAACTAACTTAAACAAAGTTAATTACCTCCTCCTTCCACTCCATTCTTAGGATTCTCTGCCATTGCTTCCCACGCCTTCTCCCTCCTCCTCTGCCGTGTCGGAGATCCTCTCCATTGCCCTGTTTCTTGGCAGCATTGTTTCTTCCTCCACGTACCATTGCCACGCAAATGCCTCCACGTACCGCTGCCGCTGCTGCTGCTGAGAGCCTCCGCTCCTTGCTCCGGTGAGCCCGCCGCTCCTCCTCTCCTCCGTCTCCGCCGCGCGTATGCACCGCCGCCAGTCAAAAATCGAATTACAGTCGCCTCCTTCTTCCTCCCTCCTCGGTGTCTCTCTCCACGTATCGCTCCCACCCTCCCCTCCTTAAATAGCCGCCCCACCCCACCCGCCACAAGAAACCCGTGACCTACCACCCCTACCCCCTACCCCTACCCTCACGAAAAGAAAGCGAAACCGACGCAGAGATTCTCTGCGCGTCGGTTTCGGAAGACGACAGTGGGGGGTGCGGATAGCGCCTTTTGAGAAGGCGCTATCTCGCGCCCCTGTCACGGGTTTTCCGGTCCGCCTTTGGATCGTGGACCGGGAAAACCCTTCATTGTCCACGTGGACACGATAGCCGCGCGAAGGCGCGCTATCGTGTACATGTCCACGTCGTCCACGTGGACATGTACGTGGATATGCGCCTTCGATAGCGCTATCCGATCCTATCGTCCACGCGTGGACCAGGAAAACTTTCGTTGTCCACGTGGACACGATAGCGCGCTTCGCGAAGGCGCTATCGTGTACATGTCCACGTCGGTCCACGTGGACATGTCGACGTGGACATGTACACGATAGCGCCTTCGCGGGCGCGCTATCGATGTCTCCACAAAAAAAATAAATTTGGCCCGTCACATGCCACGTAGATGGCGCCTTCTCACAAGGCGTTATTGCCTACTCCCCGGAATAAAAAAAATGTTCACCCCTAATTTCCTCATTAAAACTAAATACATGTGTACTTTGGTGAATTCTTCTACAGACTCCTCACACAAACTACAAACAAAAAACAAAAAAATTCCCTTGCTCGGAGAAAGGAAAATAGCCTAAATAAATGCAAATACGTTGGTGCTTCACTCGCGTCAAATCTTCCACATGGCATTAACCATGTTCGCCTGTATACATCTTGATGGGTCCCCTGTCGCGTATGTCTCATCCCTCCTCGGTTGATTTAGTGACCCGATCAATTAATACAATATTTTTTTATGATTTAAGCAAAAGTCGAACTCACAATTTTTTTAAAAAACATTTTACTTTTGTTTTTTTTTGACAAGTAATATTTCATATATCTCACTGAAATGCTTAAAAAAAAAGCTCGCGCTGCTTTATTTATCTTGGTATTAAGAAAATAATAAATTTATTCGGACTCACGAGTACGAACTCATAGGAGAATTTTAAATTTTTTACAAATATTTAAAGGATATCAAAAGATTTTTTTTTTAATTGAATATGAACTCATATACTCATGAGTCCAAATAATACTACTCGAAAGAAAAATATTTTGTAACTCAATAAAGACATACTAATTAATAAAAAAATTTACATGATGTATGCATTCATTGTATTAAATTTAGTGTAATGAAAGAATCTTGATCTATATAAACAACTTTTAACTCATTTGAAATCGAGGTTTTGGTCTTGTTTGGTATTTGGGTGAGATATCTCCCAATTTATAGGGGAGGGGGTGAGTTATTTCCCCCTCAGTCACCCTCCTCCCTATGGAGATATCTCCAAAGAGTTCAATAAACAAAAACGCCCCTCACAAATCATATTTTTCCCAAATCCTTTACAAATCATCTTTTTTATTTTAAAAATATGTTTGAAGGCATTTATGTCAATTTTCACATTTTACTTTTTTTTTCCAGAATTCGTAACTTCCCTGCAAGTTTAAAGTTCAACAAAACATGAATATAAACTTACACTATGAATTAACTATATAAAATTATCTTCACTTACACAATAAATTAACAAAAATGAACCAAACGATGCCTTTGTTGTTATTGTCGTGCACACTCCCGTATCTCCATGTGTATGTCACTATCTCATTAGCAGGGTCCTTGAGAAATGTTGTTCTAGAAATATGGGCGGGAATCCAAGGGCGAGAAATCGCTGAGTGGATTCATACCGTACCGACATCGTCTCACCAGCGTGGTTTATTGCAACGGATTCTCCTCCACTGCTGAGTTGGCGTCCCTACATATCCCTGTACCATAAACTACCGCCCTCACTTTTCCATCTTATTACGTTTCCACCCTTCGTATTACGCGTATTGTTCACTCGTTTGGCGCCAGCAATTGGCCGTCCCTCCCTCTCTCGATCTCCCCAAAATGGTTGACTTGGCATTTTTTTAAGCTCAGTAGCTATCCTCGAGATCTGTATCGCAATTCCAGGAAGGAAGGCAAAAGGAATGTGACACGTGGTAAAGCGTTAGATTTTTTTCGTTACGATGATCACGTCGGTGACATTATCATCCCTCCCTCACCAACAGTGACTGCTCTCCTTTTTTTTTTTTTTTTTTTTTTTTTTTTTTAATTCTCTTTATTCTTTTTTCTAAGAAATATAATGTGAACACCGCACCTGCAGCTCAGCCTATTCTCATTGCGCAACATTCGCTAGCTGTAGTGAGCATGCTACATCCATGAATGCAACAAAATCAAATCTTACTAATAATGCCCATCTTTAATGAAAATCCAACGGTATTTATTTATCTAGTGCAATTATTACAGTTTGTTTGCTGTGGTTTTCTTCTCAATTTCATAAAGGCATCCCAATAGTTAAACTCACACATTGGTTATTGGAGTGTCAAATCATCATTTCATTACATTATTCTTTATTACACTTACTCTCATAATAGTTAAAGAAAAATACTAAAACAACAACAACAATATCACATCACAAGACATATTGGCTCACGAGAGCCTTCCGCGCGACCTCAACCTGTGTGTTATGCATCAAAATCTTTGTATGAATGCATCTCGAGGTACTATATATGCTTTTGTCAGCCAATGTATCATGTTGTGTGACTTGCTATTGTCATTCTAGCACTTTTCATAGTTAAATTTTTCATTACACACTCTATAAAACTTACAATTATATCACACAATTCTTTTAAAAAAACTCTAACACCGTTTAAAAATTTCACATCACATCATCAAAACCAATAAAAAAATTAAAAAAACAAAACAAAAAATAATTTTTTTTAATTAAAACTGGCGAGCCCACACGCATTAATGGCAAACGCATTCAACGCATTACACGCTCGATGTTAATGCTCTAATGTTAGAGTATATAGTCTCACGTCTAAAAAGTGAAAACTTCAAAATGAAGTATATAAGTAATTATCTATTTTTTAATAGTACCGATGTCTTTTGAGTTAAAACTCATACCTATAAATTAAAATATGATTAAGTATGGGACAATATCAGTGCTCACAAAAGATCCATAGATTCGTGCACGCGTGTGCGTTGAGGTCGAGAACATTTTATAATATTGACAAGAAATTTGATCTAAGAATTTCAAGACTTATTACAATGGTTAAACAAATAAGATGTAAATTAGTAACTGATTGGATTAGGCTAATAAGCTATCTCTACATTAAATCTCTTGTGCAAAAAATTTGACAAAAAAATATTTTTTAAAAAAATATAGAAAAAGTGATCCTGTGAAGTTACTAGAGTTGTTGGTGTTCCCATAATTCAGGTCAAATTTCTATCTCGTTATCGTTTTTTTGGGAAAGTTTTAACTACTAGTCTACAAATAATAATAAGAAAAAGAAAAAACAGCAGACTAAATCGAAAAGACAAACATACAATCTAGATGTTTATCAAGGGCTTAGATTGCATTAGTTAGTAGAGTTGGTACTTTATTGTTAGCGTTTCATTTTCGCTGTCATATATAACGCTCTATCGCTCGGCCTTGGATCGCGAGCGCCTCTCAACACACAGAAAAAGAGAGGAAGAGAACCGACGAGTCGCAGCAGATCTGCGTAGTCCCTCGACGAATCTGTCCAACACGAGAGTTTCCCTCTCAAGGTCAGTCTCGGATTCCTCGAGATCTGTGTTGTTTTCCCCACATTGATCGATTCTCGATTGGTCGTTCGAGTGTCGGTCGGTCGTGACTCTCGCTCAAACGTTCGATTGTTGTTGTTAGAGCTGGAAATGATTAGGTCTCGTATTGCATTTGGTGTGTTGCGGACGAATTTGGTGCAGATCTAGTGTGTTTGTTGCGAGTGCGTTTGGTTTCGTGTGTGGTTTTGATGGAATTGGTTTCGGATCTTGTTGATTTAGGGTTTGAATGCTGTGTTTGTGTCATTGTTCAGATGTTTGTATTGTTTGTATTTTGAAATGAATTGGTCAAGAGTTGGTTTCAGAAGCTAACCGGGGACGCATTGATTATGAAGGATTTAAAGGATTTGGAAAGCAGACCATCAATTGCACTTAATCGAGCTTGATAGATAGAAGAGTTTGATTCATGTAGCTGACCCCCAATTAATTTGAGATTGAGGCTTAGTTATTGGAGTTTGAAATGAATTGGTCTAGAGTTGGATTCAGAAGCTGACTCACACATCGATTACGAAGAATTTAAAGGATTTATGAAGTGTGCCATTAATTGCACTAAGAATTTGATCCATGTAGCCGACCCCAACTAATTTGTGACCGAGGCTTAGTTGTTGTTTTTGTTGTTTGTTGTTTTGGTGTCCTTATTTTAGTTGAGGAAGTATAGATCAACACTAATTGTTGTCTTAGCTTGCGAGATCTTGATTGCTCATCATCAATTGGACTAAATCGAGCACAATGGAAGAGTTTGATCCATATAGCCGACCCCAACTAATTTGGGATTAAGGCTTGTTGTTGTTGATAGATCTTGATTCATAATACTCTCTGTTGTTGTTTCCATCGATTGTTGTTAGTATCAGTTTCTATTTGATTTTTACTGTTTGACGAATTGTGCATTTATTGGATCTAGCGCTTTGAGATTGGGGAATCATTTTGGCCATCTTCATAACTATGCATATCGTTATCAACTTATCATCCCTGAATATGTTAGAAGGATCTGTAATTTTCATGGAAAAAAGAGTTTTCCCTGTTTAGTAAGTTTCAGCATTTTTCGTCATTTCTTTGATTTGATGTGTTTTTTCCTTCTTAATTATGGTCTAATCTTTGCGTACTCGGAGTTGTGAGTCATTATTTGATTTCATGCAAAGGTTATTCAAATTTAAGAATCTGGGACGAATGCATAGATTTGTCTGTATAAATGCCTAATGCTGTTTTTGTTTGTCCTTCAGGTGGATGGTTGTGAAGGTTATTTGTAATCCATAGTCATATAAAAATGGCGTTAGGGAAATATAGCCGAGTGGATGGTAGGAGGCAGCCTTCATCCTACTGTTCCACTCTTACGATTGTGGGGTTCGTTGCTCTTTGCTTGGTTGGTGTTTGGATGATGACATCTTCATCTGTTGTTCCGGTTCAAAATGAGGAGTTGTCCTCTCAGGAGGAGAGCAAAACAGAAGTCAAACAAGAGGTACCTGAGACTCAACCGCGGCAGTTCGAGGATAATCCTGGCGATTTGCCTGAAGATGCAACTAAGGGAGATACAAACAACAATGCTAGCACTTCTCAGGATGAAGGCAACTCTGATGCCCAGGAAAACCAAAAGTCAAATGAGCAAGTGACAGAAAACAATACGCAAGAAAACCAAGAAGAACAATCTGGTGATAAAAAGGACGAGTCAATTGATGCATCGCAAACGGAAGATGGAAATGATAGAAAAATTGATACTCAAAGTAGGGACTCAAAGGAAGAAGATGGGAAGTCAAAACTGGAGGATGAAGAGACAAAACCAGAGAGTGGTGATGGTAATTCTGATGGGAAAGAGGGTACTGGGGATAACTCTGACGCATTAGATTCAGTGAAGAAATCAGAATCAGGAGATAATTCAGGTGAGGCAAAAGAGGGTGATAAGGCGAATGGTCAAATAGAAGAAAAAGCTGAGGAGAATCAAGATCAATCTGTAATGGATGAAAAAACTGATGCTCAGAATAATGATAAAAATACAAATGAGGTATTTCCTGATGGAAACCAGGCAGAAATTCTGAAAGAAGCCACCTCACAAGCTGGGTCATTTCCTACTCAGGCAGCAGAGTCGAAGAAGGAAAAAGAAGCCCAACAGTCCTCAGGGTCTAAGGGGGGCAATGCTAATGGATACAGCTGGAAAGTTTGTAATACTACTGCTGGACCTGATTACATTCCTTGCCTTGACAACTTGAAAGCTATCATGAAGCTTCGGAGTAGAAAGCATTACGAACATCGGGAGAGGCATTGTCCGGAAGAGGCTCCCACTTGTCTTGTCCCATTACCTAAAGGATACAGAAAGCCGGTTGAGTGGCCTACGAGCAGGGAAAAGGTAGACCGGCCTTTATCATATATGCTTTTAAATTTAGAAACATATCATTTTCTTTGTCTTCCTGGTTAGAATGTTCTCATATTTTGCATTTCTCTTGCAGATATGGTACTATAATGTTCCTCACACCTTACTAGCAGAGGTTAAGGGACATCAGAATTGGGTGAAAGTTTCTGGTGAATACCTTTCATTTCCTGGTGGTGGGACTCAGTTTAAGCATGGTGCTCTGCATTACATTGATACTACCCAAGAAGTAAAGATATCTATCTCCTTGTGATTGTATTCTGCAGTGATTTCTTTAACTATGATACTAGTGCGGCTTCTTCCTCTTCCATATACTAATACTATGAGATGATAATTTTGACTTGTGTTTATATGGCCTTTTGATTTTATTTAACTTTATCTAATGTTGTTTGTAGACATGCTGGTTGCTATGAATTCATTTTTATTCCTTTTTTGGTTTAGAAATGCTGATAATGGATCAAAAAACCCTGGACTGCTATACTATTTCTCAGATCTGTTTCTTTCATTAAGAAATATCCTATTCCCTTGAAGAAATTCAATTTGTCAATCTGGTCGTACTGATAGTCACCAAAAGATATTGTTTACTGAACATAGCCTAGTCTAGTTATTATTTCCTTTTTGATTCAGTTTAATAGGATCCTTTTAGGCATGACAGAAATAAAGTAGAGGGTTGAGGGTTCTAAAAAAGCAAAAAAGCAAAAAAGTTGCAAATTGTTAGTCTTAGATCGGTAGAAATACTAAAGCTTGGTTGTTTTTTCTTCTTGCTGAATCTATGCATCTGTTTTGATATTAGAAAATATTATGGACTGCAATTCACCAACATATGTTAAATGTTAAATGTTATTTGAGAAATTGCTGATTGTACTTATTGGTGGGACTTTTTCAACTTCTTAGGATTATGATTAGATTACTTGCCTGCAATTTGTCTTGTTTACCTTCCATAGAACGTCTTCTTATTGATATGCCTGCAATATGCTATAAAAGCTGATTTATGCTTGACGGGCTTTCTTATGAAGGGATTTCTCTTGTGCGTACCTCTAATTGCAGGCTTTGCCCGATATTGCATGGGGAAAGCGGACCAGAGTAATATTGGATGTTGGATGTGGTGTTGCCAGTTTTGGAGGATATCTTTTTGATAGGGGTGTGCTTACAATGTCATTTGCTCCTAAGGATGAACATGAAGCTCAAGTGCAATTTGCTCTTGAAAGAGGTATACCGGCTATATCAGCTGTAATGGGAAGCCAGAGATTACCATTCCCTGGTAGGGTGTTCGATCTTGTTCACTGTGCACGCTGCAGGGTTCCCTGGCATGAGGAAGGTATTTTCAATTATTGATTCACTTGGTCCATGATATTTATTTATTTATTTGTATATTTTTGTGTGTGTGTGTGTGTGTATGTGTGCACAACTTATTGTTTTGAATGTACAGGTGGAAAACTTCTCTTGGAGTTGAATCGTGTTTTGCGGCCTGGCGGTTATTTTGTCTGGTCTGCAACCCCTGTTTACAGGAAAGATGCAGAGAGTGTTGGAATTTGGAAAGGTAGTTTTTTATATATTCATCCTCAAATTAAGATGGGATTTTTTTTTTTTATAAAAAAATTCCTTTACACCACCCGACAACCACCCTTAAGTCTACTCCCATCCCATATGTAGAGACTAGAACTCTCAACTTTTTGTAGAGGTGAGGAGATATCAAACCAATGGAGCTACTACTTGGTTGATAATTAAGATAGGATCGAAAAGATTTTGGTACTTGTTTGACATTTTCATTCATTTGAAATTGCCTGCAGCAATGTCTGCATTGACGGAAAAGATGTGCTGGAAACTGGTTGTAATTAATAATGATACAGTAGATGAAACATCGTCAGCAATATTCTTGAAGCCTACATCCAATGAATGCTATGAGAAAAGGCCGGCAAATGAACCTCCAATGTGCAAAGAATCTGATGATCCGAATGCCGCATGGTATTTATATTCTCAGGATTTAAAATTTTAATTTCTTTTATCGAGAGTGGTGAAACCTAATGACTTGTGGTATTTGTTGTTGCAGGAGTGTGCCATTGGAGGCATGTTTGCACAAAGTGCCTGTAGATGCATCAGAACGTGGTTCCAATTGGCCAGAGCTCTGGCCAGTTAGGGCAGAGAAACCTCCATATTGGCTGCAGAATTCTCCGGTTGGAGTTTATGGAAAAGCAGCTCCAGAGGATTTTACTGCTGATTATGAGCATTGGAAACGTGTTGTGAGCAAGTCATATTTGAAGGGAATGGGAATTAATTGGTCTGCAGTGAGGAATGTCATGGATATGAGAGCGATTTATGGAGGGTAAGCTTTAGAGAACTATTTGTTTTGATTTTTTACGTACTTTTTTTTTTCTTGGTCTGGTGGCAAGAAAAGGAGTGCATGCTAGATACATAGACATTATTAAGGATATGTATGATGGAGTAGTAACGAGTATAAAGAGCTACAAAAGAATTTCCTATTACGATAGGATTACATCAAGGATCGGCTTTAAGCCCTTATCTATTTACTTTAGTTATGAATGAACTAACTAGGCATATTCAAGAGGATATACCATGGTGTATGCTATTTGCAGATGATATTGTCTTAGTGGATGAAACTAAAGATGGAGTGAATATGAAATTATAACTCCGGAGGGATACATTAGAATCTAAAGGCTTTAAGTTGAGTAGGACGAAGACCAAATACATGCACTGTGAGTTTAGAAACACTAGACATCGAGATGATGAAGTGGTAAAATTAGGGGAAGTAGAAGTTCTTAAGATGAATCACTTTAGATACTTAGGATCAATCATACAAAACGATGATAATATTGAGAATGATGTCACGCATAGAATTCAAGGTGGATGGAAGAAATAGCTGACTGCAACATGAGTGATTTGTGATTGAAATGTTCCTACTGAGTTAAAAAAGAAAATTTTATAGGACCGCAATTAGACCAGCTATGCTCTATGGAAGTGAACGTTGGGTGGTAAAACAACAATTACATGGAATGAACGTAGCATAAATGAGGATGCTTAGGTGGATGTGTAGTAAAACTCGTAAAGATAGAATAAGAAATATAGAAATTCAAAGACAAGTAGGAGTAGCGCCAATTGTTACTAAGATTAGAGAAGGGCGGTTGCGGTGGTTTGGTCACCTGCAAAGACGGCCTACAAATGCTCCCACTAGAAACTGTAGAAATTCGACGAGGTAGAGGTAGACCAAAATTAACATGTGATGCATTAATTAGAAGGGATTTGAATGGTTTGAAAAGCTCACCATTAATTGCACTTAATCGAGCACAATGAAAAAGTTTGATCCATGTAGCCGACCCCAATTAAGTTGGGACTGAGGCTATGTTGTTGTTGTTGTCTGGCGGCATGAAATAGTAACTTTGGATCTTGTGTCATTCCTATTTCTGCATTTGGTCTGGAGGTACTAAGTAGTTGAGATTTGGGTTGTGTTTGATTCTTATTTCTGCATGCGACTGGAAATAAGTTTCTGGAAAGTATTTTTGAATATGCTTTTTAGGTCTCATTTCACTTGTATTCTTTTTGATATTCGATACAGCCACAAAACCTGCCTTCATTTTTGTTCTTTGTTTATTTTATATTTATTTCCCCTGGGAATGTGACTATTTTTGTATTTCTTTTTCAGATTTGCCGCAGCCCTGAAGGACTTGAATGTATGGGTCATGAATGTTGTTTCAGTTGAATCAGCGGACACTCTCCCGATAATTTACGAAAGGGGCCTTTTTGGAATCTATCATGACTGGTGTGAATCTTTTAGCACTTACCCAAGAACATACGACCTTCTTCATGCAGATCATATCTTCTCCAAAGTCAAAAAGAGGTTTGTTGAGTAAACCATAGTCTTGCAACATCTAATTAAATTTTAGATTCAAGAATTAATTGTTTATAGTAAATTGGCTTTCTGGTTTCAGATGCAATATAGTTACTGTTTTTGCTGAAGTTGATCGGATACTGAGGCCAGAAGGAAAACTAATTGTTCGCGACGATGTGGAGACTATCAACGAGGTGGAGAACATGGCTAAATCTTTGCAGTGGGAGGTTCGCATGACTTTCTCCAAGAACAACGAGGGATTGCTTTGCGTCGAGAAGAGTATGTGGCGGCCTACTGAGGTGGAGAAAGTTGAGTCGGCCTTCATCTAAGTTTCTGATCTCACAATAGTTACATTAGGTAATTCTTTTTCTCAGCCACCTAGTAAGAGATTGGTTAAAATTGTAATTTTATCTGTCCCTTTCCTATGTATTATTTGAGTTGCAACACAAAGAGTACACTACTCTATGTTCTTTCCCTCCTTAAGAAGGAAGAGAGGGAGAGAGAGATTGATTCTTGTTTTGTTCTCTCACAGGGCATGACCCTTGTTAGTTTTGTTTGTAATATCACGTTTACATGTCAATGGAAATGTATGCAGTTCTTGAGTAATGATAATCATAATGTTTTGACTTGTTGCTGTGTGAAGTAGTAGTTCTCTATTTATTCAAATTGGATGATTTGGAAGGATTTTAAGAGTTTGGAGGATTTTGAAATCGAGGTGTATTCAATTTGGATTTCTAAGGATTTTAATGGACTTTTAAAAAGTCAAGGGGTATTTAATTAAGATTTTGATGGATTTCAATGGATTTGTAAAAAATCTAGGTGTATTCAATTTTTAAAGATATTAGGATTTGAGTGGATTTTAATGGATTTTGATGGATTTCTATGCAAAAAATACACATAATCAAACCTCACCTCTACTCATGAGATTTGGATGAATTTGGTTCAAGTTATTTCAAATTCATCAAATTCCATGAAATCCATGAAAACACTCCCCTAATGGGGTTTTTAGAAAAGTAAGGTGGGAAACTTTTTTTATTCCAAAAATAAGGTTGGCTACTTTTAAATTACAAAACTAAGGTATGTCTCCTTCTAAAAATGAGTCGCTACTTTTAAATTACAAAACTAAGGTATGTCTCCTTTTAAAAATGAGTCATTGATGATGATGTGGCTCCATGTGGCATGCGTGTTGATGAGGTGGAGTGAATGACTCCTTTTGAAAAGGAGTCATCTATACAAAATGAATGACTTCTTTTGAAAATGAGCCATCTATACAAAATACACAACCTCTATTTTACTCCTCAAAAGGAGTACTTTGTTCAACCCATGCAAACGACACGCACGTATCTCGAGGTGGACAATCCATACAAACGACACGCACGTATTTAGCGGTGGACAACCCATGCAAACAACACGCACATATCTCGAGGTGGACAAACCATGCAAATGTCACGCACGTGTCTCGAGGTGGACAACCCATACAAATGACACGCACGTGTCTCGAGGTGGACAACCCATGCAAACAACACATACGTATATGGCGGTGGATAACCCATGTAAACAATACGCACGTATCTCGAGTTGGACAACTCATGCAAACGTCATGCACGTATCTCGAGGTGGACAATCCCACATTATTTTGGCATCCACATGGCACCCACGTGGAAATGCGTCATTCGTGTTTTCTGAACACGGGCGCCACGTGGAGTGTTCCACGTGGGCGCTATGTGAATGACGCATTTCCAAAATGCGTTTTACCTTACTTTTGGAAAAAAAAAACATAACTTATTTTACTCATTTATATTAATTTGAAAGTACATTTGTAATTCCCCCCCATTGTGAGTTTTATAAAATCTCTCAATCGACATCATCGTCTTATAAGAAGGCAGTGTAATATCTCTCTTACCAACTACAAGTCTTGTAACGGCCCATTTTCTAAATGGACCGCCACGAGGGCCAATGTGGGCCTACATGCTATTTCATCCATCATTTAATCATTATTATCCTAAATAAACAACAATTTACTGTTTAAATTGTTACTGAACTCAAGTCATCTGTTAAAATCATTTTAAACCATAATAAATAACCACAGCGGAAGTCTTTTATCATGAAAATAAAAATTCTAAACATTATAGTCATGCATTTAACTCTAATACCTAGTGTGGAAAACTCATATATCATCATAGACTAAAAATACACCTCAATATATCAAAATATTAAAAGTATAGAGTCCTGAGGTATCTCACAATCCCAAATCCCCAAAATCAAAGACAAAGTCTATATAATACAAACGTACAAGCCTGACTCAATATCTCTGAATCACAGGTACTCCGATAACTTACCATTGCCACGACTTGTACCAGGATCTACACTCAAGCCATCACAAAAAGGCATATGACGAGTCCAGAGTGAGTATTTCCAAGGAAATTAAGTGAGCAATACGGAAAGTAAATACTGAAATTTAAACAAAACTATTAAATAAACACGCGGAAATAAATGCAGGCAACTGTGCTCATCGCATGCATAAGTAAAAATGAAAGCTCAAAGTGTGTTCCTAGAGCCTAGGGCCAGACTAACGCCATACTTCGGACTCCCAACAGACTACTGCCGGTGAGTAGCACTTAAGCAAGGCCAGTATCTGGATCCGTTAGGTGGTCGGCGTGGAACCTACGACGCACCCACACGTGCCCCGACGCGACTCTCGGGTCGACCTATTCACCGAGATCCTTGGCACACGTGCTATGACCTAGTGGACATACACACAGAAATGGCACGGAGGGAGAGCCTCAACGTCCTTCCATTACATCACACCAAGAATAGAGTATTGAAAGACATAATATGAATTCAAAAGCAAAATAAAGTACTGCTCAAGAAATTTCTGTTGGGATACTACACACCTCGAACCGCACTCCGTGTCCTGTAAATAACCCCCGGTCCGGCTCCGCTTAATCCCAGATATCCAAATTACCGCCCGAAATGACCTATTTCCATTTATAATTGATTTTTAGTCAATCAGATGTATTTTATGTCACTTAGAAAAAATATTCTCAAATCTGCAATATCTAGCGCGTTGGATCTGGTAATTAGCGCGCTAGATTCCCAGACAACTATACGTTCTTCGTCAGGAATAACATTAGCGCGCTAATCGCGTTCTGGACAACAGTTTTGCTGAAAATTTTGGGTTTTAAACCCCTCCACCACCAGCAACAACAACCACAACACCAACCACTGAACTTTTTAGCACTTAAAACCTACCAAAACAACTACACAACAACCACTTAACAATTCCCATTGGATTCACACCAACACCTCAAAAATTGAGATCAAAAGATAAAGAAAGTTAAGGTGTTTGTGATTCTCACCTTGCTTTGATGATTCCACCACTCCAAGTTCCTCAAATCACCAAGTTAAAACTCCAAAACCCTTGTTTTTGCTCTTCAATTTTCGGATGTGAAGATAAGGAGAGAGAAAAGGTGGTGGGTTTAAAAGTCAAGTGACTTTTTATAGTCAAATTTGCATCTCTCCTCACTTGTGCATCTCAATGCAATCCAATGAACTCCATTTGTTACATTTCCCACCTCTAATGACTCTGAAAATGACACCAATGACACACTCGCCCTTGTCTTTAACCCAAAAAGTGGCATTTCGGGTGTTCCGACACCCAGTTTCGCGTCTCGAAACACGACATACGCGTACTACCATGTCCCTAACCACCATATATGCATTACATATTATTATTTAACCCATTTTATTCATTTTATGTGTGTATTATTCCCTCCGGCCTAGTATTAAGTCTTTTAGACTACTCGGTATCTGCGTCGACACGCATGTCGAGGCGAATACTTATCACACAGTCTCGCATGTCAAATGTAATATAATTACACACATTGCGATGTCGTTTGCTCTATTTCAATATAAACATCGCAAATTAAACAAATCAGCATACAAAATAACTATTTACCTAGCTCCATGCGCACACTAGCCTAGCTGCGGGTCCCACGAGCGTCCGAGCTGTCAGCCACGTTTGCAACCACGTCATTAATAACAATGAATTAAATTCAGACCATTACAAGTCTCAAGCACTAAAATATTATTGGTGTTGGCTAGGGATGCAAATAAGTAGGGTAGGGGATGAAGACCTCATTCTCATATCTATACCTACTAAAAAATTTATCACCCATACTCATACCCATATCCATTTGGGGATGAATTCTAATACCCATCTCCATACTCATCAAATCCTCGTGGGTATGAGGAATTCTCATGGATAAAATGTTTTACCCATTTCATTCATCATTGGGGATTTTTATGGAGATTTTTGCGGGATGGGGAATCTGCATAAGAATTTTTTTTTCTCCATTCCATTCCCATTGGGAATCACCGCAGGGATTTAAAGAAAAAGAATTGCAACAAATAAGATGTCAAAATATACATACATAACAATAATGTCGTGATACAAAAAAACAATACTGTCAATAAGTTACAAATTCGTAACATGTATATATAAATATAAACTCTATATAAAGTCAATAGCATTAAGGCCCCCCCTAAAAATTAGGAAGATTCTATAAAATAAGGTTTTGCAATTTTCTCGTTTGATCATATTTTTCAATATTTTTGATCCTAAAATTATAAAATATAAATATAGTTGCAAACAATTTAAAACAAAACATATAGTTATTAATTAAAAAAATAAATTAAAATTATAAATCTCATTAAGAAGTTTTTTGTTATATGTATGAGTGCTTTGGAGGGGAAACTACGTAATATTATGTAATATTTATATATAATATCATATGGTGTATAAATTGATATATAAAGATCTCCATGGGTAGTTGGGTATCCCCGTGGGGATTACTCGTGGGGATCTCCGTGGATATATTTTATTATTCATACCTATATTCATACCCATGTGGGTATGAGATTTTGTACCCATCCCCACCTTCATCCCATTTTAAAATCCTTATACATGTACCCGTTAGGGTAAATCCCCATCATCCGTGGGTATTCTCCTACCTATTTAAATCCTTAGTGTTGGCTGAGATCTACGGGCTCACGCACGCGTGTGCAGCGCAACTGAGAGAATTTTATATGATATCAGAGCCGTCGGTTTGGTTGGACCTGTCGAGAAAAAACTCTTTGAATGGATTTCGGTCCAAAGTGGAGTGTTGAGATGTGTGGATCGAAATATAGTCACACATCGATTAAATGAAACTTCATAATGAAGTATATAAGTGATGATATCCTGTTATCAAGTATCAAGCCTTTTTGAGTTAAAACCCCATACTTATGAGTTGAAGGTGGTAATTAAGTTGGGGTTAATATAAATGCGAGAGAATTTTACAATTGACTCTGGTTGAGACACGCAACATTCACCAATTGTCATAAAAAAAAATCTATACTATATGTACCTTGCTGATGTAACCTAGAAACATGCACTTGCTAGCGTCCATATGATGCCACACGTATTAGCAAAAAGCAAGAGACACCAGCGAGTACGTGTCTTTACTGGCTCACAAAAGCATTTCTTATCATATATCTTTTTTTATAACTGAGTATCTGCACCTTTCGAGTACAACTAATTTCATAGGGTTAAGTTGGTTCCACCAAACTCATGGACCTGAAGAAACCACTAGAAAATGGATTCATTGTCACACAAGGACTCGAACACGCGACCCCCTTCTACTGAAAAACCCCCATGTAGTACTTGCGCCACTCTGCTACCCTTGCCGGGTGGAATACTATATAAACCTAATAGATTGTGGAAATTATTTATTTAGGGAGGGACTATTAGCCCCTCACTACCCTATATTAGCCCCCATTTAATTTAATACATTTTTAAACTAAAATGTATATAGAAAAAATTACATAAATAACCCCACTCTAAATCATGAATCCATCTCCTTTTTCTCTTCTACTTTTCACTCTCTATACCCTCATCAACTTTACTTTTTACTTTCTGCACCCCTCCCTAAATGAAATCTTAAAATCATCTCCAACTCTTATCCCACTCACTAGACTCGCCTTATCCTTTCTACTTAAATTTTATTTTTCGTATCACAACCTAAATTAAACTATAAACTCATCTCATTTTCTTTTCTACTTTTTAATCTTTACACCCTCCAATCTCTTTGTTCATACATTCAACAACTCACCACCAAATGTTACCTTTTGATTATATTATTTGGTTGATATTTGATTCACATTCTTGAATAGTTAAAATATTTATTTGTGTTGAATCTTAACTTCTAAGGATAAAAAATCAATCTTGGAACGTCAAATGGAGCAAATTGAGTTAAGAGGGAGAAGAAGATGGCGTGCGATAAGGGGTTGGAGATTGGGGATAACAAATATGAAAAGATGGTTTTTTTTTTTTTTTTTTTTTTTTTTTTTTTTTTTTGGTGAGAGAGTGCAGTGCAAATATAAGCTAAGCGTACATTGGAGAGTGCAAATATAAGCAAATTGAGTTAAGATTCACTAACAATTAAGGGGGTGTTTAGAACATGAACTAACTTATTATGGGCTATAAATAACATTAAATTAAATGAGGGCCGATATAAGGTATATGGGTGCTAATAGTCACTCCCTTTATTCATTCAAATTACAATCACAGTTTTTATTTTTTATTTTTTATTTTTTTTATTTTTATTTTTACCAATGATCCATTAAAATGAGGAACACTGTAATTTGAGTTCCTTAATCACATCAAGATATTGTCACATCAAACATTATTTTAAAAAAATATTTTTTAAAGAATCTTTCCAAGAAACATCCTTTTTTTTTTTTTTTTTTTGGGTCAAGTAAGAAACATCCTAGTTACTTCCTAAATATCTACAATCTTACAAATAGGAATGTTATTTAAAATTTTTTCCTCCAATAACTTTATGTTTACATCCAACTTCCCAATCTTTGACACCTAAAAAAAATTGCCAATTCAAGTAATTACAACTTCATTTTTTTAATCCATAATAAATTACTTTGTTACTGAAGGTGCCCTAATTTACTTCACCTAATCCAAGCTTGAACTTGCTTTTTTTCCACATTTACAAAAACCCTAAACCCTAAATACATTACGTAAAAACTTTAGGTTAATTTGTTTTGACCCCGTTTTATTAAAGGCCCCTCACAAATTAGAGTCACTGTACGAGTAGAACTCTCAATAAGTCCTCCCATATATAAAGTAAAGTAATAATAATAGCGACCGTGTCTTCTCTCTCAATTTCTCTGTTTCAAGACCCAATTTTGATCCTCTGTTGTTGAAATCGCTCATGGAGATCACGCCACAACAGATGGACGGATCCAGCAACAGCAACAACGCGAGGGCTTTTCGCAATCATCACAACAACAACAACAACAACAACAACAACAACAACAACAACAACAACAACAATAACAACAACAGGCGGAATCACACCCAAAATCGTGGTGGTCGATTCAACAGCAATCGTCAACAACAACAACCACAGCAGGGCAATGCGAGGCCTCCTCACATGAACAATCGCCCACATGGGTTCATCAATGGCGGCGGCGGCGCGCCCCCCAACAACAACCCACAACAGCTACAACGCCCAATGTTCCCCCAATTCGGCCCCCCGAATCTCCCTCCCCACTACTTCAATTTCAACCACGTACCCACTTTTGTACCCGCCGTCGCGCCTCCCAATCACCACCAATTCCCCAATTTTGGGGTGCCCGTGATGTTCAATGGCCACTACATTCATCAAGGTTTGTGGGTTTTTGAGATTCCCCTTTTTGGTTGGCTTTTGTTTGCTTGATTGATTGATTTGGTTTGGAAAAGGTCTCATCTTTGTGTTTTGGTTGATGGGTGGAACAGATTCTCCTCTATTTTATGGGCCACCGCCGCCGCCGATGATGGATCAGTTGATTAGAGGGCCTGCTTTTAGGCCTCCTCCTCAAGCTAGGCCTCCAATGGTGCAGAACTTGCCTGACCCTCCACCTAATTTGAGCAGTAAAGTACAGAAGCAGATTGATTATTACTTTAGGTATAGCTGCATTTTTTATTTTTTATTTTTGGTTGATGGATTTGTGTACATTGATTTGTTTTAGGTAATTTTGATCAATTTCATTTTTTTTTTTTGGTAGTGAGGTGAACTTGGTGGATGATCATTTCTTGAAGAGCCTGATGGATGAACAAGGTTGGGTTTCTGTTCAACAAATTAAAGAATTCAAGAGGGTGAGTGAATATGTATCCATGCTTTGGTATTTATAGAAGATTTACTAGTTGTGCATTAGGGCAGTTTCTTCGTTAATCTTTATTATGTTTATCATTGCTTTGGTGTGTTTGATTGCCAAAACAAGGTTTTTTATTTTTTTATTTTTTTATTAAGTTTTTGTCTTCTAATTTAACTATTTCGTGGTAAGAATTGTAAGATCATCGTGGCCGATGTTGTGAATCTTGCATTTACTGTGTTTGCTCTTAGATGCTATATTTACCCAGTTGCATTGATCCTGTTAATGTTATTTGGTTGAGGTGTTAGTAAATTTAGTTGAGGTGAGCTTATGGTATGGCTGTACTTGGGAGTAAGTTGGATATAGTAGAAAAACATGCAAGTAGGTTTTGTCAAAGTCGCGAGTTTAGATAAATATTGTTTGGTAATATTAATTTAACCATGATGGAGTGGGGTTCACTTCACACGCACATATATATATATATATATATATATATATATATATATATATATATATATATATATATATATATATATATATCAGTTCTGCTCTTGGCGTATGTAAAGTGTTTACAAGCAATGAAATAAGAAAACAGATGATGTTTATGACTTTATTTTAGTCACTAAATTTTTTGAGGGTTTGTGCTTCGGTAACTGTATTAGGATTAGGCAAAATTCCCTCTCTACTTGTAGGATCATGAATAGCATTTACAGGGGTTCTTTGACGAGTATGATCCTGAAGTAATAGCTGAAACTAGGGTTCCTTTGATAAGTTAAACTAGACTGATAAACTTGGGCTCATGCGATGACATGAAATGTTGGATAAAGTTCTGCAATGAGTTGGGTGATCGTAAGTATTACACCGAGACCTTGATTTTGCAAGCCGATCACCATTTTTCACCGCCATTTTTGTTTTGTTGTTTTAAACAAAAAAATAAAATAAAAAAAAGCGGTGAAAAATGATGATTGGCTTGCTCTATCAATAAAGAAGATTTACATATTGACATGGAATTGGATATTGTGGTGTGGCTTCACATAAGTTTCTGCAATATTTTACTAAACTATAGAAGAAGGTTGTTTTCTTTTTTATTTGTCACTAGGATCTTCCCGGTCACCACTTAATCTTTCTATTAGCCCTGTTCAAACATTTATGCATTTATTATAGTTTTTCTAATATTGGATTCATTACTTCTATTCAGGATGTGAACATTCACTATTTTGCTGAACTTGAACTTTTTGGCCTCCCCTGATGAGTTGTTTTCACATTTATCATCTTGCTATATACACCTGAACCTGTTTATGCTTTCGAATCACTGTTTTGATGGATTTCTATTATGCACAGCACGTAGTTGGACGTGAAGCTGTATACGATCTTCTACAAGCTGCAACAACTTATTGTTGACAGTCCGAGCAGTTGCTCCGTTGGTTATGCTTTTTTTTTTTTTTTTTCAGAAAAAAATATATTTAGAAACTATTGGTGACGCCTTATGTAGTTGTTGAGTAGAAACCCAATCTAATTTGGCAATTGGCATTTTGAGGCTTTTTGTTGTATTTGTTGGCTATGCTTTGAAGGACAAATTCTTGCATGCACAATTTTCTAAACATTACCTTTTTTTGTATAGATCAAACAAATGACCAGTGACACTGATCTGATATTAAGTGCAGTAAGATCTTCACTTATTGTTGAAGTACAAGTAAGTTAATTTTTACTTGTCCCCAGTTTTAATAGATTAGTTATGTTATAATTGCTAAAGCATTTTTTTTTTTTTTTTTTTTTTTTTTTTAGGGCGACAAGATGCGCAGGAGAGGAGATTGGATGAATTATCTTGTCGCACCTACAATTAGCGAAATCCAAGCCGGTATCAACAACATTCGGTTGGATTCAAATTCTGAACAAAAAGCGGACTCGGATGGGATAGAGCAATATGGATAGAAATAATAAAAAAAAAGAAGCCACAGAGAAACATTTGTAAATATTATTTCGCAAAGTATTGGGCATCCTTGTTTCGAAGTCTCTGGTGCTTTTGTTGTAAATTTAGAAGTGGAGATAGAAATCAAGGATGTTCATTGACCTGTAAATAACATTTTTTTAACTCTATGTTAATGAATGATTCTTTATAGGTCAGAAAATATTTTGAACTTTGAGAGGTATGAAGGATGTCTGATCCCATCGTTTGAAAATATTGTTCATTGATCTTGTAAGTGGCCATTCATATTTTTGCTTTTTTTTTTTTTTTTTTTTTTTTTTTTTATTCTTTTTTAACTTTTTTATTCTGTTATCATCACTACATAAACTTCCTAAAAAGCCACCAATTAAGTTGTAGCTCAATGGTTACCTGAGGTTGAGGGTAGGGTTCTTACGTAGTTGAGGAAAGGGTTCAAGTTTCCTCGTGTGCACGTTAGAGAAATAATATAAATTGGTTATCAAGCAAGAGAAAAATTTGCTATTAAGCCTGTTATAGCATTTGTATATGCATGTATTAATGAGTCGTTTTCATATTTATCATCTTGCACATTTTATTAACCTTTATGATACTTGTACAATTGTATAATATATCAAATAATGTCACCTCTATATGCTTATGAAATTTATAGTGATTAATGAAGATGATGCTCTATATTGGGATGCAAAAGTCGGACAGACATTAACAGCAATGACAATGCAAACAAAGAAACATTTGCGAAAAAAAAAAGGTTGGAATAAGCAAGGATAGCATGCTTCTCGAGGTGCATAACATAGTCGTCAGTAGGGGTACTTCGTTGTGTTAATTGTTCATTTATTGCGTTAAAGTATTTTTTTTTTTTAATTTCTTACCATGTCATTTTTGTTGGTTGTATTGAGCCCTTTGGAACACTTGTCTTGGTTTGAAAACACTGGTAATATACAATCTCTTTTAGGATGCAGGTAGGGCGGGTTTAGACCCCATCCCGCTTATGGTGGGGCGGAGAATTTCAAGGAGATTTCCCGCTTGAAATTCTCCATCGGAGAAATTTTGACCCCCATTCCCCACCCGGCGGGGATCCCCACCCCACTGGGATTTCTCCATCCCCATCACTTTTTTTTACATAATATCTAAAAAAAAGAGAATAAATACATTATAGATCCGAAATTAAAATCATTAAAAGCTTTTCCTTTGGAATTATAGGTCGATTTTCAAACTTTATGTGAAACATTCACCATACAAAAAAGGGAAATATAAGATTTACTAATGATTTCGATGCAATTCCTACATGAAATATTCAGGATCCCATGGGGAATCTCCATGGGGATTTCCCATGATGGCGAGAGGTAATACCGCCCTCACCCCAGCCCTGACGGTGGGGATGAAATTGCCCCCCGTCCCCGGCCCCATGTGGGCTAATTGGCAGGGAATCCGTGCCCCATCGGTGTAGATTCCTGTAGGTAATGGCCTAATGGGGATTCTCCACCCCTAGGGCTGGCAAAAATCCGGGAACGGACATAAACTGGACCGGGCACCCATTTTTAAAATTATTAAATTTGGCGCCCGGACCCGGTCCCGTTTTTGAAACGGGCAAATTTTTTTTGTCCAGTCTCAAACATACGGGACCCGTTTTGTCCACTTTTTATTGTTAAATATGATTAAATATTTTATTTATCAAATATAAAATATTTAATAAATATTTAAAAATACTAAAAACTGTCAACAATGATAGAGGCGGCGTAGAGGAGCTCGCGGCGGAGGTCGGCGGAGCGTGGTCGTGGGTCGGGGAGCCGGATCTTGGATTTCGGCCGAGGTAGGAGCACCGGGAGGAGTAGTTGGAGAGGAGGCGCGGCGGAAGCGGATGAGGACGGAGGGGTTGAGGAGTCGATGGGGTCGGGAGGGTCCGGAGGCGCATCCGGGCGTTGGCGAGGTGGAGGACGAGGTGCTCCCGCCGGTTGCGACGTTGTCGCGCCGGGAGGCGAGAGAGGCGGTGTGCGAGAGCGCGGTGTTGAGGAGGCGGTGTTGAGGAGGCGAGGCGGTGTTGAGGAGGCAGAGGCGGAGAGCGGTGTTGAGGAGAGCGAGATAGCGAGAGGCGGTGTGAGGAGGCGGTGTTGAGGAGGCAGAGAGCGAGAGCGGTGCGAGAGGCGGTGTTGAGAGCGGTGTTGAGGAGCGAGCAGAGAGCGAGAGCGGTGTGCGAGAGGCGCGCGTGTGCGAGAGAGCGGCGGTGTTGAGGATCGAGGCGGTGGTGTTGAGGGATCGAGGCGGAGAGGTAGAGTTGAGGGAGAGGAATGGTGAGTGTGAGACGGTGAGAGGGTGAGAATTAGGTTATGGAGTGTAAATTTACTTATATGCCCTTCAAATTAATCACAAACGGGTACCCGTTTTTTTTAAATTTTTGCCCAGACCCGGTCCCGTATTTTTAAACGGACATAAAACATTGTCCAGACCCGTATGTTTGTCGAAAAAAAATTGCCCTGCCCGGTCCCGTTTTAAACGGGACCGGACAAAATGGGCGAAACGGGACCGGGCACATTTTGCCAGCCCTATCCACCCCCACCTACATCCCTAGTCTCTTTATTGTCTCCCATACATTTGAATATATCTGATATTACATTTATATGCCACCATAAGCCATATGGATACTATAGAAATCTATCGTGTCTTTAATTTTTGGTAAAACACATAAAAGCTTCTAAACTTACTGAAAATTCTTGACCCCTGTTTGGTTTAACTTTTGCTTTTAGCTTATGCCTTCATGACGTGGATAAGTGCTTATGAAAAGCAGAAAACATGTAGGAAGATGCTTTTGATAATCGCACTTATTATAGTAGTTTTAGGTAATTTTAGTTGCCATGTCAACGTCACTAATCGCCAAAAACATAAAATGCAACCAAACGGTGCAAAAGCTGGTTATTGAGCGCTACATCAGCGATAAGCAAGAGAATAAGTTGAACATAACATGGCCTTGATTGAGTCTTTGAACTTTTATTTGTTAAAACTTGGTACTAAAACTTATATTTTCCTAGCTAATCGAACCCTTAAACTTTTATTTTCCCTGATTATAAATAGATTACTGGCACTTCAACTAATTTTAGACTGGGACTTTGTTATTGTTGTTGTTGTATATATGCCATCAAATGGCTATAGCATATACATCACACGTGATGAGTAGCTGAGTTTACCAGCTACAATTTTATTTAATTCATTAGGAATTGATGATTTTTTGAGTTCATTCATGTTACAAAATAAGAAAATTAGCATACAGACATATATAAAAGAAAAGAAGTTAAATAAAACCAAATATATAATACAGATTACATATGTGAACATATTTAAAAACCAATAATTAATCACAAGCAAGTACTATCAAAGTGAACAATTTATAACAAGCCTTAGTTGCTGATTAAGCTTGGTAATCTTAAATCACTTGGGATTGCAAAGTGAGAAGCCACTTGGAGAAGCTTTCAAGAGTTGAAGCATCAGCCCTGTAGTGGTTTTGAGTGAAGTGAAGCAGAGCTGACCATGTGAAGTCTGGGTACATTCTTAGGCCTTGTGCCCCAACAAGATCCTTAGGTGGTCTCACCACTTTGTCTTCTCTTGGGCACACAAAGTAGGCTAGTGATCTCCTCTCACTGTACTTGTTCAACACTGCCCTGTGAAGGCAACTCTTGTACCTCCCATTTGACAGGGCCTACAACATATGTGACCAAACAAATTAACTAGCAATTACATGTGCAATTAACATACATGTATGCAAGTAAATCCACCATAAGGAGAATATTAGTCGAGGACGTACGTCAAATTGGTGGCGGTTTACCTTGTAGTGGATGCTCGTAAATCTTTTCGTTAAAATCGACTTGACAAGTTTGTTAGGGAAGGATCATGTCCAAACATAATTCCCCATTGAAGAGGCATATTGCAAGTGAACCATCAGTTGATAGCTTGATAGAGCCACATAAATTATACACAAGTACTATCTTAATCAATTTTTTTTGTTTTTCTTGTCAAAACCAGTCTAGTTAATTTAGTTGTCTTTGAGACCAAGAGATCTATCTTTGATTTTATGTTTCACATATGTCCTACAACTCTAGTCCAGAAATTGTTTGTTGTCTGATCCATTGAACTTGTACTAAAAAAAGTAGACTTGAATAACTGTTAGTGATGTAATGACTCAGTATTTTTTCTTAAAGATCAGTCAAATTATATAATTAATAAGAAGGTTCATCATCAATCACTTACCATGAAGGTGTCTCCAATATTGATAACCAAAGCATCATGTCGAGGTCGAACGTACTTCCATCGGTTATGCACAAACACTTCGAGGCCTCCAACTTGGTCTTGATGAAGTATAGTTAATGAGGTAGGATCACAGTGAGGACCAGTTCCAACTGCAAGATTTGGTTCTTGACATGAAGGGTAGTAATTGCACCTCATGATAGAGTGACCGTCTTCGAAGAATCGCCTGAAATGCGATCTATCAACTCCCAAACTCATGCCTAACAACTCCATGATCCCTAGAGACAGTTTCTCCATTGCTTCACAATAATGTTGGTAAATTAATCTGGTTAAAAAATGAAAAAGGTGTTACTACTGTTGATGTACAACATGCATTAACATTTTCTTGTATGGTAAATATATATGCCTATAATGTTAAATCCTGATGCCAAAATAAAAATAAAAATGCAGACTGTTTTATTTATATATGTACCCCATGTTGTCATAATCTTCACCAAGTAATGAAGTGAAGTACTCAAACACAATGGGCTTATTAGAGCCCTTATTGGCGCCATTATATCCAAAAGACAATGTCTCCTTCCATGGCAATTTTGACGATGACCGATCAGCATTATGGGCGCCCGAGTATCCCCATACAGAGCCAGGTTTCCGACGGACTCCAAGTTTTTTGCTCAAGGGTTGTCTAAAAAATGCTTTCATGTGATCATGGGCGGCACGAATGAGAATGGCATCAATGCCATGGTTGATCACTTGGAAGAATCCATGGCTTAAGCATGCCACCCTGATGAGCTCCACTGCTCGACGAGTTGCTTCGTAATCGCCTCTAAAGAAGCCAAGGAGATCTACCAGGGGCTCCTTGAGCTCCTCTTTTGTGTGAACAAGATCCTCATGGGAACAAACAAAGTGCCTTGGTATGGTAGGATAGAAAGATGAGTCAAGAAAATTAAAATTAACATTGCTTCCCTTGTCATTTTGCTCATTAAGATCAATATTTGGTGAGAGAGCATGGGAGTTTGATTCCATTTGGTGCAACTAGCTAGTTCATAAGATCTTTGAAAACTTGAGGTATTTATAGATGTTGAGATGCAGAAGATGCTAGAAACATTTGCCAATTATTTCAGTTGTCATTTTATATACATTTTTTTAAAAAAATATAGTCTTCATGTGCTATAGTTTCTATTTAGTGTGGAAAGATTTTTTTTTTTTTTTTGAGATTACTACATGTTTTTTTGTCCCACATACTGCCTTTTGATAAGGACCTTTGTAATTGTGAGGGCAAGTTGATAATAAAGATGGTTTAATTAGGAAGCATAGAGATAGAAGAAACACGACAATCCACTATCAATAGTTTAGTACATACAGGAAAAACTTCATCTATCTAAACTCAGATATATACCCCAACAAGATTCGATCTCACAGTGCGCGTACCCGCTCACAGGCCCTTACGCAACGACACATTCGGCTCTCAAACGCCTCAACACTATATGCTATGTACCTGCTTGACAAAGCCTATTTATAGGTGTTACATGCATGTATACATAAACCAACACAACTATTAACTCATAATTGGAATACAACACATTAAGGTAGTATGTATCCAATTTCTAATTAATCCATGTGTAATCACCATGTATGCATGAATTCATATTAGACACTAATTTGAGTCCAACTCAAATTACAAGTTTAAGCCACTTGATTCAACACATCAATTGAGCAAGTTTTTTTGTAAGATTTGCATATCTAATGTAGGTATAATAATTCATCTTTTCTTTCTACACATCTATAATCGAGGGGTCACCAAATTATAATTTCATCCAGGGTCCCTAAATACTTTGGACCGACCCTGTTTGACTCGAACATGAGTCGAACCCTAGCTGTAACGACCTGTTACCTTAAGCTGGTGATTAATACTAATTCAAATCCTAATTTACCCGAGTTAGGCTCGTGGTTAAGTTCGGCGTACCTCGATTATCGTGTGCGTGTGATTGCATGCTGGTTTGTGTTTGTTCGGATTGCTAATGAATTTTATAGGTTGTGGGATTAATAGGAAAATTAATACAAACCTATAATTGAAAAAATAAGTAATTAAACAATAAGTTGTCGGTATACCAAGTGCGACGAGGGGTCATGAAAAGAATGTGCACGCCCGAAAACACTCGTAGGCATGCCCGGTTATTGGCAAGAAAATACACGAGATATATATATATATATAATATTTGATATATATATATATTATTAAAAACTATATAGTTTAGTTGGAAATATATGGATTGTTTGATCAACATCGAGATGGGCGTAAGTGCTTGATGTGTCAAAATTTGTGTCACTTTAAGGAGTGTCACTTTAACACATCAATTGCTATTTAATCTCGAGATAACACAATGCGTATCTCGAGAAAAATCCATATATATAAATCAAAACCTTCATCATTATCTCATTTCATTTCGATCTTTTGAGAGAGGCAGTGAGGGTTTGGGTTTGATTTCGATCGTTGGAGTTCACCCAGGGAGTCGAATCAACGTGAATTGAGGAGCTTAAATGGATCAAAAGCCATAAATCATCACTTCGGTATGATTTGTTTTTGTGTTAGTTGAAGTTTAATTTGATGGTGATGATGAAATCTTTGTGAATTATGGTTTTTGATGAATTAAAGTGGTTTGTTACCCCACTAGAGGTCCTCCCAGATGATTTGGGAGTGTAGTTGTTGTTGTTTGAGTGATTTGGTGATAGAACAGTGGCTGGTGCCATGTGTTCTATGTTATATCAAGACAACATAGGGTGGAGTGCGCTCCACCTAGCAGAGGAGCACGCTCCCTTCATCAATTGGGATGAACCTAGTTGGTGGAGCGCGCCCCACCCACTGAGGGAGCGCGCTCCCACCTTTAAAAACAACAATTCTGCTTTGTTTTGCATAAAATTTCTTGAGGTCTTAGGGACTGACATATGGGTTCTAAACATAGGATATAAACCTATATTGATTACAAATGATTGGTGATAGGTTGAGGAATACCGAGAAATCGTGAGTAACCGGAAAACTTAGGAAGTTTGGGAAATTGAGACTTAACCCGAGGTAAGTACAAATTTGCTTATTTATCAATGTTGTCTGGCTATTCTAATATATGTAGTTCATGTAGATATTGGACTAAAATGGGGGACTATGTACACTGTGATGGTTTTCAATAAATGGAAAACGGTGTGTAATGTGACCACGACTATAACTCATGGTTTTGAGAATAGGTTCATCGGAGATGGGTTCCCTTCTTGGCCTATATATAACTCCTCCTCAATTCGATATGTTGTGTGGATTACATACTCACTAGGGGTTTTCGGGTAGAACAATTCGCATTCGTTATATATTGAATTATATGTTTTCCATATTCTTGTTAGTTAACATTGGTGCATATTGTTATTGTATAATGTTCTTGATTATTACATAGAATGTTGATGGCTATGTGAATCCTTACTTACTAAGCAAGTTGGAGGGCTCACCCAAATCTAATATTTCAGGTTCGCAACTCGGCGCTTTAGCTAAGGGAAAGGAGAAGATTTAGGTGTCTTGTATCTTCTCTACGATGCAATGAACTTTCTTGTATATAAATAATCACTGCTTGATATATTTTATTGTATATAAACAGGGTTGAGAGGTTTATAATCAAGGTTTTGAGTTTTTGTAAACACTGTATTACCGTATATTGTTATATATCGAAAAAGTTTTAAATTTTTCCGCTGGGTATACTTTGATTTGTTTATTCGATATTAATATACAGGGTGAGTTTATCAGGTACTGACGGAGAGACTGCTGGCTCTAGTTACGTCTGGCTTAGTTACCGGGGCTTAATTAGGGTTTCACGCCGAGTATCGCCCTAATCGGATAAGGGATACTACATTAGCCTTGCCTTTGCCTAAATGATGCATGCTTCATCTATCTCGATTACTAGCTAGATATGATTTGTCTTGCACATCACTATATAATTGATAATATTGTAATCAAATATCAATAATTGATATTGGTCAGGAAGAATATAATTATGAGGGGCTTGTTAATTAATTTTTCGCGTGTAACACGTTTTTGCAAGCGGCTTGCCCGTTACACATCCCCGCGAGCTTGTGGATCTCTATCAATATCAATATTATCCCCAACGTAACCATCTTTTAACTCATAGGTATAATGTAATGATCCGAATAATCAAATCCTAGTTGTATGCTTTGTAGGACCGTGACCTAGCGACCAGTCCTACGTAGCGAACTCGATCGATATTTGGGCGTCGACACCAAGGTAATAATTAAATAATCTTACTTGACTTTGATGCATGTATTATATTTTTATATATGTGTGCACAACTTTTAAATAGTTTTTTTATAAAATCCGAGTACGCCAATTTACCTCGAGATGGGTACGCGCGAAACGATCGGGTGGATTGAAAACTTAGGCCTAGGTTCATGACTTAATTCACTTACTTAGACTCTAACTAGTCATGTAGACTATGTAGTGAGTCTCACAAGAATTTAGTATGTAATCAATTAAGTCTATGTGCTTCATTTCAATAGGGCCTAAGTCTAGGAAAAATTAGAAAGTTATAAATTTCCTAATAGAGTGATTGAGCTTAGACATATAAATTAAGCTTAAAGTTGAGAAAATATTCATATTATTATGGTACCTAAATCATCAAATGAATTTCATGAAACATATTACTTAATGCATACCATAGTCTTTATGGATTATCAAAAACATGAAATGTTAGAAACTTGAATGGAGACCACACTCTTAGTATATTGATGTACCTAGTGACGTGTCCATGCGGAGATCTAAATGAGTCATAATGGATCCTATGATATGCATGTGGGAGCTAACACCAACTATGGGTGAAGTGGTACTAGGATGATCTAATGGCCAAGCTTCAAAAAGTCTGAGTATAAAAGACACACTTAATCTCTAATCATGCATGAACACAAAACACTTCAACTAGGTTTGGAGAAAAAAGAGAGGGATTTGGTTAAAAATAGTGCTGGAAAATCATAAAAAGGTGGAGTTGGAGCTAAGGATCTCAAGGAGCTTGAGTTTTCACAAGGATTAAAACTTAGGTAACAAATCTCTTCCATTTCAATAATACATTGTGATGATTTGAGGTTCTTTAAATCATTCTAGTGTTGAAATTTTGTCAAGTTTGATGAATTCCCTAATGTTATGAGATGATTATGAATCAAGAAAATCAAAGTTTCTCTCATGTTCATGAAAAACTTATGCCTTGGTTCAAGAATTGGAGATTTTGGGTAAATGAAAGAATGAACTGATTTTCTTGTGTAATTGGGTGTTTAATATTTGAGTGCTCTTATATTGACGTTGAATGATGTATTATATTGGGTGTAAATGTTGGACAAAAATTAAGATGTTTGGACCATGTATTATGAATTTAGTTGTTCATGAATACTACATGTTTGATGAAATGTCAAGATTATAACTGAAATTCTAGAGAGCATAAATCCTTCATTTCTTATCAGAATTGAATGATTTTTTTATGGATTGTTCTTGAATATATGGAAAAGTGTATCACAAAAAATCACGTTATTTGGATGTGTGGTTTGAGAGTTATGAATTTTTTATACTGCTCGTCTGAAACTCTATCAAAGTGAGTTGTTTTGGCATTTTGAGCATAACTCTCTCAATTTTAATCAAATTTGAGCTTACTTTACCATTTCGGAAAGCTTATACATAGAAAAACAACTTAAAATTTAATATATCTTAAAAATTTAGTTATATTCTTTATCAAAAATGGACTGAAATTCAGCACTTGTCTGAAGAGATAATTCTTTTTGTAAGTGTTTGGATGTCGGGACATCTTTCGGAGGTCTCCACTAATCGAAAAATAACCAAAATCTTCAGAATAGTTTGAAATATTATAAATTAGGTTTCTCAAAAGTCTCAAGTGATTATGAGGTGTTTTGAATAGTTATTCAAATGGGTTTTGAAATAAGCAAAATTTACTTACTTAATAAGCTGAATTTTGATTTAAGGTATTCTGGGCATCAAATGATGTTGGAATTGAACCAAGATTTTCAGAATGTGTTATTGAATCATAGTAAAGGTGTACACCAAGTTTCATAATTTTTCGATGTGTCTAACTTAGTTTTCAAGTCATGCTTCTAATAAGAGATTAATATTTGCAAATAAGGACTTAAAGTTTTATTTAGAGTCTCAAATTTGGCTCTTGATCATAATAATGAGATTTTAGCACTCAAAAACCTTGGTTTTAAGTTAATAGACTTCAATAAATCAACACGAAGAATTTTGGGAATTTATATGATTGTTTTAGCCGCATTTCAAGTTGCATAAAAATCAAGTTTTCGGAAATTATTTTAAGGTCCTTAAGGGATTTTTTTTTGCAAACCAATGCATTAAACCAACTTGAAATGGTTTTGCAATGGACTTTGACGAATCAATAGCACTTAAAAACAATAGGAAAAATTTCTACAACTTTGTAACACCGACTTTGGGCATGGTCGAGTTAAATGTCAAATGAGCATTTAAAATGAATAAAAAAGACTTATCGTTATCCCTTCGCATCAAGCATTTGTGTATGATAAGAATAAGTGACTAGGGACCCCAAGGATTTAATACAAACTTGTTTATGACACATTGAAGTTAAGATTTAGTCCGAATTAAGTAGAAAAGGCATTGAGGCAAATAGTGGAATGTATTATAATGAACTTGATAGTTAAACTTAAACAAACTCTAGCACATACCTAACGAACTCAAATAGGTACCAGTGTGACAACCCCTTCTTCTAAACAGGGCACCACCCGACTTAATTCCGTAATCAAGCTTTAACCCTAACCACATAAGAGTTAATTACGTATTAGTCAGCCTTCCGTCCCTATATTCTTCAATACACGTGTTTAGATATTATTAGATTTTAGAGTCAATTAAAACTTTTTATCATTTTAATATTATCGCGTAGTTTAAGAATTATGCGGAATCTCTTACTACTCGAAATTCCTAAGTGTGGAAAACCAGGAAACACAACATCACATGCATGAATATATCATAAAGGTAACAACATAGTATGATATATGAGTCTAAAAAATGGAGAACTATGCACTCAACCCACTATGCAACCCAAAAATGTATAGTAAAGATATAAACAGTAATAGTACAGCAAAAGTCGAGTCATACAAAAATGAGATAGGAGAATCGCCGAATTGCTCAAAGAAAGTCGTCGATCTTCTCCTTCCCCGGTCTGCTGCTGCTTGACGGACATACACCCACCGTCACAAACTAGATGGTGAGTATATTGATATTTAAGTAATCACTGGAGAATTCTATGTCACATTTCCAAAATAGAAGAATAGTATCTAAAAGCATAAAGTAGAGAAAGAGTTGCTAAATCAAGTAATGCAAATAAATACCACAGTTAAAAATGTATAGACTAACACAGACTAAGTCGAGATGATCTACGTCCGGTCAACGGTGAGAACTATTACCTAACCTTTCCTACTACTATATGGAGCTGCGCTCAACATATTCCATACAAATAGCGGAGCTGCGCTTTACGTATACAAATCATCTATCTCATTCTTGCCCACCACCCCGAGTCCCATATCTTGTGTGTCGTGCAAGTGTAGTAGTGAGTGCCGAAACCCCCGGTAGACCATGTCCCTGTGAACCGCGCATCTCTCGTGCAATGGACACTAGATAATCCATACTTTAGTTTTCAAAGATCAATAGTTCCAATTCTCTAGGATTTCAAAACTAGATAGGCTACAAAGCCCAAGGAAATAGAATACAAGTCTAATCCATTCCATCTATCCCAATAGCATACTTTTCATCAACTATCTATCAAGAATATCATCAAGAGTAGAAATTGGAATCAATGAAACATTTCGCAAGGCATCATGTTAACAATATTCAAATATGAATATACACATGAACAACATGATGTGAGATTATGAGTAGCAATGTCTACAAATAGACTATAAAACAATAAGAGTCAATGAAATGAAATATAAAATTCTCACAACATTACTTACAATTCATAACGATTATTCTAGCCTATCCGGCCTCCTGACACTCCAAAACGTGTCCCCGAGTTCTCGAGACCTTCCGTTAGTTCCCTGGAGTTGTTTGATAAGTTTTAGAGGGGGTTTAGACCCCTAATTAGAGTTTTAAAACCATTTATAGTGTTTCAGTCATTTTTGCAAATTGCTGATTTTTGTATTGTCTGGGCAATTAGCGCGCTAATTCTGATATTAGCGTGGTACCTCAAATCTCTAGTGCACTAATCAAGATTAGCGCGCTAATTTAAATATTAGCACGCTAGATTGTCCACCTAACACGCTATGTGTAGCAGAACCCATAATTTTGCATTTCGAATTCTGGGGTTTTGCTACACATAGACCATGTTGACGCCTTGGGGACCCTAATACACACTACTAGAAGTCCCTAACATCAAGCCCAACATAAAATAGCAACTAACAACCTCAAATTCGTGAATTCACAACTTGAGCTTTGTTAATGGAGTGAAGAAGTTACCTAGCTTGATGATCTTATTTTTCTTCACCAAACCTTCACTAAATTGAAGCTCTTCTCATCCATCAAGATTACTCCAGAAATCTCTTTTTTCTTTATTCCTCCTTGCCTAATCGATTGTGATAAAAATGGTGATCAAAATGTCGACTTAAGTGGTTCATTTGACTTAATCGGATATGTTTGAACCTTAACCCTTGATCATTTATGCATACGTATCTCGATGCTCAACTAGTGGACCACCTTGACACACTTGTCCCTTAACGTACCATCCTTCTTCTTCACAAAAAGGACGGGTGCTCCTCATGGCGATATAGAAGGTGCGATGAATCCATTCTGTCCCAAATCTTGAATCTGAGTCTTCAACTCCTCTAACTCTCGTGGTGCCATATGGTACGGTGGTATGGAAATCGATTTAGTTCCCAGTACCCAACTCAATAATGAAATCAATCTCTCGCGGCGGTGATAAACCATGTAAATCCTCTTGAAATACATTAGGAAACTCTTTAGCAACCGGTATGTCCTCTAGCCTAGGTCCCAAAATCTCTGGAACGGTGTATAGCGAGATCAATGCCTCCATCTCTTCACTAGTCGCAGGTCGACCTCTCGTACCCACTGTCCTTGCTGAACTACCTCTATAGGTGAACGTCGGACGCCCTGGAATCTCAAATATTACTGTCTTACTGAAACAATCGATGAGCGTGATATGCTGCTACCAATCCATCCCTAAAATCGCGTCAAACTCCAAAAATTCGAGGACTCTAAACTCAGCAGGTAGCTCTACCCCATCTATCTCAAGCAGACATCCCTCAATAACACTATTAGGGTAAACCATATCCCCGGCTGCAGTACTCAAACTCAAATGTACGCTAAGACTAACAGATTTCAACCCTAGGATGTCTACTACGCGACCGTCAATGAAAGATACGGTGGATCCATAATAAAATAATACATATAAATCTCTATCGTAAATGGAAATCGTACCCTCAATGAGACCTCGCATGGCATCGACGTCTGGCTGGGCTACCATATGAGGCCTGTTGGGCATAAACTGTTGTTGGATGCGGGCACTCTCACACAATGTGTCCAACCTGTCTCGCATCTGTAGCATGTAAGCTGTCTGCGCTGGCCCTGAGTCTGAGACTGACCCTACCTCTGCGGCTGTCCTTGTCCCTGTCTAGTATCTCGGCCTCGGCCTCTGCCTCGGCCTCTACCACCATGCGGCTGCTGTCGTGGAGCATGTGGGGTGGGAAGTACAAGAACGACGGGAGCTAGTAACGTTGGTCTGATGGGAGGTGGCAACGTTAGCCTGACGGGAGGTGGCAAGGGAAGTATGCCTACAGTGCTCTGTGCTGGGGCAATGTATGATACATGAGGCACAACCAATGGGCGAGTGGTTGTCCGCTCCTCCTGAGAACCTCTGTTCCATCCCCTTACTCCCTTACCCCTCTGTCTTCTCTTCTTATACTCCATGGCCTGCTCTACTGATAACACTGGACCCGGTGCTCTGCCATCAGCGACTCTGCCCAAATAGTATGTCTCATGTGATACTGCGTCGCTTGTAGATCTCGGTGAATGTCCTAGCGCCTGAACTGACTACGTAATACCCAATGTCTGACCTGAGTCCATCACCGAAATGGTACACATCCTCGGAGTCATCTCTCACCAAGTCTTCATCAAACTCTCTCAGATAATCATATCTGTCCATGTACTGCATCACAAGCTCCTCTGCTCCCTGTCTCATGTCCATGAATTCTCTTCTCAACCTCTTCATTACTGAATGCAGAAAGTACTGCTGATAGAACTTATGCTTAAAAGAATCCCATGTCTCAAACTCTCCATGAGTAGCCACTATCATACGCCACCTCACATCGGCGCCTCTCTCTCTCTCTCTCTCTCTCTCTCTCTCTCTCTCTCTCGAGAGTATACGATGAGATCTCTGCCCGAAGTCTATCCTCAATCTTCAGTACCCTATGAAGCTTCTCCTGAGAAAGAATCCATTTTTCAATCTTCTGGAAATCTTGTACGCCATCGAAGTAAACTGGCTTGAGTCTAATGAAGTCCTTCACAAGCTGAACTTCAACTGATGTGCTAGAAGATGTAGGTGTAGGAGACGGTACTACCTTTGCTGTCTCCACTACTGGTACGGTCATGGCTGGAATAGTTTGCACCATCGGCGCTGCTAAATCCGTAGTAGGAGGTGCTGGTGCCTGTATAGTCAGTGTAGTAGTCGTAGGAGTCGATGTCAATGCCAGTGGAACAAAACGGGCTGTCATCAAGGCGATGAAATCGTCAACTGCTGGCCCTGAGCTGTCATTCGTTCAGACGGCCTCTATAAATCCTCCGCAATAGTAGGAGGCTAACTGCCACTAGGCTCTGTATCTCCTCTCCCTCGCGTATTAGCTATCGGGGTCTGCAATGGATAGCGAACGCGAATAAGCTACTACATGACATAGCGCATAAATATATATATATATATATATATATATATATATATATATATATATATACATGTAGAAATTAACAAATACATATAAGAAATCCCCAATCTCACTTCCCAACTAATGAGTTCTAGGCAAAGGTCATCTGGTTCCACAACTAAGGTTTGTAATTTAGTGCCTCAAACCATATAGTTCTCTAAACCTATGGCTCTGATACCAACTGTGATGGCCCCTTCTTCTAAACAGGGCACCGCCCGGCCTAATCCCGTAATCAAGCCTTAATCCTAACCACATAAGACTTAATTACGTATAAGTTAGCTTTTCGTCCCTATATTCTTCAATACACGTGTTCATATATTGTTAGATTTCAGAGTTAATTAAAACTTTTTTATCATTTTAATAATATCACGTAGTTTAAAAATTATGCGGAAGCTCTTACTACTCAAAATTCCAAAGTGTGGAAAACCAGGAAACACAACATCACATGCATGTATATATCATAAAGGTAACAACACAGTATGATATATGAGTCTAAAAAATGGAGAACTATGCACTCAACCCACTATACAACCCACAAATGTATAGTAAAGATATAAACAGTAATAATACAGCAAAAGTCGAGTCATACAAAAATGAGATAGGAGAATCGCCGAAATGCTTAAAGAAAGTCGCCGATCTTCTCCTTCCCCGGTCTGCTGCTGTTGACGGACCTACACCCACCGTCACAAACTGGATGGTGAGTATATTGATATTTAAGTAATCACTGGAGATATCTATGCTACATTTCCAAAACATAAGAATGATATTTAAAAACATAAAGTAGCGAAATAGTTGCTAAATCAAGTAATGCAAATAAATACCACAGTTAAAAATGTATAGAATGACACAGGCTAAGTCGAGATGATCTACGTCCGGTCAACGGTGAGAACTATTACCTAACCTTTCCTACTACTATTTGGAGCTGCGCTCAACATATTCCATACAAATAGCGGAGCTGCGCTCTACGTATACAAATCACCTATCTCATTCTTGCCGACCACCCCGAGTCCCATATCTTGTCTGTCGTGCAAGTGTAGTGGTGAGTGCCGACACCCCGGTAGACCATGTCCCTGTGAACCGCGCATCTCTCGTGCAATGGACACTAGATAATCCCTACTTTAGTTTTCAAAGATCAATAGTTCCAATTCTTTAGGATTTCAAAACTAGATAGGCTACAAAGCCCAAGGAAATAGAAAACAAGTCTAATCCATTCCATATATCCCAATAGCATACTTTTTATCAACTATCTATCAAGAATATCATCAAGAGTAGAAATTGGAATCAATGAAACATTTCGCAAGACATCATGTTAAAAATATTCAAATATGAATAGACACAAGAACAACATGATGTGAGATTATGAGTAGCAATATCTACAAATAGACTATAAAACAATAAGAGTCAATGAAATGAAATATACAATTCTCACAGCATTACTTACAATTCATAACGATTATTCTAGCCTATCCGGCCTCCTGACACTCCAAAATGTGTCCCCGAATTCTCGAGACCTCCCGTTAGTTCCCTGAAGTTGTTTGATAAGATTTAGATGGGGTTTAGACCCCTAATTAGAGTTTTAAAACCATTTATAGTGTTTCAACCATTTTTGCAAATTGCTGATTTTTGTATTGTCTGGGCAATTAGCGTGCTAATTCTGATATTAACGCGCTAATTCTGATATTAGCGCGCTACCTCCAATCTCTAGTGCGTTAATCATGATTAGCGCGCTAGATTGTCCACCTAGCACGCTATGTGCAGCGGAACCCAGAATTCTGCATTTCGAATTCTGTGTTTTCACTACACATAGGCCATGTTGACGGCTTGGGGACCCTCATACACACTAATAGAGGTGTCTAACATCAAACCCAATATAAAACATCAACTAACAACCTCAAATTCATGAATTCACAACTTGAGCTTTGTTAATGGAGTGGAGAAGTTACCTCTTGCTTGATGATCTTCTTCTTCTTCACCAAACCTTCACTGAATTGAAGCTCTTCTCCTCCAACGAGATTACTCCAGAAATCTCTCTTTTCTCTCTTCCTCCTTGCTTAACTGATTGTGATAAAAATGGTGATCAAAATGTTGACTTAAGTGGTTCATTTGACTTAATTGGATATGTTTGAACCTTAGCCCTTGATCATTTATGCACACCTATCTCGAGGCTCAACTAGTGGACCACCTTGACACACTTGTCCCTCAAGTCATGCTTAAATGACTATAATAGTTGACTCACTTGATCTCTTGATTTGACAATACGTGTCTCGATGCACATCATGTGATTATTGTTTTATTTCACTACCTTAGGCACTAGAATGTTACATTAAATTTGACCACATTAAAGCTACTTATAAAATCATATTTAACTCAAATTAATTAAGCTTACCCCATAAGCGGCTACCTCGGTCCCACGTCGACACGCAACTCGAGGTACGTATACGCTCGTCTCGATACCTATATACACGTATAAATTGACTTAATAATCTACATATATATAATACATTAGGCATACATCACAACAAATAAAAAATATACATCGGCCCTTGCCTCGGTCAATGGAAATATCATGGTGTGGGTCCCACGGTATGGGTCGTTGATCATGTTTAAGGAATTAAACACAGCTAAAGATTTTGGGTCGTTACAACCAAGGACCTATAGCGTCGATTTCGAGTATCAGGAGTGCAGTACGGACGTGTGGGAGCCGCATTTAGCTTGGATATTATTGTTTGTTGAGGTAAGTAAACCAGTCAGAAAATCAATACTATTTCTTTTCACTTTCCTTGTTTATTTTTGAAATGATAAGCTAAAGTTCCAAAAGTAGCAGGAACAAAATCTTTTTGATGTGAGCATCCGAGTCGCTGTGGCTCCTCAATTGGCATTCAAGTTCCATAAGTAGCAGAAATTCAGGGTCACTGTGTCCTCCTTTGGAGCTCTCTTGGACTGCAGCTTAAGTAAAGCTGGCGGTGCCAAATGAATTGGCATGTCTTGTGCGACTTCGGTCCACGGTACCAACTTCCTCACTTACACCTTTTGTAGGTATAGAGTGTATAAACCACTATCTCCCTATCTTTTGCTTCCGGGCCATTTGATTCCTATCATTGATTGTCGTAGTCTGTCTATCATGCACTTTACTACTTTATTTACTGTTCTTTCATTTCCTGCATGATCTATAGATTTATCTTTTATTATCTTGAAATATTTTTGAGTATCTGCTGGATTTACTCACTGGGATTGTCTCCGTCACTGGTGACAATTGCAGGTCCTTCTAGCAGCAGAGGCAAGGAGCCTGTGATCGGCGATTATCTATGAGCTTCCTCTGAGTTAGCTCATCTCTACTACTACCGTAAGTTCTTTTTGATATTTTGGATGTACATATGAACTACACTTGTTGTTTCTTGTTATATTTTGGGATATTATGGGTTGTGAGACTCGAGATACATGTATATGATGACTTGATCGTTGTATTGTACTGATTCCCACTTCATGCATATACATGAAATCTATTCATTTTTGCAGGATTTCCACATTAGGATTATCCCAACTCTTAATCATTAATTGTTTAAGTTGATTTAAATTGACTAACTTCCGCCGAGATTTATTAAGACTTATTTATAGAAATTAGCAAACTTAATAAACAACTAATGAACGAATGACATGGTGAAGAGGCTGACTAGGCATGCGTTGATTTTCCGGAGGTTGACCGGGAGTCCACATAGGCTTAGGCCGGGCGGGGCCCAATTTGTGGGGTTGGGGCCATCACATATATGGTTTTAATTAACTTCAAAAGTCGTGGTACTAATCGAGAGGAGATTCTAGATCTACACTTATATATATACGTATATTAGTCGTTTCCCTGCGCTTCGCGCAGGTGTAATAATAATAATAATAATAATAATAATAATAATAATAATAATAATAATAATAAATAATAATAATAATAATAAGAAATAATAAAGCATTATATTCATAGTTATTCTCATCGAGTCAAACGAAAGGTTTATAAAAGAACAATAATAATAAGAAAGAGCAAATCATTATATTGCCTTCTTTAGCTTTTGTAGCATTCTATGGAGTGAACAACATCTTTAAGCAATGGTAATCTCATGCAGTAGTGTATATTGATCCACTATAACCGTTAAATATAAATTCCTCCATATCGTCTGTTCACTCCAATCGAAGAATCTAAACCAACAGACAACATAACAAAGGCAGCATAAAGGTAACGTGATTATTGATTTGTGTTATAGATATAATGATTCATTTAAGTCTTGAACTTATGGAAAACGTACCAAACGATTAGATCCAATATAGAGCAAACATACATAAATGAGTGCGATCATGGTTTAGCTTATAAGCGTTGTGAATGGTTTTTATATCACTGGATGCATGAAGCTATGGGTAAGTAGAACAACTTTTGAATGTACAGGCGATGTTGAAATCCATCGATCCTATCTTGAATTTATTGGGTGATAATTGGTTGAGAACTGGAAGAATCTAAGGTTATGTATAATAAAATTGGTTTTTTTTGTGATTTTTTGGAAGGTGAAGGAAAAAAAAAAACCAAGTCGATTGCAAGAAGAATGGATGAGAGTTGAAATTTATAGAGGGAATGTAACTTGCACTACACTCAATTCCTTGTATTTACCCATGATTTCAAGTTCAACGTACTTAATCTATTAATGATAAGATAATCACTATTAATTATTAATAAATGTACACATAATGTATAATTATATCTCTTGAAATAATAAATAAATAAATAAATAACAAAAAATAACTCAATTCCTTGTATTTACCCATGATTTGAAGTTCAACGTACTCAATCTATTAATGATAAGATAACCACTATTAATTATTAATAAATGTAGACATAATGTATAATTATATCTCTTGAAATAAAAAATAAATAAATAAATAAATAAGAAAATTGAGAAAAATAGAAAAATAGAATGGTGAGATGAGGTAACTTTTAAACTCTCTATCTCCTCCGACTTTTATATATATATAGATAGATTGTGGATCTAGAAACGTTCTTGCTTATCCGATATAGGACTATTATTTCAATTCACACCAACAAAGCTTCATTATAAGGTTCCCACATCCACTGGCACCCAGAAAAAATGATAAAGAGAAAAACACAATTTCCAATAATGGAAGACATCATTACTCAATAAAATAACTTAATGAAGAATACCAAACCAATAATTGGAAGCATAGATCTGCCATGCACAAGCATTAGAAGTGGGGATGGAATTGATTGATGGTGGATGTACATATGCGTAGAGGAGGAGAAGATGGTGCAAATGTTGAATCTAATGATTGTTGCAGGTTGAATGAAGTAATAGATCTAACTTTTATTGAATAAATAATAAAATAAAGATGGTTATGGCGTAGTAAAAAAAATTTGCGCAAAATTGTTTGTCTTATTTTCCGTGACCCCTAATTTAATTGTGGACCCTCGGGGTTTTTCCAACAGTAGGGTTGGTTTACAAATTTTTTCACAAAATAGGGAGGTTTTTTTTTTAATCACGGAAGTAGGCAATAACGCCTTCTCAAAAGGCGTTATTGAGTGGGATGTTTTTGGTTTGTGGTGACGTGGCGTCCACGTGGCATGGGTTTGTACAGATAGCGCCTTTTGAAAAGGCGCTATCTGTACATGTGGCCGCCACCTCACCGCCACGTCAGCGCCACATCACATCATTCAATAACGCCTTGCCACGTCAGCGCCACATCACCTCATTCAATAACGCCTTCTCAAAAGGCGTTATTGAGCGAAACTTGCGTTTGTGAGGTGGCGCTGACATGGCGCTGACATGGAGGCCACATGTACAGATAGCGCCTTTTGAAAAGGCGCTATCTGTACGAACCCATGCCACGTCACCGCCACGTCAGCGCCAACCTCACAAACGCAACTCGCCGATCTGTCAGTCACCGCCACGTCACCAACCGGACTCGCCGATCTGTCCTCCGCTGCCGCTGGTCCGCGACGTCCTCGGGCGTTCTTCTGCTTGCTTGTTACCACACATACTGCCAGAATCATGTGTGAATGCTGACTGCTGATCTTTTGGCAGCGTCGTTCTCGGCCATTGCCATTGCCATTGTGCTCGTCGTCGTCGTCAGCGATCTCGACAATTACAACCAAATTTGAATACGCATACGAGGAGTTTATATTTGTATAAAAAAACCAATTTTGAATATATATATATATATACACATTGGTTTCAACCTTCAACTCTCTTTTCTAAACTAACTAACATTAACTAACATAACCAACTAAACTAAATAAACTAACTAACTAACTAACTAACTAACTAACTAACTAACTAACTAACCTTAACCAAACTAAAATAACTAACCTTAACTAGCCTAACCAAACTAAACTAACTAACAAACTAAACTAACTAACCTTAACTAACTAAACTAACTAACTAACTAACTAACTAACTAACTAAACTAAACTAAACTAACTAACCTAAACTAACCAAACCAAACCAAACCAAACCAAACTAAACTAACTAACTAACTTAACCAAACTAAACTAACTAACTTTAACTAACCTAACCAAACGAAACTAAACTAAGTAACTAACTAACTTCAACTAAACTAACTAACTAACTAACTAACATAACCAAACTAAAGTAACTAACAAACTAAACTAACTAACATTAACTAACCAAACCACCTAACAATACAAACTAAGTAAACTAAAATAACTAACTTAACTAGCTTAATTGCAAACTAAACATACTAACTAAATGGAACTAACCAAACTAAACTAACTAACATTAACTAACCTAACTAACCTTAACTGACCTAACCACCTAAACAATACAAACTAAGTAAAGTAAAATAACTAACTTAACTAACTAAACGAACAACCAAAAAACGATCCACGTTAACCACCAAACGAAACTAAACAAACATTTAAGTAGCTCGAGAGTTACTTGTGAACTAAACTCGACTAACCTAACCTAACCAAAGTATGTAAACTAAATTAACTAAACTACACTAAGGAACATACCCTAACTCAACTACACTAAACAAACATAACCTCAACACCTAAACTAAACTAACTTAACTAACTAACCTAATTAACCTAACCAAACTAAACTAATATAACCTAACCACCGATACCTAACTAACTAAGCTAACCACTTAAGTTAAATTAAACATATAACATAAACTAACTTAACAAACTAAACTAACTATTGAAGAGTAATCAAATCTACGACATTATAATAATATGGAAAACATGAGAAATAAGTTTATTCAATGAGAAGGTTGAATACATGTACTTCGTGAACCCAAAATATAAGTTATTTACAAATCACCATGACATCAAGTAAACTCATCATGCAGGTCTATTTCGGCGGTTCCGTTGACGTTGTTGCTCGGTGATGCAAACCGGACGTACTCTTTGTCTAGTTGGACGATGTGTTTGTACATCCGGTTGAGCTTGTTGAGGTAGCTGGTCTTGCGATGAATCACGTCGAGTAGATTGTTGCGTTTCCTCTGGTTCTTGACTCGACTCACCTCTCACATCGATGCTACCAAAAATAGGAGGTGGAACCATCCCGAAATACTAGCTTCCTGCATGGGGTGGGGGAATGGAACATGAGGCTGCGGCATGGTCAACAAGTTCATGAATGAAGGGTCTCCACTATACGCCATATTGTAATTATATGGAGTAGGAGTATATGGACTAGGCATGTATGGAGCGATGATGGATACGTTTGATGATGATGCATTCCATGGTCCGGATATGAAGACGAAGGCCCAGTGCGTAAGGATCAAAATGGTAAGGAGGAAGATTCACGCTCGGCGGCCTGGGTACAAACATTTGAGGTTCTGGTTGGGGTGTGGAAGATGCAGGAATGTACCCATCTACTCTCGCCAACATTCTCTGTTCTACTCACTCTCGAACGAGATGAACGTGCTGGAGGAGAACGTCTGCTACTCTCTGCAGCAATATCAGTCTGAGTAGAAGGACGTGGTGGACGAGGACGTCTGGTGCGTTCCCGCACAGTCTCTGGTCGTGTTCGTCTTCTTCTCACCTCTATGTTTGGTTCGCCCTGATCGTCTTCTTCATCTTCTTGTTCATTATCCTCATCTATGTCTTGTTGGACGTCAATTCCGTCATGCGAAAGATTAAACCTTTGTCTTTCATCTTCGTCCAAAATTTTAATCCCTTCATCAAGGGCAGCAAGACCTTGCTCGTACCCATCCTCAATAAACACACGCCTAAGTCGATGCACCAAGTTACGCTGATATACAAAAAATAAGAGCTCAAATCACGCAATATAAAATATTAAATGTTCGAGGAAAAGTAAGAGTTAGAAGATTACCGAGTAGTCACGTAACGCCCCGTCGTGTCCTATGAATCTCCTAGTGACCGATCGATACCACGTCATGTAGTCTTGATGGTCATGCCCTTCATTCAATGCCGCTTGTCGCAATGGTGTCCCCACGATTTTCCCACATGTTTATGTAGCTTGCGTGAAAAGTCACCCAATTTTCATGATGATGTCTACGCAATTCGACGCGCGCGATTGTGCGTCGTAAGCACAATTAGGTGGCACTACTTGTACCATGCCGAATTGTCTCATGACCCTTTCTGGTCGATGCCACTCCACAATGTGGAAACAAATAAGGGGACACGTCGAGAGCCAACTGCCGTGACCATTTGTACAGTACTCGGGAAGAGACCCCATGAGTTCATTATATGGTTGCCACACCACAACATCCTCATGCCTCTGAGAGTCGAGTGCATCACGGTATGCCGATACGACGTGCGTCGCATTTTGTGAAACCGAAAATGCATCGAGCCATCTATGTAGGAAACAATAAGTTAAGATAAACGAACATGGACAAGAATTATTTGCAAAGTAATGACAAATCGACTTTAATACCTGTGTCCGAGTGGAACGTCCATAAGCATGTTTTGGCCATCCATCGTTCGCTGTTGAGCTCTAGATACACGCAGACGCCGCGGTGCTATGAATGGAAATCTGTCCCATGCCCACAGTTGTACAAGAATTGAGGCGTCAGCAACCTCATGTGCCCCTGCGCGAGATCCGCGACACAACTCCCTGTACAAATAAGCCAAACATGCACTCCCCCAACTATATTGGCCTGCTACTTGGAAATCCTCCAGCAAAGGTAGGAACATCAAATGTACGAATCGATTGGACTTGTCGGCGAAAAGACAACCACCGATGAGTTGTAGTATGTACGATCGAACGTAACGTTGGACCGACTCCTCATCGCTTTCATCATCTATTGCTGGAACGTTACGCTCAAGCCAATCGACCTTAAGTTTACAACCAACGATGTCATCTCCACCAGGAGTTCGTCCAAGTAGCCTCTCGCAGACATCAGCATAGTCTGCGTCTGTCGTTCCCGTCACAGGCATACCTTCAATAGGTAATCCAAGCTGCACCTGCACGTCTTGGAGTGTAATTGTGCACTCCCCACAATGCATGTGAAATGTATGCGTCTCAGGGCGCCATCTCTCTACAAACGCAGTAATCAAAGCCCAATCAAGGCTGAAAAATGCTACCTGGAATATCCCATAGAACCCACTGGAACGAAGATATGGGATCATCCTAGAATGATACTGCATCGTTCGATCAACGGGGGGTCTTCGACGTACGCGCATTGTTGCGTAAACCTTGGAATTGATAATGTATTAATGTATGTTTTTGATACAATATTGCTGTAAATATGACGCATTCATGTAAATTGGCCTTACCTCGCCCCTCCAGGTTCGCGTCGATCTGTGAGTAGATTGGAGTTCCAAGAGTGATGGATCTGAAGGTCCTGGATCCATTGCAGTAAAACTGCAAATGAATGTTAGAAAAAGATAATGAGTGTTGCACGAAACGCAACGAAACACTACTGATGGCGGTGAGGTGTTTGCGATGACATGACCTACAGACGTTTGGGAATTTCGATGTAAAAATGTTACAGACAAATGTACAAATTTTGTAAGGGAAATAGTTGACAATCATGCGGTTATATAGCACAATCGAACTTTCTGATGTAGAAGATCGCAATAATAGCGCAACTACAGAGCATACTCATTCTTTCGCACTGACATTTTCTGTGTAATAACGTTCAATAAATAAACATACGAACCGTTCTTCATAAACAAAATAGGAATGTCCCTATATATCATGCAAATCATAACCTCACCCAAATAAACTATTATGAAAATACTAAATGAATGAACTTACTTGTTTCCTCCGCTTTTCCGCCGCGACGTAATATTCCAGCAATAACATTGTATTTTCGTTTGTTTAGAACATTCATCACAAGATTCGTAACCCAAGTAACCGTAGCAAACATGTACCCAAATAATAAATGAAAACTAACCTCAAGTAAGTAAATTAACTAACGTAACCTAGTCTAAATAAATTAACCAAACTATGTGAACCAAACGTAACCTAAAAGTACCTAATAAAACGTAAACATATCCAAAATAAAAAACCCAAAAATTGTAGATATGTTCAAGTGTTTTTAAGTGGATCGCAACGAATTCAAAGTCTAAATGAGCTTGAAACTAAATTAAACAAAACTTAATTAACTAAACTTAATTCACTTAACTTAATTAAGTAAACGTAATTAACTAAACCAACTTAACTAAACTTAATTAAGTAAACTAACTTAAACAAACATAATTACCTCAACTACCTAAACACTCTCACTAAATTAAACTAAACTAACTTAAACAAACTTAATTAACTGACTAACCTAACTTAAACATACGTAATTAACTTAAACAAACTTAAACAAACTTAAAAAACTTAATTACCTAACTCACTTAAACAAACTTATAACTAAATTAAACAAAACTTAATTACCTAACTCACTTAAACAAACTTAAAACTTAATTACCTAATCGACTAACCTCACTTTCACAAGACACCACCTCAATTTGCCTCTGTGCCCGTCGATCTCTCTCTCTCGACGCCTCGCTTCACACCTCGCCAAGACCTTGCTCCGCACCTCAGTCGCTCCGTCATTAACTCCTCTCTCTCCTTCTCTCATTCTTGTGCACCTCTGCCCAAATCCTCTCCGCACCTCCCACCTCCCGCACCTCGCCCAAATCCTCACCGTCAACTCCTCGACTCCTCTCTCTCGCCAACACCAGCCACACCTTCTCATGCTACCCGGCCTCTGCCCCTCCCCTCCTTATATACCCGACCAACCCCCCCTACAACACACCCGTGACGCCTAGACACTAGTCGTCACGGGTGTGTCTTCTTCCTCGCGCGACAGGACAGAGACGCAGAGATTCTCTACGTCCCTGTCGCGCGAGGAAGAAGGGGATAAACACAGATAGCGCCTTCTGCGAAGGCGCTATCTGTCTTACCCATTTTCATGAGTCCACGTGGATCCACGTGGACTACGTGGATCCACGTGGACTTGGCCAGAACGAATAGCGCCTTTTGCGAAGGCGCTATTCGTTCTGGTTACATCCACGTCAGCCTCTACGCCACCCATGCGCTGACGTGGACATGACACGTGGATAGCGCCTTCTCAAAAGGCGCTATCCACGTTTCCACGTCAGCAAAAAATTGTACACATGGTGATAGCGCATTCTCATTAGGCGTTATTGCCTAGATTGAGAAAAAAAAGGGCCCTCATTTTGCTCAAAAAAAGTAAAATCAGTTGTACAATTGTAAAAACTTCACCCTCTCTTCTAACCTTAAACACACACAAACGACTTGCACTTATGAGCGTACCTTCAATATGCATTGGGATCAGTGCATGCGTATCTTTCCTCATCTTTTCTGCTCCTAGGTTACAAAAGCATGTGTGCCATAAAGTAAGATTTAATTAGGGAGGTCGTTGGTTGGGCCCGTGGAAGTAAGAAAACAAATTAAAAAAAAAATCAAATAAATAAATAAAACTGCTCAACAGCCTCAAATAATTAGAGGGCCGCTAAGGGCACCCCACCGTTTAATGAGGGCACCCAGTTAATGTGGGCACAAACCGATTTACATGGGGCACCCAAAAATTACACATGAAATCCCGAAAATACCCATCCTGCACAAACACGAAAAAAACCCGCTGCACCCCACCACCCCCTCCACCACCTTCACCGATCTTGACTCCAAGAAACCATTTGGTTTGAACCGACCAGTGAGAGGAATCTCCGAAATCGTGTCTCACCTTGTGTTTCTCCTTCGGTTTACGGTTTTTTTGCAGTTCGTAGGGCCGCGGTGTGAGCCGATTTCGTCTCCAAGTTAGGGTTAGTGTAATTAAGTTACATTTGGTAGAGTAGTTGTGATTTACAGTGGTGGTTTGTTCAATAGTTAAAAAAATGGGAATTCGCGGTTCTCGGCCAAGCATGGCCGAGACAGAAGCTAAATTTTTGGGAACTCGCAGTCTCGGCCACGAAGGCCGGAAGAGTTCACATTGTCTCGGTTACGCATGGCCGAGAATACTTCAGTTATCTCGGCCGAGACATGACGAGAGCTACAATTAGTGATAGGTAATGTGGCGTCGGTGGCGTACAACCGAGAATTTTCTCCTACTCTCGGTTGTACACTGGCGAGAGGGTTAGAGTAGGCTCGGTCCTCTATGACCGAGACATTTCAATATATCTCGGTCCTGCGAGGCCGAAACAATCGCGCAAATCGACAGAAACTTCGGATAACCTCATAAAAAACACAATAAATTCGTAAAATTACCTCAAGTTCAACCTCCACTTGCACCGTAGCAGTACAATCCTCCATTATATAGTGGAAACAAGTTCGGATTTGAGGAAATTATCAAACCTACGTTGACAAACAAATCATCATTTTCACAGCTTTACCCAACTAAACGGTTCTAAGAAACCATCATATGGTTGTCAAACATTGTTACATCGCTGGTCGGATGATGTCAATCCGCAAGAATCGATCAACGCTCGCCAAACGCAATGTGGCTTTGTGGTTCAACCTTGTGGTGGGGTGCCTTTTTTTCTTTGTCAAAATGATTTGTGGGGTTTGAATCACTATATATACAAGGGCAAAATGGTCTTTTCCAGTTTTGCTGGAATTTTTACAAATACTTTGGGTGCCCTCATTAAACGGTGGGGTGCCCTTAGCGGCCCTCAATAATTATGAGTAGACTCTAAAAAAGATCAGAAAAGATCGATGGTTCTCCAAAGGATGGTGCAATTCCCATATGCAGTACCTCCTACAAAACAAAAGCTTTTCCACTTAGTTTCTTAAAACAGAGAGGATGGATCCCTAAGCAACTTGTTTACTTATCACGTGGGGTTTGTCTACCACTACTGTACTTGTGACAATGACCAACACTAATTGATTTGTACTCTAAAGATACACATGCAACATTGCAACTACTCACTTCGCCTCATCCATAAATTCCAAAAAAAAAAATTAAATTAAATTAAAAATTACAAGTACTAATTGTTTGATCTTTAAAAAAATGTTTGATCTATAAATTATAATAAAGAATTGCATAAATAGTCTTAAAAACCAACTAGTTCAGAATATGCACCGAAACTAATCGCACAAATTTCTATTTTCGGGAGTAATTAAACAAATAGCCTTCGAGTTGTAGTATATAAACTCTCTCGATGGAATGTGGGGTGTGCTGTTAAGGGTGTTATTCTAAATTTTTTTCTTTTAAAAATAGGCAAATTAATAGTACTATTTAATCCCCGAACTTTCACGTTTTTATTGATTTGGTCATCAAACTTTTATCAGTTTACTTTTATTTCATAAACTTTCATTTCCCTATACTTTTGGTCTTCTTGATTGTTATGTTTAGAAAGTAACGATTATTAACGAAACGTTTTACAATCGATTTTTTTTGTCAATAAGTCAGTTGCGACCGTCCATAAATTGCTTGTGAGGCGCTTTGTTTGCAATCGTTGCTCTCCAAACTTAACAATTAGACCAAAAGTAGAGGGAATAATGAAAGTCAATGACCAAAAGTGGATTGATAAAAGTTTAATGACAAAATCAACAAAAACTTGAAAGTTTGGAGACCAAATGATACTTTATGCCTTACAAATATAAGAGAGACCTTCGTTAGTTTTTTTTTTGAAGAGAAATTTCATTAATCATTACGACTCAATGCAAGATTAGACATAGAATCAAGTACATTGATTCACTAATTTTATTTGCTCAAACAAACTGTCATTAATTTGGCTATAAATGCGAAATTGAAACAGTTTGACAATTAGAGATTGTTCTATACAATGTTGAAACTCATGAAAATATACAAAACTACTAGAACCACAAAACGAATAACAAAACTTTTCAACAAGGAGAAGAAAACCTAAAACTTCCCAACAAGGAGAAGACAAATCAAAGAATTTCAATTATGGAAAAAAACTAACTATGAAATAAAACTAAAGACATGATCAATCCAGTGTCGCTCAAATACACGCAACACCATTGATGAAGATGCACCATAATAATGATGAATCAATCTCCACAAATCTGATTAGATATGTTGGAGATTATTGTATGAACAACACGCAAAAGGGATTTGATTGAAAATACTGCCGATCGAAGAGGAGGATCAGCGGTGGTTCAAAAATAAAAATCACAAAGTGAATCAAAAAGAATAATTTTAGAATTTGAGAGGGAAAAAAAAGAGACTTTTAGTTAGTTATTCTTCTAGTTATGAGCATTTAATTCAACTCAATTACCTTTACCAAAAAAAATCTCAACTACCCTTTTTTTAAGCAAAATAAAAATAAAAATGGTGGCCATAATGGACTCTATGGCAAGATCTGAATGCACACGTGAGCCTTCTTAAGAAAATGGTACCATATATATGTTTCATAGATTTTTGCACAAATAATATTTCTTTATTTTTTGCTTGAAAAAAGATACTTATTTTTTGTTGGGATAAATTTGTGGTAGGGGTAGCCTAAAGGGAGGTTGAAAGCCTATGACATCAGCAACATAGGACTAGGGGCAAAATGGAGATTTGGTCCGACATAAATATCCACTGTTACGTCGCGTACCTTAACAAAGACACCAAATTCACGTGAACGTGTAGAACCAAATGAAAACCATTTAAAAACTAGGCCGGTTGGTTGTGTTGTGTTGCCTTCCATTGAACCACGTGACTCCCACGTGAAGACCCATGCTGTGGGGCTCCAAAAAATATTGTTGAAGCCAATTATGCATACATATTAATTTCTTGATCACACAAATTACAAATGTATGATGAATTAGTGTATGATGAATTAGTGTTTGCATTGACATTTTGATTACAAATATCTACGTGCATGTGCAATTGATATAATTTTTCGAACAATCTATATTATTTTTTATTTATTTATTTTTAAATCACACAGTGCGATTTGATTCTGTTTTCATAATATTTTTTTTTCTAAATAAAAACAATATTATAGGGTCTAACGGTAGGAGCGAGCTTGAGATTGAGTGGGTTAGGTACACGGTCCCAAGTTTGATTTCATATTGTGTTAAAATTATTCGGGCCATTGGGTTGTGCTCAGACCAATTACACTAAGGCCATGTAGAAATAATTAGGCTTGCTTGAATACTTACGAATATATAATAAAAATAGTGCTCAGAACAAACTCCACACCATTAAGTCGGATTTAACATTTTTCGTCATACTAGAATCTTAAACATTATTTCTCCATATTAGATATTAGTTTATTCATTTAGCGACCCGTCTCTATTTAACGACCGGGCAGCGATGGGGGCAGTTGTTAACTCGTTGACACATTTAACGACGACCCCGTCGCTATTTCATTGGCAAGAAAATTTCCACCCAAAGGCGATTTTGCATGGCCACGTGGCGATGGAGCCCGCCATGCGACAGGAGGTTATCGCTAATTCCGTTGCTAAATTTTTGGAGGAGACCATTTCTTCTCCCGTCTCCCCCTCTAGTCTTTCTGCTCTCTTCATTCCCTCATTTTCGCCTCCGTCTCCCTCCTCTCGTCCCTCTGATTCTGCTCTCCCTCTGGTCTCTCTCTCTCTCTCCCCCCTCTCGGCGTCCTTCCCTCTCCGTCTCCCTTCCCTGCCCTCTCGTCTCTCGGCCCCGCCTTAAAGCCTAACCCCTCTCGGCCTCTCTCTTGTCGACCACTGCCCCCACCCTTCTCGGCCTCTATCTCGTCGACCACCACCCCAGGGGCGAATTCAGGATTTTTGATAGCCCTGGGCTATAAATATTTTTTAAATTATTATTTTTTATATATTATTATGTATACTTTAAATAAATTATACCACAATATATATATATATATATATATATATATGCATCCGTGACAAACATAAAATTAGCATGGTTATCGCATAAATTAAGCCACAAACTATTAAGCAAAGAAAAAAAAACATTTGAACACAAACAATTGTAATAGATCAAATCGAAACCAAAGCAATATATAATGAGTTCAACTGAAGTACCTTAAATGAAAAATTGTTGTCTACTTGTCAAAAAATATGAGATTTTTGACAATATAGTTATACAATCAATCTCTTTCTTATAAAAAAAAAAACCCAACTAACAAAACATCAAAAACCAACAAGTTAAATATCCCTTCAAAAAAAGACATACAAAAAAAAAAATCTATGAACTAACATACCTCTTTGCTCGCACTTTGTAAAAGAATCGTTAATCTATCCTTGTTTTATAGTGCAATCTAATGAAAAAAATTAAATGTGGAGCAATGAAATTAATCCCAAAGAGATGGATCGGTTTCTTCAAACACAAAAAGAATAGAGGTAGAAGACACAAGACAATAGAATTTGAAAAGATATTGCTCCAAAAAACTTCGAAAAATGTAAAGAACTTACATTCGGTGAGTGTGAGAATGACGCGAATGTGCCGAGTGTTTTTTTTTTTTTTTGGTCGTGCATTCGTTTTGGCCGTATGTGCGTTGCTAATTTTTTGGTTCTTAACGTAGGGTTTGGGAGATTTTTGGGGTGGGCTCAAATGTATGTTTGGGCAAATTGGGCTTAAAGAAAAAAAATAAAATAAAATTTGGGCCTTGCCCTGGGCTGAAGGCCCATTTAGATACGCCCCTGCACCACCCCCACCCTTCTCGGCCTCTCCTCGCTGCCGCCCTCGATCCCTCTCGTTCCCGCCCCCGCTGCCGTCACCCGTGCGCACGCCCCCTCTTAGATCGGTGCCGCATTCCGCGCCTTAGTATTTTTTATTTTACTGTAATTTTTAATTTTATGAATTGATTTTAATATATTTTTATTAATCAAAAGATACGTGTAATATTGTGATATGTTGAATATGAAAAATGTGTAATTGTTTATTTTTTTGGTGAAAATCGTTTAAATAAAATATTATAATAATTTTGTATGATTATAAATTGTTTGAAAAATTAAATTGTTCCAATAAATTGTTTGAATAAAATATTAATTATAATTGTGTAATCTTTTGATGAGAAATGTGTAGTTGTGATGTTGAATTCTTATATTAGTGAAAAATAAAATGTATGTGTTATTGTAATTTAATTTCTATTGTGATTATTTGTGATGTTTTGTATGATTTTTTATATTAGTGAAAATAAAATTATTTAGTATCGATATGTAAATTTTTTTGTAATGTGTTATATATAATTTAGTTGAGAAAAAGTGTATGTTGAGTTAAATAAAAAATTATTATTTAAAAAGTAAATAAAATATTAATGATGTACACTTTACAAATAAAATCTTATTTAAATGATAAGAATTAATTAGACAAATTACATTTCATGATTTAGGACAAAAATAAAGGACTATATGATCAAACATAAAGGACTTTAAAATTAATTAACAAAAATATGTATTTAAAAAATAAAACATAGGAAATATATAATTGATTAAAGAATAAAATATATAACAACACTTATATACTATATACATATATATATAAAACATATATATACTATATGTAATGAGAAAAAAACTCAATTAAGCCAAAAGAATTGAAAAGAAAATAAAGCACTTACAAACTTATATATACTATTTGGATGTACAAATTATACTATACATGGAACATATAATATATATTTGTAACCGAGTTAGAACCACTTAAAGATTAATAATTACAATATATATATATTGAAAGAAAATTATAATAATTTATACTCTATGTATAATTATATTAATGTACTTTAAAACTTTAATTAATCCTTAACTTCTTTCATTCTCTTGTTAATTAGGATATACGTATCGGAGTTGCGTTCCAAGCAACCGAATATTACACAAAGTGCAATCGATGAACATCTTGAGAAACATTTCTCAAGTTGGTTCCAATAGTTCGTAGTCATTACTACATGCATATTTAAATTTAATAATTATGGTAGCTATAATATATAATAACGTTGCGCGAGATATATTGTTACCAATTCGACTAATTACGGTTAACATTTGACTAAATAGTATAACATATATGACGCAAAATATGTGCAAATGCAAGCAATTCGACTAATTATGGTTGATATTCGACGAAAACGTATCTAGTGATTGGTGTGTACGCGAGTTTAATTAGAGTTGTTTAGGTCTTTCGAGATGTCTGTGTCTCGAGATTGGATGTATAATCGCATTGAAGGCGGTTACACTCGATTGGATTTCGTGGCTGGTGGGAAGGAGTTCATAAAATTTGCCATGCAACACTCGATTGGATGTAATAATGGATTGGAAGGCTGACTAGGCATGTGTTGACCTTGCGAGACTGGCTCGGGGGTCCACGTGGGCTTAGGCCGGGCGGGGCCCAATTTTATGGGAAATTGGGGCCGTCACACATATCATCAAATGATACACAACCACACGGGGCCGAGTTTCGATTGGAACAGTGAGAAGGAGCCAAACCCTGAAGCAAAAAATTTATTCGAACTGATCGATGTAGCAAATCTACCGCTTTGGTCGGGTTGCGAGAAGATGACAAAACTATCAACAATGACACGTTTGTTGATGATAAAGTCGAATCACTATATTTCGGAGCAAGCATTCGATGAAATGTTGCAGGTCTGTAAAGACATGTTGCCTTAAGACAACTGTTTGGTAGATAGCTTTTACAAATGTAGAGTTTTAATGCACTGGTTGGGTCTGCCTTATGAGCGAATCGATTGTTGTCCTCAGTTATGCATGCTTTATTGGGGCCCGATTCCGACCTTACGTCTTGCAAGTTTTGCAGGGAAGTTATGTTTAACTCTAACAAACGCCCGCACAAGACAATGCTTTACTTTCCCTTGCCCCCTTGTATACACGTTTTTCGCTTCGAAAGCTACAACGAAACACATGCGATGACACATAGAACACGTTAGAGATGAGGACCATATGCAACATTGCTCTAATTCCATTGCATGGAACCACTTCAATCAAGTGAACCCTAGCTTCAGCTCGGAGGTTCGTGACGTTTGACTTGGGTTATGTACTGATGGGTTCTAACCTTTCAGAATGACCGACAAACCGTACTCTTCGTGGCCGGTGATTTTAACCCCGTACAACTTGCATTCGTCGATGTGTATGAAGAAAGAAGTGATGTTCTTAACAGTGATCGTACTCGGACAAACCAATCCGTCACAAAAAATTGACATGTTTCTCCAACTGTCGGTGAAAGAATTGCAAGATTTGTGGTATGTCGGAGTGCCTACTTATGATGTATCTACTAAGAAAAACTTTCAAATGCGCGTCGCACTTATGTGAACTGTGAACGACTTTCCAGCCTACAGCATCTTGTCGGGATGGAGCATGCACGGGAGGCCAGTTTGCCCTTATTGTATAGATGATATCGATGCCTTTCAATTGAGGATCGACGGGAAAGTGGCTTGATTTGACTGTCACCGACGTTTCTTATCAAAGTATTCGAAGGAGAGGAAAGAAAAATATAGTTTCCGTAAAGGTAGAATTATGTTAGGCAAGCCACCGGCCTATAAATCGGGTGAATATATCTTGCGTGAAATTGAGGCATTAGGGCTGATGAAGGTTATTGAATTGGGATCAGATGCTATAAATAACAAAGTCTCGAAAAGTAGTGGGTGGAGAAAACGAAGCATATTGTAGGACTTGCCGCATTGGAAGACGAACCTTGTACGACATAATATATATGTAATGCACATCGAGAAAAATGTTTTTGACAACATTTTCAACATAATTATGAGTTTGTCGGGGAAGACCAAAGATAACGCAAAGTCTAGGGATGATTTAAAAGAGATTTGTCATCGGTTAGAACTACATTACGATCCAGTATCTAAGAAATATCCAAAAGCATGATATGCCTTAGCAAGCAGAGAAAACAAGTGTTGTGTAAATGGATTAAGGAATTGCGCTTCCCTAATAGATACACATGTAATATCGGTCGTTGTGTAGACTCTAAGAAGTTGAAGATGCTTGGAATGAAAAGCCACGATTGTCATGTATTCATGCAACGATTGCTCCCGATTGCATTTCAAGATCTTTTAGAAGACGACATTTGGATTGCAATCAACGAGTTTAGCATTTTCTTTAGAGATTTAACAGCTAGGAATTTAAATGTTGCGAATTTACGGCTTTTGCATGAAAACATTCTTAAAATATTGTGTAAGTTAGAAAAAATCTTTCTGCCAAGTTTTTCCGACTCAATGGAGCATCTCCCTATCCATCTGGCGCACAAGGCTATCCTTACAGGCCCAGTACGATTTCGGTAGATGTATCCTTTCGAGAGGTAATAAATTATACTTATTGCCTGCTACTTTTATTGTACACAATTAAAATCAATTGAAATATATGTCTAACTAGTTCTGCCTTATAAATGTAGGTATTCGAAACATTTGAAAAATAATGTTAAGAATAAGGCAAGAGTTTATGGCTCAATATGCATGCAATGCTTATTTAGTGGAAGAAACAACAACGTTTTGTTCATATTATTTTGAGGAACGCGTCTCCACAGCGCACAATCACCCGCCCTGCAATTATGATGTTGGAGTCGGTCCAAGTCAAAGTTTTAATGGCACATTCTCAATCTTCACCAACCCAAGTCGAGCCATTGGGAGATCAAAGAGGCGTTATCTCACAGATGATGAGTGTAGCGCCGCACACGCTTATGTGTTGTTAAATTGTCCGAAGTCACTCCTTTCATGAGGTATACATAAATACATTACAATACAAAGTTTTTTTATGTCATTTGTGTAATATTATTCTATTCAATCGTAATTCTTCATTTCTTTCATCTCCTGTAAGGATGTACATATCGGAGCCCCCTTATATCATCCGTACCCATTTCCACCCTATCAGCAGGCCTCCTTCTTCCATCAGACATCCCCCTCTTATTTACATCCACCACCTCCCTCTTCAGCGTACGACATGCCTTTGCCATATGTATTTGTCGATGACCCGGTCTCCATGCAGATGTACTCTACACTCATTTCTTCGCTATCGATACCTTCCGTCGCCGGTTACGTTACCACGCGACCATACTATGGGCCTACTTTTTCATCGTGGGATCAACATCTCCATCGCATCAGCCCGACCACCAGACGATCGCACGACCAGGGCCATCTGATTTACATGCCTCAGAGTCGTCGAGTTCTGCAGCACACATTTCTAGCGACCCGTCATCGGCACAACCTCACGTGGACGACGATGAGGCGCTCAGACCGCTGGAGCCGTTGAGGCAACACTTTTACGCAAGCAGGGGCGAATATTCTTGGTTGTCAAGGACGATAGATAGTAAATATACGTAATTTAGTTATAACTCAAATGCGTTTCGTTAATTGACCAAAATAAGGTCTAACATATATTTTCAATTTAGTTGATGAAAGTTGCACACATCAGACAGAGCTGCACGGGAGATGATGTGGGCATACGAATACTCCTTGCATAAGGATGGCTACTTCTGGGAGCATGTTCCCCAGTACACGCGAGATGTATATCGGAATCGGTGGAAGGTAACAACTCTTTACCCAAAGTTGTTTATTTTACTAATTAGAATATATAAACTAAATTATCATATTTTTGTACATAGTTTTCTTTTGATTGGGTTCTATCGGATGACTCGGCTATTAAAAAGGCGTACGATAGGCAGATTGTCACTCGTTACTCCAACTTCATTAGCAAGATGTATTCCAATGATAAGAAGTCGGGTCATGTATCTACCGAGATCTTCGACCATTACAAGAAAATGCCGTCAACCCCGACTTCAAAAAGAAATATGAGTGAGCAAGCAAGAATAGGAGAACGGAGACAGGGGACCCGGTATGGGTGTTGCTGTGCATGCATGTGGTTCCATATCCATTTATCAACATGTAGAGAGGCTGGTGAATTATGCTATAATAAGTTCATATATAAATTTAATATTACTTAATCCTAATTAAACATATATTTTGTAGGAGGAGAAATTAGGTTGACTCCCGACTGCTTTGGAGCTATGCTTGTACTTTCACACCAAAGATCATGATGGCGTCACTTTCCTGGATGAGAGAGTAGAGAGGATTGTCGTATGAAAATAGTTTTGTAGTAATTGTTTGGTTAATTAATGATAGGTATCAATGACTTATATTGATTATTTGTAATGTTTAAATTCTTATTTTAGACGGCGATACGCAACAAACGCATCGAGCTCACACTGTCACAACCTGACACGCCGATAGATGAGACTGAGTTATATTTGTCCGTCGTGGAGCGTGATGACAAAGGACGGACATATGGATTAGGGTGGACACCATCAGGGTCGAAGCGTGACATGCTGGAGCTGGAGCTGGATCTTCTCAGCCTGTTTCTGCTCATGATGAGCCCATTCAACTGCTGAGGAAGGACATTAAGGAGATGCATACAAATCTTCTATGAGTTATCTAGGATAACACCTTAGGTCGTGAAGAGTTGCGAGAGATGCGGAGATGGTTAGGCCGTATGGAGCGAGCTCTAATGGACAGACTAGTGATTTCATTCGCGCCTCCAGAAGATGCTAATGATGACTCAGAGACCGACCATGATCTCTACAATTGAGTCTGATGTATACACTTGTTCCTTCTTTAGACTTTATACTTTTTTTTATATATTTTGTAGTGTTTTTATCTCACTGTACATTTTACATATACTTGTACTTCTTTTATTATATATATTTCATTTAGTGTTTTATTCGTTTAATTGTTTAATTAATTTTTTTAATATTTATTTGTGAGACGAACCTTCAAAAAAATTATTTTTTTTTCACCAAAGAAAATACTTTTATATTTATTTACAATTTTTGATAATGTTTTAAAATAACGAAATTATTTTGGTATTAATTTTAATAATAAAATTAAAACTGTTCCATAATGTTTTTCAATTAAACAAAACCAATTTAATATTTATTAAATTTAATAATTATAAAAATTAATAATTTTTATTATGGTTTATAATTTATTAAAATAAAAAAATCATTTCAATATTACTTTTAATAAATAATATAAAAATTATTTATAATTTATTTAATAATTATTATTATGGTTTATAAATTATTTAGTAATTATTAAATTTAATGTAATTTATAATTTATTTTATTACAAATAACGAAACGATTTTTTAAAAAAAAGATTTATACCAAAATAGCGACGGCGTCCCGTCGCTAATCTCCTCTTGACGTGGCTTTGTATGAGGCTACATGTCAAGGATGACGACGGGATTAGCGACGAGTTCCCATCGCTAATTTGGGTGACGTGGCAAGAAAAGTTTGTTGACCAAATACACGTGTCAAAATAGGGACGGCTGTTGGCGATGGGGTTAGCGACGAGTTCCCGTCGCTATTCTCTGATACCCATCGTCAAAAAAATAGCGACAAATAAATTATCGATGGGTTTACTTGTCGCTAATCCTTTTGCTAACCCTCTTTAGCGACGGGCCGTACCAGAATAGTGACGGGATCCATCGCTATTCTTGTACATTTTTGTAGTGATACGAACCATAAATCCCAAAAAAATAAAGCTTCCAAAAAGGGAAGAAAATTAATCACTTTTAACTTGGAAAGAAAATCTAAATCTTCCAACGAGGAAAGAAAACTACGTATTAATAAGAAAATACTAATGAAAAATATCGATCCAGCAGCCGCAGACGCAAATCCACATTGCGTAAATAAAGATGTAGTGTTGAGGAATCGACTTGTACTGTTGAATTTGATCATAATTTACTGCAATACGAAAGGAGCCATTCAATGATCTTAGGTCTAATCAGATCATATATGTTTTATTTGACGAACAAAAAGGAAAACTGTATCATTGGAGATTTAAAACCACCACAGATCAAAAGAGAAGATATTCGACGGTGGTTCAAAAACTAATTAAATTAATCACCAAAAAAGAGTCAAATATTAAAAAAAGAGTTTTTAAGGTTTTGGATAGGGATGCAAATGGGGAGGGGACGGGGATCCCATCTTCATCCTCATCCCCATCCCCACTTAAGAATTCGTTCCCCCATCCTCAATACTCATCCCCACGCGCGGATGAACTTTCATCCCCATCCTAATCCCCATGGGGAACTCCCCATTAAATATCCCCGCGGGGATTCTTGCGGGGAATTTGCGAAGAATCACCGCGGGGAAATTTTTTTCGCACATGATTTTTTTCAAAAATTTATAAGAATTATAATACATATACATATAATCACAATTGTGAAAAATTCCAACCAAATAAAGTATTACATATAAATATAGTTGCAAACAATTCAAAACAAAACATATAATCATTTAAAAAAACATATAATTAACGAAACAAGTTAAAATTATAAATCGCATTAGAGTTTGTTTATCACTAGTGTTTTGGGTGAAAGCCTTGTAATATTATATAAAATTGATATATACAATGTATATAGATGTATTTGATATATACATGGATCTTCGCGGATATCTCCATGAGTAATCCCCACGGGGATCCCCGTGAATATGTTTTTTTCCCATCCCCGTATCCATACCCGCATGGTTATGAGATTTTTTACCCATTCCCACCTCCATCCCCATTTAAATTCTCCATCCTCATCCCCGTTGTGGGAATCCCCGTCCTACTTGCATCCCTAGTTTTGGAGAGGAGGAGGCTGTGTGTTTAACTATGATTTAGATATCGATTTGTTACTTCTATACATAATATATATTTTGAACTGCTCCATTTGGGAAGCATTACTTTTTAAAATCTAGCTTATATTAAACTAATTAATTTTTTAAAATAAATCTAAATTAACTCTAAAATTTTTGGGCTCTAAACAAGGTAGTGTTCAATTTCTAAATTATAAAGTACCAACTTTCAATCTTTCAGTTTGATTGTAAGTTAGTTTTATCAAATACATGTGGTTTTTTTTTTTGAGAATCAGTCAAATAGATGTTTATACCACTTGAAGACTTGAAGTGGTTCTAGTATTTGAGGACATGATATCTATTAACACGTAGGCATGCATCGTAGTGCATCATAAGAATTCTACCAAGGCGTGTGATGACTTTTAGTGCTAACAGTTGCTGCTGTTGCTGGAGAGACACTTGCCAGCTTGCAAGGATACACTTCATTACGCAGTACCAGTTTTTTTTTTTTGAGACATACAAAAAGACAGTTTTTTGTTGTTATTGTTTTGCTTTAAATGAGAGTACATGTTATTTATATTGGGATGCTGTTCCAATTATAATATCTATTGATTTTTGTTTTTGGCTATATAACCTATTTATTTATAAGAAGCTTATCAATCTTATAGAAAAAGAAGCTTATAAATAAAGAAATATATATATATATATATATATATATATATATATATATATATATATATATATATATATATATACATATACAAAATAAACTATTGACTAATTAGAAGAAAAACATAGGCTTGGCCTCAAAGTTAATATGGGCTTTAATGACATATAATGTGGGCTTTCTTAGAAGTACTTGGGTTTCAGTGTCCATATACATTGCTCCGTTGGCAAATTATGCCAATGCTTAAAGGACTTGGCTTTCTTTGGGTTTTTTTTTTTTTTTTTTTTTTTTTTTTTTTTTTTTCACTTCAATGGGAATCTAACGCACAACCTTTCGGATTTTACATTTTTGACAAATGATGTCTCACCCTTCTCACTAGCAATGATTTGGCAGCTCTTTTTGTGCTTTCTCTCTTAAAAATTTATAATTCAAAATAGATTGGTCTGCTTAAAAAAAAAAATTGGGGTTTAATCCATCCACTCATTACTCATATATTATATGAGACTTTAATGACTTGAATAGAAGAAGCTATTTTAATAGTTCATAGAGGGTTGAAATAGAATCCCTTTTTGTACTAGACAAAAAATTAACAGCAACACAAGAGCTAGTCCTAACTTTTATGATAAGATCTCATCATTATTATTGTGTTTCTATAATATGGTTCATGTGAGTCATTTAGGCCATTTCCAATCACAATACTTAATTTGTTCATTTATTTTACAGTTATGTCACATCAAACTTTAATTCTTCTCCAGCCACAAATTTTATTTTTACTCCAAAACTTCATTTTTTATTTTTATTTTTTTTATTTATTTGTATTAATCTTAATAAATTATTTAGTCAATAAATAACTAAGAAAAACACATTCATATTTTTTGAAAAAAAAAACAGTTGTTTATAGTTTTTTGAAAGAACAAAAAATTAAAAAAAATAAAGGAATGCTATAATTGAGTTGGGTGAATAGTAAAACTTCAAATTTGGAGTTTCACTATTCACCCAACGCTAAAATAAAGGAGAAATAAAATATGGTAGAAATTATTTCAACTCTATTTTAAAAAAAGTACAATCGGAGTTGCTTTCAATCCCGCACGTTGTCCACTCAACATAATCTTCTTCAATTTTTTTCACTTATTTTTTATTACAAGTTTAATTTAACATTGGTTAAATAGAAACATCTAGCCAATTTTTCCAAATTTTTTAGATGATTCAACCAAAGAAAAGACTGAAAAATCCAAATCAAACCGAGACAAAAAGCAACCTAGTTGAACCGTATAAGAAACTACATGTTGGGTTTAACAAGTGTCAAAATTAAAGCGACGGCCCATCTTATCTTCCACCATCAAAAAGTCGTAAAAAGGAAAACAAAAAACAAAACAGCACAACAGAAAGTAAGAATTAAAAAGCAGAAAAACTAAACACTTAATTACAAGCCATGCTCACGAGAAACTACAACCATACTCAACAGTAAAAGCGAGCTTTGAGATTGTATAGATTAAGTGCACGGTCTTAAATTCGATTCTCTGTTGCATCGAGTTTGTATAGGCCACCGGGGTACACTCAGGTCAATTGCACCATGACCTCGTTGGAATAGTCAACTTAATACTCATGAATATAAAAAAAAAAAATTATTTGACTTCAACATGGGTAGAACCATGACATCTTCAAATCTTGTCTTTTGACAAGTAGTGCCCATCCTTTGGCAACAACTTGAATATGTTAATCTAGTTCTACCTAGAAAAGGAAAAAAAAAAAAAAGATGCTAGAGTAACTAGACCACTTCGAGCACTTAGTTGACCGAAATGGATGTCTAACAGTGTGATACACCTGATGTGTACTCATAACATCTCGAGATGTACGCTCACACTCCTCGAGGTGTATCATATGAAAGGACATCCACTTGAGCTCACTAGCTGCTCAAAGTGGGTTACAAAAGCATTTCCTAAAAAAATATTAACCTATTTTTTATTTTTTGATGAAAAAATTATTAACCTATTTTTCCTCTTTTTGTTAGTGATTTTTAATTGGAAAATGATATCTTCACCCCCTTAATGTCACACACTGTAAATCAACATTGACGTGTGTGCACATATTTCAAAATGTACCGCGGGTTACTAAATAAGTGTGTGACTTTAAGTGTTTCAATGTATCATTTCCCTTTTTATTACAAGCTAGAGCATCTTCAACCATATCAAACTTTGTTTCTTCTTAAACTACAATTTTTATTTTGTTGTATTCATATTTTTTTTTGGTTCGTTATATGTGCACCCCATAATTTGTAAGGGCAAGCCACTAGATTTGGGCACCCTTTTGATAAGGGCACATTAATATAAATGTTGAAGCCCCAAATTACTCTTCTTAGTTGAGAAGGGCACTCCATCTACTAGATTTTCGATTCTTCGTTGACGCCCTCATCCTCTTCCACGAATTGAGGCCTAAGTCTTTAGTCAGAATGACCAAATTATACATGATTGGTCGACTGTGTGTCCGATCAAAATGGATCACATTTCTTTGTATTAGATTAGTCATACATGGCCGAATGAACACATATAGATTGCTCTTGCATGACCAAACCATACATGATTGATCGATCATGTGTGACTGACCAAAATGGATCACATGTCCAAGTAGTGGGTCGGTCACATATAGCCAACTAAACATATATAATCATTGGGGCATGTGTCATATGTCAATCTTATGAACATTGTTTGTATTACTATTTTAGTTAATAAAATAGAGGATTTCATTTGATGTTCATTATTATAATTGGTTTGCATGTTTACATTATAATAGGATTCATGGATGTTTATTGAAACATCCTAAATGTCCCTAGTCGGTCATTATACTGAGAACTATAATGAATTAAGACTAGTGTGTGTCTTCATTGATGTTCGTGTGATGATCATGCGTATAAGGATACGAATCAAAATCATGAGTACCTGTTAGGGAACAAGGTACTGGACCGACCAGCTATGAGAACATTACATGGATTAAGTCATATGTGTTACTCATGATATATATATCATCTATTCCTTTAACTTGAGAATACCAGAGACTTCAACATTAAGATCATAGTGATTTGACATAATCAAATGTCGTCTTTAACCGGACGACTATAAAGGTTGTGATTGGTTACTATGTGAATAATGTTTGAAGGTGTGTAATCGAGATAGAATTTGTCTCTCTCGTTCGAGAGAGAGATCAATGGATCCCTCGGTATGTTAGACTAAAAATGGTCAAGTCCAAGTGAATTGATATGATCAATGTCTCTTGAATGTTTTAAGTCTACCTAGAGACCGAGACTAGTAAGATTAAACATTAAGGGTGACTTTTCTGCGCCTTATGTTTAATCAAAGGATATCATACGACAAAAGAATATGATATCCACTATTAGTTAGGTTGTATTGATTTTGATCTTCATGCAAATTGGGTAGTCATAATTGTTGGGCTTTTGGGGTTCATACACAGCGAAAATTCAAAACAATTTTGAAAAACCCCAACAGATCGAAAATAAGTTCCATTAAACTAGATCTACAAAAGTAAAACCATACCTTAATCCGTGTTTTCATTCTCTGATTGTTTGATCTCCAATACGTTCAAGCGCATGTCCTCTATCGGAAATCCACACAAGAATGGTGACCACAATTTGGGGTGTTATCCCCAAGAGAGATGAAAAACATTTTTCTTTCTCTCCCAAAATCGAGAGAACTCGAAAATAGCAAAAGCAAAAATCTTGTTTCGTTTTAGGGTTTCAACCTCTATTTATATGTATAAATAAACACTAACTTAAAATCATATTCGTAATACAACTATTGTATTTAGCGTTTAAGCAAATTACACATACGCCTACATTATAAAGTTATCATATAACAAATAGTAATGACTTTTATGTTATGAATTTTATCATATAAAAATTCATTACCTTAGACCAATTGAAATTGCGCAAAATCATTCTTTGTATGCGACCCAATAGGTTCATGCGACGTTGGCAGTGAACCAAAACCATTTTGGTACACAAATCATAAGCGATGATAAGTTGCTAATTAAGTGATTATATATATGATATTTATATATTTTTTATTGTTGATTCTCCAAAATATTAGCTTAATTGTCCTTATTTGTTATTTTCAGGGTTAATGGAGTGCGCGGTTGAATCCGGGCGAAAAACTACGCGAAATAATGTATTTGCATGCAGTGTGAACAACTACCCTCAGATCTGTCTCGAGACACGTCTGTAAAGTTGATTAAGAGAGAGGTGCTGTCAAGTAATGCAGGAAACTAACACAAGTGAGTCACTCGGCATCAAAGCCACTCGATTTGGCCTCGAGATCGACACACAAACCAAAGCAAATGAGAAGGGACTTGAGCCTCCTTAGGATCTGTGCATGAACAACTCTCTAGTGTGATATATTTTCTCTTCAGGAGTCGTTGATGCTTCTTGGGATATGTGCTGTGAGGTCTCCCAGATATTCATCTCGCCTTCTCTTGCGTGCCTTCCTTATCCACAACAAGTGTTAGATTCTCCTCGAGATTTGCGTTGGTGCTATCTCCCACTAATTCGCCGAGTCGTTTGTGCATTCTCTCTTCCATCAAAAAAATTTACAGATGTACAACAAAAATTAGTTTAAATGAGTAAAATAAGTGAGTATTTTTTTTATTCCATAACTAAGGTAAAACGCGTTTTGAAAATGCGTCATTAGTGTGCAATGTTGAAAATACACGAATGATGCATTTTGAGAATGCGTCATTCATGTATTCTGAACATCCCATGTGGCGTCCACGTGGATTGTTCAATAACATGAATGACACATTCTCAAAGTGCGTCATTCATGTATTCTGAACATCCCACGTGACGTCCACGTGGTTTGTTCCATAACATGAATGGACGCCACGTGGAGTGTTCCATAACACGAATGGCGCATTCAGAGAATGCGCCATTCGTGTTATGTGCACTGGTCCGTGACATTTGCACGGCTTGCATTGATTGGTTTGCCCACCTCGAAATACGTGCGTGACATTTGCACGGTTTGCATTGATTGAACGAGGTTGTACGAGTTGTCCACCTCGAGATACGTGCACGAAATTTTGCATCGATTTCACGAGATTGCATGAGTTGCACACCTTGAGATATGTGCATGACGTTTACATGAATTGCACGAGGTTGCATGGGTCGGCCATCTCGACATACGAGCGTAGCGTTTGCTTGACTTCTCGACCTCGAGATACATGCGTGACGCTTGCAAGAATTGTCTACGTCGAGATACGTGCATGTCCTTTACATGAGTTATTTACCTCGAGATACGTGCGTGATGCGGGTTGTCCACCTCGAGATACGTGCGTGTCATTTACATGAGTTGTCCACCTCGAGATACGTACGTGACGTGGGTTGTCCATCTCGATACGCACATGTCATTTGCATGGGTTCTCCACCTCGAGTTGAACAAATAACTCATTTTGAGAATGAGTAATTAAGACAGTTTTGTATTTTGTATAGATGACTCCTTTTGAAAATGAGACATTCATTCCACATCATCAAACACACCACGTCATACATCCACATCATCATCAATAACTCATTTTCAAAAGGAGACATACCTTACTTTTGTAATTTTAAAGTAACCCCCTATTTGATGAATAAAAAAGTAAACCCACCCTATTTTTTGAAAACCCCCCTTCCATCAAGCAACTGACACGTGGCGTCATTCTAGCAGTCAACCAAGCCTTTTCGTCCAATCTTCTTTTGCCACGCCAGCAATCGACAGCAGCTCACCCAATTCGTGCACGACATGTATTAAGACCCTGCAACAAACTCACAATGGCCACCAGATCTGCCTCGGCGCACGTGCCACGAACCTACCCCAATTCGATTTCTCTCTCTTCTAGAGAGCAAATTAGAAGGTCCTTTTGATATTAAGACTTAGGTTTTATTTTTTGGAGAACTCGACGATGGCTACGCATTCTTGCATTTTCTCTTCTTCTCACAAACAATTGTCTTTGCTCTTTTCTTGAATATTTTATTAAAGTTTTCAATCAGCATGTTCGGCTAACTTCGTCAATTTAGATCGGAGATGGAGCTAACTACTCTTTTGGCATAAACTATGTGAGATCTTATTTATTTCAATTTAATTGCTTTTCATAGGTATTTCATTCCATTTGTTATAGATTGAATAATTAGGGTTAAATTTATATTTAAACCTTGATTCTTTTGTCATTGAGTTGTAAGCATCCGTCCTTATACAATAAGACCACATTAGTGGCAACTGACCCTACCAATTGATTCGCCTCTTTTGGGACCGGTTGAATACCTTATGAATCTAGGCTAATCGGACACACTAGTGATCCGGTTATCTAGGTGTGCCTTCACGAAATCCATTGTGGTTAACGCATTAAACCCAATTAGCTTGAATCCAGAGTTGTGTGTTTGACTAGAGAAATGATCATTGTCGTACCTTGACTACCGAGATTGAGAAGTGCGAGGACTCGCGTACATTACCGTGTCTATAGCTACTCTAAATTACCTTTGATATACATGTTTTATCTAGATTGATGACCATATGTTTAACAATGCCAAAATGAGGAAGTTTGTGATACCGAGGGTTTAGGTTGCTTTTCTTGATTGATTTCTCTGCATAATATTATTATTCCCTATTTTTGGTGAACTTTTGAGAACACTTTGAAAATCCTCCGATTTACTTTTTGTTCATTAACCTAGGTTAGAAACTTGGTCTTCATGGATCGAGCCCGTGCTTGCCACTACTGCAGTTCTTGTGGTATTTGGTAATCTATACGAGATTATATATTTTGACGCATTCAACACGCGTCAAGCGGTCTCTGGCAAGGCATTATGAATACTCAAGTACCATGAATATCAAAATTGATACAACCTAATGAATAATATATATCATACCCTTTTGTCGTGCAATATCCTTGATTAAACATAAGGCATGAAAAGTTACCCTTAATGTTCAATCGTACTAGTCTTGATCTTTAGGTAAACTGAATATATCCATGTGACATTGATCGTATCAATTCACGTGGACTTGGTCATTATCAGTCTATCATATCGATGGATCCACTGATATCTCTCTCTATGCAAGAGTGACAAATTCTATCTTGATTACATACATTTACATATTATTTACATGGTAATCAATCACATTCTTTATAATCGTTCGATTAAAGACAAAATTTGATTGTGTCAAATTTTCATGTTTCTAATATTGAAGTCTATGGTAATCTCAAGTCGAATTACTAAATGATATATCTATCATGAGTAACACATATGACTTAATCTATGTGGTGTTCTCATAGCGAGTCGGTCCAGTACCTTGCTCCCTAACAACTACTCACGATCTCAATTCGTATCCTTTTACGCATGATCATCACATGACAATCAATCAAGATTCACACTAGTCTTAATTCATTATAGTTCCCGGTATAATGAACGACTATGAACATTTATGATATTTCAACAAATACTTATGGATCTTACTATAAGCTAAACATGCAATCACTTATAATAAAACACAAAATGAAAACCTCTATTTTACTAACTAAAATTATAAGATAAACAATGTTTATAGATTGACCTAGGGCATATGCCCCAACGGTAATGCCTTGCTAGAAACCGTTTATGACTCGTGTAGCAAAATTGTTTTGGTTCACTACCAACGCATTGCATGAACATCTTGGGTTACACACAAAGAATGGTTTTTACTAGATTTTAAATGACTCGGAACAATGAATTTATATGATAAAACTCATAATATAAAAGTCCTTATGATGTGTCATGTTAATACCACTTTAAGTAAGGTATAATGGTAATTCACTTACCCGGCTTATACAATGGTTGTATAAATAGGTGTGTTAAGTGAATTCGCATTACGGGAGAAATTAGGGTTGAAATCTAATTTTCATTTTTAGAAAACGAGTTAGTTTTTTAGCCGTTTTAAAGTTTTTAGTGGGAACATAAAATTGTTTTCGTGTTCTTTATTAGGCTAGCACTCAGATTCTCGACCATCGTTCGTGTGTGAATTTCTGATAGAGGACGTTCGTCTCTGCCAGTGTCTTGAACATCGATCAATACAAATAAGCAAATTAGCGTTTGAGGTATGGTTTACTTTTGTTAATCACTTTAATGGAACTCGAATTTGATCCTGTTGGGGTTTCAAAATAAAAAAATTAAAATTTTCGCGATGTTTTGAACTCCAAAAACCCAACAATAATTCGGCCATGCATGACCGAACAATATAAGATTATTCAGCCATGTATGACACCTACAACATGTGGTTTGTAGCTGAACCAGATGTGGAACTAATTTGAACACGAGAAAAATGAAAAAATCAAAGGAAAACTCAATAAATACCTCACCATCTTACACATCTAGCATCGTCTACACGTTCATCCTCCATTTTGTAAGGTCTATATCCACCAAACAACCCAAACGAACAATGCCCTAGCAAACAAAAAACTTTGTTCAAACCCCATAAATGCACATAAAACAGTAGAAATACAACATGTGACGACCCCAGTTCCACAAACCAAACTGGGCCTCGCCCGGCCTAGACTTACGTGGACCCCAAGTCAATCCTCGCGACATCAACGCAAGCCTTGTTAGCCTTTCTAACCATTTTTTATTACAAGGCAGCGAAATTTAACATTTATAGTGAGTTTTTCAAATTTGTAAATTATCAAAGTTTATGCGGAAGCGATTTCAACTTAAACAAATTTAAACAACTTTACATAAATCAGTCAGGACAACCTAGAGTATGGAAACCCCGCATAACATAGTCAACATGTATAACAAACAGAGGAGAGAGAAATAATATCATCTACATGTCCTAAAGTATCTCACAAAACTCATATACCCCATGTGATAAAAACAATATACATAAGTAACACAAAACCTGCAAAAAATACGAGAGGGAAGGCCGCTCCAAAGTCCTCACAGTAGATCTCCTAGTACTGACCCCTTTCCCTTACTCGATTGCAGATTTGCACTCAGTTAAACACGAGAATAACGAGCCCAGGTAAGTAACGTCAGTAGGATACTAAGCAACATTTCAAAATAAATAAATCAATCTATATTCATGCAGATAGAAAGAAAGGTATAAGGACGCATGAATAAATAAAAGACAGTAAATAAATCAAAAGCAATCGATACATGAGTGTCCATGAATGCAAACAAAGAGGTGCAAGTAGTCCCGACCAACTGGTCGTTGAGTCTTGACAAACCATCAAGACTCGGGTTCTAGGACTTGGTACACTCACAATCCCTAAACCCACAAGATAGTGAGACTTCTTGGGACAAACACGCTTAGATCTCACACCCCGTCAAGAATCAGTATCTAGTGCAGTGCATCCTGAGGTCATGACTCTGGTATGTTACCTCAGCTAGCCACTCCTTATAAGGATCCCTGTTTACTCACTTGCCCTCGGACAACTCAATCAGAATGGAATTCCAAGGATAGATAACAAAGTAATGAACAATATTATTCAATAGCTTAAAATGAAATACTGTGCACTTCCTAGCTAGTTTACTTACAAATCACAAAGCTTGTTCCTAGCGTATCCGACCTCCTGACACTTCGAAATGCGTATTTGACTCCCCGTAGCTCTTCCTTAGGTTTCTGACATCATATTATAGGGTTTTTTAGTGTGTTGGGACATTTACTTAGGGTATTATACTTGTTTATAGTGTTTATGAAACTTTTGAAAATTACAGATTTTTGTACTGTCAGGGCAATTAGCGCGCTAATAAGCTATATCTAGCACGCTAATCAATATTAGCGCGCTAAATTTCCTACCTAGCGTGCTATGCGCACTGAACCCATAATTCTGCAATCAAAATTCCGAGTTTTCTCTACACATAGGCCATGTTGATGATTTGGGAACCCTCATACTCACTACTAGAGGTCCCTAACATCAACTACGACACAAAACAACAACCAACAACATCAAATTCGTGAATTCATCAAATTGACCAAGCTATGTTAATGGAGTGGAGAAGTTACCTATTACATGAGCTCTTAGCTTGATCTCCTTCACCAACCCAATGATTTCTCCAAGCTAAGTTTGTTGATATTCTCCTTATCTTGATCACTCCAGCAACTCTCTCTCTCTCTCCATCTCTCCTCTGTTGACAAATCGTTAATGTGAGAAACTTAGATCATAGGTCTTGGTTTAGATTTTTTTTATATGTGATTGGATATGGTTGAACCTAAGCCACACATCCATTTCACATACGTATCTCGAGACATATCTAATGGTGTAGGTTGACCCACATGTCTAACTAATCACTCCCGCTTGACACTAATTGTTACTCCTCTTGTCTCTAGATTGCTCAATACGTGTCTCAATGCACATCATGTGGCTATTTAAATTTAGCCCACTAACTTAGGCCCATTAATTTGATATTAAACATGGCTACATTAAAGCTACCATAAAACCTTAGTTAACTCACATTAAACTTACCCCATAAATCTCTACTCGGTCCCGCGTCGACACGCAATTCGAGGTACGTCTCCGCTCATGTCTCGATGCCAATATGTCCCGCGTGTACCTTACTCGCAAATTTTTGAAATCAATTAATTTAAATTGTTCATTTTTTTATAATAAATAATACAAGCATCAAACAAAAATAGCATACCTCGGTGTCGACTCCCTAGATTTGGACATGCGTATCACGACAATTGATCCCACATACGATCCTGAAATGACACGTGACACGAGTTAGATTTTAGGGTCATTACACAACATTTTTCATGATAAGGGATGAAGAAACCGACTTTTACGATGGTAGTGGTCTTCAAAATCGCAAGTTTGCGGAGGGGATCGTCAGAGTCGAAGAGTTTTCGATTTGTGTGGGGTGCACAATGCGAGAGAGATAGAGAGAGAGAGAAGAGAGAGAGAGAGAGAGAGAGAGAGAGAGAGAGAGAGAGTGTGTGTGTGTGTGTGTGTGTGCGCGCGCGTGTGTGTGTGTGCGTGTGTGTGTGTCTGTGTGTCATGTGAGGGATTGAGAGTGGCATGTGAGGGATTGTGAGGGGTAACTAGGTCATTTTGTTTGAAGATAAATATGGAATTGGAGTGCAAAAAAATTTGTGGCTTGCTATACCAAATTGTGAGGTGCACATAGAACGATCCTTATTTTTCAGTGGCGGTAGCTCGGATATCCTCGGCTATTAAAAAAAAACTTGATAGAAACAATTATTTCAGTCGTATTGAAGTGCGTCGAATGGGCCTAAACAGTTAGGATATAGCTTGACTAGACCCTAGTAAGCTAAGGAGGGCATGCCGTGATGGATCGAGTTGCGTCAACTTTAATTAGTGGTCTCAAATTTGAGCTATGAGTATAAAATCTTTTTAAAACCCTTAAAGGCGAGCTTTATTGCCACCTAGTGGTCCTACTCAGTTCGAGCCCAGATTTATCAAGGACTATTGAGCTTCAGATACCGGGTGACATGTAACCAAAAACAAAAAACAAAGCAGACCTTAGTAGATAATCAAGAATTAATGGTTAGTACTCTTTTAGGTAGTTATTATTTATCTATATAATATAGGGGTGGGCAAACCGCGGTTTGGTGGTGGAAACCATCAAACCGCGACCAAACCGAGGGTTTGCGGTTTGGCCGATTTGCAAACCACCACCAAACCGCGAACCATCAAAATCGCACCCAAACCGCCCACGGCTTGCGCGGTTTGGTCGGTTTGGTTTCACGGTTTTCATGCGGCCCATTTTCAAAAAAAAAAAAACAAAACAATCATACATATTACATACCATAAAGTCCATACATGTTTAATGTTCAATTTTGCATCAAAAATTCAACATAAGATACAACAAAACATAAAAAAAAAAAAAAACAATCATACATATTACATACCATAAAGGCAATGGTTCGGCGGCGACGGTGAGACGGGGAGTGAGGAGGATGAACGACGGTGGAAGATTTGTAGAGACCAAATCTTCCACTATTGACTCAATAGTGCTGAGGTTTTTTTTTTTTTTTTTTTTTTTTTTTTTTTTTTAAGTTTTATGGTTTTAAGTTGTAAATGTTGGGTATTTACTAAAATACCCTCGGTTTGGTGAAACCACGATTTTTTTAAAATGAAAACCGCGATTCTGCGGTTTTTAAGTTTTTTAAACCGCCCCCAAACCGTGAGTTTTAAAAACTAGACCAAACCATGCGGTTTACACGGTTTGTGCGATTTTTCGAAAACCGCTGCCCACCCTTAATATAATATATTCCTGAGGGCTATGTTTGAAGTTTTGAACGCAGTCAAAATTGGTAAGCAAGTGAAGGAAGGATGATGGGCACATGGTGGGGACGAAACGTAACGGCCGTGTTGCGTGGCGCCTGCCACAATAATAATTACTAATATAGAGTATAGAAAAGTCCTAAAAAAACGCACACATTTCATCTTTCTCTCTCTCTTAATAAAAATTAGCTATAGCTAGGACTCTCTCACTTTCATATAATCTCTCATATTCACCCACCCAGACCCAGTTATGCGACCAGGTGAGTTACTATTGTTAATTTCTTCTGGGAATTTAATGGTCGATATTCATCCCGTTATTCATTGATTGATGCTTGAGAGTTGGTTTTTTATGGGCTTTGAAGGGCATTAATTAGTTGTCATTTATTTGTGGAATCTTATTTTGTTCAACAAGTTAAGTATTTTTTCCTTTTTGGTTGGATGTGGAAGGATATGAATACGGGAATCATATATACACATGCTTTTTAGTTTCTTCATTTTCATGAATCTATTGAATTTCTGAATGATACTCTATTTACTGGAAATTAACTATCTTTCTTAATTTCACCTGAATATATTTGTGTGTGTGTGTGTTTTTTTTTTTTTTTTTTTTTTTTAATAAAGTTTTAGTTGTGTTTTTTCTTGGAAGGAAAAGAAAAACACCATTGATTCTATTTTCGAATTCGCTATGCTAAAAGTTTAATGTTTGGATTGCTGAGATTGATTCAGTGGTTATGTCCAAATTTGAGGTTACCCTTTATGTGTAAATTGATTATAGAGCCAGTTAGGCGCGGACCCGAATCGGGAAAAAAATGCCAATTTTGAGCAATCCAGGCTTGATTTGGCATAAATTTATTGCATTCGAGCTCAATTTTGGATATGTAGCTCTTGAATTCTGGTCACTATACTGATTTCGATATGGCCACAAGGGATGCTAGCTTTTGGATGAGAAAGGATTGATAGGGATCAGAATCTTGGTTGACAGCGAAATCTTTAGCAAGTGATTACATAGTAACTAGAGTGGAAGTCGATAAATTCTAGAATGAGAATGCTGGAGATGGAATGCTCAAAAAGTTGCAATTCTAATTAAAATGCGATTATTGGGGCTACTCAAGCGCTGTGCAAACAAAGTTCTTTATGTAGTGCTTAATTTTGGGACATTGGTGATATAGGATTTCTTAAAGAATTTGAGGTTTGGGTTCGCTTCGCTTTCAACTTAGATTGTGTTTAATGGTCTACATGGATGCGCTTGATTTGTTATCTTTCCAGTTTTATCGTGGAATGTTATTTTCTAGTGTAATGGTATTAAGTTTTCATAACAAATCATTATATAATAATTTGTGACCCTGGGGATTGTTACTGCTTTAGCATCATTATGGAAGGTTACACTTAGAACAAATGTGGTAAGTCGACATCATTCAGCATTGGTAAAGCATTAAGCAATGCTTTGGCCTTCTTTTTTCGGATTAGGCAAGCTGAAGCCTAGATGATAAATACAATGAATTGGGCAATTACAAAATATATATGTAAATCGATTTGTTTATGATGTTCTTCATATCCTAGCTAAAATGCTATTTAAAAGTCTTAGAAAGGGTATTCTTGAAGTTAATACCAAAACATATCCCATCGTATGCAATACAACAACAAAGCCTTAATCCCAAATTAGTTGGCGTCAGCTATATAGATCAAACTCTTGTATTCCACTCGATTTAATGACACCTTGGATTTTTTGTGTTCTAGCTTCAACAACTAGTTTATCTTTGGGGAAAAATAGTCTTTTTGCAACTTGAAAGGCGATTTGCTGTTATGTGGAATTCTTCTATCTATTTTGTAATATATGCTATTCATCCTAGAGGCTAGATGTTTTACAAATCTACATTAAACTCTCCCTTCCTGGATTTTCTTTTGATTAAAGGTGTAAAGTTACACCTAAAATATGGGAAATACAGAATCATCAGAAGTTACTTTTATGGATGAAAACTTGCGACAAAATCCTCCATTTTCAGGAAGATCTATGGATCATAATCATCAGAGTTGGCAGCGGGCATCTTACATACCTGATCATTTTACCTCCCTTGACCAGGTACCTGAATATTTTTTTATGCACAGTAGTCATTGATTCAATTTGATGCTACGTACACTCCTTAAGCCACCTAAATATTTGAATCGACACATCTTTTGGCATTTGGACATCATAGTTCATGTCAGTAGTGAGCGAGAGTACATAGCCTTAAAATGCCTAAGCCTATAAATGATATCAAAAGCAAAGAGTGGAAAAAGGAAGTTCCATTGTAGATTAAGAATAGAAGAGCATCATATTTTGTTGATTCAATCATTAATATCATTGCTTTCTTTTAGTTCTTTGAGAGTTTTAATCATACGTTAACTTTCTACTGAGTTCTTTAATGTTTCGTTTTTCTGCTGTCTTTTGAGTGCTCTTAGCCTCTTACTGTTAAAAATATAGTACCTTCGCCGCCTACAACAGTTGTTTCAGAAGTAATAGGAGTGCACATGGTCACAACAATGTTTCTGTTTGCAGGTTATATCTGCATTAAGAGATGCTGGCTTGGAATCGTCAAATTTGATTCTCGGTATTGACTTCACAAAAAGCAACGAGTGGACAGGTAAGAAGTAATAACTACTTTACTTCATCTAATATCAGTTTGTACTGTGTTTAGTATTTACTAAATGACGATGAGGGAAAACTAATTTCATTGGCTTCAGGGAGGTATTCATTTAACAGGAGAAGTCTTCATGCTATTGGTAGCAGACCAAATCCTTACGAGCAAGCAATTTCCATAATTGGGCGCACATTATCTCCCTTTGATGAAGATAACTTGATACCTTGTTTTGGATTTGGTGATGGTTAGTCTCTTATTTAATTTAATTTTAACATGAACTAGTATTTTGAGATTCACTTTGCTGGTAATTCCTTATTTTTATTTATCCTGTTTCGTGTGTAGCATCAACGCATGACAAATATGTGTTCAGCTTTTTCTCTGATCACCGTCATTGTCGAGGGTTTGAGGAGGTTCTTGTGCGATATAGAGAGATCGTTCCTCTTCTTAATCTCGCAGGTCAGTAAATCCCCTCCTTATTTCTGGCGCTGATGCAATATCACTAATTATTTATAAGAATCAAAAGGCCATAAATTAATCTAATTGCTAACAAACTGATTTTGAAACTCCTGTTTCATATAATTCCTGACTCTTATCTTGGTGAAAATGTATAGAAGCGGGGATAACTTTTTATGACAGCGAATAATCACCAAATTTGACCATCAAACTTCTTTAAAAGCCTTAAGTCGTTTATCTATATTTTTGAAGTTCATATCAAGAATCATGTTATTTACTTTAAATGAATGGCGTCACGTTCACCAAAAAAAATAATAAAAAATAAAATAAAATAAAAATGAATGGCGTCATACATGTCGCTATTACGTGACGTCCCTATCATTTCCTCACTGTTCTTTGGGCTATTCGATTGCATTATGTGCAGGTCCAACTTCCTTTGCACCAATCATTGATGCATCTGTTGACATAGTTGAGAAAAGTGGCGGTCAATATCATGTCTTGGTTATCATAGCTGATGGGCAGGTTTAATAAATCTTCTTTTGTATCGTTTGTTTCTTTTTTCTTCGATATAATACTATACATTTATTTTCTATTTAAAAAATATACTGGGATAAAATTGATAGGTTGCAAGGGATCGCAATACACCCCCCGGAAGGCTTAGCCCTCAAGAGCAGGCAACCATTGACTCTATAGTTGCTGCTAGGTAATAAATTGACATTTCATCAAATTGTATAGTATCGTCTTTGCTGCCTCGTGCTGAAAGTTTTGATATTCAGCTATTTTCCGCTCTCAATAATTTTGGTTGGCATTGGTGATGGACCTTGGGATGCGATGCATCAGTTTGATGATAACATTCCGAACAGAGCTTTTGATAACTTCCAGGCAAGAGATTTTTTTTTTTTTTTTTTTTTTTTTTTTTTTTTTTTTTTTCTTTGACCACCGTTTACCTCCCGAATGATCTCATGATGGAATGATGCTTACTGCAGTTTGTTGATTTCACTAAGATCATGAAAGAGAACAATGATTCTTCGAAGAAAGAAGCTGCCTTTGCGCTTGCGGCACTCATGGAAGTTCCATTCCAATACAGAGCTACTCAAACTCTTAGGATAAAGTAGTACAGTAGCAAAAAGCATGTTTAAATAATTCAAAAACTAAGTTTTATTCCCGACGCTGATTGCGAGCTTTTCACTCTGCAGAAGTGATGATACACGAACTCGATGTACAAGGCCACTTCCTCCTCCGTGTGAAGTGATTGACCATGACAATGCAGCTAAGGCAATTCCACCCATTAGAAGTGTTGAATCAGTTGAAGAGGCACCTCCAGTTGAGCAGGTACCAGTTTATTCATTTCTAACGGCTTTATGTTGACATCGACAACTGGTATTGAGGAGTTGAGTGGCTTTTATTTTATTTTTATAGGCATGCCCTATTTGCTTGACGAATCCAAGAGATATGGCATTTGGTTGCGGTCACTTGGTAAGTTTTCTTATTCATTTCTAACGACTTTAGGTTGACGACGATAACTGGCATTGAGGAGTTCTATTCATGACTATGGCCCGAGCCCCATTTATGAACAAAATGAATTTTGTTTTTTTGAACTTCTCATGGAAATTAATCCATTAGCCGCATATATAAGTTGTGTGAGAGTTTAGAGTAGTACCTTAAACCTTACATTTTAGGTGCAAATATAGTATATAGTAGGTTTGTCATTGTTGTATAACATATTCATATTTCACTCCACATACCATGTAAGTTTCAGAAATATGTATTGTTCTTGTATCAAAGCGACAAAGCCTGATATCCATTTTGTTGTTTCTTCTTTTCAAGACCTGCAAGGAATGTGGTGCCACTTTGTCAAATTGCCCCATTTGTCGTACGCCAATTACAACGCGCCTGCGACTGTATTCTTGAATCCTGGAGAGGCTTTGCAGCATTATTAGAAGCACACGAAATCCTGCCCTTATGTTCTTTCCTCCATATTAGATTTTGCTTCTTTACAAAATGGATTCTGTCATGTATTATTGAGTTGGTTTATTGATCTCTGTAAATTTGAATGTCAAATAGGTAATTCACACTAGATCCACAAGTTCTTTGATTACATATTCAGATTGTATGAGCTTCAGAAATGCTAATAAGATTATATAATGATCATTGATTTAATTTGTTAAATCATATCAGTCAAAAGCCTAAACAGGTTGGTATTATAAGATTAGCATCACATGAACAAAAAAAGAGGCCCTATTCAGTAATTTAAGATCTGTGACATGTAAGAACATACAAAAGTGACATGCAAAAAGATGGTATTTTATAAATTTAAGCACCAACAGCCATCCATGCTTTATAAATACTATTGAGATTGAAGTATACAAGCAGTGGAGAGGCTTGGTTTAATGAAACACAAACATGACAACTTGCTCTACAACTCCCCAAACTCCACCAAGTCAAAATGTGCTCTTAGATGGATGCAATGGGGGAGTACATGGAACAATCCAAACCAAGTGAATCCTTGGAGCCCGTTCGGTATTACTGTGAGCAGCCAGGTGGAGAAAGGCTCGATTCAAGATCGAAGACGCAAAAGAAAAGTCTCCTAAGATGATGCTACAACCTTAAGTCATTTCAGATGAATGAAACCTGCGAAGGGTAGCTGACAATGAGAAAGCTTCACTCTGCACCAGAAGGTTGGATGTCGGTTCCGAGTTGAATGAAGCCTTGTCATTCATGGAGTACTTTAGTGGAAGGCAGCATGCTACCTTGGAATGACTTTAAAATTGCCATCGGTCTAACTGTACCTTAGCTTCTGCCATATCTTTCTGTGCTTTCTTTCTCCTATAAAATATTGGACAGTCCCGACTGCAGATAACACACAGCATTATACCAATGACTTCGAAAAATAGAAATGAAATAAATGATGGAAGGAAAACCTTGTACAAAGGACATCTTGATGAAGAGAGCCTTGGCATTCCTGGCACTGCGTCCACAATCTTCCAAAAAGCTTCTCTAACTCCGCCACTGAGAAACTCAAACAAAAGTTTCATGAAATATAAAGTGGTTAGTCTCCTAGAGGCTAGATTCTTGCTTGTTAAGAGATCTCTAATTCAAATTATAGAACAGAATGCCATGATATTGCTGCATACCATTAGCGACTGTTTTGCAGTAAAGCTCAGTTTCTCTTCCCTTGCAGTGAGAGCAAACAGTTTGCTCACCATTTCTGGCAAAAAAAAAAAAAAAAAAAAAAGATTAGTTGTAAGCTTCTAATCATGTTTTTGAAGACAATAACAGAAGCATCTTAAAGCAAAAACATAAATGCACTAAGATAAACCATGATTTTACCTTTTCAAAGGAATGAAATATAAATAAATCAAGATGACAAAAAAACTCCCACAATGAAAGAAACTCTTTAAGTTAGAATAGAATAAAAAGTTGGAAGTGTGGTAGGCAACATGAAAAAAGAACTATAGAACCAAAGAAGGGAAACAATAGATAGGGATAAGCTCAAAGTCTGGTAAGATGCATCCGCATGTTCATTTTACAAGAAAGACGATCCAAAAACAAATATTTGTGAAAATCAAAACTGGGAGTATAACACAACGGCATTTGTATGGTAAAAAACATATTCCAATATAAACAGCACATGCCTGAGAACAGCCTTGCACCCTATGCAAGTAAGTTGTTTCTTGGCGAACTTCATTATGCCACTATTTGAAGGTGTTGAAATTGAGACAGCTCTCGTGTGACTTCCATGAAGAAGTTCCTTGCTTGCATTCTTTAGAATAGGCTCAAATATTCTTAAAAGTGGCTGCAAGATAGAAATTCGTTACTTGAATAGAGCAGAAAAAAGATGTGAGTTCTATACTTCTATCTGACATGATGTTATAGCCAGTGTGTTCCATTTAAATAGCTCCATGAAAGTTGTGTATATACAAAGAGGGCACATCCATATGTATAAGACTAGAATCCATTTAAAAATCAGACAATAATAATCAAGAGTGCACCAGATAGGAAATCATTATTTTCATGGTGTATGCCACCCTATGCATAACATGTAAATAACAAAATTCTTCTTTTAAAAGTTGTTCCTCTCATGGGGAACTCTTCGAAATAAAGGATGATCTTGTTTACAAATCAATGCAGGCGAAAAGCTGCAGATAAAATCAGCATTGAGGGTAAATCCACTCTCTAGGGTGCCAAGGAATGATGATAATGTGACAAAATAAATAGAGGGACTGAAGAAAATACTTCAATTAACCTTGCTAATTTGATTCTCAAGGTAATACTGCGTGTCGATAGGAATGTTGTTCTCGAGCACATAAATGGGATCCTCTGATCTTTCATAAGCCTGTTTGCGATTGATCAATTGAGTAGCAAATGAGAAGAATACAGTGGGAGAGCAGAACTCTGGAACAATGAAAACATCCCGTCAACTACCTTAGCACCTTTTGCTGCTTTGATAATGACATACGGTACTCGATCCCCGACATTGGGTGCGGTTGCTGCATCTCGCTGTTCATCAAAACAAGGTATTATAAAAAAAATTGTCATGACAATAACAAATCAGATCAAAAGAAAGGAAATGGCACATGAATCCCCTAAAAAAAACCAAATATTCACATGTTTTAGAAATACTTCATCATATATACAGTTATGGAGGATTAAGATTTAAGACTATAGCGATAACCTCTCGGGAACAATTGCGAGCAGACAGCAGCATCGTTTGCTTAGGCCTTTAGCTCAGAAGACAACAATAGAATTCAAGGTTTAACGAAGAATAGAAAGTTCATTTCTGATTAAGATTTGTTATACAAATTTATCTTTGAGTACCCTACACTAAACGTGGTAACTTTAAGGCTTTATGTATCATAATTTCAGGAAGTCTTCATTTGCTTTTTGTTTCTTGATTTCTCAAAACCCTCAACCGCAAAACCACCACCACCACACACACTAAAAAAGAAAGAAAGAGAAGAAAATCCATAAATTGATGAGGACTATTGAGCCTAGTTAAAAAGTTTAGGATATGTTTGAAGATAAACGAGTTCTTCCAACCTCAGCTAAAGCACTTAATACCAACACATCTGTAACCACTACAGATATATATTGCAGATCTAGTTTCATTGGTTCCTTTAATTTGCTTCTTGTTTAAGTATAATGTACATGTCACTGATTTTTTAAACTCAGGTGGTTTATGCATGTAGCGTTCATGAGAAAACATAGATGGCGTTCGAGACATAATCAGACTTCACTAGGAAAAATGATAGAGCCAAAAGTGCACCTTGCGCATGCGTTCGGCAAGTTCAACATGTGCTGCCTTTACGGCATAGTCATCTCCCGTTTTTGTCAGACCCTGTCAAACGATCAAACAGAACAAATTTTCAATCCACATTTTTACAATCATGAGGTTCTCAAATCTCAAGAAGTGCTGCTTCCTATCACTATCTTGCTAAAGCATGCAAGGAAATTTCTCACCTTAGTAATCACTAACAGTGACAAATCCATCCGGTTCATGAGAAGATCTGAAATGGTATCCTTGACATACTGAACAGCACCAGGAATGTCCCGGTCAATGAGTATCTTGTGAAGACATTCAGTCACAAGATTTTTTACTAGTAGACAGTTGTCCCTACGCACAGTTTCAATACCTATCAAGCATGGAAAATACCTATTGAATTATTTGTTCTTGACGACAAGAGATTCAAATAACCGAGCAGTTCTTGAACTGACCTTTCGTATCCATTTTGTCATATTTATTAGAATTGGTCCAAAATAGTCCAGCATATCTCTTCTTGCTAATCAGTAAGTAAGGAAAATAGACCTTCTCGAACTCCAGTTTGATGGGCTTCAGGAACAACAAAAAAGACCAACACCCACTTCTTTAATGAGAAAAATAAGAAGTCCATTCATTACATCATCTAATAGACAGAGTTTTGACGATTACAAATAGCACAATCAATTTACTTAATATACACGCAGTATCTCTAAACGAATTGAAAATGACAAAAATGTACAAGTGTTAAAACACATTAATCATTTAAACTGACAGAAAGACCATGTAACCAGTGGTGGCTCAAAGGTCTGTTATGTGGTTACTTGTCAAGAAGTTGAAGGTCTGAGTCTCAGTGGGGGTTGATAGGTTGGTTTTATAGGTATAAAAAAAAAAACACAGAAAGACCATGTAAACTGACTAGTACTATTTCCCTCAGTTAATACCAATAATCTCCTCACGGGTCCACTAAAAATTATTTTCATGTTCGGCATTACGACTGATGAATTTTATCTTGAAACAAATACAATTATATTAAGTCTTACGATAATAATCCAATATATGAAACTAGAAGAAAGATGAAAAACAGTAAGAATTTAATGAAATGTAGTAGAATCACACAGATCATTTACATACCTTGGTGAAAGTGCAACTAATATATTCAGCAGCTTCTCTCCCCAACTTCATTGCCTCTTCTACAGTAGGCACTCCAAATTGAACCATTACAGAATCAGTGTCCCCATAAATTACCTGAGCGAATGATAATTATTGTCCATACAGTATGAGTACTATGCCAGCTAATGAAAACAAAATGAACAGTTTTCAGGCATTGAAACCTTGAAAGCTCCACCATGAAGACCAAGGGTCTTTTTTTTCAAAGAAAATGCCAGCGTGACATACTTTTGCTACATACATTTGCTACATATTTGTTTGTGTACTTTTGGTGGTTGCATCAAGATGTGTGCACACAAGCAATAAAGAGAAACCAAAGGACTCCCACAACTGTGTAGCAACGTATGTTACCCAATCACTATCCTTTTTCAAATCCAGAATATGATAGTTAAGTTCAGTAATGCTTCTTTAGTATAATGACTTCAGGATTGAATTACAGAACAGTGTCCAAAGCCATTTGATTACTAGGAGGAACCTTAATCAAAGATAATCAGCAGATATAGAAGATATTCATGATACTGTAAATACACAAATAGTCATCATAATCAAAGATTAGATGTATTTGCTATATAAATGCACTTGTCACTAATAGGTTACAAACCATGGATCCCGAACAAGTCTTGTATTTAGGATATCTTTTATATTTTGTACATATATCTATTTACAAATGTGGAAATTATGGACCTCTTATTCTTCTTGATAGAAAAGCACATGCATGGAAATTGAGGAAGCTTTCAAAATATTTTCAAGGGTACCACACTTCACAACCACTTTCCTCTATTCTCCCATCTTTTTTCTTTCCCCTTCTTGTTTCTTTGATAACGCATGAAGGACTCAAATTCGAATATACTAAATTTGATTTTAGTAGAGGTGAAATACTAAGTTGCTCAGCCCAGAGATGGCACACATAAATTTTAAGTACTTGAGCTCAATTATTCATCAATTGTGAAACTAAAGAAGGTCGGATACAAGACATTTATAAGAACTATGTATCCCATTAAAGATGAAAGGGCAATTTATTTGATGTACATACACACTACATACACTGCAAGTTATTCATAAGGATCTTATATGAACAATGTTTTCAATGATACAAGGCATTCAGGTTCAGGTGAAGTTGATGATTTGAGAGATGGGATGGGGCCATGGGGTATCTTTTAAGAATTTAGAAAAGAAATGAAGGTTTACAGAGAAATAAAGGCTAGTATACAGCAAGTAGCCTACAGGTTTCAAAACATTCTACACAATGTCTATCCAGTTTCTAATCTGTTGTAGAAAATAAAAGTGCTGTTTCAGCACTCATCCAAGAGCCCAGGTAAAACACTGGTCAATGACTAATTAACAATTTCATAAATGGCCTGTTTGCTTACAAATCTTCAGAAATCTATTTCAAGCCTCAAAAAACCAAATAGTATTCAGAAAATGGCCTATTCCTTAAATACAATTTCCAAACGAATTCCAGCCTCAAAAGATCAAATAGGTCTCCCACCTATTGAAAGTTTTGGATACAAAGAAAATTGTAGGTGAAACACAAACATAACACAACCTTAAGCAATAATGAACCCCCAACCTTCTCTTTTTTTTTTTTTTTTTTTTTTTTTTTTTTTTTTTTTTTTTTTTTTTTTTTTTTTTTTTTTTCAGAAGAACGTACCTCCCCTTACTACATCGTACACTCCTACTTTTTTCTCTAACATAATCAAATTTTCACCATTTTATTCCTTCCAATTCTGAACAACTCACGCTCCTCTATCCTCATTTTCCTCTCAAATTAATTCATATACCTCCACATAAATTATTAAGATTTGCAGGTTTTATCAATAAACAACAATTAATAAATTTTGAGCTTCATTTTCCATTTAGGGATGCACATGCTCATGCTCACGCCTGCACGAGCATAAGAGAGTACGAATTCTAGTATAATTTTAATGTAATTGTTAGACACATAGTGAGGTACATAAATCAGATGCTACTTGGACATATACTAATTAAAGGAAAGAAAGAAACATAGAATTACCAAGGAGAAGAAACTGATAACTTCTCTTCGTATATATAAATAAATTTAAATTTGAGAAAACTTTTAGTGGAAGAAATCAGACAAAAGAAGCGATTTTGATTACATATTTGACACTTTCTAATCTGATTACACTTGTCAACGAAACAAAGAAATACCTCAGCGTTGTGTTCATATCCATTAAGTGTTGTAAATTTTTCCCCCACAAGTTTCTTTGTGTGCTCAATCATCTGCCGACCTTCAAAAGTAGACACGACATGCAACCGTGAAAAAACTTAAGCCAACACTTTTAAATGCTTCGGTCTATAAAGAAAAAGATTCTACATTCAGCCATAATTAGATGACAGGATATGTAATTGAGAGGTATTTACTTACCATAGCTAGTTACACTAGAAGATATTTCTAGACAAGGCAATTGAGCAACAGTTGCACCTGTAAACCCGTATACAGAGTTTGCACTTATCTGAAAAATGGCAAAAAAATATAAAAGTTCAATATAGCAGGAAAATATAAAGTTCATAGCAAACAAACAACGAAAACAGCAGCAAAGCTTCAATCCCAAATAAGTCGAGGTCGGCTACATGGATAACATTTTTCACTCAATCGATTTAATGCAGTTGATGATTTGCATTCATAATACTTTAGATCCTTCCTAATTAATGCATCTTAAGTTATCTCAGGCGGCTAGGCCTACCCCTATATACAATCAAATTTCTTCAATTTCTATAATGATGAATTATCTAACCAGCGCATTTGCAGGTTGTGTTTGGATGTGTTCAAACCACCACATCCTTCCTTAATTTTTGCACCTATTGGTGCTACTCTAACTTTTCTTTTAATCTCTAATTTTACTATACATCCACCTAAGCATTCTCAATTCTGCTAAATTTTTCTATCTCGAACATTAAGCTATAATGAATGGCTAAAAGAAAAAACATCTAACCATTCATAGCAAGGAGAAACACAAGAAGATGCTTAGAGGAAATTTTACCTTAAGGGCCAGCTGTCGACCATCCAATACCGCCTTTTCTAGTGGATCCTTAGCTTCCTTTTCAAAGAAAAAAAAAATCAGATTATGTTTTACAATTTCAGCTCAACAATAGTAAGTATTGTCATCAGGTAAAGCAAAAAAAGACAACTGCAATTAAATGAACTATATTGGGTAAGTGCAATTCATTGCATTAGTATTCTCTTAAAGCAATGAACCATATTTATACGAACATTCACCTTAAGATCAGCTTTCGCTCTTTTACGAGCAGCCAACAATTCTTCAAGGATTTCAGGAAGGATACCCTGACAAAATCGATTCAACTGTAATAAGGAACAACACTAGCTCCATCCAGGATTGGAAAAATACATCATAATCGATTCCAACCTTTTGTAGATCTGACTTGACAAATGTTTCACCTGACGGGGTCTTGTTGACACATTCTGGTGGCAAATTCAGTTTGCGAACATCTTCAGGTTTTACCTTCACAGAAATAACAAGAAAAGAGATCATTTGCCAAGAAGTACCCACAGAAACAACAACAATTGTCTCCTATCATTTAATAAATTATTTGTCGACTGTCATAGCCTAGCATTCAGGAAGAAAGTTGGTTTATTGGTGGAAGGAACATCATCCAAACTGACAAAGAATTCCAAATCCAATTCACTTTCTCCTCCCACCAGCTGGTGTTGGTGGAGAAAAAATAACATAGAATAGGTCCAAATTTTCGTATTACATCCAGCAGGTCAAACTTTTGGACATATTTTTGGAGAGGATTATTGAATAGTCAGTCATTAGGTTTTGAAATTTGTAAAGTTACTGGAATGCATACAACTCCTACAAAAGACCTCCAATTATAAGACTAAATAGATCTAATGATGAATTGATGATTAAAAGACAGAAACCTCACCAGTGTGCAGTAACAGAGATTGTATGCCATCATGATGGATGGATACAAGGATGCAAAATCCAATGTTGCAATTGGCTTCTCATAGAATCCAGTCTTTGCCTCCAAAACCTGCATTTAGCAATTAATAATGTTAATCTGCATATAAATATGCCTAAGTCTAACTCTGCAAATATATACTTCTCTATCAAACAAAATATAGAAATAGTCTTCTATCTTCTAAAGACTTTAGGACCGAAATGTTCCTACTAAGTTAAAAGGAAAATTTTATAGGAATGCAATTAGGCCAACTAAGCTCTATGGAAGTGAATGTTGGGCGGTAAAGCAACAACAATTACATAAAATGAACGTAGCATAAATGAGGATGCTTAGGTGGATGTGTGGTAAAACTCGTAAAGATAGAATAAGAAATATAGAAATTCAAAGACAAGTAGGAGTAGCACCAATTGATACAAAGATTAGAGAAGGTCGGTTGCGGTGGTTTGGTCACCTGCAAAGACGGCCTACAAATGCCCCCACTAGAAAACTTGACTCAATAGAAACTGTAGAAATTCGACGAGGTAGGGGTAAAACAAAATTAACATGGGAAGCGTTAATTAAGAGGGATTTGAATGGTCTGGAAAGCTCACCATCAATTGCACTTAATCGAGCACAATGGAAAAGTTTGATCCATGTAGCCGACCCCAATTAAGTTGGGACTGAGGCTATGTTGTTGTTGTTGTTGTATCTTCTAAAGCCTTTCTCAATTACAGCTGTTTGAAGTTATTGGCACCTGAATCATGCCTCAAGCCCAAATTAGTTGGGATCAGCTACATGGATCAAACTCTCCCACTCTGCTTAATTTAATGCACTTGATGATATGCTTTCAAAATCTCTTAAATCCTTCTTAATCAATGTATTTTAAGTTATCTTAGGTCTACCCAATACCGTCAAACACCTGAATGGTGAACCATAACTCTGAAGTACACTCTTTTTGTTTTCGCCTCACAGATAGCAAAATTTGATAGAAAAAAAAACACAATAATAGAATAAAGAGCTTCGAACATGATTAAGAGATTTATATCTCGACATCCACTGCTATTTTTTCCTGAGAAATATTGATCAAACACAGATGTAGAAGCAAAATTGGATAAATAAAGCATATAAAAAAGGGAACCAACATAGAATCAGGTGATCAAGCATCATAATAATTGAATATCCACAAGTGGACACGCATGGCGCATCTAGACACTAACCACGGGCATCATCGTAGTTACCTTTAGAGATCCAAATGTAGAAACCATACCTACTCATTCTAGATGGTAAGAGGATTTTAAAAATAAATTTGCTTATAATTTTGTCTATCAAAAGGTACACCTTCATAATCATATTCAGCCCCCTCCCAAAGGAAAAACTCTACACAAATTTGCAAGCAAATCCACATTTACACCTACAGGTAAATCAAGAACCAGATGGTTTCCATAAAAAAAATCGCAGTTTTTGCCACACATACTGAAACTCCAATCCAATGCATACCCAGACTGACTCTGTTTTAGAAACAGTCCTACTCAGTGTTATGCAACAACTAGTAACTACCAATTTCCATCAGAATAATTGAATTTCCAGCATACATTCCTCAATCATAATCTGAGTTTCCCATCCTTGAATCCTTGATGCTAGCTTTGCTATTGGAACACTTACATACATAACCAAATCATGCAGAACGAGAGATTTAGGTGATAAGGTCAGCGACAAGATTCTTAGCATTTTCCTTGTACAAACTCAACTACATTCTGCACTCTTTCAAAGATCAATTACAGAATACACAAGAAACAGTCAAGAAAAAACTGATGCCGTGTGAAAATTCTGTTGGAGATCAACTCGAGACAGTAATTTAATGCAATGCAGAGAGGGATAAAACTATAAGGAAAACAAGAAATTCAAAAAAGATTAAAGAAAAAAAAACGCTGTGAAAATGGAGAATAATGAACTTACAGTTGCACCCTCAAATGTTGCTTCCCCAGATCCCTGCTTCTTGACACTTGGAATCAGAAGATTCTTCTGTTTTGCCTTCCTAAGGAGTTGTGAAAGAACCTAAAAGTAATAATCAAAAGATGGTAAGACATTCGGTTACACATATACATTTATATGAAGAAGTCATTTCAGAACCATAATGTAGTCACCTTGATGCTTTGTCCTCTTGAGAGCAAAAAAGAGATTGGGACACCAGTGACCCTAGCCATCTCCACATAGTTGTAAATAAACATTAGTTTGTCCAAAAGCCGTTGGGGAAGATAAGCATCCTACAGTTCAAGAAAACATCTTCTGCACTTGATTACCAGTGCAATTGACATATTGAACACTTGATATTTTACAAGATGACCGTCCCAGGTTTTCGATCAATGAGAAAACACCTCAAAACATCAAATACAGAACATAAAGCAGGAGATACAAAAATTTAACGTCAGAGATCTTCAGGTTCGCATAAACAATGTGCTTGTTCCAGGACCCAAAAATACAGTTTACCTTCAAACAGTAAACAGCAAGTCGCCTCCTAGTTTCTGGATTCCCATTCTGCAGATCTGATATTATTGAATGGTGGACGTCCTCTTTCTATCAAAAGAAAAAGGTAACATCTGAGTTGATGAATAGCAATAACAACTATAGATTCGAGAGTCAAGACAGTAGGAGACACGGCTAAAATATTAAAAATATAAACCTGTCTGATAGGTATAATTTGCAAATCCGACGATGATCAAGCTAGAAAAGATCATGTGATCCCATGAATACCATGATTCTCAAGAAGTAGAACAGATTTTGGAGTTAAAAGCTAACACAAACTTTAAGACTACTTTCAAATTACATAACAAAATAAAACTGCACCAGTTAATTGTAATTACCAAACCAATTATTGTGTATCATTACATAGTGAGTCTGCAGCAGATATTCGTAATAAATTAATAATTATCAAAACCTGAAGGGTCATCTCTGAAGGAATTTCAACAAAAGAGTTCGAGTCTAATAAGAAGAAATACAACAGAAATGCAAAAATTCTCAACGTCAATGTTAAGAAATTTTGAACCTTCTGATATATCAACGTATTATTGTAGCATGAGTTCTTTTATCTGGGATTATACAGGTCCAAAGGAGGAACTTCGCAACAAGAAATGGCAATATTTGTTAATAGTCAATTCCATTAACATATTATAGGAGTTCGAAATACTCAAGGAAAGCACAAGAGGACTAATGGGACATGTTGCGAGGGGAATGGCGAGGAGGGAAACTAAGGTGTTTGGGTGGGAAATGTAATTAGTGAGAAACTGAAAGTATAAATAGGAAAGGTGTGTAAGTAGAAGGCATGATTTGTATGAATAAACTGTTCTGGGAGTGCTAGGCAGCTCGAAGTGCCTACCCTTCCCTTGTTATCTCTTTTTTCTGGTTGAATGAATCTCTCTCACTGAGAAGTTGTTCTTACAATTGTTTTCACCATCACTTGATCATCAAATTGGTATCAGAGCACTCCGATCTGTGCCTATGGGGGGTCCAAACATACAGGAAGCCAAGTTTGATGCAATGGAGAAAGAGATGGAACGGATGCGAGGGGAACTAAATCGTTTACCGACGATGGAGAAAACGATGGAGAGTTAGGCGCAAAGTCTTGCTCAAGTGTTGCATTCGGTGAGTGAGACTCAACGATCAGTGCAATCACTGTCGCGGGGCAAGGTAGTAGTGGTCGACGAGGCCTCCAATTCGGAGATCCGAAGTGGGGGCGTTCGGATCGGGAGCGTCCAGATTGGGGGAACTACATATCTGGGGTGGCATTGCAGATCTGGGGGGCAGAGGGCCGATCAACGATGACCAGGGTGGGGTTTCTCCATGGTATCGTCCTTTCGAGTTTGCATCGATGGGAAATGGGAGTGAAACCTTCACTTCGTCGGATGCTTAGCGTGGCGGTCGTAAGATTCAACTACTGATCTTCGACGACGAGGATCCCGAAGGTTGGTTGTTTTGGGCTGAATTGTATTTTGAGATTAACAAACTCACTAATGCAGAGAGAATCATGGCGACGGGAATTTGTTTCGATGATGAAGCATTGGCGCGGTTTCGCTGGGCTGATTCACGAATTCCTTTTTGTGAGTTGGTCTGATCTCCGGTTGCAACTGTTGAAGCAATTTAGCGAGACACATTCGGGCACGTTGAAGGAGTGACTCCTGGATATTAAGCAAACGGGTTTGGTGGCAGAGTATCGTCATCGGTTCGAGATTTTGTCCGCCTCCGTCCTTGGGGTACCTCAGGATATCTTGGAAGGGATCTTCATCAAGGGGTTGAAGATGAAGCTTCAAACTGAAATTCGCCTCTTCAAATCAGTGGGGTTGGAATCGTTGATGGAAACAACACAACTCATTGAGTCCAGTTTAGCAGTCAATGGGCCGGCGCTATGCTACTGGGGGTTTGGGCCCTAAAGAAAGTATCAACAAGGCTATTAGTTTCAGCCTAACTAATTTCCACCAGAAATCAATTGCATTAGGGTCCACAACTAATGCCCCTGTTTCCAACATCACTTCCAACGCTGCCTCTTCCAAACCATTTCGTCGTCGCCTCAACCTTACGGAAACCGAGTACAACCCAGGCGGGCGAGAGGCTTATGCTTCTTTTGCGATAAGAAATATAGCCCCGACCACACATGCAAGAAGGTGTTGCGGCTGATGTTGGTTGACGAAGAGGAGTCGGGTGAGCCTCCTCGCCTTGACGACGCTGCACCTGATCTGCGAGCCCCAAGAAACGGCAGGCAACGAAACTATCAAGTTATCCATGAATACAGTCATGGGGTTGACTCTCCCTAGCACATGAAGCTTCAAGGGATGTTAGTGGAGGAGATTACAGTAATGATCGATTGTTGTGCAACCCACAATTTTATCTCTCAAGATTTGGTGGATGACCTTTCGCTTCCTTTATTTGAAACGACCAGCTACGGGGTGATAATGGGAACGGGTACCGCTGTCCGAGGCAGAGGCGTCTGTAAAGGGGTTAAGTTGGTTATTCAGAACCTTAAGGTACTTCAAGATTTTTTCCCTCTTCAGTTGGGCAGTACGGATGCTATTTTGGGTATGGAGTGGCTGCGATATTTGGGCAATATGGAAGTCAATTGGCGTACTCTTACAATGAAGTTTTTTTTCATGGACATCATTATATCCTAAAGGGGGATCCTAGCCTTTGTAAAACAAGTATTTCCCTCAAAGCTCTCTCCAAGGAATTGCTCCATGATGGCCAAGGGCTGTTGGTGGAATTGTGCGCCTTAACTCCTGCTGATGTACCTCCTGCTAGTAACCCAAATTTGCCTTGTTAGTTTGCACCTTTTTATCACAGTTTGCTAATGTGTTTGCTGCAATTACAGAGCTGCCACCTGAGCGAGTGATCGATCACGCCATTCCCTTATTGTCGGAGGCCGGTCTAGTGAATGTGCAACCATACCGTTATCCCCATTTCCAAAAAACTGAAATTGAAAAGTTGGTACGTGATATGCTTCTTGCGGGGTAATTCAGCCCTCCACTAGTTCATTCTCCAGTCCCATTTTATTGGTAAAGTCACGGTCCCGGATCGTTTCCCAATCCTAATGGTGGATGAACTATTAGATGAGCTTCACGGGGCAGCAGTGTTTTCCAAGCTTGATTTGAAATTCGGCTACCACCAAATTTGAGTGAAGGCTTCCAATATACCGAAAACTGCCTTCCGAACTCACGAGGGTCATTACGAGTTTGTAGTGATGCCTTTCGGCCTGTCTAACGCTCCGGCTACTTTTCAAGCTTTGATGAATAGGGTATTCCGACCTTACTTACGTTGTTTTGTTCTTGGTGTTTTTTGACGACATTTTGATGTATAGCAGGGATCTCGCTTCTCACCAAGAACATTTGCGACTGGTGTTACAAGTTCTCTTAGATAATAAGCTTCATGTTAATGCGCATAAGTGTGCTATCGAGCAACCAATGATCGAATATTTGGGGCATTGGATCTCTGCCTCTGGTGTTCATGTGGATCGGGCAAAGATTGAAGCTATGCAACGTTGTCCATCTCCCTCTAATCTTAAGGAGTTGCGAGGATTTTTAGGTCTCACGTGGTCCTACCGCCGTTTTGTGGTTAACTATGGCTCCATTGGTTGGCCTCTCACTCAACAATTGAAGAAAGATGTCTTTGGGTGGACGAAGGCAGCAGAGAAGGCGTTCCAGCGCCTAAAGGAAGCGATGATCAATATGCCGGTCCTCACTCAACCCGATTTCTCCCAACTTTTGTGCTGGAGACGGATGCTTCCGACATGGGATTTGGGGCTATTTTAATGCAACATGGTTGGTCTATAGCGTACTTTAGCCAAGTTCTTTCCCCACGAAATCAGCTGAAGTCCGTGTCTATGAGAGAGAGTTAATGGCAATGGTGATGGCTGTCAAAAAATGGAGACATTATTTGTTGGGGCGACATTTTACTATCAACACGGATCAACGCAGTTTGAAGTATTTGTTTGAGCAACAAATAGTAAAGCCGGATTATTAGAAATGGGTGGTGAAGCTGTTGGGCTATGATTTCGACATCCATTTAAAACCCAATGTCACCAATAAAGCGGCTGATGCCCTTTCTCGCATTCCACCTACTGCAATCTCCCTGGATTCATCAGTGATGCACCGAGTCTTGGAAGTCCATGATATTCAACAGGCACTTGCTACTGATCCCCACCTTTCTCAGATCTTCTCAACCTTAAAGTCCGGTTCCACAGATTGGGCAGATTACACGATTCATCATGGCTTATTGTTGTTCGAGTCAAAGCTGGTGTTTCCCAAAGGATCGCCCTTGCTGCAGCACATTCTTTTTGAGTATCATGATGGTGCTTTAGGCGGACATTCGGGGTTCTTGCGTACTTTCAAGAGGATTAAACGAGAATTGTACTGGGTGGGGATGAGACGAGACATTAAGAGGTATGTGGCTGAATGCTCGATTTGCCAACGTCATAAGTATCAGTCCTTATCTCCAGTGGGGCTTCTTCAACCACTACGATTCCACAAGTATGGGAAGATGTTGCTATGGAATTCATTGAAGGCTTACCTCGATCCAATGGGTTTTTAGTTATTTTTGTCGTGGTTGATCGACTGACGAAGTATGGCCATTTCATTGCCCTTTCACACCCCTTCACTGCCAAATCCGTGGCTGCCATTTTCATTCAGGAAGTAGTGCGCCTGCATGGGTTCCCAAGGTCCATTGTTTCCGACAGGGACAAGGTCTTTCTTAGTGCCTTTTGGTCCGAACTTTTCAAATCACAAGGCACACGAATGCATCATAGTACCGCTTATCACCCACAAACGGATGGGCAGTCGAAGGTGGTGAATCGATGTTTGGAAACCTATTTGCGTTGCTTTGCTTCGGACAAACCTAAGCATTGGAGTGGGTGGTTAGCATGGGCACAATTTTGGTATAACACAACTTTTCATGCTTTGACGAGGATGACTCCCTTCAAGGCTGTTTATGGGCGCGACCCCCCTCCGATCATATGTTTTGATGCCTATGCAACTGCTATTGCTGATTTAGAAGATCAGTTGCGCCTTCGTGATGCGATTTTGGATGAGCTGAAGTTCCACCTCTCGCGGGCTCAGTCTAAGATGAAATCTGTTGTGGATGGAAACCATCGCGATGTCGAGTTTATAGTGGGTGACTTGGTCTATTTGAAGTACGGCCTTACCAACAACAGTCCCTAGCACAACGTATGAATGAGAAGTTGTCTCCTCGTTTTTTTAGGCCTTTTTCAGTGATCGAAAAAGCTGGTGTAGTTGCTTACAAACTCAAGTTACCTGATTCTTCCTCCATTCACCCTGTTTTTCATGTTTCGCAATTGCGAAAAGCTGTGGGCACTGCTGACCGAGTGCAACCCCTGCCTCCTACTTTGTCGCCTAACCAGGAATGGGTGGTAGAACCGACGGCTGTGTTGGGTTTCCGCACGACTGCTGCTGGTCGTGAAGTATTAGTGCAATGGAAGGATTTACCGGTGTTTGAAGCTACTTGGGATCCAGTGGAGATGATAAAAAAACTTCCCACTTGAGGACAATGTGGTTTCTTGTGGGGCAGTATTGATAGGCCACCAATTTATCTGAAATACTCAAGGAAGCACAAGAGGACTAATGGGACACATGGCGAGGGGAATGGCAAGGAGGGAAACTAAGGCGTTTGGGTGGGAAATGTAATTAGTAAGAAACTGAAAGTATAAATAGGAAAGGTGTGTAAGTAGAAGGCATGATTTGTATGAATAAACTGTTTTGGGAGTGCTAGGCAGCTCGAAGTGCCTACCCTTCCCTTGTTATCTCTTTTTTCTGGTTGAATGAATCTCTCTCACTGAGAATTTGTTCTTACAATTGTTTTCACCGTCACTTGATCTCATCAAATCACCATAATTCCATTTCTTTCTTTTCATTCCAATCATCCTTTTCAAATCATAAATTACGTGAGAGCTATTAGTAAAATCAAAATTGTTCTCCGTTAATTTGGTAGCTACATGAGAAGTAATTTTTTTTCTTCTCTGACCAATCAAAACCCATTTCTTCCCCAAAATAAACTTTTCAAAATAAAACTACTAGTAGCCGGCTAAAATGATAACTTATTTTTTTTTACGAAAAAGATTACATGCCAAAATGACATATTAAAGACATTACTGCAATAGGGCAAAAAAAAGATATCTCACCTGCTCCCCAAGAAAGTGTGCTGATACAGAATTCAATGAGTATGAGCTCAGCTTGTAATCCCTTTGCATAACCTGAAATATTAAAAAATAAATAATTAAGGAGAAAGAATAACTTGAGATGGTTATGCTAAAACCTAAGAGATCCTATACGATTTGTACAACCTATGGAACGACTTGAAAAATAATCAGCAGCAATACCTGAAGCAAATCAAATTGAACCCTTCCTTCAATTGTAACCTCTTTACTCTCCCTTGTTCCATACTGTCTGAATACAACAAAGACCCAATTCAAGAAAACCAAAAAGCCCTTCATCACAAAACAATTAAAGACACAATGTGAACTTTAACTTTTTCTCTTCAATAGAAGACACCATCCAAATTCTAGAGAAAAATTATACCCTCACAACACAAAAGGCATGCTTTCTTTAGGAATAAAATAAATTGGAAACATTAAGTTGAGCGAAATTATGAAAAGAAATAAATTGAAAGAAAATTGCTATATATTCCTAAGAAGTCTAAGAAGAAAAATTTTCCGAAACACAGTTGACTAGAGTTTTGTACTCTACAATAAAATCTGTTTACTAGGTAGCAGTGAGCCGGTGACAACATTAAAAAAAGTAGAATACATAAATAAAACTGCATAAGTGTTCTACTTGCTAGTTTTTTTACTGTTTCTTCTCATCATACATAAACTGTTGGAAAGTATAAAGGCCATTGACAAATCGAAACCACAGCTATGATTAAGTATGCCATTCATGATTTATGACTGCTGAATCATGCAAATGAACATTACCTAGTATAGGAATAATAGCCGAAGTTGCTGTTACTGGGTCAATTTGGCTAGTGAACAGCTTTGGAAGAAGACATAGCGTTAGATTTTATTTTATTTTCTGAAGCATCCAAAGTCTCGGCAGCCAATAAATCTCCACTGGCAAATTTAATAGTGGATTCGGCATGGAAGATTGGCTAAAATAGTGGCCTAATCTATGGAATATTCATTTATGCTTTAACTTGGTCCTTCGAAGAGAAAAATGAGGTGTCAGTGGGCTATAGGAGGAGAATTTGTAGTAGTCCACTTCATATTTTATAAATACAATTCTTTATTTCCTTTCCTTTCCGAAAATAAAAAATAAAAATAGAAAGAAGAAAGAAATAAAGACAAATGCTTGAAATCCAGAAGCATTAAAGTAAACAATCAACAGGAGATAATTCAAAACTAACCTTGATGAAAATGTTGCGTCCCTGACACGAACCCGGCTGTTTCTAATGCGGCCTAGAATTGGAAATTCTGCTACTTTCAATACTTCAGCTCTCTGAAAAAGAGTCGCATTAGCCCAATATTGCGATCAGGTCAATTTCAAATTGCACAACTTGTCAGAGAAAATTAGTCAGTTATGCTAGGTTTAATGCGTAAATAGCAGAGAAGAGGAAGTAACAAACCTCAATCAGATATGGCAAGTCAAATTTGATGATGTTATACCCAATAATAATGTCAGGATCCACTTCTTGTATAAAATCCTGCAAAATTATTTAGTTATAGTTGCAAGTAAAAAAAATGCACAAGAGGGACATAAAAGATGATTTTCTGGCCAATATATTAAAGCATCTTTGATGCTAGTATACTCTAGAAATCGAAAAAACAAAGTTAAATTGTATTTAACAGATTGTAATGTTAATATTGTTAGGTATAGATAAACACCAAATCATCCAAATATGAAAATAAATAAATAAAGAGGCTCAAAATGATTCAACTATCTGATTCTGATACGAGTTAACTTCAAGTTTTATTGATTGAACAGAAACAATTCAGCATAAGGTTACATAATAAAAAAAACTATTCAGGTTTGATTCTAGTTAAATCACATTATAATACAAGACAAGGTTTGTGAATGTGATGCTGTATGGCTAGCTTATATAATAAGTTTGTATCACCTTGCCACACAATTTAAAACAAGTATAACACAGAAAAGCAATTTCTGTTGATCGAGCCAAATTAAAACGTTTTTAATCTTGAAACTGACAAATCCAGTCTGCTTATTTTGAATCCAAATTACTTACTAAAAACATAGAAAACAATTTAAGAACAAAGATTACTATCATAGTATCGTGACACTTCAGGAACTCTTTTGCAGCTGTTTAATAGTTTCTAGCTTTACATTAAGATCTAAAGTTTCTTCTTGTCAGTAGAAACTCTTTTATTTAAAAAAAGGTAGACAACTCTCCTTATTTAATATCTTATATTTTATAGTCAAGGGCCTCCTAGCCTTTTGGCCAGACTAATCTCATGGGAGCCAGCCAAGTCGGGCGCCCCAACCCCATGATTCAAGAGACGACAACCTATTTGGTGTTAGATAATAAGAATTGATCTTATTGGTTATGAAGCCCATTTCAGCAATTTACCACCGCGCCAATTCCAGTGGAGACTTATAACTATTTTATAATTATTTTGAACTTTCAAATTTTACAAAGTTATCATTCCATGTGGATCCGAATATTATAATCTGAACTGAAATGTTTATATCCTAATTTAATTGCGTGATAAACCACATTTTTATTTCATTATTTCCCTTTTCTCACAATTCAATGGTCTCCTTGCATGATTTGACCGCATGACCAATGCTCTAATGGGTGTCAAACCAATCGAACATAAAAAAGGGCATGCCACAAGCTCAAGATATGCACAAAATCATCTGGAACCTAAGCAAGCTAGTATTGGGAAAAAAAAAAAAAAGAACCGTCTTAATATATACCACCACCTAAAAGAGAGACAACTTTGTCTAAACAGAGAATAACATCATCTATTTCATGGAAAACATGTGTTACCCAATGCCAAACAATCAAATAGATCACTTCAAGGAACAAAATTTCCCTTAAGGCAAAAATGTTACCCTCCAAGCTAGCAAAACTTCTCTTTCTGTGTCAAATGACATCACATCAACCCCAACAATAGGAGAACATGACTTAAGGGTCATAATATTGCGAACAAACGGCTGCTGCTCTCCTTGCAGAGTTACTAAGTTGGCCACCTAGAGAAATGCAATAAAAAGTAGCATATTTAACATAAGGAAACGAGAAGGAAGACATATTAACTGAATAGCCACATATTGTACTCATTAAGGAAATAAGACTCCAACCTGGATCACAGGGTCATGACTAGGATCAGGAAAAAGTCCTTTGCGACCAGCGCACTCAATGTCAAAACTCAAAATTCGGAATGGAGCGATCTTTGAGAACTCCCCCTCAGAAGCATGGCTGATTAGTTCTGAATATCTATCAATTATTTTAAAGAAAATTTTCTCCAGAATAAGATTTATACATTATCTGAATAAAACAAACCCAAAAAACTTCAAATAGCCAAAAACATCTAAAATTCATAAGGATACATGCAATCGAACTCCAGTTGGCAATAAGACATAGGCTTTATTGTCTTCTTATATTTTCCAGCAGGGACTTCAATCCAATTACCGCCAACAATATTACAATCGATCATAAAGCGTAGAGCAAAAAGAACATTGCTTTCGTAAGTCATAAAACTTCTCATGCCTAGACCATCTACATGTATTCCCCTCTCAAAAATGCCTGCACAAGAATATCTATTAGAAAGGAAGAACCTAGAAAGGAAAAGCAAATGAAAAATAAGACAAATGAAATATGAAAGCAAAATTGATAAAGTGGAACTTCAACAAATACTGCATAAAAACTTTTATGAAAAAGCATATAAATAAAGGAAGAACAAAGAAACAATACGTACGGGAAAGGAAATGGTAAATGAAAAAAGAGATACGAAAAATATAGATTAACTTTTCAATGCCATAAACAAACAGATGGTTTGGCACTCCATGGATTCCAAGCATATTCTCTGCTATTGTAGGAAAAACATTTTGCGTCTTTCTCTACATGAAAAGTTTAGAGTTTTGTTTTCTAGTTTTTTTACTATAGTGGTTATTAATGCTTTATTTGCACCTGGTGTAATTACTTGTTCTCTAACATGTTTTGTACAATGGAATGGAAGTCTCTTCATCAAAAAAAAAAAAAGGAAATGAAAAAGAGAAATGTGATACAATGGAGGTGCAGTTTAGCAAATGCAAAAATTAGATCAAGAAGATATCGTCCCTCTTTCCCATAAAATTACATTTGAAAAAGAAAAAGGAAGGAATACATTTTACTTTTGACATTTTCAATCAGTGACCAAGGGAGTAAAATTGTGAAAGAGAATCCGCTGACACCTACATAATAGAACTCCAAATGTGTGATTCACTGATTCAGGCCATTTTACCTCGACAACCAGCGACCATTGTTGGCAATGCGACTACAATCTTGAGGAAAGGATGAGACTGTTGCTGCTGGTAATGCATAATGCTCCTCTTTTGCATCATCTCAATCCGTTTGATAAATTTGGGAGCTTTGCTGTTCCTGTTTGCCTCTTTCATCCTTGCCTTCAAACCATAAACCATAACGGGTGAGTTTAACACAAATTGTCTAGAGCATTGATCATGAGAATTATCCATCAGTTAAGTTCAAACAAATGATCCAAAAGTAGAGTGAGCAGATTAAGATGCACAAATGATGTCATAAATTTCAAGAAGTTGAATCATTTTCTTAAAAATAAATGAAAAGGCAATGTACTAAAACATAAATATTACTATATTGGTACTAACTACTAAAGAATTTTTAAACAACATTACTACATATAGCATAAATATGAATTGTTTCGCATAATTCACATATTCGACAAACAACAAGAAAGCCTCAAGCCTCGGAATAGATGGGACCCGCTAAATTGACGAATTCAACATATCTGCTGAATTAAAACACTTATAAAATTCAAAAAGTCACATCGTTTACTAAAATGTTACCCATGAGAGTACGAGGGCAACCTACACAATGCACAAAAGAGAGAAAAATCGAATAATTGGACATAAGAAAATTACCTCTAAAGTTTGATGCAAGCGAGAGACGTCATCAGGACCCATTCCTGGCAAACAACCGATATAGAAATATGGCTCAAAGCCGTGAACCTTACAGCAAACGCTGTGTCCTAGCAACAAAAAAAAAAATATTCCTTTATCAATCTCAGCACATGTTATATACGTGACGAAAGAAAGCCCCTTCTTCCTTAAGTCTTTAACAAATTTTAAGAATAAAAAACTTCAATACCTTCTTATTCATACTTCCATTTCTTCAGGCCTCAAGTATTACAACTAAGGATGTCGAGCGGTCTCTCTACCTAATTTTTAAAGCAAATACCAGACAATGTTTTCCAACACTAACACCGCAAACCATCTTTCATTTTACTGGCTCAGATAAAACCAACCCTATTTGTCACTGTACCGGGACATTCCCAACAGAAATTCACCTCCTTTAACCACAACATAGAACGCCTAATATTGTAAAACTCCAAATCAATGTGATTGATGAGCAAAAAAGAGACAAACCTTCCCTCGTGACGCCGAAAATTCTTAGAATCGCCGCAGGACCGGACGAATTCGGCACCAACTCCTTGCGACTCTCACCGATCACATAATCAATCTCCAATTGCTGAAAAACTGCCCAAAATTAACACAGAAAACAAAAACCCCCAATTAACCCTAACAAAGACACATCAAGAAAAAAAAAGGAAACCCTAGAATTCAAATCAGATGAAACGATGATAGAGCACCAATGTTGCAGGATTGGGAGAGGAAGGAAGGCGACATCGGAGGTCGCCGCCACTTTTCGAGGCGGAAAGCGATGACCTTTCGGCGCTCCTCCTCTTCGTGGATTTGAAAAGCAGCCTCTTCGTCTTCGGCGTGAAGTAGGGTTTCGTCCAAGAACACGTCTTCGTCCATCATGTCGTCTTCGTCCATGGCGGCAGATGGCGTGGGTGGCGGTTGTGGCGGTTGCTCTTGGTGGAGTCGCTTAGGCGGCGCGGCCGCGGGAGGGCCGCGCCTCTTTGCGCCGCTGCCGTTGGTCATGTTCGGGTTTTGGCGGGAAATTCAAGAGAGGGGGAGAGAGAGAGAGTGTGACAGTGAGTTGGAGTCCTCCCGCCAGTTTTAAGAGAGCGGAAGGAATCGACACTTCAACCCGAACCGGAATTTGGTGGGGCCGCCCTGCCCCGCCCTGCTGTTTTACACGTCTCGTGGCAGTGATGTCGAACGTCGGCAACCGACACTTTGTGGTAGCGAACGACGACTTGGTGGTGTGAGTCATGCAACAACACAAGTCTAGCAATCTCATTGTTTTTTCTTTGTTAATTTGTAGTAATATTATAGGGTTTTTGCCCCTACGTGGGAATGTCGCCCTTCGTGGGGTTGTTGCCCTTCATCAGGAGGATGTTGTCTCCATTTATGCGATTGTTGCTCTTCTTCGAGAGGAAGTTAGCTCCGTTAAGAGGTTGTTCCATGCTTCAGAGTAATGTAATATTTATTATCCTCATTGTAATATATTGTTGTACATTTTTAGGTCGTAGGAACATCAATGCAACAACTTTGACAAAAAAAAACAAAGACGCACTTCACCTTAGATTGGTATCTAGAGTATTTGTATGGTTGGCTTTAAGGCATTGGAGAATGATGTTGTGCCTCGTACATCCACCCTCCGTATGCCTCGAGATGCATGTGTTTCCTGTGAATCAATGGCGACTGAGCAAATGCGTGTCACACCTCTGTGTCCCATGTGAGTCATAACAACATTTTCCTTAGGGCATCTCTAATGCACAACATTTGCAAATTGCAACCATGGATTTGTGCTACTTAATCAAAAAGGAGGAAATGTCTATTATGCATGGAAAATATTTCTATTTAATAAACATTCATGTGGCTATTTATTTTAATGTCTATAAGTAGATATTGGAGCAGCCATTTTATTTTATTTTTTTGTCATGTTTCACGTTTACAACACATTTGCCTTGAGGAACAATTTTTTTTTGTTTAATGTCTATCCATCTTACTTGACATCCATTTTCACTCCTATTTATGATGACGTTGGAGATGCTCTTAAGTCGTCAAAAATTCTAATAGACTAATTTTGTTGCAGAATGTTGAGCTAGTAGAGAAGGGTTGTTGAAGAATCTTCTTGAGTTGAAAAGTTCATCACAGCCGCATTGTTATCAAATAATTGAGCTCAGAGAGTATATCATTTAGGAGTCCCTCGATTTTTACACTTCAAAAATAGCCATCTCTCATTGGTTTACCTAGAAGGCTTGAACTGTTTAAGAATCACCTAGAAAATAATGGAGAGAAACCTTTAATATATCAAACACTACATTGCTTAATTAAATATACAGACCTTCTAATTTACGTTAGCTTAGCATATTATGTTGGTTGAAATGCACCAACGATAAACTATAAAATTGCAACTTCTTTTGAAAGTGTTATGAAATGGATGGACACTTGTGCATGTATGTGACCACATTGTGAAGCATGGTTCTCACATTGAATTGTAACATCAAGCATGGCTCTCACACTTCATTTAACTTGTAATCCTCTCCAATGTACACCAACTCTTCCATGTATTGTCTATGTTGTTTGTGATGTGTTGTATGACTTGTACACATTGTATAAGTACAATTATCATCATCACCAAATGACCTATATAAAGGGTGCCAACCCCATTGTAATTCACACACCAATGTATGAATAAAATCTCTACATTTTCATCTCTAGCTCTCTTCTCTCTTGTCTCATCTTCTCTACTTGTTTTAGTAGTTATTAGTTTATGTCTTTTATACTTAAGTCTCTAGCAAGTCCAACTTAAGTTCTAGTTGGCTTACAACTTAGTTTACAACAGAAATAAATATATGAAACAAACGCTCACCCTTCAATGTAATTAGTTATGAAAAATCTTCAAATAAATGTACATAATGTGAGCCACAAACTTAATTAATTAATACTACTAGCTAGTAGCTAGGCACTCAAATCTTATACATGTTATTTTGATCAAGCCAATCAAACAATGATATATCCTCTCAAACCCTGTATCTAATGATCTATTATATATCAAACACACACAAAAAAAAGTTCAAGGAAAACACCCTCTCAAGAAAAGGAAAATCAAACAACACACGGCGACGACGATCTGTATGAGTGGCGAAAAAAATGTATAATTAAGTAGTCATGATTAGTGCCTCAGAGAAATATGAAGCAGTCCAAGGAGATGAGGGGGTTATCAATGTCATTAACCAGAAGAGAACTCAAGCCTTCCAATTGTTCAATATGCCTAGCTCCAACTACCCCAGCTGCAACATTTCTCTTCTCAACTCCACCATTATTAACATGGTGTCTGTAAGTCTCTACCCTCTTCGAGACCGAGCTATCGCGAATAATGCTGCAATCATCGGCCCTCCTCGCCAACAAACCGGTATTCGCAAACTGCTGTAGATTTCTCTCTGAAAATGTGCAATTAGTGTTATTAGTGCTCATGACCTTCCTTTTCAATGTCATGATCTCTGCAGTATGGCTGGAACCATCCTTAGGCCCTTTAAGAACATCCTTTGTGACTCCCCTGAATGCTTCTCCACTAAGTCGGCGACTAGGAGTCGGCGACAAAGAGACCACATTTCTCCTATGAAGAGCGCTAATAGTACTGATTGCAGGTTGTTGCTGTGGTGATACCTCTCTTTCAGCTGGACTCTCCCTTCTCAAGCTCTTCTGCCGCGTAAGAACAGGGGAACTAGCACGCGCCCTCTTCCGCGGCGTCCTAGACCCAACCGATTGATTCAATACCTCTCTCGCCTTCGGTGCCACCACATTCGGCTTCAAGGGCGTGTTACTACCGCGCTTGGTAGGTACCCGCCCTATTGGTTTTCCAGGACTAGCATGACTAGTACTACAACTACTGCTAGTACTGCCCTTCACTAAAAGATCATTACTGACTGTAATCACATGGGGGTTCTCCCTAGCACAAGACCACAAGAACTCATTCGAAAACCCCGAAAACTGATCTATCGAAACCAAACTTGACGATGTCAAAAACGACGGCGAAGACAAGGATGAAAGTGGCGACTTGGACGACAAAGAGCAAGAGCTGGTGGTAAAGGTGGTTGTGCAAGGAGAAGAGGAGGGGGAACAATATGGCGCCACCGATGATTTCTTGAAGAGAGGAAGACCAACACTAGTAGGATTTAAAGTGCTATTGCTAGTAACACTAGTTGTTGAACTAGCATTGTTGCCGACCAAGATTAGCTTGTCTTGGACTATAGGGTTGCAGTGCTTGAGAGATGAATTTGGTGATTTTGGGCAACATTTGCTAACGCAAGAGCCCATATTGGTGATGTCTACTGATGAGTTGTGGTATAATTGTAGTTTCAAAAACTGATGTAGAGGAGTTGAAATATTTAAGTCATGACTGATCAAAGGGACTTGTTAACGTTTGTGTTACTTTTTGTGAGCATCTTATATGGTGAGTACAGAAAAAGTGGTGGAAGGATGGGAAGAGTAACTTTTACTTTTTATCTTTTATAGTGGTATTTGAATTTGGTAAAGCGGGTAATATGAGTCCGTTGGCCAACGGATACATGTTCATTTCAAGTGAAGTGGTTCATATGAAGTCAAAAATCCAGTGATGGCGAGAGTTGTATAAGAAACTCACTCCGGTCCAATGACATTCTTTTTGCACATCTCATTAAGAGGGCCGCTAAGGGCACCCCACCATTTAATGAGGGCACCCAGTTAATGTGGGCACAAACTGTTTTACCTGGGGCACCCAAAAATTAGCCCCGAACTACCGAAAATACCCCTCCTGCACAAACAAGAAAAAAACCCGCTGCACCCCACCACCCCCTCCACCACCTTCACCGATCTTGACTCCAAGAAACAATTTGGTTCGAACCGACCAGTGAGAGGAATCTCCGAAATCGTGTCTCACCTTGTGTTTCTCATTCGGTTTACGGCTTTTTTGCAGTTCGTAGGGTCGGGGTGTGAGCCGATTTCGTCTCCAAATTAGGGCTCGGTCGAAGATCGTCGAACACACGAGATTTTGCGCGAAATCGATCGTTTGAAGTTACGTTTATAGTATAATTAAGTTACATTTGGTAGAGTAGTTGTAATGTGTGTGTGGCGGTTTGTAGAATGATAAAAAAATTGGGAAATCGCGGTTCTCGGCCACACGCGCCGAGATCGTGTTAAGACTGTCTCGACCAAGCATGGCGAGACGAAGCTAAATTTTGGGAACTCGCATCTCTCGCTACGAAGGCGGAAGAGTTCACGGTGTCTCGATTACGCACGGCGAGAATACTTGATTATCTCGGCGAGACATGACGAGAGCTACAATTAGTGATAGGTAATGTGGCGTCGGTGGTGTACAACCGAGAATTTTCTCCTACTCTCGGTTGTACACCACTCGGCGAGAGGGTTAGAGTAGGCTCGGTCCTCTATGACCGAGACATTTCAATATATCTCGGTCTGCGAGGCCGAAACAATCGCGCACATCGACGAAACTTCGGATAACCTCATAAAAAACACAATAAATTCGCAAAATTACCTCAAGTTCAACATCCTCTTGCACCGTAGCGATACAATCCTCCATTATATAGTGGAAACAAGTTCGGATTTGAGGAAATTACCAAACCCTACGTTGACAAACAAATCATCATTTTCACTTTTTTACCCAACTAAACGGTTCTAAGAAACCATCATATGGTTGTCAAACATTGTTACATCGTTTGTCGGATGATGATGTCAATCCGCAAGAATCGATAAACGCTCGCCAAACGCAATGTGGCTTTGTGGCTCAAGCTTGGTGGTGGGGTGCCCTTTTTCTTTGTCAAAATGATTTGTGGGGTTTGAATCATTATATATACGAGGGCAAAATGGTCTTTTCCGGTTTCTTTGGAATTTTACAAATAATTTGGGTGCCTTCATGAAAAGGTGGGGTGCCCTTAGCGGCCCTCCTCATTAATTGAAAGGACTCCAATAAGGGCATTTTTCCTTGATTAGTACATTTAGGGGTAAAAATTATCAACCCAACACACCCACCAAACTATTTTCAAAACTAACACACTTTTGGCCACGTCACCGCCACATCACGCGCCACGTCACGTTTTTTTTTTTTTTTTTTTTTTTTTTTATATGGAGAGAAGTCGTGACCTCGGGTCACGATTTCACTTAAAAGGAAATCGTGACCTGAGCTCACGGTTTCCATTTAAGTGAAATCGTGACCCGAGGTCACGATTTCCACTGAACAAAAACGCACAAGAGACAGATCTGGACTCACTCTTCCTTCCTTCCTTCAACTCCCACAACGATTCCTTCCTTCAACTCCCCCAACGAACAGCTCCACTCTTCATTCCTTCAACTCCCCGGACTGAACGAAATCCACTCTTCGTTCAACTCCACCGGACCCGAGGTCACGACCCCAGATTGGCTCCATTGGTGCAGATCTTCTCTCCATCTTCAACTTCAGATCTGAACCGCAACCCACCCGAACTCAATCTGTGTATACAACTCTGTAAGATCAACTTGTTTGGGGATTTTGTTTGTTTATGCTTCATGTGGTTCATGTACTGTTGGTTGTTAAATTTTTTGTTTTTTTTGTATCCTAAATTTTTTTTTTTTTTTTTTAATCCGGTTTATGTTTTTTTTTTTGCCAATTAGTTGATGTAAGTTCTATCAGGGATTTTTAGTTTTTTTTCCAATTACTTGATGTTAATTCTATACACCTTGTAAAAATCAATACGCGCAATTTTTTAATTAAATAGCTAGAAAGTTTAATTTTAGAACATATATATATATATATATATATATATACAAAGTATACATTAATTAGTGTGGATATATGTCATTGACCCATATTGAGATGTAAAACATGTGGGGAACCCAAGGGGGGGGAGTATAAATTGTATGATTTGGGGTTTAGGGGGGTATGATATTAATCAAGCAAAAAATTCCATATACATGTCAATACTTTAGTAGAAAAAATCGGAAGAACATTAGGCGTGCGCTTAAGAGATGAGACATTGGTGGTGGTAACTTTCTAAGGTTGCTTTAGCGGCTGTTATATTCTAAGCTAGCTAGGGAAGTTGTTTATTATATATAATAATGTGTTGGTAGTGATTGCAACATCACCTACTTTAATTTGATAAATATTTCATGAAGACTTTAATTCTATTCATTTTTTATTTTTATTTTTATTTTTATTTGCTTTTATATATTTGTCTATCTTTTTGAGTTAGATATAAAGACTGTGTTGCCCTTATAAGTACAAAACCCATGATTGTATTTTCTACTTTCTCCTTGTTTGTGGCCTCACTTTTCATTTTAATTATGGGATTCTGGTGCATTGTATTTTGCCTATAAGAAAAGGTCCATTTTATGTTCACATCTAGCCAGTTATAGTACGAGAGTTCTCAAAGTTGTTTGTAATAAAGAATGTCTCATGACATTCTTCATCTTAGTTCTTTGCATATAATAGTTTCTTTGTTGCAGAATAAGGTACTTAATTAAAAAACGTTTTGAAAGAAAAGTGATTTCATTTATAATTAATTAAGGTCATATTTATTTGAATTATTTCTATAATGATTAATTTTATATGAGTGATTGGATGATTGCGAGATTTATAGCGCATAGTCGTAACTTTAATTAGAAGGTCTTTATCATCACTTCTATTGAGTAACAATTATATTCTACATATATAGATTCAAGAATGGTTGATCGAAGAGTATCGTTGTTGTGTTATATGAATTGAGACATGGTTGATGGACCATCAGGGATTTCGTACACGAAACCGCCCATTCGACATCTTAGATCGAAGATGGGTTTAGGGTACGATGAACTTGTGCGTTGTATCTGTAATTCATTGCAGATAGACAATGAATTATAGAGATTAACCATGACATATCGATATCCAGCGTACATTGGAAGTGGATCGGCCAACTACGTCCCTTTGTGAATAGATGATGAGTCGAGTCTCAAAGATGCTTGGGAGATTATGGCAGAATTACCACCACCAAATTGCATGGAGCTTTATATCGATTTAGTTCCGAGGCAACCGTACAATAGTTCCAATTGTAATGTAGTGTTAGAATCTGGAGCTGGACCTAGCACTCAACCAATTTATGAACATAGTCATTGTGCATCGCCTTTGATGACCGCAAATCCCGAAATGGACGAGGATCCTCGTTCCTGTGATGATTTGAATACTAGTGAAGATGATGACTATTGCGGCAGTGACGGGGATACTAGTGAAGATAGTAGCGATGATGATGCAAACGATGAAGGGGATGATGGTCATCATGTTGATGATGGCATGATTCGATATACGTTAAATCAAGTCATAGCCGATGATGGCTCATTATCTTGTCCTCCAATTTCGAACGAAATTGGGAACGATGATTTTTTCGATGAAGAGGCTGCTGGAATTGATGGTGCGTACGTGGGTGTAGGTGAATTTGTCGTTCCTTCATCTGTATTTATGGAATTGAGTAGTGAGGCAATGCAACCCATCCATGAAAATGCAATGATCCCTTCTAGGTCTTTATGGAATGAGGCATCAGAATTTGAGAAAGGCATGCGGTTCATGTGTAAAGTAGATATCCAGCATGCCGTGAAATTGTATAGCATCAAAGGACACAGGCGATTTGTGGTGACTCATTCTACACCTAATGTATGGATTGTTCGTTGTAAGAAATATTTAGATGGATGTACTTGGAGGTTGCGGTGTTCGCGAAGAAAATCGCATGGAATGTTTGAGATCAATACATATGCAGGACCACATACATGCATTTATGCTAAACTGTCCAAGGATCATGCGCATTTGGACTCCACCGTTATATGCCGTGAGGTAGAAAATGTGGTGAGAAGAGATTCGTTCATCTCAGTTCCAGTGCTTCATCAGATTATCAAGGACAAATTCAATTACGACGTTCATTATAAGAAAGTTTGGTTGGGGAAGAAGAAAGCAATTGCTAAAGTCTTTGGAGATTGGGAAGAATCGTATAAAATGTTGCCGCGGTGGATGGCCGCTCTTCAAGAAAGCAATCCAGGGACAAGTGTGGAATGGCGGCATGGCGAGCCTAATGCCAACAATGAGGTTGTCTTCAAATGGGTTTTTTGGGCATTTGCACCTTCTATTGCAGGCTTTAGACATTGCAGACCAATGATACAAATTGATGGCACATTCTTGTATGGAAAATACAAACAAAAACTCCTAATAGCCACTGTTGTTGATAGTAATAGTCATGTATTTCCTTTAGCATTTGCCATTGTTGATGAGGAAAGTCAAGACAGCTGGGGATGGTTTATGGCTTGTTTGCGACATCATGTGACTGATAGGGATGGTATATGTGTCATTTCTGATCGACACCCATGTATATTGTTGGCAATGAACAATCCTCAAAACGGATGGACCCATGAAAGAGCTCAGCACAGATTTTGTCTCCGTCACATATGCAGTAATTTCAACATGAGATTCGGGAGCAAAGAATTAAAGGATATGGTGTACTTAGCGGGTGCACAACATCAACCACGAAAATTTAAGGCATCCATGAAAGAACTCCATCAAATGAATCCCGAATGTATTGCGTGGTTTGCTGACCTAGATCGAGCACAATGGACAAACGCATACGACAATGGTTATCGGTATGGATGGATGACTACAAATCTCGCGGGTATTACGTTTGATTTATTACGTTTGTTACAGTTACTTACTTAATGTGTTTCGTTTATTACGTTTACAAGCTAATACATATATGGATTTTTTTTTGTCACAAATGTAGAATGCTTTAACGGGGTCCTTAAAGGCGCGCGATTTTACCCCATCACCGCTTTAGTGCATCTTACATTTTACCGTGTCATGGCGTACTTTAACAAAAGACGCGACGAAATAGGTGCAGCCCTAGGAAGGGGCGAAATGTACACAAAGTACGCAATGAATAAGTTGTCACATTGGGGAAACGTGGCTGGAGGGCACAATGTGACATTAGTAAATCGTGAGAATGGTACATTTGAAGTCATCACTGCACCACGTGGCTATCATTTGAGAAAAGGGTGTAACAAGCAAGTTGTGAAATTGGAGGCCCGTAGATGCACTTGTATGAAGTGGCAGTGTTTTGGCATTCCATGTTCCCATGTTCAAGCAGTTTGCGCTAGTGTTGCCATAGATCACTGTCAGTACATCGAGTCATACTACAGATTGTCTGTGTATAGTCAATGTTATGCCGCGAATTTCCAACCCATTCCTCACGAAGATTATTGGCCTAACGCCAGAGTTCCCACACGTTGCTGCCTGATCCATATCGGAAGCGAGTCAAAAAAGGTCGTCCTCAAACAAGCCGTTTGCGCACTGAGATGGATTAGAGAGGCAATCAGAAACAGCCACGGCATATGCAGTGAGAGAAGGAATGGAGAGAAACCCCAACAACGCTGCGATGTAGTAATTGTAAGCAGGATGGACACAATAGACGCACTTGCAGTCGTCGTCAGCAAGGACAACCGTCTAATGCTTCATAGTGAAAAACTATTTCAAGTCTTATGTTTCGCATTCACCTATATTTTCCTTATATTTGATCACTTTCTTATGAGTTGGTGGTACATGCTCTTACTTTCAATTTGAAGAGTGACTTGTTTTCTTCTTATTTGTCATATTTTTTATTAGTTAAAGGCTAATATATAAAAGCCATATCTTCTTCTTCTTACTTTTTCGCACACAATTTTTTTAACTACTTTGACGTTCTTTAATGGTGGGTATATTCTTTACTATTGTTTCTTCATTGGTTTATGGAACTAATGACTACATTGCTAATGATTTGGGGTTCAAGCGCGATATGGATCCTGGCCCTATAGATGATTCGGTGTTGACTATGCAAGCTTTACATAGATCTACACGCGTTTGGAATGGACCGGTAGTACTTCTTTTCGTCTGTTTCTCTACTATAATAGCTGCGTAGCTACATTTTAACTAATTTCACTTAAATCACGTATCTTCATAGGAGCCTGGTATATTGACTATCAGACGTAATTCAGCTGCACTTCATCGGTTGGTCCCACTGGATGAACGCATAGTTGGGCATCTTCAGGAAGCTGACTTTTATGGGACTGCGCGAGTAGGCTTCATATCAATTGATTGGCATCTCATAACTGCTCTTGTAGAGAGGTGGAGGCCAGAAACTCACACGTTTCATTTCCCCGTCGGCGAGATGACTATAACCCTCCAAGATGTACAAATCATCTTCGGGTTGTCTGTCGATGGATTACCAATTATTGGCCGCGTCGAGCAAGATTACGATGCCTTATGCTTGACACAACTGGGATTCCCATTCCCCGAAAATAACAGGACTGGAGGGCGGATTCAAATTCGCCAACTTTCAAGGTGGTTTCCAAACCTCCCAAACAATGCTAATGATGTAGAAGTGCAACGCTATGCGAGAGCATACATCCTACAACTTCTAGGAGGAACTTTATTTGCAGACAAGTCGAACAACCTCATTCACATCACATATTTGCAATTTTTGGAGGATTTCGAGGCGGCAGGACAGTACAGTTGGGGTTGTGCAACTCTGGCTCACCTATACAGACAATTATGTCTTGCGTAGACATTGATGGAGCGAGAGATTGCGAGTCCGGTCATCTTATTGAAATTATGGGCATGTGATAGGTTGCCGTTTCTTGCACCAATAATGGGAAACGTTCTTCGAGACGACATCTTACAAAACGAAGAATTATTTCCACCTCCTCCATTTGGTCCTAGGTAATTAGTATTTTCTCACCTAATAATTTCAATTTCTTCTTTTTTATCTACATGTGCCGACATCCATGCATTGTGTGATTTTTTTTCATTTGTGCAGGTGGAGACATGCTTTGGAGACCACGGGAACATCAATGCACATCCTGACAAAGGACAGAGAAATGATTGACATGCAAGCACCCGATGAAGTAAGAGATATACATAATTACTTCTCCATGTAGTGCTTATGTCGAAATCATGGAAAATGCGTATTTTATTCATTTCAAGTTGTTTTTATTGACTACAGGTAATATGGGAACCGTATCCTGAGGCAGTGATAATGGACCTACCTGCGTACTGTAGCAGTGGTCGTGCTATTTGGCGAATGAGGGCACCTTTGATTTTCTTCTGTGTAGTCGAAATGTATAATCCCGATAGAGTCATGCGACAATTCGATTTCAGACAAATGATACCACCTTTACAGAGCACAAACATGCAGTTACATAAGATTGACTTGAGAGGGAAGACGGATAAGGATTGGAGTGCAGAACATAGTGCTTATGTCTGCATGTGGAACGAACGTGCCTCCAATATTGCAACTGATGAAAGCTTAGAGGAGCCAATGGACTTTTACAACCCGTATATGCTATGGTATCATTGCATTACACGACGATTCATGTCTCCCCGTGGAGCTATTGCTGAGGCCTTGGTAAGTACAATTTCATTTTTTTCAGTCATGAAGCCTTGCCAAATAGTTGTTTTCCTTGTACTTTCGCATAAAACTTCATCAATATTTCATATGTAGGCACATGGAATTACTTCAATTCATCAGTTGACACTGGGTGATGATGTATCTATTGCACGTATTAGAGATGTAGCTGCATCGACTTTGACTGCAGTACACGCAGATTATCGGATGCATAATATGTCCAGTTCATTTCAAGCTTCTCATCATTCTTCCCATGCTGATACACCTTCGAGGCATGACACTCCATCATATACTCCATCAGTGCATCTCAACGAGTTTGGGACTCCACATACTCCTTCAGTTCCTCCCAACATGACATTCGAGGCTATGGAAGCCTTTCCATTTGACATGGCACCTACATCTTCGCGCCATTTTCATGCAAGTCCAATAATGATGAATTTATCTGGGAGTACAAGTACTCATGATGGCCGAATGCGTGAAAACGATGATATTCAAAGAGAAGATGCTCAAAATCCGGCTGATGTGGGTCATTCGGATATTCCACTAGCTTTAAACCGTAATGTCCGAGTCGTCAAGAGAACACGGTGTGGAACTGGAAGTCATTATTTGGGGTCAGACTATGACTTTTTCTATACTGTTATAAGACATTTTCTCCTTATTCATTTTTGCTTTGTAGTTGATCACCTACCAATTTCATCATTTATATCAATTCAACTTTCAAGTTCTTTATTTTTTATGGGTTTTAACTTATTTTTTCTTGATGTGTTGAACCTCTTGTATTGGAACTTCGTGTATGCTATTATTGGAAACAACAGCTCCATTTAACCTTGCACTCCCATAGTTACAATTTGTCGATGTTCTCTACCTTCAAATCATTTGAAAGCTTCATTGTTAAGAAATACACACTGGACCCACAAATCATTTGCACAACCAATCAAAAAATGGAGACAACAATATGTGAATTGATGGGTAGGTGAGAACAATCCAAATGCTATTTCTAGTCTCAATCATGAAAAATTATTTCATCTTCATTAGTCCTATCGAATTGGTCTTGTACATATTGGGCATTTCTGCTGCATTGTCAATGTTAATTTGCTTACCTTTTATATGCCATTTTTTAGATGTTTTCACTTAACATGTGAATTGTTAGAAGGGAATTCAGTTCACTGCACGACAAGGGAGATTGTGGTTTATGGTCACACTAATTTGTGATAGAAGCTTTGTTGTTAATTAAAGCACAAGAAATGTACTAAATTTTTTGGATGCTCACTGATCTCCTCTCACGAATCATAAATAGCTTTGAAATCATATTTCAGGAATTAGTAGAGTGGGAGCACAAGAGCAAATTGGGAGGGAAAATGCATGCTTGTGGACATAATGCACGTGTCGCCATGCTCCTTGGGGCTGCAAGGATACTACATAGCATAAAAAGCACATTGCAGGTATACATTGCAAATAAATTTACAGTGAAGTGATCATAAAAAAACCGGCAGTTAAAAAAAAAATTTCAGAAGGAAGTCGTGACTGCCGCTGGAAAACGTGACTTAAAGTCACGTTTTCCAGTGACCATACCAAACTCTTGACGTGGCGTGTGATGTGGCGGTGACGTGGCCAAAATTGTGTTAGTTTTGAAAATAGTTTGGTGGGTGTGTTGGGTTGATAATTTTTACCCCTAAATGTACTAATCAAGGAAAAAGGCCCTCCAATAAGTCTCAAACTATGCAACGAGAATGTCTCTATCAAAAGTTTTTTTTTATTATTATTATCGTCAAAGTATCCAAGGCATAACTCCAAATAATCTCGGGCTTGAGGAACGTAGACCACAAGTCAAGAGTTTTAAAGTTTTTTCCACTCTCAGAACTTCCACTATCGAACTCGAACTCGAACTCAAGACATATGATTAAAAGAAGAGGGACTCGTGTCATCCCACCACAATCTTCTTGGTTATAAGCATTTTAATTTGAAAGTTGTTAGGGGAACATACCTTTGGATGTTGTCGATACACTTCAAGATAATGTTGAAGATGTGTGGACTGAAAGGTATAGTCCACTTCGATTAAATATAACTTTATAAAGAAGTATATTAGTGATTATCTCCCTCCTATATATATGTACTAGTATTGAAGCCGTTTGAATTAAAACCACACTCGTAAGAGTTGAAAGTGGTTAAGTTGATAAAGTATCGGTGCCAAGAGAATTTTACATGGTATCAGAGCTCATGGTTCAGATGAGACCTAGAAGAAAAGCTTCTTGGATCATGACTGTGTCCAAAGTGGAGTGTTGAAGATGTATACCAAAAGGCTTAGTCCCAAATTGATCAAATATATATGACTTCATAAAGAAGTACATAACTGATTATCTCCCTCCTAATAGTGCCGAGGCCATTTGAATTGAAACTCTCCACCTAAGAGTTGAAGGTGGTTAAGTTGAGGACAATATTGATGCTTAAAGAATTTTACAGATATGTGTTTACGATATATCGAACGATGCACGCTGATGGGTACCCTTAGGGCTGGCAAAATGTGCTCGGTCCCATTTGGCCCGTTTTGTCCTGTCCCGTTTTAAACGGGACCGGATAATATTTTTTTGACAAACATACGGGACTTGACAATTTTTTGTGTCCGTTTAAAAATACGGGACCGGGTTCGGGCTGAAATTTCAAAAAAACGGGTACCCGTTTGTGATTAATTTGAAGGGCATATAAGTAATTTCACAATGTATTTAAAGTTTTTAACTTTTATGAGATTTATGATTTATCTCATCACATCTGTTCATCCCCCAGATTCTCCCTCAACGGCTCGTCCCCAATCTCCTCACTCAACAAACAAACCCTAACGCCTCCGCTTCTCAGTGCTCTCACCGCCTCACTCCGCCTCTCACCGTCTCTCACCGCCTCACGGTCGTCTCTCATCGCCTCGCGTTTCACGGCCACGCACCGCGGCTCACGGCCACGCACGGCGCGCCTCCGTTCGCCTCTCACTCTCTCTGCCTCACGCACGGCTCCGGCGTCTCTGCACAGCACAATCGCACTCCCGAGTCTCACTCTCTCTGCCTCCGTCCGCCTCTCACTCTCTCTGCCTCACGCACGGCTCCGGCGTCTCTGCACAGCACAGTCGCACCTCTGCCTCCGTCCGCCTCTCACTCTCTCTGCCTCACGCACGGCTCCGGCTCCGCCTCTCACTCTCCTCGGTCTGGGATTAGAATTGGTCGAATTGGTAAGTGTTGAATGTCTCGAATGGAAAACTGTTTCACCTATATTGTTAACAATAACTAGTAGTTGAAGAACTACACTTAATTTTTTATTAAGTGTTTGTGTCATGAACTTTTTTATGTTGTTGTTGTTGATGCATGAGGTGAAGATATACTTTGATAATTTGGACTATTGAGAATTTGAGGTGATATCTCTTTTTTTTTAAACTTTTGTGATGTTTATATTGGAAATTAAAAAAATTGTGATACTATGTATTTATTTTTTGGTAATTAGTGACTTGTAGTTGTAGAGTAGTTGTAGATTTGTAGACTTGTAGTTGAGGGGTTTTTTTTTAGAAAATTGATAAATAAAACATTTTATCATATTAAAAAAAAATCGGGCAAAACGGGTCCCGTATGTTTTACAAACATACGGGACTGGACAAAAAAACAGTGCCGTTTTAAAAACGGGACCGGGACCGAACACTAAATTTTATCATTTTCGAAATGGGTGTTCGGTCTCATTTTTGTCCGTTCCCGTATTTTTGCCAGCCCTAGGTACCCTAAAAGGGTGCCCAAAGTTAGTACCCCAATCATTTTCATCTTAATTTGTAAACCCCTAACTAGCTATATATATAACTATCCCAATTTATTTATTTATTGTTAGATATTCTTTAAAGTCCAAAACCTTTTTTTCTGCTCTCCTTTTAATTAATCCTAAAGAGCGGATGGGCCAAAGCATCTTTGCGATGATATAGATAGGTATCACTTACCGAAAGGCATACATATGGGGGGTTTGACTCGCACTCAAATCCAAAAAAATAAAATAAAATAAAAATCTTAAGGAGTTGAGCCCCTCAACCCATATTTGGACATCAATTTTTTATTTTTATTTTTATTTTGTCCAACTCACAACTTCTTCAAATCATTGTTTTTTAGCAAAAGTTAATTCAGGGGATATTGCCAAAATTCATGTATATACACAAAGTAACGTTGGAGCAATTAAAAACATACAAACCAAATTAGCCATCGACCAAAAAAAAAAAAACATACAAATTAAGCAACCTACGCGCGGCGAGAGAGAGATTTATATACCCACTTAATTTAACAGCAGATCAAACACCCACTTTTACAGAGAAGCCAAACTAGTACATATATAGCACAAACGTTGAGAAGCTGGGTACGGACAACATTATTATATAGCTACTCGATCATAAACATATATATTAATTAGCAACTCGATCACAAGTGCACATAGCAGGTATTGTGCATCGATCTGCTCTTCTTAATCAGTTACCTATTTAATTAGTTATTAGGGCGACGGTAATTTGAAGATGGGTTAGTGTTTGAGCCATTGGAAATAATTTCCTTTAAAATACTCCCTCGTCTCGATGGAACCACGTTTGAGAAGCTCGGTCCACCCCATGGCGGTCCCCTGCCGGTCGCAGCACCACGCGGGTCGTGGCCATTTTGGTTATGAGCTCCATTGTTTCCGTTGCCGCGGCCGTCGCCACCAGCTGAGTTAGGGTTGCTCATACTAGTATTGTTGCTTAACTTTCTCTCCTAATCTTAGCTAGGGAGAAAATGAAATCAAAATGGGAGTGACAACGAGATAGTAGCCATGGAGGTGTTTATATACACACAACAAAAAGGTGAAATATAAAATGAATGGCCTTTGAGATTTGGTGAAATATGCAATTTATATAACTAAGATTAAGAGAGAAAATTAAGTAACAATATCTCATGGTTTCAAATTAAGGAACAAAAGCTGTATATATAAAGTTCTAAGGGTAAAATACAAAAATGTCCTTAGCTAGAATCTATATCCAAACATATCATGGTGCCCAACTTAAGAATCAGGTGAAGTAACTGTACGTGTGATTTTAGCCTCTCAAATTATTGATCTTCCTGTTATGAAATGGATGGACACTTATGCACGTGGGTGACCACATTGTGAAGCATGATTCTCACATTGAATTGTAACATTAAGCATGACTCTCACACTTCATGTAACTTGTAATCCTCTCCAATATACATCAACTCTTCCATGTATTGTCTATGTTGCTTGTGACGTGTTGTATGACTCGTGGTGTATCTATAACTTGTACACATTGTATAAGTACAATTATCATCATCACCAAATGGTCTATATAAAGGGTGTCAACTCCATTTTAATTCACACAACAATGTACGAATGAGATCTCTACATTCTCATCTCTAGCTCTCTTCTCTCTTGTCTATTATTCTCTACTTGTTGTAGTAGTTCTTAGTTTATGCCTTCTATGCTTAAGTCTCTAGCAAGTCCAACTTAAGTTCTAGTTGACTTTCAACTTAGTTTACAACACGTTATCAGCACGAAGTTGCTCTACAAGATGAGGTCTTGAAGATCAAGAAGTTTTTCAAAGATATAATGCTAAGAAGGTATAATTTTTATTAATTTAAATAAGTTCAATTTATTTCCATGTTGTCACGGTTAATTTCTTTTTTGTTACATGCATATTTAATTATGCAAATGTACTTTATTCATACATTATGCATTGTAACGTCACTGACTACGAAAGTATGATCTGTAGCTGCGTCTTGTACGATCTTCTACATCAGAAATCAAAAGTCAATGTGTGGTATATAATTTTTCTCTTAAAACTACAAACGATTAGTTATTGTTCTATTCTTGATTTTATAATTCAAATAATGCTATAAGTTTGAGTTGATAGTGGGTAAGCCTTGTCCCCGGTAAAGCTAAACATTGAAAGGGAGACGGGTTATCCCGTTCGAGGAGGCATGGTATTAAGTAGACTATGTCTCGCCACCCAACCTGGAGGTCGTCCCACCAACTCATACAAATATTACATTTTGTTTATTAATGAATCAAGTTGTGACATATATTTAATCATATGTTATCTTTTTACATAAAAAGAGGAAAACTATTTTATATTAAATTTATTTTCAAAATATTATTCAACCATAATTGAACTTGTTGCCTTATTATATTACCGACAAGAATTACTTGTCATGACAATTAGATACTATAATTTGTGAATAAAATATCTATGCAAGACTATGTTGTGTTATACAAAATTTAAATCATTTATCAATATCTCTTTAGAGATTTGAAAAGTGAATATTTCACTTTATATATCTTTTAACCATATGGAGTTATAAATATATAAATACCAAAAAAAGGCATTGCTCACAAAGCTCAAAATGAGCGGTTGAGTCTCAAGCTACAAAATTTAATCAATCAAATATTAATTATAATTTCACAATTTTAATTACCTCTATGTTGAGGCTACGTGAAAATATGACTGATGAGACAATAAAAATAAGGTCATGTGACCCGCCTCGACTTATTGCTGCAATAAATATCGAGTGCGCACGTCAATCCAATAAATATTAAGGATTGATTTCTTGTCTCATGGTAGCTGAGTAAAATAATGAGATATTATAAATATAATATCGCTTCCGTCCAATTAGTTCAGCTTCAAATTAAGAAGGATATGTTGCATATAATGATCATGATCGCAATAATAAACTTATGGACGTGGAAAATGTGAAAATATCTAGTAATGGTCGTATTGACAATTCCACCAAAAATTGGAACAAAAGTGGTGCGCCACTACAAAGGGTAAATAATTATTGACAATGAGTGCTCATAATTGTCACATTTTTTGGTCATATATGAAAGATTATTTTGCCTAAATATTCTCATATATATACCCGAATACTTTTGTGACCTTTACCATGCCTTCAAAATCAAAGGCAAAATATTATAAATTTTATCATTGAAAATGGCTCGATAAACAGGCACATCGAGATGTGTTTAAATCGTGACCTAAATATGGGCGATGAGTTTATGTCTTGTGTATTGTGCTACATTCATATACATTATAATATAAAAGTGAATATTTCTCGAGTTCGAACTTAGCAGAGGCTAATGTTCAGGTAATATCTGGTACAACAATTTTATTGTTAATGTCTTGTTCAGAAGAAGTCTACTCAGAATAATAGAAAAATTATATATATGAATATGATTTAATCTGAGTATAATATTCTCGGCTTTAACTTCTGGAATATATAAGGCACATTAAAACGAATGTCGTCATAAATCAAATTACATTCATAATGTGGATAGATCTATTTAATTATCCATAATCATCAATAATGCGAAAATATCGTAAATTCGCACAGACATCCTTTATCGAACTGGATTTTTTTATCAGCTGGAGATTATCTCAAAGCAAATCAATATGAGACTTATATTGATTTAACTCTCCATCAATTATATTACAATATGCCTTGAATCCATAATAGGAAATTTATTTATAGCAAGCTTTGCTAATTGTCACTTTGATGAAGCAATTTTCCCACCATTAGGGGGAGATATAAGCCAATTCAAAATGAATGACGTGAAATTGCTTGAAACATATCAAATTGCATTAAATTTGTTGTATTATGATCCATGTATAAATTAATATGAACTCGAAGTTCAAATGATCATTCAGTAGCAACAAGTTATGAATCAATTACTTGATGCAAATACTATATACAAAAGAGTGTCAATCATATGCTTCAGCATTAAATGGTTCATATAGAAAACGATGTCCATGTGCAACAAAATGCACAAGATGTCTCACCATGTGAACATGATGGGAGAATCAAAATGAGTTATTGGTTAGTGTATTCCACTCTTTTTCCCTTTACTATGGTTTTATCCCACTGGGTTTTCTTTGCAAGGTTTTTAATGAGGCAATTCTAACAATATTAAAACTCTGTATCTATATTGATTAGTGTATTGCACTCTTTTCCTTTCGCTATGGTTTTATCCCACTAGGTTTTCCTAGCTAGCAAGGTTTTTAATGAAGCAATCCTAACATTATTATACTCCATATAAAAAAAAATAAAAATAAAAACATTATGAGAGCAATTAATGTACTCTTTTTTCCTATACTAGATTTTTCCCACTGGGTTTTTCTAGCAGAGGTTTTAATGAGACATTTATATTCTCTCTAAGTGTATCAATGTGTTGCACTCTTTTCCTTAGTTATGGTTTTGTCCTACTGGGTTTTCCTAACAAGGTTTTTAATAAGGCAATCAACAAATATTATACTACAAAGCAATATTATACTCTTTTTTTTTTCTGTACTAGATTTTTTCCCACAGGGTTTTTTCTAGTAGAAGTTTAACGAGACACATTCTTTCAACAAGTGTCATCCAAGGGGGAGTGTTATGAAATGGATGGACACTTGTGCATGTGGGTGACCACATTGTGAAACATGGTTCTCACATTGAATTGTAACATTAAGCATGACTCTCACACTTCATGTAACTTGTAATCCTCTCTAATGTACACCAACTCTTCCATGTATTGTCTATGTTGCTTGTGATGTGTTGTATGACTTGTCGTGTATGTATAACTTGTACACATTGTATAAGTACAATTATCATCATCACCAAATGGTCTATATAAAGGGTGTCAACCCCATTGTAATTCACACACCAATGTATGAATGAGATCTCTACATTATCATCTCTAGCTCTATTCTCTCTTGTCTCTTCTTCTCTACTTGTTGTAGTAGTTCTTAGTTTATGCCTTCTATGCTTAAGTCTCTAGCAAGTCCAACTTAACAACACTTCCAACATTATTTGATCGATTTGTTAATGAAAAAGTAGAGACATATTATTGTTGTTCCTGGTTGAGCTTGGACCGTATCCAATCACATGTCAACATTAATCGAATTATCGAATAGTATACGTACTTTAAACAAAGCCTTAATAGCTAATAAATATTTTTTTTTTTTTGAGAAAACCATAATATATAGGACCGCGCTATGGGCACCCCACAAAAGTGTAAGAGCAAGCCACATGATGAGTGCAATCCAAAGTTTGATTAGGGCATCCCCAATGAAAGTGAGAATTCTCCAAATTACCCCTGCTTTGGAGGGCACCCTACTACCAATTCGAAACTGATTCCTTCCTCCCCATCAACGAAACCCCCAAACCTTCACGAAACCTTGAAATCGAGACACTCTTTCATTGATTTCCCACAATCTTCGCCTCTGCATATCGATCTCTTCGTCGAATTCGGTCCCTTGATGTGAATTCCGTCACTGTGTTGGAAGGAAGGCTTGGTGATTGTTGGAGTTTTGGCCTACCGAACTCGGATTGAATTAAATGTAAGATTTATTTGTTAGTTGTTGTTGTTTTTGCTGTTTTTTTGTTGTTGTTTGTAATGAATGAATCATGTGTTTGTTGTATGTTGGCGTTGTTGCACTCACTCTGGTTCGATCGTCCAGGATCGAGTCTTTAACACAAGGTTCGGTCGTTAGTAACCGAACCTTTGAGGGAGATTCGACTATAGAAGAATGAAATTTTGAGTGAGGCTTGATATTGAGTTACCGAACATTTTAATAAGGTTCGGTTCTTTATGACCGAACATTAGGGCGAGGTTCGACCCTGCTTGCCCGAACATCGCTTGATGTTTAGGGTCTTATTCACCAAACCACGGGGAGAAAAATATAAATTTGCCTAAAACCTTTTCCTAACTAGTACATTTGTATAGGAATGGGTCGTCCAAAGAGGCTTGTCACACAGGAGGACACCATTGCCATGTCGTCGACAGCCACCCATGGTGACCGTCGATTTCTCAAACTGCATCATATCGAAAGTCTAAGCAATTGCCACAAGTTACAGATAAAGTAAATGCTTGAGGCTTCTGCGGCACATGACTCTGAAGTTGTAGAAAAGGAAATAGAACTTTACAAGAGCCAAAGTGAATTTTTCCCTTCCGACTCAAGTGAAGAAGAATGGGTAGAAGTGGAAGAAGGGAATGTCCAACAAGAAGGGAATAAAAGGGATGTAGGAGAGTCTGAAGAGGAGTCGAAAAAGGAGTCAGAAGAGAGGGCTGGAGATGGAGAACAAGGTGGGGCAAAGAGGAAGAAGAGGATGATTCAGAATAGGAGGATTCAAAAGAGGGTTCGAGGGAGAAGAAGATAAGGTTGGAAAGGGAAAAGAATATGAGGCACAAGAGAGAGAAGTAGAAGATTCATCTTCATCCTCTAAGGAAGAAGAAGACGGGACTGGAGAGGGAGAAGAAGAGGGGGATAAAGAAGAAGAAGAAGGAGATGAGGAAAAAAGGTCACGTGGCAAGGCGCGTGGCAAGGCAACTTCATCAGGTTGGGGGTAGTGTAAGAGCCAACTGATGACTGTGGAGACCTATTCCGGATGGGCCCATTAATCATTCTATATTTAGTAGTTTTAACAACTATGTGGCGGCTGCTACATGGAAAAATGCGGTAATATCTCATTTAGTAATTTAGTACTGAATTTGTGTTTAATATATTGATCATGTATCTAACTTTGTATAATGTTTAATTTCAGGAAGGACCATTGCTTAGATGCATTAATCACGGTGCTCAGTTGGCAGCTTGAGATCTGCGTACACCTGTCACCCCGACACTGTTGGCCTTCAAAAGATTATCCATCAGTCGGGGTTGAGCTTACTTACCGAGTGCTCTTATAAAAAGGTCATAAGAACCTCATCTCTGCATTTATCGAGCGCTGGCAGCTAGAGACCAACACATTTCACTTCCTATTTGGTGAAATATCCATCACACTGGAAGACATGAGTAGGTTGTTAAAGATTATAGTCATAGGAAAGGCAGCGGAAGTGGAGGGAATGTCAAAATCTGAGGCTATCGAGTTGGTGTTGATATGCCTTAATATTTCTAAGAAAGAGGTAGAGACGGCGATTGGTCACATAGGGGCATGAACGTACATGAATGTTGGTTGAAGTCAAAATAGGGGACGAGACCAAAAAGGACGAAGAAGGCCAAAGAGAAGCCGATGGCAACACCCCGTATTGAGTGCACGACACGAGTGTACCTTTGGTATATGCTAGGATGTACTTTATTTATGGAAAAGACATCTACACAAGTACCTGCCCAACTTCTTAAGCTGCTTGGAGAATTTGGACTAGATTAGTACGTATGCGTGGGGTGATGCAACGCACTAGCATACTTGTATCGGCAACTCGGATGCGCAACTCACACGGATGCTTGCCAGATTGCGGGGTATCTCACCTTGCTTGAGGTTTGTCTCTTGACCTTTTTTGTAAACTCAATGAATGCATTAATTCGTATAATCTCATTGACTTATTCTTTTCTTATTGTTTGTAGGTGTGGGTATACGAGCGTTGGGGCCTTCACCTAGCACACATCAATATAAAGTATGTCGATACCCTCCCACGTGTGTGTAGGTGGATCCAAAAAAAAGAGCAAAACCTTAATAGATCTAATGAGAAGAGGCTGCATAGGTCACTAGACAGGGCCCAAGTAAGCAAGGCATTGATTTTGTTTAACCCCATCAAGTTAAATGTAGATTGAATTGGGATTTTCTATGTTGTTCTTACCTTGTTACTTGTTCTTTTTTGTCTTGGTAAATTGGGACCCATATGCGGATATCCGAGTGGATGATGATCACATTACAAAGATTACGTTCTATACGGGAACCTTCAAGTTCTTGTCTAATGTCATGCTGTACCACTCGGATAGGTTCTTGCACCAAATGAGCTACATACAACGCATCCCCTTGGCTCCCTACAAGCCTACTTGAGTGAATAGAGGTAAATCTGTTGCAAGCTATCTCGTCAAATACAACTTCCAAGCAGAGACGTGGGAAAAATGACAAGATCATGTGTTGTCCGCCAAATCTAGAGGGGTCGAGAGCATCATATTCTTGGGAAGCTGCTAAGAACTATCTTCTTTGGTTCATCAAGATCTCTTACCCATTACTTAGAATCCGGAGTGCAACACTGGCGATAACGTTGACGATGATGACGACTTGCTTGATGTAAGTTATATTTTTCTTTTTTCAATGTATTTTAGTTAGTTTGAATGCCATTTGAAGTCCTTTTTGATATACTTTTTATTTTTTTATATAGTGTGTCAAACGAGCCGTGGACGTAGTGTAGAAATGGAAAGAATTCTCGGCCAGTGAATCGAACTTGACCTCGACAAAGAAGATGGCAGACGATATCTTTAGGCACTTGACGGAAAAAGGTTCAACAACATCAGGTGATTTTGAACAAGGGACTTAATCCTGATCTCACACTTTTGCAGATGATTCCGAACCATATAAGCGTAAGAACATAACCATATACCAGCCACTGAAGAAACGTACCAAGGGGAACAAATGAGTGCATTGGTTGTATGGTTAAATGTGAAACTGTTATGTTGCATTTTTTGGGTTTGATCATATTACAATGGAAGTTTGAGATATTTTTTTGAACTTGTATGAATTGAATGAATTGTATGGATTGTTGTTTGAATGAATTGTATGAATTGTTTGCTTTGGTTTCTGGTTTTGCTGATTCTTCCCTATTTGCTATGGTTTTTTTGTATAGGTTCGGTCAAACGGGCTCGAACGTAATTGAAACGTATGACTATGCATTACCGAGGGTTAGAGTTAACTTTTGGTCACATATGCCCGAGTATCATTGATATACTTATTGTAATGCGGTTGGGTCGACAATTACCGAGTCCTTCGTATCCGTTCAGCTATTCCGAACTTAACGATAAAGTTTGGCATGGCCTAACTGAACATCATGTAATTTCGTGTTACCATTAGGTTCGGTTGGGTCCAACCGAAACTTTGAACTTCGTCCAACTATTCATTACTGTAACGAATGACTAAGTTCGGGAGGGGAAACGAAACTTACATTAATGAGACTTTCAATTAGGTTCGGTTTGGGCTAACCAAACCTATGTACTACATTCGGCTAATGCATACTGTACCAAATTTGGACGTTCGGTAGGTCCCAATCGAGCATTACATTTGTGAGAGTTTCAATTAGTTTCGGTTGGGGCCAACCGAATTCTTTTAATATGTTCGACATTTGGCCACCGAACCTTTTGGATAAGTTCGGCCCTACTTGCCCGAAGATACTTTTGCTAAATGAAGTGAGGAACCAATGCCAATTCAACGTATATTGAGAAAAAAAAATCATTCAAAAATGTGCATATAAAGTAATGATTGTACTCGAGGAAATTCATGATAATATTAAGCCACTAATTCGATATACAAAACCACTTTTGAACATGTGTCATTTAGTTGCATAAATTTGCTACAAATTCTCTCATGTACGGTAAAGTAAGTCATGTACACAAAGTAAGGTTCCAAAAAATGTATTCAACTTAAAATTCAAGGTTCCAAAAAATGACTTCAACTTCAAGTTCAAGGTTCCAAAAAATGATTTCAACTACAAGTTCAAGGGGTGCCCAAGTCAACGGTAATTGGAGTCCCGTCTTGAGAATTAACGACTTCCGGTGGCTTCTTCGTGATCAAGTTCTCACCCCATCCTATCGCCTCCGTTTCTATATTTCTTCGCCACCCCAGAATACAAAGGAGGAAAAGGGGCATCCACATTAAATAAAACCTGTATAAGATAGGAACAACACATAACAAAAAATTTCACAATATGAAAGTATAAGTAAGAATACAAAAAAGTTGTTCTATTTACCCTCAGAAAGTGGTTGTCATTAACGCGCATCATCCCCATTTCAACCCTCTCAGCCATTGAACTCGGTGGTTTGCCCCTAAGTGGAGGGAGTGTCATACTGCAACTCGGTGATTAAATAATTACCATGACAACATGTAGCAATTACTAGTCCCATGTCAGACATACTCATCCACTTTGTTGGTGGAGCGCACTCATCCCCGTAGTACTGCACATATTGTATAATTCGGTCATAGTTATCTGTTACCAAGAATTATGCGCCAAAGAGTTTCGTTCCCATGAAGCTCCCAATACATGTCATTGCGTATTTATTTCCATACATCGTCTTGTTTATGGCCAATACCGGCTGCAACAATCTGGTATCCACAATTGCCATCTCCTCTAACATCATCAACTCTCTCAATATGATCAAGCCATTCCATTGGGACTACACCTCTATAACCAATGCTAGACAAACGATCCAAACATGTACGCATTCTATAAACCTTTCGTTGCACTTGATTAGTAACTTGCTTCGGTATCTTACCTGGATGAAGAACATACTCGAAATGGCATGGGTTTCTCTTAGTGGATGCGTCAACTTTGTCTTCTTTGGTCCCCTTCCTCTTTTTCCCAAGTTGTGACACCTTTCCTTTCCCTGCTTCTGATTGCTTTCTTCCCCTTGTTTTAAGTTTCTCCATCGGAAGATATCCAAAAATGATGAGGGACAACTAATCTTTCGAAGCTATTGGATTATCCTAATGCACAAATCCTCAGTCCCGACACTTTCATATTTCTTAATTACTCTTTGAACTTCATCTCTGAAGTTGTACTATGTCCGATTAACGGCTTGCTCAGGATTCATGCTCAACTTTTTCCAGTGTATACGGATATCGTCAAGTGGAATGGGCGAATCCTCCATTTGATGAGTTGCAAGTTCATGTGCACAAGGAAGCCATGGGTCATCCGCAATACACAACCACATCTAACGGAATCGATTCCAACATTTTCGGCGAGATCCAACTCTTGGCAAATTTTCTCCAACGCAACATGTGAAACAAATCCTCGCAATAAACGATACAAGTTATCAACAAATCCGTGTTGCACGACATCCAAACTCTTCTCGAAAGATACTTTGATCTTATTGTGTTGCCCCTCAATCATGCTATTAATGTCCGACCATATAGTCACGAAGTTTCATTGAGAATTTCCAATATATTTCTTCAAAGTATTGTGTGCGCTTTCGACTCTACCAGTTGTGTAATGTCCAAGATGTAATATTTTGTCACTCCATGCTCAGACAAATCGTTCCTTGTAATCCCTAACCCATGTATCCATCAAATAATCTAACAATCCATTTACACAAGCATATTCGGCGGCCAAGTGCGTTATCCTTGAATTGAACACCTCTTCAGAAGTGGCAACCATCACAACATTCCACCAACTCAAAAAAATATTGAAATCTTCGTTCCGCGCAAAATATTTCTTCATGTTTGTTGCCACATTCCTATTGATATGCCATGTGCATACAAGGTGAGATGTAGAGGGGAATACAAACTCGATAGCCTTAATCAACCCCAACTCCCTATCAGTAAGAATCACATGTGGGGTAGACCATTCATCCATGAGGTTCTTAAGATTCTCCAACACCCACATATAGTTCTCTTGCGTCTCTCTTGATATAAATGCAAAGTCGACAGAGAATGTCATCTCGGTTGACGTAACACCAATTATCTCAAGCAATGACACAAGATATCTATTGGTCATGCTCGTCCAATCCATCAACAAAACCAAAGGGAAACATTGAAGCAACTTGATGGAGTCCGGATGAGCCCAAAACAAGTCAGTCACCTTGTCTGTTTGGTCATGTTTCCTATGCCACGATAGATAACCATGTGTGTCTAATAAATGCACAAGTTGTTACATTTGTAATCTCCCTTCGGCTTCATAAAACCTATCCTTTTGTCTTGCGTTGTGGATTGTGCGCAAGGATGATGCATTCGATTTATCCCTCTTCTTTAAAGTGTTCAAAATCTCTCGAGGCTTGATGTTGCCTTTCGTCATCTGAATCATAACAACATGCTCCCCCGGATCTAACTGTCCGTATATGAGTGACCCTTCATATAACACCCAATGTCGTGGCTATGCCACGTAGCTATGCCACTGGCAAACCACTATCACATGCCATAAATGATCTTCATGTTCCTTAACATTTTTGGCAAATGTGCAATCACATTTCTTGGTGTCGGTTTTACTCCTCGATTTCCCCTTTTGACCCTTCTCTTGCATCTCGTCTTTTGATTTAACTATACTCACAACCTTACCAACTTTCATTTTCTAAACTCTTTGGACCGCACCCCTATAAAAATCGGACCTCTCATAAGTAATGTTTACCCTTCCCTGACAACGACCATCCCTTGCATTAGAATTCTTCGTCACAATAACAAATCGTCTATTAGATCCTTGTTTTTGTACCCAACTGACCGCCTCATGCCTACTTGCAAATGGTACTTTGAGCATGAACTAATTAGTGTAGTCGTGATAGTCACTAGGAGCCATTATTTCTGCAAAATAAAAGTAGTGTGAAATCACCAAGTGTGACCTTCAACAATGACTAATACGGAAATAAAAAAGTCTCAAAGTTATGAGATTCGATCAATATCATTTATCCTTATTTCAAGTGTTCGACCTCCCAAGACTAAATAATACCAATATGTTCGATGCCCATCAATCGAATATTATGTGCGTGTTTGGTTACCATAAACCAAACAATTGCAGTATGTTCGGTTGACTGTAATCGAACATACGCATTAGTTTCCGCCCTGTGAGGCCGAACCAGAAGGCGATTTCGAGAATTTTTATTTTATAATCGTTTTTGACAAACCAATGAATTTTTGCTACACCTACCTGTACATGTTGGACATCATCATTCACTACATGCTCATCCTCCATTTTTGATCAATAACACCCACTTATGATGCCAAATGACAAAGCCCTACAAAATTAAAAAAAGTCGTTAAAACCCATCCATTCTAAAACCATTTCATGTTGTGTTTTTTTTGTATCAAACATGAATGAGAACATACTCACACAAATTGTAGATGTCCCTGGACCTGAAAGAACCAATTTGGTGTCGTCGGTGGTCGGATGAGTTGCCCATAGTTTGTGGGGTGCACAAATGAACGTGAAAGACAGAGGACAGGGAGGGAGAATTTTCGTTTGTCAAGGGGTTAGTTGGTTCTTTCATTTGCTCCAAATTTTGTTTGCCCTTACACTTTTGTGGGGTGCATATAGCCGCACCCATATATATATATATATATATATATATATATATATATTTCTTTTGAAGAAATAAAAATTTCATTAATTGTGAATGGCTCTCAATCCATTCGATATAGCATGATTAACCAAATTACCTAATTGAGAAACAAAAACTAATTAAAAAACAAATTTTTTTAAAAAAAATTCTATTAATCATCAATGTAATTTTTTTAACGAATTGACGCGACACGACATGCATATGTAACATTGTTAAGTTAATTTTGTCGTGTTAAGATCAATTAATTCAATACTACACATTTAACCCACTTAACTTAGTCAACATATTTTTTTTTACACCTACAACCCATGATTTTAGTACATTTTAATATGCATGTTTATACGCATACAAATACTTATATTGTAGAGACAAATTGTACATACTATATAACCAAGCTAACTTGTGAGGTTAAAGTTTTAAACATCAATTACTTCTATATAAATTACTTAGGTGGGTGTGATTTTTTTTTTTTTTTTGACTTTAGCGCTGAGTCGAACACACGACCTAAACCTTATGTTTTTGGCAAGTGATTTCTCATCCATATCACTAGAGATGCTTTGGCTAGGCGAATGTGATTTTAGTAATTAAACATAACATTATATCTTTGACAAAAAAAACACAACATTATATAGTCTCTATTAGGGGTCACCATCAAACCGCGACCAAACTGGGGGTTCACGGTTTAGTCGTTTTGCAAACCACCATCAAACCGCGAACCTTTAAAACCGCAACAAAACCAACCGCAATTTACGCGGTTTGGTCAGTTGGTTTTGCGATTTTCTTGCGACACATTTAAAAAATAAAAAATAAAAATGCACACATTTCATACATGTTCATTAACAAAACAAGCAATAAACATATAGATGTCCATACATAACCACCAAAAACACTATGAAACACATTAACTCAATCAAAATTATGAGTCATACTTCATTTCCAAATTTAAAACAACATTACAAAGATTCAACTTAATTCCAAGTTTGGGGGTGGTTTTGCGGTTTGGTGAACCGCGGTTTTTCATAAATGAAAACCATCACCAAACCGCGGAATCGTGGTTTTCAAGTTTTCTAAACCACCCAAAACCGCGATTTTAAAAAATCACACCAGACCACGCGATTTGGACGGTTTGAGCGATTTAGGTGATTTTATGGAAACCACTGCCCACCATAGTCTCTCTCTCTCTATATATATAATAATAGATTGTAATAAACTGGTTGGTGTACCTACCAATTTCTGACACTGCCCATTAATTTATTATGTGTCATATATAAATGGGTCAGCTAATATACCCTACGAACCTGCATAATTCGTTAAATTAAACTTTAATTGACTAATTTATTTGTGTTAAGCGTGTCGGATTATATGGTGTCATAAGCAATAGTTTTACCACCCACATGATATATATATGATGGTCGAGGTAGCTCAATAATTTGGTATATATATATATATATATATATATATATATATATACTACAATATATGATCCAAATTAATAAATATCCATGTTATAATGGGCATTATTTTAAGAACATTATTTTTTTTAATAACTGTGGATGTCTGAATTTTTTCACTCCCTCCTTATTTTGCTTTGTCGATTAATTCCATAAAAGTTAATCAAGCGACCCAACCTCATAATTTGAGAAAACTAAAGAAATATAATGTACATGTTGTCAAGAATCAAACTCACGACTTCTGCCTTAGTCATAGTACTTTAAGTGCTATTTTCTTTACCACTACACCACAATCCTTCGGGCAAGATCATTAACTGTTTTGATCTTAATTAATAGTTAATACAATTATTTGTGCATTAATTACTATATATGAGTCATAAAATGCTTGACTATACAAAACCATAGATAGTTCTCATCACATTGATATCTATTATTTGAGCTTCATCGTATAATTACCAATAGGGCCATATATATGGCGACATTTTGCTTACAGTGGATGGTTCGAGTTAGTCGATCTCCACATCAGTGTAAATTTTTTTTTTTTTTTTTTTTTTTATAGAAATGGGACTTTATTCTATTTTCAAGTATTTTCATTAACTAATTAGGCGCGTGAGAAACATTATTGTGTTCCCTAAAACAAGAAAAACAAATTTCTAAAGTTTAGAAGACCGATCGAATATTTGAAATAAATACACATGCAGCTGTCTTTAGAGCACTTTGTGCCCAAGAATCCATCAAAAAGCATCTTTGAGTTATAAGAACCTCTTGTATTACGAAGTGAGTGAGTTTGGCCGATGTCCAGTTTGCATGCAACGTACGTGCCACTCGCCAGCTAGCTAGTCTTTCTATTATATTCTCGTTCAACCTTATTCTCCTTCAAACAATATATCCAGATGATTCTCATCAAAAACATAAATATCCATATGAAAGATATTCTTGGTGGAAAAAGTACTGATGAGTGTAAGCTATATATCAACATGAGAAATGCTAGGGTTACCCGAAATAGAACACCCGAGATGAATACCCGGTGAAGGTGTCAATCTATTCATGCATCGAGATATATGTGCACACACATCGATGCAGGATGGATGGGCGTCATCACTGAATGTCAATCCCGAGTGTCCCTCACCGGGTCATTCTAGTATTTTCCTATCAACATATGGTGACATCCTTTTGCAACTTAGGTGTTGCTACAGCTCATTTGTAGTGTATATATATATATATATATATATATATACACATCTTGATTACACACATCTTGATCTTGATGATGCAATATATAGCATTTAAAATAGACCCCAACACAATTATATAAAGTAAAAATATATCACCCAATTAATCATTAATTTTGGTTAAATTAATTAATTAATTAAGTCCATAATACTTAATTCAAACGAAAAAGGTCCACAAACCAATAAAGTTGTACGGACCTTTGGTTTTGTTTCCTCAAGATATCTTTACCAGAGATTGCAGCATACGAGAGAAGTGCCAACAGTGACGTACCACACTGCATGACATATATACGACTCACATGAGCCGTCTATGCAAGTCTCGAGATACAAATATACATAAATTTTAATGCATAATACACGGGTCAAGGTCGCTTGAATAACTCCTATGAGCAAATGTATCTTGCAGCTTGACATTATTATTGTCATTCTAGTATTTTCTGCGATATAAATATGCTCTATCCACATATTGAAGCCTCATGCATTAAAGCGCTCTCTCTCTTCTCTTTTTATACTTTAAGGGGTTGTATTGTGTTAATTACATAATTTATTATTTTTAAATATGAACTAAACAAAAAATTTCAACTTTCAAGGAATTTAAAGTGAATGTAAGAAAACTTCTCTAAAAATTTGGCAAAATTAACCAAACAAAGTCATAGAAGCCTACTATATATATTCTAATTTATTTTCGACACACCAATTTCACATTGGGATCGGAGTCCTTTAGATGCACATGATCGATGAAAAAATCAACACTCACAAGCGAGAGCGTGCGAAAATGGCGAGTAAAAAGTGGCTCATAAGGCATTTTTCTATAGTATACCCTCAGTTCCCTAAATATCTATCACATTTTAGGAGTTTTTTTTTATTCCAACAAGTCACAATAAGAAATTTATAATTAAGTTTATTTTTTATTCTAACCCTAATTATAAGAAAGAGACTTTGTATCACACTTAATAAAAAAAATGGTTGAGAGCTTTTATTCCCCAAAACATGTATACATATATATATAAAGCAAAATAAATAAGCCCTTTTATTAAAAAAAAAAAACAAATAAGCAAAAGTATCAACGTCCCTCCACTACCCTGCTAGCTTTGCAAATCATGATGGGTGAGTTGGGTGCACGACCACGCTAAAAATTTACGCAAATCATGATGGGTGAGTTGGGTGCACTACTACACTAAAAATTTACCAAATTAGCGACGAAAAATCCGATCGCTAATTGCATCTCAATCACCAATTAGTTAGAGACGGGTTGCGGCCTGTTGATAATTAGCGACAGAGCCCGTTGAACCCCATCGCTAATTAAAAAGTCTTTTTTTTAAGTTTTTTTGAAAACATTACTATTTTTTTTAAAAAAATTATTTATATTTAAAATATTTTAAATTCTTAAAAACATTTTTAATTTTTACTAAAAAATAATTAAACAAAATTGTAAAACAATAAAAACTCCAAAAACAATATATTATGCACATCATTGATTAAAAACAATTTTATTAATTATTGTTTTAAATAAAGTTTAAAAACAATATTAGGAAAAACAGATTGTTTATCTAAAAAGCAGATTATTAACTATTTTTTTAATTAAAAAAGATTTATTTTTTACCAAAGGAATATTAAACAGATTAATTTTAATTAAAAAAATCTCTATTTAAAGTTCATTACATATTTAAAAATAAAAAAATCAATACTCTACAAAAATAAAACCCTAAAAAAATAAAAAATAAAAAACATATGTAAAACATACTTACGGCTAGACCAGTTCAACGGGAGGGCCTGGGCGGGCTCAGGTCGGGCTTAGGTAAGGTTTTTTAAGGCCTTGTCCAAGACCACCCAAGCCCGGTATAGGCCGGGCTTGGGCGGGCCTAATTGGGTTTGTTATTATTTAAAAAAATAAAATATATTTAATAAGTTTCAAGAATTAGACAAAAAATAGGTGGTGAAATGGTTAAAACTTACTCAACTGAGTGTAAGGGTGTAAGTTCGAACATCACTAACTCACATCTAGCATTATTTTTATACGTACAAAGTAGTAAGTTTTATACAAGGTGTATATATATAAAATATCATTCTTATTCAAAGCGGGCCGGGCCTGGGCTAAAAGCACAAACCCTGGCCTGATTATTTAATTGGTAGGCTTAGGCGGGATTGAGCCTGGGCGGGCTTTGTCTTGAATTTGTAAGACCAAGCCCGACCAATGTCGGGCGTGCCTAAGATAGCCTAACGGGTTAGGGGCCCAGTGAAGGTCTACATGCGGTGGAGGGTGCCCCGGCGAGCGTGGGGTGGCGGCAACGACGAGTGTCAAGGTGGCAACAAAAATAATGGACAAGGCTTCAACAACAATAACCACAACAAAACAAAAACAAAAAAAAAATCAAAATCCTAAAAAAAGAAATCCAAAATAACAAAACCTAAATCTACAAAAAATTTAAAAACCTAACATCTAACTTCAGTTAGAGGGAGGTATCGATCGGCGGTGGTGGCGGGAGGCCAAGGTGATGGTGGATCTGAGTAGAGAGAGAGAGAGAGAGAGAGAGAGAGATCTAGGGGAAGGTGAGGGTGCTTGGAGAAAGACAGCATGGAGTGGGAAATGAGGATAGAGATGGGAGAGAAAGGGCAAGTCACAAATTTCTTGGCACTCCAATTTCATATTTGCCCTCAAATGAAATGATCTAGTTATCCATCACAACCCCCATAATCTCTTATATGCCAGTCTTTCTTGTTGTGCACTCACACAAACTGACAACCTTTCAACTCTGATGATCCCTTCCAACCACCGGCAATGCAAATGTGAAATTTTGAAGCTCACTATTATCGCAAGAGTTGTTTTTTCATGCTTTATGACGAGAAATGTTACATTTCTACTATTTATGTGCATTTATGAGGTTTGAACAAAGTCTCTGTTTGTTTGGGCATTGTTCGTTTAGGTTGTTTGGTGGCTATCGACCTTATAAAATGAAGGATGAACATGTAATGGATACGGATGTGCAATATGGAGAGGTAATGTGTAACATGTTTGAGTCACGATCCAACAAATCTTCACCTTGACGAAAACTCACCGCCTTGCTCTTGCCACACCACTCTATCGGGTAACCATCCTTAAAACCGAGAATGAACCAAGTCCAATCCAGCCTGCTTGGATTTACCAACTACCAGAACCCACTTTTTGATCAACTTTTGAGGCCCAAACCTTGCTCCATGTTTCAGCACTAAAACAAACAAGTTCTTCTTCCTCGCACTTTTCATGACCAACGAAGACTTCTAGAATATTTTCAATACTCCACCTCGCCCGGAGTAACTGTAACCCTCAAAATCTAATTCAGAAAGAGAAGTTAGGTTTTGAGTATAACTCGACACATGTCGAACATCTCGAAGCGTTATTACGCGTCCTTTAAACGATTTCAATTGAACTTCACCGACTCCTAATATCGATCGCAGAGAGCTGTGAGCCATCAACATAACTTTGCCACTCGTATAACTTGTATAATTACTGATCCATGCCTTATGTACGCATACATGTCATGTGGCTCTGCTGCTAATTACTCATTTTCCCTTCTGATCACTAATCTTATTCTTTACTGGATACATATGATGATTACTATCTATTATCTTGAGAACTAACAAATTGTCAGAGTCTTCGTCTTCAACATCGAAATCCTCCTTTATTGAACATGAATTCTTTTGCCGAACCCGCTCTTTTTCCTTTACTATTCCTGTAGTCTCTTCAGAGATACCCTGTTTGACCGCATCTCCAATAGACCACTTTCATGTGTACTTCTTGAAGCCCTCTCGAGCAGCTACCAAACCAGAGTTTTTAGATGAACCATTGTTTTTCACCTTTCATCAATCTCTTTTCAGATATTAACATGGCAATGACCTCTGCTAAATTGATGGTTAGAAAATTAACGACTTTTCTAATTTTAGGTGTATTTTGGAGTGTGAAGTTGAAATTAAGTTATCGAGACTTTAAGTTAGTTTAGAAGTTTGATTTTGATTATTATGAATTGCGGGGAGTTGTGAGTCCTTCGAGGCATCTCCCTATTCTGCTGTCTATTAGGTGAAAGTTTTCCGGCATGCCACTTTTAGGGGAAGTGCTGCTGAAATTTTTATGAAATATGGATATTATTTCTGAATTCGCTCCAATTGAATAAATCATGAAATATGTTTCATTGAGGGTATAAACTTAGTTTGGAGACTTATAAATTATTGAAATAATTGTTATTTTGAGGTCAAAGTTGTAAAGAATGGATTAGGCTGACTAGATTATCAGAGAATTAAGGTAATCTAGGCCGGTCAGTTGTCTTAATGATGAGGGGGCTGACAAACTTGGTATCAGAGCCTAGGGTTGGCTCGATTGAGGATAAATTTTGGTTGAAAACCAAAGAGTGATTGAGCGCGATTAGTTGGGAAGTAACCGTGAGCTGGGGTATTTCAATGATTGTGTTATATTTGTGTTGTATGTATGTATTATCACTAGATATGAGATATAAAGTTTATTTCCTTATTCCGTTCGATACATAACTCGTAAGATACAACGAGTAAGTTTAGAAACAAATAATTAAAAGAGAGAATATGCTTATGAAACGAGACTGAGCGTAATTGGATGTGAAATGGACTTGTGAAGTCTGAATTCACAAAGGTGTTGTACGTAGTTTGATACTAATATAACTGATTAACGTTACCAGTTATGAAACCAATAGGAAATTGGTTGAAAAAGAAAGCTTAAATGATTCATGTACGTAAGTACTAAATATGAATTTTTTGGAAATTGAAAGTATATAACTATTACAATTATAAAATGCTCAGGAAAATGTTAAAATAGTTTTAACAAGGAAAATAGAGACACGTGGTTTCGAAAGTAGAAATTGATTAGATAAACTGAATTTGACTGGAAATCACAATGAAATTGTGATAGAATTAGTCGAGTTATTTAAGTCGATTTCTATTAAAATAAAATACTTTGAGGCAAAGTATTGTTTCCATTCCGAAACAAAACGTCAAATGAATAATGGAATAGAACCATGGTTTAAAAAAATCAAATGACTTCTATATAGATGTACTGAAAACTTTGATTGTTTATTACTCAAGTTACTTATCCATAAGTGACGTCGAGTATAGTGCTTCGATGAATCGAATAAAGTACTGATAAAATAAATGAAAATACACAAGTTAGAAATAATCTTTGTTAACACCAGATTAGGTGTTGTTATGAAACAAAGATCAGTGAAATTTCTAACTTAAAAATGAAAAGTGTAGTGATAAGATCAACATGTTAGAAGTTAAGGCGTTGGGGAAATGGTTTAATAATAACTTAGATTAGCTGTTAAACATCAACACAAGTGATTGTGTTTATGACTCAAAGTACCCAATAATAACTTTTAACGACATTAAGTAATGATGCTTATCATTACAACCTAAGAAAATAACTAAGGAAGAGATAGACGTATGGATTGAGAATTCGTAAGCGATTGGTATATGATGTTAGTATGAGCTTCTATATAGCAAGAATTTCCATCGAAAAGGCTTAAATGATCGACTTAATATCTTTTAGAAATTCGATTAGTTATTAAGTTAATCGAGGCATTGGAAATTCAAATTCTTCTATCTCTTTAGTTGAACAACATCAGACAAGTGAATTCATCAAAGAGAGAATTTATGATAAGTAAGATACAAAGTTATCTTACACAATCTCATGAAAAGTATCGAATTTCTTTTTGAGAAAAATAAAATTTGAAAAACCTAAGACTAATGTAAACAAATTAAGGCAATAACAAACAGAAGAACTGTTTAAGTCACAAAATTTCTCTGTTTCGAATAAATGTTAGCCAATGAAGACTTCAATTGATTGAATGATCATAAGAAGCCGTATTATCCTTAGCTAAGTTTTTGAAAAGAGAATAGGTATAAATTATCTTTCGAAGTCAAGATTAAGGAGCTGTAAGTGGGCTGGTTATTGAGCGTAAGTCAAGGTTTGTTTATAAAGGGACTAAGATTGAGATCAATGTGAGAATAGCTAAGATTAACAAAAATTGAACAAAATAGAGTCTATGGATAAAATAAAATGAAACGTTGAGATGACTCGTGACTACTGGAAGTGACACGAATGAGCTCCTTTAGTCAAGGCGAGACACTGGAGTAGTTGTGCGTGACCAAAAGTCTAAGTAACTCCATTTTATAATCATGATTCATTCGTAGCGTAGAAGTCTAGTGATCGCGCACACTAGTCTTTGAATAATCGAATGAATTGGTGACAGTCGGAATAGAAGAGTTTGCGAAGTTTTGTTGGAGTCAATTGGAAGCTGAAGTATATACAACTAAATGGTCAATACATTCTCACATTATTATGAAAAGGAAAATTTCAGGTCAACGAGTCCTGATATGACTTAGGATATCAAACTATAAGTTTAATGAAACTTAATATATCTTCACAAGGATCTTACTAAGAAATCAAACTCCAAATGTTGAAAATTTTGAACCAAAATAATATACAACTAGTATCAGTGAATATGTTGTATATTGGTTCAAATGTAGTGCTACACCACGTGAACAGTCAGTAGTGAAGTTTTAAATTAAAAAACTAGTTATTATAAATTGGAGTTGATATAGATACCTGAAATGACGGTGAAGACACAAATGAAATGAAAAGAGACATACAACTTACAGCTCAGTTAATCAATGTTACTAGTAGTTGAAAATACTGAACAAAGGATAATATATCTGACTTGGTACATTTGAAGAATTGAGTACTCTTTCACTGTAATTGAGTAGAAATGAAAAAAGATAACATATTTATAAACTTGTATGCGATACAAGTTAAAAGTTATACTGTGAGAGTATAATCATCGAATATGTTGATATCTCTGTTTAAAAGACGTATGTCTACTCAAGTTAAGGATAGCTGTCTCTATTCAGGTAATGAGAGAAGTCTAGTGATCAATACTGATCGAGATGATGAGAGATCTCAGAAATTGAACGAAATGAGGCTCTTGGTGAACTCACGAATAGAAAATGATTTGACAAAATTAGAAAAGTCGTAAATTTTCTAACCAGTTAAATGGAAAGTTAAGTGAATTAACTGACGAGTCGAATTGATAATTGCTTTCTAGTCCATAATATAAATGATATTGTGAGTAGACATTTAGAGAATTTGTGAGAGCTTTGGACGGTGTGTCAGGTTTTGTTTTCTTATTGGATTGAAATTGAGATCTCTTGTCATGGGATGACATATGTAATTAGAGATCTATAGTCATAGGATGACTTATGTAATTTCAGGTTTCTGTTGAGAAACGCTAGAATGATAATGGATCAGATAAACCCGCAACTCTACTTAGTATCTAATGTCGTGCTCAAATATTATTTGCATCACTTATATTTAGACTGATGATAGTCTAAGTGTGACGCCCCCCAATCTCGAGGTCGCCACGTGGAGAGGCGCGGCCCCCGCAGTCCTGTCAGATCATTGACCCATTAAGTCCCACACGCCACTAACGTCCTTTGCTACAACACGACTACTCGATATGCGTGTTAACTCATTTCGTTAATCAGTTTAGTTAGACAGTTGAATCATTTTTTTTAGCATTAAAAACAGCGGAAGTCTTAAATTTAAAGCAAGTAAGACAATTAAATTCATCATCATATAAAACATCATTTATAAGAGCAACTCTTATTGTGGAAAACCCGGGAAAGTACTCTGTATATAGGCGACGATACTAAGCAATAATATATACAAGTACAGTGTCTATCCAGTCTCCCAATACCGAAAAGTAAAGCAAAATCTCAATATAACACGTACTAGTGGGTCATCGACCGCGGGCTATCAGATGAAGTCGCCAAGAATCCCCTTGCCCCTACTAGCACTGGGATCTGCACTCGACCATCACAAAAAGCCAGATGGAGAGTACAGTTAGTAAGATTCCAAACGAAGTACACCGAGCATTTATAAGAAAATAAATAGATACCAATAAACATGTCAAATAATCATGCGGAAACTAAACATGCAACTGTGCTAAGATCATCACATGAATAAATAACACGAGAGAAATAAAGTGTGTACTCGTCCCGTTCGGACTAAACTGTACTTCGGACCCCCAGGATCCTTTTGGTGAGTGCCCCCACTTCCTTTCACCTGGTTCCTCGCCGTGCTTGCCCGACACGTGCACCCTTAAAACAACTCGGGTTGCAATTCACCGAGTGCCTGATCACACGTGCTACAGCCTAGTGCGCCATAAATACACTACGAATATCAGGTGGGAGTAACTTGACCACCTACCCAAATGTATCACGGAATAGAGTACAATAGCAAGGAATAGGAAATCAACGATAGAAAAGTAAACCCTCAGTGAATTTCAGATTGAATCTTACGTACCTCAAAAAATGACTCCGAAGTTCCACTATTGTTGTGTCTCGTCGGGGATCAATGGGTTCGACAACGAGCCACCGCGCTGTTGCTCCACGTCATTCACCGCGCCGCTGCCGCGTTGTTGCCACTGCTGCCGCGTTGTCGCCGCCGCTGCCGTGCCGGCTGGTGCTCCTCTCGCGCCGGCGTCACCGCTTCTCGCCGGCGCCGCTGCTGGAGCTGCGTCGCCGTCCAGCCATCCGCGCCGGAGTTCAGGCCGCCTCGCAGCCGCTGCCGCTGCTGCTCGTTCGCGATCTCCCTTGCGTCGATCCCTTCGATGGCCCGTCGCCGCACCGCGAACCGCCGTCCGCGCTGCTGATGCAACGGAGGCTCGCCGACCCTCGCCAGTGGAGCCACTCACCGTCGTCGCCGCTGTCATCGCGCCACCGCGACTGCTCACCTGGCCATTCGCGCCCTCGCGTCGTCGCGAGCCGCCGTCCGCGGCCTCCGGTCCTCGCCGAAGCTCCTTCACCTATCTCTCTCTCTCTCTCTCTCTCTCTCTCTCTCTCTCTCTCTCTCTCTCTCTCTCTCTCCCCTATCTCTCTCTCTCTCTCTCTCTCTCTCTCTCTCTTTCTTTCTCTCACTTGGCGACCTCTCTCTCTCTCTTATCTCGATCTTTTTTTTTTTTTTTTTTTTTTTTTATACTTATATCCTCGATTTTATGTCCGAATTAAACCTTGAAAAATACCTATTTTTGCCAAAAATCGACGAAAATACAATTGCATTCGGAAATACGGGAACACCGCGTCTAAACCTTGACTTGATCCTATTTCGCATCGATTTCAATTCGGATCACGACGAGTGGGTCCCACTTACGACCCTAAAATGGCACGTGGCACAAGTCAGATTTTTAGGGCCGTTACAGTCTTCCCAACTAAAAGAAAATTTTGTCATCGAAATTCAAATTTAATTAAATCTTTACCTTGGAACAAGTGGGGGTATCGCCCTCGCATGGTAGACTCTCTCTCCCAAGTGAGGCCCTTCAAGTAGACCCAATCATCCACTTCATAACTCAGACCATCGCGGTACTTGTTCGCGTACTTCTTTTGTCTATCATGAGCAGCCCGTAACCTCTGACGAATCAGCCTAATTTTCTCTGTGTGATCTACAACAATCTCAGGCCCGACGGTAGCTACGTCCTCGGGCTCTGTCCATCAAGCTGGTGATCTGCATGGTCTCCCGTATAACGCCTCAAATGGTGGCATCCCAATGCTAGCCTGATAGTTATTGTTGTAGGCAAACTCACAAAGTGGCAAAAACTCCTCCCATGACCCTCCAGACTGTAGCACACAGGCTCTGAGCATGTCCTCAAGAATTTGAATAAGTCTCTCAGACTGCCCGTTAGTCTGCGGATGAAAAGCCGTCTTTGAATCGCAACTCTGGTACCATATCTTGCTCTGCGCATGGCCAGCCAAAGCTGCGAAGTAAGTCGACTATCTCTGTCTGACACTAAAGATACTGGCACTCCGTGCAGTTTGATAATTTCTCGCTCGAAGAGCGTGCTCAGCTGTGGAAAGCTATATTTAATGGAGATTGGGATAAAATGTGATGATTTCGTCAGTCGATCCACGACTACCCAAATGGCATCGTGTTTGCGCAAAGTCGTCGGCAACCCACTAGCGAAGTCCATAGTGATGTGTTCCCATTTCCACTGTGGAATAGGTAGTGGCTGCAATAGTCCTCCAGGCTTCCTGTGCTCAGCCTTAACCTGCTGACACACCTCGCAACTCCTCACATACTGGCTAACATTTGCCTTCATCCCTGGCCGCCAAAATAACCGTCGCATATCATGGTACATTTTGGTCCTACCGGGATGCACTGTGTACCCGGATCTGTGAGCCTCCTGAAGAATACCATCGCGTAACTCTGCCACTGCCGGAATCCACCATCTACCTCGGTGTCTCAAACACTCATCAACGGACTCACGCCAATCTGGGTAATCTGGACTCTGTGCCATGTCCCTGAACCTCTGATACATCACATCAGCTCTATGACACTCCAAAACGCGCGAAATAGATACTGTTAGTACTCTCATATGTCTGCAATTATGTGCCTCTGCATCATTTGGAACCTCTGACAAACTCATAGTTGTTGTCGCCTCGAGTAAACCAAACTCGTGGGTCATCTTGCAAACTACTGTCTCACTGTCTGGTCCTCTCCTGCTAAGGGCATCTGCTATGACATTCGCCTTCCCAGGCTGATACTCGATGGCGAAGTCGTAGTCCTTCAGCAATTCCAACAACCGTTGTTGTCTCATACTCAGGTCCTTTTGGGAGAAAAGATACTTCAAACTCTTATGATCTGTATACAGTGTGAACCTCTCACCATAAAGGTAGTGTCTCCATACCTTCAGTGCAAATACGACCGCTGTAAGCTCCAGGTCTTGCACTGGATAGTTCCTCTCATGGGTCCTCAACTGACGCGATAAATAAGCTATCACTCTGTCTCCCTGCATCAGTACACATCCCAATCCGGTGCCACAAGCATCCGTATGAACAATCAACTCTTTGTCCGGCTCTGGCAACACTAATAACGATGCAGAAGTCAACTTCTTCTTCAACTCTGTGAAGGCCGCCTCTCATTCACTGGACCAATGGAAAATCACATCCTTCTTAGTCAATCTAGTCATCGACGCTGCAATTTTGGAGAAGTCCAGTATAAAGCGTCGATAATATCCTGTCAATCCTAAAAAAATCCTGATGTCTATCACGCACTATGGTGTAGGCCAGTCGATGATAGGGTGAATCTTGCTCGGGTCCACTGAAATACCTCTGTCGCTGATCACGTGTCCCAAGAATTTCACCTCAGCAAGCTAAAACTCGCACTTACTGAACTTGGCGAACAATCTGTGCTCCCTCAATTTCTGGTCGGAGTCCTCGAATAAAGTAATGGACCTGAAGTCGCTCGGTCTCAGCTACGTCCATCGCAAAAGTAAGCAGGTATGCGAATCTCTCCATGTATTGCGACACCGTCCGGCCACCCTGCCTCAGCGTCAAGAACTCATTTCTCAGTCTCAGCTGAATCTCGATCGGGATATACAGATCATAGAAGAATTTCTTGAATTCTGCCCAAGTACTCGGGTCTTCATGGGCAGCTGTATGGGCGGTCCACCATACTGCGTCATCTCCCCTGAGCATGAATCCAGAAATCCTAGCCCGTATACTGTCGTGAATCCTCAATGTCCTTGATGTTTCTCGTGTAAAATGATCCACTTCCCAGCTACCTCTGGGTTTCCGCCTCCATGATAGAAGCCTGGCTGAAAACGAACGAACTCCTTAATCAACTTCGCCTCAGCTGATAAGATGGTCTCGAATGTGATCTCCTGGGGTGGAATCAGTGTCGGTGCCACGGCCGACGTAGTCGATTGTGTAATGACTGCTGGCAATATCTCGGTAGTAGTTGTCGTGAGTGGGGTCGCCGGAACAGTCGGGGCGACAACTGTCTGATCTACAGTAGTGGCGGCGGATAGTGTGGCAGGGGCCGATGTGGCCGTTGCCTGCGCTCAAAGCAATCGAAGAACCTCCTCAAGCTGTAAACTATGGAGTGCGACTGTGTCGCGCAAGGTCTGATCCGAGTCGGCAGGTGTCGAGCAGCTCGTCTGGCCCCCATCATCCGCATGAAGAACTGGTCGTCCATCCATGTCGAATGAGTAAACCGCGAACGTCCCGCATGTTAGCGTCGTACTACGTGTATATAAGTATTACAATCAATATATACACATATAAGTCCTAGTACTACCCGCTCACTATGTTTCCCGACTAAAGTTCTAAGGCAAGTACATTGGGTTTCCACATCTAATAATTTTTTTTTAATCTTATGCTCTTTCAATTAACTTCCCGAGGTTCCTAGAACTCTCGCTCTGATACCACTTGTGATGACCACCAATCCCGAGGTCGCCACGTGGAGAGGCGCGGCCCCCGCAGTCCTGTCAGATCATTGACCCACTGGGTCCCACACGCCACTAACGTCCTTTACAACACGACTACTCGATATGCGTGTTAACTCATTTCGTTAATCAGTTTAATTAGACAGTTGAATCATTTTTTTAGTATTAAAAATAGCGGAAGTCTTAAATTTAAAGCAAGTAAGACAATTAAATTCATCATCATATAAAACATCATTTATAAGAGCAACTCCTATTGTGGAAAACCCGGGAAAGTACTTTATATATAGACGACGATACTAAGCAGTAATATATACAAGTACATTGTCTATCCAGTCTATCAATACCCAAAAGTAAAGAAAAATCTCAATATAACACATACTAGTAGGTCATCGACCGCGGGCTATCAGATGAAGTCGCCAAGAATTCCCTTGCCCCTACTAGCACTGGGATCTGCACTCGACCATCACAAAAAACCAGATGGAGAGTGCAGTTAGTAAGATTCCAAACGAAGAACACCGAGCATTTATAAGAAAATAAATAGATACCAATAAACATGTCAAATAATCATGCGGAAACTAAACATGCAACTGTGCTAAGATCATCACATGAATAAATAACACGAAAGAAACAAAGTGTGTACTCGTCCCGGTCAGACTAAACTGTACTTCGGACCCCCACTTCCTTTCGCCTGGTTCCTCACAGGGCTTGCCCGACACGTGCACCCTTAATACAACTCGGGTTGCAATTCACCGAGTGTCTGATCACACGTGCTACAGCCTAGTGCACCATAAGTACACTACGAATATCAGGTGGGAGTAACTCGACCGCCAACCCAAATGTATCACGGAATAGAGTACAATAACAAGGAATAGGAAATCAACGATAGAAAAGTAAACCCTCAGTGACTTTAAGATGGAATCTTACGTACCTCAAAAAATGACTCCGAAGTTCCACTATTGTTGTGTCTCGTCGGGGATCGATGGGTCTGACAACGAGCCACCGCGCCGTTGCTCCACGTCGTTCACCGCGCCGTTGCCGCGCCGCCGCTCCCATTTGTCGCGCGCCGCGCTCCGCTTCTCGCTTATGCTCGCCGCTCATCTCATCGCGTCGCGCGCTCGCCCTTTGCTCTCATTGTCGCTGCTTGCCGCTCTCTCATTGTCCGCTGCCGCTTCTTCTCGCCGCTGCCATTCTTCTTTCTCGCCGCGCAGCCATTCTTTGGAGCTGCGTCGCCGTCCAGCCATCCGTGCCGGAGTTCAGGCCGCCTTGCAGCCGCTGCTGCTGCTTGTTCGCGATCTCCCTTGCGTCGATCTCTTGATGGCCCGTCACCGCACCACGAACCGTCGTCTGCGCTGCTGATGCAACGGAGGCTCGCCGACCCTCGCCATTAGAGCCACTCCCTGTCGCCGCTGTCATCGCGCACCACGACTGCTCGCCTGGCCATTCCGGCCCTCGCGTCGTCGAGAGCAGCCGTCCGCGGCCTCCAGTCTCGCCGGAGCTCCCTTCACCTCTCTCTCTCTCTCTCTCCATCTTGGTCGTCTCTCTCTTTCTCTTTCTCTCTCTCTCTCTCTCTCCTCTCCTCTCTTCTCTCTCTCACTTGGCGACCTCTCTCTCTCTTATCTGATTTTTTTTTCTTTTTTTTATACTTATCTCCTCAATTTTATGTCCGAATTAAACCCCAAAAAATACCCCATTTTCACCAAAAATTGACAAAAATACAATTGCATTCCGAAATACGGGAACACCGCGTCTAAACCTTAACTTTACCCTATTTCGCGTCGATTTCGATCCGGATCACAACGAGCGGGTCCCACATACGACCCTAAAATGGCACATGACACGAGTTAGATTTTTAGGGTCGTTACACTAAGAATTGGTCGATGGACAATTTTAATAAGGAATGATCAGTGATGAGAAAACAAATTGGTTTGTGTACCAAAGTTGAGTGGATATGGAAAGAATTATCAACAGTTTATGGAATAGTTGTTTGGTAAAAGAATGATAATTGTTTTATTAAAAAGCAACATAGGCTAGGTGTTGCTAAGAGTTAATGCTTGAATGAGATTCAACGCATGAAATATGAAGAAAAGTGGGTTTATCAGATATTCCACAAAACTGATTATTAACTCATCCGAAGTTCACAAATTGCCAGGATTGGCAAAGCAATGGAGAAAACCTTTTGATTAAACCAAGAACTTAGAAATGAAAAGTTGAAATGATTATGATCTCTACCACTTTGAGTTGTTGATTACAACGAAAGTGATTGGGTCCACTAAACAGTTTCACCTTGGATATAGTTTTACAGGTTTTGATTAAAATAGTTGTATACGAAGAATTATATTTTTTTTATCTCTTTTAGTTCGGTTACTAAGTATAAATTTTGAGGACAATATTTTTTATTAGTTGGGAAGATTGTGACATCCTAAAATTTTATAAACTTAATTAGGTGACTAATTAAGTATTTTCGGATTTCATTTAAGATTTATGTATCCGAGGTGGAACCCACGTGTTATGGATCAAAGATCATAAATTTTAATATTATTTATGTGTGTTGTGCGCCTATTTGATGTATTATACACTATTTCGATGTGAAATAAGGTTAAGTGGAGTGTATACGCGGTGTTCGTGAGTTCCTGGGCGCGTTGGAGAATTTTCTCCAATTTTAGTAATTTCAGGGTTTTGTCTCGAGATACGTGTCGACACGAGTTCCGTGGAAGTTTGAATGTCGACCCGAGAAACTGCTTCAAGTTTCGCAAAAAATATTTACAAGTAAGTTTGAGAATTTGAATTTTGGACTTTAAATAGACTAAATGAGCCGACGTGGGCCCCACACCTTGATTTGCGTGCGAGACCTGTTGTTTGGAAGTTTTGGAGCGCTTTGGTAAATTCTCTAACTTTTGGTCCATATCTCAAGGAACTTGACAAATTGACCTTTCTGACCCTAAATGTACATACGAGTCTCTTTCAAAGTGGTAATGGTGGATCGAGTGACCCAACTTGATGGCAAGGTCGACCATTTGGGCGGAAATTGTTGTATTTCTCGAGGATTTATTTGGACGTAAATTGAAAAGATAAAAACGAAATTAAATAAAATAACAAATAAATCGGTGGACGCCTAGTAACATTCGGGGTTGAGGGTGACACGCGTAGGATGTACAATAGTGTGCATGCCCGAGGTTGGTCGTTGGCGCGTGTGGCGAAGTTATAGTCGTGAAAATATATAGGTGTGTATATATTTATATATAATATAGTTTATATATAAATATATAAAATAATACTATAATTTAAAATCAAATAAAAACGTACATTGGATGTGCCTCGAGATACGCGTAGCATGATCATCGAGGAGTTGGAATTGTTAGACGATTTGGTGGCAGTTGGTGAGGTGTATACGCGGCTCGATTTGCGTATAAGTTAGGATTACAGGTAGTGTGAAATGAGACGAAGTTTGTGCGAGATCTTGTTTCGAGTTTCGTGTCGGTAGAGAGTGGTTGAGGTTGAGATTGGGTCCAAACTGTTGCAAGTTTGGTTAAGTATGACAAGAGGATTGGTCCATAAGGGTTCTGAATGTCATGGACAAAGTTAAAATTTTTGGGGTTTTGGTGTAACCAAAACTAGTGCGACGGACCTTTCATGAATATAGATTGTTTTATCGAGAGTTTGATTCAATTTGGTGAAAAATCGGATCGAAAACGAGCGCTGGAAGCCAAAACACGTCAAAATAAAAATTTCAAGAATTAATAAATAAAACGAAATTAAGTTGCTTGACAAGCAACTGAGGGTTTATATATAAATATATAAATGATTAAATGAAACTTGCGTTTCATTTTAGTTTTCAACAGAGAACCTATTCATTCGTTCTCTAAACCCTCACACTCGTGTTTTTACTCCTCGAGCTTCCAATATCTGATTTTCGCCTAGTTTCTTTTTGCAACATCGTAGAGCATCGCAAGACGGTCAAGATCGAGCTAAATTTCCACGGTGAAAATGAAATATTCAGCCCACAATTTGGTAAATTCTCATGGCCGAGTATTTTTTCTCAATTCAATTTGAATTTTTGCGATTTTTTGATTTATTTCGTGGGGTTTTTATCGAAATTGGTAGGAATTAGTGTTAATTGATATATTGGATTGACTTGCGTCAATTTGGGATAAATTCCATCGACGTAGGTTAGGGTTTTGATGAGGTGAACTAATACAATTCAGTTGATAACTATTTTGGAGATGTTTTAATAGTTGATATTGATTATTGGTTTTAATCCAATTTGACTCCATGGGCTGTAAAATTATTTTGGTGTTGGTATCGGGTGGTTCGTGGCGTTTTTTGTTGAATTTTGAGTATTTAATTGCGAAAATATTAATTTGGATAAGTTCTTTTTTGTTCAAAATAAATAAAGTTTGCCTAGTTGACATACCATATTGGAAAATACATAAATTCTCCGTCGGTGATCCGATTTAAGTGTTCTTAGATTCTATGGAATGTATGACATGCGTACTACAAGTTCATTTAAGGTCATCAGGACAAATATTGAGGTTTTCAAGGTTAAAATGTTACCCCAAGTTGGCTAGTTGAAAGCTAATTGAAACAGTTATATAAATTAATGTTTTGGGAAACTGTTCTCAAGCGTACTTTGGTTGCAATCTTCATTGGGTTTCGTGATTTGGTTTCATTTGAAGCTTAGCCCATAATATAATTGGATATGCAGGGAAGATAGTGGAACCATCTTCAAGGTGATCCGACGCTTGGGGAACCTCTAAAAATTAAGCTCAAAGTTGATTTGGTTGTAAGTAAACCCTACAGTGATCTTTACTATTGATTGAATATTTATGTACCTGTAATTGTATCATAGTCTGCATTGCATTTTATCATTCTTGATCATGCATACATAGAGTGAGTGAGGAGGATAAGCTTGGTTCAGACTATGGTTTAATTGAAAATTGGTTTCAATCCTACGTTTACGTCGTCTAGTGAGATTAGCGGAGTCTAACGCCGACAAGTTATCTCTGCATTTCATGATCTCTTAATATTGTCTTTGTACTATTTTTGAAAGTCAACGTCTGATTATATTTAGGAGACAACGATAGAGTGGATTGCATGTCACGAGATGCATATATCTTATTGAATATTTGGAAATGGAATTACATGTCTCCAAGTATCAGACTAACAGTTGCAGGAGTACAGATCAATGTAGGAATTTAATTGCCTGACATCTTCTAGTTTTTTTTATGGTGTCAGATTTTCTATGAAGACAATGGATGAATGGACAAGACTTGAAGATTGTGGTAATTGTTTTCAAAAGTTAAACTAAATTCTTGTTGTAAATTGTTTGTATATATATATATATTGTTTTGGGGTTCTTAGGATGAGTGTAGGGCATAACTTTCATTGAATGGTTATAAAAGTCTCCTAAGTCAGCTTAAATTCTTGTTATAAAAGTCTCCTAGGCCAGTCAGTCGTCTTAATGGCGAGGGGCTGACATTAACGATCGTAATTTGGGCATTACAAGGATAACTCGGTTGACTATGACACGAGAATCGATGGTAAATATTATTTATGGATGATGGTTGCTTATAATGTGGTGTTTAAAATCATTATATTATTGTATTGCATCGCATGTGTATACGTTGCTAACGGGAGAACTAGTGTGACGAGTAGGTACATGTAGGAAGCGTGTTAATGCGGATATTAGGTAGGAGTTACCTCGAGGATGTTAGACTAATCTAAAGAGTAAGATATGGCGTCTAATTAAAACTATAGCCCAAGTAAGTTCATTCAATTAAGTAAAATATGACGTACCTCGTGATGCGTGCTAGGGTGAGGGGCACGGGTGTCGGGTAATCAGGGGTTAGTGTGACCACAAATATGTTAAAGACATGACTAAACCTACTAACCATGTGTGATTATGTGCCTAGGTGAATTAATTTGATTTAAGATAAAATAAAGTCCTATAGTTAAATAGGAATTGATTGAACCCTTGATTAACCTAGTGATGATCCTAGAATACATATAACAAGGCAAGATGTGTAGCTTTAATGTGGGATAAGTGGCTTTCATATGGGGACAAGTGGCAATGAGGGAAGACACATGTCCTAGTAATTAACTAATAGTAAATCAAAGATTTGACTAATTAATCCACTTACTAATATAAATATATAAAGCCTATACTTAGTGGAGGAGATCAACATATACATTTGATCTGAAAAATCAGAGAAGTTGAGGAGGTTCTTAGTTGAAAAATTCAGGTAAGATCAAGGGGAGTTGAAGCTCAAATCAAAGTGTCATCAACCCTAGGTACACATCTCTCTATTTCAAGTTTGAAATCAGTTCTGGTTTTGGTCATTTTTAAGATGGTAGATGTTTAAATCTTTGAAATTGGTTTATATATTCGAATTCCACATTTCAAGTTGATAATCCAGTTGTTACGAAGTTCTTAATTTGGTTTTGAAATAAAAAAGATATGAATTTTTGAAGTTGTAAGATCAAAATTGAAATTCTGCCTTTTGTATTATGAACTGGCCTCAGTAATTTGATCATAACTTCTTCATTTAAATCAAAATGGACCTAATCTGGAAGCATTTGAAAGCTAACTCAAAGAGGAACAATGTTGTCCTACTAAAAATTTTGTAATTCGAATGTTTGCATGTCCAAAAGTGCTATGCAATTAGGTGATTAAATGTATTACGGGATTTTTGAAACTAAATTTTAAAAGGCATAGCTCCCTAATTACTTATCCAAATAAGCTGATCTTTTAGTATGTTGTTATTTGGTATGTTATCTGCCTTTTGACAAAAAATCGCAAATTTTGAAACTATATATGGAGAGAAATAAATTTTCTAAGTCTGCTGGTCGGATTAGGTTCCAATTTGAGTTTGTGGTAGAATTGAGATCTCTTTCGTTTTAAATCTGAGTTTCGCAAACCAAAATTTTTCGGAAAGCTAAGATAAAGACCAATAACTTTTTAACAAGGAAAGATTTTGAGATTTGGACAATTTAATGACTAAAATTGTGCTGCATTACTGGAAAAAAATCTCAATGTTGTTTAGTCTTAAGGGGTTATTTTGGGTTAAAGTTCCTAAACCCATTTGACCTGACCTAAATCCAATTTATTTGGATTAATTTGTTACTAGAGACCCAAAGAATTGTAGTTGGGTATCAAGTACACTTTTGGGGTTAGTTTAGGGGCTTCGCGAGTGAGGATTCGACGTATTTGAGGTGCGTAAACCCATTAGAATGCCTCATAAGACTCATAGTTTTGCTTTATCGATATCGAATTACATGTGTGTATGCTAGTGGGCACACTTGAGTTTTCACTCTAATTCGGTTACATATAAATTGGTTGTGGCTAAATCACTTGCACGGGTTTACTTGTTTTTAGCGCTCGTGTTGACGATAATAGAATGTATCTACGACCGTCGAGAGGGATGTAAGATATTCCCTTGACTTGAAATAGTGTTTGGAGGGGTTCATCCATTAACCGTAATTGGGGTTTAGTCACTGTAAGCCTATGAGTATATACACGGTTCTTGTCCCGTTTTATCGATTCCTGGCTAGTTTAAGTCGGGGTTTTCTCAGATTATTTGCTTGTTTATTTATTCATTGTTGCTTTATTTATGTGCATGCTTTATTGGTATGTGTTGTTACATTTATTCGCTGTTGTTTTTGCTTGTCGTATACTGTCTACATTCATGAGAATATGATTTACTGTTGTCAGATGTTATATTTGCATGTCTCATAGTTTACTAGTTTTATTTCATGAATATTGTGTGGACTTCTCTTGGGATTTTACTCACACGACTCGTCACTGTATTTGTGGCGTGACCGAGTGCATATCCTTCGACGAGTAAGGGCAAGGGCAAGGAGGTATTGGACAACTACCTCTGAGTTAGTGACGCCAACTCGTATTTGATTACATTACGTATGTATTTACTTTTCGTTGGGTTATGGGGACTGTAAAACACTGAATACATGTATATGGATCTTTTGGTGTACTTATTTCGCCTTTGATATATACATGGTATCTTTGTGTCGGGTTTTCCACTACTTAGGGTTGTTAAATATTGCATAATTTATTCGATTAAAGACTTTCGCTATAAAATTGTATTAATACTTGATAAACTGATTCGGCTAATTTAAATCACTAATATTTAAATGAAAATTAATTAGCTAAGTTGAAGTTTAATGTAAAACGTGTAAGCAACCAATTAGGTCGCGAGGCGTCATAGATAGGCATGCCACTATGTAGCGAGGGTTGTTGACGTGTGACGCGACGTTGCGGGTCCCACGACAGCCTTAGAGTTTGGGGCCGTTAATTACATGCTCTCCCAACTCCTCAAGTTCTGAGACAATCTCGTTAAAAGCACTAAGATGATCGATAATACTTATACCTTTATCTATTTTCAGGTGATGGTACCGCTCATTCAGGTAGAAATGATTTTACATGCTTTTCGTCATACACATAGTCTCCAATTTCTCTCAAAGACCTTTCGCCAAATAAACATTCCTCATGTTCGAAAGAATATTCTTTGCCAGATTGAGTCTTATGATGCTCGCCACTCTCAAATCCAACACTTCCAAATTCTCGTCACTTTCCTTCCCACTATCCTTCAACGATTGACATATCCCAGATTGAATCAACAAATCTTTGACTTGAAGTTGACACGAGCCAAAATTTATCTTCCCGTCGAACTTCACCACATCGAACTTCTGCATATCGAACTTCATCGCACTTGTGTAATTCGACATCTCTGAAAACTTCACCTTAATATTGTAACCCCTCATATCTAAATCTTGGCTCTGATACCAGTTTGTTGTGACAAATCATTGCGGAATAGTTAAGATCTCAAATACACGGATACACTCAAAGATAAACAAACCACAAAAAATATGAACATCAAAGTTTATGTGGGAAACCCCAAAATCAAGGAAAAAAACCACGGGCAAGAAACAAGGCAATCGACTATCAATAGTTTAGTACACAAAGGAAAAACCTTATTTATCTAAACCCCATATTGAAACCCCTAAAAGATAATCTCACAGTGTCGCGTAGCCGCTTGCAGGCCCGTACGCTACGATACAACTCACAGCTAACTTAAGCGCCTCCCAATGCAATGTGCTCAACCGCACACTCATCGCACACATATATATATATATATTGTTGTGAACTAAGTTGTAAGCCAACTAGAACTTAAGTTGGACTTGCTAGAGACTTAAGCATAGAAGGCATAAACTAAGAACTACTAGAACAAGTAGAGAAGATGAGACAAGAGAGAAGAGAGCTAGAGATGAGAATGTAGAGATTTCATTCATACATTGGTGTGTGAATTACAATGGGGTTAGCACCCTTTATATAGGCCATTTGGTGATGATGATAATTGTACTTATACAATGTGTACAAGTTATACATACACCACAAGTCATACAACACATCACAAGCAACATAGACAATACATGGAAGAGTTGGTGTACAATATTGGAGAGGATTGCAAGTTACATGAAGTGTGAGAGTCATGCTTGATGTTACAATTCAATGTGAGAACCATGCTTCACAATGTGGTCACATACATGCACAAGTGTCCATCTATTTCATAACACTCCCCCTTGGATGACACTTGTTGAAAGAATGTGTCTCGTTAAACTTCTACTAGAAAAAACCCAGTGGGAAAAAATCTAGTACGGGAAAAAGAATATAATATTGCTTTGTAGTATAATATTTGTTGATTGCCTCATTAAAAACTTTGCTAGGAAAACCCAAATGGACAAAACCATAGCTAAAGAAAAGAGTGCAACACATTGACACACTTAGAGAGAATATAAATGTCTCATTAAAACCTCGACTAGAAAAACCCAGTGGGAAAAATCTAGTATAGGAAAAAAGAGTACATTAATTGCTCTCATAATTTTTTTATTTTTTTATTTTTTTTATATGGAGTATAATAATGTTAGGACTGCTTCATTAAAAACCTTGCTAGCTAGGAAAATCCAGTGGGATAAAATCATAGCGAAAGGAAAAGAGTGCAATACACTAATCAATCTAGATACAAAGTTTTAATATTGTTAGAATTGCCACATTAAAAACCTTGCAAAGAAAATCCAGTGGGATAAAACCATAGTAAAGGGAAAAAGAGTGCAATACACTAACCAAGCGATTTTCCTTATTTTCTGTTCTTTATTTAAATTGCATGAATTGTAGCCGTTTTATTGGATTTCGTGAATATTAGTTAACGTTCTCTGGGATTTACTCACTGGGATCTGTCATTGTTTTTGGTGACAAATCGCAGATCCTATGACGAGCCGGGACAATGGGGTCTTAGGCGACTACCACCGAGCTAGGAGAGCCCCATCAGCTTTTTGTGCGTAGGTGTTTGTATGTACTTATTTACTGCTTTTATGAGATCTTGGGTGGACTTGTATACCTGATACATTTATATGATCATTTTTGTACTTTTGTCACTTTTTGATATACATGATATCTCATGTCGGGTTTCCGCACTATAGGGTTGTTTATAAAATGCAAACTTTTCATTTTTACGATATTGCATGCTTCAAAGACTTCCGCTTATGTGTTCAACTTATATTAATTTAATAAATCGCGAACAACTTAACTTAGTTAACTTAATTTAAATATTCATAAAAAAACATTCATAAATACTAAGTTACGGCGAATAAGATACGTAACGGTTTAAGTTGCGGGCCGTCAAGGATGGGTGTGTGGTGATGGGGCATGCTTGGTGACGTGTCTAGCGACGTGGCGGCACCGATTTGCCTCGGAGTTTGGGGCCGTCACATATGTTTAGGAGTAAGCAATGTTTGTCCGCCTAAGCGCAGTTTGTTGTCCTTGTTGGTGGGTTGTTATCCCCATTGTTTGGGTGGTTGTCCTTGCCTTAGGGTTAGGGTTGGGGTCACACATAGTGTGCCTGTTTTCAGAACTTGTTCGGTACTTCATTGTTGTAAACTCAATTTGTAATAAATGCTTATCCGATTAGACTAGGAACACCTCAATACAAATCACTTTGACAAAAAAATGGGGGAGTAATTTAAGATTCTTCTTGTGGGTCCACATTTTCTTTCTTCGAAAAGAAAACTATGATTCTATGGAATAGAAAGCCTATTAACAAAATAGCTTCCACCTCTTCCAAAGGAAAAACTCAAAGGAATAGGAAAGACATACGGGGAGTTATGAAGAAACGCCACGACATAGAAGAGAAGAGAGAGGTCGGGCAGCCAACTAGGGCAGAAGATGCACAAGGAAGAGAGGTTCACCAAACGAAGAAGGAGGTCTCGATCGCCAAGCAGACCGAAAGAAAGAGAAAGAGGCAGAGGGTTGAACGACCAGGCAAAGGACGACGCAAGACTAAAAAACACAAAACAAAGGCACGAATTACGGAGAACAGAGGCAAGGCATCGGAAACAAGAGAAATAAGAATGGCAGCGAAATAGAGGTACCAAATCGACAATCAACCAAGATCAATGAAAATGCCGAGAAAAACAAACATCAAGAAGCATGAAAAAAACATCAACTAGCTACATGTCGACTAAACTAAGAAGAAGATCTACAGAAAAACAACAAAAAAATATCTTGAACAAGCATTAACGAAAGAGAGGCACCACAGATCAGTGGTCAACTTTACAGTCCACCAACCCAAAATTAGTGTTCTTGCTCCGATACCATATTAACAGGGGTGTATTCAATTGAAATTTTAATAAATTTTTGGCTACTTTTAATGACTAAAAAAGTTTAGGTGTATTCATTTAAAACTTTTAGAGAGTTTATAAAAGTAAGAATATTCAATGTGTACTTTTATAGACTTTTAAAAAGTCTACAAAAGTTTTGGGTATTCAATTTAAACTTTTAGAGAGTTCAGGTGTATTTAATTTTTTGGTGACTTTTGTAGATTTGTTACAAATCTTGACTTTTGTAGACTTTTTGTGTAAAAATACACATAAAGAATTCTTCAACTTCTCCTCACCTCAACCTAGAAACTTTTAGAGACTTCTAATTTTTGTTGGTTACATTTTTCAATAAGGACTTCATTGTTCACAAGAAGACTTTTTCTTATCAATTGTTTTTATCAACTTCTCCAATCACTCCACAACTCTTGGATTTCATTGCTCATCCATTATACTCTAATATCTATGTTGATGAAAATGGATTGATGTCATTATTAACAAAATCTATTCTTGCATCACTATACATTTTTTATAGCTTTTTTTTTGACAAAGAAGTTTAGTTTATTTAGTGTATTATTATAATCTCAAAAAGTGTAATATTATTATTTTTGAAGAAAATAATTGTATAATTTTTTTAAAATGCGAGAAGTGCATTTTTTAGAATTTAAATTATCATTATTAAGGAAAATATATACTTTTTTTGCTTAAGTCAAACAAAAAAATAAAGTGCAAGATTTTTACACTAATATTTTCAATGATCTTTTCTCAAAAAAAAAAAAAAAATTTCAATGATCTTACTTGATTCTTTTCTACCACTAAATGATAATTAATTTACTTATTTATTATGTTGATATTTATTTACTTATTTGTTATGTTACTACCTTGAGAGTAATTCATTAATATGTCTATATGTTTTTTTTTACTAAAATACAAAAATACTTTTTAAAAAATTAGTAATAGTTCTTAAGAAAAAAATATAATTATTTATTTTTTTATAATAAAGTGAAAAATATTTGTTTCATTTTAAAAATCACAATAATCTATTAGTATCATCAAAATCATGTTTAAGAAGTTCACAAAAGTCACTAAAAATCTTAAATGTTGATCAAAATCATCATAATGAAATCTACATAAAATTTATCAAAGTCTTTAAAAGTCTACCAAAATCTAAAACTTCATAAAAGTCATTTACTTATAAAAGTAACCAAAAGTTTATTAAAATCTCAATTGAATACACCCATGTAAGTTTTGAAAAAAAGACTGAATTGGTTTATTAAGGACCAATAGGTCAATATATATAGTTATACATAAATGTGCCAAGTGGGCCAAATCCTAAATGCCCACATATATACTTTAACACAACCGTATTACTAAATACTACTTCAAGTACCTGAGAATTTTTGTGGGAAACTATCTCCGTCGTCTCCAAAGACTACCTCATCCTCCACGAAGTCATGCCTATCATTGTCGAGCTTTGGCCTATCGTGAGTTCTCCTTGAAGAAATTGGATCTACTACTTGTCGTTGTTGTAAAGAAAAAGAACCTCATCTTCTTCTTTCTCGGATACCAATTCATCCTCGTCTGGTTGTTCACCAAAAGCAAACTTCATCCTCAGTTGCATGAACACCCGAACCGAATTAAGGCTCTAATATCAAACTGATGCTGCGGAATTCTTCCAAATAAGCTTGATCAAATATATAGGCTTTTATTAATTAAAAAATAAGACTCCTAACTCTAGCTGAAAGAAACTGCATTAAATAACTTAACTTCCTAATCAACCTCTAACTAAAAGACCAAACTTTCTAATTAACTTTTAACAGTTAGAGAGAAACTTCTATTTTGAAAGCTACTAATACTAAAGTATTTCTAATTAAATAACTAATCTGCTAATTGATTTCCTAATGTACATAGAACTGAAATACCAAATATGTTGTTTTCTTGATACACAAGTCCAACACAATCTCATCGCATCATGACACTTCTCTTTCTCCATCATCTTTGTTTTTGGCTAACCATCAATTTAATAATTAAATCAGTAAAGCACGAATTTATAAATTTTGGCCTGAAAAATAGGTTCCACAATTTTCATGGACAAAAATAAAAATAAAAAAATAAAAAAAACCATGAAATTCTACCCACAAATTCTTTCCAAGAAGCTAGTAAATATTTATAATTTGAGAAGCAATCGAGAGGTGTTTAACAAAATGATGTTTGAGTCCTAGCTAGGTCTTCAATTAATTGTATATCTTCATTTAAACTAAATCTTGCTAAATGTTACAATTTTAATAAAACAATCTATGAGCTATTCCGAGTACGTAGATGCATAATTTTCATGGCTTATTTTTTAAATTTATTTGGGTCGGATACAAGGACCAAACTCTTCTATTGTGCTCGATTAAGTGCAATTGATGGTGTGCTTTTCAAATCATTCAAATCCTTCATAATTAATGCGTCCTATGTTAACTTTCGTCTAGCCATACCTTGTCGAATTCTTCAATTTCTATTGACTCAAGTTTTTTACGTTAACTTTGCAAATTGCAAGTAACCAAACACCGCAACCGCTCTTCCTTAATATTTGTGGATCGATGAAGTTAAAGAAAAAAAAAATACTGGGAGCCAAACATGACGACTTGCTTACCCTAAACACGTAGACCAACAAATCAAACAACGAATAAATCCCATTCCATCAATCCATCAAAGTAAACAAATTTAATCAAAGAGAAATATAAACCAACAAATCCTTGCCATCAACAACTGTTCACCACCAGACTAACTTTCCAATCACTACTTCCCACCTTTTCAATTTATCCAAACAACCAAGAAGAATATCAAAAAATGGCTAAACCAAAATAGCCAAATCCACAATTTCACAAAATCTAAAACCCTAAAACCTCAGTAACTCCCCAATAATTTGAAACAAATTATAGTTTCGTTTGGTTCGTTTTTGCCAACTTATGTATGAGCGAAGTTAACTCTTAGCTTGGAGTTAATTCACAGTGAAAGATCATATTCTTATGTTTTGTTCAACTTTAAACATACATGGAAGTTGTAAATTTTTAAATAATATAAGATATGAATTGATATAAATATCCTTCAAATAAAAGAAATGGATGTGAGTGATAAAAAATAATTAACGAAGGGTAATTGTGTCTGCAAACTCTTGTGAGATAACTCCACTAAGGGAGTGGAGGAAGATCTCTCATTCTTGAGTGTGAGTTGGGAGATAACTTGGAGGAAGTTGAGTAACCGAACAAGATTAGTTCTAACTCTCCTCCAAATTATCTCCTGAGAGTTAACTCCACCTCTAACCAAACAAAGCCTTTACATAGTTATTGTAGTTGTAGGAGTGACCTGAAAACCCATAATCATTCAAAGAGAGAGATGAAGAAGCCAACTTGGGCAACAACTCTTTTATACATCCGTCGATCTTGTTAGTGATTTAATTTTACAAATCCTTAGAGTGAAAAGTGTACGTATGAATAGTAACCATACGAGCCTCTTTTATAAATGTAGTCATAGTTAACACATACTGTAGTTGCTTGTGTCAATTGAGTTGTGAATCTATATATGTTTGTCCACATTCAATTAATCAATGCATATAATACCCACAACTGCTTGCCAAACGTGCTTGTCAAGAGTGGGTCACCTAGCATTCCTTTGGTAAACATACTTATCTGTTATCTCCATATATCTCGCACATCCTACGGCTCGGAAAAGCTAAACAAACATTAGTACCACTAAGCAGCAGGAGAGCTATTCAGTTGCATATATTTTATTAAAGGGAAAAAAGTGTAACTCTTTCGCGGGAAGTAAAAAACTCAACTAAATTAAATTAAACATTAATATTCAAAGTAAATCTATAGCGAAATTAACCAAATTTTAGTTAGAATACAATTAAAGAAGATGACAATCTAACATTCAATATATATATGAGATATACATTTGTTACAAAATTATGTAAATCAGATTAATTGAAATGTGTGTCAGCACGATTTCCAAAAGAATATTCTACACCAATAATGTATAGTAAATGTATGTACAGCAATGCTGAAGTGGATAGGATATATATGAGTCCAATAAACATCAAAATACTACCAAATTTGCCTTTCTATATCCTTTTTTTTGTTTTTAATGAAAGAAGAAGATGACCAAATTACCCTCACCTTTCCCGCATCCACTATCACCACCGCCCTTCACCCCTATCAGCCATCATGGATCGTCGCCGATCACCGCCCCCTCACCACTACCCCACTGTTACTGACCTCCCCTCTTACACTTCTGCCACTTCCCAACACCCTCATTCACCACTTCTTTCAATTTTAATAATTGAGTAAAAACATGCACCTGATACTGTCCAACAGCAGAAACACAAGCATGTGAAGAATGCACCTATAAGTAGTGAAACTTAATTCAGTGCAAGGGAAGCAAGCTACATCCTTTCTACCCCTATAAGTAGTGAAGGCTGAGATGATCAACAAATATGGCACTTTGAGAAATCAGGGTTGTTTTCTATCAAGTCAGCTTATTGGGTGGCTGTATGAAACTTAATTCAGAAAGTTTTTGGGGAGGAAGTGCGAGAGAGAGGCTAGTTGTGGAGGACACGACAATGTTTTTTGGAAACTACTATGGAAAATTAAGGCCCCTCTTAAGATTTTGTTCTGTCTCCCCAACAAACAAGCTTTATGGAAGAAGAAACTAATCCAAGACCCCCTATGTGCTGTGTGTGGCCGATGTGAAGAATTGCCTCTCCATTTACTGTGCCTTTATGATTTTGTAAAATCAGTATGGTTTGGCTCACCATGTGGTATTCGCTGCTCTGACATGAACCCTTCTTCAGTTCATGATTTTTGGGAAAATCTGTTTTAAGAGGTGTAAGGGAAAAGAGGAGGAAGAGAATATCCTACAATGGTGTGCGTTTGGAATTTGGCATATATGGAAGGCTAGAAATGAGATAGTGTTTAAAGGGATGAATGGGGAACCGATGGTTGTTATAAGCAAATCCATGTTTAAGGTGACTGAATTCAGGGAAGCTTTCGACCCAGCTATCCAGGAATTTCCAAGCTGAGACTTTTTACACTCAAGAGCACGATCTATTTCCTCCACTGTTTTATTCGTTAATGCAGCTAGGGAGCAACAAACGGGAGACACAGGAATTGGTTGGGTCCTCGTTCGTCGTCGGATAGAATTATCAAGGCAGGGTCTTGTTTTATGGGCATTACTTTTTCTGTGGAGGTGACTGAATGTGAGGCAATTAGAACAACACTCTTCAAATGTATTGATACTCCAAGACCCCTTAAAGTACTTTCAGATACAAGATCAGTTATTGAGGCTCTGAACTCTTCATGCCCCACAAATTGTGTCTTGACCCTCTCATTTTTTATGTACGAGCTCTATCTAAGAACAAGGACCCATGTAATTTATGTTATGTCTTTAGATATATCAATGTGCGGGCTGATACGCTTGCTAAACGTGCTCTGCGAGAGCAAAACTCATGTATGTGGCTGGATCCCCACACTGATTTTCTGCAATCTAGCAATAATATATAACAAAGTTTTCTAAAAAAAAAAAAAAATGAATGTATCAGAAGGATGTCAGATTATCGGCCTTAAAAAATCAAACCATATAATTTTATTATTTTTTATCAAAGTGATTTGTATTGAGGTGATCCTAGACCAATGAACAAATACTTATTACAAATTGATCTTACAACAATGAAGCACAAAACAAATTTCGAAAATGTGCACATGTGTGACCCCAACCCCAACTTTAAAGCAAGGACAACCACCCCGACACCGAGAACAACATCCACACATCGTCGATGACAAAATCATAACAAACTGAATCTAAATCCTACAACAATTGAAATAAACACTGTTAGTTTCTAAATAGAATACGTTTATTGTGTGTTTTCTTGTATACATGGTACCCTATTTATATACACAAGTCTAGAATACAAGAAATGAAAGTAATCACAAAAGGAACCTACGAGATATCAGGGGATACTAGTTTCCTTAACAGTTGGATACAATATTAAGTTTCCTTAACACCCTCCTTCAAACTCAAGTAGGTTCAACTTGAGTTTGTCAATCGAATCGGTAAACCTAACAAATCTAAGGTTCGTTGCGGAACAAATCAACGACCTCCTAAGACGACAAATCGAAGGTTCGTTGCGGAACAAATCAACGACCACCGAAGATGACAAGAAACAGATTTTGATGTGCCAGAGTCAGAACAACGGAATTGTAGAACAACGGATAGCAGAGTCGACGACAGATAGCGGAGTCGACGTAGTCGACGGTAGGCAGGCAACAGAATCGACATAGTCGATAGCAAATAGCATGGTCGACATAGTCGACGACAGATATCAGATAACGGAGTCGACAAAACGACTAATCGAATTGTTGTGACTCGCACAACCATAAGTCAAACAAATTGTTATGACTCGCACAATCAGATGTCAAACAGATTGTTGTGTCTCGACAATCAGAGGTTAAACAGATTGTTGTGTCTCGCGCAACCAGAAGTCAAACAGATTCAGATTGTTGTGTCTCCAGAGGTTACACAGATTGTTGTGTCTCGCACAACCAGAGGTCAAACAGATTGTATAAACAGGAGGCAGGCTGAATGGTGAGAAGGGCACTAGCAGCAGGTATCAGACGGAGCAACGGCAGAGGCAGAGGCGGAGCAGCGGCGGTGGTGTCGGGGTGGTGTTCGGATAGGGGCGGCAGTGGCTGCACGTACTTCTCCAAATCATCACAAACGAACAACCAAACAACAACAACAAAACCAAAAGAAATTGAAACCAAATCTCTACTTCGCAAAGCAAGATCTCTCCAATGTCTTCACCATCGTCATCAACAACACCAGATCTAACCAGATCTCACCAGATCTCGAGACTCTCACCTCCGGAGCCTCAACGGAACAGAGATCCGAGCACCGCCGCGGCGAGCGACGTCACGTCAAACGCCGCGGCCACTGAAGGCGACGCCAAGCCGGCGGCGGACGTCGGGGAAGGCGCCGGACCGTCGGCGGCGTGAGACTGGTATCGGCATGGACAGCTCCGGGGAGGCAGCTAGCGTGGATGGCCTGCAGATACGACGGATTGAGCGCCGACAGGGGACGGACAGCAGTAGCGTGGACTGGCAACAGGCGGCTCGGTCGTACGATGAGCAGCACCGCGGACCAGCGACGGCAGTGACGGACCAGGTATCCAGACGGCGGTGGGTGCGGTGGTAGTGGCGAGAATCGCCGGGATGGCTGCGGGTGGGAGCGGCAGACGCGAGCAGGCGGCGGCGGATGCAGGTAGGCAGGTGACACGCTCGGATCTGTCCGGTGACGCGCTCGGCAGGTGACGCACGTCGGCGGAGATCGGTGGGCAGGCAGCGGCACGGATCGATTCACGGGGTGCGGCGGCAGCAGCGGGTGAGGCGCGGAGCGCGTGAGCAACGGGTGAGGCGGCAGCGGTGCAGATCCGCCGTGCAGCGTCGGAACAGGGACGGTGGGCAGGCAGGGTAGCGAGGATGATGACGGACAGTAGCTCGGATGATGACGTGAAGATCGGGATGGCTGGTGGAGATTAGCACCAGGTGACACAGGCACAGTGATGGAGAACGTGAGGACAACCAGAGGAGTGTCGATCTGGCGGGTGGCGCGGGCAGGCGCGGCGCGGCGGATCTGGTGGCGGGTGGGAGCGGCAGCGGTGGATTCTGGCGGATCTGGTGGTTGCGGGCTGGTGGCAGCGGCGGGATCGGACCAGGGAAGGCGCGGGCAGTTGCGGGCAGACAGCGGCGGGTGGCGGATCTGCTGACGGCTGGTCTGGTGGCAGTGGCGCGGATCGGTGACGGCATGGACACACAAGGACAGACTGGTCAGAGATGGTGGTGCAGTTGTGGGTAGTGCAGACGGGCAGATGGAGGTTTCGGTTGGCGTAGCTGCGGCTGGCAGGTGGCCATGAAGCGGTCGTCGACTCGAAAGTCAACCGACCTAAAATTAGAAATCAAGCTCTCATACCATGTTAATTTTTATAAAATTAGAAATCAAGCTCTCATACCATGTTAATTTTTAAATGCAATACGTTTATTGTGTGTTTTCTTGTATACATGGTACCCTATTTATATACACAAGTCTAAAATACAAGAAATGAAAGTAATCACAAAAGGAACCTACTAGAGATATAGGGGATACTAATTTCCTTAATAGTTAGGATACAATATTCAGTTTCTTTACAAACACAAACATAAAACACACGGGTAACGAACCCAAAACACTTAAAGAGGAGAAACCACCACCACTCGGAGGCGACGACGACACACCAGGCGAAAACCAATGAGAAACAATGACATTGGAGCCTAAGATTTGTTCGGCCATGGCTGCGGCCGCTGATAAAAGATGCATGAGCGCCACTGAACCTCGTTAGCGAGCGTAGCCGTCAATCCCCTTGCTCTTCTCTCTAAGAAACGCATAAAACCGAGAGAGGATGAGGGAACAAAAAGAGAGAAGTTGAAGACCTCAGGGGCCACCGACGACGCTCACAGCCACCAAAGCAAGCCTCAATGGTGCTGAAAGCCCCACGCCAAGAACATCATGAGGTCGCGCGAAGTCTTGTAGAGGCGAGAAGGAGAGAAACAAGCCCACCTAATTAAGTCTTCAATAAAAGAGCATGTATATACAACTGCATCTGATCAAGTACACACACAACAACTAAACTCACACCATCCCTCATACTGTACTTCTACATACATAATTAAATTATATAATTAGTATTAATACAAAGAGAAGTTGTTCAAATCAGCAACATTAGATCTAATCGAATGGCTTATCTTGGACGTACATTTTGACACGCATCCGGATATACTTATTGGCGGCTTGGCTGGCTTGACTTGCCCCCAAAAATACCCTTTAAGATCGTATTATCACCTCTCCTAACAGGAACCGAGCTTGAGAATGGGAAACCACCCGGGGGCTGCACCGGCGCCGAACCACGGCTAAACCCGCCACTTGAGTTCTGATGAGTTCCACTGCCGCCATCCCCGCCACCACTGCCACCGCCGCCACTGCGGCGTGCTCCCTCACTCATTGTTCAGTGATTGATAACGTGTGCGAATGAGTGGTGGAGAGCTTGTTGTTTTCTACTCTTAGAATATATATATATATAGAGGCCCGGCCCATCGGTGACGTAATTTAGATGACGTCGATCGCTGGGCCTAGTACTTTATTAATTATTGAATGAATGGGAGTATACTTTAAAATAATAGTCTCACATCAATTAAATTAACTTCACGTAGATTCGAGATTGATGCTATGTTGTTATTGGGGTTAATTTCATCGATGGTCACTCAGTTTGCAGTTTGTAACACTTTGGTCACTTAACTTTCATTTGTCCCAAATATATCACTCAACTTTACAAAACGTTTCAACAAAGTCACTCCGACCACTCTCCGATCAAAAACCCACCGGCTACGCTGCCGACGTGGCGCCACGTGGGATTTCATGGGAGGTCACTTAACTTGTTAAGTGATGACATGGCATGCCACATACACACCCACCCACCCCACCCCACCCCACCCTTAGTTCACCCCACCACCATTAAATCAATTTCTACTTCCTCTCCAACCCCCTTTTTTTTTTTTCATCTTTGAAACGGCTTGGTCTCTATCTCTCTCGCGATTCTTCGCGCGCTCGTGCTCTCCACCCCCGGATCGTCTTCTTCGTCGTGCTCTCACTCTCGCGGTTCCTCTCTCGCGGCCGCGCCGTGCTCTCCCCCCCCCCAACCGGTTCGTCTTCTTCGCCTCTCTCGCGGCCGTGCGATCCCCCTCCCCCACCGGTTCGTCTTCTTCGTCGTGCTCTCTCTCTCTCGCGTGTACATCTCTCGTCTCTCGTCTCGCGCGCGTCCATCCGTCGGCCTCGATAAAGACTCCCCCCCCTTTTCTCGTTCGTCCTCTACCTCAAATTTTTTTTCTCGCAATTAGATTGATTTTCTCGCAATTAGACCACAATGTTGCAAAGTGATTACTTGGAAGGGTCTCGGATATATGTTATGCAATTATACCATATAGTGAAAAAAATATGAAGGCAACCGAGAAAAAAAAAAAAAAAAAAAAAAAAAAAAAAAATGTTCTTTGATGCTTGTTTGGACCTTTAATTAACACTCGATGTATAAATTAGCGAAGAACATGATTTACAAAATTCAATGATCTTCACATTTGCAATCCACATTGTGCATTGGAGAAGGTTATATGGTATTCTCATCTATTTGATTAGAATTTGTTTTATGGTATTATGTTGTTAATTGCCTTTACATCAATTACATTTAATTGCGGGATCGATCTGGTCTTCTAGCTAGCTTAATTGCCTTTTTGTTATTAAACTAACTAGTGTCTCATTTAGAGTTATTGATTTTTCATGTTTCGGTGGTAGGAATTGATTAATTGTTAACTCGATCTCATTTGGTTTTGGTCATTGTTGTTATTAGGTTTATTTTATTTCATTTTTCTCGGAGTTTAATTTTATCACCATGTTAGTTAAATAGGTGCATGCTATTGCTAGCTAGTTTTCTCGTATTTTTACTCGATAATTAGCTAGACCCTTTACTTGCTATTTTCAAGAGAGAGCACTTCTACTGCGATGCACGAAGTTGCTTATATTATTATTATTAGCAGTGCTAGTTAGTTTCTGGTGCGAAGAAGCACGCTTGATGATATAATTTCGTCAAAAAAAAAAAAACAAGTTGATATTTTCCCTCAAGTAACTTATTTAGTAAAAAAGTAATTAGTACATCCTGCAACCAATGTATGTATATTGATTGATTAGCTAGTACATTACCAAGCGATCTAAAAAACAAAAACAAAAAATCATTACCAAGTCTTCTTAGCGAAGATAGATGCACCATGGTGCTGCCAATAAATGATCCATAAAAAACACATACAAGAGGCCTCTTCATAAAAAACTCCAGGTTTTATAAATGACACTCGTCTTCTTTGCTAGAGGTACTCTTAATTTGATCGAACTTGAGAGGTTATATATATCTTAAAACAACTCCCGATGCATATTGAATATCTCTCACTATGCTTCCTCACCTTGCCGGCTATGATTTTCTTACTCGTACCATTTGAATACCAAGTGTTCACAAAAATGTTATGCCTGTTTCCGTAGTTAATACTTTTGGTTTTGTTACAATTCTTTCATTTTTCCCAATTATATGGATCAACTACATGAACTCGCTTTATCCATAGCACTCATTCAAGGGCCACAACCTTAGTTCAAATTTCAATTAGAGTGGCATGCTTGTCTTTCTTTGATATTTTAGGAAGTTTTGTTTGTTATTTTTCTTGATATCATGATGGGAGTTTTTTTGACAAGAGTTTGGTTGTTTGTAGCTACATTGTTATATTTGTAGCTTGGCCAAAAATCATGGCGTGCCAAAGATGGTGTTCACCTCATGAAAATCTTCGTTGTTCTCGCAAAGATAGATGCGGTTGCGAATATTTTTACCGGCTTGATCCCGAAATGACCGACCGGGCAACGATTGTTATAAATGGGTTGTTGAGGAAGTTAGACCGGATGGAAAGCGAGAAGAGGTTGCAAGACGAGTTTAATGGGCGTAGGAAACTCAACTATTGTGTGCGGTTGCATGTTGGTTATGCTTGGTTGTCATTGTATTGTTGTTTGGTTTCATTGTATACAAGTAAACACAATGGTTGGAGGGGAAACGAGTAGTCATCTTCGATTGGAATCGAAGGGAAAAGTCGTAGTGTCATTTTGTGTAGAACTTATGCCAAACCATGTATTGTGGTTTTGTAGCTTATGAATGTAAAATTAAACAATGTGTTGAATTCAAAAGTTTAGAGCGCAAATTAATTTAGATTTACAAATTGAATACTCTCGTTTCTATAATTTGGCTCTTCTACGCTTGTATGAATCTATTTTAATTCACAAATTGAATACCCCGCATGCATAATCGTGCTCAAAAACAAGAGAAGATGAATTCAAGATTTTTTTCCTTTCTTTGTTTTGAAATCTTTTCTTTTTCTTTGCTTTTTTTTTCATGATTTATAGCTTCATTAATAAGGTTTATGGTCAATCTCGAAAAAAAAAAAAAAAGATGAATTCAAGATTTTTTTTCCCAGTTTGTTCAAAGCCGAGCACATTCAATTTGCTTGATGCCCATAAATTTGGATATTTGACTCTTACTTAAGCATTTGGATACATTAAAGAGTTCAGCAAGATATGCAAGTCAGAACGCGACTCCACATCGGTTTCCATAGATTATAAAATAGATTGTCATTACAAAAAATGGGTTGCCATTACACATGCACAAAAAAAAATAGTCCCATACTTTGTACATCATCCAACATGGAAGTTTCACCCATATATCCGGAAAACAATCGCATCCTTTGCACATCATCGACCTCTTTCAATTACTCCACCTCTTCCACCGCCACGACGTCGAACAACTGGAATCTTCGCTCTTGACTTTGGAGAAATCCTTGGAATAGGTTGTGAACAATCCATCATACTTGGCATTGTAGGAAGGGGTTGGGAAGCACTCGCAATTGTATCATTAGTTGTAAAAAGGTTATGCTGTCAAGATTTAAAATACATTATTAATACATTATGGAATTCAATTCCAAACCATTCTAATCCCTCCAACAATGTAACATACATACTTGCTCAAGAGGTGTCTCGCCACATGTAGAATTCTCATCCACTTGAACTCCTTCACTTGGCCCTTTCTTTCTCTAAATATTATATAAATGCAAAGTCACAACACGCAAAAATATAACAAGTGTTTTAATAACATATAAACTTTTATAAGTAAAACAAGATATACCTTGTTTTGACCCTGAGTATGACGGCGTTTATTATGACCTTCAACATGGCAAATTTGACAAGTCATACGTCTTTGTGGCCTTCTTAGACATCTTTTTTGAGCGGCCGCAATCGCTATTTCCTCGTGCTCCTTTCTCCTTGTCATTACTTTTCTTCCTCTCCTTTTTGGACTTGTCTTTGGTGGTTTGACCGGTTGGACATCTTCTCGTTGGTTTAGGCCATAGTTCCTCACGTTCGTTGGGTTGATGTAGTGTGAATACACATTCATGTAAGTGCTTATATAGTAACACTCATTGATGTAATCCACTGGGTCCCCATCATTTCCCATAATAGCTGCCACCGCATGCTCGCATGGGATGCCCGTAAGCTGCCATTTCCCACAATCACAACACAAGTCCATCATGTTTACCACATATGTCTTACCGTGTCCATGACATGACACGGAAGGGCCACCCGAGTATTCAACAACATAGAAAATAGACTCATCTTTAAGTTTCTCGAGCTTTTTAGAATCTTAGGACATATTCGCTCTCTCCCCTTAGCAATGATTCTCTCGCATATCCTCCTTTTTGCGCCCGAGCCTCCGCATTAACTTGACCTTTATCATCTCTAGAATGTCAATGATTCCTCTCGTCCCTAACATCTAAAATGTATCGATTGAAGCACTCACACAAATTATTAAGCAACATATCACACTTAGGGCGTGTTTGGAAATTGGCCCTACACCAAGATTCGATGGGAACCTCGTTCAACCACAATCTAGCATCTCTATTAACCTTCTCCAACTCATCTAACCAAAAGATCATTCTCTCGCGATATGTGGCCCTAGCTGCACTCCACAACATTTGCTTAAGTTTCATTCCCTTAAACCTTGTTCTCAAATTTGTGTACAAGTGCCTCACACAATGTCTATGTTCTCAATTGGGAAAACAGTTTTAACAACGCTAACAAGTCCCTGCAGCGAGAGTGAACTTCAAGGAGTAAATAATGAAATCGAACATGCATTATGCAAAAAAAAAACATGAAAAGAAATTGTACCTTTTGCCTATCCGACATGAAAGCAACGCTATAGCTGTTGACAATGTTCAAGTCATCCTTAAGTAATTCTAAAAACCATTGCCATGTGCCTTTACTCTCAACTTGAACCACTGCATAAGCAATGGGAAATATACAATCATTTGGGTCTATCCCTACTGCAGCAAGTAATTGTCCCTTATATTGACCCTTTAACCAACAACCATCAAGAGAAATCAAAGGCCTACATCCTGAGTTGAAAGCATTTTTCAATGGAGCAAGACATATATATATATACCTTGAAATACCCCTAGATGTTGCGTCATTTTGACTGTTGTGCCCGGATTTGTTTTTAGCAGCTCAAGTGCATACGAATGAAGTTTCAGGTATTGGCTCTTCTCGTCTCCATTCATCATCTCCATTGCTTTCTTCTTTGCTCTCCAAGCTTTCATTCGACTTATTTCGAACTTTAAGTCATCCTTCACTCTTTGTATAATACCCGATACTGACCAATTTGGGTCCACTCGAAATTGTTCAATATACTTTTCTCGCAAGCCGATCGAAGTCACGTGATAATTCTTGTTCACTTTGGTACATGAGTGGGTCAAGTTGATTGACTTGATTTGAACCGTCGAGTCATCTTTACCCACGTGAGAAGCAAAAATTCGAAATTCACAATTGCTAGACTTGAAGCGCTGGCATTTACATATGCACCGTTTCATATCATTCGTAGTAAAGCGTATTTGTCGCCTATTTTGAATACCCCAATTCCCGCATGCCGCCTTAAATGTTTTGAAAGAAGAGAATTTCATGCCTAATTCGAGCCGCGGGTTTGCCATGTCTTTGAACTCATCGAACTCTACATAACTCATCTTCTCGATCCATCGAATCATCATCTGTGTGGAGCTCATCTGATGCTGCATAGTCTGAGTCTTGGTCATGCACTTCAACAATCGCAAGTGCACTACTACGAGGTGAAGTAATAACCTTAGGCCTTCCTTTTTTTCTATTGTGCACTTGTTCGTCAACAACTTCTTGATAGTCATCATCGTCCTCAACATCATTGTCACTCTCGAAAAAATCATGGCCTTCATCCGATTCTACTTCTTCATGTTGAATTGTTCCATTGTTTTGTTCTGCAGAGGTTCCACTTCTTCTTGTGACTAACCTCTAAGTCAATTAATTCTTGCTCTCTAATATCTCGGGGACCCAAAATATCTTTGTTCTAAGACAGGCTCCACTTCTTTTCGACCATCATCTCCATTGTGAAAATGATTCCTGCAATGATAAGGATGTTAAAAATGTCCCTTGAGATGTACAAAACCACAAAACCAAACTCGTTAAATATATTCAAAAGAACATATAGAAGTAAAGTAGAGCACTAACTAACAACAAAAGTCTCGTTAACTTCCCTTCACAATATATGATTAGATTCAAAGCGGGAACGCAACAACGGTTTCTTCAACGACATATCAAACACAAACACAAATAGAAAGAACAATGGTTAGTTCAGGTTTTACCCGATCCAATAATGTGGTAACTACTCTGTCTTGCACTTAATTGAAATTGACCACAAAAACATCAATGTCAACTTGTTAACAAAGCAATAATTAATAGAGTACAGATTAGCCAAAAACTAAAATGGAACCACTTCGATAACAAAAAAGTGTATTGCGGTGATGAGGAATTATACAAGATCGGAGATTCATGAAGTTTAATACATACGTATAGTGGAATAAACCATTCATAAACAATAACAATCCAGGAATCTAAGCATGCCCGAATCGGTTAATCCTACAATCATCGCATGTCTACCCGACAAAACAAAATTTGCCTATTAAACTCCCTGTTTGATCTATCATAAGTCCAAAAAAATCGGTGCGAAGAATAAATCTCTTACATTAACACCTTGCACCGTGAAGTCGAGGCCGATTGGTTGCTCAGATCGAAGCTCCGCGAGACAACGACCTTGCCTCGTCTTTGTCGAGGCCGGCTGGACCGCGCGCGAGACAGAGACGAGATGTACACGCGAGAGAGAGAGAGAGCACGGTGAAGAAGACGAACCGGTGGGGGAGGGGGAGAGCACGATCGCACGACCGCGAGAGAGACGGCGAAGAAGACGAACCAGTTGGGGGGGAGGGGAGAGCACGACCGCGACCGCGAGAGAGGAACCGCGAGAGTGAGAGCACGACCGCGACCGCGAGAGAGGAACCGCGAGAGTGAGAGCACGACGAAGAAGACGATCCAGGGGGGTGGAGAGCACGAGCGCGCGAAGAATCGCGAGAGAGAGAGAGACCAAGCCGTTTCAAAGATGAAAAAAAAACAGGGGGTTGGAGAGGAAGTAGAAATTGATTTAATGGTGGTGGGGTGAACTAAGGGTGGGGTGGGGTGGGGTGGGGGGTGTGTATGTGGCATGCCATGTCATCACTTAACAAGTTAAGTGACCTCCCATGAAATCCCACGTGGCGCCACGTCGCGCGCGCCGGTGGGTTTTTGATCTGGAGAGTGGTCGGAGTGACTTTGTTGAAACGTTTTGTAAAGTTGAGTGATATATTTGGGACAAATGAAAGTTAAGTGACCAAAGTGTTACAAACTGCAAACTTGAGTGACCATCGATGAAATTAACCCGTTGTTATTGTTGTTGTTTGAGTTACAACTCCACATCTGAGAGTTGAAGGTAGTTAAGTTGATGATCGGGCTCGCTCATGCGTTTGCAGCGCGTTTGGTGGAGATCGATCCACGAGATTACACTGCACTTCGAGTTACAGTGCATTCCTTTTTGAGGAGGGTCACGGGTGGGACTTAACTGGGACGTGAGTGTACTGGGGGGATTGATGAGAATATCTGTCCACGTTTGATTACGGATAATTTGCATTTTCTATTTCCAAATGATTAAGTTTAGGTCTATCGTTTGATTTAATACTTCAGTGGATGATATTGTCACTCTTATAGTTTTACTAATGACATTTGAAATATTTAATTGACACTTGATACACTGCCTTTAATTGAGAAAAAGAAGAAGAAAAGACTATAGGAGTAATATATTAATGGAGCTCATTCTGTGATATGAAGTCAAAGAAAGCATTTAAATTGGAATTTTTCTTTTTCAAAAACCTTTGAATTCAACTTAAGATTGAGAGAAATATATGAATTGGACCACATTGTTGTATATATATGTCCAAATATATATAGTTGCATGTGCGCACATCGATATGCCTGTCGTTTCCTAGTCCATATATTTAGAAGTTCTTTGCTAATACATATTGAAATTAGGTATGATCGATGGCGTTTATAAGTTGTTGCGTGTCCCCTCAAATCTCTTTCTACATCAATTGAGAAAAGACCTAATAAAGAGTCATTAATTTTGACCTAGGCTCAACTAGTCAAATTAGTTCGAAGAAACTTTGTCGGTTCGAAGTCACGACTGAGCTTTAATTAATATTGCATCTCTAATTGAAGCATGTGTTGCGTGTTCGATTCTTGATAAATGCTCCATATTTTATATATATATAATATATATATATCACTACAACACTTTTTTACCAACACTAATAAAAAATATTTTCAAAATTTAATTTTAGAGACACATAATGTACAAGCGTTGTCAAATTCAAAATTTTGAGACGCATAACATACAAGTGTCTCCAAATTAAAGACATTTGATATTAAAACGTCGCCAAATTTAGAATCTCGAGACGTATAATGTACAAGTATTTCAAAATTAAGGACACTTCAGTAAACAAGTGTCACCAAATTTAAAATTCGGAGACATTAATTTTAAAGCGTTGTCAAATTCCAAATTTAACGATATAGTTTATAAGTGTCGCTAAAGTCAAAATTGAAGACGCAAACAACAAGTGTTGTCAATTTCAATATTTAGGGACACATATTTTTTAAGTGTCTCCTATATTAGAGACACTTGGTAAACAAGTCACGCCAAATTTAAAATTTGGGGACCCTAATTTATATGTGTTGTGAAAATTCAAATCTAAAGACACATAATTTATAAGTGTTGTTAGATTTTAAATCTAAAGACACATAATTTGCAAGTGTTGCTAAATTTCAAATTTAAGGACACATAATTTATAAGTGTTGTCGAATTTTAAATCTAAAGACACATAATTTATAAGTGTTGTAACACTTAATTTACAAGTGTTGTTAGACTTTAAATCTAAAGACACATAATTTACAAGTGTTGTTATATTTTAAATTTAAAGACACATAATTTACAAGTGTTGTTAGACTTTAAATCTAAAGACACGTAATTTATAAGTGTTGTTAAATTTTAAATTTAAACACCCATATTTTACAAGGATTGTTAAATTTCAAATCTAAAGACATAAGTGTTGTCATGGCTTAATTGATGATCGATCAACATGTCATAGACGCCATTTCAAACAGAGCCGCCTACATTCAAAGGAACTAGCGCTCACATTTTCGTTCACTCAATGACACGGAAGGGTAGAAAAGTCTATTCACTCAAAAACACAAAAATCATAGGTACAATAATTTCTAGATCCAACTTTTGTTCTTCTTCGTTGTTTCTATTTTTAGCAATTTTTAGAGTTTTTATCGATATGATCGATTTGTTCGATCTGTTGAGGACCTTGAGGTGTTGCAATGGCGGCGAGCCCTAGCGAGTGCGGAGGCGTGAAAGCTCTGCAACAACTAAGGTCAGCAGAGCCACCGTAATGGCTCTCGCCATCTCCAGACCTAGCAGAAGCAGCGCGGGCAGCCTCGGACCATCTATTCTCGTCTCTCCGGCCTTTCTGCCCCAAATCCTCCTTCGATCGTCTCCTCATAGACGGATTCGACCTTGCCATCGTATGTTGGGTTTACTAACATGAGAGGTTGATTGGTGATGCGACGAAGAATCAGGTCACCATGAACCCCATCAACACTGTTTTCGGTGAGTTTCTTGTGTTTCAGATCTGGTTTTGGTGTTTTATTTTGTTAACGTGTGTTGCATTGTATGGATCACTAGTTTTACAGATGTAGTTTGTTAGTTGTGCTATGCGTTTATTGGATCTGAACTTTATGGATTCATTGATGATTTGACATGGTTTAGGCGATGATGAATGCGGTTCAAGTGTTGAGAAGATTCACTGATTTATGTCTTGCTAGTGGATTAATTAGTTTGCTAAGCTATTTATGATGTAGAATTGCAAGATTTAAACTTTCTGGATTCATTGATATGCTTTTTATATTGATGAATGTTTTTTTGTTGTCTGTATATCCATGCAAAAACCATTTAATCGAGTGAACATGGAAGGATTACTTCCATTCACTTTAGCTTGGCCACAGATCACCAAACTTTTCGTTTTCTCAGTTCGCCACGTTCACGAAATCGAAAGCTAAGGTTTCAAGGACGATGGTTAGGGCTTGTGGTTTTTGTGCCAAAATTTCTTTAGGGAGGGAGGGTTTGTGTTCTCTTCATTGGATTGAACTCATAGGGCTCAACGCAGCCGATCTATTCATTATTCTCCTTCTATGGGTAAGTATAGTTCATTCATTATATCTCTGCTTAGAAAATTTTGAAATTTTCTTTTGGCAAATGTCTTGGATTTTCCACTGATATTAGAAAATTTTGGATCTTTTAGATTTTAGTTAAATATACCGTTTTCTGGCCTTCACTTTATCACTGTGATGCCTTTTAGAGTTATTTGGCACAAAAAATCATTAGATTCACAATTACAAAGGTTGGATGCGCTTTCTTGTGATGAATCCATAGCCATATCCAATGACATTTATGAAAAGTTGAAAATCCGTAAGTATTTTCCAATACTGTAGTATGTTTATTCATTTTCTATGGTTGTATATGAATATGCTATTCTAAATTGTTGCAGGCATGAAAAATATTCTGTTATTATGTGTTCTATTGAAGATCTCGACTCTAATTAATATTTTCTCTAATATGTTGTAATTAAATCTTGCAGACATGGAAGGCATACTTTATCCGGATTGATCAAGGATGGATTGAGTGCTCTCTCATGTTACTATCTGAATAATTTTCAGGATGGCCTTCAGCAGTCGTGATTCTCAATTCCTTTGCAACAAAAATATATAGGATTTTTAGTATGTGCTTAAACAAATAATGCGTGGCAACAAGCAAACATAAATTGCATCAGTAAATTAGTTAGAATGATCAAGAAGGCTAAAACTATTCTTGATTAGTTTAGCATAATTGCAGGATGTGATAGATCTCATCAGTGTGCGCTACTCCATCAACAGAAATAGTCCATCACCATTTCAGCTGAATGGCTATGAATCGATCTCGGTAATATCATGAACTTTCCTTTTAAAATCATAATTTTATTTAGTAGTAGTATAGACATTTTGTATGAGAATTCAAGTTTTAGGTGAAATTCCACGTTTCCACTTGATCCGGAAGTTGCAACTGATAGATTGGGTAAACATTGTATATCTAAAGTACATAATATTTAACTCTCCCCTTCACCTGTAAGTGATCTGACAGCGTTTACGATAGGATGAGAAGTCATCAATATTAGTAGACAAAGAAATGATTCTTAAAAAATAGACAAAGAAATGCTTGCGCATAGAATTGAACATTAGATCTAATAATAATTTCTTTAGTACCATGTTAGACTTCTCAATTGTATCTAAAAACCTTAGCAAATAGATAGAGGTCCAACCTATATATGCAGACTGCATAATTTAACAACTGTTAACAACTTCCCATCAGATTAATGAGCGTTGTGCATTTAAATCTGAGACACTTAAGTTAACGCAACTCTAATCCATATTGTTAAAACAACTGCAAGTTATCTTTTTCTGTTTTGCTGCTTGTACACTTCGTGTCCATATGATTTGTGGTATAGCTAATCATAATTAATTAATAATTATGATTAGTCATTCTCTAAAAACTTCACCTTTGTAGAACACTATGTGCAAGTTATCTTTTTTCTGTTTTGCTGCTTGTACCCTTTTTTTATTTTAGGCATTGTTATAGTTGAGCTAACTCAATTGTGAAATGGTTAATGTTTATGCGATTGATATGTGAATTGCTCTTGGTATCAATTTTATTCTATTACACAGTGATGCTATGATGTTTGCTGCCCCATGATGTTAGTTTGGGGCCTCCATAAAACTTGGCCCGAAGCTGAAATAAAGGTTAAAATTATTAAGGTAAAAACTATATTAATTCCTTCTAACTGGATGTTTTACATGATCACCCAATTTCATAGTTGATTCTAATAGAAGCTGCCTTAACCATGGACTCCTCATATCCTTGGAGCACTCATTATTAGTAATATAGTTTTTTTGCTCATGAACTCATCTATCATATCATTTTATCTCCATAGGCTTTATAGAATAACTAAGCGAGCTGGAGAGAATGAAGGAAGTAGGCTAATGAAGGCAAATGCATGGCATCACCGTGCAGATGTTGTCTCATCAGTTGTAGCTCTCATAGGGGTCGGTGAGAATCTTGACTTGTTATAACAGGGAATTTCTTAAATAAGTTTATTTTACTACTTAATGAGGTCATTAAGGTTCATCTTTAACTAAAAGGATGAGTATCATACTATATATATATATATATATATATATATATATATATATATATATATATATATATATATATATATATATATATATATGTGTGACGACCCCTCTCTTAATCTAGGGCACCGCCCGGCCTAATCCCGTAATTAAACCCTAATCATATCCACGCATGACTTAACTACGTATTAGTCAGCCTTTACAACCTAGACGCCTGTTTTCTCATGTTCAGGATAAGTAATACACTAGTCCTACCAGTTTATAAAATTTAGAGTTAATTAAAATTTTTTATTAAATTAATTAATTAGCGGAAGTCTGCGGAAGCAATTAGTAACTTATGCGGAAGCCATTTATAAAACCCTAAGTGTGGAAAATCAGGAAATGACATCACATATATAAAGTCCTCAAAATGCATTGAAACAGTAAAATAGTCTAAGTCAAGTCAGGGAACTAACGCTCAACCCAATATACAACTCCAAATAGTATCTGAAAGACGTATATAACATATACAATCAAAATATCTAAAGAAGACTTACAATCGATGCAGTGACGCGCTGCGGGCTCAGGGATAATCGTTGATCTTCTCCTTACCCGGCCTGCTGGTAGACGGCTCTGCACCCACCGTCATAAAAAGGACGGTGAGTACAAGAATAAAACAGTAATCCCCGATAACAAGTTTAATTTGCATTTCCAAATATTCAAATGGTATTTAAAAGCATATACATGGGAAAACTGAAAAATAAACCATATGCGAGTAAATACCAGAGTTAAACAAGTGATACTGACACTAGGCTAAGTAATGGTGATTTAGGTCTGGTCGGCAGTGAAACGTGTCACTCCGACTCAATAATCATATAGCACAAGGGACTCTAACCCAAGTGTTACCAAGGACTCTAACCCCGGTGTGTATACCACCTCAGGGACTCTAACCCCGAGTGTCATACAGTGTCAAGTAACATGTGCCGACATCCCCAGGGACTCTAATCTAGGGCTGGCAAAATGTGCCCGGTCCCGTTTGTCCGGTTTCGTCCGGACCGTTTTAAACGGACCGGCGAAATTTTTGTGAAAAACATACGGAATTTGGACAATATTTTTTGTCCGTTTAAAAATACGGGACCGGGTTCGGGCGAAATTTCAAAAAAACGGGTACCGTTTGTGATTAATTTGAAGGGCATATAAGTAATTTCACAATGTATTTAAAGTTTTTTTTTAATTTTTATGTTCTCATCATCTACTCATAACGCATCTCCCTCAAGACTACCCGATCCCGTTCTCCTCTCACTCAACAAACGAAGTAACAAACCGTAACGGCGTGCTCGTCCCGATCTCCTCACTCAACTCTCATCTCCCTCCGTCCGCCTCTCACGCATAGCGGCACAGCTCGCCCCGTCCCAGATTTGTACATAAGCCCTAGATCCATCTCTCAAACGCCTCTCTCATTCTCTTCTCTCATTCTCTCTCTCTCTCTTTCTCTCTCTTTCAATTTCTCTCGCTCGAGAGATCCAAAGGGGTTTTTCTTCGATTCCTCTTCGCAAACCCCCCTTTTTTAGGGTTCTCCAGATCTCTCTCTAGCTCTATTTGATGCCCTAATCCGATCGAAATTTGGTTTTTCTGGGTTGTTCGGCGAATTGATGTTGTAGGAGTTGGGTTTCGAGGGTTTGAGATCCGGAGATGTTGAATTTCACGTCGGAGGGGTTGTTCGATCTATGATATTCGTTGGTGAATCGGAAACTCGCGTTCCTGGTGGGGATTATTGGGAAGCGAAGTTGGAGGACGAGGGGTGCATGAGGGATCTGGTTCGATTTCTATGTTTCGTGAAGAATTTGGGGCGACTGAGGCGAGATTGCGGGCTTGTGATTCGGAGCGGGGGTAGGTGGGGCAAATGCGGTGATTTGCTCCTCGATTCGTGCTTGAGTGAGAATCGGACGACTTTCGTCGAATCGTGTAGCGGCTTTTCGATTCAAAGTAGTTTGGGTGATTAGGGTTTTGGTTTGTGGTCGAGATTGGTGGAGAAGAAATGCGGCAAACAGAGAGAAAGAAGGTTAGGTTTTTCGGATCTTGTGATCTTTTAGTTGATTGGTTATTTGAGAATGAATGTTAGATTCAATTATGGATGCTGTTTGGTATTTGATTAGGTTAAATTGTGATTTATAAAAACTTTTGTGATGTTTATATTGGAAATTAAAAAATTGTGATATTATGTATTTATTTTTTGGTAATTGGTGACTTGTAGTTGTAGACTTGTAGTTGTAGTTGAGAGGTTTTTTTTTAGATAATTGATAAATAAAATATTTAATCATATTTAAAAAAAAACGGGCAAAACGGGTCCATACAAACATACGGGACTGGACAAAAATCGTGCCCGTTTTAAAAACGGACCGGACCGACACCAAATTTAAACATTTTCGAAATGGGTGTTCAGTCCCGTTTTTGTCCGTTCCCGTATTTTTGCCAGCCCTACTCTAACCCCGTGATTCGCGCACACCTCGATCGAGTACGGGACCTAAATGCCAAAAACTACTTTTTAAATTTCAAGAAATACCAAGTATGGATTGTCAAGGCATAGACACATCTACACACCTAAACAAATAAGGAATACAAGTCCTCTTAAACATTTATAGATTATTCACCTAGCCTAATGACATGCTATTTATCATTCAATTCACATTTAAAACAACAAGAATAGACAATACATGGGATATGATCAATGAGTCAAATCAAATGAATGAATATCATGCAAACAAGACTCATCAAGTGAGCATAGACACAAAGAACACATGATATAAGAATATAAAGGAAAAATAGTCAAAAGGACTATGCAAGGATAACAATTAATAGAAATGAAATGCCAAGTAAAGTTGCCATTGGATATACTCACAACAACAAAGTAAAGTCCTAGCTTTACTGGCCTCCCGATACTCCAAATCTTGTATTCGCTCTTTCGTATCCTTTTCTTAGGTTCTTGAGTTTGCTGTCTCATTAGTTCAAGTATAGTGAGTTTAAGCTCAATTTAGTGGTGTTTATTGTGTATGCAAATTGGTTCAATAGACTTTAAATCAATCTTCCTAAATCAGCTCCTAAAGACTAAATTAAGTTTCAATTTCAGTCCTACACTTTAAAGCACTTTTTAGGCATGAAATGGTCAAAATATTGAAATATAATTTTTCCTAATTTTTTCGAAATTTTTCCAAAATTTTCCCCCAGAACAGGTTCATGCTCGGCCCATGGCCCGAGCTTGGCCCGTTCTGGGCCCGGCCCAGCAGGGGGGTCTAGGTTCGATCGGGAGGAATTTTTTTTTCGTTCTTCCGGTGATGGGTTTGGGGTTGTTCTCCACCCCAACCCCGGTGGAATCGATGGCAGGGGAGAAACCCCTGCCATCTCCACCTCGGGCCAGTTCGGCCATGGGGTTCGGCCATGGTGGCCGAACCCCACTCTCGGCTACCCCACCGCCAACCACCGAACCCACAACAAAAAGGACTCACCTCGATTGTGACGTCTCCACCTTCTCTTCTCCTTCCCGTCACGTTCCTTCTTCTCTTCCTCCTCTCATTTCCTTCTTCCTCTCGGCCTCCCTGTTCTGGTCTCTGTGTGTATCTGTGTGTGTGTGGTGTAGGTGTAGGTGTAGGTGGGTGGATGGACACTTGTATGGAAATTGGACAGGTGCGTAGTTTGCACAAGTGTGATGTTAGGTGTCTTGACACCTAATTGTAACATAGCTAAGACATTCGCCCGTGTTTTCGGGCGTTTCGACGCCCGGTTTATTGTCCGAACCTTGATATCCGCATACCGCCGCGTCGTTAGCCACCCAATATCTATTCCATATTATTTACTTGACAAATTTTTATTTAATTTGTGTGTTTTCGTTTTCCCCGACCTAATATTCGATCCCGTCAACTACCCGGTACCCGCGTCGACACGCAACTCGAGGCGTGTCCCCACTCTCGTCTCGACGCCTACAACTGCACAAACCGACTTAGTAAGTCTACACAATACATAACACTAGGCACACATCAATACAAAAATACGATATACCTCGGCCGCTTCTCTCGGTCGGTGCACGTATCACGGTGTAGGTCCTACGTCAAGGGTCGATGATCCTAATTAAGGAATTAAAACGGGGTTAGAGATTTGTGCCGTGACAAGTATTCCCAACAAAATGAAAATTTCGTCATCGAAATTAAGTTTAAGTTACGGTTCTACCTGACTCAAACAGGTACGGGAATCTATCTCGCATGTTGTCCTCCCGCTCCCAAGTGAGTTCCGTGTCATCGTGAAACTGCCACTTGACGAGTACCTTCGGGATGGACTTGCTCCTCAACTTCTGTACCTTCCGATCTAGGATCTGAATGGGCTGTTCCTCGTAAGAGATGTCCTCGCTTAGGTCGATCTGACTCAAGTCAACTATTGGTCGCACACCTGCCTTCGACTCTGTTAGTCGAAGCATCGAAATGTGGAACACTGGATGGACCCCTGACATATGTGGAGGCAATTCAAGCTCGTATGCCACTTTCCCGACCTGTTTCTTAATCATTAAAGGCTCGATGTACCTCGGTGCAAGCTTGCCTTTCACCCAAAATCTCTGAAGACCCTTCCGAGGGGAAACCTTTAAATAGACAAAAGCTCCCTCAGAATACGCGAGATCACCGCGATACTTATCTGCATATCTCTTCTGTCTCTCATGTGCTCCTCTGAGTCTCTGACGGATCAGTTTGACCTTTTCCGTGTGGTCAACAACAATTTCAGGCCCCACTATCTCTCGGTCCTCTGGCTCAGCCCAACACGATGGCGAGCGACATGGTATGCCATACAAAGCCTTAAATGGAGCCATCTCAATGCTAGCCTGATAACTGTTGTTATAAGCAAACTCACACAACGGTAGGTAATCCACCCAAAATCCGCCAAACTCCAACACGCATGCCCGCAACATGTCATCGAGGACCTGAATCAATCTCCCAGTCTGCCCGTCGCTCTGAGGGTGCAAAGCCGTACTGAACTGTAGGCACGTACCGTACTGCTCTTGCATACTCTGCCACATCCTGGACTTATACGTAGCATCTCGATCTGACGTGATCGTTAATGGTACCCCGTGCTGCCTGATAATCTCTCTCTCGAATAGTACACTCAGCTAATCGAACGTGTAATGCGATGCCACTGGCAGGAAATGAGCAGACTTCGTCAGTTTGTCAACTATAACCCAGATTGAATCATGTCTCCTCGCGGTCCTCGGCAATCCTCGACAAAATCCATAGAGATGTCTTCCCACTTCCATCGAGGAATGGGAAGCCGCTAGTAATCCCCCGGCGCGATGCTCGGACTTCACTTCGCGACATATACCACGCTTTCGATGAATCTAGACACGTCTCGCCTTCATCCCAGGCCACCAGAAATGTCTCCTCATGTCGTGGTACATCTTAGTCCTGCCTGGATGTACGATAAATCTAGAACGGTGCGACTCCTGAAGGATTTCATCTCTTAGTTTCGGTACCTCTGGTATCCACAACCTGCCCCGGTATCTCAGACACTGATCTGTCGTCTCTGCCCAATCTGTACACTCTGCACTCTGCGCTAACTCGTTGAATCTCGAGTACAATCGGTCGGTTCTCTGACCCTCTGACACTCGCTGTGTAGACACGATCTGTAGTCTCATATGTGCGCAAATCATCACCTGAGTATCGGTAGGAACCTCTGTCTGACATGCTGTCGCCGCTGCCTCGAGTAATCCATACTCATGCATCATGTGACATCTGACCACCTCAGCATCTCTACTCGGTCTCCTACTCAGCGCATCTGCGACTACGTTCGCTTTTCCTGGGTGATACTATAAGGAAAAGTCATAGTCTTTCAAGAACTCCAGCCATCTGCGCTGTCTCATGTTCAACTCTTTCCGTGTGAAGAGATATTTCAGACTCTTGTGATCAGTGAAGAGTGTGAATCTCTCTCCATACATAAGGTGTCTCCAAGTATTCAGCGCAAATACAACCGCTGCCAACTCTAGATCGTGCGTGGGGTAGTTCTTCTCATGTATCTTTAACTGTCTCAATGCGTATGCCACGACATCGCTGCCCTGCATCAACACACAACCTATACCCGTATGAGAAGCATCTGTGTACACTAGAAATCCCTGTCCAGCCTCTAGCAGTACTAACACTGGCGCGGTAGTTAATGACCTCTTCAACTAAGTAAATGCAGCCTCGCACTTCCGTGTCACCCTCGTCATCGGTGAAGCGATCTTCGAGAAATCATTCACAAATCTACGGTAATATCCTGCTAACCCCAGAAAGCTCCTGATCTCCGGTACTGATGTCGGTGTCGGCCAATCCGTGATGGTCTGAAATCTTGGCCGGATCTACTGCAATCCCTGCTGCTTCAACAACGTGCCCCAAGAACTTGACCTCTGCAAGCCAGAATTCACACTTGCTGAGCTTAGCGAAAAGTCGGTGTTCCCTCAACGTATGCGACGTCTCTCTGAGGTGCTGCTCGTGATCCTCACGTGTCCTTGAGTATATCAAGATGTCGTCGATGAAGACTATCACGAAGCGGTTGAGATATGGTCTAAGTACCCGGTGCATCAAATCCATGAATACGGTGGGGCGTTGGTCAGCCCAAATGGCATGACCGTGAACTGGTAGTGTCCGTATCTGGTGCTGAATGTTGTCTTGGACCTATCCTCATCCCTGATCCTAAGCTAATGATACCCCAATCTCAGGTCTATCTTGGAGAAAAATTGTGCTCCTCTCAGCTGATCGAATAAATCGTCTATCCGAGGAAGTGGGTACTTGTTTCTGACTGTCACTCTGTTCAACTGCCTGTAGTCGATGCATAGTCTCAGACTGCCATCTTTCTTCTTCACAAATAGAATTGGCGCTCCCCACGGTGACATCGAAGGTACGATGAACCCCTTCTCCCCCAAATCCTTAAGCCGAGTCCTCAACTCCTCTAACTCCCTCGGAGCCATGGGGTATGGCGGTATCACGATCAGCCTAGTACCCGGTACTAGGTCGATGATGAAGTCTAGCTCTCGCGGTGGCGGTAGTCTAAGTAAATCCTTTAGGAAAACATCTGGGAAGTCTTGAACATTCGGTATCTCCTCTAGTCTGGGTCCCTGACTCTCTGCTACTACGTACAACGCTACTTAGAGTCTTCATCTCTCTACTAGATGCAAGCTGAACTCTCGTAGTGCTGAGTCTCGTGATCGGTGGTGCTGTAGTAGTAGCTGTGGTGACGGGTCGAAATCGAAATCGCGATCATCTGTGCTGACATGTAAGCGATGAAATTGACAATCTGTCGCTCCAGAGCGATCGTCTGGTCAGACATCCATTAAAAATTGTCAACTGATACGGTGGGAGGCTGACTGCCGCGAGCTCCGGTGTCTCCAGCCTCGCGTGAATCCCCCATCGGTGTCTTCAAGTAGATAGGGAACGCGAATCAGCTACTACGTAGCATAACGCATATATATATATACATATAGAATCTAACACGTACATATAAGAAATCCCCATCTCACCTTCACTTCATTCCCAACAAAATAGTTCCTAAGTAAGGATCATCTGGTTTCCACTTCAAAGGTTTGTGTTTTATACGAGTTCATGTTTTTCTTATTTATCCCTAAGGTTCTAATACCTAGTCTCTGATACCAACTGTGATGGCCCATCTCCTAATCTAGGGCACCGCCCGGTCTAATCCCGTAATTAAGCCCTAATCATATCCATGCAGGACTTAACTATGTATTAGTCAGCCTTTACAACCTAGACGCCTGTTTTCTCGTGTTCAGGATAAGTAATATACTAGTCCTACTAGTTTATAAAATTTAGAGTTAATTAAAACTTTTTATTAAATTAATTAATTAACGGAAGTCTTATTGATTATGCGGAAGCAATTAGTAACTTATGCAGAAGCCATTTATACAACCCTAAGTGTAGAAAATCAGGAAATGACATCACATATATAAAGTCATCAAAATGCATTGAAACAGTAAAATAGTCTAAGTCAAGTCGGGGAACTAACGCTCAACCCAATATACAACCCCAAATAGTATCTGAAAGAAGTATATAACATATACGATCAAAATATCTAAAGAAGACCTACAATCGATGCAGTGACGCGCCACGGGCTCAAGGATAATCGTTGATCTTCTCCTTACCCGGCCTGCTGGTAGACGGCTCTGCACCCACCGTCATAAAAAGGACGGTCAGTACAAGAATAAAACAATAATCCCCGATGACAAGTTAATTTGCATTTCCAAATATTCAAATGGTATTTAAAAGCATTTAAATGAGAAAACTGGAAAATAAACCATATGCGAGTAAATACCAGAGTTAAACAAGTGATACTGACACTAGGCTAAGTAGTGGTGATTTAGGTCCCATTCGGCGAAGGAAACGTGTCGCTCCGACTCAATAATCATATAACACAAGGGACTCTAACCCGAGTGTTACCAGAGACTCTAACCCCGGTGTGTAGACCACCTCAGGGACTCTAACCCCGAGTGTCATACAGTGTCAAGTAACATGTGCCGACATCCCCGGGGACTCTAACCCCGTGATTCGCGCACACCTCGATCGAGTACGGGGCCTAAATACCAAAAACTACTTTTTAAATTTCAAGAAATACCAAGTATGGATTGTCAAGGCATAGACACATCTACACACCTAAACAAATAAGGAATACAAGTCCTCTTAAACATTTATAGATTATTCACCTAGCCTAATGACATGCTATTTATCATTCAATTCACATTTAAAACAACAAGAATATACATAACATGTGATAGAATCAATGAGTCAAATCAAATGAATGAATATCATGCAAACAAGACTCATCAAGTGAGCATAGACACAAAGAACACATGATATAAGAATACAAAGGAAAAATAGTCAAAAGGACTATGCAAGGATAACAATTAATAGAAATGAAATGCCAAGTAAAGTTGCCATTGGGTATACTCACAACAACAAAGTAAAGTCCTAGCTTTACTGGCCTCCCGATACTCCAAATCTTGTATTCGCTCTCTCGTACCCTTTTCCTAGGTTCCTGAGTTTGGTGTCTCATTAGTTCAAGTATAGTGGGTTTAAGCTCAATTTAGTGGTGTTTATTGTGTATGCAAATTGGTTCAATAGACTTTAAATCAATCTTCCTAAATCAGCTCCTAAAGACTAAATTAAGTTTGAATTTCAGTCCTACACTTTAAAGCAGTTTTTAGGCATGAAACGGTCAAAATATCGAAATATAATTTTTCCCAATTTTTCCCAATTTTTTCGGAATTTTTCCATATTTTTCCCTTATTTTTCTTCTCATTTTTTTGTTAATTATGTTTGGGTTGAGTCGACCCAAACGGGTCGGACCCGACCCGGCCCTGGACTAGAACAGGCTAATGCTCGGCCATGGCCCGAGCCTGGCCCGTTCTGGGCCCGGCCTAGCAGGGGGTTCTTCCCCGATCGAACCTCTGGTTCGATCGGGAGGAATTTTTTTTTTTGTTCTTCCGGTGATGGGTTGGGGTTGTTCTCCACCCCAACCCCAGTGGAATCGATGGCAGGGGAGACACCCCTGCCATCTCCACCTCGGGCCAGTTCGGCCATGGGGTTCGGCCACCACTCTCGGCTACCCCACCGCCAACCACCGAACCCATAATAACAACGAGGACTCACCTCGATTGTGACGTCTCCACCTCCTCTCGTTCCCGGCGCGTTCCTTCTTCTCCTCCTCCTCTCATTTCCTTCTTCTTCCTCTCGGCCTCCCTGTTCTGGTCTTTGTGTGTGTGTGTGTGTGTGTGTGTGTGTGTGTGTGTAGGTGTAGGCGGGTGGATGGACACTTGTATGGAAATTGGACAGGTGTGGTGTAGTTTGGAAAAGTGTGATGTTAGGTGTCTTGACACCTAATTGTAACACAGCTAAGACACTCGCCCGTGTTTTCAGGCATTTTGACGCCCGATTTCGCGTCCGAACCGTGATATCCGCGTACCACCGCGTCATTAGCCACCCAATATCTATTCCATATTATTTACTTGACAAATTTTTATTTAATTTGTGTGTTTTTGTTTTCACCGACCTAATATTCGGTCCCGTCAACTACCCAGTACCCGCGTCGACACGCAACTCGAGGCGTGTCTCCGGTCTCGTCTCGACGCCTACAACTGTACAAACCGACTTAGTAAGTATACACAATACATAACACTAGGCACATCAATACAAAAATATGATATACCTCGGCCACGTGCCTCGGTCGGTGCACGTATCACGATGTAGGTCCCACGTCAAGGGTCGATGATCCTGATTAAGGAATTAAAACGGGGTTAGAGATTTGGACCGTGACAATATATATATATCATATATATGAAGTTGTCTAATTATTTTGATAGTTGTTTCATGATTAATTTTGGAATTAATTAATGCATATTGTCTTCGTAGTCTTTAAACTCATTCGCTTATGCTTGCAAGTTTGGCCAAGACTATCACTCATCAAGACTCTCACGTCTTGACACTTAGAATGGATAAACTATGATCAACTTTGAAAGAACATTAGGTAATTCTTATTTCCCAATTAAGTGCCTATATTAGTTTATCTAATTCTTCTCTTTGCGAGATGTTCTAACTTGAGAAGTTGTAGAATTTAGTTGGGAACTTGGGCTCCAGTCACGAAGTGATTTTAATTTTGGTGTTTTGGAAATTTATGCTATTTACCTCAATTAAGTTTTTGTATATGCATGAGTCTTAAGAGTCGCAAGTTTATTTTTGAAGGTACTCTTCCTGTTGGTTACCACTTGCATTGTATATATTAATCGGGGCAAGTAGTTGGCTTATCTATTTGGAGGTGAGTATGGAAGTTCCTTCAACAAGCTTTTGAGACCCACTATCTCTTCATCCAACACCAATTATAGTAAAAAAAGGGTAAGTTTATTTTCCGCTCTATTTATTGTTCATTCTAAAAAAATCTTGTATTGTGTAAAACTCGCATTCTTGAAGACAAGCTTCTCCTTTTTTTTGTGTTGCTTGGCCTCTCCTTGCCCTTACGTGAATGAAACTATTTGGTGGGGGTCTTAGAGGACTTACTTTTGATTCTTCTTGTTTCCCTCTATTTCTTCTTGTTCTTTGTTATATCCATTGCTTATATTAACTGGTTGTATGTGAAACATATTTGTAGGTAAGCTACCTTAATTTTGAAGTCTTTAACCAAAACAATGGGTTATAAATTTTGTTAGTAGAGTGCACAAACAAGTTGAAGATGCAGAGGCAAAGATGGTTGGAAGTTCTTGACCAAACGATTGTTCATTGGTACTTTGTAAATTTGTATTGTAGTGTTATTGTTGAATTTGGAGTGATGAGTGTTATTCTTTTGTAATTACCCATTAACCCAAAAAATGTTATTGTAGTGTTATTGTTAGTTTGATTTTTGTTTAAATGAAATAAATAAAAATCTCTTTTATATTGATAAATAATATTCTTGTAAGGGTTCTTTTCAATATAATATTAATATTAATATATAAAATATTCTTTCCAATAATATTAATATTAATTGTTTTTTTGATATTATATATATATATCCACGACGACGCTAAATATGAATGCGTTGTCAACTTAGAGACATTAAGTGTACATGTATTGTCAATTTAGAGACACAAAGTGTACATGTGTTGTCAACTCGAGACACAAGTGCATATGCGTTGTTAATTTAGAGACACTAAGTGTACATGTGTTGTCAATTTAGAGACACTAAGTGCACGTGCGTTGTTAATTTAGAGACACTAAGTGTACATGTGTTGTCAATTTAGAGACACTAAGTGCACATGCGTTGTCAATTTAGAGACACTAAGTGCACACGCGTTGTCATTTCAGAGATACTAAGTGTACATTTGTTGTCAACTTAAAGGCACAAAGTGTACATGTGTTGCTAACTTAGAGACATTAAGTGCACAAAGTGTTGTTAATTTAAGGACACTAAGCTTACAAGTGTTGTCAATCTAAGGACGCTAAGCTTACAAGTGTCTTTAATTTTGGGATGCATATACAAAGTGTGTCTCTAAATTGGAGACGCGTAAGAAATAAATATCCTAAAATTAAAGACACATAAACAACAAACGTCTCCATTTTAAGGACGCTTATAACAAAAGTGTCATAAATAAATGTTACCAACACCTACTTTTGTGTCGTAAAAAAAAGGGGCGACATCACTTTTACTAACACAAATGGCGACACTTTATGATGTGTCGGTAAAATTTTTAGAGATACTAATTAATGTCGTTAAATGAATAAATTAATGTCGCTAAACACAAAATGTTTTGTAGTGTATATATATATTAGTGGGAGGGCACATGCTACGCACGTTAATGTTTCTAGCAACTTGGCTAAATAAATCAAAAGATTCAATTAAGATAACATATATCCACCAAAAAATTAAAAGATAACAACTACACGATTCTCTCTCTCTCTCTCTCTCTCTCTCTCTCTCTCTCTCTCTCTCTCTCCACGAGTATTACTTTTAAATCATCACATTTTAGTTATTGCCATTATATGAAGATAATGCAACCACATTATATGAAGATAATGCAATCATTCATAAGTATTTGCAATTCATGAAGCAGGTCATGAATGTGTATGGTTGAGAAACATGATTGAACATATTCAAAAATCATGTGGATTACCTTCAATAAAACATTATCCAACCACATTATATGAAGATAATGCAACATATATCATGCAATTAAGTGAAGGATACATAAAAGAGGATAGAACAAAACATATTTCTCCAAAATTCTTGTATGTACATGAGCTTTAGAAGAATGGTGAAATTGACGTCGAGCAAATCTAGTCGAGTGATAATCTTGCTGATTTATTCATAAAAGCCTTACCAACTACAACATTTAAGAAGCTTACATATGGTATTGGTTTGCGTAAACTTAAGGACATCGCAAGCAAATAAACGGAACAAGTTTCATCCATGTTCATATGAGGGGGAGTTATAGATTAGCGTATTGCACTCTTTTCCCATATCTATGGTTTTATCTCACTGGGATTTTCTAGCAACGTTTTTAATGAGGTGACCCTAACAATATTATACCCATCTTAAGATTAATGAGAACAGTGTACTCTTTTTATTTTGCTAAATTTTTTCACGCAAGGTTTTTCCTAGTAGAAATTTTGACAAAACACATTATCTCAGCAAGTGTCATTTAAGGAGGAGTGTTTGTGTGACGACCCCAAATTTCGAGGCAAATCGAGCACCGACACGTCACCAAGCCATGCTACGTCACTTGCACACCTGTCTATGACGGCCCGCGAACTATCCGTCTTGTAATTCGACTTAGTAAATTTCGTTGTTTTAAAATATTAATATTCTATCGAAATATGCTAAGTTAAGAAGTTAACAATTTAATTTGTTTATTTTAATTCTTTTCAGGTTATTTTTAATAGCGGGAGTCTTAATAACATACATATAATTAATGTAAACAAGTTATACATTAAGTAAAAACATATGGGGTGGAAACCCAACAAAAGGATACCATGTATATCAGTTAAAGCGACAAAAATGTATAATAGGTGTCAATATACATGTATCAGGTGAAAAAGTCTCCCAAAATGATCCCATAAAATATATATATGTAAATACAAACACCTATGAGTAAGCTAGTGGAGGCGCTCCAAATCAGAGGTAGTTGCCAATCACTGCATTCCCCCGGCTCGTCGTAGGATCTGCAACTTGCCACCAACAAACAATGACAAGTTCCAATGAGTAAATCCCAGAGAAATTTAGTTAGTATTCACAAGAAATCCAAGAAAACGGCTACAATTCATGCATATAAAGTAAATGAACAGGAATGTAAAGCATGAATATAAGTCATGAGATAATCAAGAATATGGAACGCGAGTGTGGTGTATAGTTGTCTAGCCCTGGGACGTAAATACTAAACTGAGAAGACCCTGAAAGTCAGGAAATCTACACCCCCTCTTCACAGTCGAAATGAGGATCTCCGTTGGTCGGAAGGTAGACTTCCGCCCAACGCCTCGAAGGAGAGGAAATTTGTGACGGAGGTGAGCCTCACATCAACTCGCTCTCGAGATCATCGACTCGATGAGAGATATCTCACGCGTAGTCTAAGGTATGCCCAACACCATAACAACAATCAGATCATCATCAATGAGAGAGCCGAAAATGGGTCACACCGTTCATTCGACCATACACAAACACACGTGGGAATAAAGTAATCATGCAAGTTGAACTGACGAAAAGTAATGTGAACTAAATAATTTACAAGAAAAATAAGTAAATTCTAAACTGACTTTTTCGTGGGTTTACTTGCCTCAAACAATCGCAAATATCTCTCCAAAATGTCCCGCTCATGCATCGAGATACGCACCCGATACCCGACTATAGTCTCATAAGTCCCTGGTATCCAATTATACCACTTTTGTTATTTTAGAGTCACATTAAGTGAATTTATAGTGTGTGACCAAAAATTTGAGATTTTGTTTCAAAAAGTTTAATTTCGGCATACTTTTTGAGTTATACCGGGTTACCGATGACCCAAAAAGTCCTCAAAACTACTTTTTATATTTTTCCCATTTTATTATGTTTTTCTTGATTTTTTTGTACTTTTTTCCAAAATTTTCTAGCTATTTCTTCTATTTTCTGATATTTATTTGATTTAAAAATGTATTTTATTTAATTTTTAAAGTTTTTAATTAATTAAAATTAATTTGGGGTGGGTTGGGCCCGAACCGGGCTCGGTTCGGTTGGGCCCAACCAGGGCCACCCGGTTGGGCCGCTCGGCCCGCCTTGGCCTAGCCTGCCGCCCGCCTTGGCCTCACTGAGCGACCAAACCAAGCGAGCCCAACCTGCGGCTCATCTTCTTCAAATCATCTCTGCAGCAGAGACGATTTTCTTTTATTTTTATTTTTTTTTGTTTTCGTACAACAACAACAACAATTTGAACAACAACAACACCACCAACAACCTAACAACAACAACACCATTAAACTCTAAATTTCTCCACAAAAGTTAACAAATATTGACACAATCACCACGATTCGGAGATCTTCGCGAGTGTCGCAGAGTGGAGAGAGCACCGCGAGAGATGTGCGACCAAGTTGAGAGAGCGATGGAGAGCTTGGTGGTGAGGAATTTGAAGTGGAGAAGAATATGAAAATGAGAAGGGGAGGAAGAGGAGTCGAGTAGAGAGGGAGTGGGTGAGAAGAGTGAGGCTTTTTTGTTTGATTTTGGAGAGGAGAGAGAAAAGTGGGGAATGGGTTGAAGTATGGTGATTGGATAGGTGATGTGATGGAATGTGTGATGTGACAACTAAATCCAGACTATCCCATACACCCGCGTTACGTGCACACCGCGACGTCGTACACTTTCGTCACTGCACGCGCACAACGTGACCAAGCGCAATTCTTAATTAGCGCGACACGGATTATTAAATAATAATAAAATAATAAGCATTCGCCACACAAAAATAATAATTTTTACCTCGTTAGGCGTGCCCTAGACTTTTCCGCGACGTCCACGGGGGTCTGAGCTTAGGATCTTAATATGTAATTTGATAGTTAATCGGGATATTACAATCTTCCCAACTAAAAGGAATTTCGTCCTGAAATTCAAATTTAATTAAATCTTTACCTTAGAACAAGTGGGGGTATCGCTCTCGCACGGTAGACTCTCTTTCCCAAGTGAGGCCCTCGTTCTTATAATACTGCCATCGAACGAGTACAAGTGTTATTTCTTTCCTTTTGAGAGTCTGTACCTTGCGATCCACTATCTTAATGGGGTGCTCATCGTAGTCACATCCGGTTTGACCTCGATCCTAGTCATATCGACCATCGGTATCGGTCTTGATCTGGCTAGCTTCAACATAGAGATGTGAAAAACATCATGAACCCCTGCCAACTGGCTCGACAATCTCAACTGATAAGGAACCTCCCTAACTCGTCGGACTATCTGAAATAGCCCGATGAATCTCGGTGCAAGCTTTCCCTTGATCCCAAATCTCTAGTGACCCTTCAAGGGAGAAACTTTCAAGTAGACCCAATCATCCACTTCATAACTCAGCCCATCGCGGTACTTGTTCGCGTACTTCTTTTGTCTATCCTGAGCAGCTTTTAACCTCTAACGAATCGGCCTAATTTTCTCTGTGTGATTTACAACAATCTCAGGCTCAACGACAGCTACGTCATCGGGCTCTGCCCAACAAGATGGTGATCTGCATGGTCTCCCGTACAGTGCATCGAATGGTGGCATCCCAATACTAGCATGATAGCTATTGTTGTAGGCAAACTCACAAAGTGGAAAAAACTCCTCCCATGACCCCCTGAACTGTAGCACATAGGCTCTGAGCATGTCCTCAAGAATTTGAATAAGACGCTCCGTCCGTCGGTCTGCGAATGAAAAGCCGTGATGACTATCGGTATAATCTCTACGCAGAACAAGTCATGTCTTACACTTACCCGGTTTACGTGGGCACTTTGTGTCACTTGTGGGGGAGTTAAGCTGGTTAGAACGTTATTGAGCTTCCGATTCTTGATTCAGTGTTTATTTGTGATTCTTGAACTACCAAACTAGGTCTGCTTTCCATACATATCTCATATGGTAATTGTTTTATCAATATCGCTTTAGAAGGAACTTCGATTTAGAGTGAAAGGCTGGCTTTGTAATACATGGCGAAAAGGATAATGGAAGATCTGCATGCGGCTCGTCATAGATCAGACCATATCTAATAAAGGTTCGATTTCTCGCTTTCAAGAAACTCCGTTCCATTATGGAGTTAGCTTTGGTGGAGTCAATTGGAGACAATCCCACAATTTCTAAAATGATCATCAAATTCTTGGCTCAAATATTCACCACCTGATCTGATCGAAGTGTTTTGATAGTTTTACCAAGTTGATTGTGCTGCTTCATTTTGAATTGAAACAACTTAAATGATTCAGCTTTATGTTTCATAAGATATACATAACCATATCTGCTTCGAATCATCGATAAATGAAATCTTGATAACCTCAACATACTAGCCATTGTGTTTATAGGATCACCCTACATCAGGTATGTATTAGACCAAATAAATCACTTGCCCTTTCACTATGTCCAGGTAAAGGGACTTTAGTCATCTTGCCTAGTAAACAAGATACGCATGTTTCATATGTTTCTAAATCAAATGAATCTAGAAGTCCATCTTTATGGAGGCACTAAGTTATGCGTTTCTCATTTATGTGCCCGAGACGACAATGCGAAAGATAGGTTTGATTCAAATCATTTGACTTGAATCTATTTGTATTTATGTTAAAGACTTGAGTATCGGTGGACCTTTTCATGCTTAGAATATAAATACCATCACACAAATAAGCATTTGCATAAAATATGCCTTTACGAGAAATGGAACATCTATTATTCGCAATAATAAAATCAAAACCATCCATATCCAAACATGAAACATAAATGATGTTTACCAGCTTGAAAGGAGACACAAAATAACAATTATTTAAAGTTAAAATAAGTCTACCAGGGTAAGACTAAGTCATATGATCCAACGGCCAGGGCGGCGGACTCTTGCTCCATTCCCACTACGCGGAGGATGACTTCTCATTTCTTCAACTTTCTACTTACGGTGAGTCCCTGCACATTTATACAAATGTGAGATCCACATTCGGTATTTAATACCCAGGAATCACTAGTAGATAAATTAATTTCAATAACATAAATACAAGTGGTAGTCGCACTACCCTTTTTCTTAAACCAATGTCAGTGCATGGCGAAATGACAATTTCCTTCCTTTTCTTTTAGGTGTTTTGAAAGCGAGAACGGTGGGGAACTTGACTTGTTCCACGGGCTTTTTCACGACGATTGCACGACGAGCCTTGGCAACTTTAGCCTTGCCTTTACCTTTCTTTTTCATTTCTTTCCACTTTTGGACCATCGACACATTACTAGAGGGTTTCTTTATATTTTGTTCGGCAGTTTTGAGCATCAAATGCAACTACGAAATTGATTTCTCCATATTATTCATATTGTAGTTCATCACAAATTGTGAGTAACTCTCAGCAATCATCTTGCAAGAATGTGGGGTTCTTGGCGTCTCGAACCTTTCTTGCCTAGCTTCTTTGATTGGAACATTTCTTGAGCGATTACGGCCATGTCGAAGGCTTCCGTTACTTCCATGTCCTTACGAAGTTCGGGAACCATAGTTGCCGGCATAATACATGCAACATCAGATAGAATCGTTGACATGCTTATTATGCGCATCCTTCATGGCTTTCGTAGCACTAGCTGGTGGGTCCTCTGGGACTCGAAAATCACCTAATTCTATGCTCGTAATGTCGGTACCATCTGCTCTGCATGGCTCGCATAGAGCGAAGCTGCGAAGTAAGTCGACGTCGTCTCATCCTCACGACACTATAGATACACCCGTGCGCCTCGATAATTTCTCGCTCGAAGAACGTGCTCAGCTGTGGAAAGCTATATTTCATGGAGATTGGGATAAAATGTGCTGATTTCGTCAATCGATCCACGACTACCCAAATGGCATCGTGCTTGCGCAAAGTCGTCGGCAACCCACTAACGAAGTCCATAGTGATGTGTTCCTATTTCCACTGTGGGATAGGTAGTGGCTGTAATAGTCATCCAGGCTTCCTATGATCAGCCTTAACCTGCTAACACACCTCACGACTTCTTACATACTGGCTGACATCTGCCTTCATCCATGGCCACTAAAATAACCGTCGCATATCATGGTATATTTTGGTCCTCCCGGGATGCATTGTGTACCTGGATCTGTGAGCCTCCTGAAGAATACCATCGCGTAACTCTGCCACTACCGGAATCCATAATCTACCTCAATTTCTCAAACACTCATCAACGGACTCGCGCTAACCTGGGTAATCTGGACTATGTGCCATGTCCTTGAACCTCTGATACATTACATCAGCTCTCTGACACTCCATAACGCGTAAAATAGATATTGTCGGTACTCTCATATATCCGCAAATATGTGCATCTGCAGTATCTAGAACCTCTGACAAACTCATAGCTGCTGCCGCCTCGAGTAAACCAAACTCATGGGTCATCTGGCAAACTACCGTCTCACTGTTTGGTCTTCTCCTGCTAAGGGCATCTACGACATTCCCCTTCCCAGGCTGATATTCGATTGCGAAGTCGTAGTCTTTCAGCAATTCCAACCACCGTCGCGGCCTCATATTCAGCTCCTTTTGGATGAAAAAATACTTCAAACTCTTATGATATGTATTCAGTGTAAACCTCTCACCATAAAGGCAGTGTCTCCACACCTTCATTCCAAATACGATGCAAGCTCCAGGTCGTGCACCGGATAGTTCCTTTCATGGGTCCTCAATTGACGCGATAAATAAGCTATCACTCTGCCTTCCTGCATCAGTACGCATCCCAATCCGGTGCCACAAGCATCCGTATGAACAGTCAACTCCTTGCTCGACTCTGGCAACGCTAGCAACGGTGCATAAGTCAACTTTTTCTTCAACTCTGTGAAGGCTGCATTGCATTCACTGGACCAATGAAAAATCACGTCCTTCTTGGTCAATCTAGTCATCGACGCTGCAGTTTTGGAGAAGTCCTGTACAAAGCGTCGATAATATCCTGCCAATCCTAAAAAGCTCCTGATGTTTGTCACACACTCTGGTGTAGGTCAGTCGATGATAGCGTGAATCTTACCCTGGTCCACTGAAATCCCTCGGTCGCTGATCACGTGTCCCAAGAATTTCACCTCGGAAAGCCAAAACTCGCAGTTCCTGAACTTGGCGTACAATCTGTACTCCCTTAAAGTCTTTAACGTCTCTCTGAGATGCCTCTCGTGGTCCTCATGAGTCCTGGAGTAAATCAAGATGTCATCGATGAAGAATATCACGAATCGATCTAAAAAGGGCCTTAAGACTCGATGCATTAAATCCATAAACACAACTGGCGCGTTTTTCAACCCAAACGACATGACAGTGAACTCAAATAACCCGTAACGTGTGCTGAACGTCGTCTTAGGTGCATCCTCCTCTCTGATCTGCACATGATGATATCCAGATCTCAGATCAATCTTGGAGAAGAACTGTGCTTCGGCCCACTGGTCGAATAGGTCATCGATCTTGGGCAAGGGATACCTACTCCTGACTGTCACCTGATTCGACTTTCGGTAAACTATACACATCCTCATACTACCATCTTTCTTTCTCACAAATAAAATCGGTGCTCCCAGGGTGACATACACGGGTGTATGAAACCCTTCTTAGATAGATCCTCTAGTTGAGCCCTCAACTCCTCGTGCTCTGGCAGTGACATACATTAAGGTCTGCTTGCTATAGGCTGTGTGCCTGACACTAACTCAATCGTAAACCCTACCTGTCTGAGCGGGGGTAATCCAGGTAGATCATCAGGAAAAACATCTGGGAACTCGCGTGCTACTGGGACATCCTCAAGTCTAGTCACTGGCCTCTCTTCGGACTCTACTATCCTTGCGAGGATCTCCATTTCCTGAGTGGTCGCTAACCTACCTCTCGTGATCGGAACTGATGTCGCGACTCCGGTAAAGGTGAAATCGGGAATCCCTGGTAACTGGAAAATGATGGTTTTCCTAAAATAGTCCAACTGCGCGTGGTATGTCGCCAACCAATCCATGCCTAAGAGTATATCAAACTGTAGATACTCTAATACTCGAAGATCTATGGGTAATTGATGACTACCAACCTCAACTGGACAATCTTTACAAATCTGATTATGATATATCTTATCCCCAGCGGCCGTGCTGAGGATAAGGTGGGTGCTAACGCTCACTGGCGTCAAACCCAACTCTCCTACCATCCGTCCTAAAATAAATGATAAAGTACTACCAGGATCTATCAATTTATCCATAGGGCGACCAAAAATAATCAACGTACCCTCGACGAGCTACCGAGAATCGTCACGGTATGGTGCGACAACTGCATGCACCTGCTCCCTCGCCTGCACTAGCTGAGCTGCTAGTGGTGGTGCTGGCTCCTTGGTACACTCACTCTTATAGTGCCCCTTCTGTCTACATCTGAAACATGTGACATTCTGCCTATGTCCGAAGCTCTGACCCCGTTGTCCGCTAGCCCTATGGCCCTGTCCCTGCCACTATTGACTCCCGTCTCTACCTCTCTGGCCCTGACCCTTAATCTGTCTCTTCAGCCGCTGGACTGTCATAACCTGCTGTGGCTGTACAGTATAATTGCATGTTCGCTGATCGTCTGGTCATCATCATGTCTACGCCTTTGTTCCCCTCTAATCTCTCTGATTGCGATTCTTCTTGCCTTTCTTGTCTTACCTCCCCTGGCCTCTATGGCTGTCGTGACGCACTGGAGCGGGGACGGCGTCATTCCACATAAAAAATGACTCGTGGGCCAATGCCCTATCGTAAACTTCCTGTACAGTCATGGCTCTTGTCGACACAATCGCGCCCCCGATCTCTAGTCGGAGTCCTCGAATAAAGTAGTGAACCTGAAGTTGCTCGGTCCCGGCCATCGGTCCGGTCCCTTTATGTATCCACACCGTCCGCTACTCCCGCGTCAAAAAAAACTCCTCCCTCAGTCTCAGCTGAATCTCAATCGGGATATATTGATCATAGAAGAATTTCTTGAACTCTGCCCAAGTACTCGGCTCTCCGTGGGCGGCTGTGTGGGCAGTCCACCATACTGCAGCATCTCCCCTGAGCATGAATTCATAAATCCTAGTCCGTATGCTGTCGTGAATCCTCAAAAGTCCGTGAAGTTTCTCGTGTGAAAGGATCCACTTCCCAGCTACCTATGGGGTCTCCGCCTTCGTAATAGTAGCCTGGCTGAAAACGAACGAACTCCTTAATCAATTTCGCCTCAGCTGATAAGAATGTCTCGAATGTGATCTCCTGGGGTGGAATCAGTGTCGGTGCCACGACCGGCGTAGTCAATGGTGTAGTGACTGCTGGCAGTATCTAGGTAGTAGTGGTCGTGAGCGGGGTCACCTGAATAGTCGAAGCGACAACTGTCTGCTCTACAGTAGTGGCGCCGGCGAGTGTGGTAAGGGCCGATGTGGCCGGTGCCTGCGCTCGAAGAAATCAAAGTATCTCCTTGAGCTGCAAACTATGGAGTGCGACCATATCGCGTAAGGTCTGATCCGAGTCGGCAGGTGTCGAGCCCCTCGTCGGCCCCCATCATTCGTATGAAGAGCTGGTCGTCTATCCATGTCGAATATGCAAATCGCGAACGTGCCGCAAGTCAGCGTTGTAATACGTGTACATAAGTATTACAATCAATATATATACCATATAAGTCCTACTACTACCCGCACACTTTGCTTCCCAACTAAAGTTTTAAGTTAGGATCTTCGAGTTTCCACATCTAATATTTGTTGTTAAATTTATTCGGTTGTATTAAACTTTCCTCTAGTTTTGCCTGAACCTATGCTTTGATACCAACTGTGACGTCCCCAAATTTTGAGGCAAACCGGGCACCGCCACGTAGCCGAACACATCACAAAGCCATGCTACGTCACCTGCACACCTGTCTATGACGGCCCGCGAACTATCCGTCTTGTATTCCGACTTAGTAAATTTTGTTGTTGTAAAAGATTAATATTCTATTGAAATATGTTAAGTTAAGAATTTTACAACTTAATTTGTTTATTTTAATTCTTTTCAGGTTATTTTTAATAGCGGAAGTCTTAATAACATGCATATAATTAATGTAAACAAGTTATGCATTAATTAACAACATACGGGGTGGAAACCCAGCAAAATGATACCATCTATATCAGTTAAGGCGACAAAAATGTATAATAGGTGTCAATATACATGTATCAGGTGAAAAAGTCTCCCAAAATGTTCCCATAAAGTATATATATGTAAATACAAACACCTACGAGTAAGCTAGTGGAGGCGCTCCAAATCAGAGTTAGTCGCCAATCACCGCCTTCCCCTAGCTCGTCGTAGGATGTGCAACTTGCCACCAACAAACAATGACAAGTTCTAGTGAGTAAATCCCAGAGAAACTCAGTTAGTATTCACAAGAAATCCAAGAAAACGCTACAATTCATGCATATAAAGTAAATGAACATGAATGTAAAGCATGAATATAAGTCGTGAGATAATCAAGAATATGGAACGCAAGTGTGGTGTATAGCTGTCGAGCCTTGGGACGTAAATACTAAACCGAGAAGACCCTGGAAGTGAGGAAACCTACACCCCATCTTCACGGTCGAAATGAGGATCTCTGTTGGTCGGAAGGTAGACTTCCACCCAACGCCTCAAGGGAGAGGAAATCTGTGACGGAGTTGAGCCTCACGTCAACTCACTGAGAGATATCTCACGCGTAGTCTAAGGTATGCCCAACACCGTAATAACAATCATATCATCATCAACGAGAGAGCCGAAAAGGGGTCACACCGTCCATTCGACCATACACAGACACACGCGGGAATAGAGTGATCATGCAAGTTGAACTGGCGAAAAGTAATGTGAACTAAATAATTTACAAGAAAAATAAGTAAATTCTAAACTGACTTTCTCGTAGGTTTACTTACCTCAAACAATCGCAAATATCTCTCCCAAATGTCCCGCTCACGCCTCAAGATACGCGCCCGGTACCCGACTATAGTCTCCTAAGTCCTTGGTATCCAATTATACCACTTTCGTTATTTTAGAGTCACATTAAGTGAATTTAATGTGTGTGACAAAAAATTTGAGATTTTGTTTCAAAAAGTTTAATTTTGGCACACTTTTCGAGTTATACTGGGGTGCCGATGCCCCAAAAAGTCCTCAAAACTACTTTTTATATTTTTCCCATTTTATTATGTTTTTTCTTGATTTTTTTGGATTTTTCCATAATTCTCTAGCTGTTTTTCCTATTTTCTGATATTTATTTGATTTAAAAATGTATTTTATTTAATTTTTTAAAGTTTCTAATTAATTAAAATTAATTAGGGGTGGGTTGGGCTCGAACCGGGCTCGGTTTGGCCCAACCAGGGCACCCGGGTTCGGGCTGGCTCGGCCCGCTTGGCCTTAGGCAGTCAGGCCCACATGGGCCTTGGCCAGCGAGGCTAGCAGGCCCAACCTGCTGGCTTCATCTTCTTCAAATCGTCTCTGCAGCAGAGACGATTTTCTTCTTGTTTGTTTTTTTTTTTTTTAAAGCACAATAACAACAAAACCAACAACACCAATAACCTAACAACAACAACAACACCACCACCATTAAACTCTAAATTTCTCCACAAAAGTTAACAAAAATTGACACACTCACCTCAATTCGGAGATCTTCACGAGCGTCTCCGAGTTGAGAGAGCACCGCAAGAAATGTGCGACCAAGTTGAGAGAGTGATGGAGAGCTTGGTGGTGAGGAGTTGGAAGTGGAGAAGAAAATGAAAATGAGAGGGGGGGAAGAGGTGTCGGGTAGAGAGAGGGAATGGGTGAGAAGAGCGAGGTTTTTTTTTGTTTGATTTTGGAGAGGAGAGAGAAAAGTGGGGAATGGGTTGAAGTATGATGATTGGATAGGTGATGTGATGAGATGTGTGATGTGACAACTAAACCCCAGACTATCCCATACACCCGCGTTACGCGCACACCGCGACGTCGTACACTCTCTTCACTGCACGCGCACAATGTGACCAAGCGCAATTCTTAATTAGCGCTGCCCTGCCCGAAATATTAAATAATAGTAAAATAATAAACTATCGTCGCACAAAAATAACAATTTTTATCTCGTTAGGCGTGCCCTAGAATTTTCCACGACATCCACGTGGGTCTGAGCTTAGGATCTTAATCTGTAATTTGATAGTTAATCGAGATTAATTAAAGCGGGTCGTTATAGTTTGATATAAATGATCACTTAACCAAGCTTATGGATGACATGTGGTGAGTGTGCACAATAATTTTTCGTATTTTACTATCAACATGTAGTAGGGATTTTGCAAACTTCTCATGAAAGTGTTTTTTTCCTTGTTTTTATTAATTTAGTTAATCTAATTACACGGAAATTAAAGTATTAAATAACTAAAAACTATAATTACTGACTTAAATAATCAAACTAACTAAACTAATTCGAACAATAAAAGTGCAAACTAACTTAAACAATATTTAAATTCAATTCAACATAAATAAACAACATCTAAACAAACCCTCACTAAATAATATAATATATTTGGATTACTTTCAAACACTAGAACATATTATTACTTCACTTTACAGTTATAATCATAATATACGTGAAATCTTGGAATCATTAAATCATACTTCATAATAGGTTGATAGCCTTTAATCAGCCACTGATTTTCCTAAATTCAATAGAAATGCCACATTCTTATCATTGTAAATTCACCCATTGGATAAAACGCAATAGTAGAAATACGATAGCATTACGCTCAATGAAAAATCATGTCTAATCTAAGCCAATATTACCAAAGTCGCATAATAAACAACTTAGAATATAATCACCTAGAACATCCACTCAGGAAATGCCCTATAGATTAATCCTAGTTACTACTTTTATAATTGTTGTCAATAATTATAGACATAAAATCAGCATCATAATACCACATAAAACATTCGCAACTATGTATACAATGCTAATCTCCTTAAGTTGTAATACTCGAAAACTTATTAAATCCATGATTGACGTATATAAATAAATTTAAAGCATTAAGTTCTTGGTTCCTTAATTATAATTTCTAGCAATCCAAAATATATTACATTGTCTAGGGTTTGTTTAGATTGATAGACTACTCACTCACTCTGTAAATAAATAATGAATAAATATAATTAAAGGACATATTGAATAAATAAATACATTAATATAAATCAAAGCTCTAATATATCTTCAAGCATAGACAATAAAACTAATATAAAGCAAGATGAAAGCAAAATGAGAGAGTTATTTCGAAGCTCTCTGCCTTTTTTTTTATAGTCTCCTTACGTATACATATCTTAGATAAAGTTAAATTCTTCATATTAATCTAAAAAAATCGTAACCGACCATCGTGATTTGTCAGCGATTCCTAACTTATACGAGCAAATCACTGAGTTTAGCTCTAAGTGCTCCACCGATTAAGCTGACGATTTATAGATCATTCCCTAATTCGCTATGGATTCGCTAGCCAACTTCTGTTGCCGATTTAGATGACAGTTCCTAGTGTTATTCTAAATCGCTGAGTAATCACTAGTGTAATTTTCATGTTGACTATTTCGATATTCTTTCTCTTTTCTCCCGTTTCTTCATTTTCCTATTTAAAACCTAAAATCACAAAAACAAGAGAATACATAGTGTAATATCATCATTTATGCCTACAATCAACTTAAATTATACACTATAAAATGTGTCTAATAATTGACCTGTCAATAGATGGTGACATTGTCAAGCACGACTCTCACAATGAATTGTAACATCAAGCATGGCTTCCACATTAATGTAACTTGTAAACTCCATATAACTTGTATTCATCCCCAATGTACATACACTTGTCTATGTATTGTCATGTAACTCATAATCTTGTTGCTATGAGACTTTGGTGTAACTTGTACATTTTGTGCAAGTACTTATTCTCATCATGATAAAGGACCTATATAAGGGGGTTCCTTCACTTGTAAAGAACACACCAAGTTGAATGAAGAACTTCTCATTTCAACTCTTTCATTTTTTTCTCTTTTCTTTTGTAGTAGTTCTTAGTCTTCTCATTTTCTTCTCTAGTTTTTAGCAAGTTTCAACTTAGTTTACAACACAAATAAATTTTTATTTTTTTATTTTATTTTTTGCTAAGCTCCCTATTAAAATACTTATCCCAACCTTTTTTAAATTCAACCCTAAACTATACATGTTAAACATGAAATTTTGTCATTAAAAAAATGGAAGTTTGTAATTCTGTTTTTATATTTATTTATTTATTTTATATTTGTGGGTGTGCAAGCGAGCCTAACTATTCCCACGAGGCCCCGATGCAATCGACCTAAACGTACCTTAGTGGCCCGAGCAAGGTTGCCACACCAGGGAATCGAAACCGAGTCAAGTACTTAACTCACACAATCCTGCATTCGCCCTTACCGTTATAGCAACCCGACCGGATTTGTATATATATATATTATAAGTACAATATAAAGTTACATGCAACTTACACATACCCAGTTTAGTAACTAAAATCGTCATCTGATGTACTCCCTAACATAAGTAATAGGCCAGGTTGGGGTGAATTAGTCGTCGAACCATAGTAATACATAGAGACTGAAACTTTGACAAAAAAGGGCCGCTAAGGGCACCTCACCGTTTAATGAGGGCACCCAAAGTATTTGTAAAAATTCCAGCAAAACTGGAAAAGACTATTTTGCCCTTGTATATATAGTGATTCAAACCCCACAAATCATTTTGACAAAGAAAACAATGCACCCCACCACAAGGTTGAACCACAAAGCCACATTGCGTTTGGCGAGCGTTGATCGATTCTTGCGGATTGACATCATCCGACAGCGAGGTAACAATGTTTGACAACCATATGATGGTTTTTTAGAACTGTTTAGTTGTGTAAAACTGTGAAAATGATGATTTGTTTGTCAACGTAGGGTTTGGTAATTTCTTCAAATATGAACTTGTTTCCACTATATAATGGAGGATTGTACTGCTACTGTGCAAGAGGAGGTCGAACTCACGGTAATTTTGCAAATTTATTGTGTTTTTTTATGCGGTTATCCAAAGTTTCTGTAGATGTGCGCGATTGTATCGGCCTCGCAGGACCGAGATGTATGGTGATGTCTCGGTCATAGAGGACCGAGAGGTGTACGTAGGTCACGGAATGGTACAACCTAGAGTACTCTGTAACTCTCGGTCGTACGTGAGCGAGACTCCGAAGAAAGTTTCGGACCTGTACAACCGAGAACCTGTTTTTTTGGGTCTTTTGTGTTTGTGTTGTACATTTTGGTTGATTATAATGTTACACTTGTTTGTATTGCGGTAATGCCGGTTTGTACCTATTTCCGGACTACAAGGACACGTTTACACCTTGTAGGCCCTTCCCATCTGAGAAGCGGGCTGTTTCATGGCTTCAAATGATAGGCCGTGAGAACATGTTTGTGCTAGTGACAAAGCACTCTGACGCTGGGGGCATTAAGCGCAGGGGAAAGGTGAAACTTGCCTGTGAGAGGTCTGGGACATATATGGGAATGTCACAAAGAGTTGGGAAGGGTAAAGCAACAAAAATTGCTTCGAAACCAAGAAATGTAAAAGAAGAAGAGGAAACGGCGAGGACTCAAACTGGTACCAAGAAATGTAGATGCCCTTTCCTTATCAACGTAAAGGAAAATGCTGACTCCTTGTGGTATGTAACTGTTATATGTGGGAGGCACAATCACGAGCCCGCAAAAAACTTGGACGGCCATTCATTTGCGGGAGATTGGATAAGGGGAGCGGGAAGTTGTGGTGCAAATGACAAAGGGAATGTGAAGCCAAGAGACATCCTAAATACGTTGAAGCAAAGAGATGTTAGAAACGTATCGAATGAGGACAATATATAATGCAAGACAAAAAGTCCGAAATGAGGATGCGGGTGGGAGGACTCAAATGCAACAACTGTTGCACATATTGGAGAAGAATAAGTGGATGTCATGGCATAGGAAGCATCCCGTTACGAATGTTGTCACCGAGTTATTTTGGTCACATCCCGACTCAATAAAGTTGTTAAGGTGTTTCCCATCGGTTATTTTGATTGATTGCACGTACAAGACAAATAGGTACCGAATGCCTTTGTTGGAGATTGTTGGCATCACTTCTACGCACTTGACGTTCTCCGTTGGGTTCGCATTCTTATCATCAGAGAGTCATGAGAATTATGTGTGGGCACTTGAGAACTTGAGATCCATATTGGATGGGTGGCCTAAGCCTGACGTGTTCGTTACCGATAGGGACTTAGCTCTTATTAGTGCCATAGAAGAAGTTTTTCCGGCCTCGTCTCACCTCCTTTGCTCTTGGCACATCAACAAAGTAGTATTGGCCAAGACTAAGAAGATGTTTGGGGAGAACGATGGTTTTGCGCGTTTTATGGATAGGTGGACGAGCGTGATGTATGCCAACTCGGAGGCCTTATTCGAAGTTAGGATGAATGACTGCGTTGTGAGTTTGGGAATGTCGAGTGGTCTTACTGAGAGTACTTGGACAACACATGGTTAAAGAACTACAAGGAGAAATTTGTATCCGCTTGGACAAATATAATTATGCACTTTGGGGAAACGACAACGCAGAGGGTGGAGTCTCGCGCATTCTATTCTCGAAGCTACCCTTGGGAACAATCGGGCCAATTTTGAGACTCTGGAATATGGTTGATGACCTCCTTAGAATCCAACACAACAATATCAAGGCATCGTTTGAGCTAAGTTTTAATGTGGTCCAACACGAGTACATTTATGAGTTGTATCGACGATTGCGTGTTTATGTAGGCCAACGCAGCAGCACCACATGCGTAGTTTCGTACGTCATCCAAGTCCTCAAAAAGCTTCAGCAGCGCGATCGACACCCGAGACCCACTCTTATCGGCAAAAAGAGTGCAGGACAACAAGTACAACAAGTACGCTCGGGCGGTGCATTCCACAGGAGGATAATTTCTGGGTCTCGAACCAGCTTTGGGGCACCATCGACTCTTCAACCAATGTTTGCGCATTGTGAGCCCCTTGCTGATATTCACCTCCTCCTCAGCCTCCTCGACGCTAACCCCAAGTAGGTTCGAGACCATCTTGATAGCGTCCGAGCGAGATTCCTCCGTGTACCTCGCAAAGTTCTCCACCGCAACAACTTTGCCAGTCACAGGAATCTTCAGGAGGAAGCGACATCCTCTAATGAGATATACATTTCACCAAAAGGTAGGTGAAATGTGTTCGTCTCCGGCTGCCACCGCTCCACAAATGCAAAGATCACCTCCTTGTTGGCCTTGCGGTATGAGCAGTCTATGAGCGTATTCAACCCGAAATGCTGAATAATCCTCTGAAGTCCCGCCGTGTCCGGGTGGCACGACTGTAAATCCCATTCCTGTATTTGAGCTCCGTGATTGATACACTTAAGAACGGGCGCTCCCGCAAATGTAAAAACATCTCGTCATTATGTGAAGACCATGAGTATTAAGTTAATCCGTTCAATGAAATTGAAATTACCTCATTGCTCCAAATCGATAAAGCCACATGATCCTTGAAGCTCTTCAACAACGCCCCGTCTATAGGACCACCGGGGAATGGAGCACGCGCTTCAACAGACACTTCTGGCTCTCCTTCATCATGGCCAGCTCCACCACTACTGCTCCCGCCCACATTACGATCTGTTTCTATCGTGTTCCCCGCCTCTGAAGAGTCACTGCTACTAGACTCTGATGCATGCCCCTCCTCTTCCCCTCGGGCAACAACAAGATCCTCAGGTCGCCCGGCATCGAGGGTCGAACCCTCATCGTGCAAACGTAACCTTCCACGAGTACCATCTACCTTCGCCTTGCCCTTAACATCCTCATTCTCCTTCTCTTTCTCTTTCCTAGGTACGATCTTTGTCGGGTGTCTCCGCCACCTCGCCCCGGTTAGGCCTCGAGACCTCAACTCCACCTCTCCTCCCTAGTCACCGGCAGACGCCGGACGAGCCATACCTGAAAAAATTACAACATATAAGCGCATGGAACATAACCCAAAAAAAATTTACAAAAAAAAATGTTCAAATTCATCCATTTCTGATGTCTCGGTCAAGCAGGTCCGTCAAACAACCCATATTTTCGGTCACCCATGACCGACAATTCCTCCAATATATCGGCAGGGTACAACCGAGTCCAATGAAAAGGTCTCGGTTATGCACCACCGAGATTGCTTGACCATTTCAATTCGCCTTGCTCTCGGCCAATCACGCCCGAGCCTACTCTAACACTCTCGCCAGTGTACAACCGAGAGTATGAGCAAATTCTCGGTTGTACACCACCGCCACCACATTACCTAGCACAAATTCTAGCTCTCGTCACATCTCGGCCGAGACAACTAGAGTACTCTCGGCCATGCGTAACCGAGCCATCACAGCTTTTCCGGCCTTTGTGGCGAGACTTCGACTTCCCAAAATGTAGCTTCTCTCTCGCCATGCTTGGTCGAGACAGCTTAGCACATTCTCGGCCTATGTGGCCGAGAACCGCGAATTCCCATTTTTTAACTATTGAACAAACCACCACCGCAAATCACAACTACTCTACCAAATGTAACTTAATTACACTAAAAACGTACCTTCAACCGAGCGATTTCGCGCAAATAATGTGTGTTCGACGAACTTCAACCGAACCCTAACTTGGAGACGAAATCGGCTCACACCACGACCCTACGAACTGCAAAAAAGCCGTAAACCAAAGGAGAAACACAAGGCGAGACACGGGAGACACGATTTCGGAGATTCCTCTCACTGGTCGGTTCAAACCAAATGGGTTCTTCGAGTCAAGATCGGTGAAGGTGGTGCCGGGGGTGGTGGGGTGCAGCGAGATTTCCACGAGGGGTATTTTCGGTATTTCGAGTCTAATTTTTGGGTGCCCCAGGTAAATCGATTTGTGCCCACATTAACGGGGTGCCCTCATTAAACCGTGGGGTGTCCTTAGCGGCCCTAAAAAAAAAAGACTGAAAAAGGTTTGATCGGTCCATCGTTACTAAAATAAAAAAAAAACTTTCAATATTAATGAAATTCTTAATTGCAATTTTCAATTTTAGGTTACAATTAATTTGATTGAAAAATGGTTCGTCAACAGGATTTTAATTTGAAAAATGATGTAATCCAAGAAAGAGCCAACACTTTCTATCTTGGATAAATATGACCCAGTGGCGGTCTCGTAATTTTTGCACGATTTCAATATTACGTTATTAAAATTTGGGCCACCGATAAAAAGTCATTGCCTTCGATACTGATCCATAATTCTTTTTGGTCTAGACTACTCGGTATCCGGACTTAATTGACTACTCCGAAGTTCATTTTGGGTCAAACCGCTAAAGGGTAAAGCTCTCAATGAAAGTTTTTGCTTTCATGGAGTCTCGAATCGAGACATCCTCTGAAGTCGTTGGAGTGTCAAACCACTCCACCGCACCGGCCGTTGGTGATCTGTGATTTTTTAGGTTGAATTAGAGGTTGTATATATATGCCTCTCTTTTTGCATTTTTCCTTTCTTTTTTTAGTAAGCTTTATAATTGTCATAACTTCGAAGACATTCGATATTAGTTTTTTGATATAGAAAATGGGCTTCAAAGTCTTCCTATATGAGGACTGGAGAACAATGCTCTATATATGTAAGTGGAGTTTGACAGAAAAAACAGTAAAAGAGAATGATTTAAAAAAAAAAAAAAATTCAATGCATCAATCAAGGGATTTTTCATGAGATTTTTTTTGAAAAGATATCTCAATGCATGAATTAAGGGATTAGTGACAAAAGTTAAGTTCTGATTCATGCATTGAGACGTATGTGCACAGTTGTTTAGATTTTTTTTTTTTATAATTTTTTTTGATGTTGAGCGGTAATTAATTTGCATGTTCAGTTTATATAACCTTCACTTTGAAGGCTGTAATCAACATATACGACGCCCGAATCTCTGCCAAGTTAGAAGGTCTAAATTCAAAGGACTTATAATAAAGATAAGCGAGACACGATTTTTCAGATAAACCTAAATATGAAGGGACTACGAGATAAATATAAATTAGAATATAATTCTCAATTCAAAAAATAAAACTTGATATGTGTTATATTTCTATGTGGTTGGTTCATAAACAAGGCATGTAAAATTCTTTTGAATAGTGCCGCACCAATTTGGTGCACATCAGTCCAACCAAGAAGCAACTTTTTTATATTTTTTTTTGATAATGGGGAACAAACAACTTAGGTGACGAATTAATTCAAATGGGAAAATCGTTACCTCATTTAATGGAAGATTGGTTTGATGGAACAAGGGCTCGGAAAAAAAGGTTTAAGGTCCAACTTTTAACAAATGAAAGTCCGGAACACTAATGGCATGTTCAGCTCACATACCAAACTTTTATAAATCCGTAGGATTAAGTTATACACATGATTGCTACTTAGATTAAGCGTTTAGTCTCAATTTGTGTCTTAAGATCTGGATTACATGTTTCACTTATGAAATTACTTACTTACCCCTCTTCTTATCAAAGCAAAAAACCCTAATCATAAATCATGAGGAGATGTGTCCGCTCGCCGAGCTTAACTGTCTTAAAATCTAGATTACATGTTTCACTTATGAAATTACTTACTTACCCCTCTTCTTATCAAAGCAAAAAACCCTAACCATAAATCATGAGAGGAGATGTGTCCGCTCGCCGAGCTTCACTGTCTTAAAATCCAGATTATTTTCTCTGTTCAGGCTACATTAATACACGCAGTTTAGGGTTTCTTCAAAGAATCGATCGATTCTTTGGTTTGATGTATGTGTTAAGTGAGGGGTAATTTCGTCAAAAGCATAACACACAACATCCGAACTAACTAACGAGGTAAAAATGATGGTTTAGATTACTACCCAAGAGTGTGTATCATGTAATCCGATTGATTACCTAATCCAACGAAACGAATATTGGATTACTCCATCCGAAATGGCTAATCTGCCAAAAAAAAAAAAAAAAAAAAAAGTGAACTGAACAGGCTATAAAATTTCTTAGTTTATGGATTATTTATGGCGTTTTGCCTTGAGCTTTCTTCTATTGTACGAAACACATGGGGCATAATAAGATCAAGGATAGGGCCCAAGCAAGTTTGGCTGGAAAATGGGATAAAGAAAGGAAAATGAGAGCTTCTAATGGTTTTCCTTTAGAAGGAAAATGAGAGCCCATAGCATTAGAAGGCAATAACTCCCTCCCAACCACTTTACTGAACTTGTATTCATCAATACACCACCCACCCGTCTATTTATCTTCAATAAACTAAGATCTTCACCATACAACATTTTGAAGTAGGAGTACCTCTCTTTAATTTCTTGAGACAACTGCACATGGAGCAATTACTTTTTTTTTATCACCAAAGTACTATCTTCGAGATTTGGTACCTAGTGGTTAACTAATAAATTGAAGAATAAACCTGTCAATGCCAAAAGAATTGTGAATACTACATAACTAAAGAATAAGCTTAATACATACAACAACAAAACCTCAATCAATCCCAAGATAGTTAAAGCTTTGTTACACGGATCAAACTCTTTTATTATGTTTGATTAAACACAATTAATAGTGTTTTCTTCTAAATCCTTTAAATCCCGCCAAATCAATATCTTACAAGTTAACTTCAGCCTATCTCCACACCATCAAATAATAAACTAATATAACTCGTCAAAGTAACCCACTTTAACCATAACACCTGACTAAGTGAGTGCCAAAAGCGAATAAACTAAAACATTAGATTTGATTGTTAATACATTAGATTAGACCACTTCACTACTCTAAATTTAAAAAAAAAAAAATAAAATGGTGTGATACATTTCTAGACACCTACAAATAGCTTGACTCAAATCACTCCCCCTGCCCCACTAAAAAAAATAAGGATACGAATTTTACAAAATGGGAATTCAAAAACCTAATCTAATATAAATTAAATTTAAAAAGTTAAAAAAAAAAAAATTTTCTATGAAACCCTAATTCTTCCTCATCTTTACAATCCTCCGGTGACTATTGGAGTGAATCTTACTGTCAAAACTAGGGCTCGCCGCCGGCCTATACTCCGGCACCAGCCTCCCCGACCTGTACCTCACCCCGCACGCATTGCACAGCGTCTTCGGCCCCCTCGGCCCCATCCTCCACTGCGGCGTCTTCTCTGCCCCACAATGAGAACACCTCCTCCTTCCGTCCTCCCCCTCCCCACCCCCACCATTCACTATACGCGCCCTCTTCCACCCCTCCGCCCCGCCCCTCCTCTTCCCCGTCCCGCTCCGCCTCTTCCTCGCCCCAAACCCCACCGCCGACCCCTCCGACGACGACGACGACGACGACGACGAAGACGACGAGTACTCCGCCTCCGCCTCTGACAAAAACCCCTTCTTCTTCTCCTCCCCCCTCTCCGGCGTGCTCGGGAAGCTTCTCGCGACCTTCTCCGTGGCCCCGTACCAGGGCATCCCGTCTAGGGCATCGTTCGGTATGCATAGCGTCTCCTCCCCAAAATCCTCGTCTTCTGGTAATGAAGTCAAGAAGTCGAAGTTCACGCTCTGGAAAATCTCTTCCAAGTTGTACGGACCCTCTATAGCCATCAAATGTCAAGTTTAACTTAAAAGATTGTTTTTCTTCCTCCACCCTTCCCTTTGTTCTGCTTCTTTCTTGTTCTTGTTTTTCCACTTTACCCTTTATAGAAACATTAGGCAGGAAGGTTCCTCGATGGGAGCAGTTTTTTTCTTATCTACGGTGCTTACCTACAGTTACATAATCAGGCCAATTACAGGATTACACGTGGCTGAGAGACTGTAAAAGTAGAAACGCGGCTCGGCTTGCGCGTACAAGTTGAGTGGCGACGTGGCGGGTTTTTATTGCCTGAGTTACGTGTCGGGTTCGCCGAATCGTTGACGATCCGTTACACGAGGGTCAGATGGCTCGCACGACGCGGAACGACAACATGGCACCCCATTTCTTTCTATGTTCGGGAGTACGTGGGTGGGACCCGGGGCGGTCAAATGTTGTGATCTCGAGGAAGATCGCAGGGGAAGGGACGGGGTTTTTTTTTTTTATAAGCTGGACATGTGAAGGAGCGCATTGGCATAGATTTTGTGGCGTGTGTTGGCATGTGTGAGTTGGGGGTGAGTTGGACACGTGCGTGGGGCTCGAATTTGGTTCTTTGTTCACAGAAGGTATGAATGTTGACACGTGTGGGTCCCATCTCACGTGCAGTGTTGGTTCTCTGTTTGTGTTCAAATTTTTTTTTTTTATTAAAAAAAAGATTGTAAATACCGACTCTCACTTGTCGAACATCGCAATACGTGCACTCAAATCTCTATGCAAATCGTAAGTGTGCGATGTGTGTCCGTGTTGATTTACAAAAGTATTTTCTTTTAAAAATTATGTTTGTGTGATACCCTAAATTAACTAAACGATCCGAGTTATGTACCTTGAGATGCATAAATTTATATCTCGAGGTAAATACAAAAGATTTGTGTGGGTGATGTTGGTTTTTTGGGTATCATTGAAGTTTATTTATTTATTTATTTTTGGATGTCTTTTTTGTGTACAAAGTTCTTGTTTTGTGAAGTTGAATATAATAAGAGGTGGTGCACATGCTTGATTTTTGGTGGGTTGTGTGAGAAAAGTGTTTTTAGATCTTACTTCGCGGCGAAGATCAGCAATATCAATTCTATGGATGTGAAGGTGGTTAGCATGCATGTTACTGTGTCATGCAATGATATTGGACTAGCTATAGTTTGAATAAATAATTAGAGTTTTATGTATATATCTCTATCTCTCGTGTTGTAAAAAAGTCAATGAACATAATGTCGCTTACGAATTATAACTGTAGTTAGTTCTGGCCCAAATGATTAAGGCCTTTCGAACTATAACGGCGACAATTCCAACAACTCCGATCTTTTTTTTTTTTTTTTTTTTTAAGCGCGGCAATATGCAGACTGGCTCTTTCTCATGGCACTCCGATTACCAGGGCACCCAATCAATGTCTCAAGGCACCCCAGGAAGTTTACCAAATTGCCCGTAGCTTCAAAAACGAGCACCCCACCTCCAAAACACCAAAACCCGAATTGAAACTCTTGCCCCCAAGCCCATGTTTCGTCTAGATAGCCAACAATTCACGCACTCCCTTCGATTTAGACATCGAATCTGTTTTTTGGTGCGTTCCTCGCGTTCGTTGAATCGATTCGCTGCTGAGGACGAGGGCTCGTTGTGTGAAGGTTGTTATAGAAGGTACTGGATGTTGGTGTTATCGTTTCGTAGATCACAAGAAGGTTAATGCATATTTTCCATGAATTTGGAATTTTGATTTCATTTGGTTGTTTTGCATAGACATTCGGCTTGTTGTAGGAATATAGGTTTTTTTTTTTCCAAACCCGTAAGTGTCGGTCATACAAGTCGGTGACGTGTTGTATTGCCTCGGTCTTTCACTGCCGAGACAGTAAAGGAAGTACCGTTCAAACCCAAACGAAACTTTAAACTAAGGGACCCGAACATAGTCAGTAGTATAAAACTGAGATAGGCCATTTGGTCTCGGAAACAAGATACCGTGATAGTACATGTTGTTTCGGTATTATCCTAGTGAGTGTAGTAGAAGGTTGTTATTGTGGTTTGACATGACTGTTAGTGATAGAGACATGTTGAAGAGTCTATGAGGTGACTAACCGAGACAACCCCCAAGTTCTTGGTGGTGAGTCACCGAGACATGTAGTACATTATCATACTTGTAGGACCAAAACTTTGTAAAATGTCATATTTTTTGTGTTTTTGACATGATTCTAATGCACTATTTATGTCTATGCTTAACAGATATGGCCCGGAGTAACACTGGTGATGGAACGAGTTTAGGGGTAGTCTTCGAGAACTGAATGAGCGACGGGTACTTTGGATACTCGCGGTGGGAGGAAACCACAAACAACTTCGTGTCAGAAGGAGGAAACCACAATCGTCGTACATTGGACACCCAGGTGAGATAATCCCTCCAATAACATACCCTTTTCGGATTTTTCCTTGTTTCTCTCTAGTTTGTAAGATTTCAATGACTTTTTGTGATTCAGTTTGTGAAAACTTGTTTAAGTTTTAATCGGTATTCTGGTTTTCTTGTTTTTGGAGATTTCATTGGATGCCCTAGTAAGATAACCCCTCCATTTGAATACCTTTTTTTGATTTTTTCTTGTCTCTCACTAGTTTTTGAGATTTTGATGAGTTTGTGTGGTTTAGTTGGTTATAATTTGTTGTTGTTTTGATAGGTACTTAACAGGTTGTAGTGAACATTTTTTATCGGTTTAATATACATCAAGGCTTATGTTAACAAGCTTGTTGGATCCCCGTAATTATAAGAATGTCGTATGAGGATTTGTTTTGGAGGTAATTTGATGTGTAGTGTAAGAGCTCTAAGTGGTTTATGCATCTATTCATGCAATGAGTTCGGTTAGGAACAACGAAGAAATGTAGCCTTGAAACCAGAGAAAACATGGATACTTCCAATAGTGCTGCGAAGTTAGGGTTCTCTTTAATTGTAACTTGGAGGGAAAAAATAAGTTAGGGAAAAGGTTTGGTTTATAACTTTATATGACTATGAATTTGTAAATAATCTTTAAAATTTTAAAGTGGAACTTGTAAGTTTCTTTGACATGATATTGCTCTACGTCATTGCTTTACTTGTTAAGGAATGAAATGGTAGAAATTTAAAATTATATGTGTAACTACATTTAAGTGTTATGGGAATGCATCTTTTGTCAAGGTACCGTATGATAAAGACCCATATGAACACCCCTGCAATTCTCTCAATTACACTTTTATATTGTTGCATGAAACATGCATTGCCCTGAAAATGTCCCATTGTTTTCAAAAGAGGCTATATATAATTGTCTTATAGTTTTTTTTTATATCTTGTCAATCTTTGGAAAGTGAATTTTGATCATACCAGCACTGAACGTTTTACCCTGTGATGGATGTTGCTAGGATCAACCTATTTGCGCAATCTTGCTTTTCCATTTGGAGATATGGCTTTATTTATAAGTAGTTTCTTTTAAAAGGAATGATATATGGAAAACGTGATGCTTATTTGTAACTATACCCATGGGAGAGGGAGTTCAATTCTTCTTGTTTTAATGCTAAAAGCTCTATGTTGATCTCATTGCACCTATTACAATCTCCAGAATGTTGTTAATGCTTTGATCTTAATTGTCAAAGGACTAAAGCAAAGTCAGTAGTGTATGTGTTGTTTCTGCTTTGTTTCAGTGTTTGTAAGAACTTGTTGTCTTTTTGTCTTTGTTTGAATTGAATGAAAATTGGGTCTCCCGAAGGAACTTCATGTATTGACTTTGTTGTTGTATTTAATGTTTAATATGAGTTGAGTTTCTTTCTTGTTCCTTATTAGCTCTAGTACTCTCTACCTATATATGTATTTAATTGGCAAAGGACCAAAGCAAAGTCAATAGTAAAGAAATTAAAAAATAGGTACCTAGCCTCCTCAATTTCCAAAGAAGATTCTAGAAGTAAAAGCCTTAGAGAGAGTTATTACTTTCTACGTATAGTTATTATTACTTTCTATGTTTCTTCAAATCCACAATTTCTCTCATTCGCTTCCAATCTACTATCGAGTTTAATAATGTCTCATTCGCCTACTTTTTTTAGTTGCATTTTGGAGTTCCCCCCGAGAAGGCTACTCCGATTCTTCATTCTCCTTCAGTTTCGGCAGATTGGGGTGGATGTTCTCCAACATTTCATCCATTCTCTCTCTTTTAAGGTACTTCCTTATAATTCATCTATCCATTCATTCATTCGAACCTGGAAGATCTCTGTTTGAGGACTTCGATTTGGCGGACTTCGATTAAAGAACTGGCGAGTTTTTGATTTCACTACAATGGTGGAATTTGATGAGACCAGTTCCATTTCACTTGGATTTAGGAGGTTTAGTAGGAAGTTGAATTGTTTTGGTTTTGGTTTTGTTGCAGAGGAGCGTTAGGGAAGTGGGTGAGCTATCCTGAAGCGAGAAATCCTTGCCCGTAGTCGAAGCGCATCGTCCTTTGTATGGATTGCATTCTATTGCTTTAATTGCTTTGGAGAGGTAAGGTTTTGTGCTATATTTTCTTTATGATTTACATTCTTTGATCTCTTCATGCCACATTTTTTCATGTATTTCCTACTATATTTGGTTCAATTTTGTTTCACTGTTCACATTTGATGAGCTTATCAGCTCTGTTTTGCAAGGCTTTTCAATTATTTCTCACAGTTTAGACGACTTTGTTCGTTATCTTCTCTGATCATTCTTCGCAATCGTTTTTTGTGATTCTGAAGCTATTTTGGAGTGATATTTTAGGGGGATTTTTTTGTTGGGAAGTTAGGGATATGGAGTTGAAGAAATATGGGGGAGATTTGGCCCAATCCCAATTAAATCAGAACCAACAACCTACTTCATCAGCCATGAAAACACTAACTAATAGGCTCTTAGTACTGTAATTAATATTCCTACTAAGTGAATTAATCCCATATGAAGCAGTGCACGTTGTACTACAATGATGATGAGGAATATTGTTAGCAGTAGTACTTGAAAATGTGAACTTTAACTTGTGTGTATATGCATGTGTATAGATAAAACAACCAAAAGAGTAGATATAAATGAATAATACCTTCAATTATATATTTTCTACTACTAGGTAGGGTTCTAAAAATTATGATTACTCTTTGAGTTGATCTGCCTATTTCACTTAAAACGTCAAGAGATTTGAACATCTAACCTTAAGGAGGTACGAGTGAACAACTAATGGGTCCCAACGTAATGTTTGTTTTGGTTATTCCACTTAAAATGTCCCAAGATTTGAGTGTGTAAGTCTCTAACCTTAGGGAGGTAAGAGTGGAAAACTAATAGGTCCCAATTAACAAAACAAACACCAAAGCAATGTTTGTTATATTGTTAGCTTTTTTCGTTAAATTTTTTTTTTTTTACGATATTATGTTAAGTGTTAGTTTGTTACAAAAATACTATCCTTAATGCTTTGGTATATGTATGTACCTATTAGCCGTCATTGGTATATGTATTTGTTGAAAATGAAATACTGGGAGCTTTGATCCTATGTGATATTTGTATGTCACTTATAACTTATGATTTATGATTTCTTGAACTCCTTGTTGCTTTTATTTTTACGACCAAGTATCCTACTCTGTTTGGTATCAGTTCAGTACCGAGCTAGGTCTTAGGAAAGTAGAAATCAACAAAAGGAACAAAAGCCACAAACATACATGAAGTTAGAAACATTTTTCCTGAGATTAGGAGTATTACATACAATCCACAAACAAACATGAAGTTAGAACTTAATAAATGTAAAGTTTGTTTTGTTTTATGTTATTTGTATCAAACCACATTTATTCAATGCATACAAACAAAACTTTTTGTTCATGTAGTTAGCGAGGTTCTCAGATTCCCCATTCTACTAAATTGTGTAAGTTGGACACACAAATAGACCTGTACCGTCGAAAATTATTAAACTAGTTGACTAATTTAATTGCACAATTACAATAGGAATGTCGTCTACAGGTCGAAACTGGATGTACAACCGTCTCGACAACGCCTTCGTTCGAATTGAATTCGTGGCGAGGGTTAAAGAATTCATAGCATTTGCTAAGCAACATTGTCCTACCTACCAAAGTGAAAGGAAGATTAGATGTCCGTGCAATTATAAGAAATGTCGACTTGTACCGTACTTGGATGTCGAAACGGTTGAATACCATATATGTAGGTATGGATTTGTTCCGAGATATCACTGTGGGTACAAACACGGTGAGAATGGTGATAAAGAGCCGCCAAACTTCTACCAATTTGATAACCATATTGATAATGCTGATGGGGGACGTTTTGATACGACAACTTACCACCAGATGCTACACAACGTGGCAGGTCCAAGTTTTAATTTGAATCACGTGGAAGAATCACCAAACCTCCAAGCACGCCAACTATGACATGATTGAGGCTAGTAGCGAACAATTGTGGTCGGGTGCGAAACCATGACAAAGTTGTCTGCAATGGCAAGATTACTTGCGATCAAGTCAGAACACCATATCTCAGAACGAGGGTATAATGAAATCATAAAATTCTTGAAGGATTGTTTGCCAACTGACAATTCATTGGTTGAAAATTTTTATGCCACTAATAAACTAATGCGAGGTCTAGGTCTTCCAGTTAAGAAAATAGATTGTTGTGAGGACCAATGTATGATTTATTGGGGAGTGGACTTTGAATTAACATCATGTAAATTTTGTGGAAAATCACGCTACATTGCATAGCGACGAGGTCGTGGACGGAACACCAAAAAACGCCCTTGCAAAAAAATGTACTACTTCCCTTTAGGCCCTCGATTGCAACGATTGTATGCGTCTGAGCCAACGGCAAAACATATGTGGTGGCATGGAGAGCATTCCTCGCCAGAGGATGTTTTGCAACACTGTTCTGATTCGATTGCTTGGAGGCATTTTAATGATGTCAATAGAGACTTCGCCGTCGAGGTTCGGAATGTTCGTTTAGGATTGTGCACTGATGACTTTCAAGTTTTTGGGATTTCAGGAAAATCGTACTTTTGATGGCTCGTAATTTTGACTCCGTACAATCTTCCACCATCGATGTGCATGAAATTTGAGTTTATGTTCTTAACGGTTATCATTCCTGGACTGACCAACCCAAAACAAAAAATCGACGTGTTTGTTCAGCCGCTTGTGAAAAAGTTGCAAGATCTATGGAACAACGGGGTGATTACTTAAGACGATTCCACAAAGACGAATTTTCGTATGCGAGTGGCCCTTTTATGGATTGTAAGTGATTTCCTTGCGTATAGCATGTTGTCCGGTTGGAGCACACACGATAAAATGGCTTATCCATATTGTATGGAGGATACAAATGCCTTTCAATTGCGAAGTGGTGGAAAGACATCGTGGTTTGACTGTCACCGTCCTTTCTTGTCGAAGAACTCACAATTCAGGAAAGGCAAAAAAAAATTTCTTAGAGGCAAAATGGTACTAAACGACGAACCACCCGCTTTGCTATCCGGTTAAGAAATTTTGGCAAAAATTGAATCGTTGGGCTTGATGAAGGTGCAAAAATTGGAGCTGATTCTGTGAATGGGAGGATAGCTAAGAATTCGGGATGGAGAAAAAGAAGCATTTTCTGGGACTTGCCATATTGGAAGACAAACTTGATCCGACACAACTTAGACATCATGCACATCGAGAAAAATGTTTTTGACAACATATTCAACACTATTATGAGTGTACCGGACAAAAGTGAGGACAATGCAAAAGTGAGACAAGATATTCATGAATATTGTCATCGACCTTTTCTACACATTGATTCGGCGACAAATACTTACATCCTTGGATGCTATGATCTCGATACATCAAAAAAGCAAAAATTCTGCGAGTGGGTTGAAAAGTTGTGTTTTCCTGACGGTTATGCTTCGAATCTTGGTCGATGTGTGGATCCAAAGAAGTTGCGACTATTCAGCATGAAGAGTCATGATTGTCATATTTTCATGCAACGCTTGATACGAATTGCATTTAGAGAACTCCTCCCAAACCCGGTTTGGGTTGCAATTAGCGAGCTGAGCCTTTTTTTTATCCCTGACTGCTAAAAGTGTCAGTCTCATAGATATGGAGGTTTCAAAGTCTGAAATACCTAAAATCATTTGCAAGTTGGATAAAATATTCCCTCCAAGCTTCTTCGACTCTATGGAACACCTACCAATCCACTTGGCTTACAAGAACCGTTTGGTCGGTCCAGATCAATTTCGGTGGATGTATCCATTTGAGAGATAATATCTTGAGTTCATGAAATTGTTTTCCCATTCAATAAAGTTTTAAATTAACATTAACTAAATTTCGATAGGTACCTTAAACATTTGAAAAACAATGTTCGGAATAAAGCAAAGGTAGAGGGCTCGATGTGTAATGCTTAGGTCAAAGAAGTCACATCATTTTGTTCTTACTACTTCGAAAATCACGTCTTTACGTTGCACGACAAAGTGCAACGAAACGACGATGGTGGTATCCGGCCCACACCGCATTTTGTGGGCAATTTCTCAATCTTCACTTATCCTGGTCGACCCTTGGGCAAGTTAAAGGAGCGGTACTTAATAGAGCATGAGTATAATGCCGCTCATTTACATACTGCTCAATTGTCCAGAGATCGCTCCTTACATCCAGTATGTCTGTCACTTTCATTCAATAATGCGGTACATTCATTATTCATCTTTTACCAAGACATGATATTTACATGTTCGTTTCTTGTAGGATCTTTATCGATGAAATCGCTCAAGCAATGGGGGAATCGGAAGTCGATACTAGTCTAGAGCGCAACTTCCCCATTTGGTTTCAAACATATGTAATGTTATTACTTTTGTAGGTTATCGTTTCGTTTATTTCTTCCATAAGTAATGTGTCTTAAATTTCTAAATTTTCATGAATAGGCTCAGAATTCCATCATAGATGAGACGCTTGTTGATCTTTCGGTTGGTCTTAGTCGATCTTGTAATGTGTACCCTGGTTACCTAATGAATGGGTATAAGTTCCACTCTGCAACATATGACGTTAATAGATCGACGCAGAACAACGGTGTTTTGGTGAAGGGTTATGACTATGCCGATGTTTCCCACGACTACTATGGAGTACTAAAAGAGGTTGTAGAGATTGAATATAGTGACCTCAAGCGTGTGGAGTTGTTTAAGTGTGAATGGTATGACACTACACCGAATCATGGTGTGAGGACTCACCCAACACTTAAATTGGTAGAGGTTCATCGAAGTTGACGATATAACAACTACGAGCCATTTGTCCTAGCAATGCAAGCCACTCAAGCGTACTACCTTTCATATACTTCTTTGAGGAACGAGCAACAAGAATGACTAGCAGTTTGTTGTTGTCAACCAAAATTCGCCAACGAGGGAACGAGCAAAGACGATAATGACCAAGGTTCGACAGAGATTGCATTCTAAGATGGTGAACCCACCACGTACGTAGTCGGCGATGCAATTCAGGATTTCAACAATCTGGATGATCCAAATAGGACCCGCGTCATTATTAAAGCGGGTCCAAGTCAAGAAGACAATGACTTCATTGTCGATAGTGGAGATGATTCAGAAGAAGAATAATCAACTTCTAGTCATGAGAGTGAATTTGAAACAAATGATAGCGAGTAATGTATGTTTATGTTATGTCAATGTTTGATCGACGTTACGTGAACTTTTTAAACCTTTTTTCACAATTGTTTAAGATTGTTTTTTTCTTAGGTTTCATGGCTCGCAGTGATCACCCCCACTTCAAGGTCGCACATTATCTCAGAGCGGTCGAGGGATACTTTTAGGGGGACCTCGTCCAGTCGGAAGAGGTGCAACACAGACCCCAGGAACTGATATACCGACTGGACCTCATGGACCGGCCACACGAGGGGGTCGAGAAGGTCGTGGCGGTCGAGGTCGTGGGTCGATTCCTATCTTATCGATTCCGACTTCTCGTTCACTCGATCATGAGTTAAAGTCAGTGTCACCTTCACCTTCCACACCGTCCGCGTCGCTTGTACCATCAACATCGTCGTCTGGAACCATACCAAATTGCCCATTGCAGTCACCATCGGCAACATCGAGACATGACATTCTTGTACCGACGATGCCAGCGCCTCCCGCCACCGCATCACCAGCAGCATCCCAATCCTATGAGGCCAGAGCAGGCTTGCAGGTTACAGGCCCTCCGCGGGCACCTCAGATGACAGGGACCGAGCCCCCTCGCGTGCATAGGATCCCGATCACACTGATTGCGAATAATACGTAAGTTTGTATTTGATTAATTACCATATTTCTAATTATCCATGTAAACTATTAAATAAGTTGTTAAGATGTTATGCATTTTAATGAAACACAGGGAATTGCATCCTTCTCATTCTTGTGCACGGAGGATGACAAAAGTTTTCAAGAGGTGGATGATTCCAGAAGGGTATTGTTGGAAGTCGGTATCGAATCATCATAAAGACCACTACTGGCGCCAATGGCAAGTACACATGACTTATAAATGTCTTAGGATTTATACAAGTTTTTTAATGTCTCGTAACAATTGCACTTACCATTTTATAGGTATATATTAGATGGGATGAAACGATTCATGAGGATGTCATTCGTGTGGCGTACGACACGCATGCAGGCACCAGGTACACCACATTGATGCATAAGTTAAATAAGAATCGTGTGCAGCCACACTTTGTTACAGATGAGGCGTGGAGGAGATACTTGGAGTACTGGGAAAGCGAGGACTTTCTTGCTAGGTCTAGGCAGGCGTCTATGAATAGGAACACTGAGGTCGAAGGACCTGGGACTGGTGGCTCTGTGTTTTTTGTGACTACCAATGAAAAATTGGTAAGTGTTTTTTACACTCTAGTTTATTTTTTTTTCATTTCTACACTTGTTCACTATGCTTGTGTTTGCTTTTAATATTGTTTTTTTTTTTATTTCTTACACATTGATGTTAGTTTAACTCATTTGCATTGTACAAATTTCATTCACTTCAGTTCATTTCACTTCTATGCAATTGATTTGTGCTTGGCGAATATAAGTGCGCTGACCTAATAGTAATTAACATATTTAACATTTTTATAACTTTTGTATGCAGACTAATACATCCGAGACGCCACCTACCGTGAATGAATTGTATTTGCATCTCCACACCGTAAATGACGACGGGGTGACATTCATCGATACTAGATCAGAGCGGTTCTATGTAAGTATAGAAATACGAGCGAAATAGTAGTAAGTTTACTTAAAAGCATATCATTTAAGTTGTTTATTGTTGATCCATGCAGGCTAAGCTCCAGAGGAGACGTCAGGAGCTAACCCAGGCTACACCGGACCAGTCGGTGGATGATGAGGCGGTGTACTACAATGTAGCGGGTAAGTGTCCCAGAGGACGTGTCTACGGTCTCGGGTCGTTAGGGGGAAAGAAGAGAAGATATGAAGATCCTGGTGCTAGTACATCCCAGATACCGGAGATGGTGCCACGCTAATAGTTCGATAGTGTTGCAGAGCAATTACTACAGGTTGTGGTGTTTATGCAGAGGTAATTCGGGATGACCATGGACGGAGCAGGCCTATCTCAGCCACAACCACCACCACCACCACCACCACCACCACCACCACCACCACCACCACCACCACCACCACCACCACCACCACCACCACCTCATGAGCAGCAGCACCCGCCGCAAACAGATCCCGCTGATTCACCACAGCAACAAGACAATGTTGATCGGGAGATGGAAGATTGGCTTATTGTAGATAAGCAGCTTGGTGATACTTAGGTATTTTTCTTGTTGTTTGCGTAACTTTTGAGATGGTAATTTTGCTTTTGTGGATATCTTTAATACTTGTTTATAGAACTTCGATATCTTTTATAGTTGTTTATAGAACTTTTAGAATGATAGTTCTTTTTGTGCATATTTAGAGGATTGGAGGTTTTTTGTGGTTGATGTAGAACAATAGGATTGGTGGTTTTTGTGAATACTTAGGTATTTGGAACATTAATTATACTTGACAAGCTTTCGTGGATATATAAATCTTTTTTAATGTCGAATTGTACATTTTTCCCTCATTTGAATCTTTGTTGTTGATATATATTGTTGATGTATGTATGTAAAATTCTGCTTTTTTGGGGAATGTTAGCACCCCCAAGGAGTTGTTGGAGGGGGTGGAGGCGATGGAGAAGGTCCTGTGGTTGTACTTTCAGGTTTAGAGGTTTTGGAGAACCAATTGGGTTCTTCTTACTAGTGAGAAAAATAAGCGTACAAATGGAATTGAGACGAATTAGCAACATAATTCATATATTCCGTTGATATTCCGTCTCTAATTGCCGAGGAAATAACATCGACAAACTGGGTAATACTAAATTTAGACACGGAATATAGATGAATCATAAACAAATTCATGCATTTTGTTGCTGATCCGTTGCTGATTAGCAGCGGATCATACACGGAATTCATGATTGCAGTTGTTGATCCGTTGCTCATTAGCGACGGATCAGATACAGAATACAACTAGAACCATCCGGTTTGGGAGAAAGTCCATTTCTGTTTCGTCTTTGTTCCGTTTCTAAATCCGTCTCAAATATGTCTCTAATCAGCAACGGAACACATTTCCGTTACTGACTAAATTAGCGTCGACAATTTTAGAGACGAAATATTTCGTCTCTGTTCCGTTGCAGAATATAGTTAGAGACGGAATTTATGCTAGTCAGCAACGGAAATTTCCATTTTTGATCAGCTGTTTTTTGTAGTGATAATTGTTTTGGTCAATTTGGTATGGAGAGGGTGTTAAATGTGGTTTAGTTAGCTAATTGGGGGCTTTAGGGCATAATTTTCAAGTTGAAAATTATGTCATAAAAGGCAATTAACGCGCTAATAAGGAAAATTAGCGCGCTAATGATTCTGGGTAGAAACTCGAATTTAGTTTCGCGATTAGCACGATAATAAGCCCTATTAGCGCGCTAACTCGACACAAAAAATTCGATAAAAATGTGTTTTAATGACGTAGCTAGTTGAAACCCACTTTTGACACACTGATTCTTAGATGTACTATTTTTAACTTATTTTGAAGGAATTAACCTAATAAAAGACTATTTAATAATTTTTAGGTTTTGAAATAAATATTGGTTTTAAGAGTTAATTGACACTAAATTAATCGTAAGCCCACTATATTTGAACTGATAAGACACCGAACTCAGGGATATCGAGTATCGGGAGGTAGTCGGGCCTGATTCGGGAGTCCGAGGAAGTCGGAGCGCGGATTGAGGTGCGTAAACCCATTGGAATGCCCCACAAAATTCATGGTTTGGTTTATCGATTTCATATTACATGTGTGACTGCTGGTGGGCACACTTGAGGTTTTCACTCCTATTTCGGTTTGCGTATATATTGGTTGTGGCTAAATCGCTTGCACGGGTTACTTGTGATAGTAGTCATGTCGATGGAAGTAGAATATATCTACGACCATCGGAAGGGATTATGGTGGTCCTAATGTGTAACAGCCTTGGGAAGGGACGATGTCGTTTACTGAAGTTGGGGTTTATTCACTGTAAGCCTATAAGTATATACGTGGTTCCCATTCAATTTATCGATTACTGGCTGGCGTAGGTCTGGGTTTTCTCATGATTACACGGATGTTTAATGATTTATGGTTTATTCCTGAACTGGTTTAGTTGGTATATGCTGTTATTTATTTCACGCTATTGCTTTTGCTTGTCACATGCTGCCTACATTCATGAGAATATGATGTACTGTTTCCAGGTGTTATATTTGCATGTCTCGCACTGTGTAGTTTTATTTAATGAATATTAGGTGGACTTCTCTTGGGATTTTACTCACATGACTCGTCACTGTAATTGTTGGGTGATTGAGTGCAGATCCTTGGACAAGCAAGGGCAAGGGCAAGGGCAAAGAGGTATTGGGCGACTACCTCTGAGATAATAAAGCCAGCTCGTGTGTGACTACAATATGTATTTATTTTACTTTTGTTTGGTTTTGGGAACTATAGAACACTGATTACATGTATATGAATCTTTTGTTTATCTCGCTTGATATATACATGGTAACTTTTGCCGGGTTTTCCACTACTTAGGATTGTTAAATACTACATAACTTACTTAATTTAAGACTTCCACTGTAAATAGTAATATAACTGGATAAATTGATTACTAGCTAATGAAATCATTAATAATTATATGGAAATTAATTAGCTAAGTTAGGATTAAATGAAAAAGTAGAAGTAGCCTGATAGGTCGCGAAACGTCAAGGATAAGTGGGCCATGACGTGGCAAGACTTGGTGACGTGAGAATTGCGACATGGAGGGTAGTAAGGCGGTCTGAAATTTGGGGCTGCCAAAATTTTATAATTGGAAAATGATTGGAAGTGTGCTGCAAGGTGGATTGGGATTGAGGCTGGAAAGGTATGCCTGGAAATGGATTCCACTCTTTATCATAATAAAAAGAAAAGGTTCATCTTGAAATGGATTCCACCCTTTCATCCTTAGTAAGCTGGAGTTTTACCTTAGTTGAAATTGTGTAGTTAGAGTTAGTAGCTCGATCAAGCTTGAAAACCAAAAGAATCACATGTAACGCAGTGTGTGGATTATGTGGTATATTCTAGAGGGATGCAAGTGTATGATTCTGTCTTTTAACTAAAAATTACAAGTCATGAGTACGGTTGCAATTGACCTTTGAACTTGCATGTTGTTATATATTGTTTATACCACTTCAATGTCCTGAATAAATATGTTTTGAATTCATATTTTTAGTCATTGAATCATTGATATTAGATGATATTTAATCAGTTTACGAGCATCACTTATTGAGCAAGTTGGAGCGCTTATTCCCCAATTAACATTTAAGGTTGTTGATGTGCGCTTCGACTTAGGAATGGAGAAGATTAGGAGTTTATAGTATTCTCTTCGGTGAATTGATTTACATATTGTTTTATATATTGTATTGAATTATTGTTTTGTAATAACTAACGTTGGTATTTGGTTTTAATACCGATACTTATGTCAGTTTTGTATATTGTTTGTATTATTGAAAAAAATTAATTTCACTGCATTTTCAATTATTTATTCAATATATGATATGTTGTATAGAGATATCAGGTGTGAAGGACGCCTACACTGTTACTTTAATTGAGTCTGATTGGTGTACCGGGGCTTAATTAAGGTTTCAAGCCGACATTTCTCTAATTGTGTTAGGGGATGTTACAGTTGTATCACGACCTAGCTTATAAATTAATAGTCCCTATTTTTGAATTGTCTGAGAATCAAGAATAACTCTGATATAGTTCAGTATCAGAACCTGATTTCATTACTCGTAATTTGAATAGAAGTTTAGGTTCACTGACTTGGAGATTTGTTCTAAAGTTATTGATAACCTAGGACTTTATAAACAGTTGTTATCAATGTTTTGAGGGGGTAATGAAAGATAAAAGATTAAGTACTGTTATGTATAGTGATGTATTGTATTTATGCGATAGATATAACTGTAATGTCTTTCCTATACGCTATCCTGAAGGTCGTATCTCCCATATATGTATGTGGAGTCTAATGAAAAGATGGTGAGGGTTTTTAGGAAACTAAACTTCAGGGACATTCTAACAAATGAAAACAATAGAAATTTTATGAGATGGTTTGTATCCATCGATATCTCAGGAGTTGAGAAAATATTAAGGAATAAAGTTTATAGAAACCTAAATCTCAATATTATATAGAACAAGGAAAGACATAAGAAGTCATGTGACGTAAAAAATAAATTCTTTTCCTATAGAATGGTATCTAATAGTTTGTATTCTCACTGATATTGTTGGATTAATAATAGTCAGTGGAGAATGATTGATTAGACCTGGACTTTTAGAAAGATATTAGGAGAATGAATGTTAATAAGAAAGTGATTTCCAGTGAGACTCAAAGGTGATGATGCAATTTGAGTAGAGAATGATCATGTATTGAAACTAGTTAAATAAGATTAAAATTATTCAATGAGAAAATTAGTTGTAAACGATGATAAGAACCTAATTGAGGTTGAATAACCACTAGTTTATACATACTTCATAAAGTTGCTATGAAATATAAGACTACAGATATGGTGCTATTGGAATAATGAGAAGAAAATTGTCAGTATTATTGTGGTGTAGTCGCACATACTGAAGGAAATGCAATAAAAAGTTTATTATTGTTCTTGTGTTTTGATAACACTCACTAATATAATGAGAAAATAAAAAAGTGACGCTGTGGTGGATCCACATGTAGGAAAAAGGAAAAAGATGATGACGTTGTGGTGGATCCACACGTACAAAAAGATAAATAAACTTTATTAAATGCAAATGGAAAATTGGATGGCTTGATTAAAACTCAAAGTTAATAATTTACTTTGAGATGTTTCATGCTATTAGAGTTGATACTAATTAATTTAAAAGTAGAGGGTATATATAGGAAAGTCATTTAATTAATGGAATTGATACTAATGGTCATTGATAGTACCTATGATAGATAAAAAGACTACTAAATAACGTATACTTCATAAGTGTTTTATGAAGCATAAGATTACCAGATTGATGTTTAGAGCAATGTTGAGATATAAGAGAATGATCTTAGTAATGAAATTACATTAAAAGTGAAGAATGACAACAAAAGATAAGAAATGAAGGATTATGGAAAATCCGCGTTGATAGTAAACTCTATCTTATTTGTTGGACTTCTATCACTTTATAGTAATTTCATATTAAAACATAAAGTTGAGAATGTGTATGGTTGGCGTTAGAATATGACAGTGAGCTAATGAGATTTCCTAATTTTATCTTTTAGACTGTATAGTCTAAATTGGGGAGAATGAGCTATCAATGAATTTGAGAATCGAATGAGTACTTTATGATACTAGGAATGAATATGTAAGCAGTATATCAAGAGGTGGTATTAACTGCTACTTGTAACTAGAAAAAGTGTAAATCTCTAAATTCCTATGAATGATGATTCGTAGAAACAAAGTTGTCACTCTAGATTTAAAGGCTCTTAAATCTTTTTTACAATAGTGGTATGTTCATGATGATAATTCAAGCTTGATGAATGAAAAATTGTGATTCTAAAAGTTTTGAGCTGTCTGGTTATTAGATTCTCTTTGAGTTTTGCCGCAATTTGAAATTGAAATTCATCAATTACTTGATTTCTAAGGTTAAACCAATAATTAATTCCATTTTACTTAGTATATTATGAAAATTATATGAGTTTGAGAACTCAACTTGAGTGATGATTTAACTTGAATAAGTTAAGAATGAATATTCATTGCCTAGAATCGACAACTTATTTAGGTCATTACATGAAATCAATTATTCTCAAAGGTTGGTTGAGATCTGGTTTTCACCGAATTAAGATCAAATTTAGGAGTATGTGGAAATGAAGTTATGCAATGGCTTAATTTAGTTAGAAATTATGGTGAAAACCATAAAAACTCACTAGAGCTCATGCTGTGTTCATCAATGGAAAAATAAAGTAGTTGGACTCTATTGAAATAAGATTATCATTGTGTTATCAATGATAATATAAAAAAGGTTGAAGACTTGGTAAAGGCACAAGCAATATTGCAGAGTTATGTGAACTTTGACGATAAATTGGTTTATGCCAAAAATTGCAAGTGCAAATACTAAGCTTCAAATATAAGTCACTCATACTTGTGTTGAATGTGAATCGCAAGTCAATGGACTTGACTAAGATTGAGACAATTAGAGTATTGTCTTATATTCAACACAAAATCAGAAGGGTAATGTTATCTTAGAATAATTGAATGATACAAACCTTATATAAAAAGATTTGTGGTATCATTGTGTTATATATTCAATTAACTCAATAATGAAACTAAAATAAGTTACAAAAGATACAATGATGCCTTGAAGAAGAATTGAATTATTGTTTAACTACACTAATTGCTTGGTTATACCTGGACTACAAAAAAAGATAGAGGTTTATCCTAGTATTTTTATCCAGGTAATTGTGTGTTAACATAACAAGGTAAAAGATTGTAGTTTTATATTATTATATAGTTCAAAGAAGGTTGAAAAGGGCTATTGTGAAAATAATTTTCGGTAGTCATATCAAACAATTTAAGGCATCACTTGTAAAATAAAAGTTTGAAATGTATTTCAAATGATGAATGGAATGAATTACAAAGATAAGTGATAGAGCTGTGACTTCGGGTTGTAAGATATTGGTGTAGATCTCAACTTATTTTTGAATCCACTCAATTGAATAGGTTATGCAAGTTCATTCATTCATCGTAAGGCTTGAAATACATATATACTCATGTGAAAGGGTTTTGGAGTATTTTAATTATCCATAAGAGACAAATGAGAAGTGTAAAAACCTAAGAGTTAGTGCAATATGATTTGGAGATCTTCAAGCTATGAGAGTTTGAAGAGTATAGTTGTCAGAGTGAAAGAAGTTAGAGGTGAAGTGAGTAACCCAAATTCATGAATATAATGAATCACTCTGAGAAACCACCCACACAAAGTGATTGATGTGATTAATACTTTGTATAGAGAAAAAAAACACAAAATGTAATTATAATAGGAACTTTTCAGTACTATCTCTTGAGAGAGATATGTAATAAGGATGATTATTTGTAAAGCTTGATGACACATCATCAATTGAGTTGTTGTAATTGATAATTACAAACCTATTCTTTGATGTTCAAATTTAGCTAAACTAAGTGTAAATTAAATGGGTGATGGTTAAGAAGTCTAATTGGACCTACTTGATATTATAGGATTTGGCTATTAAGAGTTAATATCCCAATTAGACTATCTGGATATTAAGAGTTAATATCCAATTAGACTATCTAATAATATTGTGCAAGACGCATTAGATTTTGAGATAAAAATGCTAATTTAGAAAGGATTTTAGGCAAGAATTACTTTGATGACCTTATGGATCTCTTTATATGGTTTATACAGTCAATGCTATATCGTATTAAAAAATACGATGAGAGTATGGATTGTCTATGATGATGATATATGTTGTTAAGTTTGTAAAGAGATATGATATTTATTCAGTAAATAAAGACTAAATATTGAGAACTTGAAGGGTTAGGTGAATTCTTATCTAATTCTAATGGTAAAAAAATACATAACTGTAAGTTATGAAATAAGAATAGCTAAATCTTAGCGTTACCACAATAATGTATGAGTTGTAGTTGATAGATTGATTGAAGTCTGCATTTTTTGTTAGTGTCAATATATTATCTAAATGCGTGAAAGTGGGATGAGACAAGGCAAATTGGGTCTGGATGAGAAAAATGTTAGCCGAGAGAGAAACTCCACACTTTTATCATCAGTAACCCTGAATCGACCTAAGCATTTACTACCTATTCAAAACTTAAATTTCTAAGCTTGTCTTTGAAATGTATGACAACGAAAGAAAATAGATTCCTTTATGTGAGCTCTATGAAAATAAAGATAATCAGGTGGATTACATCGTCGGATGATAAGTTGAATATTCTTAACCTTATTGTACAGCGATGTACAAATTTAAGATTGGAGATATAACTTTTATGAAAAATGAGATAATTAAAAGCTACACATAGAGGGTATAACAGATTAAGTGATTTATAACTACAACGGGTAAAGATAAAAATATTGAATAAATAAGCATCATAGATTTTTGGAGAGTTCGAAAGATTATTTTGTTGTGCTTTTGAAAGTCTAATCTATGAAAGGGCTTTGTAGGTTTTGATTAAGGGAAAATAGTGATTTCATGAAAATTAATTGGTAACTTAGGAACAGGAGTGATACATGGAAGAGCGATTTCCATTTCTCTTCAGAACTACTGGTAACTTGTACGTTTCCTTTAATTTCAAGGACGAAATTTTCTTAAATTGGGGAGACTGTAACGACCCATTACCTTAAGTAGGCGATTATCGTTAATTCAATTTTTAATGAACTCGAGTTAAGCTCATGGTTAAGCTCAGTTCGTCTCGATTAGCGCGTGTATGGATTTACGTGTCATTTGGTGTTTGTATGGATTGTATTATTTATTATGAAAAATAATTAGATTCTTTGGCCTATAATTGAAAAATTGAGAAATTATTGGGACACGTAATATCGTGTGTGGGTCAAGGGTGACACATGAGTTGAGGGGTAGCGTGCATGCCCGAGTGAACTCGTTGGCGCACTCGGCTAAGTCATAGGCATGTTAATATATGCTTATATAAAGATTTATATATAAATTGCATATATATATTGAAAATAAGTGAATAATTAATAATTGGTGGGCACCTAGTGATACGCAGGGTCGAGGGTGACACGCGTGGGATGTACAATAGTGTGCATGCCTAAGGGTGGTTGTTCGCGCACATGGTGAACTTACAGGTGCGAAGTATAAAATTTTATACGTATATATATGAATCCTAAAGTTTTAAATCAAATTAAATTACACAATGGGTTCGCCTCAAGATATGGGTAGCATGAGCATCAAGGAAGTGAATGGGATGAACGTTTGATCTAAGAGAGATTAGTTATGTTAGGGCATGTGCCCTAGGTCAATCTACAAACATTGTTTATCTTATAATTTTAGTTAATAAAATAGATGTTTTATTTGTTGTTTTATTATAAGTGATTGAATGTTTACCTTATAGTAAGATCCATGGGTATTTGTTGAAATATCATACATGTCTCTAGTCAGTCATTATACTGGAACTATAATGAATTAAGACTAGCGTGAATCTTGATCGATGGTCATGTGATGATCATGCATATAAGGATACAAATCAAGATCATGAGTACTTATTATGGAATAAGATACTGAACCAACCCGCTATGAGAACACCATATGGATTAAGTCATAGGTGTTACTCATGATAGGTATATCATTTAGTCATTCCACTTGAGATTACCATAGACTTCACGGCACGGCCCAAATCTCTAACCCCATTTTTATTCCTTAATCAGGATCACCGACCCTTGACGTGGGACCTACACTGTGATACGTGCACCGACCGAGGCACGTGGCCTAGGTATATCGTATTTTTGTATTGATGTGTGCCTAGTGTTATGTATTGGGTAGACTTACTAAATCGGTTTGTACAGTTGTAGGCGTCGAGACGAGAGCGGGGACACGCCTCGAGTAGCGTTCGAGCCGGGGAATCGGGTAGTTAGCCTTTTGGTAAGTCTTATGTAATACTAAGATGAAATTGAATAACAATTTGTCAAGTAAATAATATGGAATATATATATTGAGTGACTAGCGACGCGGCGGTACGCGTGTATCACGATTCGGACGCGAAACCGGGCGTCGAAACACTCGAAAACACGGGCGAGTGTCTTAGCTGTGTCACAAGTAGGTGTCAACACACCTAACAACATCACCATTTGTTAAGCTACATCAAAACTTGGCCATTTTCCCATACCACGTGTCACCACCCCACCTACCCACTTATATCACACACACACACACACTCACGCACACTGTTCACACACACACACACACAGAACCGGGAGGCCGAGAGCGAGGAAGAAGAAGAGGAGAGGAGGAGGAGAAGAAGTGATGCGCCGGGAAGGAGAGTGAAGAGATCACAATTGAGGTGAGTCGTTACTGTTGTTGTTGTTTGGGTAGCTGAGAGTGGGGGTTCGGCCTCCATGGCCGAACCCCATGGTCGCGGTGGTGATGGCAGGGGTGCCTCCCCTGCCATCGGCTCCACCGGGGTTGGGGTGGAGAACCACCCCAACCCATCACCGGAGGAGAGAAGAACGAAAAAAACAATAAAAAAAATAAAAAAAATTACCTCCCCGATTGAACCAAAGGTTCGATCGAGGAAGAAGACCCTGCTGGGGCGAGCTGGACCGTTCTGGTCTAGGGCCGGGTCGGGTCCGACTCGACCCTAACCGAACCAGGGGCCGGGCCGGACCCTGACCCGGCGGGATTGGGTCATACCAACACGGATCCGACTAAATCGGGTCGGGTTGACCCGGACCCACTAAAATAAAATAAAATAAAATAAAATAAAATAAATAAATATATATATATATTTAATTAGTTAAATTAATTAAACTGATTTTTAATAAATAAATCCCAGAAAATGGAGAAAAAAATGGAAAAAATATATTTGTGACCCAAATCAATAGAAATTTGAGATTTTAATAAAAAGTGAAGAATTCGGAAGTCGGTCGAGACGTTATACGTGGGTTTTACCTCGAAAAACACGAAATGGGCCGAATGGCCGAAAATAAATAAGAAAAGTGTTTCGAAATTTGTTTCGACTTCGATTTGGCCTAAGTGAGACATTATTGAATGTTAGGGAATTACGGGGGAACTCAGGCGTTTGGGCTCGCACTTCGATTCGTCGAGGAATCGGCTAGACTAGGACAAGTGTGTGACTTGTAAGTACAACTGTGAGAATTTTATATTTCATTTCATTCTCTTATTCCTTTATTGGTCTATTGGTAGACATTACTACTTGTCATCTCACAACATGTTGTTCTTGTTTCTATTCATGGATAAATATTATGACATGATTCCTTGTGAATTATTTCGTTGCCTCTAATTCCTACACTTGATGTCGTTCTTGAATACAATTGATGAAAAGCATGCTAATGGACTACTTTGAATTTAAATAGACTTGTATTCGATTTCCTTCGGGGCTTTGCAGCCTAACTTGTCTTGGAATTCTAGAATTTTGGAATTATTTGTTTCTGAAATGAAAGTAGGGATTATCTAGTGTTCATTGCACGAGAGATGCGCGGTTCACGGGGACATAGGTCTACCGGGGTTCCGGCACTCACCACTACACTTGCGTGGCACACGAGGTATGAGACTCGGGGTGGTCGGCAAGTATGAAATTGATGTTGTAAAGCGTAGAGCACGGCTCCGCTATTTATGTGAGAAATGTTGAGCGCAACTCCATATCGTAGTGGAAAAAGGTAGGTGATAGGTCTTACCGCTGACCGGACGTAGATCATCTCGACTTAGCATGTGTCTGTCTCTACATCTTTAACTGTGGTATTTACTTGCATTACTTGTTTCGGCAATTTATTTCGTTCCTTTATGCTTTTAAATACCATTTGTTTAATTGGAAATGTGACATGAAATTCTCCAGTTAGTACTTAAATATCACTATACTCACCGTCTAGTTTGTGACGGTGGGTGTAGGTCCGTCGAGCAGTAGCAGACCGGGGAAGGAGAAGATCGGCGATTATCCCTGAGCCCGCGGCGCGTCACTGCATCGATTGTAGGTCTTCTTTTGATATTTTGATTGTATATGTTATATACGTCTTTCAGATACTATTTCAGGGTTCTATATTGGGTTGAGCGTTAGTTCCCCGACTTGACTTAGACTATTTTACTGTTTCAATGCATTTTGAGGACTTTATATATGTGATGTCATTTCTTGGTTTTCCACACTTGGGATTTTATAAATGGCTTCCGCATAAATTACTCATTGCTTCCGCATAATCAAAAATATTTCCGCTAATTAATTAATTTAATAAAAAATTTTAATTAACTTTAAATTTTATAAACTGGTAGGACTAGTGTATTACTTATCCTAAACACGAGAAAACAGGCGTCTAGGTTGTAAAGGCTGACTAATACGTAGTTAAGTCATGCGTGAATATGATTAGGGCTTAATTACGGGATTAGGCCGGGCGGTGCCCTAGATTAGGGAGGGGCCGTCACAGTTGGTATCAGAGCATAGGTATTAGAACCTTTGGGATAAATGAGAAAAACATGAACTCGTATAAAACACAAACATTAGAAGTGGAAACCAGATGATCCTTGCCTAGGAATTATTTTGTTGGGAATTGAGTGAAGGTGAGATGGAGATTTCTTATATGTACGTGTTAGTTTCTATATGTATATATATGCGTTATGCCACGTAGTAGCTGATTCGCGTTCGCTATCCACTTGAAGACATCGATGGCGGATTCGCGCCAGGCCGAATACATCAGAGCTAGCTGCTTCAGCGCATAAGTTGACAATGTTTAGAGGATGTCTGATCAGATGACCGCTCAGGAGCGAAACATTGCCGATTTCATCGCTTCCATGTCGGCGCGAATAACTGCACTTGTTTCGAACACCCTCGTCACCACAACTACTACTACAGCACCCCCGACCACGAGACTCAGCACTACGAGAGTTCGGCTTGCATCCAGTGGAGAGATGGAGACTCTGGTAGCGTTGTACGCGGTAGCAAAGAGTTAGGGACCCAGTCTAGAGGAGATACCGGTTGTTCGAGACTTCCCAGATGTTTTCCTAGAGGACTTACCTGGATTACCGCCACCACGAGGGGTAGACTTCATTATCGACCTAGTCCCGGGTACCAGATCGATCGCGATACCGCCGTACCGCATGGCTCCGAGGGAGTTGAAGGGTTGAGGACTCAGCATAAGGATTTGGGGGAGAAGGGATTCATCACACCTTCGATGTCACCGTGGGGAGCGCCAGTTCTGTTTGCGAAGAAGAAGGATGGCAGTTTGAGACTATGCATCGACTACAGGCAGTTGAACAAAGTGACAGTTAGAAACAAGTACCCACTTCCGCGAATAGACGATTTATTTGATCAGCTGAGAGGAGCACAATATTTCTCTAAGAAAGACCAAAGATCGGGGTATCATCAGCTTAGGATCAGGGATGAGGATATGTCCAAAACAGCATTCAGCAGCAGATACGAACACTACCAGTTCACGGTCATGCCATTCGGGCTGACCAACGCCCCCGCCGTATTTATAGATTTAATGCACCAAGTACTTAGACCATATCTTGACCGCTTCGTGATAGTCTTCATCGACGACATCTTGATATACTCGAGGACACGTGAGGATCACGAGCAGCACCTCAAAGAGACATACACTGAGGGACCACCGACTTTTCGCTAAGTTCAGCAAGTGTGAATTCTAGCTTGCAGAGGTCAAGTTCTTGGGGCACGTTGTTGGAGCAGCAGGGATTGCAGTAGATCAGTCCATGATTCAGACGATCACGGATCGACCGGCACCGACATCAGTATCGGAGATCAGGAGCTTTCTGGGGTTAGCGGGATATTACCGTAGATTTGTGAAGAATTTCTCGAAGATCGCTTCACCGATAACGAGGCTGACGCATAAGGATGTTGCTTATGAGTGGACTGAGAAGTGCGAGGCTGCATTTAATCAGTCGAAGAGGTCATTAACTATCGCGCCGGTATCAGTACTGCCAGAGGCTGGACATGGATTTCTAGTGTACACAGATGCTTCTCATACGGGTCTAGGTTGTGTGTTAATGCAGGGTAGCGGTGTCGTGGCATACGCATCGAGACAGTTAAAGATACATGAGAAGAACTACCCCATGCACGATCTAGAGTTGGCAGCGGTTGTATTTGCGCTGAAGACTTGGAGACACCTTTTGTATGGAGAGAGATTCACACTCTTCACTGATCACAAGAGTCTGAAATATCTCTTCACATAGAAAGAGTTGAACATGAGACAACGCAGATGGTTGGAGTTCTTGAATGAATACGACTTTTCCTTAGAGTATCACCCAGGAAAAGCAAACGTAGTCGCAGATGCGCTGAGTAGGAGACCGAGTAGAGATGCTGAGGTGGTCAGATGTCACATGATGCATGAGTATGGATTACTCGAGGCACCGGCGATAGCATATCAGACAGAGGTTACTACTAATACTCAGGTGATGATTTGCGCACAAATGAGACTACAGACCGTGTCTACACAACGAGTGTCAAAGGGTCAGAGGACCGACCGATTGTACTCGAGATTCAGCGAGTTAGCGCAGAGTGCAGAGTGTACAGATTTGGGCAGAGACGACATATCAATGTTTGAGATACCGGGGCAGGTTGTGGATACTTGAAGTACCGGAGCTGAGAGATGAGATCCTTCAGGAGTCACACCGTTCAAGATTTACCATACATCCAGCAGGACTAAGATGTACCATGACATGAGGAGACATTTCTGGTGGCCTGGGATGAAGGCTGACGTGTCTAGATTCATCAGGAATTGTGGTATATGTCAGCAAGTGAAGTTCGAGCATCGCAGACCCGGGGGATTACTACAGCCGCTTCCCATTCCTCGATGGAAGTGGGAAGACATCTCTGTGGATTTTGTCAGAGGAGTTTCGAGGACCGCGAGGAGACATGATTCAATATGGGTTATAGTTGACAGACCGACGAAGTCTGCTCATTTCCTGCCAGTGGCATCGCATTACACGTTTAATCAGCTGAGCATATTGTTCGAGTGAGAGATTATCAGGCTGCACGGGGTACCATTAACGATCACATTAGATCGAGATGCTACGTATACGTCCAGGATGTGACGGAGTATGCAAGAGCAGTACGGTACGCGCCTACGGTTCAGTACGGCTTTCCACCCTCAGACCGACGGACAGCCTGAGAGATTGATTCAAGTCCTCGAGGATATGTTGCGGGCATGCGTATTGGAGTTTGGCGGATCTTGGGCTGAGTACCTACCGTTGTGTGAGTTCGCTTATAACAACAGTTATCAGGCTAGCATTGAGATGGAGCCATTAGAGGCTTTGTATGGCAGACCGTGTCGCTCGCCATCGTGTTGGGCTGAGCCAGAGGACCGGGAGATAGTGGGGCCTGAAATTGTTGTTGACCACACGAAAAAAGTCAAACTGATCTGTCAGAGACTCAGAGGAGCACGTGAGAAACATAAGAGATATGCATATAAGTATCGCGGTGATCTCGCGTATTCCGAGGGAGCCTTTGTCTATTTAAAGGTTTCCCCTCGGAAGGGTCTTCATAGATTTGGGGTGAAAGGCAAGCTTGCACCGAGGTACATCGGGCCTTTCATGATTAAGAAACGGGTCGGGAAAGTGGCATACGCGCTTGAATTACCTCCACAAATGTCAGGGGACCAGTGTTCCACATTTCGATGCTTCGACTAGCCGAGTTGAAGGCAGGCGTGCGACCGACAGTTGACTTGAGTCAAATCGACCTGAGCGAGGACATCTCTTACGAGGAACAACCCATTCAGATCCTAGATCGGAAGGTGCAACAGTTGAGGAGCAAGTCCATCCCGAAAGTACTCGTCAAGTGGCAGTTCCACAATGACACAAAACTCACTTCGGAGCGGGAAGACTACATGCGAGATAGATTCCCGTACCTGTTCGAGTCAGGTAGAACCGTAACTTAAACTTAATTTCGAGGACAAAATTTTCATTTTGTTGGGAATATTTGTAACGGCCCAAATCTCTAACCCCGTTTTAATTCCTTAATCAGGATCACCGACCCTTGACGTGGGATCTACACTGTGATACGTGCACCGACCGAGGCACGTGGTCGAGGTATATCGTATTTTTGTATTGATGTATGCCTAGTGTTATGTATTGTGTAGACTTACTAAGTCGGTTTGTACAGTTGTAGGCGTCGAGACGAGAGCGGGGACACGCCTCGAGTAGCGTGCGAGCCGGGGAACCGGGTAGTTAGCATTTTGGTAAGTCTTATGTAATACTAAGATGAAATTGAATAACAATTTGTCAAGTAAATAATATGGAATATATATATTGAGTGACTAGCGACGCGGCGGTACGCGTATATCACGATTCGAACGCGAAACCGGGCGTCGAAACGCTCGAAAACACGGCCGAGTGTCTTAGCTGTGTCACAAGTAGGTGTCAACACACCTAACAACATCACCATTTGCCAAGCTACATTAAAACTTGGCCATTTTCCCATACCACGTGTCACCACCCCACCTACCCACTTATATCACACACACACACTCACGCAATCACTGTTCACACACACACAGAGTACCGGGAGGCCGAGAGCGAGGAAGAAGAAGAGGAGAGGAGGAGGAGAAGAAGTGATGCGCCGGGAAGGAGAGTGAAGAGATCACAATTGAGGTGAGTCGTTACTGTTGTTGTTGTTTGGGTAGCCGAGAGTGGGGGTTCGGCCGGAGGCCGAACCCCATGGTCGCGGTGGTGATGGCAGGGGTGCCTCCCCTGCTATCGGCTCCACCGGGGTTGGGGTGGAGAACCACCCCAACCCATCACCGGATGAGAGAATAACGAAAATAAAAAAAAAATAAAAAAAATTACTTCCCCGATCGAACCAGAGGTTCGATCGGGGAAGTCGATCGGGGAAGAAGACCCTGCTAGGCCGAGCCTGGACCGTTCTGGTCTAAGGCCGGGTCGGGTCCGACCCGTTTGGGTCGACCCGACCCAAATCGAACTAGGGGCCGGGCCGGACCCTGACTCGGCGGGATCGGGTCATACTGACCCGGATCCGGCCGGATCGGGTCGGGTTGACCCAGACCAACTAAAATAAAATAAAATAAAATAAATATATATAATTTTAATTAGTTAAATTAATTAAACTGATTTTTAATAAATAAATCCCAGAAAATGGAGAAAAATATGGAAAAAATATATTTGTGACCAAAATCAATAGAAATTCGAGATTTTCATAAAAAATGAAGAATTCGAAAGTCGGTCGAGACGTTATACGGGGGTTTTACCTCGAAAAACGCGAAATGGGCCGAATGGCCGAAAATAAATAAGAAAAGTGTTTCAAAATTTGTCTCGAGTTCGATTTGGCCTAAGTGAGACATTATTGAATGTTAGGGAATTACGGGGGAACTCAGGCGTTTGGGCTCGCACTTCGATTCGTCGAGGAATCGGCTAGACTAGGACAAGCGTGTGACTTGTAAGTACAACTGTGAGAATTTTATATTTCATTTCATTCTCTTATTGCTTTATTGGTCTATTGGTAGACATTACTACTTGTCATCTCACATCTTGTTGTTCTTGTATCTATTCATGGATGAATATTATGACATGATGCCTTGTGAATTATTTCATTGCCTCTAATTCCTACACTTGATGTCGTTCTTGAATACAATTGATGAAAAGCATGCTAATGGACTACTTTGAATTTAAATAGACTTGTATTCGATTTCCTTTGGGGCTTTGCAGCCTAACTTGTCTTGGAATTCTAGAATTTTGGAATTATTTGTTTTTGAAACGAAAGTAGGGATTATCTAGTGTCCATTGCACGAGAGATGCGCGGTTCACGGGGACATAGGTCTACCGGGGTTCCGGCACTCACCACTACACTTGCGCGGCACACGAGGTATGAGACTCGGGGTGGTCGGCAAGTATGAGATTGATGTTGTAAAGCGTAGAGCACGGCTCCGCTATTTATGTGAGAAATGTTGAGCGCAGCTCCATATCGTAGTGGAAAAAGGTAGGTGATAGGTCTCACCGCCGACCGGACGTAGATCATCTCGACTTAGCCTGTGTCTGTCTCTACATCTTTAACTGTGGTATTTACTTGCATTACTTGTTTCAACAATTTATGTCGCTCCTTTATGCGTTTAAATACCATTTGTTTAATTGGAAATGTGACATGAAATTCTCCAGTTAGTACTTAAATATCACTATACTCACCGTCTAGTTTGTGACGGTGGGTGTAGGTCCGTCGAGGAGTAGCAGACCGGTGAAGGAGAAGATCGGCGATTATCCATGAGCCCGCGGCGCGTCACTGCATCGATTATAGGTCTTCTTTTGATATTTTGATTTTATATGTTATATACGTCTTTCATATACTATTTGGGGTTCTATATTGGGTTGAGCGTTAGTTCCCCGACTTGACTTAGACTATTTTACTGTTTCAATGCATTTTGAGGACTTTATATATGTGATGTCATTTCCTGGTTTTCCACACTTAGGATTTTATAAATGGCTTCCGCATAAATTACTCATTGCTTTTGCATAATCAATAATACTTCCGCTAATTAATTAATTTAATAAAAAACTTTAATTAACGTTAAATTTTATAAACTGGTAGGACTAGTGTATTACTTATCCTGAACACGAGAAAACAGGCGTCTAGGTTGTAAAGGCTGACTAATACGTAGTTAAGTCCTGCGTGAATATGATTATGGCTTAATTACGGGATTAGGCCGGGCGGTGCCCTAGATTAGGAGAGGGGCCGTCACACTTCAATATTAGGAGCATGATAATTTGACACAATTAAATGTTGTCTTTAACCGGACAATTATAAAGTTTGTGATTGGTTACCGTGTGATTAATATGTGAAGGTGTGTAATCAAGATAGAATTTGCGAGTCTCGTATAGAAAGATATATCAGTGGATCCCTCGATAAGATAGACTGATAATTGTCAAGTCCATGTGAATTGATATAATCAATGTCATTTGGATGTTTTTCAGTTTACCTAAAGATCGAGACTAGTACGATTGAACATTAAGAGTAACTTTCCATGTGTTATGTTTAATCAAAGGATATCGCACGGCAAAAGGATATGATATAGGTTATTAATTAGGTTGTATCGATGTTGATATTTATGCTACTTGGGTAGTCATAATGCCTTGCTAGAGACCGCTTATAAATTGTGTACCAAAATGGTTTTTGGTTCACTGCCAACGTCGCATGAACCTATTGGGTCGCACACAAATGACTTTGCACAATTTCAATTGGTCCAGAGTAATGAATTTCATGTGATAAAGTTCATGACGTAAAAGCCCTTACAATTCGTTATATGATAACTTATTAATAAGGGCATATGTGTAATTTGCTTAAACTGCGTAAATACAATAGTTGTATTACGAATAAGATTTTAAGTGAGGGCTTATCTACACATATAAATAAAGGGTGGATCCCTAAAAAATGAAATAAGATTTCGTTTTATAATTTTTCGAGTTCTCTAGATTTAGGGAGAGAAAGAAAATTCATTTTTCAATCTCTCTTGGGGCTATCACTCTAAATTGTGGTCACCGTTTGTGTGTGGATTTCTGATAGAGGACGCACACTTGAACGTCTTGAAAATCGAACAATCAAAAGTAAATCACGTAATAAGGTAAGATTTACTTTCGTAGATTTAGTTTAATGGAACTTATTTTCGATCCTGTTGGGTTTTTCAAAAAAAAATTTTGAATTCTTCGCTGCGTATGAACCCAACAACCCAACAAGTTATGCCTCGAGATGTGTGTAAACACATATCCATGAAAATCAAGGGGTGCATGTAGGTAATTATATGGTTAGTTATAGAAACCATAAAGATCGACCTCGAGATACATGATACGTATCTTGAGGAGATCAATATAATTGATCAACGGTAAGTCGGTCAGTTGAAATGGGTTTAAGAGCCACAAAAATTGACTTCGAGATATGTAACACATATATTGAGAAAAATCAAATATAAATGGAAATGGATGGACCTTCTAGGTTTGCTTCAAGATTCGTGTGATACGAGTCTCGGGAAAGGCTTATATGTAGTTCCCCAATTTTGACAAATAGATATGGAAAATCGAAAAAAAGAAGAAGAGAGAAATCCGTATATCAAGAGAGAGAGAGAGGGGTCGAAACTAGAGAAAGAGAGGCGAGAAATATGATGAAGCTGAGTTCTTGTATTATTGTTGTTGTTGTGCATTGTGATTGTTGTTGATGTTGTTTGTTGTTGTTGTTGTATCGTTGTTAATGGAGAAAGTGGGAGTTCGGAGCTTGCTTCGTCCGTGGATGGAGACGGCCCACTCCCCTCCCAAATTGAGTTGGGGCTGGGTTTCCAACCCCGGTTTGAAAAAAAAAATTAATCGAATTGCAAAACAAAACAAAGGAGACATGGGGAAAAAGTTGGGCTTGATCCTCAGACCGGACCGAACCCGATCCGGTTTAAGGCGATCAAACCCACCTTATGAGGAAAAAGGCTGGAAATTGGAAAATATTCAAAAAAAATAAGAAAAATCCAAATAAATAATATTTTGACCAAATAAATAGAAATTGATGAGTTTCTGTGAAAACTGGAAATTTGGAATTCTTTCGAGACTTTATATCGGGGTTTTTACTTCGAAAAAAGTGAAATGGTCATGGTAAATTGGTTTCGATTCGATTAAGACCATTTTAGGGGTTCTAATTAATGAGTATTGGACCTAAATTATTAACAATTGATTTAATTTAGGTTTTTGGTCAATGGAAAAAAGTGTTTGGATCTTGGGAGTTGGGTAAGTCGGTAAAAAGTTAGGAAAGCTCGCACTGGTAATTGGGACTCGAATTCTTATTAATTATGCATTGTAAATTAGTATATTTAGTTCATATAGAATTATCGATTAGGATTGGGGCAACGTACTATGACTTTATTATTTTATAATTGGAAAATGATCGGAAGTGTGTGGCAAGGCGGATCGAGACTAAGGTTGGAAAAGTACACCTGGAAATGGATTTTGCCATTTATCTTAATGAAAGGAAAAGGTACGTTTGGAAATGGATTTCATCCTTTCATCCTCAGTAAGCTAAAGTTTTACTTTAGTCGACATTGTCCAGTTAGAGTGGGTAACTCGATCAAGCTTAAATAAACCAACAGAATCACAGGTAGGGCAGCGTGTGGATTCTGTGGTTGTATTCTAGAGTGATGCGAGAGTATGGCTGTCTTTAAACTCAAAATTACAAGTTACGAGTACGGTTGCAGTTGCCTTTGAACTTGCATTCTGTTGTGTATTGTTTATACTAGTTTTAATGCCCTAAATAAATATGTTTTAAACTCATATTATTATTCATTGTATAATTAATATTAGATGATAATTGATTGGTTTATGAGTATCATTTACTGAGCAAGTTGGAGCGTCCATTCCTTAATTAAAATTTAGGTTTTCCATGTGCGTTTCGACTCAAGAACGGAGAAGATTAAGAGTTTATAGTCTTCTCTACAATGAATTGATTTCCATAGTGTTTTATATATTCTATTGAATTATTGTTTTGTAATAACCAAGGCTGAGATATGTTTTTAATATCAAGATTTATGTCGGTTTTAGTATATCATTTGTATTATCGAAAAAAAATTTAATACCACCGCGTTTTCGATTATTTATTTGATATACAATATATTGTATTGTGACTATCATGTATGAAGGAAGCTGTATTGTTACTCTAATTGAGTCCGAATGGTGTATTGGGGCTTAATTAGGGTTTCAAGCTTGACGTTGCCCCAATTGAGTTAGGGGATGTTACAAATTGCTTGGCTTATATGAGCTGACATGTCTCATAATCTATCGTGCAACTCCTTGATCGAAGCATCAGTCTTAGCCTCATACTGCTGTTGTGATAGGATCAACTACTTTATCATCCTCTATAGGGTAGGTCCCTCTGGATGATGTGGTTGGCTATGTGGTGCTACCGGCAATGGTTGTACATTAGGCATAAAAATCTAGTAGTTATGATTCATGGCAGCATAGTTAAAGTTAGGATTTCTGTCCCTCACTCCATAAAAGTTACTTTGATGCCTAAATTGTCTTGCTGGTGATCCTGGAAATTGCCCTTGCTTGCCTTCACCTCATAGTATCCTCGCAGAGTTGAAGAAACTCGTCTATAAAGGGACTCGGCTCGGAGCAAATCTCGCAAGCTTTCGTTTTGCCTTTCTATACTATCATCTGTTTAACCATAGACTTGAGCTTTGAGAACTCATCCTCAACTCCACTTTGCCCTAATGATATCATAGCTCCACGTCACTCTCTAGTCGGTTTGTCCTACTTAGCTTGGTTGGCTACCTTTTCTATGTATCCCCTTACTAAAGTCGGTGTGATATTAGATAGACTAACGTTGCACACTGTATCGAAAAGCCTCTTTTCATTATATATGAGCCCTTCGTAGAAGCTTTCCATTAGATATTTCTCGCTGAGACCATGCTGATGATATGCCCTACACAATCTTTTGAATCTCACCCAATACTGTGTCATTGACTCATTATCTTTCCTAATAATATGAGATATATCCATCCTGAGTTGAGTGATCTTTCTAGCTGGCATATAGTCATCCTGGAACTTCTGATCCAACTCATTCCAATTTCTAATGGAACCAGCTAGTAAGTGGAATAACCAATCCTGTGTAGTGTCCTTAAGATAGAAAGGAAATGCCTTCAGTCTCACTAGATAAGCATCAATTGTAGCAACCTTTATGTCTACTACCACCATCTTAAACTATGTGAGGAACTTCTAAGAATCCTCATTCTCTTTCCCATGAAAGTCAGGTAACTTATGTATCAACCGCGACTTCAGCTTGAACTGACTGTGGCAGTTGGATATTAATACATAATGGTAACCAGCCTCCTCGGTGTTGGTTCACTTCCCTTAAAGTGAACTCTCTTTTCTGCCTCAGTTCTTACGCTGCATTCTGCTGGTTGTTCTGGCCCAACAGCATGTACAACTGGAGGATTCTGTAATGACCAAATAATCTAATTCTAATTGTATGATTTGTAGGACCGTGACCTGGTGGCAAGTCTTACTTAGCGAACTCGGCCGGTACTCGGGCATCGACACCTAGGTAAATTAAATAATTTCACTTGATTTTGATGCTTGTACTATATGTTTATATATGTTTACACAACTTTTAAAAGGTTTTTTTTAATAAAATTTGAGTGCGCCAAGTTACCTCAAGATGGGTATGTCCAGGACAATCGGGTGGATTGAAAATTAAGGATTAGGTTCATGACTTAATTCACATACTTAGACTCTAACTAGTAATCTAAACTATGTATTGAGTCTCGAAAGAATTTAGGATGTAATTAATTAAGTCTATATGCTTCATTTCAATAAGGCTTAAGTCTAGAAAAAAACTGGAAAGTTATAAATTTTCTAAGTGAGTGATTGGGCTTAGGCTTATAAAATAAATCTAAAGTTGAGAAAATATCCATACTATTATGGTACCCAACTTATCAAATGAATTTCATGAAACATATTTACTTAATATATACCATAGTCTTTATGGATTAGCAAAAACATAAAATGTTAGAAACTTAGATGCAGACTACACTCTTAGTACGTTGATGTACCTAGTGATGTGTCCATGTGGAGATCTGAATGAGTCATAATGGATCCTATAAAATGCATGTAGGAACTAACACCAACCACGGATATATCTAAAGATTTGATGGATGAAATGATATTAGGATAATCTAATGGCCAATTTTCAAAAAGCTTGAGAATAAAACATCCACTTAATCTCTACACTATGCATTAACATAAAAAACATCAGCTAGGGTTAGAGAGAAAAGGGGTTTGGTTAGTAACAGTGCTAAAAAATCCCTATATAGGTGGAGTTGGAGCTAAGGATCTCTAGGAGCTTGAGTTTTCATAAAGATCAAATCTTAGATAACAAATCTCTTCCATTTCAATAGTACATTGTGATAATTTGAGCTTCTTTAAATTATTCTAGTGCTAAGATTTTTTCGAGTTTGATGAACTCCCTGATGTTATGAGATGATTATAAATCTAAATATCAAGGTTTCTCTCATGTTCATAAAAAACTTATGTCTTGGTTCAAGAATCCAGGGATTTTGGGTAAATGAAAGAATGGACTTATTTTCTTATGTAATTGGGTGTTTAATCTTTGAGTTTCTACTCCTATATTGATGTTTAATGATGTCTTATATTTGGTGTTAATGTTATACAAAAATTAAGGGGTTTGAACCATGCATTGTGAATTTGGATGTGTGGTTTGAGAGTTATGAATTCTTTATACAGCTCATCCGAAACTCTATCAAAGTGAGTTGTTTTGGCATTTTAAGCACAACACTCTCAATATCGGATTTGAGCATACTTTACCATTTCGGAAATCTTATACATAGTACAAAAACTTAACATCAATATCTCTAAAAAATCGAGTTATAATACTATTGAAAATGGACTGAAATCAACTTGTCTATAGAGATAATTCCTTTTGTAAGTGTTTGGTTGTCGGGACATCTTCATGAGGCCTCCACTAATATGAAAATAACCAAAATCTTCATAATTGTTTAAAATACTATAAGTTAAGTTCCTCTAGAGTTTCAAGTGATTCTGAGGTGTTTTGTATGGTTTTCCAAATAGGCAAAATATAGTTACGTATTGAGCTAATTTTTGACTTAAGGTGTTCCGGGCATCAAATGATGTTAGAATTGAATCAAAATCTTCAGAATGTGTTATTGGATCATAATAAAGGTATACATTGAGTTTTGTGATTTTTCATTCTGTAACTTAGTTTTCAAGTCATGTTTCGAATAAAAGATTAATATTTACAAATAAGGACTTAAAGTTTTTCTTAGAGTCTCAAATTTGATCCTTGATCATAATAATGAGATTTTAACACTCAACAACATTGGTTTTAAGTTAATAGACTTCAATGAATCAACACCGAGCATTTCGAGAATTTCTACGAGTGTTTTAGCCGCATTTCAAGTTCCATAAAAATAAATTTTTAGAAATTATTTTTAAGTCCTTAAGGGACTGTTTTGCAAACCAATGCATTAAACAAACTTGAAATGGTTTCCAAGGGACTTTGATGATTCAATAACACTTAAAAATAATATGGAAAATGTCTAAAACTTTGTAACTTCAAGTTTGGGCATTTCGGCCGAGTTTAGTGTCAAAGAAGTATTTTAAATGAATAAAAGAGGCTTCTTGGGGTTATCCTTTCACATCAAGCCTTCGTGTATGATAAGAATAAGGGACTAAGGACCTCGAGGATTTAGTATAAACTTGTTTAGGACACATCGAAGTTGAGATTTGATCTAAGTTAAAAAGAAAAGACATTGAGGCAAATAGTGGAATATATTATAATGAACTTGATAGTTAAAACTAAATAAGCTTTAAAACATACCTAATGAACTCTAATAGGTACCGGGACCTAGTGGGTCAGTTCCGAGTATCAGGAGTGTAGTACGGACGTGTTGGAGCCACGTTTAGCTTGGATATTATTGTTTGTTGAGGTAAGTAAACTAGTCATAAAATCAATACTATTTCCTTTCACTTTCCTTAATTATTTTTCAAATTATAAGCTTAAATTGATGGACTCTAATTCCCTACCAAGTGGTTTAGTTTTTTGAGTGGTTAGGTCTAGTTCACTATGATCACTTGTAAGTTGAGCATCCGGGTAGCTCCCACGGCTCCTCCCAAGTCTGAATCATTTTTATGTGAGCATCTAGGGTCGCTGTGGCTCCACAATTGGCATTCAAGTTCTATAAGTAGTAGGCATCCGGGTCACTGTGGCCTTCTTTGGAACTCTCTCGGACTGCAGCTTTGGTAAATCTAGCGGTGTTGAATGAATTGCTATGGCTTGTGAGACTTCGGTCCATGGTACCAATTTTCGCACTTACACCTTTTGTCGGTGTATAGTGTATAGACAACTCTATCCCTATTTTTTGCTTATGGGTCACCTGGTACCTATCATTGATTGTCCTAGTCTATCTATCATGCACTTTACTGCTTTATTTACTATTTCTTTCATATCCTACATGATCTATAGACTTATCATTTATTGAAATATTGTTGAGTTTCTACTGGATTTACTGACTGGGATTGTCTCCGTCACTGGTGACAATTGTAAGTCCCTCGTGTAGTAGAGGCAAGGAGCCTATGGTGAGCGATTATCTTTGAGCTTCCCTTAGAGTTAGCTCCTCTCTACTACTATTGTAGGTTCTTTTTGATATTTTGGATGTACATATGAACTACACTTGTTGTTTCTTGTTATATTTAAGGATATTATGGGTTGTGAGACTCGAGATACATGTATATGATGACTTGATCATTGTATTATACTTGATTCCTACTTCATGCATATACATGAAATCTATTTTTTCAGGATTTCCAAATTAGGATGGTCCCAAATGTTAGTCATTAATTGTTTAATTTTTTATAGATTGACCAACTTCTGCTTAAATTTGTTAAGACTTATTTAAAGTAAATAACAAACTTAATAACCAACTAATGATCGAAGTACATTCAAAATAGGGTAACTAGGCATGCGTTGGTTTCACGGGGATGAGCGGGAGTCCATATAGGCTTAGGCCGAGCGGGGCCCTATTTAGTGGGTTGTGGCCATCACAGATTCTGATGTATCATATTGTGCTCCATAGTCACCCTTAATTGTTCTCACCTTCTATTAGTTCTCGTAGATAAGGTGACTCTCATTACCTCGTTTTCCTCATGTCGGTGGAGGGAACATGTAGCACAACCACATACTAACTAAACTTGTAAAGCCACTGGATATTTCTTAGACTTTCAATAAACTAGCAGCATTAACGCTCTATGAGAACACCTATAAAGAGTGGTAACTAGCGTCGAATTATCCACCTTTCATGAGTGGAAATCAAAAAACACCGCTAGCCATCTCGTATCCTAAACACGCAGGGACGCACCGGTTGCCAACGGAAAAGACCACATAATCCCCCTTACTGAGCAGCTGCTGGGATCACTGGCAATAGTTTCTAACAATAATCGTCATGCACGTGCACTTAATCAACAAAAAGGAAGGAACTTAAAGTTTAAAACTGTAGTAAAAAAACCTTGAAATAATAATGCAAATAAGAATACGAAAATCAATAACAAACAACTTAAGAATCGAAACACATAAACCTCACGAATCTATGAATACCTAGAACTCAAATACCTTGGCCTAAATGGTGGAACTTAGCACTAATAATCATGAATGCAAATATGAAATTTATTAAATGTATCTCCGCACAAAACTTCAAAAGAAAAACCTAGCGCCAAAACTTCCTTTCTAGATTTATTAAATCTAGAAATCTCATTCTCCTCTTTTTCGTTCTGAGGTCTCATATATATAGTATGAATAAGATAGAATCGTATTTAAACCAAAATCTTTAAAAAGCAACTGAATGAAAACTAACAATATTTTGATATTCCCAGAGTCGTATGTACAATATGGTAAATAGCTGAGAAATCTCTAGGACATCGCTGCGTTGCTATGTTTCTGTCTGGGTTCGTTCCGAAGGAAACCCAACAATGTGCCAATGCCCTACGTACATATCTAAATTGCTATGGGGCGCTATAGTTTTTCTTGAGATATGAGCTTCGTCTTTCTCCTAGGTCTTCACGAGGCTTTTCTTGCAATGTTTACAGTGAGCTTCCCTCAATCTAGTCACATTTGATTCATGATTCCTTGGCGATTTAGCCTTATGCTGAGATCTCTACTTAGGCAATATACTTATTTTCAGATTTTTATCTGAATTTATGTGAAAATTGCTCCTTTTTGTACAAAAGCCTATTTTTACTTGAAAACAGAAAAATAACGATTTAATAGTATAAATGATGATAAAAGTAGTGAAATCAGTGGTAAAATCACCCCAAAATATAGCATGAATGATGACATATCACTTGATAACGCGCTGAAGTTACCTCTAGGCTTCAATCAACAAGTCCAACAAAGGAAGTTAGGGAAGAGTGAATAGATGACTTCATTGAAGTCAATTGAGAAGTTCTTACACGCCATGGACATGAACAATAAAGAATGCCATGAAAAGTATGAGAAAGAGATGGAAAATGTGAAGCAAACTATGAAGAGGATGGATGATGAGAGATCAAAATCCATCAAGAACTTGGAGAGACAAATTGGTTAGCTGGCCATTACTTTGAATTCAAGGAATGAACGCCAGCCTTCGAGCTACACTATCACAAATCCCAAGGAGAATGTTAGTGCTATTCACATTATGAGCACTACGGTCACGAATGATCCAATGCAAGAGCAAGTGATGTACAAGCCAGAAGGAGTCAACATTTTGGCTCTGAGAAAATATGAAGTGTGTAAGAGAAAAGAACGAGAGTGAGGCAAAATTAACTCGAAGGATTCAAGCAACAAAGGATAAATACCTTAAAGAATAACAAGATGGGGAAGAAATGATGGAGAGTTAAGAAACAAGATGAATAACCTTCTGAAGAGGCACCGAAAGGAAATAGTATCAAGGTTTTTCCAAAGAAGTTGGAACTAAAATTCAAGTTCACACCTAGACATCAACCAATATAGAGTAAAGATCCCAAAGATATATGCGTACCATTAATCATTGATGGGTACCGATTTAGAAACATCTTATGTGATACATGATCCTCAATCAATGTTATGCTAATAAAGGACATGTTACAAGACTATTTGAAGATCAATTATCTTGAGACAACAAAGTTGCAAGTAGTTGATGATAACTTGGTATCAATAATCGAGAGAGTCTTGAATGTGCTTATGAAAGTGGGTAGATTCACAATCATCACAGATTTTGAGATTATGAATCATGATATGGATGATGATGCATCTATGATTCTTGGCGGCCATTCTTGAACACTGCCAATGTGGTCTTACACACGAGGAAAAAATGATCACAATGAGTATCGAGGAGGATGATGATGCCGAGAAGATTTTCTTTGTTGAAGAGCAAGAAGTACATCCAAATGGGAGAGATATCGTTATCTTCGACCTACAAATGGAGTATCTCGATTTAGATTTGGACTTAACAAGCAAAAGCCATCGTGCTAATGACGTGAAACTAAGCGTTAATGAGAGGCAGCCCAAGGGTTTTTTATTTCAAGTTTTTCAATTGCAGTCAATTAGTTATTTAGTCAGTTTAGTTAGTACAATCTAAACATTTTAGTAGTTTTCTAACTTTTGAAATTTTTGTGTCGGATGTGCAAAAAAGACCATTTGTCGGGTGACATTTCATCGAAATGAAAAATTCTCAACCAACTCAATAAAAAGAGTAAAAGAGCAAAGGAGTTCAAGTGGTAAATGTCAGGTACATGGGAAAATCATATGGAATTTTTTATGGAATTTTTATATATACAAGGTATTTCAAGCGATCACGACACCTTGCATAGTAATACACAAAGTCGGGATAGCGCCAATAGGTAATTAACGAAAAATATGCAAAATCATAGAGATAGAGGCATTAGGAGACAGCGCTAGCAAGGCGCCGAGCTATAAGCAATTTTTGCTTACAACAGTCTCGACGTCGTGGTGGTGCAATTACGGCGTTGTGCCCTATAAGGGACTTCACCGGCATCGAGACGAGGATTTTAAACCCTTTAAGACTCTAAAACACAAGATTGAACAATTTTCAAAGAGAGAAGAGTGTTCTTAGTGATTAAGAGTGAAAAGAGAGTGTGCATTGTGGATTTGCACAAAGAGGATAACTAGAGAATTGATTTGGAGAAGAGATTCAAGTGTGCACGTTTTTTCTTTTGTGAGTAAAGTAAGAGGGCTTAGATTAATAGAGGCTTGAAGAAGCAATCTACACCAGATAGTAGTCAAACATTGATGTAAATTTAAAATTTAATTATTTATGCTGAATTCTTAAAAAGTATAGATGAAATTGCATGAATTGTGGATATGAGGTTTTTGGATAGGAATTATAAGTTGTGTGAATATTGAGCATTAATGTCAATGAGGTGAAATAGTCTATGTTTTTTGCATTATTTGGCATGTGAATGACCATTGTGAATGAAAATTTTGATTTTAGTTGATTCAAAGACTCGTGATATGAGTTGTCGTGTTGTGTGAAATTTTGAGAAAATGCCAAGAACAAGACGATAAGCAAGTCAAATAAGTGAAGTGTGAGCAAATAATTATGAGGTATCATCCTCAAGAGATCAAACTAAGGATGAACCTAGACCTTTTAAGTCTAAGTATTACATTAGCAAAGAGGCTAAAGAGAGATATGAGGTCAAAGAGCATAGAGAATTCATTTACGAGAGAGGAATTAATTTATCGACTAAGTATGACTAGAGAGTAAAAAATTCCATTAGGCAACAAGGTTGAGAGCAACTTACTTAAGATTATAGAGATAACAATGTTAGAGGAGTGAGTGAAATTGTTTATGAATTTTATGCCAATGCAAAGTTTACCAAGAAGGGTGACCCAGTAAAGGTGAGAGGGGTATTTGCGCCCTTTGATGAGCGTTACATTAATGACATCTATGGGTTAAAGCATATGAGTATGGTGGCAGCCTCAAAGATTTTTCCGGATGATTTATATTAGAGACCCTATAACCTATACCCCTTTAAAGCCATAGAGAGAGCATTGGTTGTTTAAGGACAATAAAAATAGGTATTGGAAGCTGAGAATATGCCGAAGCACATTAAAAAGGGGAGTGTTAGGAAAGTTTATAGAATGTGGGAACACCTTCTAGTTGCTTCATCATACCCGACCACTTAGCAGTGCGACATCAACAAGCAAATGTGGCTTATTTGTATGAGATTATAAAATACGAGGATATCAACATGGGGAATATCATCTATAAGAACTTAAGGGAGTCTATCATGTCTGAGAGGGATAACAAATTGTTGTTTCCAATTTTGATCACCCAAATGTGCTTGATGGTCAGAGTGCGACTGATTCAAGATGAAGAATTTGACATTGAGGCCCAAACAACTATAGATGAGGAGTTTATGCTAACATGAAAATTACCTACTGGTTACCAAGACTTCGAGGATGAGCGAGAGAGAGAGCCGAGGGGAAAAGACTTAAGGTTGAGTTCTTGGCCTAGGAGAAAAGGATCATGCAACAGCGGCAACATTGGAGTTAGCCCAAGAGTTGCAGAATGAAGGATATGGAGAGGAGGAGGATCACCAGCAGGGATTTGCCGAGGGCTACGAGTTTGTAGTCCCACTGATATGAGAGCATGACTTGGATGGTCTTGAGGTTTTTCCACCACTTCTACCACCACAGGCACCAGTACCACCACTTGTTGACTCAATGGCAGAAGAGGCTATGGATTGCTGTGATGAAGAGGAAATACAAAGAGGACAAGGCTTAATACTATGAAGCTTTGATGAGATATGAGAAAGACCGACTGAACGTACAGCGAAACTTCATGTTATTTGCAAATCATCATAGGGATATAACTAGATATGAGAGGAGCAGATATATGAAATCTACTAATAGGTCTGTTGGCTTTCCAACAGAATACCTAACTACATGTTTGATCCAGACGTGGTGTAGAGCAGAAGGGTGGAGCGTCTTTTAACACCATCCTTTGCCGAAGCTTGACAGACCCCACATAATTAAGGCATCTGATCAGCCTAGATTACCTTAACCCCTTGATAATCTAGCAGCCTTTACCTCTCCATCATTAAACAATTAATATTAAGATCTTATTATCACCAATTATAAAACTATACTAACCACAATAGATTTTAAAGTGAATCTTAAACCTCAAAGTTCGATAAAATTTTTTCGACATCACCTCCTCTATTTTTAAGCCTAAATCGGAAAACCCGGCCTTCAAAAATCTTCAACAAAACTAATCAGCTTTGGTGGAAATGATGAATGACTCACAATTCACCACATAATAATATATATTGCATTCACAAAAATTATTTATTCATTCTAACCTATCCTTAAACCTTTTAACTTAATTTCACAACATTTTATTATGTCCCAATACAGTTCCAGCCATTCTAAAATAGATCATAATCACACTCGAACCCAAAACCCATATATATGGTATATTATATTAAAAAACAATACATACACAGAGAAAAGAATTAAACAAGTCATAAACAGTCGAAAAGCTTTCCATTTCCCTTATCACCGCTAGAACCTGTCATTATCCAATTATAAAAATTTGATAATGTCAAATGAGTAAATCTCACACTATCCAGTACACCTGTAATAATCAAATGTATAATAATCCAATAGAATAAATGAAGAATTATAATCCAAGGATTTTAAATACAACCGTGAATCCATCCTGTTTTGGTTATCCGACCACAATCAGATAACGTTTTTCGAAAGTGGTAAGTAAACAATAATAATGACTCATGCGCGGGGAAAATAATCAAATGAGTCTCGTTCCACTAGACTCTAGGAGTATGATTTGGTCAACGTACGTGATCACATGATAACCACATGATGCAAAGTATCAGTGACTCCAGCACCTCAAGCATAATATAGTATTCTATAACCACGGTATAGTCTACACTATAAGGAGACTTTTAACGCCTTATCCTCCCAAACCGTGTATGCATGTACAACAAAAATGCAATATCAAGGATCAATGCATTTTATACGAAAATATAATTATACAATGTAAATGTTACTATTGGATTTACTTATCCTTACAAACACGAAATCGCAACTCCCTTGTGCTCCGAGTCGGTAAACTAGTCCACATGGGGCTCCAATCGCGGTCCTAGAATTCATTAATACGTCCTTTAAGCCTTTACAACAACTTCACTATTTTTACAATTATTTACAATTTAAGCCTAATCGAGTCATAAAACCCCATAAATCCTTCCAAAATAAATTATCCGATGCATGGATTTTATTTTTGACTCAAAATTATTGTTCGGCATCGAAAATTACGTTTTCTAGGTTTAAATTCAATTTTTCCAATTTTTTTATATTTTTAATGGTCTTTCTCGACTCGAAAACCTTGAAATCCCTATAAATCAACTCCTCGGATGTTCGGATTCTAATTATGACTCCAAATTATGATTCAGAATCAAAAATTAACCTTGACTAGGCTTTTAAACAATTTTCTAAATCTCGTAAATTTTTTAGGTATCATAACACATTTTACGAGGAAACCCCGATAAAAATTCTCGACAAAATCTCAAAATCCTCATTTTTCATAAAAACTCCCATCCATTAATTCATCTAAAAACCCCATTTTTCATAATTTTTTAATTTTCAAGGATTTTATTTAATTGTTTTCCTATTTTTAAAACCATATATATTATTATTTTTCTAAATAAGGGAAAGGGGGTCGTCCCCTTCCTTTCCCTGGGAATGAAACACTCTATGTTTTGTTCCCAACAATTTTTTTAATCGATTGGGGTTGGGCTCCCAACCCCAACCCCATTGTCTTCTCCACCTCCAATCACGACAACAACATCAACATCATCAATACAACAAAAACAAAAATCAACAACCCAACAACATATCAAATACGAACAACATCAATCCAATGACTACCCACCTTGCTTTTCGACCTCTCGTTGATCTCCTCTCCCTCTCGGTTGCCATCTCTCTCTCATCTTGGTGTCTCTCTTCCTCCTCTCCTCAATCAATTTTTCTTTCTCTATCACAGTTCGAATCGAATTTGCAGAAGCTATGTGTTTGCTTTGCAAACAAATATATTAGATTTCCTCAAGATTCGCATCACGAGAATCTCGAGACAAATCTAATAGTTCCAAATCATAATATAAAATTGATATTCCTCGAGATACGTACTTTTATCTCGAGGTCAATCTTTGTTTCAAAATAATTGAATGAGGAGGTGTATTGATGTGGGGATATATATATTAACATTTCCTCGAGATTCACATTGCACATATCTCGAGGCAAATCTAATAATTCATTATTTTATATATTGTCTTCTTAGAGATTGGATAGCACGTATCTCGAAGCATGGACAAATTATCTCACCAACAGCCATCGAATAGTTAACAATTTCAATTCCTTGATAATCACATTACGTGTATTTTGAGGTGCATTCAAGGTATATTTTTATTTAATTTAAACTATACGATTGATTTATATATAAACTATATATATAAATATATATAGACACCTATATATTCGTTGCTATAAATTTCGCCACGCGAGCCAACGACCATCCTCGGGCGTGCACACTATAGAACATTTCACGCGTGTTACTAGGCGCCCACCAGTTTATTTATTATTTTATTAAATTTCGTGATTATCTCTTCAATTTACGTCTAAATAAATCCCCGAAAACGCTCCAATTTCGCTAAAAGTTGGAGAATTTACTAAAGCACTCCAAAAATTCCAAACAACTGGTCTAGCACACAAATAGAGGTGTGGGGCCCACGTTGGCTTGTTAAGTCCGTTTAAATATTGAAATTCAATTTTTTTTTAACTTAATTACAGTTATTTTTTGCGAAATTCGAAACAATAGTTTAGGTCAATATTTTAATTATCTCGGCACCCATCTCGACATGTATCTAGAGATAAACCCCTTAAATAACCAAAATTAGAGAAAATTCTCCAATGCACTCTGAAACTCACGGACACCACGTATGCACTCCACATGACCCTATTTCGCGTCAAAATAATGTATAATACATTAAATAGGCACACATCATATAAAAATAATATTAAAATTTATTATTTTTTATCCATAACACATGGGTCTCACCTCAGATACCTAAATCCCAAATTAAATATGAAAATACGTAATTAGCCGCCTAATCAAGTTTATAAAATTCTCGCTGTTACAATCTTCCCAACTAATAAAAATTTCGTCCTCAAAATTTAAACTTACAGGTTACTGAACCAAAAGAGGTATGAGAAAATGATTCTTCATGTATAACTATTTTAATCGACACCTGTAAAACCATTACCAATGTGAACCGTTAAGGGGATCCAATCGCTTTTGTTGTATTTAACAACTTGGTGGTAAAGATCATAAACACCTCAACTTCTCATTTTCAAATCATTGGTTTAATGAAAAGTTATCTTAGTTACTTTGCAAATCCTGGCAATTTGTGACTTTTCGACAAGTTAAACAATCAATTTGTAAAATATTCAATTATTTCATTTCTCATCTCATACCTTGAATCTCATTCAAGTATCAATACATAGCAAGACCTAGCCTATTTTGATTTTCATAACACAACTCTCATTCTAATCTAAATATTATTCCACAATTCGTTGATAATTCTTTCCATATCCACTTAAACTTTGGTACACATCCCAATTTACTTTTTCATCACTAACCATCCCCTTTTATTTCAATTATCAGTCAATTAATTCTTAGACTATCATCAGTCTATGATTACGTAATGATACAAATAATATTTGAGCACAACATTAGATACTAAGTAAAGTCGCGTGTCTATATGATCCATTACCATTCTTGCGTTCCCTACAAGAAACTTGAAATTACACAAGTCATCTCATGACTAAAGATCTCATAAACATCTGTCATCCCATGACAAGATAGCTCAAATTCCCAATCCGATTAGTAATAGAAACCTGACACATCGTGCAACTCTCACGCATTCTCTATTATCGACTCACAATAGAATTTATATTATGGATTAGAAAGCAATTACCAATTCCAACTCGTTAGCCAATTCACTTCTTCAATTGGTTAGAAAATCATCGACTTTTCTAACTTCTTCATATAATTCTCTAATGATAAGTTCATCAAGAATTACATTCCTTTCACTTAACTTAGACCTCTTACAAACCTACTTCTTAATCACTTACTATTCACCAACTTCTCTAATTGCTTGAATAGAGAAAGATATCATTAACTTGAGTATATATACATTTCTAAACAAAGGTTTCAACATATTCGATGATTATACTCTCATAGTATAACTTTTAACTTGTATCTCATATACACTGTAATATATTCAATATTTCCAACGTAATAGAGATAAAGCTTACTAACTGAGATGTAAATCAAACATTTCTCTTCATTTCATGTATATCTTCACCAACATACTAGCATCTTATAATCATATATAATTTACAAAAATTAGCGCTTTAAACTTCACCACTGACTAATCAGATGATGTAGCACTACTATTGAACCAATGTACAACATATTCACTGATATTAATTTTACTCTACGTTAGTTCAAAACTTCACCATTCGAAGTTTGACTCCTCGTAAGATTCTTGTAAAGATATATTAAGTTCCATCAAACTTATAGTTTGATATTCTAATTTGATCGGGACTCGTTAAACTAAAATTTTCATTTTCATACTAATGTGAGAATCTACTAACCATTTAATTGCATGTACTTCAGCCTTTAATTGACTCAGATGAAACTTTATAGACTATTTTTATACCGACTGTCACTAATTTATTCAATTATTCAAAGATGGGTGGACGCGTTACACCGATCTTCTATTTTGTGAATCAATCATGATTATGAAATGGAGTTACTTAGACCTTTGGTCATGCACAATTACTCTAGTGCCTTACCTTGACTAAGGAGTTCGTCCGTGTCACTTCTAGCAGTCACAAGTCATCTTAACATCTCATTTTATTTTATATATTGAGTCTATTCAGTTTAATTTTTGTTAATCTTAGCTATTCTCACATTGATTTATTTTTGTCCCCTTATAAACTTACCACGACTTTCGCTCAACACCTAGGTCACTTACTGCTCCTTAATCTTGACTTAGACAATTTATATATCTTCTCTTTTCGAAAACATAACTAAGGACAATGCGACTTCTTATTATTATTTAATGAATCGCAGTCTTCTTTGGCTAATTTTAATTCAAAATAGAGAAATCTTGCGACTCAAATCGTTAAATTATTTGTTATTGCCATGCCTTATTTCCATTAGTCTCAAATATCCCGACTTTTCTTTTTCACAAAAAGAGATTCGGTACTTTTCAAGAGACTGTAAGATAACTTTGTATCTTATCATTCATTAAATTACTTTTGATGAATTCATCTTTCCATTATTATTAAACTGAAAAGATAGAAATACTTGAATTTCTAGACTTTGCTTAACTTAATGAATAATCAAATTCTTAAAGGATGTTATTTCAATCCTTTAAATCCTACAAATGGAATTTCTTGCAATAAAGGAGTTCATACTGATGTCCTATACATACTAATTACTAGATATTCAATTAGTACGTCTATCGCTTTATTTATTATATTTTAAGTTTTAGTGATATGCATTATTGCTTAATTTGATTAGAAGTGACTATCAGGTACTTTGAATCTTAAAACACAATCACTTGTGTTGATGTTTAATAGCTAATCCAAGCTATTATTATACCATTTTCTCAATACCTTAACTTCTAACAAGTTCATCTTATAACTTCAATTCTCATTTTCAAGTTAGAAGTTTTTATTGATCTTTGTTTTATAACAACACCCAATTTGGTGCTGACAAAGATTACTTCTAACTCGTATATTTCCATTCATTTTATCAGTACTTTATTCGATTCGTAGAACCAATATATTCAACTAACAAAAAAAAAATCAAAGTTTTTGTTACTTCTATATAGAACTCATTTGTTGTCCTAAACAATGGTTCTATTCAATTCTCGTTTGTTTTTGTTTTAATTCGGAAAGAAGACAATACTTTGCTTCAAGTATTTTAATCTCATAAAAACCAACTTAGACAACTTGATTGATCCAATCACAATTTCATTGTCATTTCAAAGTCAAGATTCAATTTGTCTAATCAATTTCCATTTTATGTTTTCGATAACCACGTGTCTATTTTTCCCTGGTTGAGACTGTTTTCAAAAATAACCCTTGATTAGTTATAAATTAAACCAATATTTTATAGAATAGGTCTTCCCAAATTAATCATGCAACTGGTACTAAACTTATTCTGAAACCCAATATAATTCATATCTTGTGCTTTCCATAAGTCCCAATTTTATATTATGTTTTCCAAACAATTCTCAATTGCTTTAGACTTAATTTTAAGTCTATTTTAATGTTTTCCTTAACATTTAAAAATTGTAATAGTTTGATACTTTTAATTTTCAAGGAATCCATGTTCAGTGTTTATGTACATGAATCATTCGGACTTTTGTTTCAACTAATTTCCTATTGGTTTTATAACTGACACATTCATCAGTAATATTTATACCGAACTACTCACAACATTTTTGTGAATTCGGACTTCACAAGTCCATTTCACGTTCATTTACGCTCAGTTTCGTTTCAAAGCTTATTCTCTCTTTTAATTATCCATTTCTCAACTTACTCGTTATATCTTACGAGTAAAGTATCGAATGGATAAGGAAAATAAACTTCCTTTCGAATATTTAGCGATAATACACACATATAACACAAATATAACACAATAGTAAAGTTTTTAAAACTTTTTGACCTTATTCCATCGTGTTACTTCCCAACTAATCACTCACTTATCATTAATTGAGCCAAACCTAGGCTCTGATACCAACATTGTCAGACCCCACCTAATTAGGGCATCTAACCGGCCTAAATTGCCTTAATACCCTGATAATTTAGCAGCCTTCATTTCTCCATCAATAAACAATTAATATTAAGATCTTATTACCATCAATTATAAAACTATATTAACCACAATCGATTCTAAATTGAATCTTAAACCTCAAAGTTCCGTAAAAAAATTTTGACAGCACCTCCTCTATTTTTAAGACTAAACCAGAAAACCCGGCCTTCAAAAATCTTCAACAAAACATGCTCAGATTTGATGAAAATGCCAATGAACTCACAAGTCACCACATAACAATATATATTGCATTCACAAAAATTATTTATTCATTCTAATCTATTTCAAGTTTTCAAAATCTTTTAACCTCGTATCTCAGTTCCACAACATTCCATTCCGTCCCAACACAATTCCAGCTCGTTCCAAGATAGATCTTAATCACACTCAAACCCCAAAACCCATTTATACAGTATATTATATTCAAAAATAATACATACATAGAGAAAAGAACTAAACAAGTCGTAAACAGTCGGAAAGCTTTCCATTTCCCTTGTCGCCGCTAGAACCCGTCATTATCCAATTATAAAAACTTGATAATATCAAATAAGTAAATACCATACTTTTCAGTACACCTGTAACAATCAAATGCATAATAATCCAAGAGAATAAACGAAGACTATAATCTAAGGAATTTAAATACAATCGTGAATCCATCCTATTTTTGTTATTCGACCACAATCAAGATAACGTTCTCCAAAAGTGGTAAGTAAACAATAATAAGGACTCAAGCTCGGGGAGAATAACCAAACGAGTCTCGTTCCTCTAAACTCTAAGAGTATGATCTAGTTAAACGTGATCTTATGACAACCAAGTGATGTAAAATATCAGTGACTCCAGCCCCTCAAGCATAATATAGTTTTCTATAACCATGATATAATCTACACTATAAGGAGACTCATAAAGCCTTATCATCCCAAACCGTTTATGCATGTACAACAAAAATGCAATATCAAGGATCAATGCAATTTATACAAAAATATAATCATTCAATGTAAAGGTTACTATAGGATTTACTTAATCTTGCAAACGCGATATCGCAACTCCCTTGCATTCCGAGTCAGTAAACTAGTCCATAGGGGGCTCCAATCACGGTACTACAATTCATTAATGCGTTCTATAAGCCTCCACAACAACTTCACTATTTTTCCAATTATTTGCAATTTAAACCTAATCGTGTCATGAAACCCCTCAAATCCTTCCAAAATAAATTATTCGATACATGGATTTCATTTTTGACTCAAAATTATTGTTCAGTATCATAAAATTATGTTGTCTAGGTTTAAATATATTTTTTTTCAATTTTTATATATTTTATCGGTCTTTCTCGACTCGAAAACGCCAGAATCCCTCCAAATCAACTCCTTGAATGTCCCGATCCCAATTATGACTCCAAATTGTGATTCAAATCGAAAATTAACTTTGACTAAGATTTTAGAAAATTTTTAAAATTTCGAATATTTTCGGGTATCATAACATGTTTTATGAGGAAAAACTCCAAAAAAATCTCAAAATCTTCATTTTTCATAAAAGCTCCCAATTTCCATTAGTTTATCTAAAAACCTAATTTTTCGTAATTTTTTTTAATTTTCAGGAATTTTATTTATTTGTTTTCCTATTTTTAAAACCATATATATATATATTATTGTAAATAAGGGAAGCGGGTTGTCCCCTTCCTCCCTCCCTGGGAACGAAACACTCTATGTTTGGTTCCCAACAATTTTTTTTAATCGATTGGGGTTGGGCTCCCAACCCCAACCCCATTGTCTCCTCCACCTCCAATCACAACAACATTATCAAGATCATTAACACAATAAAAACAAAAATCAACAACCCCATCAACAACGAACAACACCAATCCAATGATGGCTCACCTTGCTCCTCGACCTCTCGTTGATCTCTTATCCCTCTCGGTCGCCATATCTCTCTCTCTCTCTCATCTCCTCAATCAATCAATTTTTTTTCTATATCACAGTTCGAACCAAATTAAAGAGGCGATATGTTTGCTTTGCAAAAAATAAATTAGATTTCCTCGAGATTCGCATTACACGAATCTCGAGATAAATCTAATTGTTTCAAATCATAATATAAATTTGATATTCCTCGAGATACATACTACATATCTCGAGGTCGTTCTTTGTTTCAAAACAATTGAATGAGGCGGTGTATTGGTTTAAGGATATATATTCGGATTTCTTAGAGATTCGCATTACACAAATCTCGAGGCAAATCTAATAATTCACTATTTAATATATATTGTCTTCCTCGTGATTGGACATCACACATCTTGAAGCATGAAAAAATTATCTCACCAACAGCCACCGAATCGTTAACCATTTTAGTTCCTCGATAATCACGTTACGCAGATCTCGAGGCTCATTCAAGGTGTACTTTTATTTAATTCAAACTATAGGATTGATTTATAGATATATTTATATATATAAACCATATATATAAATATACATATAAACCCCGATATATTCGCAGCTATAAATTCATCAAGCGCGCCAATGACCATCCTCGGGCGTGCTCACTATTGTACATTCAACGCGTGTCACCCTAGACCCGCGTGTCATTAGGCGCCCCACCAATTTATTTATTGTTTTATTTAATTTCGTGATTATCTCTTCAATTTACGTCCAAATAAATCCCTGAAATATACCCCAATTTCGCCAAAAGTTGGAGAATTTACCAAAGTGCTCTAAAACTTCCAAACAACTTGTCTCGCCTACAAATCGAGGTGTGGGGCCCACGTCGCCTCGTTAAGTCCGTTTAAATGTAGAAATTCAAATTTTTAAACTTAATTACCGTTATTTTTCACGAAATTTGAAACGATAATTTAGGTCAACATTTTAATTATTTCGGCACCCGTCTCGACACGTATCTCAAGACAAAATCCTTAAATTATCAAAATTGGAAAAAAATTTCCAACGCACTCAGAAACTCTTGGACGCTGCGTATACACTCCACTTGACCTATTTTGCGTTGAAATAATATATAATAATTCAAATAGCCACTCTTTAGACCTTGGGAAATGAGCTATATATTTATACTGATTAACTTTTACATTTGGGATATTTTGTCATTTTGTTTAGTATTTATGTTTATGCATTATTATATCTTGTGTTATTATATGTCTGTGTTTAGTGATTTTTTATGTCTTAGGCTTATTTTAAACCTTGAGGACAAGGTTTGGTTAAAGTTTGTGGGCATCAAACTACACTATGGAAAGTGGTAAGAAAGGATAAAATAAGGATAAACACAGCAGGTATGATCATAAAACTTTATTTTTGAAGTAGTCGAAAAGGAAAACATGGTAGTGTATTCGATTTCATTTACCAATTTGAATTTGTTTTATGTAGTATAGATTAAGTTATATATAGTAATATGTAATGAATAAGTAATTCATTGACAAAGTTCATGCCTTTAATTAAGGATGAGTACGAATACAAGTGTCTTTGTGATATGAAACTCAAGAGAGTGTTATCCATTTTTGAAGAAAAATAGAAATTTAGCTAAGAACGGTATAATTTCATGATTAGAAACTTTGAGTTAGGGAAGACCATGGACTTGAAACAAAAGCAAGAAGAATACCAAAACACTTCTTGTAGAAAAAGTTAGATCTTAAAGGAATTCTATGATAAGTATGAATCATACTTGAATATAAGAAGTCAATAAAGACTTAGTACATAGAGAGGAAGAGATAGACATCATTAGGGATGCAAATAGGTAGGGAAATACCCACGGGTGATGGGGGATTTACCTTAACAGGTATGGGGATTTTAAATGGGGATGGGGGTGGGGGTTGATACAAAATATCATACCCACACGAGTATGGGTACGGGTATGAGTAATAAAATATATGCACGAGGATCCCCATAGGTAATCCCCGCAGGTAATCCCCATTGGTATATGGGTATCCCCATATATCAATTTATACACCATATGATATTATTATTTATATATACCGTATGTATCCCCATATATCAATTTATACACCATATGATATTATTATTTATATATACCGTATGATATTTATATATAAATATTACATAATATTACATAGTTTTCACTCCGAAACACTACATATAACAAAAAACCTCTTAATGAGATTTATAATTTTAATTTACTTGTTTAATTAATAACTATATGTTTTGTTTTGAATTGTTTGCAACTATATTTATATTTTGGAATTTCAGGATCAAAAGTACTGAAAAAATAAGATTAAATGAGAAAAATCGCAAAACATAATTTTATAGAATCATCCTAATTTTTTTGGGGGACCCTTGGTGCTATTAACTTTATATATACATGTTATGAATTTGTACTTATTGACATTACTGTTTTTTCTATCACTACATTATTGTTATGTATGTATATTTAGCACCTTATTTGTTAAAATTCTTTTTTTAAGAATCCCAGCATAGATCCCCAATGGGGAATGGAATGAGAAAAAAGAATTCCCACGAGGACTCCCCATCCTCGTAAAAATCCCCATAAAAATCCCCACCAGATCCCAATAGGAATGGTTAAAACATTTTACATATAGGGATTCCCCGTACCCACGAGGATTTGATGGGTATGAAGATGGGTATGAGAATTCATCTCCAGATGGGCATAGGTATGGATATGGGTTATAAATGTTTTAGTGGGTATGGGTATGTGAATGAGGTCCACCATCCCCTACCCTACCCATTTGCATCCTTAGGCATCATGTTTAATGAAAAAGTTGGAGTTAAAACTCGCTTGATAGAGTGAAAGTGAGAAGTGCTAACAAGAGTTTTACATAAAAAAATTTAGAGACCTACAAATTCTTCTGGAGAAGGAGCACAAAACTTGATGGTTGGAAAAATAGAAAAAAAAATCCATAGGAAAATGATGAGGGACTGTGCAACCAAAATTTATGAGGAGAAAGAGAAAAAAATAAAGAAAAGAATGGATGAAGTCAGATTAAAACTCTTCAAATAAAAGATTTAGCTTGAGTACAAGTAACTTAATTGAGTTAAGTTTCTTTCCAGCTATATTAAGTCCTATTGACTCTTGAAGTGCTAAAGTCTGCAAAACTAACATGATCTATGCTTATTTGTGAATTCTTGAACTTAATGAGAAATGATGAGATTGTACAATTACTATTTGAGTGTCGAGGTGAAATAAACTTGTGAGTAGTGATGGTTTTGGTAGTGAACTACTTTGATGTTTCGAAAGTGAATTGTATATGTTGTTAATGCTACATATTTTGAAAATATAAGTTTTTTGCAAAGAAAAGTCTTGAGTGGATTATTAACTTGAACTTATTTGGATTAAAGGATACTCTATAAATGATATGAAATGAATATGAATTTACGTAGTAGTAGTAGTAATAGTAATAGTAGTAGTAGTAGTAGTAGTAGTAGTAGTAGTAGTAGTAGTAGTAGTAGTAGTAGTAGTAGTAGTAGTAGTAGTAGTAGTAGTACGAATACTTAGTAAAATACACTTTTGCTCGGGACATGCAAAATCTTAAGTTTTGGGGGTATTTGATAAGTGATTATTTAGACTTATATACAAAACTAATTTAGTAGTATATTTAGTATAAATATCCTGGAATGAACTCTAATTGACGATAGTAATGAATTTTCAAGTATGCGAGGTATAAAGGAGACAATGGAGGGGTTTCATGAAGAAACAAGAATAAAATGCACAAAAGTAGGGTTGACGCCGTGGAAAACATGCTTGACACTATTGGAGAAAGCTAGACAGCGTGGGTAAGGCGTGGAGGACCAAGAAGAGAAGAAAAAGTTGTTGATAGTGATGGTGCAATAGCGTCGCTATGGGTCATAAGGGACAGCGCCGGGGTGGTCTACATAAGGCGGCTAGTCTACGGAGAAGAGAAAATCTATACAAAGTGCCCAAAGCTAACGTGCGTTGTGGCTTTATACACACAACGCTGAATCACTTATGGACAGCGCCAAGACATAGAAAATAGAAAGTTTAGAGTTCTAATTTGTATGGAATTGTCTATTAGGGTTTCAAATTGTTTTCCAAAGTGTCTTATGAGTATAAATAAGTATTAGAACATGGTAAACATATACACCGCCATAGATTATAACTAAGCATCATAGTTTTACATAGTTTTACTTTGTTCTTGAGTGTTAAAAAGAATTGTAGAAGAGAAGATATTGAAGACTCACACGTGGTTGTTCGATATTGTTTCTTTGATTTAATTGAAGTTATTTCGTTTAATCTCTTATTTCAATGAATACCATTTTGTGAAATTTTATTTCAATGATGCGTGAGTAGTTCATTAATCTTAGAGATCATTGGATCCTATGGTATGAATGTTATGCTAAAGTAATTTGAGTGGATTATAAAGTTAAAAGTGCAATGGTTAGAATTTGTATTGATTCTAGACGTAATGCTACGAACATCATGATCACGTGTTTGTTGATTATGTGTTTTAGGAGTTAACATGGCTATCAGAGATTTTAATAAGGATATGGACGATACAACCGTAAAATACATAACATCGATAGATAGTTATTGATTAGGGAGACACGGATAGTAAACTTAATTGATTACGAATTTAAAGATTACGAACTTAAAGCAATGTAGAACTTATGTTATTCAAACCAATAGGTGGAGTTTTAGTTTGCACATTAGAATTTTTTCTTCACGATAATGGGTTGAAGAGGATTTGAAGGAAATCTGTCTATTCTAATTAAGTATAACACACACATAATGAAGATGAAGGAAACGAGTTGAAAAGCATAGTTATTCATTACCTATGTGAAGCTGTAAGCTAATATCTTCTTAATATAAAACTATAATTATTTACGTTATTTTGTTAGAATAGAATAGTTTAGTTTTAAAAACTAATTAAAAGGGATTTCCTTAGCAATAGAGTAAATCTGACTAAGCATATTGAGTGCAACACACACCTTTCCCTAAAGACGATATCCATAATCAACGTAAGTTGATCACACTATTCCTACAATCGAGTCATTATACTTGCAACTATGATCAAATACCTAAGATCGCAGTCACACGAATACACCCAAAGATAAATAAACCGCAGAGAGAATATAAACACAAAAATCTATGTGGAAAACTACAAAATCAGGGAAAAAAACGCGGGCAAGAAAGAAGTTAATCAACTATCAATAGTTTAGTACTCAAAGGAAAAACCTCATCTATCTAAACCCCAAATAGAAACCCCAATAAGATTCAATCTCACACTGTCATGTACCCGCTTGCAGGCGCATATGCTACGACACACACTCGCGCTCTCAACTAACACCTCAATACTATGTGTTACGTACTCATTTGGCAAAGCCCGTACGCTCAATACCCTAACACTATGTCCTTTCACTTAACCGTACTCGCATATTTATAGGTGTTACATGCAAGTACACATAAACCAATACAAATATTAACTCATACTTGGAATACAACACATTAACATAGTTTGTATTTAATTACTAATTAATCCCATAAGTAATCACCATATATGCATTAATTCATGAAAGACACTAATTTAATTCCAACTTAAATTACAAGTCTGAGCCACTTGATTTAACAAATATTCACCTTACCGAAAACTTAATCCCTTGCTCTTGCCACACTGCCCTCTCGAGCTACCATCCTCAACATCGAGAATGAACAAAGTCCAATCCAAACTGTTTAGTCTTACCAACAATCGAACCCATATCTTGGTCAACTTTTGAGGCCCAGACCCTCATCCATGTTTCTACACCAAACAAACAAGTTCTTTTCCTCATGTCTTTCATGACCAACAAAGACTTTCGAAATATTTTTAATACTCCACCTCGCCTGAAGTACATATAACTCTCAAAATCTAATTCAGAAAGAAAAATTAAATTTGGGTACAACTTGACACATGTCAAACAACACGAAACGTTATGACACGTCCATCAAACAACTTCAGCTGAACTTTACCAACTCCCTATATAGGTCGCAGAGAGTCGTCGGCCATTGACCTAATTTTGCCACCTGGACAACTTGCATAATTACTAGTCCATGTCTTATGTACGCACACATGTCCTCTAGCCTCGCTGTCAATCACCAATAATATTCTTTGTTGGACATATAAGATAATTACTATTAGTTTTGAGAACCAACAAATTGCCAACGTCATCACCTTTAACATAGGAATCACTTTGTTTGTTGAACCGAAGCTTTTTGTCGAACACGCTCCTTTACCTTTTCTATTCCCGCAATCTTTCCTGATAGTGCCCTAGTTGATCGCATCTCCAATAGACTGCTTTCTTGTACTTCTTGGAACCTTTCCTAGTAGCTACCAAACCAGAGTTTTTAGATGAATCATTTTTTTCACCTTTCATCAATTTCTCCTCATATATTAACATGGTAGTGACCTCGTTAAATTGATGGTTTCCTTTTCGTACATTAGTGTTGGCTTTATACACTTGAACGAAGGCGTAATATTAAGTGACTAGATAAGTTCGAGCGTTTGATCCTCATCACTAACTTGATCTCCCAACTCCTCAAGTTTCGAGACAATCTCGTTAAAAGTAGTAAGATGATCAATAATACTTGTACCTTCATCCATCTCTAGGTGAAGGTAGCACCCATTTAGATAGAAATGATTTGACATGCTTTTTGTCATATACATAGTCTCCAATTTCTCCCAAAGAACTTTCACCAAAGAAGTATTCCTTATGTTCGAAAGAACATTCTTTGTCAAATTGAATCTTATGACGCTCGTCACCCTCAAACCCAACTCTTCCCAATTCTCATCACTTTCCTACCACGACCCCCTCAACGTTTGAATTAGCCTTGATTGAATCAACAAATCTTTTACTTAAATTTTCCACGAGCCAAAATTTATTTTCCGTCAAACTTCTCCACATCGAATTTCATCGCACTTGTGTACTTCGACATCTCTGAAATTCCACCTTAATAGTGTTAATATTTGAACATTGGCTCTAATACCAAATTTTGTGACAAATCACCGCGTAATACCAAATATTCTAGTCACACGAATACACCCAAAGATAAATAAACCACAGAGAAAATATGAACACAAGAGTTTACGTGAGAAACCCCCAACTCAGAGAAAAAACAACGGGCAAGAAACAAGACAATTCACTATCAATAGTATACTACACAAAATAAAAACCTCCTCTCTCAAAAGCCCAGATATAAACCATATCAAGATTCAATCTCACAATATCACGTATCCGCTCGCAGGCGCGTACACTACGACACACACTCGGCTCTCAACAAACACCTCAACACTATATGCTATGTGTAATGACTCGTTGTCTTAAGCAGGTGATTAGTGCTAATTTGAATCCTAATAACCCGAGTTAGGCTCCTAGTTAAGTCAAGTTTGTCTCGATTAGCATGTGCGTGGATTTTCATGTCGTTTGGTGTTTGTATGGCTTATAGTATTATTTATTGGAATTAATCCAATAATTGACAAATTATGGAACACCTAATATTATGTGTAGGTTAAGGGTAACACATACAAGTCGTGGGGTAGCGTGCACATTGAGTGAACTCGTTAGCACCCACGGCGAAGTTATAAGCGTACATATATATATGGTATATATTTATATATATTGAAAATCAAAAATTAAAAAAATTAATTATACGTATACAGTGAATCAAGTGAATCATTAGGGATCACACGAGGAGACTTGGAATTAATGTGTATGCTTGGATGTATTCATTGGAGTACGTGGCAAACGGATAAGTCCTAAATATATAGGTGTATATATATTTATATATTTTGATATAGAAATATATATAAGTAAAACCTATAGTTGGAAAGAAAATAATTAATAAATTGGTGGGTGCCTAGTGACTCGCGGGATCGAGGGTGACACGCGTGAAATGTACAATAGTGTGTACGTCCTAGGGTGGTCGTTGGCGCGCACGGTGAATTTGTAGGCGCGCAAATACAAATTTACCTATATATTTATATATAGTTACATATATAAATACATAAAAATGAATCATAAAGTCTCAATCGATTAAATGATAAATCTTGGATTGGTCTCGAGATACGTGTAGTATGGATCTTGAATAGGTGATTGGTGTTAAATATTTGTTGTTGGTTGGCATTGTTATGCCTCGAGATACGTGCAATCGCATCTTAAGAATAATCAATGTGCATATGTGTACATGTGTCAAAATTGGTTTCACTTTAAGGTGTGTGACTTTTACTTTCATCTTTTAGGTCGTTCTCGAGATTTGTGCGAATCTCGAGAAAAGTTTATATTGGTCATAAGTTGTTCAAAAGGTGATGAGTTTGTTAATAGCCATAAAGATTGACCTCGAGATATGCAACACGTATATTGAGAAAGATAAAAATATAAAATGAAAGTTATGAACCATTAGATCTACCTCGAGATTCGTGCGATACGAATCTCGAGAAAATCTCATATTAATCCTAAATGAATGATGAACACCACCTCATCCTCTTTTAGTTTCGAAACAGATATGACTTCGTTTGAACAGAGGAGGGGGAGATCGAAGGTGGAGACAAAGAGGGAGATTGAAACTGTAGAGAGCGAAAGGATCAAAACTCATGGTAAGTGAATAGTTGTTGTTGAATGTTGTGTTGTTGGGTTGTTGTGGTGTTGTTGTTGCGTGGAGATGAAACCATGGAGAATGGAGTCTCGGACGTCTGAGGAGGGAGACGACGCAGGGGGTGGTCTCTCATGCCAAATCGATACTAGGGTTGGGCTTCGGCCAACCCAGTTTGATTGAGATAAAAAAAGATGACATCCATGAACAAGCATATCTATGTATTGGGGAAGAAGGGGATTTGATCCCCCAAACCGAACTGAACCGGGTCCGGTTCATGGGTCAAACCACCTTCTTCACAAAATAAAAAAAGGGAAAAATATTGGAAATTCATAAAAATTCCAAAAAATTGGGAAAAATCAGGAAAATAATATTTATGAACCAAATCAATAGAAATTATGGATTTTTGTGAAAAATAAAGAATTTGAGATTTTTTTGGGACTTTATATTGGATTTTTACCTCGTAAAGCTTGTAATTGGTCAAAATAAATGGAACAAATTGGAAAATAGATATCAGGATTACGGATTCAAATGGGATCAACTTTGGAATGTTAATCAATGATTACTATACTTGAATTGATGATGATCAACTTATTTTAGGTTCTTGATTGATGAGGAAAATGATCGAGGACTCTGAAAGTTGTGTAGGTCCGTATAAAGTTAGAAAAACTTGGCACAAGTAAGTGAGGTTGAATTACAAATATCATTTTTGCTATTTATTGTAGTATACTTAGTTGACATTGGTTATAGACTAGGATTGGGAGCACTACACTGTGATGAGAATAAAACGTAATGAACATCGAGATGGATTGTGCTAACTAGATACGGTATGGCTATGAGATGTTAAAGATTAGCCTTTCACTTTTACTTTCATATACCATGGCTTAGTATTGAAGTTCATATCCTACACAGTGTAGAGACTCCGTTATTCCTAAATTCGCTGACAAAATTACACATCGGCCAATGTGTGGATTTTAAGTTGTGGTATTCTCGCATAACTGGGAGATGAATCTTATAAATGAATGATAATTGACGTCACACATGATGGGGCTATGGAACTATGGTTTTGCATTTTTTATCTATTGTTTATTATTTATCATGCCATGATAGATATTATTGGACTCATATTGTTATTCATATTTCTTGATTATTAGATAGACTCTTGATATTGTAATTGTGAGTCACTTACTAAGCAAGTTGGAGCACTCATTCCCTAATTAACATTTCAGGTTATCGACATGCACTTCGACTCAGGAATGGAGAAGATTAGAAGCTTATAGTTTCTCAACGGTGAATTCATTTTCTTATTGTTTTACATATTGTATTGAATTACTATTTTGTAATAAATAGGGTTGGAATATGATTTTATTATCGGGGTTTATGCTTGTTTTTGTATATCTTGTGTTTTATCTAAAAATTTTAATTATGCTGCATTTTCAATTATTTATTCGATATACGATATATTGTATTGTGATTATCAGGGATGAAAGACGGTTATACTATTACTCTAATTTAATACTCCGAATGGTGTACCGGAGCTTAATTAGGATTTCAGGCTGGGCATTCCCTTAATCAGGATAGGGGATGTTACATTATGTACCCGCTTGGACAAAGCCTGTACACTCAAAGCCCTAACACATTGTCCTTTCTCTTAATCATACTCACCTATTTATTGGTGTTACATGCATGTACACATAAACCAACACAAATATTAACTCCTAATTGGAATACAACACATTAACGTAGTTTGTATCCAATTACTAATTAATCACATGTGTAATCATCATGTATGCATGAATTTATATAGGACACTAATTTGAATCTAACTCAAATTACAAGTTTGAGCCACTTGATTCAACATAATTAGCTCCAAACATAACAAAAATGAGAACCAAAAACACAGTAAAGACTAGCTCGACTTTCACTTAAAGTATGGCTCCGCCCCTATCTCACAAGAGATGCTTCGACTCCAATAATTATATCTTAATTCATCTTAATTTATAAGATGAGTCTTTATATATCGTTCAAAATTAGTCAATAATAGCAACTACAAACCGATTTCTTATTCTAATCATATGCCCTCTATCGTAGCAATTCGTGGATATATATGCATTATATAAATATCGATCTTTAAAATATAAGTGTATCGTTTTAGTTGAGGTTGAACCTTAACTATTTGATGTAGAGTTGTAGACCAAGCTAGATGGTCACATTCAATTCCACAACAACAAAATGGGTCTATTAGGACATTTATTTGCCGACAGCAATCGAAAAGTGTCCCTAAATTTTAGATAAGTGCTAGAATGATAACACCATGTCATATCATATGACACATTGGCTCATAAAAACCATCCACATACACTTCGAGATACGGGCTGATAAGTCGCTAACTATGCAATATTATTTTGGTTATTTACATCTTTTTATGGTTGAGTTTTCAAAATATTAACCTAATTATTTTTATTTATTATTTTCAAGGTTAATGAAGTGCACAGTTAAATATGATTCGAAAAATTAGGCAAAATCAGGTATCTGGAGGCAACCACCTAAGTGGAGTTGAAGTTCGTGGCCAAATGGTTGCATTCATAGATTATTTATGTAGTGGTGGGCGTTGGAATGCATGTTTGATGATGTCATGATCAAGATATATATATATATATATATATATATATATATATATATATATATAAAAGCACGAATCATAAATTTTTGAGTGGTAATGAAATTTACCTATTTGCCCATACTTCTTTTTTTTTTTCATCTCCAAATCAACCTTTTCTTTTGTCTCCAAATCAAACTCTAACTCCTTATCAATCCACCACACGTTTTTTTCTTTATCTCCAAATCAATCATGAACTCATTCTCATCAATCCAATACACTTTTTTTTTTGAGGAAGTAATGTCCTAGCATGACTAGCTTGTTTTTTTCATTCACATCTTATCTCAATCACATTATAGAATATTGATAAGCTAAAAAAGATACTTGTATTTCTAATTTTTAAATTTTAATTACAATTTTGAATTTTGAATTTTATTTTGAATTTTATATATATACATATAAAAGCATGAATCACAAATTTTTGAGTGGTAATGAAATTTACCTATTTGCTCATAATTCTCGTGCGTTCGCTGATCCAAACTTTTGAGTGGTAATGAAATTTACTTATTTGCCCATACTTCTCGTGCATTCCCTAATCTTTTAAAATATCATTTTTATCCTTCAACTCCTCAATTTCGTTGGTTCGTTGGTTCTCTTTCGTTGGTTTGTTGGTTCTCGATTCTTCAACTTTCCGATTTCGTTAGTTCTCGATTCAATACAAATACCTCAAATTTTCTTCGCCACCTAAAAAATCACTTTTACCCTTCAACTCTCTGATTTCCTATTCGATTGATGGTGGCTCTCCTTTACCTACTATTCGCTTTCTTTCTCTCATTGCACTGTTGCGATCTCTCGCTCCTAATACACTTCTTTGCTGCACTCTAGGTTTTCGTTCATAATCATGAGTACGAATCAGATTTTCAAATTTCCTTTACCTGCAATTGATTGGGCTCACTGACATCTCTTACCTAACACTGATTCGGGTATGTGACTATTTGTGTGTCTTATACAAACATTGTTTCTCCATATATGTGAAAAAGAGGGAACCGTGGTCCTAGTTTGGTTTGAGAATGAGTTGGCTTCATTAATTATATTGTTCCTTGGTAGTAATGTTTTAATGTTGAGGTTTCCATCTCTTTCGCCTGCTTTCTTTCACTTCTAGATGATTTTTTATTTCTTGGTTTCAATAACCCATCTATGTTTCAATAATTTTTTTTTTTATGTTCTCAATTATCCATAACAACATTTTGGATTTAATTTTTCTGATAATTCATTAATGGGCTTCATTTACTTAATCATCTGATCTTAGGATGTTTTCTCAATTGACCATATTATTTAAAAGATATTAAACTTCTTTGTAGGTTAATCCTTTTGAAAATAGGGAATCCATCTCAGTGATTGTATTCAAGTAGCGTGGTTCTAACAAATCATAGCTTAGTGTATTTATTCAAACTTTCTAGGATTTAAACAAGTCAATCACTTTCAATTACTTAACTTAGAGTAAAGATTTTGTGACATTACAACGAAGCTTTTGAGAAACTAAGTCGTTAATTTGAGTTCATGAAGTTAGGTAGTAGAATTCAAATATCTTTTAGATAGGTCATTGACACAATAGTAACGTTATTCATCTCCTTTGTGTTTGATTAGCTCCCTTTTTACATTATACACTCGACAACTGGTGCAAATACGAAAAAGAATTTGGTGATTGTCACCAAAATTAATTTAATTTGGATGTTAGAGGGAAGGTGTTATGTGTAGTAATTTACTTTCACAAGTTAATCAATTTTTTTTCTTTGTTTTGGTGTTGATGATCGATCTATTGCCTACATACTTATAAGTTTATTCTTGTTGCAAAATTTGCACTAACGCGTGCATATATTTGACTTGCTTATTGATTGGTTGTTGTTTTGTATACTCAAGACTAATCGTTATTTTTCATTAAAGTGCAGGAATCAATGTTCACAAGAGGTTCTTATATATTACTAAAAATAAATAAATATTATTTTAGCTTATTGATTAGCCACCCACTTCATACCAAAAAAAAAAATCTCTTATACAATGCATGGCCCTCTTATGCCATATTTCAAAATAACCTTCTTTAAGATCTCCTTTATAATTTTCTATGTCATATCAACATTAAGGATTGCATTGTTCTTCCCTTATTTCAACTAGATTTCTCCATTGTTAGAAGAACTTCATGCCTTTAGTTGTATACTTCCCTAACAAATATGGATATTGTGCCGGACAAAATTGTTAAATGGACAAGAAGATAGATTGTTCTTAAAGTTTTTAGCATAATTCTTGTTTGTTTCAATTATTGCCCTTAGTTGATGTATTGAAGAAACTGTAATCGCAAAAATTTTAGATAACAATGTATGAATGTGATCACATTCGTTTACAATTTATTCAATTTTTTTTCTAATTTTTAAACTTTAATTACAACTTTGAATTTTATTAGTAAATTCTTAGAAATTAATTCCCGCGCAATCGTACCTAGCACGTCTTGAAACTAGTATATATATATATATATATGAAGTGATCATGCAAAGTTGATGAGGTGTTAAATAGGAACATCAAAGTTGATGCATACAATTCATAAGATGAAGATATGTGTCATGAGAAAGATCATATACTTTGGTTGTTGAATCAGAGGCATAAATTGCATCGCTAAATACAACACATTATTTTTCGAAGATTAATGAACGTCTGATTATCCTCGAACGGCGTGCTTCATCAACAAATCAATCTCAACGAAATCTATTTTAGTGGACAACGATTTTAGGTTTATTACAGTCAATTTTCTATTTTTTTCGGGGTCTTCTTCGACTTTTATCTTGGGCTCTCGCTCGACTTTTATTTTCTTCTCTCTTTTAACTCTCGACTTTTAGTCATCTCTCTCTCTCTTGACTTTTATTTTTCTTCCTCTCGACTTTTATTCATCTCTCTCAACTTATTTGCTTTACATTAGTGTTTTATTCCTTTTATTATTGATTGATTAATTAGGGTTAAATTTAAATTTAAACCCTGATTCTTTTACTAGTGAGTCCTACGTATCCGTCTTTATGCAATAAGACCACACAAGTGACAATTAACCATACCAATTGATTTGCCTCTTTTGAAACTGGTCAAATACCTTAGGGGTCTAGGCTAAATCAGACGCACTAGCGATCTGGTTGTCTAGGTGTAGTGCCTTCATAAAATCTATTGCGGTAATCGTGTTAAACCCAATTCATTTAAGTATAGGGTTATACGATTGGTTAGAAAAGTAGTCATTGTCGTACCTTGGCTATCGAGAATAGGAAGTGCGAGGTACCGCGTATGTTACCGGGTCTATAGCTACACTATGATACTTTTGATTTGCATAATTTACATCGATTGAAGACCAAATCCAATTTTTTATCGAATCGAACTTGTATGTCTTGACCTAGGTGATTTTCATTACTTGGTTTCAAAACTTTTTTTCCTCGTTAAATTAAATTCCTTGCAATTTAGATTAGTTAATTTGTTCATTCTCTTAAAATTCTTGTTTTTCTCTTTCTTTTAAAACCTTAGAAAGAATATCAATCTATGTGAGATCGACCATTTACCACTATCTACAAAATAGTTGGTTTATGAATTATATTCTATTGACGTGTTCGACGTGCGTCAAATTTTAGCACTGTTGTCGAGGATTGGTTTTTTTTTTTTTCTTTAGTTTTTATTTATTTATTTTTTGTTATTTCGTCTTTCTAGTCCCTTGTTCTTAAAATGTATGCAAACAACTCTCGCGATGGTTTCCTACTTCCACAATTATGGTTGATTCGAAGACTCACATTATTACAACGTGAATGGGGTTGATATGTCATAATGAACATCAATTTTCTAACATGCATTCTTTTGTGCAACAGGTCAAGGTTTGTGAAATTTGTGAAGACTATTCTAATTCCACATATGATTGTCCTTACTATCCAAAGTATGAGAAGCATCACTATTCTGGCAATGCATCGCCATAACCCAACTTCTTTGAGCTCATGCCAAGTCTACAGATTCCTCAACATAAAGAGAGGTCTATATAAGACATGATGAATGACTTGATCTTCAGCCAACAACTACCTTTTCGACAAGTTCATCAACAGTGACATAAAGAGAACCAATAATTTCAACCAAGCACCTCCTTAGAAGATATGATAAAGCAATTAATAAGTGGTAAAAAACGCATGCACGAAGAGTTTCAACAATTTCAGCATGTGAATCGTGGGTCGCGAAATCTGGAAACTCAGTTTATTCAAGTGAATCACACTTTAGAATATGATTATGAGAAAGAGTTGTGTAGTACACAATCAATTTTTTACGCAGAGGAGAATGCCAGTGTTGATACGTTGAAAAGTGTTGAGGTGAATAAGGATACAGAGGACGAGGACTATTAGAGCAAAACAGTAGATGAACTTGAATTCTTTCAAACTGAGCTAGACATCATTAGTGGACAAGATGAAAATGAGGAAAATGAGATGAAAATTGAAGTGATTTTAGAAAAGTGAGGAGCCGCAGAAAAAGAGCGAGGAAGACCAACATCTATTGTTGGTAAAACCACCCACCCTCATGTGCATATTTGTTAAACCTTACAAAGGGGTGGAAGTAAAGGAGTGTTCGCTGATTTTCTACACTGCCGACAACTTTATGTTGAATGATCATGATGCGACATAATCATTTGTGTTAAAGGTCCCGAATGAGATCCTAAGTATGAAGGAGGGCGTGCATGTTTCATTGCCCAAAGCTATAGATGCACCATTTGTTGTTGATATCTCGAAAGGAGAGGGCATCACGTGATAAATCACGTCAAGTCTAGCCAAAGACTTAAAAGAAATGCGCTTATTGGGAGGCAGCCCAGTTTTATTTCTTTTTTTCAGTTCTTGCATTTATTTCAGTTTTAGTTTAGTTCTTAGTTGTTTTATGTTCAATAAAACCCTAACTTGGTTTCTTAGATTTTTGCAGGTTCTATGAATGTTTGATTTGTACCAAAGACACTAGAGTACCCCTTGAATATTGCTAGGTTTGACTTTGGATTATTTTTTTTTCTTAATTTGAATATTTTTAGGGGCTTAACATATTACTAGGATTTTAGGTGTTTTGAGACTTGGTTGGGACATAATCCAACTTAAGTCGCCGCATTAGTGGCGGGTCGTTAAGTAGACCCAAAACCCAATCATTAATTCCATCATCTTGTTTATTTCACCCTTAGTTGAAAGACTTCGAGCTCGCAAGATTTGATAGGAATCATTTGAGTTAACTCCTCTGCTTATTAGTTCTTGCTCTTATTATGATGATTTTCTTCTATAGTTTCTTTAGTCACTTAGACATGAGAGATTTTGTTCATTCAATAGTTTTTGGAGACTTTTATTATGCATGCCTTTATATCATCTTCTTATTTCTTTATCCATGTTCTTTTTTACCACTATTTTTTTCTATTTGTTGTATGGATTCATTGACTTGTTTTGAACCTTGAGGACAAGGTTCGAAATAAGTTTGGGGTTACTTTAGGATTTGTGGATTGAGGTGGATGGCTTTCTTTGCGCGAGATCACAGGTGAGATCTTTTAAAATTTTCAATTATATGTGGTTATATATGGTTAAAGGATGGTTTGTGGTGTTTATTATCCCTTATTCTCTCATTTCTTTCATTTCTTTTCCCTTCATACTTCTTTTGCTCATTTCATTAGGAGTTGATACACTTTCATGCATGTATTTAGTATAGTTATTATTATTATTATTATTATTGTTTAGAGTCATCCGAAACTTTGTGTCAAGCCTTTTGCTGTGGATGAGTAAACTATAGTTGCCTTTTGACTTGAAACTTAAGGAAAATTAGGAGAAAACTCACTTTAGCCTGAAGCCCGACATTTTTATGATTTCATATTAGGGACTTAGTATGATGGTTAAGCCTTGTGCTAGATACCAAAGGGGGAAGACAGTCAGAACTATGCAAGTCAGATTTATAGGGTGCTAGAACGAGGATGTAACCCACTCGGGGCGGAACTCCTATTATTAAACCACTTTTGGAAAATTGATTTAGGCCATTTTTGAATGAAAACCCTTAGTCTTAAGCGTAACTAAAGTAATCTACCTAGTTAACCCATTTAAGCCAACCCAACATTTATTTCTTCCATACCAAATGTTAAACCCATAGACATAGCCTAATATATTCTTTTACCTAGTTGGAAACTAGTCTTAGACTTGAAATCTTTAAAAAGAAACATGAAGAGAAAAAAATTAGAGAAGGAAAAAAATTGTTTATATAACTAAAATAAGGGGAAATTCATGATTAGATAATCCTACCTAAAACGACATCTACAAGAAATGGAGTAGGGAGCCAAGTGGTTGGAAAAAGGTGAGGAGTGCATATATTAAAAGAAAAATTGAATTTAAGTGCAGTTTAGTCATTTTCATGTTCACATATATTTTTTTAAAGTCTAAATTTAGTTTTCTAATGTTTTGAATTACCTTTATCTCATTTCCTTGGTACCCTATCATATCCATGTTACAACCTATTTAAAGTCCTATTGATTTTCATTGGTGCTAAGTTTACAATAGTGGAGAGTATGGTTGCATTTCTCGCTTATGGTACATTCTAAGCGTTGATGCGCTATTTTTATGGAGATTGTAAAATTGCGTGTTTGAATGTATAAATCAAGAAAACTTGTGTGTAGTTGATGGTCTTTGTCTTGACCGAGTCTATGTCTTTAAAATGTGATATTAATTGTGTTTGGATTGTGATTCTTGACATATCATAACTCCGAGATTTCTTGAGTGGCTTGTTAACTTGTCGACTATGTAAATCAAAGGAACTCCATGAATTTTGAATCGGGTATAGAATTAGTTAAGTCAATGCATAACTATATTAGGACTCTAGTTTACTTGTGTTTTTTTTCATTTATACATTTGTTCGGGACGTGTAAAGTCTTAAGTTTGATGATATTTGATAAGTCATTAATTATGTAATATTATTTAGGTTATTTATATCTTTTTATGGTTGAGTCTCCAAGATATTGACCTAATTGTCTTTATTTATTATTTTCAGGGTTAATGGAGTGCACAATTGAATCCCATGCAAAAAAAACTACACAAAATTAAGTATCTCGAGCACTCCTCACCTTTTTCCATATGGTTGCATTCATAGATTATTTGCATAGTGGTGGGCGTCGGATGAATGTATGATGATGTCATGATCAAGATATACATATGGACGAAATTGAAGTGATCATGCAAAGTTGATGAGGTGTTAAACAGGAACATCAAAGTTGATGTTTAGAATTCTTAAGATGAGGAAATGTGTCATGAGAAAGATCCTATACTTTGGTTGTTGAAGCAGAGACACATAAATTGCATCGCTATGTCAACACAACACATTATTTTTGGAAGATTCATGAACGTCTGATTGTCCTCAAACGGCGTGATTCATCAACAAATCAATCTCAACGAAATCTAATTTAATGGCCAGCGACTTTAGGGTTTATTTCAATCGGTTTTCTATTCTTTTTAGGGTTCTTCTTCGACTTTTATCTCGAGCACTCGCTCAACTTTTATTTTCTTCTCCTCTCTTAACTCTCGACTTTTATTCATTTCTCTCTCGACTTTTATTTTTCTTCCTCTCGACTTTTCTTTTGTATTCTTCAAACCATGAGATAACCTCATGGCCTAGGAAAAATTGTGACATCTGAAAATTTCGTAAACTTGATTAGGATGCTAATTAAGTATTTACATATTTAATTTTGTGATTTAAGTATTCAAAGTGGGACCCACGTATTAGGACTAGAGATCACAAGCTTAAATATTATTCTTGCGTGTTGCATGCCTAGTGGATGTAATATATGGTATTTCGTCCTGACGTTGGAGTGTGTTGAGGTGTATCCTTAGTTTTTCATATTCGGGGTCACAAGTGCTTGTCTAAAGGGCATGAGTGAAAATAAATTATGATTAGTTGTTTGAAAACTAATTAACCAAGTGTTAATCCTCACATGAAGATTTAATCTCAGTTTGCGTGCAAATCGGGATTCGTGTAATGTAATGTGAGAACGAAGTTGGTACAAGATCTTAGCACGAGCTTTATGTAGGTTGGCGGTAGTCGAGGTTGAGATTGGGTCTAAATCATAGCACGTTTGGCTAAATATGACAAAAAAATTGGTTCATAAGGGTTCGGTATGTCATGGAAAAAGATAAGATTTTTGGGATTATGGTGTGACCAAAACTAGTGTTATGGACATTTTATGAAGATGAACATACTATTTTGTCAAGAGTTTGGTTCAATTTGGTGAAAAACTGGCTCGAAAACCAGTGCCGAAAGCCAAAACGCGTCAAAATAAGGATTTTGGGAATTTATAAATAAAAATAAATTAAGTTGTTGACAAGCGGCTAAGGGTTTATATATAAATATCCATATAAATAAAATCAAAATCAAAACATTACGTTTTGATTACACGAGAGAATGAAGGTTTGTTCCCTAAAACTCTTCGTTTCTACTTTCGTTTCCTTGAGCTCCCGACGTTCGATTTTCGCCATGTTTCTTTTCGTAAAACTGTAGAACATCACGAGACGACCAGTTCAAGCCAATTTTTCACTGTGAAAATAAGTTATTTGGCCCGCAGTTTGGTAAATTCTCAGTTTAGACATTTTCCTCAATTTGATTTGAATTCTCACGATTTCTCGATTTCTTTTGCGGGGTTTTGATATGAATTAGTAGGAATTGTTGAAAATTGATGTATTAGGTTGATGTGTGCCGATTTGGAATAAATTCCATTTACGTGGGTTAGGGTTTTGATGAATTGTACTAATGTGATTCAGTTTATAACTATTTTGGAGATGTTTTTAGAGTTGATATTGATTTAAATTGAGTTTTTGGATGAATGGATTATTAGATTTGATCCAATTTGACTCCATGAGCTATGAGAATATTTCGATGTTGCAATCGAGTAGTTTCGTGGTGTTTGTTGTCTAGTTTTGAAGATTTAATTGCGAAAATATTGATTTAAAAAGTTTTTCAATTCAAAATAAATACAGTTTGCCTAGTTGACATGCCATATTGGAAAATTCATAATTTCTCTGTCGATGATCCGATTTGAGTGTTCGTGGAGTCTATGAAAAATATGACATGAGTACTCAAGTTCCTTTTTGGTAATCATGACAAATATTGAGATTTTCAAGGTTAGAAAGTTACCCCAATTTGGCTAGTTGAAAGCTAGTTGAAACAATTATATAAATTAATTTTTGGAAACTGTTCTCAACCATACTTTGGCAGCAATTTTAATTTGGTTTAGTGATTTGGTTTCACTTGATGCTTGACCCATAACTTAATTGGGTACATAGGTAAGCTATTGGAACTATTTTCAAGGTGATCCGACATTCCGAGAACCCTAAAAATTACGCTGAAAATCGGTTTGGTTGTAAGTAAACCCTACAGGGATCTTTACTATTGATTGAATATTTATGTACATGTAATTATATCATAGTCTAGCATTACATTTTATCATTCTTGGTCATGCATACGTAGAGTGAGTGAGGGGGCTAAGCTTGTTTCGGAGTCTGGTTTAATTGAAACTAGGTTCCAGTCATGTCTCTACGCCATCTCGGTGAGACTAGCAGAGTCTAACGCGAAAAGTTCTCTCTGCATTTCATGATCTTTTAACATTGTCTCTGCACTATTTTTGGAAGTCGATGTCTGACTATAGTTAGGAGAAAGCGACAAAGTGGATTGCATTTCATGTTGACGCATATATCTTATTGTTTATTTGGAAATGCAATTACATGTCTCTATGTATTAAACTAACAATTACGAAGTAAAGATCAATGTAGGAATTTACTTACCTGATTTCTTCGAGTTGTTTTTTATGGTATCAGATTTTATATGAAGACAATGGATAAATGGACAAGACTCGAATATCTTTGGTAATTGTTTTCAAAATTAAAAGTAAATTCTTGTTGTAAATTGTAATATATTATTTTTAGGATTATTGGGGTGAGTTTAGGACGTGAAATGTTGTTGAATGGTTATGAGAGTCTCCTAAGTTAGTTTAAGATAAATTGAGAGGTTTACATTTAAATCTTGGTCTACAATGGGATTATAAGGTTGTCATTAGATTATCGGTGACTCTAAGTTAGTTTTGTAATAAATTTGAATTCGATCTATATTGTGAACTGCAGGGAGTTATGAGTCCTTTTAGGCCTCTTCCCAATTTTGTTGTCTATTACGTGAATTTTTTGGCAGACTTTCAAGGGAGGTGCCGCCGAGATTTTTATTAAATATGGATATGATTTTTTAATTTTCTCAAATTGAACAAATAATGAACTAATTTTTATTGATGATATAAATACTAGTTTTGGAGCCTTAGAAAGGATTGAAATAATTGCTATTTTGATGTCAAAGTTGAAATAATGGATTAGGCTGACTATATTATCAGAGGATTAAGGCAATCTAGGCCAGCCAGTCGTCTTAATGTTGAGGGGGTTGACAAACTTGGTATCAGAGCCTAGAGTTGGCTTAATTGAGGATAAACTTTAGTTGAAAATCAAAGGGGGATTGAGCGTGATTAGTTGGGAAGTGACTGTAAGTTGGGATGTTTTTGTTATTATGTTATGTTTGTGTCGTATGTATGTATTATGGTTAGATATGCGATAGGAAGTTATTCTCCTTTAGATACTTAACTCGTAAGATATGATGAGTAAGATTAGAAACGAATAATTAAAAAGAGAATAGACTTATGAAATGAAGATGAGCGTGATTGGATGCAAAATAGACTTACGAAGTCTGAATTCACAAAGGTATTGTAAGTAGTTCGGTACTAATATAATTGATGAAAGTATCATTTATTTAAAACCAATGAGAAACTGGTTGGAAAGAAAGTCCAAATGATTGAGGTACGTAAGTATTGAACATAGATTTCTTGAAAATCGAAAGTATCAAACGATTATAATTATAAAATGCTCAGGAAAATGTTAAAATAGTTTCAACAAGAAAAATAGAGACACGTGGTTTTGAAAGTAGAAATTGATTAGATAAATTGAATTTGACGAAAAAAATCACAATGGGATTGTGACTAGATCAATCAAGTTGTCTAAGTCGGTTTCTACGAAAATAAAATACTTTGAATTATAGTATTGTCTCATTTTCGAAATAAAACACTAAGTAAAAAAACTGAGTAGAATTATAGTTTAACACAATCAAATGACTTTTAAAAAGATGTGACGGCCCCAAATTCCAGACCGCCTTGCTATCCGCAACGTCGCATCCCACTTCAACTAGCCTTGTCACGTCATGGCTCGTTCCTCCTTGACACCTCGCGACCTAACGAGTTGCTTACACTTTTCCAGCTAACCCTAGTTACGTTAACTAACCTTTACATAAGTATTAATAATTTAGTTAGCCAATTACTCAATTTATCAAGTTATATTATAATTTTACTGCATAAGTCTTTTAATGAGTAACTTATGCAATATTTAACAATCATAAGTAGTGAAAAACTCGGCAAAAGATACCATGTATATATCAAGGCGAGTAAAGTATAACAAAAGTCCCTCATACATGTAATCAGTGTTCTATGGTCCCCAAAACCTATCAAAAGTAAAATAAATACATATTGATATCACACACGAGCTGGCTCCATAATCTCAGAGGTAGTCGCCCAGTACCTCCTTGCCCTAGCTTTCGCTCGTCAAAGGATCTGCACTCAGTCGCCCAACAAATATAGTGACGAGTCCAGTGAGTAAAATCCCAAGAGAAGTCCACACAATATTCATGAAATAAAACTGATAAACTATGAGACATGCAAATATAACTCTTAGCAACAGTACGTCATATTTCCATGAATGTAGGCAACATACGACAAGCAAAAGCAGTAACATGAAATAAATAAATAGAACATACCAGCTAAACCAGCTCAGAAATAAAGCATTAATCAGTAAACATCCATATAATTACGAGAAAACCCTGACCTACACCAGCCAGTAATCGGTAAATCAAATAGGAACCACGTATATACTTACAGGCTTACAGTGACTAAACCTTAACTTCAATTACCGGATGAACCCCTCCAGACGCTATTTCAAGTTAAGGGAACACCCTAAATCCCTCTCGACGGTCGTAAGTATATCTACTACCGTTGACATGAGCACTAAATACAAGTAAGTCGTGCAAGCGATTTACCCACAACCAATATATATGCACACCGAATAGGAGTGAAACCTCATGGTGCCCACCAGGAGTCTCACATGAAATGCGATTTCGATAAATCAAAACCATGAATTATGTGAAGCATTCTCAAGGATTTTACGCACCTCAATCCGCACTCCGACTTCCCCAGACTCCCGTATCCGACCCGACTAGCTCCGTGATACTCGAGCTATAGTCCCCTAAGTCCTTGAAGTCCAATTTTACATGTTTAATATATTTATAGGTGTTTGAGATATGTATTAAGTTAAAAATCTCAAAATAGCCTTTTAATTTCAATTTATGTCATTAGTTAGCATGCTATGGTCTTGGTGTAGCGCGCTATGTAATGGTAGTGCACTATGGACAATATGAATCGCGTTACTGTTCTTTAGGACGAAGACAGTTGGAAACCCAGAACGATTAGCGCACAAACCGTTTCAGGTAGCGTGCTACCTAGCCTCTAGGACAGAATTCTCAAGTCGAGAATTTTGTATTTCCCCTTCAACTTGGCTACCTAAACTTATCTAATACACTCTTCATACCCAATTTACCCTAAAACAATAACTACATAACCTTAGAACAACAATTTGATCAAAATTGATTACCTAGGTTTAATCCTCCAATTTGATGATCTCCAGCTCTGATTTCCAACTCTCTTTCTCCTCTCTGTGATTTCCCAGCAAATTTAGTTTAACATGTTTTGGTTGCATGGTTTTATCAATCTTTCATATATATATATATATATATATATATATATATATATATATATATATATATATCAATGTGAGGTGTGTTTCTAACCCTTGATCCCCATGTATTTATGTATCCCTAGAATCATCCAAGGGTCCTTCTCTTGCCACATTTCCCACTTACACTCCACTAACTGAAACCAAGTGACACCAAATTGTTACTCCCTATGTCTTTAGATATGCTAATGTGTATCTCCAAGGAAATCTTATGTTTTCCATTTAATTGACTAAACTATAGGCCTTTATTTATTTTAATTTGACCACGCTAACTTACCCCATTCTACTAAATATGGTTAGTGTTTTATTTATCAAAAATAACCAACTTATGGTCCCACTAACGTTCGACTACCCGGTACCCCGTGCCTCGCGTCTTGACATGCATTTCGAGGCACGTCATAGCCTATTGTTTTAATTTGAATTTACTTAGCCTATGATCACTTTACCCATATTAATTGATTGACTATGCATCTTGATATGAATTGTTCTAGTTTCCCAGCTCTACCAGTAGTTCATTTACTCACTACCCGCGTTGGCACGCCTTTCGAGGCGACACACCCGCCACACTAAGTCGCCCGATAGCATGTACACACATGCGGTGCAATATAATAATAATAAAATTGAACACCACATTTACACAACCACCATCTATAAATAACATATTTCCTCGGTTCTCATGTACGAGCCAACCGAGTTGTCATCGTAACGCCCAAATTACGACCGTTAATTTTCGAGATTAACACTAATCCTAGTTTAATTAATTTGGGCCATTACAAAAGAAGTACTAAAATTTTTGATTGTTTCTTTACTCAAGTTACTTATCCACAAGTGACATTAAGTATACTGGTTCTATAAGTTGAATAAAAAAAGGATAAAATGTGGCGGCCCTAAATTCCAGGCCGCCTTGAGATCTCTCCACGTCGCATCCCACGTCACCATGCCGTGCCACGTCATGGCCTGCTTATCCTTAACGCCTCGCGACCTAACTTGTTGCTTACATTTTTCTAGCTAACCCTAGTTATGCTAACTATCCTTTACACAAGTATTAATAATTTAGTTAGCCAGTTACTCAATTTATCAGGTTATATGAAAATTTTACAGCGGAAGTCTTTTAATGAGCAACTTATGCAGTATTTAACAATCTTAAGTGGTGGAAAACCCAGCAAAAGATACCATGTATATATTAAGGCGAGATTGGTATAACAAAAGATTCATATACATGTAATCAGTGTTCTACAATCCCAAAAACCCAACAAAAATAAATAAATAAATACATACTGTAGTCACACACGAGCTGGCTCCACTGTCTCAGAGGTAGTCGCCCAGTACCTCCTTACCTTTGCCCTTGCTCGTAGAAGGATCTACACTCAGTCACCCAACAAATACAGTGAAGAGTCCAGTGAGTAAAATCCCAAGAGAAGTCCACACAATATTCATGAAATAAAATTGATAAACTACGAGTCATGCAAATATAACTCCTGGCAACAGTACGTTATATTCTCATGAATGTAGGCAACATACGACAAGCAAAAGTAATAGTGTGAAATAAATAAACAGCATGTACCAATTAAATAAGCTTAAAATGAAGCAATGATTAGTAAACATTCGCCTAATCATGAGAAAACCCTGACCTACACCAGCCAGTAATAGATAAATCAAATAGGAACCACGTATATACTTACAGGCTTACAGTGACTAAACCCCAACTTTAGTTACCGGATGAACCCCTCCAGACGCTATTTCAAGTCAAGGGAACATCTTAAATCCCTCCCGACAGTCATAGATATATTTTACTGCCATCGACACGAGCACTAAACACAAGTAACTTTTGCAAGCGATTTAGCCACAACCAATATATACGCGAACATAATAGGAGTGAAAACCCATGTGTGCCCTCCAGCAGTCACACATGAAATACGATATCGATAAAACCAAAACCATTAATTCTGTGAAGTATTCTAATTGGGTTTACGCACCTCAATCCGCACTCTGACCTCCCCAGGCTCCCATACTCGGCCCGTCAAGTTCCCCGACACTGAGCATCGGTCAACTAAGTCCCTGAAGTCCATTTTTACCAGCTTAGTTTTTTTTTTAAAGTGTAGATTTGTATTAGGTGAAAAATCTTTAAAACAATCCTAAATTCTCATTTTCATCTATCATTAGCGCGCTAGTTTTTGAGTTTGCGCGCTATTGTTCTTCGTTGAGAAGAACAGCGGTACACTCAGGATAGTTAGCGCGCTAATATTTCCAATTAGCACGCTAATTGCCTTTTGGGACAGAATTCTCAATTCGAGAATTATGTCCTATACCTATCAATTAGCTATTCTAACTGGTCTATTGCCCTATCCTCATCAAAATAAACTCAATCCATGAATCAGAACACTCCAAATATCAAAGTACATCAATTTTCCACAAATCATGCATTTACCACCATCTCCATTAACCACCAATTTCATTAAAACTAACTAAACCAGTGATAAATTCTCCTTATATATGATCTAATGACATGAAATGCATCATATTTACACAGCAAACCTGAAGCTAAACCATCAACTCGAATTTCATCAAACACACCCAAAAATGGGTTCATTTGCAAGCTTAGAAGGTGGAGAATGTGATTACCTAGGTTGGATCACTTGGTTTGATGCCTAGGTTGTTGAATTCCCAGCTCCAAATCCTCTATTCTTCCTCAGATCTACTGGTTTGCATGAAAAAAAAATGAGTGAGTGTTGTGATCAAAACACTCCACTAACTCTCCTATATATATGTTTTTATGGAATCAATTGTGCATACTTATCCCAGGCATATCTTGGGGTTCATAAGCATGCTGTCCTATTCCTCCTGGTGACTCCAATAGCACACTCATCATCTAGTAACACACACTATGCTAATCTAGATGTCCATCTCATGACCCCTTTTATTCAATGTAAACTATAGGCTTCCTTTTATTTTATTAATGTCACATTACATTAACCCTTATTCAACCATATGGTTAGTGTTTTATAGATCAAATTAAACCAACTCATGGTCACACTAACCCTCGGCTACCCGTACTCGGTGCCCCGCGTCTCGATACGCCTTTCGATGCGAACACCCGTCACACAACCTCGCTCGATATCAACATACACACATGCAGTGCAATATAATAATAATAAGTTTAAACACCACATTTACACAACCACCATTCCACAAATAACATATTTCCTCGGTTCTCATGTCCGAGCCAACTGAGTTGTCCATGTAACGCCCGAATTACGACCGTTAATCCCAGAGATTAACGTTAATCCTAGTTTAATTAATTTCGTTACAATTCTTCCCAACTAGGGGATTTTCGTCCTCGAAATTTTAATCTCGAGTAAACTCTGTGCCACTATCTTATCCCCGTGTGATGACTCCTCACACCTTGATAGTCCTTTCTACAGTCCCTTGAACACCCCACTACCACCATAGCAGGGAAAGTAGTGTTACCTTGAGACATAGGCGCATGTCGCCGAGGTAGTCAAGATCAGCCACTCTCTTCCAACATCTCCGCAACCTACCCTCCGTTCAATTTCCATGTTCAAGTTTCTCTAATCGCGGTTACCTTGACAATCACATGTCATGCCATAACCTCCCTTTACTCATCATGACAATCCCATGTCATGCCATAACCTCCCTTTACTCACCATGACAATCCCATGTCATACCATGACTTATCCTTACTCACCATGACAATCCCAAGTCATAGCACAATCATCTACCATTGTACCACTATGACCTACCATAAAAATGCCACTATGTATGCATAAAATTTAACAAAAACTATTCATAAATTTAAAATCACATACCTTGAACTTGCTGCTGGGACGTCTCGCGGCCTGGCTCAGTCACCACATGCACTGGCTCTTGAGTCTGCACCGGTGTCACCACTGCTGGAGTCGTCGATCTCTGCGTACAGTCCCTCCTGATGTAACCCTCCTGTCGACATCGCCAACATGTGGTCCTCCATCCCGGTCCTGCTCGTAGACTCCCTGACAATTGGATTTGCCCCTATGATATCCAGTTCGACCTCCCTGGTCCTGAGTTTGTCTCTACGGCGACGCTGGTAATGCCGGTACACCATACGCTCTGGCTGCTCGATCATCATCTCTACGACCTTGACCGTACCTGCTGTCCTCTTTGTCATCTCGGTCTCTCGGTCTCTTTTGCGCAGAACTCTGTCCAATATGTCTCTCTGACTCAGTGCATGAACGCCTTTCAGCCCTCTGCATCATATGTGTCTCATGGGTAAGCGCTCTATCAAACATCTACTGCATTGTATGTGCTCCGGAGGAAACTATGGCGTCGGCTATGTCCTCAATCAAGCGCTGTATGAAGTAATAAATTTGTAGTCTCTCAGTGCTAGCGACGTCCGTAGCAACCTGTATCAAATATTGGTATCGATTCATGTACTGTAACACCGACCGGCTACCTTGCCTTAAAGCCAAAAACTCCTCTCTCAGCCTTAACCTCACCTCCATGGATATGTACTGATCATAAAATAACTCTCTGAACTCTCCCTATGTCGTCGACTCTGGGTGAGTATCGGTATACGCTGTCCACCACACAGCAGCATCCCCTCTCGGCATATGCCCTGATATCCTTCCCTGTATGCTCTCCGAAATCCGTAGTAGCTTGTGTAATTCTGAAGTGCAATCAGCCACTTCCCGGATGCCTCCGGGTCTCCTCCACCATGAGAATATCCAGGATCGAACTTGATGAACTCTCGCATCAACTTGACCTCTGCCGTCATTGAAGTCTCAAACATGTCCGCCAATGCCGGTGTAATAGTCGACGTCTCAATCTGTGCTATGAACGGTGTAGCAGCTATTGTGTCCTGTACAACTGCATGCGTTGGTACAGTCTGGATAGTCGATGGAATTCTCGAAGCAACTGCCTTCTCAATTGTGCTCTGTACCCTGGCGGCGGTGAGTGATGCAATCGTTGATGTCTGTGTGCACATCATCTCCATCAATAGCTCGAACTGCCTATCATGAGCTGCTAGTCGTGCGGCTACTGCCGAATCCAAGCCCTCCTCTCTAGTCTGGTCGGTCGTTTGACAAACATCTATAGTCGGTGGAGTCGGCTGGCCATCCATCGTGATCTGCATTGAAGAATGTGTGTCGGATCACCTTCCATATACGTATATATATATTATACAATCCAAAAACATAACACGTATATAACCCTATCACTACTCGTCTCAAGTTGCTTCCCAACTAAAGTTCTAAGTCAAGATCATCGGGTTTCCACATCTAATGTTTGTTTGTTTAAATTTTATTCAATTTCATTAAACTTATCATGAGGCTTCCTCGAAACCTCGCTCTAATACCATATTGTGGTGGCCCCAAATTCCAGGCCGCCTTGAAATCTCTCCACGTCACATCCCACGTCACCAAGTTGTGCCACGTCATGGCCCACTTATCCTTGATGCCTCGCGACCTCACTTGTTGCTTACATTCTTCCAGCTAACCCTAGTTATGCTAACTATCCATTACACAAGTATTAATAATTTAGTTAGCCAATTACTCGATTTATTAGGTAATATGAAAATTTTACAGCAGAAGTCTTTTAATGAGAAATCTATGTATTATTTAACAATCCTAAGTGGTGGAAAACCCAGCAAAAGATACCATGTATATATCAAGGCGAGATTGGTATAACAAAAGTTTCATATACATGTAATCAGTGTTCTACAGTCCAAAAAACCCAACAAAAATAAATAAATATATACATACTGTAGTCACACACGAGCTGGCTTCACTATCTCAGAGGTAGTAGCCCAGTACCACCTTACCCTTGCCCTTGCTCGTAAAAATATCTGCACTCGGTCACCCAACATATACAGTGACGAGTCCAGTGAGTAAAATCCCAAGAGAAGTCCACACAATATTCATGAAATAAAATTGATAAACTACGAGTCATGCAAATATAAATCCTCGCAACAGTACGTTATATTCCCATGAATATAGGCAACATACGACAAGTAAAAGCAATAGCGTGAAATAAATAAACAGCATGTACTAATTAAATAAGCTTAGGAATGAAGCAATGATCATTAAACATCCGTCTAATCATGAGAAAACCCTGACCTACACAAGCCGGTAATCGATAAATCAAATAGGAACCACGTATATACTTACAGGCTTACAATGACTAAACCCCAACTTAAGTTACCGAATGAACCCCTCCAGACGCTAATTGAAGTCAAGGGAACATCCTAAATCCTTCTCGACAGTCGTAGATATATTCTACTGCCATTGACACGAGCATTAAACACAAGTAACTCGTGCAAGCGATTTAGCCATAACCAATATATACGCAAACCGAATAGGAGTGAAAACTCATGTGTGCCCACCAGCAGTCACACATGAAATACGATATCGATAAAACCAAAACCATGAATTATGTGAAGTATTCCCATTGGGTTTACGCACCTCAATCCGCGCTCCGACCTCTTTAGACTCTTGTACCCGACCCGTCAAGCTCCCCGACACTGAGATTCGGTCCACTAAGTCCCTGAAGTCCATTTTTACTAGCTTAGTTTGTTTATAAAGGTGTAGATATGTATTAGGTGGAAAATCTCTAAAACAATCCTAAATTCTCATTTTCATATGTCATTAGCGCGCTAATATTTCTACCTACCGAGCTAGTTTTTGAGTTAGCACGCTAAGGGGTTGTACCTAGCGCGCTAGATGGAATTAGCGCGCTAGAAATTTAACTAGCGCGCTATTGTTCTTTGTTGCGAAGGACAACGGCACACTCAGGACAGTTAGCGCGCTAATATTTCCAATTAGCGCGCTAATTGCCTTTTGGGACAGAATTCTCAATTCGAGAATTCTGTCCTAGACCTCTCAATTAGCTATTCTAACTGGTCTATTACCCTCTCCTCATCAAAATAACCTCAATCCATGAATCAGAACACTCCAAACATCAATGTACATCAATTTTCCACAAATCATGCATTTACCACCATCTCCATTAACCACTAATTTCAGCAAAACTAACTAAACCAGTGATAAGTTCTCCTTGTATATGATCTAATGACATAAAATGCATCATATTTACACAACAAACCTAAAGCTAAACCATCAACTCGAATTTCACCAAACACACCCAAGAATGGGTTCATTTGCAAGCTCAAAAGATGGAGAAGGTGATTACCTAGGTTTGATCACTTGGTTTGAAGCCTAGGTTGTTGAATTCCCAGCTCCAAATCCTCTCTTCTTCTGCTGATCTACTGGTTTGCATGAAAAAAAAATGAGTGAGTGTTGTGATCAAAACACTCCACTAACTCTCCTATATATATGTTTTTATGGAATCAATTGTGCATACTTATCCCAAGGCATATCTTGGGGTTCATAAGCATGCTGTCCTATTCCTCCCGGTGACTCCAATAGCACACTCATCATCTAGTAACACACACTATGCTAATCTAGATGTCCATCTCATGACCCCTTTTATTCAATGTAAACTATAGGCTTCCTTTTATTTTATTAATGTCACATTACATTAACCCTTATTCAACCATATGGTTAGTGTTTTATAGATCAAATTAAACCAACTCATGGTCACACTAACCCTCGGCTACCCATACATGTACTTTCGGTGCCCGCGTCTCGATACGCCTTTCGATGCGAACACCCGTCACACAACCTCGCTCGATATCAACATACACACATGCAGTGCAATATAATAATAATAAGTTTAAACACCACATTTACACAACCACCATTCCAAAAATAAAAAATTTCTTCGGTTCTCGTGTCTAAGCCAACCGAGTTGTCCATGTAACGCCTGAATTACGATTGTTAATCCCCGAGATTAACGTTAATCCTAGTTTAATCAATTTGGGTCGTTACATAAAACAAATGAAAATACACGAGTTAGAAGTAATCTTTGCTAACACCGTATTAGGTATTGTTATGAAATAAAGATTAATGAAATTTCTAACTTAAGAATTGAAAAGTGTAGTGATAAGATCAGCGTTTTAGAAGTTAAGGTGTTGGGGAAGTGGTCTAATAATAGCTTGAATTAGCCATTAAACATTAACATAAGTAGTTGTGTTTTGAGGTTCAAAGTACCCAATAATCACTTCTAACGACATTAAGTTATGACACTTATGACTATAACTGAAAAATAATTTAGGAAGAGATAGATCTACTGATTGAGAATTAGTAAATGATTTGTATAGGATGTCAGTATGAGCTCCTATATTGCAAGAATTCCCATTTATATGAATTACAGGATTGAAACAGTATCATTTAAGAGTTTGATTAGTTGTTAAGTTGATCAATAGTTTGGAAATTCAAATTCTTCTATCTCTTCAGTTAAACAACAATGGATAAGTGAATTTATCAAAAGTAATTTGATGATTAGAAAGATATAAAGTTATCTTACACAGTCTCTTGAAAACTACCGAGTTTCTTTTTTAGAAAACAAAGTTGGGAAATTTGAGACTAATGGAAATAAATTAAAGCAATAACAAATAGTGGAACTATTTGAGTCGTAAAATTTCTCTATTTCGAATAAAGGTTAGCCAAGGAAGACTTTAATTGATTGAATGATCATAATAAGTCATATTATCCTTAGCTAAGGTTTCAAATAGAGAACATATATAAATTGCTTTTCTAAGTTAAGATTAAAGAGTTGTAAGTGGCATGGTTATAGAGCAAAAGTAGTGATAAGTTTATAAATGGACTAAGATTGAGATTAATGTGAAAATTACTAAGATTGACAAAAACTGAACGAAATAGACTCTGTGTATAAAATAAAATGAGACGTGGAGATGACTTGTGACTGATGGAAGTGACACGAACGGACTCCTATAATCAAGGCCAGACACTGGAGTAGTTACGCATGACCAAAAGTTTGATTAACTCCATTTTATAATTATGATTCATTCACAGCATAAAAGATTAGTGTAATGCATTTACTTGTCTTTAAATAATCGAATGAATTGGTGACAGTCGAAATAAAAGAGTATGAAGTTTTGTTGGAGTCAATTGGGAGCTTAAGTATAAGCAAACAAATGGTCAATAAATTCTCACATTAATATGATAAAGAAAAATCTCAAGTTAACGAGTCCCGATAAGACTTATGATGTCAAACTATAAGTTTGATGGAAATTAATATATCTTCACCAAGACCTTACGAGAAATCAAACTCCAAATGTTGAAAGTTTTGAACTAAAGTAATTTACAACTAATATAAGTGAATATGTTGTATATTGGTTTAATTGTAGTGCTACACTATCTGATTAGTCGTCGGTGAAGTTTTAAATTAAAGCCTAGTTATTGTAAATTGGAGTTGATGTAAGATACCTGAATAACGCTGAAGATACAAATGAAATGAAAAGAGATGTGTGACTTACAGGTTAGTCAATATTATTCCTGGTGGGTTGAAAATATTGAATAGAAGACAATATATCGAACTTTGTATGTTTGAACAATTGAATATTATTTTACAGTAAATTGAGTAGAGGAAAAGAAAGATATCATATTTATAACTTGTATGAGATACAAGTTAAAAGTTATACTATGAGAGTATAATAATAAGATATGTAGATATTTATGTTTACAAATGTATGTCTACTAAAGTTAAGGATAATTGTCTCTATTCAGGCAATGAGAGAATTTGGTAAACAATAAGTGATTAAGACATAAAATTATGAGAGATCTCATAAATTAAATGGAATAGGTATTTGGTGAACTCATAGATAGAAATTGATTTGATGAAGTTAGGAAAGTTATTAACTTTCTAATTAGTCAAAGGAAAAGATAAGTGAATTAGCTGACGAGTTGGAATTGATAATTGTTTTCTAGTCCACAACCTAAGTGATATTGTGAGTGCACATTTAGAGAATGAGTGTGAGTTGCACAATGTGTCAAGTTTCATTGTCTGATCGGATTGTAATTAGAGATCTATAGTTATGAGTTGACTTGCGTAATTTTAAGTTTTCGTTGAGAAATGTTGGAAATGATGGATCAGATAGACAGTCGACTCTACTTAGTATCTAATATCGTACTCAAGTATTATTTGCATCACCATGTAATTTTAGACTGATGATAGTCTAAGAATGGATCGTCTGATAATTCAAATAAAAATGGATGATTAGTGATGAGAAAGTAAACTGAGATGTCTACCAGAGATTGGGTGGATATGGAAAGAATTATCAACGGTTTGTGGATAGTAATATTATGTTTAGAATGATAATTGTGTTATGATAAGGAAGATAAACTAGGTCGTGCTATGTATTGATGCTTGAATGAGATTCAAGGCATGAAATTTGAAGTAAATGTTATTAGATATTCTACAAAGTTGATTATTTAACTCTTCATAAATTCACAAATTGCCAGGATTGACAAAGTAACAGAGAGAGATTTTCATTAAACCAAGAATTTCAAAATGAAAAGTTGAAATGGTTATGATCTCTACCACCGAGTTGTTGAATACACAAAACTGATTGGGTCCACTTAACTGTTTCACATTGAAAATAGTTTTACAGGTTTGGATTGAAATAGTTGTATATGAAAGATCATATTCTCATTTCTCTTTTGATTCAGTAACTTGTAAGTTTAAATTTCGAGGATGAAGTTTTTAATTAGTTGGGAAGATTGTGACATCCGAAAATTTTGTAAACTTGATTAGGATGCTAATTAAGTATTTTCAAATTTAATTTGCGATTAAGTATCCAAGGTGGGACTTATGTATTAGGACTGGAGATCACAAGCTTAATTTTTTTTTTTTTTTTGTTGCATACCTAGTGGATGTAATATATGGTATTTTGTCCTGTCGTCAGAGTGTGTTGAGGTTTATCCTTAGCTTTTCATACTCGGGGTCACAAGTGCATGTCTGAAAGGCACGAGTGAAAATAAATTATTATTAGTTGTTTAAAAAGTAATTAACCAAGTGTTATTCCTCGCATGAAGATTTTGTGTCAATTTACGTGTGAATTCGAATTAGTGTAATGTAATGCGAGAAAGAAGTTGGTACAAGACCTTACCTCGAGCTTTATGTTGGTTGGCGATGGTCGAGGTTGAGATTGGATCTAATTAGGAGCACGTTTGGCTAAATATGGCAAGAAAATTGATTCAAAATGGTTCAGAATGTCATGGACAAAAATAAGATTTTCGGGGTTTTGGTGTGACCAAAACCAGTGTTATGGACATTTTATGAAGATTGACTGTTTTGTAAAGAGTTTGATTCAATTGGGTGAAAAATCAGATCGAAAAAGAACGTTGAAAGGCAAAACACACCAAAATAGGGATTTTAGGAATTTATAAATAAAAAAAATTAAATTGTTGACAAACAGCTGAGCGTTTGTATATAAATATATATATAAATCAAATCGAAATCAAAACATTATATTTTGATTTCACAGAGAGAACAAATTTTCATTCCCTAAACCTCTCCATTCCTCCTTTCGCTTCGCGAGTTCTCAACGTTCAATTTTCGCACGGTTTCTTTCCGCAAAATCATAGAGCATCGCGAGACGATCGGTTAGAGCTAAGTCTCAACGGTGGAAATAAGGTATTTGGCCCGTAGTTTGGTAAATTCTTGATTCAGGCATCTTATTCAATTCGATTTGAATTATCGCGATTTCTAGATTTTTTTGCGGGTTTTGATAAGAATTAGTAGGAATTATTGAAAATTAATGTATTATGTTGATGTTCGCCAATTTGGAAAAAATTCCACCGACGTAGGTTGGGGTTTGATGAATTGAATAAAGTGATTCAGTTGATAACTATTTTGGAGATGTTTTTAGAGTTGATATTGATTTAAATTGAGTTTTTGGATGAATGGATTATTGGTTTTAATCCAATTTGACTCCACGGGCTATGGGAATATTTTGATATTAGAATCGAGTAGTTTTGTGGTGTTTTTTGTCGAGTTTTAAAGATTTAATTACGAAAAATATTGGTTTGGAAAAGTCTTTCAGTTCAAAGTAAATAAAGTTTGCCTAGTTGACAGGCCATATTGGAAAATTTATAATTTCTCCATCGATGATCCGATTTGAGTGTTCTTGGAGTCTATGGAAAGTATGATATGAGTACAACAAGTTCTTTTTGGTCATCTTGACAAATATTGAGATTTTCAAGGTTAAAAGGTTGCCCCAAGTTGGCTAGTTGAAAGCTAGTTGAAACGGTTATATAAATTAATATTTTTGGAAACTGTTCTCAAGCGAATTTTAGCCGCGGTTTTCATTGGGTTTAGTGATTTAGTTTCACTTGAAGCTTAACCCATGATATAATTGGGTATGCAGGGAAGCTATTGGAACTGTTTTCAAGGTGATCCGATGCTCCGAGAACCTCGAAAATTACGTTGAAAGTATGTTTGGTTGTAAGTAAACCCTACAGTGATATTTACTATTGATTGGATATTTATGTACTTATAATTGCATCATAGTCTGCATTGCATTTTATCATTCTTGGTCATGCATACGTAGAGAGAGTGAGAGAGATAAGCTTTTTTCGGAGTCTGGTTTGATTGAAAGTAGGTTTCAGTCATGCCTCTACGCCGTCTAATGAGACTAGCGGAGTCTAACGCCGACAAGTTATCTCTGCATTTCATGATCTCTTAATACTGTCTTTGTACTATTTTTGAAGTCGACGTCTGATTATAGTTAGGAGATAGCGACATAGTGGATTGCATGTCGTGTTGATGCATATATCTTATTGTTCATTTGAAAATGCAATTACATGTCTCCATTTATCAGACTAACAATTGCAGGATTGCAGATCAATGTAGGAATTTACTTACTTGACATCTTCGAGTTGTTTTTTTTAGTGTCAGATTTTATATGAAGACAATGGATAAATGGACAGGACTAGAAGGTCTTCGATAATTGTTTTCAAAAGTAAAAGTAAATTCTTGTTGTAAATTGTTATATATATTATTTGTGGGATTCTTGGGGTGAGTGTCGGATGTGAAATGTTATTGGATGGTTATGAGAGTCTCCTATGTTAGTTTAAGATAGATTGAGAGGTTTACATTTCAATTTTGGTCTACAATAGGATTATAAGGCTTTAATTAAGTTATAAGAGACTTTAAGTTAGTTTTGTTATAAATTTGAATTCGATATATATTGTGAACTGCGGAGACTTGTGAGTCCTTTTAGGGGATTTTTTCAAGAGGCCACTTTTAGGGGAAGTGCCACCGAAACTTTTATTAAATATGGATATGATCATTTAATTTGGTAAAATTGAACAGATAATGAATTGAGTTTTATTGAGGATATAAATATAGTTTTTGAGCCTTAGAAAGGATTGAAATAATTATTATTTTGAGGTCAAAGTTAAAAGAATTGATTAAGCTGACTAGATTATCATATTATTAAGGTAATCTAGGTCAGTCAATCGTCTTAATGACGAGGGGGCTGACAAAGACTACGAGGGAGGTTCGGCTATTCTTATTCATGGATTTGTGATATTTATTTATTTCAATTTAATTGCTTTACATTGGTGTTTTATTCCCTTTGTTATTAATTGATTAATTAAGGTTAAATTTAGATTTAAACCCTGATTCTTTTGCTAGTGAGTCGTACGCATCCGTCCTTATGCAAGAAGACCACACAAGTTGCAATTGACCATACCAATTGATTCGCCCCTTTTGGGACTAGTCAAATACCTTAGAGATTTAGGCTAAATCGGACGCACTAGTGATTCGGTTGTCTAGGTGTAGTGCCTTCACAAAACTTATTGCGGCCATCGTGTTAAACCCAATTAGCTTGAGTATAGGGTTATACGATTGGGTAGGGAAGTAGTCATTGTTGTACCTTGGCTATCAAGAATAGGAAGTACGAGGAACCGCGTACGTTACTGGGTCTATAGCTACACTAGGATACTTTTGATTTGCATAATTTACATAGATTGAAGACCAAATCCAATTTTTATCGGACCGAACTTGTATGTCTTGACCTAGGTAATTTTCATTACTTGGTTTCAAAGCTATTTTTCCTCGTTAAATTTAATTCCTTGCTATTAAGATTAGTTAATTTGTTCATTCTCTTAAAACCCTCATTTTTCTCTTTCTTTTAAAACCTTACAAAGAATATCAATATCTGTGGAATCGACCATTTACCACTATTTACAAAATAGTTGGTTTAGAAATTATATTTTATTGATGCGTTCAGCGCGCATCACGGGCATACATAAATCTCGATGCTTAACACGCGAGTCGATGTCGCATAAAAGGCTCTTGTGAGCTGTGTCTTATGGTGTGACATTGTTATCATTCTAGTATTTTCCTTTAAAATATGAAGTCACGTTATAGGGAAATGCTATAATGACTCGGGATAGACTCACGGTGATGGTGTCCATCCATTTGCGCACCGAGATATGTGCGCACACACATCGATGCGTAATGGATGGACACCATCACTAGGTGTCCATCCTGAGTGTCTCATCATTGGGTCATCCTAATATTTTCACACATAATATACATGTGTCCCCCAAATTAAAGACACTTAATATTAATCACCAAATTTAAAATTCTGAGACTATTATATACTAGTGTTCCGGAGTTAAGGACGTTTGATAGACAAGTGTCGCTAAAATTAGAATTTGGGGATGCTAATCTATAAGTGTTAGGGAGACAAAATTTACAATCGTCAAAGTTAAAGTTTAGACAAACAATAAGCGTCAACTTTGAAGTTTAGGGATGCATAATTTATAATTGTCCTCGTATTTGAGACACTTTGTATGATAGCATCGTCAAATTAATTATAATTTGCGGATGCTATATTGTCAAATTTCAAATCTAATATTAGACCTATATAAGTGTATATATATGAAATCTAGGGTGCTCTAATGAATATTACATTGGGCCTTTAAGACATACAGTGGACCTAGCTATATATATTATTCAATGGATTTTTTTGATAAGATTATTCAATAGAAATGAAGCAATCGATCGAGCAACATATATAATTTTGATTCATGCATTTGCTTCATCATGATATTGAGATCTTATCAACATATACATCGATTTAGTCTCTCAAGAGTATGTTGATCTTTTTCTTTATTCTATAAGTCTTTTGTATACCTTTTATATCTATTTTATCCTTCATTAACAAAGTATTTATTTTTGTATAATTAATTAAAGCACTCTTCTGTTTTTGTGTCAATGGGTAGCAATTAGACCTGTGCAACGGGCGGGCCTAGGTAGGCTCGGGCTAGGCCTAGGCGGCCTTTTTTTTTTGAAAGCCTCTGTCCAAACCTACTCAAGTCCGCGTAGTGGGCTTAGGCGGGCTTTGGTGGGCCTAAATGTGGTTGTTTACATTTTCTTAAAATCAAATATATTTTATAAATATTAAGTATTACAAACGAGGATAAGGTGGTGTAATGGTTAAGATGTTTAGTAATACCAAGAGATTTTGGGTTCAAAACTCACAAACAATTTTTATTTTTATTAGAATATATAAAAATTGCAACAATTTAAATTGCGGGCCAAGCTTGGGCCAAATACCTAAACTCAAGCCCTCTCATTAGTTGGTCGGGATTTCGCGGGCTCAAGCCCAAGCCGGGCCGGGCGAACCCCCGACCTGCTAAACAGGTCTAGTAGCAATGTAATTTATGTCGTAAATTGGATGACCCTTTAATCAAGCTTATGAATGATCACATTGTCAAGCATGAGTCTCAAATTGAATTGTAACATCAAGCATGGCTTCCACATTGAATGTAACTTGTATACTCCATGTAATTTGTATTCATCTCCAATGTACAATCACTTGTCCATGTATTGTCACGTAACTTGTAATCTTGTACGACATGAGACTTTGATGTAACTTGCACACTTTGTTCAAGTACCCATTCTCATCATGACTAAAGAGGGTTCCTTCACTTGTAAAGAACACACCAATCTTGGAATGAAAATATCTACATTTCTCAACTCTAGCTCTCTTCTCTCGTCTCCTCTTCTCTATTTGTTCTTGTAGTCTTTTGTTCATGCTTCTCACACTTTAGTTGTACAAGTTCTAATTGGCTTACAACATAATTTTCAACAATTTGAACCCATATTTAAAGTTATCATTTTTTTTACTTAATACGCGTGTTTTTAGTGAAACGATTATATTTTTGAATGGAGGAAGTAGTATGTTTTAGAGGCGATTTTGTGAATATTTATTTTCTCATTATTTTGTTTATTTTTTAGTTTATTATTATTTTAATTAAAAGTAAATGTACAATGAGAGCCATGATAAGTTACCATGCTACGGGAACTATATATATTTTTTGCTCTATATGTAATTAATGTTGTTGCATTAATTAGTGACTTGCGTTTGGCATTAAATTAATGTCCAAGTGTATTGATCCATAATTGGAGTTGTTTATGGGTCGGACTCGAGCTAAACCCAGGCTTAAGAACTTTAGCCCAAGCTCAACCTACCATATATATATGGGCTTGCTCATATCAATCTAAACTCAACCCATTTAAAAAATGCAAAGCCCACGCCCGGCTCATTAAACCCATATATAAATATTTTAATATTAAAAATATAAAAATAAATTATTTATTTATTTATTCTATAATAAAATTCTTAAACCACTTTCCATGGTGAACCTATTTTGGCACCTATATTTGCAAAAGTGCCACCATATTTTTTGGGTTGCGCTATGTGCACCCAATCATTACTCAGGGCAACCCACTTACAAAGGCACCCAGCAAATTTGTCGGGGCACCTCCAAATTTAACAAAAATACCCTTGTATTAAACCATTGAGCATCCATGTGTTTTCCATCAAAAGAGTTTTGAAAACACTTTATTTTGCTAGTGTTTCATTGTGATTTGGAGGTCATATCGTCCCAATCTTCGCATTTTCGAAATTCTTTCCCACATATTTGTGGGATTTGTGAATTTGACGAGTTGTGTGGCTATTTATTTAGGCAGTGGAAGTGCTCAACATTCTAGGGTTGTGGAACGAGTTCGGATTTGGGGATTATGTGTAACCGAGAGGCAACTTGAGGTATGTATGTGTTTTAGTTGATTTTTACGTTCATTTGAATCGTTTTCGTTGTTGTCTGCCATGTAAATGTGGAAATCAATGGGTTTTGTTGGAGACATGCATTCCTCGACCACACAGGGCCATGACATGCTCGAGGGTCTTGGCAATACATCGTTGAGACTAAAGAGGATGCCATAGATGAATTAGAACGAACCCTTTAGTTAAGTATTGATTTATTGTCACCGAGACCACCTTATATGGTCTGGTGCAATATTACTAAGACTTACTATTTTAATGTTTATTGGCCTGGTCTCGGAGAGTACAAGTCGAGACAATAAAATACATCTCGGTAGCTTGACACCAAGACTTTGCCATTCATCTTGATGCTTAGTCGCCGAGACTTTTCCTTTGTTCTCGGACCTGCTTGACCAAAACATTGCCATTTTTGGTTTTTTTAAGTTTTTTTTTTTTGAATATCAATTAAAAGTGCTTAAGATTTCTTTTCTAATCAGATATGGCTCGAGGGGAATCAGCAATTTCGAGGCAGGAAGTCGATGGTGAGCCGACAAAAGCACAACATCGGTTTGAGGCGACGACAGCATCTGCTAGTCTTTATGCCCACGCTGACCATAGCAAGAGGAGTGCACAGACTGTATCTTACCCAAAGGAGAAGCAACACGTTCCTCAGACTTCGGGTGTATATGCATGCCCATCTTTGGGGGATGATGTGGAGGACGAGGCATCTCATGTCCCCATGGGCAGTATGAGTAGTAGCGGGGCAAAAACCATTATCCCAAAGGCAAGTAAGTGGTGGTGTGAAACGACCCTCACCTGAAATACGGTCGGGTCGCCCGACCCAGATCGTTACTCAAGCCTAATACCCGAACCAGACCTAAATAACGGTTTGGCACGCCAAACTCAACTTGCGGAACAACATACTACCATATAAGACATTAAATGTAGAATTTAAATCAACACTAAAGTTCATATTATCGTCAAATCAGTGTGATAGGTATCCAACAGTTTGATAATCTCAATAAGTTTCCAAATCAACCTTAAAACTCCATAATGATCCGAAAACAAATAAGGAGGTTTCAACTCTACCCCAAGTAAAACTACCTAGAGTTACAACCTAATTTATTGTTCTAAAAATCAATAAATATATATACAATAATCATGCAAATTCTCACAAAGCAAGGAGACTTCAAGCAATGGCTTTCCCCTTGCCAAGATCGATCGCACTCGTATATAGATGGACATATATTGTAAGTGGGGTGAGCTAAAGAACCAACGGAGCCCAATAAGAGAAGAACTACGCTCGAATATTAAACATGCAAGTAATACCTATAAATCAAAATAAAATTAGCATGCATTTAAAATCAGGATACATTGAAATATGTAGCATGGCATCAATTTCATATAGAGTAAGTATATCATAATCATAGAGCAACTTAAATAGATATATGGAGTATCAAGGATTGTAAAAACATAAGAAATTCAACTTTTGCATGCAAAGGGGTTCCAAGAGATATACATAGAATGTAATAGATATAAATGCAAGTTTGTGGTCACATTTTTCATTACCTTCCCTTGTTGACCAATCATCATAATATAATAAATATGCGTGGGTGACTTGATTCCACTGTGTGTCCACAGCTCCTCAAGAGGCTAGGGTGACTTGGTTCCATCGTGCATCCACGACTCCTCAAGAGGCCCTTGCAGAAATGGGTGACTTGGTTCTATCGTATTACTACGGCTCCCCAAGAGGCCCTTAAGCATGTAAGGTGACTTGGTTCCACTATATGAGTATGGCTCCCCAAGAGGCCTTACATGAAGTCAACTAAGGTAGGTCACCCCATCCCAAGTAATTTGTTAAAATCATGAATTCAAGATATACTAGTAACAAGCCACATTTAATAGATGAGCGGAGCTCCTTACTTACCTCGACTCGCCGAGCTAAACTCCCTCGGTCGACCTCGCACACTCGGGGCTCGATGTGAACCTCCTTGCAAATATAAAAACATTTAAACAGCCAAATTATTTGACGATTCAAAATCCAAAATTAATTATTATTTAATTACTTCGAGTGGGGCCCACTAGTATGGTTCCCGCGGGTTCCCCGTCGCCTGTGAGAGGGTCGAGGGTAGGTGCTGCCCCAACTTTTCCTCGGGCTCAAGTGTGCGCCACATTTGGAGCATATTATTTTTATGTGTTTATATACATATATAATATTAATACTTTTTTCTTTTCTTTTCTTTTTCACTTTTAATTTATTTTATTATATATATTTAGTATATATAATTAGTTAATTAATATTTTTTTTGTTTCAGGGGCCAAATTGGCCCCTAATTTGAGTCCAGGGGCCATGTACGTGCGCACGGGGGAACAAATGCTCCCCTCATCCCTCACCCTTTCGAGCGTTCTGCCCGAGAGTTGGTGGGGGATTTTTAGGTGGGGCCCACTTAGAGGCCTTTCCCCCTCTCTGGCTACGGCACACCGACGCTAGTGGTAGTGTTGATGCCGCCCTTCACCGACGGTGATGCATTGATCAACATCACTTCAGGGCGCGATTTCACGTGCCGAAATCTTTCCATCTCAAAAAGGGGTTCCAAACTCGATTTGGGTTATTAGAACACGAGCCATCCATTAATTGGTGGTTGTGCCCCAAAACTCACCACTAATAATTATCAAAACATATAAAGATGTGATATTCACCATTAATGGATGCAGGAAAAATAAAAGCTTACTTACTTGATGTTCTTTCGAGTACACGTGCTTTTTTTTCCCTTTCCAATCCTCTTCACGATCTCCCTCTAACTCCCTCGTTGATTTGTGTTGAGATAATTAGTGTATTAGGGTTGCTCATTAAATTATAATAAATATATATATAGGGTTTTTAGGGTTTGGTTTTAATCCAAATCAAATTACTACTTTACCCTTTATGGGTATTTTGGATTTTTGGGTCGTCACACGGTGCTAGTCGGAGTGGTGGTGGCGGTCGAATTGTTGTGGAGCCCGAGCATGACCCGTCTCCTCCATTCCCCGACGGTCCCATTAACCGGTCTCTATTGAAGAGCTTTAAGGATCATGTTACGGCATCAATTTGGGATGGTGATGTATGTTCTCGGTGTTAACTTTCATTTGATTTTGCAATAAACTCTCCATATTCATATACGATAATGTATTTACTAATGACTTGTTTTTTGTCGCAGCATCGTCCATTTCTTAAATGCATAAATGTTGGGGCCCAAATAGGATAGTGGGATTGCAATCTTGCCACTACAAAGATTCATTCAGAGTCCAGGCTTGGCTCCACTTATAGACTGCTCCTATAGGAAAGGAAATAAAGAGGTGATCTCAGCTTTTGTGGAGCGATGACAGCCATAAACTAATATAGTTCACCTACCCTTTTGGTGAAATGTCCACCACGTTCGAGGACGTTAGCATTCTTCTGAACATCCCCATTATTAGCAAGGTGGTAGCGCTCGAGAATTTCAATCGATACACATATGATTCTCGCATTGTTTCCTACTTGCTTGGAGTTAGTATTAAAAAGGCCGAGGAAAAGGTTAACTACATGAGGGGTCTGACGGTGCCATTAGCTTGACTAAAGAGTCATTTTTGCCCATCCAAGTCCACCAGTACTTCTAGTTCTCATACTTACCCTATAGTGGAGTGCACTGCACGGTGGTCAAGTATTCCAATGTAACTACACCATCATAATATTAATGTACTACCCCAACAAGTCTCGGGGATTAGAGTCTACCCCATTAAGTACTTAATACAACCTGTATTTAGATGTTTTAAATACCAATAATATAAATATCATGCAAAGTTCGCATTCAAAGGCAAGGCTCTACGCTATCGCCTTTCCTTTATCCCACACTGGTGTCGATGAAGATGGACCTGAGGAGTAAGTGAGGTGTGCCACAAGAAACAACATAGCACTTATGCGTAAAACCCACTCAACCATCAACAATACAAGTAATACCTACTAATCATGTGATTCTATCATGAATTGGAAGTAAATAAAGATATAGAGTATTTCACAAATAAAATTAGTCAAATTCACAAAGCATTGCATAGAGAACATAAAAACATTTACAAATCAGATCATCATGTAAGGGTGATTTGATAAGCCAGTATTTTTAGGTTTTTAGTAGTCTATTTTAGTATATTTAATTATTAAAAAGTATTTAAAATATATATTTAATTATATTTTTGGTCAATTTTAGGTGAAACGGAGTGCGCGGTTGAATTCGTGGCGGAAAAATACTCAAAACGGAGTATTTACTTGCAGTGATCAGATGCCAGACAGTTTGCCTCGAAATACGCGTTGCGCGGTGTGTCGAATAACAAACAGCATATTTCAACCAATCGCAAGCCGCCACGTAGCGTGTCTACACCGTCTCCTCCAATCACGCGTTGTCGCGTCAGCCAGGAAGACCGCGTCACACACCGCCTTATGTTCTCCTCACGTTTCAGATACCGTCGATATGCCTCGGGATCCGTGCTCGCACAAACTCCCAGTTTTTCGGTTGACTCCTGCGATTTTCGTCCGTGCCACGTCATGCCAGGTGGCGGGATCCCATTTGTCCAGCGCGTCATTAATACGTGGTTCGGCGAATCAAAAGCGTCCACGTGGCGATAACGCGCTCAGACACAACGGAACCCACAGTTCTTGGCGAATCAGGCGGCGACAACTAAGCGGCGGTGACAGGGCGGTTCAATGAGACGCTGACACGTGGCACGGCAAAAGAAAAAACAGCGAATCACGCTGTGACACATGGCAGAGTCCGATTTTTGATGTAAAAACACCCCTACGATGCTCCTCGGCGCACGAGTCACGTTCCTAACCCCTAACATTAGTATCCGAGTCCAATTTGGAGTACTTTTATATATTAGGAACCTAGTATTATTAGAAAAGAATTAATTAGTATTTTTTAGAGATCAATTATTATTTTTAGTATAGATTTTTGAAGATGATGTCCGGCTAATCAATTTTTTGCTTAAGTCGAAGGGGAAGCAAATCGGAATTATGGATTCAAAGTATATTATGTGAGATCTTTTATTTTATTATTTATTTAATTTAATTTCACATATTTCATTGTTGTTGATTTTAATGATTATGATTTAGATCTAGGGTATGTATATGGCCATTGCATGCTTTTAGATTGACAATCTACTGTTATTTGGAATATTAATATCCGTGTAATTGTGTTTTTAGACCAATAAAGTAACAAACATTCACCTGTTTACCGTAAAACCCTTTCGGTTCTTGAGTATACAACAATTGAATCTAGGTTAAATCGGTAGCGGTTGTGACCCGGTTATCTAGGATTAGTGTTACCACATATCTATATTACTGCGGTTAGTGTGTTAAACTTGATTGGCGGATGTCTAGGGTTATACATTAATTAGGGAAATAGTTAGTGGCGGACGTCCTGACTATCGGAATTAGGGGAATTAGGAATTTCTGGCGGATGTCGATTTTCCATGGCTAATCTAGGAGAATTTAAAATAATAATTTTTTGGGAAAGATTGAGGACCATTGAATGCTATTGAATCTTGATTCTGATTTGTGGAACTGGAGATTTAGGTGATTTCTCATCATTGATATTATTTCTGAGAATTTTTATTTTTGTTAGTTTAATTAATTATTTTATTGAATTTTCTGAAAACCCCCCATTTTTAGTTAACTTGGAGTAAACTCAAGTCAAGTGGATTCGACCCAGTATTTACCACTACTACACCCTTGTGGTTGGTAACTCGATTGCGGGTTATATTTGGCACGCACGACACGTGATCAAATTCGTGATCATGATTCAAGAGAGATATAATAAAAGTATAATAATATTATTAGTTGGGTTCCATTCAATGCATACTAGTTATTGACAAGAATCCGGTGACAGATTCCCCTACTCTCGAGGTGATGCAAACCATTAGTTGATACAAGGCCTTTATGCCCCCTAACTAGTCCCATCAAGTTCGCAGTAGGTTTGTCTAAAGCTATCACAGATGTGGCGACGACCGCGCAATTGTGTTAGAGTCAATACCAATGGTGGCGACGACCGCGCAATTATGTTAGAGTCAATATCAATGGTAGCGACAACCATGCAATAATCAAATAGTCGCGACAACTATGAAATAATCAAATAGTTGCAACAACCACGAAAATGAGGTAAAGATAACATGATCAAAGGGCAACACACTCGCAACTCATAGATAGTCACATTCAAGTCAATAATAAGTCGCAACCCATGCCCCAAGTCTCGACTTAAAATCATGAGACCTAAACATATCTAACAACATGACATGTTTGATAATTGAGTAAGCTCCCCACTTACCTCGACTCATCACAACATCGGCTCCTGGTCTTTGTGCGCTCGGGGTTCTATGTGAATCGTTTCGCGAATCTAGACAATCAATACACATCACATCAACACGCAATTTCAATTGATTTTGTTAATTAATTTTCAAAATAATTGCCTTTAAGGCCACCAGTGTGGGTCCCGCGGGCCCCCGTCGCTCGATGCGAGGGTTGAGGGTGGGGCTTGCCTATTTTCCTTGAGGGTGCACTCCCGCGCCCCCTTCCAATGGTCGAAGATAAAAAAATGTTTTTTTTTATTTTATTGTGTATATATATTATTTTATTTATGTTTATTATTTTTATTTTTATTTCTTTATATATTATTTGTCCAGGTTCAAAATGGCCCCTAGTTGAGTTGTCAATGGTTGAGGCCATCCTTAAGTATCCAAACGCTGGGGGCGCCAAGGTGCCACCCCTTCCTTTGGTCCTTTTGGGGGCCTCCCAGTGGAGGCCCCACCATAGGGCAGCAGCGGCGGTGATGCCAACGTCACTCTCCAGCGGTGTCGTCGTACCGCCTCCCTTTTTCGGGTTGCTTTATTTGCCAAAATCGGCCGCCGACTTTTGATTTTTCTCCGCATAAATATTTTCACCATTTAAGAGTAAAATAGAGCTTACAAGGAAGGGTTGAGTGATGTGCTCACATAAGCTTGTGTTGATCACCAACTCCAACTCAAATCACCACCTTCAACTCTCCTCTATTCAAATTTAATTTTTAATTCAAATGGGGGCTAAGGTTATAACTTAAGCTTTTATACTTATGGTTTCACACAAATGAAATTTAAGAAATTAAAAAAATGCTCTGATATAGGTATTTTAAGTTTTTAGATCGTTACAGTCCCAGTCAAACCATTGGGTTTGATACCATGTTAAATCTCATATTGGGCATGTGTACATACACGGGCACAGCCGTGGATCTCCACTGGAATCGATATTGCCTCCTACTTAACTACCTTCAACTCATAGGTGTAAGGTTTTAACTCAAAAGACCTCGGTACTATTAGAAGAGAGATAATCACTTATATATTTCAATAAGAAGTTTTACTTAATCGATGTGGGACTATCATTTTGGTCCACACATCTCCGACAACCATGAATTTGGTTGTGAATGTGCAACTATAAAATTGAAATAGTGTGACAATCAGGGACTGCTCTCTTTACAAACATTTGAAACACATGACATTATAAACAAGCAACATTAGAACCACATAACAAGAAACAAAACTTCCAATGAGGGAAAAAACTTAAGACTTGCAACAAAAGGAAGACAAAATCAAGACTTGCAAAGGGAAAATAAACAACCTAAAAATAAAAACTAAAGAAGATGATCAACCCAACTGCCGCATGGATCTACAAATGATCATTGAGGAAGATGTAGCGTATCAACATTGGATCCAATCTTCACATATCTGAAAGACTTGTAGTAATTATTGAACAAATAAAACACAGGGATATGTAATGATTTAAACCACCGTTGATCTAAAGAGAAGATCGGCAGTCCTGATTCGATATCTTGAATCATGAGAGAAAAACCATGGATTAAACTTAGACCTACTAATTAATAAAATATTTTAATAATATATAAAAAAATTATTTTAAAGAATTCAATAAATATCATTTTTTTCTATTATTGAAGTAAGTAAGAGGTTTTTAATTCTTTTATACATATATTCGAAATACAAACTATTTAATCAATGCCAAAGCATCAATATTTGGCGAGATGGATGATGGATGAGATATTTTTTGCCAAAAGGCAAGGTTTGGGGAGGTTAATTAGCCACTGATGTTAAAAAAAATAATAAATAAATAAATAAATAAATAAGCTTAACTACTTTATATATTTTATAACTATAATGACCATGGTCTAGCTATGTATTTATATAGGGGTGATGATATATGGTTCAAGTCATGGAGTTAAGGTCTTGCTATATGTACCAGGGTGAAAAATTTCAAGTCTTGTCGATTACACTATAATGAGATAGATTGATGTTTTCAGTCCAATTCCATGCATTATGGAACTGGTAGAGTAATTTAGGTCTACTATATATAGATGCTAATAAGGTGTTTTTCAAAAAATAAGGTGGGTTTACTTTTTTATTCATCAAATAGGGGGGTTACTTTAAAGGAGCTATTGATTATGATGTGGATGTATGGCGTGGTGTGTTTGATGAGGTGGAATGAATGTCTCATTTTCTAAATGAGTCATCTATACAAAATACAAAATTGTTTTAATTACTCCTTCTCAAAAGAAGTTATTTGTTCAACTCGAGGTGGAGAACCCATGCAAACGACATGTGCGTATCGAGATGGACAAGCCGCGTCACGTACGTATCTCGAGGTGGACGACCCGTGTCACGCACGTATCTCGAGGTAGACAACTCATGTAAAGGCCACATACGTGTCTCGAGGTGGACAACCCGCGTCACGCACGTATCTCGATGTAAACAACTCATGTAAAAGACATGCACGTATCTCGACGTAGACAATTCATGCGAACGTCACGTATGTATCTCGAGGTCGAGAAGTCATGCAAACGCTACACTCGTGTGTCGAGGTGGCCAACCCATGCAACCTCGTGCAATCGATGCAAACATCACGCACGTATCTCGAGGTGGACAACTCATATAACCTCGTCCAATCAATGCATAATGTGCAAAGGTCACGCACGTATTTTGAGGTGGACAAACCAATCAATGCAAATCATGCAAATGTCACGGACCAGTGCACATAATACGACACTTGGAGTGTTAAAAAACATGAATGGCACATTCAGAGAATGCGTCATTCATGTTATGGAACAAACCACGTGGACGCCATGTGGGATGTTCAGAATACATGAATGGCGCATTCTCAAAATGCGTCATTCGTGTATTTTCAACATTGCACACTAATGGCACATTTTCAAAACGCGTTTTACCTTAGTTATGGAATAAGAAAAAATACTCACTTATTTTACTCATTTAAATTAATTTTTGTTGTACATCTGTAATTTTTTCTGCTAATAATTATATATAAATGGGCTTTTGTGGCCCCATATGCTAATAGTCCTGTGGGGGATTTGTTAAAGTTGGAAGTGTAAAGTTGATACACTCTACCAAAAATAGCAAAGCGTGATATGTACAAAAGAGTAAAAGTGATGAGGGTAAAAGTGTGAAAGCACATTTTACATCATATATGGCGCGCTTTGCTATTGGTTGAGTGTACATCCTTCACACTCTTCAGCTTTAGCAATATTTGCTTGGTTATAAGGTTGGGTCTATAATATTTTTGAAACCTAAGACTAACCCATATTGCTCGACCGGTTGGGTGGTTACTTAATCCTATATATATAAATGAAAATATTAGAATGACAACAATAATATCACACCACAAAACATATTAGCTCACAATAGCCTTTCATGCATGCGACCTCGACTCAAGTGTTATGCACGAGATCTGTGTATGCATGCATCATGAGGCGCGCATGGATGGCGCTTGCGAGCCAATATATCTTACAGTATGACATGTTATTGTCATTCTAGCACTTCTCACATATAAATAGTGCTTGAACGCCAACTTTATCTTAGTCAAGCCATACTAATTAAACCAATCAACTATACCCACTTGATTAGTTTTGAATCTTTTGATGGATACTATATTCAACTTTTTTTTTTTGTAATTATTGTCAAGGTATCCAAAGCATAGCCCCATTTAATCCGGAGTCGAGGAACATAGGACTATAAGGCAGCGTCTCTAGCTAAGAGTAATTTAAAAGTTTTTTCATTTTCGGTTCTCAAACTCGAGACATCTAATAGGGGAGGAGGGACCCGTGTCATCTCACCACAACCCTCTAGGTTAAGGCCTTGCTTAGTTAGAGGTGGAGTCAACTCCTGAGAGATAACTTAGAGGGGAGTTGGAACTAATCTTATTTAGTTGTCCAACTTCCCTCCAAGTTATCTCACAAGTCTCACCTAAGGGTGAGAGATATCTCCCCCACACCCCCATTAAGAGAGTTATCTCCCAAGAGTTTGTGGACACAATTACTCCTTATTAATTACCTTTTATTACCCACATCCATCTCGATCTTTTGTTTAAAATGTATTTATGTCAATTCATATTTTTTACTATTAAAAAATATGCAAATTCCCTACAAGTTTAAAATTATACCTAATATGAAAATATGATCTTTCACAATGGGGTTAACTCCACTCATACTAAAAGTTGGCAAAAACAAACCAAACGAGGCCTAAGGGAAAAGATCACTAATTCAACTTTTTTCGTGTGTCATATTAATCAGCAATGCTGTTAATGATGAAACCATTTAGCACTGTTTTTTATTATTATTTAAGAAAACCATTTAGCACTGTTGTTCCTTCCTTGACAGTTGAGGGACCTAGCTTTGCATTTATCAGCTAAACCCTCATTGACAAACAAGCCCTTTCCTGCCCTTCTCACTCATGCCTTCCTTCTTCAAACGGATAAAAACATGAACAATAATATTAATTAATCAGCAAGAATAACAAACATAGAAAGTTAAAGAAACCATTGCTTTATATTACTCCAAAAGCCATTATTCTTTCTCCATAGCTTTCATGCACACATACATACAAACATGCATAATATATAAACCCACCTCATTTTATTCCTCTTTCACTCCATAAATTAAAAACCCCCTCCAAACCCTTCACCATCTTCACCATGTCCACCTCTCCTCCTTCCCAACCTCAACCTCAACATGAACCGCAACTAAGTCGATCCAACAACGTTACTAGACACTACAACCTCTACTTGTGCTACAACTGCAGCAGAATGGTGTGGCTCGCGCCCACGAACCCATCCGAGATCATATGCCCGCGCTGCTCGAGTGAGTTCCTCCTCGAGCTCGAAGAAACCCGGCCGCGCCTTCTCCTAGACCTCACAAACATAGGCCCGACGCCGGAGGAGCGCATGTTGGAAGCTTTAACACTCATGGTTGACCCCAGGATGAACCGAGAAAGGCCTCGGCGGAGACCCGGTCATGTCCCCGACCCGAGAACCCATCCACTACCATGGATCATTTTCCATCCCTATGACCCGACCCGTCCCATCCCCGAACCATCCGTGAACCAACCCGGTCGCCTTCCCCCAGCAGTTGATCCGAGGAATTACTTTGTTGGGGCGGGTAATTGGAACCAACTAATCGAAGAGTTAACGGAGAATGACCGACCCGGTCCGCCTCCGGCTTCTACCGGTGCGATAGATGCATTGCCGACGGTGAAGATTACGCCGGAGAATTTGGCGAGCGACTCAAATTGCCCGGTTTGTAAGGAGGAGTTCAAGGTCGGAGGAGAAGTGAGGGAGATGCCTTGCAAACATTTGTACCATTCGGAGTGTATTGTGCCTTGGTTGCGGATCCATAACTCATGCCCGGTTTGTCGACAAGAGCTATCTGGGTATTCAAGCGTGGACGAGAGTGAGGAAGTCGAAATGGGTCGGGTCGAACGGACCCGAAGGAGCTGGTGGGGGAACCGGATTGCATCCTTGTGGCCTACAAGGTGGAGGTGGTGGAGGTATCGTCGAATTAATCCTCAAGAGGATTCAATTACTGCTACTCGTAGGGGTAACGATATATATTGAATTAATATTAATTCATATATATAGATTTATATTGAATAAGATGAATTTTTTTCATCTTATTTAAGAAAATAAAATTGTAATCAAATCTATTTTCAGGTATAATTAGTTTCGTTAAACATTAATTAATTTATTAAAATCTTAATTATCAGCTCTTCCCTAGCCACAATTTTGTAATTAACATATAAATTTCTTTTTCTATAAGAAATCTAAGACTTGACTTCAATATTATAATTTGAACCGACAACATCCCACAATCTCGCCTTTGGCAAGTGATGCCCCGTCCATCTTACGAGAGATGCTTTGACACATGTATATATCTAACATACGATTTAAGTAAGATAAAAATTAAAAAAACATACAATTAGTAACACATATATAACCCTTGACAAATAAATATTTAAATATTTGTTTTCTTTTTCTTGACAAATAAATGTTTGTTTTCTTATTAAGTTAGGATATTGCATGAGCTTAACATTACAGTATTATTTTCCATGTAATATATGTAGCCGTCAACTATTTTTGTTTCTTGTGTTTTGCTTGTGCAGCCAACTCATGGTGGCGGTCTTGGTGTCCATGTTAGCTGTTGATGGTTGATCCGCACATTTATCAGTTAGAGACGCAATATGCAATTTATACGACCATGCAAGATTATGATGATTAATTCATACATGGCTCGGCATTGATCATGACGAAGTGGGTTATTATATATATGATTCCTATTATGCTTAGATGAAATGATTACTATGCTAGCTCTTACCATGCTTAATTATTTAACAATATTCTTTATTGTATTATTTTGCTCATTTGATCAGTTTTATTCTTCGGAGGGATGGTGCAAATAATAAAGACATTATATTTGACAAATTAAGTACTATATATTACGGTCGTAATATTGTTTTTTAAGTACATTACAACAATTTTTTTTATTATAGACTTGTATTGTCAAAATATTTTATTAATATATATGTACTATAAAATCAGTACACTATGAAAATATTATTATTATTAAGAGCTAACATTTCTTCCTGCTCATGCGCATAAAAGAATTTTGGTGAAATATGTTTTGTTCGTCCCCTTTTATGAATCCTTCACTTAATTGTGCAATACATGCTCACGTTATCTTCATATAATATGGTTGGAGAATCTTTTATTGAAGGCAATCCACATAATTCTTGAATATGTTCAATCATATTTCTCAACCATACACACATTCACGACTTGCTTCATGAATTGCAAGTACTTGAGAATGGTTGGAAACAACCATAGTTTGCTTTAGACTTCCATGATACAAAGAAGATTACCACATGTGAATACATATCCCGTTTGAGAACTGCCTTGTGGGGATCAGATAAAAATCCAGCATCGTAACCTTGTAGATTCAATTTTACCCTCTCGTAGAATAAACCCATGTCACTTCCTCGAAGATATCTCACCATTCCAATGTCTTCGAGTTGGTGATGAGTCATCTTGCAAGTAGGTTGACAAAGAAAGCAATGTCGGTCTTGTACAATTTGCAAGAGTTATGTAATGATCTATTGGATAAATAAAATTTATAATCCGACATTATTTAATGAATTATACAAATACTATTCTTTTAAAAAAGTATTTATCAACGCATTGTTTAGTTATTTAATAAGTTTAAAAAATGTATTCTTTTAACAAAAAAAAATCAAATTCAACTTTGAATGACATTTTTGTGAATGAGCTCTATTATCTTTAGTTGATTGTTGTGGATAGCTAATTAATGTTGAACAAGCTATCATCACTTGAACTAAAAACTGATTAAAGTGATAACGTAGTCCAATATCGATTTTTGACAAATGGTAAATCTCCCGATTTTCCATCTCTTTTCGAACAAACTGGGCAGCGCATGAAAGCCATAAATTTTTTTTTTTTTTTTTGAAAGCGTAATTTTTTATTATAAATAGTAGATATAATTATACATAATGCAAACCAATATTGTAAAAATGTTATTTTTCTTAAACTTCAACAAGAGTGGAATCCACGACTTCCCTAAATCTTGCCTTGGCAAGTGATGTCTCATCCATCTAAGTAGAGATGTGCTAAAAATGTTGTTAAAGACTACTTTATTAAGACTTATTTATAATACCTTTTATAAAACATGTAATGATGTATTAAACATTACCAAGTTATAAAGTTTACGTTAATATGTTTTCAAAAAAAAATTTACATTAATATCTTATAAATAAATTTTTAACAATAATTTTGTATTACTTAATAAACCTGATTTTCAATTTATTTACTGCGCATCTCTCTTGGAAAGAAAGGTGTGTATTATTGTGGCAATGCATATTACATATAAAGGACCAAAAAATGAAAGCATATAAGATGTGTTTTTTTTTGGTAATATATATAAGATGTGTTTAAATATTAGAGCAAAAATGCAGTAAAAGAAATAAATCTTTATTATTCTAGCTAAGCAGTCCTGGACTTAGAGAACAAAATCTTCGTGAACTGTAGTTTAATCTAATTTTATTTTTGTTCATAAAAAAATCTTATTTTAATTGTTTTTTAATTCAATTTTATTTTTTTAACTAAACAATACACAACCAACGTGCATAGACAGTCTTTAATTAGTTAAACAAAATACAATTGCAATCAAGATTTTTTAGATAAATATATAGTATTTAAGTGTGTGGTAAAGTTATGATAGAAATTATAGATAAATATATAGTATTTTAGTGTGTGATAAAGTTATGATAAAAATTATCAAAGATCAATGAGGATAATTAATCACATAGTTCATTATGTTGAAATATAAAGGGCTAAATATCGGTATACAATACTGGATCAATTGATCATCCTAAGAATCGCGTGATTCTTTCTACTACGGAACTGATTGGGATTTTTTTTTTTTTTTTTTTTTTTTTTTCTAAACCTCTAGTATCCGGACTATCCGACTACTCTGATTTCGTCTCGAGTCGCACACTATATAAGTGGGGGGAGCTCCCACCGTTGATTTTCCTATTCTCAAGATTCGAACTAACTAGTCAAATGACAACAATCCGCTTCTAATTGTGTCAACCAGCCGTTGGTTTTGGGAATAACATTTAGTATGCATTCCAAAGAGATTTATCAATAAGAGCTCTGGTGAACCAGCATAATTCTAGTAAGATATAACCTTGACTAGCTACTTCATAAAAATTATAGCTACTTTCAGAAGAGGAATCTTTATGCTGCACTTGTTTTTGCAACTCAATGCCTGGCAATAATAATAATAAAAAAGGCCATCATATTGACACTCCAAAATTGAATTAATATACGAAAAATACAAGTATGTTTAGTAGCTCCACAGATTATATTGGTTGAGTGTTTAAAATCTTTCCGTGTAGTATAGCTTTTCTCGTAATTAAACAGAATCGATACTTTTCTTTTCTTACCAACTAGACTATCAGTGATGCGAACCAAACCTGAAAATGTTGAACACTATTTGATCACTGAAATCAACATCTACATATATAGCGAATTTGTCATTCAAGATCATATACATATGGAGAGGTCGATCGGTATATGGAGCTACCACTACATGACATCTTGCTCGAGTCCTTGTACCATGAACTCGACTCATCAACAAACTGGAGTTTCAGTTCTACCGTCAGTCTAGCGCTGTGGATCTTCGACACCTCGAGCCAAATGAAGAGCAAATTGTCGAGGAAGATCATGAGTTGATCATGAACAACATCATCTCAATCGCGCATGGTTGTCTGATCAACGACGTCCCAAGTTGTGTTATTTGCTTGGAAGAGTTTGAAGTTAATGGTGAGGGAGAAGCACTGATGGAAATTAACTCATGCAAACATGTATATCATTCAAAGTGCATTTTGCCTTGGTTACAACTTCATAGAATTTGCCCGATTTGTCGGTGTGAGCTGAAGAGCTTAATTTAAACAGTACAATAGAATTAGAAGATTATCACGTTGTTGAAAACCAATAATGTAATTGGAGAAATCTAAAAAAAAAAAGAAATGTTTCTTTACAGTTTTTCTTTTTATACTGTGGCATCCAGGTCCAGTATTACACCTAACTATTCCACGTGAGACACCACTCATAAAAACATTATACTACTGGAGGTCTTATTGTATTTGGATTGTTTTGGCACAAACGCTTTTTTTTTTTTTTTTTTTTTTTTTTTTTTTTGGGATAATCGTGGGCATCCACGCCTTTTTAGGCTTGATTATTCCCACAAGATTCCATCGGGCGCCCCAACCCACTGACTTAAGAGAAACCAACATATTTGGTGGAGTTGGATGACAAGATTCAATCCCTTGTCCTATTGGTCATCATTCATCAAGCACACCTTAGTAACTTCACCGCACCAAAATGCAGAAACTGATTTGAAGCCCCAAAGGGGAAATGTATCAGATTCTGTAGGATTAGTGCCTCCCTAAATTAATAGGTGTTCTCTCTAATTCATACAAAATACAACATAGTGATATCTAATGACAGATGAGTAAAAAAACACCAAGACTACACGACCATCAGTTTTGATACTAACTAGCTACAAATTATAGTACAAGACTATATGACGTTGCAAGGGGAATTTTAGATACAAAACTCATGCTGTAACAACTACATACCTGTGAGAAACTTTCAGAAGCATTTTCGATGAACAACTGATGGTCCTGTTTCGTCATAGTCACCCTTCGTCACATGCTGGTTTTGGGGGAAGACTACTTTGGCCAATATGGCGCCTCCCAGCCACGCTGAGTTCTTTATCATGTTTTCGGGCATATACTCGGGAGGCTGGCCATAAAAAATGAATTGAAGATCAGGGAGAAATAAAATTACAACAAGAAAATCAGTTCTCACATTGTCGCAGATCATCTCTTTGGGAAGGAAACGGTAGCAGCTGTTGTAAACTAATTTATTAAACCATTACATTACAAATGAAGCTAAATTAGAAGGTAATTCTCGAGGCATTAAATATGAGAATATTAAACACTTCAAGAGAGATAATGATGCTCAACACTGACAAATAGATTACCTTGACAAGAGAAGGGCGGATTGATGACGAACACAGATAAGCTTCTTTTTGGAACCTTTCTTCAAAACCTGCAGAACATTAGAAACTGGCATTAGCATCTTAAGCCATAAGAAGCTACAAGTCCTGCTCAATTATATCAGTCCGTGCTGAAACTTCAACCCCTCCAACATGGACCTAGGGTTGAAATGTACATTAAGTATGCAGCTCTTTCAGAATATCATTACTTCCTAAGAGGTTAACGAGCCACGTGCATATTTTCAACAATAATAGTAGCAGATCATGGACTACAATCATTCTCAGAGTTAGATCTTCATATTCCAGCAATATGATATTTCTAGAATAATAAAAAGAAAGATGACTTTCTTTAGCTTAAGAAAACTTGCCAGCACGTCGATGTAGGACTCGTACCTCTAAATCTTACTGCAATAGCTTGAGTGTAAACGGAAAAAAAAAAAAAAAAAAAAAAAGAAAGGGAATGGCATCCTGATTGAATCCCAGTCTCAAAAGAAAAAAAGGGATGTGGATCAACCAATAAACTGCAGATGTCCAATATGCTTAAAATAGAAAAGATTATTGAGCTAATGCATCGTTATAGTAAGCAAATAACCCGTTGTAAGATAAAAATAATAAGAAGCACGAAGTAATGAAAAAAAAAAAATAAAACCGGGTGCCTAAAAATGAGATTATTAGAAAAACCCAATGGACTTGCATAACAAACTCACGAACAAAGAACCCAGAAAACTAAGATTATGTGACAACTGTGAGAAAGAAGGGTGGGGCTAAAGATGATTGATAAGAACCTATTTCAACTATCTCAAATTCAATTAAGGAACAAAAATTGAAGATGCAACTTACAAGAACCCAATGGATTTGCATTACAAACTCACGAACAAAGAACTACAAAGGAAGAACACTTACTCTCTCCCAAATAACTCAAAGAGTGTTCAATTACAATTCAAATTCCAAGATAGGAATTACAAGAAACTCAGACTTGTTTATACTCTTATCTATGACCAACTATTAGATGTGGCCAAAATACCCTCGGTTAGGGATCTGTCAATGATTTACATAAATATGCAGGCAAGATACAAAAACTCATAAAAAGAGGCTGTTACCGGACAGACACTGGAAAGCAAGCACGAAACCAGTCAAGCATAATGGTAGGGAAAACTAGACTTCAAACAAACGAAGCATAATGGTATGATCTGTCAATGATTTTCCACACTATGACTGACCTTCTGACTACTCCTTTTCAAACCTTTCACTTGTAACCTTCTACCCATTTTCGAATAAGTCAAAATACTTGAAGTGCTTTTCTTGAGAGATTTTTCACTTGGGAGGATGCATGTCTGAGAGTCGTGATTTCCTTGTTATAATCTTATTGAATGCAAAAGCAGAACAACTGTCAATATTCTTCAAGAAGCTGAGTAATTTCGGTTTTGTGACACAGAAGCCATCACTATTCCTAAAAGACGAAATTGAAATTGATGGCTTCTGTGTCGCGACCTTGAAATTTTAAATTACTCATCTTCTTGAAGAATATTGTCAGTTGTTCTGCTTTTGCGCTCAATAAGAGATAATAACAAGGAAATCACGACCTCCAGATGTGCCCAACAGAAAATTAGAGATACAGATCCATTTCTATAGAAACATATAAAGGCTAATAAGAAAAGAAATACACACCAATCATAGAAGCAGTGCCACCGCAAAGTACAGTGTTTTCCAATAGCTGTCGCTGGTTCTCTGAGGACACACTTGAAATACTTCGAACAAGCTGCTCAACAATCCCATGCTCATCTAATCCCAAAATCAATGGCTGGAACAAAGCCTCACCAACAGTATACTTTTCTTTCTCAATGGTAATCACCTAGAAGCACATTGTCAATAGCTAAAATCAATGTGTCAAAGATGTAAAAATCATATTTTTTTGAGGGAAAAGAGTATGTATGCGTTAAATCACAAAACAAGACTTAGTTGTAAGTTGTATCAAAGTAGCTCGCCAAAAATCAAAAGAACGAGTTACATGAAGTACAGAAGCCACACAGTTGGAACTTGGAACTCTCCCATTCATTGGTCAGACCACCAAACAAGAGATCTTCAAACCACTGTAGAACTAAATAATTGTAATTTGTAGACAACAACGGTCAAGTTTGCCCCCCAAAAATGTGTCATTTCCTTTGCAGGTCATACAAAATATATAAAATGATTGGCGATAGAATCACCTATCAGGATAATTAATGCATACATAAGAGATTTAAAAACAATCACAATAATTCTTAAAGATGAAAAAATAATAACAAAAAACATATTCAATAGCAATAAATAAAATATAAAGAACTAATGCATATTATAATAGCTAGAAGATTTCAAATAAAAATATCAGTAGTCCATGTTCTCACAAACATTATTTAGAAAAGAACACATATATCACTTACTACTACTAGACTGCTAGTAACCAATGTGTTGAAATTCAAGTTTTCTACTATAAAAACAAGTAGAAAGGTAGCAATAAGGTTTTGTAACTTTCACTATCTAGCAACATTTTTCAAATCTAAAATCTAATAAAAGTCATGATTAGCATCCTTTATTAATCCTCCACTGTGACCAAGAGGTCATAATTTAAATTCAAGAAACTGCCTCCACTACAAAGCATAAGCAAGCTTCCTCAAAAAAAAAAAAAACAAAGCATAAGTATGCTGAGCACCCACACTTCTCCAAACCTTAGAATACTACGAGCATCCTCTTAAGGGCGGTGCACCCTTTTGTAAAGCAATTACCCGCCCACTCTAGTTCAAGTGTGTCTCACCATCCACTCTAGTTCTACGAAAAATCAATGCCTAACGTTGGAGAACTTAAAAAAACTTTCATACCATGAATGCGTAACAAGTGCAATGCCTAGACACTCAAATGGAAAATTAGTAGCGCATCAACGTCAGCTAAGTAATGGGCCTAAGCTGCTTACTTTTTTCTCACTCTTTTTTAAAATATTTGTTATCAAGTGCACGTGTTCAACAAAGGATTTTCTTATGCATAGTGTTTTAAGAGAATAGGTATACACTACCAACAAATAATATTTGATTGTGTGCTTATGTTTTGTGCATGTGTGGAACGTGTGCGCAAGCATGTGCGCTTGTGAGAGACTACATATAAGCATAAGACCTCACAGCGTAGGCTTTACAGTCATTAGCTGTTCATGTTGAGAGGAAACAAATAGACAATATCCTCATTATGTTAAGATGCCTAAAAATAACAAAAGAACCAACTCAATTGCATTGATGAGTGATGACATTAAATTCTAGCCATATTGAATTCGGTTAGAGAATAGAGATAGTTTTGCATATATCAGATATAAACAACACGGTTCTTCAAGAGCATACCTGACCATCTGGAAGTGTATGCTGTTCTTTCTGACATGTTTTGTGAATCTGCTCATAATCATCCTGATCTTCAGCACAGCACGCGTATTGCTCCTTTAATCTCTCAACATCCGAGATAGAGAGATTCACCTGTGGATTGGATCTTTGGAGTTCTTGAGCAAATAATTCTGTCAAATCAATACCTCCAATCTCAAATCTTTTTGAAGCAATATGTTGAACAGCGCCTTCCAAAACAGGAGCTATATCTGGAGAAGTTTTTAAAATCAATTTGTAGAGAAATGCGTCACGAAGTACATTAATAGTGAAAACAAGTACATGGTATATAGTTCTTAAACAAATCAGAAACTTAATAATGAACAAGCAAGCTGATCAAAAAAAAGATTGCAAGGAAACAGGCCATTTGTTTTTTTTCTTTTATTTTTTTGAGAGAACCCATTCAGTTTTTGATCTACCAACAATATCCAAAAGCTGGACACTGGATACAAGCTGAGAATTTATATAATAATGCACTAATTTTTAATCTTCTGAAAATGCATTGATATCATATCCAATATATATATATATATGATCTTACAGTAAGGATCAGATAAGATTATTATAAAATGTTTCCAAAGTGCTTTCAGAAAGATGGGTTTTTCTTTTTGGAGGAAACGCACTGTTTTTTATTAATTAATCAAAGTTTAGCTATTTTAGCTTATTCCACAATATCTCCAAATAGGGTTACAATATTTTAGGCTGTTAGCTACTCATACTCATGCTTGTGTTTATGCATAATCCTATAAGTTTTTCAGGTGATTCATTGGCATCTTCCCACAAAACAAAGCAGTTGGCAGCATCTTTTGTTATGCTACTCATACTCATGCTTGTGTGTATGCATAATCTTATGTTCTTGGCAATCATCCTGACATAATGAAAGAATAATGATGCAAGAAGTGAAGGATGTCACAACCAATCCAGATCAAAAGGGATATAAAATTCACACAATTCTAAACAGAAAATCAATCAAAAGCGTTATGCTAGAATAAGCTGACATGTTGATGAAATATGCCATTAGGTTACTTCCAGGGCACCCAACTTAATGCAATCAATGAATGAATAAATGTCTATGGTATATCAAAAGTTCTCCAAAGTGAGAAAGAATGAGACAATTTCTTAACTCATCAATAAATGAATAACTGGTTGAGGGTGGCTGGCACATTCCAGCCTTTGTTTCAAAAGGCTAGAAGCAAAAATTAAATTGTCTACATCACAATGGTTAATGTACTCACATGACTTTCTTTGCCAGGTTAATATTTTTAGTGCCAGCACATACCCGAACTAATAAAAGAGCGTGTATAGTGAGCTTATATGGTTTTGGACACAACTGTACTAATATGCATAAGCAGCATGAATAAAACAAATTACTAACTGCAATATTGTTTACCTATCTTCCCATGGCCAATGTCAACAGCACAGCCAGAGATTCGTCCAACTGCATAAAGCGATAATACTGCTTGTTCAGATGCATAGAAGCCCTGGACGTTGAATGTTTCAAACATCATTTGCACCAACTGTTCTCGAACTGCCTGCAGAGACAACACATTAGGCTAACTACAACAGTAGCAATGTCAGTAAAGCATATCTGTGGGTTGTTTTTCAGTAGGCAAAAAGGAAACTCTGAACACATAAAAAGTCATGAAAATAACTGTTTATAGATAGAAAAGAAAAAAATCTAGCCAAATCATCTCTAGTGAGATGGATGCCGCATCACTTGCCAAAGTCAAGGTTGGAAGTTCGACTCATGTTGGAGTCAAGAAGTTGGTTTCTTATCAAGAAAAGAAAAAATCTAGGACAATGCAGTCATAGTATATCAATTGCCTTGTCTCACAACCATTTTGATTTTCATTTTGGTTAAAAAATGATGATGATAGAACATCTAAGAAGCAACGAATTCCATACTAAAGGGAATAATAAAAAAAAAAAAAAAAAAATTCTGCATTCATTTTCCTACCTGACAAAAAAATACTGACAATTTTGTGTCTAAAATTGGCATCTTATATATACGAATTTCTTCCACAGAAATCCTTTATGAAAACTCACAAAAAGTTTTGAGAAATAAGAGGAAAGAGCTCAAAGGTAGAGCTCTGAGTCAAAGTATAAGACATCCATACTGATTCAACATGACCTACTCACCCAGCAGGAAGCAAAACTCAAGGGGCAAAGTATATTAAAACTTCCTGTTTGGCAACACAAATTACCACTAGCTCCATCATGAAGCAAAGTTAATTCAAGCAATTCATCACATACTTGATACGAAAATTAAAAAGGTTGTTCAAAAACCATAAAATATCATCCCAATTAAAATTGGAAAAACAAATAGAACGAAGGTGAAACATAAAATTATCATGGAGGCTTAACAGTCCCAGGTGATAAAAAATTTGGAAACTCAATTTTGGAAGAGTGCATTGCCAAATAAAAGAAACTTACATCAAACAACAAAAAATTCAAGCAGAGAATGATTTGTCAAAATAACTAATGAGATTGATTTTCACATTTTCATTTATACTGGGCAAATAAATTATATGTCTAATAACAAGTCTCAATCCCAAATAAGTTTGGGTCAGCTACATGGATGATGGATCAAGTTCTTCCATTTGGCTCAATTTAATGCATTATATATCTAATAAAGACGAATGAGTCAGAAACCAATGCAATAAGATAGAGGTAGGAAAAAGTTTCCTAAAAAGAAAAAGAGGGGATAAAAGATACGAATGCAATAATCCTAATAAATAAAAGCACAGCATAGAATATCAAAAGGAGAACCCTTTTTGTAATCTATGCTTCATAAAGCAACAAAATGCTCAAACAAATTCTGAGAAAGCAGTTTCCCAATGAGTGAGTTGTGCAAAATGTGGACTATTCTTTTTAATACCATTCTCAATCTACTCACAATTTCCTATCAATCTTCTAGTATTTCTGACTGCCCCAAAAGCTCCAAGTACAATTGTATTTGCCCAAACCGGACAGGTTTTTCCTACATAAATTATTCTACGGGTAAAGATGGTGGGTTGGAGAAGTAACAAGAATTTAAATCCAGGAGAGAGAGAGAGAGTAAAGTAGTAAAGTTGAACTTTATAACCACCCTCCTTTTAGAATAGGTTATCATTAGCGTGGATCGTCGTTAAAATCCATGAGATTTCCCATACAATCCACAGGGAAACAAAGAAAATTCTCAGCGAGTATATGGAGGATGGAAAGCATTTTCTGAATCGATGATTGTTTATATCATTTGTGACTTCTTAATTTTCCCGTATTTTTTAAGAAAACTGGGGCTTAAGCTTTATACCACTCCAAAGCTTTTTCCTCGCTTCACTTCACCGAAATGCTCAAGTTCCATCTCAAAACTTCAACACTGATCCTAGTGTTAACCAAAATGCCTAAGTTCCACTTCCACCCCAATATCTTCCAAATGCCAACTCTAGGGTAGATATCAGATAGTGGTTGCAGTGAAGCACCTCAACCAAGAATTCTAGGGTTATAAATTACGAGATTGCGGGAGGACAGCCGAGAGGATCCTCAACCAAAAATTATAAAACAAATAACAAAAATCATAAAACTCAAGTAAGACTTTGACCTAATGGCAGTAAATGCTCCAAAGCACATAATCTATCAAGGAAGGAGATCATGAAATTACCAGAAACTCGTTTGTTTCAAAGCCGACAACCCGAATGCACATTTTCTTCTACTAACAATTAAACATCAAATATTCGTCATACCAACAAGTGAATTAAACCGACTAGTCTTTCACTTCTAGGGATGATATAATCATGCATTGCTTAAAAACCTAATTTCAAAAGTGTATATTGCATACCCAATTCATACGACAAACGACATAAAAATAACTTCTCAGTCATCAACAATGAACATAATTTCCAAACCTTCGGAGTCGAAAGGGGGTCAGTGAACAAAATCTGGCCTTCATTCCCGATCTCCCAACCGAGGCCGGTGTACAACACGTGCCGCAACAACTCCTCCATGGCATCCCAGTCTTTGATAAACCCTCTAACAACAGGATCAACAGTGACATCATCCATGACCACATCATCAGGCAGCCCATCTTCAGCCACTTTTTTCATTTGAGTAGGGATTATCTGAAAAAAGGCACAAAGGGTCATGAGTACATCATCAACAACATAGCCTCACTCCCAAATTAATTGGGGTCGGCTACATGGGTCAATCTCTTTCATCGTGCTTGATTTAGTGCAATTGATGGTGAGCTTTCCAAACCATTCAAATCTCTCGTAATTAATGCGTCCCAAGTTAAATTTGGTCTACCCTTACCTTGCCGAATTTCTTCAGTTTCTATTGAGTCAAGTTTTCTAGAGTAAAAAAATATTGGCTTAAAGCCGATCCTTGATGTAGTCCAATCGTAATAGGAAATTCTTTTACAGTACCTCCAAATGTCTTTATCCTCGTTACTACTCCCACATACATATCCTCAATAGTGTCTATGTATCCAGTATACACCCATTTTCCTTTTAGAACCTACCAAAGAACATCTCTAGGAACCTTATCATATGCCGTTTCTAAATCTACAAATACCATATAAAGATCTTTTTTCTTTTCTCTATATTTTTCCAACAATCTTCTTACAAGAAGAATGGTAGGATCAGTTGAAAAAATGAAGTAAAATTTGGGATATTACCATAGGGGGGGCTTGATCAGGGACGGCAAACCCTGCTTTGAGGAGCTTTGATCCCGCATCGACCACCACGGCCTCCATCTGAAACAAAAACAACCAAATCATTAACAACAAAAACAAGAATTAAATGAACATTTTGGTTTCCTAACAATGATGTGAGGGTCTTGAAATGCTGAGACATTTACACATTAGGGATGTTAAAGGTTCACAAAGAACAACATTGGAGGACTACCCACCTTGATTTTGAAGCTCTGTGGCCTCACCTGCACTGCTTTTCTTCTCTTGGGCTCTTCTCCTTCCCCGCTCTCGCTCTCCAACTCCGAGTTTGTGGCGTTTTGTGCAGAGATTGGGGTTGCTAGTCTTGCGACTGCAACTGATATTGGGTTTGGGCCTTGGACGGGTTTGGGCTTTATGCCCTTCATAGTTTTTGGGTACCCGGTGGATGTCCTAGGCAAAACATATTTTTTTTGTTCTTCAAACTTGGAGTCTTTTACGTTTTTGGTCCTGAACTTTTATTAGTTTATATTTGATCTATGGACTTTCATTGTTGAACATTTAGTCCTTAAACTTTTGGATTTTTTTATTGTTTTTGGTCTTGAACTTTGAGTTTTTTATGTTTTTGTGGAAATTAATTTTTTTAGGCTTTTATTGGTCGATGTAAATTATTCGGTTCAATAATATAAACCACTTTACTATTTTGAACTAGTCACGCGGGACTTCTGTTACTTACGTCGGTGGGATTTAACACTTTAAAATAATGGAATGACTAAATATAGAGCTTTGTTAAAGTTTAAGGATCAAATGTGTACGTAATAATAAAAGTTAAGGGTCCAAAAACATAAAAAAACACAAAGTTTAAGGACCAAATGATGAGTTTTACCTTGAACAGCAACAACAACAATATAGTCTCACTCCCAAATTAATTGGGGTCGGCTACATACATCAAACTCTTCTATTGTGCATGATTTTTATGCAATTAATGGTGAACTTTCCAAACCATTTAAATCACTCTTAATTAATGCGGCCCGAGTTAACTTTGGTCTACTTCTACCTCGTCGAATTTCTTTAATTTTTATTAAGTCAAGTTTTTTAGTAGGAGGCATTTGTAGGTCGTCTTTGCATGTGACCAAACCGCCGCAACCGCTCTTCCTTAATCTTTGTGTCAATTTGTGTTGTTTCTACTTGGCTTTGAATTTCTATATTTCTTATTCTTTATTTACAAGTTTTATCACACATCCATCTAATCATCCTCATTTCTGTCACGCCCATTTTTTGTAATTGTTGTTGCTTTACAGCTCACACGTTAACTTTCGTATAACATAGCTGGCCTAATTGCGGTCCTAAAAGATTTTCCTACTCGGTTCATGTCCTAATTTTTTATAATTTATTTATTTATTTTTATGTTGTATTTATTTTAATGGAGGTGAGTATGGACAAAAAAAAGAAAACCAACAAATACTTTGATGAGTTATAAATACATAATTTTTTTCCAAGATTTTCATTACTTTTAATAATTAAAATAATTTATTTGTATTAAATATAATTAATAAAATAAATATAGAAAGAAATATGAGAGAAATAGTAGCTTAATTAGTTAAAATATCCTAACCTTTTACAACTTTTTTATTATATCATAACCTTTTTGAATTTGATATTATATCTTAACATTTTTAAATTAAAATTTATATCCCAAGTCACTTTTTACCTTCAAATTTGATGAGGTGTCACTTAGATAATGACTTTGAAAAATCACCTCATCACCTCTAATTACTAAAATAATTATTAAATTTATTATTTAAGCTCATTATTTAAGTGCACACTCATTAAATTTAGAGTTAAAAATGACTTTGGATACAAATTTTTCTATCTAGAAAGTTTATGATATAATAATAAATTTGAAAAGGTTAAGATATTTTAACCGATGTTGGATGCGACATCAACACCATTTTTTGGTGAATAAATAGTGTTTTATGATTGGAGAAGGTCTTAGTCAGCCGTACAATTTGATGATCAACTAATAATCAATTTAAAACAAAAGAGCCTAGCTATTGTAACCCAACACTAACATGCACTTGTTGATGTTCATGCGATATACATATATGAAATGTGTGTGAGCGCACTCCATTGCAAAAATCGAGGAATACTAATACGCGTGTGTTTGTGATGTCTGTCCATTGTAAGTTACAAAAGCATGACTAACAACTACACGAAATTCTTTTCTTTTCTTTTTTTTTTTTTTTTTTTTTTTTTTGGAGAGACCAAAGAAAGTTAAATCTTTATTTAAATGGAAATGGTTTACAACTTTTGCCTGATTAATAGAATTTAGAGAAAAAATTCAAAAAAAAACACATCTGCTGAAATAATTCCCAATATAACACACTTAGTGCCACGTAGGGTGCCACATGGGACGTGAGTGAGTGACTGGGAGGGTGGAAAACGTGAGTGGAAATCACGTTTTGTGCATGTCGTGATTTCCACTCACGATTTCCGTAGAGTGGAAGTCGTGACTTGCGATCACGACTTCCATTCAATGGAGTCGTGGACGCAAGTCACGACTTCCACTCGAGGCTCAAAAAAAAAAACAAAGGGCCTCCTCTATACACCGAAAACCCGAAAAGAGTTGGACATAATCTAATCAAAGAATGATAATGGCTATTTAAAATGACTTAACATCATAAAAAGCAAAGGCCAAGTTAATAACTAAACAATTTATGAAATGTTAATTGGAAAAATTAGTTTGGAGTGTTTAAACCGAAGGAAAAAAAAATTTCTTTCAAACAATGCAACAAAGGAAAAAAAACCATTCATCAAAATAGAAGTACTAAAACAAGCATTGCATCTTATGTAAAAAAACATGAAAAAATATAAATAGAAGTACAAACTACACTAAACCATAGAGGATACACATAACCTCAACAAAGAATATTATTACCATAATAATTTCAAGAATTTATAAGCATGAGTACTTGTTTGGCATAGGCAAAATGGCTTAGTTTTGGCATAGGCAAAATGCCTTTATTTTGTTCAAGTGCCATGTTTGACTGCTAATTGTAAATGACGTTTGTAAGCATGAGTACATACATACATACATCCAAACATAACATCCATACATAAAATTGCAAAGTGATTGAGTACAAAGCAATAATAAAAGAAGTCTTGTTATTGTTACACACAAGTCCTACTCCGACCCCAAATAATGACTTCCAGTCCCACAACGTGTTCTCTTTACAACTCGAACATTACGATTTAACGCTAATGGGACACTCGACTGGCCCATATCACTAGGATTTTGAGCATCTTCTCTCTGAATATCATCGGTATCACGCATTCCACCTTCATGCGTACTTGTACTCTCAGAGAAATTCATCATTATTGGAGTGGTATTGAAATGGCGTGAAGATGGAACGACTTCCGTAGGCTCGAATGCCATGTAGGGAGGAACGGATGGAGTATGTGGAGTGTCACGCTCATTGAGAGGTACTGATGACGTATACACTGGAGTGCCATGCCTCGAACGCGTATCATCGTGAGAAGTATGATGAGAGGCTTCAAATGAAGTGGGCACATGTCGCCATGTCGCCATTCCACTCGTGTCCCTGGATTGGTTTCTTGAAGAGCAGTCATCCACCGCGGTAACATTTTATACGATTCTTCCCAGTCTCCATAGACTTTAGCAATTGCCTTCTTCTTCCCCAACCACACTTTCTTGTAACGAACGTCATAACTGTATTTGTCCTTGATCATCTGATGAAGCACTGGAACTGAGATGGACGGATCTCTTCTCACCACATTTTCAACTTCACGACATATAACGGTGGAGTCCAAATGCGCATGATCTTTGGACAAATTGGCGTAGATGCATGTATGTGGTCCTGCATATTTACTAATCTCAAACATTCCATGCGATTTTCTTCTCGAACAACGCAACCTCCAAGTGCAGACCATCTACATATTTCTTACATCGAACAATCCATACATTAGGTGTAGAATGAGTCACCACAAATCGCCTGTGTTCTTTGATGCTATACAACTTCACGGCATGCTGGATATCTACTTTACACATGAACCGCATGCCCTTTTGAAATTCTGCTCCCTCATTCCATAAAGACCTTAAAGGGATCATAGCATTCTCATTGAGGGGTTGCAATGCCTCACTACTCAATTCCATAAATGCAGGAGAAGGTACGACAAATTCACGTACACCAACGGCGAACCTCGATTCCAGCAGCCTCTTCGTCGAAAAATTCATCGTTCCCAACCTCGCAATCAATTGGAGGACAAGATAATGAGCCATCATCGGCAATGACTCGATTTAATGTGTATCGAATCATGGCATCATCAACTTGACGAGCATCAACCCCTTCATCATCTGTATCATCATCGCTACTCTCTTCACTAGTACCTTCGTCACTACCGCAATAGTCTCCGTCTTCACTACTGTTCAACTCATCACAGGAACGAGGATCCTCGTCCATCTCGGGATTTGCACTCATCAAGGGCGATGCACAATGACTCTGCTCCATATTTGGTTGAGTGCTAGGTCCAGCCACAGAATGTAACGCCATATTACAGTTTGTACTATTATACGAATCTCTCGTTCTCAAATCGATATAAATCTCCATGCATTTTGGTGGTGGTAATTCGCCACAATCTCCCAAACATCTTTGAGACTCGCCTCATCATCTATTCGCACGGGGACGTAGTTGCGTACCACTACCAATGTACGCTGGATATCGATATGTGATGGTCAATATCATATTTTCATTGTCTATCTCCAAAGAATTATAGACAAAACTCATAAATTCCTCGTACCCTAAACCCATGTTCGCTCTAAGATGTCGAACAGGCGGTTTAGTGTATGAAATTCCTGATGGTCCATCGACCATGTCCCCATTCATATAGCACAACAAACTGACTCTTCGATCAGCCATTATTGAATCTATATATGTAGAATACAAAGCATGATCAATTGAAGTGAATGCAACAATATCAACATTTTTAAAAGTGTAGTGGTTCATACTAAAAACACTAACGAGTAAAGTTAAAGAAGGATCCATCCTCAATATACGCTAATATATAGGCTATTATGACAAGAAGGTGCATAAACAAATTTAATGGAAATAGATCGAAAGGTCATAGAAATGAGGAAAGAGAATAAGTGAAGATACATAACCATACCATATCAATCAATACCACGGAACATGCCACAAACAAAAATGTAACTTGTATACATGTCGTATTGCGCAATTCCTAGCATTCCAACTAAAATTATCCTTAATACCTAAAAGTCACGCCAAAACTTATTTCAAATCATCACATTTTTTTATTTATTGCAGATTTACTTTCAATTTACATTATCATTGTTCAATCCATGCACTTAGACTTCAACTAATTCAAGACTAAATTAGAATTGGTTGTCGCTGGCAATTGTAACCTAATTTCTAAGTATTTACATACAAACTCAACCCTCAATAACACCCTCAACATTTAGGGCAACAGTTCATGGGAAAAAAAACAAAACATCTATGGATTTTATGGTCATGGTATGTACATTGAGTTAATGAGGGTGAAAACATATCTAGATAGGGTGCCATCATATGAAAAGCAAAGAATATCAACTATCATACATAAGCAATAACTATATAAAAAAAATTTGATACTAAAAAAAAATTATACCGGCGGGAAGTTGAGTAGTGATCGGCGAGGGACCTGCGAGGGCTCTGCGACGAACAGCGGCGGCGAGGGACATGGACGCGAGGAGAGCGGGGGACGGCGGGTGGGAGGGCGACGCAGGGAAGTAGGGACGGTGGAGCGCGGGGAGGCGAGGACGGCGTCGGGAGGAGGCGGCCGGAAGGATGCGAGGACGGCGGCGGGGAGGCAACTTCACGGTGGGGAGGCGGGGACAACGGCGAGAACGCCGGCGGGGGACGGTGGAGGCGAGGGACGAGCGAATCAACGACACTGCGCGAGGACGGTGGAGGCTGCACCTTGGCGAGGACGGCGACGAGGGAGGCGGGGACGCCGCAGAGGCGAGGACGCGGCACGGACGGTCGGATCGCAGATCTCGGTGAGCAGAGGCGATGGGGAAGAAAAGCAAACAGGGACGAGGGTTTTGGCTGGTTTAAAGTGACTTGGAAGTCGTGACCCTGGGTCACGACTTCTATTTCTATTGAAGTCGTGACCCTGGGTCACGACTTCCATTTGTATGGAGGTCGTGACCCTGGGTCACGACTTCCTCATGTCAGGAAATCGTGACCCTGGGTCACGACTTCTGCTTCGACACCTTGGCTTCCACATGGCGCTGACATGGCGCTAAATGTGTTATATTGGGAATTATTTCAAAAGATATGTTTTTTTGGTAATTATTTTCCATAATTATATTATTCAAGTAAAAACTCCACTAACATTAAATACAGGAAATTATTTTATCTTTATTTAAAGAAACACCACATTTTCCTATTTGAAAACAATTTTTTGGTGAGTTCCCCTGCCTAAAAACAGAGCCACCACATAAAAAAGCCGGTTGTAGGGACACTCCAAAGACTAAGCTGCCAATAGGCATGAGGAAATCTCACCTTATCCACACTCCCACCACGAAACATTTTATTTCTCCCCTCCACATCATCTCAATGAAATCCACAAGCCAATAACAATCTCATAAACACACGCACTTGATCATATACTTCCCCAACAACAACCACTCTCTAATATTCAACTCGCAAACTCAACCCTCCCTCCTCTCACAAGCCATGGCAGCTGTGAATTCCAGTGTATTAGCATGCAACTATGCCGTCTCCGGCGCCGGATCAGCCGACGCAAGCCGGAAACTCGCTTCGGTTCAAACCGTGTCGGTGTCAAGTCCTAAGCTTCCCGTGATCAGGGCTCAACAAGTTAGTGTTTCAGAAGCAGGGAAGGGGAGTGAGGGGAGAAGAGCTGCCCTTGTTGGCTTAGCAGCTGTTCTTTTTGCTACCACCGCAACGTCGGCAAAGGCCAGCGTCTTCGACGAGTACCTCGAGAGGAGCAAAGCTAACAAGGTAATTTTATTTATTCGTAGTAACATTGTCATGTATTAGTCAGGATCTTCACCTTAAACAAGTTGATACATTTTTTATTAGTAGTACTACATGAATTATATGGTCTTCTAGTTGAGCTGATTTGTAACATGAATTGAGTGTACATCTAGGAACTAAATGACAAGAAGAGATTGGCCACGGTAGGAGCAAACTTTGCCCGCGCATACACGGTTGAGTTCGGAAGTTGCAAGTTCCCCGAGAACTTCACCGGATGCCAAGATCTCGCGAAGCAAAAGGTTTGAATTGCAAATTAATTCTTAGAATTAGTTTTAGTATTCAGCATATATGTTAATTTGATATATACTAGTAGTTGATTGTATTGTGATATTCTTGTGTTGTGGATGCTATGCAGAAAGTGCCATTCCTAAGTGAGGACTTGGAATTGGAGTGTGAAGGGAAGGACAAGTACAAATGTGGATCCAATGTTTTCTGGAAATGGTGAGATTGTGAAGGGAAGGATTGCTTTGAATTCTCCAACGTGTATTTATTCACTCTTACCTAAACTTTTCTTTGGAGAACATTAAAATCCAATATCTCTGTAATCTTCTTTGTGCTCTCTCATTTTTTTGGTTCATTTATCTCTACGTGCAATGCATATTAACTTTTATTACATTAAATAGTACTGAAGGCTAAGCACTGGTTTTTCTAAACAACAAAGTTTTGGATATCTATAGCCCTCACCTTTACAGGCTTAATTGTATATAATTAACATAGTTATTTGTTTATGCTATCACGGGCAATATAGAAGCAACAATGAATAGATCTCTCATTGAAAAGAAAATGTTAAGATATATACACTAGGGTGCTCTATGTGTCGTCGATGCGTGTTTCATGGTTCATTTATCTCTACGTGCAATGCATATTAACTTTTATTACATTAAATAGTACTGAAGGCTAAGCACTGGTTTTTCTAAACAACAAAGTTTTGGATATCTATAGCCCTCACCTTTACAGGCTTAATTGTATATAATTAACATAGTTATTTGTTTATGCTATCACGGGCAATATAGAAGCAACAATGAATAGATCTCTCATTGAAAAGAAAATGTTAAGATATATATACACTAGGGTGCTCTATGTGTCGTCGATGCGTGTTTCATGATTCGAGGAACATTTGATGACGCGCAAGCAGGGGCGAATCCAGGATTTTTGATAGCCCTGGGCTATAATTTTTTTTTGGGCCTTGCCCTGGCCTGTGGGTACGCCCTGGTCGCAAGTGTGGGCTTAAAAGCCTCAAATACTTTTTTTTTTTTTTTTTTTTTTTTTTTTTGGGCCTTTGGGCTACGTGTACGCCCGGCGCAAGGGGTCACTGCATATTCGCGGCAATGCCATTTGTGATTTGTGTGTGCAATTGAAGCATCTCGATCTCCATTGAGAACTACCTTTGATTCAGAGGTAGTCATAATATGAGACATGGACCATATTCATAATAGTCCTGTTTTTTGGTTTCATGCATGTTAAAGATCTGCAATGATATTCGGCACAGGGTGTTGGTAATTCAATTCCTATGTATAGACCTTTATAAATTGCAATACATATGTTCAGTCTAAGGCATAATTTAACTGCAATCAAGGTACGTAGCAACCTGCATCAAATGGTTAAAACAATAACGTACCATGATTAATTTTGTGAGGTTGGTGTTCTTTTGATACGCAATGTTTCAAAGAGGTTTTGTCTTTCATTAGTCTTACAACTTGCAAAGAAAAATTATCACATCTTTGTCCAAAGATTCCAAACATGTCCAATTTTATTATTATTATTATTATTATTATTATTATTATTATTATTATTATTATTATTATTATTATTATTATTATTTTGGCTAAGAAAGAAACAACTTATCACCTTATAGGTTATCACCCTTAAGCTTGCTTCAATTGAGACTCGAAACCCCACCCTCACGCCCAAGTAACCTTGTGAGTTTACTCTAATGAGAGAAAACTTAACAGAGATTAAAGACGAGGCAAGAATGCAAGAAAATATCTCTTATTGATGTTTTTCAACAACCAAACAATACACAATGTTCACACAATATTTATACACACAATGTTCACACAGTATTTATACATAGTTAGAGCTATAAATAAGTCATTTGTCTTTAACAAGAAACCTAACAGAATGACTAACAGCTATAACTGTTTAAATAAATATCTGTTACAAAGACATGTGAGACATCACGTGACACTTTAACAATCACCCGTGATCAATGCGACTTTGATTGTGATGATTTCTCACATGCCCCCTCAAATTGAACCTAGGTGAAGAAACTAAGTTCAATTTGGAAAACAAATAGTGAAACATTAGAACAACCAAAACCTTGGTAAGAGGATTAGGAGATTGATGTTCAGTGACAACATATCGAAGCTCCAAAACACTAGCCAAAATCTTCTCACGAATGAAATGGGCATCAACTTAAATATGTTTAGTCGAACATGAGAAGTAACAGGGTTCGAAGCTAAGGACTTAGCACCAGTATTGTGACACCACATAACAAGACAAAAAAAAGAAAAGAAACCAAGCTCTTTTAGCAGAGAAGAAACCCACATAATATCAGTCACACCTAAGGCCAAGGCTCGATATTCGGCTTCTGTACTGGAGCAAGCTACAATAGACTTCTTCTTAGAATACCAAGTAATGAGATTCCCACCAAAGAAGACACATACACCACTTGTAGACCGACGATCATCACAATCCTCAGCCCAGTCAGAATTAGTGAAAAACTCAAGAGATAGTGAGGAAGCAGGACGAAAAACTAGGCTAGAAGTAAGAGAAGACTTGAGAAAACAAAGAACTCTCTTACTTGCAGGCCAATGAAGATCAATTGGGCATTGTTGAAATTGACGGAGCTTGTTGACGATGAAGCTAATGTCAAGCATAATGTAGGTCAAATACCGCGGTGCCTCCAAAGTGCTTTGATAAAGAGTGGGATTAGAGAAACGACGTCCTTCAAAGGCAAATAATTTAACACTAGTTGAATAAGGAGAAGGTAGAGGCTTGACATCCTGAAGGCCAATCTTCTTTAAAAGTTTAAGAGTGTACTTATGTTAGGATAAAATAAGCCTGAAGAATCTTGATACACCTCAAACTAAGAAAATAATCAATAGATCCCATAGATTTAAGAGCAAACTTGGAATTTAATCAAGTAATAAGCCTCTGAACAGAACTAGAATCAAAACTTGAAATGAGAATGTCATCGACATACACAAGAAGAAGCAAAATGTTGCCACCAGATTTATGGTAAAACAGAGAAACACTCAAGGTACAATTTGTGAATCCCCAAGCAAGCAAAACAGTTATGAGCTTGGAAAACCAAGCCCGAGGAGCTTGTTCAAGACCATATAAAGCCTTGTTAAGCTTACAAACATAGTGAGGATAGAACTAGTAAACCCTTCAAGTTGCCTCATATAAACATCTTCAGTAAGCTCCCCATTTAAGAAACCATTGTTAATATCAATTTGTTGAATAAGCCGATTGAAAGTAATAGCCAAAGTAAACATAATTTGAAGAGAGGAAGGCTTAATCACAAGAAAAAAAAACCATCACCAAAGTCAAGGCCAAGAGTTTCATGAAACCCTTTTGCCACCAAACGAGTCTTACATATATGAATATCACCAATATGACTGCTTTTAATACGAAACACCCACTTACAACCAACAACATTCATAGAAGGATTAGGAGGAACCAAAATTCAAGTATTATTGCGATCCAAAGCCTGAATCTCATCATTCATAGTTGTCAACCAATTAGTATCCTTAAGAGCTCCATTTGCTGAATTAGGCTCAGAGTGAGTATGTACTAAAGCATATGGTAAGTAACTACCAATTCTTTAGGCTTAAAGATACCACACTTGCTCCGAGTTAGCATAAGATGATTATTTAAATTAATATTATTGACAATGGATGGTTGAGGCAAAACATAATAAGGCTGAGATGAAACAACAAGCGTAGGTAAAGAAGAAGAAACAACAATAGGGATTGCAGGTAGGGGTGGCAAAAAAGTGTCCGGACCCGCTTTAAACGGGTCTGGACATAATGTTTTCAAAATAAATATGGGTCCAGACATGTTTTTTGTTCGTTTTGAAAAACAAGCCCGAGTCCGAACAAAGTTTTTTTTTTTTTTTTTTTTTTTTTTAAAAGTACATGTTTAGCGATTAATTTAAATAATATTTTATTTATTTATAGGAGTACTTTGAAACTTTCACGATATTTGATTGTAATCTCACTGATGATTATGTTATTTTTATATGGGAACTTGTAAGACTTGAATTTTGAATATATAACATGTCTTTTTGTAGTGATAGAATATATGTGACATAAAAATCATGCATTTTTGTTAATAATTAGGTGAAAAAATTATTTTTATTATATTAAGAAATGGGTCCGGACAAAAAATAGGTCTTGTATGTTTTAAAAACATACGAGAAAGTGTCCGTTTCAAAAATGGGTACGGGTCCGGACATTATTTTTAATTGTTATTAAGGGGGGGTGTCCGACTCGTACCAGTTTGGACCCGTTCTTTTTGCCACCCTAATTGCAGGAGTAGATACTATACGAGTAGCAACTGCAGGGTTAGAAATTGCGAAATAGAATATGTATAAGGAACAAGTGTGGATAGGGAAACATGACAGTGTTGAAGAAAACTCAAATGAAGACTAGACAAGGATATAGAAGAACCAGAAGACTTAGAAGGAGAAGAAAACAAAGAAAAGAAAGAAAAATCGTGTTCATTAAAAACAACATCACGAGAAATGTAAGTCTTGCCATTGGAGTGTAAACACTTGTAACCACGATGCCTTTGACTATACCCAACAAAAACACATTTAGATGATCGAGAATTGAATTTATGTTTAGAATAGGCTGTGAGATAAGGATAACAAGCACAACTAAATGTTCGAAGATAAGATTAATCAGGAAATTTGTGAAAACACACTGCACATAGAGTTTTAAACTAGAGAATTGAAAAAAGGTAAACTATCAATAATAAATACATAAGTCATAAAAGCCTCTTCCAAAAAACTTAGAGACATTTTTGAATGAGCAAGAAGAGTAAGAACTATCTCAATAATAGAATGATGTTTCCTCTCAGGAACACTATTTTGTTTATGAGTATGAGGACATGAATATTGATGAACAATACTAGACTTAGTACAAAAAGTTTCAATTGGTTTATACTTAAAACCCATATCTAACTGAAACATTTTCAATTTCAAACCAAGCTGTAATTCAGCCTACTTTAAAAAATTAAGAAAAAACAACAAATGCATCAAAATTAAGGTTGAGTGAATAAATCCAAGAAAAATGACTAAATGCATCAACAAAAACAATGTAATAACGAGATCCTTATGAGGAAAGAAAAGGAGAAGGACCCCACAAATTAGAAAAAAACTAATTCAAGAGGTCTAGTTGTTGTAATTGAAACAGACTGATAAGACAACTTATGCATCTTAGCAATTTTACAAGAATAAATTTTTTTTGCAAGACTTAGAAACATTTGTATTTGATGAATTAATGATTTTCTGCAACACGGATATAGATGGATGTCCTAATATAGCATGCCGATCACATTTATTTAAATCATCAGTATGTAAGGCAGAGACAACATTACAAGATGACATACAATAATAATCAACAGAAGAAACAAAGTTTAAGAGATTAGAACCATGACTTTGAGAAGATACTTTGGGAAGACAATAGAACCTGACTCCATGTACCAATTTGGATCACCAATAGTTTCGGAGATGCAATGAAGCCTTGAAACTGAGTGAACATTGCTTGATGAGTTGATGGTTGATGATTTGGAACATTTGAAGGAGAAATCTGAATAAGTGGTTGATGAAAATGAGAATTATGTCCACCAGAGCCTGAATTTTGATTATGAGGACCTTGAAAGGTTTGATCAAATATGTGATAGCACTGGAGAACCATGTGATCATGACAAAAACATACTTGACATTAAGCTTGACCTTTATTTGTGACGACCTGCCTAATTTAAAGATTATTTAATTATATAATTTCAAACTAGGACCCAGCTCAAACCCATGTGCACATCACATATTAGTCTAGGGCACGCCTACCGAGGTATAATTATTTATATTACATTTGCGTGATGCTTGTTTATTATGGTTGTTTTACTATGAATTATAGCATTACGCCATGTGTACCATTGATTATCGCTTTTTGCGTGAGTTATGAGTGCGGTGAATATCACTTTGAGATGCGTGCGACGCGGGTACGTGGACGAAAGGCCTTAGACAAACTTATTAATGGTAAAACAATAATAATCTAAGCTAAGTAATCTTAACAAGCAAAAAAAAATTAGAGTAAAATGTTAATAGGTCAAGAATGGACCTAACACTTGTGATGCGCAACGGCGCCGGGTAAGTGAGTAGGCAAGACTTAGTCTAAGCAAACTATGTAAATTGACCAATAAAGCATAGACTAAGCTAATTCAATCATCTAATGTACTTATGGTATGAATTTTGGATTGATTCATATAAAAAGAGGCCTACAATAGTATAAATTAAAAATTATTTGGGCCCCAGATCAACCTTGAAATGAATCATCTAGAGGCATAAACTAACACACTTAGTGGGCATCCATGGTTTGAGGGATCAAGTTCAAACCCTTAATGGATCTAGAGAAGAGAGCTTTATGCAAGATTAGGGGCTAGGAATATGAGGTGGGATAGTATAAATATATAACTTAGCCTTTCACTTTGATCTCATTCATGCAACCAAAAAAGAAAAAGAAATTCATGATTTCTAGTTCATGAGAGCAAGAAGGGCTGGACATCTTTTGATCTAGAAAAGTTTGTGTTAAATTGATGGTGTTCTAGCAACAAGGGTAGATAGTTTGCATCAAGACTCAAGCAATGTATGAAATCTCCATTTTTCATGCATTTCTACTCCAAAATTTGTTTCAATAAGTGTTAAAACTTAGGGTTCTTGACCCAAAATAAAATTTTTCCCCCATATTTTTGAGGTATAAGATGTGATGATTTCATCTCTAAAACTTTCAGAAATTCAGCCATTAAACCCTTGTTCTTATTCTTGAAGCTTTTAAACTAATGCATATTAACTTACCCAAATTGAGGATTTAAAACATGGGTCATTATTGCATTGGGTTAATTAGGAGTAATTGGGGACAAATCATCACATAATGAGCAAGAATTTCTTGGTTTGGGTAAATATTTGATGTTGAAGTTTAAGTCATTTTCGTGCATGTTGGGCTATTGAAGAAGATGAATTATGTATGTGGCCACATATAACATCTGTGCCTACAAGAGACGTTTGTGCCCACATGGGACGTCTATGCCTACAACCGTTGTGACCACGGGACGTTTGTGTCTATAGAGGACGTCTGTAACCCTAAAGGAATGTCTGTACCCACAAGGGATGTCTATGGTCACAAGGGTCTGTAATCACAAGCCCTGTGACCACAAGAGTGTTACAACAACGTTATGTCAACAATCTAATAGAAGGGGCATCTAACACTCCAAAAATTTATTTAATTGACACCAGGGACTTAGAGATACGTATAAGGGTGTTGGGAACGTCGAAATCGAAGCGTGTAAGGACTGCGTTTTCGTTGCATCTTTGTAAGTAAACCCCACCAAAAAAATAAGTGGCATTTATTTACAATTTTATTTCATTATTCCACTGAATTATGCCAGTTTGGGTTTGTTTGACTACTCCACTCCCTCGCGTGTCTGTATATGGTCGACGGGATGGTATGACCCCTCATTGCCTCCCTCGTGATTAGTGATCTAATTGTTGCTATGGTTCCGGTCATGCCTTAGGCTACGCGTAAGAATTACTCCGCGAGTCGATGATTCGAGAGATGGTGTCGAGAGGAGTTAACTCCGACACAGATTCCTCTCCTTTGAGGTAGTTGGCCGGGAGTTGTAAAATCTCGACCAACAGAGTTCCTTATCGACCTTGGAGCAGTGGCGAGGAGTTACTTCGTCACCAGAGTCTCTTCGGTCCAGTGTCATTAGTCCCAGAGTTCGGCTGATATATAACAGACTCGCATCCGACATTTATTGCTTTCCTAGTGACTTATCTTCATGCTATTATGCCTTTTTAGCGCATTTCTTATGGACTAGCATGATTTATAGTCGTTTTATTTAAATTTTTAGTAAACGCAACTTGCGTCTCTTCTGGGGATTTACTCACTGGACTCGTCATCAACTTTTTGCATGGATGACCGAGTGCAGATCTTATGGCGAGCAGGGGGAGGCTGTACTTGGTGACTTCATCTGATAATTGAGAGCCTCCGCTTGCCCATCTCGTTGGTGTCTATATATATTATGTTACTGATTTTGGGTATATTTTGGGAGACTTGATGGACTGATACATCTATATTGGTCATCTTGCACATCTTGTCGCCTTATACATATATACATGGTATCCTTTTGATGGGTTTTTCCATTACTTAGGTTTTGTTAATGAAGTAGAATTTTTGATATTTATTATTTACTGTATCTAAAATGAAAAACTTCCGCTATTATTGATAACTCACAAATTTAGTTGAAAAGGCCAAGGAACAACTTAATAATTTATCAAATAAGTTACGTGAGATAAATGAATAGTCTAACTAAACCAAATTAAGAACATATCTTCATAAAATACCGAATAATTGGAATAGTTAGGCAAGGCTGTCATAGACGGGCGTGCAAATGAAGTGGCATGACCTCGTGATGTGTTCGGTGGCATAACAAGGCCCAGATTGCCTTGGGATTTGAGGCCGCCAAAGTTGGTATCAGAGACTAGGTTCAAGCGAGCCTAGGAAAAATTTAACGAATGCGAATAAAACTCAACAAACGAACTTAGAATGTGGAAAACCAGATAAACTGACGTAGAACCTTAGTTGGGAAGTGTGGTGAGGCGAGTAGTCTAGGGTTTTATACGTGTATGTTTTGATTTGTAATATGTATATATACACGTATACGACACTGACTGGAGCACATCCGCGCTTGTAGATTCTAAATGGACGGACAGCTGATTCCGCCTACTACGGCTGATGGAGGCAGATGAGCGATCCTGTGATAGTCGACTCGAATTAGAGTCTACGCGACACTATCACACTTTATGGCACACAACTCGAGGAAATTTTGAGACTGCTTCAATCATAGGCGCGACTATACTGGCGACTGTGACACCTGCCACCACCACCACTACTGTTGAGACAGTCGTCGCCTTGGCTAGTTGGAATACGTCGCTTGCAGCAGCTAGAGTTAAGATTCCCGTGGAGTTGGTTACGCCCACAACTACACTAGCGATCACCCCCAGTGGCTACTCTTGCACTTACAATAGAGCAAAAAACAACGTTTGAGATGGTCTTGACAGCTGAGGCTAAGCTAGTCAAAGATTTTTGTAGATTTCAACCAGGACACTTTTACGGAGGCGGAGACCCAGAGGCAGCTGAGAGATGGGTTCTCACACATGAAAGGCTTCATACACTACTGAGGATTCACGAAAGTATACGAGCTAGAGTCTTTGGCTACATGCTGAAAGGAGACGTTGTAGTATGGTGGAATGCACACACAGTCGCTCATGGAGAGCCGACCTTTTGGGCTGAGTTCCGTCGATTTTTCTACGATCAATACATTCTCATTGAGGTCCAGCTACGATTAAGAGAGGAGTTCTTGACTTCAAGGCAGGGTTCTCGCACAGTGATTCAGTACATGGAGAGGCTTAAGTACCTGCTGATGTTTGCAACATATGTAGTTGAGATTAAACGACTTCAGGTCTACTACTTTATTCGAAGGCTTCGACCAGAGATTGGTAGTGCCATCGTGTCAACATGGGCTAGGACTTTACATGAGGTCTATGCGTAGATATTGGCTCATGAGACATATGCCATTAGGAGTGACACCGACCTTGCTCCCGTGTACCAAGAGCAGCCAGGTCAGGTCAGATAGGAAGGGCAAGAGTAAGTGCCAGTCGAGAGATCAGCGGGGACAGAGGCGCAAACATGATGATAGGTAGGCAATTGGTACCTATGCAGTTGCACCCGCTCAGCATCATCAGGTTATGGCAGTCTAGTCGCCATAAGGGGTAGGCTCAAGGTTAAGGCCGAAGGGGTGGAGATAGATGGCAGTAATGGTAGGGACAGAGACAAGGACAGGTTCAGCGGTGGCAGGGGCGAGGTCAGAGGCAGGGAGGACATGGTTAGGGCCAGAGAGCCAGAGGTCAGCAGGGTTAGGGATTTATGAGTAAGCAACACATCGTTTGTTTCCGATGTAGACAAATGAGGCACTATCAGAATCAGTGCACCAATAAGTTCGTGCCACTAGTTGCAGCCCCACCAGTACAAGCCAGAGAGCAAGTTCATGCAGTGGCAGAGCCCGACCGCGACACTTCACGACATCTAGTCGAGGGTATGTTGATTACTTATATTCGTAGCATGCATTCATTGATTGATTCCGAGTCTACATTATTGTTTATTTCGGGACGGATGGTAAGAGAGTTAGGGTTGACACCAAAGATTTTAGGCGTACACCTTGTCTTTAACACGACTACTAGGGACAAGATTTACCCTATCCGAATCTATATAGACTGTCCAGTTGAGGTTAGTGGTCCCCAGTTATCCATAGACCTCCAAACACTTGTGTACTTAGAGTTTGATACGCTATTAGGCATGGATTAGTTGGCGGCTTACCACGCTCGGTTGGATTGTTTTAGTAAGACCGTCACCTTTCAGATACTAGGGATTCCCAAATTTTCATTCATTGAAGTTGCGACTGCACTTCCGATCATTAGAGATAGATTAGCAACCACCCAGGAGATGGACATTACTTTAAGGACTGTGGAGCCAGTTGAGAGGCTAGTAGTCAGACTTGAGGACATCCCAGTTGTGTGCGAGTTTCCAGACGCATTTCTTGAGGATTGACCTAGATTACCTCCACATAGGCAGATAAAGTTTATGATAGAGCTAGCGCCAGGCACCCAGCGTTTAGCGAGCCGACTGTACCGTATGTCGCGAGTATAGTAGGACGAGTAGAGAGCTTAGTTAGATGACTTATCGGAGAAGGGTTTTAACATTTGAGTATGTCTCCATGGGGAGCATCAGTCCTTTTTATGAAAAAAAGGACGATAGCATGAAGATGTGCATCAATTACAAGAGACTCAATCAGGTGACATTCAGAAATCGATACCCACTGCCCAAGATCAACGATTTGTTCGACCAGTTTGCAGGAGCGCAGTTCTTCTCCAAGATTGATATTAGGTCAGGTTATCACCAGTTAAGGATCAGGTGACATTCAGAAATCGATACCCAAGACGACGTTCATCACGCATTATGGGTTGTTTGATTTTACTGTTATGCTGTATGGACTAACGAACGCACCGACAGTGTTCATGGATTTGATGCACCGAGTCTTGAGGCCATTTTTGGATCGATTCGTTATAGTCTTCATTGACGACATCTTGATATATTCAAGGACTTGTGAAGACCATGAGAGGCATCTCAAGGAGACGCTGAAGACTATGAGAGAGCACCGATTATATGCCAAATTCAGTAAGTGCGAGTTTTGGATTTCTGAAGTAAAGTTCTTGGAGCATGTGATCAGTGACTTAGACATATCAATGGACTCGAGTAAGGTTCATGCTATCATCGATTGGCATACACCGGAGTGTGTGGCAGACGTTAGGAGCTTCTTGGGACTAGCAGGCTATTACCAACGTTCTGTACCAAATTTTTCCAAAATTTCAGCGCCTATTACCAGATTGACCAAGAAGGACATCGAGTTTGTGTGGTCCAATGCGTGCGAGGCAGCCTTTGCTGACCTAAAGAAGTGGTTGACCTCCGCACAGTTGTTAGTATTACCAAAGCTAGACAGGGAGTTGACAGTTTGCACAAATGCCTGTGGCATCAGATTGGGATGTGTATTAATGCAAGATGACAAATTTATTGCTTAATTGTCGCGAAAGCTAAAGAACCATGAGAGAAACTATCTAGTGCACGATCTGGAGCTTGCAATGATCGTGTTTGCGCTGAAGAAGTGGAGACATTACCTTTTTGGTGAGAAGTTTACCCTATACAAAAATTATCAGAGTTTGAAGTATCTCTTCACTTAAAATGATATGAATATGAGACAGCGACGGTAGTTAGAGTTGCTAAAGGACTACAACTTCTCTATTGAGTACCAGCCCGGGAAGGGGAATGTTTTAGCAGATGCCCTTAGTAGGAGAGGACGGATAGAGAGGTAAGACTCATCAGTATGGTATACTTGAGGCAACAATACCATGAGCTTGTCAGCGTTCCTAAAGACAGCAGAGGCACAAATCTATTAAAAGATGAGAGTTCCAACAGTTTTCATTCCACGAGTTCTAGAGAGTCAGTGAGCTGATACGATGTATCAAAGGTTGAAAGACATGGCACAGAGTCCCGACTTCCCAGATTGGAGAGAGTCATTAAATGGTTCTTTATGACATAGAGGTAGACTATAGATTCTGGCAGTAACAGAGTTGCAAGATGGCATTCTTTAGAAGACTCACAGATCCAGATACACAGTTTACCCCGACTGGAACAAGATGTACCAAGACATGAAACGCTTATTCTGGTGGCCCGTGAAGAAGGCAGATGTTGGCCAGTATGTGAAGCAATGTGAGGTGTGCCAGCAGGTTAAGGTTGAGCATCAGAGACCTAGAGGACTTCTACAGTCGCTACCGATCCCTAATTGGAAATGGGAACACATTACTATGGACTTTGTTAGTGCGTTACCATGGACTCCACTTAACCATGATGCTGTATGGGTTGTCGTGGATAGATTTGACGAAATTAGCACATTTTATCCCAAATTTCATGAGATACACCTTTCTACAGTTGTGCACGCTCATCAAGCAAGAGATCATAAGATTACATGGTGTACCAGTATCGATAGTATCAGACATAGACAGTCGGCTGATATCACAGTTATGGCCAGGCTATGTAGGAGTAGTATGGTACTAGACTTCAATACAACACGGCTTACCACCCACATATCAACAAGAAATCAAAGCGAACTATACAGATACTATAGGATATGCTAAGAGCTTATGTGTTACAGTTTGGAGGGTCATGGGAGGAGTACTTGACACTTTGTGTTTTCCTACAACAACTGCTTTCAGGCCAGTATTGGGATGCCACCATTTGAGGCATTCTACATTAGACCTTGCAGATCAGCAGCTTGCTTGGCGAGCCCGAGGATGTAGTTACCATTGGGCCTGAGGTTGTTGCAAACCACAAAGAAAAAACTAGGCTAATTCGTCAAAGATTACAGGCTGCTTAGAATAAATAGATAAAATACGCGAATAAGTACCGCGACGCGCTGAGCAATGAAGTAGACGACTGGGAGTACTTGAAAATTTCTCCTTTAAAAAGGTCACCAGAGACTTAGGATCAAAGGGAAACTCGCACTGTGGTATATCGAGCCATATCAGATTGTCAGTCGAGTCGGGGAGGTTGCTTATCAGTTAAGGCTACCGAGATAGTCGGTAGGGGTTCACGACGTTTTCCACATTTCCATGCTAAGATTAGCGAGATCAGGGCCGAGACTTATGGTAGATGTGACCCGTGTTGAGGTTAGGCCGGACGTGACGTACGAGGAGCACCCTATCGAGATAATATACTGCAAAATTCAGGTTCTCAAGACTAAGCAGATTCACAAGGTTCTCGTCAAGTGGCAGTATCATAGAGACGAGGGCCTTACCTAAGAGAGAGAGTGTACTATGCACGAGAAATACCCCCAGTTTTTCATGGTTAGTACTTTACTTTGAGTTTGAATTTCGGGATGAAATCCCTTTTAGTTGGGAAGATTGTGATGACCCGCCTAATTTAAAGATTATTTAATTATCTACTTTCAAACTAGGACCAGCTCAGACCCACTTGGGCATCGCGGATTAGTCTAGGGCACGCCTACCGAGGTATAATTTTTTTTACTACATTTCCGTGATGCTTGTTTATTATGGTTGTTTTACTATGAATTATAGCATTACGCCATGGGTACCATTAATTATCACATTTTACGTGAATATGAGTGTGGTGAATATCGCCTCGAGATGCGTGCGACACAGATACGGAGACGAAAGGGCTTAGACAAATTTATTAATGGTAAAACAATAATAATCTAAGCTAAGTAATCTTAACAAGCCAAAAAATGGATTGAAATGTTAATAGGCCAAGAATAGACCTGACACGCCTCGTGATGTGCAACGGTGCCGGGTAAGTGAGTAGGCAAGACTTAGTCAAAGCATGATATGTAAATTTACTAATATAGCGTAGACTAAGCTAATTGAATCATCTAATGTACTTATAGTATGAATTTTGGATAGATTCATATAAAAATAGGCCTACAATAGTATAAATAAAAATTATTTAGGCTCTAGATCAACCTTGAAATGAATCATTTAGAGGCCTAAACTAACACACTCAGTGGGCATCCATGGTTTGATGGATGAAGTTCAAGCCCTTAATGGACCTAGAGATGAGAGCTTTATGCAAGATAAGGGGCTATGAATATGAGGTAGGCTAGTATAAATATATAATTTAGCATTTTACTTTGATCTCATTCATGCAACAAAAAAAAAAAATTCAGGATTTCTAGTTCATGAGAGCAATAAGGGCTGGACATCTTTGATCTAGAAGGGTTTGTGTCAAATTGGTGGTTTTCTAACAATAAGGGTAGAGAGTTTGCATCAAGACTTAATCTATATTTCCCCCCATGTTTCTGAGGTATAAGATGTGATGATTTCATCTCTTAAACTTTCAGAAATTCAGCCATTAAATCCTTGTTTTTATTCTTAAATCTTTTGAACTAATGCATGTTAACTTTCCCAAATTAAGGATTTAAAAAATGGGTCATTGTCGCATAGGGTTAAGTAGGAGTAATTGGGGATAAATCATCCCATAATGAGCTAGAATTTCTTGGTTTGGGTAAATATTTGATGTTGAAGCTTAAGTTATTTTCGTGCATGTTGGGCTGTTGATGAAGATGATGAATAATGTTTGTAGCCACATAGAACGTTTTTGCCTACAAAGGACGTCGAGGCCCACAATCGATGTTTATGCCTACAGGGGACGTCTGTGCCCATAACTGATGTTGTGACCACATGGGACGTCTATGTCCACAGAGGACGTGTGTAACCCCAAAGGAATGTCTGTACCCATAAGGGATGTTTGTGGTCACAAGGGTCTGTAATCATATGCCATGTGGCCACAAGAGTGTTATAATAACATTATGTCAACAATCTAATAGAAGGGGCATCTAACACATCAAAAATTTATGTTATTGACACCAGGGACTTAGAGTTCTCTAAGTGCCGGGAACATATCGGAATCGAAGTGTGTAAGGATCAAGTTTTCATCGCATCTTTGTAAGTAAACCCCACCAGAAAAACAAGTAGCATTTATTTACTATTTTATTTCGTTATTCCACTGAATTATGCCATTTTGGGTTTGTTTGACTACTCCACTCTCGCGTGTGTATGTATATGGTCGACGAACGGTTTGACCCATCACCAGGTCCCCCGTGATTAGCAATCCGATTGTTACTACGGTTCCGGTCATGCCCTAGCTGCGCGTAAGAATTACTCTGCAAGTCGATGATTCGAGAGATGGTGTCGTGAGGAGTTAACTCCGACACAAATTCCTCTCCTTTGAGGCAGTTTGCCGGGAGTTGTAAACTCCCAACCAACAAAGTCCCTCATTAACCTTGGAGCGGTGGCGTGGAGTTACTTCGTTACCAGAGTCTCCTCGGTCCAATGTTATTAGTTCCATATTTTGGCGATATATATCACACTCACATCCGACATTTATTGCTTTCCTAGCGACTTATCTACATGCTATTTTCCCTTTTCAGTGCATTTCTTATTTACTAGCATGATTTGTAGCCATTTTATTTACATTCTTGTTAAATGCAACTTGTGTTTCTTCTGGGGATTTACTCACTAGACACGTCATCAAAGTTTTGCATGGATGACCGAGTGCAGATCCTATGACGAGCTGGAGGAAGGTCGTACTTTGCGATTTCATCTTATCATTGAGAGCCTCGGCTAGCCCATCTCATAAGTGTTTGTATATATTATGTTACTACTTTTGGGTATATCTTAAGAGACTTGATTCACTGATACATGTATATTGATCATATTGTACATTTTGCCGCCTTATATATACATACATGATATCCTTTTGATGGGGTTTTTCACCACTTAAGGTTTGTTAATAAAGTAATTTTTTTGATATTTATTATTTGCTTTATCTAAAATGAATAACTTCTGCTTTTATTAATAACTCTCACATTTAGTTTAAAAGACCAAGGAACAAATAAATAACTTATCAAAAAGTTAAGTGAGATAAATGAATAGTCTAACTAAACCAAATTAAGAACATATATTCATAACACATTGAATAATTGGAATAGTTAGGCTAATTGAAAATGTTAAGTACTTGTCGCGGGTCGTTATAGACAGACGTGCAGATGAAGTGGCATGACCTGGTGATGTGTCCGGCGGCATGATGGAGCCCAGATTACCTTGGGATTTGGGGCTGCACATTGTTACCAGATCTCTTTCCTTTATTCTCATTTTCACATCGAAAACCAGCATTATTTCAATTCTGAGACTGAGAATTGTTAGATCATTGAGGTTGAGACTTTTTGAAATTATTTTCAACAAAACTTGCAGAAGTATTGCTCAGATCAATATTCGCAGCTTGATTCAGCTGATCAATTTGTTAGTCATGCAACATAAGCAGATATTGTGCATCCTGGAATGTCGATGTCATTTGTTATGATGAGATCAAGATCACAACAGAACTCATGACCAAGTCCATTCAGAGCCGATTGGATTAGATCAGACTCTATGACAACTTGATTATTTGACCTAAGCTTTGCACCTACATTTTTGATCTTAAGAGCAAACTCAGAAATAGAAAACGCAGTTTCTTCATGGTGTTTAACTACCTTTTAAGCTGAAGAGCTCGTGCCATTGATGTCTGATTATAGAGACCTTCAAGTGTTGTCCAGATCTCATAAGATGACTCGTACTCTGTCACATGAGCAATAACATCTTTAGTGATTTTTAAGAACAACCATACCATGAGAAGATGATCTACACAACTCCACAGTTCCTCACTCAGATCTGGTGCAACTAGAAACTCGATTCTTAAATGTGCTAGAAGAAACTTCGAACCAAACACTTGAACTGCATATCTGATCTGAACCTTCCAATAAGTCAAAGTTCAGGGCTTTGGCGATGCTCATAACATCAACATAGGTACTGAGACTACAAGAACCAGGTCCAGATGAATTGACCTCCTTCATTATCAAATTTGGAGCTATGATATCATGTGAGTTTACTCTAATGAGAGAAAACTTAACAGAGGTTGAAGAAGAAGCAAGAATGGAAGAAAATATCTCTAATTGATGCTTCTCAACAACTAAACAATACACATTGTTCACACAATATTTATACATAGTTAGTTAGAGCTAAACAAGTCATTTGTCATTAACAGAAATCCAACATAATAACTAACAACTTTAAGTATTTAAACAAATATATGTTACAAAGACATGAGAGACATCACGTGACATTCTAATAATCACCCATGGTTAATATGACTTTGACTACGATGATCTCTCACAAGCCTTATACCAAACCATTCAGCCACTTAAATATGTCCATTTTTATTTTTTGCATAACATAATCATAATATCAATTTGGACAAGTCAAATTTCTTTTTAATGAGCCAGCACGCATGAACTTATAATATATCAACCATTTTAAAAAAGGTCAACTTATACCTCAAAGTTTATAACCTCAAATTTGTTGGATCTACAACTTGGTTGATAATCATTTGAAATTTATAAAGAGACGATATTATATACATGAATGAGAGTGTAGTTTTCAAATTAGATGCAATTTATCATTTAAGCCTATATTTGTGGGGCCCGATAAAAGAATTGCTACCAATTGTGTGATTCTAACAAAACTTTTTTTTTTTTTTTTTACTTCAATAACAGTCAACCTACAAACTCCTCAAATATTGCCTTTTGGCAAGTGATGCTTCGTACATCTCATTGGCTGGGTGTAACAAAACTTACGGTAAAAAATGATTTACATTGTTATGCAAATAAAAGCAAAATGATTAGGTGGTATTAGTTCAATTAGGATTTTTGAACTAAGAAACTTTTGTGTAACTACTCATTATAAATATAGAGATCGGCTAAATATACCCTAATTTTTATTGAATGTATCCCAATTAAACTTTTATTGGAAATTCTAGTTTTACCCTAACAATAAATGACCTTGATGCCTCTGTATAAAAGGGCTTTGCTCACTTATACCCCAATACTCAATTGAAAACACGCTCTCTCTCCCTTTCTCGAATTGCACATCACTTCTAGCTAAATTCCGATGAAATTAATCTGAGCGAAACCACATCAATTCGACGTTGTAAATGCATTTTCCACCACTTTTTTGTGTCAATTTCTGGGTTTATTTGAATCAATTTTGTGGTGTTGTTGGGTTTAGAACTTCAATTTGAGGCTTAAGTCTCACACTTTAAGCATAAAAAAGTCGATGGAATCGAGATCGATATCTAGCGATTTCGAGCAAAACCAAGTATTTTTGTCATTCTCATGTATTTTTGGAGTTTCAAAAATTGCTTATTTGTTCTATCGTTCGTAAGTTTTGGTCGCACAGTGCTGAGACCTCTAAAGTTCTTGGCTAGCTCTCGGCGAGACGTCTTTAAATGGGGGTGACAATTCATGTTATCGTGTCTAAACGTGTCGTGTCGTATTGTAAACGGGTCATGACCCATATAAGGAAAACCCAAACCTTACCTATTTATTAATCGTTTTAGTGACTAAATGGGTCGTGTTAAACATGTCAGGTTTTCATGTCACCCATTTATTTATTAAACATCTTAGTTATTTTTTAATTTACTTAAACTTTTATAATTTCTTTACAACTTTTTAAGATATATCTACATAAATAAACTTAAATGAACATAATAAATATAAAATAATACAATAGTTAACAAAATATAATGGGGTTGTAGTATTAAGTTTTACTTTATTTTTTTTATTTAAGTCTTAAGTCTTAACAATAGAGAGTAAATGACTCATAAAACCCATAAAAAAACTATAAGAATCCTCTAAAAGATATCTAAATTGTATTTTCATGAACCTCTTGATAAACAATTGTTAATACAATGTAAAACATTAATAATATATTAACATTAAAATAAATATTTCCTCTTAATTAAAATAAAGATTTAAATTAAAAATAATAATTATTATATTTTTTGTAAAAAAAAGTGAGTTAATTGGAGAGGTACTAAAAATTTAAAATCATTACTTTTTGAACTATTACATAAAAAATGTCGTATTTAATAAATGGGTTAAACGGGTTAGTGTGTCAATTCGTGACACGACTCGTTTATTCCATGTCATAAACGGGTCGACTCGTCTCCGACCCGAGCCTACATAAGCTCAATCCTAGCCAGCTAATTTTTCGTGTTAGGCGTGTAGTATTATCGTGTCATGACCCATTTTCCTACCCCTAGGTTTTACCTTTTTGTTTGAGAACTACTCTTTAAAGTTGTTCCAGCATAATATTTTACTTGGTAATAGAGTCATTGTGAGTGGTTTGTTCAAATTACTTTTATCTCCTAACTATGAATGCAACTTATTATCCTCGCATGATATTAGTGGCACAAAAGACGTGTTGTTAATGAGAACTCATCTATGTTGTGGCACAAGAGATTATGTCATATCTCCATAGAGAATGAAAAGATTAGTAAAGGAAGGAGTTTTACTAACTCTTGACTTTTCTGATTTTCAAACTTGCATAGACTGCATCAAGGGTAAGCAGACACAAGTCCATTAAAGGTGCTAAAAGGAGTTCTGCATTCTTGAGATTGTACATACAATTATTTGTCACCATTTTCCACCCTTGCCTAAAAGCAAAGTTTACAAAATCGACAAACTTTGGTCAAAGTTCGGGTGAAGTTTATCTATTTTGAGGTGAGCGAAGTGAAATTCAAAAGTAGTAGAAAAATTGTAAAAATTCGACTCAACTTTGGTTAACTTCGACCGAACTTAAAAAACATTGATGGAAGTCAATAAACATGAAGTAGAATTGTTATGTTTTGTAGAAGTTGAGCAAAGTTTGACTAAAACTTTGACTAAAACTTTGACTAAAACTTCAACAATGCCAGAAATATACTGAAAATTTGAAATATCATCTGGTGACATGAGTTTTATGCATTATTATTGTATGATTAAGTATATCTCTAGCATCTCTATGAAGAAACTTGACTTTTCTAGTATTTAAAGTGAGATTCTCTAAACTTTGGTACACCTGTGAATTTTTGTCAAACTTCCATCGTCTAAGTTAACTTTCTCGAATTAATTCAGAATTTTAAGTGAGTGAAGTCATAGGCAAAGTCGAAGTTTCGAACCTTGCCTAAATGGTAAGATATTTTTTATCTCATTCATCGATGACCATAACAAATATATGTATCGAGCATCCCCTATCCCAATTAGGGCGATACCTGACCAGAAACCCTAATTAAGCCCCGGTACACCAGTCGGACTAGATTAAAGTAACAATACATCCGTTCTTCATACATGATAATCACAATTATAGTATATCATATATTGAATAAATTATTAAAAATGCAGCTGAATTAAAACTTTTTCGATAAAACATGCGATATATAAAAATTGGGATGAACCTTGGTCGTAAAATCATATCTCAACCCTATTTATTAAAAAAATATTAATTCAATACAATATATAAATAGTATGGAAATCAACTCACCGTAGAGAAGACTATAAACTGCTAATTTTCTCTGTTCTTAAGTCGAAGTGCACGTCGACAACCTCAAATGTTAATTGGGGAATGAGCGCTCCAACTTGCTTAGTAAGTGATGCTCGTAAATATATCAACTATCAACTACTATCAATGAATCAATGAATAGCAATATGAATCCAAAACACATCTATTCAGGAATTAAAAAACGATATAAAAATAGATAACATAAAGCAAGTTCAAAGGTCAATTGCAACTGTACTCATGACTTGTATTTTCATTTTTAAAACTGCATTGTACACTCTCGATACTCTGGATTACAGTCCACATAATTCACACGTTGGCCGACGTGTGATTTCTGTGGTGTATACAAGCGTAGCATAGCTACCAACTCAAATAGGAAAGCAACAATTGGGCATCTCAAAGTCTCTAATGGAAAAATGGTGGTAATGATCGAACACTTCCATCATCACTCTAGTCCGATTCTCCCGTCGTACCTATTTCTAGAAATTTAACATAAAAACAACTTCAAGTCATAGTACATTGCCCCATTCCCAGTCCATAATGCTATATGAACTAATTATACTAATTACATTGCATAATTGATAAGAATACGAGTCCCACTTACCTGTGTCGAGCTTTCTTAACTTTATATTGACTTACATGATTCCCGAGATCTATACACCTTTTTTCATCGATCAAAAACCTGAATTACACTAATTGTCACTAACTTAGGGTCCAATACTTATTAATTAGAACCCCTAAGCCAGTCCTTATCGAATGCAGAACCAATTTATCAAATTTTAGGTCAATATGACAATTTCATATCTTTTCGAGGTATAACCTCGGTATAAAGTCTAGCACGAATCCCAAATTCTTCATTTTTCATAAAATTCATCAATTTCTTTTTGTTTGGTCAAAATATTATTTTTGGGGATTTTTTCTTATTTTTCTTGAGTTTTTCTCCATTTTCCTACAATTTATTTCATTTTTTTATGAATTAGGGTTTCACCATTGAACCGGACCCAGATCAATCCGATCTGGGTCAAACCACATCTTATTCCTCAAACGAAATAAAGCAGTTCCTTTTTTTATTTTTTCTCAATTGGTCGAACTAGGTTCAACTCCAGTTCAATTTGGGAGGGGAGAACCTCGTCGTCTCCCTTCTCGGACTAACCGAGCCTCCCTCCCAATAAACTCATCTTCACCATTTACACAACAACAATGATATCAACAATAACATACAACAACAACAACAACAACAACAACAACAACAAAAACACTAACCAACAACAACGACAACAACAAAACTTACCTCATCATCATTGATCTCTCCCTTGTTTGATCTCTCTTTCTAATGATTTCACTTTCTTCCTCTCTTTTCAAAATCAAAATCGGGTGAGGCCATGTTCATTTGATTGTGATAAACATGAAATTTCCTGGAGATTTCTATCGTACGAATCTTGAGGAAGATCTAAAGGTTCATTTTATATTTTTACATTTTTTTCGATATACGTGTTGCATATCTAGAGGTCAATCTTTGTGGCTACCCATCACCTCTTGACCGACTCACATGAGATTAAACACTTTTCTTGATATCACATGCACGAATCTTGAGGATGATATAAGGGAGATGATACCAAAGTGACATGTATACACATATACATTGATTATTCTTTAGATGTGGTAACACACATCTCGAGGTGTGAATAATTCCTTCGACATCTAACGTTCCACATATTCACCTCCTCGACCCAAGCGTAACACTTATCTCGTGTAGCATCCCTTATCCTAATTAGGGCGATACTCGACCTGAAACCTTAATTAAGCCCTGGTAACCTAACCAGACTTAACTAGAGCCAGCAGCCTCTCTATCTGTACTTGATAAAACCAACTTGTATATTGATATCGAATAAATAATAAAAAATATATACAGCAAAAAGTTAAAACTTTTTCGATACTTAACGATATACAAAAATAAAGAGTTTATTATCAAAACCCAAAACCTCGTTTATAAACCTTCCAACCCTGTTCATATACAACAAAATAACTCAAGCTATGTATATATACTTGAAGGCTCATTACATCGTAGAGAAGATAGTAAAATCCTAAATCTTCTCTGTTCCCTTTGCTGAAGTGCAAGGTTGCGAATTTGAAATGTTAAATTTAGGGTGAGCGCTTTAACTTGCTTGGTAAGTAAGGGTTCACAAAGCTATCAACAATCCATATAATAATCAAGAACTTTATGCAATAACAATATACACCAATGTTAACTAACGGGATTATGAAAAACATATAATTCAATAAGTAAAAGACGCAAATCCAACTGTCCATGACTATTACATTGTGATTCCTTTTTTATTTATAAAATTAGGGTCTATTACCTACAGACACCATTAATGCAATTGCTAGACCAACATATTAGCCGATGTGCTGTCTAGTCAATCCATTGATGTACAATGGTTCTATTTGAAACCCTCCATTGAATATGTAATCTACGCAACCAATCTAACTGAGTAGGAAGTTACATATAGGCCGGGAAGGTAACCCATCTCTTATATAACCTGGTCTTAGTTCCAGGAACTTACTCTCGTGAATCACATTAAATACCATTTTTCATTTATTAAAACCATCATAGTGTACATAGTCCCCTCATTCAGTCCATAAACTACATGAACTACATATACTAAAATGGCCAGGCAACATTGATAAATAAGCGAATCCACACTTATCTCGGTTTAGGTTTTCGTTAAGAAATTCCCTAACTTTCTAGGTCACTCACACTTTCCCGGTGACCCAAAACCTATCACAAACCATTTGTGATCAATATAAGTCTATTACCCTATATTTGGAACCTCTAATTCAGTCCCTAAGACCTAAGGAAATTCTAACCAATTTATAGCAGAGTTACTATTTCTTAGGGTGGGAGCGCGTTATACCTTGTACTGTCTCGACAGTAAATAGGGTAGAAGCCACTGTTCCATTCACAAATCAACACAACGACAATAAACACTCCCAAAATACATTAGCGAGGACCTCTAGTGAGGTATAAGCCCATTTATAATCAATAACAACAAAAATTCAAAGAGAAATCATCATCCACTATCGAATTGAACTTTAAAAATATAAAAACCAAACTTACCAACAGTGGTGATCTCTGATTTCCAGTTTTTTAAGCTCCTCAATTCACATTAAAAAAACTCATTCTGAATCAATTCCTAAAGATTAAAACACCAAACCCTCAGCTGCTCTCTCTCACTTGATCAATTGTGAGGATAAGTTTGAAAGTTTTAAATTAACTATATAGATTTTCTTTAAGATACGCATCGCGCTATCTCGAGGCTGGTCGAATGATTGATGTGCTAACATGACACCCCTAAAGTGACACACATGTTGACATCATCAACGCTTATGCTCTTATCGAGGCGATCCGATAATCCATATAATTCAAACCAAACTTATAGTTTTTAATAATATATATTTATATATCAAATATACATGAATATATATACCTCGTGTATTTTCTAGCCAATATATTCACCAGACATGCCTACGAGTATTCTCATGTGTGCACATTCATTTCACAATCCCCTCGTCGCACTTTGTGTACCGGCTATTTATTATTTATTTACATATTTTCTGATTATAGGCTTGTATATAAATTCTCTTTTATACTAAAACCTATAAAATTCATTAAACATTCCAAACAAACACATACCATCACACAAACATACGCTTATGCTAATCAAGGTACGTCGAACTTAACCACGAGCCTAACTCGGGTTAATTAAGACTCAGATTAACGCTAATTACCAGCTTAAGGTAATGGATCATTACATTCTTCCTAATTTAAAGCAATTTCATCCTTGAAATTAAAGTAAACATAAAATTACCTGTAGTTTCGAAGAGAAATGGAAATTGCTCTTTCATATAAGACTCCTACCCCTGGGTTAGTTCCTCATTTCCGTGAAACTGCCATTTCACTTTAACTAAATGAATCTCTTTCATTCTCAGCCTCTGAATCTTACGATCAAGTATCTAAATCGGATGTTAGTTGTAAGATAAATTTTCCCGAAGATCAAATTCATTCCAATCAATGTTTGGAGTGAACTGAGTCTCCGTCTTATGAAGCATAGACACATAGAAGGCATTATGAACTCCGGCTAGCTGAGGAGGTAACTCTAACCTGTAAGCGACATAACCAATACTTTCTTACACTCTGAACGACCCAATGTACCTTGGAGGTAGCTTACTTCGCAATCTAAACCTATACAATTCTTTCATAGGTGAGACTTTCAACAAGAAAAGATCGTCATTTGAAAACTCCAAAAACCTATGATGTTTATTAACGTATCTCTTCTATCTTAACTATGTTGTAGTCAAACGCTAGCGAATCTGCTAAATTCTCTCTGTGTAGTCCTGAATTAACTCCGGCCTTAATAAAATTGTATCACCAACCTCTACACAACACACAGGTGAACGACAAGACCAACTATACAGAGCTTCAAAATGAGTCATTCCAATGCTAGCCTGATAGCTATTATTATTAGAGAACTCACATAAAGGAATGTATTTCTCCCAGTTACCACCAAACTCTAAGACAAGCTTGAAGCATATTTTCTAGCGCCAATATCAACCACTCAGTTTATCCGTCAATCAGTAGATGGTATGCCGCATTGAGGTTAAAAATAGTTCCTAGTTGTCTCTGCAGTTCACTCCATAGTTTGGACGTGAATCTCGAATCTCTATCTGAAGTGATTGACGCTGGAAATCCATGAAATATCAACACCTCACGTACGTACACCTCACATAATCAGTCAAAAGGATATAATATAGAAATTAGTAAGAAATGTGCAAACTTTGCCAACTTATCAACTACAACCCATACTTCATCATTCTTATGCTGACTCAAAGGTAGACTGAAAAAACCATCGATATATGTTCCCATTTCCACTCTAGATTTGGTAGGGAATGCAATATCCCTCCAAGTTTCCTATGCTTAGCATTAACTTGCTGACATATCTAACATCTCTTTACAAATTAAGCAATATTAGCTTTCATCCCAGGCCACCAAAAATATGCCTCATATCACAATACATATTCAAGTTACCTAGATGAATAGAGTAAGAAGATCTATGAGATTCCCATAGCAATTCCTGCCTCAACTGATCCTGAGCTGGAATCTACAATTTATCCTTGAATCGTAATGCACCATCATCAGAAACTAACCAATCATGATGATCTGTAGCTGCTAACCTCTAATGCACTATATAATCCTGATCAACTATTTGACAATTAATTACCCACTGAATCATCACTGGTTCAGCCTAAGTCTGAGCATAAAAGAACATATTAGCAGATCTAGAATTATCTCTCTCAATTGATGATGTGCAAGTTGGACTTTCATGAATCATCATCAGTGACGCTTCCTCAAGAAGTCTAAACTAGAAGCTCTAGTAGTAGCTATGTTCTCTCTACCAGTTCTTCTCCTACTCAAGGCATCATCAACTACATTTTCTTTGCATGGATGGTACTCCAAAGTGAGATCATGATCCTTGAGGAACTCAAGCCATCTAAGCCACCTCATATTCAATTCACTCTGAGTGAACAAGTATTTCAAACTCCTATGATCTAAGAATACTATAAACTTCTCATCGTACAAGTAGTCCCTTTAAATCTTCATGGCAAAAATAATTGTAGCTAGCTCAAGATCACGAACTGGGTAATTTCTTTCATAAAACTTAAGTTGCCTTGAAGCATAAGCTACAACCCTGCCTTCCTACATTAGCACACAACCCAAGCCTGAATGAGAAACATCTGTATAAATCACTAATTCTTTCCTCATTTTAGATAATGTAAGAACATGCGTTGTAGTAAAACTATCCTTTAAATCTTTGAAGGTAGCCTTGCACTCATTAGGCAAAACAAAGTCAACATCTTTTTGTGTTAGCTGAGTCATTTGCAGAGCAATACGAGAAAAACCATCAAAAAATCATTTGTAATAACCCGTTAACCACAAAAAACTCCGAACCTCTGACACTGTGTTAGCATACCCTATCTCGATTAGGGCAATACTTGACCTGAAACCTTAATTAAGCTCCGATAACCCAGCCAGGCTTAATTAGAGCCAGTTGCCTCTTTGTCTGTACTTGATAAACTCAACCCGTATATTGATATCGAATAAATAATACAAAATAAACGTAGCGGAAAGTTAAAACTTTTTTGATAATTAACAATATACAACAATACATAGTTTATCAAAATCCAAAACCTTGTTTATAAACATCCTGACCCTATTCATATACAACAAAATAACTCAAACAGTGTATATATACATGAAGACTCATTACATTATAGAGAAGACATTAAGACTCCTAAATCTTCTCTTTTTCCTTTCTTGAAGCGCTAGATTGTGAACCTGAAATGTTAGATTTGGGGTGAGTGCTCCAACTTGCTCAGTAAGTAAGTATTCACAAAGCCATCAACATCCCATATAATAATCAAGAACTTTATGCAATAACAATATGCACTAATGTTAACTAACGAGATTATGAAAAACATATAATTCAATAAGTAGCAGATGCAAATCCAATATATTTATTCGATTCCATTTTATTTATAAAACTAAGGTTGATTACCCACCGACACCATTGATGCGATTGTTAAACCAACACATTGGCTGATGTGTTGTCTAGCTAATCCATTAATGTCCAATGGTTCTATCTGAGACCCTATGGTGAGTATGTAATCCACGCAACCAATCTAACTAAGTAGGAAGTTACACATATGCCAGGAAGGTAACCCATCTCCTATATAACCTGGTCTTAGTTCCAGGAACTTACTCTCATGAATTACATTAAACACCATTTTCTATTTACTAAAACCATCAGAGTGTACATAGTCCCCCCATTCAGCCCATAAACTACATGAACTATATAAACTAAAATAGCTAGACAACATTAATAAATAAACAAATCCACACTTACCTCAGTTTAGGTTTCCATTAAGAAATTCCCTAACTTTCTGGGTCATTCAGCTTTCTCGGTGACCTAAAACCTATCACAAACCATTTGTGATCAAATAGGTCTATTACCCTACATTTAGAACCCATAATTCACTCCCTAAGACCTTACAAAATTCTAACCAATTTACAGCAGAGTTGCAATTTTCTAGGGTGGGAGCGCGTTCCCTCACTAAGTGGAGTACACTCCATCAGTTGATTTCATCCCAACCGATGAAGGGAACACGCTCCTTTGCTTGGTGGAGCCCGCTCTGCCCTATACTGTCTCGATAGTAAACTGGGCAGCTGTCACGACCCAAATTTTTAATTTTATTTATAATCCTTAATCAGGACCACTGACTCGTGATGTGGGCCCCGCACTGTGATACATACATTGACCGAGGCAAGATGAGTGAGGTATATGTTAGAATTGTTGTGGCATATGCCTAGTATATTGTATATGTGTAGACTACTAAGTCTATTCTACTTGTATATAAGTGTCAAGACGTGAGTGAGGATGCACCTCAAGATGCGTGCCGACGTGGGATCGGGGTAGAGAGTGCTATGGTAAGTTGGTTTAAGCTTAGTGTAGCTTAAATAGTAGAATTAATGTGGCTATAGTTGATTTTATATTAAATGTTACCTAAGTTAGCAAGATAAAACAATAGCAATATGATATTCCTCGAGATACATAAGGATAGATCAAGAAACCATTAGATTAGTCTCGATATACGTGTGTACATAAAGATCAATGGTTATTAATCAACCTTATCTTTATATATAAGATTGGATAGATCAACCCATGTAATTCCTTTCATTTTCATAACTTAGAAGCTAAGGAAGTTGGAGAAGAAGAAACCAGAGGAATTGAGGTTTTGGCTGAAAATTTTAGGGAGATCAATGAGAGTTGAAGCTCAAATAAAAAAGTCATCAACCTTAGGTACACATCTCTCTATTTCAAGTTTGAAATTAGTTCTGGTTTTTGGCCATTTTCATAGGGTAGATGGTTAATTGCAATTGGTTTATATATTTGGATTCTTTATTTCAAGCTGATAATCCAGCTATCAGGAAGTTCTTAATTTGGTTTTGAAATAAAAAAGATATGAATTTTTGAAGTTGTAAGAAAATGGAAATTCTATGTTATATTATGAATCATCCAATGTAATTTGGTCATAACTTGCTCATTTTAAATCGAAATGAACCCAATCTTGTGGCATTTGAAAGTTAACTCATAGGGGAACAAATTTGTCCTATTGAAAATTTTATAATTCGAATATTTTCATGTTGAAAAGTGCTCTACAAATAGGTGATTGAATGCATTACGAGATTTTTGAAACTAAATTTTTAAAAGGCATAACTCCCTAATTACTCATCCAAATGAGCTGATCTTTTGGTATGTTGTTATTTGGTATATTAGGCACCTTGTGACAAAAAATCACGAATCTTAAGACTTTAGATTGGGTGAAATAAATTTTCTAAGTCTCCTTGTCGAATCAGTTTCCAATTTGAGCTATTTTTGGTAGAATGATGATATCTCTTTCATTTTAAATTAGGATAATGCAAACCAAACCTTTTTGGAAAGCTAAGATAGAGACCAAATACTTTGTGCAGAGAGAAGATTTTGAGATTTGGACAATATCATGCCTAAAATTGCGCTGCAATATAAGAATAAAATCTTAATGTTGTTTAGTCTTAAGGGGTTGTTTTGGGCTAAGGCTCCTAAACCCATTTGACCTGACCTAAACCCAATTTATTAGGATTTCATGAATCTAGGGAAGAGTCTCAAGGGTTCGGATACGAGATTTAGGGTATAGGGAGGCCGGTGAAGCTAGGAATTTACATTGTTTGATGTAAGTATACTCGTTGATTATTTTATTTGCATTTCATATCCACTTTATGCTTATTTGTTGTAGTCTATATTGGCTATGTACAACATTGTACTCTCATATCATGAACTTATTTGACACTCCACATATATTGAGCTTGACTTTCATGATATTATTATGATGGCCCCAGTTCCCATAAACTAGGCCCCGCCCGGCCTAAGCCTATGTAGACCCCACGAGTTAGCCCTTGAAAAGACAACAGAAGCCTAGTCAGCTTTTCTTTCCATTATTTTTGTCATTTTGTAAATTTTTGCAATTTTCACAATTTGCAGCGGAATTAAACCTTACAATTTAAATAACTAAGTCAGATAAGAGTTAAGACAACCTAGAGTGTGGAACCCTGCAAAATATATATAGACATCATGTATATCAAGTGACATGTGGATAAACAAGTGTAATATACATGTATCAATACCTCTCTCAAACCCAAAGTGTACCCAATGTATCAAAACAACATATATATATATATATATATATATATATATATATATATATATATGTAATACAACCAAAAACCTACAAAGTGGAGAAGGTAGGGTCGTTCTGGTGTCCTTAGAGAAGATCGCGAATCACCGGTGCTTTACCCTTGCTCGTCTATGGATCTGCACTCAGGTCATAATGACGAGTCCAGTAAGTAAATGCCAATAAGGTATAAACAATAACTCATGATAGAAAAAATACAGTCTAAAGATCATGCGGGAAAGTAAATATAAATGAAAATAAGAAAATGAATGATAGTGAGACTGGGAAATATATAATGATGCATGAGTGTTTACGGAGTCAACTGAGAGGAATCCAAGTGACTTTAAAACCATCAGAAACTGAAATAGCATCACGACAATCTTGAGTCACGGCAAAGCCAAGCTGACTCATATATCAAGAACGTAGCAAAACCAACTGAACCTAGACTATCCTAGATGAGGGGTGTCAACAATTTACCTTGGACAACTCACACTCATCTAGAACTAATCCAGTGACTCGGGTGTGGTGTCGGTAGCTAATTGAACACCACACTTGAGAGTCACTTTCCCGGTTCCCCAGGTCCTCAAACACTCAAAGAAGAATAGGAAGTCCATCAGAAAGCAATTGATGAGTCATAGAATGTATAGACAAGTATAAATTATTGTGCATTCTCTATTTGGTTTTACTTACCTCCAAGCTAAACGAAAACGCGCTCTTACGGTTCCTACTCACCTCCAAAACCAATCACCAATACTCCACACTAGTCAGCTAGGTCCCTGATATCATTTTGAAGTAGTTTAAACATGTTAGAGATTATTAAGTTCAATTTATTTATTGTTTTAGGTATGCACTTGTTTGATATTAGTCAAATTTTGAGCAAACTCAAAACTTAAATAATACAGTCTTAAATTGATCGAGTAAACTTAGAAAAATTAGAGCATGCTTAATACTATTGAGCAGACTCAAACTACTTTGAGCAAATTTAAAACTTTTAACTAGCTTGCTATTATTGAGCTTGCTTAAAGACCTACTTGAGCAAGCTCAAATTGCAGGGTAGTTGAAGATGCCTCGAACCGAATTTAGTCTCGGCTCTACCTCCAAAATTAGTCCCAAAACTTCATCAAATCCAGAAAAGTGATTAGAATTGACCCAAATACATTTATAATGGTCCAAGCAATGTTAACCCATCACTAACATCATTTGAATCAAGAAGTTCTACAATGAAATCTAGTTCCTCAAGAACATCAACAAACTTCTAAGAAATCTTGAATTCATTAATTGAATGCACAAAAGTTGTTTTTGTTTCCTACCAATAAATCACATATCATCTTAATTCAACACCTAGTCAACAACATCATAGACCTCGATCTCGACCAAGATATTTCATACCATATATATCCATTTTCTCAAATCAAAAAAGTAACACCATCACAAATTTAAATCTCAACCATAGAAATCTCTAATAGATAAGGGTTAGTCTACGCCCCTTCAAGCCTAAATAATAAAGAAAATGTCCAACCAAAAGGATTTAAATCTAAGATGTAAAAATCTGGGGAAAGAACTTACTTAGAGCTTCAATGGTGTTGTCTTCTAGCTACCACTAAGTTAGATCTATGAACTCCAACAAATTTTTCTCATCGCACCATTGATTCGATTTTCTTCTTCTCATTTCCTCTTTGCAGTCTCATTCCCTCTCTTCTCCTTTGTTCAAATGGGACAAAAGAAAAGAGAACTTGGTGCTTAAGTTACTATCCCACTTGGACTCACATGGAAGTGTTTCTAAAAATTTCTCATAGTCATTAGTGCTCCAACACCTTTTATTATTATGTGGCTAGGAATCTCTCTGCACTTTGTGTGGTTTTAAATAAGACAACACACCAACTACATCATCTTTAACAACCACTTTTCCTTTTTGGTATAGCACTTAACATGCACATACTTTCCTATTAGTCCACCTACACAAGACATATAATTTTTTTTTCCATTTTGTCCATGAAGTTTTATAATAATTACATGCAAGTCTAATTCTACCAACTTAATAGTTGCCCTTGCGCTTAATCAAATCATAGACACATTTTATTACTATATCAACACTTTTAGGCAAATCTAAATTAAATGATTTTTTAATTAACTTAGGGATTCCTTATTGAATAAATTTAAAAGCTTAAGTTGTAAATTAACTCAACTCCATCAATCCACTTAAGTGTTCATGATCTCCTTCATTACAACATATTTCATACCTGTGTTTACATGCTTTTCTATGCAAACCTCACATTCGAAAGTCGGCAACATAAATGAGTTTGTAACTACAAGTTGGTGTATTGGTATAAATAAATACCACACATATCACACAAAAGTAAAATATACCTCGGTGTTAACTCCCGAGGATTGACCACGCTCGCCATGTCAGGTCGGGTCCATGTCACTGTCTTGCAATTGACTCGTGGCACGAGTTAGAATTTTTGGGTCGTTACGACCTTCCTAACTAATTAGAATTTTTTCCAAGAAATTGAATAAGCTTAAGTAATTACTTACTAGAATCTAGAATAGGTATGGGAAGTGCTCGCACATATAGGACTCCAGTTCCCAGGTCAGCTCCTCGTCCCCATGATGCTGCCACTTGACGAGGACTGACGGGATGTCCTTGTTCCTCAGTTTCTTCACCTGACGATCTAATATTTGAATAAGCTTTGCTCCTTATAAGTGATGTACTCTCTTAAGTCTATCTGACTCAAATCTACTTTAGGCCGTCTGCCCCTCTCGACCTATCCCGTCGGAGCATCGATATATGAAAAACTAGGTGGATCCCGGCTAACCGGGGCGGTAACTCCTACTCATAAGCGACCTTACCTATTCTCTTCTTCATTCTGAATAGACCAATCAACCTTGGCGCGAGCTTTCTTTTGATTCTCAATCTCTTTTGACCTTTCAGAGGTGAGACCTTCAAATAAACGTAGGCCCCCTCGTCATACTCTAATCCATCGTGGTACTTATCGTAGTACTTCTTATGTCTCTCTTGCTTACCCTGCAGATGTAGTCTAATCTATTGAATGTTCTCTGTGTGATCCACTACAACCTTAGGCCCAGTAGCTGCAACATCTTAGAGTTCTGCCCAAGACGATGAAGATCTAAACGACATTCTGTTGAGTGCCTCAAAGGGTGTAATCTCAATACTGGCTCGATAACTATTATTATAGAAAAACTTACACAGATGAAGATATTCCTCCCAAGAACCACCATACTCTAACACACACATCCTCAACATGCCATCAAGTACGGGGATCAGTCACTCATACAGTCCATCTGTTTGTGGATGGTAGGCAGTGCTAATGTCCTACCGAATGCCAAATTGTGCCTGCATGCTCTGCCAAATATGTGACGTAAACTGCGGCCCCTTATCTGTCATAATTGACAACGGAACCCCGTGAAGTCGAAAAATCTCTCACTCATACAAACTAGCCAGCCTATTAACTCAATGTGTAGTAGAAATTGGTAGGAAGTGCGCAGACTTGGTCAATCTATCCACGATCACCGATCACCCAGGTACTATCTTGCCCACGTTGAGATCGAGGCAATCTGCTGACGATGTCCATATCTATATACTCCCACTTCCATTAAGGAATGGGAAGTGGTTGTAGTAACCTTCCAGGCCTCTATTGCTCAGCCTTAACCCGTTCGCATATCTCACAGGCCTTGACATACTTTGTCACATCGAACATCATCCCCGATCACCAGAAAAGACGTCGTATATCCGCGTACATCTTGGTCTGACTCGAATGAATCATAAAAAGTGACCGGTGATCCTCATGAAGTATCTCATCACGAATCTCAGCCACTGATGGAATCCACATACATCCTCTAAATCTCAAACATGAGTCTGTCTTTTGACTCCAATCTAGATGATCAAGACTCTGAGCCATCTCACTGAACCTCTAGAACTGCTAATCTGCTCTCTAACTCTCTAACACAGTATGAATATAGACAATATGAGTCCTCATCTATCCACAAATTATTGCGTCAGTAGTAGCTGAAACATCAATTGAAAACATCATGTTATCAACCTCGAGTAGTGCGTACTCATGTATCATATGGCATCTCATAACCTCTGGATCTGGTACTCTCCATCTCAATGCGTCTGCCATGACATTGGCATTCCCAGGGTGATACTTCAATGAGAAATCATAATCCTTTAGGAACTCCAGTCATATCCTTTGTCTCATGTTCAATTTTCTCCGAGTGAAATGACATTTCAGACTCTTGTGATCTGTTTACAGAGTGAACCTCTCACCATATAAGTAGTGACGCCAGATCTTCAATGCAAGAACTGCCGTTGCCAGCTCTAAGTCATGTGTCGGGTAGTTCTTCTCATGAACCTTAAGATATTGAGATGCATAAGCTATCACCCTGCCATTCTGCATCAGAACACACCCTAAACCAACTTTCAAAGCATCGATATTCATGTCAAATCCTTTACCCATCTCTAGTAGCACTCACACTGGTGTGGTGGTCAGTCATTTCTTCAACGTCCTGAAAGATCGATCACATTGGTAATTCATTTGAAACTGACCTCCTACTTAGTCGAATGGGTCATCGACGTGGCAATCTTTGAGAAGACTTGCATGAAAAGTTTGTAATATCCTGCCAATCCCAAAAACTACAGATGTTTATCACCGATGTCAATTCCAGCCAATCAATTACCGCCTTAAACTTAGCAGTGTCAACTAACACTCCGTCTGCTATGATGATGTGCTTAAGGAATTTTACTTATGTAAGCCAAAGCTCATGCTTATTGAATTTGGCAAACAATCTGTATTCCCTTAAAGTCTGTAGTATTTACTTGAGGTGTCCCTTGTGATCCTCATGAGTCCTAGAGTAGATGAGAATATCATCGATAAACACAATCACGAACTTGTCCAAAAATGATCTCAACACCCGGTGCATAAGATCCATAAACATGGCGGGTGCATTCATCAGCCTAAAAGGCATGATGGTGAATTGGTAATGTCCAAACCTAGTGCAGAAAGCAGTCTTCTCCCTATCATCTGCTATAATCCTCAACTGATGATAGCCTAACCTCAAATCAGTCTTAGAGAACCACTGAGCGCCTCTCAACTGTTCAAACAAGTCATATATGCGTAGAAACGATTACTTGTTCTTCACTATGGCCCGATTGAGTTATCTACAGTTTATGCACAACCTCAAACTACCGTCTTTCTTCTTGACTAACAATACAAGTGCGCCCTACGGTGACACACTCGGGTTGATGAACCCTAACTATAGCAACTCATCTAGTTTGGTCCTTAATCCCTCCTATTCCCTGAGAGCCATCCTGTATGGCGGTATGGAAATAGGTTTGGTCCCCGAGACTAAATCAATGATAAAATCGATCTCCATTGGTGGCGGTAACCCTGGTAAATCTACCGAAAAAATATTTAGGAACTCACAAACTAATGGTACATCCTCAATCCTAGACTCTAATCTCCCAGCTGTACCTAATACACTAGCCAAAACCTCAACGTCAATACTTGATGTTACCCTGCCCTAGTAATCGGTAGTCTAGTCGAAGTCCCCTAAAATATGAACTCAGCCCGATTTGAAGCCGAAACATGATAACCTTACTAAAACACTCAAGCTTTACGTGGTATGCGGCTAACCAATCCATGCCCAACAAGGCATCAAACTCTAGGAACTCCGACACTCATAGGTTGGTTGGTAGCTCATGTCCCTCTATCTCTACGGTGTAATCCACACAAAGTAGGTTAGTGTATATTTTGTTTCTAGCAGCTGTGTTGAGGATCAAGGGTCTCTCTAGCCTAATGAGTATCAACCCTAACTCATATACCATGTAACCGGAAATGAATGACACTATGGAACCTGAATCAAACATAGTATGCCTGAACCTATGACAAATGTAAATTGTACCCTTGATAAGATAACGAGATGCAGTAGCATCTGGTGCAGCAGCGGCAATGGCGTGAGCATGCTCACGTTTCTTTGGTGGTAGTGCCTTGCCTAGCATCACACAGGCATACTTGAAATGCCCTGTCTGACCACACTTGAAGCATGCCCTGTGTGACTCAGGCCCTGGTGGAAACTTTATCCCTGCTTGTATCTCAATCCTTGATCTGGTCTCTGTGCTTGGCCTTTTCCTCGTCCATATCCTTGCCAGTGACCACTGCCTATGCCTATACCCCGTCCCTCAGTCCACCGATACCGGTGATGCGGCACTAACTATGCTGGCTACTGTGTGATAAGTCGTTATTTAAAGGCTTTTATTAGTTTATTTTAATGTGTTTAATAAATAAAAGTCTCTAATATATATATATTTAATTATATTCATTGGTCATTTTCAGGTGAAATGGAGTGCGGGGTTGAGTCCGTGGCGAAAACATACTCAAAATGGAGTATTTACGTGCAGTGATCGGAACCAGACGATTTGCTACGAGTTACGTGTTGCGTGGTGGGTAGGATAAGAGACAGCAGACCGAATGACACAGGGAGTGACACAGTTAAGTCACTTGAGTTCACCATGCGTTGGATTTCCTCGAACTACGTGCTACCACTGTTGAGTTTTGGGGTTCATACGCAGCGGAAATTACAAAACAATTTCGACAAAAACCCCAACAGAATCCGAATCTAATTCCATTAAAAACGTTTAAACCATGAAAACTTAATCATACCTCGGTCGCAATATACCTTTCTGAAGGTTGATCGATCTTTAAGGCGAAGCCAACGACGAACGCCCTCTACCAGCAGTCCACACGAACGGCGACCGAGATTCGAAGTGCTAGCTTCGAGAGAATACCAAACCTTTTATTTCTCTCCAAAACGATCCAGAGCGTACCAGAAAACCCTAATAGAGTTTCAGCACTTAATCTTTTCATACCTGTGTTATAACTTAAAACGTCTATTTATACAACCCTTGTATATAGACGGTTAAGTAAATTACACATATACCCCTACTTAAAGAAGTATAAGTGTAATACACCACAAGGACGTTTCTGTCATGAATTTTATCATATAAAATTCGTTTTTCTGAACCATCTTAAAATCTCGCAAAACCATTCTTAGTGTGCGACCCAATAGGCTCATACAACGTTGGCGGTGTACCAAAACACATTTTGGTATACAAGTCATAAACGGCCTCTAGCAAGACATTATGACTACCCAAGTTGTACGAATATCAAATCGATACAACCTAATCAATAGTGTATATAACATCCTTTTGTCATGCGATATCCTTTTGATCAAACATAAGGCATGGAGTTGTCATCCAACATGTACAATCGTACTAGTCTCGATCTCTAGGTAGACTGAAAACATCCAAGTGACATTGATCAATATCAATTCACTTAGACTAGACCTTTTAACAGTCCAACACATCGAGGGATCCACTGGATATCTCTCTTTATATAAGAGGGACAAATCATATCTCGATTACACAACTTCATCACATTGCTCACACAGTAACCAATCACAACCTTTATAATCGTCCGGTTAAAGACAACGTTTGATTGTGTCAAATCACTGTGTTCCTAATGTTGAAGTCTCTGGTAATCTCAAGTCAGAGGACTGAAAAATATACCTATCATGAGAAACAACTATGACTTAATCCATGTGATGTTCTCATAGCGGGTCGGTCCAGTACTTTGTTCCCTAACAAGTACTCGTGATCTTGATTCGTATCCCTATACGTATAATCATCATATGATCATCAATCAAGACTCACACTAGTCTTAATTCATTATAGTTCCCAGTATAATGATCGACTAGGGACATTTAGGATATTTCTTTAAATACCCATGGATCTTATTATAATGTAAACATGCAAATTAATTATAATAAACAACAAATGAAATCCTTTATTTTATTAACTAAAAGTATTCATAAAGACAGTTAATGGATTGACCTAGAGCACATGCCCCAACATCTCCCACTTGCACTAGGGCCAATCATACATGCATCTAATGCCTAAGGATCTAACATGACCATCATGTTTTGCTTGTGGAAGAGCTTTTGACAATGGATCCGCAACGTTATCTTCGGTAGGTACTTTGCAAATCTTCATGTCTCCCCTCTCAATAATTTCTCTGATGAGATGAAAACGCCTGAGTATATGTTTGGATCTGTGGTGTGATCTAGGTTCCTTGGCCTGTGCTATTGCCCTGTTATTGTCATAATACAAACAAATAGGGTTAGCAATACTTGGAACCACACCTAGTTCAAAAATGAACTTTTTGATCCAAACTGCCTCCTTTGCTGCATCAAACGCTGCAATATACTCAACTTCTGTTGTAGAATCTGCCACGCCTCTCTTGCTTGAAATTTCCCACTTCATCGCACCCCCATTCAAAGTAAACACATATCCAGACTGCGATCTAAAATCATCTATATCAGTTTGAAAACTTGCATTTGTGTAACCATTTACAACTATATCATTTTCAAAACCTCCATAGACCAAGAACACTTCCTTAGTCCTTCTTAAGTATTTAAGAATGTTCTTTACTGCTATCCAGTGACTCTCACCAAGATCTGACTAATATCTGCTTGTAGTGCTCAAAGCATATGATACATCAGGTCGAGTGCATAGCATGGCATACATGATAGATCCAATAGCTGATGCATATGGAATCTTATTCATACGGTCTCGCTCATCATTTGTCTTAGGACATTGAATCTTGCTGAGACTTATGCCATGAGACATTGGCAACAATCCTCTTTTAGAGTCTTGCAAACTGAACCTATTCAACACCTTGTCTATGTAAGCACTCTGACTTAGACCGATTAGCCTCTTAGATCTATCCCTATAGATCCTTATCCCTAGGATATAGGCTGCATCTCCTAAGTCTTTCATTGAGAAACACTTCCCTTACCAAGACTTGACATTCTGCAATGTTGGGATGTCATTTCCAATGAGTAGTATATCATCAACATACAGTACCAGAAAAACAACTACACTCCCACTGACCTTCTTGTATACACAAGGCTCATCTTCGTTCTTAATAAAGCCAAAATCCTTGATTGCTTCATCAAAACGAAGATTCAAACTCCGAGAAGCTTGCTTTAATCCATAAATGGATATTTAAAGCTTGCATACCTTCCTAGAATTCTCAGGATGTACAAAACCTTCAAATTGTGTCATATACACGTCCTTAAGCAGCTTTCCATTAAGAAATGCGATTTTTACATCCATTTGCCATATCTCATAGTCATAATATGCAGCAATGGAAATTAAAATTCTTATGGATTTAAGCATGGCTATTGGCGAAAAAGTTTCATCATAATCAACACTTTGAGTCTGCTTGAAACCTTTTGTTACAAGTCTTGCTTTAAAAGTATGCACTTTGCCATCCATGTCAGTTTTCTTCTTGAAAACCCATTTACATCAAATGGTCTTACCATCTTCAGGTAAATCAACCAAGTTCCAAACTTGGTTATATCATACATGGATTGCATCTCAGAGTTCATGGCACTTAGCCATTTATTTGAGTCTGGTCCAGACATAGCCTCCTGATAAGTGGTGGGCTCATTTTGATCCATAAGCAATACATCACGACTATCAGTTATGAGAAATCTGAATCTCTTTGGCTCATGTATTACCCTACCGGATTTACGTGGGCCTTGTGTCACTTGTGGAGGTTTAACTAGTTCAGAACGTTGTTGAACTTTCAGAAGCGGTTCAATGTTTATCTGTGATTCTTGAACTTCTTCAAGATTTATTTCTCTCCCACTAGTGTCTTTTGAAATAAACCGTTTTTCCATAAATGCACCATACCTAGCAACAAACACTTTGTTCTCAGCGGGATTATAAAAGTAATATCCTTTTGTTTCCTTAGGATACCCCACAAATAAACACTTGTCAAATTTAGGTGCTAGTTTTTATGAGACTTGTCGCTTTACGTAAGCTTTACAACCCCAAATTTTAAGGAAAAAAAAACTAGGTCTCTTCCCGTACCATATCTCATATGGTGTTTTATCGACCGCTTTAGAAGGAACTCAATTTAAAGTGAAAGCTGCAGTTTGTAATGCATAACCCCAAAAGGATAATGGAAGATCTGCACGACTCATTATAGATCGAACCATATCTAATAAGGTTCGATTTCTCCTTTCAGAAACTCCATTCCATTGTGGAGTTGCTGGTGGAGTCAATTGGGAGACAATCCCACAATTTCTAAGATGATCATCAAATTCTTGGCTCAAATATTCACCACCTCGATCTGACCGAAGTGTTTTGATAGTTTTACCAAGTTGATTATGCACTTCATTTTGAAATGTTCGAAACATCTCAAATGATTTAGCTTTATGTTTTATAAGATATACATAACCATATCTGCTGAAATCATCAGTAAATGTAATGTAGTACTGATAACCTCATCTAGCCATTGTGTTTATAGGACCACATACATCAGTATGTATTAGACCAATAAATCACTTGCACTTTCACTGTGTCCAGTAAAGGGACTTTTAGTCATCTTGCCTAGTAAACAAGATACGCACGTTTCATATGTTTCTAAATCAAATGAATCTAAAAGTCCATCTTTATGGAGCTTCGTTATGGGTTTCTCATTTATGTGTCCGAGACGACAATGCCAAAGATAGGTTTGATTCAAATCATTTGACTTGAATCTCTTTGTATTTATGTTAAAGACTGGAGTATCAGTGGACCTTTACATGCTTAGAATATAAAGACCATCACACAAATCAGCATTTGCATAAAATATGCCTTTACGAGAAATGAAACATCTATTATTCGCGATAATAAAATCAAAACCATCCATATCCAAGCATGAAACAGAAATGATGTTTCTGCACAAGGCAGACATAAAATAACAATTATTTAAAGTTAAAATAAGTCCACTAGGTAAGACTAAGTCATATGATCCAACAGCCAGGGCAGCAACTCTTGCTCCATTCCCTACGCGGAGGATGACTTCTCCTTTCTTCAACTTTCTACTTCTGGTGAGTCCCTGCACATTTATACAAATGTGAGATCCACATTCGGTATCTAATACCTAGGAATCACTAGTAGATAAATTAATTTCAATAACATAAATACCTGTAGTGGTAGTCACACTACCCTTTTTCTTCTTTAGATCTTCCAGATAAAGTTTGCAATTTCTGAACCAATGTCCAGGTGCATGACAGAAATGACAATTTCCTTCCTTTTCTTTTGGGTGTTTTGAAGTAGGAACAGGCTGGGGCTTGACTTGTTCCACAGGTCTTGCGATAGGTGCAGCAGCAGCCTTGGCAATTATAGCCTTGCTTTACCTTTCTTCTTCATTCTCTTTCCTTTTTGGACCATCAACACATTACTAGAGGGTTTCTTGATATTTTGTTCAGCAGTTTTGAGCATCAAATGCAACTCTGAAATTGTTTTCTCCATATTATTCATATTGTAGTTCATCACAAATTGTGAGTAACTCTCTGGTAATGAATTCAGGATCAAATCCGTAGCCAACTCTTGGCTTATGGGAAATCTGAGTCTATCAAGCTGGTCAACATAGCCCTTCATCTTCAGAACATGAGGAGTAACTGACGCACCCTCGGTCATCTTGCAAGAATGTAGGTTCTTGACTATCTCGAACCTTTCTTGCCTAGCTTGTTGTTGGAACATTTCCTTCAGCGTTACAGCCATGTCGTCGGCTTCCATTGGTTCCATGTCCTTCTGATGTTCAGGAACCATAGTTGCCAGCATAATACATGAAACATCAGTAGAATCGTTGACATGCTTATTATGCGCATCCTTCACAGCTTTCGTAGCATTGGCTGGTGGGTCCTCAGGGATTGGAGCATCTAGGACATACAACTTGCGTTCATGGTTGAGAGCAATTCTCAAGTTTCTGAATCAGTCAAGAAAGTTAGTCCCATATAGCTTATCCTTCTCAAGGATGGATCGCAGTGACATGGGATTATTGTTACTTGAAGAGGCCATTGATCTACAATAGAGATTATGCAAAGTTTGTTTTAGTATAGAGGAATAGACTCCCACTAAATTAACAACCCTCCTAAAACATACTGTTTATTTAGGGGACTAAAATCCATATTTCACCTAATTCCATGACAGCTATGGCATGAAACACAGAACTAGATTATTTAGGTAGGTAACAGTTACCAATTACATCTTATGTAATTTTAGATCCTTTTATGAGATACGGGACATCTTATGTTTTATCATGTTTTTATCTCATCATGTGCCTAAAGTTCAAAACTATTTTGATAGCTTTATTAAGTCAGACCATTTTAAACATTTAGGTAACTCTTACCCAACTTGTCTCACCAAGATAACACAATACACCCAGCTATTGCTGAAACTATATTAGTGTGATCGAGGCCTTGACAAGTGTTTAAAATGGATGACATGAGACTTAAAATTTAATAGAGGGATCTTATTCAGTTTTAGTGATTTTATGTAAATAATGAAATATCATATATTTTATTGATTTGTTCAATCACTAAACAATTTGAAAATTTTTATACTGTCACTAAAAAAGAATTTTCGTGCGCTAGGATTAGTTAGACGGCGGTCCCGCTAAAATTAAAATTCGCTATAGAAAATCATATTTTTCGCTGATTTTATTATCCTAAATTAACCCCTTAATTTATCCGAAATTAAGTCAATTAAAAATTTTTAATTAACCCGGGACCACATCTAACTAATCATCTTATCCTAATCCAATTAGGACTTAAGATATTTGAATCCTAGTATATCACCAATAACAAAATTCTCGATATTCATCTCCTATCCAATATGGATAACGAAACCGATTTTGCTAATATCTCCTAATCTAATTTGTTATTTATCTCTTATCAAATAGAAATTTCATAACAGAATAGATATAACGAGATAAATAAATAATTTCGAAAAATAATTATTTGCAATTTCGGTCCTCATCCAAATAATCACAAACATGTAATTAAATCATGAACTACTATCCCAATCGAACCTAATCATATTAGTTTCGAATTAATATTAAGACTTATACAATTTAAGAAACTTAAAACAATGTAACCTAAATATGCATACTGAATTACAGAGATTTCATCCATGCATCAATACACGAAAAATAAAGATTATACCTAATGGTGTCATGGATCACATAACACGAAATTCATTAAAATTATTCGAATTAACCTAACATGGTTACTAGCATGTGCGAAACTGATTTCAATTAAATCATGAATATATGTATCATATACACAAAACATGATAATAAATCTCACAGAAAACTTATGTATATCACATATACATCAACTATTAACATGCTTTCAATCATGTATCATGTATATATCAAAAGAAAACATGCAATGAATTTAATGGAATCGAACTCGAAGGCTCTGATACAATTGTTGAGTTTTGGGGTTCATACGCAGTGGAAATTACAAAACAATTTTGACAAAAACCCCAACAGGATCCGAATCTAATTCCATTAAAAACGTTTAAACCATGAAAACTTAATCATACATCGGTCGCAATATACCTTTCTGAAGGTCGATAGATCTCTAAGGTGCTGCCAACGACGAACGCCCTCTACCAGCAGTCCACACACGAACGGCGACCGAGATTCGAAGTGCTAGCTTCGAGAGAATACCAAACCTTTTATTTCTCTCCAAAACAATCCAGAGCATACCAGAAAACCCTAATTCATTCTGAAACGAAAATAGAGTTTCAACACTTAATCTTTTCATACATGTGTTCTAACTTAAAGCGTCTATTTATACAACCCTTGTATATAGACGGTTAAGTAAATTACACATATACCCCTACTTAAAGAAGTATAAGTGTAATACACCACAAGGACGTTTCCGTCATGAATTTTATCATATAAAATTTGTTTTTCTGAACCATCTTAAAATCTCGCAAAACCATTATTAGTGTGCGACCCAATAGGCTCACACAACGTTGGCAGTGTACCAAAACACATTTTGGTATACAAGTCATAAGCGGCCTCTAGCAAGACATTATGACTACCCAAGTTGTACGAATATCAAATTGATACAACCTAATCAATAGTGTATATAACATCCTTTTGTCATGCGATATCCTTTTGATCAAACATAAGTCATGAAATTGTCATCCAACATGTTCAATCGTACTATTCTCGATATCTAGGTAGACTGAAAACATCCAAGTGACATTGATCAATATCAATTCACTTAGACTAGGCCTTTTAACAGTCTAACACATCGAGGGATCCACTGAATATCTCTCTTTATATGAGAGGGACAAATCCTATCTCGATTACACAACTTCATCACATTGCTCACACAATAACCAATCACAACCTTTATAATCGTCCGGTTAAAGACAACGTTTGATTGTGTCAAATCATTGTGTTCCTAATGTTGAAGTCTCTGGTAATCTTAAGTCAGAGGACTGAAAAATACACCTATCATAAGAAACAACTATGACTTAATCCATGTGATGTTCTCATAGCGGGTCGGTCCAGTACTTTGTTCCCTAACAAGTACTCGTGATCTTGATTCGTATCCCTATACGTATAATCATCATATGATCATCAATCAAGACTCACACTAGTCTTAATTCATTATAGTTCCCAATATAATGATCGACTATGGACATTTATGATATTTTTTTAAATACCCATGGATCTTATTATAATGTAAACATGCAAATTAATTATAATAAACATCAAATGAAATCCTCTATTTTATTAAATAAAAGTATTCATAAAGACAGTTAATGGATTGACCTAGGGCACATGCCCCAACAACCACATTCCCCAGATTGATGCACAAACTGTATGTTCTTTGCTTCCTAGCTGTTGACTGTCACGTGTCTATCTTCCATTAATCTAGCTCACCCTTACAACAGCTCCCTCGTCTCCGCAATCCCTGATTTTCCTCGAGATGCGGTAAGCACTCTCTCCCATAACTTCTCATAAAGTCGTGAGAGCTTCACCAACGCCTCCCTTGTTGCCACGCGTCATCACTTCATGCACTCAAACACGTCACATTACAGTCTTTCACCAATCAGAACCTGCCATGTCAGCGCCTCAATCAAACTCGCCCAATCTGCTGCTGCCTCGTGTCAAGGCCATGCAGAAAATGCCCAATAGCCCCTGGATGCTCCTTGTCACTTGTGTTATGAGACTGACCCCCAAAATTAGTTTCTCTCACCTCTAGAGAGCAATTTTGAGTGGTTTTTCATATTAGGAACTAGGGTATTCATCCTATGAGTCAACATTGGAGCTGCCACACATAACTTTTCATACTTTGTGATTGTAAAAACCATGTTCGGCTAAACCAATCTTCACCTAGGTCAGTGAGGAAACAAATGGGATTCTTGATTCATGGCATAAAATTTTGAGATCTATGATTTTTATTTAATTTAATTTATTTTCTCCTATTTCATTATTGTTGATTTTAAAGATTATAGTTTAGATCTAGGGTGTGTATATGGCCATTGCATGCTTTTAGGTGGACAATTTATAGTTATTTGGACCAATTGTATCTGTAATTGTACTTTTGGACCAATAAAGTGACGGATACTCACCCGTTTGCCATAAAACCTTTTCGGTTCTTGAGTGTGCAACAATTGAATCTAGGTTAAATCGGAAGCGGACGCGATTCGATTATTTAGGATTAGTATTCCCACGGATCCTTATTATTGCGGTTAGTGTGTTAAACCCGATTGGCGGATGTCTAAGTTTATGCATTAATTAGGGAAGTAGTTAGTGGCGGACGTCCTAACTATCGAGATTAGGGGAATTAGGAATTTTCGGCGGACGTCGATTTTCTATAGCTAATCTAGGAGAACTTGAGTTAATAACTTTTTGGAAAGATTAAGGACCATAATATGCCATCAAATCTTGATTCTTGCTTGTGGAACCGTGGACCTATGTGTTTCCTCTCATTGACATTATCTTTTGCGAACTTTTCATTTTTGCTAGTTTAGTTAATTGTTTCCTTGAACTTTCTAAAAATCCCCCATTTTTAGTTAACTTAGAGTAAAACTCAAGTCCTGTGGATTCGACCCTGTATTTATCACTACTACACCCTTGTGGGTGGTAACTCCATTATGGGTTATATTTGGCACGCATGACACGTGACCAAATTTTGGCTCCGTTGTCGAGGACTTAGTCCTTACTCTGAGTTTAGTTTTCCTTTTTTTTTCTTAGTTTTATACCACACCTCACTCGGTCAAAATCGACTAGTTCACTATTACCTTTCGATCATGAACAGAAGAGAACATTGCATAAGTGGATTAAGGAGACCCAACTTAGGCAACAACAAGGCCAAAATCCTCTGAACATGGCTGAAAAGTCATCAAATCACTATAGGGCACGCCAATCAAGAGCTTCAGGCTCTTTTGGCGCAATAATGCCAGAGATTTTAAGTTGAGGTTCGGGTTTATTCATCTCATACCATCCTTTCATAGTGGCGAGAATGAAAACCCCGTTACTTTTTTGAAGGAGTTTCAGACTAATTGCAAGTCAATGAAACCCTCCAATGCGGATGAGGACACGATTAAGCTTAGATCTTTTTTGTTTTACCTTAAGGACAAAGCTGAGGAATGGCTTTTCTACCTTCCGCCTGGCTGCATTTACTCCTGGAATGAGATGACAACTGCATTTTTAAATGAATACTTCCCTGAGGATAGAGTTGCTAAGCTCATCGAGGATATATGCAGCATCGAAATGAAGTCGGGTGAATCATTTAGTGCATATTGGGATTGCTATAAGCGATTAATTGCTAGCTGCCCGCAGCATGGCCAGTCTGAGTAGGCCATAGCCTATTTATTCTATGTTGGCATATTGCCCATAGAACGACGCATGATTGATAATGCATGTAGGGGTCACATTCGAGATAAAACTCCGACCCAAATGAAGCAACTATATGAGGACATCACACAATAGTCACGCCTTTATGGTGATCTTGATGTTATTGCTTACCGAAGTCTGACTGCAGGGAGTGTCTCGAGTTCTACTGACTAGAAAATTAACTAACTGACCTTCATGATGGAGCGTCTCTTCTCCCCTAGAAAAGTGCAAGTCAAACCTTGTGGCATTTGTACTACCACAAATCATGCAACTGATGAATGTCCTACTCTCTTTGAGGAAAATTAACAGGCCAATGCCATGGGTAATCAATTCCAGGGACTACCTAGAGTCCCATTTGGGAATATATACAATCATGCAACAACGAGGAACAACCCGAACTTCTGTTAAGGGCCTCGAAATCAAAACTACCACACCTTCGTCCCGAGAGGTCAACCGTTGCCTACACCCTCCAATAATTCCTCTTCACTTGAGGATATGTTCAAAGCTCTTATGGCTCAACATAGCCAATTTATGAGTGTGATGGTCCGATTCATGGCTACCACTGAGAAATCCATCAGTGAAACCAGATCGGTGGTCTGAACTCTTCAAGTTCAAATGGACCAAATGACATAGCAAAGTGGACGTCTAGAGAATAAGAGAAAATTGCCTTTGCAACCTTACCCAAATCCTAATGCGAGTGTTAACGCAGTTACACTCCGAAGCGATAAAGAGCTAGAGGGACCCAAAAGGAACAATAGGTCATCTGATGCCAAAGACCAAGCAAATGAGGAAGAACATGAGTTAGTAGTGACTCCGTTTGTCCCTAAATAGATGGTGACGACTCAAAAAGAAGCACCGCCCATATTCAAGGTCAAACCTTATTTTCCACAACGACTCATCCTAGATAAGAAAAAGGATGAAGAGAAAGAAATTCTCGAGACCTTTCGGTAAGTGGAAATCAATATTCCACTCCTCGACGCTCTGAAGCAAGTCCCTAGGTATGCAAAGTCTCTTAAGGAACTATGCACTAACAAAGGCAAATTAAAAGGCAACGAAAAAGTCCAAATGGGAGAAACCGCCATGGCTATTCTACAAAAGAAGTTGCCTCCTAAATGTAAGGATCCTGGGATGTTCTCAGTGCCTTGTGTTATAGGTCATGTAGGCATTCAAAGGGCTATATGTGACCTTGGCGCTTCCATTAATGTCATGCTATTGTCTATTTATGAGACATTGAATGCATCCCCATTAGATGAGACTGGTATTGTCATTCAGCTGGCAGATCGTTCAGTTGTCAGACCTGTTTGTGTTTTTGAGGATATTATAGTCTGAGTGAACGAATTTGTGTTTCCTGCTGACTTCTACATGGTAGATACGTAGGAGGAACCATTCCCCAATGCTTCGTTAGTGCTCCTTGGACGTCTGTTCTTGAAAACGGCGAGGAAGAAATAGATGTTGATGATGGATCTCTTACCATGAAGTTTGATGGTGAAGTCATCAAATTTAGCATCTATGATGTGATGCGATACCCTAGTGACGTGTCTTCTGTGGTGTGTACCATGGACTGTGTGGATCAATTCGTTGAGCAGACCTTGCTTATGAGTGGCGATGATTAAGTTAAAGTATTGCTAGAGAATCATTTTGACACTACTCATATCCACCATAGTGTTCAGACCCTCGATACTGATGTCGATGATGTTTTTTTAGAGTTGGATTCATTCCAAACCGTGCCCCCAAGTGTAACGGCCCTAAAAATCTAACTCGTGCCACGTGCCATTTTAGGGTCGTATTTGGGACCCACTCGTCGTGATCCAGATCGAAATTGACGCTAAATAGGGTCCATTTAAGGTTTAAACGCGGTGTTCCCGTATTTCAGAGTGCAATGGTATTTTCGTCAATTTTTGGCGAAAATGGGGTATTTTTCGGGGTTTAATTCGGACAAAAAATCGAGGAGATAAGTATAAAAAAAAGAAAAAAAAAAAAAAAAAAAGAGATCGGATAAGAGAGAGAGAGGGTCGCCAAGTGAGAGAGAGAGAGAGAGAGAGAGGAGAGAGGGATAGAGAAAGAGAAGAGAGAGAGAGAGAGGAGAGAGAGGAGTGAGTGAGAGAGAGAGAGAGAGAGAGAGAGAGAGAGAGGTGAAGGCGGCTCCGGCGAGAGCGCGACTCCAAAGAAGACTCGGAGGCCGCGGACGGCGGCTCGAGACGACGTGAGGCGACGCCGAACGCGAGCGAGCGCCGCGGTGGCGCGATGACGGCGGCGACGCGACGTGAGCTGGCTCTCGGGCGAGGGTCGGCGAGCCTCCGTTACATCGCAGCGCGCGACGGCGGTTCGCGGTGCGGCGACGAGCCATCGAAGGGATCAAGGCAAGGAGATCGCGAACGAGCGGCGCTTGCGCGCGCGAGCGGCTTTGAACTCCGGCGCGGATGGGCGGACGCGACGCGGCTCCAGCGCGCGCGAGAGAAGCGATGACGCGAGAGCGAGCGGCAGCGGCGGCGGCGGCGAGGTGAACGACGTGGAGCAACGACGTTATGGCGCGTTGCCGGACCGAGCGATCCCCGACGAGACACAACAATAGTGGAACTTCGGAGTGCGTTTTTGAGGTACGTAAGAATCCATCTGAAAGTCAATGAGGGTTTACTTTTCCATCGTTGATTTCCTATTCCTTGTTATTGTACTCTATTCCGTGATACATTGGGGTTGGTGGTCGAGTTACTCCCACCTGATATTCGTAGTGTACTTATGGCGCACTAGGCTGTAGCACGTGTAATCAGGCACTCGGTGAATTGCAACCCGAGTTGCATTAAGGGTGCACGTGTCGGGCAAGCACCGCGAGGAACCAGGTGAAAGGAATTGGGGGCACCCACCGAAAGGATCCTGGGGGTCCAAAGTACAGTTTAGTCTGACCGGGACGAGTACACACTTTGTTTATCTCGTGTTATTTATTCATGTGATGATCTTAGCACAGTTGCCTGTTTAGTTTTTGCATGATTATTTGACATGTTTATTGGTATCTATTTATTTTCTTATAAATGCTCGGTGTACTTCGTTTGGAATCTTACTAACAGTACTCTCCATCTGGCTTTTGTGATGGTCGAGTGTAGATCCCAATGCTAGTAGGGGCAAGGGGATTTTGGGCGACTTCATCTGACTGCCCGCGACCGAGGACCCACTAGTACGTGCGATTTTGATATTTTGCTTTACTTTTGGGTAATGGGAGACTGGATAGACACTGTACTTGCATATATTAATGCTTAGTATTATCGCCTATATACATAGTACTTTCCCCGGGTTTTCCACAATAGGTGTTGCTCTTACAAATGATGCTTTAAATGATGACAAATTTAATTGTGTTACTTGCTTTAAATTTAAGACTTCCGCTATTTTAATGCTAAAAGTGATTCAACTATCTAACTAAACTGATTAACGAAATGAGTTAACACGCATATCGAGTAGGCATGATGTAGCAAAAGACGTTAGTGACGCGTGGGACCCTGTGGGTCAATGATCCGATAGGAGCGCGGGGCCGCGACACTCTACGTGGCCTCCTCGGGATTGGCGGCCGCTACAGGTGGTATCAGAGCGAGAGTTCTAGGAACCTCGAGAAATTAACTGAAAGAGCATAAGACTTAAAAAAAATTATTAGATGTGGAAACCCGATGTACTTGCCTTAGAACTTTAGTTGGGAAACAAAGTGAGCGGGTAGTACTAGGACTTATATGTGTATATATTGATTGTAATACTTATATACACGTAGTACGACGCTGACATGCGGCACGTTCGCGGTTTACTCATTCGGCATGGATGGACGACCAGTTCTTTATACGGATGATGGGGGCCAGACGAGCGGCTCGACACCTGCCGACTCGGATTAGACCTTGCGCGATACGGTCGCACTCCATAGTTTACAACTCGAGGAGGTTCTTCGATTGCTTCGAGCATAGGCGGCTGACACATCAGCCCTTGCCACACTCGCTAGCCGCCACTACTGTAGAGCAGACAGTTGTCGCCCTAACTGTTCCGGTGACCCCGCTCACGACAACTACTACCGAGATACTGCCAACAGTCACTACATCATTGACTACGCCGACCGTGGCACCGACACTGATTCCGCCCCAGGAGATCACATTCGAGACATTCTTATCAGCGGAAGCGAAGTTGATTAAGGAATTTGTTCGTTTTCAGCCAGGCTACTATTATGGAAGCGGATACCCAGAGGTAGCTGGGAAGTGGATCATTTCACACGAGAAACTTCACAGACTTTTGAGGATTCACGACAGCATACGGTTTAGGATTTCCGGATTCATGCTAAGGGGAGATCTGCAGTATGGTGGACCGCCCATACAGCTGCCTATGAAGAGCCAAGTACTTGGGCGAGTTCAAGAAATTTTTCTATGATCAGTATATCCCGGTCGAGATTTTGCTGAGACTGAGAGATGAGTTCTTGACGATGAGGCAGGGTGGCCGGACGGTGTCGCAATATATGGAGAGATTCACGTACCAGCTTACTTTTGCGATGGATGTAGCTAAGACCGAGCGACTTCAGGTCCATTACTTTATTTGAGGACTACGACCAGAGATTGAGGGAGCACATATTGTACGCCAAGTCCAGTAAGTGCTGGTTTTGGCTTTCTGAGGTGAAATTATTGGGACACGTGATCAGCGACAGAGAGTATTTCAGTGGACCTGAGTAAGATTCGCGCTATCATCGAATGGCCTACACCAGAGTGCGTGATAGACATCAGGAGCTTTTTAGGATTGGCAAGATATTATCGACGCATTATACAAGACTTCTCCAAAATTGCACCGTCGATGACTAGATTGACCAATAAGGATGTGGTTTTCCATTGGTCTAGTGAATGCGAGGCAACCTTCACAGAGTTGAAGAAGAAGTTGACTTCTGCACCGTTGTTAGTGTTGCCAGAGTCGGACAAGGAGTTGACTGTTCATACGGATGCTTGTGGCACCGGATTGGGATGCGTCCTGATGCAGGGAGATAGAGTGATAGCCTACTTATCGCGTCAGTTGAGGACCCATGAGAGGAACTATCCAGTGCACGACCTGGAGCTTGTAGCGATAGTATTTGCACTGAAGGTATGGAGACAATACCTTATGGTGAGAGGTTCACACTGTATACAGATCATAAGAGTTTGAAGTATTTTTTCACCCAAAAGGACCTGAATATGAGACAACGACGGTTGTTGGAATTCTGAAGGACTACGACTTCTCCATCGAGTATCAGCCTGGGAAGGCGAATGTCGTAGCAGAGGCCCTTAGCAGGAGAGGACTAGACAGTGAAACAGTGGTTTGCTAGATGACCCACGAGTTTGGTTTACTCGAGGTGGCAGCAGCTATGAGTTTGTCAGAGGTTCCAAATACTGCTGAGGCACATATTTGCGGGCAGATGCGAGTACTGACATTATCTATTCCGCGCATTTCGGAGTATCAGATAGCTGATGTGATGTATTAGAGGTTCAGGGACATGGCACAGAGTCCAAATTACCCAGATTGGCGCGAGTCCGTTGATGAGTGTTTGAGATACCGAGGTAGATTGCGGATTCTGGCAGTAGCAGAGTTACGCGATGGTATTCTTCAGGAGGCTCACAGATCCAGGTACACAGTGCATCCCGGCAGGACCAAAATGTACCATGATATGCGACGATTATTTTGGTGGCCAGGGATGAAGGCCGATGTTAGCCAGTATGTGAGGAGTTGTGAGGTGTGTTAGCAGGTTAAAGCTTAGCACAGGAAGCCTGAAGGACTATTGCAGCCACTACCTATCCTATATTGGAAATAGGAACACATCACTATGGACTTCGTCAATGGGTTGCCGATGACTCTGCGCAAGCACGATGCCATTTGGGTAGTCGTGGATCGACTGACGAAATCAGCGCATTTTATCCCAATCTCCATGAAATATAGCTTTCCACAGCTGAGCACGCTCTTCGAGCGAGAAATTATCAGACTGCACGGAGTGCCAATATCTATAGTGTTAGACATAGATAGTCGACTTACTTCGCAGTTTTGGCAGGCCATGCAGGAGCAGTATGGTACCAGATTGCAGTTCAGCACGGCTTTTCATCCGCAGACTGACGAGCAGTCTGAGAGACTTATTCAAATTCTTGAGGACATGCTCAGAGCCTGTGTGCTACAATTTGGATAGGAGGAGTTTTTGCCACTTTGTGAGTTTGCCTACAACAATAGCTATCAGGTTAGTATTGGGATGCCACCATTCGAGGAGCTATACGGGAGACCATGCAGATCACCAGCTTGCTGGGCAGAGCCCGAGGACGTAGCTGCCGCTGGGCTTAAGATTGTTGTAGATCACACAGAGAAAATTAGGTTGATTCGTCAGAGGTTACAGGCTGCTCAGGATAGAGAAAATAAGTACGCGAACAAGTACCGCGATGGTCTGAGTTTTGAAGTGGATGATTGGGTCTACTTGAAGGTTTCTCCCTTGAAGGGCCTCATTTGGGAGAGAGTCTACCGTACGAGGGCGATACCCCCACTTGTTCCAAGGTAAAGATTTAATTAAATTTGAATTTCAAGGATGAAATTTTCTTTTAGTTGGGAAGATTGTAACGGCCCTAAAAATCTAACTCGTTCCACGTGCCATTTTAGGGTCATATGTGGGACCCACTCGTCGTGATCCGAATCGAAATCGACGCGAAATAGGGTCCAGTTAAGGTTTAGATGCGGCATTCCCATATTTCGGAGTACAATGGTATTTTCGTCAATTTTTGGAAAAAATGAGGTATTTTTTGGGGTTTAATTCGGACATAAAATCGAGGAGATAAGTATAAAAAAAGAAAAAAAAAAAAAAAAAATCGGATAAAAGAGAGAGAGAGAGGTCGCCAAGGGAGAGAGAGAGAGAGAGAGAGAGAGAGAGAGAGAGAGAGAGAGAGAGAGAGAGAGAGAGTGAAGGGAGCTCCGGTGAGGAGCAGCGACTCCAACAAGACTGGAGGCCGCGGACTACGGCTCGCGACGATGCGAGGGCGCGAACAGCCAGGCGAGCGGTCGTGGTGGCGGGATGAGAGCAGCGACGGTGCGTAGCTCTATTGGCGAGGGTCGGCGAGCCTCCGTTACATCAGCAGCGCGGACGGCGGTTCGCGGTGCGGCGACGGGCCATCGAAGGGAGACCGCGAACGAGCGAGCGGCGGCGCGAGCGGCTGAACTCCGGCGCGGATGGTCGTATGGCGACGCGCTCCAGCGAGCGCGCCACGAGAAGCGATGACACGCGGCGAGAGCGGCAGCGGCGCGCGAGCAGCGGCAATGCGCGCGGTGAATGACGTAGAGCAACGGCGCCGTGGCTCGTTGCCGGACCGATCGATCCCCGACGAGACACAACAATAGTGGAACTTCTGAGTGCGTTTTTGAGGTACGTAAGAATCCATCTGAAAGTCACTGAGGGTTTACTTTTCCATCGTTGATTTCCTATTCCTTGTTATTGTACTCTATTCCGTGATACATTTGGGTTGGTGGTCGAGTTACTCCCACTTGATATTCGTAGTGTACTTATGGCGGACTAGGTCTGTAGCACGTGTGATCAGGCACTCGGTGAATTGCAACCCGAGTTGCATTAAGGGTGCACGTGTCGAGCAAGCACCGCGAGGAACCAGGTGAAAGGAATTGGGGGCACCCACCGAAAGGATCCTGGGGGCCCGAAGTACAGTTTAGTCTGACCGGGACGAGTACTCACTTTGTTTCTCTCGTGTTATTTATTCATGTGATGATCTTAGCACAGTTGCCTGTTTAGTTTCCGCATGATTATTTGACATGTTTATTGGTATCTATTTATTTTCATATAAATGCTCGGTGTACTTCGTTTGAAATCTTACTAAATGTACTCTCCATCTGACTTTTTGTGATGGTCGAGTACAGATCCCAGTGCTAGTAGGGCAAGGGGATTTTGGGCGACTTCATCTGACGGCCCGCGACCGAGGACCCACTAGTACGTGCGATTTTGATATTTTGCTTTACTTTTGGGTAATGGGAGACTGGATAGACACTGTACTTGTATATATTACTGCTTAGTATTGTCGCTTATATACATAGTACTTTCCCCGGGTTTTCCACAATAGGTGTTGCTCTTACAAATGATGCTTTAAATGATGACAAATTTAATTGTGTTACTTGCTTTAAATTTAAGACTTCAGTTTTTTAATGCTAAAAGTGACTCAACTGTCTAAGTAAACTGATTAATGAAATGAGTTAACACGCATATCGAGTAGGCATGATGTAGCAAAAGACGTTAGTGGAGCGTGGGACCCTGTGGGTCAATGATTTGACAGGACCGCGGGGCCGCGACACTCCACGGGCCATCCTCGGGATTGGGAGCCGCCACACCAAGTGTCTATTATTTGGAGTTGCCTACTAATGACTTCGAACTTTCTCTCTCCTTAGTTAAAGCTCCCACACTTGAGTTGAAGCCATTACATGAGCACCTAAAGTACATGTTTTTGGGTGAGAATGACCTACTCCCTGTGATAATCTCAGCCAAACTTACGCATTTGGAAGAAGAGAGACTCCTACGAGTTCTTCGAGAGTTTAAACAGGCTATTAGGTGGACCATAGCGAATATCAAAGGTTTGAGCCCTTCCACTTGCATGTATCATATATATATATATATATGGAAGAGTGGTCAAAACCTACGAGAGAAGCCCAGAGGAGGCTCAATCAGCCGATGATGGATGTGGTGAAGAAGGAGATACTGAAGCTCCTTGATGCTGACATGATTTACCCTATCTCTTATAGTAAATGGGTAATTCACATGGTGAGTTGGTTCCGACCTGCATTCAAAATGGATGGCGCGTATGCATTGACTACAGGAAGTTAAACGCTTCCACTAGGAAGGATCACTTCCCTCTTCCATTCATTGATCAAATGTTGGAGAGACTAGCTGGTCGTTCTCATTACTGTTGTTTTAACGGTTATTTCGATTTTCACAAGATACCGATAGCGCCTGAACACCAGGAGCAAACGACCTTTACTTATCCGTTTGGCACTTTTGCCTATCTGCACATGCTCTTTGGGTTATGCAATGCACCTGCCACCTTTCAAAGGTGCATGGTGAGCATCTTTTTAGATTTTGTTGAGCATTTCATTGAGGTCTTTATGGATGACTTTACTGTTTACGGTGACTCAATCGATAGCTGTCTCATTAATTTGACAAAGGTACTCAGCAGGTGTATCGAGAAGAACCTGGTTATGAACTATGAAAAGTGTCATTTTATGGTGGATCAAGGTCTTATTTCGGGACACATTGTCTCAGCCAGGGGCGTAGAGGTAAACCAAGCTAAAATTGATGTTATCAAGAAACTTCCCTACCCTACGAACGTACGGGAGATTAGATCTTTCCTTGGACACGCCGATTTTTACCGTTGTTTCATCAAGGACTTTTTGAAGATCGCACAACCCCTGTGCCATCTACTCCAAAAAGACGTGCCTTTTGAGTTTGATAAGGGATGTAAGAGTGCATTTGATGCACTAAAAGACTCACTTACTAGGACACCAGTTGATTCAGCTCCCTAATTGGGAGCTTCCATATGAAATTATGTGTGATGCTAGTAATCATGCAGTGGGTGCAGTCTTAGGACAAAGAGTCAGAAGATCTTCCCATGTTATTTACTATGCTTCTCATACTCTAGACGCAGCTCAAATGAACTACACCACTACTGAGAAGGAGTTCCTTGTCCTTATCTTCGCACTTGAGAAGTTTCGGCCTTATCTTTTGGGAACCAAGGTTATTATTTACTTTGATCACGCTGCCTTGAAGTACCTGATGAGTAAAAAGGATGCCAAACCTAGGATCATTACATAGATACTCCTACTATAGGAGTTTGACAACACAATTAAAGATAAAGGCGGTGCAAGAGAATCTAGTCACAGACCATCTCAACAGGATTGAGAATGGCGAGCGTCCTACCCCTTTTAAGGATGATTTCCTGACGAGTACATTTATGTTGTTATGGAAGATCTCCCCAGTACGCCAATTTGGTGAATTATATCACCTCGGGCGAGCTATCTTCTCATTTTTCGAAGGCTCATAAGAATAAAGTAAGGAGCGATGCTAAGTACTATGTATGGGATGACCCATACTTATGGAAATTCTTCACCGACCAGGTAATTAGGCGTTGTGTTCCTCAAACAGAGAGTCACTCCATATTGGTTTTTTGTCATACTTACGCCTGCAGTGGCCACTTCGGTCCCCATAGGACGGCTAGGAAAGTTCTTGAGAGTGGGTTTTATTAGCCCACTATTTTCCATGATTCATAAATGCTTACCAAGACTTGTCCTAACTGTCAGAAAATCGATAACCTTGGTCATCGAGACCAAATGCCACTTAACCCGATTCATATTTGTGAGATATTTGACGTATGAGGTATAAACTTCATGGGATTATTTCTAGTGTCATTTGGTAATGTTTACATACTCTTGGCAGTGGACTACATGTCTAAGTGGGTGGAAGCTAAGGCTACATGCACTAACGACTCTAAAGTAGTATGTGAATTCCTTAAATCGAGGATTTTCACAACATTAGGTACCCCTCATTCCCTGATCAGTGATAGAGGCACACTTCTGCAACCGTATGGTTGAAAGTCTTCTGATGAGGTATAATGTCACTACAACGTATCATCCCCAAACGAGTGGCCAGACAGAGGTCTCTAATAGGGAGATCAAATCCATCTTGGAAAAGATGGTGAATCCTACTTGTAAAGATTGGAGTACATGTAAGGTTATGTTTTGGTCGGCCCACTTTCCAAGTGGCAGTCACGGGGCCAATGCGGGCCCACAACCTGGCCTACTAGTGCCAGGTGTGTTCCCACATGCAGTTTCCATACACTTTTAAATCATTATTAACCTCAATAAACCACAACTTACGATTTAAGTTGCTAAAGGAATCAAATCATCTATTAAATCGTTTAAAACCATGAATAAACATAATGGAAGACCTTTAGCATGAAAGTCCAAATATGATACGATAGTACATGCCATGCATTTAACTCTGATATCTGAAACCTAATGTGGAAAACCCATATATCAATATATACATCAAGTATACACCTCAAAGTCTCGAATTATCATCATATAGGTTCCTAATGAGTTTCACAATCCCATATCCCAAAATGAAAACAAAATATATATATATATATATATATATAATACAAACGTACAAGCCTGACTCAAATCTTTATATCAAAGGTATTCTGGTAACTTTCCCTTGCCTCGGCTTGTACTGGGATCTGCACTCAGCCATCATAAAAACACAGATGACGAGTCCAGAGTGAGTATTCCCAAGGAAATTAAGTGAGCAATAATGAAAAGTAAATACTGGAATTGAAATAAAGCTATTAATTAAACATGCGGAAATAAATACATGCAACTATGATCATCGCATGCATAAACAATAGTGCAAGCTCAAATGTGTGTGTTCCTAGAGCCTAGGGTCAGACTAGCGCCATACTTCGGACTCTTCCACATACTACTGCCGGCGAGTATACTCAAGCAAGGCCAGTATCTGGATCCGCTATGTGGTTGGCTTGGAACTAACGACGCACCCACACGTGCTCTAATGCGAATCACCGAGATTTTGCAGCTCACGTGCTATGGCCTAGTGGACATACACACAGAAATGGCACGGAGGGAGAGCCTCAACGTCCGTCCATTTAAACCACACCAAGAATAGAGTATTGAAAGACATAATATGAATTCAAAAGCAAAATAAATACTGCTCAAGTAATTTATGTTGGGATACTACACACCTCAATCCGCACTCCGTGTCCCGCTAACCAATCCCCAGTCCGACTCCTCAAAATCCCCGATATCCAAATTTATCGTCCGAAATGACCTATAACCAATTACCAGTGATTTATAATCAGTTGTATGGGTTTTAACTCTGAAAACCTCATAAGTTTTCATGACAATCAAAATGGAACATGTAGTACACATGACGTACTTTCCATAGACTCAAAGAATACTCAAATCCAATCACAAACGAAGAAGTTACAAATTTTCTAATATGGCATGTCAACTTGACAAACGTTATTTATTTTCAACTAGAAATGTCTCCAAATCAATATTTTTCGCAGTTAAATCCTCAAAACTCAATAATAAATGCCACGAAACCACTCGATACCAACACCAAAATATTTTCACGGCTCGTGGAGTCAAATTATATCAACATCAACAATCAATTCATCTGAAAACCTAATATAAATCAATATCAAGTATAAAAACATCTCCAAAATAATTAACAACTGAATTGCATTAATCCAACTCATCAAAACCCTAGCCCACGTCTGTGGAATTTATCCCAAATTGATGCAAATCAATCCAATATATTGATTAATAGCAATTCCTACCAATTTCTATCGTAATCCTGGTAAAGAAATCGAAAAAATTGTGATAATTCAAATTGAATTGAGGAAAATGCCCTGCATTGAGAATTTACCAAATCGCGGGCTGAATACCTCATTTCCACCAGGGGACTTTAGCTCGAATTGTTCGTCTCACAATGGTCTACGATTTTGCAAAAAGAAATCAGGCGAAAATCAGACGTCGGGAGCTCTGCAAGCAAAAACCCAAATTGAGGGTTTAGAGATAACGAACATCAAGTTTGTTCTGTTGAAACAAATTAGTTTGATTTGTTTTTGTTTTCTATTTATATATAAACCCTCAGCTGCTTGCTTGAGCAACTTAATTTCTTTTTTTTTTTTTATTAATTCCCGAAAGTCCTATTTTGATGTGTTTTGGCTTCCGGTGCCCGTTTTCGATCCCCTTTTTCACCAAATTGAACCAAACTCTGGTGGTCTATGAATATCACAAATTTCTCACCATACAAGTAATGCCTCCAGGCATTCAATGCAAACACGATCGCTGCAAGCTCCAAGTTGTGCACTGGATAATTTACCTCTTGAGGTCTCAATCGTCTTGATAAATAGGCCACTGGATGTCCGTCCTGCATCAACACGCAACCTAACCAAGTCTTTGACGCATTAGTATAAAGTGAAAAACCTCAACCTGCTACAGGTAATGCCAAAACTGGCGTCGAAGTCAACTTCCTCTTCAGCTCCCAGAAAGCATCCTCACACTCATGTGACCAATCAAATCTAACATCCTTCTAGGTCAACCTAGTCATCGGCGCTGCAATCATCGAGAAATCCTACACGAAATGCCTATAATATCCTGCTCAACCCAGGAAACTCCGGATGTTAGATACAGACTCGGGTGTCCTCCAGTCAATAATCGCCCGAATCTTGTCACCATCAACTGATATGCTTTGATTACTAATGATAGGCCTCAAGAACTTCACCTCACTTAGCCAGAATGCACACTTGCTGAACTTGGCATAAAACCTATGCTCTCTCAGCGTCGCTAACACATCTCTGATATGTCTCTCATGCTCCACACGAGTCTTACTGTATATTAGGATGTCGTCAATGAACACAATGACGTATCGATCTAGGAATGGCCTCAACACCCAATGCATCAAATCCATGAAGATAGTCGGTGCGTTAGTCAGCCGAAACATCATGACTGTAAACTCGAATAGACCGTAACGCGTACAAAACACGATTTTCTCCACATACACCTCTCGAATCCTCAACCGATGGTATCTTGAACGTAAGTCGATCTTCGAGAAGAACTTGACCCCAGCTAACTGATCGAATAAGTCGTCAATCCTCGGAAGTGGGTAATGATTCCGAATCGTCACTTGATTCAGCTTCCAGTAGTCAACACACATTCGCATCGAGCCGTCCTTCTTCTTCATAAAAATAATTGGAGCTCCCCAAGGTGACATGCTAGGGTGAATGAAACCCTTATGTAATAATTCCTCTAACTGGGTGTTCAACTCCTCGTGCTCAAATGCTGACATCCTATACGGCCTGCTGTATATCGGTCGAGTCCCCGGAATCAGCTCAATGATAAATTCAACCGCTCTCGGTGGTGGTATTCCAGGTAAATCATCAGGAAACAAGTCTGAAAATTTTCAGACAATAAGGACATCCTTAACCTTAATCACCGTCCTAAGCTCTAGCTCAACTATAGTCACGTACTCCTCTATATCTTGCATCGTAGCTAATCTGCCTTGAGTGATAGGTATTGCAGACGCAACTCCGGTAAATGTAAACCTTGGAATCCCCTCGATGTCAAACATCATTGTCTTACTGAAACAGTCGATCTGTGCGTGATAAGATGATAACCAATCCATACCGAACATCGCATCGAATTCCAGGTATTCTAATATTCTCAAATCAGCTGGTAGCCGATGTCCCTCAATCTCCACAACACAATTCCGACATATCCAGTTAGGGTAAATCTTATCCCCAGCTGCCTTCCTTAGAACCAGATGTGTATCTAAGGTCTACGCTGGTAACCCTAAGTTTCCTACCATGCGTCCATAAATAAAAGACAATGTGCTACCAAAATCCATCATAACATGCATAGGAATATCACAAACAAATAATGTACCCTTAATAAGCTATCTGGTCACCTCCCTGTCCGGCTGTGCGACCCCAAAAGCTGCAGTCTGGGCCCTATCTCTGGCCTACTCAGTTTGTGGTAGTAGTGGTGCTGGTCTGGTATAATCTGCCATAATATGGCTGACCTGACCGCATCGATAACAAGTACGGGTCTCTAACCTGCCAGAACTCCTTTGACTCTGCGTCTGACTCTGGCCTTTCGGACATCTATCCTGCCTTTGCTGTCTAGGATGATCAACTGGTGCAGAAGCCGTGGGATATGCCATCTGACGATCATCTCGTCGATCTCGGTACTCACGACGATCTCTGTCGCCTCTACGATCCTAATCAGACTGCCAATCTCCTCGAAGAGATCTCTGGCCTTGTATCTTTCGGCCCTGATATCTTGTTTGTCTCTTCGGTCTCTGATCAGACCGAGAACTCGAAGCTGGCTAACTTTGATGTCTCTGCTGACTCTGCAGCGCAGCCTGAACTGCTAATCGACTGGCTTTCGGAACCATATATGTCTCGTATGTGAGGGACTTGTCAAAAATCTTCGTCAGCGTACGAGCTCCACTCGACACAACTGTGCTTGAAATCCTCTCGTCCAAGCCACATACAAAATAATATATCTGTAGCTGATTAGTAACTGCTATGTCCTTGGAGTACGACAACAAATATCGATACCTCTCCATGTACATAGTGACAGACATATCCCCCTGAACCAATGATATAAACTCCTCCCTCAATCGGACCCTGACCTCCATGGGTATATACTCGTCCATGAAGAGTACTCGGAACTCCGGCCAGGTAGTCACAACTGGATGTGTCGCGATGTAGGTAGTCCACCATATCGCTGCATCAGCCCTCAAACAAAAGCTTGATAATCGCGGCCGATCGATCTCCTTAACTCGCAACAAATCATGTAGCCGCTCATTTGATAACAACAATCTTCCGACTACCTCTGGATCTCTTGCATTATAGAAGTACCCTGAATAGAACTTAATGAAATCCCTCATCTTCTTAGCCTCATCTGTCATCAAGTTCCCCGAAGTAGACACCTTTACTGGCTGCTCAGTAGTAGCAGGTGTAAGAACCAATGCAATATCCACTGGTCCTGCTACTGGTGTAACCCTTTCGGGCAATGTCGCGAATACTACTGCCTGCACCTGAGCCTCGACTGAAGTAGGAGCTATGACTGCCTGAATAGTCGTCATTAGTGACCAAAATGGTAGTCGGAGCTGTCATAGTCTCCCGATTATCCCAAGCTCTCATCATCTCTATCAACATCACGAACCTATCATCCATAGTCCGCGCCAATGACTCCAACGTCAAAGTCGATCTCGTCAGATCACAAGTATCTCCGACCTCAAGCCGAGTGATATCTGAAGGTTGTCCGTCCATCAGTATCTACATCGAAGAACGTGCATCTCGTCAGCCTCAATGCAAATATATGTACATCGTAATGTAATATACAACCAAAATAGAACATGTATATTCCTGATTTCTACCCATCTCACATCACTTCCCAACGAGGACTCTAAGCAATTGCTTTGGGTTTCCACATTTAAAGTTTATTCATCAGGTGTTTAAAACGCCAATTTAAATGTCCCCATATCGCCTTGTGTTTGGAGGAAATCAGGAACGATGCGTATGAAAATGAGATGATTTACAAAGAAAAAATGAAAGCGTTCCATGAAATCTTCTCGTGTTGGTCAGAAAATGCTTTTATTTCAATCACGTCTTAAGATTTTTGTAGGTAAGCTGAGATCGAGGTGGACGGGACCGTATGTTGTGATTGCAGTGTATGATCACGGTGCAGTGGAGATTCAAAGTTTGGAGAATGGTAATGCTTTTAAAGTGAACGGCCATAGAATGAATATCTTCTATGAAGACTTCTCGAGCCATAATGTGGAGGACGTCTCACTTGCAACACCAGTCTACACTGATTGACAGACTCAGACCAAGTTGAGCCAACGACTTTAACCAAAAGCGCTACTGGGAGGCAGCCCAAATTTTGATAAGTATTATTTTGTTTATTCGTTTTAGTATTTTTTATCATTATGCATGAATTCGTATCATTTCATTTTTCTTATATATATCATGTTCTTTCACCTTTTTCTTTGTTTTCTATGTGTGGACCTCTTGACTTGTTTTGAGCTTTAGGGACAAGGTTCGTAATAAGTTTGGGGGAATTTTATGGATTGTGGATTGTGTTGGACGGATTTTCTCGCTAAACGCCGCAGGTATGATCGTTGATTTTTTTGAAATTATGCGATTATTAGATGGTAATGGTGGTGTTATTCTCATTCTTGTGTCTTTCCATTCCTCTTTCCTTATCATTGATACTTTTATCCTCCATTTCACTAGGATATGATACATTTTTATGCATGCATTTAGTATAATTTTCTTATTATTATTAGTAGTAGACATGTGTCTATCTATGTTGTTCTTGCATTTAGACCTTACATAGTGTCATATGTTGCATATGATGCATTTAGAGTCACCCGAGACTTTGTTTCATGCCTTTGATTGTAGACGAGTACACTATAGTTGCCTTTTTGACTTGAAACTTATAGGAAATTAGGAGAAACACCCAATCGAGTTCGTAGTTCAACATTTTTATGATTTCATGATAAAGGACTTAGTTGATGGTTAAGCCTTGTGCTAGATACTAAAGGGAGTAGATGGTCAAACTTGTGCAAGTGTTAATATTTTAACCAACATTTGGGGGGATTTGCTTGATCATAGTGGGAGTGAGAAAGGCTAACATGAGTTTTCTTAAAATATAGAGTCCCACAGGTTTCCATAGGAAATGGAGCAGGGAATCTTGTGGTGGAAAAAATGAGAAAAGCGGTCCACATGAAATGTAGTAGGGATCGTATTACTTGAAAGAAAAATTGTGGAAAAATAGAGAAAATAAGACGAATAAAGGTGGAACTTATAAAAACTCATCAAATAAAAGATTTAGCTCGAGTGCTTTCACTAGATTAAGTGAGATTGTAAACTTGCGTGTTTGAATGTATATACCAGAAAACTCGTGAGTAGTTGATGGCCTTTGTCTTGACCGAATCTATCTCTTTAAAGTGTGTTCTTAATTGTGTTTGGGTTGCGAGTCTTGACATATCATAACTCCAAAATTTTTTGAGTTGTTTGTTAATTTGGTGGCTATGTAAATCAAAGGGACTCCATGAATCTGAGTCGGGTGTAGGATTAGTTGAGTCAGTCCATTACTATATTAGGAGTCTAGGTTAGTTTGTTTTTGTCATTTACACCTTTGTTCGGGATGTGCAAAGTCTTAAGTTTGGGGGTATTTGATAAGTCAGTATTTATAGGCTTTTATTAATTTATTTTAATGTATTTAATATATAAAAGTCTCTAAAATATATATTTGATTATATTATCATTTTCAGGTGAAACAGAGTGCATGGTTGAGTCTGTGGCGAAAAAATACTCAAATGGAGTATTTGCGTGTAGTGATCGGACGCTAGACGATTTGCTTCGTGTTATGTGCTGCGCGGTGGGTAGAATAGGAAACAACAAACCAAATGACGCTGGGAGTGACACAGTTAAGTCACTTGAGTTCAACATGCATTGGATTTCCTCAAATTACGTGCGGCCACTGTCCCTAGATTGATGCATAAACTGTACGTTCTTTGCTTCCTAGCTGTTGACTGCCACATATCTGTCTTCCATTAGTCCAACTCACCCTCATAGCAGCTCCCTCGTCTTAGCAACCACTGATTTCCTTAAGATGCGGTAAGCACTCTCTCCCACAACTTCGCACAAATTGGTGTGAGCTTCACCAGCGCCTCCCTTGCTGCCACGCGTCATCACCTCACGCACTCAAGCACGTCACACTGTAATCTTTCACCAATCTGAGCCTGCCACGTCAGCGCCTCAATCAAACTCGCTCAATCCGCTGTTGCCACGTGTCCAGGCCATGCAGAAAACACCCAATAGCCCCTGGATGCTCCTCGGCGCATGTGTTACAAGACCAACCCCAAAATTAGTTTCTCTCACCTCCAAAGAGCAGTTTCGAGTGGTTTTTCATATTAAGAACTAGGGTATTCATCCAAGGAGTCGACATTGGAGCCGTCACGCACAACTTTTCATACTTAGTAATTGTAAAGACCATGTCTGGCTAAACCAATCTTCGCTAGGTCAGAGGGGAAACAAGTGAGATTCTTGATTCATGGCATAAAATTGTGAGATCTATGATTTTAATTTAATTTAATTTAATTTATCTTATTTCATTGTTATTGATTTAAGGATTATGGCTTACATCTAGGGTATGTATATGGCCATTGCATGCTTTTAGGTGGACAATCTATAGTTAGTTGGACAAATTGTATCCGTAATTGTACTTTAGGACCAATAAAGTGACGAACACTCACCCATTTGCTGTAAAATCCATTCGATTCTTGAGTGTGCAGCAATTGAATCTAGGTTAGATTGGAAGCAGACGTGATTCAATTATTTAGGATTAGTATTCCCACGAATCCTTATTATTGTGGTTATTGTGTTAAGCCCGATTGGCGGATGTCTAGGGTTATGCATTAATTAGGGAAGTAGTTATTGGAGAACATCTTAGCTATCGAGATTAAGGGAATTAGGAATTTCTTGCGGACGTCGATTTTCTATAGCTAATATAGGAGAACTTGAATTAATGATTTTTTAGAAAGATTGAGGACCATAATATGCCATTAAATCTTGATTCTTGCTTGTGGAACCGTAGAACTAGGTGTTTCCTCTCATTGATATTATCTTTTAAGAATTTTTCCTTTTTGCTAGTTTAGTTAATTGTTTCTTTGAACTTTCTAAAAACCCCCATTTTTAGTTAACTTAGAGTAAAACTGAAGTCCTGTGGATTCGACCCCGTATTTACCACTACTACACCCTTTTAGTTGGTAAATCTATTATGGGTTATATTTGGCATGCAGGAAACGTGACCACTGTGGTACATTGGCGTAACTCCATGCTAGAGCCGCTGGTACTGGCACTGAGTATGTTGGCTAGGATGGTGGTGCTACTAATCTAACACTCTGTGCTAAAGTCTCTAGGCCTGAACTATCTCTGCCTTTTCCTCCTCCGGTCTCCCTAAAACTCGTAGTCTGATGGAGCCCATGCCTGAACTACTGTAACCTCCTCTAGATGAGTACTGAGGTAAATCTCCCTGGCTTAACAACACTCATAAGCTCATCGTAGTGACTATGGCTCTATGGTAACTACAGTGCCTCAAATGTCCCGAAATAAACCCTCCATAAAGAAATGCGCCTGGTCAGCATCAGTGTTTGCTATCCCTCGGTATACTAAAGTAGCTGCAGGTATGGCCCATGTAATCAATAACTCTCTCACAGGGATATTGCCTGATATTCTGAAACTTAGCTCTCCTTACCTCATCTTGAATTTCGCCCAATCCTTGGGCGTCCCTTTAATGGCTACCATACTACGCCACCAAACGTCTGCCTCCCTGAATAGTGACTCCAAAGTAATGCTCTCCCTCATTTGCTCAAAAATGGCCAGTATCTTAAGGATCTTCTAGTGGCTCTTCATGTACTTCTTGGTAGCCTCGAGACTCATACCCCCATAGAACTCAGTCGGTCTACGTCGTAAAAACTCTCACGACTATCTCGCCTCTATGGTAACCCTTATACTGGTCTCGATGGGTAAAGGTTGCATTGTCTCTACTCGAGTACGGGGCCTGGGTAATACCGCCTATGTCTATACCAATACTATATCCGAGATAACTAGCCCTGCCAGTACTATGGGAGCTGCTGGAGTGGCCTGTATAGTAGAGGCACTCCCCTCTAGAACAAGGGGCGCTGCTAAAATAGAAGGTGATGGTGACGGTGTAGTCGTAACGTGTGATCTGAATATCCTCAATATCTCATCCAATCGTTGATCTTGAAATATGACTCTCTCTGTCAAAGTCTGGACATCCTCAACCCTCGAAAATCATGCACTTGTAGCCCTAGTGTCATTCAAAGGTCCAAGCTGATCCACCATCGCGATCTGAAAGAGAAAACGAGTGTTGATCAACATATAACTACCGATATAGTACAATACAACACATCAAATAGTAGATATAGTCCAAATTTTTATTTCCTCGATTCTCCTCTTTTCCCAACTAAGACTATTAGTAAGGATAATAGGGTTTCACTCTAAGTCCCAACTGATTCCTAACTCTATTATCGATTTGTGCGTTATCGTTGTTGTGGTTTAGTTAAAAGTCAAGTGTAAAACCTTAGGCACTGATGCCAACTGTGACGGCCTCAGCCCCTACAAATTGGGCCCCATTCAGCCTAAGCCTACGTGGACCCTCGAGTCGGCCCTCAAAAAGTCAACATAAGCCTAGTCAGCCTTTCTTTCCATTATTTTCACTCATTTAGTAAATTTTTGCAAGTTTCACAATTTGCAGCATAACTAAACCTTACAATTTAAATAACTAAGTTAGATTAGAGTTAAGACAACCTAGAGTGTGGAACCCTGCAAAACATATATATATATATATATATATATATATATATAAATATCATGTATATCGAGTGACATATGGATAAGCAAGTGTAATATACATTTATTAGTACCTCTCTCAAACCCAAAGTGTTCCAAGTCTATTAAAACAATTTATAGATATGTAATACAAAAGCTAGAAACCTACAAAAGTGGAGAAGGTAGTGCCATTCCGGTGTCCTAAGAGAAGATCGCCAATCACTGGTGCCTTACTCTTGCTCGTTTGTGGATCTGCACTCAAGTCATAATGACGATTCCTAAGTAAAATCTAATAGGGTTTAAATAGTAATTCATGATAGAAATAATACAGTCTAAAGATCATGCTGGAAAATAAATAGAACTGAAAATAAGAAAATGCATGATAGTGAGACAGGGAAATATACAACGATACATGAGTGTTTATGGAGTCAAATGAGAGGAATTCAAGTGAATCCAGAACCCATCGGAGACTGAAACCACCTCACGACCATCCTGCGTCGCGGTAAAGCCAAGCTGACTCATATATCAAGAACGCGGGAAAGCCAGCTGAACCTGGACTATCCAAGATGAGGGGTGTCAACGATTTACCTCGGACAACTCACACACATCTACACCTAATCCAGTGACTCGGGGAATGGTGTCGGTAGTTACTCAAACACCACACCCGAGAGTCATTTTCCCATTTCACCTAGTCCTCGAACACTCATAGAAGGATTGGAAATCCATAAGAAAGTAATTGATAAATCAAAGAATGTAAAAAGATGTATAAATTAATGTGCATTCTCTATCTGGTTTTACTTACCTCCAAGCTACGCAAAAACACACTCTCGCAATTTCTACGCGCCTCTTAAACTAATCATTGATACTCGACACTAGTTAGCTAGGTCCCTGATATCATTTTGAAGTAGTTTAAACATGTCAAAGATTATTAAGTTTGGTTTATTTATTGTTTTTGGCATGCTCTTGTTTGATATCAGTCGAGTTTTGAGCAAACTCAAAACTTAATTAAAACAGTCTTAAAATAATTGAGTAAACTTAAAAAAAATTAAAGCATGCTTAATACTATTGAGCAGACTCAAAACTACTTTGAGCAAGCTTCAAACTTTTAACTAGCTTGCTATTATTGAGCTTGCTCAAAGACTTACTTGAGCAAGCTCAAGTTGCAGGGTAGTTGAAGATGCCTCGAACTGAATTTAGTCTCGGCTCTACCTCCTAAATTCGTCCTAAAACTTCATCAAACCCACAAAAGTGATCAGAGCTGACCCAAATACATTTATAATCGTCCAAGTAAAGCTAACCCATCACTAACTTCATTTGAATCAAGAAGTTCTACAATGAACTCTAGTTCCTTAAGAAGATCAACAAACCTCCAAGAAATCTTGAATTCATTAATTGAATGCCCAAAAGTTGGTTTCGTTTCCTACAAATAAAACACATCGTCTCGATTCAACACCTAGTCAACAACATCATAGACCTCGATCTCGACCAAGATGTTTCATACTATATATATCCATTTACCCAAATTAAAGAATTAATACCATCACAAACTTAAATATCAACCATAGAAATCTCTAATAGATAATGGTTAATCTACTCCCCTTTAAGCCTAAATAACCAAAAATATGTCCAACCAAAAGGACTTAAATCAAATATTAAAAAACTTGAGGAAAGAACTTACTTAGAGCTTTAATGGTGTTGTCTTCTAGCTTCCACCAAGTTAGATCTATGGTATCAAAGATCAACTTCTCTTTGATCTTTAAGAACTCCAACAAAGTCTTCTCATTGCACTACCGATTCTACTTTCTTATTCTCATTTTCCCCTTTGCACTCTCATTTCTTTCATCTCTTTTGTTCAAATGGGACAAAAGAAAAGAAAACTTGGTGCTTAAGTTACTATCCACTTGGACTCACATGGAAGTGTTTCTAGAAACTTCTCATGGTCATTAGTGCTCCAACACCTTTTATTATTATGTGGCTAGGAATATCACTACACTTTGTGTGGTTTTAAATAAGACAACACACCTATTACATCATCACTAACAACCACTTGTCCTTTTTGGTATAACACTTAGCATGCACACACTTTCCTATTGGTTCACCTACACAAGACATATAACTTTTTTCCATTTTATCCATGAAATTTTAGAATAATTACATGCAAGTCTAATTCCACCAACTTAATAGTTGCCTTTGGGTTTTACTATAGTTAAAAATCAAACCATAAACACATTTTATTACTATATCAACGCTTACTTAGACAAATCTAAATTAAATAATTTTTTAATTAACTTGTGTATTCCTTCTTGAATAAATTTAGAAGCCAAAGTTGTAAATTAACCCAACTCCATCAATCCACTAAAGCGTTCATGTTCTCGTTCCTCACAACCTACTTCATACCCGTGTTTGCACGCTTTTCTCTAAGTGGGCAACATAAATGAGTTTGTAAATACAAGTTGATGTATTGGTATAAATAAATACGACACACATCATATAAAAGTAAAATATACCTTGGTGTCGACTCCCGAGGATTGACTACGCTTGCCACGTTAGGTCGGGTCCATGTCACTGTCTTGAAATTGACACGTAGCACGAGTTAGAATTTTCGGGTCGTTACAATTATGATGAATTGAATTCCTTTGAATCCATCCATGTGCTTTATGTCATTTCTTGCTATTTCACAGTGAATATAGTGTAAATAGCATGCTATTAGGAATTGTGAGTTTGTGAATGACTTTATGGACTCGTACTCTTTAGGAATTGTTCTTTGTAGCATGACCAAGCCTTGGAATCCTTAATGAGTCAATTTCTTGGAATTATAAAGTAGTTATAGAATCTAGCATCCATTGCACTATGTTAAATTTGATCAGCACATGGGGTTAAAGTCCCTAGGGACGTTGGCACTCGCCACTATGATGAGATACAGGAGGTTAAAGTCCCTAAGGTTGTCGATGCATCAAGGTTAGACTCCCTTGTGACACTGGGGTTAGAATCCATAGTGAAATTAGACTGTGCTATGTTATGCATGTCTTTTAGTGGTTTTAAAGACTTCACTGATGTATCTTACGGTCGACTGGATTTAGATCATAACTATTTAGCCTCGTGTCAGTTTTACTTGCTTAACTGTAGTATTTCCTAGCATATTTTTGGTACTAGTCTTTCTATATTGAACATATGCTTTTAAATACCATTTAGTCTTTTGGAAATATGAATGAATATGTTAACGGGGATTACTGTTACTTTTCGTACTCACCTTCTTTTTTATGACGGTGGTTGTAGAGTCGTCGACGAGCATGTTTGACAAAGAAAAAAATTGCCGACTACCTTTGAGCCAGTGGCGTATTCTGCATTGACATTTTATAGGTTTTGATTTTTTGTGTATTATATGTTTATGTCTTTTGATACATTTTTGGAGTTGTATATTGGGTTGAACATTTAGTTCCCCAACTTATGATGACTATCACACTGTTTATATTCGCCACTCTATTATATATACATGTGATCATTGTTTCCTGGTTTCCACACTTAGGATTCTTTCTATAATAGCTTCCGCATATCTATTAAGTCTTCCGCAAGATTTTATAACTCTTAATAAGTTTTAATTAACTCTGAAATCCAATTGTATAGTGACTTGTGTATTACTTATCCTGAACACATTTAACGAGGAGAATAAGACAAAAGCTGACTAATAACTAGTTAAGTCATATGTGGCTGAGATTATGGCTTAATTACGGGATAAGGCCAGGTGGTGCCCTAAATTAGGGAAGGGGCCATCACAACAGCATCCACTGTTCCATCCACAAATCAACACAACAATAATAAACACTCCCAAAATACATCAGGGAGGACTTCTAGTAAGGTATAAACCCATTTATAATTAACAACAACAACAATTCACAGAGAAATCATCATCCACCATCGAATGGAACTTCAAAAATATCAAAACCAAACTTACCAACAGTGATGATCACTGATTTCCACTTATTTAAGCTCCTTAATTCACACTAACATAGCTCTTTCTGATTCAATTCCACAAGATCAAAACACCAAACCTTCAGTTGCTCTCTCACTCTCACTCTATCAATTGTAAGGATAAGTTTGAAGGTTTTAGTTTAAATATATGGATTTTTTTTAGATACGCATCGTGCTATCTTGAGGCTGATCGAATGATTGATGTTCTAACATGACATCCCTAAAATGACACACATGTTGACACCATCAACACTTATGCTTATATCGAGGCGATCCGACGATTCATATAATTCAAACCAAACTTATAGTTTTTAATATTATATATTTATCTATCAAATATATATAAATATTTATACATCGTATATTTTCTCGCCAATAAATTCACTAAACATGCTTATGAGTATTCTCGGGTGTGCATATTCATTTCATGACTCCCTCGACGCACTTTGTTTACCGAGGTTATTTATTATTTACTTAGGTATTTCTCGATTATAGGCTTGCACATAAATTCTCTTTTATACTACAACCTATAAAATTAATTAAACATTACAAACAAACAGAAACCATCACACAAACACACGCACACGCTAATTGAGGTACGCCAAACTTAACCACGATCCTAACTCAGGTTAATTAAGATTTGGATTAACACTAATCACCAGCTTAAGGTAACGAGTCGTTACATCTCGCGATGAGTCCAATGTACAACTTAATTTGATTTAAACTTTAGGATTCATTTATATATATTTATATATCTGACTATGTATAAATATATAGATAACTTGTATTTCGTGCCAATAAATTCGTTGTGCGCGCCAACGATCACCCTCAGGTATGCACACTATTATACATCCCACGCGTGTCACCCTCGACTCTGCGTGTCACTAGGCACCCACCAATTATTAATTAATTATTTATTTTCAACATAAATATTTATATATACAATTTATATATAAGCCTATATTAACACGCCTATAACTTCCTCGTGCGCGCCAATGAGTTGACTCAGGCATGCACGCTACCCCAAGACTCGTATGCGTCACCTTTAACCCACACACTGTATTAGACATCCCATAATTTGTCAATTATTCAGTTATACGTCAATTGATCTTATTAATTCCAATCAATCATACTACAATCCGTACAAACACCAAATAACACGCAAATCTATGTACACGCTAATCGAGACAATTGAGCTTAACTACGAGCCTGACTCGGGTTAATTAAAATTCAGATTAACACTAATCACCTGATTAAGCTAACGGGTCGTTATAATGTATCTCTACCTAATTAATCATAAGGAAGAAACATTAAATGCTTTCAAGATTTATAAAGCTAAGGTTGAGAAACAAAAGAGCAAAAATATTAAAATTGTAAGATCTGATAGGGTGGAGAATATTAAGGAAGGTACATAGAAAAAGGTCAAACGCCTGATCCATTTGCTAAGTTTCCCCTAGAAGAAGGCATAGTAGCTCAATATACAATGCATGGTACACCACAATAAAATGATGTAGCATAACAGAGAAATAGAACATTAATGGATATGATGAGAAACAAGATCAACAATTCAAGTCTTCCCTTATTTTTATGGAGCAAAGCATTAAAAATCATTGTCTATATTTTAAATAGGGCTCCATCTAAAGTTGTTCTTAAAACTCCTTCTGAGATTTGGAACAGATAAAACCCAATTTAAGGCATTTACATGTTTAGGGATGCCAAGTTGAGGTTAAAGTTAATAATCCTCAAATAAAGAAGTTGAATCCTAGAACAATTAGTGGTTTTTTCATTGGCTATCTAGTTAGCTCCAATAGCTACAAGTATTATTGCCCCTCACATACAATCAAGGTTGTTGAAGTTAGAAATGCTAAATTTTTAGAGGATCTTGAAGTTCGTGGGAGTGATTTTCCCGGAAACCTTCAGTTTTAGGAAACTCAAGATATTATCATTTCCTCTTCTACATCCTTACAAGGAATAAATTCAATTGGAGATGAACCAATTACAGACTCTCCACTTATCGCTGAACAAGTAGAAACTTCTATTTTGAAAATAAGAAAATGGTGAAGTTTTAAGGAGATCCTTAAGGATGAAAAACCTGCAATTTCTAGTGAAATTCTTGTATATCTTCAAGAGCCTAACATTCATGTTGAACTTGATCATGATCCCGTTTTGTTACCACCAGCCATTAAAGAAGAAAATTCTACGGCTTGGAACAGTGTCATTGAGGAAGAAATGGCTTATATGGCTTCTAATCATTTTTGGGATCTCGTTAAGTTACCATCAGGTAAAAAAACCATTGGTTGTAAATGAGTCTACAAGACCAAAAGAAATGCATTTGGTAACATTGAACGATATAAAGCCAAACTTGTGGCCAAATGATATACACAAAAGAAGGCTTTGATTATTAATAAGTGTACAATTAGACATTATAATATATAATAATTAGTGTGATTTATACCATAAATCTCTATTTAGTGGTGAAAATCTCTCATTTGTGTGATTTACATGTGTTGGGATTCAAAATGAAGAATTGGTGCGAATATTAGAAGAATTGGTCAAGGCGATCAAGGGAATGAAGAAAACAGAATTCTAGATCGTGGCTCGAGTTGTATATGCATGCAATGGCATGGAATCCAAGCTTCACGACCTCATTTTCATGTTTTTCAATAGAAACAAGTGATCTAGTGTAGCATCCCCTATCCCGATTAGGGTGATACTCGGCCTGAAACCCTAATTAAACCCTAGTAACCCATCCGGACTTAACTAAAGCCAACAACCTCTCCGTATATACCTGATAAACTCAACCTCTATATCAATATTGAATAAACAATACAAGATATATGCATCATAAAATTATAACTTTTTCTATAATTAAACGATATACATAAATACAGAGTTTATTAAAACCCAAAACATCGTTTATAAACGTCCTAACCCTATTTATATACAACAAAATAACTCAAATAGTGTATATGTATACAGAAGGCTCATTACATTGTAGAGAATATATTATGACCCTTAAATCTTCTCTTTTTCCTTTGCTGAAGCGCTAGGTTGCGAACCTAAAATATTAAATTTGGGGTGAGCACTCCAACTTGCTCAGTAAGTAAGGACTCACAAAGTCATCAACATTTCATATATTAATCAAGAACATTATGCGATAGCAATATGCACTAATGTTAATTAAATGGATTATGAAAAGCATATAATTCAATAAGTAATGGGTGCAAGTAAAACCGTGAATGACTATTACACTACGATTCCCATTATATATATAAAACTAGAGTCGATTACCCACTGACACCATTAATGCAATTGCTAGACCAATACATTGGCTGATGTGCTGTCTAGTCAATCCATTAATGTCCAATGGTTCTATCTAAAACCATATAATGAGTATGTAATCCACATAACCTATCGAGTTGAGCAGGAGTCACATATAAGTCGGGAAGGTAACCCATCTTCTACAAAACCTATTCTCAAAACCAGGAGTTACTCTCGTGGATCACATTAAACACCGTTTTCAATTTAGTAAAAACATAAATGTACATAAACCCTATTCAGTCCATAAACTACATGAACTGCATATACTAAAATAACCAGGCAACATTGATAAATAATCGAATCCATACTTACCTTGGTTTAGATTTTTGTTAAGAAATTCCCTAACTTTTTGGGCACTCACGCTTTCTCGGTGACCCAACACCTATCACAAACCATTTGAGATCAATATAGGTATAATACCATATATTTAGAACCCCTAAGTCAGTCCCTAAGATCTCAAGAAACTTTAACCAATTTATAGCAAAGCTGTTGTTTTTTGGGGTGGGAACGCTCCCTCACTTGGTGGAGTGCGCTCCATCAGTTGAGTTCATCCCAATTGATGAAGGGAGCGCGCTCCTTTGCTAGGTGGAGCGTGCTCTATCCTGTACTGTCGAGACAGTAAACAGGGCGGCAACCACTGTTCCATCCACAAATCAACACAATAACAATGAACACTCCCAAAATATATCAGGGATGACTTCTAGTGAGGTATAAACCCATTTATAATCAAGAACAATAACTATTCATAGAGAAATCATCATCAACTATCGAATCGAATGTTAAAAATATCAAAACCAAACTTACCAATAGTGATGATCTCTAATATCTAGTTGTTTAAGCTCTTCAATTTGCACTAAAACAATTTTCTCTGAATAAATTCCTCATGATCAACACACCAAACCCTCAGCTGCTCTCTCGCTCACTCGATTAATTGTGAGGATAAGTTTGAAGGTTTTAGTTTAAATATATGGATTTTTCTCGAGATACAAATCGCGCTATCTCGATGCTGATCGAATGATTGATGTGCTACCATGACACATTTAAAGTGACACACATGTTGACACCATCAATACTTACACTGATCTCGAGGCGATCGGACGATCCATATAATTCAAACCAAACTCATATTTTTTAATAATGTATATTTATATATCAAATATATATGAATATATATACCTCATGTATTTTCTTGCCAATAAATTCACCTGACATGCCTACGGGTATTCTCGGGTGTGCATATTCATTTACGTATTTTTCGATTATAGGCTTGTATATAAATTCTCTTTTATACTACAACCTATAAAATTCATTAAACATTCCAAACAAATATAAACCACCATACAAACACACGCACACACTAATCGAAGTATGTCGGACTTAACCACCAGCCTAACTCGAGTTAATTAGGATTTGGATTAACACTAATCACCAACTTAAGTTAACGGGTCATTATAGTCTACCCAATTTAAAGCAATTTCGTCCTCGAAATTAAAGTAAACTTAAAATTACATGTAGTTTCAAAGAGAAATGCAAACTGCTCTTCTTATAAGACTCCCACTCCCAGATTAGTTCCTCATCTCCATGAAACTGTCATTTCACATTAATTAAAGGAATTTCTTTAGTTCTTAGCCTCTGAATCTTACGATCAAGTATCTGAATCGGCTGTTCGTTGTAAGATAAGTCTTATCAGAGATCAAATTCATTCCAATCAATCCTTGGAGTGAACCTAGTGTCCGTCCTACAAAGCAGCTGAGGTGGTAACTCTAACCTGTAATCAACATAACCAATCTTTTCCTGCACTCTGAATGACCTAATGTACCTTGGAGCTAGCTTACCTCGCAATCCAAACTTATACAATTCTTTCATAGGTGAGACTTTCAACAGGACAAGATTGTCCTTTGAAAACTTCAAAAACCTATTATGTTTGTCGGTGTATCTCTTATGTCTTAACTGTATTATAGTCAAACACTGTGAAACTACTGAATTCTCTCTATACAGTCCTGAATTAAGTCTAACCCCAACAAAATTGTATCTTCAACCTCTGCCTAACACGTAGGTGAATGACAAGGCCGACCATACAGAGCTTCAAAAGGAGCCATTCCGATGCTAGTCTGATAACTATTATTATAAGAGGACTCACACAAATGAATGTATTTCTCCCAGTTACAACAAAACTCCAAGACACAAGCTCGAAGCATATCCTATAACACCAATATCAACTGCTCAGTCTGTTTGTCATTCTGTGAATGGTGTTCCATACTAAGGTTAAGAATATTTCTTATATGTCTTTGCAATTCACTCCACAGTCTAGACGTGAATCTTGGATCTCTATCCAAAGTAATTGACACTAGAACTCCATGAAATCTTAACACCTCCAGTATTTACACCTCATGTAATTAGTCAAGAAGATATCGCATGGAAACTGGTAAGAAATGTGCAGACTTTGTCAACATGTCAACTACAACCCATATTGCATCGTGCTTATGCTGACTCAGAGGTAGACCGAAAATAAAATCCATCGATATCTATTTCCATTTCCACTCAGGAATTCACAGAGAATGGAATAACCTCTACGTTTCCTATGCTTAGCTTTAACTTCCTAACGTATCTCACATCTTTTTACAAACTCAAGCAATATCAGTCTTCATCCCAGGCCACCAATAAATACGCCTCATATTGTGATACATCTTAGTGTTACCTAGATGAATAGAGTAAGAAGATTTATGAGATTCCTGTAGCAATTCCTGCCTCAACTAATCCTGAGTTGGAATCTACAATTTATCACTAAATTGTAACGCACCATCATGAGAATACAATAAACTTCTCACCGTACAAGTAGTCCCTTCAAATCTTCAAGGAAAAAATAACTGCACCTAGCTCGAGATCACGAACTAGATAATTTGTTTCATGAACCTTGAGTTTCCTTGAAGCATAAGCTACAACCTTGCCTTCCTATATTAGCACACAGCCCAAGCCTGAATGAAAAACATATGTATAAATTACTATTTCTTTCCCTATCTCAGTTAATGTAAGAACATTCGTTATAGTCAAACTATCCTTTAAATCTTTAAAGAAAGCCTTGCACTCATAAGACATAACAAAGTCAATGTCTTTCTGTGTTTGTCAAGTCATTGGTAGAGCAATACGAGAGAAACCATCAACAAATTATCTATAATAACTCGCTAACCCCAGAAAACTCTGAACCTCTGACACTATGGTAGAAGTAGGCCAATCCCTGATTGCCCCAACCTTCATTGGATCAACAAATATACCCTCAGCATTAACCACGTGTCCAAGAAATTTGATTTCTGAAGACCAGAATTAGCACTTACAAAACTTGGCATATAGCCGATTATCCTTCAAAGTCTGCAATGTAACTATAAGGTGGTGCGAATGCTCTTCCCGAGTCTTCGAATATATCAAAATATCATCGATAAACACGATGATAAACTAGTCAAAATAGGGTTTAAACACCTTTTGTATCATGTACGTGAATATAGGAGGAGCATTAGTAAGCCCAAACGTTATCACTGTAAACTCGAAGTGCCCATAACAAATAGTGAAAGCCGTCTTCAAGATATCCTCATCCTTAATCCTCAGTTGATGATAACCAGATCTCAAATCAATCTTCTAGAAATATTTTTGAACCCTTTAACTAATCAAATAAATCATCGATCCTAGGCAATATGTATTTATTCCTAATAGTCACTCGATTAAGCGGTATATAATCAATGCACATACGAAGGGTTCTCGTCCTTTTTCTTTATAACAAGAACTGGTGTTCCCTACGGTGACATACTAGGATGGATAAACCCCTTCGGTAATAACTCCTCAAATTGAGTCTGCAACTCAAATAATTCATTCGATGTCATATAGTACAGAGCAATAGATATAGGTTTGGTACTAATAATAAGATCAATGATGAAGTCAATGACACATGGCGGTGGAAGTTTAGGTAGGTTAGATGGAAAGACTTCTGGAAATTCACAAACCACGGGTATTTCACTAACCTTAAGTTCCTTACCAGGCTTTCCAAATGTGACAACTCTGGCCATAACTTCTAAATATCGAGGAGTATCTTCCTTTCCACATGTTGCAAGTCGTGAAGGATTATAGCCTTTAAAGTGAAACAACACCCAAGAGGGGGTGAATTGGGTGTACTGAGAGTTTATCACCTTCTAATAATATTTTAACAATTAACAATGTTATATGCTTGTGCAAACACAAATATGAATGCAATGTAAAGGTGAAGGGGATAGAAGAGATGGAAATAGACACGCTATTTATAGCAGTTCTATCCAACCGAGCTACATTTACTACCTAACCTCCCTGGTTAGGATTTTCAAACCCTCACTTATATTACAAATATGTATTACAACCTAAGCACACACGCCTAGAATGCCTAATTACAAATTAGAACTTCCTACCTAGCCTTAACTAAGGTTTATGCCTAGCCTCAACTAGGTCTTCCCTTCGACTTAGATCCCGCTAAATCTTACAATAGCCACTTACAACAATTGTATGAAAATAATGAAATTCACTTTACATTGTAAAGCGGCAACAAGTTCAACTACAAGCAAGCCACCAAGAGCCTAACCACTATAATGCAAGCTAGTATGAATATGAATGAGAAATGAAAGTATGTCGCTGGTTTAGCGCAAATCTCAAATGAGAAACTGTTTAGACAAAATTGATTAAAACAAATCCGGTTTCAATTTCAATGAACAAGTAGTTTGATGAAAATCAAGTTTAAGCCCTAACTCTTGTTCAAATAAGTCCTACGGTTTATGAAATAAAGTATAAGTGAAAAACCTAAGACAAATATGTCCAAGAACACAAAAAATGATTTCCACACACCAAACACACAAAGAGATGGAAATTAAGCACAAATAAGCTAGAAAATCAAACTTTCTTACAACCCCGAAAGTGAATGAAAAATCAGTTCTAGAGTGGTTGCTGAAAGCTTCTGAACAATTTAGCAACACTAGTTTCAAGAATAATATGGTTGCCTCAAAAGTTTCCAAGTGGTTGCATACAAAAATCCAAGTTTCTTGATTGAAAACAATGATCACTTATGAGTTTTTGTGCTTTTCAAGACAAAAGAGTGTTCTTGGTGGTTTGTGCATGTTGTTCAACCCTATTTGACTATTTTTGGCAGTTATGTAGATCCAAGGGACCAGATTCAATGATTGATAAAAAATAAAGCAAGATTGTAAGCTTTTTAAAAAAGCTGTCAGGAATCTAGTTAGCACTCTATGCGACGTCAATAGCGCACTAATCCCTTAGTTAGCGCGCTAACCAGCAGGGGCCTGAAAATAAATAATTTTTGCCTTTAAGTTAGCGATATCCTATCACATCCGTGACCCTACCAAACCTCTTAAAATAAGTTAGACATGTATGGTATGGGTTAAAAAGCCCATTTGGATGGTTCAGATGATTTCACAAATCCCGAAAATGAAAAATCTCGATTTCGTGAAATGAGCAGGGGCTTTTATGCAAATAATCTGTTTTTCTTTTCAAAAACCCTTAAAATCGAATTTGGCATTTTTTTAAAACTTCCACAGTGGTTTTCCAAATACGATGCATGTGTAAAAACACAGTTTCACAATATGTATAGCTATAAAACCAATTCAAATAATGAATTTCACTTTATACTCAAAATAGGTACTTGAAATCTGAAACGCATTTAAAAACATGAAACTAATGCTTTTGGCTTGTGTCATTTGACTTGTATACCTTACATAGTTTGTACAACATGTGGTATAGTCTTTCCGTCCTTGTTTTCACGTGTGTACCAAATCTTGAGCTTGAATGGCTTTGAATTACTTGAACACTTTAGATGTAATTCATCATCATGTTTGGCAATCTAAGACACACTTGACAAACTCATTAGAACACTTTCACTTTATTTGTTGCTATCAAAATCCCGGGTGAAGTATAAGTGACTAACCACTTAGTCCAACAATCTCCTCCTATTTGATGATAACAAACAACGTGAACTTGATAAAAAAATGGAATTCAAATGCGCAGTTGGTACGATACATCACAACATATCCATAGTCTCATGTTCTAATCTTGAATTTAATCTCAAGTTAAAATGCATACATTTCTCCCCTTTTGATAACATCAAAAAGTTGGGACCAAACTCCCCCTCATGACATGCATACATCTCAAAGTAAGATAAGGAGAACAAAAATCGAGCAATCCATACACAATAAGGACATAAACCATAAGAGTAACTCAGAGATATGCAAAAGAGACACCCATGATATTGATTGCTGAAAATGAATTATCAACATAGTTGTGGCATGTACGGACGTACACTCAAAACGTATAAGAATTTGGATGTACATTAAAACAAGAAAAGACTAACATGAAGGAGCCTAGTGCTCCCCCTATCTAATCTACAGCTAGGGACTCCTCCTAATGAGATGACGTTTGACGTGCAAAGCTGGAGGCACGATCATCCCTCGCTGGCCTGGCAGGTAAAAGATGGCCTTCTATGCAACAAATGCGATCACACTGACGTTTAAGATAGGTGTTAATAGCGGTAAACATTCGCGTAATGTAGTCATGCATGTGGCGGAGCTGGGCGGAGATGTAGGCCATCGAAGGAGAAATGTTTGGAGGAGGGGTAATGCCATAGTAAGTAGAATAAGGCGGAGGCTGCTGAGGTGGTTGTTGTTGTGGCTGCTGCGGTGAAGGTGGTAGAGCCTCATAATCCTGCTGGACCTCATTGTCACCGTCATCACCATGCAGAAAGAGGAAGCTATAGTCAAAATAGTCTTAGTCATTGAATGCGATGGGAGGGTCAGTAGAGAGTGGAGACTCGTAGCCCTCATAGTGCGCACCGTCGGGGATGTTGTCCTCACTGATCCATCGTTGCTTGCGACGAATGTAGCGATACTTCATGGCCTTCATGGTGGTCATATCGATGATGTCGTAGGCTGCGAGTAGGCGACCTCCAAGATTGATATCTACCTGAGACGACTCTATGTTGGAGGTGATGATGTGGGCATATGAAAGATGACGACCGACACTGGACGTAGAGGTCATATACGCAATGATGAGGTGGAGCAAGCTAATGGGAATCTCACGTAGTAGTGCCCCAAGGAGATACATGTCTTAGAGAGTGACGTAGTTCTTACTACAGCCATAGGGAATGATGACCTTGTGCAGGATTTTGGGGAGAAGGTGAGGCACAAGTTTGAAGTCAGTGTCAGTGACTCCGGAGGGATACACGATGATCTCTTGATCAGACCGTGTGAAAGAGTTAAGGACGTCTAGCTGATCATATGGCTACTCATGAAGCTTACACCATAAAGTGGTAGTGCTAGGGTGTAGGGGAAGATCAAACCATTGAGCAAGGCTCTCCCGTGTAATCTCTATGGAGTGACCGTCAACGGTCGATTGAAGGACAAAGTTATTTACCATGGAAAGATTTGAATAGAAAACTCAAACAAGGGGATAATTATAGTCGTCCTTACATTGACAAAATGAAACTTACCCCGATTTGGTGAGCACCTCGCATATCGGGAGGTGTGCCTTGTCGAAGAAATCGAAGTCGATAATGGCCAGTTTTAGGATCTTAACATCCGTGAGCTGCGAGCTTACAAAATCAAGGATCGACTTGGGCCCATCGTGTTTGGTTTTGGAACGGCCCTCTTTTTGGGGAGCATTGGCCGGGACGGTGGCCGACGTGTCACTATGATGACTAGTAGACCTAGTCTCACGACTTAAGGTGGATTGGGAGGCAGTTTGGGACGGCGCTGACGAGTGGACGGACGACTCAAACTCACTACTGGATGATGAAGACTCTCCGAATTGACGCATGGAGGGACGAAGTAAGGAGGATGTGGGACCCGTACAGGCAACGAGACGGGCAGCGGGACAGGCGAAGGTACGACGAGTAAACATGGTGACAAGCAACAACAATGGAGACAAGATTGGGGTATAAACCTAAGGCTAGAATGAAAATGCACAAAAATTGAAATAAAGGAGTGGATATTACCTAGGGAACGTGGGAGATGCTCTGGAGGAGAGGGAGACCCAGTTGGAGAAGAAAAAGTGATGAAAAATGGAGTTTTAGGGTCAAAAATTGATTTAGGAGGCTGGCCAGAGCGTAATTAGCACGCTATGTCCGTAATTAGCGCGATAATGATGTGAAAAGGAGTCATGGGCATGGGCTGGTTAGCGCGCTAGGTATCCTTATTAGCGCGCTAACCAGAGGGCATTAGCGCACTAATAAAGGGACCTAGCACACTAATTGCTCTCTGGAATGTGCAATTTCAAGATTTTGGATTTTTTGAGGACAACTATGATTCACCTCATATTTCATGGACACTTCACTAACAACATATAAAAAAGTTCGGAAGAGCTAAAACATGCTTAGAAGGTTTGATTCGCGAATCATGCCTAATTCTCGCCGAGTCTTGGAAAATTGGTCTTTAGGCGATGACTTGGTGAAAATATCAGCTAGTTAGTCCTCAGTGGACATATGAATTAGTTTAACATCGCCCTTTTGGACAGATCGCGAAAGAAGTGGTGTCTAATCTCAATGTGTTTGGTACGGGAGTGTAACACTAGATTTTTAGATATGTTGATTGCACTTGTGTTATCACAATAGATTTCAGCAAAACCAACTTGGGTTTGGTAGTCCTCAAGTTGTTGTTTCATGTACAAGATTTGAGCACAACAACTTCCAGCAGCTATGTACTCAGCTTCAGCGGTGGATAAAGCAACGAAATTTTGCTTTTTGCTAAACCATGAAATGAGTGTTTCCTGGCAAATGACAAAACTTGATGTGCTTTTCCTATCAACTAGACTCCCCGCATAGTTGGAATCAACAAAACTTTGGAGTGCGAAACTCTTTGACTTGTTGAACCACAATCCCAATTCTTGTGTCCCACTAAGATAATGAAATATACGTTTGACACATCTCAAGTGTGATTCCTTGGGTTCGGATTGAAATCTAGCACATAGACACACACTAAATATAATATTGGGCCTACTAGCTGTTAGGTATATGAGGCTACCTATTATGCCACGGTAGAGTTTAAGATCTATACGTTTTCCTAATTGATCTTTGTCCATTTTGACGGTGGAACGACTAGGAGTGTCACATGCTTTCAAATTATCAAATATAAACTTCTTTAGCATGTCCCTCACATACTTCGCTTGATTTATAAAAATTCCATGTTTGGATTGCTTTATTTGCAAGCCTAAGAAGTATGTTAGTTCACCCATCATGCTCATTTCAAATTCATTGGTCATTAAGGATGAGGAATCATCACATAAGGGTATATTAGATGAACCAAAGATGATATCATCAACATAGATTTGAACAAGGATCATGTCACACTTTTTAATCAAAATGAACAAAGTGTGATCGAGTGTTCCTTTCTTGAACCCTTTGTCAAGTAGAAATGCACTAAGCCGATCATACCAAGCTCTAGGACCTATTCTCAATCCGTACAAGGCCTTTTGAAGACGATAGACATGACTTGGATGATCATGATCTTCAAAATACCTCTTCATTGATGAAGCTATTTAAGAATGCACTTTTAACGCCCATTTGGTATTGTAGAAACCCATTGTAGCAAGTATAAGCAAGCAATATCCGAATTGCTTCTATTCTTGCTACTGGTGCAAAGACTTCTTCATAATCAATACCTTCCTCTTGATTATAACCTTATGCAACCAACCTAGCCTTGTTTCTCACTATCTCACCTTTCTCATTCTTTTTATTTCTACAAACCCATTTGGTGCCTATGATAGTATGGTCTTTTGGTCTAGGCACTAGTGTCCATACCTTGTTTCTAACAAAGTTTCCTAGTTCCTCTTGCATGGCCATGATCCAAAAACCATCACCTAAGGCATAATCTATCTTTGTAGGCTCGGTTTGTGATACAAAAGCTATGTGTACCTCATATCGGTGCAATGATGACCTAGTAGTTATACCTTTGTTTGGATCACCTATGATTTGTTGAGAAGGATGACCTAGAAGGAGTCTTGAGTTCCTAGGTACACTTGGTTCGGGTTCCACTCTCACCTCGACTTCTTTACTATTGGATATTTGGCCCTAGGTGATATCATCATCATCTTCAATTCTCATTTTATCTAAGGTATGCATCATTTGCACTTTGGGATCTATTTCATTAAACTTGACATGGATTGACTCCTCTATGGTTTTGGTTAATCTATTAAACACTCTATATGCCTTATTATGCATGGAATAGCCTAGAAACGTGCATACATTTGACTTTGGGTCAAATTTTTCCAAATGATCCTTATCATTTAGAACATAGCAAGTGCAATCGAACACCTTGAAGCAACTTATGTTGGGCTTTTGGCCTTTCCATAGTTCATAAGGAGTCTTTTTCACTTGCTTTTGGACATTCACCTTATTTAGAACATAGCATGTCGTGTCAATGGCTTCGGCCCAAAAGTGCTTAGCTATGTTGTACTAATTTAGCACGGTCCTACACATCTCTTGTAGGGTTCTATTTTTTTTTCAACAACTCCATTTTGTTGTGGTGTTCTAGGAGAGGATAATTGGTGTGTGTACCCTTGTTTAGCACAAAACTCCCTAAATTCCTATTGACAAACTCTCCACCCCTATCACTCTTAATGTGAATAATTTTCTACCCTTTATCATTCTCAACTAATGCACAAAACTTCATAAACACCTCAAATACTTAATGCTTATGAGCTAGAAAATGCACCCATGTATATCAGTAATATCATCAACAATAAAATAGCAATATAATTTACCCCATAGACTTTGTGTTTGGATGGGTCCGAACAAATCCATGTGGATGAGTTCCAAGGCTCTAGTCACATCACTAGTTACTTTCGTCTTAAATGACGATTTCACTTGTTTACCAAGAATACAAGGTTCACATTCCTTGTATTTCTTATAAGTGCATTTAAGAATACCCTTAACTAGATCATGCTTGGTCAATTTTGACAACTTTTCCATGCTAGAATGTCCTAGTCTACTGTGCCATAACCATGCATCACATTCATTTTGAGCACTCAAATATGAATCATTTTACATATGAATCTCATTAAAGTTAATGACATAAAAATTCTTATCTCTATATGCAATAAATAGAATTTCATGCTTTTCATTCCTAACAATGCATTTTGATGATTCAAACATGACATGGAATCCTTTGTCACACAATTGACTAATACTAAGCAAGTTGTGCTTCAAACCATCAACAAGATAAACATTTGAAATGGAAAGGGAATCGTTACCAACGGTGCCAAGGCCTATGATCTTTCCTTTGTTGTCGTCCCCAAACGTGACCTTTCCACCATTATGCTGCTTTAGTTCAATGTATTGATGTCAATCTCCGGTCATGTGTCTTGAGCACCCACTATCCAAGTACCATGGGGTGCTCTTCCTCGCATCCTACACAATGTGAAAACACTAGATTTTGGTACCCAAAATCCTTTGGGTGTGACAAAGTTAGTACAACAAGTATCCTTAGCTACCCATGCTAGTCTACCCATTTTGGTATTTTGTAAGACACATTTTCCAACTATATTAGATTTATTGCATTTTAAGCATCTATGAGCATCATCTAGTAATTTCTTGTAGCTCAATAAATTTGCTCCATAGCCTATGCCTCTTTTGTTGAGTGCACGTCATTGTGCTCCTAACATCATGTCAAATATTTCTCTCCCATTGGTGAACTTAGTCACCATGTTAGTCAAGTCTTCTTCTTCCTTGACTAAGGCATCTCTCTCCTTTAGGACTTCATTCAAGTCACTTTGGAGATCGCTAATGGTCTAATTTTGTGACTCAATCTCACAAATTGCTAAGGTCAAGCTTATTTTGAGTTGTTTGGTCTTTTTAACCTCTTTTTCCAACTATTTCCTAAGTTCATCAATACTAGAGACATCATCTAAATCATCAACATCATCAAAATTCAAAGCATTAGAATTTACCTTATTTTGTGTCATAAGACAAAGGATAGCTTTCTCATTTTTCGACTCGGAGTCAGAGCTTGATGATGATGAATCATCCCATGTGGCCTTGAAGCTTTTATTGCCTTTATTCTTGTCCAAGACCTTCTTGGACTTGCAAGCTGCCTTGATGTGGTCTGGTTTGCCACACCCGAAGCATGTAGTCTCGCTTGACTTTCCTCCTTTGCTTCCACTCTTAAACCTCTTCTTGTACTTTTCATGCTTGTACATAGCCTTGCTGAGCTTTCTTGAGAGCATAACCACTTCCTCCTCAAGATCATTGTTATCACTATCTTCAATGATCTCAACCGATGGGGCCGATGGGCTATTTACCTTCAAAGTAATCTCTTTTCTTGAGCTTTTTGTACCCCCACCGAGAACTTCCAATCTAGCTCAGTCCTTTAGTTCAAATTCAATGACCGTTAGCTTTCCACATAAAGTGTCAAAGGTGTAGTCTCCGAGGTTTTCCGTCGATTGGATAGCATACTTCTTTGCGTCCCATTCCTTAGGTAAGCCTCTAAGGAATTTGTACACCGAAGTCTTTTGATTATAGTTCTTTCCAAGATTCTTGATCTCATTTAAGAGTTCTGTGAACCGAGTGATGGCGGTGGCTATGTCTTCATCGAAGGCAACCCAGAAAGTTTCATAGTGCTCCTCAAGGATTCTCAATTTCGTTTTCTTCACTTGAATAATACCTTCATAGTGTACCTCAAGCTTCTTCCAAACTTCCTTGGCCATCACAAGCACTAACTTGGTTGAACTTGTTCTCACTTAGTGCGCAAAACAAATGATTCATAGCTTGATCATTTGAGAGCTCAATCTTGGTCTCCACGGCGGTGTATTCTCTCACGAGCTTGTCCGGTGGAGTGTTCCCATTTTGGATTGAGTCCCATAAAAGCCTACATTGCATTCTAATGTAGAACTTCATCCTCACTTTCCCATGAGCATAGTTTGTTCCATCGAAATATGGAGACCTACTCGAGGAGTTGTTTTCCCTAAGGCGAGCCGGATCTAGAGTTTGCATCCTTGCACAAAAGCACTCAAAGATACGTTAGTAACACTTTGAGCAATAACCCACTCTAATACTAATTCAAACCACACCCAAGAGGGGGGTGAATTGGGTGTACCTAGAGGTTATCACATTTTAATAAAATTTTGACAATTAATAATGTTATATGCTCGAGCAAACACAAGTATGAATGCAATTCAAAGGTGAAAGGGATAGAAGAGATGGAAATAGACATGCTATTTATAGTGGTTCGATCTAACCGATCTACATCCACTACCTAACCTCCTCGGTTAGGATTTTCAAACCCTCACTTATATTACGAATAAGTGTTACAACCTAAGCACATAAGCCTAGAATGCCTAATTACAAATTAGGACTTCTTACCTAGCCTCGACTAGGGTTTATGTCTAGCCTCAACTAGGTCTTCCCTTCGACTTAGATCCCACTAAGTCTTACAACAACCACTTACAACAATTGTATGAAAATATTGAAATTCACTTTACAATGTAAAGTGACAACAAGTTCAATTATAAGCAAGCCACCTAGAGCCTAACCACTATAATGCAAGCAAGTATGAATATGAATGAGAAATGCATGTATGTCGCTGGCTTAGCACAAATCTCAAACGAGAAACCGTTTAGACAAAATCGGTTATAACAAATTCGGTTTCAATTTCAATGAACATGTAGTTTGATAAAAATAAAGTTTAAGCCCTAACACTTGTTCAAATCAGTCTAAGAGTTTATGAAATCAAGTTTAAGTGTAAAAACCAAGACAAATATGTCTAAGAACACAACAAATGATTTCCACACATCAAACACACAAAGAGATGGAATTTAAGCACAATTAAGCTAGGAAATCAAACTTTCTTACAACCTTGAAATTGAGAATGAAAAATCAGTTCTGGTGTGGTTGTTGAAAGCTTCCGAACACTTCAACAACACTAGTTTCAAGAATGATTTTGTTGCCTCAAAAGTTTCCAAGTGGTTGTATACAAAAATCCAAGTTTCTGGATTGAAAACAATGAGCACTTGTGAGTTTTTATGCTTTTCAAAACAAAAGAGTGTTGTTGGTGGTTTGTGTATGTTGTTCAACCTTATTTGACTACTTATGGCCGTTATGTAGATCCAAGGGCTGAGATAAAATGATTGATTCAAAATAAAACAAGATTGTAAGCTTTTTAAAAAGCTATCAAGAATCTGGTTAGTGCGCTAGGTGACGTCATTAGCGCGCTAATCCCTTAAGTAGCAAGCTAATAAGTTCCATTAGCATGCTAACTCTGCAGGTAGCGCGCTAAAGTAGTCATTAGCACGCTAACCAGCAATGGCCTGAAAAAAAATAATTTTCGCCCTTGAGTTAGCAACTCTCTATCGCATCCGTGACCATACCAAACCTCTTAAAACATGTTAGCCATGTTTAGTATAGGTTATAGAGCCCATTTGGATGGTTCGGATGATTTCACAAATCCCGAGAATGGAAAATCCTGATTTCATGAAAAGAGCAAGGGCTTTTCTGCAAATAATATGTTTTTCTTTTCAAAAACCCTTTAAAACGAATTTGGTATTTTTGAAAACTTCCACAGTGGTTTTCCAAGTACGATGCATGTGTGAAAACACGGTTTCATATTATGTAGAGCTATAAAACCAATTCAAATCATGAATTTCACTTTATACTCAAAATATGTACTTGAAATTTAAAACGCATTTGAAAACATGATATACATGAAACTAATGCATTTAGCTTGTGTAATTTGACTTGTATACCTAACATAGTTTGTACAACATGTGATATAGTCTTTATGTCCTTGTTTCCTCATATGTACCGAATCTTGTGCTTCAATGGCTTTGAATGACTTGAACATTTGAGATGTAATTCATAACTGAGTTTGGCAATCTGAGACACACTTGACAAACTCATTAGAATACTTTCACTTGTTTTGTTACCATCAAAATCCCAGGTGGAGTGTAAGTGACTAACAACTTAGTCGAACATATAGACTATAATTTCAGAAAGGGTAGGGATATGAAAGATTACCCTATTATGAAAACAATCAATACTGGCATGTTATGCTGATAACCAATCCATATTTAGAAATGCATCATATTCTAGAAACCCCATTACCTTCATATTAATTGGGAGTTCATTCTCCACAATCTTGACTACACATCCCTTGTAGATCAGGTTAAGATAACCTTCTCACTCACTACTGTGCCCCAAATTAATAATGTACTCGCTTTAACAAGTTTCAGTTTCAACTCATCAACCATTGCACTAGCAACAAAGGAAATTGTAGTACCACAATCAATCAAAACATACATATTTCAAAAACAAATGTTTAATATACCTTCAACAAGCCTTCTATTAACCTCAAGATCTGCCTCAACCACCACATGAGTCTGCCCTTGTGTTGGCTGTGCTGTACTACCTACTAATATGGCTTGTGACATATAACACATTCTCTGCATATGCCTCATCTGCAGACAATGATAACATATCGTAGAAGCCCTAAAAGAAAAACCATTGGCCTGAGGAACCTGCATAGATCTATTCGATTCTTGTGATGATTGTGCTCTGTTCTTGCCCTTACCTCCAGACTGAGGTGGTGGCAAAGGTGATTTGGCTACTGAAGTCGGAGAAACTGGTGGAACCGATGCACTAAAAATGTCTTTCTTGCATACCTAGACTATTTAGCTACTCCAGCTACACTCCTATGCCTCTTCTGTGGCAAAAAATAAGGAAACTCTTAGGTTCTCTAACCCTTAGGGAACTGTGGTGCTGGTGGTGGCGTAAGTACTGTTCCGAAGGTTCTTGCTAATATGGTTGCTTCCACCTCCATTGCACTCGTTAATATAAAAGCATAGCTAGTGTTAGGATGAGAGGAAACCACAACTCGAATCTCATGATTCAACCCACCTAGGAACACGTCTGTTTTTTTTCTCTAACTCCACCATCTCTAGAGTGAATTCACTTAACTCAGTGAACCTCTGCTTATATTCCCATACAAACATGGCTTTGTATTTTCGCTAAATAAACTCAGTATTCTTCTTGTTCTTGATTGATTTTGGGAAACTACCTGTAAAACACGGTCTTAAATAGTGGCCAAGTGGTGATAGTCTTCCCTTATCTCTTAAGCGAATTCTACCACTTCTGTGCTGAATCAATCAACAAAAATATGACCTATTTGACCTTAAATTGGTCCTCAATATCTATAGCAATGAATTGTTGCTCAATCTTCAGTATCCAGGTCTCGGCTACCCCCTCCTCCATTATGCTAATGAATCTTATAATGTCGTATTTCATAAATTCCTTGCATGTTTAAAGAAATGCAACCTTCTCATAATCCACTTGCATCATGGCAACTGTCTATGGCACCTGAATATGTGTTAATACTCGTCGAGCCGGAACTACTACTGTCTTTGCTCCTCCCTTGGCTCTTCTAACCTCATGACTGATTGCAGGTTGTGCCTCAGGTCGTTGTACTGGTGGTTCCATACGAGCCATCAGCATAGCCGTAAGTTTCGCCTGAGACTCCATTGGTTCCATAATTTACTGCTCCTTTTTATATGTTCGTTGATCCTCAGTCTCCCTATTACCCTAAGATCCAGGCCTCTAAAAACCCTCTCCCTGATCTTCCATTAGATTCTTAAGTCAAAGGAGAGACAAGATCATTATGTAACATTCAGAGACGACAATGAAATCGTATCTATACAGTAAATAATAATAAGTGCAGCAAATAACATATAATAATATTTTCATTTTCATTTTTCCCCCAAAACACGATGAAAAATATTTATCATACCTTAAGCTTATTCATAACTCAAGAAAGCTGCTAGAGCCAATAAACTTAGGTTCCGATGCAATGGAATATGCTATCACTTATTTCGAAAGTAATTAGAAAGTGAAATCGAGGTCGAAGCCTTGTCTATAATTCCTAACTATATCAGAGTTACCACTTAATTTGAAAGTAATAAACTTTAGGCTATGATACCAAGTTGTAGCATCCCATATCCCGATTATTGCGATACTCGACCTGAAACTCTAATTAAGCCTCGGTAACCTAGCTAAACTTAACTAGAGCCAGCTGCCTCTATGTCTGTACTTATTAAACTCAACCTATATATCGATAGGGATGCAGGCGGGGCAAGTTAGGGGCAGGGAATGCAATCCCTATCCCCACTTATGACTGAAGGGGATTCTCGATTGAAATTTCCTATCGAAAATTTTTTAACCCTAATTCCCTACCCAGCGGGGATCCCCACCCCAAGAGGATTCCCCATCCCATTATTTCTTTATATAATATATGAAAAATAGACCAAATACATTATACATACAAAATTAAAAGCATTAAAAGGTTCCAAAAAAATATTTTTATGTAATTTTGTAAAAAGAAGTCTCTCGAGAAAAGATTTAGCAATTCTATTTAACATCTTTTGGACAACTAGCAAAACAAAAGACAAAGCAAAAATAACTATTTTTTTCCTTTGCAGCATCATCAATCCTTCCATAGTCTCCAAAGCTAAATAGCGCCATGCTTCCTACTCAGATGTTGCAAAGCCTCCCACGAATAACATGCATGATCGAAAGGCCAAAAGTAAATGAAGCAGCAACAAACATCAAAAAATGAGCCAAAGTCTCCCACTATTGATTGACAACATTGCTTATATAACCTGTCAATCACCCGCAACATCAAAATAGACCAACCAACAATAAGAAACATCAATTAAATAAAATTCTATGTTCACATTGAATTTCATTTGTTTTATGTACTACTATTAGATCTTAAGTATGTTGAATCTTTATCTTTTTAATACATTACTTACACAAGTATAATGAATGAGTATGAAAATAACTACCAAAATTAAGGTTTTCCTCCAAAGTCCAAACAATAACTATTTGCATCAAGTTTCATCATAAGATCACAATCGAAAAGTTCAAAAACTTCTCATCACAAGCACAACATCATAAATAAAATTCAAATATAAATATTCAAACAAATTTAACAAACCTTAAATCTTAGATACTTTCAACATGTCATTTTGAATCCGCTCCATCAATGTTAGCTACTTGAAATGGTTGTTCCTCCTTTAATGATTTTAAAAAGTGCATAAATTAGAGTTAGGTATAAATATATCATACGCAAATAATGAAAGTTAAAAAAGGAAATTATAAAAAAATTACATTTTGTAAGTTCGATTACCTCATCTTTTTCGATCTCCTCTTCAATAATAGTGGGGCAAGTGGACTTTTTTTTTACAAAGGAAAAGCATTTGAAACAAATAAACAAGTAATTGTTAGATAAAAAATAACATACTAAAAAATAATAATAATAGTAATAATAATATTGATATTAACATTAGTATACTTTTCATCCAACTTTGAGAGAAAATTAATGCTTCTATTGTAGTTGGCTGAAGCCTACTGCGGTGTGGATTGACAAACCTGCCGCTTGCGTTAAATGATGATTCATAAGCCACAATTACAAAAATGTCTCTTGCAATTATTTGCAAAGTATGATACTTTAGAGCGTTTTTTCTCCAACTTAAAATTTCAAAATAATTTGTCATTCTTAACACATTCTCTTGCAAATAATCTTCTAACTCTGATCTCACATTATACACTTGACACCCATGAGAAGCAACAAACTTTTGATAATTATTTAGGAATTCTACATCATCATCATTATTCATTACTTGTGTGATTGAATCATCCATCAAATCATCACAAGATTCATTTTGTTTTTTAAAAAAATACTCTCCCACCAAATCATAACAATGATTTTGAATTTTTTTAATTAGATTCTTTGCTCTATCCTCACCATAGATAATAGAAAAATACATCTTCAAAAACATAAGCTTGAATCTAGGGTCCAAGACAACCGCCACACCCATCGCATCATGAATTTGCTCCCAATATTTGTTAAATTTCCATTGATTCAATATAATCAGTCCCATAACGAATTCATTTCTCCAAAGCTATTTTAATTTGACAAATCTTAGGGAAACACTGTGGGATATTTTCTTCATGAAAATAAATCTGTCACAACAACTTCAATCTATCACTCATTTTCGTAGCCCTTTTCCATTCTTCATTAGATGGGCAACAAGTATAAAGGAGATCTCATTTTCTCAAATGCTTGAAAACTTCCTTATATTCAATTGCTACACTAAGTATTGAATAAGTGGAACTCGACCTAGTCTTACAATCTAATACCAATGTTTTAGCAGAACCTATTTTCGTTGATGAATAGTCTCCTCAAATTTCTCATACCTTTTTGGTGTTGCAATCCAATGAACGACACTATTACGAACATTCTTAATGATATTCTCATTCACTTACGAGCCATATTTAACAATTACATTCAAAATATGTCCGCAACAACATACGTGCCACAACTTTCCATCCATCCAAAGATTGATACTTAGCACATATAACCAATTTTGCTAGCAAATCAATATTGGTACAGTTATCCAAAGTCACAGTAGACAACGTATTATTGAGATTCCCATCCATCAAACAATCAAGAAGTATGTCACACAAAATTTCAGCAGTATGTGGACATGGCACATAAAATGAACCTATTTATAGACATTATCAAAGTATAGTTAGAGAAACATTATTACGAAAATATATGACGAAGAAATAATTGAAAAGAACCATTATTACCTGATAATTCAACTTCTCAAAATAGATTGATAATCTGTGTAATGTCCAGTTATAACCACGTATCCTTTTTCTGACTATCAGAAGTCCACATATCAGTAGTAAGTGCCAAACGACTCTTATTTTGATTAAGCAACTTCTTTATCTTTGATCTGTCAGCTTAAAAAATCTTCATTATGTCTTTTGTTATGGTAGTTCTAGATATACGCTTGAATAATGGTTGAACAGCTTCAAGAAACATTAGAAAATGTTCGTGTTGCACCATCATTGTAGGATATTCATGCATAATAATCATGGTAGCCATTTTTATGTCTTGTTGTTTCTTAATCGAACACATAATTTACTAGTGAGACTTTTCCACTAGCCTCCACCTTAGACTTCAACAGCAGTTGCTTTATGTCTTTTCTTTTTCTTAATGGACAAAAAGTAACCATGTAAAGGTGTTGTCCCATTCTTTGGATCCCCTCCAAGTCTTTTTTGCAGTAATTACATTCAGCTTTCCACTAGTCATCAATTTTTGTCTTTTAAAATGTTTCCACACTGGTGATGTGAACTTTGATGTACCAATCAAAACTAGTTCCTTATTTGCTTGATCCACATTAGGGACATGTTCATCTAATAATTCTGCAGTAAAAGGAGCTGCAGAACCTTGAAAAGGCAAATCCTTCTTACGGTAAACTGTGAAGTATCACTCATATTTCACTGATTCAAAATACCAAAATCAATTCAGTAAGAGAGATAAATATAGAAAGTAGTATTTCATTTTAGACCTATAAAAAATAGAAAAATAATATTTCAACTTTGAAGAGTTAAGCATGCAATGACAAATTAAACTGAAAATTGACCTCGATTAAAAAAGAAATAAATTAGATATAATTTTGTTTTGTTTTTTTTTTCCAAGAATCAGACATACTTTTGTCAAATCTAAAAAGAGACTTCAAAAAAAAGTTAGAAAAACTTGTACTAAAATAATACAACAAATAAGTCAGAGACCCGTGGCAAAGCATCTATGATTTGGATGATGGATCATTTAGTCATGGGTTCGAAAATCGAAACCCTTTGAAGTAAATAAATAAATAAATAAAAATGAAACACATCTATGTGGAGAGATGAAAATATAAAGAGAGAAACACTGAACATAGATGGACAACTCCTTGCACTTTCGCAGACTGGAGTAAGCATCAAGATGAGTGCAAGGAACACGAATCGCAAAGCTTGCAAGAAGGGAGAATGCTAGAGTCTAGTATGGGACATGAGAGGTGGCACGACGGGCAAGTAGACTCCCTGCTCGTGGAGTTGAAGTGTTGAACTTGAACTGGGGTTACAAATGAGAGAATGAGAATTCGATTTCGATTAGACGTTTCCAGTTCCAATTTTGGAATGCAATACATAGACTAACGAGTTGCCAAGTGAGAAACTGTGAGAACAAAGTCCTAAAGCTTATGTTTTTTTTTGGTGAAATAAAGTCACGTTATTTAATAAATTTAAAGAAATAAAAGTTTCTATTCAAACGTTTTGTATTTGGCACTATGCTAAATGGCATGCTAACGCCTAACAGTAACAACTAAAAAGTCACATTATTTAATATATCTATATTAAATTAGATCTATACAACTATGTTACATTACATTAAATTTGTATAATTACATATAATAGTAACTATCTAAACATATATATATAGTAGTATATATAATATATGAAATAACTGAATGTTCTTATAACCAATTACAATGTTGGTCGTAACTAAAATACATAAAGTAATGCAAATACTTAAATATAATGTATGTGGTAAAAATAAATCAAACCAAGACACCAGATGTGTTATAGCGGTTTGGTCCAAGACCTACGTCTGCGGGGCCACGCCCAGATGTAAACTCCATTAGTATGAAGAAACGAACTACTGGACTCCTAGTGACTCCTCACTGAGCTCCTCCAATCACTCTCTCATACATCACTGTGTGGACCTTACATACACAAGATCCCTCTTGTCTGTGAGGCTCCCCCTTAGTGGAACACCCAAGTCCACTTGAGGTTTTTACAACTCGATAATGAAGTGAATAGAATAGGTACACAATACAAAGTAAACTGAATAACTGGTGTACATAATTCAATTTCCTTGACAAATATATAGACCAATGTAGATTACACAATCTTAACTAAACTAACAAGATCTGAACAATCTCCATCTCTAAATAACCACGTTTCTCTAAAATTAACACGTGGTGATAATTCTTCTGAATCGTAATCTCCTACCTAGTCATAAGTTTTAGTTAGCCATCAACTAGTTCGGGATAAGATCAAATCTTCAACAGTCTGATCTAGAAATCTTGTTGCAACCGCTTCGAGCCACCGATTGCAACCTCATATCTTTATCCAAATCTCCAACTGTTTCGGATTTGATTTTGAGTACATATATCATGTGTTGGATTTTGGATAACTCATTTACTAATAACGTCAATCGTACCAATTATAATGAAAAATCTAAACTCACGATATGATCATGACACTAACAATCGCCCCCTTTGTCATTATGTTGTCACAATCAGTAAAATGAATTTAGGAGCATAAATAGACATCATTAATCAGCTAACATTTTGCTCCATTATAAGGAGTCATACAAGTTTTAAATAAGGTTCAGTGCTATTCCAAAAACTCACGTTAGGAAAAAAGATAAAGATATTGTTGATACAAACATGTAACGACAACTTCCATGGTGGTTACAACCACTTCAACCATCTGGTTGCACCACACTATCACATCTCCAAATAGTCTTCAATAGAAAACTAGACTAAATAATACTCTTGCAAAAGTATCTTCAGACCAACAGACTTAAGAAAGTAAAAATAAAACAATATCTTCACAAAGATGAAATGAACCCAAGAAATGAACCCTTTCCAAACTATCAAAACAATTAAATCGCCCCCTTTGTGATAGCATAAGAAAAAAATAACCAGGGAGAACGATACCATCTACTATTTCAAAGGGTGTAGGAGCAATAAGATTCAGAAACTCGAATAATCTTTGGAACAGATTATCAGGTAATGCTCGAATTACTGTCATCAACTCCTTCTCTTCCTCTTTCCTTGGATCCAAGAAGTCACTTCCATATAGCTTTAAGTTAGAATGAGCTCGAGAAACTGGTGAAGATTAAGCAAGTACAGAGGAAATAATTGTCTTAAATGCAGCCTAAGTTTTCTTCTGCTTCTTCTTTTGAATTATGTACCACTAGTTGGAATCGGAATACCACTTTATTGTAAAAGGTACGGTAGTGAAGTGGCTAACTGATTCGACAGTGGAAAGTCATTGAAGTGCGAAGACTCTGCCTTTTTTATCTTATTGGAGATGCTTTTGACTTTAGCCGAACACCACTAGTCCTGATTATCGTTTGGTATTTCTTGATAGTTGAGAATACCAATTAGTAGACATGGAAAAAATAGGTATTCATAGGTGGACCCAGGTTTGGTCATTTACAACACTGTCCATAAGATTATCTTACCAAAATCATAATGTGCCCATTGTCTTATTGCATACAAAAGAATTCCCATCTCCCTATCAAAGGTATTTCCATGTCTAGTGGGCATTAGGTTGCTGGTAATATGACTATATAGGCTGAAGTATATGGTGCTTAAGTCATTAGTTTCCTTTTTATTCTTCTTTTGTACCCACTCGATCACCCTACCGTGAGTAATGATAGTGATCAAGGTAGACATGGTGTTTGACTTCCTAAATCTTTCAGGAAATCTATGTCCTTCATTGTTGCAAGGAAATTTTAAAAACTAATTGATAGCTCTAGGTGAGAGCTCAATGAATTTTTTTCAAACATATACTCGTTGCAAATGAGGGGAAGTGATATAAAAAATGTCTTACTTCAAATTGGCATAAAACACCTTAACCAGACTCATATTATATCTGGTTGGAAAGGAGAAAATTTTGAAGAGAAAATGAGACTTTAGAAAATTTACCAACTTTTCTGCTTCATAGTCTTTTTTGTGAAGAAATGTCTTGGGATGACACTTCTTGCCTTTGAGGACCTTGCATCTAGCTTTTGCTTCCTCATCAAGTATTCAGCGAGACATGCCTCTATGATTGCCTAGCTTTACTCTGGGTTATTCTGCCTTAGTATCAGAATCGGGAGTGTTGCTCAGTGGATATAGTCCTTTAGATGCTGAACTAGCAAGAAATCCTTCCTCAATCTTAGGTTCGGTTGCAACCGGACTTACTGGTTTACCGGTTGTAATTGGAGTTGTAACTTTGGTTTTTTTGGCCTTCTTCTTCGAACCTTTCTTCTTGAGTTTCTTTTTAAAGAGGACAATAGAATAGTCTCATCACCGCCATCATCATCTCCTTCTGGAATAATATTCTCTTCACGAATCACCTCTAAATTATCAAGGGTTTCTTGATCTTGAGTGTTTTACTGATCAGAAGTTTTAGATGCTTCATGCTCATACTCCGTTAGTTCTGTCTTAGGAAGGCTTGCACTTTCTTGAGCGGTTGTAGTTGAAGCAGAACTGTCCAATGATTGATTAGGAGCCTCTTGATCTATATTATCAATGGGCTCCTCAGGAATTGGCTGCTTAGAAGTAGGTTCTTAAGGAGCAGACTCATCAGGAATAGCACCAGAACCACCTTCAGTTGGCTCGGTGGTAGTCCTTAAAACATTCTCTTTTCCAGTTACCTGTGGAGTACTGACTTGGTGTTCTGTAACAACCGGTGATAAGATACCTAGTTGTATCTGCCCTTCATCATGTTTCTCCCCAATTTCTTCTTCTTATATGGTTGATAAAACACGCAGTCTGAATGAACTTATGATGCTCAAAGTTTATATTCGTGTAGGCTTATTCCTCAACAATGGTGGAAGACCCTCTGATGGAGATTGAGATTTCTCCTGAATTGGAAACAGTGGTGGAATAATGCTAAGTGGTGTAGGATTTAGAACCTTCATCGACTTTTTTACTGGTTTCAACCCTTTCGGTTGGGCTGGTGCCTTAGACGTAGTCCAATTTGCAGAGCTTCGAGTTCAAACCATGTTGCTAGTCTTGTTACAACTGCTCAAACAAAAATTGCAGATGAAGATTAAGTGAGAATATCAATAGTAGATCGATACAATCAATGGAGTAAGGTCTAAGCTTCAGGATGATGAATATGATCAAGAGATATAACAACAACTTCAATTAGTTTACTTTGATGTTTATCTATCCCCTTTAAACTCCCATAAACCCCTAATTAATAGAATTAATGATACTTACAAATAAAAATTAAATCAAAACAAATTGAAACATAAATATTGCAATGGTTATATTACCGTTAGTGTTCAACATGTCCAACATTACTCAAATTAAAACACTACTAATCTACACACACAAATCGTTACTCCCCTTTTATTTCATTTTTATAGCCAAAAAATATTTAAAATAAAATAGGGATAGTGACGACTGTGAATAACATAGGATTAAGACACAACCCAATAGCCCATCTCAAGAATTCAAACCTATAAGCATTAACGGTGTTAGTAAATATATATACGAGTTGTTTTTCAGTGTGAGAATATTCAATAGATATTACCTTCCTTTCTACCAGATCATGAATGAAATGATACCTCAATTCGATGTGCTAAGTTCTTGAATACTAAACAAGATTTTTCAAGATGTCAATTGCACTTCGGTTGTCACAGAATACACCAAGCGGTTGTAACTGAATGTTATAGTCACTTAACATTTGTTTCATCCAAAGTGATTGTGTGCAACAGCTCGTAACTGCAATGTACTCAGCTTCAACGGTTGAGTGTGAGATTGAGTTTTGTTTCTTGCTGAACCAAGACACCATGTTTGTTCCAGCATTGCTGAACCAAGACACAATGTTTGTTCCAGCAAAGAAATCATCTCCAGAGGTACTCTTTTGATTATCAATACTACCTCCCCAATCAACATCATTATAACCAACTAAAGATATGTTAGAGTTAGATGAATACCATAGTCCAAAGTTAGATGATCCTGCCACATATCGAATAATCCATTTGACTGTTATCATATAAGATTCCTTTGGTGTAGCTTAGTAACGCGTACATAATTGAATAAGATATATGGTTTGCTTGTTGTGTGGTAGAGAAAACTCCCAATCAGGCTTTTGTAGAGTAATGGATCTACTAGTTTTTCATGCTCATCTTTGGTCAGCTTCTCGTTGGTATCCATTGGTGTTCTTACATATTTACCATGTTCTAAACCAAATCATTTGACCAAAGAGCAAGAGTACTTATGTTATGATAGAAACGTACCTTCGCTGGTCTAGTGAACTTGTAGACCAAAGAAATAAGAGAGTTATCCAACCATGCTCATTTCAAATTCCTTTTGCATAATGTTGACAAATTCTTCTACCAACCCTTTTTATTAGCTCCAAAGACTATATCATCGACATATATTTGTGGTACAAGGACTGATGAGGATTTTTGCTTTACAAAAAGTGCCTTGTCCATACTTTTACAATTGTTGCCATAATTTAGTAGGAACTTGGAAAGCTGGTCGTACCAGGCACGTGGAGCCTGTCTCAACCCATAGAGTGTTTTCTTCAATTGATAGACATGGTCTGGGAAAAAGGGATCTTCAAATCTTTTTGGTTGTTCAACATACACTTATTCATTGATTGTATCATTCAAAAATGCACTTTTGATATCCATCTGATAAAACTTAAAACCAAAAGAGCATGAAATAGCAAGAAGTAGACGAATACTTTCTAATTTAGCAACAGGTGCAAATGTTTCATCAAAATTTATTCCTTCTACCTTATTGTAACCTTGAGCTACTAGACGAGCCTTATTTCTAACCATTTTTCCTTGTGCATCAGATTTGTTCTTGAAGATATACTTTGCGCCAATTACATTGGCATGTTGTGTTCTTGGCACAAGAGTCCAGACGTCTAGCCTCTGAAATTGATTCAACTCCTCCTGCATTAATAAGGTCCAGTACTCAACCTACAATGCATCAGACACATTTTTAGGCTCGATATTTAAGACATAACAAACATACTCGGCTAACCTCCTATAGTATATTCTTTTTATATCTCTGGTCATTATTCTTTCTTATTTCACCCCAATAATGTTGATTGGTGGATGATCTTTCTGAATTCTACTTGAGGGTTCTTGAGTACCAGTGGACAACTCTAACTTATTCCTATATGAGGTTTATGTAGCACTTGTGTCAGTTGAAGCTTATACTCTTGTTACAACTGAAATACTGGGGGTGGTTGCCAGTGGCATTAGTTCATCATCTTTGTTGTCAGCTTGTGATGTTTTTTGTTCTGATGGAGTATCATCAAAGGACACATTAATCGATTCCATTACTCTATAGGTACGCTGATTTAGAACTCCATATGCCTTGCTGTTTATGGAGTACCCGAGGAAGATAGCTTTTTCATTTCTTGAGTTAAACTTTTCCAGCACCACCCCATCATTTAGCACAAAACACTTGGTTCCAAAGATGTGAAAGTAAGCAAGATTAGGTTTTCTACCTTTCCAAAGCTCATAAGGTGTTTTGTGGATGAAAGGATGGAGATAAGTTCTATTGATAGTGTAACATGTCGTGTTCACAGCCTTTGCCCAAAGTTGTGTAGGAAGATTATTGGACGTGAGCATGACTCTGACCATTTCTTGAACATGTATATTCTTCCTTTCGACTACCCCATTTTGTTGAGGTGTAATTGGAGCAAAGAATTCTTGTTGGATTCCCGAAGTCATGTAGAATTCTTGGAATTTAGAGTTTTCAAACTATTTCCTATGATCACTCCTGATCCTGACCTCATGTTCTCCAAAAGTTGTCTTCTCATTCATCAACTTCAAACACAAATCATTGAAACTTTCAAAAACATATTATTTTTCTTTCAAGAAGAGAACCTAAGTGAAACAAGAAAAATCATTAAAGCATACCAGAATATATCTCTTCACTGACGCTCTTGTTACCTGGTAGGTCCAACCAAGTCGATATATAATAGTTCAAGACTGCTGAATTATTCTATCTATCAACTAGTTTGTGGCTTTCTCTTTTTGACTTATCAGGTTGACAAGGTTTGCAGATCTTGATGGTAGATAGACTAAACTTTGGTAGTCCACGTACTACTTCTAAATTTGACAGCTTTCTCAGGTGCCTATAGTGAACGTGCCCCAATCATTGATGCTAGACTTTGGTGGTATCTGCTGTTGCATTGTAACAGGACCTGCTAAGCAATTTCAACATGTAGCAATTATTAGATGGCCTTTCTCTGATCATGATACATTCTCCTTTTAAATCATATACATCACATCTGATTTTGGTGAAATTCACATAGAAATTTTGATCACATAGCTTGGTAATACTAAGTAAATTACCTTTTAAATCTTCAACATGAAGAGCTCCTTCTAGAACAAGCAAACCAAGGACCTCGAGAGATCCTTCGCCAGTGACTTGGCTTCGCACACCATCTCCAAAAGTGACATATCCCATTGCATGAGATTGATAGTTGATGAGAAAGCCCTTATCACCGGTCATATTCTTTGAGCAACCAGTGTCAAAGTACCAGTCAGAGGATGACATGGATTTTAGAGATATATGTGCAGCATGACATACATCCTTTTTAAGAATCCATTATATGTGTTGGGGTTGTCCTTGTTCTCGAGCACCTTTTTGAGTGATATCATGTTGCCTTCGTGTCAGTTCTTGAATCATTTTAAAGCACCTAAAACGTATGTGTCACTTGATCCCATAGTAGTAACATGTAGGTTTGAACCTTTTTCTTTGTTGTTGATTAGACCCACTTTATGCTTTAACAAACTTCACAGATTATGTGGTGGAATCTTTGGAAGATGATCCTTTGATGAAACCTAGACCACTTTTATCTCCATATCCTTTTCCATGCTGCAACAGATCATCAAGCGTGGCTTATCCTTGTTCAGCTTACTGATAGTGTTATCTGCATGTTTCAGCTTGCTTTTGCATTCGATCAACTCCTTATTCTTTTCTTCAAGGAGATATTTAAGTGCTTGATTTCATGCAAAAACTTCTTCCCACTTCATAATCATTTCAACATAATTCTCTTTCATCTCTGCCTTACTAAAGTGATTAGGTAAATCATAATCAAAATGTTCTAAGTCACTAACATCGCCTTTTGAGTTTGAGGAGTTATGTCCCTTGGTGTTGGTTGCAACTGCATGCACGATAGTAAAGGCAAAGTGATGATTCATATGATCTCCTTCATTTTTTGACTCTGAGTCACTCCATGTGTTGGTCATTGATTTTTCTTTTCTTCTGGATAGACATTCTGCCTAAAAGTGTCATAATCCTCCACATTCTCTGCGCGTGAGCTTGCTTTTGTATACTGGCTACTTCTTTCTTTAAGGTATCACCTTTACCACTGGTTTTCATACCCTAAAATTTTTGAAACAATTTATTATACCTTTTTGTTAGAAGAGCAAGATCATCTTCTTCGTGAGAGAAATCCTTCTCAGGACTAAAGTACTGAGTTCAATGACAATTCTATGGACTTCTTTTGTTGATTCATGCATCTCAAAGGTGGTAAGAGACCCCATGAGTTATTCGAACTTCCGATCTTTAGGACCTCGATTCTCTTAAATAACAACAACTTTTACATTGTACTTAGTAGGGAGACTTCTGATTGCCTTTTGAACTAATGTTTTTGTTGGAGTACTTCTTCCCCAATTATTAAGCTAGGTTTATAATGTATTTGAGTTTGGCAGTGTATTCTGCAATAATTTCTTCCCCTCCCATTCTCAATGTTTCAAACTGAGAAGCTAGCAACACAATTTTTTATTCATGCACATCTTTTTTACCTTCGAAAGTTTTTTCGAGAATCTAGCAAGCCTCATTTGCTAATATACCTAAGGAAATGAGCATGAGGTGCTCTTGGTTGAAAGCACCGAAGATAGCGTTCAATCCCTTAGCATTTGCGGATAAAAGTTTCTCCTCATTAGTTGTCAAGTCATCTGGATTATTTGATTCTCTATCAATTTCAGGTGGCTTGTATCCTTTCTCAATAGCCCTCCATGCTTTGACATCGATGGATAGAATGTACCCCTCCATTCGAGCTTTCCAGTACATGTAATTCGTATTGGTTAGTAGTGGTGGTCTCGTGTTTGAAACGCCTTCAGGATGGTTTAATTAGTTTCCCTGAGACATTATGGTTAGTACGGATCTCACTTGTCTCTGTAAAAAAAGACTTCATACGGCCCTCTCTGATACTAGTTGAAATAACCAAATGTGGTTACAACCGATTACAATGTTAGTTGTAACTGGGAAACAAATAATAATGCAAATACTAAAATGTAAAGTACGCAGTAAAATAAATCAAACTAGGACACCATATGCATTATCGCAGTTCTGTTTGAGGCCTAAAATAGCGGGGCCACACCCAGATTTAAACTCCATTGATATGAAGAATTGAACTATATGACTCCTAGTTACTCCTCACTGAGCTCCTCCAATCACTCTCTCATACATCACTCTATGGACCTTACATACATAATATCCCTCTTATGTGTGAGGCTCCCCTCACTGGAACAGGCAAGTCTCCTTGGGGTTTTTTACAACTCGATAATGAAGTGAATTGAACAAGTTCAAAATGAAGTGAATTGAACAAGTTCAAAATACAAAGTAAACTGAATAACTAGTGTACATAACTCAATTACCTTGACAAATATATAGACAAATATATATTACACAAGCTTAACTAAACTAGCAAGATCTGAACAATCTCCATATCTAAATAACCACGTTCCTCCATGATTAACACATGGTGATGATTCTTCTGAATCACAATCTCCAACCTCTTCATAATTTTTAATTAGCCATTAGCCGGTTGGGAATAATAGCAAATCTTCAGCTGTCTGATCCAGAAATCCTGTTGTGACTACTTTGAGCCACCGATAGCAACCACATATCTTTATCCAAATCTCCAACTGTTCGGATTTGATTTGGAGCACATGTATCATGTGTTGGATTTTAGATAACTCATTTACTGATAATGTCAATCGTACCAACTATAATGACAAATCTAAACTCTCGATATGATCACAACACTAACAGGTATATATATATATATATATATATATATATATATATATGTTAAATTACTAAGTCAAGATGCACTTCAATTAAATTATAGTATATACAATATATATAAAGTAAATATATGTTAAATATGATATATCTCTCCATTTATAGTATTTTCTAAACATATATTAATTTAATTCAGGATGCAACAATAATAGTATATGAGCATATAGTATACATACATACCGAGCGCGCGAGCGCGTATGTATATGTGTTAATAATAGTTAGTATTTATAGAACTTTAGATAACTATTTAAATATATAAACTTGGGCAAAATGAAGCGATAATTTAATAATTTAATAATGGTAAGACCTAAAGTTATGTTATTTTTTTAAGTCTACATTTAATTATAACACTATTCAATTTTTCGGTACTACTTATAAAATGATTAATTATCTGCATGTACACAAATAGCTTTTTTGTCTTTTTTTCTCTATTTCTTCTTAAGGAATGACATGTTTTTAACTATGTTTTGAACATAGAAAATATAACAATAGTCATGCAACAATCGAAATTTTCTTTTTTTATTTTTTATAATTTTTAAAGAAGGTCACGAGAGCAATCTTGATTGTTCACTCTGGTTCTATATTACAATAGGTTCGATGCTCAAACCCAATATTTTAAACATAAGAATATGATTAAACAATTTTTCTCATTGTTAATTGATTTAATCATAGAGAATATGATTAATCATTGTTAGTTGATCAAATATTATCTAGTGAAATTGATTTAATCATTTGACAAAAAATGATTTAATCATAAATAATAGTATATATTATGTTGTTTACCATACTAATTAATTACAACTTTATTTGGTTTTTCTTAAAAAATTTATTGTGTTATCTTATTTAGGGGTTATATCATATAATATGTGCTTCTTGAAGTAAAGAGAAAAATCTATCATTTACAAGCATCTCGTAGTCTCGTGTATTTTGACTAAAAAAATATGATGGTATATCATATGAAATGTTAATGCATTATATTTGTTTACCTAATTATAGTTATTCGATAACATATTATTTATTTATTTTATTGATAGTATATTTATAATGTATTATATGAGGACAGATTGATTGTTTAATTTATTTTTAATCAAAAGCATAGTTCCATTGTTGATTCTATACAAATATTTTAAATAATATATACTACATTATATATGGATTTCATGTTAATGATGTTATATTAGTTTTTTTTTCTTTATAAACTAAGTTACATTAGTTAGACATATATCATATATTAGATTTAAATAATATATTCCAAATTTCCAATGCTTTTAGACTTCAAACATTAATTAGTTAACTATAAAGTCTATAATATATTGTAAAATAAAGAGGCAATACAATTATTATCTATAGAAATGTATTTATAAAAAAGTTTAAATCCAAAACATACCAACTAGCTTGGATTTATGGTTTCCACAAGATGAAAGGTCTTGGGGTAGGCGGAGTTCAAATCCCCCTACCCCCTCTTGTTGTTTGCATTTTTAATAATTAATGTGAATATGTGATGTGGGAATGAGGAATCCCCATGGGGAATATCTCGGGAATCCCTATGAGGAAACCCCATTGGGCGGGGCGGAGAATCGTCATAGGGAATATCTCATGGATCCTCACGGGGAAGCTCCATAGGGCGTGGCGGGGAATCCCAATACATAATATCTCGGGGATCCCTAAGGGGAAGCCAATAGAGCGGGGCGGGAAATCCCTACAGTGGGGAGGGTAATACCACCCCGCCCCTCATGGCGGGAATGAAATTTCCTCCGTTCCTCGCCTCATGGGGGTTATTTGGCGAGGAATCCCCACCCATCGGGGTGGATCCCGTGGGGAATGAGGATTCTCCACTCCACCTGCATCCCTAGATATCGATATCGAATAAACAATACAAAATTTACGCATCGAAAAATTAAAACTTTTTTGATAATTAAATGATATACATGAATACAGAGTTTATCAAAACCCAAAACCTCATTTATAAACCTCCCAACCCTGTTTATATACAATAAAATAACTCTAACAGTGTTTATATATACATGAAGGCTCATTACATCATAAAGAAGATATTAAGACTCCTAAATCTTCTCTTTTCTTTTTGCTGAAGTGCTATGCTATGAACCTAAAATATTATATTTTGGGTGAGCGCTCCAACTTGCTCGGTAATTAAGGATTCATAAAGCCATCAATAATCTATATAATAATCAAAACCATTATGCAATAAGAATATGCACCAATGTTAACTAATGGGATTGTGAAAATCATATAATTCAATAAGTAAAGGATGCAAGTTAAATCGTCAATGACTATTACACTGTGATTCCCATTTTATTTATAAAATTAGGGTTAATTACCCACTGACACCATTAATGTGATTGCTAGACAAACACATTGGGTGATGTGATGTTTACTTAATCCATTAATGTCTAATGGTTCTATCCGAAACCCTCTAGTGAGTATGTAATCTACTCAACCTATTATATTGAGCAGTTGTTACATATAGGCCAGGAAGGTAACCCATCTCGTATAAAACCTATGCTCAAAACTAGGAGTTACTCTCATGGGTCACATTAGACACCATTTTTCATTTAATAAAAACATCATAGTGTACATAGTCCCCAATTCAGTCCATAAACTATATGTACTACATATACTAAAATAACCAGGCAACATTAATAAATAAGCGAATCAATACTTACCTCGATTTTGATTTCTGTTAAGAAATTCCCTAACTTTTCAAGCGCTCACGCTTTTCTGGTGACTCAACACCTATCACAAACAATTTGTGATAAATATGGGTCTAATGCCCTATATTTAGAACCCCTAATTCAGTCCTTAAGACCTCAAGAAACTCTAACCAATTTAAAGCAAAGTTGTTGTTTTTTGGGGTGGGAGCACGCTCCTTCACTTGGTGGAGTGTGCTCCATCAGCAGAGTTCATCCCAACTGATGAAGGGAGTGCACTCCTCTACTAAGTGGAGCGCGCTCCACCCTGTACTGTCTTGACAGTAAATAGGGCAGCAACCACTGTTCCATCCACAAATCAACACAACAATAATAAACACCCCCAAAATATATCAGGGAGGACCTCTAGTGAGATATAAACCCATTTATAATCAATAATAATAACAATTCTCAGAGAAATCATCATCCACTATCGAATTGAACGTCAAAAATATCAAAACCAAACTTACCAACAGTGATGATCTCTAATTTCCAGTTGTTTAAGCTCTTCAATTTGCACTAAAACAGTTCCCTCTAAATCAATTCCTCAAGATCAAAACATCAAACCTTCAACCGCTCACTTTCTCACTCAATCAATTGTGAGGATATGTTTGAAGGTTTTAGTTTATATATATAGATTTTTTTCGAGACACGTATCTCAATATCTCGAAGCTGATCAAATGATTGATGTGCTAACATGACACCCTTAAAGTGTCACACATGTTGACACCATCAATACTTACGCTCATCTCGAGGCGATTCGAAAATCCATATAATTCAAATCAAACTTATAGTTTTAATATATATTTATATATTAAATATATATATATATATATATATATATATATGAATTTATATACATCGTGTATTTCTCCCCAATAAATTCACTAGACAGGCCTACGAGTAGTCTCGAGTGTGCACATTCATTTCACGACCCCTTCGTCGCACTTGGTGTACTGGCTATTTATTATTTATTTACTAATTTTTTTTATTATAAATTCTCTTTTATATTGCAACCTATAAATTTCATTAAACATTCAAAACAAACACAAACCACCACATAAACACATACACGCTAATCGAGGTACATCGGATTTAAGTACAAGTCTATCTCAGATTAATTAGGATTTGGATTAAAACTAATCACCTGCTTAAGGTAACGGGTCGTTACATCTAGGCCGCCACTCAAGCTGTATATCTAGGTCGTGGCTCAGGTTGTGTGAATTCAGCCTACGACCTGACTCACGGCCTGACCCGCGACATAGAATTGGAAACCCTATTTGTAGTCTGAATTTTTACAAATTTCATTTTGGAAAAGATTTTTTAGGTTTTATATAAATAGAAACTAGAGATTTCGTTGTTCCCAACCTTTGTTTATGATATAACTTGCAGATTTTGAAGTTTTCCATCATCATGTTCGACTAATCTCCAACAATCTAGACTGGAGGTGGATTAAATAACTCTTTTGACATCAAACCTTTGTGAGATTTAATTTAATTCAATTTAATTTAATTGCTTTTCTTTGGTATTTTATTCTCTTTGGTATTGCTTAATTAATTAGGGTTAAACTCATATTTAAACCTTAATTTACTGCTAGTGAGTCATACGCATCCGTACTTATGCTAGAAGACCACACAAGTGGCAATTGACCATACCAATTTATTTGACCCTTTTGGGACCAGTCAAGTACCTTAGAGATTTTGGCTAAATCGGACGCACTAGTGATCCGGTTGTCTAGGTTTAGTGCCTTCATAAAGCTCTATACAATCAACACATGAAACCCAATTCGCGTGAGTCCAGGGTTGTGTGTTCAGTTAGAGAAGTAGTCATTGTCGTACCTTGATTACTGAGAATAAGAAATGCGAGGAATCGTGTACAATACCAAGTCTATAGCTACTCTAGGTGACACATGTCGAGCATGCAATAATAATACTTACTTATTTATTATACTTTAAATTTGTAGTAGCGGTAAGTAGGATCGTCTCCACAGGGATTCTGTAGTTTTCTTTAGTTTCAAAATGATTTTTGCACGTTTTAATAATTACTAATTAACTATATTATTTAGAAAGCAATAAATAACTAAATACATAAGGATAATAATTAAAAAATGCAATACAAATTAAACTAAATTAATACAGATAATAATAAAAGTAATCAATGTGAATAACGAAAACCTAAACTAATAGGAATAAAAATTAAAGAAGTCAATGCGAATAATGAAAACCTAGACCAAAGGTAATTGCTAACTAAGTTGTAGTCAATTAATCGTCGATCATGAAAGATGAGTTCAAACAATTCAACAATAGGCAGACAGCTTTTAGCCAACCACCGATTTTCTTAAATTCAATGGAAATGTCACATTTTAGTTTTATTGAATTAACTATTTGAATGCTTAAAGAAATTAACTTTAGGCAATAAAATCGCATTACACTTTGTGCAAATCATGCCTAATCTAAGCCAATATTACCGACGCAGCATAATAAACAACTTAGAACACAATCACCTAAGACATCCACTCGAGAAATGCCCTATAAATTAATCTTAGTTACTACTTCTATAATTTTTGTCAATAACTATAGACATAGAATCATAATCTTAATACCACAATACATATTCATGACTATGCATGCAATACTAATCTTTGTTGGTTGTAATACGCAAAAACAACTTCTTAAATCTGTGATTGACGTGTATTGAATAGTAATGAAAAAACTATTAAAATAAAGATGTCATAAAAGACTTACAACCATAGTGTAGCAATACCTTGGTCTAGAAACGAACTAGAAAATAACTACTATGAAAAACTCCATTAAAACTAAAAGAAAGAAATGGGGAGAAGAGATAGAGAAAGAGAAAAAGAAAGAGTGAGAGATCATTAGGAGGCCTATGATTTTATTTATACCATGTTCCTCATTTCATTTTGGCATTTGAAGTGGTTTAGATAGGGTAGAATATGCTAGATACTCCCTATCTTGATAGTTATTAACTTTGTGTCGATCACTTTTTATTTGGTTTAATTTAGTTCTGATTGATATATGTATAATATCTGTAGATTTCCCTTCAAAGTTAGAGGTGTAGCTTGGTTGGTTAGGCTCATGTGTTGGTGTAGATGGGCTTGGATTCAATTCCCACAACTCCTAATTTATTCTCCTTTATTTTCTCAATTATTTTGTTGAGATATATTTTAAAGCTTTGTCACTTCATCACAAATGGCCAAGTAGCTTAGATGGGTAAGTGCTCCCAATGACCTCGGTTGCTAGGGATTAATTCCCATCCCCAACAAATCTCCTTATTTTTGCTCTTGATTATCTGCTCTTTATCAACCTTAATAACACGCATCTCGAGGATGGACCCACGACTCCTAAACCACTACGAATTGACATAAAATGATGAATTCAATATGTGACACGATGAAACTTATTCACTTGATATTCATCAACTATTCAGCACGTATCTCGAAGTAGATAAGACAGACTTCTTTAAAGATATACATTAACTATCTTGCACTCTGCCACATTAGATCATCGCTAACTCATCACCTTTGCATGAACCATGCAAACACCATAGTACATATCACTCCACCAATAGCTCATCGCGATGTCATCACGCATCCAATCCCACTGCTGCCACATCATCATCATGTCACATCAGCCTTATGGGCCCGATTCACTGCTTCGGGATCCGCACAACACAATTTTTTGAGGTAATTCAAACTTAGGACTATTATACATGCAGTTTACATCACGTTTTGCCCCAATTTTAAATATTCTCTTTAAAAACCTGAAATCACAAAAACAAGAGAATACTTAGTGTAATATCATCATTTGTATATAAAACAACCTATATTATGCTATAAAACGTGTCTAATTTTGGACTTATCACTAGGATACCTTTGAATTGCATGTTTTACATAGATCGACGACCATAGGGTTAAATGTACCAATTGAGTAAGTTTGATATTCTGAGGGTCTAGGTTACTTTTCTCTCATTATTTTCCTTACAAAGTATTTCCAATTCCATGACTTTTTAAATTCTCTCAACATTCACTCTAAAAACCTTGTTCCTATTTCTTTTAGAACCAAAGAAAAATTACGAATCTCTATAGGATCGACCCTTTGCCACTATCTACAAAATAGTTAGTTTAGGAAATATATTTAATTGACGCGTTTGGCGTGCGTCAATTTTTAGCACCATTGTTGGGGATTGGTTTTTCTTTTATTAATTTATTTATTTATTTTGTCTATCTAGTCCCTTGTTCTTAACAGGTTTGCATGCAACTCTGTAATGGTCGATTCGAAGACTCATACTGTCAAAATGTGAATGAGGTCGGTATGTCACATAATGAGCTCAATTTTCTAACATGCATTCTTTTGTGCAATAGGTCAAGGTTTATGAAATCAGTACGGATTACTCTTATTCCACATATGCTTCTCCTGACTATCCAAAATATGAGAAGCATTATTATTCTAGCTATGCATTGCCACAACCCGACTTCATTGAGCTCATGCCAACTCCCTAGATTCCTCAACATAAAGAGAGGTTTATACAAGATATGATGAATGACTTGATCTTCAGCCAAAAACTACCTTTTCAATAAGTTGATCAACAGTGTCAAGAAGAGAACCAACAATTTCAACAAAACACATCCTTGGAAGATATGATAAAGTAATTAATAATCGGTCAACAACACCTACTTGAAGATTTTCAACAATTTCAACATGTGAATCTAAGGTTGAAAAATTTGGAAACTCAACTTAGTCAAATGAATACTACACTTCAAAATTTGATTGACGAGAAAGAGCTTGAAGATTGTTGGAGCGAAATAATGGAAGAACGTGAAGTCTCTCCAGCTAAGAAAAACATTATCATTGCAAGAAATGAAGAGGAAAATGAGATGAAAATTGAAGTCACTTCAAAAAGGCCAAAAGAGCCACAAAAACAGAGCAAGGAAGACCAACATCTGGTGTTGGTGAAACCACCTGCCTTCCAATGCATATTTGTTGAATTGTATAAGTGGGTGAGAGTAAATGAGCATTCACGAATTTTTTACACTCTCGACACCTTTGTGTTGGATGATCATGATGCGAAAGAATCTTTTGTGTTAGAGGTCCCGAATGAGTTACCAAGTCTGAAAGAGGGCGTGCATGTTTCTTTGCCCAAAGCTATAGATGCACCATTTATTATTGATATCTCAAAAAGAGAGAGGGCATCACGTGATAAATCAGGCTAAGTCTAGCCAAAGACTTAAAAGAAAAGCGCTTGTTGGGAGGCAACCCATTTTCTTTCTTTTTTACTTCTAGCATTTATTTTAGTTTTAGTTTAGTTTTTAATTTTTTTAATGTTCAATAAAACCCCTAACTTGGTTTCTTGGATTTTCATAGATGTTATGAACTTTTTATGAGCACTAGAGGCACTGAAGTACCACCTGAGTTTTGTTAGGTTTGGCTTGGGGTTACATTTTTTTGGAATAATTTGAGCATTTTTAGGGAATTAATATATTACTAGGATTTTAGGTGTTTTGAGACTTTGTTGGGACATAATCCAACTTAAGTTTCTGCATTAGTGGTGGGTCTTTGAGTAGACCCAAAATCATATACTTCGTTTCACCATCTTGTTGATTTCACCCTTAGTCGAACGATTTCGGGCTTGCAAGATTTGGTGGGAATCATTTAAGTTACATTTTAAATTGTTTCCTTATTCACTTAGACATTAGAGATTTTGTTCATTCACTAATTTTTGGAGACTTTTATGGCTATGTTTAACATAAATGCATGACTTTGTATCATTTTCGTATATATTTATCCATGTTCTTTTTCACAACTCTTCTTTCTTTTTTTGCGTGGATTCCTTGACTTGTTTTAACCTTGAGGATAAGGTTCGGAATAAGTTTGGGGGTACTTTAGGGATTATGGATTAAGTTGGATAGATGTTTTAGTGAAATATCGCAAGTGAGATTTTTCAAATTTCTCAATTATACGTGGTTATATATGGTTGAAGGATGGTAATGGTGGTTTTTTGTATTCCTTATTCTCTCATTTCTCTCATTCCAATTCTTTTCCCATCATACTTCTCTTTCTTATTTCATTAGGAGTTGATATAATTTCATGCATGTATTTAGTATAGTTATTATTATTATTGTTTAGAGACCCAAAACTTGCTTCATGCCTTTGGCTGTGGATGAGTAAACTATGATTGTCTTTTTTACTTGAAACTTAGGGAAAATTAGGAGAAACACTCACTCTGGCCAATAGATCATTATTTTTATGATTTCATATTAGGGACTTAGTATGAGAGTTTAACCTTGAACTAGATACCAAAGAGGACAGACTGTCAAAATTGTGCAAATGGAAAAAAAGTCAGATTCTTAAGGTGCTAGAACGAGGTTGTAACCCACTCGAGGCGAAATTCCTTTAACTAAACCACTTTTGGAGAAATATTTTAGGCCGGTTTTGAATGAGATCATTAGCCATAATCCTACCTAAAAGTAATTTCCCTAGTTGACCCATTTTAAGCCAACCCAACATTTAATTCTTTCATGCCTAATGTTAAACCCATAGACATGGATATATATAATCCTTTACCTAGTTGGAAGCTAGTCTTAGACTTAAAATCTTTAAAAAGAGACATGAAGAGAAGTAGAGAAAAAATTAGAGAAGAAAAAAAATTTTATGTACTCAAAATAAGGGGAAAGTAATTATGATGAAAAAATAAAGTCATGATTAAAGAGTTCCACCTAAAATGGTATCTGCAGGAAATGGAGCAGAGAGTCGGATAGTTGGAAAAAGGTGCAGACTGCACATATTGAAAGAAAAATGAAGTTAACTGCAGTATAGCCACTTTCATGTTCTTATAAAATCTTTTAACAGTCTAAGTTTTAGTTTTCCAATGTTTCATATTACCTTTATATCATTTCCTTGTTATCTTATCCTAGCCATGTTACAACCTACTTAAAGTCATATTGATTCTTATTGGTGTTAAGTCTATAATAGTGGAGAGTGTGGTTGCATTTCTCACGTATGGTACCTTCTAAGCGTTGATGCGATATATCACAGAGATTGTAAACATGCGTGCTTGAGTGTATAGATTAAGAAAACTAGTGAGTAGTTGATAACCTTTTTTCTTGAACGAGTCTAGCTCTTTAAAATGTGATCTTAATTTTTTTGGATTGCAGTTATAGGCATATCATAACTACAAAATTTCTTGAGTGGTTTAGTGGCTTGGCGACTATTTAAACCAAATAAACTCCATGAACTTAAAATCGGGTTTAAGGTGGGTTGGTTGTTATTTAGCTAATGAAGTTATTGAGGTTCTAGTTTGTTTAGAAGTAGGGTGTGTTGTCATACATTCCTTTGCTAGAGACATGTAAAGTCTAAGTTTAGGGGTGTTATTATCATGAAACATTTTCTCCAGTTTTAAAAAAGGATTCATTTCTGGTAATCTTGGCTTTAGTAGCTCATTTTGATTTAGATTTACATCAAATTGATCTGAAAATATTCTTTCTTAATGGAGAATTGGATGAGGAAGTATGCATGAAACAACCTCAAGGTTTCAGTGATGAACATAATATTCATCTAGTTTGTAGACTAAAGAAATTTTTATATGGACTAAAACAGGCACCCCAACAATGGTATTTCGAGTTTCACAGTGTTATATCCTCAAACAGTTTTGAGGAAAACATTTTTGATCAATGTTATACCTCAAGGTCAGTGGGAGAAAATGTGTTCTCTTAGTCCTTTATGTTGATGACATTCTACTTGCTATTAGTGATTTGGGACTATTGCATGAGACAAAAGAGTTCCTGAAACAAAATTTTAAAATCAAGGATATGGGAGAAGCCTCTTATGTCATTGACATAGAGATTCATAGATATAGGTCTAACAGGATTTTAGGACTTTCTCAAAAAGCCTACATTGAAAAAGTTATAAAACGATCCAACATGGAACATTGTGCCTCCACACCAATGAGACAAATTAAGTCAGGATCAATGTCCTCAAAATGATTTGGAACGAGAACAAATGCAAAACACCCTTACGCTTCAGATGAAGGAAGCCTAATGTATGCTCAAGTTTGCACTAGACCTGATATTGCATTTATGGTAGGGTTATTAGGCAGATACCAAAGTAATCGAGGAATGGAGCATTGGAAGGCTGCCAAAAAGGTAATGAGGTACCTTCAAAGAATGAAAGATTTTATGCCAACTTATAAATATTCTAACCATTTAGAGGTGGTTTGATATTCTAATTCTGATTTTGCTGGAGACGCCGATACTAAAAAGTCAACTTCGGGTTATGTCTTTATACTTGTTGGTAGTGTCGTGTCATGTGGAAGCCCTAAACAAACAATAGTTGCGTCATCCACTATGGAAGCATAATTTATTGGATGCAATGAAGCTACTACGCAAGCCTTATGGTTGAGAAATTGTCTCAAATCTCCATATTGTATATACCATACAAAGGCCATTACGGATTTATTGTGATAATTATGCTGCAGTTTTCTTTTCTAAGAATAATAAAAGTGACAGTTGTAGCAAAAATATCGACATCAAGTTTTTGGTTGTTCGAGATCACATTATGAAATATTTAGTTGTTATTAAACACATCAGGACTTATCTTATATTAGTAAATCCTATGACTAAAGGATTGTCAGCTATTCTATACAAGGATCATGTTGCTAACATGAGAATTCAAAAATCAGTTGGTTGATTTTCTTAAATTTTGGCTTTTGTAAATAGTTACTTCTATTTCAGTTGGTGAAATAAAGTTGTTCTGTGCACATAAATTCTATTATTAAAGTCCATTAAGATTTTTGACAAAAAGACCATGAATGACTCATCAGAAGTTCATTCATATAGAATACATTTAGTTTTAAATTATTAAAATTGTAATACATGGAAGGAAATGTTTGTCCAAAGAGCACAATCTCCTTGATTCAATTTTAATATTTTTTTAAATAAATGTAAAAATTGGTTAACTTATGACCATATAAAGTAAAAGTTAATTATTCATTGATAAGCCAAATGGTAGATTGTTCGACTTAATTGTAATTAGTGTGGCTCATAACAGTTATAAAGGTCTAGTCATATCTAAAGCATTACAAAGGTCTTAATAGGACCGTTACAGATTCAGTTACTAATGAATATGGAATACCAACAATCTTGCTCTTGAAGGACGAGCTATTTATAGGGATCAAATTTTAGCCTTTTGTTTATGCAAAATCATCATATCTCCATCAATCATGATTAAAGGCATAAACTTGAAATACGAAAAATGGCGAATGAAGGTATATCGCATTTTCATTTTACTTGAATGTTTTATAATGGCATTCATATGGATGATAGTGAAGTGGTCAATGTTTGGCATTTCATTAGGTCTTAAAGAAGTGTTTTCATCCATTTTTTCTATAGCTATGTATTACGTGTCACGCACTAAAATGTCATCACAATGTGGTTTAGGATCTGCAGGTGAATCAACAAGTGAGTAAGGGGGAAAATGTTTTTTAGACTGAGTTGATGCAAGTGCATGAGTTGGCTTGTGTTTGGGTTTGTGAGAAAGAATCATTAATGAGTCATAATCATTAGTGAGTCCTAATATGTTAGTTAGACATGAGAAGTTATAACTGTAAGTGAGAGTTTGTTATGTTAGAATTCACGAGATGTTGACACATGTATAAGTGTATGATCAACGGTGTTCATGTAATTTGATCCTCTATATATATTGGAGGATCATCTATGTACGGACATGGTTATGGAGGGAAACATTTGGGGATTTCACATTCCTTCGTTTCTCCTTCATTTCTTGATTTCAATGTTCTATGTTTACATGGTATCAGAGCTTTGATCGCTCACGCAAGATGGCAGATCTTGGAGGCATAACGTCTTCCAGCTCAAAATCAATAGCTCCAACCACTTCAATGGGTTTAGTTACACTAAATCAAGTATTATCTCCATTTAGAAACTCAATCAGTCAAATGGTTTCTGTTAAACTTGATTGTTACAACTATCTACTGTGGAAATTAATTATTGTTCCAATTTTGAAAGGAACAAGACTTGATGGATATGCATTTGGTACGAAACCATGTCCTTCACAATTACTTGAAAATTTTGAAGAAATCAACCCTATCTATGATGATTAGTATTCATAAGATGAAATGTTAATTGCAATGTTTAAGAATTCACTTTCTGATGATATTTCATCTCAATTTTATGGTTGTAAAATACCACATGAGCTATGGAAGGCTATTGAGAGATAATGTGGCTCTCATAGAAAAGCTCAAGTTCAGGTTTATAAGACATTAGTTTAGAAAACAAGAAAAGGATCTCAGTCGATGAAATACTACCTAAAGACGATGAAGACTTTAGCAGATAGTTTGGCCACGGTAGGAGCTACAAAGTCAAGATTTGGAGTTGAACTCTTATAACTTTGCTCATCTAGACGTGGATTATGTTCCAGCATGTGTTTTCTTGCAAGAAAAACCTAATGCAACTTGGCCTAAGATTCATACATACCTGATGAGTTATGACGCCAAAATTACTCAACTTCAAACAATGTCTAGTGTGAATTCTCTATCTTTAAGGGAACTTGTTTCTTCAGCTAATACAGATAAGTGAAACCATATCACAATGTCAAGAATCAACAAGTTTGTCGAGATAATCAAGGAAACAGAGGACTAATAACAATCGAGGTAGTCAAGGATGACGTAACAGAGGCAGAAGATGGTATAAAAATAATAGTAGTGGTCTAATTTGTCAGATCTGCTCAAAGTATGGACATGCTGATGCATGTTGCTACTACATATCTGATTATAGTTATATGGGATATTTATCTAGTAATGGAGATCAATTATTATAAAACAATCACAGCCAGAGACCACCTCAACTAGGACCATTTCAAAGAAGAGAATTTCATAGTGTTATTGGCCATCCAAACAACAATAATAGTCAGGCTTTCTTCACTCAAAATCATAATCCATACTTTGCCACAAATGAGTTCAGTGGATATGGTTCATGATATGTTGATAGTGGCGTAACCAATCATATGACACCAGATCAATCTCAACTTTCTAATTGTTCACAGTATTCACGTATGAACTCTTTTATAGTTGGTAATGGACAATCTCTGCCTATTAGTTGTGTTGGTAGTAGTCCCAAGTTGGTTTTTTTCAAATACCCTCTGTGTACCTCAAACAATAAAGAATCACTTGAGTATTTCTCAATTAACTAAAGATAATGATGTTGTTGTTGAGTTTGACTTTGAGAAATGTTTAGTGAAGGATTCCCAAACTAAAGAGGTATTTCTCTAAGGAAGATTAAAATATGGTCTCTATCAGTTGGTGGAAGTCATGTGACAAAGTCAAAAGTTTATAATGTTGTTGTTGAACCTTTAGTTACTGTTTAGCATCAACGTTTGGGCCATCCCTCTATACAAACACTTCAACAACTTAGTAGATCTAAGTTAGAACTGAAACATCCAATTTATGAGTTTTGTTCTACAAGACCTCTTGGTTTTTTCTATTTAGAGTGAATAACAAATGTAGAAATAAAGTGTTAGAGTTGACTCATACAAATGTTTAGGGACCAGCTCTTGTAACCTCAAATGAGGGTTTCAATTACTACATACATTTTTTAGATGATTGTACAAGGTTCACATGGATTTCTTCTATGAAATATAAGTCTGATGTTTTGCAAACTTTTTCAAATTCAAAAGTTTGGTGGAAAGCGTATTCTCCACTAAAATCAAAAGAATTAGTCAGATTGGGTAGATTAATACATAAGCTTTAAACTAGTTCTAGAATAGTTTGGTATTCAGTTTCAGTACTCTTGTCCACACACTCATGAATAGCATCGCAGAGATGAAAGAAAACATCGCCATGTGGTTGAGACAAGTCTTATATTACTTGCTCAATCTAGTTTACCATTATCATTTTGGGAGGATGCTTGTCTTACTTCTGTATTTCTGATTAGTCGACTGCCAATAAGGGTACATATCATTACATGTCATTTTTAATGAAACGAAATTTTCTTACAAGAACTTATTTACTAAAAAAACACCTTAGCCAACTTCACAGAGTTCAGCACCATTTTCTATCATTCAGTTTTAGGGGAATGTGTCAGGTCATGATTCTGTGGAACATGGCTCTTCCTCACAACAATCTAATTATCTCCACACAGCTTCTAGTTTTCTTACTCCTCCCATTGTGTTAAAGAACCTCACAGTCTTCTCATATCTACTTCAAAGACTTTTGGTTCTTCATCTTCAGCTTAAATCCTTATTCTTGCTAAACATCATCCTATGGTCACAAGAGTAAAATCTGGGATATCTAAAGCTAATGTGTTTCATGCTGAAGTTTCTCATTTCCTTATTTTTAAATCAGCTAAGGAGGCCCTACAAATTTCTTCATAGCAAGCTGCTATGAAAACTGAATACTCTACCTTAGTGAAGAATGGTACTTGGTCCTTAGTTCCACATACTCATCAAAAGCATATTATGGGGAAAAACGGACTTTCACAATTAAAAAAAACTTTGATGGTAAAGTAGTAAATAGATATAAGACTCGTTTGGTGGTGAAAGATTTCAAACAAGTTCCATGAGTAGACTTTGATGAAACTTATAGTCATGTGGTTAAAGCCTATACAATTAAAGTCATTTTATCCATTGTTGTCACTTATAAATGGTCTCTTTGCCAAATTGATATCAATAATGCCTTTTTGAATGGTAATCTCATGGAAGAAGCATACACTAACTAACCTAAGGGTTTTGTGAATGGTATTAATCCTCAACATATTTGCAGATTACATAAATCATTATATGGACGTAGGCAAGCACCCAAGGCTTGGTTTGATAAACTCAAGAATACATCGGTCAGTTGGGGTTTCCATAATTCAAGGGCAGACCAGTCTCTATTCATTTCTAGCAGTCAAGGTCATCTACTTTATGTCCTAGTCTATGTAGATGACATTATCATCACTGGGGCTTAGTCACAGGCTATTCAATAGTTCATCGACATACTCAATCAAACTTTTACTTTGAAGGATATTGGTGATTTTGAATTTATTTTTGAGTTTTAAGGCTCATCGAAACAATACAAGACTGTACCTTACACAAACAAGATAAATTCAATATCTTTTATAAAAGCTAGCATGTCAAATGTGTTGATACTCTAATAGTAACTAGGAAACAACTTTATTCAGAAACCAGTACACCTTTTCATGATACATATCTATACACAAGTCTACTTGGAGGTCTTCAATATGTTGTGAATACAAGACCAAATGTGGCTTTCATAGTTAATAGGTTAAGCCAATATCAGTAGTCCCCTTGAGTTTTTCACTAGCAAGCTTAGAAGAGAGTTTTAAGATATTTAAAGGACACTGATCATATTGGCATATGTTTCAAACCTTGTTCTCAACTTATTCTCTCGAGCTATTCAGATGCTGATAGGACAACCTCTTTTGATGATATAAAATGTATTGTTGGATACATAGTCTTTTTTGGCTCTAATCTCATCTCTTGGCAATCAAAAAATAGTATGTTGTTGCACGATCCAGCACTAAATCTGAATAAAAGGATTTAGGTCATGTCGCAGCTGAGCTTGCTTGGTTACAATCACTTCTCTCTGAAATTTAATTTCCCTTGACTCGCAAACCAGTGATATGGTCTGACAACGTGAGTGCTTCAGCATTAGCTCATATCCCTGTCTATCATTCTAGGACTAAACATATTGAACTTGACATTCATTATGTTAGAGACAAAGTCCTCAGTGGTTCCCTAGCTATACAGCATGTTCCTTCCCATAATCAAATTGCAGATGGACTCACTAAGGCTTTATCTTCCTCATGATTCTTGTACTTACGCAACAAACTCGGTGTGGTTCCCTTGCCCTTTCATTTGAGGGGGGATGTGAGAAAAAATCATTAGTGAGTCCTAAAATGTTGGTAGGACTGGAGAGTTATTATAACTATAAGTGAGAGTTTGTTATATTAAAACTCATAGGATGTTGACACATGTATAAGTGTATGATCAACGGTGTCCATGTAATATGATCATCTATATATACTGGAGGATCATCTATGTACGGACATGGTTTTGGAAAGAAACATTTAGAGATTTCTCATTCATTTCTTAATTCCAATATTTTTTGTTTACAGAGTTTATAAAGTGGATGGCAGTCGCAAATGGATATGGAACTAGGAGGAAAATGTTTGAATCAAACATTAATTCTTAAAATTAGTTATAGTAATTCAACATATATGTTTCATGTTTAATAGTAATATATTGTTGATTGTATTGTAATCTTGTACTATTTGAATGCAATTTAGAAAGTGCCTTTCTCAAATGATGACTTGGAATTAGTGTGTGGTTCCGATGTTTTTTAGCACTAGTGAGATTGTGAAAAGGAAGAAAATTGCTTTGAATTCTCCAACTTTAAGTCAACAACTTTTTTTTGAACAAATCAATTGATTTAGAACAATTAAGATTCTACCTTATGAACCACCACCGATCCTTTCTTTTGATTGACGATGGTTCCAATAGTTAACCTCTTTTGCCTATTTTCTAATCAAATAAGTCTGGTATGTTTAGATATGATGAGATGATCAGTTTCATCCTTGTTGCGGTCATCAGACTCATTATTGATTATAGTCACTTCTCTACATATATCTATCCTTCCTGATGATTGTGCATGTATTTGCGTTTATAGGATTGGTACTTATCATTAGGTTTATTATAGGTAAATGTTTCCTTCCCCTTTAAAAGGTGTAAATTATATTCCCTCATTCGAAAATTTTATTTTTCGTAAGGTTCGAGTGATGTATTTGTATATTGTCATGTTCTACCGACGTTTTTCAAAAGAATAATCACTAATTTCCAAACTGCTTCATTGTTACAGTCGCGGTTTACGGTTAAATGTTCTTTTAAACAATTGTGATTGATGAATCAGTTTGGTGCAGTGATTGATTCTATGTTTGGTCATGTTCTATTGAATGTATTGAGAGCCATAGATGGTCAATGAAACTTGTATTTCTTCAAAAGAAAAAAAACAAATAGGATTTTAGAATTTATATTCTTGAAATCAAGTATTTCTCTCCATTACGCCTCAAATCACTTTTGCTACTTATCTTCTATTTACCAGATATAATTTTTCTTTTAATTATATTGTGTTTTATTGATCTCTTTCAATCTCATCTTAAACTTTAAGGGTGTGTATAGGCTGAGCTCGTCTTAGCCCGCCCCTCTAAATGTTTGCTGACCTGACTGTCAGGTAACACAAGTAAGAGCCCGCCAAAAGCTCGACTACCCGATTCAAAACTCCACGCCCGCCCTTGTCTGAAGTAGGGTGGTCTCAGGCGAGCTAAGGCGAGTTGAGCCCACAAGGAGGTCGATCTCCTCCAACATAATTTTTTTTTCCTCTGATGACATAGTTGGGGAAGACAATGACTATAGTCTTCAATCTAAATAAGTTGAGTTTTGTGTAGAAGAGAACTTGTGACGCCCCCTTCTTCTAAATAAAGCACCGCCAAGCCTAATCCCGTAATTAAGCTATAATCTCAACCACGTAGAATCTAACTACGTATTAGTCAGCTTTTTGTCCTACTCTATTTGTTAAATGCGTTCAGGATAAGTAATAACATTATTATTGAATTTTAAAGTTGATTAAAACTTCTTACATTTTAAAATATCTAACAGAAGAAGCAATTATTAAAAATCCTAAGTGCAAAAACCAGAAAACGTCACATGCATATAAAATATCATAAGGATGGTAACACAGTGATAACCACGTCTCAAGCCGGGAAACTATACGCTCAACCCAATATACAACCCAAAATGTATAGAAAAAACATAAGGCAGATAATACATCAAAAGTCGAGACCTACAAAATAGGAAGTAGAAAATTGTCGAATGCTCAGAGGTAGTCGTCGATCTTCACTTGGCCCAGCCTGTTGCTCGACGGATCTGCACTCACCATCATAAAAAGGACGATGAATACAATAAGTAATAAAGTAACTCCGGGAGATTCTTATGTACATTGCCAAATATAATCGACTTGTATTTAAAAGCATAAATATATCGAATAAGTGTTGAAAAGGAAATATGTTAGAAAATACCATAGTTAAGCAAAATGAGACTGGCACAGGCTAAGTAGTAATGATAGAGGTTCGGTTAGCCGTGAGTCCTATCACATATGCTTTTATTCCACACCTACGGGTGGAGTTGTGCTCTACACCTCTACCAAAGGTCGAAGCTGAGCTCTACGACTCCATAATCATCTATATCTAAGTCCTTAAAAGCGGAGGTTAGCTTTACGCATAAATGAATCATCCGTAGATACATACTTGCCGACTACTCTAGATTTCATACCCCGTGTAATGCGCAAGTGTAGTGGCGAGTGGCGACAACCCCGCACATCTCATAATCGTGCAATGGAGCCTAAATTCAACCGCCACTTTACAATTTCAAGGATGACTCGCATTAGGGATTCCAAGACAAGGCAATATGCTTCAAAACATACATTCAAAGAATACAAGTCCATATATTTCCATAAGCAAATGATTTCATGATAAAAACACCCATTTAATGAGTAGAATATGAAACAAATTCATGATATCAGAATACAAGGTATTTCATAGTCAAATAAACTGTAAAACGGAGCATAATTGGATTGAAATGTAAATAAGAAACTAAATAAGATTATTTAAAAGTCACACTTTATATTCCTAGCTTAACGGCCTCCCAACACCCCAAAACGTGTACCTGAACTCCCGAGACTCTTCCCTAGGCTCCTGGTATAATTTAGTATGTATTAGAGTGTGTTTAGACCCCTAGTTTAGGTTTTAGGCTAAGTTAGATAGGTTAAGTGTGTTTTGAAAAAGTGCAAATTCTTATGCTGTCATAGTACCCAGCGCGTTAGGTAATTTATCCAACGAGCTAATAGGACCCCATTAGAGCGCTAGGAGTTTTATCTAGCACGCTAGAGCTACATAGCACACTAAAGAATTTCTCTAGCGCGCTAGGAGCGCTGGAACTCAAAATTCTGCAACCATAATTCTGAGTTTTCTCTCGGGAATGGCTTCCTCCAAAGCCGCGGATCCCTGTTCTCCACCACTAAGGATTTGTAGCATCCTCCTCCATCAAACATACAGCAGACACTTCATATAATCCATCAATTACATCAAGATTTAGAGATTTAAACATGCATTTTGTTAAAAAAATTCAAGAACACTTAAAACACTTAAAACTTGTAAAATTCATAATTTTTTTATTTCAAATCGAAATTGGGAACTTCTTAATAACTCGATTATTAGCTCAAAACGAGGAATATAAATATGAAAATCGATTTTAGAAATAATATCATTTACCGTCTAAAATTACACAAAAACCAGAATTGAAACTAACACCTCTAATTTTACCAAAAGCTTTTCATTTCAAAAATCAAGTTCAAGAACTCACTTGATGCTTCACTTAGCTCATAAAATCAGTGAAAAAGGTTTTCAAATTCATTTTGATCACAATTTCCTAATTCAAGACAACATGCTTATAAAATTAAAGCGTATAAAGATGATGAACTTCATTCCCTAAGTTGTTGCTCGATATCTACACTCGAATTCTCTTATTGATGATGAATTTTGATATCTTAAAACCCCAATTTTAGCAACATATCACCTAAAGGTTTTCTCTCTAAGTAGATCTATGAGTTGCATGTTCATCCCAATCTCTTATATATAGTTAGGTATGATTGATTTATAGCCATTGATCTTTATGTACACACTCATCTAGAGACTAATCTAATGGCTTTCATTTGGTTTCAAATCCACTAACTCACCCTTGCTAACACCAATTCATACTCCAATTGTCTCTTGATGTATCTACACGTATCTCGAAAACATCAAATGACTATTATTTTATTTTACTTAGGCTACATTTATTATAAATCAACTATGGCCACATCAAATTTAACTAATTAAGCCACATTAATACATCTAATTAAATAAATGACTCATCATGTCACTCTTTACCCAGTCCCACGACTACATGCATCTCGAGGCGTGTCCTCGCTCACATATCAACACTTATAAATAACAAGTAAATGTGAATTAGTAGTCTACACATGTACGATACGCTAGGAAACCATCATGCAAATGTAACATATACCTCAGCCACGTGCCTCGGTTAATGTGCGTATCACAATGTGGGTCCCACGTTACGGGTTGATGATCCTGTTTAAGGATTAAAACGCGATTATAAATTTTAGGTCGTGACAAATCTTCCCAACTAATGGATATTTCATCCTCGAAATTAAAATTCAAGTTAAGTTTATACCTCACTCAAAAAGGTATGAGGATTTTTTCATCATATAGTCTTCTCATTCCCAAGTAAATATGGGTTTCATGGAACTGCCACTTGACGAGTACATTCGGGAGTTGGGACAGACTTGTTCCTCAACTGTTGTACCCTTCGATCCATGATCTGAATAGGTTGCTCCTTATAAGAAATGTCCTCACTTGGTCGATCTGATTCAAGTCAAATGTCAGTCGTACTCCTACCGTCGACTTAATTAGTCATAACATTGATACATGGAAAACCAGATGAATCCTTAACATTTGTGGAGGCAGCTCAAGCTTACATGCAACTTTCCTGACCCATTTCTTAATCCCAAAAGGCCCGATGAATCACGGTGCAAGCTTCCCTTTCACCCCAAATCTATGAAGACCCTTCCGATGTGAGACCTTTAAATGAACAAAGGCTCCCTCGGTGTACGTGAGATCACCACGATACTTGTTAGTATACTTTTTCTATCTCTATTGGGCACTCTTCAGTCTCTAACGGATCAGTTTGACCTTCTCCATGTGGTCGACAACAATTTCAGGCCCCGTAATCTCTCAGTCCTTTAGTTCAGCCCAACACGAAGGCGAGCCACATGGTCTGTCATATAAAGCCTCAAATAGCGCCATCTCAATACTAACCTGATAACTGTTGTTGTAAGCTGTAAAAACCAAAAAATTCTAACTCATGCCATGTGTCAATATCATGACACTGACATGGACTCGACCTGACGTGGCGAGCGTGGTCAATTCTCAGGAGTCGACACCGAGGTATGTTATTTATGTGTGGTGTATGTAATACATATTTTATACTCAAGAAGTATCAAGTTTCAGTAAATTATTGGTTTGATTGTGTCGAAATGCGTGAAAGAACTCCTCGAGATGTGTGCAACGTGGGTACAGGGCTATTTAGAACGAAATAGCTTTGATGTACAAAGTACCAATTTATAAAATGAGATACTAAGTTAAGTAATTAGCAAACTTGACCAAGTAGGATAAAAAGCCAATAGGCCGAATATGGACCCATCATGCCTCGAGATGTGTGCTAAGGCGGGGGCACCGAGTGTTGGGTAGTCGAGAACTAGTATGAATCAATACACAATGACAAGTCATTAATATACTATCCAATTGCGTTAATGTGCCTAAGCTTATCTAAATAAATCAAAAAACAATTACATAAGCCTATAGTTGGGAATGATTTATTGTAGCCTTTTATTCCTCTTGAGATGAACCTAGGAAGTGTCCTATTAGGAAAGATGAGTTAAAATGGTGTCAATCAAGTGTAGAGCTAAAGTAAATAAGGGCCTTTAGATGTTATATGGATTAGGAAGTGATTGATTATGAAATTAGATAATATAAAAATGGGACTTAACTCATTGAAGCTCGCATGCAAATCAAGAAACAAAAAAAAATCCAGCCCTATTAAAAAGGTGAAACTTGGTGATCCTTGCAAATCAAGGGGAGATTGTAGAGAAATCAAGAGTCCTAGCAAGGAAGAGAAGAAATCAAACCTAGGTAACCCTTATTCTTCATTTTTCATGCTAAATTGAGTGTTTTCTTTGATTTAAAGTGAGCTGAGTTTTTAGGGGTTTTACCTTCCCCCCATCTATTAATGAGATACTAATCAAGAATATAGTGGCTTCAAGCTCTTGAAAGACCCAAGCAATGGTATTCAAAAATTATCAAGAAATTTAATGTTTTTTATGTCTCAATTTGGAGGTTTTTAGTGTTGAATCATGCATGGATTGAATTTATTAGTAAATGGAGCTGTTATGGTTATGTTTTTACTTCAATATGAGTATCACAAGTTGGTTCGTAGTGCTGGAAAGAATTGGAATGAATTCATGTTTCATGTTCTCGGCGTTCTTGATGATGATGATGATGGAATGAGTTTAAATCATTGATGGATTGATTCTTTGTATTTTATATGTCTAATGATTCAGATTATATTTCTATTTGGGTGTCTTAAAGGAATTTGTTAATTATGGAAAGAACTTATGTAAATTAAATCAAAGTTAAGTTCAAGAGGTTGCATCTCAAGTGTTTGATAAAATACCAACTAAAAGAAAGGGAAAGTTTTGGGTAGATTTTTTGCAAGATTTTAGGACCTTTTCCAATGGTCTACACCAGTCCAAAAGTCACCAAAATTTGCAAAGGACATCAAAATACTATAAATTTGATTCTCCAAAATCTTCAAGCTATTTTGATAAGTTTTGAATAGTTTTCGAAAATAGTTTTGAAATAGGAAAAAAGTGATTTCCTAATTGACCTGAATTTTATTTAAGCACATTCTGGGCATCAAACAATGACGGAATTCGACAAAAACTTCCAGAATATGTTATTATATCATTATGAATGTGTCTACCAATTTTCGTGATTTTTCGGCGTGTCTAACTCAGTTTTCAAGTCGTATTTCAACTAAAAATCTCATACTTGCTAATAAGGACTTGAAATTTCAGTTGGAGTTGCAAATTGAGTTTTTGGACTTATAAATGAGATTTTATTACTTGAAAACCTTGGTTTCAAGTGTTTGGACTTCTTGGAACCAACTTCAAAAATTTTAGGAAATTCTATTTATTTCTAAGCCATTTTCCAAATTGTAAGAAAACTAATTTTCTAGTAATTATTTTGAAGTCCCTAAGGGACTGTTTTGCAAACAAATGCTTTAAACTAACTTGAAATAGTTTCTAATGATCCTAAATAGTTCAATAACACCCAAAAATAATTAATAAAGTGTGTTGAATAATATTAAACAAGTCCAAACACTTTTGGCCGAGTTAAGTGCCAATAAGGACTTGAAATGAATAAAAGTAGTCATTATACCCTTAATTGACTTGGAATTTATTGTAGGCCTCTAAATAAGATTGTTTCGCACTAATATTTCAAGTTGTATTTCTCACATAATAAGAAACCTTACTAGCAAAATACCAAGAATAAAAAGTGTAAAATTACAAATATGCAAGTCAGATTGCAATTAAACTACATTAGCAACAATGATGCCAAATGCAACTTAAGGACTCTAACAAGTATATAACCAATCAAAATGGACACCGAGTACTTAGCTAACTAGAATCGAGCATCGGGAGTTGATTGAGACGTGTGTCGGAGCCACAAGAGCGCGTGTTAGCATTGATTAGAGGTAAGTAAACCAGCTAGAGGATCAATTCCAAATTTTTATCAGATTCTTGGATTTATTTCTTGTTATTCCATTTACTTGGACTTTATTCTCTATCGTTGAGTGTATAAGGCTTGAGTGTGTCAGGAAGGTACTCTTGGGTTTGGTGCTAGATGGACAAATGTGACCTCACCCCGAGTACTGGATCGTAAGTAGTAGACATGGGTGACGTATTCGGGGCACCGTTGATGCCCCACATTACATCGAATTGATCCTGTCGGCTTGGAGAGTCGCGGCTCTAGGAAGTCGAGTAGTAGCACCCATTCTCAATGGATTTAGACCACTTAGACGCCTTCCCTTGACTCCTAGACACTCTATATCGCAGTTATTACTTTCTAGTCCATTTATCATGCATTTCCATTTATTTTTCTGTCTTTTAAATTCCCGCATGATACGTAGACTTATTTATTTAAATTCATGAATTGTGATTGAAACTTTACTGGCTTTACTCACTAGAATTGTCTCCTTCGATGACAATTGCAGATCCATATACAAGCAAGGGCAAAGGGCCAGTGATTGGTGACTTCCTCTGAGTGGCTTCTCCTCTTGCTTAATTGTAGGTTTTTTTTTGCGCTTTTGTGTTATAGCTATAGATATATATATATATATATATATATATATATATATATATATATATATATATGTTTTGAAAACACTTGGGGATCTTTTTGGGATTTGAGCGACACTGATACATGTATATTTATGATTTCTCTCTTACCGCCACCATATACATGCATGTTATCTATACACCACAGGGTTCCACACTGTTAGGATGTCCGACTCTATATCTTTGAATTGTTTATATTTGTTTAAGTTTTGTTTCCGCTATTAAACTATTGAACTTACAAATTACAACGATTCAACTTTAAATCACCAAATAACTTATAATAATAGAAAAAGAGGCTAACTAGGCCTTCGTTGACTTTGCAAGGGCTGGCTTGGGGGTCCATGAAGGCGTAGGCTGGGCGGAGCCCAGTTTGTGGGGATCAGGGCCGTCACATAAATTGTCAAAAATCATCCAATTAAGGCATTTGACCGGCCTAGATTACCTTAATCCCTTGATAATCTAGCTGCCTTACTCTCACCATCAATAAATCATTAAAAATCCATTGTCTTAATTATCAAATGTAATTCTTTATCAACCACAAAGGATTCTAAATTGAATCTTAAACCTCAAAGTTCGATAAAAATTAATTATTTAATCCTTAAAGTTCATTTAGATTAGTTAAATAATCCTCGAAATTATGTTAGGATTTTTCGACAGCACCTCCTCAGTTTTTAAGCCTACCCCGAAATCCCGGCCTTCAAAAATTCTTAATCAAGAGTTGCTAAGCTTGGTGGAAATATCGAAGGACTCACAATCCACCCCATGACAATATATATCGTAATAATAAATATTATTTATTCATTCTAACCTATCTAAGGTTTTTAAAATCCTTTAACCATAATTACTTTAGCTCCACTGCGTTCCAATATGTCGCAAAACCATTTCTACAATTTCAAAAGAGATCCTAACCTCACACGAACCCAAAAACCCATTTATATAATATATTATATTAAAAAATAATACATACATAGAGAGAAAGGAACTAAGCAAATCACAACCAGTCGGAAAACTCTTATTTCCTTGTCGCAGCAATAACCTATCATTACCCAATTGTAAAAATTTGATAATGTCAGATAAGTAAATCCCACACTATCAAGTACACCTGTAATAATCAAATGCATAATAATCCAAGAATCAAACGAAGAATATAATCCAAGGAATTGAAATACAACCTTGAATCCATCCAGTTTCTGTTATCCAACCACAATCGATGATGTCCTCTGAAAGTAGTAAGTAAACAGTAGTAAGGACTCGTGCTCGGGGAGAATAATCAAATGAGTCTCGTTCCTTTATACTATGGGAGTATGATCTGGTTCAACGTGATCTCATGATAACCACGTGATGCAAAGTATCAGTGACTCTAGCTCCTCAAGCATAATATAATGTTTTATAAACACGGTACAGTTTACACTATAAGGAGACTCGAATCACCTTACCCTCCCAACCCGCATATGCATGTACAAAAAAATGCAATATCAAGGAACAATGCAATTTATACAAAATTATAATGATGCAATGTAAAGGTTACTGTTAGATTTACTTAATCTTACAAACAGCAAACTTCGCGCTTAATTTTTGGGGTTCCCAGAGTGTCGAATCAACTTGAAAATGCTTCCAATAGCTTCCCTGCATACCCAATTTTATTATGGGTCATGCTTCAAGTGAAATCATATCACGAAACCTAATGAAAACTGCGATCAAAGTACGTTTGAGAACAGTTTCCAAAAATATTAATTTATATAACTGTTTCAACTAGCTCTCAACTAGCCAACTTGGGGTAACTTTTTAACCTTGAAAACCTCAATATTTGTCATGATGACCTAAAAGGAACTTGTAGTACTCATGTCCTACTTTCCAATGACTCCAAGAACACCCAAATAGAATCACTGACGGAGAAGTTATGAATTTTCCATTATGACCTATCAATTAGGTAAACTTAATTTATTTTGAACTGAAAAACTTCTCCAAATCAATATTTTCGCAATTAAATCCTCAAAACTCGACAATAAATGCTACAAAACCACTCGACATGAACACCAAAATATTTTTACAGCTCGTGGAGTCAAATCGGATCAAAATCAATAATCAATTCATCTAGAAACCCAATCTAAATCAATATCAACAATTAAAACATCTCCAAAATAGCTATCAACTGAATTGCATTAGTTCACCTCATCAAAGCCCTACCCAACGTCGCTGGAATTTATCCCAAATTGACGTAAATAAATCCAATATACTAATTAACAATAATTCATACCAATTTTTATCGAAACCCCACGAAATAAATCAAAAAATCGCATGAATTCAAATTGAATTGTGGAAAAATGCCGACAAAGAGAATTTACCAAATTGCGAGCCAAATACTTCATTTCCACCATGAAAACTTAGCTCGAACTAATCATCTCGTGATGCTCTATAGTGTTGCGGAAAGAAATCGGGCAAAAATCGAAAATAAAGAGCTCTGCAAGTGAGAGACCGAATTGAAAGGGTTAGGGAACGAAAATAAACCAAACATTATGTTGTTTAAGAAATGAGATCGTTTGGTTTGATTTTATATATATATTTATATATAAACCCTCAATTGCTTATCAACAACTTAATTTATTTTTATTTATTAATTCTCGAAATCCCTATTTTAACCTGTTTTGGCTTTTGGTGCTCATTTTAGATCCAATTTTTCACTAAATTGAACTAAACTCTCGACAAAACAATCTATCTTCATAAAACTTCCATAACACTAGATTTAGTCACACCAAAATCCCAAAAATCATAACTTAGTCCATGACATACTAAAATCTTTCGGACCAATCCTCTTGCCATACTTAACCAAACTTACCCAATTTGGACCCAATCTCAACCTCGACTACCGTCAACTGACACAAAACTCGAAACAAGAACTCGTACAAACTTTGTCTCAATTCACACTACCTTTAATCCCAACTTACACGCAAACCAAGGAAAATTCCTAAGTCGGTTTTTTAAGCCCAATTTAAACTTCAAGTTTGAATTTTTAAACTTAATTTCACTTATTTTTGCAAAATTTGAAACAATAGTTTGAGTCGATATTTTAACTCTTTTAGGACTCATTTTGATATGTATCTTGAGATAAAACCCCATAAAGTCTCAAATTTATACGATTAACTTGAATTTCACAAAATAACATAATATATAGTACACAAAACTAGGCACGAATAACAAAAAAGTAAAATTACCCGTAAATCTCAATTCACTGATTCTTAGCTCCCAACTCGCAGCCAAAACCATAATTAGTCTCTTTTAATCCCTGATTAACTGTAATTACCAGTTTAAAAATTTTAGGATTTAACATAAGCAAACTCACACAACGGTACGTACTCCTCCTAAGATCTGTCAAACTCTAGAACACAAGCTCAGAAGCATGTCCTCTAGGACTTGAATCAATCTTTCAGTCTGCCAACTAGTCTGAGGATGAAAAGTTGTACTAAACTATATGCACATACTATACTGCTCCTTCATACTCCACCACATCCTAGACATATATATATATCATCTTTATCTGACGTAATCGTCAATGGTACCCTATGCAGCCTAATAATCTCTCTCAAACAGTACACTCAGCTTATCGAAGGTGTAGTATGCTGCAACAGGTAGTAAATGATTAGACTTCGCCAGTCTATCAACTATCACCCATATCGAATCATTCCTCTTGGAAGTCCTCGGTAGTCCTCTGACGAAATCCATAGAGATGTCTTCCCACTTTCATCATAGAATAGGAAGAGGCTGTAGCAACCCTCAAGGTCAGCGATGATCGACCTTCACTTGCTAAAAGATCCTACAGCTCCAGATTAACTCAGACATATCCGCCTTTATCTCGAAGCCATTAGAAATGTCTCTTCATGTCATGGTACATTTTGGTCATGCATGGATGAATGGTGAATCAAGAATGGTGCGACTCCTAAGTAATCTCGTCTCTAAGCTCTACCACAAACGGTATCCACAGTCTATCTCTATATCTTTGACACTGATCGGATGTCTCCATCAAGTCAACACAATCTGTACTTTGCACTAACTCACTAAACCTCGGGTACAACCTATCACTCCTCTTACCCTCTGACACTCTCTGTGTAGACACGGTCTATACTATCATCTGTGTGCAAATCTCAACCCGAGTAGGTGTAGGAACCTCTGACTAACATCTTGTCACTGCTACCTGCAGTAACACAAACTCACGCACCTTGTGACATCTGACAACCTAAGCATCTCTGATTAGTATCTTACTCAGAGCATATGCGACTACGTTAGCTTTTCCTGGGAGATACTCTAAGGAAAAATCGTAGTCCTTCAGAAACTCTAACCATATGCGATGTCTCATATTCAACTCCTTCTATGTAAAGAGATATTCCAGATTCTTGTGATAAGTAAAGAGTGTTAATTTCTCTCCATACAGATGATGTCTCCACACCTTCAACACAAACAAAATCGCTGCTAATTCCAAATCGTGTGTGGGATAGTTCTTATGTATCTTTAGTTGTTTGGAGGCGTTTGCAAAAACTTCTCTACCCTGCATTAGTACATTGCCGTATGAGAAGTATCTATATACACTAGAAATCCTTGCCCAGCATATGGCAATACCAATATTAGCACAGAAGTCAACAATCTCTTCAACTCATCAAATGCCTACTCACAAGCCTCTATCCAATGAAAAGCGTGTCCTTTTATGTTAATCCAATAATCAGTGAAGTGATTTTGGAGAAATCCTTTACAAATCAATGGTAGTACCCAGCCAAACCCAAAAAGCTCTTGATTTATGTCATTGACGTAGGTGTTGGCCAATCCATGATAGCTCGAATCTTAGCTGGATCCACTACAATCCCTGCTGCTCTAACAACGTGCCCCATAAACCTAACCTCAAAAACCCAAAATTCACACTTGTTAAATTTGGCGTAGAGTCTGTGCATCCTCAAAGTCTACAAAGTCTCCTTGAGGTGTAGTTCGTAATCCTCTCTAGTCCTCGAATATATCAGTATATCATTAATGAAAACTATCACAAAGCGATCAAGAAATGATCTAAAAACTTGATGCATCAAATCTATGAAAACTATATGGGGCATTGGTCAGCCCAAATGGCATACCGTGAACTGATATTGTCCATATCTTGTGCAGAAGGCTATCTTGGACTATCCTCATCCTTGATCCTGAGTTGATGATACCCTGATCGCAGGTCTATCTTGAAGAAATATTGTGATCTTTTCAACTGATCAAATAAATCATTGATCCTCGATAGTGGATACTTGTTCCTGATTGTGACCTTGTTCAACTATCTATAGTCGATACACAGTCTGAAAGTACCATCTTTCTTCTTCACAAGAAGGATAGGTGCTCCCCATGGCGATATAGAGGGTGTGATGAATCCCTTATGTCTCAACTCTTGAGGTTGAGTATTCAACTCCTCTAACTGTCACGGGGCCATATGGTATGAAGTCAACCTTTCTCGGCGGCAGTATACTAGGTGAGTCCTTCAAAAACTGTCTGAAAACTCGCAAACAACCGGTATGTCCTCAAGTCTGGGTCTCTAACTCTCTGCCACTGCATACAATGCTACCAGAGTCTCCATCTTTCCATTAGTTGCAAGTTGACCTCTCGCACTCTCGACTCTCGATGTATTTCCTCTATAGGTAAATATCAAATGCCCATGGATCTCAAATATAAATGTCATACTGAAATAGTCAATATGAATGTGATAAGCTGATAGCCAATATATCCTTAATAACGCGTCGAACTCTAATACCTCGATAACCCTGAAGTGTGCAGGCAACTCTACTGTATCTATCTCAACTAGGTTGTTAGGGTAAACCCTATCTCCTGCTGCGGTACTAAGGATCAAATGTACTCTAAGCCTAACAGGTGTCAGTCTTAAGATGCCCAACATGCGACCAAAGCAATAAAACATACGGTAGATCCAAATTCAAATAACGTAAGAATCTTTACCATAAATGAAAATCATACCCTCAATGAGAACTCGTGTGGCGTCCGCATCTGGTTTAGCTACCATATTAACTGCCTCTCGATCCTGCTATGCATAGACTACTGTCAGCTATGGGCACTCCCTTACCATATGCCCTACCTGACCACATTTATGGCATGTAATCTATATGCGTTGACCTTGAGCCTGAAACTGACCATGTGCCTGATACTGACCATGTCCTTGCACCAGTCTCTATCCTTGTCTAACATCACAGCCTCTGCCCAGGTCGCGGCCTCTGCCACCCTAACGCTGCTATCATGGAGCCTATGGGGCATGTGATGGGGGAAGTGCTAGAACGGTAGGAGCTAGCAACACTAGTCTGACTGGAGGTGGCAAGGGAGGTCTACCTACTATGCTCTACGTTGGACCAAGGTATGATGTATAGGGCATAGCTGGTGGGTAATGTATGGTTGTCCCCGTTCCTTGGGAACTTCTGCTCCATTTCCTTGATCCGTTGCCACTCTATCTCATCCTCTCATACTTTATAGTCTGCTCTGCCGATAAAACTGGACCCGATCCATCTACGACCCTGCCCAAGTAGTGTATCTCATATGATAAACCTCGCTCATAAATCTCAGTGAATGTCTTGGTGCCTGTATTGACTACATGAAAATAGATGTCTGGCCTCAATCCGTCATTGAAATGGTACACATCCTCTAAATCATTTGTTACTAAGTCCACGACAAACTACCTCAGATAATCATATCGGTCCATGTACTACATCAAAGACTCATCTGCTCCCCAGTCTCAGGTCCATGAATTCCTTCCTCAACCTCTTCATCACTTCAAGCGGGAAGTACTGCTGATAGAACTTCTGCTTGAAAGACTCCCATGTCTCAAAATCTCCATGAGCAGCTATTGTCATACGCTACCAAACATCGGCGTCTCTCTATCGAGAGTGTACGATGAGATCTCTGCTCGAAGTCTATCCTCGATCTTTAGTATCCTATGAAGATTCTCCTGAGATAGTACCCACTTCTAGATCTTCTCAAAGTTCCGTACTCCATCAAAGTAGGCTTATTTGATTTTGATGAAATCCTTCACAAGCTGAAGCTCAACTGATGTGCTGGAAGATGTAGACGTGGGGGACGGTACTATATTAGTTGTTTCTACTACTAGTGCGATCACGACTGGAATAGTCTACACTATTGGTGTTGTTGGGGTCGTAGTAGGAATGTGGGAGCCCCGTGCCTCGAGGCCGCTCTGAGGTGTCGTCGTGTCATGTGCTCCTCGCTTGATGGGCCCAGCTACACTTGTCCGGCACCTACCCATCCATTTCATGTCTCGATATTCGTATCCACTTGTTTGCTATTAGTTTAGGTAATCGGTTATTAATATTTTCCTTAAGTTATTTCTTTAGGTCTTTCAATTCCTTAAGTTCAACTGTTTGTAGCTTATTCAAATCCTAGCCATGCTAATGGTTTGTGATTTACAAATTAACAGTTAATCACATTTAACTATAAAATAGTGGAAGTCTTAATTAGAGCAATTAAAGTATAAAGTTCATCATAATATATAACATCATTCATATGAGCGGGTCCTACAATGGAAAACCTAAAAAAGTACTCTATATATAGGCAATAATACCATAAGACAGTATATATACATGTATAGTGTCACTCTAGTCTCCCAAATACCCAAAATAAAAAAGATATCAAAATAAACACGTACTAGTAGGTCCTTGACAACGGGCAATCGGATGTAGTCGCCTAGGATCTCTTTGCCCCTACTTGTACTAGGATTTGCACTCGACATCACAAAAGGCAGATAAAGAGTCTAGTGAGTAAAACCCCAAGGAATTCCTCTAAGCATTTGTATGATAAGTAAAGGAAATTCAATAAATAATGTTAAAAGATAGGCAACTGTAATTGGCTCGTCGCATGAATAAGTAACACATAAGCTAAACGAAGTATGTGCTCGTTCTAGATGGACTAAATTGTACTTCTGATCTTAGGATCCCTTCGTTGGGTGCCCCAAATACTCTTTCACCTAGTCCCTCGCGGTGTTGGCCAAATCCGTTGAGTCATCGACACTTGCACTAAAATCATAGCTTTTAATTGCGTCATGAACACAAAACGAGGAATGCGGGGGAGTAAACTCAACCCATGCCTAACTAACATAATGGAGTAATGGAAGTAAGCATAACTAATTAATATGGAAGTCAAAATATAATCAAATAGTCAGATTTTTTCAATTGGGTTTTACAAACCTCGAACACATTCTCTATCTTCCCCAGACTCTTGAATATGACCCAACTAGCTCCCTGATATCCAATTTTATGAGTTTAAGTTGGTTACAAGTGTTTAAATATGTATTAACTCAAATATCACCAAAACAGCCCTTAGATTTAGTTTTCATCTATCATTGGCGCACTAGAAGTTCTGTCTAGTACGTTAAGTGTATATAGCGAGCTCGGGAGTCTGTCTAGCGTGCTACTGTTCTTCATTTTGAAGAACAGTTGAGCACCTAGACTGGATAGTGCACTATCCAGTCTGGATAGCGCGCTATCCGTGGTGGGTGACATAATTCTCAACTCGAGAATTCTGTCCCCAACATCCTAATTTGCTATCCTAGCCTTCTCAACCCATTCTCCACTCAAGGCAGACTCCAAAACACCATTAACAACCATAAGAACAACAATAATTCAATCATAATTATCAAATTCATGCATTCACTAGTTTTCCTTAATTCCATCGAAAACACAATTTCCATAAAAATCAGTTTACAAATCTTAATTGTAATGTTAATTTGACTTATAAATCATCAAAGATTCATCAAAAATAGTGATCTAGTACTCAAATTCGAATTGACACCAAAACATACCAATTTGAGCTCATTCTTATGAAATTAGTGAGAAAGAGATGATTACCTTATGTTTGATCTCCTAATTTGTCCTCCAAATGCTAAAATTCAGCTTCGAAATCTAATCACTTCCTCTCTTTCTCCTTAGATTTGCATGTATTTGTGTTAGTGGAAATGAGAAAATCCCATTCATTTGCTATATATATGTTTTGTTATATCTAATATATCTTGAGGACTATCTTGTAGTCCTTATTAATGCTGTCACACATAGATTAATGACTCTATTGAGCCACTTAATAGCCTAGTATTACTCAACTAGGATCATCTCAATACTCATCCATGGTTTAAAATGTTTCCATATAACTATAGGAAATTTAGATTCAACTATTGAAATAATTAATTTAAGCATACAATTAATTATGGTTGGTGTACTTAGACTCCTTTTAACAAATTTGTTGTCTCACCAACCCTCGGCTACTCGGTACCCGATGTCTCGCCTCTCGATACACATCCCGAGGTGCGCTATAGCCTATTTTCGATTGAATTGACTTAGCCTATTGTTATATTACCCGTTTTACTTGATCAACTAGTCATCTTAGTGTGAATTAGTCATGTTTTCTAGTGTATCCGTAGTTCGCCTACCTGATACCTGCATTGACATGCATTACAAAGCGAATACCCGTCACATAATCTCGCATGATATAACCATAAAAATACAAACATGAGATTATCGAATAAACTCATAAACATGCATCGCAAATAACCAATCAACAGACAAATGGCTAGTGTACCTAGGTTGACGTGTATGTCTTAGCCTACCCGCGGCGTCCACATGGATCTGAGCTGGTGTCCTAATTTGAGATTACGCAATAAATAACAGCATTAATAAAACAGGTCGTTACAAGGAATCTATGGCGCCGGTAGAGTGGGTGTAGTAGTCATAGGGGTCAATGTCGATACCAATGAAGTAAATCGGGCTGTCATCATAGCAATGAAGTCGGTCAACTACTGGACCTAAGCTATCACTCAGTCAGACAGCCTTTGAAAACCCTCCACAATAGTAGGAGGCTGATTGCAGCTGGTCTCTTCATTTCCTACCCCTTACGTATCAGTCATCTGAGTCTACAAGTGGATAACGAATGCGAATCAGCTACTACGTGGTATAGTGCGTATCTATATACATTTAGAAATTAACATGTACATAATATAAATCATCAGCTCACTTTCTCTCACTTCCCAACTAATAGTTTCTAGGCTAAGACTATCTGGTTTCCATATTTAAAGTTTGTATTTTATTCATGTTTGTGTGTTACTTATCGAGAACTTGTCTCTGATACCAACTGTGTTTGTATTATAATGCCTTAAACCATAAAGTTCTCTAAACCTATTCTCTAATACCAACTGTGATGGCCCCTTTTTCTAAACTGGGCACCGCCTAGTCTAATCCCGTAATTAAGCCATAATCTCAGACACGTAGGACTTAACTACGTATTAGTCATCCTTTTGTCCTATTCTCCTCGTTAACCGCGTTCAGGATAAGTTATAGACATGTCACATTGTTATTGAATTTCAGAGTTAATTAAAATTTTAAAAAAAAATACCTAGCGGAAGTCTTAATTATGCAGAAGCAATTATTAAAAATCCTAAGTGTGGAAACAAGAAAACAAAGTCACATGCATATAGAATATCATAAGGATGGTAACACAGTGATAACCAAGTCTCAAGTCGAGAAACTATACGCTCAACCCAATATACAATCTAAAATGTATAGAAAAGACATAAGGTAAATAATACATCGAAAGTCGAGACCTACAAAATAGGAAGTAAAAAATCACCGAATGCTCAGAGGTAGTCGCTGATCTTCTCCTTGCCCGGCTTGCTGCTCGATAGATCTGCACCCACCGTCATAAAAAAGACGATGAGTACAATTACTAATAAAGTAACTCCTGGAGATTCTTATGTACATTTCCAAACATAATCAAATGCTATTTAAAAGTATAAATATAGCGAAAAGGTGTTGAAAAGGAAATATGCTAAAAAATACCACAATTTAGCAAAATGAGACTGATACAGGCTAAGTAGTAATGATCTAGGACCGCTCAGTCGTGAGTCCTATCACACAGGCCTTTATTCCACTATTTACGAGTGGAGCTACGCTCTACACCTCTATCAAAAGTCGAAGCTGAGCTCTACGACTTCATAATCATCCGTATCTAAATCCTCAAAGGCGGAGATGAGCGCTACGCATAAATGAATCATACATATATACATACATTTGGACTACCCCGGGTTCCATACCCCGTGTGACGCGCAAATGTAGTGGTGTGTAACGGCCCACATTATTCAATCCTAATTAATTATTAATTACACATTACAACACGTAGCTCGGACCCACGTGGACACTAATGACAAGTCTAGGGCACACCAACCAAGGTATAAACAGTTATTTTTGTGTGATGCGTGTTAAATTGTTGTATTATTAATTAATTCGCGTCACATTAGTTGATATTTTATTAGTCGCATTGTGCACGGGTAGTGACGACAAGGTGCGACGTCGCGGGGTGCGTGTAACGCTGGTGTGACGTCGCGGGGTGCGCGTAACGCTGGTGTATGGGATAGTCAACGGTTTAATAGGTCACATCACATGTCACATCACACCTACGTATCACATCACCCCATACCACCCCTCACTTTTCTCTCTCCTCTCCAAACCAAACCCAAACATTTCTCTTTCCCTCTCCTACCATAACCGATTCTTCTCTCCCTCTCATTTCAGTTCTTCTTCAACACTCCCCCTCCATCTCATTTGATTCGTCTCATTCTCACAAGGTCTCCTCACTCCCGCAACACACTATTGGCCTCTTGCTCTGGCACCACCTCCCACGTCGGCGACTTCTAAGAATTGAGGTGAGTGGTGTTTTTTTGTTGTTGATTTGTTGGAGAGATTTGGAGTTTAATGGTGATATAGATATGGTAAAATTCTAGTTATGGAAGTTGTTATTATTGTTGTTGTTAATGTTGTTATTGTTTGTTTGTACAAAAAAAAATTGCTTCAAATTGTCTCTGTTGAAACATAGAAGAATTGGAAGATGGGGGGGCCAAAAGGGTCAGGTCATGGGCCGGGTTAGGCCGACCCAGGCACGGGTGGGCCGGGTCGGGCCGACCCTGACCCGAGTTGACACGGGTTCGGTTGGACCGGGTCGAGTCGACCCGGGTCCAACCCATATATATAAAATAATAATAATAATAAATTATCTAAAATAATAAAATTGATTTTTAATAAAGTAAATAACATAAAATAGATAAAATAGTTAAAATAGAGGAAAATTCCAGAAAATTCCACAAAAATATAAAAGATTATAAAAAAATGCTAGGAAATTGAGTTCGAAGCTTTTTCGAGCATTTGGCACCCCGGTATAATTTGAAAAGTGTGCCAAAACTCAAACTTTTTGGAATAAAAATTACAAATTTTGGTCTCACATTATAAATTCATTTAAGGTGACTCTAAAATGATGAAAATTGTATAATTGGACACCAGAGAATTAAGATACCATAGTCGGGTGTCGGGTACGTATTTTGAGGCATGTGCGGGACGTTTTGAGGCGATTTGCGATTGGTTGAGGTAAGTAAACCCACGAGAAAATTAGTTAAAATTCATTTATGGTACTTACTTTATTTCAAATTTCAATTATTCCATTGTGATATTTATTGTTGTCCATTTACTGTTCATCCACTCCCACGTGTGTATGTGTGTTTGTCGACGGGGTCGGGCATGGCACGAACTCACACCCCGGGGCTAGCTACCCCGCGTTGTTCGAGTAATTGGCCATGTTAGGGCTATGCGTTGGTTATTTACCACGAGACCCGTAGGTTGAGAGATGTTTGATGAAGACTTAAGTCTTCGTCATGGTGGGTTACTCTCGAGAGATGTTTGGATGGGGTTCTCCCGTTCATGGGTTCCTCTCATTCGACCGTGAGATGTTTGGCGAGGTGATCGTCATGGGTTCCTCTCAGTTTAGCTAAGACGATTACCGAATTTCGACCATGGTTCTTTGTCACGCTACACTCGTGTCCAAATTCGACTTCTCAACGACTTATTTTCATGCGATTACTATATTCTTCTTCTTTATTTAAATTGCATGAATCGTAGCCGTTTTATTGGATTTCGTGAATATTAGCTAACGTCCTCTGGGATTTACTCTTGGGATTTGTAATTGTTTTTGTGACGAATCGCAGATCCTACGACGAGCCGGGACAAGGGGGTCTTAGGCGACTACCTATTAGCTAGGAGAGCCCATCAGCTTTTGCGTAGGTGTTTGTATGTATTTATTTACTGCTTTATGGAATTTTTGGGAGGACTTGTATACCTGATACATGTATATGTTCATCTTTTGTACTTTTGTCGCTCTTTGATATACATGGAATTTCATGCGGGTTTCCACACTATTGGGTTGTTTATAAAATGTAACTTTTCATTTTTACGATATTTGCATGTTTGAAAGACTTCCGCTTAGATATTCAACTTATATTAATTTAATAAATCGCGAACAACTTAACTTAGTTAATTTAATGTAAATATTCATAAAAACATCCATAAATACTAAGTTAAGGCGAATAAGATACATACAAAGGTTTAGGTCGCGGGATGTCAAAGATAGGTGTGCGATGACGTAGCATGCTTGGTGACGTGTCTGGCGATGTGGCGGTACCCAGTTTGCCTCAGAGTCTAGGGCCGTCACAGTTGGTAATAGAGGCTAGGTCCAAGCGAACCTAGGGGAAATGTTTAATGAAACTGAATAAAACTTAACAAACGAACTTAGACGTGGAAACCCGAAGATCCTGACTTAGAACTTTAGTTGGGAAGCGAACATGGGACGGGTAGTAATAAGGCTTATACATTATATATTTTGATTTGTAATATTATATATGCGTATACGAGGCTGATACGGACCCTCGCTATTGCAAATACAACATGGACGGACAGCCGACTCCACCCTTAGGGAGGATGGTGAACAGACGAGTGGTGCTATGCCTATCGCGACTGATCAGAGTGTACTTGATCGGATCGCGGCGCACGATCGACAGTTCTAGCAGATGATGACCTTGCTCCATGCTCAGACAGCGGCTATCGCGACGCTTACCGTCGCCATCACACCGAGCGTCACCGAGATGGTAGTCACGCCAATTGTTTAGGGTACGCTGGTTACTGCAGTTATGGCAGAGACTACCACACCGACTACAGTTTTAGAGACTCTTACTGAGGCTATCACACCGGCATCTACACACGTAGTGACACTAACACAGACCCCACAGGAGATCACATTCGAGGTTTCCCTATCAGTTGAGGCTAAGCTGACAAAGGAGTTTGTGAGATTTCAGCTGGGATATTTCACTGGAGGCGAAGACCCAGAGGCAGCTGCGAGATGCCTTCTTGTACATGAGAAATTACATAATCGTCTAATGATTCACGACAATATTCGTGCCAGGATATCCAGATATATGCTCTGAGTAGAGGCTGGAGTTTGGTGGACCGCTCATACCGAGACTCATGGAGAGCCGACTACTTAGGCGGTTTAAGATAGGTCTTTTATGACCAGTACATACCGAGGGAGATATAGTTGCATCTGAGACATGAGTTTTTGTGTTTTAGGTAGGGTAACCGCACAGTGGTCCAGTATATGGAGAGGTTTCGCTACCTATTACAGTTCGTTGGGGACTTGGCTTCTACAGATCGCGATCAGGTTCACTACTTTGGAGTTGGGCTTAGAGATGAGATTGTGAACGCAGTAGTATCAGGCGGAGCTCGTACAGAGATCTACGAGAGGGCCTTAGCCCATGAGACATATCTTCTCTTTCGCGTTGTAATGCCCATGCCACAGTTGGCATCGGGAACGTCCCAGCGAGGCACCAGGTCTGACAGGAAAGGGAAGAGGATCATCGATCACAAATATAGACGAGGACAGAGGCCCAGACATGATGATCACCAGGCAGTCATTTCCCATGCGATAGTACTTGCACAGTCAGCACAGTTGTCAGGTGGTGGTTATGCACATCGATAGGGACATAGACTGACCCAGGATCTAGGAGGCAGGGACCGAGTGCAATATGGTCAGAGTCAGGGCCTGAGGTCAAACAATGATCAGGGCCAGGGGTCAGGACACATGCCTCTTACTTGTTTCAAATGCAGACAGCCTGGACATATTAAGAAAGAATTTCTCATGGCTTCAATATCACCGATTGCAGCACCACCAGTTCAAGCAGGGAGCAGGTACACACTGTAGCACAGCCAGACCGCGAGGCCACCAGACAGCTCGTCAAAGGTATGATTTCGATTTGCGAATGTTTTATGCATACACTTATTGCTTCTGGTTCCACAATATCATTTATTTCTGGACGTATGGTTGATGAGTTAGGGTTAGCACCGATTACAGTTAGTACACTCCTTATTCTCAGCACAGCAACTGGGGATAAGGTTTACCCTAACATGATTTGTGAGGGTTGTACGATAGAGATCTCTGGACACCAACTCCCTATCGACCTACGCATTCTAGAGTTATTAAAGTTCGATGCACTTTTGGGCATGGACTGGCTAGCGTCGTATCACGCCCAGGTGGATTGTTTCCGTAAGATAGTGACTTTTCATATCCCCGACATACCAGAGTTCAGTTTCATTGGTGATGCGAGTATACTACCGACCACTAGTGTTTGCAGGGATAGTAGAGTCAACCGAGACACCAGAGGTTACACTTGAGGATGTCCCAATTGTCAGTGAGTTTCCCGATGTGTTTCCAGAGGATCTACCAGGATTGCCCCCACATATAGAGATTGAGTTTGTTATTGAGTTAGTGTCAGGCACACAGTGCTCGATAGCTAGCAGACCGTACCGGATGGCACGGAAGGAGCAGGATGAGTTGAAGACTCAACTAGAAGACTTATAGAAAAATGGGTTTATATACCCGAGCACATCACCATGGGGAGCACCAGTCATATTCGTTAAGAAGAAGGATAGTAGCTTGAGGATGTGCATTGACTATAGGAAGTTGAACTAGGTGACAATACGGAATCGTTACCCTTTGCACAGGCTAGTTGGCCAAAGCCCGTGTCTTCTCTAAGGTCGACTTGAGATCGGGTTATCATCAGCTTAGGATTCGATATGGAGACATACCTAAGACTACATTAAGCATCAGATATGGGTTATTCGAGTTTACAGTGATGTTGTTCGGACTTATGAATGCACCGGCCATGTTCATGGACTTGATGCACAGAGTATTGAAGTCGTACTTTGATAGATTCGTCATAGTCTTCATTGATGACATATTGATCTACAGCAAGACTCGCGAAGATCACGAGCAACATCTCAGGCAGATATTGATGACGTTGAGATAGCACAAATTGTATGCTAAGTTCAGTAAGTGCGAGTTTTGGTTGTCAGAAGTCAAGTTCTTGGGACACGTGATCAATGATAGAGGTATATCAGTGGACCCGAGTAAAATTCATGCCGTCATCAATTGGCCGACACCTGAGACAGTGACAGATATCAGGAAGCTTCCTAAGGTTAGCAGGATACCATCAGCGATTAGTGAACGACTTCTCGAAGATCGTCGCGCTGATGACTAAATTGACAAAGAAGGATGTACCTTTTGATTGGTCAAAGGAGTGCGAGAACTCGTTTACACAGTTGAAGATGAGACTGACTACTACATCATTACTAGTATTGCTAGAGCCAGACAAGGGATTGACAGTTCATACTGATGCTTGCGGCATAGGGCTAGGTTGTGTATTGATGCAGGGAGACAGCGTAATCGCCTACCTATCCCAACAGTTAAGGACCAATGAGAGGAATTATTCAGTGCACAAATTGGAGCTTGCAGCAGTCATATTTGCACTGAAGGTATGGAGACATTACCTCTACGGTGAGAGGTTCACATTGTTTACAAATCATAAGAGTTTGAAATATTTATTCACTCAGAAAGATCAGAACATGAGACAGCGACGTTGGCTAGAGTTGCTGAAGGACTATGACTTATCCATCGAATATCAGCCTGGGAAGGCAAATGTCGTAGCAGATGCATTGGGCTGGAGATGACCAGATTCTGAGAAAATTGTCTGCCAGATGATGCACTAATAAGGTTTACTTGAGGCGGCAGCAACACTGAGTTTAATAGAGGTTCCTACTACAGTAGACGCACTTATTTTTGGACATATTGGTGTACCGTCTATTTCTATTCCGCGAATGTTGGACTGTCAGAGGGCTGACGAGTTGTACTCGAGATTTAGTGAGATGGCGCGTAGTCCCGATCATCCATATTGGAGTTTGGGGATCAGTGTTTGAGGCACCGAGGGAAGTTATGGATTCTAGCAGTGGCAGAGATACGCAATGGGATACTCTAGGAGGCTCACAGGTCTCGGTATATAGTGCATCCTGGCAGGACCAAAATGTATCACGATATGCTACGATTATTTTGGTGGCAAGGGATGAAGGCAGACGTCGGCGCCTATGTTAATGGTTGTGAGGTGTGCTAGCAAGTTAAAGCTTAGCACAGGAGGCCTGGAAGGTTATTGCAGTGGTTGCCCATCCCTCAGTGGAAATGGGAACACATTACGATGAATTTCGTTTGTGGATTACCGCAGACTTTGCGGAAACATGATGTGATATAGGTGATCGTGGACAGGTTGAAGAAATCAGCTCATTTCCTACCAGTTTCTATGAAGTATAACTTCACACAGTTGAGCATATTATTCGAGAGATAGATTGTACAACTGCACAAAGTACCAATTTCTATCTTTTCAGACTAGGACAGTCGTCTTACATCATCATTGTGGTAGGCTATGCAGGAGCAGTTTGGTACTAGATTACAGTTTAGCACTGCATTTCATCCTGATACAGATGGACAGTTAGAGAGATTAATACAGATACTCGAGGATATGCTCAGGGCATGTGTGTTGTAGTTTGGTGGGTCTTGGGAGGAGTACTTGCCACTCTGTGAATTTGCTTACAACAATAGCTATCAGGCCAGTATTGGGATGCCACCAATTGAGGCTCTGTACGGTAGACCATGTAGATCACCGGCTAGTTGGGCAGAGCCCATGATACAGCAGCCGTGGGGCCTGAGATTGTTGTGGACCATACAAATAAGGTGAGACTGATTCGTCAACGGTTGTTGGCTGCCCAACACAAACATAAGAAGTATGCGGATAAATATCGCGATGGGCTGAGCTACGAGGTAGATGATTGGGTCCACTTAAGAGTTTCTCTGTTGAAAGGTCATCAAAGATTTGGGATCAAGGGGAAACTAGCACCAAGATTTATTGGTTCGTTTCAGATTGAGAAACAAGTTGGGGTGGTCGCTTATCAGTTGAGATTGCCAAGTCGATTGGCAAGGGTTCATAATGTTTTTCATATTTCGATGTTACGGTTGGCTAGATGAGGACCAAGACCGATGGTTGATATGACTAGGATCGAGGTTCGACAAGATGTGACGTACGAGGAACACCCCATTGAGATAGTGGATCACAAGGTACATACTCTCATGAGAAAGGAAATACCATTAGTACTCGCACGGTGGTAGTATCATAAGAACAAAGGACTGACTTGGGAGCGAGAATCTACCATGCAAGAGCGATATCCTCAATTTTTTCAAGGTAAAATTTTTACTTAAATTTGAATTTCGAGACGAAATTCCTTTTAGTTGGGAAGATTATAACGGCCCACATTATTCAATCTTAATTAATTATTAATTACATATTAGGGCACGTAGCTCGGACCCACGTGGACACTGCTGACAAGTCTAGGGCACACCAACCAAGGTAAAAATAGTTATTTTTGTGTGATGCGTGTTAAATTGTTGTATTATTAATTAATTTGTGTCGCATTAGTTGATATTTTATTAGTCGTATTGTGCGCAGGTAGTGATGACAGGGAGCGACGTCGCGAGGTGCCTGTAACACGGGTGTGACATCGCGGGGCGCGCGTAATGCTGGTGTATGGGATAGTCAATTGTTTAATAGGTCACATCATATGTCACATCACACCTACCTATCACATCACCCCATACCACCCCTCACTTTTCTCTTTCCTCTCCAAACCAAACCCAAACATTTATCTCTCTCCCTCTCCCTCTCCCTCCATGACCGATTCTTCTATCCCTCTCATTTCTAGTTCTTCTTCAACACTCCCTCTCTATCTCATTTAATTTGCCTCATTCTTACAAGGTCTCCTCACTCCCGCAACACACTCTCGGCCTCTTGCTTCGGCACCACCTCCCACGTCGGCGACTTCTAAAAATTGAGGTGAGTGGTGATTTTTTGTTGTTGATTTGTTGGAGAGATTTGGAGTTTAATGGTGAGATAGAGATGGTAAAATTCTAGTTGTGGAAATTGTTATTATTGTTGTTGTTAATGTTATTGTTTGTTTGTACAAAAAAAAAGAAAAAAAAAATTGCTTCCAATTCGTCTCTGTTGAAACAGAGACGAATTGGAAGATGGGGGGAGGGGGACGAAAGGGCCGGCCACCCCCCCCTAAATAGGCCGGGTCGAGCCGACCTAGGCCCGGGTGGGCTGGGTTGGGCTGACCCTGACCCGAGTTGACCCGGTTCTATTTAGATCGGGTCGGGTCGACCCGGGTCCAACCCATATATATAAAAAATAATAATAATAATAATAATAAATTATCTAAAATAATAAAACTGATTTTTAATAAAATAAATAACAGAAAATAGATAAAATAGCTAAAATAGATAAAAATTCCAAAAGATTCCAGAAAAATATAAAAAACTAGAAAAAAGGCTAAGAAAATGAGTTTGAAGATTTTTCGGGCATTTGGCACCCCGGTATAATTTGAAAAGTGTGCCAAAAATCAAACTTTTTGGAATAAAAATTACAAATTTTGGTCTCACATTATAAATTCATTCAAGGTGACTCTAAAATGATGAAAATTGTATAATTGAACACCAGGGACTTAGGATACTATAGTCGGGTGTCCGGTATGTATCTCGAGGCATGTGCGGGACGTTTTGAGGGCGATTTGCGATTGGTTGAGGTAAGTAAACCCACGAGAAAATTAGTTAAAATTCATTTATGGTACGTACTTTATTTCACATTTCAATTATTCCATTGTGTTATTTATTATTGTCCATTTACTGTTCATCCACTCCCACGTGTGTATGTGTGTTTGTCGACAGGGTCGGGCATGGCACGAACTCACACCCCGGGGCTAGCTACCCCGCGCTGTTCGAGTAATTGGCCATGTTAAGGCTATGCGGTGATTATTTTCCGCGAGACCCGTAGGTTGAGAGATGTTTGACTAGTCTTCGTCACGGGTTCCTCTCGAGAGATGTTTGGATGGGGTTCTCCCGTTCATGGGTTCCTCTCATTCGACCGTAAGATGTTTGGCGAGGTGATCGTCATGGGTTCCTCTCGATTTAGCTAAAACGACTCTCGAATGTCGACTAGGGTTCTCTGTCACGCTACACTCGTGTCCAAATTCGACTTCTCAATGACTTATTTTTATGCGATTACTTTATTCTTGTTCCTTATTTAAATTGCATGAATTGTAGCCATTTGGATTTCGTGAATATTAGCTAACGTTCTATGGGATTTACTCCTGGGATTTGTCATTATTTTTGGTGAAAAATCGAAGATCCTACGACGAGCCGGGGCAAGGGGGTCTTAGGCAACTACCTCTTAGCTAGGAGAGCCCATCAGCTTTTGCGGAGGTGTTTGTATGTATTTATTTATTTACTGCTTTTATGAAATTTTTGGGAGGACTTGTATACCTGATACATGTATATGCTCATCTTTTGTACTTTTTTCGCTTTTTGATATACATGGTATCTCATGCCGGGTTTCCACACTATAGGGTTGTTTATAAAATGCAACTTTTCATTTTTACGATATTTGCATATTTCAAAGACTTCCGCTTAGATATTCAACTTATATTAATTGAATAAATCGCGAACAACTTACTTAGTTACTTTAATGTAAATACTCATAAAAACATCCATAAATACTAAGTTAAGGCGAATAAGATACGTACAAAGGTTTAGGTCGCGGGCAGTCAAAGATAGGTGTGTGGTGACGTGGCATGTTTGGTGACGTGTCTAGCGACGTGGCGGTACTCGGTTTGCCTTGGAGTCTGGGGCCGTCACATGGCGAGTGCCAACAACCCCGGTAGTCCAGTTACGCCGTGTGCCGTGCATCTCAGAATCGTGCAACAAACCCTAAATTAAACCACTAATTTATAATTTCAAGGAAGACTCGCACCATGAATTCCAGGACAAGGTAATATGCTTCAAAGCCAACATTCAAAGAATACAAGTCCATATATATACTTCAATTTCATTACTCTAATTTGAATGGCATGCTATTCTTGATCACATTTTCATCAAAACAGCAAGGACATAGAACACGAGAATATAGTCAATGATTTCCATAAGAAAATGATATCATGAAGAAAAATCACCCATATAATGAGTAGAATATGAAAAAAATTCATGACATCAGAATACAAGGCATTTCATAGTCAAATAGAGCATTCTATTTTTGGAATGAAATGTAAATAAGAACTTCAACAAGATTACTTACAAGTCATGCAATGTATTTTTAGCTTAACCGGCCTCCCAATACCCAAAAATGCATACCCAGACTCCTGAGACTCTTCCCTAAGCTCCTGGTATAATTTAGTATGTGTTAGAGTGTGTTTAGACCCTTAGTTTAGGTTTTAGGTCAAGTTAGATAGGTTAAGTGTGTTTTGAAAAAGTGCAGATTTTTATGTTGTCAGAGTATCTAGCGCGCTAGGTAATTTATCCAACGCATTAATAGGACTCTATTAGCGCGCTAGGAGTTTTATCTAGCATGCTAGAGCTTCTTAGCACGCTAGAAAATTTCTCTAGTGCGCTAGGAGCGCCGGAATTCAGAATTCTGCAGCAAAAATTCTGAGTTTTCTCTCGGGAATGGCCTCCTCCAAAGCACCGGATCCCTATTCTCTGCCACCAGGGATCTGTGACATCCTCCTCCATTAAACATACACTAGAAAATTCATATAATCCATCAATTGCATCAAAATCTAGAGAATTAAACATGCATTTTGTTAAAAAAAAATTCAAGAACACTTACAACACTTAAAACTTGTAAAATTCATAACTTTTTGATTTCAAATCCAAATTGGGAAATTCTTAATCGCTAAATTATCTGTTCAAAATGAGGAATTCAAATATGTAAACCAATTTTATAAATGATATCATTTACCCTTTGAAATTACATAAAATCCAAATTCGAAACTAACACCTCTAATTTTACCAAAAACCTTTAATTTCAAAAATCAATGTTCAAGGACTCACTTGAATCTTCCCTTGGCTCATAAAATCAGTGAAAAAGGTTTCCAAGTTCATTTTGAACACAACTTCCTAATTCAAAGCCCTATGCTCATAAAATTAAAGCATGTAAAGATGATGAACTTCATTACCTAAGTTGTTGATTGATATCTACACTTGAATTCTTTTCTTGATGATGAATTTTGATCTCTTGAAACCCCAATTCCAGCAAGAAATCACCTCAAAATTTTCTCTTTAAATGGATCTATGATTTCCATGTTCATCCCAATCACTTATATATATAGTTAGGTATGATTGATTTATAGTCATTGATCTTTATGTACACACTCATCTAGAGACTAATCTAATGGCTTTCATTTTGTTTGAAGTCCACTAACTCTCCTCTAATTCACCCTTGCTAACATCAATTCATACTCTAATGATCTCTTGATGTGTCTACACATATCTCGAAGAACATCAAATGACTATTGTTTTATTTTACTAACTTAGACTAAATTTATTATTAATCAACTATAGCCACATCAAATTTAACTAATCAAGCCACGTTAATACATCCAATTAAATAAATGACTCACCATGTCACTCTCTACCCGGTCCTATGACTGCATGCATCTCAAGGCGTGTCCCTGCTCACGTATCGACACCTATATATAACAAGTAAAAGTGACTTAGTAGTCTACACATATATGATACACTACAAAATCATCATGCAAATGTAACATATACCTCGACCATGTGCCTCGGTCAGTGTGTGTATCACGATGTGGGTCCCACGTCACGGGTCGATGATCATGTTTAAGAAATAAAATGTGATTAAAAATTTTGTGTCGTGATAGTACTCGACACCAATAATTGCTAGCCAAATTGAAGCAATGATAAAAAAAATTAAGCAAGAGGCGTCTCCCTTCTATTTAGAACCCCCAATACTGAGAGAGCATGAGATATGGTGTTGAGTATTGACGTTGAGCGAGAAACTCTGCGATGGTGGTTTGAAACTTTATCACTGTAATCCGCAACCCTTAATTTGCCATGTTTTTGAGAGCTTGAGAGCTTGAGAGAGGGGTAGCCAGCAAGATGTATTACCTTAGGAAGGATAAAGAAGCAAACAAACGCGAGATGTGTGTCGTTGAGTTTAAGTTGAATTTGTTAAGGAACTGAGTAGAAGGTGAAGTGTCATGGCCAAATGGTGTGGGATTATGTGGGATTATGTGGGATTATGTGGGATTAGAGATTAGGTTTTTTGCATTTTTAACAGTTGTTGAGTCGAGTAGGCATCTGACAAGACAATGAAATCTACCCATCACCGACCCGTGCATATGTCGGGCCATCAAATGAAAGATCCTATAACGACCCAAAAATTCTAACTCATGCCACTTATCAATTTCATGATAGTGACATGGAACCGACGTGACGTAGCGAGCGTGGTCACTCCTCATGAGCCGACACTGAGATATATTATTTATGTGTGGTGTATGTAATACCTATTTTATACTCAAGAAGTGTCAAGTCTTAGTAAATTATTAGTCTGGTTGCATCAAAATACATGAAAGGGCTCCTCGAGATGCGTGTGATGCACGTACGAGGCCATTTAGAATGGAATAGCTTAAATGTACAAATTACCAATTTATATAATGAGATATTAAGCTAAGTAATTAACAAACTTGACCTAGTCGGATAAAACGCCAATGGGTCAAATATGGACTCAGCTGTCAGGGCCCGTCTTACTAAGCCCTTAATTATCCCTAATCACTTTAATTTGGCACTTAATCCATTCAGTTAACTTTAATCTCAAAATGAGTTTTATTTCAATCCTTAATAATGCTCCAAAATAAATTTATATCCTCAATGAAACTCAATTCATGATTTGTTTAAGTGGAGCAAATTGGGAACCATACGGATTATTGTCTATATTTTATAAGAATTTCGACAACACCTCCCCTAAAGGTGGCATACCGAAAAATTTACCTAATAGACAGCATAATGGGGAGAAGCCTAAAAGGACTCACAACTCCCCCCAGTTCACAAAATATATATATATATATATACATATCAATTTATATCAATTATACTAACTTAAACTCTCTGATACCTTATTTACAACTTAACAAACTCAATAAATTGAAACTGAATCAAGAACTTCTCAACTTACTTCAAACTGATTTTGGAGACTCATATAACATATTTGAGAGTATTTTACGACCTACGCTCACCTCGGAACCCAAAACAATAATATATAACATAATTTCAACAAGAATTAAACTTTAAAACATGAAAACATTCACCAAGTTTCTTCGAGTCTTGTTTGTTCATTCTTGCCTTCATAGAGAACCTGACATCATCAAAAACAACTCATTGATTTCAGGTAACTATGAGGTAAGTAAACTCCTACACGCTCTATGCTCCTGCAAATGTTAATTTGAATACATGGAGACATGTAATTGTATTTCCAAATAACAACAAAATTTATATAACAATGTGGATCCCTCATTTCCTATTTTAAGCTCATAACAAGTGGGCTCACTCACGATGAACCTAGAACAGTCGTATGAGTTCAATGCATGCTACCTCACAGTCAATATTACCCGCCTTAGACGCCTGCAGTACGTTTCGTATGGAGCGAAGCACCTCACACTCTTACGACCTAAGTAGGGGCAACTCTATCGAGATGTCATATATGCATGACCAAAAATGATGCGAAATGCAATACAAACTTAACAAAAATGCAAGTACAAAGATAAATTTCATAAATAGTAAAGACCACTTAAGGTTTACTTACAGTCCAACTAACTCAAAGTTGGTCACGAAGCCTTACACAACGTTCTCCGGCTTTCACATATGTCAACAAGTCCTATTAAATCACAAAATCAACATTTAGAGTTATAACTCTATTTTAATACTTAAATTCATTTTTTGAGTCATAACAAAGTAAAACTACTTCTAAATTTTGATCTAGAACCTATTCTCATTAGTCTTACATATGCACTACTTCATCACGTCAACATAATTGGCATCATTTTCATCATTGCACCGCCACGTCATCGCAATCATTGTTATTTCACCATTATTTAGCAAAGTTTGAGTCTTTCTTAGTATAAGTTATCCTAGTCAACTGGCCTAGTTTGCACTTATTTTATAACATCTTAACATGTTATTTTAAACAAAACTTCACATTTGAATCAACTAGGATATATAAGAATTCAATCAAACTAAATCCCAAGGTATTTTGGCACCTATAACCCATCCAAAACGTGTCACAAAGTCACATGTTTTTCAATGTCTCACTTTCAAATTTTAGACAGTTTGTTTTCGGGTTTTGAAGATTTAATTGTTAAAATATTTATTTGGATAAGTTCTCAGTTCAAAATAAATAAAGTTTGCTAGTTTAAAGGTCATATTGGAAAATTCATAACTTATTCGTCGGTGATCCGATTTGAGTGTTTTTGAAGTCTATGGAAAGTAGGACATGAGTATTACAAGTTCCTTTCAGGTCATCATAATAAATATCGAGGTTTTCAAAGTTAAAAAGTTACCCCAAGTTGGCTAGTTAAAAGTCGATTGAAATAGTTACATAAATTAATATTTTTGGAAACTATATTCGAGCACACTTTGGCCGCAATTTTCATTAGGTTTTGTGATTTGGTTTCACTTGAAGCGTGACCCATAATATAATTAGGTATGCAGGGAAGCTATTGGAACCACTTTCAAGGTGATTCAACATTTTGAGAACCCCAAAAATTAAGCTCAATTTGGTAGGTTGTAAGTAAACCCTAAAGTGGTTTTTACTATATATTTATGGAATTTATCTTTGTACCTGCATTTGTGTTTAGTCTGCATTGCATTTCGCATCATTCTTGGTCATGATTCATGTCATTCTGGACGATGGCTTGTTAGTGCTACGGTTCATGAACGGGACTCGGGGCTAGGTTTCCTGACCAAGATAAACTGGAAATGGAATACCCAAGGCATGCAAGTTTTCTAGCTAGCATGCATTAATAGAAAAGGATGCGCTTGGAGTGTGGTCGACTATTTCCTTAATCTAGTAGTATCCATACTTAGCATTTATTTTCTTAAGTTTAGTAGTAGATGCGAATGACTGAGCTGGCACGTTTGGCTTGAAAATCCATTTTACCACATTGCCTTTGCATTTCATGAACTCCTAGTATTGTTTATGTACTATATTTGGAAGTCGATGTCCAAATATAATTAGGAAACGAAAATAGAGGGATTCACGTTGTTATTTATATTTCTTGTTATTTGAAGATGCAACTATATGTCTCCATGTATTAAACATTTTCAGGAGTACAGAGCAATATAGGAGTTTACTTGCCTAACATCTTCGATTGTTTTTTACGATGTCAAATTTTCAGTGAAAACAAGGAAGAACTGACAAAACTCAATTATTGTGGTGATTGTTTCTCAATTTAAAAAGTTAATTCTTATTGTATATTGTTATTATATTTAACATTTGGCTTTGGGGAGAGTGTAGGGCATGAAACACTCTCGATTAAGTATGAGAGCTTTACAAATCAGTTTTAGGAAGTTTTCGAAATGTTTTATGGTTTCATTGGATGTTAATTTGGTTGATTAAGTGGCATTAGTTTAATTTAAAATTGTACAGTTGTAAATAAAGATTTCACCTTGGAAGTTAGTGTTGATGATTGAAATTTGATATATATTTTTAACTAAAGGGAGTTGTGAGTCCTTCTAAGCCTCTCCCCAACTCTGATGTCTATTAGGTGATTTTTTTGGCATGTCACTTTTAGGGGAGGTACTGTCGAAATTCTTAAGAAATACGGAGAACAACCTACATGATTCCAAATTTGCTCCAATTAAACAAATCATGAATTGAGTTTCGTTGAAGTTATAAATTTAGTTTTCGAGTGTTATTAAGGATTGAATTAAAAATTATTTTTAGGTTAAGTTAATTGAATGGATTAGGTGCCTAATTTAGAAAATTAGGTTAAGTTAGGATTTAATGAGATAGACCTTGAGAAACTTGTTATCAAAGTTATAGTTAAGCTCAATCACGAAAATGTAAAAAATGATAATGATATTGAGTTTAGGATTGAGTCGATTAGGGTGTTTAGGTTAAGGCTTTTGGATCACATTAAGTTACATGATCTTAAGTGATGGTCTTGAGGAACTAGGCTCAGTAATGAGGTTGCGATTAGTTGGGAAGTAAGTGTGAGCTGGATACATTGTTGTTATGATATGTTTATTGTATATTATTATATTATCGCCAAATACGCGATAAGAAGTTTATTCTCCTTGTTTGTTTGATATTTAACTCATATGAAACAATGAGTAAAGTTATGAACGAAGAGAGTAAAAGAGAGAATGGACTTATGAAACGAGACCGAGCATGATTAGAAGTGAAATAGTCTCAGGAAGCCCGAATTTTCAAAGGTGTTGTAATTAGTTCAGTACTAATATAACTGATGAAAGTTATTAGTTACGAAGCCAATAGGAAATTGGTTGAAAAAAAAGTCTAAGTGATTCAAGAATGCAAGTAATGCGCATGGATTTCTTTAAAATTTAAAATATCAAACTATTACAATTATAAAATGCTCATGAAAGTGTCAAAATGGACTTAATTTAAGTCTCAAACAATTGAGAATCGTTTGGTAAAACATGAAAAAAATGAAGTTAAGACTTGTGAAAAGCACAATATATGAAATATTTTGATTTTTAGAATAAGGTCAATACTAGTTAAATTAGTAGCTCGGAAAGACCTATTCTATGAATCATTAGTGTAAGTTATAACCAATTGCGAGTTGTTTCTGAAAAATAGTCTCAACAAAGAAAAAGGAGACACGTGGTTTCGAAAATAAAAATTGAAGTTTAAACTTGGTAAATCACAATGTGATTGTGATATGATCACTCAAGTCGTCAGAGTCGGTTTCTATTAAAATATAATACTTTGAAGAAAAGTATTGTCTCCTTTTCGAAATAAAGTGAAATGTGGAATTGAATCACGGTTGGAAATAATCAAACGACTTCTAAAAAGAAGTATTGAATCTTTTAATTGTTTTATCACTCAAGTGTTTAATCTAAAGTAACATAGAGTATAATGGTTCTATAAGTTATGTAAAGTGATAATAATAAAGAATGGAAATACACGAGTTAGAAGAAATCTTTGTGAATACCGGATTAGGTGTTGTTACGAAACAAAAATCAATGAGATTTCTAACTTGAAAATGAAAAGTTTAGTGATAAGATCAACATGTTAGAAGTTGAGAATGGGGAAATGGTATCGAAATAGCTCGAATTAGCTATTAAATAAAATACAAGTACTTGTGTTCTGAAATTTAAAGTACCGAATAATTGCTTCTAACCAAATTAAATCACGATGCATATCACTATAACTTAAAATACAACTATTGTAGTGACAGATGTACTGATTGAGTATTAGTAAGTGATATATGTAGGACATCAGTAAAAACTCTTATATATTGAGAATTCCCATTAATAAGACTTAGATGATTGCAATATCATCCTTTAAAAGGTTAATTAGTGGTTAATTTAATCAAAGTATTGGAAAATCTAATTCCTCTATCACTTCAGTTGATCATCAATAAACAAGTGAAATCATAAGAAGTCACACCGTCCTTAGCTAAATTTTTGAAAAGAGATGAGATGAAAAATTTGCCTTTGTTAGTCAAGACTAAGATGTTGTAAGTGGCCTAGGTGTTGAGCAAAGTCATGGTAAGTTTGAAAAGGGACAAACAACAAGATAAATGTGAGAATAGCCAAGATTGACAAAAATCGAATGGAATAGACTTGTGTAGAAAATAAAATGAGGCATTGGGATGACTTGTGACTGCTAGAAGTGATACGAACGGACTCTTTTAGTCAAGGTAAGGCACTGGAATAGTTATGCATGATCAAAATTCTAAGTAACTCCATTTCATAATCACGATTCATTCGCAACATAAAAGATTGATGTGAGGCTTCCACTTATCTTTGAATAATCGAATGAATTGGTGACAGTCGGTATAAAAGAGTCTGTAAAGTTTCATTGAATACAATTGGAAGCTTAAGTATAGGTAATTAAATGGTCAATAAATTCTCACATGCGCATGAAAATGAAAATTCAGGTCAACAAGTTCCGATAAGACTTAGGATATCAAAATATAAGTTTGATAAAACCTATTATATCTTCACAAAGATCCTACAAGGAATCAAACTCCAGAAGTTGAAAGTTATGAATCAAAGTAGTATACAAGTAATATTAGCGAGTACGTTGTATATTGGTTTTAATGTAATGCTACACCACTTGATTAGGTCAGTGGTGAGGTTTTAAAGCACTGTTATATTAAATTGGAGTTGATGTAAGATGCATGTATGATGTTGAAGATACAAATGAAATGAAAAGATAAGCATGAATTAAAGCTCAATTAGTCATTACAATTTTTTTGGTTTGGAAATATTGAATAGAGTACAGTGTCTCTAACTTGATATGTTTGAAGAATTCAATATTCTTCCACTATATTTTGAGAAAAGCCAAAGATATGTATTAAGTAAATATGAAAATAGGTAACATATTTTAAAACTTGTATAAGACACAAGTCAAAAGTTATACTATGAGAGTATAATCATTAATATGTCGATATCTTTGTGTAAATATGTATATCTACTGAAGTTAAGGATAATTGTGTCTATTCAAATAGTGAAAGAAGTTTGGTGAACAGTAAGTGATTGAGATTAGGATGACAGAAATTAGAGTAATTGGAGAAACATAGAGACTAATGTGAGTAATTTGGTAATATGAAAACCAAAGTAGTAGTGAAGAAGACAATATAAAATAGATTGGCAGTTAAGTAAATAAGATGAGCTTCTTGGTGAACTCAAGAATAGATAATGGTTTGACGAAGTTAAAAAATTCATTAATTTTCTAACCTGTCAAACGAAATGTTAAGTAAATGGGTTGACAAGTTGGAATTGGTAATTGCTTTCCGATCCACAAATCTAAATGATATTGTGAATAGACATTTAGAAAAAAAAAAGGAGAGTTACACGATGTGTCTGGTTTAATTTTTTATTAGATAGAAATTTGAAATCTATTGTCATGGGATGACAGATGTAATTAGAAATCTATAGTCATTGGATGGTTTGTGTGATTTTAGGTTTCTGTTGAGAAACGTTGGAATGATGATGGATCAGATAGACATTTGTATTTAATGTCATGCTCAAATATTATTTAGATAATTTATAAATTTAGAGTGATGATAGTATAAGAGTTGATCGACCAAAAATTCTGATAAAAAGATGATCGCTGATGAGAAAGCAAAATGGGATCTATATACAAGAGTTTGGTTGATAGAGAAAGAATTATCAATAGTTTATGAAATTGTATTCAGTTAAGATTAAAAATGGTTTTATTAAAAAGCAAGATAGGCTAGATCTTGCTAAATATTGATGCTTGAATGGGATTCAAGCATGAAATGAGCAGCAAAAAAAAGTAAAGCTATAGGATATCCTACAATGTTGATCGTTTAACTCGTCAGAAATTCATAAAATGTCATGATTGGCATAGAAGTTATGAGTTTTTATTAAACCAAGAAGTTGGAAATGAAAAGTAAAAATGTTTATGATCTCTACCACTGAGTTGTTGATTACACTCAAAGTGATTGGGTCTGCTTAATGGTTTCACCTTAAAAATGATTTTTACAAGTTCAGATTAAAAGAGTTGTATATGAAGGATCATATTCTCATATCTCTTTTGGTTGAGTAACATGTAAGTTTAAATTTCGAGGATGAAATTTTTTGTTAGTTGGAAAGAATTGTGAAATTCGAGAATTTTGTAAACTTGATTAGGCGACTATTTAAGTAATTTTGAATTTTATTTGGAGTTTAAGTATCCGAGGTGGGACCCACGTATTATGGACCAGAGATCATAAGGCATATTTTATTTTTGTGTGTTGAATGCTTAGTATGTCTATTATATGGTATTTTGTCGTGAAGTCGGGGGTGTTGTAGTCTATCCTCAGTTTGTCAAACTCGAGGTTGCAAGTGCATGTCTGAAGGGCATGAGTGAAATTTAATTATTAGTTGCTCAAAAATTAATTAACCAAGTGTTAATCCTCACGTGAAGGTTTTGCATTGGTTTGCGTGCAATTCGAGATCAATGGTATTGTAAAATAAGAAAAAAGTTAGTGCAAGACCTTACCTCGTGCCTTATGTCGGTTCGCATTGGTCAATGTTGAGATTGGATCCAAATTGGTGTAAATTTGGTTTAGTATGGCAAGAGAATTGGTCCATAAGGGTTCAGTATGTCATGGACAAAGTTAAGATTTTTGAGATTTTGGTGTGACCAAAACCAGTGTTATGGACGTATGAAGATGAACTATTTTTTTGAGAGTTTGGTTCAATTTGGTGAAAAACCGAGTCGAAAACGAGTGTCGGAAACCAAAACACGTTAAAATAAGGATTTTTGGAATTAATAAATAAAAAGAAATTAAGTTGCTGACAAGCAGCTGAGGGTTTATATATAAATATATATAAAATCAAATGAAATCAATTTCATTATAAACGTTTCAACAAAACGTTTTCTTCCTTCGATACCTAACCCGATCAATTTGGTATTTCACTCCATGATCTCCCTATGTCCGATTTTTGCTCAGTTTCTCTCTGCAAAACTGTAGAGCATCGCGAGATGGTCAGTTCGAGCTAAATTTATGCAGTGGAAACGAGGTATTCGACTCGCAATTTGGTAAATAATCGATTCAGGGCATTTTCTTCAATTCAATTTGAATTCTCGTGATTTCTCGATCTTTTTGCGGGGTTTTGATAAAAATTGGTACGGATTGTTGTAAGTTGGTATATTTTATTGATTTGTGCCAATTTAGAATAAATTCCACCGACGTAGGTTAGGGTTTTGATGAATTAAACTAATGTGATTCAGTTAATAATTATTTAGAGATGTTTTTTATAGTTGATATTGATTTACATTGCATTTCTGTATGAATTGATTATTGGTTTTGATCCAATTTGACTCCACGGGCTGTGGAAGTATTTTGATGTTGGTATCGAGTGGTTTTGTGGCGTTTGTTGTCGAGTTTTGAAGATTTAATTGCAATAATATTGATTTAGAGAAGTTTTCAGTTCAAAATAAATAAAGTTTTCCTAGTTGAAAGGTCATATTGGAAAATTCATAACTTCTTCGTCGGTGATCCGATTTGAGTGTTTTTGGAGTCTATGGAAAATAAGACATGAGTATTACGAGTTACTTTCAGGTCATCATGAAAAATATCGAGGTTTCAAGGTTAAAAAGTTACCTCAAGTTGGCTAGTTGAAAGTCGATTGAAACAGTTATATAAATTAATATTTATGGAAACTATACTCGAGCATACTTTGGCCACAATTTTCATTAGGTTTTGTGATTTGGTTTCACTTGAAGCTTAACCTATAATATAATTGGGTATGCAGGAAACTATTGAACCACTTTCAAGGTGATCCGACGTTCCGAGAACCCCGAAAATTATGCTCAAGTTGGTTGGTTGTAAGTAAACCCTACAGTAGTCTTTACTATTTATGGAATTTATCTTTGTACATGCATTTGCGTTTAGTCTGCATTGCATTTCGCATCATTCTTGGTCATGATTCATGTCATTCGGACGATTGCTTGTTAGTGCTACGACTCATGAATGGGACTTGGGGCTAGGTTTCCTTACTAGATAAACTGGAAAACGAAATACCCAAGGCATATAAGTTTTCTGGCGAGCATGCATTGATGGAAAAGGATGCGCTTGGAGTATGGTCGGCTATTTCCCTAATCTAGTAGTATCCGTACTTAGCATATGTTTTCTTAAGTTTAGTAGTAGATGTAGACGACTAAGCTGACATGTTTGGCTCGGAAACCTACTCTAACAAATTGCCTTTGCATTTCATGAACCCCTAGTGTCATTTATGTACTATATTTGGAAGTCGACGTTCGAGTATAGTTAGGAAACAGAAACATAAGGATTCACGTTGTTATTTATATTACTTGTTATTTGGAAATGTAATTACATGTCTCCATGCATTCAGACTAACATTTGCAGGAGTACAGAGCAGTGTAGGAGTTTACTTACTTGACATCTTCGAGTTGTTTTTGATGATGTCAGATTTTCAATGAAGACAAGGAAGAACAGACAAGACTCGATTATTATGGTGATTGTTTCTCAATTTAAAAGGTTAATTCTTATTGTATATTGTTATTATATATCACATTGGGCTTTGGGGTGAGTGTAGGGCATGAAACACTCTTGATTAACTATGAAAGCTTTACAAATTAGTTTTAGGAAGTTTTGGAAATGTTTTATGGTGTCATTAGATGTTAATTTGGTTGATGAAGTGGTATTAGTTTAGTTTAAAGTTGTATAGTTGTAAATAAGGATTTTACTTTAGAAGTTAGTGTTGATGATTTAAATTTGATATATATTGTGAACTGCGGGGAATTGTGAGTCATTCTAGGACTCTCCCCAATTCTGTTGTATATTAGGTGATTTTTCTGGCATGCCACTTTTAGGGGAGATGCTGACAAAATTCTTAGAAAATCAACAACAACAACAACAACAACAACATAGCCTCAGTCCCAAATTAACTGGGGTCGGCTACATGGATCAAACTTTTCCATTGTGCTCGATTAAGTGCAATTGATGGTGAGTTTTTCAAACCATTAAAATCCCTCATAAAATTCTTTATGATTTTTCAGAGAACAATCTTTATGATTTCTTAATTTGCTCCAATTAAATAAATCATGAATTGAATTTCATTGATGTTATAAATTTAGTTTTGGAGCATTATTGAGAATTGAATCAAAAATCTTTTTGAATTTAAGTTAATTGAATAGATTAAGTGTCTAATTTAAGAAATTAGGCTAAGTCAAGACTTAGTGAGACGGGCCCTGACACAACCCGACTTTTGCCCAACAAGGTTTGAGCTTGGCCCAAAACACATTCAAGCTTGACGGGTAGGACGGGCCAATCGGGTTGTTAGTAATATGCACACCAAAAGCAACTTAGACATTACTTTCACGTTACGTTAGGCTAGACCAAGGGCAACTTAGACATTACTTTCACTACAAGAAAAATAATATTTTATAATACTTAATCATGTTGTTATACAATACATTATTAAAACTTATTAAGTTTTAAATTAACATATAAATTAATATTGTTTATAAAAAATAATAATTAATGATTGATTAAATATTATAAAACAAAGAACTTCATTAGATTTATAAACCATTACACATAAATTTCCAAAATTATTGATTTTTTTGTCACAAATTGATTACATATTAAATAAGTTTTAACAACGTAGTAGAACAACAAATTTAGATATTGTAAACACATTTTTTCATGTAGTATTTGAGGAGTGGGAAATATTCACACTTATGTATTAGTGTAGTGTTTGAGGAGTGGGCAATATTCACACTTATGTATCAAACCAATTACAGCTGCTATTAAACCTACTTCATTGGACCTCCACCTGAATTAATGAATTGAACGTAGTCATTGCGTACTGAAAGTCTCCTTCAACTTGTTCAATAAGGAATCAGTCACTGAAGGTTCCGCCACTAACTCTTCATCCGTATTTGTACTCTCTCTAGCTTCATCCTAAGAACCCCTCAAAATTTGTTGTGTATTAAATGTTTTGTGTATTTATGACTCATAGATTAATGTGTTGGATTAGTTCCAATTCACTGCATGAATGAGATTGTGATTGAAAAATTTTCATCCTATTGCAAGATGATGAATCGTTAATTATGTAATTATATATAGGTTATTTATATATTTTTTATTATTAAGTCTCCGAATATTACCTTAATTATCCTCATTTATTATTTTTCAGCGTTATTGGAGTATGCAGTTGAATTCGGAGCGAAAAACTACACAAAATCGAGTATTCATATATTCGGATCCGTTCTACATTGAAAACTGCGCTAGCGCGCATCCCTAAGTAGCTTTGGTGGGGCCCACATGTGAGGAGCAAGGGTGATGATGTGGCAGACAACGGCACATACTTAGAACGTGTGTGCATCAATGAGTAGAGGAGTTGATCTGGTGTGGTGAGGCGTATGGAGATTGATGTGCATGCATAAAATGTCCATGGGATCGGCCTCGAGAAGTGTGTCATGGTGATTGATGAAGATCCAATAACTAGACACATGTAGAGACGTTCATGCATTGCAAAGTTCAAACGAGAGATTTTGAAGTTTCTATTTTTGGTTTTGTTAGGAATATTTAGTTATATAAACGTATATATATATTTATATGTTATGTATATGCAAGTGCAACTAAAGTTTTTCATCATATCATGAAGGAATTTGCTGACTCTCTGTATGGAGAACACATATTTTCCGTAGGAAAACGTCTCTTATACACTCTTCAAAGTCATTGGTTTGTTTTTGGTGATGTGCCACTTCTCTTGTTCGAAGTTTTATTTTTTCGTTATTATTACTGTTAGAGTAGTGTATTTGTGTACTGATGTGTTTAATACGTTTGTCCAATAAACAATCACTGATTACCAAACTATTTTATTTTTACAATCACAGTTCTTGAAAGTCAGCTTTATGACAATTTATACTGTTATTTTGAATAATTAAGATTAGCAAATCAATGTAGTAAGATAATTGGTTGTATGTATGTTCCGTTGGATGTATTCGAGACCCATTAATGATTAATGAAGTTTCATTCTTCTAAAATAATAATAATAATAATAATAATAATAATAATAATAATAATGATTTTTTTTTAAAACAATAATTATAATAATGATTAAGAATGCACAACAGCCTTTGGTCAAAAAAAAAAAAAAAAAGAATGCACAACAGCCTCCTAACAATTCGCGGTTGCTACAGTGTTTTTTTTTTTTTTTTTTTTTTTTTTTTTTTTTTTTTTTACTTCGAGTCATTATAGTATTTCTCTACGATAATTAAGGTTCGTGTAAGAATTGGAAAATTTTTTGTTTTTTTGGTCAGAGGAAAACTTTTTGTTTAGGTGTGACCTTTTAAATTAAGCCCAATATGACTATCTCTATCCGGAAAAAAAAAAAACTAAAAATAAAAAAAAATAAAAAAAATATGACTATCTCTATGTCTATAAATACAACTATACAAGTCTGCTTTTAAAATTAAACCCAATACGACTCTCTCTAGGACTATAAATACAACTTTACAAGTCTTCTTCCGTTGGATTTTTCTTTTATGACCTTTCTATTAGAAGAGGAGAATAATGGAAGGAGAAGACTTCATATTTGAAGAGATTCTCTCTCGGTTATCCGTGAAGTCCCTCTTCAGATTCAAACTGGTGTGCAAAAATTGGAACAAATTTCTCACCTACAACCGTGCCTTCCCTATGCACCACTCCAAGAAAGCCCCCAACGCCACCACTTTCTTCTGCTTGAATTCTGAAATCATGTACTCCAGCGAAGATCACTTCAATTGGCCATCCAAACCTTCCTTCATGAGACCCCATCACCAATAACACAGTTTACGGCGTGTGCTCTAGATTTTCCCAGATTTTTATATGCAACCCCATCACCAATAACACAGTTTGTGCTCCCAGCCCTACTAAAGGTTGTGCAATTGGCTTGGCTTGCGACCCGCGCAATCCTACCTTTGGCTTCACCCTTGTTAGCCCCAGCATTTCCCGTGTAGTGATAATAAGCGGCATCAAAGTAGAATGGTTGAAGTTCCGAGTGTACTCCTCGAAGACCGGAGAATGGAAGGTTTCAGAATATGATTTGAGCTTGGTGCTTCCCGACAATCGATTTATGTTGGAGACGTTTCCAGCTGTTCATGTGGGGAAGAAGTTGTATTGGTCTTTAATAGAGCATATAATGTGGTTCGACATTGAGAAGGATGTCGCGAGTCTTATTAGATTACCCAATCATTACACCTTTGTTGATCATGAGAGGAAAGGAAGTGGCGCGGATATTGGAGAATGCGACGGGGAGTTGAGTTATAGTGGGATGACATTACAAGGGAATATAGAGATATGGTTGTTGGAAGACAATGATGAGGACTTTAAGTGGGTTAAGAAACACATAGTATGGTTACAGAGAATTATAGAAGAGAATTGGGATTCCATGTTGAAAATGATATGCCATGATTTGAATATAAAGGAGCAAGAGAATGCCTCAAAAGATTTGGCTCATCGTAATCTCGTCAAGCCTCTGCCTTACTCGGGTGGAGAGGAAGTGTGGTTTTCAATGAGAAACTTAAATTGGGTTATAAAGGTTTTCTCATTTAACCTAAGAACTCGAGAGTTGAAGTTGATCAATGACAATATGTGTTTTGGTGGAGTAAGGAGTATTATGTACCCCTTCAAGCCTACCCTTCTTCCTTGCCCAATTTAGGCTTCTATTTGTGGGTGCTTACCTTCTTTTTTTTTCATAAATTATTTTGTCTCTCTATACATGTGTTCAATTTTAGTATCTTTTTAACTCTATATTGAACAATTAACACACAAAACCAGTAGATCAAAGATCAGATGATCAGTTGATCATCAATGTAACAGTTCAGTGAATCAAACAAAGAAGAAAACATGAATCATATTCATCTGTTATTCATTATATCTCAAAAATACAGAGTACATGACTTATATATATACAAAGAAGGTGTACATTACACACCCTTGTCATAACCAACGATCTAAACTAACATGTACCTATGATACAATATACACCAAAGATATATGATACAAAGATACACCAAAGATATGATACAATACATTACGCTTCCTATACATTACATAACTCTACATCCCCTCAAGATGGAAGTCTATGTCACTACATAGACCCATCTTGGACAATAAATCGAGAACAAAGGAGCTGGTAAAGACTTGGTAAACAAATCACTAACTCGTAATCTAGTAGGAACATATTGTGGAAGAACAAAACCACACTTAAACCGATGTCGAACCGATGACAATCAATCTCCAAATGCTTGGTACGTTCATGGAAAACAGGATTGGCAGAAAGGTGAATGACAGCTTGATTATCACACCAAAGAGGTATAGGAAGAGGAGTAGGAATACTTAAGTCCTTAAGGATATAAGAAATCCATAATAATTCACAAACTGTGGAAGACATACTCTTATATTCAGCCTCAGCAGAGGATTTAGAAAGAATAGCTTGTTTCTTAGTTTTCCATGAGATTAAAGAGGAGCCCATGAATACACAATAACCAGTAAGAGATTTTCGTGAAAGAGGACAAGCAGCCCAATCAGAATCACAGTAGGCAACAATTGGAAGATCCAACTGAACAGGGAAAAACAAACCCTGAGAAAGAGTACCCTTAAGATACCTCAAAACATGAAGAGCACTGCACAATGTCGTTCAAGTAGAGCTTGAACAAACCGACTCAACTGCTGTGTGGCATAAGTAATGTCAGGACGAGTGAAACCCAAGTAAAGAAGACGACCAATTAGTCTCCTATACTGATCAGCTTCAAGTAACAAAGGTGAATCAACATCATCAAATTTACAGTCACGAGGAAGAGGAGTAGTTGTTGGTTTAGCCATGGTAAGACCAGCATCAGTAAGTAAATCAAGAACATACTTGCGTTGATGAACATAGAGTCCTGATGAAGATCGAACCAACTCTAAGCCTAAAAAGTAGCGTGCTCGTCCAAGATCTTTAATGGTGAACAAGTTGTGCAGGAAGTCCTTGACATTTTTAATCAACTCAAGAGATGTACCAGTACTAAGAACATCATCAACATATACTAACAATACCAAAAACTGACCATCAATGTTGTAAGTAAACAAACAAGGATCATGGACAGATTGAATGAAACCAAAAGATTGAAGTTTAGAAGTAAACTCATGGTTCCATTGTCTTGAGGCTTGCTTTAAACCATATAAGGATCGCTGAAGTTTGCAAACTTGAGTAGGAGAAGCCAAATTGTAACCATCAGGAGGTTTCATATAAACATCTTCATCAAGATAACCATGTAAGAAGGCATTATTAACATCCAATTGATGTAAAGGCCAATCTCGAGCAGCTGCCAAGGACTAACTGTGACATTTTTGGCAACAGGAGAGAAATAATCAATGTAATCAACACCTTCAATTTGATGAAAACCCTTTGCAACCAACCGAGCTTTACATCTATCCAATGATCCATCAGGATTAAGTTTAACCTTGTAAACCCACTTAAAACCAATGGCCTTTTTATCAGGTGGTAGATCAGTGAGTCTCCAAGTACCATTTTCCTCCAAAGCTTGTAACTCCTTATTCATTGCTTCAATCCAAACAGGATCATGTTTGGCTTGAGCATAACAAGTAGGTTCCTTAATGCTTGAAACAGCAACCAAAAAACTCTTGTAATCATCAGTAATGTGAGAAGAGTGAACAAAAGGAAATGTAGGAGGTGTACCAAAGAAAGAGTAGACTCTCAGGGGAGTGAAAACAGAGATGTATGAACATTGTTCAAAACAAAGTCATTCATCCAAAGAGGCTTGTGAACAAGACGATGACTCTTGCATGAGGAACAACTGCAGTAGGAGGCAGGACAACATCAGTAGGAGGCACTAATGTATCATCAACAGGCATAGAGGAGACATGCACATGAACATCAGAAGGTGCTTCATGAGGATGGAAAACTTCAACAGGGAACTCCCTATAATGAGGCATAGCAGCAGAAGTAGGTACATTATTTGAATAAGGTACAGCAGTAGTAGCAGGAACATGTCTCAAGGAATCAGATGAGTCATTACAAGGAATAGGTAATGGACACTCTGAACTTGGAGTAACACTATGAAATGGAAACTGATTTTCAAAGAAAATCACATCCCTTGAAACAGGTATGTGTTGCCATATTGTATAACCTGTAAGCTTTTTGTCCAAGAGAATAACCAAGAAAGATACATTTAATTGCTCGTGTATCTAACTTGGTTTTACTTGGTGAAACATTTGTAGCAAAGCATAAACATCCAAATGTCTTTAAGGAGAGATAATTTGGTAACCTTCCAAATAAGATATGGTAAGGAGATTTCCATTGCAGCAACTGAGAAGGCAGTCGATTAATGAGATAAGTAGCAGTAAGAACTGCATCACCCCAAAACTTTTTGGACAAACCAGATTGAAAAATAAGAGCTCTTGTAACTTGTAACAAATGGCGATGCTTTCTTTCAACCACACCATTTTGCTGAGGAGTATAAGGTGTTGATCTTTGATGTATGATCCCCAAACCAGAGAACAAAGCTTGACAATCTTTATTACAAAATTCAAGCACCATTATCGATCCTAATGGTTTGAACAGAGGCTTTGAAATGATTGTGAACAAAAGCTAGAAACTGCTTGATTAGAGTGCTGTCAAGGACTTATATTTCATCAAAAATGTCCATGTAAATCGACTATAATCATCCACAATTGTCAGGAAAAAATGAGCTCCTTGAATAGAAGATTGCTTATATGGTCCCCAAACATCCATATGTAACAATTGAAAAGGACAAGATGTTTGTATAGAACTCAATGGAAAAACTATTCTGCATTGTTTGGACATTTGACAAACATCACAAGGTACATTGTGTCCTCTATTTGAAGAACTATTAAGTAACAAATCAAGTTGTTTTGTTACATTAACAGAAGGGTGCCCCAAACGATAATGCCAAGAAAAATTATCAGTAGCATTATTACAACAAGCTAATGATAATTCTCAGATGAGACACAAATGAATCAATGACATCTTTATTAAAAGAACTGAATCCAAGATGTAGAGACCTCCAATCATCCTTCCCACAGCTAGAACTTGAGAATGCTCAATGTTCTGTATAGCACAAAATGATGGATAAAACTCAAATGTCAGTTTAGTAGAGGAAAGTAGCTTGCTAACTGACAAAAGATTATACTTGAATGAGTTTATATGTAAGCATGAAGATAGAACTATGTCTGAACTCAGTTGCACATCTCCTATGTAATTAACTTCTTTAGTATGTCCATCAGGCAAACAAACCATAACAGATTTAGCCAAAACAGTGATGTTAGCAAGCAAATCATAGTTAATACACATATGATTTGTTGCTCCACTGTCCACAATCCAAGCATCTGAACTAAATGAAAAAGGTAAGCTAGAAAGCCTTTTGTGTGAACTACCTGTAAAATCAGAAACAACTGAATTTACATTAGCATAAACACCTTCAGTTGAAAGAGTCTTTCCTTTCATGAAGTTCTCAATGCCTTACTGTATCATTGTTGCAATATTAGTTTGAAAGTCTTCAAACTGAAAAGTTCATGCATCTTGTATATCCAGAGGTGATTCCATCAGATTCACAAAAGATTTTGAACTATTATTCATCTGCTTCTTGTCAAGCTCTTTCTTATACCAATCTGGAATTCCATGAAGCTTGAAACAAGTCTCTTTTGTATGCCTCTTTGTCTTACAATGATCACAGAACAGTTCATCTTTATTAACAAATTTCTTTTTATTTCCTTTACCAGTAAATCTAGGACCACTAGTTGAACCAGATGGGCCTGAATTCATCTTGTTAGTTCTCATCATCATGGTTGTATCCATTACAGGTGAGTAACTAACATGAACCTCCTTTTGCTTTTCAATTCTAAGAATCATAGAATAAGCTTTGTTTATATTTGGTAAGGGATCCATCACCAAGATTTGATTACGAATATGATCATACATATCACCTAATCCCATCAAAAATTGCATCAATCTATCATTAGAATCCAGAATAGCCATTGTTCCTGAAGCTCCACACTCACAAGCAGGTAAAGGTACCAAACAACTCAATTCATCCCACAACTTCTTAAGCTTTGTGTAATACTGTGAGACAGAGAGATCTCCTTGACTTATAGAAGAAATATCTCGTTTTAGTTGATACAAGAGAGGTCCATTACATTCTCCAAACCTTTCTTTCAACTCATTCCATAGATCAAAAGATGAAGTTGTATAAAGAAATGCCTCAACAATATCTTTTGAAATAGAATTCAAGATCCAAGAAGTTACCATATAATCCACTTTGATCCACCGATCCAAATTGGAATCAGTTGAATTTGGTTTCATACATCTTCCATCAATAAAACCAATCTTTATTTTCGCACCTAAAGCAATCAACATAGCTCTACTCCAAGAAAGATAATTCGAACCAGTGAGAGTATTAGAAACAAGTACCATACCAGGATGATCAGATCCTTAAAGAAAATAAGGACTCTCTACACCAAGATCGCCAGCATCAGGAGCTCTTCCTGCTACATCTCGAATCGAAGTACTCGAAGAACCATGACTGGATGCCATGATCAGACACTCAAGTAATCAAACTCAACACAGATCAAGAATAGTGAAAAACCTGCTCTGATACCATGAACAATTAACACACCAAACCAGTATATCAAAGATCAGATGATCAGTTGGTCATCAATGTAACAGTTCAGTGAATCAAACAAAGAATAAAACATGAATCATATTCATCTGTTATTCATTATATCTCAAAAATACAGAGTACATGACTTATATATATACAAAGAAGGTGTACATTACACACCCTTGTCATAACCAACTGATCTAAACTAACATGTACCTATGATACAATATACACCAAAGATATATGATACAAGATACACCAAAGATATGATACAATACATTACAGTTCCTATACATTACATAACTCTACATATATTGATTGTGCGCCGAAATAGATACACACACTGCACAATTAGATGAAGAGGATTAGGGAAGGTTGATCAAGTAATGGAAACCATTAGCTAGGAAAGACATGCACTGATATCTCATGCAGCATGCATATATTTTTTACTAACTGTAAAAAAATGCCTGAAATACTCATTTGACGTACAATTTTATACAATTTTTAGGTGTTCACCTAGCTTGTCAATTAATCTTTATTATTGGCAACAACTTTTTACGAGTGTAATTATCTTTACAACATTTTTGCTATTTGGTGCACTACAACATTAATGCGTTTAAATAACAAAACCATGAATGATGGTTTGTGAAAACCGTTATTGATAACGGTTACCGTTATTATAAGTTTTATACACATGACCCAGACCAAACCCCTCACACTCTCTCTCTCTCTCGTGAAAAACCTAAGGTCTCTCTCAAACCCCTAACACTTTCGACTCTCTCCCTCTCGAAATCTCTCTCTCTCGTGAAAACCCTAAGGTCTCTTTCTCGAACACGAAGTCGAAGGCGAAGAAAGGCAGATCGTCTCCAAAGCTCGTGCTCGTCTCCACTTCAATCAAAGACGAAGATCTCCATATCGTCTCCACTGTTGCTTCAACTCCATCTTCTCTCCATCTTCAACTCCAGATCGTCTCCACTGTTGTTTCGAAGGAGCTCAATCAATCAATCGACCGAATACTCACTCAGTAAGATCGACTTCTTCGTCCTTTCGACCAGTTAAGGTTTCGCTTGTTCGTTCGAATTCGAGTTTCTATGCTTCTCAATGTTGTTCTCATCGATTCGTTCAAATTGAATCTGCGCTTTCGATTTTCATTGAACGCGATCATATCTTGAATTGATGTTGAGAAATGTTGATTTGAACGAGTTTTCTATTGAGATATGTGGAATCTAATGTGTTTACGTGTTTTTTCGGTTCTAATACGACGTTTGAGGTGGTATTGTTTGTGAAATCAGGTTAGTTATGAACTGCGATGCAATTTATGAGTGAAATGCAGTGGCATTGCAATGATAATTTGATGAATTGGTACTATCGATAAGCTTAGGCAAAGTGGGATGCTTTGATCTGTAGGAACTATTATTTACTTATTACTTTGGCATATGCTCCTCAGTATGCTATTTTTTATTTTTTATTTTTTTTGGTTCAATATTTCCACAGAGACAGAACATCATTAAATAAGGTTCAAGTTACCTCTTATAGCACTAAAATGGCTTCTTTGAGGGTAAATCTTTTTTCATGTCTCATACCGCATGTATATTAGGAGTCTAATCTAGGATATCCATCTTGAATATGCGTTATATCTAATTTTTCTATCTCTATGGAAGATCGGTATCTCAAGAACATACAAAAGGTTATCGAGAACCTAATATTTTATATACAATGATTGAGATGGGACTTAGGATATCTTTTTGAGAAACATAATCAATTAGGAGGTTGGTCTTGGTTTAAGAATAATTGAAGGGAGAAAGTGAAGCTTTGAGTCATTTAAGATAAAAGCTGCTTGAAATAGCCTTTGTTTATAAAATTTTATAACGAAGGTTTCTACAATCTTCCTTAGTTTTTTAACGAAGGTTTCTACAATCTTCCTTACTTATTTTAGAGATGACAATATGAGTTTAATTAGATTTAATTTTATTTCTTTTCATGAATGCATTCACAACTCTCAAGTTGTTTAAGTTGTTCTTCGAAGGTTTCTACAATCTTCCTTAGCTTTTCACCTAGAGCGTGTTGGTTTGTTGTTTTATTTTTTATTATTTATTTTTGTTATGACATTTAATCAAGCACAACGGAAAAGTTTGATCCATGTAGCCGACCCCAATTAATTTGAGACTGAGGCTATGTTGTTGTTGTTGTATTTTTGTTTGACATGTGTATAAACTATATATCTAGTTTGTGTTATTGAATGTTCAAGTATGTTAGTGGTCTGTTTGGATGATTTGCTTGTATAGGTCGAAAATTTTATTTTAAATTTTTGTAGTGTCTTCTATGGTTTGCTTGTTATATGCCTTCTATCATTAAGACAACAATGTAGTAATTACTCATTCAACGAATATGATTTATTTGCACTTGTCATGCAATAACCATGACAAGTCCAATAATTATAATTGTTGAATTGTCTATTTTGGACAGTTTTGAGGATGAATTAATTGTTATTTGACCTTCATTTTATAAGGTTTTTGTGCTCAGTTTATTTTGAATTTCTTTTCTCCAAATTCTCTTCAAATATACAACTTTTATTGATTTTCATACATAATAAATCAATAATTTAGTGAAGTTGTGCATTATGATCAATTAAAAGTGCATTTATATTTGGAGGTTGGAGATAATTGCTGTCAAAATTCTGTCGAGTGCAATAATCTGATATGAATGAAAAATAACAATAATTTATATGAATGAAAAAAGGGGCTCTATTGAGTAATGAAGTTGTTTGACTTTTTCAGAGTGAAGATCTCATGGTCGAGATGGATAAAGATTGAGTCAAACATTCCAGGTCAATAAGTTATTAGTCTTTGCTAGCTAGACATATTTTTCTTTTATTAAAAAATTGTGTTTGTTAATTGTTCATAACAATATCTTAAATGACCAGAGTTCCAAAAGAATATATAGATGGTGCAAGGGGGCTTGCGAATTGGGTTCAAGTAAATGAAGGGAACCCCGAAAAAATTAGGTGCCCATGTGGAGATTGTCGGAATATGAAACGTCGAAATTATAATTCCGTTTATGAACATTTAATCACAAATGGGTGGGATTCCACATATACTACGTGGTTTCTGGAGAGAAAGGTAGTTCTGATGCACCTAGTGATGATGTTGAAAGTTCAAATTCAAGCGATGGGTGGGAGCACCATGATGCTTATAGAGTCGTAAAAGATTTAAAAAATCAAGTTGAGTGGAACCAAAGGGATCAAGTTAATTGGAACCAAGGAGATCAAGTTGCACGGGATGAAGAACATGAGGTCAATGTTGATTTCAATGAAGAACAAGAAGAATATGATAGTGCTTATGTTGACAATGAAGTATTATTTGGAGAAGACAAAACCCCTCCTCTTTTCTCTAGCTGTACAAATTACACAAGATTTTCAGCAACCATTGCTCTGTATCAATATAAAGCTCGACATGGTCTATCTAATAATGGTTTTAATGATCTATTGGAGATTTTGATAGGCATGTTACCACAGGGTAATACCCTTCCCGTGTACTTGTCTTAAATGCCACTCATCTAGATGGAAACCAAGTAGAAACAACAGGGAGACCAAGAAAAGAATTCCCGCTTAGATTTTGAGATACTTTCCTATCATACCAAGGTTCAAAAGAATGTACAAGTCATTATAAATGGCAAGAAATTTGCTATGGCATTCTTCCCATTTGAGCCGTGATGGGATGACGCGACATCCAGTAGATTCTCCAGCGTGGGATTCTATAAATCTCAAGTGGCCTGAATTTGCTTCGGAGCCTCGGAACCTTAGGATCGGTCTTGCAGCTGATGGATTCAATCCTTTTCGTGACTTTGGCAATCAATATAGTTGTTGACCTGTAATGCTAGTAACATACAATCTCCCTCCATGACAATGCTTCAAGGAAGACAATATAATGCTAGCATTGTTGATTCCAGGGCGTAAGCAACCAGGAAGCGATATAGATATTTATTTACAACCATTGATTGAATATTTGCTGAAGTTGTGGAATGATGGAGCGGTTGTGTTTGATGGCTTGAGTAACAACGCGTTTAACTTGAAAGTGGTTCTTTAGTGGACTATAAATGACTTTCCAGCTTAAAAAAATTTATTGGGATATTCTACAAAAGGCGATTTTGCTTGTCCAGCATGTGGGATTAATACTTGTTCACGATGGTTGAGGACAAGTAGTAAAACTGTCTACAAGGGTCACCGAAGATTCCTTAGGCATGACCATCTTTTTCGAAAAAAGGGGGCATGGTTTAATGGAAGTTGTGAAATAGGAAAAAGACCTAATGTGATGACTGGAGTTGAAGTTGCAATGACAACGAAAGATATTGTAAATGATAGGGGGAAAAATAAAAGTAGAAAAAAGAAGGCGAAAAAAGTCAGAACCTCCAAAGCTTTGGAAGAAGAAGTCTATCTTTTTCGATTTGTCGTATTGGGAGGTAAATATCAAGTTTACACGCTTATTTTTTTCAAATTTATGTTAATTTGGTACACTAAAATTTAATTTTATTAAGACGATTGTTAGAAAAATATAAAAAAAATATAAAAAAATATAAAATATATAAAATATATAAAAAATATAAAAAAATATAAAAAATATAAAAAAATATAAAAAAATATAGAGAAAAGAAAAAAAATCTTTATATGGTATTCGTAGATTTAGAAAAAGCATATGATAAGGTCCCTAGAGATGTTCTTTGGTAGGTTCTAGAAAGAAAAAGAGTATATGCTAGATACATCGACACTATTAAGGATATGTATGATGGAGTAGTAACGAATATAAAGACATTTGGATGAGCTACAGAAGAGTTTTCCTTTACGATAGGACTACATCAAGGATCGGCTTTAAGCCCATATCTATTTACTTTAGTTATAGATGAACTAACTAGACATATTCAAGAGGATATACCATGGTGTATGCTATATGCATATGATATTGTCTTAGTGGATGAAACTAAAGATTGAGTGAATAGGAAATTAGAACTCTGGAGGAATACATTAGAATCTAAAGGCTTTAAGTTGAGTAGGATGAAAACCGAATACATGCACTGTGAGTTTAGAAACACTAGACATCGAGATGACGGAATGGTAAAATTAGGGGACGTAGAAGTTCCTAAGGTAAACCACTTTAGATACCTAGGATCAATCATACAAAATGATGGTAACATTGAGAATGATGTCACACATAGAATTCAAGCTGGATTGAAGAAATGACGGAGTGCAACAGGGGTGATTTGTGATTGAAATGTTCCTACTAAGTTAAAAGGAAAATTTTATAGGACCGCAATTAGGACAGCTATGCTCTATGGAAGTGAATGTTGGGCGGTAAAGCAACAACAATTACATAAAATGAACGTAGCAGAAATGAGGATGCTTAGGTGGATTTGTGGTAAAACTCGTAAAGATAGAATAAGAAATATAGAAATTCAAAGACAAGTAGGAGTAGCACCAATTGATACAAAGATTAGGGAAGGGCAGTCGCGGTGGTTTGGTCACCTGCAAAGACGGCCTACAAATGCCCCAACTAGAAAACTTGACTCAATAGAAACTATAGAAATTCGACGAGGTAGGGGCAGACCAAAGTTAACATGGGATGCATTAATCAGGAGAGATTTGAATGGTTTGAAAAGCTCACCATCAACTGCATTTAATCGAACACAATGGAAAAGTTTGATCCATGTAGCCGACCACAGTTAATTTGGGACTGAGGCTATGTTGTTGTTGTCGTTGTTGTTACTTTTTTCAGCATCTAGTTTTGCGTCACAATTTAGATGTGATGCACATTGAAAAAAATGTGTGCGGAAACATTATTGGGACAATTCTTGATTTGAAAGGAAAGTCTAAGGATGGACTTAATTCTCGAAAAGATTTGCAAAAGATGGGAATTAGATATCGATTGCATCCACAAGAGGTAGGAAACAGGATGTATCTACCAGCTGCGCCATATACCCTTTCTAGAGACAATAAGCATATGTTTTGCAAGAGGTTGGCGAGTATGAAACTTCCATATGGATATGGTTCAAATTAGCTAACCGTGTATCTTTAGCGGATTGCAACATTTTAGGTCTTAAGTCCCATGATTATCATGTTCTGATGCAACAATTATTATTTGTCGCTTAGAAAGGGCTTCTACCCAAAGGACCTCAAATTGCAATATTACGGTACTGCAATTTTTTTAATGAACTATGCCAAAGAGTTTTAGATAAAAGGAAATTATTGAAGCTTGAGGAAGATATCGCAGAGACGCTATGCATGCTTGAAAGATATTTTCCTCCATCATTTTTCGATGTCATGGTTCACTTGCCAATCCACTTGGCTAAGGAAGCGCGTTTATGTGGACCCGTTCACTACAGATGGATGTATCTGATTGAACGATATCTTTATTTTAAATTGCAACGAGTTTTTTTAGATTATTTATTTATCTTCTGAAAATGGATAATCTTATATCATATATCTAGGAAAGCATAAAAAGTTTTGCAAAAATCGCGCAAGACCTGAAGGATGCATTGCAGAATGCTATATAGCTGAGGAGTGCTCTCGATTTTGTTCTAAGATGTTAGAACAACTAGTAGATGTTGGGGATCAACAACCTCAAAGAAACAACGCTAGAAATGAGACAACATTGGAAGGAGAATCAATTTCGAAACTGTGCCCGATAACGTTGAGCGATGACTTATGGCAAAAAGCTCATCGATGCGTATTGTTTAATACAACAATTGTATAACCTTATTTGCAGTAAGTACATTAATTATTAAAAATTATTTTATTTATATGAATTGCATTATGACTTTCTATTTTCTAAATATATATGTGTAGAATGCATATAGATGAGTTGAAGCGAACTAACAAGCGTCTCGCTAGATAACAAGGTCGGCTATGGTTGAAACATACTAAGACATTTAGTAAATGGTTCGAAGAAAAGGTTCGTAGATGTTTCACATTAGTTTAATTTCCAATTTCTATAACGGGATCCACCAATCACATTCATATTCCATGTTCTCAACAAGTTATCTAATTCTCTTTACAAGTTAAGTCTGAGAATATTGAATCATCAAGTTTGTTATTCTAGCTTGCTCGTAAATCTAGAAAATAAGCATTATCTTGTTTTGGTTACATTGTCAATGGATTGAGGTTTCACAAGAGAGATGTGGATAGAGTCACACAGAATAGTGGCGTCTCTATTGATTCGTCAAGTCTATGTAGGTCAAAGTTAGGAGACCCTTCACAAGTAGTGAGTGTTGTTCCTTATTATGGGGTCATAAAGAACATCATTTTATTGGTCTATCGAGTTTTTCAAGTTCCGGTATTCTTGTGTGACTAAGTGAATGAAGGCAAAGGCATGAAATCCGAAGATGGATCCACCCTAGTTAATCTTCATGAACAACAAAATCATAATGATCCTTTCATATTGGCCACATAATCTAAACAAGTGTTTTATGCCAGGGAGAGCGATACGTCTAATTGGTATGTCATATTAAGGGCACCGCCTAGAGGATTTTATGACTTGGCGATGTACGATGGAAGTGGGCAACAATCATCTTCTCCTTTTAACGTATCACGCCTGAATCTTGATACTTGTAATGAAGATGAAAGTTATGCTAGAGAAGATTGTGAGGGTCAATTTGTGTGAAAATGTGGTTCTTTTATGGTGCAGTTAAAGTTGACAACCATTTATTAATTCATTGTCCTTTGTTTGTGTTTGTTTGGGAACTTTTATGTGTTCTTGGAGTTCTCTCTTAGTAATTGAAGTGGGGTCTCTTGTTTAACTTTTAGAGCAATAGGAGATTTTTGGTGGGCCTGTAGAATTTTGGCAACCAGTTTGCATGTGCTTTCATGTGATGTGATTATACATTAAAAAGTTGAGTTCATGCCCACTTCTAATTTTTTTGTTTTCAACAATGCAACAATGGTGGTGGAAGGTATGCATTGCAAATTGATAAAGAGGGTTGTGAGTGAACAACATTTGTGACTTACTAATGTATTTTTTTCGTGAATGTTTGGGCAGGTTTATGACATATTCAAAAGATGCATCCACGTGATAGGAAAGGAAAAGGTGTAGTTGAGGCTCGTGAGGGAGAGGTAAAAGCTAAAAAGCTCAACGTATTATTTTTCTGTAAATAAGTAAATTTTTAGTTGTCACTAACAAATTCATTAATTTTTATTAGAGTTTTAGAAAAGCACATAAAAGGAATAAGAGAGATAGACTAGCTTGCGAAGCGGTACTAACTCAAAATCCAAATGTCGGTATAAGGATTGGAGCTTCACCTAGGCCTGCTCATTCCATTTCAGCTTCATCTTCAGGTTCGCCTCGAGCTCCATCTCATGCACCATCACGAGCTTTCTTACCTCCGCGGTATAAATCTTGTACTGAATGCATTGGGAGGATGAGAAAAATGCTTCCAAACAATTGCATGTAACATGTGTCTCTTGTGAGTTAAAATCCAACGATGCATGTATGTTAATAATCTTTCTTGTTTAACCTGCCTCTACTAATGCATTTTTGTAAAACTTTGCAGATTGATTGGGAGGATGAGAAAAACTACTTCCAAACAATTGCAGCTTCCCTTGGTAACTTCTATATTATGCACCCTCATTTGCTTCCTAATCCGGAAAGTGAAGAAGGTTTGCGGTTCTACAAGAATATCAAAGAACCGGGGACTAGTGACGATCCTAAAAAAGACTAATGATTTAGGTATGCATTTTCGCCCCATCTTTGATATAATTCATATATGATTTATCTTGTAGTTATGGATGAACTAACTAGACATATTCAAGAGGATATACCATGGTGTATACTATTTGCAGATGATATTGTCTTAGTGGATGAAACTAAAGATGGAGTGAATAGGAAATTAGAACTCTAGAGGAATACATTAGAATCTAAAGGCTAGGGCTGGTAAAAGTTGTCCAGACCCGTTTGTCCGGTTTTGTCCGGACCCGTTTTAAATGGGTTCGGGCAATATATTTGTAAAAAACATACGGGTCTGGACAATTTTTTGTGTCCGTTTAAAAATACGGGACCGGGTCCGGACAAAATTTCAAAAAAATGGGTACTCGTTTAGTGATTAATTTGAAGGGCATATAGGTAATTTCACACTCCATGTCAAATGATTCCAACATCCAAAACGGACCAAAGTCACCAAACCCTACGTGGCCCTTTTCTCCCTCATCCCTCCCCTCTCCAGCTCTCCCTTACAAAATCAAAAACCCTCAGGTCCCTCTCGCCGCTCTCGGCCTCTCGAGCTCGACTCTCCGGCGTCTCCGCGGCCTCTCGAGCTCGACTCTCCATAGCACTGCAGTAGCGCTGCTCACCACCAGACGACCACGCTCAAAATCGAAACGCCTCACTCCGCCTCACGGTCGTCTCTCACCGCCTCGCGTCTCACGGCCACGCACCGACGCACGACGTGCCTCGACCGCCTCCGTCCGCCTCTCACTCGCTTCTCGCCTCACGGCGTCTCTCACCGCCACTCCGCCTCACACGGCTCATCGCCACTCCTCCTCACCCTCGCTCATCCATCTCATGGATCATGGTCATCTCTCACCGCCACCACCACCGCACCTCACACGGCTCACCGCCACTCCGCCTCACCCTCGGGCCTCGGTCACACCGCCGGTCCACCCGTCGCGGCTCGCTCTCACTCTCCCGGCTTCGTGTTCGTGGTCACTCGATCCGCCGCGGCTCTGCCTCTCACCTCTCCCGGCTTTGTGGTTACTCCTCCACAACTCTGCGGGCTCTGCCTATCACTCTCCTCTCCTCTTGCCTCTCAATTTTTGGCCTGCAGCTCTGCCCACTCATCTCTCTGCTCTCAATGTAAGTTTTTCTACTCCTTCTCCATTCACATACATGTTTCTTGTTTGATTTTTCTAAAATTTGTTTCAAATCTATTTTCTCACTTAAGCTGATTTGATGATGTTGTTTTTCATTACTAAGTTTCAACTTCCAATACTTTATGATTTGAAATTAAAGAATTACATATTTGATTCTTCTTGAATCTTTATGTAGCATCACATATTAAAGCATCCATAGTGTAATGTGATTTGATGATGTTGTTGTTCAATAAACACATTTTTTGTTCTAACTCAACCTTGCGGTCGGGGTTGCGGTGTTCCATTAAGTAAAAAAAAAAGAACGTAATGCAATTTTATTATTTTGTGTGCAACTGTGCATTCTTCATATTTTTTTAATGAAATTAATCCACTAGATTTGGATATGATTTTCATTTTATATTATTGCAGCATCATGGGTGATAATATGCATAGCATTGCATCTAATCCTCCTCAAAAGAAGAGGAAAAATCAGTCTAAAGTGTGGGATGATTTTACTGTAATTCTTTCTGGCACTTCTGAGTATACGGATAATAGGAAGATAGGGAAATGCAAACATTGTATGAGTGTTGTTTTGGCTGACGGTAATAATGGTACAAATGGCACGAAACGACACTTATCTAGTTGTCCTAATTATAGTCGTTTTGGTAATCGTGATGTGGGACAAATGATATTAGAATCGTCAGTTACGGGGAATATGGGATTGAGGTCTATAAAATATGATTCCGGAGTTCATCGTGAAAATATGGCAATGATAGTTATCATGCATGAATTACCTTTCACCTTTGTGGACTATGAATATGTTAAGTACTCTTATACCTCTCTTGTTCCTGAAATTAAGTGTGTTTCGAGAAACACAATCAAGGCAGATATATTGAAAATCTACAAAAGGGAGAAGAGAAAACTTTTTAATTTGTTGTGATCTCTTACAGGGAGAGTGTGTTTGACTTCTGATATGTGGACTTCCATTACATTTGATGGTTATATTACTTTGACTGCTCATTATATTGATGAGGATTGGGTGTTGCGGAAAAAGATTTTGAATTTTTGTTTTATGCCACCTCCACATAGTGGTGTAGCAATTGCCGAGAAAATTTCTGCTTTGTTAGGGTCATGGAACTTAGATAAGAAGTTGTTTTCCCTTACTTTAGACAATGCAAGCGCAAATGACACAATTGTTGGAATTTTTAAAAATACTTTGAGAATTAAGGATGCATTGCTAGTTGGTGGTGATTTCTTTCATATGCGATGTTGTGCACATATTTTAAATCTTATGGTCCAAGATGGTCTTAAAGAAATTGAAAAAATACTTGACAAAGTTCGTGATAGTATCAAGTTTGTAAAAGGATCACAGTCTCGAGGAAAAAAAAATTTGGATTGTGTTACACAATTGGCAACCGATTGCAAGAAATGATTGGTGCAAGATGTGGTTAAAAGATGGAATTCTACATTCCTCATGATTGAATATGCGTTATATTATCGTAATGCTTTTGCTCATCTTGCTTTGAGTGACACGAATTATGTATTTTGTCCCGAGTTGGAAGAGTGGAATCAAGTGGAATATGTTTTCAAGTTTTTGAAAATATTTTATGATCTAACTAATATATTTTATGGTGCAAAGTATCCGACAATCAATCTTTTCTTTCATGGAATGTGGAAAATCCAAGCTCAGTTGAAGAATGAATTGAAGAACCCAAATCATTTCATTCGATCCATGGCTTCAAAAATGCAATTAAAATTTGACAAGTATTGGAAGGATTGTAATGAGATTTTGGCAATTGGTGTCATTTTAGATCCTCGGTACAAAACAAAAGTGGTCGACTTTGCTTTTTCAAGGATTTATGGTGATGAAGGTAAGTTCAAGGCTCCTATAATTCACGATAAACTTCAATTGTTGTTCGAGACATATTCTCATGAATCTCATCATTCAAGTGGAGATGTTTCATCCACTAGCAACCAAACGCCACAATTTGTTGAAGCAAATGATATAAAATAAGAAGATCTCTATGCTATGGTATGTTTTACAATTATGATTTTTTTTTAGTGTTTGATTTTGTTGTGGTTCTTACTTTATGATTATCTTATTGTTTATAATTGTGTGTTAGGGTTATGACTTTTTCCAAGGTGATGATGTTTCTAATGAACAGCAATCGCAATTTGATATTTACTTGCATGAGCCATTACTTGATAGAAATAGGAATTTAGACATCATAGATTTTTGGAAATCTGTTCAATATCGATATCCAAAGTTGAGTATGATGACACGTGATGTTTTATCCATTCCTTTCACTACTGTTGCTTCCGAGTCAACTTTTAGTACAGCAGGTAGAACACTTGACAAGTATAGAAATTCTCTTTTACTCGAAAATGTTGAAGCATTGATATGTTGTCGTGATTGGGTGAATGGAGCAAAGTTGAAGAACAAATCTGGTGAGCATTATGTAATTAGTTATTTGATTGGTAAACTATAAGTCTAAATTGATTTGTTGTGTTTGATTTTTTTTTATGTAGATGCTCGAAAGAAAGAGTTTGATGATATCAATGCAGAAATGTTGAAATTGAAAATAGATCTCAATCCCACAACAATTTATGGGCAAGCTTCAAATGATGTGGAGGTTGAAGATGTGGATGATGAAGGTGATGAAGTTGAAAGTTTAGGTATTATTGCTTTATTTACTCTTATGTTTAAATGATTGAGCTTTTACAATTAATGAAAACATTTGTTTTTCTATTGTCTTTCATATGAATGACTTGAGGGATTAGAGACGGAGTCACAGAGAGTTGAAGGATGTGGAATTGCGTGGGATGAGTTGAAGAACCACACTTAATTTTTTATTTCATGTTTGTGCCATGAACTTTCTTATGTTATTGTTGTTGATGCATGGGGTGAAGATATACTTTAATAATTTGGACTATTGAGATGATCTCTCTTTTTTTGAAACTTTTGTGATGTTTATATTGGAAATTAAAAAATTGTGATGTTATGTATTTATTTTTTGGTAATTGAATGTTAGGTGACTTGTAGACTTGTAGTTGAGGTTTTTTTTAAAATAATTGATAAATAAAATATTTAATCATATTTAAAAATAAAAATCAGACAAAACGGGAGCCGTATGTTTTACAAAAATACGGGTCTGGACAAAAAAAAATGCCCGTTTTAAAAACGGGAACGGGTCCGGACACTAAATTTAATCATTATAGGGAGGGGTGTCCGGTCCCATTTATGTCCGGTCCCCTTTTTTTGCCAGCCCTACTAAAGACTTTAAGTTGAGTAGGACGAAAACTGAATATATGCACTGTGAGTTTAGAAACACTAGACATCGAGATGACGGAGTGGTAAAATTAGGGGAAGTAGAAGTTCTTAAGGTAAACCACTTTAGATACTTAGGATCAATCATACAAAATGATGGTAACATTAAGAATGATGTTACACATAGAATTCAAGCTGGATGGAAGAAATGGCGGAGTGCAACAGAGGTGATTTGTGATCGAAATGTTCCTACTAAGTTAAAAGGAAAATTTTATAGGACCGCAATTAGGCCAGCTATGCTCTATGGAAGTGAATGTTGGGCGGTAAAGCAACAACAATTACATAAAATGAACGTAGCAAAAATGGGGATGATTAGGTGGATGTGTGGTAAAACTCGTAAAGATAGAATAAGAAATATAGAAATTCAAAGACAAGTAGGAGTAGCACCAATTGATACAAAGATTAGGGAAGGGCGGTTGCGGTGGTTTGGTCACCTACAAAGACGGCCTACAAATGCCTCAACTAGAAAACTTGACTCAATAGAAACTGTAGAAATTCAACGAGGTAGGGGCAGAACAAAGTTAACATGGGATGCATTAGTTATGAGGGATTTGAATGGTTTGAAAAGCTCACCATCAATTGCACTTAATCGAGCACAATGAAAAAGTTTGATCATGTAGCCGACCCCAGTTAATTTGGGACTGAGGCTATGTTGTTGTTGTTGTATGCCTGGTATGACTGCTTTTATGGGTTTAAATGAGCTTTGCTCCCCCAAGGAAGGGGAAAGTGGATGAAATCCAACACACCCATGTCCCAGTTAGAGGAATCAAACTTCATGTTGCAGAGATTGGGAGTGGTAAATCCTCAAACCATATACAAACAAATCTCAACACATAATAATAAAAGTGTCGCACTTTACTAGCTAGCTAGTACTTTGTTAGCTTTTGAAGCAGACTTGTATTATGTGTATTTGATAATTGATATATAATTTATGTCAAAGGCTCACTCTGAAATTGCATGGTAGTGAATATTACACACTAGATACTCTTTGTTTTAATCTGTAGAATCATCTTATTTCTCTGTGTTTAGTCTTATTTTTAATGTCTTAAATGTTTTAATCTGGAATTATTCTTATTTTTAGAGTGAGAAATATGTTTTTAATATGAGAAACATGTTTTTTGTTGCTATGTTACTGAAGGTTGACTTGACGTGTTCTATTCGCTACTTGCTTACAATGTATTCTTTTTGGAACTTTGTAGGAAATTGATAAGCTTAGACAAGTGATTGAAAAGGAAATGCTAAAAGTTGAGGCAAGTTTGTTCTTCCCAAAATGGCTTGTAATTTTTCCACATGACCTTATTAAATGTGTAAATTCACAAATGTTTAGTTTAGTTAATAGTTCTATGCTTTATAAAGTTTTCTAATGCCTCTGCTCTTTCTATTGTTGAATAAAGTTTGCTCCTTTTCTTGTTTGGTTTGTTGTTCATGTTTCTCATCTGGGTATTGAAGAAATCTAGATTTCTCATCTGGGTTTTGAAGACATCCAAAAAGGAAGTTTTGTTTGTTGTTGTTTTTTTTAAAAAAATTGAGAGCCCTTTAACAACGGTTACCGTTATTAAAGGCTATTAAAGCCTTTCTTTACGGTGAATAACCGATAGGAATTGAATTGGATATCAACTATATAATAACGGTTTAAAACCATTACGAAAGGCCTTAAGCTTTCGTAATGTCTCATAAAATGACGGTGGGTGTAACGGTTTAAAACCGATATAAAAACTTTTAATAACAGTTTAAAATCGTTATTAAAGGTATTTTATGTGCTAGTGGTGAATTCTCAATTGTCTATGCATTCAATTTTAGCTCCAGTTTATCTTTTCCTTCACCAATCTTAACCATACATTGATTGTACGTGCGTGCACATAGGTACTAATAACACGCGATGCACAATGAGTTGAGGATACTTTTCAAGGGTTGGTTGACTAAGTAATAGAAACCATTAGCTAAGAAAGACATGTTCACAAATATAATGCTGCAGTACAAAGTGGAAAAAAAATGCTTGCAGCGCTCTCATTTTCTTTTTAGAAGAGAAAAATATGGAAAGTTGAGCAAGCGATCGTAGAGAACTCTAACGAATGGTGACTGATTGTTAGGTAAAGCAAGTTATTATGCTAGATAGCAGGAATAATGACGTAGTATATGTATTATGGAAATCACGACACATTATTCCTGAAAAAAAAAAAATCATGACACAATCCAAATGCAATGATGAGTATAGAGCACTTAGTTAGCAACAAGAGGAATTACTTTTTGGACGCGCGTGTTCGGTCTGTTACTAAATATTCTTACCGTTGTGTAAACAAGAAATGAGTACCTTGAATCTTGAGACCACGATAGACACGCGTCGTCCAAACCCTGGCCTCTTTCACAGACAAGACCTGCAAAACAAAGTCTCCAGAGGCTGGTCTCTAGGGGAAGCACTCCAACACTCAAGTCAGATGGGGGTCAAGAAGGTTTTCTTGGCGAAATGGAAATTGTACGTACCTCATATGTTAACCAATCCCTATATATATACTTGACATCAAATAACCTATTAGGATGTGTAATCATCCCCGATTTGAGTTCATCTCCAACTAGGAGTCTCCATTAAGATTGACATTTATCGCATGATTTGAGTCCATCTCCAACTAGGAGTCTCAATCTCATTAGGATTGACATGTGTCACGCGATTTGAGTCAATCTTGATATGTGCTTCCCATGGAGTACTAGATAAGTCTTTGATAAATTCGGTTACTTATCTGTTAATCCACGAATTTTGGGCATCTCGATATATGAGATATTCTATTCCATATCACTAGCCCCCCAACTCCTTAGTAATTGAATTTAATTTGCTAAGGAGTAGATTTGTTTAAGGACTTGTTTTGAGTCTCAAACTTGTTTGCTATGTCATTTTTTTTAAAGGAGCTAAGTTAGGTCTTTTTTAAAAAAAAAAAAAAAAAAAAAAAAGAACCTGTTTTGAGTCTCTAGACTTGTATGTCATGTCCCTTTTTTTAAAGGAGCTAAGTTAGGTCTTAAAAAAAAAAAAAAAAAAAGAACCGTTTTGAGTCTCTAGATTTGTATGGCATGTCATTTTTTTTAAAGGAGCTAAGTTAGGTCTTTTTTTGTTTAAAAAAAAATAAAGAACTTGTTTTGAGTCTTTAGACTTGTACGACATGTCCTTTTTTTTAAAGGAGCTAAGTTATGTCCTTTTAAAAAAAAGAACATGTTTTGAGTCTCTAGACTTGTATGTCATGTCCTTTTTTAAAAAGAGCTAAGTTAGGTCTTTTTTTAAAAAAAAAAAGAAAAAAAAAGAAGAAGTTGTTTTGAGTCTCTAGACTTGTATGCTATGTCCTTTTTTTAAAGGAGCTAAGTTAGGTCCTTTTTATTAAAAAAAAAAAAAAAAAAACCTATTTTGAGTCTCTAGACTTGTGTGACATGTCATTTTTTTTAAAGGAGCTAAGTTAGGTCTTTTTTTAAAAAAAAAGCCTGTTTTGAATCTCTTGACTTATATGACATGTCCTTTTTTAAAAAAGGAGCTAAGTTAGGTCATTTTTTGTTCAAAAAAAAAAGAACCTGTTTTGAGTCTTTAGACTTGCATGACATGTCTTTTTTTTTAAAAAGAGCTATGTTAGGTCCTTTTTTTTAAAAAAAAAAAAAAAAAGAATCTATTTTGAGTGTCTAGGCTTGTATGCCATGTCATTTTTTTTAAAGGAGCGAAGTTTGGTTAAAAAAAAAAAAAAAATATGTTTTGAGTCTCTAGACTTGTATGACATGTTTTTTTTTTAAAAAAAAAAAAGATTTTGAACTTTAGATTCGTCAAAATCTTTTCCAAAATTATTTCCCTCTAACCTTTCGGTTCCAAATTTTGGCTCCAATATTGGATTCACCAAAATCTTTTTCCAAAGGTACGTGTCCCTCCAACATTTTGGTGTGAAATATTGGCTCCAAACTTTGGATTCACCAAAATCTTTTTCCAAAAGTATATGTCCCTCCAAGTTTTTTTTTCGAAATAATGGCTCCAAACTTTGGATTCACCAAAAATATTTCTAACGGCATATGTCCCTCCAACGTTTTGGTGTGAAATCTTGGCTCCAAACTTTGGATTCACCAAAATCTTTTTCCAAAAGTACATGTCCCTCCAAGTTTTTTTTTTTCGAAATATTGGCTCCAAACTTTGGATTCACCATAAATATTTCCAAAGGTATATGTCCCTCCAACATTTTGTGTTAAAACTTGGCTCCAAACTTTGGATTCACCAAAATCTTTTTCCAAAAGTACATGTCCCTCCAACATTTTGGTGTCAAATCTTGGCTCCATCAAAATTTCATAATATATTGCTTCTTTCCTATCGACCTCAAGTATTACCATTTTAGAGAGGTCGTCAGCTATCATGTTCTGACCCCCTTGGGATATGGTTTACCAAACACTCAACGAAATTGGCCATCAATGGTTTTACGACTTCAAAATATTTTTTTATTTTTGCTTCCTTCACATCATATAATCCATTGATCTGCATCACCACCATATAAGTCAGTATTTATATATATATAGTACTTTATATTAATATATTTAAATATAAAAAGTCTCTAAAGTATATACAACAACAACAACAACAACAACAACAACAACAACAACAATAAAATAGCCTCAGTCACAAATTAACTGAGGTCGGCTACATAGATCAAACTTTTTTCATTGTGCTCGATTAAGTGCAATTGATGGTGAGCTTTACAAACCATTCAAATCCCTCCCAGTTAATGCATCTCATGTTAACTTTGGTATGCCCCTACCTCGTTGAATTTCTACAGTTTCTATTGAGTCAAGTTTTCTAGTTGGGGCATTTGTAAGCCGTCTTTGCAGGTGCCCAAACCACCGCAACCGCTCTTTCATAATCTTTGTATCAATTGGTGCTACTCCTACTTGTCTTTGAATTTCTATATTTCTTATTCTATCTTTACGAGTTTTACCACACATTCACCTAAGCATCCTCATTTCTGCTACGTTCATTTTATGTAATTGTTGTTGCTTTACCGCCCAACATTCACTTCCATAGAGCATAGCTGGCCTAATTGCGGTCCTATAAAATTTTCCTTTTAACTTAGTAGGACCATTTCGATCACAAATCACCCTTGTTGCACTCCGTCATTTCTTCCATCCAGCTTGAATTCTATGTGTGACATCATTCTCAATGTTACCATCATTTTGTATGATTGATCATAGGTATCTAAAATGGTTTACCTTATGAACTTCTGCTTCCCCTAATTTTACCACTCTGCATCTCGATGTCTAGTGTTTCTAAACTCACAGTGCATGTATTCGATTTTCGTCCTACTCAACTTAAAGCCCTTAGATTCTAATGTATTCCTCCAGAATTCTAATTTCCTATTTACTTCATCTTTAGTTTCATCTACTAAGACAATATCATCTGCAAATAGCATACACCATGGTATATCCTCTTGAATATGTCTAGTTAGTTCATCTATAACTAAAGTAAATAGATATGGGCTTAAAGCCGATCATTGATGTAGTCCTATCGTAATGGAAAATTCTTATGTAGCTCCTCCAAATGTTTTTATACTCGTTACTACTCCATCATACATATCCTTAATAGTGTCTATGTATCTAGCATGCACTCTTTTTCTTTCTAGAACCCACCAAAGAACATCTCTAGGGACCCTATCATATGTTTTTTCTAAATCTACGAATACCATATGAAGATCTTTTTTATTTTCTTTATATTTTTCTAACAATCATCTTACAAGGAAAATCGCCTCCATAGTTGACCTCCCAGGCATGAAACCAAATTGGTTCTTTGATATTGTTGTTTCTCTCCTTAGCCTATTATCAATTATCCTCTCCCAAAGTTTCATAGTATGACTCATAAGTTTAATTCCCCGATAGTTTGAGCAACTTTGAATGTCTCATTTATTTTTGAAGATTGGCACAAGCGTGCTTCTTCTCCAATCCATTGGCATCCGTTTTGATTTTAAAATTTTATTGAAAAGTTTTGTTAACCAAGTCAATCCAATTTCTCCTAAGCATTTCCAAACCTCTATGGGTATTTCATCTGGGCCACATGCTTTCCCTATTTTCATTCTTTTCAATGCCTCTTTAACTTCTACAATTCTAATATTGCGTGTATAGTTTACATTTCTTTCTTGGTGTGGGTTTTCATCTATTATAGTATCAACTTGACCATCATTAAATAAACTATCGAAGTAACTTCTCCATCTCTCCTTAATATCCTCCTCGTGCGTTAAAACATTTTGATTTTCGTCCTTAATACATCTTACATGACTTAGATCTTATTTCTTTTTATCTCTTAATTTTGCTAGCCTATATATATATATATATTTTCTTTTTCGCCATCTCTATTACCTAACCTTGTATATAGATCTTCCATGAAATTTGTTTTAGCTTGACTAACTACTTTTTTAGCTTGTTTTCTAGCTTTTCTATATTGATTGTACACATCTTCATCTTGACTCTTAGGTATTTTCCTATACATCTCTCTTTTAGTCTTAATTGCTAGTTGGACATCCTCGTTCCACCACCATGTTTCCTTCTTTGGTGGTCCCAAGCCTTTAGATATACCTAATACATTTGATCTCACTCTCCTTATGCAACTACTCATTTCTAGCCACATTATATTAGCATCTAAGTCAAGATTCCAAATATTTTTCTTTAGTAGTTTTTCTTTAAACTCTACTTGTTTACTTTGTTTTAGGTTCCACCACTTTATTCTAAGGTCGCTCACTCTTTTATTTATATTATGTTGGTGTGTTAGCTTAATATCAAGTACTACTAACTTATGTTGGGTAGTAAGTGCTTCACCAGGTATTACTTTGCAGTCTCTACATATTTTTTTATCTATTTTTCTTGTTAAAAGAAAATCTATTTGCCTCTTGTTATGACCACTACTAAAAGTAATTATATGCGCCTCTCTCTTCCTAAAACTAGTATTTGCTAAGACAATATCGTATGCTGAAGCAAATTCAAAGATTGATTCTCCTTCTTCATTTCTATTACCGTAACCAAAACCTCCATGAACTATCTCAAACCCATCGTAACTTGCCCCGACATGCCCATTTAAATCTCCTCCAATAAAAACCTTTTCATCTAATAGTATACTTTGCATAAATCCATCCATATCGTCCCAAAACTTGCGTTTGATGCTCTCCCTTAATCCTACTTGTGGTGCATAGGCGCTAAGTATGTTAATTTCTTCGTCTCCAATAATTAATTTAACTAGAATCAATTTATCCCCCATTCTTTTAACCTCTACGACCTTATCCTTATAATCATTATCCACCACAATTCCTACTCCATTGCATTTTCTATCTATACCGATGTACCACAATTTAAACCTTGTGCTTACTATTTCTCTACTCTTTTCTCCTACCCATTTTGTCTCTTGGAGGCAAGCAATATTGATTCTCCTCCTAATCATGGTATCTACTAGTTCTATTGACTTCTCCGTAAGTGTTCCTATGTTCCATGTTCCTAAACGAATTTTTTCTCCCCTTTGTAATTGTTTTCCTTTTCTATTTCTATTTTGTCTAAAAGATCTAGTCTCTAAAGTATATATTTAATTATATTTATTAGTCATTTTCAGCTGAAACGAAGTACGCGGTTGAATTCGTGGCGAAAAAATATTCAAAATGGAGTATTTACTTGCAGTGATCGGACACCGGACAGTTATTTGGACCATTAGTATCCGTGTAATTGTGCTTTTGGACCAATAAAGTGACAAACACTCACCCGTTTGTCGTAAAACCCTTTCGGTTCTTGAGTGTGCAACAACTGAATCTAAGTTAAATCGGGAGCGGATGCAATCCGGTTATTTAAGATCAGTGTTCCCACATATCCATATTACTGCGGTTACTGTGTTAAACCTGATTGGCGGATGTCTATGGTTATGCATTAATTAGGGAAGTAGTTAGTGGCGGACGTACTGGCTATCGAGATTAGGGGAATGAGGAATTTTTGGCGGATGTCGATTTTCTATAGCTAATCTAGGAGAATTTAAATTAATAACTTTTTGGGAAAGATTGAAGACCATGATTGTCATTGAATCCAGATCCTGATTTGTGGAACTGTAGACCTAGGTGTTACTTTGGTGCTCATTAATTGTGTTCAAAGTTATATAATTATTTTATTTATTTAGTTGAGTTAGATTAGTTTGTTAAATTATTTATTTAAAACCCCAATTTTTCCTTTTCGTTGTTTTTAACCTTAGAAAGACCCTTAATCTCTGTGGGATCGACCATTTGCCACTATTTTACAAAATAGTTGGTTTAGGAAACTTTATTTTATTGACGCGTTTGGCGCGTCACCACCAACTATGAATCGCTAAAGAGATTTATTCTTTCAACCCGGATGGACCATGCAAGCTCTAAACCAATAATTGCTGCTTCATACTCGACCTCATTGTTGGTGGTTGGGAATTTTAACTTTAAAGCAGATTTTACAATAAAATCGCCTGGACTTTCAATGTGTACTCCTACACCACTCCCTAATGCATTTGATGCTCCATCAATATGTACTTTACAATACTCTGGTGTTGGTGAAGGCAACGACGAAGACTGGCTTTCATCATGTGGCGGATTTGTGTATTCTACAATGAAATTCGCTAAAGCTTGTGCCTTAATAGCAACTCTTGGCTTATAGGTGATATCAAACTCCCCCAACTCAACTGCCCAATTGATCATTCTTCCACTGGCATCTGAGGAATGAAGTGTCTTCCGTAGTGGTTGATTTGTGAACACCACTATTGGATGAGATTGAAAATAGGGTCTCGATTTTCTTGCCGCCACCACTAATGCATAGGCATATTTTTTTGGTTGTGCATATCGAACTTCTGCCCCTTGTAGTACCTTGGCTTGATATAGTATACAGGCTTTTGTATGTTTTCTTCTTATTTTACTAGGACGACACTCAGTGCTACACTAGAAATTTCCAGATATAAACTTAAGTTATCCCCTGCTATGGGTTTGGCTAATAAAGGCGGAGTAGCTAAATACCTTTTTCAACTCGTCAAAAGATTGTTGGCAATCATCTCTCGCATTGAAAAATTGTCTGTCTTTTTAGGATGTTAAAAAATGGGATACATCTATCCGCTGAATGAGACAAAAATCTTCCCAATGCCGCAATCCTCCCTGTAAGCCTTTGCACCTCCTTTATCGTCCGTGATGGACTCATGTCAATCACTGCATTGATTTTTTCTTGGTTCGCTTTAATTCCTCCCTTTGATATCATAAAACCAAGAAATTTTCCTGAAGCCACTCCAAATGCATATTTGGCCAGATTTAACTTTAATTGATATCTCTTAAGGATATCAAATGCCTGTTGTAAATCATGAACATGATCAATCGACTCCTTACTTTTCACAAGCATATCATCCACATAAACTTCCATATTTTCCCCTATCAAGGGTTTAAAAATCCAATTGACCAACCTTTGGTAAGTGGCTCCAACATTCTTCAATCTAAAAGGCATCATCTTATAACAATACAAACCATGTTCTGTGATGAATGAAACTTTTAGTCTATCTGACTCCTCCATTTGTATTTGGTTGTAGCCGCTAAAAGCATCCATGAAAGTCAATAACTCATGACTTGCGGTTGCATCTATTAGGATATCAATCCTTGTTAATGGAAAAAAAATCCTTTGGGCATGCTTTGTTCAGATCAATGAAGTCGATGCGCATCCTCCATTTCCCGTTAGACTTTTTTACCATTACTGAATTAGCCAATCATTCGGGATACGGAATCTCCATTATGATCCCTGCTTTAAGCAACTTATCAACTTCTTCATTTACAGCCTTTTGTTGTTCTTAGGCAAATGCCATTTTCTTTTGCTTGAATGGGAATCAATTCCTCAATGGGCTCTGGTCGTTCCCGCTCTTTATCTTCTTTATCAAAAAAATCTATAGGTAAGACTTCTCCAACAATGCCACAGGATTTGATTGCAGTGAAGTAGCAACTTCGCGCTGTTTTTTTATCACCTTTAACTTCTCTTATACCATCTGCAATAGGGAACTTCATCTTAAGATGATAGGTGGATGGTATGGCCTTGAACTTGTTAAGCGCCAACCGTCCCAAAATTACGTTGTATGCAGAAATAGCCTTGATCACCATAAAATTGACCATATGCGTTACTTGCTTAGCAGCAATCCCCATGGTCATTGGGAGTAGAATGGAGCCTTCAACTCTAACTTCTGTCCCAATAAATCCATACAATGGTGCAGTAGTCAAGGTCAATTGAGTATTATTATATCCCATTTCGATGAAAGCTTTGTGATACAAAATGTCCACAGAACTTCCATTATCAACCAATGACCTTTTGACTGTGAAATTCCCTACCAAGACTTCTATGACCAATGGATCATCATATGGATATTTGACACCCTTTAAATCTTTATCTGTGAAGACTATCTTCTGGTCCATTCTAGCCTTTTTGGGTGGTATATCTACCACTAAAGCCTCTTGAGCATATGCCTTCCTTGAAGAAGATGAAATTCCTTCAATTGTTGGTCCTCCAGATATCATGTTTATGACACCAGCAATAACCATATCTGTTTTTCTCTATCAACCTCCTTTATATCCGGTCGATCGTCCCTTCTCCCCGTTTTATTATTGTTCTTCAAAAACTGATTAAGGTGTCATTTTCGAACTAAGAACTCGAGTTCTTCCTTCAACTACCTACAGTATTCGGTGTCGTGCGATGAGCTTTATGGAAATGACAATACTGATTTTTATTCCTTTTAGCAGCATCCGCCCTCATGGGTTTTGACCATTTGATAAAAGGCTCTGACTCAATGGCAAGGAGAATTTGTCCTCTCGAGGAATTAAGAGGAGTATACTGATTGAACCGTGCAATGGTAGTAGAGGTTGCGTTTGGCTTTGATTTTTTGTTGAAGTCACGTTCCTTGTCATCCTTCGCTCCCCTTTTTCGATCTTCTATTTTCTCCTTTTCTGGCTGGATGACTTCCTCAACCACCATGTATTTTCCAGCCTTCTTTTGAAGTTTAGCGATATTTGCGGGTGGGTTTTTTGCCAATGAGACATTTAAATGCTCATTCGTAGTCCCGTTAATAAGGGCTACAACTGCTATTGATTGGTCCAAGTTCGGGACTTTCAAGGCTTCTTTGGTAAATCGTCCAATATAATCTCTAAGAAATTCCCCACTACGTTGTCGAACACTCATCAGAGATGCACAACTCTTTGCATGCATCTTTCCTCCAATGAAGTAATTAACAAACCTTTCGCTCAACTGGCTAAAAGAACTTATTGAACCAGGGGAGAGTAGGCAATACCAATTTTGGGCAGGTCTCTTCAGAGTTTGAGGGAACGCCGTACACTTCACAACATCTGACACTCCATGTAAAAGAAGAGCAACATCGAAATTTAGGACATGTTCAAAAGGATTTCCAGTTCCATCATATTTGTCTATGATTAACATCTTAAACCCTTTTGGTAAGGGTTCATCCAAGATCTCCTGAACAAAAGGTGGCGGCCCGGCCATGTATATTATTTGTCCAGTAGTATCTTTGTGCGGAATTGATTTTTCAAGTCGCTCCTAAATTCTTCGTTCAACATCCTTTTCGATTTTGTGTTCGTGGTCAGGATTATGATGACCCGACTCCGAATCTCCAGTGGCCTCCCTTCGGCTTTGATTATGATTTGACCCACTTAATGTGTCAACTTGTCCTTGTGATCTATTTACTTGTTCCTTTAGCCTGGCCACTTTGTTTTCCATCGGTTAGTCTCCGACTTGTTGCTTTCCTCACTCAATCCTTCGTCTATCTATTTCGTGTTGGGTTTTGTGGTTCATACACAGCGAAGATTACAAAACAGTTTTGACAAAAACCCCAACAGGGTCCGAATCTAATTCCATTAAAAACTTTTAAACCATGAAAAACTTAATCATACCTCAATCGCAATATACCTTTCAGAAGGTTGATCGATCTCTAAGGCGCTGCCAACGACGAACGCCTCTATCGCCGATCCACACACGAACGGCGTAGAGAGATTTGAAGTGCTAGCTTCGAGAGAATACCAAACCTTTTTGTTTCTCTCCAAAACGATCTAGAGCATACCAAAAACCCTAAGTCGTTTCTAAAACGAAAATAGAGTTTCGGCTTTTTTTTCTTTCGCACCTGTGTTCTAACTTAAAGCGTCTATTTATACAACCCTTATATATAGACGGTTAAGTAAATTACACATATACCCTTACTTAAAGAAGTATAAGTGTAATACACCACAAGGACGTTTAGTCATGAATTTTATCATATAAAATTCATTTTTCGAACCATCTTAAAATCTCGCAAAACCATTCTTAGTGTGCGACCTAATAGGCTCATACAACGTTGGCGTGTACAAAAACACATTTTGGTATACAAGTCATAAGCGCCTCTAGCAAGACATTATGACTACCCAAGTTGTACGAATATCAAATCGATACAACCTAATCAATAGTGTATATAACATCCTTTTGTCACACGATATCCTTTTGATCAAACATAAGGCATGGAATTGTCATCCAACATGTTCAATCGTACTAGTCTCGATCTCTAGATAGATGAAAACATCCAAGTGACATTGATCAATATCAATTCACTTAGACTAGGCATTTTAACATCTAACACATCGAGGATCCACTAGATATCTCTCTTTATATGAGAGGGACAAATTCTATCTCGATTACAAACCTCATCACATTGCTTACACGGTAACCAATCACAACCTTTATAATCGTCCGTTAAAGACAACGTTTGATTGTGTCAAATTAATGTGTTCCTAATGTTGAAGTCTCTCGCAATCTCAAGTCGAGGACCTGAAAAATATACCTATCATGAGAAACAACTATGACTTAATCCATGTGATGTTCTCATAGCGGTCTGTCCGACTTTGTTCCCTAACAAGTACTCGTGATCTTGATTCGTATCCATATACGTATAATCATCATATGATCATCAATCAAGACTCACACTAGTCTTAATTCATTATAGTTCCCGAGATAATGATCGATAGGGACATTTAGGATATTTATGTAAATACCCATTGATCTTATTATAATGTAAACATGCAAATTAATTATAATAAACAGCAAATGAAATCCTCTATTTTATTAACTAAAAGTATTCATAAAGACAGTTAATGGATTGACCTAGGGCAAATGCCCCATCATTTCGTTCCTTAAATCAGCATATCCATCAACATGTCTGGACACTGCACGCCTTGACATGCTCTCCTCGTGGCCCCCATCTCGTGGTGGAATATGAGAATGATCTTGCCTTGAACGACCATTGGATGGGTTTCGTGTCCCTGCGTTTCGAGTTGTGACTGCCATGAGGCCCTCATTCTAACGTCAATCTGTTGTGTAAACAGAGAAATAGTACCTCAAATCTTGAGACCACGACAAACACGCGTCGTCCAAACCCTTGCCTCTTTCGCAGGCAAGACCTGCAAAACAAAGTCCCCGGAGGCTGGTCTCTAGGGGAATCACTCTAATGCTCAAGTCAGATGGGGTCAAGAAAGTTTTCTTGGCGAGATGAAGATTGTACGCACCTCATATCTTAACCAACCCCTATATATACTTGACATCAAATAATCTGTTATGATGTGTAACCATCCCCGATTTTAGTTCATCTCCAACTAGGAGTCTCCATTAAGATTGACATGTATCGCGTGATTTGAGTCCATCTCCAACTATGAGTCTCAATCTCATTAGGATTGACATGTGTCACGCGATTTGAGTCAATCTTGATATGTGCTTTTCATGGACTAGATAAGTCTTTGATAAATTCGGTTACTTATCTGTTAATCCACGAATTTTGGGCATCTCGATGTATGAGATATTCTATTCCATATCACTTACCAAACATTTATGCATTCCAAAGTTTGTTTTCCAAAGTTTGTGTTTTATAAATAAGATTATTATTATTATTATTATTATTATTATTATTATTATTATTTAGTTAAGAGCAGTTTTATTAGAGATTAGGAAATCCCTTTTGAAAAATAATAATAAAAAAACGAAAAACTTTTCATTCACGAGCAATAAACTTCAAGAGGAATCCTCTAATAAAACTGGTTCTTCTATGATCTATTGTTGAAATCAGGAGCTTGAGAGGATTTGAAATGTTCGCTACAGATGTGCTCAAACATATCTAGTTTGATGTCTTAAAGGAGGATTCCTCTGATCAACACTAAGACTTTCATATAGCGTACAACAACAACAACAACAACAACAACATAGCCTCAATTCCAATTTAATTGGGGTTGGCTACATGGATCAAACTTTTCCATTGTGCTTGATTAAGTACAATTAATGGTGAGCTTTCCAGACTATTCAAATCCCTTCTAATTAATGCATCCCATGTTAATTTTAGTCTACCCTTATCTCGTCGAATTTCTACAGTTTCTATTGAGTCAAGTTTTCTAGTGGGGGCATTTGTAGACCGTCTTTGCAGGTGACCAAACCACCGCAATCGCCCTTCTCTAGTCTTTGTATCAATTGGTGCTACTCCTACTTGTCTTTGAATTTCTATATTTCTTATTTTATCTTTACGAGTTTTACCACACATCTACCCAAGCATCCTCATTTCTGCTACGTTCATTTTATGTAATTTTTTTTGCTTTACCGCCAAACATTCGCTTCCATAGAGCGTAGCTGGCCTAATTGCGGTCCTATAAAATTTTCCTTTTAACTTAATAGGAACATTTCGATCAAAATCATCTCTGTTGCACTCCGTCATTTCTTCCATCCAGCTTGAATTTTATGTGTGACATCATTCTCAATACTATCATCATTTTGTATGACTGATCAAAGGTATCTAAAGTGGTTCACCTTAAGAACTTCTACTTCCCCTAATTTTACCACTCCATCATCTCGATGTCTAGTGTTTCTAAACTCACAGTGCATGTATTCGATCTTCGTCCTACTCAACTTAAAGCCTTTAGATTCTAATGTATTCCGACTTTCATACAATTAAACAGTTGTATTAGTGTACAATTGACGATTATTGGTGATCAATAGGCTTAAGTATATTAGAATATATAGGATCCACATAATGGCGTTTGATTTAGTGGTTGGGTTCCCAGTGCCTCCTAAATTTTATCATTTATGTACAATATCAATGTACCTTAACTAGTGGTCTCAATTTTGAATTGGTAGACCTCTAAAGCAATTGACCACAAATACTAGGTGGAGACCACCAAAAAAAGAGCATATACCATTACATTAGAAGGTAAATATGTTGTACACATTACATCCCATTTTTGCTTCTTATGTCTAGAGATCTCAAGTTAGTGAGTAGCTCAATACCCCTTTTAAAGCTACTGTCACACCCTTAATAGCGTGACCGGAGTAAGCTGGCTAGGCAGCGGGAGAACCTAGCAATATCCGGGCTTCGGTGGGCTCGGAAGGTTTCATGGGAGTTAGTTGCTGGATAATGCACCTCGGAGGGTTTTGCGGAGGCTCGCGCATGCGGACAGGTAAATCGGATGTGGCAGCGTGTAGGGGCGTGGACAAGGTCGCGTCTTGGCGCGCGCCTAGGCACGGCGCCTAGGCGGAGAGCACAGTGGCGCCTTGGCACGAGCACGGTTGGGCCTTGGCACGTTCCTTGGCACATTCCTTGGCGGGAGCACAGTGGCGCCTTGGCACGGGCCTTGGCACGAGCAAGGCAGGGCTTTGGCAGGTTCCTTGGGCACGAGCGAGGCGGATTCCCTAGGCACGAGCAAGGTCGCGCCTTGGCACGAGCAAGGTAGGACCTTGGCAGGTTCCTTAGGCACGAGCGAGGCGGATTCCTTAGGCACGAGCGAGGTCGCGCCTTGGCACAAGCAGGGCAGGACCTTGGCAGGTTCCTTGGGCACGAGCGAGGCAGGTTCCCTAGGCACGAGCAAGGCCGCGCCTTGGCACGAGCAGGGCAGGACCTTGGCAGGTTCCCTAGGCACAAGCAAGGTCGCACCTTGGCACGGACAAGGCATGCCTTGGCAAGGGTTGACAAAGCTTGACTTGGTCGTTAACCAAGTCAAAGTACGCTTGGTCTCATTTCGTGATGTTTCCTATTGGAGCTGAGGAAACGGCTTAACATCTACTATAAGGAGAGGTGGTCTCTCCTAGGGGCGGCATGGGCAAGGGAGCAAGGAAGACCTTAGAGCATGCCTTGGGCAGGCATGCCAAGGCAAGGCACATGGACGGACCGAGCCCCGGCTAGCACCCCGGGTGCCTAGGCGCGCAGCTAGGCACCACGAATCAGACCCTGTCCCTCGAGCAAGGTGAATTTTAGTCTTGGACGGACCAAGTCAAGAGCACTTACAAGCGGTTATGTAATTACCTTGGTCATGGCTCATAGCATGACTAAGGCACGTCCCAGCAACTACCAGGCACTTCGAGCATGTGCCTATTAACCAGGAGGTCAAGACGGTTATGGAACCAGGTGGCAGCAAAGGAAGGAAGCAGTTAGGTGGTTGTTTCAAGCACTAAATGGCTGTGGTGGTTTACTTAGTCTCGTGTAATGTACATATGACATGTGTCCTCGATAGTTATGTAACTAATTTGGCTGTTTTGCTATAAAGCCAAGGTATGTAAGCTTGAGAAGCACACGGGATTTCATGTATGAGATGCATGAGATGCTAGAGGTGTAATCGCACTGAACTAAGTAATAAAATTCCTTTGTTCCATTGTTGTTGTTCAATCACGTTTTCGTTGGTGTGCTGAACTAAGGCGGTCCTTAGGCACCACGGGTTGGGTTGGGTGAGAAAAATTTCCTTAGGGTAAACCCCTCACTTAACGGCCCTGTGACAACTGGTATCAGAGGCTCGTTTCGGAGACGATGGCGACCCGAGAAGCAAGTGATCTAAGTGTGAGGGTAGCTCACTTAGAACACATGATGGCAACGACTGGCGTTCCGGTGGAAGCAGCGAAGTCTTCAATGATGGCACAGCGCATTGAAGGACTGGATATGCTGGTGGCTTCCTTGGTGGCTAGGACAGAGTCACAAGAAGCTTTGATATCCACGTGGGAATCCAGATTCGAGGAGTTTGTTGCTGATGTTCGTGCAATGGGTGGACTCACCACCGAGACAGTGGAGAGGATGGTTGTGGAGGTGAATCTGCTCAAGAGAGTCGTTGGAGGAACCTCAGAGGTTTCTGTTGCGGCGAAGGTGAGACCTAAGGTGCCGGAGCCAAAGAAATTTTCAGGCAAGCGGAGCGCAAAGAAGCTTGAAAACTTTCTTTGGGACATGGAGCAATACTCTGCTACTGTCCAAACGGAAGAGGACCAAAAGGTCATCCTTACTTCCATGTATTTGGAAGGCGATGCGAAACTTTGGTGGCGAACTAGAGTTGACAATGATGCAGCTGCTGGTCGACCAAGGATTGTGGAGTGGGAGGTGCTGAAACGGGAATTAAAGGATCAATTCCTACCCACGAATGCGGCATGGCAAGCGCGAGAGGCCTTGCGCCAATTGAAGCAGAAAGGGACGGTTAGAGAATATGCTCTTCCTTACTGCTTGACATTAAAAATATGTCCGAGGAGGACAAGTTGTTCAATTTCACTGCAGGATTGCAAGGATGGGCACAGTCGGAGCTGCGGAGGCAAGGCTTGAAGGACTTGACGAGTGCAATTGCGGTGGCGGATAGCCTTGTAGATTACAAGACTAGTGGTACTTCTTTTGAATCGAAAGAAAAGAAGTACAGAGAGAATGATCGTGCTGGTAGATCCAAGAAAGAGGAGTCTTCTTCAAAAATCGATGCTAGTGCCAAAGCATCGACGTCAAAAAGAGGCTGTTTCATATGTGGCGGTCCTCACCAGGCAAAGGATTGCCCAAAGAAAGATAAGTTGAATGCGATTGTTGCGGATAATTCGGAGGTACGGATGAACCCTTTACAATTGCTTAACACGGTGTAGGTGCTAAAGCCGTGGGATCAGTGGCGCTGATGTTTGTGGAGGCTCGGATCAATGACCAAACAGTGAAGGTGTTGATTGACTCGGGAGCCACACATTCGTTTATAGCTGAGAACCTAGCTCGGAGGCTTGGGTTGCAGCTTGCCGAGAGTGCAAGCATGGTAAAGGCGGTTAATTCAAAACCAAAGAAGACTATGGGTGTAGCCTTGGATGTTGGCATTCGAATTGACGCTTGGGAGGGCAAGGTAAATTTGATTGCTGCTCCGTTGGATGATTTTGATATCATTGCAGGAAATGATTTCTTGATGGCTGGGAAAGTCGCTGTGATTCAATCACTTCATGGCTTGCTGATCATGGATGAAAAGAGGCCATGTTTTGTTCCAGCAATTCGAGGCGGGGGCAAAGGCAGTGCACCAAGGTTGGTGGCACTACAAGTACGGGATCAATTGGAGGAATGTTGCTTCGGTGGGCAGCAGTCTGATGAACATGCAGAGTTGGAGTGTTCGATGAGGGCATCGAACATTTCGGCGGGGGGATGTTTGTCACACCCTCAATAGCGTGACCGGAGTAAGCTGGCTAGGCAGCGGGAGAACCTAGCAATATCCGGGCTTCGGTGGGCTCGGAAGGTTTCATGGGAGTTAGTTGCTGGATAATGAACCTCGGAGGGTTCGCTGCGCAGCACGCGGAGGCTCACGCATGCGGACGGGTAAATTGGATGTGGCAGCGTGTAGGGACGTGGACAAGGTCGCGGGCACGGCGCCTAGGCGGATAGCACAGTGGCGCCTTGGCACGAACCTTGGCACGAGCACGGTTGGGCCTTGGCACGTTCCTTGGCACATTCCTTGGCGAGAGCACAGTGGCGCCTTGGCACGGGCCTTGGCACGAGCAAGGCAGGGCCTTGGCAGGTTCCTTGGGCACGAGCGAGGCGGATTCCCTAGGCACGAGCAAGGTCGCGCCTTGGCACGAGCAAGGTAGGACCTTGGCAGGTTCCTTAGGCACGAGCGAGGCAGATTCCCTAGGCACGAGCAAGGTCGCGCCTTGGCACGAGCAGGGCAGAACCTTGGCAGGTTCCTTGGGCACGAGCGAGGCAGGTTCCCTAGGCACGAGCAAGGCCACGCCTTGGCACGAGCAGGGCAGGACCTTGGCAGGTTCCCTAGGCACAAGCAAGGTCGCGCCTTGGTACGGACAAGGCATGCCTTGGCAAGGGTTGACCAAGTCAAAGTACGCTTGGTCTCATTTCGTGATGTTTCCTATTGGAGCTGAGGAAACGGCTTAACATCTACTATAAGGAGAGGTGGTCTCTCATAGGGGCGTCATGGGCAAATGAGCAAGGAAGACCTTAGAACATGCCTTGGGCAGGCATGCCAAGGCAAGGCACATGGACGGACCATGGTGCTCGCCACCCCGAGCCGGTGGGACTCGGATCGGACCGAGCCCCGGCTAGCACCCCGGGTGCCTAGGCGCGCAGCTAGGCACCACGAATCAGACCCTGTCCCTCGAGCAAGGTGAATTTTAGGCTTGGACGGACCAAGTCAAGAGCAGTTACAGGCGGTTATGTAACTACCTTGGTTATGGCTCATAGCATGACCAAGGCACGTCCCAGCAACTACCAGGCTCTTTGAGCATGTGCCTATTGACCAGGGGGTCAAGACGGTTATGGAACCAGGTGGCAGCAAAGGAAGGAAACAGTTAGGTGGTTGTTTCAAGCACTACATGGGTGTGGTGGTTTACTTAGTCTCGTGTAATGTATATAGGACATGTGTCCTCGGTAGTTATGTAACTAATTTGGCTGTTTTGCTATAAAGCCAAGGTATGTAAGCTTGAGAAGCACACGGGATTTCATGTATGAGATGCATGAGATGCTAGAAGTGTAATCGCACTGAACTAAGTAATAAAATTCATTTGTTCCATTGTTGCTGTTGAATCACGTTTTCGTTGGTGTGCTGAACTAAGGCGGTCCTTAGGCACCACGGGTTGGGTTGGGTGAGAAAAATTTTCCTTAGGGTAAACCCCTCACTTAACGGCCCCGTGACAGCTACCTTCTAATTGCATATTGAACAATCATCAACATACCCCGTTAAACCAAAATCATTTCCTTTCACAAGAATGTGTTTTGACTGTTTTATTCTTTTTGAACACTAAATTTAAAGACCCAACAAGAAAATTCCATGTTACAACCTTTTCCTTACAAATGAAACTCAGTTTTTGATAGCTCAAAAAAGAGTTATATATATTCTTAATTTAACTCATAAAAAAAAAAAAAAAAAAAAAAAAAAAAGATTTGCACATATGCTATTCAAGGGTGCATAATTTTTAAGAAAATGCCCTCCTGAATGTTAAGTACTTGCATGCTACCTTGAAGTCATTGGGCTATTTGAGAGGAAAGACAGATTTTTCATCAATGAAAAATAACTCTAATTATCACCACGCTTTGAAATTCCTAAACAACAATAAACACAAGGTGACTTGGGCGTCCGCAGCAACCGAGAGGAAACTAAAAAACCACATCATCAATTATCAAGCAAATTTTCAGAGAGCAAGAGCCACAAGGAAGAATAACTGATGTTGCAGTGGCGTCTTCGGGTCGTTGGAGCGATATCTTACTCCCCTTTCTCTGCAGAGAACATCCCAATTCCTCAAGCTCCGAAGAATCAATTGAGAAATGATCACTGCATCTGCATTGGTATGAGAACCTCACAACAACCTCCCCAATATCTTCGATAGTCATCTCCTTGAAGCTGACCTCTTCACCGGTTTCTGCATCCTGCCTTGAAGCTTGAAGTTCATCGTCATATACTGCACGGGATCTGGAGTCGCTGAGGATTTCCCAAGCCTTCTGAACTTTGATGAATCTCTGTTGCAATTCATGGTGGTCTTCTGGTACACCTTTAGTCCATAGTAATTTGTCAGGGTGGCAGTTTAGGACAGCAGACCTGTAACATGCGCGGATCTCTTCATAACTTGCATCTTCCCTCACAGACAGGATATCATAATGAGTTCTCTGGAATGTGCAATCATCAAGGAAAAGCATGGTCGAAGCCAGACGCAGACAATGGGAGACGGCGTAGATGACTTTTAGTTTTAACTAGCTGGTATGCAAGATCTCTATGCTTCATTAGGGGCAAATCATATGTATCAGTTTGGAAGATTGGTAGCAACAAGCGCAGCAACTCAAAGTCTCCTGTAAAATTTAGTTCAGTTTGCAAATGTTGTATTTGTAGTGTATTTTTATTTTTCACTGAAATTAAATCTTCAGTCATATTATTATCTCATAATAAGATGTTCTTAAACTTCATAGGCCTTAAATAATGGTTCCAGCAACCCATGGAAATCAATCACAAATTACTAAATAAATCAACCTTCTCAATACCAGTGTGGAAAATAGAAGCACATTTCAGAACCATTGCAATTTATTCAAATCAAATACAAATTGAGGACATACAGCCACAACATAGTCACATGGGCAAACTCAAGCTTGTCTAAACAACGTCATAAACCACAAGAGCATAATCAAGATTAAAGCCCATTTTATGAAAAAAATTACGCTCGTCAATGGAAGAGTTTGATCCATGCAGCCGTCCCCAACTAATGTGTAATTTAGGCTATGTTGTTGTTGCTATGAAAATAATTAAGCTCGGCAAGTTATGACTTCTGAACCTACACTCAGCAGAATCAATTAACTAACTATAGAATTTATGGTTTTTCGTTTTATTTTTAATATCTATCATCTTTGTTTTTCTTGTAGTTCCCAAATAACAACTCTTGTCAAATTCTGGCTCTCTATTCTCTAATAATTGATTTTGACTAGTTGAATAACAAAATTCATTCATTTCTTCTCTTTTTTTTTTCTCCAAAAAAAATAAGCAAAAAGTAAACTTCAGTCCAAAAAAAAGTGAACTTTCCCCCTACATTTTAATATTAATTGACAACTTTTTTTTATAGTCGAGGATATCCACTGCCACTGACACCGAACTGATGGTGGACCCGATTAATCTCTCAAGGATTAGGAGGCACCCCTACTACTAACCCAGAGGTCAAAGGAGATATAACGTAATTGCTGCAAATAGAATCCATCGCCTCTGCCTTAGTCAGAATACTAAAACCCTCGTCAAAACCACTACGCCACACCACTTGAGGCTTGTTCGCTTCATGGTCTTAGAGTGGATTAACCCCACTGGAGTTCGCTTCGCGAATTAACTAGGCCGCGAGATTAACTAATACTCAGTAGAGGTGACTAAAGTAAACCACCAATTTTGGTGGGACTAACTAGTCCCAATGCTTGGCCATTATAGATTACCAAATTACCCCTCATCTTTACACTTCTCTCCAACTCAATCGAATCCCCATCGAATGAAGATTGCGATGAAGACCGAGGACGATGACGAAGATGCGGACTCGGCCAAGGAGCGAAGACGATGACGATGATCGAGGACGATAATGAAGATGCAGACTCGGCCGAGGACGATGACGAGGACGAAGATGCGGGAATGAAGACCGAGGACAATGACAAAGATGCGGGAATGAAGATTGCGAGATCGCGGACTCGGCCGAGTAGCGGAAGTGATGAAGACCGAAATCGACTTTGATGATTTTATTGGAGATGTAAGATAAATAGAGGGGTACTTTAGTAAATGTACATATTAGAATCACATTTATTCTCAAGCTTAAACCTCCCAACCGAACAAGTCCCATAAAAGGTATTAATACATAATCCCAAGTGTTAGTCCCATTACAAACTAATCTCATGGTCTTGGATCTTGCTAATATTTGAAGCGAACGGGCCATTGGGGGCTCTAATTGACAACTACTATTAAGTGTTAAAAAACCAAACTATAGAAAGCATAGCATCAAATCATTGGATTTCAAACTTGTCCAACTCTATTCAACTCTTACCCATTATTAATGAATGTTATCTGAATTGCGATTATCAAGCATACATAGCATCGAACTATTTGATCTACTTTAGTAAGAAAACCACGCTAATACAAACTAGAAAAATATAAGATGATGAGGCTAGACCTAGACCTAGAAGAAAAATAAAAATTCGGGGCCTTACCTTATCTCAAGTTGTTCTTGATGACTTGCAGCAAATCAAGAGGTTCTAAATCTCCTGAAAAGTTCAAGAACAATCTGATTTAGCTGATCTTATTTTCATCAAAATAAACCACTAGACAAATAGTCAACAGATAAAGAAAATAATTAAATAAGAGAAGCACGTGCAATCTCTTCGTCGAAACAAACGCAACACAAGTAGGAATTGGAATTGGAGAAGATGCGTGGGCACCGCACCTGGATTGCAACAGTTTAGGGCTTCGAGTGGTCTGGCCTTTTGACAACCCATCTATTAACCGTGGTTGTTTTTTCTTTTCTTTTCTTTTTTCGAACCACTATTTGCCTAAACAAGATTCTTAATTGTTCATTTTTGTAATATAAGTACAAACCTAAACAGAGAAGAGTGTGATGACTAGTTAACCTATGGGCTTAAGTGTAAAAATAGAGTTTACTTCAAAATGCCAATTCAAGATGGAGTGTTTACTCCAAACTTGTAAGCCTTATTTTTTCTAACTAGTGGATTTTAGATTATTCTTAACGTCTCCAATACTCCCCCCCTCGAGTCCAACTAGAACTTGACAGCAGTCTATGAGTCTAGCTTTATCTTTTTAATAACTTATCTTAGCGTCATGTCAAACCCTCCATTTTTGTTGGATGTCTACAAGGCCCCTTGAATCTTATAACCATGGGCTCGATTTGATAACCCCGACAAAAGGGAAGATGCTCCTCCATGGGAAAACAACAACTAAAACAAACTACCACATAAAACTTTCATAGCATGTTCGGTTCACATGTAAAATAATCCCAAGATCATGAGATTATTTTATACTGGGATTGTAACAAGGGTTTGGGTATTAGTTCCAATAGATGGACTTGTTCGGTTGGGGGTATAAAGGGTGAGATTAAACTTGATTTCAATAAGAGAAGTTACTAAAGTGCCATTTTATATCTACAAACTCATTCGTTCAAAACCTAACGAAAACACACAACACATACATTTCGACATTGCTGCATTTCGATGTCTAAGGTATTTTTATTGCTCCACTAACAACATCACTTGCAGAGAGAGAGAGAGAGAGAGAGAGAGAGAGAGATTGCATACAGAAGGAAGACGCGAGAGGAGGAAGCACGACACAGGCACGATCGAGGCGGGCGAACTTCGGCACAAGTACAGCTAAGGTTTTTTGGTGTTGGAGAGTCGAGAAGATGATGAATGAATGTGTGTTTCGGGTGTTTATGATCGGGGTATTTTGGTCATTTAAAAGTCGCAAAGATTGGGATAAAATAATACCGTTGAATTCATGATTTTAAATTGTCCCAATCCTGTAGGTTAAAATAATCCTATGGACAATTTTATACTCGAACCGAACACCAACATTATTTAGTACCACCATTTATCCCACCCTATCCTATGAACAAATTGTGCACTTTAAATTTTAGTTTTCTAAAAAAAAAAAAAAAACATTTTATTTAGTGAAGATCAATTTTTATTTGAGACAGGGAGTCCCTTATGGAAGGAAAAAAAAAAAAGGGAAAAAGATTCAGTCAAGAGCGATAAAAGGGCAATATAAATATTGTGAGCAGTAACCGTCGATTAAATATATCGTCCGTTTGCCCTTGCAAAATAGTGGGATGTCTTTGGTGCTGTTTTTTTTTTTTTAACTAACAGTGAACAAGCCAAAAGCATCTTTGGTGAGTGTCTCTATTCAACGGCGTTCCGAAGCAGGCTTGGGCCGGATTTAGGCGGGTTTTTTCAAGGGCCTGTCCTGGCCCGCCCAAGCCTGAATCAAGATGAGGCGGACCCAAATACGCCTACATGGCCTAAATGGCCATTATTGCCCGGGAAAAAATGAGCCCGTCCAGGCTCATTATTGCCCAGGCTTTTCAAGGGCCTGTCCAAGCTCATTATTGCCCGGGCTTAAATGGGGTTGTTATTATTTTTTAAAGCAAATTTTCTTTGAGGTCTTATTGTGAGATTCATTACTACTACAATAATGGTGGATTAGAGGCAATATATATTACAGGTGACTGGTGCACTTATCATTAGTCATTCATCTGATGGTTGAACTGGAGTTTGAGAAAAAAAAAAAGAATAATGGAGATCATTATTTATGTACATTGCAATTATCAACGTAACAAAACCAGTTCTAATATAATAATAACATAACATGCCACCTACATTCATGTATTAATTGAGTATGTCGTGCAATTAAACACGCCTGTGATCAGCAAATCTACAACAACTTTGATACATTTCTTCATGTCAAAACTAATCTTAATTTTTTTATATAAGAAATATATATAAAAAAAAACACTTCACATTCTACTCAGGCTGGGCAACAGGTCTACTGGTGAGATGATGAAGCAAAAGACAAGTTTTAGAGTCTGGTTAAACCAAATCCTATCTATACTTTTTAACAACCCTTGTTATAAATTTAACTCACCTATTTTTTTTTTTTTTAAATTGATTTTGCAATCTTTATAAATTACATATTCCTAATGTCTTCCTCACGCACGCCTAGTGCTGATAATGTAGGAAGATTGCATTATTTTTAAGATAATATATCAACTTTCTTCAAAAAATAGGTGGGGGTAAACTTATCAATAGGGGTTGTTATAACAAAAATAATATTTGTTTTAACCAAACTATAAGTTTTAGCCTTTTAGCAAGGTTGTTTTAACTCCTGCTGAAGCTAAAAAATAAAAAAAAATTAATTTTTTTCAAGAAAAAAGCCTGTGAACAAATGGGAAAAGCCCTAAACTCACCGCACTTGGAAAGACAATACAGTCAAGCTAGGCAACTTCGCAGGACTATATACTTTCCGACATTAGAGGGGTATTGGGGCGAAATTGGCAGTCCCGATGAGTATGGATGCCAAGAGCAAACAACTTATGCGCGGACTTCATGGCTAAGTTGGGTTTAAAAGCACTAGGAGATACCAGAATATTATGGGATCCTCTGTGACAACCCCTTTCCCTAAACTATGGCCTCGCCTAGCCTAATCCCGTAATTAATCCCTAATCTCAGCCACGTATGATTTAATTACGTATTAGACAACTTTTTTTCTTATTCTCCTTGTAATACACGTTCATAATAAGTAATACATATGTCACATTATTATTAAATTTCTAAGTTAATTAAAACTTTTTATAGTTTATTAAGTTTAGCGGAAGTCTTAACAATTATGTGGAAGCAATATAATAAATCATAAGTGTGGAAACCAAGAAAAAATGATCACATGGATATATAATAAAGTGGCGAATATAAACAGTGTGATAGTCATGAAAAGTGCGAAAACTAAACATTCAACCAAATATACATCTCCAAAATGTAACTGAAGGACATAAAGTGTATAATACATCAAAATATAAAAATATCCTACAAGGTCGGAAGTGACAAATTGCCAAAGGGCTTAGAGATAGTCGTCGATCTTCTATTTCCTCGGTCTGCTACTCGAAGGCTCACTCTGCACCCACCGTCATAAACAAGACAGTGAGCATAGTGTGTAATTTAAGTAAAACTTGAAGTTATTCATTTACAATTCTAAATATAGAAAATGGTATTTAAAAGCATATCAATAACAAAGAATTACTAAATCAAACAATACACTAAGAAATACTAAAGTTAAACAATCGAGACTAACACTAGGCTAAGTATTAATGATCTAGGTCCGGCAAGTCGCGAGCTACGTCACATCAACCTATAAATCCTTAATATCACTAAGGATTCTAACCCCAGGTGTGTCGACTACCCCAGGAACTCTAACCCTGTGTGTCGCACAATGTCAAGTAATAAGTGCCGACGTCCCTAGAGACTCTAACCTCGTGAGTCATGCATATCTCAATCGAGTAAAGGGACCTAGATATGAGGACTACTTTAATTATTACCAAAGAGACTCATGCTAGGAAGTCAAGGTTCGTCTAATTGCTTAAGAGCACAATGTGATAGAATACAAGTCCACACATTCATTTGATATAGCATGCTATTGAGACTCAAATCACCAAATATAACCACAAGAAAAACATAAGGCATAAGAAAATAGTCTATGAGATTGAAAACACAACAACACCATGAATAGATAATTTCATCAAGTGATTAGAATAGCAAACAAGTCGTGTCATTTGGTTTCAAAAGCAATATAGTCAAGAGAGAATAAAAAGGATTCATAATAATAGAATGAATTGCAAAAAAAAAAAAAAAAAAAATTGGTGTTATAAATTGGATGACCTTTTAACCAAGCTTATGAATGATCACATTGTCAAGCATGACTCTCACATTGAATTGTAATATCAAGTAGGACTTCTACATTGAATGTAACTTGTACACTCTACATAACTTGTATTTAACTCCAATATATAATCACTTGACTATGTATTGTCATGTAACTTGTAATCTTGTATGACATGAGACTTTGATGTGACTTGCACACTTTGTGCAAGTACTTATTCTCATCATGACTAAGGGTCTATATAAGGGGGTTCCTTCACTTGTAAAGAACACACCAATGTATGAATGAAATCTCTACATTCTCATCTCTAGCTCTCTTCTCTCTTGTCTCCTCTTCTCTACTTGTTCTAGTAGTTCTTAGTTTATGTCTTGTATACTTAAGTCTCTAGCAAGTCCAACTTAAGTTCTAGTTGGCTTACAACTTAGTTTACAACACGTTATCGGCACGAAGTTGCTCTACAAGAAGAGGTCTTGAAGATCAAGAAACTTTTCAAAGATATAAAGCTAAGAAGGTATATTTTTTTATTAATTTAAATAAGTTTAATTTATTTCCATGTTGTCATGGTTAATTTATTTTTTGTTACATGCATATTTAATTATGTAAATGTACTTTATTCATACATTATGCATTGTAATGTCACCGACTACGAAAGTATGCTCTGTAGCTGCGTCTTGTACGATCTTTTACATCAGAAATCAAAAGTCAATGTGTGACATATAGTTTTTCTCTTAAAACTACAAACGATTAGTTATTGTTCTATTCTTGATTTTATAATACAAATAATGCTATAAGTTTGAGTTGATAATGGGTAAGTCTTATCCCCGGTAAAGCTAAACATTGAAAGGGAGACGGGTTATCCCGTTCGAGGAGGCATGGTATTAAGTAGACTATGTCTCGCCACCCAACATGGAGGTTGTCCCACCAACTCATACGTATAGTACATTTTGTTTATTAATGAATCAAGTTGTGAACATATATTTAATCATATGTTATGTTTTTACATAAAAAAGGGAAAACTATTTTATATTAAATTTATTTTCAAAATATTATTCAACCATAGTTGAACTTGTTGCCTTATTATATTACCGACAAGAATTACTTGTCATGACAATTAGATACTATAATTTGTGAATAAAACATCTATGCAAGACTATGTTGTGTTATATAAAATTTAAATCATTTGCCAATATCTCTTTAGAGATTTGAAAAGTGAATATTTCACTTTATATATCTTTTCACCCTATGGAGTTATAAATATATAAATACCAAAAAAGGTAATGCTCAAAAAGCTCAAAATGAGCGGTTGAGTCTCAAGTTACAAAATTTAATCAGTCAAATATTAATTATAATTTCGCAATTTTAATTACCTATATGTTGAGGCTATGTGGAAATATGACTGATGAGACAATAAAAAAAAAAGTCACGTGACCCGCCTCGATTTATTACTGCAACAAATATCGAGTGCGCACGTCAATCCAATAAATATTAAGGATTGATTTTTGTCTCATGGTAGCTGAGTAAAATAATGAGATATTATAAATATAATATCACTCCCGTCCAATTAGTTCAGCTTCAAATTAAGAAGCATATGTTGCATATAATGATCATGATCGCAATAATAAATTTATGGACGTGGAAAATGTGAAAATATCAGGTAAAGGTCGTATTGACAATTCCACCAAAAATTGGAACAAAAGTGGTGCACCACTACAAATGGCAAATAATTATTGACAATGAGCGCTCATAATTGTGACATTTTTTTGGTCATATATGAAAGACTACTTTGCCTAAATATTGTCATATATATATATACCTGAATATTTTTGTGACCTTTACCATGCCTTCAAAATCAAAGGCAAAATATTATGAATTTTATCATTGAAAATGACTCGATAAAATAGGCACATCGAGATGTGTTTAAATCGTGACCTAAATATTGGCGATGAGTTTATGTCTTATGTATCGTGCTACATGCATGTACATTATAACATAAAAGTGAATATTTCTCGAATTCGAACTTAGCGGTCGCTAATGTTCAGACAATATCTGGTACAACAATTTTATTGCTAAAGTCTTGTTCAAAAGAAGTCTACTCAGAATAATAGAGAATTTATCTATATGAATATGATTTAATCTGAGTATAATATTCTCGACTTCAACTTCTGGAATATATAAGGCACATTAAAACGAATGTCGTCATAGATCAAATGACATTCATAATGTGGAAAGATCTATTTGATTATCCATAATCATCAATAATGCGAAAATATCATAAATTCGCATGGACATCGTTTATCGAACTGATGATTATCTCAAAACAATTCATTAGGAGACTTATATTGATTTAACTCTCAATCAATCATATTATAAGATGTATTGGGTCCCCAACAGAGAATTTATTTATAACAAGTTTTGCTAATTGTCACTTTGATAAAGCAATTCTCCCACCATTAGAGAGAGATATAAGCCAATTCAAAAGGAATGGCGTGGAATTGCTTGAAACACATTAAATTGCATCAAATATGTTGTATTATGATCCATATATAAATTAATATGAACTTGAAGTTCAAAGGATCATTCATTAACAAGTTATGAATCAATTACTTGATGCAAGTATTATATATAAAAGAGTGACAATCATATGCTTCAGCATTAAATGGTTCATATAGAAAACGATGTCCATGTGCAACAAAATGCACAAGATGTCTCACACATGTGAACATGAGGGGGAGAATCAAAATGAGTAATTGGTTAGTGTCTTACACTCTTTTTCCCTTCGCTATGGTTTTATCCCACTGAGTTTTCCTAGCAAGGTTTTTAATGAAGCAATCATAACATTATTATACTCCATATAAAAAATAATAATTTATGAGAGCAATGTACTCTTTTTCCTATACTAGATTTTTTACCTACATGGTTTTTCTAGTTAAGGTTTTAATGAGGCATATATATATTCTCTCAAAGTGTATCAATGTGTTGCACTCTTTTCCTTATTTATGGTTTTATCCCACCGGGTTTTCCTACCAAGGTTTTTAATGAGGCAATCAATAATATTATATTACAAATCAAGATTGACAAGAATATTATACTCTTTTTCCTATGCTAGATTTTTTTCCACAGGGTTTTTCTAGTACAGATTTTAATGAGGCATATTCTCTCAGCAAGTGTCATCCAAGGGGGAGTGTTATAAATTGGATGACCCTTTAACCAAGCTTATGAATGATCACATTGTCAAGCATGACTCTCACATTGAATTGTAACATCAAGTAGGACTTCTACATTGAATGTAACTTGTACACTCTACATAACTTGTATTCAACTCCAATATATAATCACTTGTCTATGTATTGTCATGTAACTTGTAATCTTGTATGACATGAGACTTTGGTGTAACTTGCACACTTTGTGCAAGTACTTATTCTCATCATGACTAAGGGCCTATATAAGGGGGTTCATTCGCTTATAAAGAACACACCAATGTATGAATAAAATCTCTACATTCTCATCTCTAGCTCTCTTCTCTCTTGACCCTCTTCTCTACTTGTTCTAGTAGTTCTTAGTTTATGCCTTCTATACTTAAGTCTCTAGCAAGTCCAACTTAAGTTCTAGTTGGCTTACAACTTAGTTTACAACACTTGGCAAGTTTGCTTACACTCCACGCAATAGTTTCCTAGCTAAATTGGCCTCCCAACACCCCAAAAGTCGCACCCGAACTCTTGGTATCCTATTAGTTCAAATATGATTGGTTTGGTGTCAATTTAGTTTCTATTAACTCCTAAAATCAAAAACCACCTCAAAACTTAAAATTTATTAAAAACTATATTATCGGCTTAATTCCTTCAAAATAAGTCAAAACCCATAAAACGAAAAATCGGTGTGTCAAAAATGAGTTCTTGAAAGTTACGTTATTAAAACTTTTTTTTATGAATTTCCAATGTCTGGATAGCGCGCTATGTGTGCCCTTTAGCATGCTAGATGCGTTTAAAACCATAATTCTAGGTTCCTAGTACGGGAATGACCTTCTTCTTCGCCCCGGACCCTCACTCACCTCCGTCAAGGGTCCATAACATCCTCTAAATATCAACAAAGGGCAAGCACTTCATGATTCATCATACATTCATAAAAAATTACAATATTTAAGCATGCATTTCATCAAACACCTCAGAACACTTAAAAACTTCAAGAGGGCATAACTTTTGATTTTCAAAACCAAATTAGAAACTTCTTTATAGCAGAATTATTAGAACGAATTGTAGAATCCAGATTTAGCATTTGATTTCAAAAACAAACTCATCTTAAGAACTAAATTTCAGAAAACTAGAATCATAAGAAAAACCACAATTTTTTTTGCCAAACTTGAAAAACTTAAAAATTGGGCTTTGAAACATAAAAAAATGACTCAAGTAAGATCAGAACAACCTTTTTGAAGCTTTAAATTCATTTGTAAACATAAACCCTTTTATTACACAATCCAATTGACTAGAAATTGAAACTACCAAGTGAAAATTGTGTTACCTAGGGTTCTTGCTAGGATTTGTAGACTTGATTTCCTTTTGCTTGATTGAACTTCACTCTCTTGTTGATCAAATCCTAAATTTTCGACAGCTTATGAGCTATGAACTCTGATTTTTTTCTCTTGTTGAAGTCATGCAAAATGGAAACAACCCACTAAAGGCTTGTTTATATACTTTGTTTTTCCTCTTTAACACACACCCACATCTCTATAATGATCACATGGCCTAAAATGACTTATAACCCCACTAAAATCCAGCTCACTAACACAATAATGGACATCAATTTTTCTTGTGATTGTTAGCGATACGTATCCCGAGGTTGGTCTATGTGTTTAGAATTTTTGTCATCAACTTTAGGCCTTTCAATTTGATTAACAATATGTAATCCATTTGACTTATGTAAACACTACAAATGGGTCTATTAGCATGTATGATAATTTAAATGACTCACCTACAACTCTTCACTCGGTCCCACGTTGGTACCGTTTTGAGGCGTGTCCTCGCTCTCGACTTGACACCTATACATAATAAGTAAAATTGACTTAATTAGTCTATACATATATAATGCATTAGGCAAAACAACAACTTAACTAAAATATACATCGACCATGTGCCTTGGTAAGTGTGCATATCACGATGCAGGTCCCATGTCACGGGTTAGTGATCCCAATTACGGATAAAAGCGAGATTAGAAATTTGGGTCGTGACATCTCCCGAATGAGATTATGTTTTTATTAGAAAATGATTGTATTAACTTAGCAATAAGCTAAGATTGGCCTTTGAGCTTTTTCACCAAAAAAAAAAAAACAATATAGTCAAGGTAAGCAACTCATTGGTGAAACTGACTCTTCCCACTCCACCACTACCTATAGAGTGCCCCAACACGACCACTTTCTTCTCCATCAAATCTGGATTCGTCTGCTCCAACGATGATCACTTCGGTTGGCCCTATTGGTGGGATATTAGAAAATTCTGATGCAAAATAGTAGAAAAAAATAATACAGTCGATTGATGCTTGAGTTATACTCAATGTCCTGAAGACTATTGCACCCCGCTATAGTACTTACGGTCTAATGACGATAGTCTCCCAAGATACAACGATCATACTAATAATCTTAGCACTCCAAATCATTAGTTTACGAACCAATAAAATGATTCAACACTCTCTCTAACTCAAAACCATGAAAATATAAGAAAATTTGATTTTGACTCATTTTCCTAACTTTCTAACTCTATTTCAAGTCTTTTTGAAAACGATCCATCTAGTAAATATATATAGACTTTGATGCGTCTATTAAGAAAGACACGTCTCTTAGTGAATAGACACATCTTTTATCATCTCATGTATATATATCCCCCCACATAAATGGATTTTAAAAATCGTTTTAATGCAGACACACTTAGAGAGTATTGGTGGAATAAAGTAACATTAGGAGAAGAGTTTTATATAGACTTGAACTTTCCCTAGGAAAATATTATCGAATATACTTCGTGACGCAGTGGATTAGATAATCTTGAACTGTTCCCTTTTACGTATACCGAGATAATAATACTCACATAATTCCATCCCTATCATTATTGGTTCTACGGTTTTGCCCATTTTGGTCCTGGACACAATCTTAGTTTCATGATAGATTTAGAGAATTTAGCCAGTCTCGTTCTCATAAATGCGACCCACATTTACTATCATATATGTGACATATTTATTTTTCATTAAATACTTAGCATACCCTTCACTTCTTCTCAACTCACATTTTATCTTAGGAATGAGATAGCGTGTTCTTCTCTCGAGCTTCATCTAACCAATTTGCCTATTGAACCTAGTACATGAGATCTCCAATCAGCTATGTTAGGTTTCTGCAAGACTCAACTCATTTTTTAGGCTTTTGAAGTCATTCCCCTTGATATTAGTTTACTTGATATTAACAAACTTACAATAAGTGGCCACAAGTTTGTCTTCTCATTTCTCATTTTCTATAAAATTATTCCATAATTAAGTAACTATATATATCCAATGATAATCTTCGACATATAAGTCTAGATTTACCCTTTTATATACTTTGTTTTATGTCCATTGCAATTATTAGTCAGTTTACGACATATGCGTTACGGAGAAAATTGCATCTAATATATATAATCCTCTGATTAGGGCTGGCAATTTAGTGTCTAGACTTGCTAGCCTCTTAGCCCAAAATGAAAAGGGTTCGGACAATGTTCTAATAAATCCGGCCGAGTCTGAACAAGGCCTTATAAACTCAGACCGGCCCCCCGATTCAAGCCCGATTCAAGTTTTAAATAGAGTTAAAAATATCTTTAATAAAAAGTATATTAAACACTTATTACTTATTAAATAGATTAACAAACATTAATCTACTATAATACATATAAAATTTAATGTATTAAAAATATCTTATGCTTGCATAATGAATTAACTTTTATTTTTCTTATACTTGAAAAATTGTTTACAGACATTAAATGTTTAATTACATGAATTTGATGGTACTTTTTCAAATTACATCACATGAGATTATAATGTGTGGGTATTTTAATATTTGAAAAGGTTTTTAATATAAGAAGTTAGTTTTCAAGATTGCGACAAATCTGGACAATCGGACAACTCGAGTTTTTAACAAAAAGGGGCTGGACAAGCTAATCTTGTTCGAATTTAAAATCGGGCTGGGTCAGAACGATGGTTTTATTTCCTTATGGCAAAGGTTGTCCAAACCTAAACCCGTCCAGACCCGAATATTTACCACTCCTACCTATCATCTCTTTCAAAGCCATAATATTGCTTTTCTAATTTATTAATGCGTGCAATCATTTAGATTCTAATGTGAATCTAACTATACTCTCATTTCTTTGAGGATTTTTCCAAGTGATACAAGCATTTCTTCTTTAAATTCATCATTTAAGTTGTGTCTCTCAACATCTATTAGCAACCAACTAGGTGTAAATGTTATTATAGACTAGTGAATTTTACTCAAAGAAATCAAGGCTTTATTCCTCTTAAATAAAGCCTTAAATTATCAATTTAATTTGCTTCATTTTAAGCAATTTATCCATCCGCCTTTAATTATATTTTAAAATCCATTTACACTTCAAAAGGTTTTGACTTAATGGATTTAATCTCAATATTGAGAACTCCTTTTCAAAATAATATGTTCTTCTATAAATGCCTTTTCCAAAATACTTTTATTAGGGCTCATATAATTTATTTTCTTTTATTTGAAAATAAAAACAAATTTTAAATTTGTTTCTCACCCCACTTCTTTCAAGTATTCCTAGACATTGTAGTAATATACCTTAGAAAATATATAACTTATCTCAAAATTACGGTTTGCATTTAATTTTCTTTCAATCGACACAATTTTTATGATATCTTATGGTAATCTACGCAACATTGATCCTTGTGTGGCACTCACACATGATCTACCAATATATACATTCATTGTTTCTCATGTACTCCCTTCGTTTCTTTTTAAGTGACGTCTTAAGGTTGTTCACAATTTTTAAGAAAATCATTTAATTATCTTAATTTAAGAGAAAGTGACAGTTAAATGACTAAATCGCTCTTTATCTCTCATAACCTCATCACTTCTACATACACTAGTTATTAATGTATAATTATTAGATTTTTTTCTATGAAGGGTATAAAAGTCAATTAAGTAATTAATGTATATTGAAACTATCAAATGACAAACATTGTGAAATATTTCAAAATGACTAAAAAGTCACTTATTGTGGATCGGAGGGAGTACCAATTAAATACATGTATGTGTATATCTAATGATTGACGTTTATATATAAATGCACTTCATAATTTTTTAGCAGTTTAATCAAATAAAATTATTCATACTATAAATCATACTACTCAAATATTGATGAAGTCATAGCATTATATATATATATATATATATATATATATATATATATATATACACAGTTGAAACTTTCTAACCCCATGACAAGGCACAATTAATGGGCATCATGTATGACATAGTAACCCAACATTGCCACCCGTTCATGGCATTTTGCAACATGTACCCTTTCAATTACAATTAATTTTCTGACCGACTTATCAGTTATCTAAAAACCATATTTATGAATTTACTCTTGTTCATAATGTACCAATATTCGATCATATATTTGAATATCTAAGCATGATACTACAAGCAATAAAAAATTGAACCAACATATAATATTCATAGTCAATTTAAATTATAAATATGATAAGATTTGATTTGCATATGCACTCATCCATCCATACTTAATGACAAAAAAGAAACATTGAAACATCTAACAATGTAAAACAAAATCCTATCATCAGTGTTTAAACTTCAAATCTGATTTCAGATCAACATGCACATTCACCGATTTATCATGATCAAATTGATAAATTTCATTAGTATGCCATTATATATAACAAATTGTGTTGGGCAATTTATGATCAGTGGTCACTGTCATTATCAAGTGATTAATAAATAAAGAAATAAATACGCACCTCTTTTGTATCCAATACAAACTTACTAGAATCTTTAAACGAGACGTAATAATAAAATTTCACATGGTCATCAACATACTGAATGGTCGTCACAATTAAATTTAACGCTTTAGTTTTTAGATTGTTAGTGGGATTTTAGAAAACTTTGATGCGAAATAGTAGAAAATATAATATAATCGATCGAGACTTGAGTTATACTCAATATCCTGAAGACTATTGCACCCTGCTATAATGCTTACGGTCTAATGATGATAGTCTCCCAAAATACAATGATCATACTAAAGATTTTAGCGCTCCAAATCATTAGTTTACGAACTAATAGAATGATTCAACACTCTCTCTAACTCAAAACCTTGAAAAGATAAGAAACTTTGATTTTGACTCATTTTCCTAACTTTCTAACTCTATTGTAAGTCTTTTTGAAAATGATCCATCAAGTGAATATATATAGACTTTGATGCGTCTATTAGGAAAGACACGTCTCGTAGTGAATAGACACACCTTTTAGTATCTTATGTCCCTCCACATGATTACATACCATTTCACATAATTTTCATTCAAATTATAAAGAATTAAATAATATTGTTAATTGTTCCAACATGCCCTCCTCAATGACACCCCCGAGAGGCTCGGTAAGAGGTTTTACTATTGGACTTATTTATGGTCTATGTCATGGCCATACCCATATTTTTATATGCAACCTGAAGTCTACTATGTTGTTGTTGTATATTATGGATAATGTTAATGATATGTAATTAGTACCTCTAGACACAGTTGTTAAGTTGTACACACATTATGCGTGACTGAGTGAGTGGTCAATTGTATTATGTAATCAAGTGAGCTGATTGTGTGATTAGTTTTAGTTAATCACATAATTAGTTACACAAGGTGTGTTAATATAAATACAGATGGGTACCCTGTATTAACTGATTTTAAGAGATTAATAAGATTTGCTCTACTAAGCATTGGAAGAACAAACCCCATCACTAAACAAACACACTTTAATTGAAACGACCCTTACCTTACCTAGGGTTAGGTCGCCTCGCCCAGACCGCCTCCCAAGCCCAATACTCGAACTGGGCCCAAGAATGTGGCTTGACATGCCTAAAACAACATGCGGAATAATGCAACAAGTTCATATGGACCAAAAGTGCGGAATAAAGTAAACAAGATCCATATCATCAACCATGAAGCAATATGTGGGTCCTCAATTCATAAATTGTCTTGAAGTCATTCATTTACTAAGAAGAAATTCAAACTAGAGGAGTGTGGGGTTCAATCTACCCAAAAGACCCATTTTACTACAGCCCAAGTATAATAATTTCAAAAACAAATAATATAATATAGCAATACAAGGTTCACATGAAAAGAGAAGGCTTCAAGTTATCGCTCTCTCCAATGTCTCGATCTAGCGCCGATGTGTATGGTCCTGAGATGTAAGTGGGGTGAGCTAAAAGGGACAACAAAGCTCAGCAATGCGAAAAACCCGCTCAACCATCAAATACGCAAGTAATACTTAATAAGCATGCAAGGCTAGCATGAACTTAAATTGAATAAAGGAGCATTTAAAACAAGACATCGCATGGATTTATAAAGCATTCATAAATCAAGTCAATAAAATAGATAAAAGCATATTCAAGTCAAAACTCATTATCATGCATAGGGTTCACAAAGAGAGATAGTATAAGAAATAGTAATAATATAAAGTCGTGGTCTCATTCAATGCATACTAGTTATTGGCAAGAATCTAACGATCGATTCACCTACCCTTGAGGTGATGGCAACCACTAGAAATACGCAGGTCTTATGTGCCATCTTGTTAGTCTCATCAACCCAATAATAGGTTCATCCAAAGCCATCACCAATGCACGTCCCTCTATCACAAAGTACAAGAGAAGGCAACTCCAACTCATGTCCTTAATTGATACACTTATGAATTCAATTAGAGAAGTAAAGCCATCGGTGAAAAACTCACAAACATCCTGGGGCAATAAATAGTAAAGCCCTCGGTGGCGCCACAAACATCTTGGAGCATTAAATATTACTTGCTAATAATGCCCTCGGTGGGGACTCCACAAACATCCTAGGGCAATAAATATCATAAAGAGGAAAACAAATGCATTCACATTCCATAGATACGTAGATCCAAGTCAATAGCATGATGCAACCCATTTCCTAAGTCTCTAGTTAAAAACGTATGTCCTAACATAACTAATATCATGCCATATTTGATAATTAAACAAGATCCCCACTTACCTCGACTCGCCGCGAATCCTATTTTCGATCTTCGTGTGCTCGGGGTCCAATGGGAACCGTCTTGCGAATCTAAACAATTCAAGACACACTCACATCAATGACAAAGTCATATTGATTCTAATTTATTTTTTAATTTATTTTGAGATCCACTAGTGTGGGTATCGCGATCCTCCCATGGCCCGGTGCGAAAGTTGAGGGGTGGGACCCGCCTAACTCTTCCCTAGGGATGGGGAAGCACGCCCTGTTTGCAGGTAAAATTTATTATTTTTATTTTATTTCATATATATATATATATATATATACATATATATACATATTATAATATATATACATATTTTAGATTAATTGACCAGGGACAAAAAATTTTAGGTGAAGGGGCCATATTGTCAATTTAATCCAAGGGCCAAGTTGGCCCTTATGACATATGGTGGAGGGGAGCATTTGTTCCCCCCTCCTTCTTCACCCTCTCGGGCAGGGAGTCCGAGAGTGGTTTGGGGGTTTTGGAGGGGCTTCCTAATGGAGGCCATCCTCGATCCCTCTCTAACAGTGGTGTACCGTCGCACTTCTCCGGTGACGGCGGTGACCTCGCCGCCGTCCTTCTCCGACGACGCCACGATGGTACCGCCCCCTTTTTTTTTTGATCAACTTTTTCACCATTACACCCATTAAAAATTATCCACCTTTAATGCAACCAAACCAAGCTTGTAAATAAACTTGAACAAGAAAATGAAGGAGTATGGATAATGAATTTACCTTCAAATGAGATTTTAGAGCACAACACCAACCATGAAATCACCAACAAAGCTCTCATCTATCATTCTCTTTAAATTTGAGATTTTGAACAAAAAGGGAGCTATGGTTTACAATTAGATTTATATAGTAGGACCAATTAGTGTAAGGTTTGCAAAATTACTAAATTGTCCCTAGGGTAGGTCTTTTAGATTTTACGTTGTCACAACATCCCCAATTTTAAAGAGCTTTTTTCCTCGAAAGTAGAAGTACATTCGTTGTCCAACATGTCTATTCATAACGATTTCTTTTACTACCCATTTTTTTAAACTGATGCAAATCCGCACCTGCGAAAATAGCTTATAACTCCGAATGAAATAAAATCTCACTCTTGCTCTAACTTCTCAATGGTATTATTTTCTTCCCCCAGGCGAAAATTCATAAGGTGTGTCTCGTATGAGTCCCAATAGAGTAATTATACCTTAGCTAATTGTCAAGTTCTTGTATCTTCAAGTGTTTCTGGGTATTCCTTTATAATCTCCACCGATGTCACTACGTGCACCCAAGTCGTCCAACCAATCAGTAGAAGGAAACATATTGAGAGGTGATCTAGTGCCTTGTAACGACCCAAAATTTCTAACTGTGTTTATGTCTTTACACAGGCTCAACGACCCGTACTGTGGGACCCACACCGTGATATGTCCATTTACCGAGGCAAGGGCCGAGGTATATTTTATTTGTGTTGTGATGTATGCCTAGTGTATTGTATTTGTGTAGACTATTAAGTTAATTTTCTATGGGTGTGTAGGTATCGAGACGAACGGGGACGTACCTCGAGTCGCGTGTCGATGTGGGACCAAGGTAGCGGCATATTAGGGTAAGTTTAATTTATTGGAATAAAATGTGAATTTATTGGGTAATGTGTGGCTTTAATGTGGCCACATGGAACTAGATGAGTAAATGACCTATAGTTAGGAAAATAAATCATGAGGCATAGGATGTGCATCGAGACACGCGTTAACCCATCATGAGGCAAAGTGTCACATTGTTGAGTCACTCACAAGTGACTTGGGGGACAAGTGAGATAATGTGCTCCATGTGATGAGCCTCGGGATATGGGTGCACACCAAGATCTAAGGCTATAGTTTAAAGTGACCACATATATAAGTCAATTGGAGCATCTTCTTCTTATCCTCACAAAAAAAAAACAGAGAAAATCGGGAGAGAGAAGAGAAAGAAAAAAATCGCTGTGGAGGTGGAGGAGAAGGAGAAGGAGAGAACCCGAGACGAATCAAGGTGAGTTTGTTGTTCCATTGATGGGGTGAGTGGTGTTGGTGGGGTGTGGTGAGGGAGCTCGGGAGCTTGGGTGGATCGCCAACCCCATCGTGACCAAAACATAAAAAAATGGAGAAAAATTGGAAATAAATTCGAGAAAATAGGAAAAAATTATGAAAAATTATATATCGACAAAATAAATAGAAAATAATGAATTTTAATGAAAAATAAAATATTTGGAATTTTGGACGAGCATTTTACGGGGTTTTACCTCAAAAAGCGTAAAATGGGCCGATTTGGCCGAAAATAAATAAACAATTTTACCTCGACTTCGATTTAGCCTAAAGTGCTACATTATTAAATGTTAGGGAACTAAGGGGAGAACTCAGGGGTTTAAGCACGCATTTTGAATTGTCGAGGGATCGGCTAGACTTGGACAAGCGTGTGAATTGTAAGTACAACTGTGAGAATTTTATATTTCATTTCATTCATCTTTATTGATTTATTGGTCCATTGGTAGACAATACTACTTGAACTCGCACATCATGTTGTTCTTGTATCTATTTATGGATGAATATTGTGACATGATGCCTTGTGAATTGTTTCGTTGCCTCTGATTCCTACACTTGATGTCACTTTGAACAAAATTGATAAAAAGCATGCTAATGGAATACTGTGGATTTAAGTAGACTTGTATTCGATTTTCTTTGGGCTTTGTAGCCTAACTTATCTTGGTATCTTAGAATTTTGGAATTATTTGTCTTTAAAATTAAAGTAGGGATTATCTAGTGTCCATTGCACGAGAGATGCGCGGTTCACGGGGACATGGGTCTACCGGGGTTGCGACACTCACCACTACACTTGCGCGGCACACGAGTTATGGGACTCGGGGTGGTCGGCAAGCATGAGATTGATGTTGTAAAGCGTAGAGCGCAGCTCCACTATTTATGTAAGATATGTTGATCGCAACTCCATATAGTAGTGGAAAAGGGTAGGTGATAGGTCTCACCGCCTACCGAACGTAGATCATCTCGACTTAGCCTGTGTCTGTTTCTACATCTTTAACTGTTGTATTTACTTGCATTACTTGTTTCAACAATTTATTTCGCTACTTTATGCTTTTAAATACCATTCGTTTATTTTAGAAATGTGGCATATAATTCTCCAGTTAGTACTTAAATATCACTATACTCACCGTCTAGTTTGTGACGGTGGGTGTAGGTCCGTCGAGCAGCAACAGACTAGGGAAGGAGAAGATCGGCGACTTCCTCTGAGTAGTTCGACGACTCTCCTCACTCATTTGTATGTCTCGACTTTTGTTGTATTATTATTATGTCATTTTGGGTTGTACATTGGGTTGAGTGAATAGTTTCCTATATATACGTGCTTGTGATGCCGTCTTTTCTTGGTTTTCCACACTTAGGAATTTTTGGAGAATGAATGCTTTCGCTTAATGATAATACCTTTAAATTGGATAATATATCAATACATGGATTTGGAGGAATATACGGACGAAAAGCTGACTAATACGTAATTAAGTCTTAGGTGATGTGGATTAAGGCTTGATTACGGGATTCGGTCGGGCGGTGCCCTGTTTAGTAGTTGGGGCCGTCACATGCCTATCTGTGTCATAGAAATATATCTACCTATCCGGCAACAAATTCATACAGCCAATTGGTAGTAGGAACAAAGATAGCTATCCGTTATAGTATGAACACTAGCACACCATCTCTGTCACCATCTCAGTTATACATATCAATGAACGACCCATTTTGTCCTTGCAACTTATCAGTTGAGGCTACAAATAAGCAACCATAGTATTTCTTTCTAAATTCTACCTTAACATTATTGTTATTACACGTTTATCAACGTTTATTCTTGTAGGTTCATAATTTAAGTCAACTCTTGACCAGCGGTCCACCTTCTAACTTATCTATCACATTTAATCGTTAGTTTACACAACAAGCTTCCATTCTAGGTAAGCTATGGAATAATCATCAACGTCGCTATCCCCTAAGCAATGTTTTTAATACTCATTTTATGCACTTTATTACGTCATAATTTTTGTTCCATACCAAGGTCTCCTATCGTAATCACTCAAATTTCTAGAGACATGTCGCATTGCATTTTCGTACCAATCAACTTTCACGATATTGGGCGGACGTTTTAAATTCTTTTGACGCAATCAATGTTCACTTTTTATTACACAATCGTCTTTTATCGTCCTCCCGAGTTAACTCTTAGCTCTTTTAGTTTATTTAGAACTTCTCTCATTGAGAAATCAGTGGTGGTTTAACTTTTATGTCGTTTCTTGAGAATATATAACCCAAGTTTCGGGTTTTCTCATTAAGGACTCGTTACTCACTACTGGCTTGTTCGCTTCAATTTTTACCAAGACCCAAGACCATGGGATTAGTTTGTAATAGGACTAACACATTGGTTTATGTATTAGTCCCTTTTATGACTCCAGGTTTAAGCTTAAAAAATGTGGTTATAATATGTACATTTACTAAAGTACCCCTCACATTAATTCATCCATCAATGAAGCTTTGTTTCAATTCGTTTTCATATGTTACTTGATATAATGTTGGCAAAATTTTTCACCGATTAATTGACTTTTCATGGACGAGGCTTGATTTTTAACTTGACTTATGCACCGATTAAATGACTTTTCATCGGGCTTTGTTCTTGTTCATGTATTCTTCACCATAATGAACTAAAATAAATGTATGAATTCTGGAATGTATTACAACATAAGTTATTCAAATGAGGTCCTCGGACTTGTTTATGGTAAAAATGACGAAATTTCTACTCGGACTAATATTGTGTCCTCAAATGAGGTCATCGATTTTTGCAACAACATGATAACTTTCATGTCAATGAATTGACAACATTTACCAAATCGAAGACTTTGAAAACTTGGCGGATCAAAGTCTAGGGTCTCATGAAATTTGCCCTGTTTCGCCCTTCAAATTTGATCGATTATATGTAAAGATGAGGGGTAATTTTGTAATCTCTAATGGCTAACCATTTAGTTAGCCCACCAAAATTTGGTTTACTTTAGTTACCTATAATACGAAGAAATCCCGTGGCCTTTAATCCGAAAAACGTCACCGGCTTACTTTAATCCACCCTAATACCATGAAGCGAACAGGCCATACGATCCAATTATTTTAAGTTCATAATTCACCATCAATGTTTCAATTTGTTACTTGTGTGCGTTACTACTGTCACACTTTTTTTTTGTTCTTCGGATACTTCAAAATAAATGTACACGACTGTGTATTTAGTACTTAGACGAACGTAACTTTCATGTTATGCCATTTAAAACTTTGAACCAAGGGTACCCTGACTTCAAAATTATATGAGTTCACAAATTTTGCTTTTATCTGAAGAAATGTTTGAGTCTACTTCACTTACGTAATCGGTTATGATTTTAAACTCTTATATTGACTCCAATTAAAGTGTCAACCTTTACTATTTCGTGCCTCTTACCACTTGTCAATATCCTCAACACTTGTTCGTCTTTGTACACCTATTGTTTTTCCATTTGGGTTGCATTTCAAGTTCTCTTACACCATTCGATTAGGGTTTGCACTTTGAAATTTACACTAAATCCTCAGGCTCTCACAGTGCTAGCAAAACTTTGTTTAACAATTCATAATGGTGTCAAATTTAGAAAATCTCATATTCACCTAGAGATACATATTTCATAACTAGTTAAGATATCTTCTCATCCTTCCTAGTTATCGCATTGTTTGTGTTACACAGTATAAACTTTATTAGGAGTCAATTCTAGACTAGGATCCCTAGTTTTAAATCGTTAACCTATCATTGGTTTGATCCTTTATCTTTCTCAAAACCGTTTAGTTTGGTAGTTCGACTCTTAAGCTAACGTTCTCTCTTACCAAGAAATTTCAAGTTACTTTCCACATATGATTCTCATGATTTCTCGTGATGTCACCTCTTCGATTTGAAATTCTAAGTTCTAGAACAAAATGATTCCCTTGCAAATCTTACGACTACGAAAAGCTATCATAGTAAATGTCTTCTCTCTTGAGTTCATAATTTTTCACACCACCTATTAACTTATTTGTTTCCCTACAGGTCGATCTTATCTTAGGATCCTCAATTTTAAGAATCAACTCACCATTGACTTAGGTTAGGTGGCATTCGTTACGTTATTTATTCATCAACATTATTTTCATTCAACTACCCTTACAATCATGTTAGATTTCATTTTGCCTCAATAGCTATTAGTTCACGTGTCCGTTAGCGGACAATCATACCAATGATATTTTTTTAGCTGGGTATCCCCAATTTTAATGATTCACATATCATTTGGGTCTATTACGATATCATTAACATTGACGTACACCCTTCAAACTGTACAAATTATGAGTCATATAAAGCATTTAATTTTGATATATTCCTTAATTTCTCAATTATGGTACCGTCATTGCGTACCTCATATTCGTTTCGAAAATGATTTATCAAATTTTGGTATCCCCAATTTTATGAGTCAACTCATTTCTAGTTAAGTAAGAATAATTTATCTTTGAGTCGGTTGCGTTTGATTTATATTATTTTAACCTCCTATACTGGGTTCTTTCAACATTTACAAATTTCTAATTGGCAACACGATCCTCACTCATGACAATCTTGTCAAATACATCCCTCAAATTGGAATCCTCAATTTTGATATTCACCTCATTAGTAGTTGGTTTATATTTAATTTTCTTTTGTACATGATAGATCAAAACTCGAGGAAAACGTGATTCTTTTATCAAGAAGTAAACTTTGAATCGGGGTTTTTCCAAAGTCTTACGTTTTTTTTATCAAAAAATCTATTTCAAAATTTTAGTTAAACTCATTTCCATAGGAAAAATCTAAATCCATCATCGAGTTTTGAGTTACTATAAATATCTTTTCAAATCAATTTGGTCAATGCGACTTAAAAGTACATCAAAACCACATGAATGTTTTTATTTCCACCATAAGATATTAACTTAGGTCTAAACCTATACTTTGCATTTTTATTAAGTGAAAACCTTCAAATTCATTAAAACTCTTTCATACAACCCGAACTAGGTCTAAACTTTCATAAGACCAATCATTCAAGAAATCTCAACCATGTTTGTCAAATCAAAGTAAAACTCATTTTGTAAACACCAAAGTAAAGTCACGACAAGAAATCTTTGAAATACATTGGAATCTATTCACTTCATTTTTTAAAAACACCAAGAAAAATAATTCATTCCCTTTTACCCTTGGTTATGCATTCAAATCTTGTAAAACAAATAGAGTTTTTCCTTGAGAATCGATGAACATCAATTCGAAAAATCATGGTCCAATATAGTCGTAAAACTCATTTTTCGAGGAAAATAGTTCACGTGTAACAACAAAAGTCAAATCATAGTAATGATATCTTAGTCAAGTCATAATCCATTGATTTGCATCTTTAATCAAAAGTTAAATGTTTAAGAATACGTACATGTTTCCTTCTTATCTCGAATTAAGTTTTCAAGTTTAGCTTGCTAGCCAAACTAACTTAATTTGATGGTCTAAAAACAAGATTCATTGGCATCCTTGCTAGAATCAATAACTTCTTTTTAAACAAGGTACCCTGAAATTTAAATCGTTTTATTAGAATTATAAGAGTCAGAGTTACTTATCGAAGTGCGACTATGTCGCTACTTCTATTTACGTATGTAGCGTGGCAACTCACTACCTTTTCAAGTTTCATGATTCTTGTTTAATCATTTTATTTGTTACACTATTATTAAGTATAGGCGCATCACACCACATGATTTCCAATCGAACATTATTAATCATCGCAACAGTCGTTGCAGACATCCTCGAAGCGTGTGTGGAATCTCCAAAAGAGTTCACCTCGATTTCTTTGTGTCGTTTATTGTCATTCCCCCTACAGTCTCATAGGACTCCAGTTCCTCATCCGTTCGTGAAAATTATCAAATATAATTAAAGTAGTGGGGGAAGACAATTCACTATATATCTAACATTATATTATATATACAAGGTAACAAATAAACATCATAGTAAATCTTTTGTCAAATTTCTTTTATCTCATCCTATCCTAAGATTTTATCATTTATGTATAGTAAGTTGACTTTAAACCAATGTCTCATACTATTGATTCGTCTGACTTAAACTTAACATTTAAATCTTAAAGGCTCCATTTACATTTCAAAAGGTTTCGACTTAATATATATAACACAGCTTGCAACTTTCTAACCCCATGACAAGGCACAATTAATGGGCATCATGTATGACATAGTAACCCAACATTGCCACCCGTTCATGGCATTTTGCAACATGTACCCTTTCAATTACAATTAATTTTCTGACCGACTTATCAGTTATCTAAAAACCATATTTATGAATTTACTTTTGTTCATAATGTACCAATATTCGATCATATATTTGAATATCTAAGCATGATACTACAATCAATAACAAATTGAACCAACATATAATATTCATAGTCAATTTAAATTATAAATATGATAAGATTTGATTTGCATATGCACTCATCCATCCATACTTAATGACATAAAAGAAACATTGAAACATCTAACAATGTAAAACAAAATCCTATCATCAGTGTTTAAACTTCAAATCTGATTTCAGATCAACATGCACATTCACCGATTTATCATGATCAGTGGTCACTGTCATTATCAGTATGCCATTATATATAACAAATTGTGTTGGGCAATTTATGATCAGTGGTCACTGTCATTATCAAGTGATTAATAAATAAAGAAATAAATACGCACCTCTTTTGTATCCAATACAAACTTACTAGAATATTTAAACGAGACGTAATAATAAAATTTCACATGGTCATCAACATACCGAATGGTCGTCACAATTAACTTTAACACTTTAGTTTTTAGATTGTTAGTGGGATTTTAGAAAACTTTGATGCGAAATAGTAGAAAATATAATATAATCGATCGAGACTTGAGTTATACTCAATATCCTGAAGACTATTGCACCCTGCTATAATGCTTACGCCTAATGATGATAGTCTCCCAAAATACAATGATCATACTAAAGATTTTAGCGCTCCAAATCATTAGTTTACGAACTAATAGAATGATTCAACACTCTCTGACTCAAAACCTTCAAAAGATAAGAAACTTTGATTTTGACTCATTTTCTTAACTTTCTAACTCTATTGTAAGTCTTTTTGAAAACGATTGTGTGATTAGTTTTAGTTAATCACATAATTAGTTACACAAGGTGTGTTAATATAAATATAGATGGGTACCCTGTATTAACCGATTTTAAGAGATTAATAAGATTTGCTCTACTAAGCATTGGAAGAACAAACCCCATCACTAAACAAACACACTTTAATTGAAACGACCCTCACATTACCTAGGTTAGGGTCGCCCGGCCCAGATCGCCTCTTAGGCCCAAAACCCAAACCGGGCCCGAGAATGCAGTCTGGCACGCCTAAAACAACATGCGGAATAATGCAACAAGTTCATATGGACCAAAAGTGCGAAATAAACTAAATAAGATCCATATGACTAACCATGAAACTATATGTGGGTCCTCAATTCATAAATTGTCTTGAAGTCATTCATTCACTAAGAAGAAATTCAAACTAGAGGAGTGTGAGGTTCAATCTACCAGAAAGACCCATTTTACTACAACCCAAGTTTAATAGTTTCAAAAACAAATAATATAATATAGCAATACAAGGCTCACATCAAAAGAGAAGGCTTCAAGTTACCACCTCACCAATGTCTCGATCTAGCGCCGATGTGTATGGTCATGAGATTTAAGTGGGGTAAGCTAAAAGGGAAAACGGAGCTAAGTTGTAATGACCAAAAAATCTAACTCGTGCCACATGTCATTTCAGGGTCGTACGTGGGACCCACTTGTCGTGATACACATGTCTAAATCTTGGAGCATTTAAACAAGACATCGCATGTTATTTTTGTTTGATGCATGTATTCTTTAATATACCAAACAATTTAAACTACTTAATTTCACAAATGTGTAAGGTAAAATAAAAGTCGTGGTGTATCAATGCGATACTAGTTATTGGCAAGAATCCAACGATCGATTCACCTCGACCCTCGCATGTCGAACCACTAGAAATACGTAGGTCTTATGTGCCATCTCGTTAGTCTCATCAACCCAATAATAGGTTCATCCAAAGCCATACCAATGCACGTCCCTTATAAGTGGTACAAGAGAAGGCAACTCCAACTCATGTCCTTAATTGATACACTTAAATTCAATTAATGTAAAGCCCTGAGTTGAAAAAAAAAAAATCCTAGGGCAATTAGTAAAGCCCTGGGCGCCACAAACATCTTGGAGCATTAGATATTACTTGCTAATAATGCCCTCGGTGGGGACTCCACAAACATTATAAGCATTAATGTACCTATAGTTAGAGAATAAATTCATAAGAGTGCATCAAATGCACTCACATTTCAACTACGTATCAAGAATAGCATGATCAACTTTCCTAAGTCTCTATTTATGTCCTAACATGACTTAGGTAAATAATTAAACAAGTCCCAAGGTGGATCACAAGACATGTCTCGAAATACGTGTGCACAAAAGATCAAGGGCCAAGGTTTAAGCTTATCCATTAAAGCCTCTAAGTAAAAAGTCATATTGATCATTTCTCTTCTCATCGATTCAAAAGGCAAGGAGAGAAAGTGAAGGAACTGCTGAAGAGATCTTAGAGGAATGGAAATTCAATAGGCTTGGAGAGGTTTTGGTGATCAAGCTTGCCATAAACACCAAGCAAGGTAACTCCATGTCCATAACTTGGCCAATTCACTAATTCATGAATTTCATGTTGTGGGGTGTTATTTTGAGTTGTGGTTGATGTTAGGGACTTAATATGTGTATGTCGTGATGATGAATTAGTTGTTAATTGGGAGAAAGAGGGAAGAAGAGATGAAAAAAAGAGAAGAAAACAGAGGCGTTTTACGCCTCAGTGAAACCCCTCTCTTTCGATCCCGAAAGAAAGGGAGATGGGGGGTAGGCAATCGTGTTCAGGGAAAAAGAAGGGCCCAAAAGGCCCCAAACTATTAAGGAATAAAGGCCCCAAACTTTTATAAAAAAAATAGAAAAACTAATTAAAAAAACATGAAAAAATTCAAGAAAATTCAGGGAAAATTGAAAAATAGAAAAGCTTGAGGAAATTATAGAAAGGTTGGTTTTGACAAGGTTGGTTTTGACGTTGTCGAAAGTTTTTACACCAAAAACTTTCCTCGAAAAGTGTCACCACTATGTTTTTTCTAATTTGAACAATTTTGGGATTTAAAAATCTAAAAATTTCTTAAATAAGCTCTAACACAATGTAAATTGCCCATATGATTATCAGGGGCATAGTTTACTAGTGTAGGGTATTGGGTACGGATTTGGAGGCGTGTCGGAGCCGATTTGAGTGCGTATTAGCTTGGATACAAGTAAGTAAACCAACAAAGAAATTTTAGAGCTATTTCATGAGCTTTAAGTTTGTTGTTATTGCTATGTTCATCATTTCTTTTGAAATTCCTATTGGTTGAGTGGTCCATTGGCAAGTGAGTCATGGTTATTATTTATTTGTGATATGAGCTCTTATTTGGATGCTGTTGATATATCCCAATTGAGTGTACGTTGGGGGCACTTATCCGAGTCTGTGGATATCTCATAGTCGCAAGGGTTAGGGCTGGTAGGATGTGTCTCGTCCTGAACCAGAGTCAGCTGGGCTTTTGTCACGACTCAATGACCTTTTGGTCGGAACTCCTTGCTATTCGGCTTTCGTATTCTGGACCCTCACTTATCGATTGATTTATTTGTAGTCTTTTATATTCATGTGTTCCCTGTTCCTTTCTTTCTATATGCATGAATTAGATTGATTTATTTATTTCAAAATGTTGTATATATGTCATGTTTGGCGTTACTTACTTGGGCTAGTCATTCTTGTGTTTGATGGAGTGCAGATCCACAGTCCAGCAAGGGGAAGGCTCCACAGATAGGAGATATCATTTGAGGATACCAAAGCAGTTCTTACCACTTGTCTGACATAGGTGATTCTTTTGTATTATTAGATATACTTGTTTTGAAACACTGGGAGTTGGGTTTTTGAGATCTTGGATATGTATATCTTGTGTTTACTCTCCTCTGACTGTTCTTTGATGATGATATACACATTCGGGGTTTCCACACTCTAGGGTGTCTTAACTTGTGTGTCTTTGAGGTTTTTCATTTAGTTTGAGGTTTAATTGCTTCAGCTATAATTATTATAAATCACTAATTGATTAAATCAACTTTAATTACTTGACAAATGGTAAATAGTAAAGGAAGGCTGACTGGGCTTGCATGACTCAGCGAGACGGGCTCGGGGGTCCACGTAAGCCTAGGCCGGGCGGGGCCCAGTTTAGGATTCTGGAACTGGGGCCGTCACAGTTGGTATCAGAGACAAAGTTTTAAATACTTGACTCATGATTTAAATCACAATCCATTAAGACACAAACCAGTGGAAGTTAGGAATGGCTGAACTTAGAGTGGAACCCTACGATCCTAACCTAAGTCTTAGTTGGGAGTGAGGAGAGTTGGGGAAATTTAAAACTCGACTACGAGCTATTTGAATTGTTGTACTATTAACTATCGATAGCTATGTTCTGATCGCGAAAATGGCTTTCTTTTCAGTTAGTGATGACCGATCAGCCCAATACGAGCGATAGTGGTGAATATAGTGGTACGGGAGACGTACAAAGAAGATTAGATGGCATGTCGCAGATGATTACATCTCACGATCAACAGCTTTAGGAGATTCTCCGAGTGTTGAGGGCTCAGGCGACAGCATCACCTTCCATGTCAGCAGCTCCAGTTACTCAGGCTGGGAGTGCTCCTACAATCCATGACCCACCTGCTGCACCTTCAGTTCAGGCAGACTGCAGTGACCGAGGAGGCACATGTTCAGGCCGAGATAGTACCTCCTACACTTGAGACACCGATTGAGGATACGCCGAGCACGCCGACTGATACGGGTGTTAGGGCTACAACTGAGGCGAGGCAGGCTCGTGAGTTTCAGAGGCATCATCCGAGAAGTTCCACGGGGGTACTAACCTCGAGGCTGCAGAGAGGTATATGAGGAGCCACGAGAAGATACATGATGTGCTGGCCACACCAGCTCATATGCAGCCGAGTATATCATCAGTTTTACTATCCGGCGAGACCGATGTCTGGTGGCGCACTATGGTGGCGTCGAAGGGGAAGCCCAAGGATTGGGCTGAGTTCCAGAGAGGTTTAACGAGAAGTACATTCCTCCTACAGTCCGTAACCGGAAGAGGACTGAGTTTCATACCATTCGACAGAGGACCGGGGAGTCAGTTATGCGAGTATAAGGACCGATATTTACGCTTAATGGAGTATGCTAGGAGTGCAGCTTACACTATCGCCGACCAGTCTTACTACTTTGTACATGGTCTACTGGACTCTATTGGTTCTGTTGTAGTAACGACGGCTCGAGCACATTACATGAGGCCTATGAGAGGTTATGGCTAGCGAGAGCTTTGGGAGCATACGCGCTGGAGTACCGGTTGCATCATCGGTACCGTCACAGTCAGTGGGAGGTTTTGGAGGTGATCAGAGGAGGAAAAGATTTAGACTATTGAGGCAGAGAGATCGAGCTCATAGCGTGGGATCTATTGCATCTCCGCCTTATGCAGCACATATTGCGCTAGTGTCAGTGGGTTCAGCGCAGAGCTACACTAGTGCACCACCGCAGCTAGCACGGTCAGGTCCTCAGCGTCAATATTATCGAGGACTGATGGCAAAGGCAGTGGCCAAAGACAGGGTCAGAATTCCAATCAGGTGTAGAGAGAGGGACAGAGGTCTAGTCAGGCACATGGACAAGGACAAGGACAACGTGGTTCGTCTGGATCAGGATCTCAGAGGGGTTGTTAGGAGTGTGGATAGTTAGGTCATTTCATCAGTGCGTGTCCACGATTGGGCCAAGGGCAGCCGCAACAGAGCCGGGAGCAGGTTCACGCAGTTGTCGTACCAAATTCGACTGCCAGCCGTAATCTGATTGAGGGTATGGTTTATATTTGCAATAGATTCATGCATACTATGTTTGATTCAAGCTCTACTGTTTCTTTTATTTCGGGTCGTATGGTTGATGAGTTGGGTTTGAGACCTACTAGACTAGAGAGACCATTGATCCTCAACACAGCTGTTGGGGACAAGATCTACCCGAACTTGTTATGTGTTGCTTGTTCGGTTGAGATCGAGGGTCATATTATGCCAGCGACCTGAGAGTGTTGGAGTTCCTCAAGTTTGATGCATTGCTGGGCATGGATTGGTTGGGTGCATATCATGATCAGATCCATTGCTTCAGTAAGAGAGTCACATTTCATATCCTAGGGCATCCAGAGTTTAGTTTTCAGGGGACTTCGACTAGTTTGCCTATTACCAGAGGTAGAGTCGCCACTAGCGTAGATGTCGAGACGTTCGCTAGTGTTTTGAGTACGACGAGAGGGTCAAGACTAGGTTGGATGAGGTACCTGTCGTGTGCGAGTTCCCGATGTTTTTCCTGTAGAGCTAACGCGATTACCACCGCCTAGGGAGATTGACTTCATCATTGATTTGGTATCGGGACCAAACCTATATCTATTCTGCCGTACCGGATGGCTCCGACGGAGTTAGAGGAGATAAGAGGACAACTTGATGAGTTGTTGGAGTTAGGATTATGCATTGATTACAGACAGCTCAACAGGGTGACAGTGAAGAACAAGTATCCACTTCCTCGCATTGATGACTTGTTCGACTAGCTGACAGGAGCACAGTGGTTCTCAAATATTGATTTGAGATCTGGGTATCATCAGCTGAGGATTAGAGCAGAGGAAAGGGAGAAAAATGCTTTTCGCACTCGATACGGGCATTATCAATTTATAGTTATGCCTTTTGGGCTGACGAACGCCCCAACGATGTCCATGGATCTCATGCATCGAGTGTTGAGAGAGTATTTAGATAGATTCGTCATTGTGTTCATCGACGACATCCTTATCTACTCTAAGACTCGTGAGGATCATGAGGAACACCTCAGGATAATCTTGCAGACTTGGAGGGCTCACAGATTGTATGCAAAATTCAGTAAGTGTGAGTTTTAGCTTACAGAGGTCGAGTTTCTTGGACAGATCGTCGAAGCCAACGGAGTGTCAGTGGACCCCGCTAAGGTCAGAGTTGTGATAGATTGGCCTACACCGCGGACAGTGACAGAGATCCGTAGTTTCTTGGGGTTGGCAGGCTATTACCAACGTTTTGTTCAAGATTTCTCAAAGATTGCGGCACCAATGACGCAATTGACGAAGAAAGATATGAATCTTCAGTGGAATGATAGTTGTAAACAAGCCTTCAGGATTTTAAAGGAAAGATTGACTACCACACCAATTCTAGTATTACCTGAGTCGGAAAGGGTTTTGAGGTGAACACCGATGCTTTTAAGGTCGGTTTAGGCTATGTATTGATGCAGGGCTTAGAGTGATTGCCTACACGTCCCGACAACTGAAAATTCACGATAAGAACTACCCTACACATGACTTGGAGCTAGCGGCAGTGGTTTTGCACTGAAGATTTGGTGCCATTATCTCTATAGCGAGAGATTCGTGTTATTCACTGACCACAAAAGTTTGACGTACCTGTTTACTCAGAAAGATCTGAATATGAGATAGAGGCGTTGGCTTGAGTTCCTCAAGGATTATGATTTCTCTTTGGAGTATCTCCCGGGGAAGGTCAATGTTGTTGCAGACGCATTGAGCCGCAGAGGGGAAGACTCAGAGATTATAACTTGCCACATGACACACGAGTATGGTTTACTCGAGGCGGTCGCATCGATGTATTCTGTTGATATTTCGATCGGTACCAGAGTGTTGATTTGTGGGCAGATGAGGACTCATACAGTATCGATTCAGATGGTACTTGAGGTCAGCAGACAGATGAGCAGTATCAGAGATTCTTGGAGTTTGCTCAGAGTTCAGATCATTTAGATTGGAGTCAGTCACAAGACTCGTGCCCGAGATTTAGAGGTCGACTGTGGATTCCATTAGTGGATGAGTTACGTAATGAGATACTTGATGAGGCTCACTGCTCACGTTTTACGGTTCATCTAGGTCAGACCAAGATGTACGCTGATGTGCGTCGTCTTTTCTGGTGGCCGAGGATGAAGACCGATATTTCTGATTACGTTAGAGCGTGTAAGGTATGCCAGCGAGTTAAGGCTGAGCATCGGAGACCTAGTGGTGTTATTACAGTCACTTCCCATTCCTTGGTGGAAGTGGGAACACATTGCCATGGATTTCGTCAGTGGCTTACCTCGATCTCAGCGCGGGCATGACATTATCTGGGTGATTGTGGATAGATTGACGAAGTCTTCGCATTTTTTACTGATCTCTACCACACATCGGGTTTATAGATTGGCGAGTTTGTACGAACGGAAGATCGTGCGATTACATGGCGTTCCGTTATCGATTGTGTATGACAGGGGCCACGCTTACATCTCGATCGCGAGCATGCGGTACGGCTTACGCACGTAGTTGGATCTCAGTACCGCCTATCATCCAAAGACTGATGGACAATCAGAGCGGATGATTCAGATACTTGAGGATATGCTGAGGATGTGTGTGTTAGAGTACGTTGGATCATGTGAGGAGTATTTTTTCCGTGTGAGTTTGCCTATGATAACACTTATCAGGCCAGTATTGGTATGGCACCGTTCGAGGCACTATATGGGCGGCGTGTAAATCTCCATCTTGTTGGGCTGAGCTCGAGGATGTGGCAGTGATTGGCCCTGAGATTGTAGTGGGTCACACAGAGAATATACGACTGATCAGATTGAGACTAAAAGGTGCAAAGAGAGGCAGAAAAAGTATTATGACATGTATCACGGTGAGTTAGTGTATGATGTCGGAAACTATGTGTATCTAAAAGTCTCTCCGATAAAGGGTCACAAAAGGTTTGGGATTGAAGGAAAGCTTGCGCCGAGGTTCATTGGTCCGTTCAGAGTGAAGAAGCGAATAGGCAAGGTTGCGTACGAGTTGGAGTTGCCACCTCAGTTTCTTGGGATCCACCCAGTATTTCATGTTTTTATGCTTCGACTGGATAGGTCGAGAGAGGGCAGACGATTGACAGTGGATTTGAGCCAGATAGACTTGAGGGAGGACATTACTTATGACGAGCAGCCTATTTAGATTCTAGATTGTAAAGTGAAAATTTTGAGGACCAAAGAGATCCCATCAATCCTTGTCAAATGGCAGCATAACGAAAATGAGGAGCTGACGTGGGAGCTCGAATCATACATGGGCGAGTACTTTCCGAACCTCTTCTGAATTTCAGTAAGTTCTTCCTTTATAATGTGTTTCAATTTCGAGACGAAATCTAATTAGTTGGGAAGATTGTAACGACCCTAAAAATCTAACTCGTGCCACGTGTTATTTCAGGGTCGTACGTGGGACCCACTTGTCGTGATACACATGTCCAAATCTCGAGAGTCGACACCAGGTATGCTATTTTTGTTTGATGCATGTATTCTTTAATATACCAAACAATTTAAATTACTTAATTTCTAAAATGTGCGGGTAAGGTAAATGCGGGCGTATCGATGTCGAGGTAAGCGAAGACGTACCTTGAGTCGCGTGTCGACGAGGGATCGAGGTAGCGGCATATGGGTTAAGCTAAATTATTTTGAACTAAAGTTAAATTTATAAGTGGCTTAGTGGCTTAATGTGGTCACATTTAATATAAGCATTAATGTACCTATAGTTAGAGAAATAAAACAAGGTTCATTTGATGTGCATCGAGACACGCATTAACTCATCGAGAGACAAAGAGTCAACTTGTAAGTCATTTATGCATGACTTGGGTAAATAATTGGGTGAAGGTGGACCACAAGACATGTCTCAAGATAAGTGTGCAAAAAAGATCAAGGGCCAAGATTCAAGCTTATCCATTAAAGCCTCCTAAGTAAAAAAAATTGATCATTTCTCTCTCTCATCGATTCAATAGGCAAGGAGAGAAAGTGAAACGAAGGAATTAAATAAATTTACTAAATTACCATCGGTTTGGTTTGGTGAACCGCTTTTTCGGAGAGATCTTAGAAGAGTGGAAATTCAGTGAGCTTGGAGAGGTTTTGGTGATCAAGCTTGCCATAAACACCAAGCAAGGTAACTTCATGTCCATAACTTGGTCAATTCACTAATTCATGAATTTCATGTTGTGGGGTGTTATTTTGAGTTGTGGTTGATGTTAGGGACTTGGTATGTGTATGTTGTGATGATGAATTAGTTGTTAATTGGGAGAAAGAGGGAAAGAAGAGGTGAAAAAAAAAACAGAGGCGTTTTACGCCTCTGTTAAACCCTCTCTTCGGGATCGAAAGAGAGGGAGATAGGGGGGGCGAGCCATGGGCGGGCCGCCTAGGCCAAACAAATGGTGGCCGAGCCGGGCCGTCTAAAGTCGAACCGGGCCAATTCAGGAGGCCGGTTCAAGGAAAAAGGAAGGGGCCCAAACTTTTATAAAAAAATAGAAAAATTAATTAAAAAACATAAAAATTCAAGAAAATTCAGGAAAAATTGGAAAAAAATAGAAAGGGTTGAGGAAATTATATAAAGGTTGGTTTTGACGTTGTTGAAAGTTTTTACACCAAAAACTTTCCTCGAAAATTGTGTCACCGCTATGTTTTTTTCCAATTTGACCAATTTTGGGATTTAAAAATCTAAAAATTTCTTAAATAGGCTCTAACACAATGTAAATTGCCCATATGATTATCGGGGCATAGTTTATTAGTGTAGGGTATTGGGTACGGATTTGGAGGAGTGTTGGAGCCGATTTGAGTGCGTATTAGCTTGGATACAAGTAAGTAAACCAGCTAAGAAATTTTACAGTTATTTCTTGAGCTTTAAATTTGTTGTTATTGCTCTGTTCATCATTTCTATTGAAATCTCTATTGGTTGAGTGGTCCATTGGCAAGTGAGTCATGGTTATTATTTATCTGTGATATGAGCTCTTATCTAGACGCCGTTGATATCTCCCAATTGAGTGTACGTTGGGGGCACTTATCCGGGTATGTGGATATCTCATAGTCGCAAAGGGTTAGGGCTAGTAGGCTGTGTCTCATTCTGAACCCTAGTCAGCTGGGCTTTTGCCGCGACTCAACGGCCTTTTGGTCGGGACTCCTTGCTATTCAGCTTTCGTATTCCAAACCCTCACTTATCGATTGATTTATTTGCAGTCTTTTATATTCATGTGTTTCATGTTATTTTCTTTCTATCTGCATGAATTAGACTAATTTATTTATTTCGAAATGTTGTATATATGTCCTGCTTGGCGTTACTTACCTGGGCTCGTCATTCTTGTGTTTGACGGAGTGCAGATCCACAGCCCAGCAATGGGAAGGCTCTACAGATAGGAGATATCATTTGAGGATACCAGAGCAGTTCTTACCACTTGTCCGACATAGGTGATTCTTTTGTATTATTAGATATACTTGTTTTGAAACACTGGTAGTTGGGTTTTTGAGAGATCTTGGATATGTATATCTTGTGTTTACTATCCTCTGACCGTTCATTGATGATGATATACACATTCGGGGTTTCCACACTTTAGGTTGTCTTAACTTGTGTGTCTTTGAGGTTTTTCATTTAGTTTGAGGTTTAATTGCTTCCGCTATAATTATTATAACTCACTAATTGTTTAAATCAACTTTAATTGTTTGATAAATGGTAAATGGTAAAGGAAGGCTGACTAGGCTTGCGTGACTCGGCGAGACGGCTCGGGGTCCACGTAAGTCTAGGCGGGCGGGGCCCAGTTAGGATTGTGGAACTGGGGCCGTCACATAAGTAATGCGAAAAACCCGCTCAACCATCAAATACACGAGTAATACTTAATAGCAAGCAAGGCTTGCATGAATTTAAATTAAATAAAAGAGCATTTAAAACAAGACATTGCATGGATTTATAATGCATTCGTAAATCAAGTCAACAAGATAGATAAAAGCATATTCAAGTCAAAACTCATTATCATGCATAGGGTTCACAAAGAGAGATACCATAGGAAATAGTAATAATATAAAGTCATGGTCTCATTCAATGCATACTAGTTATTGGCAAGAATCTGGTGACTGATTCACCTACCCTCGAGGTGATTGCAACCACTATACGACACACATGCCTTATGTGTCATCTCGTTAGTCTCATCAACTCAATAGTGTGTTCATCCAAAGCCTTCACCGATGCACGTCTTTCTATCACAAAGTATAAGAGAAGGCAACTCCATCTCATGTCCTTAATTGATACACTTATGAATTCAATTAGACAAGTAAAGCCCTCGCTGACAAACTCCACAAACATCCTAAGGCAATAAATAGTAAAGTCATCGGTGGCACCACAAACATCCTAGGGCGTTAGATATTACTTGCTAATAATGCCATCGTCGGGGACTCTACAAACATCCTGGGGAATGAATATCATAAGAGAGGAAAACAAATGCACTCACATTTCATAGATACGTAGATCCAAGCCAATAGCATGATGCAACCATTTCCCAAGTCTCCTGGTTAAAAATGTATGTCCTAACATAACTAATATCATGTCATATTCGATAATTGAGCAAGCTCCCCACTTACCTCGACTCGCCACGAATCCTATTTTTGATCTTCGCGCGCTCGGGGTCCAATGCGAACCGTCTTGCGAGTCTAAACAATTTAAGACACACTCACATGAACAACAAGTCATATTAATTCTAATTTATTTTTAAATTTATTTTGAGGTCCACTAGTGTTGGTCTCGCGGGCCTCCCTTCGCCTAGTGCGAAAGTCGAGGGTGGGACCCACCCAACTCTTCCCCTAGAGACGCGATAGTGCCCCGTTTGTAGGTGTGATCAATTATTTTTATTTTATTTCATATACATATATATCATATATATACATATTATATATAGTATATAATATATATATATATATTTTACATTAATTGGTCCCTCAATTTTTTTAGGTGTGATCAATTTAATCCAGGGACCAAATTGGCCTTTATGTTATGTATAGGTAGGAGTTTTGCTCCCCCTCCTCCACCTCTCTCGGGCAGGGAGCTCGAGAGTGGTTTGGGGGTTTTAGGGGGCCTCCACTAGCCTCCTCCCTCTCCGACAGCGGCGGATGACGCATGATGAACGCGTCAATAAAATAATAATGCATAAACCAACTATTTTGTAGATAGTGGCAAAGTGTCGATCCCACGGAGATTGATATCTTTCTAAGGTTTTAAAAAAGAACAAAAAAGGAAATCGGGGATTTTAGATAGTGTAAATAATATAACTAATCTAAATAACAATAAATTAATAAACAATAAAATAGCTTTGAAAACAATTAATAAAAATACCTAGGTCAAGACATACAAGTTCGGTTCGAGAAAAGATTGAATTTGGTCTTTGATTTATAAAATATGCAAATCAAAAATATCCTAGTGTAGCTATAGACCCGGTAACGTACGCGGTTCCTCGCACTTCCTAATCTCGATAGCTAATGTACGACAATGACTATTTCCCTAGCCAATCACACAACCCTAGACTCAAGCGAATTGGGTTTAATACGTTGACCGCAATGGGCTTCATGAAGGCACTACACCTAGACAACCGGATCACTAGTGCGTCCGATTTAGCCTAGATTCTAAGGTATTCAACCTGGTCCCAAAATAGGTCAATCAATTGGTGGGGTCAATCGCCACTAGTATGGTCTTATTGCATAAGGACGGATGCTTACTACTCACTGGCAAATAAATCAATGTTTAAACATGAATTTAACCTAAATTATTTAAACAATACCAAAGAAAATAAAATAATAATGAAAAGCAATGAAAATAAAATATATAAATCTCACGAATCCATGAATAAGCGCAGTCGAACTCCTCCCTCGCAATCGAACCTAGACCATGAGTTTAGTCTCTCATGGAAGAAATACAAAAAAATCAAAAGAAAAAGTAGAATAGAAGAGGAGAGGGAGAGAGTCTGCTAGCCTAAATAATACCCTAAAGTCATAATATTGAAAAACTACTAAAAACTGTTCTATGGGGAGAAAGAAAGTGCTTCTCGTGGGTGGTAGAGTGACTCGTGCGCCGAGGCACATCACACGACTGCTGGACGTTTGATTTGCATTGTTGGACACGTGTCACGAGTTGATTGGGCAAGTTGTTGGTTACTAATGACGTGGCGAGCTTCCATTGGATGAGAAGACGTGGTTGGACGCTGTTGGTGAGGGAGAAGCTGCCATGTGGCGCATGGGTGTAAAGAGGAAATGCACGATTTATCCATTGAACTTTGGGAGACAGCACGAACGCGTGTCTCGATAATGATCGACTGCTGAAACGAGGAGCAAAGAAGACTCGCATAGAAGACCGAAAGTGTGGGACTGTGATGTACGCATCTCGAGGCTTGTCTCTACGGTTCTGGTGCGTAGTGTACTTAACTGTATCATAGTGCTGCGTCGCCCGGCTGCTGCTCCATTGCCTCAACCACTGTGCAGTACGTAACTCGATATAAATCCTCTAGTAGATGATCACTGTATGTAAATACACCATTTCACACAGTTTTTCGCCCCCGATTCAACCGCACACTATAATATCCGCGAAAATAGTAAATGAAGATAATTAAACTAATATTTTGGAGACTTTAACAATAAAAATATGTAAATAACATATATATAATTACATAATTAACAACTCAACAGCGGACCGCCGCACTTCTCCAGCGACGGCAGCGACCTCGCCGTCGTCCTTCTCCGACGACGCCGCGATGGTGCCGCCCCCTTTTTTTGGGTCAACTTTTTCACCATTACACCAATTAAAAATTATCCACTATTAATGCAACCAAACCAAGCTTGTAAATCAACTTGAACAAGAAAATGAGGGAGTATGGATAATGAGTTTACTTTCAAAGGGACTTTAGAGCACAACACCCACCATGAAATCACCAATAAAACTTTCCTCTATCCTTCTCTTCAAATTTGAGGTTTTGAACAAAAAATAATGGGGCTAGGGTTTACAATTAAATTTATATAGTAGGACCAATTAGCGTAAGGTTTGCAAAATTACTAAATTGTCCCAATGGTAGGTCTTTTGGATTTTGGGTCGTCACATTAATTATGCCCCCAACCCTACTAAATGTTATGCAATTGGCTTGGCCTATGTTACGCACAATCTCGCCTTTGGCTTCACCCTTGTTAACCCTATAAAATATCACAGAGTCAAGTTGGACCAAGCTTGGGCTGGCAAATGAAAGTTTACATCAAAATAAATATTCGAATTTAAGTGACTTGCATCAAAATTTTATGTTAACGTTTTTAAAAATTATGTGTCACAAACCCACATGACCATTATGTGATTCAAATGGTTATAAATAAAGACTCATTTTTGATGGGGAATGGGAGTTACAAAGAAGGGTGTGATGGATATATAACCGCTCTAGTAATAATATCCACCATCAATTACTCTCAATTAAATTGTGTAACCCCTCTCTCTCTCTCTCTCAACTTATAAAAAATTATTATTTTGATGTGAAATCATATTTGTAGAAGATGTTGAATTAATGTTTTGCTTTATAAAAGTTTAATTACCAATATTGTTAAGTAGGCTTAGGCAGAATGGCGGAACCCATAACATGAGTCGGGCTAGACCTAGCTCGGGTTGGCATTAAAGTGCTCACACGTCAGAAAAAGTTCCACGTGTACGTTTAAAAAGTTCTCTTTGATGTAAATGTATATGCTCCATTGCAGAGAAGAGAAAACATCCGTCACTGCAGAAAACCTCACGCTTTATGTCTATACCACGAAAAGGATCGAAAAATAACAAGAGTCGAGTGTACGTCTTCCCATCAATAAGACCTCGCCACGTGTCATTTCTGCGGTTGGTGTGTTAGGTGACAAATATCACCTCCGATCTTATTTTAAAGACCTCCATATATATGCAATTCATAGCAGTTGTTACCAATGATAAGGACATCAATTGGTTTGTTTGACCTCCAAGTTTTTCTCATCTCTGTCCATTTTTTTTTTTTCTATACAATTTGTTTTGCAGAGTCAGAGAGGACTTATTACAATTCATATCAACCAATCATGGATAGAGAACAAGAGGAGCTTCAATTCATGAGTTTATATGGCACATTCCAGGAAGCATTCAAGGTCATATGTTTATGGACCAAGATTTTTTCTCAAATCACCATTGCTTTGATCCTACCTCTATCTTTTATCTTCCTAGCACACATTCAAATCTCCGATATCCTATTTGCCAAGATTCTTACCAATGAGCAAGCCCTGGATTACACCCGCTCCGGTAGCCCAATGTACAATAGAATTGCCGATCGGTTATCCTCCGAATGGACCGTCTATTGGCTCTTCAAGGGCGCCTATCTCCTCTTCGTTCTCGTCTTCTCCCTCCTATCGACATCGGCTGTTGTTTACACCATTGCAAGTATCTACACGGGGAAGGGAATTTCCTTTAAGAAGGTTATGAGTGTGGTTCCTAAGGTTTGGAAAAGGCTCATGGTCACATTTTTGTGTAATTTCATTATCATATTAGGATACAACATTGTTTCCCTACTTGTTTTCCTTTTGTGGTTCCTAATAATGGCCCCAACCGTTATAGGCGTCGCGTTTTTAGTAATCCTATTCATTGTATATTTAGTCGGGTTCGTGTATATTAGTGTTATATGGCATTTGGCTAGCGTCGTCTCGGTCTTGGAAGATAAGTATGGCATCCAAGCTATGGTGAAGAGCAATGCATTGATCAAGGGAAAGATGTTGCTCGGAAGTGCCATCTTTGTTATGTTTCAATTCACTTTGGTTGTGATACAAATTGCATTCGAGAGCCTAGTCGTTCAAGAGGAGTCGTTAGGAAGGCGAGTAAGCTATGGAATAATGTGCTTTGTTCTCCTAATGATGTTGATTCTTATAGGCCTCACTGTCCAAACAATTGTGTACTTCTTATGCAAGTCGTTTCACCACGAGAACATCGATAAGTCGGTGTTGTCGGATCACTTGGAAGTTTATGCAGGAGAGTACTATGTTCCTTTGAAGGGAAGGGATGTACAAATGGAGCAGATCCCTGCTGTTTGATTGTATAAATGGGATATGTTGTTTCTTTGTATAAGAAAGGATAAATTGTATCAAAGGCTTGAACAGTAAAAATCAGGGGATGAAATTGAGAAAGGATAATGCTAGCTTTTACTGTTTACTGTCCAAGGGCTAGAGTGATTCATGTCTCTCTTTAGAATTTTAGATGATTTTTTTTTTTTTGAATATGTGTATTAGGTGGTTCTTTTCATGATCTCCTTAATTTTCTGTTGGTGTCAGGAAAGTTGGAAAGGTAGAGCTTCATTGTTGTGACAAGGTAGAGCTTCATTGTTGTGACTTATGAGTAAATCACAATTGAAGCAATGCAGAGACATTTGATTTAATCATTCAAATCAACTAAATTAAGGATGTACAATTTTACCTAATGTACACACAGTACACACACAAATTTTTTTTGAAAAAAAAGAAAGAAAGATTGTAGAACTCATGTACAGACTTAAAGCTCAATTTCATAAAGAAGTGAACACATGTCAAACCTGTAGAGCTATCCTTAACATGTACTCGTAGAAAAATCTCGTTAGTTTTTGAAATTGTAAAATTAAACGTAATGCGCCAGTCACCGTGATTACATTAATCTCTTCAATCTATACACACAAATAACAATTTGTTAGGCTTTAAATATAGGGATGACCTCTCTTCAAAGGAAAGTGGCATCTACATTCAAGTAATACAACTTGAAATTTGTCCATAACTAATAAAATCCTACTATTTTCAAAAAAGAAAAAAGATTACTAGTTCATCAGCTACTATTAATGGAACATATTTTCTCAATGAAAAAATATGTTGCCTAAGTTGGTTTTTTTTTTTTTTTTTTTTTTTTTTTTTTCCAAATTAAGTTTTTCCCATTTATGCTTTAAAGGAAAATTCTTGGAAAAATCCTGGAGTACCTGAAAAATCAAAATCAAGCAAAACACATCAAAGAACAAAAAAGAAAAGAAACTATAAAAGGTAAGCACAAATAGAAAAAGCTTGATGATTTGAAATGTAAGTTAAGGAATCATAGTGGAAATTGCAAGAGCGCATTGTGTTTAATTTTTCCACGTTTTGAAGAATCTTTTAATTCCAGGACTTTAACATCAAATCAAACACAGGAAATGTTGATATTGGCTTGAAGTGGATCGGTACTTAACCCAGATGGGTTTGAGTTAGTTTAACCCGGTTAGTAAAACCCAGTTATTAAGTTAAGTAGACTCCTAATACAACATGATTTTGGTCTTTTAGTACAACTCGAATAGGTTTTGCTCTCCTAGTACAACTCTGATAGGTCAATCTCTTAGTACAACTCTAATACCCTAGTGCATGTATATATAAGTAGGGTAGACCATTAAATTGGTCTCGTCTTGAATGTATAAGTTAATGTCTAATTGAGATAGAGAGTTGGAGTTTTGGCGTTGGAGTAATCTTCTGAATTAATAAAATTTATGTTCTTTGTCATGGTCCGTAGATTGAGGTATATTGCCGAACCACGTAATTCTCTATCTCAATCGTGTGCATGTATTGTTTGTTTGATGCGTTTGATCTAACAAGAACCCTCAATTAATAATCAATATTGAACCAAGAACATTTCTTTATATGGTTGTTGGCTTGAAGAACAACCACCCTTGGCTACTATATCATTAAGTTAATTAGGTTACTATTTGGTTTAGTGTACAGTGCTTCCATGCACATTTTCACTTCTTGGATCCTTTCTACGGGGACTAAACCTTATATGGACTAGTTATCTAGTTGTTGTGCCATATCTTCTAGTTGGGACCAGAGGTCTCTGTTTTTCTCATGTAATATTTAATGAAGGATTTTGCGCTAAATTATAGCCGTACAATTAATTTTTATTTAAATTAGTAAAATAAGTCAACTTTTCTTTTTATTCCTTAAATAAGGTATTTCTCCTTTTGAAAAATGAGCTATTAATGTGAAAAAACTGCACCCACTACCAATAACACGAATGGCGCATTCGGAGAATGCTCCGTTCGTGTTATGGAGAAGTTCACGTGGACTGCCAAGCAAACATGAATAGCGTATTCGGAGAATGCGCTATTCATGATGCCCACGTGAACTGAAATTGGGTTTACATGAATAACGCAATCGGAAAATGCGCTATTCATGTAAATCCTATAGATCAGTCCACGTGAATGCCCAGTGGACATTTAAATATTTAAATAATAAATAATATAATATATATATATATATATATATTTATATATAATATTATATATATTATATTTATATATAATATTATATATAAATATAATATAAATATAATATAAAATATATATTATATATTATATATATATTTATAATATATATTATATATAAATATAATATATATTTTATTTATATATTTATACATAATATAGAAAAATATAATTAGAATGTCACCCCAAGTGACACCCCTGACACCCCTATGCAATGACGTGTGAGACCCACGTAAAAATGAATGTGCACAAAATAGGTTTTGGTGCATAACATGCATGGTGCGTATCTCGAAGTGCGCACGACGTTTACGTAGGTTGTCCACGTCAAGATACGTGTATGACTTTGCATGGGTTGTCCACCTCAAGATATGTGCGTGATGTTTGCATGGTTTGCATTGATTGCACAAGGTTGCATGAGTTGCTCACCTCAAGATGCGTGCGTGACGTTTGCATGAATTGCAAGAGGTTGCATAGGCGCCCACCTCAACATACGTGTGTGGCGTTTGCATGAGTTGTCCCCCTCAAGATATGTGCGTAACGTTTGCATGGGTTGTCCAAGTCGAGATGCATGTGTGTCGTTTGCATGAGTTGCTCACCTTGAAATACGTGCATGATGTTTTCATGGGGTGTCCTCATCGAGATATGTGCATGTGGTTTGCATGGGTTGTCCACCTCGATACATGCGTGCGTGAAGTGAGGTTGGCTGGGTTGAACAAATAACTCCTTTTGAGAATGAGTAATTTATACACTTAGTATTTTGTATGAATTACTCATTCTCAAAAGGAGTTATTCATACAAAGTTCTACCTCATCAAACCACCCCACGGATTCATGAACAACACACCATGGCGTGTCCACCTCATCATCAATAGCTCCTTTTGAAAAGGAGTTATACATTACTTTTGTAATTTTAAAGAAACCATCTCTATTTGATGAATAAAAAATCATACACACATTACTTTGTGAAAAAGACCATGGATTTTGACCAAGGAAAATATATATATATATATATATATATATATATATATATATATATATATATATATATATAGTTGGAGATGAAAGAAAGTTGACATGCATTCTCCTTTCACCAATATAATTTTCTAATTTTCTAATCTTTTCTATTTTAAGGTATTTATTTATGTGTTATTAATTATTTCAAGGAATATATTCATTCCCCCATTTATTGAATTTATTTATAGTTTGTATTTGATCGAAATAACAATTAAGTGCATTTAAATTCTTTTCTTGATTAGGGAAAGGTTGTTTCTATGTATTTAATCTACGTTTCAAATCGTACATCATCCTTTTGGTTACTGCAACATCATTTATGCAAATAATTAATATTCTCTTTATATATATATAGATCATAAGTTCATAATTACAACATGTTTTAGCAACATCTAAGTACCTCTCATAGAGTTCTTCACACTCGAATGCAATGTTGTGGCGATTGTTGAGCTGCATGACACTCCAAGACGTATCAGAGATCTTGCAGTGCGATCAACAACTTCAAATCTCTATGTTCGTTGTTATAAGGATTGTTCAAGATGTTTGATAAGTGCGTGGTTTATAACTAAATATTTTATACCCTCTATTGTATATTTCGAGTTGATTATTGTGAATTATAATTTTAATTGTAAAAAATATTACAATATATTCATGTAAATTAGTAGTTTATTAACTTTCTCTTAAAGTTTTAATAACTTCTGCGCAGAGCGCAGGAAATCGACTAGTAATAAATAAATAAACAAAAATGGTGTCTATGGACGAGGGTCGAGGGATACATTAAAACAAAAAAAGGATTATTAAATGATTGTAATTTATTTATTTGTTTGTTTTCATATTTTAGCATTGCACGTGTCTTAACCTTTTCAACTCTTCCTTACTTTAGTTCAATTGTTCCACACGAGTTAATCAGATGCCACAACCCCATTACCCGAGAAAAACTTAGGATATCTAACGTAGTTAATTAGCAAGATTTAAACTCACAACCTCTAACTCAATCAGAATTATGATGGATGTTGATGTTTGAGGATGTGCCTTAGGTCAATCTTATGAACATTGTTTCTATTGTTATTTTAGTTAATAAAATAGAGTATTTCATTTGTTGTTCATTATTATAATTAGTTTGCATGTTTACACTGTAATAGGATCCATAGATGTTTACTGAAACATCCTAAATGTCCCTAATCACTCATTATACTGGGAACTATAATGAATTAAGACTAGTGTGAGTCTTAATTGATGATCATGTGATGATTATGGGTATAAAGTTACGAATCAAGATCATGAGTATATGTTTGGGAACAATGTATCGGACTGCCCCGCTATGAGAACACCACATAGATTAAGTCATAGTTGTTACTCATGATATGTATATAACTTTGTGACGACCCAATTCCCACAAACTGGGCCCCACTCGGCCTAGACCTACGTGGACCCCCGGTCAACCCCCGCAAGGTCAACGCAAGCCTAGTCAACCTTCTTATACCATTTCATCGTTAGTTTTGTGTTTTAATATTGAGTTATTAATTTTAAAAGATGTAAATTAGTAAGCAGCTGAAGGAAAATAAATGAAGCATTTTAAATAACTCTAAAACACTTAAAATGGGACAACCCATGTGTGGAACCCTGTAATATATATCATGTATGTGTACGGTGGCAAAAGTTGAGCATATATACATGTATTAAATTTTTGCTTAACCCTAATATCACATAAGCTTGCAAAACATCAAAATAGATGAATATGATACAAAACCTACAGTATCGCAAAGGTATGAACCGCTCCGAGAGTCCTCAGAGGTAGTCTCCAATCACTGGCTCTTTGCCCGTGCTAGACGAGGGGCCTGCAATTGTCACTGCGAAAAAAGACAATTCCAGTGAGTAAATTCAGATGAGTTTTAACAGTACTTCAAGAATTAAATAAATAGTCGATAAATCATGCGGGAATATAAAAGAACATGAAATAAAGTAAGTGCATGATAAATAGACTGAAAATAAAAAGCGGTGAAATAAGAGTATCATGGAAACAAAAGAAAGAAGCCAAATGGTCTCAAACCCATTGAGTTGCGACTATACAGTCACAAGCTCGACTTCTTAGAATCGCGGCAGCGCCAACATATTCAAAATTGTCGTGAACGTAGGGGTATCAACGGCGCCCTGAATACCTCACCTCCCGTCCACGACCCAAATCTAATAACTCGGGGTATGGTTCTGATTGGGAGTCGGTCGCCATACCCAGGAGATTACCTTCCTGACTCACTCAGCCCTCAGACAGTCTAACTAGGAGTAGAGTCCCATAAATAGGCACAATTAACGAAATTAAATTCAAGAAGTAGAAAAGAACTACCAATAATGCTCCTACTGGTATACTTACAAATAATCATGTAAATCGCCTAGTCACGTAGGTCGCTCGACGTACTTGAAGTCCGTACTATCGTCCCGCATTTGGCACGTCTGAATTCCTTAAATTATTTAACAGTTTCTATTGGACTCGATTACGAGTTTTATTCTTACATTATTTTAGTTACACACGCATTACGAAGTTGATCTTGTAGCAAATTATCTTAGAAGAAATTTCAATCGTTGCAAATATCTCGAGAAAAATATCAATTATGGTATCTACGGTTGGACCCCAACACCGATTCCAAAATAGTCTCGTTGGTATTTTAGGTCTGTAATTCTTTTGTCCAAAAATTAATTTAAACAATAATTTATATGGTTATATTTTCTCTCCATTTACCTCAATTTCCAAAAATATTAAATTTTTCTGATTGCGGCCACATTCGTCGCGTCTCTGGTCGACTCAATCGGTTTTCCCAAATTTGACCTTTATTTTTTTTCTTTCTAACAAATTGATTATTATTATTTTTTAAGAGATCATATTATTATTGTATATATACATGTATATACGTTTTATATATATATTATTTATTTTATTTATTTACAAATCAGCACGCATCTCGAGGCATTCTCGAGATGTGTGTGCAAGCATCTCGAATCACTGTTTACACTCAAATTTTGCACAAATCCTGACACGGTAATCGAGGGCATCCACATCATGGCACAGATCTCGAGGTAATCATCAAAATAGATTATATCATCTCACAACACAAATCTCGAGGCATACACCCATTCACTAAGCACACCCCATTCATGATAGACACACACCATCTTCTCCAACATAAACATAAAAGAATAATCACTAACCTAGATGTCGGGAGGGTCGCCGGAAAGGGAGCCGAGAGTGATGGAGGGATGACAAGCGAGGTGAGGCGAGTGAGGGAGTTGGGAAGCCGTGAGTGATGGTGAGGTCGAGAGCAAAAGTGGGAGAGGCTAGAGCACCATGAGCGAAAGAGAGTGATGAGACTCGGGAGTGTGGAAGAGAGCTTGTGAGTTGTTAGATGAGGAGTAAGAGAAAAGAAAATGGAAGTGAGAGGTGGTGAAGAAAATGAAAACAACGAGAGAGAAATGGTGTTTTCTTGTTTTGTTATAGAGAGAGACAAAGAGGGAGTTTTTCACAAAGTAATGACACTTTACTTTTTTATTCACTAAATAAGGAGGGTTACTTTAAAATTACAAAAGTAATGTATGACTCCTTTTGAAAAGTAGTCATTGATGATGAGGTGGCGTGGTGGTTTGATGAGATGGAAGAACTTGTATGAACGACTCCTTTTGAAAATGAGCTATTCATACACTTTCGTATTTTGTATGAATAGCTCGTTTTCAAAAGGAGTTATTTGTTCAACTTAAAAATGAGAACCACTACAAGCGACACGTGCGTATCGTATCGAGGTGGAGAACCCATGCCGCGTAACGACACGACACGCACGTGTCTCGAGATGGACAACCCGCGTCACACACGTATATCTAGGTAGACAACCCATGTAAATGACACGCACGTATCTCGACATGGACAACCCATGTAAACGTCATGCATGTATCTCGAGATTGAGAACTTAAGCAAAAGCCACACACGTATGTCGAGGTGGGTGACCTATGCAACCTCGTGCAATTCATGCAAACGCCACGCACGTACCTCAAGGTGTGCAACTCATGCAACCTCGTGCAATCTATGCAAACTTCACGCACGTATCTCTAGGTAGGCAACTCCTACAACCTCGTCGAATCCATGCAAACCATGCAAAGGTCACGCATGTATTTTGATGTGGAAAACCCATGTAACCTTGTGCAATCTAAGTAAACCATGCAAACGTCATGCACGTGTCTCGAGGAGGATAACCCATGCAAACGACATACATATCTCGAGGTGGACAATTCATGCAAACGTCACGCACGTATCTCGAGGTGACAACCCATGCATATCCACTACAAACCATGCAAGCCATGCAAAAGTACGTTATTTCTTTGTGTAGAATTTAAAATTAAAACAATAAGAAAGTTTTGAAAAATATGTGCATTCCATGAAAAAGCTTGTATACAACTTCATTCACCTAAAATATAAATTGGGAAAAAAATCACAACGACATCAAAAAAACTCATCATACAGGCCTATCGACGGTTACGTTGACGTTCTTGCTTCGTGATGCAAACCGGACGGACTCTATGTCGAGTTGGACACCGTGTTCGTACATCCGGTTGAGTTTGTTGAGGTTGCTGATATTGCATTGAATTTCGTTGAGTTGATTGATGTTCTTCCTCTGGTTCACTCGACTCACCTCTGGTACTAATGCTTCCAAAAATAGGAGGTTGAACTGTTCCAAAATACTGTTTTCCTGTATGTGGTTGGCCAAAAGGAACATGAGGCGGCGGCATGCTTAACAGGTTCATGAATGAGCAATCTCCACTGTATGACATATTGTAATTATGACATGGTGGAGTAAATGGACTCGGCATGTATTGAGGCAATGAAAGATACATTAGATGTCTAGGCATTCCATGGTCCATATATGAAAACGACAACCCGGGTGCATAAAGATCAAAATGGTAAGGAGGAAGATTCATGATCGGCGGCCTACGTGCAAGCATTTGAGGTTCTGGTTGCATTTGGGACAATGTATGAATGTACCCATGAGAAGAATGACGTGGTGGGGATGAACGTTGGCTACTCTCACCAATAGTTTATGTTCTTCTCGCTCTCGGACAATATGAATGTGGTGGAGGAGAATGTCTACTACTCTCAGCAGCAATCTATGTCCGACAAGATGGACGTGGTGGACGAAGACGTATGTTGCTTTCACCCACAGTCTCTGTTTGTGTTGTTCTTCTTCTCACCTCTCTATTTGATTCGCCATGATCATCTTCTTCTTCATTCTCCTCATTTATGGCATGTTCGACATCAATTCCATCATTCCATAGAGTAGACATTTGCCTTTCATCTTCATCTAAAATCTTGATGCCTTCATCAAGCGTAGCAAAATTTTGCTCGTATTCATCCTCAATAAACACTCGTCGCAGTCAATGCACCAAGTTACACTGATATAAGAAACATGAGTTTAATAAACGCAATTTAAGATGTAACTCATGAAGAAAACAAAATAATAGTTTAAAGGTTACCGAATAGTCACGTAAATCCCCGTCGTGTCCAATGAATTTTCTAGTGACTAATCGATACTACGTCATGTAGTCTCGTTGATCGTGTCTTTCTTGTTCCACTGTGACTATGCTGTTAGCACGATTTTCCCACATTTGTATAAAGTTTGCGTGAAAAGCCACCCAATTTTCTTGAGTGCGTCCTCGCAATTCGATGCGGTGCAGTCGGGTGTCGTAATCACAGTTTGGTGGCACGGCTTGTATCATTCCGAATTGTCTCATAACCCTTTATGGTCGATGCCACTCGACTATGTGGAAACAAATTAGAGGACGCGTCGATAGCCAACTACCGTGATCGTCAGTATAGTATTCGGGAAGAAACCCGATAACTTCATAAGGTTGTCACACCACTTCATCCTCATTCTGCGAGTCGTGTGCATCACGGTAAGCTGATAAAACGTGTGTCGCACTCTGCGTAATCAAAAATGCATCGATCCATCTATATAGAAAACAATAAATTAGTAAAACGAAAGTGGAGTTAATTTTATAGAACTTACGAAATAACATTTGTATTACCTGTGTCCCAATGGAACGTCAATAAGCATGGGTTCTCCATCCACTGTTCGAGGTCGAACTCTAGGAACACCCAGGCGCCTTGGTGCTATAAATGGAAATCTATCACATGCCCACAGTTGTACAAGAATCGACGCGCCTGCAACCTCATGTGCAACCGCGCGAGATCCGCGACACAACTCCCTGTACAAATAATCCAAACAGGCATTCCCCCAACTATACTGTCCAACTGTTTGAAAATCCTCAAGCAACGGTAGAAACATCAAATGTACATATCGATTTGACTTGTCGGCGAATAGACAACCACCGATAAGTTGCAGTATGTACGATCGAAAGTAACGTCGCACCGATTCCTCATCGCTGTCGTCATGTATAATTGGTACGTTATGTTCAAGTCATTCGACTTTCAGTTTATTTACATGAAGGTCATCTCCAACAGGAATTTCACAAAGTAGCCTCTCACAAACCTCAGCATAGTCAGTATTGGTGGTTCCCGTCACAGGCATACCTTCGATAGGTAAGCCGAGCTGTACCTGCATGTCCTGGAGTGTAATACTGCACTCCCCACATTGCATGTGAAATGTATGTGTCTCTGGGCGTCATCTCTCAACGAATGCAGTAATCAAAGCCCAATTAAGGCTGAAAAATGATATGCGTGAAATCCAATAGAACCCATTGGAACGTAGATATAGGATCATTCGAGAATGATTCTGCACCGTTTGATCAACGACGCCACGTCTTCGACACACGCGCAATGTTTCGTACACCTTATAATTGAAAATATTTTAGTTGATATATATGTATATTATACATTTACGCATGAACATTGGACGTATCCATCTTAAAAATTTACCCTCTCCGAGCTCGCAAGGATCTGTGTGTAGATTGGAGATGTAACAGTGAAGGATCTGATGGACCTGGATCCATAAGTGTACAAACTACAATTTGGGGATTTCAAAAAATTAGTCGTCTTGTTCGAAAAGTCACCACAATTCATTATTATAGGTTCAAACAATAATGAATACCTAAACATTTCATGATGGAAAAGTTCAGGATACTTCAAAAAAAGGTTAATAATCAAATTACCAACTTAAGCCAATTACAAACAATATACAAAAATGGCCTATTGGTTTTGATTGGAAGTTTGCGCTCTGGCTGGATAATTTTTTTGTTATGTCCCTCTGCACGACAAATGCCGCATCGGTTCTTCCTAGTAGGGACTCGATCACGGTCTTTATTAGGACAAGATGTTCTTCTAAGTCCTTCTTGATGATAGATGCCACATCGCAAGGCTCTAGAAACAATAGGAAGATCCATCTCGTTTTCCCTTCGCGTTCCCTTTGGTCTCCCTCGGCCATGTCTGCACCTTGGGTCCAGTATGATCTTCGTCGCAAAAGTCGGCCAATATTTCTCATCTGGAATGACTTTGAAATTATAGGAGTAACATTGTGCGTACACATCTATCATGTAGTATGGCTTAATAAATTGCGCGTAGCTCACTCGAATAAAGGAACATGCAGCTAACACGTGTGAGCAAGGGAAACCAAATGATTGACATTTATTGCAACTGCGCACGCAGTCCTTCAAGATAACGACTTGGGTATTGTTGCTTTTATGCATGCGATCTCCATGTCATCCAGTCAGCTCTTCAAACCACCTATGTCACGATTTATTAAATTGACTTGATGTTTCCTTGCAGATTGTTCGTAATGTGTGAGTTTATCCGCGACATATTTTGTGTACGATTGGCCGTTTGAGATTGCTTCATTGATTTCATGTTTACGTCGATCGTGGTATGTCACCAATTTATAGTAAATCATTTGAGTCATCGATGTTATTGGCAAGAATCGAGTCCTCCTTCAATACACCGTTAAAACACTCTACAGTTGAAAAATAAATTCGTGTAAGTAATATTACTTCAGTGATAACTAAATCGTTGAATGCAAAACAAAATTTGTATTTCATACATACCAACACCATTAGAAGTCATCCATTCGTACCGCATGCCTCCGTCATGCGATTGAGTCCATAGTTCTTTTGGGATGGCATTGACATATTGCACACCTTGAGGGGTTCGCGATGATAAGTATGCAAAACGCTCCATGCACGCATTAAATTTTCGAACTTGATGTTGACCAGCTGCTCGAGAAAGTAGTTTTTTCAAGGGTTCATTTTTGAATTGAGTGTTTAAATTACTGACCAAGTGTCGCAGATAATAACGGTGATATCCTTTTGGGGGACAAAAACCATTGCTCGGTGTGTTGATCGCCTCTATAATGCCTGGGTGACGATAAGAAATAAGGCAAATACCATCTCTATCCGTCACGTGTTTGCGCAACATCCTCAAAAACCATCCCCACAAATCTGTAGATTCGGTTTCTGCAACAATAAATGCTACCGGTTGTATGTGTCCATTACCATCAACAGATGTGGCAATCATTAGTTCACCACTATATTTGCCATATAAGAAAGTCGCGTCAATTTGAAGAATAGGCGTGCAAAACCCGAAAGCTTGTATTGATGCTTCAAATGCGAAAAACACACGACGAAATTGAGGATACTCAGTCCTTATCTCATCAGAAGCCCATTGTCTATATGACCACTCAATTGTTGTCCCCGGACTCTTAATCTTCATAGCTGCCAACCAGCTTGGCAATTTTGCGTATGACTTATCACAATCTCCAAATGCATTTGCAACTGCCTTCCTTTTGGCATCCAACATTCGCTTGTAGTTTACTTTGTGCCCGTATTTTCTCTTAATTATTTGTATTAATGTATTGATAGTTATTGCTTGATTTATTTAGAAAATGTTTTGGATCTCTCGTGCAAGCATGTTGGCGTCGAGTTGGGGATGACCTCGTTCTACGTCGGGATTTATACAGTTGTGCGGCACGTCTAATTATGCGATCTCCTATAATTGTGTTTTCTTTCGCAAATAAGCGCAAAGACGCCACATGCACCCGTCTTGCGCACTTCTGCACTTGATTGCCCAAAAAGTTGTAGTCGATTCTATCACATGATATCGACAATGTCTGTTAACATGTCACACTTTGACGGCAAGTTGTAAGTCTTTCTTGTAGTCAACGCACATCCATATTTCCAAATCAAAATTAGACATGTCCCCCCAGTCGTTGATGAGAATGTTGGGTCACAGTGGAGTTAGCCACCTCCTAATCGATTTCATTATACACCGGCAATGGTTGGTGAACTTCATCATCAATTGCTTCCTCCATGAGATTCTCTTAATCGATAACAAACTGCTCATCATCTTTCACGTTTTTCGCCCCTGGAGGTTCATACCTTGGGTCATCCGTAACAACATTTAGGTTTTCCCAATTGACAGATGATGCAATATCCTCGGGGGGACGCATGTCCTCGTCCGCATCATTAATGTCATCATCGTCGTTGGGTTCATCGTCACCATGTGGTGATTGCATATGTGATCTTTCCATCATTAATCTAGTGTCTGATGTGCTGACATCTTCATCTACTAGTTACGAATGAACTGTATGATTTTGGAAATAGTCGATTGGCTCAAATGTTAAATAAATATATATATTTGAAGTTAATGGTAGATTGGCCACTGTCGTCCACATCAAGTCGAAGTGCGTCGCGTCTTCCAGCAATACGGGGACAAAATATTGTGAACCCTCGGGTAGGATTATCGTGTGACGATAAGTCATCCTTACTATAGTTTCCGTAGATGAGATATTGAATGTGTTACACACGTGATCCATCAATTGTTGTCTACTCGTCCCAAACTTAAACATCAACACTGCTGATGGGGGTGCGTTGTACCTAATGTCATTCCTACCATTTACAATTTCACCGTTCGCATAAAAGATAAATGGGATGTTCTTATGTTACATGACCTACATAATTTAATGAAAAATGATGATGTAAAAAAACTTGCATATATATCAAATGTCATTCGTTGATCAAATTGAAGATTTAAATCACAATCAAACTTTCTGATGTAGAGGGTCGCCCTTTCTGATGTAGAGGGTCGCCTTAATAGCGTAACTACATAGCATACTCATTCGTCTATATGAAGTATCAATTAATAACTCATATTTAAATTGCAATCAAACTTTTTTTAATTAGGGCATATGTTAAAAAAAACCAACTCAACAGATAAATTTTTTTTTTTAACAAACAAACTTCAAATAAAATTATTTTTTTTAACAAACAAACTTCACATAAAATTATTTTTTCTACTAAAATACCAAGTCAAACATAATGAAACTTAAATAAATAAGATTTTGTACTTACTAATTTCCTTTTTTTTTCTTTATCTTCAATTTGATAATCCCTGAAAAAAATAAAAAGTTAGCTTTTATTTATATAAATATTACTAACTACAATGCTATTCTTTAAAAATAAAAAAAAAATCCGAACCTATTAATTTTTAACAAACTCTTCAACCACAAAAAACTCAATTATCTTGATATTCTATTTGATATTCCCTGAAAAAAAAAATTAGAGTTAGCTTTTATTTAAATAAATATTACTAACTACAATGTTATTCTTTAATAATAAAATAAAAAAATCCGAATCTCTTCAGTTTTAACAACCTCTTCAACCACAAAAAACCCCAACAAGAAATCCCAACAAATTCAACTCTCTCGCAACTCAACTGACCCAACTCTATCACTATCCAACTCACAACTCACAACTCACCCAACTCTATCACTACTCACCCCAATTAACTCTATCGGTATTTGACAAAAAAAAAGCCGACCCAACCACAACCAAACCCCCTCTCTCTCTCTCTCTCACACATCTACCCACAACCACCCACCCTCTCTCTTTCTTTCTCTCATAGCCACTCAATCTCTCTCTCTCTCCATCTCTCTCGGCCCACAAATCACCTACAACCACTAAGCCTCTCTCTCTTTTCTTTCTCTCAAAGCCACTCTATCTCTCTATATCTCTCTATCTCTCTCTCTCTATAGCTCACGGTCACCCACAACCACCAAGCCTCTATCTCTTTTCTTTCTCTCACAACCACTCTTGTTCTATATATATATCTCACGGTGTACTCCCTTCCCTCTCGGTCTCTCGAGATCTTCTATCTCTCTTTCGCACAGTCTCCCTTCCCCCATCTCGGTCTCTCGAGTTCATCTCTCTCTCGGTCTGCAACTCGTTCGGTCTCTCTGCTGCTCACTCTCTGCTTCTCTCTCTCTTTGCTTCTACACCCACGAACAACACCCCACCAACAACAACCATTAAATAAACTTCATTCAATCCCTCTGACGGTCTGACCCCCTACCTAAACCCCTAAACACTAACCCGTATTCTCGAGAACGTAGGGAATATATTCTCTGCGTTCTCTAAGAAGAGGATGGTCACGGACGAAACATAACATGAATGGCGCATTTAGAGAATGCGCGATTCGTGTATTTTCAGCACGACACGTCGACGCCAAGTAGGACTATACATCATACACGAATGGCGCATTCGGAGAATGCGTCATTCATGTTATGGAACAATCCACTTGGACGCCACGTGGATTGTTCCCCAAGTGGATTGTTCCAGAATATACGAATGGCGCATTCTCCGAATGCGTCATTCGTGTATTCTTAGATGCAACGTGGGACTATACATAATACATGAATGGCGCATTCGGAGGATGCGCCATTCATGTATTTTCAGCAATGTGAATTTTCACCAACTAATATCGCATTTCCAAAAGACGTTTTACCTTACTTTTGGAATAAAAAAAACATAACTTATTTTACTCATTTAAATTAGTTTTTGCAGTGCATTTGTAATTTTTCCGACAAAGAGAGGAAGTAAGTGACGATGAGAGGGAAGGAGAATGAGAAAGGCGAGGGGATGAGGTAAGGTGAGGTGGGGGTGAGGTGTCAAAATGTGGGTGGCGGAGAGTTGTCCCTTTTTTATATATATGTTTTTAAATTGTTTGTATCAGTTGTCCTCATTTGATTGGCCCACATCAAAACTTAATCAACACCTGACAACATTGTATCTCCCCCATTTAAGTCACCATACCTTACTACTTTAACCCTTAAAATCATATTAGTTAATTACTTTATTTAAAACTATGACACATTAAGATTTAATTAAAACTATAGCCTTATAGATTATAGACCACATTAATTTCTATTCATACTATATAATCTCCCAACTACATATGTAGTTTAATGCGTTGCACAACTATATTTCAGCCTCAATGCCTGAAGTTTGACCTAGTCTTCTACATAGGGGTTAGATCAAAGGTCAAAAACTCAAATTAGTGTGTAATTAGGATTTTAATTTTTCGGGTCGTTACACATGTAGTCATCTTACTGGAGATTATTAGAGACTTCAACATTATGATCATAGTGATTTGACACAATCAAACTTTGTCTTTAACCGAATGATTATAAAAGTTGTGATTGATTACTATGTGAACAATTTGTGAAGGTGTGTAATCGAGATATAATTTTTCCCTCTCGTTTAGAAAGATATATTAGTGGATCCATCAATATGTTAGACTCAAAATGTCCAAGTCCAAGTGAATTGATATGATCAATGTCACTGAAATGTTTTCAATCTACCTAGAGATCGAGACTTTTGCGATTAAACATTAAGGGTGACTTTTTCGTGCCTTATGTTTAATCAAACGATATCGTACGACAAAAGGATATGATGCACACTATTGATTAAGTTGTATCAATTTTGATCTTCGTGCAACTTAGGTAGTCATAATGCCTTGGTAGAGAGCGTTTATTACTTGTGTACTAAAATAGTTTTGGTTCACTACCAACGTTGCATGAACCCGTTAGGTCGCACAAAAGAAAGGTTTTGCGAGATTTTAAATGATTTAGAACAATGGATTTTATTTGATAAAATTTGCAATATAAAAAGTCTTTATGATGTGTTATCTTAATACCATTTAAGTAGGGGTATAATGGGAATTCACTTACCCGGCTTTATACAAGGATTGTATAAATAAGCGTGTTAAGTGAATTCACATTACGGGAGAAATTAAAATTGGAATCTAATTTTTGTTTTTAGAAAACGAGTTAGGTTTCTTAGCCGTTCTAGAGTTTTAGGGAGAACTGAAAATCTTTTTTCGTGTTCTCTTTCGGGCTAGCACTCGGATTCTCTACAGTCTTTCATGTGTGGATTATTGATAGAGAACGTTTGTCTCTGACAGCGTCTTAAACATAGATCAACACAGAGAAGCAAACTAGCATTTGAGGTATGGTTTACTTTTGTTAATTACTTTAATGAAATTCGAATTTGATCCTGTTGAGGTTTCGAAATAAAAATTAAAAATTTTCGCCGTGTTTTTAACCCCAAAAATTCAATAGTTGATCACCTGTAATGCCTATAATTTACACCATCATTTTAGTCCATTGATGGAGCATGCACGTTTCTGCGCGCATTTTGATGTATATTACATCATATAGAGGTCGATGGATGACCCACCAATTTCCGTGTCCATATACCAATTATTCACTGTGCAACTTGCGCTTCCTTGAGGATATATATTCAAATTTTCATCTCTTATTGCACAGGAGGTGTCTCCCAACCCTCAATATCAAATAAACAAGTGATTCGAGTCTGCGGATCCAAAGCTTGCTAGCCTTGGGCAAGCTTGGAAATCCTTATTTATTTTGTATGCACTTAGTCTATAACTAAAGCTTAGCCTATCTTTGAAAATATGTGTAGCCCATCCACTGCTTCTTACAAAAGAAAAAGAATACAAAAAATAATGTGATACACACAGTTATTAAACTGTTGTTTGAGATCATTAGATTATATATCGTGATGAATGTACACATATACTAACGTTTAAACGCAAGCAATCTCAACCTTTGTGTAGAAAATGTGTAAATAGAATTTAAGTATGTAATATGCGAAAGAACAAATCGTTTTTAAGATGGGGAGTTGGGCTAATTATCCAATAGATTTCAAACATTAAATGGCTTTAAGAAACGGGAATATATTAGTTAAAAAATATATACATATCACATATGTAATAAAATATTAAAAAAGCCTTTTTAAATATTAATAAATGTGACAAACTCAATAAAAACAAAATTCAATATGTGTTTTCATTTTATCAAAAAATTTAAAATTATATAATGTAAATAAATCAGCGTATGAAAAGTATAATTTTAGTTGAGCGAATACATTTTTCAAGTTAGTAAACGAAACTAAAAAAAATGGAACACATCATGCCTCGCTAATGACTATATTATATGTCTCGAGATTCGTAACACATGTACTCTAAAGCAACATTTTACTTGTATTGTTTTTCTTAAGAATTGTTATTGTACCAGTTTTTCCAAAAAAAAAAAAAAAAAAAAAAAAAAAAAGACGTCACTAATTATTTGGTTATTGCCACGGCCGGGAAGTGAAAATCCTGGGTCCACCCTCAGATAGATACATCTAGATTATGTGGTGACAAACAAGGACCTCACATGTGTTTGATGCCTAGCTCAAATGATGTTAAAGGTAAGGAGAATGCTACCGTGCCTCAAATGGGGTGCGTGTCATCCGTCCTCTACATGCCTCCATCCTCCACATGCCTCCAGATGCATAGCATTACACTACTCTTGCTAAACAGATAAGAACTCAAATTCAGTTTGTGTGGCACACAACTTCCCAAGTTTATCCAAAAGGGGTAACTTCCAAAGCACAAAGCACTGGTGGTGGCCTCTGCAATTTATTTTTGTGGTGTCCACCTCCATTAAAAGACACACCTTTCCCTTTGATTTTCCCGGCTTTTATATGTACTACTCCCAACACGTCTCTAACGCGTCTCTCAAAAATGTACATGAACATTTAAACCATCTAGCTAGCTAGCTTTTCTTGACCCAATCAATACACATTTCAGCCCTAACTCAAGTTGCCAGATATATAGAATATATATAGAGTCTTCCATACTCAATTCACAACAAATATCAAGCAAACCAGTATAACCCAACTTGCAAGTTCAAATCCCACCAAACTCCAATCTCTCCACATATATATTGAGTACACTACACTACTTAGTACTCATCAACACTCACATGTCTCATGGTCACATAGCAACATTGTACTAGTATACAGTATACCCTTTATTTTTCCAATTTCAATTCTCACAGCAAGACTCAAGAATCATCATCATCATGGATAGAGAACCGGAGCAATTCAAGCATTTAGGCTTCGCGGGCATCTTCAAAGACGGCTTCAAGATCACGTTCTCGAAGGAGCAATCGATATTCTCGAAAATCCTCCTCGCTTTCATCCTCCCTTTCGCCATCCTCACCATGATCCAACTCGAGCTCACATCCTACCTATCATTGAAAATCTACGACAACCACATTAGCGTAAACGACGCATGGTACGACGAACCCCAACACCACCAATTCAAGCAAAAATTAGTCGCCGAATGGATCGTCTTCTTGGTCGTCAACATCGCGTACCTTCTCATCGGCATCCTAGTCTTCTACCTCTTCTCAATCTCCTCTACCACCTACACCGTCGCGTGCATCTACGCCTCCAAAGCCAATAGTTTCAAGCAAGTCCTGCGCGCCGCCACCACTAAAGTATGGAAGCGACTCGCAATCACCTTTCTATGGAATCTATTTATACAGATTATTTACGATGTCGTTGCGTCCATATTCCTAGCTATAGCACTAGCACTAGCCAAATCCAACCATTTAAGAATCCTAGGTGTCATACTTCTTATCATACTAGCAATCTTATTCATAATAGGCTTTGTGTACATTAATGTGATTTGGGGTATGGCTAGTGTAGTATCAGTGTTGGAGGACTCGCGAGGATTGCGAGCAATGAAGAGAAGTAAGGGGTTGTTGAAGGGCAAGATGAAGGTTGCAATAGCAATATTTGTGGTGTTTCAGATTGTGTTGATTGGAATGCAAGTTGGGTACTCTGTGTTGGCTTCAATTGGAGGGTTGGGGGTCCGTTTGGGTGTTGGGATTGTCTGCTTTTTTGTGCTGTTGATGATGTTTCTGTTGGGGCTTGTGGTTGAGACAGTGTTGTATATTGTGTGCAAGAGTTGTCACCATGAGTACATTGATCAGGCAAGCTTGGCTGATATTTTGGAGGGTAATGTTGGAAGATATGATAGAGTTGAGGAGATGGGAAAAGGGGTTCAATTGGAGCAGCCAACGGTTTGATGTAAATGCAGTGATGTATACTTGAAGACCGTGTGATACACATCTCGATGTTTTGGGGGGTAAAACTGTCGCATTTTTTAGATTTTTCTTATAGTTTTTTTGCTTTTTCTTGTTTTTGTTTTCATTTTTTTTTTTTTCAACTTCAACTAAAGTCGAACCTTATGCATCCCTAAACTTTGACTTTTGGCAAGTGATGCATCGTTTATTTCACCGTGGATGCTTTGGCTTTTTTTTTGTTTGGTTTTTTCTTGTTTTTCTCCTTCTAATATAATTGCATGTGAAGCTACATGCATGCATGTGATTTTCTGCTTATTATAGCAATGCTGTATGAATGTTGTAGTGAATGTTTAATTAATGTTTCATTGTTTAGGTATATATAGTTACGTTTTTTTTTTTTTTTTGGGTATGATAGTTACTTTCCTTAATATTATGAGTTGTGTTTTGTGATGAGCTGGGGATTGAAGGTGGCATAAATGCGTTACCGACAAAAGCATAAATTTGAAATGAAATACAATCTATAAATGCGACATGTGTGCATTTATTTATTTTTTTTTGTCAAATTGTGTCTTTTTTTTTAAGTAACAAATTGTGTCACGTGTTAATTTGAAAACATTATTTAGCATGCTAAAACAATTACAAATCAGTAAATTCAAATAATCACATGACAGGACAACCATTTTCCAAAAAATGGCTTCGAGGATCAGGAATCTGATGTCTATCTTTAATTTGGAGAATGTGTCGGTTAATGATAAATAGATACTATACATGATATAAATTGTAAGGTCAAGCTATGCGCACCCAACAAAAATTAAGGTCAAGCCACAGGATGAGTGCACTCCATTGATTGTTAAGGGCACCCCAAAAAAGTCCTTTTTCCTTTAAATGGCCTTGTGTTTCGAAGGGCACCCCACAATTCTCAAATCGAAAAAATTCATTTTCGAATTCATCCGTATGAACGCGAGCACAAGTCCGAGGTGTTGATTTCGGTCGATCTTCGCGTCATCGTAGTTGTCGGTAGTCGGAGGGGATCGTCGGAGACGAATGGTCGATTCTTATGGGTGCACAAAGGTGAGAGATATAGAGGGGCATGTGAGTCATCGTGGGAGTTGAGAAAGGTAAAAAGATCATTTCATTAATTTGGGGGCAAATATAGAAAGGGAGTGAAAAAAATTTGTGGCTTGTCTTCAGTGTTTTGTGGGGTGCATATAGCTGGGCCCTAAATTGTATGCAGATTTACTCTGTTAGAAAAATAATGTCGATGACAGCTATACTATACATGTTAAATAACTTGAGACACTACAAAAAAAAAATGGTAGACAATAGTGACGGGGGTAGCGACGGCCCCCGTCGCTATTTTTAGGGCGGGAAAACTCTCGCCCTAGTCCAATTCTCCTCGGCCACGTGGCGAGAGAGTACGCCACGTGGCCGCGGAGTAGAGGGCCACGTGTGCGAATAGCGACGGGGTATGTCACTATTCCCGTCGCTAATTTGGGATCTAAATCCCAAAAACGCTCTCTCTCCCTTTCCCTCTCTGCTAGTTTTCCCTCTCTCCTTCACTCGATCTCTCGTCCCAGACCCCGTCCCCATCCCCGTCCCCATATGTCCTCGTCCTCTCTGGTTCGGCCCCCTCCGCCTTGGCCGCCCCTCCTCGTGCTCCTTCTTGGCTCGCCCCCTCCGCCTCGGCCGGGCGCCACGCCTCGGTCGGCCGCCCCGCCTCTTACTTCGGCTCATCATCGTCACTCCGTCTCGTGTAAGGTATTTTTTTTATTTTATATATTCTGTTTTTTTGTTTTTTTAGTTGATTTATGTATATTTTTTGTTATTTAAGTTGATTTATCATCTTTTTGTGAAAATTTGTATTTTATGTGAGAATTTGTATTTTCGTGAACAAATTGGATTTTTGTATTTCATGTTAGAAAGAAAATTTGGAATAAATTTAGTATATGTATGCATGTTAAATTAAAAAAAATGTAATGGTTTGATTAAAAACTTTTATTTTTGTATTTTATGTTGGAATAACATTTTGGAATTAAAATTTGTATTTCATGTATTTTTAGGTGAATAAAATTTGTTAAATTGATTAAAATGTTGGAATATATTTTTTATATCGATATTTGTTATTTCTTTATTTTTGTGACAAATAAAATGCATGTTCGTGATTTGAATTTAATTATTTTTTTGTGATTATTTGTGATGTTTATTGCATGATTTTTTTTTAGTATTGGTATATGTACTTCTTTTGTAATGTGTTATAATTAAATTAGTTGAATTTCAAATATTTCCATTAAACTATTATTTAATTGTTTTTACACTAATTAAGAAAATCAAATTAAAATCTATTTAACTATAATAAGGAAATTATGTTAAGTTGAAATAAATTTAAGTATAAAGTTAATGAAATGATACAAACTGATTTGACAAATTAAATTTCGATTAGGGCCAAAAATAAAAGAGTCTAATATATTATACTATATATACATATAGAGTAGTTAAAAGCAATTTAACTATAATAAAGAAAATTTTAATTGGTGGAACAAAATAATATTTATATAACAACGCTTACATATAATATATATAGTATAGCTAGGGATGATTGGTATTCATATACATATATAACTATATATATGTATATATATATAAATTATGTTAAGTTGAAACAAAAATAAGTATGAAGTTTACAAGTTAAATGAAATATAAATACGATACATTGTACCGATAAAAATTTAATAAAATGATACAAATTCATTGGACAAATTAAATCTCGATTAGGACAAAAATAGAAGAGTATAATATATTATACTATAAATAAATATATAGTAGCTAAAAGTAATTTAACTATAATAAGAAATTTTAATTGGTTGAACCAAATAATATTTATATAACAACGCTTATATACGAGATATATATATACAAATGAGACAAAATAAAATTATAAACTACAAATATTGAAGTAAAATTTAAAATTACGAAGGAAAAATTAAAAATGAGGTGAAATTAAATTATAATAATTATAATAACGTCTGTACAATAGTATATACTACGCAAAATATGTGCATATATTGCAACCAATTCGACTAATTACGATTAACAATCGATCAAAATGGATAAAATATATTACGCAAAGTATGTGCAAATGCAACCATTTCGACTAATTACGATTAACATTCGACTAAAATTTATATAGTGATTGATGTGTACGTGTATTCAATTAGGGTTGTTTAGGTCTTTCGAGATGTATGTGTCTCGAGATTGGATGTATAACCGTATTGAAGGCGGTTACACTATATTAGAGTTTGTGGCTGACGTGAAGGAGTTTATAAAATTTGTCATGCAACAATGCACCACTTACTTGAACGAAGCGAAAATTACATGTCCTTGTCGAAAATGTCGCAACGAGAAATACTACGATGTAAACACAGTAGAGCTTCATCTAGTGAGGGGTGGATTCGTTCCCAATTACTATTGATGCTTCGCCCTTTACGAGTCATCGGGTAGAGCAGTCGCCGAGTTCTTTGGCACAGCGATTTGAGTGACCTGTCCATAGGTACGGCCCTACGTGGACGACGACGAAACAATACTACTAGTCAACTCTCGGGGCGAATATTCTTGGTCGTGAAAGATGACAAATAGTAAGTATACGTATTTTAAGTACGAATATTTACGTTTACTTTTTTTTTATAAACTTGGTCTAACGCCACGTTTTCAATTTAGTGGACGGAAATTGCACCCGTTTGCCGCCCAGAAGATGATTAGGACATATAAACATTCCTTGCATAAAGACAGCTATTCTTGGGAGTTTGTTCTGCAACACATGCGAGATATTTACTGGAAACAATGGAAGGTAAATTTGTTTAACTTAAGGTTGTTTCATTTACCTAGGATTTAGAGACAAAAATTGAAAAGTCTTTATAGTTATATTTAAATTTTATTATTTTTTGCGTACAGCTTTCATTCGACTGGGAGCCATCGGATGACGCAGCTATTAGAGAGGTGTACGATAGGCAGATTGCCACTCGGTACACCGATTTCATTAGCAAGATGTGCTCAAAAGATAAAAAGCATGCACATGTATCTACCGAGATCTTCGACCACTATCGAAGATGCGGTCCACCCCTTATTTCAAGAAGAAGTCGAGCGAGCGAGCAAGAATCGAAGAACTGAGATAGGGGGACCCAGTACAGGGGTTGCAGTGCATACAGGTGGTTCAATATCCATTTATTAGCACGCAGAGAGGCTGATAAGTTATGTTATAATAATTTTATATATATATAATATATATGGATTTAGTCTCAAACTTAATCCTCTTTAAATATATGTTTTGTAGGCGAAAAAGTTAGGTCGACCTCCGACTGCTTTCGAGTTATGTCTATACTTCCATACTAAAGATCATGACGACGTAACTTTCCTTGATTCGAGAGTAGAGAAGATTGTCGAAAGTAAATAGTTTTGTTTTTAAATTTTGTTTACTTAATTAATGATAGGTATCAATGACTTGTAAATGTTTTAATTCTTAATTTAGACGACGATCCAACGCAGATGGATTGAGCTGACACAGTCGCAGCCTGACACCACGATATATGAGACCGAGTTATATTCGTCCGTTATAGAGCGTGACGACAAAGGACGTGTTGGGTTTTGGGGTTCATACGCAGCGGAAATTACAAAACAATTTTGACAAAAACCCCCGACAAGATCCGAATCTAATTCCATTAAAAACGTTTAAACCATGAAAACTTAATCATACCTCGGTCGCAATATACCTTTCTGAAGGTTGATCGATCTCTAAGGCGCTGCCAACGACGAACGCCTCTCTACCAAGAAATCCACACACGAACGGCGGCCGAGATTCGAAGTGCCAGCTTCGAGAGAATACCAAACCTTTTGTTTCTCTCCAAAACGATCCAGAGCGTACTAGAAAACCTTAATTCGTTTCTAAAACGAAAATCGAGTTTCGGTCCTTAATCTTTCCTATATGTGTTCTAACTTAAAGCGTCTATTTATACAACCCTTGTATATAGACGGTTAAGTAAATTACACATATACCCCTACTTAAAGAAGTATAAGTGTAATACACCACAATGACGTTTCTGTCACGAATTTTATCATATAAAATTTGTTTTTCTGAACCATCTTAAAATCTCGCAAAACCATTCTTAGTGTGCGACCCAATAGGCTCATACAACGTTGGCAGTGTACCAAAACTCATTTTGGTATACAAGTCATAAGCGGCCTCTAGCACGACATTATGACTACCCAAGTTGTACAAATATCAAATCGATACAACCTAATCAATAATGTATATAACATCATTTTGTCACACGATATCCTTTTGATCAAACATAAGGCATTGAATTGTCATCCAACATGTTCAATCGTACTAGTCTCGATCTCTAGGTAGATCGAAAACATCCAAGTGACATTGATCAATATCAATTCACTTAAACTAGGCCTTTTAACAACGATCTAACACATCGAGGATCCACTTTGGATATCTCTCTTTATATGAGAGGGACAAATTTTATCTTGATTACACAACTTCATCACATTGCTCACACAAGAAACCAATCACAACCTTTATAATCATCCTAAGTTAAAGACAACGTTTGATTGTGTCAAATCACTGTGTTCCTAATGTTGAAGTCTCTGGTAATCTCAAGTCAGAGGACTGAAAAATATACCTATCATGAGAAACAACTATGACTTAATCCATGTGATGTTCTCATAGCGGGTCGATCCAGTACTTTGTTCCCTAACAAGTACTCGTGATCTTGATTCGTATCCATATACGTATAATCATCATATGATCATCAATCAAGACTCACACTAGTCTTAATTCATCATAGTTCCCAGTATAATGATCGACTAGGGACATTTAAGATATTTCTATAACTACCCATGGATCTTATTATAATGTAAACATGGAAATTAATTATAATAAACAGCAAATGAAATCCTCTATTTTATTAACTAAAAGTATTCATAAAGACAGTTAATGGATTGACCTAGGGCACATGCCCCAACAGGACGGACATATGGACTAGGGTGGACACCATTGGGGTCGCGACGCAGACATGCTACAGCTGGAGGTGGAGATGGAGCTGGATCTTCTCGGCCTATTTCTTCTCCTAATGAGCCCATTGAGCTTTTGCGGAGGGACTTCAAGGATATGCAGACACATATTCTTCAGGTTATGCAGGATCACACTCTAACCCGCGATGAGTTGCAAGAGGTCAAGAGGCAGTTGCGTCGAATGGAACAGGCTCTAATGGACAGATTTGGGATTTCATTCGCACCTCCAAGAGATGTTCCAGCTCATAACTCAGAGACCAACAACGATCATGACGATTGAGTTGTCACCGATGTATATATAGCTTTAGGTTGTTCTTATCTTGTTTTATACATTTTCATACTTGTAATTAACTTTCTTTTGTTGTATTTATTTCATTTAGTTTGTTATTTACGTCAGTTATTTAGTTTAATTTTCTTATAATTTCTTGTCCTTATTGTTATTACAAATAAATTGTATAATATAGATTAAAATATATTATTTTAATAATTTAAAATTTTTAATAAAGTTTTAAAATAATTTTTAAATTTTAATATTATTTTTTAAAAAATATTATTTTAAAACATTTCATTTAAATAATAATTTTAATTAAATTAAAAAAAATTAAAAACTTTTAAATATTATATATTTTACTTTTTGAATTTATATAAAAAATAAATTGCTTAAATATTTTAGTGTTTGGGGTTTAAGGTTTTAAAATTAAATATAAATTTTAATTTTTTAAAAATTAATTTTTTTTAAATAAATTAGATTTATTAAATAAAATAATATATTTTTAATATATAATATTTAATATATATTATATATAAAATAAACTATTTTTTTAAAAATAAATTTTCAATAATTAGCGACGGGCTCCCGTCGCTAATCCTTAGCCACGTGGCAGGAAATGAGCCGCGTGAACAATTTAGCGACGGCCCCCGTCGCAAACGTCCACGTGGCTTGGTTAAACGACCTTCAACCAAACCACGTGGCACATTAACGACGGGGCATGACAACGGGAGTAGCGACGGGCTCCCGTCGTTAAACCTGACACATCGTCGGTAAAAAAAATAGCGACAAGTTGGATAGCGACGGGTTTCCCTGTCGCTAATCTGATATCCTTTTGTAGTGGGAAATGTTAGGATGACCCAGAATGAGATACCTGGTAAAGGTGTCCATCCATTCACGTATCGGGATATGTGTGCAAATACTTCGATGCACGATGAATGAACACCATCACCGAGTGTCCATCCTGGATGTCCCATTCCGGGTGATTCTAGTATTTTCCAAATAACTTATTGTTAAGTCGTTAATTATGTAATTATGTATAGGTTATTTACATATATTTTTTTATTGTTAAGTCTCCAAAATATTATCCAAATTATCCTTATTTATCATTCCCAAGTTTAACGAAGTGCGCGAGTCGAAAAACTACGGAAAATAGTGTATTTATATGTTGTGGATCAGCTACTAGAGGATCTGCCTCGAGACAAGTACTGCAGAGTTGATGAAGAAAAGAACAACAGACAAGTGACGCAGGAAAGTCACATACTTGATTACACATCGTCTTCACAGTTCTTCGATTAACCCTCGAGATCAGTTAATAAATCACAACAGATGAGAAATGAGGGGCCTGATTTACCTCGAGATCCGTGCTTAACGTCTCCCATATTTCGCCGTCTTTCGTGCGTATTTTCTTCTCTCTAACAACCCTTGATTGTTCTTGCGATATGTATTACACAAATTCCCAAATTTTCGATCGAGCTCTCCTATTTGCATTCTCTTCTCTCCTGCAGACACTGATCAGCCTCGGGATTCATGTTGGTGCTCTCTCCCATGTTTTCGCTTGAGTTCTCGTACGCCCTTCCATTACCTGCGCTGCCACGTGTCGACATTCCAGACGCCTGCCACGTTCTCTTCTCCAATTACAGTGTGCCATGTCACCATACAAGCAATGCTCGGCCAACCAATGCATGTCACCTGTCTCGAACCCTGCGATAAACTCCCAACAGCTACCAGATTGTCTTTAGCACACGTGTCATTCTACACCCCACGAAAATTACATTCTCTTTTCCAAATAGCAAATTAGAAGGTTTTTTATAATTAAGACTTATGACATGTTCGCTTCATGGTCTTAAGTCGGATTAGCCAAACTAGACTGGCTAATCTGGTGTTCGCTTGACGGATTAACTAATTCATGAGACTACTTAATACCTAATACAGGTGACTAAACTAAATCATCCTTTTTGGGCTCCATAGTTAGTCCGGATGGTGGAGTCCGCTTGTGACAAAAATACCCCTCACTTAACTCAATACACACAAAAGATCCTTGTTCTTGGCCTACGAATCCTTCTTCGCCTACATCCTTCTTTTTTGCCATGGCTAGCGGCTTGTTCGTGCATCTTGTGCTTGAGGTGGCGGCGTTCTTCGGGAAGCGCGACGAGGTTGGAGAATACAAGGCCGTCATAGCATATGAAGAAAAGAGGGTCGGGGGAGCTGTTGAGGATGTACTTGCAGTGGTACTTGTCCATAATCTCCTCCTTCGTGAGAAACAAGAATTCGATTTGGGAATAACCGATCTCATTAATCTCTTTTTTTCAAGTGTTCGGTGTTTTTTTTTTTTTTTTTGAAAACTTAACTACAATGGCCAAAGAACGCAAAGATTGAACGGATCCGTGCTCTGTTTTTGCGGAATTTCACTAAAAAATAATTGATTCTGTGTATGGGTATTCTAGCTTTGATTCCGATGTATCAATTTCACTCAACATAACAAGAGCAAATCCTTCAAGAATCACTACTGTTTGATTAATTAAGAGAATTGGTGGTGGAGCAAGAGTAAGAGCTCTGCACTCATCGTCATCTTTGACACTGTCGTCAAGAGAGATCGAGATTGCTAGCTCGAGAGGAAGTAAAAGTAATGGTGGGTGGCTAGATTTCTATGAGTACATGAGGTCTTTGTATAGGGAGATTGCTCACAACGCTCGCTTACTTGATGCAGTTGGGAATTTCGTGCATGCGCAATCGATGGGGAAGTGTTGATTTGGGTGTATAGAGGAAGGGTAAGTTGGTCATTTCACCATCACAAAAAACATGTTATCCCAATGTTAAGACACCCAACCGAACAAGTAACCAACTTGGGACTAAGTAGTTAATCCAAGTCACGATCATTTGTATAAGTTAATCCCATGAACTAAGGATAGTTGGATTTGTGAACCGAACATGCCATTAGAGTTTTATTGGAACTCTCTCTTTTACTCTCTTCTACTCTCTCTCTCTCTACGTATATTCTTTTGTTTTTTGTTCTTCATTCATGAGACACTAATCTTACGGCCTAGGCAAGACTGCGAGGGAGGTTCGACTGTTCTTATCTATGAATTTGTGAGATTTATTTATTTTAATTTCATTGCTTTTCATTTTTATTTTATTCCTTTTGTTATTGATTGATTAATTAGGGCTAAATTTAGATTTAAACCCGGTTTTTTTGCCAGTGAGTCGTAAGCATCCGTCTTTATGCAATAAGACCACACAAGTGGCAATTGACCATACCAATTGATTCGATCCTTTTGGGACCGGTCAAATACCTTAAGGATCTAGGCTGAATCGGACACACTAGTGATACAGTTGTCTAGGTGTAGTGCCTTCACAGAACTCATTGCGGTCATCGTGTTAAACCTAATGCGCTTGAGTATATGGTTATATGTTTGGCTAGGGAAGTAGTCATTGTCGTACCTTGTCTATCGAGAATAAGAAGTGCGAGGAACCATGTACGTTATCGGGTATATAGCTACACTAGGATACTTTTGATTTGCATACTTTACATATATTGATGACCAAATCTAATCTTTTACCGAGCCGAACTTGTATGTCTAGACTTAGGTATTTTTCATTAATTGATCTCAAAACAATTTCCATTGCTTTATTTATTTTATTGCTATTTAGATTAGTTAATTTATTCATTCTCTCAAACCATTTTCCATTTTCTTTTAAAATCTTAGAAAGAATATCAATCTCTGTGGGATCGAGTCTTTACCGCTATCTACGAAATAGTTAGTTTATGAATTATATTTTATTGACTCGTTTGGCGTGCATCAATTTTTGACGCTGTTGTCGGGGATTGATTTTTTTTTCTTTCTTTGGTGTTCTTTTATTTATTTTTTTATTTTGTCTATCTAGTCCCCTGTTCTTCACATGTATGCAGGCAACTCCACGATGGCCTCCTACTCCCAAAGTTATGGTCGATTCGAAGACTCACATTATTACTATGTGAATAGGATAGGTATGTCACACAGTGGACATCAATTTCCTAACGTACATTCTTTTGTGCAACATGTTGAGGTTTATGAAATTTGTTAAGAATATTCTCATTCCACATATGATTGTCCTTACTATCCAAAGTATGAGAATCATCACTATTCTAGCTATGCATCGCCACAACCCGACTTATTTAAGCTCATGCCAAGTCCACATATTCCTCAACATAAAGAGAGGTCTATACAAGACATAATGAATGACTTGATCTTCAAATAACTACATTTTCAACAAGTTCATCAACAGTGTCATGAAGAGAATCAACAATTTCAACAAAGCACCTCCTTAGAAGATATGTTAAAGCAATTGATAATTAGTCAACAACACTTACATGAATAGTTTCAACAATTTCAACATGTGAATCCTGGGTTGCAAAATTTAGAAACTCAACTTATTCAAGTGAATACCACACTTCAGAATATGATTGATGATAAATAGTTGTATAGTATACAATCAATTTTTTGTCCAAAGGAGAATGTGAGTGTTGATACACTGAAAAATGTTAAGGTGAATAAGGATACACATGTTGAGGACTATTGGAGCGAAACAATAGAAGGACTTGAAGTCTTTCAAACTGAGCCAGAAATTATCATTGCACAAGATGAAGAGGAGGAAAATGAGATGGAAATTGAAGTTATTTTAGAAAGGTCGGAGGAGCTGCAGAAAGAGAGTAAGGAAGACCAACCTCTAGTGTTGGTGAAACCACCCACCCTCCCATGTATATTCGTTAAACCTTACAAGGGGTGGAAGTAAAGGAGCACTCGCAGATCTTCTATAATGCTGACACCTTTGTGTAGGATGGTCATGATGCGAAAGAATCTTTTGTGTTAGAGGTCCCGAATGAGCTCGCAATTCTGAAGGATGGCGTGGATGTTTCATTGCCCAAATCTATAGATGCACCATTTATTGTTTATATCTCGAAAAGAGAAGGCATCACGTGATTAATCACGTCAAGCCTAGCCAAATACTTAAAAGAAATGTGCTTGTTGAGAGGCAACCCGACTTTATTTATTTATCTTTTATTTCTTGCATTTATTTCAATTTTAGTTTAGTTCTTATTTTTTATGTTCAATAAACCCTAAATTTGTTTCTTGGATTTTTGCAGGTGTAATAAATGTTTGATGAACACCGAAGGCACTGACGCACCGCTTGATTTTTGTCGGGTTTAACTTTGGATTACATTTTTTTTAGCATAATTTGAGCATTTTTAGAGAATTAACATATTAATAGGATTTTAGGTGTTTTGAGACTTGGTTGTGACATAACCCAACTTAAGTCGCCGCATTAGTGGTTAGTCTTTAAGTAGACCCAAAACCCTAGATTTCATTCCATTGTCTTGTTGATTTCATCCTTAGTTGAAAGACTTCGGGCTCGCAAGATGTGGTGGATATTATTTAAGTTAACTAATATGTTTATTAGTTCTTGCTCTTGTTGTGATTATTTTTTCATAGTTTCCTTAGTCACCTAGACATGAAAGATTTTGTTTATTCACTAGTTTTTGTAGACTTTTATTGTGCATGTCTATGTATCATCTTCTTATTTATTTATCCATGTTCTTTTTCACCACTATTATTTTTCTTTTTGTTGCATGGGTTCCTTGACTTGTTTTGAACTTTAAGGACAAGGTTCAGAATAAGTTTGGGGATACTTTAAGATTTGTGGATTGAGTTGGATGGATTTCTTTGCAAAAACCGCAAGTGAGGTCGTTTAAAGTTTTCAATTACATGTGGTCATATGCGGTTGAAGGATGGTAATTGTGGTGTTTTATATCCCTTATTCCCTCATTTATTTTATCTTCAATTTCTTTTCCCTTTATACTTTCATTTCTCATTTCATTAGGAGTTGATACACTTTCATGCATGTATTTAGTATAGTTTTCATTATTATTATTGTTTAGAGTTACCTGAAACTTTACTTCATGCCTTTAGTCGTGGATGAGTAAATTATGGTTGCCTTTTTTACTTAAAACTTATGAAAAATTAGGATAAACACTCACTCTGGCCCATAGTCCGGCATTTTTATGATTTCATATTAAGGACTTAGTATAAGGGTTAAGCCTTGTGCTAGATATCAAAGGGGACAGACGGTCAGAACTGTGCAAGTCAGATTTATAGGGTGCTAGAATGATGATGTAACCTACTTGAGGCGGAATTCCTATAACTGAAACACTTTTGGGAAAATGATTTTGACCATTTTTGAATGAAAACCTTTAGCCTTAAGCATACCTAAAGGAATTTTCCTAGTTAACCCATTTTGATCCAACCTAACCTTTATTTCTTTCATACCTAATGTTAAACCCATAGACATAGCCTAATATATTCTTTTACCTAGTTGGAAACTAGTCTTAGACTTGAAATCTTTAAAAAGAGACGAGAAGAAAGAAAAAAATTAGAGAAGAAAAAATTTGTTTATATAACCAAAATAAGGGGAAAGTCATGATTAGAGAGTCTCACCTAAAACGACATCCACAAAAAACAGAGCAGGGAGTCGGGTGGTTGAAAAAAAGTGAGGACTGCACATATTAAAAGAAAAATGAATTTAAGTGCAGTGTAAGTCACTATCATATTCTCAGAAAATCATTTGATAGTCTAAGTTTTAGTTTTTCAATGTTTTGTATATCCTGTATATCATTTCCTTGGTGCCATATCCTAGCCATGTTACAGCCTATCAAAGTCCTATTGATTTTCATTGGTGCTAAGTCTACAATAGTGGAGAGTGTAGTTACATTTCTCGCCTATGGTACTTTTTAAATGTTGATGCGCTATTTTTACGGAGATTATAAGCTTGCGTGCTTGAATTGACCAATGAAACTCGTGAGTAGTTGATAGCCTTTGTCTTAACCGAGTCTAGGTCTTTAAAGTGTGATTTTAATTTTGTTTGGATTGCGGTATTAGACATATCATAATTCCGAAATTTCTAGAGTGACTTATTAACTTGGCGACTATGTAAACCAAAAGAACTTCATGATTTTGGAATCGGATATATGATTAGTTTAGTTAGTGCATAACTATATTAAGAGTCTAGTTTACTTGTGTTTTGTCATTTACACATTTGCTCGGGACGTGCAAAGTTCTAAATTTGGGGATATTTGTTAAGCCGTTAATTATGTAATTATATATATGTTATTGTTAAGTCTCCAAAATATTATCCTAATTATCCTTATTTATCATTCTAAGGCATAATGAAGTGCGGAGTTGAATCCGGGGTGAAAAACTACGCAAAATAGTGTATTTACATGCAGTGGATCAGCTACAAGAGGATCTACCTCGAGACAAGCACTGCAGAGTTAATGAAGAAAAGAGTAGTAGACAAGTGACGAAGGAAAGTCACACACTTGATTACACATTGACTTCACAGTTCTTTGATTAAGCTTCCAGATCAGTATACAGATCACAACAGATGAGGAATAAGGGGTCTGATTTACCTTAAGATCCGTGCTGCACTGTCTCCCATATTTTCGCTGTCTTTCACGCATATTTTCTTCTCTTCAGCAACCCTTGATCGTTCTCGGGATGCCTGACACACAAATTCCCAGATTTTCGATTGAGCTCTCCCATTTGAATTCTCTTCTCTCCAGCAGACGTTGATCAGCCTCAAGATTCTTGCGGGACTAAGCCACATTTTCGCTCGAGTTTTCTCGTACTCCCTTCCATCACCTGTGCCTGCCACGTGTCGACATTCCAGACGCCTGCCACGTTCTCTTCTCCAATCACAGCGTGCCATGTCACAACGCAAGCAATGCTCAACCAACCAATGCATGCCACCTGTCTCGGACCCTGCAATAAACTCCCAACCGCCACCAAATTGTCCTCAGCGCACGTGTCATTCTACACCCCATGAAAATTACATTCTCTCTCTTCCAAAGAGCAAATTAAAAGGGTTTTTATAATTAGGACTTAGGGTTTTATTAGAACTCAGTTGTCCTTATGCAATAAGACCACACGAGTGACAATTGACCATACCAATTGATTCAACCTTTTTGGGCTGGTCAAATACATTAGAGATCTTGGCTAAATCAGACACACTAGTGATACAGTTGTCTAGGTGTAGTGCCTTCACAAAACTCATTGCGGACATTGTGTTAAACCCAATGCGCTTGAGTATAAGGTTATACGTTTGGCTAGGGAAGTAGTCATTGTCGCACATAGGCTATCGAGAATAGGAAGTGTTGGGAATCGTGTACGTTACCGGGTCTATAGCTACACTAGGATACTTTTGATTTGCATACTTTACATAGATTGATGATCAAATCCAATCTTTTATCTTGTCGAACTTGTATGTCTAGACCTATGTATTTTTCATTAATTGATTTTAAAACAATTTCCATTGCTTTATTTATTTTATTGCTATTTAGATTAGTTAATTTATTCATTCTCTCAAAACCCTTATTTTCCCTTTTCTTTTAAAACCTTAGAAATAATATCAATCTCTATGGGATCGACCCTTGACCGCTATCTACAAAATAGTTGGTTTAGGAATTATATTTTATTAACACGTTCGACACGAGTCATGACTTATACTATGTTGTTCCGACCATTACATTATTGACCAAATTCCTAATCTTTTTCAGTTGGCCTAGTTTGGTTTAGGGGTGGAAATAAGAGTGAACATACACTTTAGACGAAGTTGCTTCTTTCCTTCTCCTATGAGAAGTGCACTTCTTTAGAAGCATCTTTAATGGTAAATGTGGATTGAAATCATTGATTGGTGTCACCTCATAAATGTGGGAAAGATGTTTGTCCTATGTGACACTTGTTTTCACTATATAAACGTTCAAACTAATATAAAATGGTTTCCATATATGCATAATATGAATTGAGATCGACCTTTGTTTTAGTTTTTTTTTTCCTTTTTGTTTTTATAACTTAAAAAGATGACATAGTAGCTGGGAGAAGAACGTCTAATTCTAGACATAAGGTAGACATCCTCGATCTACCTTTTTGTACCTTATGTATGAGTTGCGTATGTTTTCACAATCCACATTTGCATTAGAGAGGCTTCTTTGTGGTTATTTGTATATCCATCCTATAACTTCCTAATAAGTTCTATTCATTTTCACCCTATGTTTGAAGATGTGTAGAACAAAATCATAGTCCAACATTGGTTGAGTGAAACTTCTTAATCATAATCTCACATCAACTAGTATGTACCGAGGGCTTTTGAAATAAAACATTACACCTATAAGTTGAAGGTAGTTAAGTGGGGGACAATATGTAGTGGAGGCCATAGGGTAAAAAATGAAGTCCCAGCACCTAGTGGCGGAACCAAAAATCTTGTTAGGGGGGCGAGATTTAATACAGGGAACATGTGTCGACAATAAGGGGGCGGGAATGAAGAAATTATATAAAGATCGTGTGTCGACCGTATGAATCCTATAGAGGATTCCCCCTAGATCCGCCACTGCCCGCACCCCCTCCCTTATGGGGATTTGCACTACTCGATAATACATATTTTCATATCGCATACATTGTCATTGCAAGTTTCATAATAATTCTTTAGTTAAGTTAATATATTTTAGTTAACTATTATATGATATTATAGGTGTCCTATATTAAGTGTTTTTTTTTCGAGAAAAAGTACTAGATTAAGTGTGTTAGCTAAAATTATCATATTAAATCTAAAATGCATTAAATTAATTTTTTTGGAGCAAAATTAGGATATATCATGGGGTAGGGATCCTCAAGGGGAATGAAGCGAAAAATCTCTACATGTACTCAGAAAGGGTATGATCCCCGTTTTCATTTCAATCCCCGCTACGGGAAGAGGATTTTCCCTATTCCCCATTTCAAGAGAATTGATTTTTGAGGAATTCTCATTTTGAGGAGGCGGGACCAATACTATCTTACTTGGGAATGTGGGTTTTCTCGCGCTTTACTTCCATCCTGATATGTCTAACTTAACCTATCAAAACTTCGAATTGATCTCATTATAACTAATTTGAAATTAACTTAATTAAGGTTTCTTTGCTATTGTGCCCTAGGTCAATCCATTAACTGTCTTTATGAATACTTTTAGTTAATAAAATAGAGGATTTCATTTGCTGTTTATCATAATTAATTTACATGTTTACATTATAATAAGATCCATGAGTATTTACATAAATATCCTAAATGTCCCTAGTCGATCATTATACTGGGAACTATAATGAATTAAGACTAGTGTGAGTCTTGATTGATGATCATATGATGATTATACGTATAGGGATACGAATCAAGATCACGAGTACTTGTTAGGGAACAAAGTACTAGACCGACCCGCTATGAGAACATCAAATGGATTAAGTCATAGTTGTTTCTCATGATAGGTATATTTTTCAGTCCTCTGACTCGAGATTGCCAGAGACTTCAACATTAGGAACACAGTAATTTGACACAATCAAACGTTGTCTTTAACCGGACGATTATAAAGGTTGTGATTGGTTACTGTGTGAGCAATGTGATGAAGTTGTATAATCGAGATAGAATTTGTCCCTCTCATATAAAGAGAGATATCTAGTGGATCCTTCGATGTGTTAGACTGTTAAAAGGCCTAGTCTAAGTGAATTGATATTGATCAATGTCACTTGGATGTTTTCAGTCTACCTAGAGATCGAGACTAGTACGATTGAACATGTTGGATGACAATTCCATGCCTTATGTTTGATCAAAAGGATATCGTGTGACAAAAGGATGTTATATACACTATTGATTAGGTTGTATCGATTTGATATTCGTACAACTTGGGTAGTCATAATGTCTTGCTAGAGACTGCTTATGACTTGTATACCAAAATGTGTTTTGGTACACTGCCAACGTTGTATGAGCCTATTGGGTCGCACACTAAGAATGGTTTTGCGAGATTTTAAGATGATTCGAAAAATGAATTTTATGTGATAAAATTCATGACGAAAACGTCCTTGTGGTGTATTACACTTATACTTCTTTAAGTAAGGGTATATGTGTAATTTACTTAACCGTCTATATACAAGGGTTGTATAAATAGACGCTTTAAGTTAGAACACATACACGAAAGAAAAAAGGGCCGAAACTCTATTTTCATTTTAGAAACGACTTAGGGTTTTTGGTATGCTCTGGATCGTTTTGGAGAGAAACAAAAAGGTTTGGTATTCTCTCGAAGCTAGCACTTCAAATCTCGCTACGTTCATGTGTGGATCATTGATAGAGGGCGTTTGTCGTTGTCAGCGCCTTAGAGATCGATCGACCTTCTGAAAGGTATATTGCGATTGAGGTATGATTAAGTTTTTCATGGTTTAAACGTTTTTAATGGAATTAGATTCGGATCCTGTTGGGGTTTTTGTCAAAACTGTTTTGTAATCTCCGATGCGTATGAACCCCAAAACCCAACAAGTTTCATAATAATTCTTTAGTTAAGTTAATATATTTTAGTTAACTATTATATGATATTATAGGTGTCCTATATTAAGTGTTTTTTTTTTCGAGAAAAAGTACTAGATTAAGTGTGTTAGCTAAAATTATCATATTAAATCTAAAATGCATTAAATTAATTTTTTTGGAGCAAAATTAGGATATATCATGGGGTAGGGATCCTCAAGGGGAATGAAGCGAAAAATCTCTACATGTACTCAGAAAGGGTATGATCCCCGTTTTCATTTCAATCCCCGCTACGGGAAGAGGATTTTCCCCTATTCCCCATTTCAAGAGAATTGATTTTTGAGGAATTCTCATTTTGAGGAGGCAGGACCAATACTATCTTACTGGGAATGTGGGTTTTCTGCGCTTTACTTCCATCCTGATATGTCTAACTTAACCTATCAAAACTTCGAATTGATCTCATTATAACTAATTTGAAATTAACTTAATTAAGGTTTCTTTGCTATTGTGCCCTAGGTCAATCCATTAACTGTCTTTATGAATACTTTTAGTTAATAAAATAGAGGATTTCATTTGCTGTTTATCATAATTAATTTACATGTTTACATTATAATAAGATCCATTAGTATTTACATAAATATCCTAAATGTCCCTAGTCGATCATTATACTGGGAACTATAATGAATTAAGACTAGTGTGAGTCTTGATTGATGATCATATGATGATTATACGTATAGGGATACGAATCAAGATCACGAGTACTTGTTAGGGAACAAAGTACTAGACCGACCCGCTATGAGAACATCAAATGGATTAAGTCATAGTTGTTTCTCATGATAGGTATATTTTTCGGTCCTCGACTCGAGATTGCCAGAGACTTCAACATTAGGAACACAAGAATTTGACACAATCAAACGTTGTCTTTAACCGGACGATTATAAAGGTTGTGATTGGTTACTGTGTGAGCAATGTGATGAAGTTGTATAATCGAGATAGAATTTGTCCCTCTCATATAAAGAGAGATATCTAGTGGATCCCTCGATGTGTTAGACTCGTTAAAAGGCCTAGTCTAAGTGAATTGATATTGATCAATGTCACTTGGATGTTTTCATCTACCTAGAGATCGAGACTAGTACGATTGAACATGTTGGATGACAATTCCATGCCTTATGTTTGATCAAAAGGATATCGTGTGACAAAAGGATGTTATATACACTATTGATTAGGTTGTATCGATTTGATATTCGTACAACTTGGGTAGTCATAATGTCTTGCTAGAGACTGCTTATGACTTGTATACCAAAATGTGTTTTGGTACACTGCCAACGTTGTATGAGCCTATTGGGTCGCACACTAAGAATGGTTTTGCGAGATTTTAAGATGATTCAGAAAAATGAATTTTATGTGATAAAATTCATGACAGAAACGTCCTTGTGGTGTATTACACTTATACTTCTTTAAGTAAGGGTATATGTGTAATTTACTTAACCGTCTATATACAAGGGTTGTATAAATAGACGCTTTAAGTTAGAACACATACACGAAAGAAAAAAGGGCCGAAACTCTATTTTCATTTTAGAAACGACTTAGGGTTTTTGGTATGCTCTGGATCGTTTTGGAGAGAAACAAAAAAGTTTGGTATTCTCTCGAAGCTAGCACTTCAAATCTCGGCCGCCGTTCATGTGTGGACTGCTGATAGAGGGCGTTTGTCGTTGGCAGCGCCTTAGAGATCGATCGACCTTCTGAAAGGTATATTGCGATTGAGGTATGATTAAGTTTTTCATGGTTTAAACGTTTTTAATGGAATTAGATTCGGATCCTGTTGGGGTTTTTGTCAAAACTGTTTTGTAATCTCCGATGCGTATGAACCCCAAAACCCAACAAGTTTCATAATAATTCTTTAGTTAAGTTAATATATTTTAGTTAACTATTATATGATATTATAGGTGTCCTATATTAAGTGTTTTTTTTTTTTCGAGAAAAAGTACTAGATTAAGTGTGTTAGCTAAAATTATCATATTAAATCTAAAATGCATTAAATTAATTTTTTTGGAGCAAAATTAGGATATATCATGGGGTAGGGATCCTCAAGGGGAATGAAGCGAAAAATCTCTACATGTACTCAGAAAGGGTATGATCCCCGTTTTCATTTCAATCCCCGCTACGGGAAGAGGATTTTCCCCTATTCCCCATTTCAAGAGAATTGATTTTTGAGGAATTCTCATTTTGAGGAGGCAGGACCAATACTATCTTACTGGGAATGTGGGTTTTCTGCGCTTTACTTCCATCCTGATATGTCTAACTTAACCTATCAAAACTTCGAATTGATCTCATTACAACTAATTTGAAATTAACTTAATTAAGGTTTCTTTGCTATTGTGAGCCAAAAATAATTTCAAATGTAGGTGTTACACGTTTCTCGATCTTTGTTGAAAAGGCAATAGACGTTCCATACAATATGAGGATCGTGACCGAAGCAATTGAATCTTGTGGTGTCCATCCTTGTCAAAACTTTGCTCAAATGTTTGACGTACATCACCATTACACATTAGAGCGCACATTGTGTTTTTACCGCCGTGCACGCAAATCCCGAAATGCATCGCACGATAGTCAGAACGCTATGTGCAATCTGATATTGGATGGGCGATGTACGTGTTGCACAACACGCTAGTCCCCAAGTTGACCAAGCCAAATTCTAATTGGTACCCACATCATATGACCACAAAAGTGCTACTCTGACATCACCGAACCCATACACAACGACATTAGTAGCTATATGCGGCGCGCCTCGAGATGCGCACACACAATTTTTAGTGCACCGACCACAACTTGCATGCCTAGGTCCTCCCCAAGCCAATATGAAAGCACACAATTACCATTGAACAATAACACAACCAATTGACTAAAATTTAAAGTTCTGAGCGAGATGAGCCCCACTCAAAGACTTCAAGTCATCTATATATTGACCAAAATAATGCACTACATTACACACACACTTCTCAACTCATTAATTAAGAACACCAAAAACAAGCAGTGAACAAAATCAAGAATCATGGACAGATCAGAAGCAAAAAGATTCCGACGTTTGGGCTTCATGGGCATCAACAAAGAAGCCTTGTACATCACATTTTGGCAGCAAAAATCGATCTTTTCCAAAATCGCCATCGCTTTAATCCTTCCCTACTGCCTTCTCGCCATCGCGGACAAGCAACTAAAAAACTACCCGACGCCATTCGAAAGCACAAACCAATTTGGCGGATCAGAAGACAAATAACACCAATTAAAACACCACAACACCCACAACAAATGGATCACATTTGGTGTCTCCAAGACCACAGACTTCCTCCTCGGCCTCACCCTCATCTTTCCAGTCCCTATCATATCATACACCGTCGCTTGCGCCTACACCTCGAAAGACCCCAATCTCAATCAACTCATGCACACTCCATTCCTCACCAAAGTTTGGAAAAGACTCTCGATCATCTATGTGTGGAACTTCTTAATAGTGATGGTATGTGAAAATGTTGTCCTTAGAGTACTACTCCACCCCTCAATAGTCCTACTCGGCAATCCCAAATGTAAAAACATAGGCATCGCATTTTCCGCTGTCGCAATGTTGTTGAGCCTAATTGGGTATGTGTACATGAATATGGTTTGGGACTTGGCAAGTGTGGTTTTGGTGTTGGAGGACTTGAGTGGGTTGAGAGCATTGAAGAGGAGTAATGATTTGTTGAAGGGTAAGAGATGGGTGGGTTGTGTGACGTTTGTTGTGTTTCGCGGTTGGGCGAGTGCATTGCACATGAGTGGAATTGGTGAGGTGGTCACGGTTAAGAGGATTGGTTGCTTTTTAGGTTTGTTTTTGTTGGATCAGATGGGGCCAGTGGTGCGACTGGTTTTGTATTTTGTGTGCAAATGTTTCCACCGTTAGAGTGTTGATAAGGTGAGCTTGAGGGATCAATTGGATGGTTGTTGTGGAAGATGTGGAAGAATTGGGGGAGTGTAGCAAATACAAAAGAAGACGCGTGAGAAGAAGAAAATGGAAAAAAAAACGAAGAAAAGTGGATGACTATGTTGTAAATATGTGGATGACTATTCACATTGGACATGTAACATCAAATATGTATTTACTTGCACTCCATTATGTAGCTTGTTTCACTATGTGTACTCTTTTATGTATCTTGTATACTCTGTATTTCTTATAAGGCTTAAGATTTTGGTGTAACTTGTACACATTGTCTTGCTTCTAATCTTTGTTCAAGGTACATATAGTCATCATGATCAAAGGCCTGTAAAAGAGGCTCATTCTCTTGTAAACACACACCAATGTATGAATGAAATCTCTACATTTTCATCTCTAGCTCTCTTCTCTCTTATCTCCTATTCTCTACTTATTTTAGTAGTTTTTAGTTTATGTCTTCCATGCTTAAGTATCTAGCAAGTTCAACTTAGTTTATAACACGTTATCGGCACGAGCTTGCTCTAGTATAAAGGAGATCTTGAAGTTCAAGAAGGCTTGCTAAGAAAACAAAGCTAGGAAGGTATAACTTTTGTTAATTTAAACAAGTTCAATTTCATTTCCATGTTATCATGGTTGCTTTCTTTTATTACATGCATCACTTGTATATGTATACTTTATTCATACACTATGCATTATAACGTCACCGACTGCAAAAATATGCTTTGTAGTTGCATCTTGTACGATCTTCTACATCAGAAACCAAAGGTCAATATGTGATATAACTAGTTTTCCCGCTATATGATAAGTCAATATTTATATATATTTAGTAGTCTATTTTAGTATATTTAAATATGGAAAGTCTCTAAAATATATATTAATTATATTTATTGGTCATTTTCAGGTGAAACGGAGTGCGCGGTTGAATTCGTGGCGGAAAAATACTCAAAATGGAGTATTTACATGCAGTGATTGGATGTCGGACAGTTTGCCTCGAGTTACGTGTTGCGCGGTGGGTAGAATAGGAGACAACATATTTCAACCAATTAGAAGCTGTCATGTCAGTGCACTTCTCTCAACCAACCACACGCTGCCAAGTCAGCGGTTCTCATCACAGCAGCTGCTAAGTGTCGGCTTCTCACACCCCCAAGCACGTCACTCATTGGTTCTCAACCAATCACACGCTGCCACGTCAGCAGTCTCCATTTTCTCCTCCAATCAGGAACCGCCACGTCAGCGAGCACAAACGCATTTCAGCAAAACCAAATTCTCTCACGCCTCAGCTGCCAACAGATGTTCCTCGGGATGCGCGTCAACATCATCTCCTATAATTTTGGTTGAGTCGTGCGATTTTCTTCTCCGCCTATGCGCGCCACATGTCGCTCGCACACCACACCTAACAATGTCATCAGCAGCGCTCTCCACCAATCAGAAGGCGACACGTCAGCGCTCCAGTACAAAATGCACCAATGCGGTTCAGACACGTGGCGAACATTAGTTTTGTGAGCCCAAAACAGCCACGGGATCGTCCTCGGCGCACGAGTCACCTCCCCATCCCCTAAAATTAGTTTCTCTCACCCCCAGAGACCAATTTTTAGTAGTTTTATTTATTAGGAACTTAGGTTTTATTATTTTTTTACCACCGACTATTATTATTTTGTTATCGACTTTCTTCAACGAAGATGTTCGGCTAATCAACTTCTTGCCTAGGTCGGAGGGGAAACAAGTCGGGATTATGGATTCAGGGCGTATTATGTGAGATCTTTTTTATTATTTAATTTAGTTTAAATTATCCTATTTCATTGTTGTTGATTTTAAGGAATATGGTTTAGATCTAGGGTATGTATGTGATCAATGCATGCTTTTAGGTGGACAACTTATAGTTATTTGGACCATTAGTATCCGTGTAATTGTGCTTTTGGACCAATAAAGTGATAAAGTCTCACCCGCTTGCCGTAAAACCCTTTCGGTTTTTGAGTGTCCAATAATTGTTCCCACAGATCCATTTTACTGCGGTTAGTGTGTTAAACCCGATTGGCGGATGTCTATGGTTATGCATTAATTAGGGAAGTAGTTAGTGGCGGACGTCCTGACTATCGAGATTAGGGGAACGAGGAATTTATGGCGGATGTCGATTTTCTATAGCTAATCTAGGAGAATTTAAATTAATAACTTTTTGGGATAGATTGAATACCATGATTGCCATTGAATCTTGGTCCTGATTTGTGGAACTGTAGACCTAGGTGTTACTTAGGTATTTATTAATTGTTTTGAAAATTAGTTTAATTTTATTTTATTTAGTTTAGTTAGATTAGTTAGTTAAATTAATATTTATTTTTAAACCCCGATTTTCCTTTTTTGTTGTTTTTAACCTAAGAAAGACTACCAATCTCTGTTGGATCGACCATTTGCCACTATTCTACAAAATTGTTGGTTTAGGAAGCTTCACTTTATTGACGCGTTCGGCGCGCGTCACTATACTACAAACGCTTAGTTATGCTATATTATTGATTTTATAATACAAATAGTACTATGAATTTGAGTTGATAGTGGGTAAGCCTTGTCCCCGGTAAAGCTAAACATTGAAAGGGAGACGAGTTATCACATTCGAGGAGGCATGATATTAAGTAGACTTTGTCTCACCACCCAACCTGGAGGTTGTCCCACCAACTCATACGAATAATACATTTTGTTTATTAATGAATCAAGTTGTGAATATATATATTTAATCATATGTTATGTTTTTTACATAAAAAAGAGAAAATTATTGTATATTACATTTACTTTCAAAATATTACTCAATCATAGTTGAATTTGTTGCCTTATTATATTGCCGACAAGAATTACTTGTCATGACAATTAGATACTACTATTTGTGAATAAAGCATATATGCAAAACTGTGTGTTATACACAATCAATCGCCAATTTCTTTTTAGAGATTTGAAAAGTGAATATTTCACTTTATATATCTTTTCACCTTATGGAGTTATATATATACATACCAAAAGAGTAATGCTCCAAAAGCTCAAAATGAGCGGCTGAGTCTCAAGCTACAAAATTTAATCAGTCAAATATTAATTATAATCCCGCAATTTTAATTACCTCTATGTTGGGGCTTTGTGGAAATATGACTGATGAGAAAATATAAAGGTTACGTGACCCGCCTCGATTTATTGCTGCAACAAATATTGAGTGTGCACGTCAATCCAATAAATATCAAGGATTGATTTCTTGTTTCATGGTAGCTGAGTAAAATAATGAGATAACATATAATATCGCTCCCGTCCAATTGATTCAGCTTTAAATGAAGAAGCATATGTTGCATATTATGATCATGATCGCAATAACAAATTTATGGACGTGGATGGTAAATGTTGTATTGACAATTCCACTAAAAGTAGGAATAAAAGTGGTGTACCACTAGAAAAGGCGAATAATTATTGACAATGAGCGCTCATCATTGTGATATTTTTCGTCACATGTGAAAGGCTATTTTGCCAAAAAATTGTCATATATATAATCGAATATTTTTATGGCCTTTACCATGACTTTAAAATCAAAGGCAAAATTATGAATTTTATCATTGAAAATAGCTCGATAAAATAGGCACATCGAGATGTGTTCAAATCATGAGCTAAATATAGGCGATGAGTTTATTGTTTGTGTATTATGCTACATGCATATATATTATAGTATAAAAGAGAATATTTCTCGAATTTGAACTTAGCTGAGATTAACGTTCAGACAATATTTGATACAACAATTATATTGTTAATGTCTTGTTCAGAAGAAGTTTACTCAAAAAAATAGAAAATTTCTCTATATGATTATGATTTAATCTGAGTATAAAATTCACGGCTTTAACTTCTGGAATATATAAGGCACATTAAAATGAATGTCGTCATAAATCAAATGACATTCATAATGTGGAAAAATCTATTTGATCGTTCAGAATCATCAATAATGCTAAAATATCATAAATTCGCACGGATATCGTTTATCGAACTGGTGATTATCTTAAGGCAAATCAATATGAGACTTATATTGATTTAACTCTCCATCAATCATATTATAAGATGTTTTCGGTCCCTAACAAGGAATTTATTTATAACAAGTTTTGCTAATTGTCATTTTGATAAAACAATTTTCCCACCATTAGGCCAATTCAAAAGGAATTGCGTGGAATTGCTTGAAACACATTAAATTGCATCAAATCTGTTATATTATGATCCATGTATAAATTAATATGAACTTGAAGTTCAAATGATCATTCATTAGCAACAAATTATGAATCAATTACTTGATGCAAGTACTATATGTAAAAGAGTGACAATTGTATGTTCCAGCATTAAAAGTTCGCGATAAAGTGATGTCCATGTACAAATAAATGTACAAGAACCAACAAGACGCTTAAGGCGTAAATGACAAGTTGGACAAGTTGGTTCGAATGACACAAACCCTTAAAAAATAAGGTAGGAGTAAAAATAAATAAAATACTGATGATATAAGAATTTTTTGGCAAGGATTTAATATATCTTTTGGGTTTATGTCTTCATTATAATATCATTGTATATTGATGAGAAATCACGACGACATCGTTATATTATTCGAATCCATGAAAAGGGAATTCAAGATGGAAGATCTTGGGAAAAATAAGATTTAGCCTTGATTTGGAAATCAAGTATTTTCCAAGTAAAATAGTTGTCCATCATATAATTTATTTTACTCAAAAAGAAAATTTCGGGTTTGCAAAGGTTTGTTGCAAAATAATAGCAAGGTTTTTAATGAGGCAATCCTAACATTATTATACTCCATATAAAAAGAAAAAATTATGAAAGCAAGTAATGTACTCTTTTTTTTCCTATATTAGATTTTTTCCCATGAGGTTTTTTTAGTAGAGATTTTAATGAGGCATATATATATTCTCTCAAAGTGTATCAATGTGTTGCACTATTTTCCTTAAGTATAGTTTTATCCCACTGAGTTTTCCTAACAAGGTTTTTAATGAGACAATCAACAATATTATGCTACACAACAAGATTGGCGAGAACATTATACTCTTTTTCCTATACTAGATTTTTTTCCCACAGGGTTTATCTAGTAGAGGTTTTGACGATGCATATTCTCTCAACAAGTGTCATCCAAGGGGAGTGTGGTAAATATGTGGATGACTATTCACATTGAACATGTAACATCAAATATTTATTTACTTGCACTCCATTATGTAGCTTGTTTCGCTATGTATACTCTTTTATGTATCTTGTACACTATGTATTTCTTATAAGGCTTAAGATTTTGGTGTAACCTGTACACATTGTATTGCTTCTAATATTTGTTCAAGGTACATATAGTCATCATGATCAAAGGCCTATAAAGAGGCTCATTCTCTTGTAAACACACACCGATGTATGAATGAAATCTCTACATTTTCATATCTAGCTTTCTTTTCTCTTGTCTCCACTTCTCTACTTATTTTAGTAGTTCTTAGTTTATGTCTTCTATGCTTAAGTTTCCAGCAAGTTCAACTTAGTTTACAACAGACTTTAGATTAGTAGCGAAACTCTACACAAGAATTAAGAGATGTCTAGGCAAATTAAATGGTGTAGATTTAATTGAGATGTGTGTCATGCAAATTTTAAGAGAAACTACACCATTGTGTAGCTAAATGTATGTACCAAAAGAATGCCAAAAAATTATTTTCCGATTTACTTCTATATATATATATATATATGAAGCCCTTTTAGTAGTTCGAGTTGAATAATTGATATGGGCTTGGTTTTATTTAATACCTCTTCAATTAATAGCTTGCTATATATTAGGGCACGCAGAGCAATTTCAATGGGGTTGTGGATTGGGGGAGGATGTGAGATATGTAGGATATATATAACAGACATCCCAACCCAAATTAAAACTCTCTCTAAAATTAATGTGGATTCACACTGTGAAGATGAAGTGACACAAATAACTATCCACACTGTGGATTGCACCCTCTAATAGACAGTGTGCAGCATTCCGCATCATCACGAAACCGAAAAAGTGGCGCATGAAAAAAAACTGAAAAAAATATTAGAAGATTATGTTTTTCTTGTTTTCAATTTTGTTTGGTAACAAATCTATTTATATATATATATCATATTATATATAATATATACAATAATTTATAGGGCTAATGATAAAAAATATCCTAACATTTATAAATTGTATCAATTATATCAACTTTTGAAATTTATTAATTATATCATAACCTTTTTTATTTACTATCAATTCTATCATCAATTAATATGGACACTTTTTTCTTTCATAATATATGCCACACATGATTATCTTCAACTTAACATTTTTAAACATTATTCATACGTATGAATTAGAGCTCACTATTCATGATATATATTTATCTATATAATACACAGTTGCATATATATATATATATATATATATATATATATATATATATATATATATATATATATATATATATATATATATATATATATATGTCTACTCAATCACATACATAATCTAAGGATATAGTTCTTTTATCAAATTAAAGAACTATGAATAACCTTCTATTAAATTTTAGATGTCTTTTTCATCATATGTATATACTCATGATTTTCAACTTACATTAGTGATCTATAAACTAATTAATTTGAATTAGATTATTAATGTATATATCATTGATTTATAAATTATTATTCTTGTGAGTCCTCATACACTTAGATTATACATGAAGCTTAAAAGATTTTGATATAAATTGATTAATGTGGATAATCATGAAAATAAAGTTAGAAGATTATGTTGATTTTAAAGTAAAAGTACCCAAATTAATCGAAGATATAATTGATAGCAAATTCAAAAGGTTAAGATATAATTGACAAATTTCAAAGGTTAAGATATAATTGATACAAGTTGTAAAGGTTAGGATATTTTTGATCATTTGGCCTAAATATATGATCCTTGTGTAAATGCCCAATATTTATTAATCGCGTTTATTCAAAAATTTACAACTAGGATGCCAGGCCAAATCCACATGGACACCATGGATAGAGTTAGGATACATCGAACTAGACAAAATAATTATTTTTTGCGTGATGGTTGTCATATTGCGAGGTTTATGGCTTATTAGTGCGTAGGCATCGCATATGTGTTATTACATTGATACATCTTGCGAGATTGTGTGACACGTGTTCACCTCGAGATGTGTGTCGATGCGGGCGTCGGGTGGGCAGTATACAGGTACACTAGGATAGAACATACTAATGCAAATAAACATAAGTGAATTCTTATAATATAATAATAATGCGAAATCAATTTGAATCAAACCATAGTCTTGTTTGAAAAAGGCTAAGTGTTGGCGCGCCTCGAGATGAATGCCGAGGCGCGTGGCATATCAGCCCCCTCGTCATTATGATGACTGATCGACCTAGATTACTTTAATTCTCTGATAATCTAGTCAGCCTAATCTATTCTTTTAACTTTGACCTCAAAATAATAATTATTTCAGTCTTTATATGACTTCAAAACTAAATTTATATCATCAATGAGCTCAATTCAAGATTTGTTCAATTTGAGCCAATTAGGAAATCATACGAATTATTTTTCGTATTTTGTAAAATTTTCGGCAACACCTTCCCTAAAAGTAGCCTGTAGAAAGAGTTCCACCTAATAGACAACAGAGCTGGGGAGAGGCTTATAAGGACTCACAACTCCCCGCAGTTCACAATATATAATAAGTTTGATAAGTCATTAATTAGATAATTATATATAGGTTATTTATATATTTTTATTATTAAGTCTCCAAAATATTAGTCTAATTGTCCTCATTTATTATTTTCAAGGTTATCGGAGTGCACGGTTGAATTTGGGGTGAAAAACTATGCAAAATTGAGTATTCATATGCCAGGATAAGTTTTACATCGAAAATCGCTCTAGCGCACTTCTCGAGGCAGATTTGGTTGGGCCCACACTTGAGGAACAGGGATAATGACGTGGCGAACATAGAATGGGGGTAGCGTTATTGATTCGTTGATTAATTAATAAAGTGGTGATCCGGTGTGGCAAGGCGTATGGAGATTGATATGCATGTATGTGAAATGTTCATAAGAACGGCCTCAAGAAGCGTGCCAAAGTGAGATGATAGAGATCCAACAGCTAGGCATACATATGGTGTCCGTTGCTGCTTGTTTGATTTAAGGAGAAATTTAAGGAGAAAGTTAGGAAGAATATGTTTTTTGGTTTCATTTAGGAAATATCTTATTATATAAACATAGAGTATATACATATAGATATAGATAGAAGGAGGACAAAGAGACGCACAAAATAAAAGCAGAGTCGCAGAGATGACCGAATTGACGTTATAAGCTCTCTCTCGGCTATTCGATTTTCTCCCTCTCCACTTCTATTCTTGTTTCTTTTGTTTTGTATTTCTTAACCATGAAACACTAATCTCATGGCCTAGGCAAGACTGCGAGGAACGGCTACACATTGCTATTTTCTCCTTTCTTCTCAAGACACCATTGTTTTCTTGTTTTCTCTTTGGAATTTAATGGAGTTTTCAAGCAATATGTCTGGCTAACTTCGTCGATCTAGACCGAAGGTGAATCAAACTATTTTTTTGGCATAAACATACGTGAGATCTACTTTGATTTATTTAAATTACTTTTCATAGTATTTTATTCCCTTTGTTATAGTTTGAATAATTGAGATTAAATTCATATTTAAACCTTGATTCATTTGCCAGTGAGTCGTAAGCATCCGACCTTATGCAATAAGACCACATTAGTGGCATTTGACCCTACCAATTGATTAGCCACTTTTGGGACCGATTGAATAGCTTAGGAATCTAGGCTAAATTGGACACGCTAGTGATTCGGTTGTCTAGGTGTAGTGCTTTCACAAATCCCATCGCGGTTAACGCAATAAACCCAATTCGCTTGAGTCCAGGGTTATGTGTTAGACTAGAGAAGTGGTCATTGTCGTACCTTGACCATCAAGATAGGGAAGTGCGAGGATTCGCGTATGTTACCGGGTCTATACCTACTCTGAATTACTTTGTATTGCATGCTTTATTTAGATTGATGATCATATGTATAATTATGCCAAAATAAGGAAGTTTGTGATACTAATGGTTTAGGATGTTTTTCCTGATTGATTTATTCAGATATTATTTTTATTCTCTGTCTTTGGTGAACTTTTGAGAACACTTTTACGAATCCCCCCGATTTACTTTTTAGTTCATTAGCCTAGGTTGGAAACTTGGTCTTCATGGATCGACCCCGTGCTTGCCACTACTGCAAGTTGTTATGGTCATTAGTAATCTCATCGGGATTATATATTTTGACGCATTCGAAATGAGTCAAAGCTCAACTTTGAAAATTGACTTAGAGTTTCTGAATACTTTAGTTACAACTTTACAATCTCAAATAAGCCAAAACTGGAATTGAAACATCGTAATTTATTTTAAACTAATTGTGGAAACTCTCATAATCTATTTGAGAGTATTTCACAACCTACGCTCACCTCGAAACCCAACATAATAATATCTAACAAGATTACAACGAGAATTGAACTTTTAAAACTGAAAACATTCACCAAGATCTTCAAGTCTTGTCTGTTCTTCCTTGCCTTCACAGAAAATCTGACATCATCAAAAACAACTCGTAGATGTCAGACAAGTAAATTCCTACATTGATCTGTACTCCTGTAATTGTTAGTCTGATACATGGAGAGTCATTACATCTTCAAATAAACAATAAGATATATGTGTCAACATGACATGCAATCCACTATATTGTTTTCTCCTAACTATAATCAGATGTCGACTTCCAAAAATAATACAGAGAAAGTATTAAGAGATCATGAAATGCAAAGATAACTTATTAGCGTTAGACTCTGCTAGTCTCACTAGATGGCGTAGAGGCAGGATTGAAGCCTAGTTTCGATTAAACCAGACTCTGAAACAAGCTTATCTATGATGGCCCGCCTAATTTAAAAATTATTTAAATATCTAATTACAGACTAGGACCCAACTCAGACCCACGTGGACGTCGCAGATTAGTCTAGGGCACGCCTACCGAGGTACAATTTATAATGTTATATTTGCGTGATGGTTGTTTATTATGGTTGTTTTACTATTAATTATAGCATTAAACCATGTGTATCGTTGATTATCGCGTTTTACATGAGTTACGAGTGTGGCGAATAGCGTCTCGAGATGCGTGCGACGCGGGTGCTGGAACGTGATAGCTTAGACACATAAATTATCAATATACAATGATATTATAAGCTAAATAATCAAACAAACTTTACATAAGTTAAGCAAAAACTAATAGGTCAAAATGGAACCGACACGCTTCGTGATGCGCAACAATGCCGGGTAAGGAGTAGGCAAGACTTAGTCTAAGTATGATATGTAAATTGACCAATAAAGCATAGACTAAGTTAATTATATTATTTAATGTGCCTATGGTATGAGTTTTAGCTTGATTCATATAAAAAGAGGCTCAAAATAGTATGAATAAAAAATTATTTGAGCCTTAGATAAATCTTGAGATGAGTCATCTAGAGTCCTAAAATAACACACTTAGTGGGCATCCATGGTAGGATGAGTCAAATTTAAGCCATTGATGGACCTAGAGATGGGAGCTTTATGCAAGATTAAAGGCTAGGAATATGAAGTGGACTAGTATAAGTATATAACTAAGCTTTTAACTTTGATCTTATTCATTCTTATTCATGCAACAAACAAAAAAGAGAAATTTAGCATTTCTAGTTCATGAGACCAAGTAGGGCTGGACATCCTTTGATCTATAAGAGTTTGTGTCAAATTAATGATGTTCAAGCAACAAGAGTAAAGAGTTTGCATCAAGACTCAAACTAGGTATGAAATCCCTCATTTTTTATGCATTTCTACTCTAATACTTGCTTGAATGAGTGTTAAAACTTAGGTCTTGACCTAAAATGAGACTTTGATGGTTAATCTATATTTCCTCATGTTTTTATTATATAAGATGTGATGATTTCATCTTTAGACTTCCAAAAACTCAGCAATTAAAACCCTTGTTCCTATTCTTGAGGTTTTTCAACTAATGCATGTTAACTTACCTAAATTAAGGATTTAAAACATGGGTTATTGTTACCTTGGATTAATTAGGAGTAATTAAGTAGAAATCATCTCATAATGGGCAAGAACTTCTTAATTTGGGTAAATATTTGATGTTAAAATTTAAGTCATTCCCGTGCATGTTGGGCTGTTGAAGATGATGAATAGTGTCTGTGACTATAGAGAACATATGTTCCCACGAGACGTTTGTGCCCACAGGGGATGGGTATGCCCACGGAACGTCTATAGATGTTTGTGCCCACATGGGACTTCTATACTCATAACCAATGTTTGTTGTCAATGGGGTCTTTAAATCACAAGCCATGTGGCCACAAGAGTGTTGCAATAACGTTATGTCAATCTAATAGAATGAGCATGTAACACACCAAAAATCTATGCAACTGACACCAGGGACTTAAGAGATATATACTCTATTGTCGAGAACGTATCAAAATCGAAGCGTGTAAGGATAAAGTTTTCATCGCATCTTGTAAGTAAACCCCACTAGAAAAACACGTAGCATTTATTTACTGCTTTATTTCATTATACCACTATATTATGCCCGTTTGGGTTGTTTGACTACTCTACTCCCGCGTGTGTCTGTATATGCTTATCTTCATTCTCAATATCCCTTTTTAGTGTATTTCTTATCAACTAGTATGATTTATAGACGCTTTATTTAGATTCTTATTAAATGCAACTTGCGTTTCTTTTAGGAATTTACTCACTGGACTCGTCATCTATTTTTGCATGGATGACTGAGTGCAGACCCTACGATGAGCCAGGGGAAGGCCATACTAGGCGACTTCATCTGATTCATCGAGAGCCACTACTAGCCCTTCTCGTAGGTGTTTGTATACATTATGTTACTATTTTTGGGTATATTTTGGGAGACTTAATACACTGATACATGTATATTAACCATATTGTACATTTTGTTGCCTTATATATACATGGTATCCTTTTGATGGGTTTTCCACTGCTTAGGGTTTGTTAATGAAGTAAATTTCTGATATTTATCATTTGCTTTAACTAGAATAAAATACTTTCGCTACTATTGATAACTCATACATTTAGTTGAAAATACCAAGGAACAACTAAATAACTTACCATATAAGTTAAGTAAGATAAATGGATAAGCTAATTAAATTAAATTTAGGACATGTTTTCATAAAATGCATGATAATTGAAATAGTTATGCTAAATGAAAAGGTTGAGTGCTTGTCGTGGGCCGTCATGGACAGACAGATGATGTGGCATAACCTGGTGACGTGTCTTGCGGCATGGCGGGGCCCAGATTGCCTTAGGATTTGGGGACACCACAGTTGGTATCGAGCCTAGGTTCAAGTGAGCCTAGGGAAAAATTTAATGAAAGTGAATAAAACTTAACAAACAAACTTAGAATGTGGAAGCCCGATAACTTGACTTAGAAATTTAGTTGGGAAGTATAGTGAGACAGGCAGTTTAGGGTTTTATACGTGTATGTTTTGACTTGTAATATGTATATATATGCGTATACGACACTGATGGAACACATCCGCGCTTGCAGATTCGAGATGGACGGACAGCCGATTCCACCTACTACGGCTGATGGAGGCCAGATGATCGACCCTGCGAGAGTCGAATTGGATCAGAGTCTACGCGACACCGTCGCAGTTCATGACGCGCGTCTCGAAGAGATTTTGAGACTGTTTCGATCACAGGCAGCGACCACTCAGGCAACTGCGACACTTGCCACTACCACTGCGATTGTTGAGACTGCTGTCGCCCCAGCTAGTCAGGATACGCCTCTCACGGCAGCTAGAGTTGAGGTTCCCGCTGAGTTGATTACCCCCGCAGTTACACTAGCAATTACCCCAGTGGCTACTCCAGCACTTACGGCAGTGCAACAGACAGCGTTTGAGACGACCTTGACAGCTGAGGCTAAGCTAGTCAAGGAGTTTTCTAGATTCCAGCCAGGACACTCGTACGGAGGCGGAGACCCATAGGCAGCTGGGAGATGGGTTCTCGCTCATGAAAGGCTTCATGCACTACTAAGGATTCACGACAGTATACGAGCCGGAGTCTCCGGCTACATGTTGAAGGGAGATGCCGCGGTATGGTAGATCGCACACACAGCTTCCCATGGAGAGCCGACCACTTGGGCCAAGTTTCGCCGAGTCTTCTACGATCAGTACATTCCGATTGAGGTCCAACTACGAAAGAGAGATGAGTTCTTGATATTGGGGCAGGGCTCTCGCACCGTGGTTTAGTACATGAAGAGGTTTAAATACCTGCTATTATTCGCCACAAACGTAGCTGGGACCGAGCGACTTCAGGTACACTACTTTATTCGGGGGCTTCGACCAGAGATCGGGAGAGCCATCGTGTCGATAGGGGCCAGGATCGTACAGGAAGTCTATGAGCGGGCATTGGCTCATGAGACATACGCCATGAGGAGCGACACCGCCCCTGCTCCCGTATATCAAGAGGGTCAGAGCAGCCAGGTCAGATTAGATAGGAAGGGCAAAAAGGAACCGCCAACCGAGAGATCAGCGGGGAAAAAGGTGTAGGCATGATGATAGGCAAACGATTGGCGCTTATGCAGTAGTACTGCTCAGCAGCATCAGGTCATGGCAATCCAGCCGCCACGGGGGCAGACTCGGGACAAGGGTCAGAGGGGCGGATACAGAGGGCCGCAGTGGTAGGGACAGAGACAGATGCATGGTCAATAGTGGCAGGGTCAGGGTCAGAGGCAGGTTGGACATGGTCAAGGCCAGAGGGCCAGAGGTTAGCAGGGTCAGGGATCTGGGAGTAAGGAACACATCATTTATTTCCGATTCAGACAGAGGGGCACTACCAGAGTCAGTGCACAAGCGAGTTCATGCCACCAGTTGCAGCCCCACCTGTACAGTCTAGAGAGTAGGTTCATGTAGTGGCAGATCACGACCGTAACGCTTCACGACATCTAGTCGAGGGTATGTTAATTATTTACGGATGTAGCATGCATTCATTGATTGATTCAGGTTGTACATTATCGTTTATCTCGGGATGGATAGTAGGATAGTTGGAGTTGATACCAGAAGTTTTATGCACACACCTTGTCTTTTCTAGTGGGGATAAGATTTACCCTAACTGAATCTGTAGAAACTATCAAGTTGAGGTTAGCAGTCACCAGTTACCCATAGATCTCCGAGTACTTGAGTTCCTAGAGTTTGATGCGCTCTTAGGCATGGATTGGATGGCGGTTTACCACGCTCGATTGGATTGTTTTAGTAAGACCGTCACCTTCCAGATACCATGGATTCTCAAATTCACATTCACCGGAGTCGCGACCGCACTTCCAATCACGAAGGGTAGATTAGCCACAACAAGGAGATGGACATTCTTTTAGGGACTGTAGAGCTAGTTGAGAGACGAGCATGCTTGAGGACGTCCCAGTTTTATACAAGTTTCCTAACGCCTTTCCTGAGGATTTACCTGGATTACCTCCATATAGACAAATATATTTTATGATAGAGTTAGCGTCAGGCACCCAGATATAGCGAGTCAACCGTATCGTATGTCGCGAGTAGAGCATGACGAGTTAAGGGCTTAGTTGGAAGACTTGTCGGAGAAGGGTTTCATACATCCGAGTATGTCTCCCTAGGGAGCACCGATACTTTTTGTGAAGAAAAAGGACGGTAGCATGAGGATGTACATCGATTACATGAGACTCAATCAAGTGACAATTAAAAAGTGATACCCACTGCACAGATCGACGATTTGTTCGACCAGCTAGCGGGAGCGTAGTTCTTCTCCAAGATTGATCTTAGGTCAGGTTATCATCAGTTAAGGATCAGGGAGGAGGATATACCGAAGACGACATTCAACATACGTTACGGGTTGTTTGAGTTTACCGTCATGCCGTTCGGACTGACGAATACGCTAGCAATGTTCATGGATTTGATGCACATAGTCTTGAGGCCATTTTAAGATCGATTCGTGATAGTCTTCATTGATGATATCTTGATCTATTCCAAGACTCGTGAGGATCACGAGAGGCATCTTAAATATACACTTAAAACTCTAAGAGAGCACCGATTATACACCAAATTCAGTAAGTGTGAGTTTTGGCTTTCTGACGTAAAGTTTGTAGGGCATGTGATCAGTGACAGGGGCATATCGGTGGACTCAAGTAAGGTTCATGCTATCATCGATTGGCGTACACCAGAGTGTGTGACAGACGTCAGGAGCTTTTTGGGACTAGCAGGCTATTATCGACGCTTTGTACCTGATTTTTCTAGGATTTCAACGCCTATGACCAAATTGACCAAGAAGGACGTCGAGTTTATGTGGTCCAATCCATGCGATGCAGCCTTTGTAGAGCTGAAGAAGAGGTTGACCTCTGCACCACTGTTAATATTACCAAAGTCGGGCAAAGAGTTGACAGTTTGCACAGATGCGTGTGGCACCGGACTGGGATGTGTACTAATGCAAGATGACAAAGGAATTGCTTACTAATCACGTCAGCTGAGTAACCATGAGAGAGACTATCCAGTGCACGATGTGGAGCTTGTAGCGATCGTGTTTGCACTGAAGACGTGGAGACACAACCTTTTTGGTGAGAGATTCACCCTATACACAGATCATCAGAGTTTGAAATATCTCTTCAATCAGAAGGATCTAAATATGAGACAGCGATGGTGGTTGGAGTTGTTGAAAGACTACGACTTTTCTATTGAGTACCAACCCGGGAAGGGGAATGTCGTAGTAGATGCCCTTAGTAGGAGAGGACCGAACAGAGAGGTGATGACTCACCGGTATGGCATACTCGAGGCAACATTTACCATGAGTTTGTCAGAAGTCCTAGAGACAGCAGGGGTGCACATTTGTAGACAGATTCGAGTTCCGACAGTTTCCATTCTACGAGTCCCAGAGATTCAGCGTGCGGATACGATGTATCAAAGGTTCAAAGACATGACACAGAGTTCTGACTTCCCAGATTAGAGAGAGTCAGTGGATGGGTGTTTAAGACACAGAGGTACACTATGGATTCCGATAGAAACGAAATTGCGAGATGGCATTCTTCAAGAGGCTCACAGATCTAGATACACAGTTCACCCTGGCCGGAACAAGATGTATCAAGACATGAAATGCTTGTTCTGGTGGCCCGGGATTAAGTCAGATGTTGGCCAGTTTGTGAGGGGATGTGAGGTGTGCCAGCAGGTGAAAGCTGAGCAACGGAGGCTTGAAGGACTTCTACAGCCGTTACCGATCGCTCAGCGGAAGTGGGAACACATTACTATGGACTTTGTTAGTGCGTTACCGCGGACTCCACGCAACCATGATGCTGTATGGGTTGTCGTGGATAGATTGACAAAATCAGCCCATTTCATTCCATTTTCCATGAGATACACCTTTTTACAGCTGTGCACGCTCTTCGAGCGAGAGATCATCAGATTACATGGTGTACCAGTATCAATAGTATCAGACAGAGACAGTCGGCTGATGTCACATTTATGGCAGGCTATGCATGAACAATATGGTACTAGGCTTCAGTACAACATGGCTTACCACCCCCAGACCAACAGACAGTCAGAGCGAACTATACAGATACTGGAGGACATGCTTAGAGCTTGTGTGTTATAGTTTGGAGGATGGGAGGAGTATTTACCACTTTGTGAGTTTGCCTACAACAATAACTTTCAGGCCAAATTGGAATGCCACCATTTGAGGCACTGTACGAGAGACCTTGCAGATCAGCAGCTTGCTGGGCAGAACCCGAGGATGCAGTTACCATTTGGCCTGAAGTTGTTGTAGATCATACATAGAAAGTTAGGCTGATTCATCAGAGATTACATGCTGCTAAGAATAGACAGATGAAATACTTGAATAAGTACCGCGATGGGCTGAGCTGTGAAGTAGACGACTGAGTGTACTTAAAAATCTCTCATTTGAAGGGTCACCAGAGATTTGGGGTCAAAGGGAAACTTGCACCACGATATATTGGACCATATCAGATTGTCAAACGAGTTAGGGAGGTTACTTATCAGTTAAGTCTACCGAGACAGTTGGCGGGGGTTCATGACGTCTTCCACATTTCCATGCTGAGACTAGCGAGATCAGAGTCAAGACCTATGGTGGATGTGACTTGTGTAGAGGTTAAGCCAGATGTGACGTACGAGGAACACCCTATCGAGATAGTAGACCGTAGAGTTCAAGTTCTCAGGACTAAGCAGATCCCCAAAGTTCTCGTCAGGTGGCAGTATCAAAGAGACTAGGGCCTCACTTGGGAAAAAGAGTCTACTATGCGCGAGAAATACCATCAACTTTTCCATGGTTAGTATTTTACTTTGAGTTTGAATTTCGAGACGAAATCCCTTTTAGTTGGGAAGATTGTGACGGATTGCCTAATTTAAAAATTACTTAAATATCTAATTTCAAACTATGACCCAACTCAGACCCACGTGGACGTCGCAGATTAGTCTAGGGCACGCCTACCGAGGTACTATTTATAATGTTATATTTGCGTAATGATTATTTATTATTGTTGTTTTACTATTAATTATAGCATTAAACCATGTGTACCGTTGATTATCACGTTTTACATGAGTTACGAGTGTGGCGAATAGAATCTCGAGATGTGTGCGGTGCCGGTACTGGAACGTGATAGCTTAGACGCATAAATTATCAATATACAATGATATTCTAAGCTAAATAATCAAACAAACTTTACATAAGTTAAGCAAAAACACTAATAGGTCAAAATGGAACCGACACGCTTCGTGATGCGCAACAATGCTGGGTAAGGAGTAGGCAAGACTTAGTCTAAGCATGATATGTAAATTAACCAATAAAGCATAGACTAAGTTAATTAAATTATTTAATGTGCCTATGGTATGAGTTTTAGCTTGATTCATATAAAAAGAGGCCCAAAATAGTATGAATAAAAAATTATTTGGGCCTTAGATAAATCTTGAGATGAGTCATCTAGAGTCCTAAAATAACACACTTAGTGGGCATCCATGGTAGGATGAGTCAAATTCAAGCCCTTGATGGACCTAGAGATGAGAGCTTTATGCAAGATTAATGGCTAGGAATATGAAGTGGGCTAGTATAAATATATAACTAAGCCTTTAACTTTGATCTTATTCATGCTTATTCATGCAACAAACAAAAAGAGAAATTTAGCATTTCTAGTTCATGAGACCAAGTTGGGCTGAACATCCTTTGATCTATAAGAGTTTGTGTCAAATTAGAGATGTTCAAGCAACAAGAGTAAAGAGTTTGCATCAAGACTCAAACTAGGTATGAAATCCCTCATTTTTCATGCATTTCTACTCCAAAATTTGTTTGAATGAGTGTTAAAACTTAAGGTTCTTGACCCAAAATGAGATTTTGATGGTTAATCTATATTTCCTCATATTTTTCATGTATAAGATGTGATGATCTCATCTCTAGACTTCCAAAAACTCAGCTATTAAAACCCTTGTTCTTATTCTTGAGGTTTTTCAACTAATGCATGTTAACTTACCTAAATTAAGGATTTAAAACATGGGTTATTGTTACTTTGGATTAATTAGGAGTAATTAAGTAGAAATCATCTCATAATGGGCAAGAACTTCTTGATTTGGGTAAATATTTGATGCTGAAATTTAAGTCATTCCCGTGCATGTTGGGCTGTTGAAGATGATGAATAGTGTCTATGACTACAGAGAACATCTGTTCCCATGAGACGTTTATGCCCACGGGACGTTTATGCCCACAGGGGATGGGTGTTCCCATGGGACGTCTATGGATGTTTGTGCCCACAGGGCTTCTGTGCTCACAACCAATGTTTGTGCCCACAGGGGACAGTTGTGTCCACGGGACGTTTAACTACGAATCTGTGCTCACAATGGATGTATGTGGTCACAAGGGTCTGTAAATTACAAGCCATGTGGCCACAAGAGTGTTGCAACAACGTTATGTCAATCTAATAGAATGAGCATCTAACACACCAAAAATTTATGCAACTGACACAAGGGACTTAAGAGATATATACTATATTGTCGGGAACGTATCGGAATCGAAGCGTGTAAGGATCGATTTTTCATCGCATCTTGTAAGTAAACCCCACCAGAAAAACACGTAGCATTTATTTACTGCTTTATTTCATTATACCAATATATTATGCCCATTTGGGTTGTTTGACTACTCCACTCCCACGTGTGTTTATATATGGTCGACGGGATGGTATGACCCCTCACCGACTCCCTCGTGATTAGCGATCTGATTGTTGCTACTGTTCCGGTCATGCCTTAGTCTACGCGTGAGAATCTCTCCGCGAGTCGATGAATCGAGAGATGGTGTCGTGAGGAGTTAACTTTGACACATATTCCTTTCTTTTGAGACAGTTAGCTGGGAGTTGTAAACTCCCGACCAACAGAGTTCCTCATGGACCTTAGAACGGTGGCAGGGAGTTACTTCGTCACCAGAGTCTTCTCGGTCAGATGCTATTAGTCCTAGAGTTTGAGAGATATATACCACACTCGCGTCCAACATTTATTGTTTTCCTAGCGACTTATATTCATGCTTAATATCCTTATTCAGTGTATTTCTTATCGACTAGCATGATTTGTAGCCGCTTTATTTACATTCATATTAAATGCAACTTGCATTTCTTTCGGAATTTACTCACTGGACTCGTCATCTATTTTTGCATGGATGACTGAATGCAGACCCTACGACGAGCCGGGGGAAGGCCATACTAGGCGATTTCATTTGATTCATCGAGAGCCACCACTAGCCCTTCTCGTAGGTGTTTGTATACATTATGTTACTATTTTTGGGTATATTTTGGGAGACTTAATACACTGATACATGTATATTAACCATATTGTACATTTTGTTGCCTTATATATATACATGGTATCCTTTTGATGGGTTTTCCACTGCTTAGGGTTTGTTAATGAAGTAAATTTCTGATATTTATCATTTGCTTTAACTAGAATAAAAGACTTTCGCTACTATTGATAACTAACACATTTAGTTGAAAATACCAAGGAACAACTAAATAACTTACCATATAAGTTAAGTGAGATAAATGGATAGGATAACTAAATTAAATTTACGACATGTTTTCATAAAATGCATGATAATTGAAATAGTTAGGCTAAATGAAAAGGTTGAGTCCTTGTCGCGGGCCGTCATGGACAGACAGGCAGATGACGTAGCATAACCTGGTGACGTGTCTGCAGCATGGCAGGGCCCTGATTGCCTCGGGATTTGGGGCCGCTACATTATCCCCCTCACTCACTCTATCTATGCATGACCAAAAATGATAAAATGTAATGCAGACTATAATACAATTACAAGTACAAAGATATATTACATAAATAGTAAAGATCACTATAGGGTTTACTTACCGTCAAACCAACTCAAAGTTGGTTACGAAGCCTCACAAAATGTTTCCTTGTCTTTAACGTGATTTGAACATATTCCCCGAGTTTCGTTCCGAGTGATTTTGGAATCCTCGACTTTACCTAAAACCATTGAGAAATTCAGATAAGTTCCATATTATAGTTTTGTAAGTTTTCGACCAATTCTCGAGTTATTTCGGTATTCTCAAGTCTTAAAACTTCGGAATCACTTCAAAACCAACTCCTCGAATTTCGGGATCCCAATTTGAACCTAGCCTTTTCGGGCATTTTCGAGTATCTTAGCATGTATTATGAGGAAAACCCCCAGTATAAATCCTCGCGAAAATTTTGAAATCCTTATTTTTCATAAAAATCCACAATTTTGATTTATTTTTCCAAAAATATAATTTTTTTCTGATAGTTTTTTTCATTTTTCTCTAGCATTTCCTTTCTTTTTTCTTTAATTGGGGATGGTTTGTCTCTTTCTCTCAGTCTCTCTCTCTTCCTCCCTATCTCATTGTCTCAATCAATCTCTCTGTGTGTAAAACAAAAATGTAATAAAGAGGTTTTGTTGATTTGAAGATATATATTAAATTTTTCTCGAAATTCGTATCACGTGAATCTCGAGGCAAATCTAATGATTCATTTATATTATTTATTTTTTATCTTCCTCGAGATACGTAGTACATATCTCGAGATCAATCTTTACAGATATTATCAAGATAATCATCATCACTTACCAACTTAAGCAAAACCAATGTGTTGATCTCCTCGAGATACTTTTCATGTATCTCGAGGTAGATCAAATGGCTTTATAATTACCCACTTAATCATATCCATGCACCACTTGATTTTCTTTAAGATGGAATGACATGCATCTCGAGGCATGGATAAATCCTCTCCAACAACCAACGTTCACTTCATTCCCTTCCTTGATGCCTACGTTACGCGTATCTTGAGGCATATCCAATGTATAATTTAATTTAATTTAAACTTTAGGATTCGTTTATATATATATACATATAAATATATATATACCTATCTATATTCGCGGCCATAAATTCGCCACACGCACCAACGACCACCCTCTGGTGTGCACACTATTGTACATCCCACGCGTGTTACCCTTGACCTCGTATGTCACTAAGCATCCAACAATTTATCAATTATTTTATTTAATTTCATGGTTATCTCTTATTTTTAGGTCCAAATTAAATTTCGAAAAATACCCTAATTTCGTCAAAAATTGAGAAATATTCCTAATGCGCATCAAAACTCATGGACACCGCGTAAACCATCAACTTGACCCTATTTCACATCGAATAGAGTATAATACACCCACTAGTTGTGCAACACACAAAAATAATATTTTAAACGCATGATCTCCAGTCCATAACACGTGGGTCCCACTTCAGATACTTAAATCCCATTTTAAATTCAAAAATACTTAATAAGTCACCTAATCAAGTTTACGAAATTCTCGGATGTCACAGGGAACTGGGTGCCGGGTAGTCGGGTATTGGTATGACCATAAGAATATTGACAATGAGACTATATAAATATACTACCTTAAAAGTTATGTGCCAAGTTGTGATAAGAAATATAAAATTTTCATTAACTAAACCTATAGTTTGGTCAACATTGAAAAGGTAAAATATGTATTGTAATTATTTGTACAACCAATACTCGGTAAGAAAAGAACATGATATAATCTCGTGAGTTTATGCAGAGTTGCTAGTTTTGTACCTATAGACTTGTCTGTAGGTACATAACACGTCCTATACATATTTGAATATATTTTCCAAACGGATACACGAGATAGCTGGACAAGATAGCAACGACAACCTATATAAGGCCAGTAAGGCAAGAATATTTGATTGACAACTCGCGAGAAAACTAAGACAAGATTCCTTTAATCAACGAAGAAAAAAGGAAAGAGTATATTTGCCGCATCATTGATTGAAGGTGCAGTATGGAAAGTTTCTAAAATCTTGTATTGTGTAATCAAGAATTGCAAATTGTCCCTTCTTTGGAGACCAAAAGTCGATCTTGAGATAGACGAACACTAGTTCGATCTTTACTTTTTTTTTTTTACAAACCTGTCAAAGGGACTTGACTTGTAAGCCGATGAGATCTTGGATACTAAGGGGATATTGGGTAATAGCGTAGGATCACTGTCAAGGGAATTGAGTAGTGTAACAAAGTTTGGTAAGGGATCGCTATCTAGATAAGGGATCATTAGTTAGGGACTTTATGTAAACCTGTACGTCATTTTCTCTTAGTGGATTTTACACCTGGGCGTGACCCCGCAGACGTAAGATGAAAGGCCTGAACAACGTAAACAAGATCTTGGTATTGTGGTAAAGCGCATTTATTTTGTTTACTTTTTTGCATTATTTACTTTTTGGGTGCATTGATTCTTTCAAACTTAATTAAGGCCAATGATGGAATTTTAGGACAATCTAGATTGTTATTATCTAGGTAAGGTTTATGTCTATTATGTGTCACTTGGAGATGGACAACTTAAGATTATGGACTACAAGATGGCCTAGAGATGAGAGGGATCACAAAAATGAATGGCCAAGATATAATTATCCAAAGTATAAAAGAACCAATTAGTGGGAATAATGAGCATGCAATGCTTTGTTGTTCAACAAAAAATTTAGAGTTGCGAGAGAACTTGGTGAAGTTGAGATTTCAGGAGAAATTGGAGGAAAATTGGGTAGAAAATCTTACTTGGAAGAGTAAATCAAGGACAATCCAACGCTAGGTATGAACTCCTCCTCACTCTTTTAAGTTCAAAACATGAAAAATAGGGGTTTATGCTTGTCAAATTGGGGCTTTCTTTAAAAAACAAAAAACAAAAATGTATTGAAATTTTAGACAATGCCACTAATTTTAATCAAAAGAGTTTGATTGCAACTCTAAAGTTTGTTGGAAACTTAGTTCTACACTAATTTTTAGCAAAATCTCTATGTTCTTGAAGTTATGTCCCATTCCATGCTTAATCTTGTTAATTAATGCATGAAAGATTGTTGTTATTCAATTTCGTTGTCGGGGCTATCGGTGAAGGCACATCGATGTCAATGAAGGCGTGCCATTTGCCAATATGCCAGCACCACAAGGTGCTCCTGCGTTATTGGTGCGTAGGAGCTTGTAAATAACTTATATAGGGCACTAAGGACTAGGAGTCTGTAGTCTGGGTTCGGCTTCGGATACGGGCGCATAAGGACCGGTCGGGGCGACACTTTTATGTGTCTATCGGTGTGCGTAAAATCCACGAGAATGCTTCACAGAATTCAGTTGTTTTTCTTAAGTATTTTACGAGTGTCAACTCTTTTATTTTGTTATTTTATTCAACTGCAAACTATACTGATTTACAGGTTGAGTTAGTTCACCAGGGTTTTGCTATGAAGACCAGTTGAGTTGGTTCACGGCAAGTGATTTACTAGTGGAGTGGTTCACTGGGGCTTTAAAGATGTGGTATAGGAGTGACCGATTAACCGGTTGAGTGGTTCACCAGGGCTATTTGTGTTTACATTTCTACTTACTTATATAATTGTTATGTTGTTTTCTGATTATTTACCTACATCTCTGGAATTTGTATTGCCCTAAATTCATGGGAGTATGTATTTTTTTTGCCGATAGCATACTTGCATATCTTGTAGTTTTATTTGATTTCTTGCTAAATTTTGTATGGACTTCTCTTGGGATTTTACTCACTGAACTCGTCACTATATTTGTTGGGTGAAATATATATATACACATAATAGATACACAACTTATCTAGATACTCACAATCTAGATTGTCCCAATGTCCATCGTTGGCCTTCATTAATTTGACCAAACTATAGGCTTAGTTAATGAAAAATTCATATTTCTTATCACACCTTGGCAAATTACTTATTAGGGTAGTCTATTTATATAGTTTCATTATCAATATTTTTATGATCATACAATACCCGACTACACGACACTTAGTGCCCCGTGCCTTGGTGCGCATCTCAAGGTGAACATCCGTCACACAATCTTGCATGATGTATATGTTGGGTTTTGGGGTTTATACGCAGCGGAGATTACAAAACAATTTTGACAAAAACCCCAACAGGATCCGAATCTAATTCCATTAAAAACGTTTAAACCATGAAAAACTTAATCATACCTCAGTCGCAATATACCTTTCTGAAGGTTGATCGATCTCTAAGGCGCTGCCAACGACGAACGCCCTCTACCAGTAGTCCACACACGAACGGCGGCCGAGATTCGAAGTGCTAGCTTCAAGAGAATACCAAACCTTTTGTTTCTCTCCAAAACGATCCAGAGCATACCAAAAACCCTAAGTCGTTTCTAAAACGAAAATAGAGTTTCGGTCTTTTAATCTTTCGTACGTGTGTTCCAACTTAAAGCGTTTATTTATACAACCCTTGTATATAGATGGTTAAGTAAATTACACATATACCCCTACTTAAAGAAGTATAAGTGTAATACACCACAATGACGTTTCCGTCATGAATTTTATCATATAAAATTCATTTTTCTGAACCATCTTAAAATCTCGCAGAACCATTCTTAGTGTGCGACAACGTTGGCAGTGTACCAAAACACATTTTGGTATACAAGTCATAAGCGGCCTCTAGCAAGACATTATGACTACCCAAGTTGTACGAATATCAAATCGATACAACCTAATCAATAGTGTATATAACATCCTTTTGTCACACGATATCCTTTTGTTTAAACATAAGGCATGGAATTGTCATCCAACATGTTCAATCGTACTAGTCTCGATCTCTAGGTAGACTGAAAACATCCAAGTGACATTGATCAATATCAATTCACTTAGACTAGGCCTTTTAACAGTCTAACACATCGAGGGATTCACTGGATATCTCTCTTTATATGAGAGAGACAAATTCTATCTTGATTACACAACTTCATCACATTGCTCACACAGTAACCAATCACAACATTTATAATCGTCCGGTTAAATACAACGTTTGATAGTGTCAAATCATTGTGTTCCTAATGTTGAAGTATCTGGTAATCTCAAGTCAGAGGACTGAGAAATATACCTATCATGAGAAACAACTATGACTTAATCCATGTGATGTTCTCATAGCGGGTCGGTCCAGTACTTTGTTCCCTAACAAGTACTCGTGATCTTGATTCGTATCCCTATACGTATAATCATCATATGATCATCAATCAAGACTCACACTAGTCTTAACTCATTATAGTTCCCAGTATAATGATCGACTAGGGACATTTAGGATATTTCTGTAAATACCCATGGATCTTATTATAATGTAAACATGCAAATTAATTATAATAAACAGCAAATGAAATCCTCTATTTTATTAACTAAAAGTATTCATAAAGACATTTATGGATTGACCTAGGGCACAAGCCCCAACAGTATCAATGTAATAACACACATGCGATGCTTACGCAATAATAAGCCATAAACCTTGCAAAATGGCAACCATCATGGAAAAATAACTATTTTGTCTAGTATGACGTGTCATAACCTTATCCATGGTGTCCACGTGGATCTAAGCTGGCATCCTAGTCCGAAATTTCTAAAAAACACAATTAATAAATTAGAAAAATGAGCATGCAATGCTTTGTTGTTCAACCAAAAATTCAAAGTTGTGAGAGAGCTTGATGAAGGTGAAGCTGAAATTTCAGGAGAAATTGGAGAAATTAAACGCAAATTGGATCGAAAATCTTACTTGGAAAAGTAAATCAAGGACAACCCAAAGCTAGGTGTGAATTCCTCCTCACTCTTTTTTGATAAGAAAGAGGTATGTGTGTGTGTATATATATATATATATATATATATCAAAATATCAAAAACAATGTGCATATAGGAGCTTTGCTTCCACCCAATTTATAAATTTTTTTTTACAGTATTATCTTTAGCATTCTCCATCCATTCCCCCACTATCCAAACCATACTTTCAAATTGAACCCTAGTCACATAAAACTGGCAAGTGCCCCCTTTTGCGTACCTCCCAACGTAAGTTCTCCCAAAGTGTGGGATCCGGGTTAGGTGCACTACCTCGTCAATTGACTAGAAATGCCTAGTTGGCCCCCCAACTCGAGACTCCAAACCACAGAGCACCGTTAAAACAAGTGAGAACCTTCAACTCATAGCTCCAATCCACAAACCAATAACATACCCAGGGAACAAAATCTTAGCACCATGACAATGGAACCAATCATCTTACCGAAGTTTGCTCCAATCACCTACTAGATCAGCCCACCCCCAGCTTTTAAAATCTTTATGTTCAATCAGTACAGCAGCCACCTATCTTTTAGTCGTCTCTAAAATGTCTATCCAAGAGCGATCAACATCATGAAAGATCCTATTGTTTCTTTCCTCCCACAAAGTCCAAATTAGTGCTAGCATCCCGGCACGCCATAACAATTCTCTATTTCCGTTCACGCGGTGAGCCTCGCCATTGTCCAAGCACACTTGCAAACAGCTATGTGTTGTCCAATTCCATCCTACCTCAATGCTCATCTTCGTCCAAATCCTCCTTTATATAGGACAATGGAGGAAAACATGATCGATTATCTCATTATCTTTTTTTTTGCAAAGGACGCCCTACGACGGGGAGAAGTAAATATATGGGCATCGTTTTTGTAAAACACTTGCAACATTCCCTTTACCTTTCCAAAAAAGTCATGCAAGGACCCGCGACTTCATCGTAGCAGGGGTTTTTCAAATAGTCTTGTAAACCATGCAAGGAGAACTTGTCAATTCCGAACATAAATTATAAAAGCAGGACTTCACCGTGAACTCCTTTGAACAGTCTCATTTCCAAATTCTGAAATCTTCATGATCCGCTCTCGGAGTTTTCCCTTGGATTAGGTCCATTAAAGCAACCCGCTGCGAGGTTAGTGAAATGTTGAGCCTTCTTCTGCATGATAAGGACCACCCTTGTTGATCCCGAAAAACATCACTTACCATAGCATGTATCCTTCTTGCCAAGGCGAACAAATCCAGAAATTCTTCACTTAAACATCTCATTCCCACCCAATAGTCATTCAAAAATGCAATACGAGTACCATTCCCAAGTTCATAAATTGTGCCCTTACAAAATAAAAATGAATATGCATAATAAAAACGCCTAGGAGCACGATATGATGAATTAAATTTATCTCCCGGATCACATTCATTACGACTCATGCCATAGATACTCTTGATTACTTTCGCCCATAGAAAAATTTTGCTCCTTCAAAAACCGCCATAGTAATTTGCAAATAAGAGATCTATTCCTAACCATTAGGTTGCTAAAGCCAAGACGCCCCCCCCCCCCATTTCTTCGGCAAACAAACTTGTGACCACTCGACTAAAGCCCATGATTTGTCTGACTTAATTCTCTCGCCAGAGGAAGTCACGCATTAATTTCTCTATTTGATGAGCGATACCTGTAGGTAACCGATAAATAGAAAAAAGTAAGTAGGTAGGGCATCTAAAACTAAGCCTATTGACCTCTTTTTGATAAGAACCCACTTTTCTAATCGTCAAGTATTTTCGCTATTTTTTGCATCACTGGATCTCAAAACGTCTTGGAAAGGGGTGATCCCACTAATGGTAAACCCAAATATTTTAGAGGCCAGTCTCCCACTTGACAGCCAATCGCCATGGCCATTTCAACCACTTGCTTATCTGAAATATCGATGCCCAACAAATTGCATTTATCCATGTTAAGAGTTAGACCTGAAATGGAGCAGAAAGAGTTAACGATACTCATGAGATTAGAAAGTATGCTAGATGAATTTTGGATGAACATCAATGAATAATCATCATATAGAAGATGAGTGATATGAATTACTTCCCTGTCGATTTGAAGTCCCTTCGCCATCCTGTTGGACTTTGCCTTATCGATATTCCTCTCCATGACGTCCACCACCATGATGAAAAGGAAAGGTAAGAGTCGGTCTCCTTGTCGAAGCCCCCGTTCACATTGAAACTTCCCTCTCGGCCGACCATTGATCGTCACCGAGTAATTCGCCGATAAGACACATCCCTTGATCTATTTTCTTCATCTATGCCCGAAACCTTTCATCTTCATCACAAAAATCCAAGAAATCTCAATCAACTCGATCGTATGCTTTGGCGAAATCTAGCTTCAACACATATCCTTGTAGCTTTTTCTTTATGGTCACATTAATTGATTTAATATGGTGAGAACAAAAATTAGGATTTTATTCTAATTTTTAATTGTGACACATTTTTCGGGTTACACGAGGTGCCAAACACCCGAAAAAATCTCAAAACCCAATTTTATACCTTTTTTTTCAAATTTCTCATATTCTCTATGATTTTTTTGATTTTCTGCAATCCTTATTTATTTTTCTATAATTTTATAATTTATTTTATTTTATTTTTATTTAATTATAAATTAAATTGATTTTACATTAATTAATGGGGTTGGGCCCACTTGAAACCGAGCCTGATTTGGCTGGCCCTAGTTCGGCCCAACTGGGCCAGGCCTATCCTAGGCCTCGCACGTAGCACGACGCGTGCATGCGAGACCCCCTGGTCTCTCATTGGCAGTCTTTGCCCTCACCCCAACAGTTTTTCTATTTTATTTTATTTTTGTCTCTTTTTCAACATCATCAAACATCAACAACCCACAACAACAACAAACTAACTATACTTTAACCATCATCATCATCAACATACATTCTATCACTAAAAACCTTAGAAACATGGAATGGGTCTAATGCATCGAGAAATTAATGTTGTAAACTAAATTTGGGTTCAAAAAATGGTAAAAGACTTCAATTAAAACTCTTAAAATTCGTTTTACAACAAACACCAAATTTCTAGTTTCACTTCAAGACACTAATAGAGCAAAAATGGAGAAGATGTGAGAGTTTGGATTACCTTAGTTTCTAACTTGATTTCTTGGCTCCCAATCGCTTCAAAGCTCCTCCAATAGATCAAATCCAACCCTTGCTCTCTTAATCTCTCTATTTAGTTAGGTTAGATTCAAAGAAAAACTCCAGATTTGCATGTTGAGCAAATGCACTAAGTCATTTTTTATACTAATTCACCTAATTAAGTCCCAACACACGTGTCTTGAGGTTTATCAAGGGCTCTTATTAACTCCAGTCATGTTATTATGTCATACATGTGTCAATTTAAGGGTCCTATTATTCAACTTAGTTTAAACATTTTTTTCTCAAATTTCATACTACTTAGGCACATTTTTGTAACTTAGCCAATTTAAACTACCATAGGCCCATTATTTGGTCTAATTAGTTTAGCCTGATATTTATTTGAAGTACACATTGCGTAATTAGGCTAGGTATTTGTCTAACCAGCTACCCAGCATCGTCGCGCATCACGAGGCACGTCGGGTCTATGTTTAGCCTATTAGTGTTTTATTCAACTTAGGTCAAGTTTGTTTGATTATTTAGCTTAAAGTATCATTATATAGTGATAAATTATGCATTTAAGCTATCACGTTCACGTACCCACGTCGCACACATCTCAAGGCGCTATTCGCCAAACTCATAACTCACGCAAAACGCGATAATCAATGGTGCATATGGCGTAATGTTATAATTCATAGTAAAACAACCATAATAAACAAGCATCACACAAATATAACAGTATAAATTATACATCGGTAGGCGTGCCTTAGACTAATCCGCGACATCTATGTGAGTCTGAGCTAGGTCCTAGTTTGAAATTAAATAATTAAATAGTCTTTAAATTAGACGGGCCGTCATAATGTGTGGTAGGATGAACACTATGGTGCTCAGCGATTGGAGTCACTGATCGTTGTAGACACTTGTTTAGGAGGATTTATGATACAGGCCATGATCATACTCCATGAAAAGTCGAAGGTGTGGCTTATCGAGGGACTTCCTCTCAAACTCATGAATCTTTATTACCTTTTGCTTACAACTTTTGGAAGACGTCATCTGATTGTGGTCGGTCAATAGAAACGAGATAAATTACATATTTGTATTTTTATGATTCCTCGCGATATTATTGTTCGTTTAAGTTTTTAGAAAACGATGCATTTGATTATTACAGGTGTACTGGATAGTGTGAGATTTACTTATCTGACATTATTGAATTTTTATAATTGGGTAATGATAGGTGTGAGCAACGACAAAGGAAAGGGAAAGCTGTCAGATTCTATGTGACTTGATTAGTTCATTTCTCTCTATGTATATATTGTTTTTGAATATAATATACTGTATAAATGTGTTATTGTGTTCATGTGTGGTTAGAATCTCTTTTGAAATGGATGTAACAGTTTTATGACGAATTAGAAAAATGATGAAGCTAAAGTAAGGTTGATTTGAGGATTTTGATACTTTCAATCAGGTCAGAATGAATATATAATTTGTTATAGCAATATATATTGTTATGAGTGGATTGTGAGTTCTTCGACATTTCTACTAAGCTTAGCAAGTTTTGTTGAAGATTTTTGAAGGCCGAGTTTTCCAATGTAAGCTTAGAAACATAGGAGGTGCTGTCGAAAAAACTTTCACGGAATTATGAGGATTATTTAATTAATTTAAACTAACTTTGAGGTTTATGATTTACTTTAAAATCCTTTATGGTTAATAAAGTATTATATTTGATGATTATGAGGAGTTAAATAAATAATTTTTATTGATGGTGGAATTAAGACTATAAGATTATTAGGTGATTAAGGTACTATAGGCCAATTAGCTAAGGTCTGACACTTTACTTGTCTTAAAGCTATTGAAGCCTAGTTTCACCAAAATTTTATGAAGTTTAATTTCGAGTTGTTGTTAGAAAGTTATAGCCAAAACACACATTTATATTTAATGAGAAGACTTATATTTAATTATGAAATGTCTCTCTCAATATAAAGTTTAAAAAGCTCTAACCTCATTTTTTATTGTTTCAAATCATAAAATAATTAACTGAAAACTTTGGAGGAGGAAAAATAATTGAGAAATGATATACTATACTATTTATTTAACTAGAAATTACAAAATTTGTAGCGTCTCCAAATCCCGAGGCCCGCCACGGGTGCCAACGTGGGCCCACAACCCTGCCACGTCAGGCCTAACTGTGTCCCACGTGCCATTAACCTACACAACTTCATTCAACACCCAATACTTGACCAACTTACATTATGAAAAGATACAAGCTAGCCCATTGGACTCAATTCACCTTTTAAGATCATTTTTAACAACCAAATTATAGCGGAAGACTTATTAGACTTGATCAAGCAGTAAATAAATAAATTCAAGTCTTATGAGCATCAACCTAATGTGGAAAACCCATAATATAAACATCATAATAAAAAAGGTGGCCAAAATCCTAAGCTAATATACAAGTCATGGGTAGTTCACAATGCATCCCATATCCCAAAAGTAAATATAAATATATACAAACGTACGAGAGGTAGTCTGTCACAGGTAGTCTTCAGTACCGGGTCTTCACTCAAGCCATCACAACAAAACATATGACAATTCTAGAGTGAGTAATCCCAAGGAAATTCAATAAGCATTAATAGAAATAAAATACAAGAATTTGAATAAAGCTATTAAATAAATATGCGGAAAATTAAAACAGTCAATTGTGCTCATAACATGAATACATAATAGATAGGCTTAAAATGTGTGTCTACAACCTAAGTCAGACTAGCATCATACTCCGGACTCTCTCGCGAGCACTGCCAGCAAGTCACACTCCAGCATAGCCAGCCTCCGTGTCATCTCGATGACCGGCATGGTCCCACGACGCACCGATACGTGCACTGAAAAATTCCTCGGGTCGAACTATTGATCGAAACCCTGGGTGACACGTGCTATAGTCTAGTGTACATACACACAGAATGGCCCGGTGGGAGCGCACTCAACCAAACCGTCGATATAAACCATACTAGAAAGGAATAATGAAATAACTGAATGGAAGGCAAATAAGAAAATAAATAAATAAATACTCGAGAGAATTTCAATTGGGTTATTACATACCTTAAACCACGCTCCACTAATACAAAAGCGATCTCCACGCCTCCAAATGCGTGCCCCAACACCCGTAGATCAAATCTAAGTACCTAATATTCGTTAATTTATAAATTTCCCAAACTTTGAAATTTTCCAAATTCACATTAGAGTATCAAATCCAGCATATTAATTCATATTATACCCGGTATCGATCCTCGGGATAGGCCCCCAATTGGTCGAATCGAAACCCAAATTTGAAAAAGTTTTTTTTTTTCTAGACGAAGCGAGGTGGCACCTTTCCTATATGGTGCTCCCCGAGGTTTTTTTTCGAAACCCCGGCTCTAACTTCGTGACCCGAACTCGATCTAATCCTTTATGGTTCACCAAAACTACCATAAGGTACGTTCAAACCACGTTAAAACTCGTCCAAAATTAAAACCAAAATGCCGATAAAACTCGACGAAACCCTGATAAAACTCGGCGAAACCCCAAAAAAACTCCACAACTTCAACACCACCATCCACAACATCTAATACCATGATAATTGCTCCCATCCAACTCAAAAATCATAGCCCTAAACCAGCGAGCTCACTCGCATATCCAAAATCCATATCAAAACCGGAAATTCCATACTCGAAACGTAAAGAACAACGAGGAGAACATGAATCTCACATTGGATTGTCGATTGCTCGTCATATGAACATTCAAATCTTTACTTGAAATTCACTAAAATCCCCCAAATTTTCGTCAGAGGAGAAAGAAAATGTGGTGAAATGTGTTGTGGAATATGGATGACCATGCATGTACACCAACATATTGTGTAGTCATGTAACTTGTATTTCTCACTTAATAGTACCTCCACTTGTCTATGTATTGTCATATAACTTGTAATCCTCTCCAATGTACACCAACTATTCCATGTATTGTCTATGTTGCTTGTGATGTGTTGTATGACTTGTGGTGTATGTATAACTTGTACACATTGTATAAGTACAATTATCATCATCACCAAATGGCCTATATAAAGGATGACAACCCCATTGTAATTCACACACCAAGTTGAATGAAAACTTTTCATTCCAACTATCTCATTTCTTCTCTTCTCCTTTGTAGTAGTAATTTGTAGTAGTAGAAGTTCTTAGTCTTCTATTTTCCTTCTCTAGTTCTTAGCAAGTTCCAACTCAATTTACAACACGTTATCAGCACGAGCTTGCTCTAGCATTAAGGAGATCTTGAAGTTCAAGAAGGCTTGTTAAGGAGACAAAGCTAGAAAGGTATAACTTTTGTTATTTAAATAAGTTCAATTTATTTCTATATTATCATGGTTGCTTCCTTTATTACATGCATTACTTCTATATGCATACTTTATTCATATATTATGCATTATAACGTCACCGATTGCGAAAGTATGCTCTGTAGTTGCGTCTTGTACGATCTTCTACATCAGAAATCAAAAGTCAATGTGTGACATATAGTTTTTCTCTTAAAACTACAAACGATTAGTTATTGTTCTATTCTTGATTTTATAATACAAATAATGCTATAAGTTTGAGTTGATAGTGGGTAAGCCTTGTCCCCGGTAAAGCTAAACATTGAAAGGGAGACGGGTTATCCCGTTCGAGGAGGCATGGTATTAAGTAGACTATGTCTCGCCACCCAACCTGGAGGTTGTCCCACCAACTCATACGAATAGTACATTTTGTTTATTAATGAATCAAGTTGTGAACATATATTTAATCATATGTTATGTTTTTACATAAAAATGAGAAAACTATTTTATATTAAATTTATTTTCAAAATATTATTCGACCATAGTTAAATTTGTTGCCTTATTATATTACCGACAAGAATTACTTGTCATGACAATTAGATACTACAATTTGTGAATAAAGCATATATGCAAAACTGTGTGTTATACACAATCATTCGCCAATTTCTCTTTAGAGATCTGAAAAGTGAATATTTCACTTTATATATCTTTTCACCTTATGGAGTTATATATATACCAAAAGGGTAATGCTCCAAAAGCTCAAAAAATGAGCGGTTGAGTCTCAAGCTACAAAACTTAATTAGTCAAATATTAATTATAATTCCACAATTTTAATTACCTCTATGTTGAGGCTATGTGGAAATATGACTGATGAGACAATAAAAATAAGGTCACGTGGCCCGCCTCGATTTATTGCTGCAACAAATATCGAGTGCGCACGTCAATCCAATAAATATTAAGGATTGATTTCTTGTCTCATGGTAGCTGGGTAAAATAATGAGATATTATAAATATAATATCGCTCCCGTCCAATTAGTTTAGCTTCAAATTAAGAAGCGTATGTTGCATATAATGATCATGATCGCAATAACAAATTTATGGACGTGGAAAAGGTGAAAATATCAAGTAAAGGTCGTATTGACAATTCCACAAAAAATTGGAACAAAAGTGGTGCACCACTACAAAGGGCAAATAATTATTGACAATGAGCGCTCATAATTGTGACATTTTTTTGGTCATATATGAAAAGCTATTTTGCCTAAATATTGTCATATATATGCCCGAATATTTTTGTGATCTTTACAATGCCTTCAAAATTAAAGGCAAAATATTATGAATTTTATCATTGAAAATGGCTCGATAAAACATGCACATCGAGATGTGTTTAAATCGTGACCTAAATATTGGCGATGAGTTTATGTTTTGTGTATCGTGCTACATGCATGTACATGATAATATAAAAGTGAATATTTCTCGAATTCGAATTTAGCAGAGGCTAATGTTCAAGCAATATATGAGACAACAATTTTATTGTTAATGTCTTGTTCAGAAGAAGTCTACTCAGAATAATAGAAAATTTATCTATATGAATATGATTTAATCTGAGTATAATATTATCGGCTTTAACTTCTGGAATATATAAGGCACATTAAAACGAATGTCGTCATAAATCAAATGACATTCATTTTGTGGAAAGATCTATTTGATTATCCATAATCATCGATAATGCGAAAATATCGTAAATTCGCACGGACATCATTTATCGAACTGATTTTTTTATCAGCTGGAGATTATTTCAAGGCAAATCAATAGGAGACGTATATTGATTTAACTCTCCATTAATTATATTATAAGATGCCTTGGATCCCTAATAGGGAAATTATTTATAGCAAGTTTTGCTAATTGTCACTTTGATGAAGCAATTTTCCCACCATTAGGGGGAGATATAAGCCAATTCAAAAAGAATTGCGCGAAATTGCTTGAAACACATCAAATTGCATTAAATTTGTTGTATTATGATCCATGTATAAATTAATATGAACTCAAAGTTCAAAGGATCATTCAGTAGCAACAAGTTATGAATCAATTACTTGATGCAAGTACTATACGCAAAAGAGTGACAATCATATGCTTCAGCATTAAATGGTTCATATAGAAAACGATTGTCACGGCCCAAATCTCTAACCCCATTTTAATTCCTTAATCAGGATCACCGACCCTTGACGTGGGACCTACACTGTGATACGTACACCGACCGAGGCACGTGGCCGAGGTATATGGTATTTTTGTATTTATGTACGCCTAGTGATATGTATTGTGTAGACTTACTAAGTCGATTTGTACAGTTGTAGGCGTCGAGACGAGAGCAGGGACACGCCTCGATATGCGTGTCGACGCGGCACCGTAGTTGACAAAACCAAATATTAGGTCGGGGAAACGAAAACACACAAATTGAATAAAAATATGTCAAGTAACTCATATGGAATAGATATTGGGTGACTAACGACGCAATGGCACACGGATATCACGGTTCGGACGCGAAACCAGGCGTCGAAACGCCGAAAATACCGACAAGTGTCTTAGTGGTGTCACGATCGGGTGTCACTTGTACACACACACCACAACACACTTGTCCAAAAATACAAACACTTGTCCGATGCCCCACCACGTGTACACACCCACCTACCCACCTACATCACATACAACACACACATGCAAACACACGATCGATCGGACCAAAGAAGAGGAAGAAAACCGAGAGAGGAAGAAGAAGAAAAGGAGAGGAGGAGGAGGAGAAGTGATGCGCCGGAAGGAGAGCAAGGTGAGTCGTTCTTGTTGTGGTTGTTTTGGGTAGCCGAAGAATGGGGGTTCGGCCGGGCCGAACCCCATGATCATGGTGGTGATGGCGGGGGTGCCTCCCCGCCATCGGCTCCACGGGGTTGGGGTGGAGAGCCACCCCAACCCATCACCGGAGGAGAGAAAGAAATAAATAAAAAAAAAGTTTTCTTCCTTCCTCCCGATCGAACCAGTCGATCGGGAGGAAGGAGGTGCACACGCGCGCATCGCGCGCGCGTGTGCACCCCACTCTTGGGCGGGCCCCGAACGGGCCGAGCTCGGCCCATGGGTCGAGCCTGGACTGTTCTCAGTCCAGGCCGGAGTCGAGTCCGACCCGTGCGGGTCGACCCGACCCAAACGATAAAAAAAAAAAAAAAAAAAAAAAAAAAGAAGAGAAAAATGGAAAAAAAAAATGAAAGAGAATTTGGAAAAATTCTGGAAAAATTGGGAAAATTATATTTAGATAAAATAAAGTTTATTGAACCAATTTGAATACACAATAAACTCACTATACTTGAACTAATGAGATACCAAACTCAGGAACCTAAGAAAAGGGTACAGGAGAGCGAATACAAGACTTGGTGTATCGGGAGGCCAATAAAGCTAGGACTTTACTTTGTTGTTGTGAGTATACCCATTGACAACTTTACTTGGCATTTCATTCCTATTAATTATTATCCTTGCATAGTCCTTTTGACTATTTGCTTTTGTACTCTTATATCATGTGTTCTTTGTGTCTATGCTCATTTGATGAGTCTAGTTTGCATGATATCCATTCATTTGATTTAATTCATTGATTCCATTCCATGCTATGTCTATTCTTGTTGTTTTAAATGTGAATTGAAGGATAAATAGCATGCTATTAGGCTAGTGAATATCTTATAAATGTTGAAGAAGACTTGTATTCCTTATTTGTTTAGGTGTGTAGATGTGCCTATGCCTTGACAATCCATCCTTGGTATTTCTTGAAATTTAAAAAGTAGTTTTTGCATTTAGGTCCCGTACTCGATCGAGGTGTGCGCGAATCACGGGGTTAGAGTCCCTGTGGATGTCGGCACATGTTACTTGACACCGTATGACACTCGGGGTTAGAGTCCCTGAGGTGGTCTACGCACTGGGGTTAGAGTCCCCAGGACACCGTACGACACTCGGGGTTAGAGTCCCCGAGGTGGTCTACACACCGGGGTTAGAGTCCCCGGTAACACTTGGGTTAGAGTCCCTTGTGCTATATGATTATTGGGTCGGGGTGACACGTTTCACTTTGCCGATCGGACCTAAATCACTACTACTTAGCCTAGTGTCGGTATCACTTGTTTAACTCTCGGTATTTACTCGCATATGGTTTATTATTCGGTTTTCCAATTTATATGCTTTTAAATACCATTTGAATATTTGGAAATGCAAATTAAACTTGTCATCGGGGATTACTTGTTTTATTCCAGTACTACTCACCGTCCTTTTTATGACGGTGGGTGCGAACCGTCTACCAAGAAGGCGGGCAAAGAGAAGATCGACGATTATCCCCGAGCCGCGCGCGCGCTCACTACATCGATTGTAGGTCTTCTTTTGATATTTTGATTGTATAGTTTATATGTCTTTCAGATACTTTTTTTGGGGTTGTATATTGGGTTGAGCGTTAGTTCCCCGACTTGACTTAGACCATTTTATCGTTTCAATGCATTTTGAAGACTATATATATTTATGCGATGGCATTTCCTGGTTTTCCACACTTAGGATATTATAAATGGCTTCCGCATAATCAATAAGACTTCCGCTAATAAATTCATTTAATAAAAGGTTTAAGTTGAAAGGCTGACTAATACGTAGTTAAGTCCTGTGAGGAGATGATTAGGGCTTAATTACGGGATTAGGCCGGGCGGTGCCCTAGATTAGGAGAGGGGCCGTCACAACGATGTCCATGTGCAACAAAATGCATAAGATGTCTCACCCATGTGAATATGAGGGGGAGAATCAAAATGAGTTATTGGTTAGTGTATTGCACTCTTTTTCCCTTTGCTATGGTTTTATCCCACTGGGTTTTCTTTGCAAAGGTTTTTAATGAGGCAATTCTAACAATATTAAAACTCTTTATCTAGATTGATTAGTGTATTGCACTCTTTTCCTTTCGCTATGGTTTTATCCCACTGGGTTTTCCTAGCAAGATTTTTAATGAGGCAATCCTAACATTATTATGCTCCGTATAAAAAAATTTATGAGAGCAATGTACTTTTTTCCCTATACTAGATTTTTTCCCTACAGGGTTTTTCTAGTAAAGGTTTTAATGAGGCATATATATATATTATATCAAAGTGTATCGATGTGTTGCACTCTTTTCCTTAGCTATGGTTTTATCCCACTGGGTTTTCATAGCAAGGTTTTTAATGAGGCAATCAACAATATTATACTACAAATCAAGATTGACGAGAACATTGTACTCTTTTTTCCTATACTAGATTTTTTCCCACAGGGTTTTTCTAGTACAGGTTTTAACGAGGCACAATCTCTAAGCAAGTGTCATCCAAGGGGGAGTGTTGTGGAATATGGATGACCATGCATGTACACCAACATATTGTGTAGTCATGTAACTTGTATTTCTCACTTAATAGTACCTCCACTTGTCTATGTATTGTCATATAACTTGTAATCCTCTCCAATGTACACCAACTATTCCATGTATTGTCTATGTTGCTTGTGATGTGTTGTATGACTTGTGGTGTATGTATAACTTGTACACATTGTATAAGTACATTTATCATCATCACCAAATGACATATATAAAGGATGCCAACCCCATTGTAATTCACACACCAAGTTGAATGAAAACTTCTCATTCCAACTATCTCATTTCTTCTCTTCTCCTTTGTAGTAGGAATTTGTAGTAGCAGAAGTTCTTAGTCTTCTATTTTCCTTCTCTAGTTCTTAGCAAGTTCCAACTCAATTTACAACAAAATGAGATATTTTTTTTTATTTTTATAGTCTTTTTGTCATTTAATGTGTGTGTGGATCTCAAGGACCAATCAGATGGTTGAAATAAGGTCAAAAGTCCATCTAAGGTGACTTAGATTGGTGACTTTGTCACTTGATCTTATCCTCCTTCAACCCCATACACTAAACCCCCAAGGTGTTCGATACTCGGCTCCGCGCCGCAACGCGTATCGTTCATGTACACTTACGCCAATAAACGTCTAAACGACATTTTATATTAATTATTTAATGCATTTTATTCATTTATCATGTGTGCATTATTTTTCAACCTAGTGTATTGTCGTTCGCCTACCCGGTACCCGCGTCTACACGCTAATCGAGGCGAATACCCTTCACATTATCTCACACGAACAATAACAATATAAATACACACATTGTGATGCAATTCAACATAATTAAGCATAAACATCACAAATTAGGCAAACAACACACAAAACTAACTATTTACCTATCTCAAGCGTGCCCCTGTCCTAGCAGTGAGGTCCACGAGATGCTGAGTTGGTGTCCACATTTGAAAATATGTCATATTAACGGCATAATTAAAACTTGGCCGTTACAAAATTAACGCTTTTCGTGAAATCCTGCTTGTATTTTATTAATTTATATTGCAAATCATTATAATTATTAGTTTATTATTCGATTTCAAATTTTTACTAATATTATTTTTTATTTGACACAAAAAAGATTATTCTTATATGTGGCCCGCCCAGTTTGATATGGCTTGTAATTGGGTTCTAGGCATGGCTTGTAATTGGGTTCTAGGCAGACCCAACTCAACTTTGTCTTTGACAACTTTTTTTTAAAAGCCAACTAACTCATTCTGAATTAAATATCAAAATATTGTATAAGTTCTACAAGGACGTAACTTGAGCCGATAAATACAAATTTAAACTTGCCTATTATATTATCGAACTTTTACACTCTTGAATAGGGTCGAATCTATATTAGTCTTACAACTCAAGCTTGACCCCCATTGGGTGGATTGAGCCAATAAGTAAAGGTGTAAAATTTGATCCTAACTAAATTTTTTAGTTCCTTCACTGGTGCAGATATGACTGCTTTATTACAAAATTGCCCATAAAATCAATTGCCTTTGTTGAAATCATAGGAAAATGACATTTTTGACTTTACATGTATAACCCGCCTAATCTTTCTACATATACTATATGATCGATTCACTCCAAATTTTTGTTTCATAATGCCCTTAATTATAATAACTTGGGAAAATGACGAACACAAGGAACACTTCGCGTAGTGATGAGCCAATATTAATTGTTTTCTTCTTTTTCAATATGTGACAGTGACACAGTTCAATCAAGACAAATAAAATTAAAAACAAACAAAGCCACAAAAAGCCGCTCAAATAGCCACGAAGATGGTCCGTGAAAGACAGTCCAATCAAACACCCATACAACCCAAATGAAGAAAACCAGGTACCCAAAATACAGTAGACAGAAGGTTGAATTGCCCTTCAACAATTCTTTAGACTTCATCATTGCCTTAAAGCCCATATATATGTGTCTTCTTCAAGCACTGAAATCACACTCGCCAATTGCCACACCGCGTTGATGTAAGTCATGCCCCAAAAGTATGACCACATTACTATGTATGTGATTATGTAATTCAAAGAGCGAAGATTCAGCGAAGAAGTTGCGGCGCTGAGGAAATATGAATTGTATGGTGAAGTTCACCAGAAAGGTTATCACAAGTTTTTTCCACACGTAGGGAACTGCTTGCATGAATTTTTTGAATGGGGGCTTTTGAAGAGGTAGAAGGAAGCGACGGAGTAAGTGGTGGAGGTGATTGCGAGGAGGTAGAGGCCCAGGATGCCGACGAAGTAGGTGATGCTGGTGACGCCGCATAAAGTCCATTCCTGGCGAAGTGTGTGCTTGAGGTGGTAGTGAATGGCGGTATCGGACCCATTGTGGTAAAGCTCTATATGGTGCTTGGTGATGTTGGCTAAGCATTCAGCACTGATGTGCCAAAAGAGAAATGTGAGAATGCAGAAGAAGGGGAGGAATATAGAAAAATTGGTTTTAGAGATAATTTGGATGCCAGATGCAAGCGTCAATTTTCGGAACAAGTGGTCTCTGTTGTCCATTGAGATGTTTGTTGCTCTGTGCATGTGTTTGGAGAGAAGGAATGTTGAGACAATGTGGAAAGTATGAGTGTAGTGAAGGGATGGAAGAGTACTCAATTGTACCCCTATAAATATGTGAATCAATAGAGATGGTACTGATTAAGGTGCCAAGCAAGTTCTATGAAGTTTCTTTTGAGTTTTCTAGAGTTGCTTTTCACATGGGATGTGCAAGTTTTTTCCTTTAGTAGGACTTACTTCTCATCTATGGATTTCCATTTTTGTTCTACATTAATGTGAGCAATATATGAGGAAATTAGAATGTAAGCCATGCCAGTGAATGAAGGCTAAAAATAGGTCTCAGTAAGTTGAAATCGAAGCACATTTGATCTGTGTAGCCGACCTCAGAAATTAATTGGGATAAAGACTTGGTTAATGTAGCAAAAGACTTAATGTACTAACTAGCTAGTACCAAATAATTTACACCACTAAATAATCAAACAAACACAACTTTCATTAATCCAAATTCAAAGAATGCAAAGAACATAAACATAAATACAGTAATGACAACAAATGAAAATTTAATCACACAAGTCAACATAATTACAACACTTACAAGATCCCAACCAATACATCAAACTCAAACTTCATTTAATTGAACATTTTTCCCCCCACTAATAGGTCTTCCTTGTGGTCCCAAGTAGCCATCCAACTGGGCACCCAAGCTTGACTTGTCAATGCCCTCATTTTGGTAAGACTTCAACACAAGATACAACACAGTTTGAACAACAAATCCCAGCAGTACCACCCCCAACAATGTAACAAAGAAAACGATTCCTGCAATCACATAAACGAAAACAGGAAGCATAAAAAGAGCCAATGCAAAGTACCCTCCTTGTATAATCACCAACAGAACTTGAAAAACCATGTAAATCCCAATGCAGAGCTTCTTCTTGCCCTTCATCAAATCTCTACTTCTCTTAAATGCTTGTAATCCATAACACTCTTCTAGCACCGAAACCACGCTCGCCAAACTCCAAATCACATTGAAATAGATCAAACCAACCACGAATAAGATGAATAAAATGACAGCAATCACAATTCCAATGATTAATTTTCCTTCCCTGCTCCCTATCACAACACATACAACTGCGAGGGCGACGAAAACTCCAATGTACACAAACTGAATCACGAAATTCCATAGATATGTGACAACAAGTTTCTTCCACGCTTTCAGGACTACCCGGATCGCTTGCATTAGATTAGTGTCCTTAGAAGCATAGATGCAAGCGACGACATAGGAAATAGCGGAGATTGTGAAGAGGTAGAAGACTATGAGGCCTATTAGGAAATATAACAAGGTAAAGACACCTAAAAGGATTGAATGCACATCTCTGTCATGCTTCATTTGTTTGTTATGCATGTTGGTGGGCTCATAGTCGTCTAATAAGTTTATCGTCTTACCAGCGATGCTCAAAGATAAGTGATCAGTAAGAATCATGTCAGCTAAGATTAGGAAACAAAAGGGGAAGATGAAAACTAGGAAAATTTTGGAGAAAATGTGTCTCCATTTTGAAACAATGAGGTAGTATGACTCTTTGAAGATCTTTAAGAAGCCCAAGTGTTTGAGCTGCTCTAGCTCTGTGTTCATGATGATATGGTGTTAAAAGAATTTCCCAATGGAGGAGAAATGGAGGGAGTGTGTTATTTGTGACTGATGAGGGAGATTTGCTTAAATATATAGAAGGAATGTTGAGGAGATTGAAAATTAGTTGATGGATATTTCTTGGAGGGTATTGAATTGTTTGGCAAGTTGACAGTCACATAGAGAAGTCATTCTTGACTAATTCATAGGTTCCATATCCACTTGTGCTACATTGACATCAATTGGTCCATCATACACATGGAAGTTGGCTTCTTGTTTGTTGTTAATCCATAACCTTGTAACCGCCTGGCTTGGACCTACTGGACCCTACTATATATGCTACTAGTGGTCCTAGTGGGCTAACAGTGGATAAGTATTTTGACTAGTAGCACCATGTTTTGGAGATATGATATGGGATTAATTAGGATGTGTAAATTAAAAAAAAAAAAATGCTAGAATGACAATAGTTATGTGGTACCAATAGTTATGTCGTACCAGAAGACACATTGGCCCTCAAGAGCTGCTCATACAGCCCTCGACTCACTTATTATGCAATGAAATCTATGTATGTTTGCATCCCGAGACTGCATAGCCGACTTAAAGACTTGACACGTCTTCCGATGTGATATTTCTATTGTCATTCTAACACTTCTAGAAAATATTAGTTGGGGTATGTGCTTCGCACGGATGGACCGCTCGTTGCGCTCGCGGTTGGCAAATCATTGTTGCAAGACGTAGGTATTTTAATATGTGGTATTGTATTTGATGTTAGTGTACATATAGTGTAGTTTATGTTGGGAACAAGAACCTCCACTGCATCGTTTTGTGTAGTCATGGCTGAATTGTTGCAGAAAACACTCTGAACTTGATGAATTGAAGAAATTTGTAGATTGCGGCTAGAGTTTAATATTCTATCTCCTTAAGACAATAATGCTCCGCAAATCGTGCCCGCGGTTGGTAGCACTTGCCTCCCAGATACAACAATCACGATCCTACGACTACAACACTTTAGACCGAGGAAAAAATTAGATCAAACTGTTGTACTCACTCACTGTTAAAACAATGGATTTAATGACTGGAGAGAAAATAGGAATTTTACCGAACGGAGAGAAAATAGGAGTTTACTTTAAGAAAATCGGAATCGAAATTTTTGTGTGTTTATCCTATTACGTAGGGCAATATTTATAATGTGTGATACACCAATTCGATTTCCTGGAAACGCAACCATTCACTTTGAAGGACGTATGTATGTATCCAATAATACATGCATTTACGTATCAATATACGTAAACGTTTGTGTTAAACATTTCCAACTATTTCTCATATGTATCTAGATTTCCTAGAAACGCAACCGTTCACTTTGAAGGACGTATGTATGTATCCAATAATACATGCATTTATGTATCAATATACGTAAACGTTCGTGTTAAACGTTTCCAACTATTTCTCATATGTATCTAGATTAACGTTTCATGCATATCTAAAAGCATACATGCATGTGACGTGACTCACAATGAATTGGAGTGGATTTGAGTTTCACAATGAGTTGGAGTTGGAGTTGTAGTTGGAGTAGACTCAACAACCCATGCATGCATCACAACGTTTCATGCATAGAGTTGTATTAATAGTGGATTCTTTTAACTAACAACACATTCATGCATCATCAACGTTTCATGGATGCATAGAGTTGTATTTATCCAAACCATGTATTGTATTTATCCAAACCATTGCATGGCACCCAATTACTCATTTAAACCACCGTATGCACGCTTTCATACAATAGATGCATATATATGTACACATGTATATATAATAAATATATACTTTTTAACACATTACACCTATTTTTATAAGTATAAGGTACTTAATTTGTACTTAAATTAAGCTACATAATTTGTACTTAAATTCCATTCAACTAATTGTATATTATAATTCCAACAATCCCCCACATGAATGGAACTTAACCAATATCACATATTATATAACACGTCCCCCACATAAATGAATTTTTTCATGATTTTTCTTTTGAAAAGATAATGCAAACTTTAGAGTGAGTACAGTGAAAAAGAGTGGCATCAGGATAGGTAGCTTGTGGCTTTGAACCTTCCCTAGTGTAACACCATTGAGTTTGCTAGCTAATCAGTGAACACGATGTCTTGAACTGTTCAGCCATTTGTGTAAACCAAGAAACAATGTACACACAACCCACTTCCGACAATTTGAGTTCCTTGGTTGTATTCGTTAATATGGCCCTGAACAACTCCCAGATTCATGAGCGCTTTAGAGAATTCAAGCCCTGAACATTTTCATAGAATTGACACTCATATAGGTGATTTCTATATATTAAGAGTATCCTGCTATACCCCTCAAAAAATTATGACATAGAAATCATTAAAAGCAAAGCTTATCCTCAATAATTTTATAGGCGCACTAAAACATCATAGGAATGGGTTGGAATTAAATTCTCTAGTGCTACACCAGACTCCATCATTTAGTTGTCCCTTTTGAACCTAGATCTTGGGATCTCCAGTCAACTAGGTTGGGTATCCACAATGGATTCTATTTTATAGGCTTTAATCTCATTTCCCTCGATAAACATATTACTTGATCTCTAGGCAAGCCTTTAGTTAGCGGATCCGCAAAGTTGTCTTTTGACCTTATATAATCAATGGAAACTACTCCATTCTCAAGTAATTGTTTTACTGTATCACGTCTTCGACGTATATATCGTGACTTACCATTATACATTTTATTATGCGCTTTTGCTATAACAGACATACTATCACAATGGATACAAATGACTGACATAGGTTTCGGCCAACAAGGAATATCTTCTAAAAAATTCCTAAGCCATTCGGCTTCTTCGCCAGCTTTATCTAAAGTTATGAATTCATATTCCATAGTAGATCTAGCTATGCACGTTTGTTTAGAAGATTTCCAGGATATGGTACCACCTCCAAGTGTGAAAATATACCCACTTGTAGATTTAGTATCCTGAATATCTGATATCCAGTTAGCATCACTATATCCTTCTAGAATAGCAGGATATCTCCTATAATGCAATCTAAAATTCATTGTGTACCTTAAATATCTAAGTACTCTTATCATTACTTTCCAATGATCTTTCCCTGGATTACTAGCAAATCGACTTAATCGATTCACCAGTGCATGTTATGTCAGGTCTCGTACTCGACATGACATACATTATACTTCGCCAAGTATACGTGCATACTCTAATTGATCTATGAGTTGCTCTTTATTTTTAGTCAAATGTTCATTAACATCCATTGGTTTTTTTATTGGACTTTTTCATATTTATTGAACCTATTCAATATCTTCTCAATATAATGAGATTGCGACAACACTAATCCATTCGCTATCTTAGAAATTTTAATTCCTAAAATAACATCGGCAATTCCCATATCTTTCATCTCAAAATGTTGTGTCAACATTTTCTTTGTGGATTTGATTATAGTTTTCTCATTGCTTATAATCAATATATCATCAACGTATAAACAAATTATGACAAAGCCTTTAGGTGTGTCTTTGGCATATACAAACTTGTCACATTCATTGATTTTGAAATCATTTGATAACATGATATTGTCAAATTTAATATGCCACTGTTTTGGAGCTTGCTTTAATACATATAAAGATTTAACAAGTCGACATACTTTTTGTTCTTGTCCGAGTGCAATAAATCCTTCCAGTTGTTGCATGTATATTTCTTCTTCTAATTCACCATTTAAAAAGCCGTTTTAACATCCATTTGATGAATTTCAAGATTATTTGTTGCACGCAATTGCAATTAATATTCTTATGGATGTTATCCTCGTTACCGGTGAATATGTATCGAAGAAATCATATCCCTCTTTTTGTTTAAAGTCATTGGCTACTAACCTAGCCTTGTATTTATCAATTGAACCATCCACCTTTAATCTTCTTTTAAAAATCCATTTACACCCTAAAGATTTCATTTCAGATGGTAAATCCACCAACTCCCAGTATGATTGTGCATAATTGATTCAATTTCGCTATTAATCGCTTCTTTCCATAAAGGAGCTTTGGGCGTAGACATAGCTTCTTTGAACGTTTGAGGTTCACTTTCTAACATATAAGTTCACTACAAGAAATAAGTTCATCAATGACATTTAAAAACCGTCATCTTTTACTTTTAATGACCGTTTTTAACAGTCATAGAATGGGGGTGTCGTGGAAAGTATTATTTATAATGACAACTTTTTACATGTCATCTTTGATGTATGATGACACTTTAAAAGTGTCATCTTAACTATTCAAGGACATTAGAAAACTATCATCAAATGTTACTCAACGACGTTTTATAAATATCATTAAAACCCTTTACATAAGATTACAAATAAATTAGTAGGCATTGTCAAATGTACTAAACAATTAATTATATTAGAATGCTAAAATTTATTTACCAACAACAGTAATGAAGAAAAAAAATCTTTTGATTTAATCAACAAAGTTTAAGTTCATTTACACCGTATAAATAGATTCTTTAAAAAATAAAAATAAAATAAAATTCAAGCCATATATAATGGACTTGTCTTCATTATTGATGAAAAAATCCATACATAACCACACTCTTAATGCTTTTCGACAAAACCATCATATAAAAATGTTAATTCCTGCAAACAATAAAAAAAGTAAAATATAGTCAACCTTCAAATAAATAGGAATTCTTAATTCTAGCTAGCAACTAAGGTAATGCACTAATGTTGTGATGCACCATTGGGAAAAGAAATGGAGTCAGACAATTGCTCAGTCCCACTATAATAAATTGTCAAATGCAACCGCGTCACTGGAGCCATAATTCACAGCCACAAAATCATAATAATAGCACACAAGTGTAGAATCTAAGAAAATAATTCACAAAATAGTAACAACAGTGATGATTTGAAAAAACATTAAACCTGTGAAATGTTGATCAGTAACGATTCGTGGAATGAAGTATTAGATTCAAAACAGTGATGATTTCATGGAGTGGAGTGTTGGATCCATCAAAGTAGTAGAGTATCAGTGAAGAGACAACAAACAAATTTCGGATTCAAAGAAAATAAAAAATTGATGAATCCAAGCAACAACATAACACATCAAACGAGAGTTTTCAAGCAAACCTACACAAAGCTTTCGAGTGAGAGTTTTTGCAATCCTCTTCGACGTCTTCGTCGAATCTCTCGAATACAATGTGTGTGTCTCCGAGGAGTCAAAGACTCTTTGCGAGGTCTGCAATGGAGACTCTCGTCATGGACCTTCAACAACGACAGTGTCAGCTTCATCTGCAACTTCATTGGCGCTTCGTGCTGGAACGACAGAGAAAACCTAGATCTCTCCCATAACTCGATCTCCGTCATGGACCTCTCAGGCCAGATTCTAAACTCTCTACAATTCTACTCGAGCTTACAAAATCTAGATCTCTCCCGCAACTCGATCTCCGGCGCGGTCCTGCCAATCTCTGTGACTGGATACCTTAGATCTTCGATTCAAGTGAAGGCGAGAATGAGAGTGAGGGGTTTTGAGTTGTATGCGAGTGTTTTTAGTTTCTGATATGGAAATGACTAATTTACCCTCCTTTTCAAGCGGCGAACGCGCGGAACTAGCGGAACCAAGTTGAACGTAAGTGGCATGTTTTTTTTTTTTTTTTGTTTTTTTGCTTGAATTCACGGGAGTAAAGTGAGTAAAAGTGTCCCACATTATTTTAACTCATATTTTGTCATGACAACTGAAAATTTTCATTAAATATTGTTTCAAATGTCATAAAATAAAACCATTATACGTATATGATTTCATTACTTTTTTATGATATTTTTTCCAAAACTGTCATCTTACATCAGTTTCTATGACAGTTCTATAAAATTATCATAAAATTTATGTTATTAAAAACACATTTTGTTGTAGTGGTTAGAAAATCAGGACCAAAAGATTTTGCAACTTTTGTCCTCTTACTTTTTCTAGGTTCATCCTCCTTATTTTAAGAATTACTACTACTTGCATCATCACTAGTTCTTTTATTAGAACTTGGTTCACGCATATTTTTATTAGGAAAAATATGCTAAAAATGATGCATTTCTAGATTCCATGATTGTATTTGCATGTATATAAGGAATATCTAATTTAAATACAAGGAATCTATATGCATAACTATTGTGAGCATAACCAATGAATATACAGTCAATGATTTTGGGTCTAATTTTAACCTTTTTAGGTTCAGAAATAGCTATTTTAGCCAAACACCCCCACACTTTCAAGTATGTGTATGAAGGTTTTCTACCATTCCATAATTCATAAGGAGTTGCATCCATATTCTTTCGAGGAATTTTATTCAATATATGGTTGGCGAAAGAATTGTTTCGCCCCATAAATTCGAGGTAACTCAAAATTTAATAACATAACATTCATCATTTCTTTTAATGTACTTGTTTTTGCGTTCCGCAATACCATTTGATTAAGGAGAATAAGGTGCAGTTGTTTGATGAATTATGTCATGTTCTTGACAAAAAGCATTAAACGGTGCATCGTATTCACCTTCTCAATCACACCTTATAGCCTTTATTGATTTACCAAGTTAATTTTCAACTTCACTTTTATAATGTTTAAAGACTTCTAGAGCCTCATCTTTGCTTTTAAGCAAAAATACATATCAATATCTAGTGCTATCATCAATAAAAGTTTTGAAATATTTCTTGCCACCTCTAGTTTGCACAAACTTTAAATCACATATATCGTTGTGAATTAAATCTAGAGGTTGTGTATTCCTACCATCAACAAGTGTGAAAATGAGTTTTTGTTAATTTGGCCTCAACACGAATTTCACACTTATGATTTTGATCAATTTTAAGATTAGGAATTAATTCTAAATTCATAAATTTTCTTAACGAATTAAAATTAACATGTCCTAGTCTTTCATGCCACAAATCAAAAGAATCCAACAAGTAACAGAAACTTCAATATTATTAATATCAAATTTGCGAAGTATAAACATTACATTCATCTTAAATAAATCATTAGCTACGTACTCCTTGCCCACAAATACACTATTCTTAGATAGTAAATACTTATTAGATTCAAAAATCATTTTGAATCCATTTTTTCTAAGTAAAGACCCATAAACTAAATTCTTTTGAATATTTGGCACATGTAACACTTCATTCAAAGTAAGTTCCTTGCCAGATGTCATCTTCAGCACCACTTTACCAACTCCAATTATCTTTGAAGTCGCAGAGTTACCCATAAATAAGTCTTTCCACTGGTAGGCTTATAGGAGGAGAACATGTTTTTATCTGCACATACATGCTTGGTGGCTCCTATATCAATGTACTATTCTCGTGGATTATCTACCATGTTTGCTTCAAAAACAACTGCAGATAAATTTGAGTCAGAAACATATTTAGATAACCCATCTTCAATAAAATTAGCATGACCACCACCATGAGCCTTAGACTGAGTTTTGTTCTTCTTTCACTTGTTGTTGCAGTCTTTGGCTTTGTGGTCATGTTTCTTGCAAATAAAGCAAGAACCAACAAATTAATTTGCTTTCCCTTTGAATTGCTTAGGTTCATCACTAGAATGTTTCCTCTTTTTGGAACTCTTATGCTTTGACCCTCCAAAAGATTAGCTTTGGGCTCATTGGACAAATCACCGTTCCTGTTGTCATTTTTCTTATTGTCCTCTTCAATGCGAAGTCAAACAATCAAGTCTTCAAGTCCCATATCTTTGTGTTTATGCTTAAGATAATTCTTGAAATCTCTCCAAGATGGGGGTAATTTCTCAATAATTGTTGCCACTTGGAATGACTCTCTCAAAGACATCTTCTCTACATGAATTTCATGGAGAAGAATCTGAATTTCTTGGACTTGATCCAACAACGTCTTCGAGTCCACCATCTTATAATCCAGAAACCTACTAACCATAAACTTTTTATGGCCAATCTTCTGTCTTATATTTCTTATTCGAAGAACTCCACAATTCCTTGGCCGTACGCATGGTACTAAAAATATTATATAAAAAATTATCAAGACCGTTAAGAATGTAATTCTTACACAGAAAGTCGCTATGGTTCCATGCTTGAATCGCTGCAATGACGTGCTTGTCGGTTTTATCTTCACGTAACTCTGGTTCACTTTCAGTTAGCACCTTCACCAAGTTTAGCATAGTCAGGTAGAATAGTATCTTCTGTTGCCAGCGCTTAAAGTCTGTGCCAGTGAATTTTTCAAGCTTTTCTGACTTCATAGGGGGAATGATGGTATGCGTAGAGGTAGAGCCTATTTGTATTGTCTTAAGCTTGTTGGGAACAAGAACCTCCACTTTGCGTCGTTTTGTGTAGTCATAGCTGAATTGTTGCGAAAAAACTCTGAACTTGATGAATTGAAGAAATTTGTAGATTAAGGCTAGAGTTTAATACTCTATCTCCTTAAGACAATAATGCCCCGCAAATCGTGCCCGCGGTTGGTAGCACTTGCCTCCCAAGATACAACAATCACGATCCTACGACTACATCACTTTAGACCGTATGAACAAATTGGATCAAACTGTTGTACTCACTCACTGTTAAAATAATAGATTTAATGAACGAAGAGAAAATAAGAATTTTACTGACCGGAGAGAAAATAAGAATTTTAATGACAGGAGAGAAAGTAGGAATTTTAATGGCCGGAGAGAAAATATGAGTTTTCTTTAAGAAAACTGGAATCAAAATTTTTGTGTGTTTATCCTATTACGTAGGGGAGTATATATAATGTGTGATACACCAATTTGATTTCCTGGAAACGCAACCGTTCACTTTGAAGGACGTATGTATGTATCCAATAATACATGCATTTACGTATCAATATACGTAAACATTTGTGTTAAACGTTTCCAACTATTTCTCATATGTATCTAGATTAACGTTTCATGCATATCTAAAAGCATGCATGCATTTGATGTGATTCACATGAATTGAGGTGGATTTGAGTTTCACAGTGAGTTGGAGTTATAGTGGACTCAACAACCTATGCATGCATTACAACATTTCATGCATAGAGTTGTATTAATAGTGGATTCTTTTAACTAACAACACATTCATGCATCATCAATGTTTCATGGATGCATATAGTTGTATGGATAGTGATATTTGGACTCATGAGTCCGGACTCAAAAGTTTTTTTTAATTTCAAAGTCATCCTCAAGTAATTAATGAAGCAAACATAATCACTTATAAAATTCCTTTGATACCCCTTAAATATTTGTGAAAATTTTAAAAACACCCCTATGAATCCGGACTCATGAGTCCAAGTAGATTTATTGTAGTTGTATTTATCCAAACCATGTATTGTATTTATCCAAACCATTACATGGCACCCAAGTACTCATTTAAACCACCGTATGCATGCTTTCATACACCAATTGATGCATATATGTGTACATATGTATGTATAATAAATATATACTTTTTAAGATATTACACCTCTTTTTATAAGTATTAGCTACTTAATTTGTACTTAAATTAAGCTAAAGTACTGTTACGTGTAGCAGGGGAAGGGATGAACAATTTACATATAATATGTACATAAGATGCATATGGAAGGTAATGTTTTTAAGTATACGTAGACATATACATAACCATATTTAGACGTACATATTTCTTGGAGTTTTTTGAACTTGTGTACATAATTACATTGAATTATCATGCTTGAGGATTTTGTTTGAAGGATCGATACTTATTGTTGCTTCTCTTTTTGTTGCGGTTGAAGAGGTCTTGGGAGTAAATAAGATGATTTCCTCGTTTTCCTCGTAGGTTGTGGGTGCTTTCCTTTTGTCACCGTTGTACGAAGTGGAATTCTCTGTAGATGATTTATAACTTAGTAGAGAGCTTGAACTTGTGCTACTTCCGTGTGAGTGCGATGCAGCCGACATAGACGACTCTTTTGTGTAGAGATGAATTGAGTAAATGATATTTTTCATGGCGGCATTGTTGCTTTCTATGTTATCGATTGTAATGGATATTATGCAAGGTATGTATTTGTTGAGAATTGGAGAGGTTGTTGTAGGATTGAAGTGTTGTCCCTGTAGGAAGAAATGTAAAAATGTTAATCTTATAGATGAGAACGCTATATAGTAAAAAAGTATGTCTTGTCAGAGGAGTAATGGGTTATAATTTTTCTTGAAGTTGCATTATTTGATAAGCACTTTTTTGCAGTAGCTGTCGTGCGGGAATGTTGAAAGCAACAGCTTCTAATGAACATGATTCAACGTTTAGTTCAACTTGAATTTTGTGACTGTGATGAGAATAGGGAAAGTGTAAGTAATGAACATGTGAAGTGCATAATGTTTTTTATGTAGGGGAAATGTTGTTTTTGTACTTTGAAAGTCCGTGCAATTTTTATTTTTGCATTGGATGCAGTTGAACTGTTCTTGGTATTTAGCACCCGTGAATCTTTTGCATTTGCTACAGCTCATATACATGTAGGGCTGATTTTCGTACTTGATTGAGATTGTTACTTTAAGAGTGAATATAGTAATCTATAGAAAGTGACAATTTTTGTTATAATGAATTTGGCTTCTCTTCTTGGTATATATGTTATTGTTGTCATATTTTCTAATTGGTTTAGAGTGTACTTACTTGAGAGACTGTAATAGGTAGGTCAATGATGCGAGATATTGTGTCCATTGTCATAGAAGCAGGTGAAATATTAGGAATGAATAAAGGTGTTTCGTCATCAATGAAACAACCTAAAGTCGTTTTATGCAACTCTGACCTGTAATGGAGCAGTTGTGTTAGTAGAAGAAATTAGGTATATGTAACTTGTAATAAATGGAGATAAGTACATATACCATTTTTGCAGGTGACGCGCTCGCTTGTCATCATATGTCATGTGCATAACTGTTGTTGATCTTGTTGATAAGGATATTTCTGTTGGTTACAAGTGTATGCATAATTTAGTAATAGAATATGGAACATTTGTTTTTATATTGTAAATATTATTATACGAGAAAGGATAATATAGTTTCTTTACCATTGTGGATGCCAACTTTTAAATGGAGAGCAACAAGAAGTGGCTTCGAAGAAATTGCATTTGTAATGCTTTGTCCATATTTAAGTGAGAAGTTTTCCCACATTGTCAAGATTATAGGTAGCATGCTGCAGTGTTATACATTAAGAAAAAGAAGTAGCGGGTAAACATAGGTATCATTAGGAAGAAGTGTAACAACCCAAATTAATTAAACTAGGATGAGCGTTAATATCGAGAATTAACGGTCAAAATTCAGGCGTTACGTGGACCACTCGGTTGACTCGGACACGAGAACCGAGGAAATATGTTATATATAGATGTTGGTTGTATATATGTGGTGTTTAAATTTATTATTATTATATTGCAATATTGCACTGCATGTGTGTATGTTGATATCGGGCGAGGTTGTGTGACGGGTGTTCGCATCGAAAGGCGTGTCGACATGAATGTCGAGTAGGCGAACTACGGGTACACTAGGAAACTCCACTAATTCACATTAAGATGATTAGTTGATGAATTAAAACAGATAATGTGACCGTAGGCTAAGTCGATTCAATTAAAATGATAGGCTATGGTGTACCTTGAATTTCGTGCCGACACGCGGGGCACTGAGTGACGGGTAGTCGAGGGTTAGTGGAACCATAAGTTGATAATTTTTGGTGACTAAAAACATTAACCATAGATATTATGTGAGCCTAAGCTAAGGTGAATAAATTCAATGATTCAAGGCCTATAGTTTGAGTAAATTAAATGGAAAGCATATGATTATTCTTGAGATATACAATAGCATATCTAAGAGCCATGTGAGTACTTAAATAGTATCACTTGAGGTTGAGTTAGTGGGGTTAGTAGGATACATGGCAAAAGGTGGACCATTAGATAGTCCTCGAGATACGTAAATCCATGGAGATCAAGGGCTAGGAAACACTCTCACATTAATATATATGCCAAGTTGATCAAACCATGCAAATTTAAGCAAAAATCGGTTGAATTGTTGGGAAATCAGAGGAAGAAGGATTTGTTGCTGGAATTAGAGCTGGACAACATCAAATTGGAGGAATTAAACTTAGGTAATCATCTTCTTCATCATCTCCTCTATCTAATGAACCCATTTTGGGAGTTTTGATGGAAAATCGAATTTAAGAGTTAGATCACTGGTTTTTGGTGATGTGTTGATGAATTATGTGTTAAATGATCATTTCCAATAAGGAATTATCAATGGTTTTAATTGAATTGGAATTTTGATGAAATGGGGAAAACTAATGAATTTATGAGATTTGAGGAAATTGATCAAATTGTTGTTTTAAGGTTGTTCTAATTGTTATTTTGGGTCAATTTGATATGGAGAGGGTGTTAAATGAGGTTAGTTAGCTAATTGAGGAATTTGGGGCATAATTTTCGAGATGAAAATTCTCATCACGAGGAAATTAGCGCGCTAATGAGAAAAATTAGTGCGCTAATGATTCTCGACGAAACTCAAATTTAGTTTCGCGATTAGCGCGCTAATAAGCCCTATTAGCGCGCTAACTCGACGCCAAAAATTCGATAAAAATGTGTCTTAATAACGTAGCTAGTTGAAACCCAATTTTGACACACCGATTCTTAGATTTACTATTTTTAACTTATTTTGAAGGAATTAACCTAATAAAAGACTATTTAATATTTTTTAAGTTTCGAAATAAATATTGGTTTTAAGAGTTAATAGACACTAAATTAATCTTAAAATCACTATATTTGAACTGAGAAGACACCGAACTCAGGGATATCGAGTATCGGGAGCTAGTCGGGTCGGATTCGAGAGTTCGAGGAAGTCGGAGCGCGGATTGAGGTGCGTAAAACCCTTGAGAATGCTTCATAGAATTCAGTTCGTTTTTCTTATGCGTGTAATGGGTGCTGAACTATTTTCCTTTACCGGTTTGTCAAACTGATTAATCAATTTATCGGGGTTTTACACTGGGATGTGTGGACGGACTTGGGTACACTATACCGAGCACGGGTGATCATGCCCTAGGTGAATTACGACCCGAGCTGCACCAATGCACACGTGTCGGTGTCTCATCGGATTTGGCCAGCGCCGCGAGGACTAAGGACGGGACAGTGGAGGTGGTGGGAGAAGCCCCTGGAAAGATCCTTAGCTCCGAAGTATGGTATAGTCTGCTACACGCGACACATCCTCGGGTTTTCATCAAGGATATTCACGTGTATATTGACTTAACTGTGGTGTATTTACATTCTCGTTTATCTCATTAACTGTTATTATACCTTATTTTCGAGCATGTTTGGTTGGTTTGTACTAGTGTTAATCACTACTTGTTTGATTATTATCTGTCGCGCTGTGTTAACGGTCATGGTATGTTGCCTGAATCTTTTGTATTGCCCTATATTCATGTAAGTATGTATTTTTGTTGTCAGATATGATACATGCATGATTTATACTTCTATTTGATTTCTTGCTGAATATTGTGTGGACTTCTCTTGGGAATTTGCTCACTAGACTCGTCACTGTATTTGTTGGGTAACTGAGTGCAGACCTTTCTACGAGGAGGGCAAAAGAGAATCTTGGGCGACTATCTCACTTTGCGACTGTCTTGGACATACTCGTAGGTGTTTATATTTTTTGATATTTTGGTTTTTATTTTGGTTATTGGAGGACTTGAGATGACCTTGTACATGTATATACCATATGTTATGGTATTGTCGCTTATATACAGAATACTATTCTCGGTTTTCCACAGTATGACATGCTCGTATAGATAATGTTTATCATGCTAAATTATTTTACCTAATTTTATCAATTAAAGCTTATTCACGATTTAAGTTAACTTATAAGATACAACTCACTAGTATGGTTAGGATTATAATAAACTACAAATTAGTGAACCTATTAAATATTTAACTACTTAAGGAGAATAGGTTAAGAAAATACAAAAATATGCTAACTAATTTAATAAAATACACGTGAACATGAATTTCGAGATATGAGAAGGACGGGCAAGTGTCGGACACATGTAGCTGGGCCCACCGGCGAGGAGTGCACGGAGACACGTCACCCCGGGGCGGCAAGGCCGCCACAAGAAGTGCTTACCTTTCATCGATGACAATGATCTCTTCTATTGTTGCTTCTCTATTCTTTGTGTGTATACGACGTGGTTGGTCGATCATTAATTAGTACAATTGCCATTATATCTATATATTCATTTAAATTAGAAGAGGTGGTAGTGGCAGTTCCAATTTAATAAATACAGTGTAGTGTCATAGAATGTGTTGAAATGAAATACTTACTTGATGAATCGTTGGAATTGACCATGTGTTGCAGTTCATTTAGTGGTGTGAATTTCACTTCTTGTACAAAGGCATTTGCAGTAGAAAGTTCTTGAACTAAAGTATTTATGTTTAAGGTCCACTGATATTCATTCGACATGCTTTGAAATTTAATGATTACAGGTAGGACGCGAACATGAGAGATGGCGTAGGCTTTGTTCTGTTCGAGGGTTTGTGCAAAACGTTCGATATTTTCATCAAATATAGTTGCTTGTATCTTTGAACCATGGAGGAAAAATGGATGTCATGTCGTCATTTTTGTTGTTTATTAATAGAAAATGATAAGAGCAAAAAATATTTGAATAATCATAATAAAAAAATAAATATAGAACAAATAGTTATGTTTAACAAAAGTGAAATGATATCAATATTTTAGAAAACATACTTATGATCAATAATATTCGAATGTTATTGATGGGTAACATGTAATTTGGTTGTCAAAGTAAAAATGTTTTTTTGGTATATTTATATTGGTTAAGTTGGAATTTGTTAGTTATGGAAGTAAATATATGTTTACTAAATATTAGTAGTGGTTGGGAGTTTGTAGGGTGCAATTCACTTAGTTCTGTAATTGTAGTTGAACTTATTGGTTGGAATTCTTCAATTTTGGAAGTTGTAGTAATATATGTGTAGTAGTAGAAGGGGAAAATATTGTAAAAAAAGGAAGTCATATTATTCGAATGAAAAGTGTTTCTGGAGCATTACTTATGAACTTCAACATATAATTTGAAGAAGAAGCATGTGTTTAAGAGTATGAGCAACATATAAGAATTAATATGTTGAAACATAAGTGGATGATACATTTTATCAATATGTGTGAGAATGATTATCAATGTCCATAATATTACTTTGCATTTATGTTAATGATTATGTATCTATTAGTAAGAGATTTTACCTGTTCATCGACAAATATTAGCTTTTGCAGATGCGTTGTTCCACTTAGAGAAAGCTTAGGATCAAATTTCTTTTGAACAAGAACATGCACTATCCAATCTTTTGATGTTTCTATGGTGTTATTTAAGAACTTCTTTATCTTAGGCATTGTCACTTTTACATCGATTTCTCTAGGAAATTATTTGTGATGTAGAAGAATTGGTGAATGTATCAATATTTATATTCATGTAGTTGAAGGAATATAGTGTGTCACGTGTCGACGGATTATGTTATATGTAATAGATGTTTTGCACATGTTGTTATTCTATGGATGGTCTAGAAGACTATTGTGGCAATATTTTGAGTCATTTTTTATTTACTTTAAAGTTTTATTATTTAAATTTATGCTTATCTAAGAGGACATGTAGTGTAATGATGGCAACGATGTGGATGTGTAGATGGTATATATGTAACTATAGTGGACGCATTGTTGGTTGTGTAGGTACAGTAGAAGATGAGGTGTGAGAGGACATTTTTTTGGTATATATGTTTATGGTGTAGGCGAGACAAACATTGTTGAAGATGTTAAAGTAGTTCAAGTTAAAGAGATGAAGTGAGGTGTATAATAGATACAGTAATAGGGATGTAGTCCTATGATGAGGAGAGTGTCATATGTATGCATTGAATAGTAGTGTGAAAGCATAGTGTTGGAAGGGGATGCAATCATTTGTTGTCGTTTTGTATGTGTAGCTATTGCGGTGGTATTTTTTTATTTGCTAAGACATTTTGTCTTATAGGTATGGGAGAAGAGGGTATAGGGTAGGTATAGGTGACTGTTTGTAGTCATTGCGTTACTTCGGTAATGTAAAAAGGTGTTATTTGAAGGAGAATCTAATAGTTGGCTTTATTTGTCTTTTATGGAGTGGTTGTAATGGTTTTATTGTTTGTATCGAAATTTATGATGTTGGCATAAGAAGGTACAATAGAGTAGGTGGGTAGTAATATGGGTGGTTTGCTATAAAATAGGAAGCATATGATAGAGGAAGTGGAACAAAGAAGTTTCTTTCACAAAAATGTCAGTACATTCATGAAATAGCAGTGTGTAAAGTTTCATCTTCTTTTCTTTTTAGAAAAAATATATCATCTTGGAGAAAATGGTTGCAAATGAAAATGTCGTAGCTTATTTTGCCGGAGTTTGCCAGCCGAAAAAACCAATTATCCTTAACAATGTGTTTTCTAATGTTTATCTTGTTCAATGTTGCTTTGCGATTTTTGTTTGCAACCATCGTCTCAAAGATTTTGTGATCATAGATTATTGAAGAAGTACATATGCATTGTTTTTCTTCTATAAGCAATACTTGCATATTAGTTAGGAGATGAAGAAAGACATAAGGTATGTAGTTTTTCCTTTCTTTTAGTGCTTTGAGTACAAGTGAAAAAGATTGTGACCAATATAGCAATAACGACTTTTGAAATGGCCTAAGTTATATTCTATTTTATTCTATAGAAAATTGGACGATGATGTTGGTGTAATGGTATGCAACCGTGGGTCTCGGATGAAGTTGCATTTTATTGGAGAGTAAGTAATATGGCTTCATAAGTGGAGGTAAAAGATATGTAACTTCTCTTTCGCTCATCTTGTTTTTGCAATTTTTTTTTCTTTCTTTGATCAGAAGAAGAAAATGAGGAATTTTGAGTGCTTGTATCATGTTATTGTTTCGTCACTATGTGATAGGAGAGGAGGACAAAGGGCATCAGTAATATTTATCTCTCGGCAGACTATTAATTTGTTTCTTCATTTTTCACCGACTTTGTTAAGGGCCTTGTACTTCGTAACTTGTATATGGACGTCAATTGCTATTGTATTATGTGTTCTCTCTTTATCCAATCGATCACATGAACCATTGATCGGAGTATTTTATTATGTTGCATGACATATTCATAACATACATTTAAATAAAAGTTTCTTTGTGTAAAAATGTAATGCATTGTTGTTTCCTTTTAAAAATTGGAAGTTGCTTTCGTTGGGTACAAGTTGCATATAAGTAACACTTTGTTAAAGTTAAAATGTATATCCTTACAGACCCTATGTGATCTGTTGAGAATAATTCATTTATATGATTTAGGTAATGTATCTTTTTAGTCATGTTATTTTATGTTGGTCGTAACATTTGGTTGGGTGATTTTTTTATAGGATGAAGACCTTTCTTTCACTGGTTAACGTTGCTTAGTGGCTGGTAATTGGAACTTTAGTTCTTGTAGTTTTATGTAAGGAAAATATTTTATTTTGACATTATAGATTAGATTTTGGTAGGAGTTGAGCAACAGTTGAATATCAAGAATGACATATGTTTATTTTAGAGTTGTACAGTTTCATTCATTTGTTTGGAAGTTATCAATTTTAAAAATCGGTAAAGAAGAGATTGTACATGATGTTGTATTTGACATTTTCAATATGTAATATATAATGGCAATGCGTGTGTTTTGATTAATTGTGGTAGTGAAAGTGAGAGTGTTTGGACTATTTCTATTTGTAGTTCATTTGTTTTATTTTTTCATATGTATTATATTTATTATTTCATATGAGTTAAGGAATGAGTTCAATTGTTTTTTTATTGTTTCATATGTTTTATTGTCTCATATGTCTCACATATATTATTTTATATGAAAAGAAGGCATATTAAGTGAACAACTGATATTAAGTAAACAACAAATTGGGAAAACAAGTAGATATTAAATTTGACAGTGAAGACTATATACGTACCTATTTTATAAACAAATGTAGTGAAGGGACAACGCATGTGACGGCCCCAAACTCTGAGGCAAACTGGGTACCGCCATGTCGTCAGACACGTCACCAAGCATGCCACGTCACCGCACACTTATCCTTGATAGCCCGCGACCTAAACCTTCGTTTGTATCTTATTCGCATTAACTTAGTATTTATCATGTATTTATGAATATTTAGGATAAGTTAACTAAGTTAAGTTGTTTACGATTTATAAAAACATTATAAGTTAAATATCTTAGTGGAAGTCTTTAAAGCATGCAAATATCGTAAAAATAAAAAGTTTGCATTTATAAACAACCCTATAGTGTGGAAACCTGGCATGAGATACCATGTATATCAAAAAGCGGTAAAAGTACAAAATATGGTCATATACATGTATCGGGTACACAAATCCTCCCAAAATCACATAAAAGCAGTAAATAAGTACATACAAACACCTACACAAAAAGTTGATGGGGCTCTCCTAGCTCAGAGGTAGTCTCCTAATACCCCCTTGCACCGGCTCGTCGTAGGATCTGTGATTTGTCACCAAAAGCAATGACAAATTCCAGTGAGTAAATCCCAAAGAACGTTAGCTATTATTCACGAAATCTAATAAAACAGCTAAAATTCATGCAATTTAAATAAGGAACAAGAAATAAGGTAATCGCATGAAAATAAGTTGCAGAGAAGTCGAAACTAGACATAAGTGTAGCATGATAGAAAACCCCGGTCGACGTCCGAGAATCGGCTTAACTAAACCGAGAAGAACCCATGACGATCACCTCGCCAAACATCTCACGGTCGAATGAGAGGAACCCATGAATGGTAGAATCCTCGTCCAAACATCTCTCGAGAGGAACCCATGACAGAGATTTAAGTCTTCGTCAAACATCTCTCAACCTAACGGGATTCGTGAGAATTAGTCATCGCATAGCCCCAACATGGGCAACCACTCGAACCGCGCGGGGTAGCTAGCCCCGGGGTGTGAGTCTATGCCATGCCCGACCTCGTCGACAAACACATACACACGTGGGAGTGGATGAACAGTAAGTGAATAGCGATATAAATAGCACGATGGAATAATTGAAATTAAAATAAAGCAAGTGCTATAAATGAATTTTAACTAATTTTCTCGTGGGTTTACTTACCTCAAGCAAATTGCAAATCGCCTTCAAAACGTCCTGCTCACACCTCGAGATGCGCACTCGACACCCGACTATGGTCTCCTAAGTCTCTGTGTCCAATTATACAACTTTAATTATTTTAGAGTCACATTAAGTGAATTTATAGTTTGGGATCACAAATTTAAAATTTTATTCCAAAAAGTTTGGTTTTTTTTGCACACTTTTCAAGTTATACTTTGGGTGTCAAACGCCCAAAAAAGCCTCGAAACTTATTTTTCTAAATTTTCTAATTTTTCATACTTTTTGAAATTTTCTGGAAATTTCCATAATTTTTATCTATTTTATTCTATTTTCTAATTTATTTTATTTAAAAATTATTTTTATTTAATTTTAAATTAATTTTTAAAATTTTTTAATAGGTTGGGCCCGGTTCGGCCCAACCACTTGGACCCGTGTCGACCCGATCGGGTCCAACTGAACCTGGGTCGATCCGACCCGGTCCATCCGGGTCAAGGTTGGGCCTGCCCATGGCCCATATGGAGGTAGCCAAGCCCGGCTCGCTTGGCTACCCCCTCCTTCATTCGTTACGTCTCTGGAGAGAATTCTCTCAAGAGACGTTTTGAATTTTTTTTCTATTTCCTTTTTGAATCAAATAACAACAACAACAATAACTCCATCAATAACAAGAACAATCCAACCACCATTAATAGCTCTCAAATTCCTCCACCAAATTAACAACAAAAGTAACCACTCACCTCTATGTCCTAGGGAGGTCGCCACGGAGGCCGCCAAGAGGGAAAACTTCGCGAGAGAGGCGACGAGATCGTAGAGGTGTAAGGAGAGCTTGGCGAGGGAAAGCTTGGTGATGGAGGAAAAATGGGAGGGTGAGATGAAGAAGGATCTCGTTGGAGAGGGAGAGGGTATATTGGGTTTGGTTTGGAGAAAAGAGAGAAAGTAGGAGAGAGAAAAAATGAGGTATGGGATGATGTGATGGGTAGGTGTGATGTGACAAGTGATGTGACTTACAAACCCCTAACTATCCCATCCACACGCGTTACGCGCACCCCGCGACGTCGTATACTCTCGTCACTACACGCGCACAACGCGACCAAATTAAAATATTAACTAGCGCGACGTGAATTAAATAGTAATACAACAAATAATCACGCATCACACAAAATAACTATTTATACCTTGGTTAGCGTGCCCTAGACTTGTCGGCGGTGTCCACGTGGGTCCGAGCTACAAGCCTAATCTGTAATTAATAAATTAATTAAGATTAAATAATGTGGGTCGTTACACAACAACCTAGGTTTCCTGTAATCGATAGAACATGACTGTTATTGAAAGGATCGTTGTCGATTTGACAAATCATCGATAACATATTACTTGCAAAGTTCCTATTGTAGCATGATATCAATAAGAAAAATACTCAGGTGAGTAATTATTGTAGGAGTAATCAAATCTATATATACAATTGCATGTCGATAGCCTAATAAGGGCTTGAATTGGCGTAGTTGTAATATATATATATATATATATATATTAACAATTCAGTTATCTACTTTGGATTTTGAATAGTAGAGGCGCAAGAAACGCAGGTACATATCGGTTATTGGAAATAAATATAATTATATCAAGGCAGAGATATAGGTAGAGTAGCGATAGAGCAAAGTACAAGATTAAGTTCCAATGTTCACATATCCTTTAACTGAAGGTAATTGAAATAGAATAATGTTGAAATAGTCGATATTAATTTTTTGAGGTCAAGTACCTTGAAGAACAATAATAATTATTATGTATGAAGTAATACCTATTGTTAAGAATATAAGATTATTGCATTTATAAGTAGGGTAAATTTAGATAGAATGAAATGTATAATTATAAAATGATCTATGGTAAAGAAATTGATGATAAAATAATATGAGCTTCATTTAATGAACAATTTGCATTAAAAGATTGTGTAATAGATTTTGAAATATTTTTTATGTTGACGACGGATAAAAGAATTTATCATATAATAATAAAGATAATTTGGATGGTGAAGAGAAGAGAGTTCATTTTCATGGTAAAAGAAATAGATAAATTTATTAGAAAGCAATATTTAAGTAGTGAGGTAAGTAAGACAGATAAATATGGTCTGAAATAATAGAAATTACTAATCTATCATTTGCACATGATGTTGACAAAGAAAAAATGACTTTAAAATAACGTTTGTGCAAAGTATGAGCAGGAGATAAGGTACAAACAAAGCATTTGCAAATGTTAACCTTTTATTAAGAGCAATAGGTGAAATAATTGCATGAATAACGTATTAAACGAAGTTAAGTAATTGATATAGAGAGATATTACCTTATTTCAATAGATGTTTTTTCATTATATGGATTGATCAACTAAAGACAGCAGCTCATTGTATACAATGTTTTTTATTCTGGTGAAGTTTTCTTCGTCATATGATGGTTTTATCAAAATTTTAATACATGTGGCTATTTTGGCACGCGACATTGCAACATAAAGTTGTCCTTAAGAAAATACTTGGCTATGGTAAATAGATATCGATTGTTTCCAAAGTTTGTCCTTGAGCTTTGTTAATTGTCATTGCAAAACATAAACGAATGGGGAATTGTCGTCTTTTAAATGGAAATGAGGATGTATCATTTTCATTTGGAATGAAAGGAATTATGTGCAAGAAAACTTGTTTGTCTTGATAGTCCCCGCAAGCAATTTCAGCATCAATAACATTTTTCTCAAAGTGTTTACATAATAATCGTGTACCATTACATTATCCTTCGATCGGATTGATATTGCGTAATAACATAATTGGACAATTTTATTTAGATGTAATTGATGTGGAGGAATACCATTTGGAACAAGACTATTAAGGAATTCTTCCGTCACAATATGTTTATTGTTGTCAAGGGTCTCATCAAAGCTATAATATGTTATTGATTCGCTGAAAAAATTTTCTATCAACAAAGTATTAATTTCATCAACAAAGTCATTTTTCGTTGTTAAGATTGTTTTATTTGATAACGTATATGGGTCACTGATAATACTTATATCATTGAATACATTACTAATTAAATTTTGTAATGATATGTTGTTGTCTATATAAGGAATCGTTATGGAAAACAAGATTTCAATATAATTTTCTCTATTTGTTTTTTTTGTTCCATTTCCAAGTCGAAGTAAAAAATCAATGATATTTTTATCACACATGGCGCGCATATTTTTATTCAATTGTATTTTTACAAATGATGGCCAAAGATATGATGTTGCTATAATTGGTTTAAGTATTTGGTCTTTTGTTTCTTTTTTAAGAACATGAAGAATTTGTTGGAAATCACCGCTAAAGACAACAATTTTGCCTCCAAAAGGTAATTGATTTTCGCATATATCTTTCACCATATGATCTACTATTTCAATTATTTATTTATTTGACATTGGTGCTTCATCCCATATAATTAATTTTGTTAATGATAGTAGTTTTGCTAATCCTGATTATTTGCTTACGTTGCATGTACTATTATTTTGAACGTTGATTGGAATTTTGAATCGTGAATGAGCGGTATGACCACCAGGTAAGATATAAGCTGCAACTCCAGAAGATGTTGTTGCTAAAGCAATTACGTTTTTCGATCCAATTGTTGCTAGTATTGCTCTATATATGAATGTTTTGTTTGTTCCTCTAGGACCATCTATAAAAAATAGTGCAGGTTCACGTTTGAATACTTTGTTTATGATTATATTGTATGCTTCTTTCTGCCTTTTATTTAATTTATGTACAACTAAAATATCTTCATTTGAAACAATAATTTGTTGTTCTTCCTCTATTCTATATAGATAATATCGTTCTCATGTAAAGAAATGGATAAATTTGTTAAATTATAATATTTTATGTTTTTCCAACTGAATCTAAGATACAATAAATATGATGTAATGCCTTTTTCTCACTTGTTGGAATATCGTATTTAGATTGCTAAAAATCTTCGCACATTTTAATTTTAAATTCTTCCCATAAATGTTGTGGGTTTTCGGAATGCAATGAATTATAATTGTTGCAAATAATCTGCGTAAATAATATGACATTTGATATGTCATTGCTTCACGCAAACATAGTTGTGAACTATTATCTACTTCTAATAATCTATGAAGTAATGCGGCTTCTTGAAAAGAATTTGCACATACACCATTGATAAGTTTTAAGGAATTTAAGGATGTGCAACCAGTGATATGATTTAGCAAAAGACGCAAGTAATATCTTTCACCTTCGATTGGATTTGCAGTGACAATTCTAGCAATAACTTCTCTCTTTTTTTTAGTCCAAATTTTATGTTGACGATTGCATACATAATGTTCGAGAGTTCTCGATATAGTAGACCACGACAAAAATTATCACGTTTCTTCATTTCAAAGTATTGTGTTAACATTGATTTCGAGATATTGTCGTCTTCGAGAATGTCATCTAAGTCATCATTATTTCTAAAGGTATTGTATGTTTTCCTTCTAAATGCAATTGCAATGTAATTACTTTGGATGTATTTCATTTAGTGAATAACGTTAAATTCTCCACATTGCTTCTGGAGGTGAAATCCAACGTGCACATTGAAATCTTTCAATTTCATCAACAACATTGTCGTTGGTTGTATCATTTAATTGAAACGTGATACGATCGTGATCTTTGTAAATATACTTATATAAGTATTTACATCTTTTATGGTTGAACAAATTTCGACATTAAGATGACAATCATATTTTGAAAGCAAGAAAAGATTGTCACGGCCCAAATCTCTAACCCCCGTTTTAATTCCTTAATCAGGATCACCGACCCTTGACGTGGGACCTACACCATGATACGTGCACCGACCGAGGCACGTGGCCGAGTTATATTATATTTTTGTATTGATGTATGCCTGTGTTATGTATTGTGTAAACTTACTAAGTCGATTTGTATAGTTGTAGGCGTCGAGACGAGAGCGGGGACGTGCCTCGAGTAGCGTGCGAGCCGGGGAACCTGGTAGTTAGCATTTTGGTAAGTCTTATTTAATACAAATATGAAATAAGGAATTACTTATAAGCCTATGGTTGTGTTTGTTAATGTAAATCAATAAAGTTAAGTAAATTAAATGGAAAGCATAACATTGGTATAGAGATACACATTGACACATCTAGGAACTAGGTGAGTAATGAAATGGTGTCACTTGAGGTTGAGTTAGTGGGATATATGGCAAGAGGTGGACCATTAGATATTCCTCGGGACCATTAGATATTCCTCGGGATACATAAATCCATGGAGATCAAGGGCTAGGAAGGAACATCACCTTAATATATAACATTAGTGATCAAACAACATGCAAACCAAATCACTCATTCATTAATGCTTTGGAGAAGAATAAGGAATTGCTGGAGTGGAGCGAATCATCAAGGTGTTGAAGGAATCCATGGGAGTTGGTGAGAAATTCTCAAGCTAGGGTGCTACATCAACTAGGTAAACATCTTTTTAGTTGAAATTAGAATAAGTTTTGGTTTTAGGCTAATTTCATATGGTAGATGATTGAGTATTTGCAATTGATTTATATATTTAGATTCCTCATTTCAAGCTGAAAATCCAGCTATATTGAAGTTCTTAATTTGGTTTTGAAATCATAAAGATATGAATTTTTGAAGTTGCAACACCAAAACTAGAATTCTGCACGTTGTCGTAGTAATCAACCTGGGTAATTTGTTCATAATCTGTTCATTTTAGATCCAAATTGATCCAAACTAGTGGCATTTGAAAGCTTATTTAAAGGGGAATAACTTTTCTTAACTAAAGGTATTTTGTTTCAAATGTTTTATGTCCAAACATGCTCTATAAGTAGGTGCTGGAATTAAAAAGGAAAGTTTTGAAACTAAACTTGTTAAAGGCGTAACTCCCTAACTACTTATTCAAATGAGCTGATCTTTTTGTATGTTGTATTTAGATAAATTTTCTACCTTGTGATTAAAAATCACATTTTTAGGAACTATATATTGGGAGAAATAGATTTTCTAAGTCCGCTTGGTTGGATTAAATTCCAATTAGACCTATGTTTAGTAAAATCATGATATCTCTTTCATTTTAAATCAGGATTTTGCAAACTAAACCTTTCCGGAAAGCTAAGAGAGAGACCAAAATAATTGTACGTATGGAGGATTTCGATATTTAGACCATTTCATGCCTAAAAGTGCGTTAAAATGTAGGACTGAAATCGAAACTTAATTTAGTCTTTAGAGGCTGATTTAGGATGATTGATTTAAAGTCTATTGAACCAATTTGAATACACAATAAACACACTAAGTTGAGCTTAAACCCATTATATTTGAACTAATGAGATACCAAACTCAGGAACCTAGGAAAATGGTACGGGACAGCGAAAACAAGATTTGGAGTATCGGGAGGCCAGTAAAGTTATGACTTTACTTTGTTGTGGTGAGTATACCCATGACAACTCGTACTTGGCATTTCATTTCTATGAATTGTTCTCCTTGCATAGTCCTTTGACTATTTTACCTTTGTATTCTTATATCATGTGTTCTTTGCGTGACAAATTTCCAACTACTAAACAGGCACCTTTGCCGCCTAATCCCGTAATCAAGCCTTACTCCAACTCACCTAAGAATTAATTACGTATTAGTCAGCTTTCATTTCTATATTCCTCTAAATTCATGTCTTGATCTATATTATCATTTTCATATAGTTTAAAAATTATGCGGAAGCCATGATAATTCAAAACTTATAAGTGTGGAAAACCAAGAAAAGACATAGCACAAGCACGTATATATATAGGACACTAGTCACTCAACCCAATGTACAACCAAAATGACATAAAAATAATACATCAAAAGTCGAGACATACAAATGAGTGAGGAGAGTCGCCGAATCGCTCGAGAGAAGCCATCGATCTTCTCCTTCCCCGTGCATTGTTGTTGCTCGACGGACCTACACACCACCGTTTCAAACTAGACGGTGAGTATAGTGATATTTAAGTACTAACTGGAGAATTTCATGCCACATTTCCAAAATAAACGAATAGTATTTAAAAGCATAAAGTAGCAAAATAAATTGCTGAAACAAGAAATGCAAGTAAATACTATAGTTAAAGATATAGAGACAGGCACAGGCTAAGTCGGGATGATCTACGTCCGATCGGCGGTGAGACCTATCACCTACCCTTTCCCACTACTATATGGAGTTGCGCTCAACATATCTTACATAAATAGCGGAGCTACACTCTACGCTTTCCAACATCAATCTCATGCTTGCCGACCACCCCGAGTCCCATACCTCGTGTGCCGCGCAAGTGTAGTGGTGAGTGTCGGAACCCCAGAGACCCATGTCCCCGTGAACCGCACATCTCTCGTGCAATGGACACTAGATAATCCCTACTTTAATTTCAAAGACAAATAATTCCAAAACTCTAGGATACCAAGAGAAGTTAGACTACAAAGTCCAAAGAAGATCGAAGACAAGTCCAAGTAAATCCACATTATTCCATTAGCATGCTTTTTATCAATTTTGTTCAAGAATGACATCAAGTGTAGGAATCGGAGGCAACGAAACAATTCACAAGGCATCATGTCACAATATTCATCCATGAATAGATACAAGAACAACATGATGTGCAAGTTCAAGTAGCGATGTCTACCAATAGACCAATAAAGCAATAAGAGAATGAAATGAAATATAAAATTCTCACGGTTGTACTTACAATTCACACGTTTGTCCTAGTCTAGCCGATCCCTCGACAAATTCGAAATGCGTGCCCAAACGCCTGAGTTTTCTCCTTAGTTCCCTAACATTCAATAATGTCTCAATTTATGCCAAATCGAAGTCGAGACAAATTTCGAAAAACTTTTTTTATTTATTTTTGACTATTCGGCCCATTTCGCGTTTTTCGAGGTAAAACCCCCAAAAAATGCTCTTCCAAAATTCCAAATATTTTATTTTTCCTAGAAATTCATTATTTTCTAATTTTCGACATTTTCCTAATTTTTTTGGAATTTTTTCCAATTTTCCAGCATTTTTCTTTTGTTTTCCTTTTATGGGTTTGGGTTAAACCAGTCGAGCGGTTTCGAACCGGCCGGTTCACCCAACCCATCTCTTTCTCTTCTCTTTGTTTTCTTGTTGTTTTTTTCTTTTGTGGGCTCAACCGGCCGAACCGGTTCGGCTCACCCGAGCGAACCGGCTTGGCCGGTTCACCCACTCTTCTCCTCTTCTCTTTTTTTTTTTTTCTTTGGGCCCGAACCGGTTCGACTCACCCGAGCGGAACCTGGCCATGTTTCGATCATTTTTTTAATTTTTTTCTTTTTCGTCGTTGGGGTTGGGGTCGGGTTGGGTCTCCTATGCAGGGAGACTACTTCCCTGCTTTCCTCGAGCTCGACGAATCGACTATGGCGATTCGTCCGAGTTCGCCAACTCGAACAACAACAACAACCGACACAAACAACAACAACAACAAACGACACAACAACAACGAAAATTCACTCACCTTGCCTTACGTCGAGCTCGGTCTCTCTCTCTCTTTCGCTTTCTCTCCTTCTTCCTCCTCTCTTATCGGTTTCTTCCTCTCTTCTCTGTTCGTCACTTGTTGTTATTTTTTTCCACCGCCTTTAGAAACCAAAAAACAAATGGGATAAGGTTGCACTTTGGTTTCATTTGACTTATATATTTGGGTGGCTTGAATGTGAGCCACACATCTCAACCCACACACGTATCTCGAGGCGTATCATATGGTTCTTGCTTACACCACTTGTCCCTTGTGTCACTCTCAAGTGACTCCAATACTTGACACCTTGTGTTGAGATGTATGTGTGTGAATCTAGATGTATATCTAGTGATGTACATTTTTTCATCCTTAACTTTAGGCCCATGTTATATATATATTAATAGATGTGGCCACATACAAACCACACATTACCAAATGATTGTCAATTAATGTAAATAATTGACTCGTACCCCAATATGTCGCTACCTCAGTCCCATGTCGACACGCGACTCGAGGCGCGTCCCCGCTTGTCTCGATACCTGCATACCCGTAAATGACTTAGTCGTCTACACATATATAATACACTAGGCATATAACACACAAATATAAAATGCACCTCGGCCCTTGCCTCGGTAAACGGACATATCATTGTGTGGGTCCCACAAGACGGGTCGTTGAGCCTGTGTAAAGACAATAACACAGTTAAAAATTTCTGGTTGTGACACTTTGTGTCTATGCTCATTTGATGAGTCTAGTTTGCATGATATTCATTCATTTGATTTGATTCATTGATTCTATCCCATGCTATGTCTAGTCTTGTTGTTTTAAATGTGAATTGAATGATAAATAACATGCTATTAGGCTAGTGAATATCTTATATGTAACGACCCTAAAAATCTAACTCATATTACGTATCATTTCAGGGTCGTATGTGGGACCCACTCGTCGTGATCCGTATTTTAATCGAAGCGAAATATGGTCAAGTTAAGGTTTAGACGCAGTGTCCCCGTGTTTCGAAGTGCAATGGTATTTTTGTCATTTTTTGGCAAAAATGGGGTATTTTTCGGGGTTTAATTCGGACACAAAATCGAGGAGATAAGTAAAAAAGAAAAGAAAAAGGGATCAGATAATAAGAGAGAGGGAGAGGAAAGAGAGAGAAAAAAGAGGGGAGAGGAGAGAGAGAGAGAAGAGAAGAGAGAGAAAGAGAGAGAGACGACGAGAGAGAGAGAGAGAGAGGGGAGCTGCGCGGCTCCACTGAGCGGAGCACCGACTTATCGGGCAATGGCTCGTAGCGGCGGTGGACCGCTTGTGAAGCGTCGACAAAAGTCGACGGTGAGAGCGGCTCCGCCGAGGACGATCAGCGCGCGACGAAGCAGCGCGCGACGACGGTCGGGGCGACGCGAGGCGCGGACGGCGGCTCTAGCGAGACGGAGTCCGACTAGGCGAGCAATCGCGCGGTAGTTGAGGCGAAGCCGAGGACGGCCAGCAGCGAGCGGCGACGAGGTGGCGCGGTGTAATGGGGACGACGAGCAGCGGCGCGGTTTACAAGGACGTCGACGAGGAGCGAGGGACGCCGGCGAGAGGAGCGGTGACTCGACAATGGCCGTAGCGCGGCAACGGCGCGGTGAACGACGCGGCGCGCGTTGCGGGCCGATCGATCTCCGACGAGACAACAACAAGTGGACAATGGAGGCGTAACTTCGACGAAGGCTCGGACGACGCGATGGATTGCACACGAGAATGTAAGTAAACCAAATAGGAAATTGTACAGTCATTTCATTTTACTCTATTGAATATTGTTGTTTATTGCTTTGATAGGTATCTTTGAAATTGTTGTTGGTTGAGTGGTCCATTGGCATGTGAGTCATGGTTACTGTTTATCTGTGATATGAGCTCTTATCTGGACTTATCCGGGTCTGTGGATATCTCATAGTCGCAAGGGTTAGGGCTGGTAGGCAGGTGTCTCGTCTTGAACCCGAGTTTGCTGGGCTTTTGCCGCGACTCAATGACCTTTTGGTCGGGACTCCTTGTTATTTGGTTTTTGTATTCCTGACCTCACCTATCTATTGATTTGTTTACGGTCTTTTATATTCATGCGTTCCCTGTTCATTTCTTTCTATATGCATGAATTCGACTGATTTAGTTATTTCGAAATGTTGCATATATGTCCTACTGGCGTTACTTACCTGGGCTCGTCATTCTTGTGTTTGACCGAGTGCGGATCCACTGATCCAAAGAAAGGGAATGCTCCATAGCTAGGTGATTCTTTTGTTGTTTTAAAAACACTGAGATTTTGGGCATGTATATCTTGTATTTACTCTCCTCTGATGATGATATACTTATGTAGGGTTCCACAATTAGGTTGTTCAACTCTTTTACAATTATTGTTGAGTTATTGTATTAATTGCTTCCGCAAATTTGTAAAACTTGAAAAATACTAATAACTCAACTTAAAATTTTGAATTTACTTATAATGATGGAGTGGAAGGCTGACTAAGTCTGTGTTGACCTTGCGAGACTGGCTCGGGGGTCCACGTGGGCTTAGGCTGGGCGGGGTTCAGTTTGTGGGAAACTGGGGCCGTCACATTATAAATGTTTAAGAGGACTTGTATTTCTTATTTGTTTAGGTACGTAGATGTGCATATGCCTTGACAATCCATACTTGATATTTCTTGAAATTTAAAAAGTAGTTTTTGCATTTAGGTCCCGTACTCGATTGAGGTGTGCGCGACTCACGGGGTTAGAGTCCCTGGGGATGTCGGCACATGTTACTTGACACTTGTATGACACTTTGGGTTAGAGTCCCTGAGGTGGTCTACACACCGGGGTTAGAGTCTCTTGTGCTATATGATTATTGAGTATGAGTGAAATGTTTCACCGCCGACCGGACCTAAATCACCACTACTTAGCCTAGTGTCAGTGTCACTTGTTTAACTCTGGTATTTACTCGCATATAGTTTATTTTCTATTTTTCCCATTTATATGCTTTTAAATACCATTTGAATATTTGGAAATGCAAATTAAACTTGTCATCGGGGATTACTTGTTTTATTCTTGTACTCACCGTCCTTTTTATGACGGTGGGTGCGAGCGTCTACCAAGAAGTAGGGCAAGGAGAATATCGGCAATTATCCCTGAGCCCACGACTCGTCACTGCATCGATTGTAGGTCTTCTTTTGGGATTTTGATTGTATATGTTATATATGTCTTTCATATACTATTTAGGGTTATATATTGGGTTAAGCGTTAGTTTCCCCGACTTGACTTAGACTATTTATGTTTCACCGCATTTTGAGGACTTTATATATGTGATGTCATTTCCTGATTTTCCACACTTAGGATTTTATAAATGGCTTCCGCATAAGTTACTAATTGCTTCTGCATAATCAATAAGACTTACGCTAATTAATTAATTTAATAAAAAGTTTTAATTAACTCTAAATTTTATAAACTGGTAGGACTAGTGTATTACTTATCTTGAACACGAGAAAAGAGGCATCTAGGTTGTAAAGGCTGACTAATACGTAGTTAAGTCTTGCGTGGATATGATTAGGGCTTAATTACGGGATTAGGCTAGGCGGTGCCCTAGATTAGGAGATGGGCCGTCACAAGGATTGTATAGTATTACCCAACGATTATCTAAGTAGCAGTTTCTCACTTTAATTTTTATACCATTATCGTGGCGTTGATATTTTGGATAAGAATCTTTGCCAAAACATGTAGTTGAACAAACTGCTTTAGGATAATTGTTTTTACATTGGTGATTTTTTGTCATGCAAACATTTGTTGGATTTAACAACTGCTTTATATAAATGGGAATGATTTTGTTTGTTTGGCAATTCAGCACTAATAAATCGATCGAACGTAGATGGGTCTAGTATTTTTGAATTGGATTTAAGTATTATTAATAAATGAGCATAGGGAAGTCCTCTTTTTTAGAATTTTATAACATATACATATGTTGCAACCGCTCCAAATATTTGTTTTTTGAACAAATAATTTTTTAATTCTTCTAATTTTGATTTGAAAATACGGCTAAGTAGATCAGGTCTATTGTGAGGTTCATCATAAAATTGTAGTTCTTGTTTGATTTCTGGCCTATTAGTATTGCAGATGATTGTAATAAATAAGTCCGGTTTACCAAATCGTTGTACTAAGGCCATTGAATCCATATATCTTTTTCTCATATCTCTAGGTCCACCAATAAATGATGCAGGAAGTACAATTCGACGCCCTACTTTGGATCCATGGTTGTTACCAATGTGTATGATATCCATAATGTCTTGATATAATTCAGCGCGTATTTCTTTTTTATTGGAACGAATGTAATCTAATATTTGTGTTTCTATTTTTACATACATGTCAACAACGTATTGTTGCAAAAGTCGTCCACAATGTAATAAGAAAGACTTACTTGAAGGCCTAATTTGAAGCTTGTAACAGTAGTAAGCTCTGAATGATATAGAATTTTTTTTCTGTGTTGAAGAGAGTACTGAGAACAATAAAGGAGAAAGAAAGGAAGAAGAATTATAGTGTATGTTAAATTATGGATTACTTGATGAAGATGACAAATATTAATTACGGAAGGTGTTGTACATAAATTTAGAGAAGGATTTTATGACGCACCTGATGTTTCCTTTCTCATCAAATCTTCAATTGTATATATATATATATATATATATATATATATATATATATATATCAGTTGTGTCGATCAAATGTTCTTCGGTGTCACTTGAAGTTGCATGATTTCTTCATTTTTTAAGAATTCCTTCGTGCCAACCACTATCACCATATGGAAACATTAATGGATATTGCAATGCATCGTAGCAGCCAAAATAATATTGCATTCTAATACTACTATCGCTATAACTATGAACAACAATATCGCGTTTTATTGGTTAACAGTCCAAAGTATCATTAACCTAAACTGCAGCAACTTCAGATGTTGTTGGAGTATTATAAACTCGTTGATTTAATGCAGTATTAGCTTTGATATAAATATTGCATGTTTTCAAATCTGCAACATGCTTAAGATTCTGGAAAAAATGCAATATGGATTTACTGCAAGTATAGAGATCAACTTCTTTACAATTGCTTCATCCATTTTATCACATATGTTTAATCAATTTTTAACTTCGTAATCAGTATCGTAGAAATATAATTGCAAATACGAAGGTTGCTCTTCAATTGGTAGTAATTGATTTATATAATGATATACTTGTCCTTGTATGCGAAATGTATAGATACATTTATTCCTTTTACAAAAGTTTTGGTCATATTTGACACCGAAGGAAGTGAATGCAAATGTGTTATTATAAGTACGAATATATGTATGAAATTATGCTGATTCATCATTATTTGAAGTGAGTAAATCAAATAATGAATTAGGCATATTTTTGGTTGATAGAGAAATCTGTCCTTTGGAGTAGCATAAATTTTTTGTTTCATGATAAAATATTTTCGCATGACAGTAAACATATATTGTTGGGAGTGGAAGTATATGAGCAGTATTTAATATTTGTAGAATGAATGTTGAATTACCATCATCCCTAGTAACATTATAGCAAATACCTTGTATGTTGCATGTGTTGTTATTTGTCTTTGGAGGTAGCTTCATTTTCCTATTTGTACAAAGTGTCATGTTCTTAGAATCCTAATAATTTCATTACGACGAAACATTTCAATTATGAAAGAAGAATATGTACGAAGCAATTTGCTTGAAATGGTAAACGTGTAAATTGAATAAGTCAAAGTAATACTAACAATTATAATATACAGTTACATATTTGAAAGGACTACATTTATACATATAAAAGAAGATATTACTACTTACTTTTATTTCTTATGAAGAAGTGATGTTGTAGGAAGCAGTTAGTGGAATTATTTGCTCTAAAGTGCTACATTCACTAATAGTATCAAATTGCATAGAATGTATTCTTGTTTGACATCGATTAGTATCCATAATTTGACAAATCTGTAATAACATGAAAATATACACATTGCACTCAATGGTAACAAAGGAAATTGAATAATGGTAGAGAAGGAAAGTAAATACATTTAAATTACTATCTATAATTATTTTGTATATTCAATTCATGAAGCAATAAGAGTTTTAATGTGACATGTGTATTTAGAAGATAGCAATGAATTATTACATTAATGTGAAATTGTTGTGGTATATATGTCCACAAATTGGACATAAAAAAATATAGAAGCGAAGATCGAAAGAAGGAAAATAAAAACAATAGATTGATATATATCTATAGCAATAAGGAAACAGTAGTAAGGATTTAACTCATTCTCATTGCGTTAGATTGAATTGGATAGATACATCGATTCCCCTTTCTTAACAAGTTCATTAAAATAAAAAAGTGTAAGTCATTGCATATAAATGTAATACCTTAGCTGTCATATGTAATATCAAATGAAAAGAATTGTATGTTATATAGTAAGAAAAATGAGAGTGAAATTGTTATTAAGGAAATTGGTCTGCAAATGTCTTCAATGGAAGCAAAGAAATAGAAACCATGAAGGACAATAGCAATATAATTATAGTATATGAATGAAACGTTAAAACTCCCATCAAATTTCAGCAATTACAGGAACGACGATATTTATCTTTAACAATCGCACTCACCTAAACAATTGATTTGTGCTTTCTAAGAATGGTTGAACACAACATAGAGAGCGAGCCAAGGTTTATGAAGAAGTCAGTAGACGAACTATAGGTGAGAGAGACGTTAAAGTGATGAAAAAGTGACAAAGGAGAAACAAAAGTGAAAGAGTGGTTGTGGATCGAGAGGCAGGCTAATGCAGAGAGGGAAGACTGGAAATGACGAAGAAGAAGAAGAAAGAAAATGAGGGCTTACTCCCCATTTGCTATTGCTATGTATGACAAGGTAGTGAGAAGACCATTTTAACTTTGCGTGTTGATGTCCAACACGTTGCTTTGTACGACAGAGTATTGAAAAAATGACTTTACCCTTGCGTATTTATCTTCATCACATTGGTTTGTACGAGAGAGTAGTGGGCAAAACACTTAAACCTTGCGTTTTTATCGTAAGAACGAACAAGGGACTTAGACTTTCTGGCTTTTGTGTAGGTAAAGATTGCGTATTGAATCGATGAAAAGTAATAATGATTGTCAAATAAAGTGACATATTATATGTAAAATTTGGAATGAGTAAATATGACAATTGGACATTTGATTTTAAATAACAGAACAAGTTACTGACAATAAAACTTAATACGTTAACGTCATTACTGCAAATAATAAAGTATAAATTACGATCGTCAGCTGTACAAGAAAATATGATTCTTTAGGAAATAAGTATGTATAATTAAACATATGTGCAAATAATATTACTTAACGTTTACATAATGATTTGAAATACAGAAGCACAAAAAGCTGCAGCGTTAATTACGTATGCCTAGAATAAATGTAGCCAATTCAATGGTCCAAAAGCAGCAAGTACATGAGAATTTAGGATGAAGCATTTGATTCATTTGTAGCACGACAACTTGCTAAAAATCTGTAGAATTGCATCGAATGCAGCGAAATTCTATTAATAAGAGATAATTATTTTTTAAGCGAAATTTTAGTAAAAGTTGACAAGCGCTGCGGATTCTATGGAGGTCATTGGATCCTGGATGTTCCTGGGTGTAATCGATGCAGCAAGTGAGTATCCAAGTAATCTACTCCATCAACGATCGTACTCTTTGATTGAGTCATCATCAACATTCCATTTTTGTACGCTGCATGGTTGTGACCCATGATCGTTGTGCGATGCATCTCTTTCATTCATTCTATAAAATTTTACTTGTGTGAAATACAATACCCACACATAAATAATTCTTTGTATTTCATTATCTCTAACTAACTTCATAATACGAAATAAATAGGTGGATAATTATTTTACCATTCCTTTAAGGAAGATTGCGTCAGGATTATTGAGATTGTAGCATTTGCGAAAAATTGTAGCAGAGAGGTATGTACATCGTTTGTACTCAATGCAACAATAGTGAGTTCTACACATTGATAAATTTTTTCATTCTTTGACAAAGAATTTATAGATTTTGATGCAAGAGATGCGTTGATGAAATCCTTCAATGATGTCTCGCCTACCTTTGTGAGAATGTCAACAATAACATCGGGTTAATTTCACATATGATCACTCAAGTTTATAGTTTGTAACACTTTGGTCACTAAACTCACATTTGTCCAAAATATATCACTCAACTTTACAAAACATTTCAACAAAATAACTCCGACCACTCTCCAATCAAAAATCCAGCGACCTACTTACGTGGCGCCACGTGGATTTCATGGGAGATCACTAAACTTTTGAAGTGATGATGTGGCAATTTCTTGTTTGATTTTTTTTTGGTTTTAAATGAAACACGGGTTCATCTTATTCTTCGTCTTCGTTGCTCTGCTACTCTTCATCTTCGAGACTTCGACTGGTCATCTTCGTCCTCGACTTTTCTTCTTCGTCTTCGACTGTTCTTCTTCCTGAGTTTCTCACTTCCAACCAATCAAACCACCCTCTCTGTTCATTAATGGCCTATTTTCAAGTTCCCTGTAAGCAACCAATCAAACCACCCTCTCTGTTCATTAATGGCCTTAATTTGTAAGGTGAGATCTTAATTTGTATTTGCAATTCGTTTTCTCCACTACATACACAATTACATACATACATACAGGTCGATTTAATCTAGGTATTTTTTTTTTAAATAGATTGGTATTCTATGTAAGAATAAAAAACAACTAACAACGATAATTAAAAAAAAATTGAAATTCTCAAAATGGCAGCACATCACTGCACCCAAAATCATCAGAATTGGCAATGGAATCCTCAACCCACAAATCCCTCAACATCTTCAACAATATTTGCGTCTTCCTCTTAGCCCTCTCTGTGCACTCGCTCTGCAGAAGCAGCAGCAGCAACTGCGTGACCACCCCCGCCACCACGCCTCCTTCCTCACTTCCTCCGCCGCCGAGCACAACGACAGCAGCGCTCCCGCCGCGTACTCCGTCGCCCTATCCGACACTTTCAATATTATCTTCACCAACAACGGCACCGTCAGCGCGTGCCCCGCGAACGCCTCGCACCCACTCGCCACTCTACACAACAATCCAATCGTCGCCAGTCGAACTCTCGAAGATGAAGAGGAGCAGAGCGACCTAGACGAAGAAGAAGATGAAGTGTGACCCGTGTTTTATTTAAAACCAAGAAAAATCAAACAAGAAATTGCCACATCATCACTTCAAAAGTTTAGTGACCTCCCATGAAATCCCACGTGGCGCCACGTAAGCAGCGCGCCGTTTTTTTATCGAGAGAGTGGTCGGAGTTATTTTGTTAAAACGTTTTGTAAAGTTGAGTGATATATTTTGGACAAATGTGAGTTTAGTGACCAAAATGTTACAAACTATAAACTTGAGTGACCATTTGTGAAATTAACCCCAATAACATCCGATGGAAGAGATTCGAACGAAGGTATCAGCATATCCCTTGATACATTAAATTGAACATGGTTACGCATAGTATGCACGCAATATTCATGTAGGAAAATGTAGTTACCAAGAGAATGTAATTGCTTACTCTCAATAAGTTGCATTTGTTCAGTAAGAGTAAAAAGAACTTGATACAGATGCAACAATATAGACAAAGGAATAACTAATTCAATAAGAAAAAAATGAAGTTCATGTCATAATAAAGTTCATACTACCTCATCTTAGTATGAACAACAACTCTATCAAATAATTATCTTAAGTCACAGGCTATTTTTCATTGTAACTACAATGAATTCATCACAAGATTAATAATTATTAAGTACACGTAGTTATGAAAGAATTGAAGCATGATGAAAATAGAAGAGATAATTGCAGTTGAGAAGAATATAGAATAAATTCACAAAACATTGTAGTTGCAGTTGAATGTAAGGTTTGCAATTGTAGATAGATGAAAACGCATTTGAAAGTCCTATTCAATTGAAATATGGCCAGGTTTTCATTGTCATCATGAATATAGACCTACTTCTTCAGAATATTAGTAAGTATGAACTATATGTACTTATCAAATAAGCGAAGCATGACGAAAATATAACATATAATTGCAGTTGAAAAGAGAAGATAATTAATTGAAGAAACATCATAGTTGCACTTGAATGTCTGTTTCCTATTTGTAGGTTTTAAAAAATATTTTAAAGTCCATTACAATTGGAAGAAGTATTTTATCTCCACCATGAATATAAGGCTCGTACTCTATCTATAGTTCCCATCATTTCAGGACAATATTGTTCAATGTTATCTGCAATTTTCCTTTTTGAAATTGTATGTGCTCTGCATACTTTAGTATAATTTCCTGAACCCTAATATTCCTACAGTAAATAGGTTTGTCAATGACTTAAATGAACAAATAAAAATTGTCATCATGAAGTGTAACAAAGTGAAAGTGTTAGGAGTCTTTAAGAAATTGAAATACTTTTGTAAAAGATTAAAATATCAAATAAACAATATAAATAAAGGCGAAAAAATAGAAAAGATGAAGAATTCTTTGATGAAGATAGCACTGTATAGAATAAAGGCAATAATTTCCCTGATAAGTGACCAATTAGATGACAAATTCCTGTATATTTATCATGCAAAGTAACCAGAACCCTTAATTTCTTCTCTGGAAGGAGGATTGTACAGACAAAGAGAGAGCCACAGAAGAGCGACGGAAAATTTGGTCGAGGAGCTGTACTTGAGAGAGAGAGAGCAAAGCGATGCGTGAAAGGAAAGGAAGACATGCGTCCCGTGTATGGATGAAGGGAAAGCGTAAGGCGGAGAGGGAAGATTGCAGAAGATGAAGAAGAAGACAGAAGATAAGAGCATAGTCATCAGTATACAATGAGCATTGCCCACCACTTTAATTAAAGGGCAAAACTGGGATGTCACTGCACAATGAACAATGTCATTTCCATAGGGATGACTCGTCACCACTTTAACTAAAGGGCAAAAATGGTCATTTTTCATTGGGATGAATCGTCAATATTTCTATAGGGATGAGTCGTTTGCCCACCACTTTAACTAAAGGGCAAAAATGGTATGTCACTGTAAAATGAACAATGTCATTTTTCATCTTTTTATAGTATAGAAAGATAAGGAAAATACTAGAAAGACGATGAGTAAGTCCACGCGGCCTCAATCCATATGTTATGCATCGAGATTTGTGCGTACCCATATCTTAAGGTGCGTATGAATAATTTTAAAGGCCCGATGTGACTTCTCTGTTGTTATTCTAGCACTGCTCAAATAATAATTAGCTTGATGTTCATCTAACGAGTGAGGACCGTACCACATGATCTCGTCCATACCTTTACTCGTTCCCTGTGGCCTTAATATGTCCAAGAGATCTAACATCAGTACCAATACAAAGTTTAGGTAAACATATAAATTACATTCATTCAACTTTGTCTTAATAAAAAGTTCAATTTGTAAAATTCAAATGGTTAAACTCCACCTCGGTCTCCTACTTTGATGATGAAATTGTCGAACTTATCTCTAATTCAAGACCCTCTTAAGCCTCAAGTCACATCAATAAGAAAAATACCAAATTATAAAAAAAAATTACAATGATACTTCAAAGTAACATCAATGTGAAAAGAAAATGCTACAATAACACGTAAAAGTCACATTAAGAGAATTTTTTATATATATATAAGCTACAAGTTTGAAAGTGGATTTTCTTTTTTCAAAATGTCAAGGTAATATAGAGTATCCACCGCACACTCATAAGCCATATTTTTCTTTTCTAGTAGTGGGGATTATCTCCACATCTCCAACACTTCAAACCCTAGCAATGGTGATTCTGCGTAGGCTATGATAGCGTGACTTTGGAGTATCATTGCAGCATCTTCCAATGGCGATGGATTCGTGAATTGGAGATCGAAGAGCATGGGCGTTCAAGGGAACCGACTCGCGAGAGAGGTTCTCTATTTCTCTCACTCTTTCGAATCGTTGGTTCGATGTCTTCGATTCTCCGTTTCAGTTTCGCGATTCGCGTTCCGCCGCAGTACGAGGACGCCACTGGACCTAGGGTAAGTGTTGCTGTTATCTGTGAACAGTTATGTTAAAAATCTTTCATTTTGTGGGTTTTGTTTAGTTCAATTGAATATGATTAGAACGTCGAATGCGTGTTTTGTTAGGTTAGTCGACATTTCGTAATCGATTTGACATTGTTAGAGCATGAAAGGTGTGATTCATTGGGCGAACTTATCGGTTTCTCATAAGGTGGTTTTGTGTAGGATTACAGTGCTGGATTGTGTTTGTGTGGGATTGGGGATAAGGCGAAGCTCAAGACATATGCTGCTCGCATTGCGGATCCTGATGGGTATGACATCTCATTTAGATTTGCATTTGATTTTCATCCTCAATGTTTATGATAACTATTCAATAAACTCCATCAATTATAGAAAAGAAGCCCTTAATTACTTTGTGCATTCGGCAGTTCAAGATGTTTTGTTGGATAATATTCCGAGCTCTTGTTTGTCCTGTCACAGGGTGAACAGTTGGTAGCACGTTATATAATACTCTTGTAAATTATAAGAGCATTTCCTGCCATTTTCAACCGTGCACAAATTATAAACGACGTTTTAATATCCAATTTGATCTTTCTCTTGTAAAAAAATGATGAATTTTTCAAACAATGTTGATTTGATCCGAGGGTCATTTAATCTTGTTTGATGTTTGGAATCATTTTATTTGGCTGCTAAATTATATTACAACAGCAAAGCTTTATTCCCAAATTAGTTGGGGGGTGCTTGGCTATGGCTACAATTACATTAAAGGAAAAAAAATCAAATGCATTATCTTTTTGTCTCTACTTAAGAAATTTACTTCATTCAAATTAGAGCTTACTTTTCTATTTACTGAATGCTACCTTAATTATTCTCTTCTCTTAACTTGGTTTCATCACAGTTGTTTTGTCATGATATTGTTAAACAGGACCTAGAGCACCATAGAGCACCATAGAGCACCATATCCCTTGTTATTCATTTAGTGCTTTTTATTTTTCTTTTCTTTTTCAAGTCCGTTGCTGAAATGTTTCCTGAATTTTCATGTAATTGAATGCAATTTGTTTGGTAGGTTCTGGGATTGAGAAAAACTGATTTTTTTTAATACAATGATGCTATGTTATGTACCTGTGATTTCTTATTCTACGTAATTTACAATGTTTAATCTTCATTAATCTGCTTGTGAAAGCCTAGAAGACATTATAGGGAATGTGATGGGTATGGAAAGATAGAAAATGGTTTCAACATTTTGAGGTCCTAGGTTTCAACTTACATCAGACAATGACATTGAGGGATGAAATTGTGGGTAGAAAGCTATACAAGGGAGGGCTGGGTTTACCAACCTTAAATCAAATTCCTACAAAAAATGTCGTGTTTCAAGAATTTGTCGGTGTGGGCTTGGACTGAATTTGTTGCTTTGCCTTCTCGGTGCCCTTTTTGGACACCATCTAGCAATTTGTCAAGAGCCTGCTAGGATGCCACAAGATCCATTTTTGTTCCAGTGTTAAAGGTGGAAGCTTTTTGGGTTTATTCATTTTGGCAGAAATCTTAAACATTGATAATAAGTTTTGATCCAAAAAATCATGGACTAGGTTCTATATTATTAGGATATCTTCCTTGTTGTGTGAGTTGCTTTTTAGTTATAGTTTGTCAGTATTTGGCATGTAATGGCAGTAATGCTCTTGAACTTTGGCTTTTGATTACTTAGATTTCTAAACAGGAACTATCTAGGATGTTACTCTTGTAAGCACTTTGTTGTATTTCACTCTAGATATACGTGAGTTGTTTTTAGCTTTAGAGAATATGATGATAAAGCCATGCTTGCCACTGTGCATTGTTTCTATCTTTTGATACATTAGTCATTTTTTCCTTTCTAAACTGATACAAACTTGATTGTGTACTATTTTTTCCTTTTTCTTTTTGCTTAACGTACAAAACTTGAAATATTAAAAATTAAAGGAATTGAATGATACAGGGTAGGGGTAAATTTTAAGATAATGCATTTTTTTGTATAATTACTTAAGATTATGCACTAATATGAAGGATTCAAAAGGTCGTCAAAGCACATCATCACCAGCGATTGGATTGAGTAGAAGTGTTTGATCTATGTCAGACCCCAACTAATTTGGGATTGATCCTTTTTGTCGTAAGTTGTTTCTTTCTTTTTTTTTTTTTTTTTTTTTTTTTTTCTTATTATGCATTTTTGGTGAAATATTTACTTTTATTTGATTTGGAAAGTTTCTATCCCAACTCCAATGAGTTATTTGTTATCATCTGAGTGGTTGGTTCACCTATTTTTTTTCCCTAATCTTAATTATATACTTTATCCATTTGTTTTTTTCTTGAAATTCCATGTCTAATCTTGAGTGTGTTTGTGAAGCATTTTCAGCGGTGGGAACTGAGAATGTAATCTTTGTTCACACAAAATGTCTCTGTGGACTCAGACAGTAACTTAGTATCTATGAGTGCTGTGAGCACATATATAAGTTTTTGAATAAAAATGTAATCTGTTCACACATAATGTCTATATTGGTACAGACAATGACTTAGTATATATGAGTGCTGTGGGCACAAATATAAGTTTCTGTTCTTGCACATTGAATGAAACAACAAGTAAATTTTTTTTTTTTGCAGTGAAGTAAATACAACAACAACAACAACAACAACATAGCCCCAGTCCCAAATTAACCGGGTCGACTACATGGATCAAACTTTTTCATTGTGCTCGATTAAGTGCAATTGATGGTGATTGCAGTGAAGTAAATAACGCGCATAAATTGTTTACGCAATTCGGACCTAGTCTTACGTCTCCGGGGCCACGCCCAGGCGTAAGATCCACTAAGTAGTAAATAATGATTACAACTTTTACAAAAGGACTCCCCACTTGTTTTCTCTCAAGTTGGTGATCCCTCACCAAGCCCTACTGTACTAATCACTCCTCCTATCTCTTAGCTTTTACACAAGAATCTCCAAGATCCCCCTTGGAGTCCGAGATCCCCACGGTGTTTAGGCTAACTCCCCTTAGCTAAGTGTGTGTGAATAAGACTCGTGAAATGGTGCCCTTATGCTCACTTTGCTCTTACAAAAATAACTCAGCAAATCAAAATGATTAATCGATGCAAAGACTAATGAGCATTGAACTATATATAGAGAAGGCTTGTAGTGTCTTTGACTTCACGTTCCTTCTCATTCAATGAATCGGCACCAAGGTGTTTTAGGAAACTTCTTTGATTGACATCTTTGATTGAAATCTCGAGTTTCCTTGATCTTAGATTTGATTGCGATGCAACGAGCCGTCCTTCTTTGTTTGCATATTCTTGCCTTTCCATAAATATACATAGAATATCTAAAGATCTTGCATATATGATGATTGCATATGTGACAGCTTACATGGCAGAACTACACAAGGAATACCTAAATTGATTTGTTAGTAGCATAATGTAATTCAATAACTCATGACACTTAAAGTGTGACACACAATAACAATATTTAGGGAATTTACATTTTAACAATCTCCTCTTTTGTTATCTGTGTGTCACAACTTAGAGTATAGATTAGATATGCAACAAATATGCAAAAGTAATGTTATGTAAAACACGGTCATGCCAAGCATTAGTGTAAAGATCAAACATAAATCATGAATTTCAAAAACAAAATATTAGTGAAGTTCAACCAGGAAAGATTAAGTAACTAAACGAAAACTTTAAACTAGTTTTGTTACTTCCCCTTACTCTAAATATAATCTTAGTTCTCCCCCTTTGTGGACAGAAAAACAAAGGGTACTATGGGCGACATCAAAAAGAGAAAAACAACTAATTAAAAAGAGAGTTAGCTAGTGCTTCCTCTACCTTGCTATGAATATGAAAATCAATCTCCAAGGTGTGTTTTTCATATTAGTGATTACCCATTTATATAGAAAACCAAAGATTATATAAACACGGAAGTTCTCTAATTAGTTTTCAAGTATAGCCATGATATATCTTTTTTTTTTTAATTTGTAGCTATGATTTATCTTTCTTTCCATCTTTTCTTCAATTAAGATTTTCATATATATGGAAAGATCTTCCAATCATATATCCTTTGACATCCCACGCTTTCCATTCTCACTCTCCTTGTTGGAATCATGAATGCATGATAAATGTATGTTGGATATGGAATAGGTCCTGCTAGCATTCTTTCGTGAGAACTTGTCGTTCAGTCAAGGATAGTTGTCTGTGACCACAGACTGATTGTCCTGTGGGTACAACCTATGAAATAGCTTAGGAAACAGTTAGGTGTACACATTTTAATTTATTTCCTTTGCTTACCGTATTCGAGTTGTGACAAATATTGACAATCACATAATTTTACCTTAACATTCTCCCCTGTTGTCATTTATTTGTCACAACTGGTTTATATATAACAAACAAGCAATATATATTTCAAGATAAATTTAAAAGGCATGCAATGACAAGTAAAAGTAAGCATGCATTTAAACATAATAGAAATCCTGCAGTAAAACATTTGTGAGTGTAATCAACATGAGCAGGAAATAAAATAATACCAAAAAAATGTGTCAAAAGTGGCATAATGTTAAAGTGTATGCTCCATATAAAATTAGGACTAAGATACTCTAAGATACTCTACCCCTTTGTGACAAAAAAATTGATAAATAAGCTCCGGAGGGGTACCATCTATCAATCGAGCAAGAAAAAGAAATAGACTCCCCCTTCATTCTTGCATTATCTCCTCCATGTGATAAAAAGTGACTTTACAAATGAGGAAACAACAACCAACCAAAAACTCGACACGAGGAAAACAATTAATCAATCGGTATAACCCAACTAGCAAAAACACCCTATATGTTGGACAACTATCATATTAAAAGCTAAAAACTTCACATTAGTAGTAAGAGCAGCAGAAAAACAAATGTTATATAGTAGTTGTAGCATGAGATAATTTCTAAGCAGTAAGGGATGCATATAGAGCCTTATACTTATATTAACTCCCCCTAAGTTCATTATTACCTTCAAGGATATCAATTGTTGGGACAGACAATGGCTCTGGAATAGACAGACGTAGACAATAGTTTGTGAGCACAGATGCAGACAGAAGGCTGTGCATATGCGAGCCGACTGTTTGTGGACACATAGGCTGTGGTATTCTAAGGAGGTTTATTTTTATCCAACCTTTTCAACTTGTTCCTTAGCACAAAACAAAACATAATAGATTACAAAAATAAAGAGAATAACTGAGGTTTAACATTATATTTTTCCATAGTGCATTTGGTGTCGCCTTAAGTTGTGAAACACGAATTCAATGGAGGATTTGTGCCATTGCATTGATGTTGTGCCTTAGGAACCCACTTTTGTTGATGATATGATCTTGTATCACCTTTCCTTGGAACATCACTCCTCTTAATGATTGACCTTTGTCGGCTTGCTAGATCTCGGTGCATTTTGAAGCACTGCGGTCGTATATGCCCTTTTACTCAACAATAATAGCATATTGGCCTGAAACGTGGTTGAGCAATTTCATTTTCAACGGTAGTGACGACTTCATTTCCATTAACAAATGGAATTGATTCACGTTTCTTTGAGGTTGACCTTTTACTTGTATAGCCAAGACCCTTGTCGTCACAAGAGTCTTTCCCCGTTTTCAAGATGTCATCGAGTTTCGCTTTTCCACTATTCAACTGTTTAAGAGTTGATTTGGAAAGTTCAAGGGCCTTTTTGACTTTTAACAACTCCTTCTCTTTGGCATCAAGTTCGTGTTGTAAGGTTGTGATTTCTCTTAAAATTATGATATTTTTGTCAACTGCCTCTGACCATTTCACATAGATCTCCGCATGTGCTTCTTTCAACTCTGCAGTATCAATAGAATTAGTAAAATTTGAATTTGAATCATAAGTTGAAGAACTTACCTAATTTGCTGTATTGGAGTTTGTGGTTACATCAAGTGTTGTAGGTACAACAGATGTTGTGGCTACAACCATAGTTGTAGGTACAAAAGACGTAAGTACAACAAAGGAATCACTGGATCCTTCGGATATTGCCCAAGCAAAAGCAACATAGTTGTTGCGATATTCACTTTCACTTTCGACATCATTGTTTCTTTCGAAAATATCTTGAAGGATCTTCCAAGCGGTTCGCATGAAGAAATTAGCTTGAAATGATCATGATTTACCGCATTGAATATCGCATTCAATGTTTTTGCATTAGCAAGAAGTAATCTCTCCTCGGCCTTTGTCCAAATGTCTATATTCTTTGGCGCACTATTAAGAAGGACATAATGTCCATTTTCTATTGCTCTCCACGCCTTCACATCAAGTGATAAAATGAATGCTTTCATTCTTGATTTCCAGTACATATAATTTGTACTAGTGAGTAATGGTGGTTTTGTTGTATATGCTCCTTCCGGCTGATTTGATTGCAATACTTGAGACATTTCCGGATCTCACTTTCCTTGACACAACAAGGAGCCTAGGTGCCCGCTCTGATACCAAATGAGAATGTAATCTCTGTTCACACAGAATGTCTCTGTCGGCACAGACAATAACTTAGTATCTATAAGTGTTGTGAGCACATATATAAGTTTCTGAATGAAAATGTAATCTCTGTTCACACAAAATGTTTCTGTGGGCCCAGACAGTAACATAGTATCTATGAGTGTTGTGGACACAGATATAAGTTTCTGTTCTTCTACACTGAATGAAACAGCAAGTAAAAAAAGTTTTGCAGTGAAGTAAATAACGCGCATAAATTGTTTACGTAGTTCGGACCTAGTCCTACGTCTGTGGGGCCACGCTCAGGTGTAAGATCCGCTAAGTAGTAAATAATGATTACAACTTTTACAAAAGGACTCCGCACTTGTTTTCTCTCAAGTTGGTGATCCCTCACCAAGCCCTGCTGTACTAATCACTCCCCCTATCTTTTAGCTTTATACAAGAATCTCCAAGATCCCTTTAGAGTCCGAGATCCCCTCGGTGTTTAGGCTAAGTCCCCTTAGCCAAGTGTGTGTGTGAATAAGACTCGTGAAATGGTGCTCTTATGCTCACTTTGCTCTTTCAAAAATAACTCAACAAATCAGAATGATTAATCGATGCAAAGACTAATGAGCATTGAACTATATATAGAGAAGGCTTGTAGTGTCTTTGACTTTACGTTCCTTCTCATTCAATGAATCGACACCAAGGTGTTTTAGGAAACTTCTTTAATTGACATCTTTGATTGAAATCTCGAGTTTCCTTGATCTTAGATTTGATTGCGATGTAACGAGCTGTCCTTCTAAAGATCTTGCATATATGATGATTGCATATGTGGTAGCTGTCACACCCCTAATAGCATGACCCGAGTAGGCTGGGCTGGGCAGCGAGAAACCTAGTAAATAGTCGAGTTCCAAAGGGCTCGGATGGTTCCATGAGGTTTGGTCGCGGGACAACATGCAGAACAACGCATAGGCGTGAAGGAGGTCACGCCTTGGCGCGCGCCTAGGCACGGTGCCTGGGCGCAGACGAGGTTACGCCTTGGCAAGTTCCTTGGCACAGGCACGGGCAAACCTTGGCAGGTTCCTTGGCGCAGGCACAGGCAAGTTCCTTAGGCACGGGCAAGGCAGCGCCTTGGCAGGAGCAAGGCTGCGCCTTGGCAAGTTACTTAGGCACGAGTAAGGCAGATTCCTTGGGCACGAGTAAGGCCGCGCCTTGGCACGGGCAAGGCATACCTTGGCAAGGGTTGGCAAATCTTGACTTGGGCGTTGACCCAGTCAAAGTACGATTGGTCTCATTTCTTGATGTTTCTTATTGGAGCTGAGGAAACGGCTTAACATCTACTATAAGGATAGGTGGTCTCTCATAGGGGCGGCATGGGCACATGAGTAAGGAAGACCCTCGAGCATGCCTTGGTCACCGTGCCAAGGCAAGACCCACGGACCTATGGTCCGAGCCACCTCGAGCCGGTGGGACTCGACCAAGCTCCGGCTAACACCTAGGGTGCCTGGGCGCAGCCAAGCACCACCGAGCAGTCCTTGTCCCTAAGAGAAACATGGACCACGTCCCTTGAGGCGTGGATAAACCAAGTCAAGGCGGTTCCAGGCGGAACTACATTGGTCATGGCCATTGGCATGACCAAGGCACGTCCCAGAATGTCCCGAATACATGGAGCATGTGCTAATTGACTAAGCAGTTGAGATGGTTATGGAACCAGGTGGCGGCAAGGGAACAAGGCAGTTTGGTAACTACCTTGACCACTAAAGGAGGGGTTTTAATTAGCCTATGGATCAATGTAATCAGGATAGGTGTCCTAGACGGTTATGTAACCACTTGTTGGCTGATCTATAAAGCCATGAACTTTAGGCTTGGGGAAGCATGGAGCACCAGTGTTGTATTCCCATTGAGAGCTAAGTAAAATGTTTTCTTGTTGCTATTGCTTGCTGTTCATTTTGATTATTGGTAGTGCTGAACTAAGGTGGCCCTTAGGCACCACGGGTTGGGTTGAGTGAGAAATATTTCATTAGGGTAAACCCCTCACTTAACGGCCCCGTGACAATTGGTATCAGAGCCCCGTTTCGGAGACGATGGCGACTCGAGTAGCAAGTGATCTAAGTGAGAGGGTAGCTCACTTAGAGCACATTATGGCGACGATGACTGCCCCGACGAAGTCTTCAATGTCGGCACAGCGCATTGAAGGCCTGGAGATGTTGGTGGATTCCTTGGTGACTAGAGGAGAGTCACAAAAGGCCATGATAGCTATGTGGGAGTCCAAATTTGAGGAGTTGGTAGCTGATGTACGTTCTGTAGGAGAACTCACTACCGAAATAGCTACATCAATGGCTTTGGAGGTGAGTCTACTTAAGCGAGCCGTTGGTGGATCATCGGAGGTTGCAGTTGCGGTAAAGCCTATAACCAAGGTGCCGGAGCCAAAGAAATTCTAAGGCAAGCGCAGTGTGAAAGAGCTTGAGAATTTCCTTTGGGACATGGAGCAATACTTTGCTACTTCTCGGACGGAGCAGAATCAAAAAGGTCATATTGACCTCCATGTACCTAGAAGGTGATGCTAAACTCTGGTGGAGAACCAGAGTAGACGATGATGCGGCTGCGGGTAGACCCAAGATCGTGGATTGGGAGGTGCTAAAGAGGGAGTTGAAGGATCAATTCCTTCCTACCAATGTTTGGCAAGCGCGGGATGCCTTGCGCAGGCTCAAACAGACGGGATCGGTTCGAGACTACGTTAAGGAGTTTTCCTCACTCTTGTTGGACATCAAAAACATGTCAGAGGAGGACAAACTCTTTAACTTCACCACTGGATTGCAGTCATGGGCTCAATCCGAACTAAGGAGGCAAGGGGTGAAGGACTTGCCCGGGGCGATTGCGGCAACTGATAGTCTTGTGGACTTCAAGACTAGTTCTTCCACGAGCGAGGGGAAGAACAAAGAGAAGAAGCCGTTCAAGGATCACCACAAAAAGGGCGAGAGAAAGCCCTTCCCTCCTAAGCAAGCGAGCTCGAAGCCAGCCCCAAAAGCAGATGCGAAGCCCTCATCAAGTTCTTCACACAAGGGCTGCTTCATTTGCAATTGGCCTCACAGGGCACAGGACTGCCCAAAGAATGAAAGAATCTCGGCCCTGATCGCGAAAGATGATGGCCAGCCCCGGATGAACCCACTACAATTGTCGAATGCCATTCAACAAGCCAAGACACGTCCCTCAGAGGGGCTGATGTACGTTGATGCGGAGGTGAATCAAAAACGGGTCTTGGCAATGGTGGATTCGGGAGCAACACATTCATTTGTGGCGGACCACATGGTGGATAAGCTTAGACTAGATCTTGTTGAGAATTCTAGTCGCATGAAAACAGTGAATTCTAAAGCAAAGCGAATTCAAGGTATGACATCTAATGTGAATCTTAAGGTTGGATCTTAGGAGGGAAAGATCAACCTCATGGCAGTTCCCTTGGATGATTTTGATGTCATCATAGGGAATGAATTTCTACATTTGGGGAGCATTGCCTTGATGCCTTTCTTGAGGGGATTGTTTGTGATGAACAAGTCTGATCCTTGCTTTGTTCTCCGCGCTAACATAATTTCGGGGAAAGAGAGTGCAAAGGCTGTCTCATCTTTCACCATTCAAGTGAAAGATGGACTAAGGAAGGGTGAACCAACTTACCTAACAACCTTGGTGGAGATTAAGGCAGACACGACAAAGAAAAGTCCATGATGCGATTCTTTGAGAATACCGTAGCACTTCGTGATGTAATGCCGGCAAAGTTGCCGAAACAATTACCCCCACAAAGAGTAATTGATCACGAGATTAAGTTGATCCACTGGCTCAAAAGCCCCAAAGACAGCCCCTTACGTAATGACTCCAAAGGAGTTGGAGGAACCGAGGAAGCGATTGCGGGAGTTGTTGGATCTTTGGATTTATTCATCCATCCAAGGCACCCTATGGAGCACCGCCTTGTTCCAAATGCGGAACACGACGGTTCTCTTCGGATGTGCGTGGATTACGGGGCATTGAACAAGCCGATAGTGAAGAACAAATATCATATTCCGTTGGTGGTGGACTTGTTCGATCGGCTATCCAAAGTGCGACCTACTTCACAAAGTTGGACTTGAGGTCGGGATACTACCAAGTCCGAATTGCGGCTAGAGATGTCCTTAAGACGGCCATGGTGACTAGGTACGGATCATTCGAATACTTAGTTATGATATTTGGCTTGACAAATGCCCCCGCTACATTCTCAGTAACTTGATAAACGATGTACGAGGGAGTACATCGATCGATTTGTTGTTTATCTTGACGACATTTTAATTTATAGTCGAACCTCCAAGATCATGTGGATCACTTACGGATGGTTCGACTACTTTGAGAGCTAACCATTTGTATGTGAAGAGAGAGAAATGTGAGTTTGTTGTGCAAACGATCTCTTTCCTTGGTCATGTTGTAGGCTAGGGCAAACTACAAATGGACTCGGAGAAGGTGCGGGCGATCATGGAGTAACCAAACCCCACAAAGGTCTAGGAGTTGCGGTCATTCCTGGGTTTGGCGAACTATTATCGGCGGTTCGTGGAGGGCTACTCAAGGAGAGTGGCACCGTTGACAGATCTATTGAAGAAGGATCGAGCTTGGGCATGGACGGATCGATGCAACCAAGCCATGACAGAACTGAGGCAGGTTATTGCCTCTGAACCAGTATTGGGATTACCCAATTTCAACCTACCTTTCGATGTGCACACAGATGCATCAGATCGAGCATTGGGGGGCGTACTTATTGTCCAGGAGGGACACCCCATTGCTTTCGAAAGTAGGAAGCTGAATGAAGCGGAGCAGAGGTACCCGACTCACGAGAAAGAAATGCTGGCTTTGATTCATGCTCTCCACCTTTGGAGGCATTATCTGTTGGGAACTAGCTTCGTGGTGCGGACAAACAATGCGGCAATCACCTACTTCATGAGCCAGAAGAAGCTCAATCAAAAGCAGGCGAGGTGGCTGGATTTCCTAGCAGAGTTCGATGTTCAGTTCGAACATAAGCCTGGAAGGCTTAACTCAGTCCCAAACGCTCTTAATCGCAAGGTGGTGGCTGAGATGGTGGCAGCAGCAGTGAGGCTGGAAAGCGAATTCCTGCCTCGCATCAAGGAGGAGACGAGCAAAGACCCTGTTTGTTCGAAGATGCTAAAGCTAGTGGCTGAGGGGGTCACTCGGAGGTTTTGGTGCGATGATGGAGTCCTTTATGCAAAAGGAGGACGTCCATATGTCCCTAGTACTGGCGGACTAAGGAGACTTCTTCTAAGGGAGACACATGATGCTCTCCGGGCATGGAGCGCACTCATGCCCTCTTATCACGTTCGTTCTTCTTGCCTAAGATGGAGGAGGACGTAGATCAGTACGTGCAGACTTGTCTTGTGTGCCAACAAGAGAAGACAGAGAGAAGGAAGGCACCAGGGTTGAGTCTTTGCCTGTACCAATTAGACCCTTTCAGAGTATATCTATGGATTTCATTACTGGTCTTCCCAAGGTGCAGGGAATGACTAATGTGCTAGTGGTGGTGGATCGATTCTCGAAGTATGCTACGTTCATAGCTGCTCCGAAGAATTGCGATGCTGACTTGACTGCGGAGTTGTTCCTGAAGCATGTGGCGAAATATTGGGGGATACCGGAGGACATTATCAGTGATCGAGACGCTCGGTTCAATGGAAGGTTTTGGGTTGCCCTATTCAATCTGTTGGGTTCGGAGTTGAAGTTTTCCACAGTAAACCATCCCTAAACGGATGGGCAGACGGAGAGGATCAATGCATTGCTGGATGACTACCTCGAGATACTACATAAATGCAAGTCACCAACCGGGTGGATCTACTTGATACAGCTCAATTCTGCTACAACCTTCACAAAAGCTCGGCTACGGAGCTGAGTCCATTTGAGGTGGTGACATGACAAAGAACCGACTACTCCACATGAGGTAGCCAAATCAAAGTCGATGGGGTCGAGCCCGGCGAGCTTATCGCTTTGCGATAAGCAAGCGAGCCGAGGGAGGCAGCTCAAGACAGTTTGGCCAAAGCTGTCCGAATGATGAAGAAGTATGCTGACAAGCACAAAAGACCCTTGGAGTTCCAAGAAGGGGACCTAGTCTTGTTGAAGCTTACTCCTCAGATTTTGAAGAAGCTCAACAAGAAGGAGACGCGAAGGGCCTCAGTACGACGATACGAAGAACCATTTGAGGTGGTCAAGCGAGTTAGGAGGGTGGCTTATCGCCTAAAGCTACCAGAGAGGTTGAAGATACACCCTGCATTCCATGTCAGCTATCTTAAACCTTTCCACTCGATGAGGCGATCCGGGGACGAGCACAACGAGACGAGCTCCACCCTTAGTACGGAAGGAGTTTGCTTTGGAGATATTGAGCAAATTCTAAGCCACGAGACGCGTGACCGAGCAAGAAAAAAATAGGCGAACTTTTTACTTAATCAAGTGGGTTGATGTTGAGGAACCTACTTGGGAGCGAGATACTACTCTATGACAGTTTGAGAATGAGATAGCAGACTACCGAAGCGGCGACAAAGAAGCGAGCGAGCTCGATGAGGGCATCGAACATTTCGGCGGGGGATGTTTGTCACATCCCCAATAGCATGACCCGAGTAGGTGGGTCAAGGGCGTGAGAAACCTAGCAAATAGCCGAGTTCCGGAGGGCTCAAATGGTTCAATGAGGTTTGGTCGCGGGACAACATGCGGAACATCACATAAGCGTGAAGGAGGTCACGCCTTGGCGCGCGCCTAGGCACGGTACTGGCGCAGACGAGGTTGCCCCTTGGCAAGTTCCTTGGCACAGCACGGCAAACCTTGGCGGGTTCCTTGGCACGAGCACGAGCAAGTTCCTTAGGCACGGGTAAGGTCGCGCCTTGGCACGAAAAGGCTGCGCCTTAGCAAGTTACTTGGGCACGAGTAAGGCCGCGCCTTGGCACGGGCAAGGCATACCTTGGCAAGGGTTGACAAATCTTGACTTGGGCATTGACCCAGTCAAAGTACGCTTGGTCTCATTTCTTGATGTTTCCTATTGGAGCCGAGGAAACGGTTTAACATCTACTATAAGGAGAGGTGGTCTCTCTTAGGGGCGGCATGTGCACGGGAGCAAGGAAGACCATCGAGCATGCCTTGGGCACCATGCCAAGGCAAGACCCACGAACCTATGGTCCGAGCCACCCGTAGCCGGTGGGATTCGACCAGAGCCCCGACTAACACCTAGGGTGCCAGGCGCGCCTGGGCACCACCGAGCGATCCTTTCCCCAAGAGAAACATCGACCACGTCCGCGAGGCGTGGATAGACCAAGTCAAGGTGGTTCTAGGCGGTTGGGTAACTACCTTGGTCATGGCCATTGGCATGACCAAGGCACGTCCAAGAATGTCCCGAAGAGCATGTGCTAATTAACCAAGCGGTTGAGACGGTTATGGAACCGGGTGGCAGTAAGGGAACAAGGCGCTTGGGTAATCGCCTTGACCACTAAGGGAGTGAGGTTTTACTTAGTCTATGGATCAATGTAATCAGGACAGGTGTCCTAGACGGTTATGTAACTACTTGTTGGCTTATCTATAAAGCCATGAACTCTAGGCTTGGGAAGCATGGAGCACCGGTGTTGTATTCTCATTGAGAGCTTAGTAAAACGTTTCCTTGTTGCTATTGCTTGTCTTTGTTCACTTTGATTATTGGTAGTGCTTTGAACTAAGGTGGCCCTTAGGCACCACGGGTTGGGTTGAGTGAGAAATATTTCCTTAGGGTAAACCCCCCACTTAACGGCCCCGTGACGAGCTTACATGGCAAAACTACTTAAGGAATAACTCAATTGATTTGTTAGTAGCATAATGTAATTCAATAGCCCGTGGCACTTAAAGTGTGACACACAATAACAATATTTAGAGAATTTACATTTTAACATGAACATTTTTTTCCTACCTAACCAATTGGAAAACGGGGCCTTTCTATCCTTTTTGTCTTTGAAGTTCATTGTTGATTAACTCTTGCAATTTCTATTTGTTGACACATCACTTGCTTTTTTTTTTTTCTTCAGTATAGACCTTACTTAGTGCAACTTATATTATTTGGTGGATATTGATTAAAAAACATGGAACTTTGTACCTATGTGGGCACAACACACAAGGACAAACCTTGTGCAATCACAAATCATTTGGTCTAATTGTATACAAATTTTTCAGTTAATGTTATGGGGTTTGTGAAGTTGAACCAAATGGATTCTTGAGGCCTTATTTTAATAGGATAGTAATTAGTTACATTTATTCTTAGATTTTCATTTCCTATTTTTTCTTTACAATGAGCGTCTTTTTTTGGGTTTCTTCCTTTGGATTTTTGCGACAAGTTCCTTGCGTTCGATTCTCCCAGTTTCGCTCCGATTCTTCGCGCCAACTTGTGAAAGAGTGTAAATGACACAAATGAGAGGTTATCACTATAAAATAGAGAGTTAGAGTCCAAAATCATACTAAATACTAAACTAAACAATGCATAAATATAGACTTATCAAACACCCCCAAACTTGAGCTTTGCGCTCCCGAGCAAAGGAGTGAATGACAATACACTCTAATACTAACAACTAGACTCCTAATCACTAGAATAACGAATTACTAAACTAACTCATCTTATGTCCAATTTCAAGTTTAGTGGAGTTTCCTTTGGTTCAAATGCTACTCGATCGACCATTCCCATTAAGCGGTTCGGAGTTAAAATTTGTCTAGAAACGGTGTCCAAATATCGATAGGAACCACACTTTAAAGAACTAGAATAGGTCAAGACAAAGACCATCAATTACTCAAGAGCTTTCTAGTCCTATACACTTAAGCATGCGAGTTTACAATTTTTGAAAAATAGTGCTTCAACACTTAAGAGGGTACCTTAGGCGAGAAATACAATCACGCTCTCCTCTAATGTAGATTTAGCACCATTAGGGGATCAATAGGATTTTCATGTAGGTCATAATAGGGCAGGGGTGGTGTACCAAGGAAAGGAGGTAAGGGAAATGCGAATGTAGGGAAAGTTCAAACCAACCTCATTATAAGCACCGAGAGCGAGTTCATACAACGAGTTCACATAAGTACATCTCACACTCAGTTCATGTTCCTCCTCTTTTTCCGACCACCAATTCTTCATTTTGGCCTTGTTTATTGAATTATTTGTATTTCGTTTCTTTGAATTCGGAGCACAATTCATCCTTTTCACGAAGTTGGTGGGAATTTGTTTCACTCAAAACTACCCCCAAACTTCAGGGTTTACATATTTCACTCCAACGCTAGCTCTTTCACATTTTGGTACAGTTGATCGAACTTCCTAACTAGGTTCAAGGATATAAGGCTAATGGTTAGGAGGTTTCATAATAGGTGATGAAGAAAATCCATGGTAAATTGGCTCAAAATTGGCTAACAAGTGACAAGATGATAGGTAGGCTTAAGGCTAAGGGTTAAATCCAAAAATGGCTTACATCGTTCCTCCAAAAGTGTTTCGATCATAGGATTTCGCCTCGAGCGTGTTACACCCTCGTTCTAGCACCCAAGAAATTTGACTTTTTTCCACTTGCCCAGTTATGACCGCCTACCCTCTTCGGTATCTAGCACAAAGCCTAAACTTCATACTAGCTCCTTAGTATGTAATCTCAACAATGTCGAACAACGCTCTCGATTGAGTGTTTCTCCTAGTTTTCGAAAAGGTTCAAATCTCAAAAATGACTTTAGAAACTCAACCACAACCAAAGGCACTCAACAAGGTTTCGGGTGACCCTAAAATTTGACTAGATGGTCCTAACTGTGAACTAGAGCATGCATGAACGCACATGTAGTGACAAAAATTACCATGAACTAACTACTACTATAATTTAACCTTAAATGGCTTACCACATGGCATGTTATAGCAAGACGATGAATGGGCATACATAGTGAGAATAAAGAAAGAAATGATAGAAAAGAGGGAACACAACCATACCATACCAGTCAAATGCCATGGAATACAAAAACAAAAATGTAATTGTTATACTTGTCGTCTTGCGCTATTTTCATAAGGAAAAACTTTTGTAACCCTACTTTGGATACCCACTTTGGGCACTTAGTGGGCCTAAGTGGATGTCTCGCCATGTGATACACCTCGAGGATTGTGAGCACACACCTCGAGGTGTATCGCACGGCTGGACACCCACTTGAGCCCACTAGGTGTCCATAGTAGGTTACTATAGCATCTTCCTTTCCATAATAACCAACAAAAACAATCCTCATTACCTGAAAGCACCCCCAAACTTATCCAAAACTTTGTCCCCAAGGTTTTATACAAGCATGGAGTGACAAATCACAAAGAAGAGAATACGGGTGAAAGAGAACATGGAATATACAAGAAAGTGAAACGATAAGTTAGTTTTAGTAGGATTCATTCCTCGATGGTTTTCAACTTCGAACTCATATAATCTTGTCGAGGCGTTTCATACAAATATCTATTTTGCTCGTGCAATGTTTTCATTGAACTCATGACATCATGATGAGGCATTGTGGACTTTCGTTATGCTCTTGAACATGATGCATTGATGCATCATCATCAGGCTAGGTGGAAACGATAATGTTCAGGGTTGAGCTCTTTTCTGAGTGTATTAAAGCACTTTGTTATGTTATTTTGCTGTATTTGGAGAGATTTGAGTTCAATTATATAGTTTGTAATATCTTGGTATGTTATTCCCCGTTACTACTACTTATCTTTTCACTTTCTTATATGTTTCATGTTTTCTTTCACCCGTCTTCTCTTCTTTGTGGTTTGTCACTCCCTGCTTTTATATATCATGTCCTCATTACTTGAAAGCACCCCCAAACTTATCCAAAACCTCATCCCCAAGGTTTGATACAAGCTGGGAAGTGACAAAGCACAAAGAAAAGAAGACGGGTGAAAGAGAAAATGAAATATATATATATATATATATATAAAAGGTGACAAGAAAAGTAGAATTGATGGGGAATAACATGTCAAAATGTTACATAGTATGAAATTGAATCAAAATCTCTCTAAATACATGAAAGTACAGAGTAAAGTCTCGTGCTCTCATAAAAATGTTCAACTCAGAGCATCATTGTGTTATGAACCTTTGTGCAAGATGTAGTCACGAGTTTAGACATAATTGAAAAATAAGAAAATAGTAGAAGATATAAGAGAGATAAAATAGGTAATTGAAAAGGCGGAGTCCGTGACTCTCCTACTTCAATTCCTCCTTTGGTTCATTTTCACTAAAATTGCTTGCTTTATTGATTCCTTAATACTTGTATATATAGACTCCTTATACAATAAAAAATAGAAACTACTAAATAGCAACTTCGCAAATAAGAAACCTACTTAAAATAAGTATAGAAACTTCATACTAATTAATACCTAGAAGATAGTAACTACGAAAATAGAAACTACTTCTAATTAGAAACTACTAATAATTCCTACAAAATAATAAACATAGAAACTTTCTTAATAATAAAATAGAAACTACTAAATACTAAACCCTAAATTTAAGACTGTATCATTACTCTCTCCTATCCTTTGAGCTTGTCCTCAAGCTCAATTCTTGAACTTGGTCAATGGACATCTAGCACATTACTCGCTCTACCATCTTCAACTTCAGGAACTTTTATCCAAAACAGTGTTTGCACTTGTGTCCAGGGTTGTAAGATTTATCACAATTATAGCACAAAACCTTCGCCCTTCGTTCCGTCATCATAGTCTTTGATAACTTCTTGATGAGCGGAGGTGAGGAGTTGTCGATTATTGTGTTGGCACTGGTGGTAACATTTGTTGCCTTATGTGACTGGTCGTTCAAGGTTGCTTTATAGTCTTTTATGATAGCTGTGTTGATGGAACTACCACTAGTTTTAGGAATGCTCACCCAGGGCATGATATGTGTTGGGAGTGACTCTTTACATAATTTTTGCTTGCGTTCTAAGGCACGAGCAAGATTTACGGCAATGCCCAAATTGCCCAGTTGTAGCAACTCAATGCCAATCCGCAAGTCCTCGATCAAACAGGCGGTGAATAAGTCCACTCGTTGTCACGGTTTAAAGTCCGATGTCCTGGCCAACAAAGATTGGAATTGATGTTGGTACTCCTCTACAAAACTAGCTTGCTTCAAGTTGGCGAACTCCTCCAACCTTATGTCGTGTCCTCTACAACCATCATGTTGTTGCTTAGCATCAACACTGACGTGTTTCATTGATGTCCATCTAATCGTGGTAGTGAGACCTATCATATGTTCTTTGAGAGCCTTTTGTCTAGTGCTCATTTACTCCATAAAAGTTTTTAATTTCGCGACCAGAGCTTTTGTGTCACCCATGACAAGTGGCTCTGTTACCAAGTTGTTATGAACCTTTGTGCAGGATCTAGTCATGAGTTTAGACACAATTGAATTTGTACTTCAACCTATGTTGATAGGGAAAAATAAGAAAAATAGTAGAAGAGATAAGAGAGATAGAATAGGTAATTGAAAAAGGGGACTCCGTGACTCTCTTATTTCAATTCCTCATTTGGTTCATTTTCACTAAAATTGCTTGCTTTATTAATTCCTTAATACTTGTATATATAGACTCCTTATACAATAAAAATAGAAACTACTAAATTGCAATTTCTATAAATAAGAAACCTACTTAAAATAAATATAGAAATTTCTTATTAATTAATACCTTGAAGATAGTAACTACAAAAATAAGAAACATTAGAAACTACTAATAATTCCTATAAAATAATAAACATAAAAACTTTCCTAATAATAAAATAGAAACTACTAAATATTAAACCCTAAATCTAAGATCGTATCACATCGTCTCTACTGTAACCTGCATCACCCTCGTCATAAGGAGTCAAGGGACTCTCCTCTAAGCCTCAATCCACCACTCCATCATCAGTAATGAAGCGCGAGGCGATTGAGAAGTGGATAGTGTGGTTTGTGGGACGGAGACGACGGTGCGATGGTACCTATCAACTCGTGCTGGTACCTCTGGTCCTCGATGAAATTGGCATGTGCATTCCTCCTATCTAGATCATATCGAGCGATCTACCTGAAATAGTTATCATGTAGTGCCCTCATTATCTTACGCACGGACTCAAAGTCCGTACCAGGTTGTGGCATGGGTGGTAAAGGTGGTATTGGTACAAATTGCTCTCCAAGGTCAGGGTATGTGGGTACCATGGGCCTCTTTGTGTGTCTGGGGAGCGGTTGCACCTCGCATCCTTACTATCTTCTCTTGCACTGTCATCATTTGTTGAGCTTTCGCAGCTAGCCATTGTTCTTGCGCTATACCATCTTGCTCTGCTTCTACATTTAGATCCTCCAATCTCTACGCCTCTATAACCCTCTCTCACTCATCCTCGAAGTCGACATATCCCTCCGATGTTTTTGAAGAAGTGATGAAGATATTGGTGATTGTTGGTGTGATGGGGGAACGCCGCGTTCGAGTCCGGTCGGGTTGACTCTCACAAGTCGACTGAGGCTAGTGATAAGGAGGGATGGGGTAGACAATTGCCGAAGACTGAATCCTTGACATCTTTGATGTTAGAGTTTATGACCTCTCCGACATCAATTCTGTCCTTGGTGAGGATGGTATATAGGAGTGTGGCTCTAGGCAAGACAATTTCTCGCTCTTGTTTAGTGGGCAGGAGTGAGTGGATGAGGAAGTAGTTCCACATTATATGGACTTTCCTAAGACCCCCCTAGTGTCAGCTTCAGCTTCAGCTTCTTACCTCATGTGCCTTTCACTCACCCATAACAATCGGTTACAACTAATGCTTTCTCTATAGCATTGTAGGGATAGGTGTGTTTAGCATTAAACCTTTCATGTGGGTACTCCCTACCACCCTCTGGATAATTAGTTAAGCCGTAGAACCTGTTGATAGTCCGTGTGCTAAAGTTAACTTCCACCCCTCGAACCTTAACCACATTACCTACCCTAAGTTGTTTACTTTTAGCCCCTAACTTCTATCCCCTAACGATCTTCCCGATTGTCAGCATGGGATAAATCCCTAGTGAACTTTTCCCATCTTAGCTCCTTAATAACCGATAGGACAGGCTTTTCGTATTTCTCACTAACTCTGATTTTTGCTTAGCTAGGACCGGTCTCGCCTATCTTTATTGAATCGTTCTAAAGCTTGTGGAGACCCAAATCTAAGTTGGTCATAACGTCTATGACGAGCTGATTGTGGGGATGGGTTGGGTTCAGTGGAGGCGGAAGCAACGGTGCAAACTCGAGTAGGGGCGATGGATTTGGTTCCACCTCATCGCATTACAAGAAAGAAGCGATTCAAAGAACAAACTAATCGATCTTGAGGTGGTACGATTTTGTTGCTAAACCACTCGCAACAAATCAACGACATATTAGTTGTTGGTAAAATCTTTGTTCTTGGTGCACCCCAAATGACCGAATAAGTATTATGTTGCTATTCAAATGACAGTTTCGTGACAAATATCTGTCATTGAACGACAATGAAGAAACACATATGTTGTTGATTGAAGTCCAATCAGCACGGACGTGTCTGTCGCAACTCTGTTCTTTGTTCGATGATAGACGATGTCTCGTCATTGATTTGTCTAGTAATCAAAGACGCTTTCGTCAGTAACTCTGTTCTTTGTTCAATGACAGACGTCGTCTGTCATTGATCATGTCTAACAAAAAAACGCTTTGTCTGTCGCAACTCTGTTGCTATTCAGTGACAAACAACGTCCTGTCGCCGATCAGGTGCCCAAGACAATACTGAGTTGTCGCTAATTGTCGAATGATAATTTTTTCAAATAAAATTATAAACAGTAAATAGTAAAAGGAAAACCTGCAGTAAAATCTGCAAAAACAAATTAAAAGCTACTAATATTAAAAAAATTGGAAAGATGTATATATATTATCAAAACTTGACAAACAATGTCTACAAAAGAATGAGATTAACATTTCATAATTAGTACTATACTATAATGTAGTAAATTAACATTATTCAACAAAATACAAACAACTAAACAAGTCAAGCTACACAAATTTACATATATACAATGTGTGCAAAACACTCCTATAGCATTCTTTCACCGATACATAGATAGGCACTATACAAATTCTTTAGCTAGTAGAGCGTATCCCATCCAAATCCTGAAAATTAAAAGGAACATGAACAATATTCGACATGCAACCAAAATATTCCAACACAAATTAAAATAACATCACATCCAATTTAAGTGAAATTGAAGACTATAAATACTCTTCTTAAGCAACTTGAGACGTAGGCTACTTATTTAAAAAGTATAGTTGAATCTCAACTTAAGAGGCTAGGTTAAGGTTTAATATAGTCGGATTTGTCCCTAATCTAGCTTCGATCAATGTAATAAGTAAACTATAAAGCAAAATCATTCGGATGGAGTCAAAGAGAGTTGTAAGATTAAAAAGAGAAGACAATGAAAAGAAAAAAGGAAGCCAAGTACAAGATAGAGCACTCTTTCAATCAAATATAAGGTTTAGTGTGGCTTTTAGCAAAACTCATTCTAACACAAAAGGTGCATTCATTGAAAATCCAATCTTTTCAATATTGGAACATACGAGGACAGTGAGACATCTAAATGTAAATTGAAGTAAAAACGTGCTCATGCGGTCTTGCATCTTGGGCCAACTTTGTTTCATGAAAGATTATTGATAAGCACATGTGCTTTGGTTCCCCTGTTCCTTGTATAGTAAGACCAATATTTGAGTTTTTTTCACTTTCCACTTTCAATGGCGTAAATCACTTTTAACTTGCACTAGTTTACATCAAATTTGTGATGTTTGCAATCCAATATCATGAATTGAACCATAAGATTTCCTAGATTAAGTTTAATTCTAACACCACTTATTCACAAAGTATAGTACTATTTCAAGAAACGTCTCCACTTTTTGTAATGAAGTCTTAGTTAAGGTTTCTTGATCAGATTCATAAGTTAAACTAGCTAGTTAAAACTTATGACACCAACAAATGTTAACTCTAACAAAAACTTTACCTATAAAGAATTTTGCATGAAAAAAGCATATAGTGGTATTATTATTTAATACAATCACTTGGTCTCTGTAAAACCAAAATACTCTCTCAATCAACCCCCATTCTCCAAAACATTAGATGCAGAAAAATAAACATAAAATTCAACATGAGAGTTGTAAAGTAATTATATCTTACCCAACAAAAACAAAGAAGACTTGTCAACTCCTTCTCTGTAGCAACACCAATACCAAATGCCATCGCTGCACATACCTGCAAATGAAGAATCACATCGACTACATTAGAAGGAAAAAAATGTGAAGATATACATTGACTCGTAATTAAAAACTCACCATCATAAAAGATAGAACATCCAATCACTATTGTCGTGGCGGTGGTCGCGGAGGCGGCATAAGTTGCGACATAAACTCATCATGATCATCCAAAAGATGATGTATATCCTCAAGCATCTCTCTATGTGGATCGGTCCAATGTCTAGGCTGGTGGTCATCCAGATGCGCAGACTGAGAAGGTGCTCTATCGGTCGTCAAATGTCCAGGCTGGTCACTTTGAGGACCAGAACGCTCTATAACTGGTGATAGTGGAGGTCGTGGTGTCAGAGGCACGTGGGGCCTAATACCAAGGTGTTGCATCAACAATGCCTCCATACGTGCTAAACGGTCCTGCAACTCTCGATTTTCTTCTTGGCGTTCCATCTTGTCCCTCTGCTTTGTTCTTGTCGTTCCATTCGCTCCTTCAGCAATGTTTCTTGCACACTACAAAAAAAAGCAGATCAGAAACGGAAATTTTCGTTGCTGATTAGCATAAATTCCGTATCTAATTCAATTACGCAACGAACAGAGATCTATTAATCTATTCCGTCTCTAAAATCGTCGTCGCTGATTTAGTCAGCAACGGAAATGTGTTTTCGTTGCTGATTAGAGACGGATTAGAGACGAAAATTAGAAACGGAACAGAGACGGAACATAAATGCAAATTCTTCTAAAGGGTACAATTGTAATTGCATTCCGTCTCTGATCTGTTGCTAATCAGAGACGGATCAGAGACAGAATGCAATAATTCCGTCTCTGATATGTCTCTGATTAGCAATGGACCAGAGACTGAATTATTGCATTCCGTCTCTGATCAATTGCTAATTCATGAATTCCGTCTCTGATCCGTTTCTATTTAGTATCAAAGTTTAGTTTTGTCCGATTTGGCGCGGCTATTTCCTCGGAAATTAGAGATTTTAATAGCAACGGAATCTCTCAATTCCGTTGCTAATCCGTCTCAATTCCGCTTTGTTTAGTTTTCAAAACTAAGCTCAATCCAATTGGTTCTCCATAACCTCTAAACCTCGAAAATACAACCATAGGACCTACTCCATCGCCGCACCCTCCAACAACTCCTTGGGGGTGCTAACATCCCCCAAAAAGCGAATTTGACATACATACATTGACAATATATATCAACAACAAATATTCAAATGAGAGAAAAAAAAATGTACAATTCGACATTGAATAAGATGCAAATCCAAATTGAAATTAAATAAGATTTCCTGATCACGAAATAGGTTAAGACATTATTGGTAGTAGATTATACTCGTACATCCTCTCTTACAAAAACATGAAAAAAAAAAAAAATTCATACAACCTCCTGAGCTCTATAGGCGGTGTGTCGTGTACTTTCTAATGTTGTCTTCTTCAATGCCCATTTCCTCGGGCCTTTCAAAGCGCTTATGATTTGTTGAAATGTCTTCTTGAAATCACACTACTTCCAAGATCCATCGGCGCCTAGTAGAAGATTCTCACTTTCAAGTCCCCGAAGACGACAATCAAGACAAAAACAAGTCGGGAAAAACTTATATGCATAAAAAGATTACGAGATCGACAATCAAGACATGTAACACCATTACCTATGAGCAACGGGTGGGGACTCGGCGGTGCATGGCAAAAACCGCATTGCATACGTCTCTGAAAATTGTAAGGACCTGCTTCTCCTCAAAGTAACCAGCTCCTCTTCTCTGTAGAACATTAACCAGCGACTTCTCACATAATTCCATCACAAGGAACGCTTCCTTTGTCCGTCCCATGTCCAAAATGGTATGAGCAAGAAGGGAAACAACATTGGGATGCCTTTTAAGAGACTTCATTACAGAAATCTCCCTCATTACAAGTTCCAATGATTCCTCGTCATTACATATAATATGTTTCCATCAGTAATCACATAAAACCTCATTCAAGCGTTGAAACTATGTTAAAATATTAAAATGGAAAGAGTTTTACATGACTAGCAAACTGCACTTCAATCTATAACCGCAGAGAGAAATCCCATCATCATCGAACAATGTCAAAGTTTTTAATGCAAAAGTACCTTTTCGGGATGGATAAAGTGTTTTTAACTTTTCTCATATGACGAACAAAGTACGAGACGTACAACAACAAACAAGGAAGAGAATTGTAAAATAACTTATAATTACATCTCAATAAGGGTAATTGGAATCTTTGCCATTTTCATTTTCACCTCTATCACTAAGAATAAACGGACATCACCTATTAATAATTCACCAGGTAAAGGAAACCTCAATTTATAGATGTAATCACTGGCTTATGATCCTAGGTGTTGTGATCAACAATACTAAACCAACCAATATCTCATATCACAGCCAATGGGCATGCTAATCAAATAGGAGCAAGCAAAAATCAATCACAAAAGAGAAACACAAGACAAAAATGGAAAACCCTCCAATACAAAAGGAAAAAAGTATGGTATGAAATCTATTGTCAATGAAGAGCAAACAAATATCAAGCAATATTTAAACTTGGGATTGACAACGAAGAAATTAAATAAATATCTGTCTTGCAAAACCCAGTCCTTGATTTAATTACAACAAGGAATGAGGAATAACCCTTAGAATTTTTCCAAAGTACATTCGCTATTAATTAACCGAATCATTTGGGCAAATAAAACTCCCCGAGTATTTGTTTGGTTCGGTATCTTGACGAGTATCAAAATAATATGGATTGGATTAGGATAAAAGATTCAATCTACTGACTGAGCTCACTACTGTTTCATTCTTGCTCTCTTTAAGTAACCTGCCATTGATGGAAGTTGTAGTGGACGGGTGTAAAAAGTGTCTTCAATAATAATAATAATAATAACAAGGCCTGCAATTTCCACATGGATTGGATTAGGATAAAAGATTCCGATGTCCACATTACAACCCTCAAGCCCGCCCTGTTCTTTTTGCATGAAAGGCTTGAACTTCCACATGGTTCAATAACAATAATAATAATAACCAGGCCTGCAATTTCCATGTAAGGAATAAGGACTCACATATCTAACAACATAGCCTCAGTCCCAAATTAATTGGGGTCACATATCTAACAAGAGAACAAAAAAACTAACTTTATAATACACGGCGTCAAAGATATTAATATGTATCTATGTAAAGCCTCTTCATTTATGAGCCTCTCCTTTATTAAACTTGTCAATGAATGAGCAACCACTGGTACTAATCAAAAACAAAATTTTTCTCGCCAACACCGAAAAGTGACTAAAAATCTATTTTGAGCTAATGATGTATAAAAAAGTTCAAAGCTTTGAATACAACAACACCAAAGAAAGCCTCAAAATCCCAAATTAGTTGGGATCGGCTTCATGGATCGAAACTCTTCAATTGCACTCGATTTAGTTCCGAATACATTGCTACTTAAAACTTAAAAACATTCGAATCGCTCACAACACTGATTCATCACAGAAACTTGATCACTACAGATCCACTAGCACTAAAATCAAGTACAATTATTTCATCAATGCTTAACTACAATCAAGATCCGACATTTCTCGAACTCACACCACAAATCTAACGTTCGATGCTCGCAAATCTCAAACCTCACCATCTCCTTAACACATCAAGGTCAGAAACTCAAATCAAAAACACAAATCCACACAAAATCACGAGCTGCGCAGATCAATCGATGCCAAAACAAACGCACCAACCGAACAAAACACGAGACTTTGAAAGATCCAAAACCACAACACCGAATCAACTAAACCTAATCCACACACATCATCATCATCATCATAATCATGACATCAGATTCATCATAAACCTAATCTCGTCACAACATGTACAAAACGATCGACATCGTGATTATCATATACTCGGATTACCATACAAGTGCTGGGAGTTACCTTGACTAGTTCTGGATATACCCGAGGTGCTAGCGACGGCTTAGGGTGCGGTGAACAGCGGCGACAGCTTAGGGCTTCGGAGGCTCCTATCTCCGGCAAATGGCGACGCAGAGCGACGGCCTTGTCGCAGCCAATCGCAATGCAGCGACGATAGAGATTTAGGGTTTGGGAGAGAGATTTCGGTGAGAGAGAGCGGTGAGAGAGAGGAGAGAGCTGGGAAACGTCGGTAAGAGAGCGGTGAGAGAGAGAGAGAACAAAGAGCGGTGAGAGAGAGAGAGAGAGAGAGCAGAGAGAGGTGAGCACCGAGAGAGCAGAGAGCGAGAGAGCGGTGAGAGAGAGAGAGCAGAGAGCGGTGAGCGGAGATGACCGATGAGAGAGCGGTGACCGGTGAGAGCAGAGAGCGGTGAGCGGTGACCGGAGAGAGACGATGAGAGCGGTGAGCAGGCGGTGAGCGGTGAGAGAGAGAGAGCAGAGAGCAGTAAGAGAGAAAGAGAGTTGAGAGAAAGAGATTTGTGAAAGTTGTGGTCGATCCCCTTTTGTGAGGTGTCTAGATCGAAGCAGGCACGTATCTCGAGACTTAATGAACGGTTATAAAAAAGAAAGTTTTGGTGGGACTATTGGCGCCATTTTTCTGAGACGGAATTTAATTCCATCTCTATTTCCGTTTCTATTTCCGTCTCTGATCTCTCTCTATTCCGTCTCTGAATTATTCCGTCTCAAACCATTTTTTCTTAGCAACAGATCTAAATTTCGTTGCTAATTTCGTTTCTAAATATCCATTTTTTTGTAGTGTGCAACCTCTGGTGGTCTGCTAGAGCTCTTCCAACTCATGAGGTCCACACGCTGGTCCTCGAGATAAGATTGCTTCCCCTTAAGATATGCTACGATAATAACCTTGTGACCCTAATCCGTAGACACGTCCCTTGACTTCTGGCACCACCTCAAGATAAACCGCATCCTCGTCAATCGATGTGTCGGGGGTCTGGGTGGACATCTCCTCCAATCTCCGAGTGAGTTCAGCCTCCATTAAATTAATAAACTAAAAGTTAACTCTACTGTTTTCTTTTAAATTGATGTGCTACATGTGTTGTCTCGAAAACTATTTATATGCAATTTATATTACTTACATCAATATTTGCAGATCTCTGATCGATGAAAGTTTGGCCGTCATGGCCATGGGTGTGGAGGTCTCGAAATATCTCTTTGCGTGTGGGACGACGTTGCTTCTTCTCCTACAAGCGAGTTCCAGGATTAGTAGTTTTTATTTGCGCTAATCATAGTAAGGAACTATTTATGTAAGTATACGTACCAATGTATCACCATGTTGTCTCGCGGATATACTTCCAGCGCTATGCAACGAAATACCAGTGCCCGACCCTCCCACCTCGGACTTTCTATTCGTGCTCATCTGCTCGGACTTCTTCTTGAATGTTTCATCTGTTGCTCGTTTTCCTTTGTAATGCTCAAACACCTCCTCTGTCGAGTAAATATGTGTTATTCTCTTCTCCGCGATTAAATATATATTGCTCGTGTACCGGATGACTGCCTTCCGACACCATGCATCATATATCGCAAATGACATTTGCAAGTCCCAAGTAAAGAACACCTACAAATGAACAAGTAATGGACACATTCTCATTTCTATAATCAGAAACTAGTTTAAATAAATTCACTTTAATGGTTGATGTGAAGTTACTGACCTTCCGCCTAAGCCAATATATATCTCGTTGGGATTGTGGAACATATTCCCATTTCCATCCTTCTTTCAAATATCCACTCTTGAAGACTAAACTCATATTCCCTGCCGCCACGGAAGAAGGGTGTAACCTACCATTTCAACATTTAAGTTAGTTTTGGAAAATAATATTTTTATAAATTAAGTATATATTGTGGAGATTAACATACAAGCCATGCTCAGCAATGAGATGAATAAGATGGTTTTCGCCTTCTGTAAGGGCTGTCGGCGGTCTGAAAAAATCCGGGATTGGTATCGATGAGCACAACCTGTTAGTTGATGACCTCGCGGATGATGTCCTATGCGGTGCTGGGGGTCTACGAGATGTAGAAATGTGCTCGTCGCCTACTCCAGGAGAATGAGCGGGATGAGCTGAAGGTGATGATGTAGCCTGATGTGATGAAGAGGGCTTGATACAATGCTCATGTGGGTATACATATCCTGGAGGTACCATGCTGAGCTGGGAGTACATGAACTGAAGGAGATGGTGTGTCGTGATGTGATGCCGAGGGACTAGCACCATGCTGAGGTGTGTATACAGTTCCTGCCGGTGATAGTGTGGCATGTTGATGTGGATATGGATGACCGGGAGCAGATGAGGAGGTATCATGTATGACGACGGTCCGAATGGATAAATTGGGTATGGACGAGCTACATGTGACAGACTAGTGTGATGTGGCAACGGTTCAGTGTCATGACGTAAGTAGGCATAACTCGAGCATGATGGAGTAGTGTGATGTGGTGAGTACGAATGAGTCGGATGTAATGAGTACCGACTATCCGGATGGGAACGTGTAGCATGGTGCGACAACAATCCTCATCCAATGGTGTAAGTCTCATCTGTGGGTCTATTGATGTCCTCCATGTCCTCATCCTCCATATTACCATGCCCCATACCTTTCGCCATATATAATGGTATCTATATTTATCGCATAAACAAATAATTCAGTTAATTGATACAAATAACATTTATAGAGATATATGAAGTCTAACATAAACATCATATTTCAAGCAAATTGATAGATTGCACTAAAAACTCACACCAATCACTTTAACTCATCTTCGCTACCATTGTCTGATGACGATGTGAACTCATCATCTTCTTCATCATCCGCATTCGTCTCAAATTCATCGTTGTCAAACACAATTTCACTTGTCGGATCAACAGCTGTCGACGCTAATGGATCTACATCTACTTCCACGATGGACATATTCTCATTTTGATCAACTTGAAATACATTATCCGAAATGAAAATTTCTAAACTAATGACATTGGTTTCATCTACAAACTTTGGTTGAAGCTTGCATATAGCTAACCAATCACTTCGTTCCCTTCTCTCGATAGAAGGGTAAGGAAGATAATATACTTGGTGTGCTTGCATTGCCAATATGAAAGGCTCGTACCTATTGAACCGACGATTTTTATGAACTTCTACAAAACTCAATTTACGAAGAAGTCGTGTACCATTTTTAGTAGGATCAAACCAATCTCATTTAAACAACATTGTTCGGAGTGACCCATCATAGTAATCAATTCGAATTACGTCTCAGAGTACACCGTAATAGTCAGTATCGTTTCCGCCTTTGACGCATACACCACTGTTTTGTGTTGTCTTGTTCGTACCGTATGACAGCGTGTCAAACTTATATCTATTAACGAGGTATGCAGGATAACTTGTACGTGAACGCATTGGTCATTGTGAAATTTGACGAATCGCATCTGACACATCATTTTGTTCAGCCTAATATGTAATATTACAATATTAAAATCTTGCATGTTACATAATAAAATGTTCCACATCTAAACTGATTTGAATTAAGTGTATATAGACTATTACGTACATATTGCAAGAACCACGCTGCAAATTGTTGCTTAAGTTTGATCTCAATAGCTTGATCGGTGATGTTTGGTTCTTGCAAACGAACGATAGACTTGAATATGCTACGAAAAATGATACGAGATTAGACACTGCATAGAAAAAATGTCAGAGGAAAAATCAACCGGAATTGTAATACCTTATAAACGGAACTTCTTCCGGGCAATTTAGTAACACATATTGATGAGCTGCAACATACTCCTCTGACGTGAGGTACCGTTTCCTCGCTTTGCCCAATGGTCGTCCCGGATGAATGAAAATTGAGAATGCACCATTGTTAGCAACACTTGGACCTACTCCACCAGCATCATTTCGTTGGATTCGTTCGTGCGCAGTCCTGATATGATCCTCGAAGTAGAAGGAATAAAAAGAAGTTGATTCCTCAACTAAGTAAGCATTACATATCGACCCTTCAACTTTCGCCTTGTTTCTAACATTGTTCTTTAAATGCTTGAGATACCTATATGATTAGAGAAAACATTGGGACGGTATGTCCATTAAATTATGTAGCAATAACCAATATAACCTAAGATATTAGTTATTCATTACAATAAATATTTATTGATTACAAAAATTACCTTTCGAATGGATAAATCCGCCGAAACTGTATTGGTCCGGCGATATGGGCCTCATATGCTAAATGTATGGGAAGATGCTCCATTGAGTCAAAAAAATTAGGTGGGAAGATTTGCTCCAACTTACATAATATTTTGGGAATGTTAGAGTGCAACAGCTCGTTTGCGCCATATTAAGGTTCCTAGCAGTCAAGTCTCGAAAAAATAAACTTAGCTCGGTAATTGCAATCCACACTTTATCCTCTAGTAGTTCATGAAAGGCAATATGAATCAATCTCTGCATGAACACATGACAGTCATGACTTTTCAGCCCAAACATCCTCAATTTGTTGGCGTCAACACATCGACTAATATTTGAAGCATATCCATCAGGAAAGCGTAACTGTCGTATCCAATCACACAAGACTTCTTTCTTACGTTTATCGAGTGGATAAGACGCTCTAGGATATGAGTTGGACGCAGGGTCATATTCGAGGAAAGGTCGATTGCAGATATCTTTTAAATCTAGTCTCGACTTGGCATTGTCCTTACTTTTCCCAGGAACACTCATAATTGTATTAAAAATGTTGTCGAACACATTTTTTTCAATGTGCATGACATCCAAGTTGTGCCTAATGAGATTCGTCTTCCAATAAGGTAAGTCTCAGAATATGTTTCGTTTCCTCCACCTTGAATATTTGACAATCTTATTGTTCACATGAACGGATTCAATTTCAGTTACTTTCATCAGTCTCAAAGCTTCAATTTCAGCCAAAATTTGTTCCCCAGATTTTATTGTCGGTGGTCTTTTTCGACAAGTTGTATCGCGCTTGAAGCCGTTTTTGTCACTTCTTAAAGTGGAGCCACGCGGTAGGAAGCGACTATGACAATCAAACCAAGAAGTTTTTCCACCGTGCTTTAATTGGAATGCATCCGTGTCATCCATACAATAAGGACAAGCTCTCTTTCCATATGTGCTCCAGACCAGACAACATACCATAAGCAGGGAAGTCGCTGACAGTCCACATCAGTGCAGCTCGGAGTTGGAAGTTGGTTTTGGTGGAAATGTCGTAGGTAAGTACTCCTTCATGCCACAAATCTTGCATCTCTTTTATCAAAGGTTGTAGGAAGAGGTCAATTTGATTTGTAGGATTAGTCAGGCCCGGTACGATGACCGTTAAGAACATGAACTCCTTTTTCATGCACATTGAGGGGGGTAGGTTGTAAGGAGTGAGAATTACAGGCCACGATGAGTATTGTTTTTCGGATTGGCCGAATGGTTGGAAACAATCCGTACATAACCCTAAACGAACATTACGAATTTCGGCGCTGAATTCGATGTTCACATCATTGAAATGCTTCAATGCAATAGAATCAGAACAATGTTGCATGACGATGCCGTCTAAAACGTGTTCCTCATGCCAACGCATGTGGCTCGCAGTCGCTTCAGACGCGAATAAACGCTGCAATCGAGGTGCTAGGGGGAAGTAATACATTTTTTTCCGAGAACGCGGCACGCCACTCCGTCCTTCACATTTAATTTGTTCATACCTTGATTCAACGCAAAACTTACACGTCATCAACTATGAATCATCGCCCCAGTAAATCATGCACATGGACTCGCAACAATCAATTTGCTGGACTAGTAGCCTCATCCCTTGCATTAGTCGTTTCGTGTTGTAAAAGCTATCGACTAAACAATTGTTACTCGGCAATGCATCTTTACAAAATTGAAGAATTTCATCAAACGCCTTTTCAGAGGTATGATGTTCTGATTTGATTTTTAGGAGTCTCGCGACTGTCGACAATTTCATCATGTTCTTGCACCTTGGCCATAGCGGCTGACTTGCTGCGTCTAACATATCATACAAGTTTTTTGTTCCTGGATTTGGACGTTGTTCCACATGACACCAATTGAAACTCGGACCCGCCAAGTCGTGCACCATCTCATGATACGATGTACAATAATTGGCTGCATGTGTCCTTTCGTGGTCATCATATCTCATCGTATTGCTAGGTTCGTCATGTACATTTTGATTGTACATATAATCTTCTTCCCCGTGTTCCGACCAACATTGATATACCGGAACGAATCACCGACGAAGTATATGAAGTTCTACGGTGTCAACATCATAGTATGAACGATTACGACACTTCGTATGGTTGCATGGACATCAAATTTTTCCCTCAGTGGCGAATGTCCTACAGTGCGTCTTTGCGTATGCTATGAACTCGTTCACGCCGTTAATGAACTCTCGTCGAGTAAACCTATTTTCAATACGACTATACATCTATTCTCGATTAGTAGACATCTCGATCCTAAGTTTTCCAGCCGATCAATGGATAAATCTTATCAATTCTTAAAAAGGAAGTATATAAATTCTTATAGTTTTCTTATTTTTAAAAAGTAATCCAAATTAATATTTATTAACTTGGATTATATATAATCTTGAGATTTCAAATATAGCTACATACCTAGTAAGTATCAAGTAAATGACAATCACAATTAATAAACAATATAAGAATGAGTAATAACTCAATAAGACGTCATTTTTCGTTGAAATGCACAACCAAACATTAAGTTAAACAATGTATGCATTTATTAATCCATAATTCCCGCTTGTCTCTCTATATATACGACACTGTACTAAATTACTTTAAAGTTTATATATAGTCACATGAGAAAAAGCAACCAATTTAAAAAAAAAAAGATGCAAAGATTCCTCAAAATTGAAACAATATCACAAGAAAAAGCAGCAAAGAGATAGTAAGTAAAAATCATCTTTCATTTAAGGAGAACAAGAAAGTATATTCAACCGTTAACGAATAGAGTGTCCACATAATCAAATCTTTGCACAATAATGATTGAATATCTTCTTGAATGCAACACATTAAATTTGTACCACTCACTCACTCACTCACTAGTCATTGCCTATCTTAGCCGACGACCTTTCTAGTCTCCTCCTTGCATAATGTCATGGTTAGGACTACATGTTGTAAAATTTTGGGGTGCATTATCATCATGGTTGTGTTGTAGTAAGGTCTAGGACTGGCTTTTTCAGGTTTCTTAGACAATATTACAATGTATGCATTTTTAATCTCTTTTCCAACTTTCTAACCGTATCAAAGAACATATTTGCCAAATTTGACATGGAATTTAAATGTGCAAATGGAGATATGTTATCGCTTCTTCAGGTGTGCTTTCACTCAAAACATGCTATGTACAACAACTATGTACTTTTTTTCCTCACCATGAATTGCCCAAGTTTTTTTTTTTCAAAAAGTCCATTTAGTCTCGACATTTCTTATCAATTCTTACTAATAAAGTATATAAATTAATATACTTTTCTTTATTATAAAAATAAATCCAAATATTCATCAATTCCTAATATGTATACAGTCTTGAGATTTCAAATATAGCTACGTACCAACTAAATGACAATCACAATTAATAAACAATATAAGAATATATTAGTTGTAACTCAATAAGATATCATTTTTCGTTGGAAATGCACAGCCAAACAATAATTTAGACAATGTACAGATTTATTAATTTATTGTATTATTAATCAATGAACATACTATGAACTAAATTTAACAATAGTAATTGCTAATTGTCATATGACAAGCTAAGTGAAAATTGAAACTACCTAAATGCAAATTCAATTCGTTCTAATTGAGTTTTTCGAAGTTGTTTTGATTCGATTCATGCTTTGCATCTTCTATAATAATAAAATCAAACCTGAAAATACTAAGTTTAAGCTGGGAGTTATATTTGACTCTGACAATATTGGTAACCAAAATAACCACATTAACATATGACCATAAACTTAGGTTGTTGATTTGTTGTTGTTTAGCAACATATTGTTGAGTTGTTGATTTGTTGTTGTTTAGCAACAGATGGTTGAGTTGTTGATTTTGCTGTTTAGCAACAGATTGTTGAGTTGTTGATTTGTTACTGTTTAGCAACTATTCCACCATATTCTTGTAGTGGCTGGAAGCATAACCTAGGTACGATTTCGTTGAAATATTGAAGGCAAAACTTAGATTTCCTAATTACAGTAGTAAAAGAAAAAAACATAATGATTCAACAAATTCCAAAATAGAAGTACAAGAAAAGGCGCAAACCACGAGTGCTCCGGTGAGGATGTACTGGAATCAGATTAAGCGAGGATGGGACTGTGATTCGAAGGTCCACCACATCAACTTCCTGGTCGCGAGGCACTCCACGAGTCTGCTATGCCTTCGTGCTAGTCCACTAGGGTGAAGCTCTGGCCGACGGCGGTGTCGATGTGCGAGCGCTGTATGAAGGGGAAGGAGAGAGGCGGCGGAGTCGCGGATGAGGCGAGCAGCGGCGGAGTCGCGGATGAGGAGAGCAACGGCAGAAATGAGATATAGGTCATCCACCAGTCTGTTATGCCATTCGCACCAGTCCACCGAAGCGACGCTCGGGCCAATGGCGTCGGCGTGCGAGCAGCGGTCGATGCAGAGGAAGGAGAGAGGCGGCGGAGAAGCGGAGGACGACGATGATGAGAGTGGCGATGAAATAGACCGGGCTGACGATGATGACGGTGGTGGCGATAGTGATGGCGACGATGATGGGAGGGGCGGTAAAGGAGATTTGGCGGGGGTGGTTTGCGCAGAGAATGGACGAGGAGGATAGGTTTTGTTTTTTAATTATTTTTCTTTTTGCGACAGATCAGCGACAAATTATGTATGTCGTTGATCTGTAGCAAATCAGTATACTTTGCTACAGATCAGCGACAGAATCATGTATGTCGCTGATCTGTAGTTGATATGTCACAGCCTCATTTTTTATTATTTTTCACTCGGCGACTGATCAGCGACAGAATATGTCTGTTGCTTGATCTGTAGCAGATCTGTTTCAACCACATTTCCATTGGCGGGAAATGTATGGCGGAAGAAATCAGCTACAGATCTGTGACAACATACAATCTGTCACAATGTTTTGTCACAAATCTGTCATTGAATTGTTGCATTTGGGTCAACCGAGTCAAACGGACTGTCTAATGCACAACTGTTGCTTGATTTGTTGCTATTTAGTAACAGATTCTTTGTCACAATTTTTTGATGCTATTCCACCATGTTCTTGTAGTGTCGGGTTGGCATATTTGTAGATATGGCCTGAACCAAATCTACCGCCCCTCATCGGGTTTGATGCAGGCCATTTTTGAATTAAACCATTAGCCTTGAATTTTCCCTACATTAAAAAATGCCTTAAATTGAACTTTCCCAACATTTACATTTCCTTAATACCTTTTCCTTCACACCTCACACCCCATTACAATCCACTTGAAAGTCCTACTGACCCCTAATGATGCTAAATCTACATTAGTGGAAAGCGTAGCTGCATTTCTCGCATATGGTACTCTTTTGAGTGTTGAAGCGCTACTTTTCAGAAATTGTAAACTTGCGTGCTTGAGTGTGTAGGCCTAGAAAACTCTTGAGTAGTAGACGACTTTTGTCTTGGCTGAGTCTAGTTCTCTAAAACGTGGTTTCTATCGATGTTTGGACTTCGTTTCTAGATTTATCTTAACTTTGAATCTCTTTTTGGGAATGGTTGATCTAGTGACATTTGAACCAAAGAAAACTCCATTAAACTTGAAATTGGTTATGGGTGAGTTAGCTTATTATTTCATTACTCAGGTGATTAGGAGTCTAGTTGTTAGTAGTAGGGTGTATTGTCATGCATTCCTTTGCTTGGGTCGTGTAAAGTCTAAGTTTGGGGGTGTTTGAGCGTTATTTAATATAGTATTTAGTATGATATTGAACCTTAATTCTCTATTTTATAGTGATAATCTCTCATTTGTCATTTATAGGTTTTGAGGATTCGAAGTGAAGAATTGGAGCAAAATTGGAAGAATTTGACGAGGAACATTTTATGGAAAACCATGCAGCCAATCATTCGCCCACACAGCCTCATGGTGCCGCCCGCGGGGTAGATCACTGTTGGAATCGAGATTGAGCAACTATACGAGACAACGATCCTTCTCTGCCACTCACGCCGTGGAGGCCATGCCCACGACGTGGAATGTAAAGTTTGGATCTTCACCTGGATTTTCGAATATTTTGATTTGAGATGGATTTGTATGTTTAATATAAATAGGAATTCAATATTTCTATTGTTTTCAACCTTTGGTTACGAAAGAACTTGGAAAACTTGTGTTTAATCTCACTATGCCTGGCTAAACTCCATCAATCTAGTCTGGAGGTGGATCGAACAACTCTTTTGGCATCAAAGTCTGTGAGATCTAGCTATTTTATTTCAATTCCATTGTTTTTCTTTGAGATTATATTCCTTTTGGTATTATTTAAAAGTTAGGGTGAAGCTTTGATACATCCTTGCATGTGGCTAGATGGAAACCTATTGCCAGAGAGTTGATTGCATACGTAATCGTGCAAGAAGATTCACAATATGGCGCTTGACCATATCGGTTGATTCGACCCTTTTGGGATTGTTCAAATACCTTAGGGATCTAGGCTAAATCGAGCGCACTAGTGATCCGATTGTCTAGGTTTAGTGTTTTCACAAAACCTAAAGTGGTCATCGTGTTAAACCTAAGGCCACTACAAAAAAACAGCAGATCAGAAACGGAAATTTCCGTCTTTGATTTGCATAAATTCCGTCTCTAATCCAAATCTGCAAGGAACAGAGACGGAATTTATTCCGTCTCTAAAATCGTCGACGCTGATTCAATCAGCAACGAAAATGTGTTTCCGTTTCTGATTAGAGACGGATTAGAGACGAATTTAGAAACGAACGAGACGGAACGGAAATGGAAATTTTTCTAAATGGTACAATTGTAATTGCATTCCGTCTCTGATCCGTTGCTAATCAGAGACGGATCAGAGACGGAATGCATTAATTTCGTCTCTATTCCGTTTCTGATATCAACGCATCAGAGATGGAATTCTTGTATTCCGTCTCTGATCCGTGGCTAATCAGAGACGGAACAGAGACGAAATACATTAATTCCGTCTCTGATCCGTTGCTAATTAGAGACGGAACAGAGACGGAATCAAAAAATTCCGTCTCTGATCCGTTGCTAATCAGAGACAGAACAGAAACGGAATCAAAAAATTTCGTCTCTGATCTGTTGCTAATCAGAGACGGATCAGAGACGGAATGCATGAATTCCGTCTCTGTTCCGTCTCTGATTAGCAACGGTACAGAGATGGAATTTTTTGATTTCGTCTCTTTTCCGTTGCTAATCAGAGACGGAACAGAGACGGAATTCATGCATTCCGTCTCTGATCCGTTGCTGATTCATCGAAAATTAGAGACGAAATAGCAACGGAATCTCTGAATTCCGTTGCTAATTCGTCTCAATTCCGTTTTTTTTAGTTTTCAAACCTAAGCTTAATCCGATTGGTTCTCCATAACCTCTAAACCTGAAAATACAACCATAGGACATGTTCCATCGCCTGCACCCCTCCAACAACTCCTTGAGGGTGCTAACATCCCCCAAAAAAGCAGAATTTGACGTACATACACAAATCAACAATATATATCAACAACAAATATTCAAATGAGAAAAAACATAAAATTCGATATTAAAAAAGATTTATATATTCACGAAACGTAGTCAAGTATAATAAATGTTTAATATACCTAAGTATCCATAAAAAAACTACAATTCTCATTGTTTTACAACAACCATAAAAATACCTAAGTATCATAAAGTTGTCCATTCCTCGTTGTGCTAGCACCTGGGATGTGCTAGCATCAGGATCTACGTATCTTCTCTTCTTTCTCCATAACGACCTGAGACTGTAGACACATCCTTTGGGAAACTCACCCGCCACCTTGTAGTACACCGCCTCATCATCCACCGGCTGGTCCGGTGTAGTCTGGGTCAGCTCCCGATGTCTTCTTTAGTGCTTAGCCTGCATGGATCAACAATATTTTGTTAACAATATAATAGTAGCATTAAGGTGAGAAGGCAGCAAAATATTCAAATTATGTTACCACAACGGATGATAAAGTGTGCAAGTTAAATAATTTACTCAAAAATGCTAATTAGTGTCATCAATCCTGTTTAATTGTTTCGGTTTCTACTACCATTACAATAACTTTGCCCGTCCACATTTTGATTAAGATAAGAATGTTTTTGAGTATAACATTTTTCCTCATCAACTGATCATTGTGTTGGGGAATTCCCCATCGCAAAATGCAATTTACATGGAGATCTAAACTATATGAATTTTCCCAACCAGGCGGTCACATAAGACCGGAAGCACAACTAACAATGGACTTCAATAAACAGATTTGGTCACTACCAACTACAAACCCCTCATGCTCTTCCTAGCAACAAATTCCCGAATGTAAATTGAAAAGATAGCAAGACATTCGAATGTGCGAAAGCTCCTTACTACACAAAGAAGTTTGATGAAAGAGAGCATGTTATTGACACTCCATTTGCATAAGAACATAAACTTAATGGAGGTAGGTACTAGTTCGGACAACAAACTAATGAGTTTTTTTTTTGAAAATGAAGAAAAAACATAAAAGAAAAAGCATAAAAGAAAGCCAAAGAAAAGGCAAAAAAAGATGGTTTGCCGAAAATTCCTCACGACTTCAAAAAAAAAAAAAAAAAAAAAAAAAAAAAAAAAAAAAAAGCGAAAAGTAGAAAAAAAAAAAAAACCTTGTTCTGTTCAAGAGATTCTATGGCATCTTGTAAACAAGTAAGGATTCCTTCACTAGTGATTTTCTTCACGTCACTTGTGTCTGGCTGTCAATGCGCAATACAACATATTTTAAATTTATAAAAGGATATTTCTCATTAATCATATAAGCAATAGAAGAAAGTTCTAAAGCTAAAAAAAGCGGTATACAATTCAATCACTCAGTAAGCCCAAGCGAACATGTTTATAAATAAGAGTGAGATTTTAGCTTACCCTCTCTTCTTAACTTTCCACCCACGCTATTGTTTCCTTCAAATCATCAATGGCCCACTTTTTTACCTTGGCAGGAGAAAGGTCTTCCTCAGCAGGTTCACTCTGCTTGATATGGAGCACGAAAGCGAATATCAAAAAAAAAAAATGAAGTGCATAAAGTTGGTCCGATAACTAAATAATAAACCAACTTTTTCCTTGCCATGAAAAAAGATCATATTTTTTTACAGTAACAGATGGTAGAAGTGAAGTTTATTTCATCTTCAATGCTTCATGAATTGTTTTCATATGGAATAGAAATGAAGAGGTTAGGAAGAAGCAACCTCTGAAGAAGCAACAATACTTGGCTACTTGGCTTGTTTTATGTCCTTTTTAATCTTTCGTGGCTTGTTCAATGGAGTGGTTTCTTGATCTGCAGATAGAATCGGGTGACATAAAAAATCGAAATTAACAAATTGATACCGAAAATTGCTTCGTATTCCATCATGACAAAATATAATGACACGACATGCTTTGAACCCTTCGTAAAGTCCAAATGAAGCGGAAAGGAACAAGGTTTACGAATTTCAGTTTAATTGGTCTCTCGCGAATAAATATAAATGTTGTTTGAACTCACAATTCGGTGCTCCAGTTTATCATCCATCAATGCAGGATTTCTTAATAATAAACTAGGACACGGTGAGAGAAATCTTCGTAGCAAACCGCCCAAAGGAATACGTCAAGAAATACTTTGAAGCTACTTGAACAACAATCTTCTAAGGTGAAGAATATTTCTCATGGGTGGGAAACTGGCAAATAAAGGTTACATAATGTGTCGTGCCCCTCTTGAAGTCCTATCATGTACCTTCTATTTAAACTAGGTTTCTTCTTCATTACAAAGTACATATTTGCACTTTGAATTGGCAGACTAAAGAATGTTTACATAGTATTACGATGACAACAGTAATAATGGAAATGCACGCATCAGAAAATCTAGAAGAATTGTCCCTAAAACTGCTGAAATTCAATAATAAGAAACGTAGCCTTTTGCATCAACTATGATAGAATCATAAAAATATTACCTCTGCGCCACGGTTTTCCTACATGCATAAGATACGATTCAATCGCAACAAGCTTCTTCTCTTGGTAACATTCAACAATCCATTCCTACAAACAACAAGGCGAAAAACAAGAGTAAATGTGTCAACAAGAACATTCAATTTTGTAACTGAACAACATTACAAGATGAAAATCGACGAACTCAAGTACATCCCTAGTAGAATTAAATGGATAAAGATCCCGTATTTTAAAACTCACAAAGCCTTCCAGAATCCTATTCAAAAAATATATCCATTCCTGAATTTTATCTTCTAAACACGGAACATGATAAAATCATCGATTTTTTGGGGCTTTCTCGGTATCACTATCGCTTACTCCTCGTGACCTGGCTTATGTAGATTAGTACTCGCGCTAAAGAAAAATAAGATCGAGAGATTCTCACTAAAATTACAATAGTTCCATAGCCTCAGGCCCAATACACAAATGTAAAATAACCAGTGTTCAAATAACCAGTGTGATCCAAATAACCAAATACACAAATCCCATAACAGAAATCAAGCACGAATACCAAATACACAAATCCCATAACATAAATCAAGCACGAATACCAAATACACAAATCCCACAAAATCACATGGATTTGATATATTAAGGATCATATATAGGTCAAAGGAAAGTATGGCCAATGGCCTAATAAGAGAAGGATGTCCCAACCATGAGCAGCAATACCATTGAGAAATACCAAATTACATTTTCACATGTCCATTTTAGACTCACCATATGAATGGATACTTGTAATGATTTCATTTTCTACTAAACAAGGCATATACATTGTATTTAGATAGAAAAAGGTAAGAGAAAAAGCAAAATGCATTTAGCTTTATTCTAACATCAAATGAGCTATTTGTACTTATTAAATGAAGAAAAGTTTACTACCTTGTAATTAGCTTTGAAGCGCCCAAGCAAACGACAATACTCATGGTAATTATCATGATCAAGAAGGCCCTCAATTCCAAAAATATGTTAATAAAATTAGAAGAAAAAATAAATATTGCATCAACTAAAGCGCTTCTTTTAAGAAAATGACTCTTCTTCATACTTCAATGATGTAAATCAGTTTTTCGGATGCTGTCGTAAATATTCATAGTTTCAAAAAGAGCTCTGTGCATTTGACTATTGTCCAATTGACTCCAACTCCCAAAAAGATAAGAAAGTAAATTCTTAAGCTTCTCATTAAAAAAATTTTGATGGCTCACTTCACTTGGATATAATGTGGATTAATAACGTCGAGAAATCAAGTCAAAACTTTTAGATAGGCAACTATATCTTTCACTTTCTTTTATTCAAAATTGACCTCGCCTTTCCATATGTTTCAATATATCAACACTGGAATCAATGCAAGTAAGATCAATAACAACCAAGGTAAAAATCGATCTCATTCAGAAATCAACCAAATAAAAATCTTGAGATTTCCAATTGATGACTTGGCGTTGTGATGTATGTCCAGAACAATAAAAAGTTAAACTTCATCCTATGCCTAAGAATTAAAGAAGTGCACAGAGATAAAGTTGGCACCAGAAATCTAACACCCATGGAGCAACGAAAAGGATAATCATGAAATAATGATATAGCAAAGACAAAAACACACCAAACCTTGGCCAGAAACTTTGAACGCTGAACATCGTATGTGAATGTAATCCTGATCACCTGCAAGCACGGATTTCTTTATTTTGAAAGGAATGTTAAATCCTGCATGTGTCTTATTAATTAGTTCATATTTTGGAAACATGCCAGAGGGGCTTGCAGGACAGACATTTACCTGGACGCAAAGGATGGCAGCTGCAATTAGCATAGCAAAGGGGGTTCAGAAAATGATTGACAAGTACTTTGATGATTACATAAGTTTTTAATAGCATTACATGAAATAAGGAGACTAGCTTTTTTATCTTAACATAGAAACTAGCTTTTTTCGGTCAATGAATAAAGGAAACAGCTTGTGAAGCCAGGTTCTTATATGAAATAAATTTCAGATGAATGATTTAATGGAAAAGGTATTAAGTCTATGCAGTTAAGAATTTATTTTCCTCTTATTTTTTATTTTATCACAATTCTTACAATGTTAACAATAATGGGGTAAAAAAGGGCAGGAAGAGAAATAAGGCCAAGCCTCGGAAGACCAACAACCGAATTTAGTAAGACTTCAATTTGTCATAGAAGTGAGAAGGTTTGATGAAGTGAATCGAGTGAATTAAAAAAAATAATTAATTGAGAAACTTTAATACAAAATATGAGACTGATCTAACCTCCTTTGAGATAGGAGGTTTTGCGATTGCATAGTAGTCAAAAAAGATTTGCAGGTTTGAAGGATCCTCCGAACGGCCTCAAGCGACGATTTCACCTACACATGACTGAAAAGCGTGAACATTTCCAAGAGAAATCAACTGAAAAATATTGCGTTAAGATGATATCATAAATTTATTAACAATAAATAAAGCAACTTGAATATGTGATAGATAGAAATGCAGTATCATTTTTTATTTTTTTTAAATACATGTAAAGTACCAAACTCTTCTGAACTTTCATCTAAAGATGTTCCCACCAAGTCAAATGACAAGCACTTATGCGCAAGAGAAAGTGCCGTTCTGCAAGACTTTGCTCATTCTTTGCATATTTATTTCATAAAAGTGTTAACTAACAAAGTGAAGTAAACAAAACTACAAAATAACATAAGAGCTCAAAAGCAATAAAACCACTAGATAAACCATAAAGATGCTCAATCTCCTACTGGGAAATAAGAGTTGACATATTACCATCAGTTTTAGTTGATTTAATGATGACAGACATATCTCGAAATAATCTGGAATAGAGCTTGATCCCTGAAAGAACAAGCCACCCTTCGATGATGTGTTGAAGGCAATCCAGGGCTAGGCTGATAACAAGGGTCAAAAATTTTCCAAAAGGAACTTCCAAAGAAACTTCCAAATAAATTCAACGAATGAAAAAGAAAATGAACTAGATAAATCGACAGCAGAATACGGAATAACACAATAACAAATATACAACCAGACGAGTTGTAAAGTGCATTGGCTGTCATGCCTCATATATGCATATATGTACAAGTCTTCCTTAGGGGTTTTTCATGAGCTGAAAATCGAACTTTCGGCTACACCTTCACAAACATCTCCACGGCAAAGCGGTGCATACCCCCGCACACCGTAGATCGAGAAAATATTTAGCATTTATCAACACATATCATATGGTATTCATGGTGATAGGGGAGAACTCTTATTTTATCACCTTCTTCATACTCTGACAAGCAAATGTAACATCTGCAGTATAATCTCAAAAGTTACACAAACAATAAGAAAAATACCTATGTATCACCAAGGTGCTCATCTCTCGTAGGCCACTTTTGCGTCTCTCGCTCAACATTGTCCCCTTGTTGTGGTGGATCGGTGGGAACTATTTGCGGCGGCTGTTGCTGGTCATGAGGTGGTGGTGGTGGTGGTGGTGGTGGTGCGTGTGGGCCGAGATAGGCTGCTCCGTCCATGGTCATCCCGAATTCTTGATGCATAAACGCCATAACCTTTCGTAATTGATCGCAACGATATCGAACTCGCACGTGGCACCATCTCCGGCATCCGGGACGTGCTAGCACCAGGATCTCGCATATCTCCTCTTCTTTCTCCCTAAAGACCCGAGACCGTAGACACGTCCTTTGGGATACTCACCCGCCACATTGAGGTACACCGCCTCATCATCCACCGGTTGGTCCTGTAGCACTCGGTCGCTCCGGACGTCTCCTCCGGAGCCTATCCCGCATGGATCAACAATAAACAACTTACATGATATGCTTTTAAAGTAAACTTAATACTATTTAACATTTCATTTCTATACTTACGTAGAACCGCTCTGATCTAGTATCGATGAATGTCATCCCGTCGTGATTTACGGTGTGGAGATGGAAATACAATTCATTCACGGTAGGTGGCGTCTCGGATGAATTAGTCTGGATACAGGACCGATTATAAATTCAGCATAAATATGTCTATTAGTTGGACCGTCGGCGAACTCATATTCGCCAAACACAAATCAATTGCGTAGTGAACAAGTGTATAAATGTAAAAAATAAACTAGAGTGTAAAAAAACTTACCAATCTTTCATTGGTAGTCACAAAGACACCGAACCACCACCGTGCTTCGAGGGTCCGATCTCGAGTCCTTCGACCTCGGTGTTCCTATTCGTTGACGCTTGCGTAGACCTAGCAAGGAAGAAGTCATCGCTCTCCCAGTACTCCAAGTATCTTCTCCATGTCTCATCCATAAACTGGCTGAACATGATTATTCTTTAACTTGTGCATCAATGCGGTGTACCTTGTGCCTGCATGCGTGTCGTACGCCGCACGAATGAGATCCTCGGGAATCGCGTCATCCCATCTAAAATATACCTACAAAATGGCGATTGCAATTGTTACGAGACATTGAAAAACTAGTATAAATCCTAAGACATTTATTAGTCATGCGTACCTTCCATTGGCGCCAGTAGTGGTCTTTATGATGATTCGGTACCGACTTCCAACAATACCCTTCTGGAATCATCCATCTTTTGAAAACTTTTGTCATCCTCCGTGCACAAGAATGAGAAGGATGCAACTCCCCTCGTGTTTCATGAAAATGCATAACATCTTAACAACTTTTTTAATAATTTACATAGATATTTAGAAGTACATATATGAATCAAATACAAAATTACGTATCATTGGCAATCGGTGTGATCGGGATCTGCACGCACGCGAGGGACTCGGTCCCCGTCCTCCGAGGTGCCGCGGAGGGCTGTCACCCGCAAGCTCGCTCTCCGCCATCGTAAGATGGGGATGCTTTGCCGGTGATGCGGTGGGCGGGGTGCAGAGCCTCGTCGGTATAGGAGTGTCATGTCTCGATGTCGGCGACGGTGACTGCAACGGGCAATTTGGTATAGTCCTTGATGACGAGGTTGACGGTACAGGCGACGCGGACGGTATGGAAGGCGAAGGTGAGGCTGAATGTAACTCGTGCTCGAGAGAACGAGAAATCGGAATCGATAATACAGTAATCGACCTACGACCTCGACCGCCACGACCTCTTTGACCCCCTCGTGTGGCCTGACCATGACACCCAGTCGGTATTTCGGTTCCAGAGGTCTGTGTTGCACCTCTTACGACTGGACGATGTCCCCTTAAAGGTATCCCTCGACGTGGGGGGTGATCACTGCCCGCCATGAAACCTAACAAAATACCAATAAAAGTTTAGAGAACATATGCATACAAAAAAAAGTAATGAACTCTAATTGATGGGAATTAAGAACACAGGATCCATGCTGATAAAAGGAAATTAAGAAATATATCGTCAAAAGTATGCATGTCTATATATCATAATGTTTAATCTCTAATTGATGGAAAAAGGCTTAGACCTATAAAAGATCAAGCAACATATTAAATATTTATAGCCAATTTGGGCCTTCTCCAATAGGACTACATTGTAATAGCTTTTGGACGTAGTTTTGCCAGAAGCTATGTAAAAAATAACCTCCAACATCAAACATTAACTTGGAAACTTCAAAAGTGTGATATGGAAATGATGAGCAAATTAAAAATATAACAAATGGTTGGATCTCACAAAACAAATTTTGGGTAAGCAAAATATATTTCGAAAGAAGATAACCTTTCTCCCTTTTCTGTGAATATTTCCCCTTATCTACCCATTGAGCAAGAAAGGGTAAAACATAGCTCAAAATATAAGAAGACAAACAAGGTAATTTGAGAGGCCAATTTATGTGAAAACATGGGTTGATCTTTGCCAAGCACCGTCGAGAAGTTACACTCCATATAAGAAAGGTATAGAAAATTCACGTAACATCGATCTAACGTTGACATAACATAGACATACATTACTCGCTATCATCCGTTTCAAATTCACTCTCATGAGTAGAAGTTGATGATTCTTCTTCTGAATCATCTCCACTATCAACAATGAAGTCATTGACTTCTTCACTTGGACCCGCTTCAACAATGACTCGAGTCCCATTTGGATCATCCAGATTGTTGATATCCTGAATTGCATCGTCGACTACGCACGTGGTGGGCATCCCATCTTGGAATGCAATCTCTGCCGAGCCCTGGTCATTATCGTCTTTGCTCGTTTCCTCGTCGTCGAATTTTGGTTGACGACAGAACAAGCGCTAGCCATTCTTGTCGGTCGTTCCTCATAGAAGGGTACGAAAGGTAGTACACTTGAGTGGCTTGCATTGCAAGGACAAATGGCTCGTAGTTGTTATATCGTCGACTTCGATGAACCTCTACCAATTGAAGTGTTGGGTGAGTCCTCACACCATGATTCGGTGTAGGGTCATACCATTCACACTTAAACAAGACCACACGCTTGAGGCCGGTATATTCAATCTCCACAACCTCTTGCAGTACTCCATAATAGTTATGGGAAACATCGGCATAGTTAGAACCCTTCACCAAAACACCGCTGCTCTGCGTCGATCTATTAACGTCATATGTTGCGGAGTGGAACTTATACCCATTCACTAGGTAACCAGGGTAGACAGTACAAGATCGACTAGGACCAACCGAAAGATCAACGAGCGTCTCGTCTATGATAGAATTCCGAGCCTATTCACAAAAAATTAGAAATGTAATAAGACACATTACTTATGAAAGAAATTTATGAAGCTATAACCTACAATAGTAATAACTTTACATATGTCCGAAACCATATGGGAAAGTTGTGCTCTAGACTACTATCAACTTCCGACTCCCCCATTGCTTGAGTGATTTCATCGACGAAGATCCTAGAAGAAACGAACATGTACATATGATGTCTTAGTAAAAGATGAATAATGAATGTACTGCATTATTGAATGAAAGTGACGGACATACTGGATGTAAGGAGCGATCTCTGGACAATTAAGCAGTATGTACGAATGAGCGGCATTATACTCCTGCTCTGTTAAGTACCGCTCCTTCGACTTGCCCATGGGTCGACCAGGATAAGTGAAAATTGAGAAATTGCCCACAAAATGCGGTGTGGGCCCGACACCGCCATCGTCGTTTCGTTGCACTTTGTCATGCGACGTAAAGACGTGATCTTCGAAGTAGTAAGAACAAAAGGATGTGACTTCTTCGACCAAATAAGCATTACACATGGAGCCCTCTACCTTCGCTTTGTTTTAAACATTGTTTTTCAAATGTTTAAGGTACCTGTCGGAGTATAGGAAATGTTGATTTAAAACTTATTGAATGGGAAAATAATTTCAAGGGCTCAAGATATTACCTCTCAAATGGATACATCCATCGAAATTGAACAAGACCGCCCAGACGGGCCTCGTAGGCCAAGTGGATTGGTAGGTGTTCCATAGAGTCGAAGAAGCTTTGAGGGAATATTTTTTCCAACTTGCAAATGATTTTTGGTATTTCAGACTCTAAGACCTCCATATCTTTGAGACTGACACTTTTCGCAGTTAGGGATCGAAAAAAAAGGCTTAGTTCGCTAATTGCAACCCAAACCGGGTTTGGGAGGAGTTCTCTGAATGCAATTGGTATCAACCGTTGCATGAAAATATGAAAATCATGACTCTTCATGCCGAACATTCGCAATTTCTTTGGATCCACACATCGACCAAGATTCGAAGCATAACCATCAGGAAAACACAACTTTTCAACCCACTCGCACAATTTTTGTTTTTTTATGTATCAAGAGCATAGCATCCAAGGATGTAAGTATTTGTCACTGAATCAATGTGTAGAGAAGGTCGGTGACAATATTCACGAATATCTTGTCCCGCTTTCGCATTGTCCTTACTCTTGCCCGGTACACACATAATAGTGTTGAATATGTTGTGAAAAACATTTTTCTCGATGTACATGACATCTAAGTTGTGGCGGATCGAGTTTGTCTTCCAATACGGCAAGTCCCAGAAAATGCTTTTTTTTCTCCATCCCGAATTCTTAGCTATCCGCCCATTCACGAATCGCTCCGATTTCGTCACCTTCATCAAGCCTAACGATTCAATTTCGCCAAAATTTCATCACCGTAACGCAAAGTGGGCGGATCGTCATTTAAGACCATTTTGCCTCTAAGGAAATTTTTTTTATCTTTCCTGAATGGTGATGCCTTCGCCAAGAAACGACGGTGACAGTCGAACCACGATGTCTTTCCACCATTTCGCAATTGAAATGCATTTGTATCCTCCATACAATATGGACAAGCCATCTTACCGTGTGTGCTCCAACCGGACAACATGCTATACGCATGGAAATCACTAACAGTCCATAAAAGGGCCACTCGCATGAGAAAATTCGTCTTCGTGGACACGTCGTATGTAATCACCCCATTGTTCCATAAATCTTGCAACCCTTTCACAAGCGGCTGAAGGAACACGTCGATTTTCTCGTTTTGGGTTGGTCGGTCCAGGAACGATAACCGTTAAGAACATAAACTCAGATTTCATGCACATCGACGGTGGAAGGTTGTAAGGAGTCAATATTACGGGCCATGAAGAGTACGATTTTCCCGAATCCCAAATACTTGAAAACCATCAGTGCACAATCCTAAACGAACATTCCGAACCTCGGCGGCGAAGTCTCTATTGACATCATTAAAATGTCTCCAAGCTATCGAATCAGAACAGTGTTGCATAACATCTTCTGGCGCGGAATATTCTCCATGCCATCGCATATGTTTTGCCGTTGACTCAGACGCATACAATCGTTGCAACCGAGGGCCCAAAGGGAAGTAGTACATTTTTTTGCAAGGGCGTTTTTTGGTGTTCCGGCCACGACCTCGTCATTGCAATGTAGCGTGATTTCCCACACAATTTACATGATGTCAACTCAGAGTCCACTCCCCAATAAATCATACATTGGTCCTCACAACAATCTATTTTCTCAACAGGTAGACCTAGACCTAGCATTAGTCTTTTAGTGGCATAAAAATTTTCAACCAATGAATTGTCATTTGGCAAACAATCCTTCATGAATTTTATGATTTCATTATACCCTCGTTCAGATATATGATGTTCTGACTTGATCGCAAGTAATCTTGCCATTGCGGACAACGTTGTCATGGTTTCGCAACCCGACCACAATTGTTCGCTACTAGCCTCTATCATGTCATATAGTTGGCGTGCTTGGGGGTTTGGTAATTCTTCCACGTGATTCCAATTGAAACTTGGACCTGCCACGTTGTGTAGCATCTCGCAGTAAGTTGTCGGATCGTCTCCTCCCACATCAGCATCATCAATATGGTTATCCATTTGGTAAAAATTTTGCGGGCCTTCATCTCCGTTCTCACCATGTTCGTACCAACAGTGATATCTCGAAACAAATCCATACCTACATATGTGGTACTCAACCGTTTCGACGTCCAGGTACGGTACAAGTCGACATTTCTTATAATTGCACGGACATTTAATCTTCCTTTCACTTTGGTATGTAGGACAATGTTGCTTAGCAAATGATATGAATTCTTTAGCCTTCGCCGTGAATTCAATTCGAACGAAGTCGTTGTCGAGACGGTTGTACATCCAGTCTCGACTTGTAGACGACATTCCTATTGTAATTGTGCAATTAAATTAGTCAACTAGTTTCATAACTTCCGACGGTACATGGCTACTTGTGTGTCCAACTAACACAATTTATTAGAAGGGGGAATCGAGGACCTACCTAACTACATGAACAAAAAGCTTTGCTTCTAGCCATTGAATAAAGGGGTTGGAAACAACTTTCTTAATACCTAGCTCAAGTACATGACCGATACCAAACAGTATGATAATTGGTCATAAAAATAAAAGCAACAAGGAGTTCAAAAAATAAATAAATCATAAGTTATAAGAGGCATACAAATACCACATAGTATCAAAGCTCCTTCTACTTGTCCACTCGTACCTCCTTAAGGTTATAGGTTTATTCAATTCTCTTGAAATTTTATGTGAAATAGCAACATTAACTAAAAGAGTAATCCTAGTTTTTTGAACCCTACCTAGTAGAAGAAATTATATAATTATAGGTACTATTCATCTATACCTACTCTATTGGTAGCTTTCTCTACACACATGCATATACACACAAGTGAATCAAATATAGTGGGCAAAACATGAAAAAATGTGGCATAACAATATCAAAGAATGTAAATTAAAAAATAAAATATAGCACAATTTTCAGTATTGGCAGCTCGAAAACCAGTGAATGCTTGTTGCTTAATGGCAACCAAAGCTCCCTAAACAATTTGCAAAGACCTATCTCCAAAGATGACATCTAAATTTGTGCACAGCTTGCAAACAAACTCAAATAAACGATCTACATTTCAATTCAAATCAAACCAACTTAATAATGTAAGACCAATCTTCAAAAAAATAAGAAAACAAGGTAATCACATAGAAACCCAATGCACCAAAAATGTTTTTTTGTTTCTTCAATCAATCCTATTCCTACATAGTATCAAAATCTGAACTAATAGGAACATGACCTAGAATCAATGGAATTAACTTTTTAGTTACAACAGCTGAAGGATGACCAAGTCTATAATGCCATGAACAATTATGATTACTTACCGTAAATGACTGAGGAAGCTTTAAAGTAAAGGAAACTAAATCAATGATGTACAAGCCAGCTATGACTCTCCCAACAACAAAATCTTAAGTACTCTCAAGGTCCTGTAATAGATAGAAATTGGTAAGGAATGTGAATTTAACAATGGAAGTAGCAGTAAGCACACAAACAACACCAACAATAACCACCATAAGAACACAAACCCTAAAACCCAAAACCCTAAACCATATATATAAACAGGTAAAAACTTGTACAAATCCAATTAGGGAAAACCGTGTCACTCACAAGTAGCATTGCAACAACTAAAACATGGCAAAATGAACATAACTACAAAACCCAGATCACAACAGAGAAATGCAGTTCACATTTCATTGTTACTCGGTAGAACAAGCATAACCACAAAACAACTAAGCATTCAAGAGAAGAGCAGAACAAAAACTTCTAAACCAAACAAAATACACAACATTAACTTAATAGATCAAGTGAAGAACACCAACAAATGCACATGAAAGCCAAACCAGCATGAAAATGTGAGCAGATACAATTTCAAGAGAATTAGGGTGTTACAATTTTTTTTTTGATTGTTACCTTGACGAGTTCGGCGATGGCTTAGGGTAGGGCGTAGGTCGGCGACGGCTTAAGGCTTCGAAGGCTCCAATCTCCGGTAGCCTGCGATGGGAGATCCGACGGCCTCGTCGCAACCGCAATCGCAGCGACGAGCAGAGAGCGGTGAGCGGAGCGGTAAGCACAGAGCGACCAGAGAGCAGAGAGCAATGAAAGAGAGAGAGCGGTGAGCGAAGATGACCGATGAGAGATCGGTCACCGGTGAGAGCAGAGAGCGGTGAGCGGTGAGCGGTGACCGGAGAGAGAACGGAGAGCCGTGACCTAGAGCAGTGAGCAAGAGACGGAGAGACCGAGAGAGAGAGAGTTGAGAGCCAATGACGGAGACGATCGACTTGTTGGGGGTTGGGGATTTGGGGGTCGGTGGCCGGAGAGAGACGGAGAGACCCGAGAGAGACCAGAGAGACCCAGTGACCGGTTGAGCAAGAGACGGAGAGACCGAGAGAGAGAGAGTTGAGAGCAAGAGACCGAGACGAGAGACTTGTTGGGGGTTGGGGATTTGGGGGCGGTGACCGGAGAGAGACGGAGAGACCGGAGTGACCGGTTGAGCAAGAGACGGAGAGACCAGAGAGAGAGAGTTGAGAGCAAGAGACCGAGACGAGAAACTTGTCGAGGGTTGGGGATTTGGGGGCGGTGACCGGAGAGACGAATAGACCGAGACGGAGAGACCGAGAGAGAGAGAGTTGAGAGCAGAGACCGAGACGAGACGATCGAACTTGTAGGATTTGGGGATTTTTTTTTTGGGGGGGTTGGGGGTGGAGGGGCCTTGATCGAAGCACGCATAAATCTCGAGATTTGATGAACGGTTATAAGAAAAGAAAGTTTTGGTGGGAATGTTGGCGCCATTTTTTAGAGACGGAATTTAATTCCGTCTCTATTTCCGTCTCTATTTCCGTCTCTATTTCCGTCTCTGATCCGTCTCAATTCCGTCTCTGAATTAGTCCGTCTCAATTCCGTCTCTAACTACTTTTTTTTAGCAACGAAGTTCCGTTGCTAATTCCGTTTCTAAATATCATTTTCCTTGTAGTGGGCACGTGAGTCTAGGATTATGTGTTTGATTAATGAAGTAATCAACGATCGTACCTTGACTATCGAATAGAGGAAAATGAGGAACCAAGCGCGCGTTTGGTTCTATAGTTACTCCAGATACTATTGATTTGCATACATTCATATAAATCGATGATCAAAGAGTTAGTTATATGTTGATTGCGGATGTTTGAGAAATCGAAAGTCTAGGTTATCTTTCCAACTGTTTTCGTTACAAAGTACTTTTAAATTCTTCTTTTTGTGTGAACTCTCTTCACAACCATTTTTACAAACCCTGATTTCCTTTTAGTTTTAAAATCCAAGTTAAAAACCCTGGGTCTCTGTGGATCAACCAAGTGCTAGCCACTGTAGTAGTTCTTGTGGTGTTTGGTCAAAAAAGTACAAGGAATTCTTTCTTCTTCTCTCTTTTTTTAATGTAATCATGCAGCTCGCATATCGCTAAATTTCAGTGAATGTTGGTGGGTCAATATGCTCTGGATATCTTGATTTGTAATTGGCTTGGTAAGACAACTCCCTTTTGTTATTGGTTTGGTGAGACACCTTCTCATATTAGAGTGTGCTTGAAAGAGTTTTGTGAGACATGATGATAGAAATTGAGATAGAATGTTGCGGACTCCTTTACAGTAGTGGTTGGAAAGTTACTTAGTGGAGAAAAGAAATCTAAGAATCAAATTGATATGAAGATGCAACAATGTTTAATGTTCTTCCCACTAGGCCGTCAAAATATTGCCAAGTATTTCTACTACTGTTTTTAGTGTTTAGGTTTTGCATCTTAATATACTTTTCTTTTTTGTATTATAACAATCTTGATATGCAAACAAATATGTTTGTAGGCCAGGCATATGATATATATTGAAATACATTTAACAAGAATTAGAGTCGTCTTGTTGATGTAGATAATGTTGGTTTTCTTAATGCATTTGTTATTAGTTTTTTGGATTTAAATGATTTATTGCATTATTTCCAGTGCTTGATATTACAAGATTAGCTTGACTGAGTTGGTAATCGTGCGATGTCATTCTTCCGTGGGTTTATTCCATTATTTCCTGTACTAATACAAAGCTTAGGTAAACATATAAATTACGTTCATTCAACTTTGTCTTTATGAAGTTCAATTTGTAAATTCAAATGTTTAAACACCACATCGCCCTCGTACGTTGATGCTGAAATTATCGAACTTATTCGATAATTTAGGAACCTTGTAATTGTAAGCCTCCAAGTTTCCAATTCTTATGAAACACCTCCCTCGCGCTCCCCACATCCCCACACCTAACATACCCATGAACCATAGAATTCGAAAAGAAACCAAGTCTTTAAAATTAAGATCGATTTCCTTTGGTATACAATGGGATGAGAACAAGACAGGCTACGTTAGCTGAGGTAGAGACAGCGAGACAAGTTTTTAAATTACAAAATCTCCATGGGCGGAGAGTGAGAGTAGAAGGATGGATTCGAGAATGGGAGATGAGATCGAAGAGCATGAGTGACCAAGGGAATCGATTGGCGAGTTGTTGCGAATAAAGAAGGGTTTTTGAAATGAAAGCTTTGTTGCTGTGTTTTGTTTTAGAAATAAAACTCACTTTTGTTGCTCAGAGTTTGTTGTTAAATGCATAATTTGTTTATAGTGGTGTAGTTCCAACATAAATTACTATTACTACTACATAAGTCCTGTCCGAGGTCTCTTGATTGACTAAACTAATGGTGCATACGTGGGAGTATCTCCACTCTACAAAATTACTTTTAATCTCCACCACCGATTCAATAAGACAACTTAATTAGCTAGGATGCATGGACAGAGACATTTCTAATTAATATATTGTTTTCCTAGATACAACCTCCATTATTATCCCTTCCTATTATATTTTATATAAGCCTGTTATATGTGTAATAACATAGAAGGGGGGACGACGACGACTCCGCCGCCGCCGCCTCAGGAACAAAATGACTCTATTGCTGCTGCTTGTTTTTTGGGGTTGTTTTCTTGTTACAACTCCTCAAGGCAAACCATGCTCAAGTAGTACTAAGTCTCTAGGTAAGTAGAATATTTTCACAACCAATTACATATGTAGGTGAATGAATATATCATAAAATTAAGGTCATAGTTTGTGTTATGTTAATTAATTATAATTTGCAGACGAGGACCATGGTCAATACTACCAAGCGTTCAACAAGTCCACAAGCATACATCTTCGGCTGCATCATGTTCATGGGCCCGATTGCTTTCACCTGGCGCCTCCGTTACTTTTATCCGACATTCTTAGGAAGGACGATGCGCGAGTAGGAGCTCTCAACTCCAGAATATCAAGATCTAATTCGCAGAACATCAGCAGCAGCAGCAGCAGCAGCAGCAGTTCCTCAGTAGTAAGCATCCCACTGAAACCGGGCCTGTCCATAGGGACGAGTAACTACTACGTGACTGTAGGCCTGGGCACCCCTCCTCAATACTACCGGGTCCTAGTGGACACCGGCAGTTCATTCAATTGGGTCCAGTGCCGACCCTGCGTTGTCTACTGCCATCCCCAGCAGGGCTCCGTCTTCGACCCCGCCTCCTCCAAAACCTACAAGCGGGTACCCTGCATAGCGCCGGAATGCTCCGCTCTGAAGGAAGCCACTCTAAATGCCCCCTCTTGCTCCAAGGCCAAAGCTTGTGTGTACGAGGCCAGCTACGGAGATAGCTCTTTCTCTATTGGGTATCTAAGCAGGGACGCGCTGACGCTGGGGGCGGGGGCAGGGCTGCCCAGCTTCGTCTATGGGTGCGGGCAGGACAACCAGGGGTACTTCGGGAGTTCGGCCGGGCTCATCGGTCTCGCCCGCAACAAGCTCTCCATGTTGGCTCAGCTCTCTTCCAAATTCGGATACGCCTTCTCCTACTGCCTCCCTTCAACCAGTGGCAGTGGCAGTCTCTCTATAGGCACATCCTCCTTCAACCCCGCCCTTTTCCGCTTCACTCCCATGCTCACCACCCCGCTCGACTCTACCTTATACTACCTGCGCCTGGCGGCCATTACTGTCGCCGGCAAGCCGTTGAGCATTGCGACGCCTGCGCAGTACAGAGGGCCAACCATCATAGATTCCGGGACGGTCATCACTCGCTTGGCCGCCCCGGTGTATGCCGCTCTCAGGGACGCCTTCGTGAAGGCCATGGGGCCTAAGTTCCAGGGCCTCCCGCCTTACTCCATCTTGGATACGTGTTTCAAGAGGGGCATGGCAGTGGCAGTACCGGAGGTGAGGTTGGTGTTTGAAGGAGGGGCGGAGCTGAAGCTGGGGCATCCTAACGTGGTGTTGGAGGTGGAAAAGGACATTGCTTGCTTGGCCTTCGCTGCCACTGCCGGTATTTCCATCATCGGAAACAGACAACAACAGACATTTACAGTGGCTTATGACGTCGCCAATTCCAGAATTGGTTTTGCTGCTGGCGGTTGTCGTTGATTCTTCCTTGTGGTATTTATGTATACAGTACACGATTCTACGTATATATTGTAACTTTGGAAATCCATTTATTATAGACAAGTGACAACAGGTATGTCGCACCCTACTACCCAAGCTTCTATGCAATTGCAAATTGTAAGAACATCTCCAATTGGACCATAGATTGGGATGGAAATGGATCCACTACGATACAATCCAGATCGAACCCAAAAAATATTTTTCAATGGGACCATGGATTCATAATGTTTATCCTATGTGACATGAAATCAAAGTGGATGATGTTTACTACAATGTCTACTTCTAAACGTTGTTGTAGATTGCCACGACTTCATTTGGTTTGTTTTTGCTAACTTATGATGTTAGTTGGGAGTTAACTTCTTGGAGTTCATATTTTCATGTTTGGTTCAACTTTAAACTTGTAGGGAAGTTTAAGATTTTAAACAATAAAAAATATGAATTTACATAAATAACATTTAAACAAAAGAGAGATGAGTAATAAATGAGTCATTAATGAGGGGTAATTATATCACAACTCGGAAATAACTCCCTAAGGGGATGATGGAGAGATATCTCACACCCTAGGGTGTAATTAAGTTGGAGATAACTTGCAGAAAAGTTAGGCGACCAAACAAGATTAGTTCCCGACTCCTTATAAATTATCTCCCATGATATAATTCCACCCTAACCAAACAAGGCACGTCAGCATCATTAATTATTTTAAAGTTTTTATTTTTTTCAAGCATTTATTAATATTATGAAAATTGAAAATAAAAGTGTCAACTCATCAATCTATGTTTTAAATCTACATTACCATTGGATATCATTTTAAGAGGTGAACGTCTATCTAGTGCCACATATGATAGAATTCATTTCTGCATCCATGATGTGACATCAATTTATAGTCTAAATTCATGTTACCATTGGATATGCTCTAAGATTTGTATAATTAACAATTGCAACGCGTCATGTGTCATTTCATGGAGAGAATAAATGAGAGAGAATTTATTAATTTTTCTATTACTAATGTACCTCCACTTAAATTGTCGTATTCCGAGGAGAATAACTTTACATATTTACCTTTTTACGCCTCGAGATGTGTGCATACTTAAGATGTGTATCTCGAGACGTACACGAACGGCTCGCAAAGTTGATTTACGTTTGGAGTATGCGTTCGATCGATTATGTCAAAAAATCATTTCCCTTTGTTACTAAGGGGTAAATTAGTAATAAAAAAAGTTAATAGATTCTTTCTTTTTATCTATCAAATGAACACATGTCGCGTTGTTTTTAATAATTGTGCAAATCTTACAATTTATAATTGTATGAAAGTCGTTTCTCTACCAATTGGCCCATAAGAGACGTCTATGCGGTATCGACCTGTGTGTTATGCATCGATCTATGCAACAATCTCTTTAAGGGTTCCACCCCCTTAAATTATTGCATCCATTACTTTCAAACAAGAGGGGAAGTAACAATCTTTTCAATTCTATCTTAATTGGAGAAAGATTTATTTCTTCACGATCAATTACGATCGCTTGTTCCCACCTGGCTTATCAACAAATTAATTCTCATGTAGTTGTAAGGGAAGTGGTTAGGTTGTCGTTGCTCAATCTAATTAATTACAAAGAGACAGTGACGAGTCGGACGACGCCAAACAAATCAAACTGATCAGAACTTGACGGCACAAAAAAGTTGAGCTCCTCATGTACTAGTTGTAAGCTGATTGATGGGGATGGATTGGCAATTCAAGGCCACACCCGCACACCTATCTTCTTTATATAACTTGACAACCATCTTCTACCAATTCTTTTTGTGTCTAATTGTCCAGTACTGCCAGCTCTCTCAATGGATTAGTGGGCGGTGACCACGACCACAGTGAAGCTGATGCCACACTTATTTGTGCTTATGGTTATTGAAAACGCTCCATTCACTGCAATCATAAAAAAACAACAACAAAGCAAGCAAACAAAAATAAATGAAACACACACAAAATTGTTATCGCAGTTCGAACCTCCCATCATTCGTCTGCGGGGCCACCCCAGGTGTAGAATTCACTAAGAGAAAGCGATGCACAAATTTATGCAAATTTCCTTACTAGTGATCCCTCATCTAGCTAGTGAATCTCTCATCATACTTTGCTACACTACTCACTCCCCTTAGAACCGATCCTACACAATACCCAAATCCCCTTGGTGCCCAACATCCCCATGGTGAATCAGATAAGTCTCCTTAGCCTAGTGTGTGTAAATAAAAAAAACAATCTCTCCAAAACTCTTATTTCACGGTGATATCGAAAATTTCAGCATTGGAGATGAATTTTCTGCTGTAATTACATCAATATATAAATAGATCATACTGTTGTGAACTAAGTTGTAAGCCAACTAGAACTTAAGTTGGACTTACTAGAGACTTAAGCATAGAAAACAAAAATTAAGAACTACTAGAACAAGTAGAGAAGATGAGACAAGAGAGAAGAGAGCTAAAGATGAGAATGTAGAGATTTCATTCATACATTGGTGTGTTCTTTACTAGTGAAGGAACCCCCTTATATAGGCCCTTAGTCATGATGAGAACAAGTACTTGCACAAAGTGTACAAGTTACACCAAAGTCTCATGTCATACAAGATTACAAGTTATATGACAATACATAGATAAGTGATTATATATTGAAGTTGAATACAAGTTATGTAGAGTGTACAAGTTACATTCAATGTAGAAGTCATGCTTGATGTTACAATTCAATGTGAGAGCCATGCTTGACAATGTGATCATTCATAAGCTTGGTTAAAGGGTCATCTAATTTACAACACATACAATGGCTCTCTTATGGAAGCTTTCTTGTATGTCTTCAATCAAGTGAGGTGGCAAATATATTGTTTCCTTCTTTCTCTGTTGATCAAAGGAAATTTTCCTTAATTTTCTTGTGAGTTGGCAATGAAGAATCTTCTCCTTGCTGGACGTATCTATGTGAGTTGACATGAATATCTTATCCAACTGTAAAAATATCAGTTGAGAATATTGGCTAAGATTCTTGGACGTGTTCTGTACCTACAGAAACGACACTTCTCCATAAAACTCATAAGATTTATGTTATATCCCTTTTCTTACTTGAGTATTGGTTGAACAAATAGTGACAATATATATTTTACCTTATCACTTATTTATAGAACTACATATATAAAAATTGAAACTTTTCTAAACCTCCTAAACCTTTATTATCCATACGAAAATGCAAGGATGTAATCTTTATTATTCAAGAGATCTCATCAAATTGCAATAATTGGAGCCCCAAGACATAAATATACTTCTTCGTTACTTTTGCAATAGAGATATTCATCAGTCTTAGTGCATGGCAACAAATTGACCTCAATATTATCTTCTCTAGAAATTACAAAAGAGCTTTTTCACCTCCGGGCGGGGCTCCCACATGACTGCTAGCCAAGGAAAGTATGATATCGAGTTATACTAGGATGTACGAAAAAAGTATTAATAAGTATTAAAAAGTAAAATTAGAATATGATTAAGGCAAATAGTATCATTTAGTCTATGAAATTTTACGTTTTTTCTTGATTTGATCCTTTAAACTTTTATAAATTCACTTTTGATCATTGAACTTTCATTTCGGAGAGTAACATATACTAACAACACGGTTCACAATAAGTTTTTTGGATTGATGAATTCAGAGGCGGACCCAATATTTTTAGTACTCTTGGGCTATCACTATAATTAAAAAAAAAAATGCTTATATAACCCACAAAAGATACGCACTAAAGATTCGCACTTGTTGGTGTCCATAAGTTTTGCATTGACGTTTGCGTGCATACATGTGGATGTGTATCTTAGAGACCAACAAGTGCGGGTCTTTGTGACATGTCTTTTATGGATTGCATTAGCATTACCCATAATTAAACGTAGGGCTCTTTATTTTTTAATAGTTTTTCGTTAAAATTATGTTTTGTTGCACTTATTTAAATTTAAAAGTAATTTCACACCAGAAAAAATTCATTAATTACTCATCAAAATTCAGTTTTGATTTTTAAATTTGTATTTTTACTTCAAAAAAGTATAATTGCATCTGTATCAAAAAATAAATATTTATATATATATATATATATATATATATATATATATATGTGTGTGTGTGTGTGTATGTATATTTGCATTTATTGTTGGAGTTTTCATTTACTTATTGTAGTATAGCAGAGGACAAATACAACCCTTCGTGTGTAACCCCCAAAAAAAAAGACATAACACTTCCTTTTTTATTTTATTTTGCATAAAAATATTCTAAGTGCAATTTTATATGTAGAATGAAAAATGAGATTATGGGCAAGTGTGTTAGATATATAGTTAGTGATACACTGATACATCTTTTTATTAAATCCATGATTGAATCGATAATACATCACCCATAATTCTGTAATGATGTACAACTGTCTTCCACTTTGTCGTTTTATTTTCATTTTTTAATTAAAATTTTTTGGTTTATTTTGTGGGCACTCATGGCAAGGTGGGCTGGAGACTTTTTTTGGGCTAAGATATGCATAGATTGTAAGCTAGCCCAGGGCCAACCATATTTAGGTCCGTCATTGGATGAATCAGTTGTGAACCGCCCGTAAATTGATCATAAAGCGCTTTGTTAGCACTGTTGTTCTCTAAACTTAATAAAGTCACCAAAAATAAAAGGAAAATGAAAGTTTAAAGACCAAAAGTGAACTGATGAAAGTTTGAGGATCAAATCAACAAAAACTTGAAAGTTCATGGACCAAATAATACTTTTTGCCTATAATTAATACTAGCATGACAATAGATATGTCACACCAAAAGACATATCGACCCATAGACGTCGTTCATGTGGCCCCGACCCAAGTGTTATGCACCTAGATTTATGTATGCACATATCTCGATGCACGCATTGATGACTCAAAAGCCTGATGTGATTTTTGGACATACCGATTGTCATTCCAGTACTTCTCTTATTTTATAATTTAAGTTTGCACATGTAAGTATGTACATCAGTGCTAGAAGAATCAAAACAACATGACAATATTCACAAGGAAATTATCCCACATGGAAATTAAAGCTACATTCATTACAAACATGGACAAAAATTAGGCGAACATCACCAATCACCCCAATTTAAATGATGGCGCCCCAAATGATGACCATAACAAAAATTAAGGCATGACATACCATCAACACATCAAACTCCAACTTGTTCTAATTGCACACCTTTCCCCTTACCCATCCTTCCATATCCCCCCAAGAGACCATCTAACCGATCACCCAAGCTTGACTTCCCACTAATCTCATGGTGGTGACACTTGCACACAAGATACAATACTGTCTGAACCACAAATCCCAACAAAACCAACCCCAAGAACATTAGAAAGAAAAAAATTGCTATAATCACATAAACAACAACGGGCAATGAGCTATTAAAAAGCCCAGCCAATACCCAGTACCCTCCTTGTACAACACTAAACAAAACTTGAAAGACCATGTATACCCAAATGTTGAGCTTCTTCTTGCCCTTCATCAAATCCAAGCTCCTCTTGAAACTCCCAAGTCCATAACACTCTTCGAGCACCGAAACCACACTCGCCATACTCCAAATCACATTGAAATAGATTAAACCCACAATGAATAAGATCAATACAATGACACCAATCACAATTCCGAGGACTACTTGTCTTGCCATGCTCCCCATCGCTATGCATATCGCTATGAGGGCGACGAAAACCACAAGGCACACAAACTGTATGAAGCAATACAATAGATATGTGATCACGAGTTTCTTCCACGCTTTCGGGACTACCCGGATCACTTGCTTGAAATTGGTGTCTTTTGAGGCGTAGAAGCAAGCGACCGCATAGGAAACTGCGGAGATTGAGAAGAGGTAGAAGCCAATGAGGCCTATTAGGAAATACAACAAGGTGAAAACACCTAAGAGGGACCATTGCACGGCTAATTCACGCTTGATTCGATTGTAGCTCGGGTAGAATGACATTGTGTCATCTAAGTTGATGTGGTTGTTTATAATCTTCCCTGATAGGTGATCAGATATGAGCATGTTCGCTAAGATTAGAAAGCAAAAGGGGAGGATCAAAGCTAGGAAGATTTGATAGAAGAGTTTTCTCCACCATGAAACAATGATGTTGTAGGACTCTTTGAATATGGCAAAGAAGCCTATGTGTTGGAGGTGTTGTAGCTCTGTGTCCATAATAAATTTGTTGATGATTCTGTCTTCTTCTTTGTTACACTTCTTGTTAGAGAATTAGGAGAGAAATGGACTCATTCTCCTTGGGTGGTACATTTTTTTTTTTTTTTTTTTTTTTTTTCGTGATTAATAGAAACACCTGAGCTACTGTCCTCGTTCTCTAAAAAAAAGAATTAGAAGAGAAACGCATGAAACGCTTTGATGTTAGGAAAATAGAGGTAGAAGAAGTCAACAGTGAATGGCCATTTAGATCCTGCGAACGCGTACCTTACTTGGTTCTCCTTGGTCCATTTAGATCTTGTTTTGGTCAATTGACTCCGCGCATTGAAATTTTGGCTAATGTGAAGAAAAAAGAAAAAGGTGTAGGTCCTTAAACACTACAAGAAAGAACCAATTCAGTAACAAACTAATCTGATGCTGAATTGATACGATTATGTTGTCAAACCACTCTGCAACAAATCAGCGACAGATAGTGGTTGTTGCTAAATTCTATGTTGCGACATATTTGTTATTCTGTTGATGTTCAGTGATAGATTTGTGACAAACATCTGTCGCTGAACAGCAACAGAAACACGTATGTTGCTGATTGAAGTCTAGTCAGCACAAACGTGTCTGTCGCAAGTCTGTTGTTGTTCAGCGACAGACAGTGTATGTCGCTGACTGGTGCCCAGTCATCAAAGACGCCTCGTGACAAATTAGCGACAGTGCTGAGCTGTCGCTAATTTTTGAATAGTAATTTTAAAAAAAAATTATAAACAATAAATAGTAAAAAAAAACATGCGGTAAAATCTGTCAAAACAATTTAAAAGCTACAAATATTACAGCAATTGGAAAGATGTATGTATATTATCAAAATTTTACAAACAATGTCTACAAAAGAATGAGTTTAACATTTCATAATTAGTACTATACTATAAAGTAGTAGATCAACATTATTCAACAATCGACAAACAACTACACAAGCTGGCTACACAAATTTACATACATACAATGTGTACAAAACACTCCGATAGCATTCTTTCACCGGTACATAGATAGGCACTATACAAATTCTTTAGCTAGCAGAGTGTATCTCATCCAAATCCTGAAAATTAAAAGGAACATCAACATTATTCGACATGCAACCAAAATATTCCAACACAAATTAAAATAACATCACATCCAATTTTAGTGAAATTGAAGACAATAAATACTCTTCTTAAGCAACTTGAGATGTAGGCTACTTATTTAAAAATTAGAGTTGAATCTCAACATAAATACCTTGTTGAACTAATTGGTAAAGAGTATTTTAGAGTAATGATAAGAAACACATACATAATGTTAACATAGTCTAGGAGGGGCATTGAGAGAAATCAATTAATAAAGAGAAATGTATGGGTTATGTAAGGTGAATTCACAGAAACTCACTTGTAAGGTGTGTGTGGTGTAAGATGTAATTTTGAAAAGCAAAAGTTGAATATATAGGTAGTAGGATGGAACGACTTGATTCACTACTACTAGTAGTACTAGTAACTTGAATTTTTGGAAAGATAAAATGGATGAAATGAGTTAGTGAGAAAACATTGTAATTACTAGGAAGAGTTTGGTCCGTGTAGCCGAGCTAAGCTAATTTGAGATTGTAGATGATAGCCTTCTCAAAATCATATAAAAAATAAGAGGTACGATTGGTGGTGTACTAAGCATAAGAATAAGCATAAGCATGGAGACCATTGATGATAATGATCAGCTCTTGCAAAATAATCAAATAACTTACCTGTAAAGACTCCAACTCAGACATGCTTCCATAAATAACTGTGTAGAGCGACCTTAAGCCTGAAATATAAAAACATTATCACTCTAACATATAATAGAAACAAATAAGTCGATTGACATAACATGATCATTCAAAAAAGCATCTTCATTTCTAATTAGTTATTAGTATAACTTTGCAAAGTTGCTCATGCAGACAAAACATGAATTATATATCAAGGGAACCCATCTCAAAAATGTTTTTTTTTTTTTGTTAAAGTTATTAAAGAGGAGCACAATAAGACATGAAAGTACAAAACTCCAATCAAATGTCAACAAAGAATCTAAACCAAAGAGATCATAGTTTGTTAACTTCATAAAATGTAAGTAAGATAGAATTCATAACGGATAACTGCAAATAATTCTGATAAACTTCCGCATCCATAGCAAAAAACATTCACTACAAGGAAAATGAAATTTAGAAACGGAATTAGAAAGGGAAATAAGTTCCGTTGCTAAAAAAATAAGTTAGAGACGGAATTGACACGGAATAATTTAGAGACGGAATTGAGACGAATCAGAGACGGAAATAGAGACGGGATTTAATTCCGTCTCTAAAAAATGGCGCCAAACATTCCCACCAAAAATTTCGTTTCTTATGACCGTTCATCAAACCTCGGGATTTTTGTGTGCTTGGATCAAGGCCCCCCCCCCCCCCAAAAAAAAGAAAAAACCCCAAATCATTCTCGTCCAAAATCCCTAAATCTGATCGTCTCGTTCGATCGTCTCGTCCCCTCCCCAAAAATCCCCAAATCCCGTTCGATCGTCCCGTCCAAAATCAATCGGTCTCGTTCTTTGCTCTCAACTCTCGTCTCTCCGTCTGGTCGTGTTGGTCTCTCTGGTGTCTCTGGTCTCGCCGTCTCTCTGGTCTCTCCGTCTCGTCGCGCTGGTCTCCGTCATCGGCTCTCAACTCTCTCTCTCTCTGGTCTCTCCGTCTCTTGCTCGGTCACGGCTCTCCGTTCTCTTATTGGTAAGAGTTTGCTTCGTTTTTACATGACTTTTGGCAACGATGCTTACTCTCTCATGAATCTCGTATGACCTTTTGAGCTTCTCACACCCCTTTTTGAATTCTTTTGGTTATTTTTGTTGCTTTATTAGTTTGTTTTCCTCCACAAGTTGGTATTCAGATCAGCACTGCCCATTAACATCTGTTGTTTCTCTGTTTTGGATTTTACAATATTTTGTGGGGATTGATCACTTGAATGTGTGTATGTATTTGACTTCTTTTTTGGTGATTAGTATATGTGACTTTCATGTACTAGTCAAGCAATGTACAGGCCACTGGGGGCCAATGTGACTAAATCAAAGTGAAAAGTTGAAAACGGTTTGGACTTTTGATACATGGTATAGGTCAGAGTATTGTATGACTTTGGTGATTGTGTGAATTAAAATGATACAATATGGGCATGCAGGTCTAAATGAGATCTTTATTGTATAGTTCTCAAAAAATAAGAAGCAATGACTTTTGTCCTGAGTAATATGTTTTAAATGAATTACTCTGGCTAATTGTTGTACTGTTTTAGTTTTACCGTCTCGGCTCTTGAAATCTAACTTTATATGATGACAAAGCTAGTGATATTTAGGGGTTTTTTGGGGGATTTTGGACGAGAAGGATTTGGGGTTTTGGTGTGCTTTTTTTTTTTTTTTTTTTTTTTTTTTTTTTTGGTGTTGCTGAATTCTGGTTTGTTTGTATATTTTTATGTGTTTGAGATGGGATTATTCTTGTACTTGATATTTTGTATTGTAAGTGGGGTGCATTGATGTGGCAACAAAGACTTTTTAAATTGAAGGTGAAGAAAAGTTATTCAGTGAGATTTCTAGTCTTGCATTGTTTAAAATGCTTTTATAAAAGTTGTGGTTATGTCTAATTATTGTTTAATGCATAAAAGCTAATTAATTTGGGGATGTTCGAAGAATTCTAAAGTATTTTCTTACCATGATTGTAAAGTAATTTTTGTAATGGGGGCGATCTTTGTTATTCTTTGTTCCTTGACTGTATTAAGTATTTGTTTCACATTTATATGTATGTCTCAAATCTTTTTAGCTACACAAAGCTCTATGTCTTAAAAAAGAAAATCTGCGAATTACTTGAAGACGTTATGGATTTGGATATCCCAAAGAGATTTATGGAATTTGTTCCTTGTTTAGTTACTCGATCTTTGTATTATTTCTAATCTCATTGCCCTTTTGACTCCCTCGGCCGACCCTTACTAGAAAAAACTCAATGAGTTGACATTTAGAACTGTATTTGAGTTGCATATTCTCTATTTTGATTTAGTGTTTTCGACTCATCTAGCCGACCTGAAACTTCACTTCAGTGTGTCAATATGCTCAGAGTGGGAAGCTATACTGGAAGGCCTTTTGGGATTCCTTGCCAGGCCCATTGTCTTTCTTTTCTTGTTTGAATACATCACTCCATTATACTACTATCTTAACTTGAAAAATCAGAAATGTCACCGAGTTCAAGTGGAAGCAAATAACTGTGATTTAAATTTTGGGATCAAATTGAGTCAAAAGTGGGGGCTTCTCTTGGGTGTCTAAGCTATCATACTTGAAGTGGATATTATAATATCATCATTGATAATGACCCTTTTTTCAGCTCTGCAAGTTATTAATTGTTTTATTTTTTCTTCGCAACTGATTTAGACAAAACTTTTTATTCTATATTAAGAGTGCACATATTCTCTAGTTTGTCAGACTTGGAAGTAATTCTTTTATTTGGTTGATTGTATTGCTTTGGTGCTTATATCCAAACAAGGAAGCAATTGTTGCTGAAAGTAAAACTTGTTTGATTACACAAAGGAAATGATATAGTATAGGAATAAACTAATTGTGCATGATTAGCTATAGAGATTTGTATGACCTTTTTCATGATAAATGAGTAACTAAATAAAGAGGTAAACATGTTAGTGCCATGGTTTGGTAATTTTATGTGTAGTAATAAATTAATAATGTTTTTTCATAGTGCACTATGTAAGTTTTTTTTTTTGTTTATTCTTGGAGGTATTTTAAATTTTTGTTGTTATGTTGATGCAAATTGGCGTAGTTGTTATGATGCCGATGTTGGAAAGGTAGAACTACCTTATTGTCTATGACTGTGAAGGAACAAACTCTTGATCGGGTGACAAATTTAAAGAGTTCAGTTCTTTTAATTGTTGATTGCTTCGCAGTTTTATTTTAACTGTTCTTGAGTGATTTGATTTGTTACGTGGTTGATTGTGCGGTGAATGAGTGCACGGCGTTCGAATATTTTTGAATTTCGATCTTGAATCTCCGTCTCTTTCATTGCTCTCTGCTCTCTGGTCGCTCTGTGCTTACCGCTCCGCTCTCTGCTCGTCAAGGTAACAATGAAAAAAATATTTTTAACACCCGAATTCTCTTGAAATTGTATCTGCTCACATTTGCCCCCGGATTGGCTTTCATGTGCATTTGTTGGTGTTCTTCACTTGATCTATTAAGTTAATGTTGTGTTTTTTGTTTGGTTTAGAAGTTTTTGTTCTGCTCTTCTCTTGCATGCTTAGTGTTTTGTGGTTATGCTTGTTCTATTTTTAGGTTTATTAATATTTAATATTTCATTTCAACGTTTTAATTGAGCAATTCAAGATTTCTATTGATTTCGTATTTGGTAGGTATTTCATGTTTATTTTATCGGTAAAGCATGTCACGATCAACATTATAATACATTAGAATCATGTATTGAGGTAATTACTTGGTCGTTTGATGTTATAGTTGTTAGTAATTTCATATTCATGCACTTGCTAGGGATGATTGATTAGTTAGGTGTTGTTGGTTACGATTGAATAGTACCTATAATTATATAATTTCTACTACTAGTTAGGATTCGAAACACTAGGATTACTCTTTTAGTTAATGTTGCTATTTCACATAAAATTTGTAGAGAATTGAATAAACCTATAACCTTAAGGAGGTACGAGTGAACAAGTAGTAGGCGATTTGATACTATGTGGTATTTGTATGCCTCTTATAACTTATGATTTATTTATTTTTTTGAACTCCTTGTTGCTTATATTTTTACGACCAATTATCATACTGCTTGGTATCGGTCATGTACCGAGCTAGGTATTAAGAAAGTTGTTTCCAACCCCTCTATTCAATGGCTAGAAGCAAAGCTATTTGTTCATGTAGTTAGGTAGGTCCTCGATTCCCCCTCTAATAAATTGTGTTAGTTGGACACACAAGTTGCCATGTACCGTCGAAATTATGAAACTAGTTGACTAATTTAATTGCACAATTACAATAGGAATGTCGACTACAAGTCGAGACTGGATGTACAACCGGCTCGACAACGGCTACGTTCGAATTGAATTCGCGGCGAAGGTTAAAGAATTCATATCATTTGCTAAGCAACATTGTCGTACATACCAAAGTGAAAGGAAGATTAGATGTCCGTGCAATTATAAGAAATGTCGACTTGTACCGTACCTGGACGTCGAAACGGTTGAGTACCACATATGTAGGTATGGATTTGTTCCGGGATATCACTGTTGGTACGAACATGGTGAGAACGGCGATGAAGGCCCGCAAAACTTTTACCAAATGGATAACCATATTGATGATGCTGATGTGGGAGGAGACGATCCGACAACTTACCGCGAGATGCTACACAACGTGGCATCAGCGTCAGCGTCACCTTCGCCTTCCATACCGTCGGCGTCGTCTGTACCATCATCCTCGTCATCTCGGACTATACCAAATTCGCAGTTCCAGTCACCATCGCCGACATCGAGACATGACACTCCTTTACCCACGAGGCTCGCACTCCCACCACCGCATCACCGGCAAAGATCCCCACAATACGACGGCAGAGCAGGGTTGCAGGTGACAGGCCCTCCGCGGGCACCTCAGAGGACAGGGATGGAGCCCCCTCGCGTGCAGCGGATCCCGATCACACTGATTGCCAATGATACGTAAGTTTGTATTTGATTCATATATGTACTTTTAAATATGGATGTAAATTATTAAAGAAGTAGTTAAGATGTTATGCATTTTCATGAAACACAGGGAGTTGCATCCTTCTCATTTTTGTGCACGAAGGATGACAAAAGTTTTCAAAAGATGGATGATTCCTGAAGGGTATTGTTGGAAGTCGGTACCGAATCATCATAAAGACCAATACTGGCGCCAATGGAAGGTAAACAGGACTACTAAAAGTCTTATGATTTATACTATTTTTTCAATGTCTCGTAACAATTGCAATCGCCATTTTGTAGGTATTTTTTAGATGGGATGACGCGATTCCCGAGGATCTCATTCGAGCGGCGTACGACACGCTTGTAGGCATAAGGTACACCGCATTGATGCACAAGTTAAAGAAGAATCGTCTGCAGCCAGTTTATGTTACAGATGAGGCATGGAGTAGATACTTGGAGTACTGGGAGAGCGAGGACTTCCTTGCCAGGTCTAGGCAAGCGACAGCGAATAGGAACACTGAGGTCGAAGGACCTGGGACTGGACCCTCGAAGCACGGTGGTGGTTCCGTATCTTTTGTGACTACCCATGAAAGATTGGTAAGTTTTTTTTAACCTATTGTTTATTTTTTACATTTATACACTTGTTCACTATGCTGAATTTATGACTGGTCCTGTACGCAGACTGATTCATCCGAGACGCCACCTACCGTGAATGAATTGTATTTGCATCTCCACACCGTAAATCACGACGGAATGACATTCATCGATACTAGATCAGAGCGGTTCTATGTAAGTATAGAAATGAAATGTTAAATAGTATTAAGTTTACTTTAAACCATATCATGTATGTTGTTTGTTGTTGATACTGCAGGATAGGCTCCGGAGGAGACGTCTGGAGTCGACCCGAGCTACACCGGACCAATCGGTGGATGATGAGGCGGTGTACCTCAATGTGGCGGGTGAGTGTCCCAAAGGACGTGTCTACGGTCTCGGGTCTTTAGGGAGAAAGAAGAGGAGATATGCGAGATCCCGGTGCTAGCACGTCCCGATGCCTGGATATGGTGCCGCGTTCGAGTTCAATGTCGTTGCCGAGCAATTACGAAAGGTTATGGAGTTTATGCATCAAGCATCTTGGGATGAACATGGACGGAGCAGGGCCTATCTCGGCAACAACACCACCACCACCACCACCACCACCACCACCACCACCACCTCATGACCACCACCAATGACCAGCAACAACCGCAAAATAGATCCCGTCGATCCACCACAACAAGGGGACAATGTTGAGCGAGAGACGCAAGAGTGGCTTACGAGAGATGAGCAGCTTGGTGAGACATAGGTATTTTTCTTGTTGTTTGTGTAAATTTTGAGATTATACCTTTGCTTTTGTAGATAACTTTAGCAATTGTTCGCATGACTTTTTGAAGAAAATTTTCTTATCTTAAAAATTGTGATAAGATTTTAATGACATGAATCGTGTGTTGCCAGACATCTGTTGCACTTTACATTTTAGCTGATTTTACTGCTTATCTTTTTGACTATTGCTCCACAATAGTCCTTCTATTTCCATGTCTAATCATTGTAGTGTACTAATTTGGACTATGCTTTAGAGATGTGGAGGCTTCTTGACCCGGAGGCACACTTGATAAGCTTGAAGCAACTCATGGATCGGGTTATATGTGTCAAATCAGGCAAGAATACATTTTTTTTTTTCCTTTCCTCTTTTATTTCTTTTTCACATGTACCTTGAAAGTGTTTGAAATTTGCATCTGTTAGCATTGTTTTGATGTCTTATTCTTATTCTCAATAAGAAAAAGTCCACATCACTATGTATATTAATAGGGACCCTTGACTGGACTAGTATATTTTTTAGAGAAAGAGACTATATATATATTTATAGGACTTTAGTTACAAAAAGATAGGCTATTGTGGACAAGGTGTTCACACTCCTTTGGCTACACAAAACAGCCCTGAAAAATACAATGCGTGTTGATATTTACTGCGTCTCCCTTTCTCTCCTCCTTCATTTATTTGTTGTCGAGCCTAAGAGAGTGATGGATACAATGCTTGTTTCTCGTGTAAGGATTTTATATATTAGATCATTACTTGCTAAATCCCCCGAGCTTCAGTCAATTAAGGTAATTCAACGTTCACTGCTATCTATTCTTTAAACTTTAATTCTAAGTAAATATTGTTATAAGGCTGTTTGACTAATGATTAAATGAATAAGTTGGAGAGTAACCATGTTGAAAGTTGAAAACAAACCTGTAATAGATGGGGATGTGTTGGTATAGGATAAGATTCAACAATAGATTGGTATTCAAATTCATTTTCCTAAGTACAGTTTAAGTTAAGTTGGCTGAGTTGGTTATTTCTTTTTCGCATTAGTTTTGAAGAAAGCACAAAATTCTTTGTATTAACTAGATAACATCAATTTCATTTTTTTATGGAATACTATGTAATGCTTTTGAAAGCCCTTCTCCCGAAAACTTGTATCATGTTATAGCGTTTTTTCTATTCACGCTTTTTACCTCTCTCTTTTCAACCGCTACAACTTTCAAAATAATCCCGATGGACTTTTGAAATACAATGTGTAAGATTTTCCACCCAAATTAGCGTCGTAGGTGCAAAATCTGTTACAGCTGGTCAGCTACCACATTGTGAAATTGGCGTTTCATTGTTGAGTCCTCATTCTGCAAACTACGTTATGCTAAAACTTCTTTTGAACTGCCTTGTAGCATGGTTTGGGTTGTTTGGCTACCACTGGCTTGCTGTTTATTTTTGTGCTTGCTGTTTTTTGAAGTGTTAGTTGTGAACAATGTGTAGGCTTGCTGTTTTTTTTTTTTTTTTGGGTTGCTGTTTTGCCTTTTTTTTTTTTTTTTTTTTTTTTGCTGTTTTGCTGTTTTTTTTGGGTTGCATTACAAGGCTGGAATGGATGCTGGCTGGAATGGCTGCTGGAATGGCTCCTAGTGAGTTCTCTGGTTGAAATTGCCTCTTCATATCGATTGAGAGGCTTTGTATGTAATGTATTTTCAGTTCATCTGGTTTGTTTTTTCTTTGTTGTTACGGGATTTACTTGTTTGTAATTTCCTTAGGTTGCTGTTACGGGATTTACTTGTTTGTATATTGTTTGAGTATTGGTTTCCTTTCAAAGATGAAGAGGTTTGTTTAGAGTCTGCCACAGTGCCACTGGCTTGCTGTTTATTTTTGTGCTTGCTGTTTTTTGAAGTGTTAGTTGTGAACAATGTGTAGGCTTGCTGTTTTTTTTTGGGTTGCTGTTTTGCTGTTTTTTTTTGGGTTGCTGTTTTGCTCTTTTTTTTTTTTTTTTTTGCTTGCTGTTTTTCTAATCTATGGGACAATTCAAGAATAGATCTTTAACTTGGAATTTTGCTTGCCAATCGTAACTGCTGGATGACATTTTAGTCTTCTATAACGACAAAGCCTTTGCCTTTTTCATTTAGCACGTACAATTTTCTCATTTGTCTTGTTTCCTCCTTTATGTTGGCATTTAGGTTGCTGAGTTCAATGTGCAAGCTGCTCAGCAAGGCATTGTCTACATTGATGAAGTTGATAAGATAACAAAGAAGGTCCTATACTTGATTCATGTACTATTTTCAGACTCTTCATGATAATAACCTTATATATCCTCAATTGTTTGTGCAGGCAGAGAGCTTGAACATTAGTAGAGATGTATCTGGAGAGGGTGTTCAGCAGGCACTGTTGAAAATGCTTGAAGGAACTGTGAGTGCACCCTTTGTATTGTTACAGTTTTTTCGCTTCATTAATAATTTTCTTAGAGTAAACGGTGTGGATTTTATTTATCTCTATGGTCTTCATTCATATTTCATCTCAAATTGTCTTTCATGATTTCTAGGAGAAGAAACAAATAATTTTTTGATACATCACTTGAAAATAGCAAGAAGTAAAACAGCCGCTCGTTTTGCTGCGTCAATGGGAGTGAAACCTCCCCAATCTAAGCATGCTAAAAAATCACAGAATTCACTTAAACAAAAACAAAGGATAGTTAATCTATCCACTCCACACTGCTGGCTACAGCTTATAATTTTGAAATCTTTAGTCAACTCTAGTAAATGCCACTTGATGTGGATGATGTTTGAAACTTTTCTTACCCAAATAGTGGTTAGGATATTATTGTTTTGTCTTGTTTTTTGTCATTTACTTTAACTGCCACTTTATACATTCATTTGAATTTCAAACTTTATCATTTCTTCCAATACATACGAAAGAAACTTGTTTTGTCATCTCTTAGTATGTAAGGAAGAACTTCGCTCCCAATTGTTCTTTGTTAAAAACTTTTATTTTATTTTATTATGTTCTTTGCTGTTGTGCATGTTTTATCATTCATTCTCCCTTTGTGACTGTCCATGTGAAGGATGCAAGTATGCAACACAAGTAGCCATGTACCGTCGGAAATTATAGTAAAATATACTGTTTTCTTTTGCACTGTAAATGGAGATAGTTTTTTTGCAGTTTCGTATTTTTTATCATGAGTTTGATCTATTTTGCAATATTTGCAGAGCGTGACCCTATCAGTAGGTGACTGGTTCTTCGATCGAGTGGGCGTTAGTGCCATTGATTGCCCATATCCCTGTGACAATACCTGCCATAATCTGATTTCCAAGTGAGAGATGAGGAAATTAAAGCATATCATGTAACTTTTATAGTTGTTTATATGACTTTTAGATTGATAATTCTTTTTGTGCATATTTAGAGGATTGTAAGTTTTTTTTTTTTTTTGGTTGTTGAACAATAGGATTGGTGGTTTTTGTGAATACTTAGAAATTTGAACCATTTGTTATACTAGACAATTTTTCGTGGATATATAAATCTTTTTCAAATTTTGAATTTTACATTTTTTTTTCTCTCATTTGAATATTTGTTGATATATATTGTCGATGTATGAATGTCAAGTTTTACTTTTTTGGGGGATGTTAGCACCCCCAAGGAGTTGTTGGAGGGGGTGCAGGCGATGGAGTAGGTCCTATGGTTGTAATTTCAAGTTATAGGTTGGAGAACCAATTGGATTATGTTTATGTTTGAAAATTAAACAAATAGGAAAATTAGAGACGGATTAGCAACGGAATTCAGACATTCCGTTGCTATTCCGTCTCTAATTCTCCAGGAATATATCATGAATCAGCAACGGAATCAGAGACGGAAATCATTATTTCCGTCTCTGATTCCGTTGCTAATCAGAAACGGAATCAGAGACGGAATTCTTTATTTCCGTCTCTGATACGTTGCTAATCAGAGAAGGATCAGAGACGGAATGCAAAAATTCCGTCTCTGATTCCGTTTCTAATCAGAAACGGAATCAGAGATGGAATTCATGAATTTATTATTTCCGTCTCTGATTCCGTTTCTGATTAGAAACGGAATCAGAGACGGAATGCAATTACAAATGTACCATTTTGAAAAAAATTTCATTTCTGTTCCGTCTCTGTTCCGTTTCTAATTTCCGTCTCTAAATCCGTCTCTAATCATAAACGGAATTTATTCCGTCTCTAATCAGAAACGGAATCAAATTTTCGTTTCTGATTGAATCAGCGACGACGATTTTAGAGACGAAATTTATTCCGTTTCTGTTCCGTTTCTGATTTCAATTAGAGACGGAATTTATGCAAATCAGAGACGGAAAATTCCGTTTCTGATTTGCTGTTTTTTTGTAGTGATTGGCAAAATGCTGGTTAGTCACAATTGGAAGTAGCAAAGAAAAGATAAAATTAGAGCAATGCATGATTTCTGTTCACCAATTTATGAGGTTATTTTTCGACAGAGGAAATTCTAACTAACAAGATAAACGGAAATAATTAAATGAATTACCCAAAATAGCAAACAAGTTCGAGGAGAAAACTATGAGAGGATCTCATGTCACTCCAATAACTGTTGGTATAGAGTCAACCTAAAGTTATTCGTAATATTAGTAAGAACTTACATTAGTAAGCAATATAAGAATTAGTTATAACTCAATAAGATATCATTTTTAGTTGAAATGCACAGCCAAACAATAATTTAAACAATGTACGGATTTATTAATTTATTGTAGTAATCGATCAATGAACATACTATGAACTAAATTTAACAACAGTAATTGCTAATTTCCATATGACAAGCCAAGTGAAAATTGAAAACTAGCTAATGCAAATCCAATTCGTTCTAATTGAGTTTTTCGAGGTTGTTTCGATTCGATTCATGCTTTGCATTATCTAATTGCTCTAGTATCTCTTCATCAGGTGGCCTTAATTTTATCACTTGAATTGGAGACACTTCTATTACATGTCTACTTCCATATATAATTTTAAATTTTTCACCAACTTAGATATCCATCAGCATGTAAATTCACGTGTTTAATTAGTGTGTTGTGAGTGTTGGACTAATGAGTAGACAATCTCAAAGTTTATGATAGGGATGACAGAAAAGTATAAGCTTCTATATGCATCTACAAAGGCGATTATCCACTTTCTTATGGGGAAAAAGTACAAGCAGTATCAACGTTGCCATTTGTTGAAATGAAACATTATAATGCAAACCTTGAAAATAGGAACCCCTAAGAAACCCACATCATCATATAGCCCATCCTGCTGTTGAACCTAAAAAAGAAAAACAATTACGAAATATAAAAAAATAAATTCATGAATGAAGGAACATGTTAAAATAAGTTAAAATATATCAAATATAGGCACTGGAATGAAGATGTAGTATAAATTCCATGCATTTCAACAAACAAGAACAGGTTTAAATATGAACAAATATCAAATATAGGCACTTGAATGAAGAGGTAGTATCAAATATAGGAACATGTTAAAATAACTAGACTCTACATCATTTCAACAAACAAGTGGGTGTGATCAGAATGAACTTGACAAGGCCACAAGATTCATAAAGGTAACCAAAATAAATTAACTTAGTTTCTCTTGTTCTAAGATAGCCTATATAGAATCTAAAGCATATTATAGGACTTACGAATCTTATACTCCTCCGTTGTCTATCCTCACAACTATGGCTTCATTCCAAGGACACTGTGCGAAAACAATGACTCTATGGATGTTGTAATCCTTATGCAGGTATTTATGAACTGCATTTCCAATAATATGCATTATTGTTTCATCCAGCTAGGCATGAGATTTGATGAATATATATTTCACTACACCTTTCTTTTTGTTTTCATTCAACTAAGTCTCTCACTCTAATAAAATTTTAAGAGAATGATTTGCTTTATTTAACATAAATCTGTTTGCACTCACTCGTCATGCATCCTGAAATCACTACTTAAGGTTGTCTTTTTCTTTCCCATAAAAGGGCAAGCCAACTACAACAAGATTCATTGATTGATTCATCCATACACATGTATACTTATAATAAGCTAAAAATCAATGAAGTTAGGCTGATCCCCAACTCCACCTTAACAATGTATCATGTAACAAAAAATAAACATGTCATTCGAATGCGAATGCTCTTTAATCTGAAGTCTCGAGTTCAAGCTTGATAACAAAAAGTTGATATGAACTGATTAAGGTTTATTGATTAGATTCATAAGCTAAACTAGCTAGTTAGAACTTTTTACACCAACAAAGGTTAACTCTAAAAAAACTTTACCTAAAAAAAACTTTACTTCCACCATCCTTCCCCCAACTTTACTACTTCAATTCTTAAAAAAACTTCTCTAAATGTCCTCATCCAATCATTTTCTATTATGAGAGATCAAAGACAATAAGATGAGAACAAAACAAAAGAAAGAGTAATTAATTTGCAACGCCAAACAAAAAGTTAAGGCGATCAATGACCCAACCATAAATAATTTAGTTCCAACGCCCAAGGACAACTAAACTAATCCTCTTCCGCAAAAATGATGATACAAAGTGGCTGAGATAGATAACGAACCAAGTGAAGTGTCAGTAATTTGACATAATCACACAGACGATGCATATGATATTATAATTAACATGAAAAAGCATATAGTGGCATTATTATCTAAAAATAAATATGCAGACGGACACCCTTCAATAAGAAAGATGTAGAGTGTATTTAAGTAGATAAATACCTGGATTATTCGAATAGTAGAAGCTTTAGGTTGGCAAATTATGCCTTTCTACTCCAGCTTCTCTATTGTGGCGACATTAACGTGTTAAATTTCAACCGTTAATACTCCACATCTAATATTAGGAAAAGAAAACAGTTAGCTTTTGCATATAACAATAGTTGTGAAGGAAAACCTCTTTGTAAAATCTTGAACAACAGCATCATCATCAAAGCTCCCAAGCACATGGTGATGGGATAATGCACTTGCAGGACTGTTGACAAGTGGATATAATACAATCACTTGGTTTCTCTAAAACCAAAATTCTCTCTCAATCAACCCCTATTGACCAAAAATCTAAGACAGAAAAAGAAACATAAAAATCAACATGGGAGTTGTAAAGTAATTATATCTTACCCAGCAAAAATAAAGAAGCCTTGCCAACTCCTTCTTTATAAGCAACACCAATACCAAATGCCACCGCTGCGCATACCTGCAAATGAAGAATCACATCGACTACAATGGAAGAAAAAAATTATGAAGATATACATTGACTCGTAATTAAAAACTCACCATCCAAAAAAGACATAACATCAAATCACTCTTGCCGTGGCGGTGGTCGTGGAGGCGACATAAGTTGCGACATAAACTCATCATGATCATCTCAAAGATGATGTCTATCCTCTGACAGCTCTCTACGTGGATCAATCCAATTTCCAGGCTGGTGGTCATCCAGGTGCGCAGACTGAGAAGGTACCGGTGGACTCGAAGGTGATTTGTCGGTCGTCAAATGTCTAGGCTGGTCGTCACTCGAGGACCAGAACGCTCTGTAGCAGATGATAGTGGAGGTCGCGGTGTCGGAGGCCCTTGGAGCCTAATACCAAGGTGTTGCAACAGCAATGCCTCCATACGTGCTAAACGGTCTTGCATCTCTCAATTTTCTTCTTGGCGTTTCACCTTGTCCCTCTGCATTTGGTCTTGTCGTTCCATTCGCTCATTCAACAATGTTTCTTGCAACCTCTGGTGGTCCCGCTGGAGCTCTTCCAACTCATGAGGTCCATACGCTGGTCCTCGAGATGAGCTTGCTTCCCTTGAAGATATGATGCGATGATAACCTTGTGAACCTAATCCGTAGACACTTACCTTGACTTCTGGCATCACCTCAAGATAAACAACATCTTCATCAATCGATGTGTCGGGGGATTGGGTGGACATCTCCTCCAATCTCCAAGTGAGTTCAGCCTGCATTAAATTAATAAACTAATAAATAACTCTACCGTTTTCTTTTAAATGGATGTACTACATGTGTTGTCTCGAAAACTATTTATATGCAATTCGTATTACTTACATCAATCTTCGCGGATCTCTTATCGACGAAAGTTTGGCCGTCATGGCCATGGGTGTGCAGGTGTCAAAACATCTCCTTGCGTGTGGGACGACGCTTAAGCTTCTTCTCCTACAAGCGAGTTCCAAGATTAATAGTTTCTATTTGCGCTCATCTACATACGAAACTATTTATGTATGCATACATACCAATGTATCACCATGCTGTCTCGCGAATATAGTTCCAGCGCTATGCAACAAAATACCAGTGCCCGACCCTCCTACCTCGGACTTATTATTCGCGCTCATCTGCTCGGACTTCTTCTTGAATGCTTCATCTGTTGCTCGTTTTCTTTTATAATGCTCAAACACCTCGTCAGTCAAGTAAATAGGTGTTATTCTTTTCTTAGCGATTGAATATATATTACCATTGTACCGGATGGCTGCCTTCCGACACCACGCTTCACATAGCACAAATGACATTTGCAACTCCCAAGTGAAGAACACTTACAAATGAACAAGTAATGGACACATTCTCATTTCTATAATCAAAAACTTGTTTAAATAAATTCACCTCGATGGATGATGTGAAGTTCCTGACCTTCCACTTAAGCCAGTATATATCTCGTTGGGATTGTGAAACATATTCCCATTTCCATCATTCTTTCAAATATCCACTATTGAAGACTAAATTCATCTTCCCTACCGCCACGGAAGAAGGGTGTAACCTACCATTTCAACATTTAATTTAGTCTACGAAAGTAGTATTTTTATGGACTAAGTATATATTGTGGAGAATAACATACAAGCCATGCTCAACAATGAGATGAATAAGAGGGGTTTCTCCTTCTATAGGGGCAGTCGACGGTCTGAAAAAGTCTAGGATCTCCTCAATCGTAGGTGGTATCGATGAGCGCAACCTGTTAGTGGATGACCTCACGGATAAAGTCCTATGTCGTGTTGGGGGCCTACGAGATGTAGAAGTGTGCTCGTCGCCTACTCCAGGAGAATGAGTGGGCTGAGCTGAAGGTGATGATGTGGCGTGATGTGACGAAGTGGGCCTGATAATATGTTCATGTGGGTATACATGTCCTGGAGGTGATGGTGTGGAGTGATGTGAATAAGAGGGAATGGTACCATGCTGAGCTGGGAGTACATGAACTGGAGGAGATGGTGTGTCGTGATGTGATGCCAAGGGACTAGCACCATGCCGAGGTGTTTATACAGTTCCTGTCGGTGATAGTGTGGCATGTTGATGTGGATATGGATGACCGGGAGGCGATGAGGAGGTATAATGTGATGACGACGGTCCAAAGGTATAAGTTGGGTATGGACGAACTACATGTGATAGACTAGTGTGATGTGGCAACGGTTCGGTGTCGTGACGTAAGTAGGCATAACTCGGACGTGATGGAGTGGTGTGATGTAGTGAGTACGAATGAGTCGGATGTAATGGGTACCGACCATCCGGATGGGAATGTGTAGCCTAGTGTGACAACGATCCCCGTCCAATGGTGCAAGTCTCCTCCGTGGGTCCATTAATGTCCTCCATGTCCTCATCCTCCATATTACCACGCCCCTTACCTCTCGCCATATATAATGGTATCTATATCAATCACATAAACAAATAATTCAGTTGATTGATACATATAACATTCATAGAGATATATGAAGTCCAACATAAACATCATATTCCAAGCAAATTGATAGATTGCACTACAAAAACTCACATCAATCACTTTAACTCATCTTCGCTACCACTGTCTGACGACGATGTGAACTTATCATCTTTTTCATCGTCCGCATTCATCTCTAATTCATCGTTGTCAGACACAATCTCACATGTTGGATCAACAACCGTCGACGCTAATGGATCTACATCTACTTTCACGATGTTGGTATCATCATTTTGATCGGCTTCAAATGCATTATCCGATATGGCCATTTCTGAACTAATGACATTGGTTTCATCTACGAACTTTGGTTGAAGCTTGCATATATCTAACCAATCACTTCGTTCGCTTCTCCCGATAGAAGGGTAAGGAAGTACTTGATGTGCTTGCATTGCCAATATGAAGGGCTCGTACCTATTGAACCGATGGTTTTTATGAACTTATACCAAACTCAATTTACGATGAAGTCGTGTACCATTCTGAGTAGGATCAAACCAATCATATTTGAACAACATTGTTCGGAGTGACCCATCATAGTAATCAATTCGAATTACGTCTCGGAGTACACCGTAATAGTCAGTATCGTTCCTGCCTTTGATGCATACACCACTATTTTGTGTTGTCTTGTTTGTACCATATGATAGCGTGTCAAACTTATATCCATTAACGAGGTATGCAGATAACTCGTGCATGAACGCATTGGCCCTTGTGAAATTTGATGAATCACGTCTGGCACATCTTTTTGTTCAGCTTGATATGTAATATTACAATATTAATATATTGCATGTTACATAAAAAAGTTGATTCCTCAACTAAGTAAGCATTACATATCGACCCTTCAACTTTCGCCTTGTTTCTAACATTGTTCTTCAAATGCTTGAAATACCTATATGATGAGATAAAATATTTGGACGGTATGTCCGTTAAATTAGGTAGTTATAACCAATATAACCTAAGATATCAGTTATTCATTACAATAAATGTTTATTGATAACAAAAAGTACCTTTCGAATGGATACATCCACTGGAACTGTACGGGTTCGGCGATATGAGCCTCGTATGCTAAATGTATGGGAAGATGCTCCATTGAGTCAAAAAAATTAGGTGGGAAGATTTGCTCCAACTTACACAATATTTTGGGAATATTGGAGTGCAACAACTCAATTTGCGCCATATTAAGGTTCCTAGCAGTCAAGTCTCCAAAAAACAAACTTAACTCGCTAATTGCAATCAACGCTTTATCCTCTAGTAGTTCACGAAAGGCAATAGGAATCAATCTCTGCATGAACACATGACATTCATGACTTTTCAACCCAAACATCCTCAATTTGTTGGCGTCCACACTTCGACCAATATTTGAAGCATATCCATCAGTAAAGCGTTACTGTCGTATCCAATCACACAAGACTTCTTTCTTACGCTTATCGAGTGTATAAGACGCTCTAGGATATGAGTTGGACGCGGGGTCATATTCGAGGGAAGGTCGATTGCAAATATTTTTTAAATCTAGTCTCGACTTGGCATTATCCTTACTCTTCACAGGAACACTCATAATTGTATTAAAAATGTTGGCGAAGACATTTTTTTCAATGTGCATGACATCCAAGTTGTGCCTAATGAGATTCGTCATCTAATAAGGTAAGTCTCAGAATATGCTTCGTTTCCTCCACCCTGAATACTTGACAATCTTATTGTTCACCTGAACGGATTCGATTTTACTTACTTTCATCAATCCCAAAGCTTCAATTTCAGCCAAAATTTGTTCCCCAGATTTAATTGCCGGCGGTCCTTTTCGACAAGTTGTATCGCACCTAAAGCCGATCTTGTCACTTCTTAAAGTGGAGCTACGCGATAGGAAGCGACGATGGCAATCGAACCAAGAAATTCTTCCACCGTGCTTTAATTGGAATGCATCCGTGTCATCCATACAATAAGGACAAACTCTTTTTCCATGTGTGCTTTAGCCAGACAACATATCATAATCAGGGAAGTCGCTGACAGTCCACATAAGTGCAGCTCGGAGTTGGAAGTTCGTTTTGGTGGAAATGTCGTAGGTAAGTTTTGGTGGAAATGTCGTAGGTAAGTACTCCTTCATGCCACAAGTCTTGCAACTCCTTTATCAAAGGTTGTAGGAAGACATCAATTTGATTTGTAGGATTATTCGGGCCCGACAAAATGACCGTTAAAAACATGAACTCCTTCATGCACATTGAGGGGGGTAGGTTGGAAGGAGTTAAAATTACAGGCCATGATGAGTATTGTTTTCCGAATTGGAAGAATGGTTGGAAACCATCCGTACATAACCCCAAACGAACATTACGAATTTCGGCGCTAAATTCGGTGTTCACATAATTGATATGCTTCCATGCAATAGAATCAGAACAATGTTGCATGACAATGCCGTCTGAAACGTGTTCCCTATGCCACCTCGCAGTCGCTTCAGACGCGAATAAACGCTACAACCGAGGTGCTAGGGGGAAGTAATACATTTTTTTTCGAGCCCGCAGCACGCCACTTCGTCCTTCACATTTGATTTGTTCATACATTGATTCACCGCAAAACTTACACGTCGTCAACTTTGAATCCTCGCCCCGGTAAATCATGCACATGGACTCGCAACAATCAATTTGCTGGACTGGTAGCCCCATCATTTGCATTAGTCGTTTCGTATTGTAAAAGCTATCGACTAAACAATTGTTACTCGACAATGCATCTTTACAAAATTGAAGAATTTCATCGTACACCTTTTCAGAGATATGATGTTCTGATTTGATTTTTACGAGCCTCGCGACTGCCAACAATTTGGTCATGTTCTCGCACCTTGGCCATAGAGGCTGACTTGCTGCGTCTAACATATCATACAAGTTTTGCCAATAAGGATTTGAAGGTTGTTCTACATGACACCAATTGAAACTTGGACCCGCCAAGTCGTGCACCATCTCATGATACGATGTACAATAATCAGCTTCATGTGTCCCTTCGTGGTCATGATATCTCATCGTATTACTAGGTTCGTCATGTACATTTTGAGTGTACATATATTCTTCTTCCCCGTGTTCTGACCAACAATGATATCCCAGAATGAATCCCCGACGAAGTATATGAAATTCTACGGTGTCAACATCATAGTACGAACGATTATGAAACTTCGTATGGTTGCATGGACACCGAATCTTCCCCTCAGTGGCGAATGTCCTACAGTGCGTCTTAGCGTACGCTATGAACTCGTTCACGCCGTTAATGAACTCTCGTTGAGTATAACCATTTTCGATACGACTATTCATCCATTCTCGGTTAGTAGACATCTCAATCCTAAGTTTTCTAGGCAAACAGTGGATAAATCTTATCAATTCTTACTAATGAAGTATATAAATTAATATAGTTTTCTTTATTTTTAAAATTAATCCAAATATTCATCAATTCCCAATATATATAGTCTCGAGATTTCAAATATAGCTACGTACCAACTATATGACAATCACAATTAATAAATAATATAAGAATTAGTTATAACTCAATAAGATATCATTTTTCGTTGAAATACACAACCAAACAATAAGTTAAACAATGTACAAATTTATTAATTTAAAAGGAAAAAAAAAAGAATATAACGCATTAAATTGTGAAGCAATGGGATTAAACTGGTACGGTAGCCTCCACATTAAAGGTTTTCTCAAGTAAACATTTGGTCAAGGTAAACTTAATTACTGCATCATGTTCCCCATATAATCAAAAGTATATCCGTCAAGACTCTAGAATTCGAAGACATTTTTCTTAAAGAAGAAATTTAAGAAATAGCAATTTAGAGCTGCCATAAATTAATTTTCAGTCATTACATAATAATTTTTCTTCATCAAAATAACTAAAGTGGCAAGGAATTTCAATATATAGCTCAAACAAACTCATCACCAACTCATGCAAGGATGTTCTTTCATTTTGTATCTGTGAACTGTGGCTAATTTAGTTATGCTAACTTCAATCCATGTCTTCCATAATTACTTCTTTTGACACAATGATTGTACTTCATACTAAACAAGAAAATAACAAAAAGTTCTTTTCATTTGCTATGCCTCCTCTTTATTTCTATTCAACTTTAAATATTCCTTCAACTATTGTATGCTAAAGCAACTAGCAACCTCATACTTACATAATAAAATCCTTTCCAATGAATCATTCAATCCAGCATTTATGGATCAGACCAATATAAAATGCATAAAACAATCTAAAATGTGCTATGAGATTATAGATAGTGTGAGAAAACAAGTACTCACTCCTAACTAATTACTCTGTAAACTGACAATAAGACCAATAATTTCTTAACACACTGCTTCCACACGAAGATTCAGTGGCTTAATGAGACCCGAATGTTGGAAGCATAACCTAGGTAGGGTTTCGTTGAAATATTGAAGACAAAACTTAGATTTCCTAACTACAGTAGTAGAAGAACAAAACAAGAATACAAAATCGCAAAGAATAAGAAGAAAATGCGCAAACCTAGCTAGGGTTTGGTGTTTCAGCAAATCATCATCATCAGCGATGAAGGAATGCGAGCTATGCAGTGCTCCGACGAGGATGTACTGGAATGGGATCAAGCGAGCTTGTGTTGGGACTGCAATTCGAAGGTCTACTGCGCGAACATCCTGGTCGCGAGGCACTCCCCGAGTCTGCTATGCCATTTGTACTAGTCCACCGGGGCGAAGCTCGGGCCGACGGTGTCGGTGTGCGAGCAGTGTATGAAGGGGAAGGAGAGAGGCGACGAAGTCGCGGAGGAGGAGAGCCACGGCGGTAATGAAATAGATCGAGATGATGACAGCGATGGTAATGGCGATCGTGATGGCGATGATGATGATGTTGGCGATGAAGATGAAGATGGTCGTGAAGAGGGTTTGGGGGTGGTTTACGCAGAGAAGGGAAGAGGACGATAACACATTGTTTTTTTCTTATTTTCACTCTGCTACAAATCTGTCACAGCCACGTTTACTCGTAGCTCTATGTTTATCTGATTCGGCGAGATAAATCAACGACATATCTGTGATAACATACAATCTGTCACACCGTTTTGTCACAAATCTGTCGCTGAATAGTTGCTTTGGGTCAACCGAGTCAAACGAACTGTCTGATGCACTGCTGTTGTTGATTTGTTGCTATTTAGCAACAAATTCTGTTTGTTACTATTTTCTGATATTATTCCAACATGTTTTTGTAGTGAAATTGTGGTGTCACCGAGAAGAAGGGGATTAAAAGAGGGTCGAGAGATAAGTCTTTACATATAGGACTAAATTCGGTTAAGGAAATACAACGATAACGTACAAAACCTAAATCCCAAATTAGTTAGGGTCAGCTAAAATTAAAGAAATAAAATTGAGAATTTGTTCTCAATGCCCTTCATGGTGACTTAAGTCAAAATCTACACCCAATTCTTAAAGGTTTGAAAATGGAGACTCAAAGCATAAGATTAGATTTGACAAAGTTTTTGTTTGGTTTTTTTTTTTTGGAAAATGATACAATAACACTTTGGGCGGACACTTGGTTTTTTAGCCATTTATGGCTCTTTCTTATCTCCCAAGGCGTAGGCCCTACTTCTGACAAAACACCAAAAATGGCTACAAAATAAAGTGTGCACCACAAGTGTGCGCTGAAAGTGTGTTATTTTATCATTTTCTTTTTTTTTTCAAGTGTTTAGGGTTGATTTGAAACTTTGAGCAAAGTTCGGGATGTATTAATAAGTCTATTAACCCTAATTTTTATTATGTTTGAGTCGAAATTAAAGGCTACTTAATTAAGAAGACTGATTAATTATATAAATTTTACTTCAATAAGAGAAGAGAATGCTAACTTAAATATTTCAAACTTCAACTTTCCCTTAACAATACAAACATTGTTATGTTCCCATGTGTCCATCCAACTGATCACCTAAGCTTGACCTGCTATTAAGCTCATGGTGGTGTGACTTGCAAACTAGATACAATATGGTCTGAACCACAAGTGTAGGATTTTTTTAAAAGTGTTATGGGTCTGGTGGTGTAGCGCTAAGCTCAGCGCCAACACCAAAACACTCCCTGTTTTGGGCGCCTCAGCACCGGGTCGGCACCTCAGCGCCCAGAACGAAAAGTTGCGAGTTTTGGGACTTATTTTGTCCATTTTTTGTCCGTTTATTCGCACCAATTCACACCAAAACTCACCCCTTGGTGGATAAACACATCCCTTAGTGGATAGACACTATGTCCCTTAGTTTTCTATAAATTAAAGGACTCTAGTATGTACAATACACATCGAAACACAATTTTTTTTGAATCAAAGTGTGTTTTTTAGTTCATAGCATCATTCTCTCAAAGTTCTTTAAAGAATGTTCTTGGTTGGAGTTGTGTTACACACACATCATCCAACAACCATTAGAGACTTGATTGTATCTTGAAGGCAAGTTTCGATTTTCCTATTGTGTATACGCGGTTTCGACTGGTAAGGAGAAATTTTGTCTAAAAGAGAGCGATTATACGCCTCAAGTCTTTGTTTTGTTCCCACATACTCATTTTGAATTCTCTGTCCATTCCAACATTTTTTAGACAAGATTTTCTTCAACAATGGCTTCTTCGACTTCGGTAGGAATTGCGCAAATGAATGAGAATGGTGGTTTGAAGGCGACAACTTCACTCGATAGTAAGAGAAAGTGATGTTCTTTCTCACATCTTTCAAGTTGACGTACATCCTTGATGATGCACTTGAGACCCTCCTTGAACTAACTTCGGATGATTCAAACTTCGTGGTGGATTGATTGTTAAGATTTGTGATCTAGCAAGATTAACAAATCCAGGTATGAGATATGATGCATTAATTACTTAATTTGGTGATCACGTGTTGAATACACAATTCGCTTGTCTTATATAATCACATGTATGCATATTGTTTGATCATGGAATGACTCTATCATCATAAGTGCTTTAATGCATTTCAGTTTTATTGATGTGTAGTTATACACAGAAACATTGCCAAGGTATATGAAAATGTATTAAACTATTGCATGTGATATAATATATACATGTTATACATTGATGTTGATGCAAGTATTTTAATACTTCATGTTATATACTGCACATATGTTTTACATATACATGGCGGTGTTGGGTTCTTTGATTTTAATATATTCAAAGCATATGGATGAGGCTTTTCAATCCCGGATATCTAGAAGAATTTTTTCACAAATTTTCTTCTAATGACATTAATATTGAGTCTTGTTGTAATGCATGACATTAATATCATTGAAATTAATATGATTCATAAGCTTTTGAGGATGATAGATAATTAACTATCTTATACAAACTAATGATGTGCCTTATATTAAGGATAATGCATATATCTATGGATATATTTGATATATAGTTTGTGCAATAAATGCTTATGAAATCATATCATAGGAATCTAGAAGAGCTGTGTCGAGATTCTTCTAATGGGAATAGTCACGGAATCTAGAAGATTTGGTTTCAAAATCGTCTAATGAACAAGGAATCCTCCTCTAAGAATGATAAAGTAATGAGAAGTAGAAGAAAAAGGATGGATAAATCTTTGTGTCTAGATTAACTTATTTGGTTGAAGGAAGCATATGTGAAATTAAGGAACAAATGAGATTTTTCCTTGATTTGAAATGTGATCATGTTTCGTTTTAACATAATTCTTCATTAACAGATGCTTTGTTTTTCGGAAAGAAGCGATCAATGATGAAATGATAAATTCAATTCTATTGAATCAAACTAAGGTTTTACTGATATCTTACCAAGATCAAAGGCAATATGGAGCAAATGAGTATTCAAAGGGAATTGAATGTCAATGGAACTATAAATAAGTTCAAGGATAGTTTGGTGGCTAAGGGCTACAAAAAAGCATGACATTGATTACTTTGATACTTGTGTACATATTGCAAGAGTTACATCCATTCGGATGTTAATACTCTCGGAAGAACGGTTGCTTCTTGATGGCCCAAAGAAATAGTGATTCATAATAGAATCATAAATAAAGACCCTAGAAAATGCAATGAATCAGAATGACTTAGAAACTTATTAATGGACATACCATTATGGAACAAGTCATGTCTAGATATAGTGATCAATTGTGATAACAAAGGAATGTTTATAAAGTCGAGAGCAAGACTTATAATGGAAGTCTAGACATATAAGTCTAAGACATGATCTTTTGAGAAAGTTACTAAAAAATGGGTCACAATTGATTACGTGAAATCTAACAAGAATTTAGCGGATCCATTAACAAAGGGTCTTGTTATGGATATGGTTCTCAAACATCAAAAGGAATGTGATTTAGGTTTGCCTAATTCGATCGTCACTTGATGAGAACATAAATTAATTCTTGAAAATATAGAATAAGTTCAATGTGGTACTACCAAGTCAAGTTAAGATTACGGAACACTAGAAAAATTTATATTATAAAAGGTCCCTTCCTGGTTCTAGTGTTGGTTCTGCATGACAGAGGTTGACAATTGGGTCTTAATAAGTCGAATATAGTGACTCGCATAATCACTTAAGTAGACTTACCTATATGGGTGTAGAAATGTGGCAGCTTCTTATAAGCCTAATCGACTCTAGAGCACTCAAGAAAGATTGGATTTGCACAAGGCCATAATATGCAATCAGCATAACACTTTCACTTACATGAAATTGGTACGTGTGATATTTTCAGTTTTGTCGCAAGGGTTCTTGATTCAAAATACATTCACCATAATACCTGATGTAACTTTGAAGTGTTTACTCTAAGTTCAAATTCAAGTTCAAAAGACACTTCTCATTTATGTATCGATTTTAGAATGGTGCTATATGTTTTTGATCGTGTTATTTCATAAGAGTAATTTTCAATTTACATCTCCTTATGATTTGAAAATGGGGGGAAATTGTAGGATTTAAAAAATAAGTGTTCTATGTTTGGCGCTGTGGCGCCAAGTTCAACGCCAACACCAGAACATTCCCTGTTTTAGGTGTTGAAGTGCCGGGTTGGTGCCTTAGTGCCCAAAATGAAAAGTTGCTAGTTTTGGGACTTATTTTGTCTGTTTTTTATCTGTTTCTTCGCACCAGTTCGTACCAAAACTCACCCTTTGGTGGATAGACACAACCCTTAGTGGATAGACACTAAGTCCCTTAGTTTTCTATAAATTAAAGGACTCTAGTATGTACAATATACATTGAGAAACATCGAAACACAAAAGTTTTTGAATCAAAGTGTGTTCTTGAGTTCATAGCATCATTCTCTCAAAGTTCTTCAAAAAGTGTTTTTGGTTGGAGTTGTATTACACACACATTATCCAATAACCATTAGAGACTTGATTGTATCCTGAAGGTAAGTTTCGATTTTTTCATTGTGTGTACGCGATTTCGACCGGTAGGGAGAAATCTTGTCTAAAAGAGAGCGATTAGGCACCTCAAGTTTTTGTGTGGTTCTTCTATTCTCATCTTGTTTTTCTAGTTCAAAGTTATTTGTTCCAACAACAAGTCCCAAAAACACCAAAACCAACAACATCAAAGAGTGTTGAGTCGTTAATTATGTAATATTATATATAGTTTATTTATATATTTTTATTGTTAAGTCTCCAAAATACTAGTCTAATTGCATTTATTTATTATTTTCAGGGTTATTGGAGTGCGCGGTTGAATCCGGGGCGAAAAATTACACAAAATCGAGTATCGATATGCACAGATTCATTCTACATCGAAAACCATACTTGCACGTATCTCGAGGCAAATTTGGTGGGCCCACACGTGAGAAGCATGTCATGGTGATTGATGAAGATCAAGTGGAGTAATAGGGCATTGATGCATTAAGATTTTGGTTTGGTTGTAATATATAGGAAAAAATATTTATATCTATATATCGATATATAGAATGCAACGAACAAGAGAGATAGAAAGTAGGAATATAGAGAGGAGATATGCATAAAGAATATGGATGGATAACCGAATTGGCAATTGAGGAGATATGGAGGAGTGATCATAGGAACGCACAGAGGCAATGAAATAAAAGCATCGACTTCTATTAATTGAAGTCTCCATCATCGACTTCGGGAGTCCATTCTTCTTCTTTTTTTTTTCTATATTTGTTTTTTGTTCCACCTTGAGACACTAAACTCGTGGCCTAGGCAAGAGTGCGAGGGAGGTTCAATTGCGCATATCAATGAATTTGTGAGATTTATTTATATTAATTGCATTGCTTTTCATTATATTTTATTTTCTTTGGTATTGTTTGAATAATTAGAGTTAAATTCATATTTAAACTCTAATTTACTTGTCAGTGAGTCGTAAGCATCTGACCTTATGCGATAAGACCACACTAGTGGCAATTGACCCTACCAATTGATTGACCTCTTTTGGGACTGGTTGAATACCATATGAATCTAGGCTAAATCGGACACACTAGTGATTTGGTTATCTAGGTGTAGTGCATTCAGAAACCCATTGTGGTCATCGTGTTAAATCCAATGCGCTTGAGTATAGGGTTATACGTTTGATTAGAGAAATAATCATTGTCATACCTTGGCTATCGAGATTAGAAAGTGCGAGGAACTGCGTACGTTACTGGGTCTGTAACTACACTAGGATATTTTGATTTGCATATTTTACATAAATCGAAGACCAAATCCAATCTTTTCTTGAACCGAACTTGTATGTCTTGACCTAGGTGTTTTTTTATTAATTGTTTTCAAATTATTTCCATTGTTTTATTTATTTCGTTGATATTTAGATTAGCTATATTATTCACTCTCTTATAACCCTGATTTCCCCTTTTGTTCTTTTTAAACCTTAGAAAGAATATCAATCCATGTGGGATCGACCCTTTGCCACTATTATGCAAATAGTTGGTTTAGGTATTTTTATTTTATTGACGCGTTTGGCGCACGTCAATTTATTGCGCCATTGTCGGGGATTGGCTTATTTTCTTTCTTTGTTATTTTGTTATTTTTTATTTATTTTTCTTTGGTGTTTTTTTTTATTATGTATCTAGTTCCTTGTTTCTAACATTTTTGCAGGTAATTCCATAATGGCCTCCTACGCCCACAATTATGGTCGATTCGAAGACTCATACTATCATGGTGTCAATGGGGTAGGTATGTCACATAATGGACATCAATTTTCTAACTGGCAATTTTTTGTGCAACAGGTCGGGGTTTGTGGAAATTATGGGGAGTACTTTCATCCTACGTATGCTTGTCCTTATCCGAAGTATAGGAATCATCATGGCTCCAATTATGCATCACCACAACCCAACTTCTATATGTCTAGGCGAAGTCCACATATTCCTCAACATGAAAAGAGGTATATACAAGACATGATAAATGACTTGATCTTCAGAGAACTACATTTTCAACAAAGTCATCAGCATGAACGGAGAACCATCGCAGACATTGAAAGAGATATGATCTCGGACTGGCTTTCTCAAAGCACCACTCAGCAGCCCTTACAAGAGATTATGCAACATATGAACCCAAGGTTGCAAAATTCAGAAACTCAAGTTACTGCTATACTTGAGCATTTGATGGATGGGAAAGAGTTGTCTCCGCAACCAATTTATGACTCATAGGAGACTGTGAATGCTGCTACATCTAAAAGTGTTGAGTTTGATGAGTTCTCAATTGTGGACGAGTATTTGAGCGAACCAGAGGAATCACTAGAAGTTTCTTCACATGAGCCAGAAATTACCAATGCATAGAGCACATATGATGAAGTTGAGAAAGAAATTGAAGTCATTTTAGAAAGGCCAGAGGAGCCGCAGAAAGAGAATGAGGAAGACCAACCTCTAGTGTTGGTGAAACCACCCACCTTCCCATGCATATTTGTTAAACCTTACAAGGAGGTAGAAGTAAAGGAGCGTTCGTAGATTTTCTACACTGCCGACACCTTTGTGTTGGATGATCATGATGCGACATATTCTTTTGTATTAGAGGTCCCGGACGAGCTCCCAAATCTGAAAGAGGGCGAGCATGCTTCATTGCCCAAAGCTATAGATGCGCCATTTGTTGTAGATATCTCGAAAGGAAAGGGCATCACGTGATGAATGACAACAAGTCTAGCCAATGAATTAAAAGAAAAACGCTTGTTGGGAGACAACGTGGCTTTGTTTTTATTTCTTTTATTTCTTGAATCTATCTCAGTTTTAGTTTTTTTATGTTTAATAAACCATAACTTGGTCTCTTGGATTTTTGCGAGTGTTATACTTGATGAGCACGGGAGGCACGGGAGCACCCCCTGAGTTTTGCTAGGTTTGACTATGGATTACATTTTTTTGGAGTAATTTGAGCATATTATTTTTTGGGAATCAACATATTATTAGAGTTTTAGGTGTTTTGAGACTTGGTTGGGACATATCCAACTTAAGTCACCGCATTAGTGGCGGGTCTTTGAGTGGACTCAAACCCTAGACTTCATTATATCATCTTGTTGATTTCACCCTTAGTTGAAAGACTTCAGGCTCACAAGATTTGATAGGAGTCATTTGAGTTAACTCCTATGCTTTATAGTTCTTGCTCTCATTATCATGATTTTTTTTCATAGTTTCCTTAGTCATCTAGACACGCGAGATTTTGTGCACTCGCTAGTATCTGGAGACTTTTGTTATGCATGCATTTTTATCATCTTCTTATTATTTATCCATGTTCTTTTTCACCATTATTATTTTTCTTTTTATTGCATGGATTCCTTGACTTGTTTTGAACCTTGAGGACAAGGTTTAGAATAAGTTTAGGGGTACTTTAGGGTTTGTGGATTGAGATGGATTGGATTTCCTTGCGAAAGACCGTAGGTGAGATCATTTAAATTTTTTCAATTATATGCGGTTATATGCGGTTGACGGATGATAATGGTGGTGTTTTATATCATTTATTCTTTTATTTCTTCTATTTCTTTTCCCTTCATACTTCTCTTTCTCAGTTCATTAGGAGTTGATACACTTTCATGCATGTATTTAGTATATGTTTCACTTTTTATATTGTTTAGAGTCACCCGATATTTTTTTTCATGCCTTTGGTTGTGGATGAGTACATTATGGTTGCCTTTTTGACTTGATACTTAAGGAAAAATTAGGAGAAACACTCACTCGAGTCCGTAGCCCGACATTTTTATGATTTCATGATTATGGACTTAGTATGATGGTTAAGCCTTGTATTAGATACCAAAAAAGGTAGATGGTCAAAATTGTGCAAGTGATACTATTTTAACCCACATTGGAGATTTTGCTTGATCATAGTGGAAGTGAGAAGAGCTAACATGAGTTTTCTTAATATTGAGAGTTCCACAGGTTCCACATAAAATGGAGCAAGAAATCTTATGGTGGAAAAAAGTAAGAAAAACAGTCCACAGGAAATGGAGCAGGGATCGTATTACTTGAAAAAAATGGAGAAAAAAGAAAATAGAGAGTATACATATAAAATGAATAAAGGCGGAAGTTTATGAAACTCTTCAAATAAAAAGATTTAGCTCGAGTGCTTATAACTAGATTTAGTGATGTCGTAAACTTGCGTGCTTGAATTTATAGACCAAGAAAACTCGTGAGTGGTTGATGGCTTTTGTCTTGACCGAGTCTATGTTCTTAAAGTGTGATCTTAGTTGTGTTTGGGTTGCGGTTCTTGACATGTCATAACTCTCCGAAATTTCTTGAGTGGCTTGTTAGCTTGGAGACTCGTAAACCAAAAGAACTCCATGAATTTTGAATCGGGTATAAGATTAGTTGAGTCAGTACATAACTATATTAGGAGTCTAGTTTATTTGTGTTTTGTCATTTACACATTTGCTCGGGACGTGCAAAGTTCTAAGTTTGGAGGTATTTGTTAAGTCGTTAATTATGTAATATTATACATAGTTTATTTATATATTTTTATTGTTAAGTCTCCAAAATACTAGTCTAATTGCATTTATTTATTATTTTCAGGGTTATTGGAGTCGATGGTTGAATCCGAGGCGAAAAACTACGCGAAATCGAGTATCAATATGCACAGATTCATTCTACACCGAAAACCATACTGGTGCGTATCTCGATGCAAATTTGGTGGGCCCACACGTGAGAATCATGTCATGGTGATTGATGAAGATCAAGTGGAGTAATAGGGCATTGATGCATTAAGATTTTGGTTTGGTTGTAATATATAGGAAAATATATTTATATCTATATATAGATATATAGAATGCAACGAACAAGAGAGATAGAAAGTAGGAATATAGAGAGGAGATATGCATAAAGAATATGGATGGATAACCGAATTGGCAATTGAGGAGATATGGATGAGAGATCATAGGAACGCACAGAGGCAATGAAATAGAATCATCGACTTCTATTTATTGAAGTCTCCGTCATCGACTTCGGGACTCCATTCTTCTCTCTCTTTTTTTTTCTATTCTTTTTTTGGTTCCACCATGAGACACTAAACTCATGGCCTAGGCAAGATTGCGAGAGAGGTTCAACTGCGCATATCAATGGATTTGTGAGATTTATTTGTATTAATTGTATTGCTTTTCATTATATTTTAATTTCTTTGGTATTGTTTGAATAATTAGAGTTAAATTCATATTTAAACTCTAATTTACTCGCTAGTGAGTCGTAAGCATCCGACCTTATGCGACAAGACCACACTAGTGGCCCAATTGATTGACCTCTTTTGGTACGGTTGAATACCTTATGGATCTAGGCTAAATCGGACGTACTAGTGATCTAGTTGTCTAAGTGTAGTGCCTTCACGAAACTCATTGCGTTCATCGTGTTAAACCCAATGCTCTTGAGTATAGGGTTATACGTTTGATTAGAGAAATAGTCATTGTCGTACCTTGGCTATCGAGATTAGGAAGTGCGAGGAACTGCATACGTTATCGGGTCTATAGCTACACTAGGATATTTTGATTTGCATATTTTACATAAATCGAATATCAAATCCAATCTTTTCTTGAATCGAACTTGTATGTCTTGACCTAGGTGTTTTTTTATTAATTGTTTTCAAATTATTTCCATTGTTTTATTTATTTTGTTGATATTTAGATTAGCTATATTATTCATTCTCTTAACCCCTGATTTCCCTTTTTGTTCTTTTTAAGCCTTAGAAAGAATACCAATCCATGTGGGATCGACCCTTTGCCACTATTATGCAAATAGTTAGTTTATGTATTTTTATTTTATTGAAGCGTTCGACACGCGTCAAAGAGAAAACAGGTATTCACTTAAAGAAGAATAGGTGATCTGCTACTAAAAATCCGAACCAACATAAAGTACAAAACTTGTACTATAACTAACAAAACCTGAAAAACAATATAAATCCCAATGCATAGCTTCTTCTTACCCTTCATCAAATCTCTGCTTCTTTGGAACAGTTTTGATCCATAACACTCTTCAAGCACAGAAACCATGCTTACTAAACTCCAAATCACATAGAGATACAAAACCCGCGATGAATAAGATCAATACACTGGCACAAATGAGAATGGCCAGAGCTACATATCCTGCAGTGATCCCTATATATTGTCATTTTTTTTTTTTGTAATGCTTAATTTTCATATGGCCACCCCCATAAACCCTAAAACACTTTATAGTACCACTATGTATTGTCAATTTTTTTTGTCATACTTACTTTTTCATACTAATATATATTTTTTTTGGAAAAAAGAAGAAGTTGAGGTTAAAGTCTGAACAAATTTTTCTTGTTCCGCCACTGTAAAAAAGTGATCCTCCTTTTTTCCTCCTTTTTGGGTTGCTCGAATGACTTGCTTGATGGAATCAACAGCGTAGAAAATTGTGGAAATTGAGAAGAGATAGAGGACTATGAGGGCTATTAGGAAATAAAACAAGTTGGAGAGACCAAAGACGGACCATTGCAAGGCTAATTCGTGCTTGTAGCTTGGGTAGAACGACATCTTGTCGTCCAAGGTGATGTCACTAATATGGTTGTTCATAATTTTCCAAAGTAGAAGATCAGAATTTGCAAATCAGCTACGGTTAGTAGGCAAAAGGGGAAGATCAAAGCTAAAAGAATTTTTTGATGAATATGCAACTCCATTTTGAAACTATGATGTTGTGTGACTCATTGAAAATGCTTAAGAAGCCTAGATGATTGAGCTGTTGTAGCTTTGTGGTAATGATTTTTAAGGTTGATAGAGATTTCTAGGAGGGTTGTGTTTATGTAATTATTTTGGAAAATGCTAATTTGACCCGCCAAAGACATTCAGTCAATGCACTAGGTGACCTGGCGTGTGATGTGGACACCTGAGTCCCACCCCAAACCATTTCATTTCTTTTTATTTCTTTTCTGCTTTTTTGTTTTTTTAATTTTTCACTTCAGCTAGTACCTGCTGCACAGAAAGTATTGTGCATGTACGGCTTTGTCAATAAACTGTCAAGCAGAGCTAGCTACTGAAATTAATTTCCAGCCAAATTTTGAGCGGGAGATTCAAAATTCAAGTGGTTTTCCCCACCAAAATCATCCATCCACTTCTCCCAACCACATTTCGTGTCCTATTCTTTGAAGGTGCCATTATTTCTCCCCTAAACCTTTTTGTGTCGATTTTTGAAAGGAGAAAATGTCCCATTCTTTCTCCTTTGTATCTCTTACAAGACGTCAGTCACACCTTACTGAGTGCCGATTTTGAAAGCCAATGAAGTCCATAGTTGAGTGGACGATTGCTGTGCGGACGCTTGCTGTATAGACTTGTTGTGTGGACTCTTGATTTCGAGTGTAATGCCCTAAATTTTGAAGGTTTGTCTTCGTTTTTCTTTTTTGCTTTTCACATGTTTTTTTTATTTTAAGCTTTTATTTTTGGTTTATTAAGGATGGTTTTCTCTATCTTAATTTTAAGGACCATTTTTGTCCTAAACACTTTGTGTTGGTTTTGAAGGTCTCATTCTTTCTCATTTGTATCTCTAACTAGATATCAGTCGCGGCTTGCTGAGTGCCATGTTGTACTACCCTTGATTTTGAAGGTTTGTCTTCGTTCTCCTTTTTATGTGGTTAATTCTCACATGTTTTCTTGATTTTAAGATTATGTTATTGGATTCTTGAGGATGGTTTTCTTCTTGAGTTTTAAGTTTCTTTGTCCACTATTGAGTTATTGAACCACAGCTGAAGTCGACGTGAAGAAGACAACATATCAATAGGTGGTGGTGCAAACATGTAATGTCATTTGTTGTCTTCTTTTAGTTTGGTATTGTCTTCATTTAGTTTGGTACTCAATTTTTTGCAAGCAAGTTAACATCTTACATTTCAATATCATTTTGATTTTTTCATTGATAAATGTGTGACTATGCTGCCTAATTGGAGCTATATTCCTTATGTTACTTGTTTTATTTTGTTACTTGTAATTTCCATGCAAACGAATAGAGACTAATAATAATGTGTTCTTTGCAGCTAATGAAAAATCTTGACGCAATGCAACAATCTATCCAGCAAGCTGTCACTGAGATGCATACTTTTATGAGGCTGCAACGAGAATCTGAAGAAGTTATATTGTCAAAGATTGTTGTTGTGCAGACAAGGATAGAAGCAGAAAATAAGCACAATTTGAGAACCATTTGAGCTAGGCACAAGAAGAATTTGAACGTCGATTCATAAGCAACCTAAGCCTAAACTACACTACTTTTGATTCACGTGTCAATAAGTTGGAGGCTCGCATACTTGCACACGGGGCTAAATTAAGGAAAGAGATCCTTCAAGCTATTAAAGCAAGCAGTGACAGAGGAAAGATAATTGTTCCCAACCAAAAATGAGAAGTCTGTGAATGCCCTCATATGTTTAACTTAGTTAATAGTGTCGTGTTAAAAACAATCTTCAATTATAGTTTTGGACATGGCGATCTATTTTGTTGCACTTTAATGACATTTAGGGGGATTTCTGATGATCATCCTAATTATTGTTACATGTTGATGACATCACTTTTCGGATGATGTGTTACTATTTTGTTGCCTGTTGATAGCATCACTATTTTTAGGGGATGATGTTGATCTAATTTTCTTTTGGATGAGTATGTATGTATTTGGTTTTGAATGTCATGATGTTGTGTACATTCTTAACTTTACACAATTACATGTGTAGATATCACATACGTAATGACATCGCCTCAATGCCTCATGTTGTTGATTTTCAACATGTGGAAGGATTTACATTGGGGATGTACAATACACGACACAAATGTTTGGATGAATAAAGGCGAACAACTTCATTCAAAACCATCATAGTAAACACAAGTGTTTTTATTACATTTGGGGATGAACACAAATTAGTCACCACAACATAACAACTTCATCCATGTACAAGTGCTTTTGATTACATTGCTAAACCATCATAGTAAACAACACAATAACATAATAAGACACGATTAGCTACAATGCTCACTACTTCAAAGTGATAGTTGCATTCAGTCCACTTGCATTTGGCTCCACATCATTTCCCCGTGTGATAATCCTGATATGAAAATTCTGGTTGAATGAACTTGTTAATTGACAAAGACCAACACTTTGTGAGCTCCTGCCACGATCATCATTTATGCAAATGTATTCAGACTGACCAAGGAGCGTTGGATATTAGTGAAGAAGGATGTCATCCTATTCAATTAAGTCACAATCATCATTGCTGCTAAAGCGATAACCTCGCTTGTGTTTCAATCTTGATCCCCCTCATTTTAGGATGCATCTCCTATATAAGAATCCGCATTTACACTTCGGGCATTCGTCCCTCCATGGGCAATTTTCTTCATGTGATCGTTGTCGCCACAATTTCAACAATAATCTTCATCTTCATCATCATCATTGATCCCTGGCATATTCCTGCAAGTAATGTGGATGATTAAATTTACAAAAAATGACTTTAAGCATCCATATACAACTACAACGCTATGACCCTAAAAAGGACATGTGCAACCACTTAACTGTGGGACATGTGCAGCCACACTCGACTATAGGTAAGCAATATTTTTTGCAACCAGTCAATGGTGAAGACATACAATTTAACTTGCGTGCAAAAAATTAAGTACTAAACTAAATGAAGACAATACTAAACTAAATGAAGACAACAAATGACATTAGCTGTTTACACCACCACTCATTGATATGTTGTCTTCTTCACGTCGACTTCAGCTGTGGCTTAACAACTCAACAGTGGACAAAGAAACTTAAGATCAAGAAGAAAACCAGCCTCGAAAATCCAATAACAAAATCTTAAAAATCAAGAAAACATATGAAAATTGACCACATAAAAAGGACAACGAAGACAAACCTTCAAAATCAAGGGTAGTACAACATGGCACTCAGCAAGCCGTACCTGATGTCTTGTGAGAGATACAAATGAGAAAGAATGAGACCACTACAAAAAAACAGCAGATCATAAACGGAAATTTCCGTCTCTGATTTGCATAAATTTCGTCTCTAATTGAAATCTGCAACGGAACAGAGACAGAATAAATTACGTCTCTGAAATCGTCGACGCTGATTCAATCAGCAACGGAATTGTGATTCCGTTTATGATTAGAGACGAAATTTAGAAACGGAACAGAGACGGAACAGAAATGGAAATTTTCTAAATGGTACAATTGTTCATGCATTCCGTCTCTGATCCGTTGCTAATAAGAGACGGAACAGAGACGGAATTCATGAATTCCATCTCTGATCAGTCTCTGATTAGCAACGGATCAGAGACGGAATTTTTTGATTCCGTCTCTGATCCGTTTCTGATTCATGCATCTATTCCTCGAAAATTAGAGACGGAATAGCAACGGAATATTCCGTTGCTAATCCGTCTCTAATTTTCCTTTTTGTTTAGTTTTTAAACATAAACTCAATCCAATTGGTTCTCCAACCTATAACTTGAAAATACAACCATAGGACCTACTCCATCGCCTGCACCCCCTCCAACAACTCCTTGGGGGTGCTAACATCCCCCAAAAAAGCAAAAGTTGACATTCATACATCGACAATATATATCAACAAATATTCAAATGAGAGAAAAAAAATGTAAAATTCAAAATTTGAAAAAGATTTATATATCCACGAACAATTGTCAAGTATAATAAATGCTCCAAATTTCTAAGTATTCACAAAAACCACCAATCCTATTGTTCAACAACCACAAAAAAAAACTTACAATCCTCTAAATATGCACAAAAAGAATTATCAATCTAAAAGTCATGTAAACAACTATAAAAGTTACATGATATGCTTTAAATTCCTCATCTCTCACTTGAAAACCAGATTATGGCAGGTATTGTCACAGGGATATGGGCAATCAATGGCACTAACTCCCACTCGATCGAAGAACCAATCACCTACTGATAGGGCCACGCTCTGCAAATATTGCAAAATAGATCAAACTCATGATAAAAAAAAACGAAACTGCAAAAAAACTATCTCCATTTACAGTGCAAAAGAAAACATTATATTTTACTATAATTTCCGACGGTACATGGCTACTTGTGTGTCCAACTAACACAATTTATTAGAAGGAAAAATCTGAGAACCTACCTAACTACATGAACAAAAAGCTTTGCTAAAGCACAATTACGAAAACGTTTTAAGTGCTAAAGCACGACAACATGCCAGGAAAAGGAAAATTCGAATCATTTCATTAAAAATGTCTAATGATCACAAAACTACATAAGGTGAAAACAAAGGGAATACAAAAGTACAAAGATCCACAATATTGAGCAAAAATTAGAAGAAAACATAATACGTTGATAATTTACAGTATTATAGAGCAAATAATGAAAACAAAGCACTTGTGTCTGTAGGTCTAGCAAAAATTAGAAGAGAACATAATAAGTCAAATAAGGCCACAACAGAAGAATAAAGAACATGCACTTACAGAGGAAAGTAATAGAGCTGAAACATCAAAAAAAGTGAATTGAAAGCTTTGTGTAAAAATTAACAAAATATAAATAAGGATTTGTAAGGACACGATGAAGCTAAGCTTAGTTGTAATGGCAAGGTAGATTATTTACTTCATTCCAAGGTCCAAGTAACGTAACGAATACAAAAGCACCACAACTCAGCTGTTGCCAAAGTGGCGTTGACGCGTGCTTTGTTTGTATTTAAATAGAAAACCAGAGGTATAAGCTAAAATTAACAATGTAATTCATTGTAGGACAGCAATAAGGAAAATAGTACCATCATAAATAGTCCATGCCCTTGGAAATAAAGCATGATATGTAGAATGCTGACCACTCAAGTTCCATCCCCACGATGATATCCCATGATCATCAGGTTTCCTGAAAGAAGTAACAATAATGTTATGCAATGAACCAATAATAATCGTGAAATCAGCTTTTAAAATGAGAATCTGTGGCCATGAATTGGACAGCACTTACTCGTCGCTCAAGAAAAAAGACAGCACAGTACACAGGAATATTATAGCAGAAAAATCTATAGCTACTCCCACGTGTGACTAAATCATACCTAATGATTTAAGTTACAAGCCTATAGGCCGAGAATTGATAAATGAGCAAAAAATGTAGAGTTAAAAACCATCAGCAAGGTATTTACTTCATACCAAAATCAACCAAATATTAAGCGTTGCAATTGCATTATTAAATTTCGCCGCAACAGGCTACAGCCCAATAAAACAAAAACTATGAATAAAACACATCAATTAGTGAAACAATCATATAGCAATCTCCTAAACAACCAAGGACCAACAAAAAAATTGACACTGAGAGCTTCAGAGTAGTTCAATATCACTCCAACAAGAGATTCATAACTAATTGATAATATAAATGGTAGCCTCAAAATAGTTGCCTCTTTGGAACACAACACATTATTTGTAGTTATATCCCAATACTTCAAAAAGTCAAGCACTTCACAAGCGAGAGAACATTTTTAACATCAAGTTTCGAAACTAGTATCAATCTGATTGCTCTCTACAAATGGCAATAGCCAGTACACTGTGTTCTTAGCATTGTAAGATCAAAAACATCACAGACAGGCCCAATTGGCAGACCTTTCGATTTTTTTTTTTTTTTTTTTTTATGCAAACCTATCATTAGCAATCATGATAAAGATCTACCAAAGCCCAAATTACATAGCTCTATATGAAGTAACACGTAAAACATTCTCCAAGAAACTCCCTTACCCTAAACCTTCATGTTGTCTAGGTGCTAAAACAAATGCATACTTTTTAATTCCCCCATCTCTGGATATGAAAATCTGCAACACAGAGTGGACGATTCAGCCAATCAATGGGGTTCAACACGCTTCCAAAACCAGTATGAAGCCACTCCAAAATAGAAACTAATTGCCATTATAACAGAAATACAGTCTACAGAAAGGCGCAACTGGTTTATTTTTCCCTAGAACCTGATGGAAGTATACACCAACTCAAAGAGTCAATGTTTGGCGTCAAAACTATACTGATCCTCAGTCAAAATTAATGAGTCCTAAGTTAAATAAAAGCCGCATCTAAGCCTTTTTGGTATTATAAACATTATCTGATTATCCACTACACGAGCAGTCCATATGTCATCAAATTATGTAGTACACATTCTTTCATATACCAGCTAAATATATGCAAGCAATGAATTAATAGAACTCATGGAGTGAGAGTTTACAGCAAACTGATTGGCCATGATTGGAGAAGGTTCACATAAACCTGAAATTATTTGCATTTGTCTGAAATCTCCCCTAAAACCTCTTGTGATGCTACCACTTCTGTAACACAGTAAACATGAATAAAGTTAATACAATGAAATATAAAATTGAAAAAAAAAAAAAAACTGTCCATCACTATAAAGCAAATGGCAAATCCTTGTACTCCAAGGATCGCAGAAGATACGACCACGACATACCCCATTCCTCCCAATGGCACTCCTTGTGATGCCGATGGCTTACAACTTTCTCTTGTGAATGGATCAATTGGTGCTTTCTGCAAAATAAAATACCCAATATTTTCTTCTTAAAACCAAGGCTCCGATACGAGAAAAATAAAGGTGGCTTCAAAATCATTTAAAAACAATTCATTCTCTCAACTACCACAGACAAATAGATACAAGAGAGGAAATACAACCGCAAGTAATCTAAATTATCTAGGAATTCTGAGGGTTACCCTTCCATGTGAAACCTCTTCCCTAACGTAAGACCAAAGGCGAAGACCAAGCCGAATCTGAAATTCAAGATACCAAAAATTGAACATGTAAAACAAGAAAACCAATAGAAGGGTATCTTATTCTTACAAGCTATAGATCAGTATCAATTGTTTCACAACCAAGTAAAACGAAATTCATTAAAGTACAAGACACCTCACCATCTTCACTGCCTCCTTAAAAGTAACACTGAATTCCCTAAGAAGATTAGCATGGCTGTTTAATCTCCTCCTCCATGCATGCTCTGGTGGGGAAGCACTATCAAAGTCCAACTACACTACTCATTAACAAAAAAAAATAAAAATCAGTGATCACAATAAACAGATGAACAGATATTACCCAAGTTTTGCAAAGACAAATAAACCAAGATTCTATCGAAAAATAGTGAATTTAAAGCCATACACACATGTGGAAGCAATAAAACTACTCTTCCATCTATGATGAATAGATCCATCTATTGAAAAATCAAGATTCTATCAAGAAATGTCCACTTCAGCACCCTAAGTTAAATGAAAAATCAATTTAGGATATAAGACACGCACTAAGACCACTAATAGTATAATGGGCAGTTCAGCCATCAATAATTAAAAATACATCAAAGCCACCTACCAAAGAGTTTAGCTTATCTTTTGGATGGTTGAACTTGCACCGAAAACCAAACTTGCATTTTAAGATAAGAAAATTTTCTTCAAAAAACAAGATAAAGATAAAACTATGAGTACACACAACATGCAACAGCTGAACTTGTAAAGTGCATTGGCTCCCAGGCCTCACATATGCATATATGTACAAGTATTCGTTAGGGGTTTTTCATGAGCTGAAAACCGAACTTTCGGCTACACCTTCACAAACATCTCCACGGCAAAGCAGGCATACCCTGCACACCAGAGATCTGAAAATATTTAGCATTTATCAACACATATCATATGTTATTCATTCTGACAAGGGAGAACTCTTATTTTATCACCTTCTTCATACTCAGACAAGCAAATGTAACATCTGCAGTAAGGTAAGAAAGAAGAAGTAAATGGAATTTTTAAAATTCTGAACAACAATCCAAAAGTATAATCTCAAAATTTACACAAACAACAAGAAAAATACCTATGTATCACCAAGCTGCTCATCTCTCGTAAGCCACTCTTGCGTCTCTCGCTCAACATTGTCCCTTTGTTGTGGTGGATCGGCGGGATCTATTTGCGGCGGCTGTTGCTGGTCATGAGGTGGTGGTGGTGGTGGTGGTGGCTGTGGCTGAGATAGGCCTGCTCCGTCCATGGTCATCCCGAGATGCTGATGCATAAACTCCATAACCTTTCGTAATTGCTCGGCAACGATATCGAACTCTGCACGTGGCACCATCTCCAACATCCGGGACGTGCTAGCACCAGGATCTTGCATATCTCCTCTTCTTTCTCCCTAAAGACCCGAGACCGTAGACACGTCCTTTGGGACACTCACCCGCCACATTGAGGTACACCGCCTCATCATCCACCGATTGGTCCGGTGTAGCCTGGGTTAGCTCCTGACGTCTCCTCTGGAGCCTATCTTGCATGTATCAACAATAAACAACATACATGATATGCTTTAAAGTAAACTTAATACTATTTAACATTTCATTTCTATACCTACATAGAACCGCTCTGATCTAGTATCGATGAATGTCATCCCGTCTTGATTTACGGTGTGGAGATGCAAATACAATTCATTCACGGTAGGTGGCGTCTCGGATGAATCAGTCTGCGTACAGGACCAGTTATAAATTCAGCATAGTGAACAAGTGTATAAATGTAAAAAATAAACAAGAGTGTAAAAAAAACTTACCAATCTTTCATTGGTAGTCACAAAAGACACCGAACCACCACCGTGCTTCGAGGGTCCAGTCCCAGGTCCTTCGACCTCAGTGTTCCTATTCGTTGTCGCTTGCCTAGACCTGACAAGGAAGTCCTCGCTCTCCCAGTACTCCAAGTATCTTCTTCATGCCTCATCTGTAACATAAACTGGCTGCACACGATTCTTTTTTAACTTGTGCATCAATGCGGTGTACCTTGTGCCTGCATGCGTGTCGTACGCCGCACGAATGAGATCCTCGGGAATCGCGTCATCCCATCTAAAATATACCTACAAAATGGCGATTGCAATTGTTACGAGACATTGAAAAAATAGTATAAATCATAAGACATTTATTAGTCCTGCGTACCTTCCATTGGCGCCGTAGTGGTCTTTATGATGATTCGGTACCGACTTCTAACAATACCCTTCTGGAATCATCCATCTTTTGAAAACTTTTGTCATCCTCCGTGCACAAGAATGAGAAGGATGCAACTCCCTGTGTTTCATGAAAATGCATAACATCTTAACTACTTCTTTAATAATTTACATCCATATTTAGAAGTACATATATGAATCAAATACAAACTTACGTATCATCGGCAATCAGTGTGATCGGGATCCGCTGCACGCGAGGGGGCTCGATCCCTGTCCTCTGAGGTGCCCTCGGAGGGCCTGTCACCTGCAAGCCTGCTCTGCCGTCGTAATATGGGGATGCTGCCGGTGATGCGGTGGCTGGGGGTGCTGGCCTCGTCGGTACAGGAGTGTCATGTCTCGATGTCGGCGACGGTGACTGTAACGGGCAATTTGGTATAGTCCTTGATGACGAGGTTGATGGTACAGGCGACGCCGACGGTATGGAAGGCGAAGGTGACGCTGAATGTGGATCGTGCTCGAGAGAACGAGAAGTCGGAATCGATAATGCAGGAATCGACCCACGACCTCGATCGCCACGACCTCTATGGCCCCCTCATGTGGCCTGACCATGACGCCCAGTCGGTATTTCGGTTCCAGAGGTCTGTGTTGCACCTCTTACGACTGGACGATGTCCTCCTAAAGGTATCCCTCGACATGGGGGGTGATCACTGCCCGCCATGAAACCTAACAAAATACCAATAAAATTTTAGAGAAGAAAGGCATACAAAAATAAGTAATGAACTCTAATTGATGGGAATTAAGAACACATGATCCATGCTGATAAAAGGAAATTAAGAAATATATCGTTAAAAGTATGCATGTCTATATATCATAATGTTTAATCTCTAATTGATGGAAAAAAGATTAGACATATAAAAGATCAAGCAACATATTAAATATTAATAGCCAATTTGGGCCTTCTCCAATGGGACTACATTGTAATAGCTTTTGGACGTAGTATTGCAAGCTATATAAAAAATAACCTCCAACATCAAACATTAACCTGGAAACTTCAAAAGTGTGCTATGGAAAGGATGAGCAAATTAAAAATATAACAAATGGTTGGATCTCACAAAACAAATTTAGGGTAAGCAAAATATCTTTCGAAATAAGATAACCTTTCTCCCTTTTCTGTGAATATTTCCCCTTATCTACCCATTGAGCAAGAAAGGGTAAGACATAACTCAAAACATAAGAAGACAAACAAGGTAATTTGAGAGGCCAATTTATAGTGAACCCAACCAAAACAATCAGCATGTCAAGCATAAAAATAAAACATATAGCATCCAAATTTAAAATTACCCATTGAAGAAAATTAACAAGATGAAATCAACACAACTTTAGAAACCCAACTTTTTGTCTCATTACCTTCACAAACACATTACACTAGAAAAAACAAGATGAAGAGAAGTGGTTATCTATACTATATCTAATGGCAATCCTCCCTAGGATTGTATTAAATAAAACTTTGCAATATTGCCTATATTGACCTTAATTTGTTTTTTCATATTGGTTTTAAAATTAAATGGTAGTTAGAGTATGAGGGTGTTTTAGGTAGACAAATGATATTTAAATATTACTTTCCTTAATCTTCTCGACTTCTTTATTTGATAACTACCCTCTACGTTTCTCTCTCCCCTCCATTCCTATTTCCTCTCGTTGTAACTGCTATGGATTTAGATTAACTGAAAACCACTTTCTTCTTTAAAAACACAGCCCCTCCTCTCTCTTTTAAAAAACGCAACGTGATCTATCATATGTGTGATCTTGCATTAGATGCATTTCAAGGTTGGAGGTTTGAAGTGCAAAGGTGAAGAATAAAGATTTAGAAGCAACTTTGGAATCGTAGTGGTTTTGCAAAAACTAATTGCGTATGTAAGAATTGCTTTCATATATTTATTTTTCTTAGTTTTTGGTTCTTTTTCTTAAGTAGCAAAAAGAGATATTACTTTTTTCCAACAATCAGAGAATTACTAGGTGTCATATGTGTGATGTACAAGGTTAATTCCTCTCCTTTGATCCAGTGCTTTATCTGATCATTAAATCCGTTCATTTTTTTTTTAACTTTGTTTAGATAATTATGCTTAAATTATTTATTATGGTCATTTTTTAATTATCTACCAATGAAATGCAACATCCATTGTCAATCTCAATCTCGAATTATGAGTTAAATATTTTTATGCCTTTCACATTTTCCTTATAAAAAAATATTTGAACCTTACATGCGAAGCACGTGCCCGTTTACTAGTAGTAATTAATATGCATTCACCCAAAAAAAAAGTAATAATATGTTATTAATGTGGTAGGATTAGACATGTAGTAAAAATAATAATATGTAGTATTATAAATGTTAGAAACGTGCCTCAACAATGCTAATGAGTTCTCATCTAATAACTACTCCCACTGGTTCACTTTATGTGATGTTTTTGTTGTAGTATGCAGGTAGAAATCTCATTAAGCATCAATGACTTGATACATGAATAAACATAGAATCAATTGCCCAAATGAAAGTGCATTGATTCACTAACTTATTTGTTAAAGAAAGTATGTAACTGTTATGAATTAGGTTGTGAAGGCCACAAGGAACAAGTTGAAAGTAATTACACATATCAATTGAAATTAAGAAACATACGTACGCCTAATCACAAAGAATTTCCAACATGTTTAATTTCTCTGATCCATCACTATAAAGAAAGAGTTGACACATAAAACAAAAGTACCTTACAAGTGATCAATAAATGATTTATGAATTTCATTTTAGGACCTCTGGAATACGCATGCAAGAACTTCAATACACAAACATGTTAATTGGGCCCCTCATCAAGGAGGGATTTGGATTTAACTTATAGGTTTCTCAATCGAGATTCTTTTGGCAACATTTTAATCGAATTGTTACTCACCAAAACAACTTGTGTATAATAAAGAAGCATAAAAACAACTAAATACATGAAACAATAAAATCTCACGCCCGAGTAAAAATCACAAATCATTGTAAAAGCAAACAAAACATCTCACTGCCAATTAACCAAAAAGCAATGTTTTGAGAGGAAAGAGGGAGAACTCACCAATGAAACACAGCGAGGCGCGGACTGAATGAGAGCACAATGAGAGAGCAGAGAGGTCGAAGAGGGGACCGAATGAGAGCACGATGTGAGAGCCGAGAGGAGCAGAAGCGCAGACTGAAAAAGAGCACGACTGGAGCAGAACAACGCGATGACGACCAGAGCAGGGCAGCGCTACCAGGGAGCAAAGGAGTGCGATGACGACTTGTTGGGGGTTGGGGATTTGGGGGGCGGTGACCGGAGAGAGACGGAGAGACCAGAGAGACCAGAGACACCGGAGTGACTGGTTGAGCAAGAGACGGAGAGACCAGAGAGAGAGAGTTGAGAGCAAGAGACCGAGACGAGAGATTTGTTGGGGGTTGGGGATTTGGGGGCGGTGACCGGAGAGACCAGAGCGACGGGTTGAGCAAGAGACGGAGAGACGACACCGAGACGAGACGATCGGAGAGACGAGAGTATAGAGGAGAGACCGAGACGAGAAGCGACGACGAAGGGATTTGGGGTTTTTGGTCGACGACGAACTTGACGAGACGATCGGAGAGACGAGAGTATAGAGGAGAGACCGAGACGAGACGCGACGACGAAGGGATTTGGGGTTTTTGGTTGGGGTTTTTGGTCGACGACGAACTGGTGGGATTTGGGGATTTTTGTGGGGGGGGGGGGGGGAGGGGGCACTAATCAAATCACAAATCTCGAGATTTGACTCGAGATTTGATGCACAAATCTCGAGATTTGATGAACGGTTATAAGAAAACAAAGTTTTGGTGGGAATGTTGGCGCCATTTTTTAGAGACGGAATTAAATTCCGTCTCTATTTCCGTCTCTGATTCGTCTCAATTCCGTCTCTGAATTAGTCCGTCTCAATTCAGTCTCTAACTACTTTTTTTAGCAACGGAACTTAATTTCGTTGCTAATTCCGTTTCTAAATTTCATTTTCCTTGTAGTGGACCTCCTAAATCTACACAAAGGGTTTAGGGCAGAAAGGGTCCTAAAAATTAAGAAAAAAAAAACCATCCTTAATAAACCAAGAATAAAAGCTTAAAATAAAAAAAAAACATGTGAAAAGCAAAAAGAAGAAGGAAGACAAACCTTCAAAATTAAGGGCATCACACTCGAAATCAAGAGTCCACACAACAAGTCTACACAGCAAGCGCCCATACAACAATTGTCCACTCAACTATGGACTCCCATGGTCTTCAAAATCGGCGCTCTGCAAGGTGTGACTGACATCTGGTAAGAGATACAAGAGAGAAAGAATGAGACATTTTCTCCCTTCAAAAATCGACAAAAAAAGGTTTAGGAGTGAAAGAATGACACCTTTAAAGAATGGGACACAAAATGTGGTTGGGAGAGGTGGATGGGTGATTTTGGTGGGGAAAACCAGTTGAATTTTGAATCTCTCATTCAAAATATGGTTGGAAATCATTCAGCGGCCAGCTCAGCCTAACAGTTTATTGATAGAGTCGTACATGCATAGTACTTTTTGTGCAGCAGGTATCGACTGAAGTGACAATTTAAAAAACAAAAAAGCAGAAAAGAAATAAACGAAATGAAATGGTTTGGGGTGGGATCCAGGTGTCCACGTCACCCGTCAGGTCATTTGGTTCGTTGTGACTAGGTGTCCCTGGCGGGTCAAATTAACATTTTCCTTTTTTTATTCATACATTCAAAGTTTCAAATTGTACTACATAGAGATTTGTGTTCGTGCCCATCTCGATGTGTTACAATAAGTAATCTACAACTTTGTAGCAAATGTATGTCACTAAAAAACAATGAATAAACAGAGACACCAACCAGACAAACATTAATACATGATCTACTAGGGGGTTCTCACATGTACCTTTGAATCATGTAATTACACGTGATACGAGGTGCATCTAACAAAATACAAATACATTATACCATTTTTCTTTTCTTTTTTTTTTTTTTAAGAAAAACGTTGTCCTTAGGTTGAAATTACTTTCAAAAGTACTGCTATGAAGTATTTGGTTTCTAGTGCTTTACTAGTTTATCAATTTTATAGAATGTATTAGTAACATGTATAAAAGATAAATGTGTATGCATATCTACCTATTATATCAAAGCACGAATAACAAAAGATTCATTCATCACTTGAATTGTCGTTTTTAACCTTTAATAATTACCTTTCAAATTTTACCTTTTTTTTATCCACCTAGTCAATAGCAATATAAATTAGTATATGTTGGTAGTGTACGTTTTATGAAATATATTAAGTTAGATCAATTGAAGTCTCACGAGCGTAGCGAGGCGGTTCGTCGATCGTTAATTCGAAGCACGATAGTTAAACTAGTAATTGAAGACTGGCATTGAATAGTAATTGAAGACTGGCATTAAACTGGCATTAAACTAGTAATTGAAGACTGGCGAAGACTTCTTGGTGGATTTTGAATCATTGAATTACTCCACTTTTGAGAGTTCATGTACCATTGAGGGTAGTGCTTCCTTTGTTACAACTTACACGCAAATAAAATAGGTAATAAAAAAATGACCTGGTTTGGTGTGTAACCGCGTAGCTTACTTTGTCATATAACCAATGAGTGCATTCTAAGTTTTAATTCACTCTTTAATTTTATTTCTTTTTTGGTATTTTAATTTTCTTTTCTTTTAATAGAATGACAAAAATAGAATTTCTATTTCTTAGACTAACAGCAAGATTAGGTCTCATTTAGCTAGGTGTCATAATGATATTCCCACTTTTGACAAGTCAAACAATAATTAAAAGAAAGCCTCAATAAGCACCAAAAAAATAATAAAAAAAGATGACTCAAATCCCACACCAAATTGACAATGATACATAGCAGAAGTAACGTGTCTTTCATCTTTCATTACTATGAAAAATTATAGAACACAAAGAATATATTCACAATAACAATACAGAAAATTAAACCACACCCTACAAGAAAGGACTTTGATTCGCGGAAACACTTTTAATTAAATAAATATATTTGCTACCCATTTGCCAGAGTCTTTGAACACACATGATTTACGCGCAAATGAGTAGCAAATGTAGGTATAAAAAATGTCCACCAATACATCAAACTCAAACTTCACCTAATTGAACATCTTTTGCCCCACCAAGCCTTCCATATGAACTCAGATAGCTATCCAGCTGATCACCCAAGCTCGCCTTGTCAATGCTCTCATTGTGGTAAGACTTGCACACTAGATACAACACTGTCTGAACCACAAGTCCCAACATGACCAACCCCAACAACAACAAAAAGAAAACAATTGCTACAATCACATAAACAACAATAGGCAATGAGCTATTAAAAAGCCCAGCCAATACCCAGTACCCTCCTTGAATAACAACCAACAAAACTAGGAAAACCATGTATACCCCAATGTTGAGCTTCTTCTTGCCCTTCATCAATTCCCCACTTCTCTTAAAGGCTCTTGGTCCGCGACACTCTTCAAGCACCGAAACCACGCTCGCCATACCCCACATCACATTGAAATAGATCATACCCACAATGAATAAGATCACCACAATGACACCAATCACAATTGCCAAAACAATTTGCTTAGCCCTGATCCCTATCACTAGACATAAAACCACGAGGGCGACGAAAACTGCAACGAACACTAATTGTAAGAACAAGTTCCATAGATAAGTGAGAACAAGTTTCTTCCACGCTTTGGGGACTACCCGAATGACTTGCTTGAAATTGGTGTCTTTAGAGGCGTAGACGCAAGCGACGGCATAGGAAACCGCAGTGATTGCGAAGAGATTGAGGACTAGAAGACCTACTAGGAAATATAACAAGGTGAAGACACCTAAAAGGGTGGAATGCAAGGCCACTTCGCGCTTCATCGGGTTATAATAACGGTTGTTTGAATCCATTTCGTCTAAGTTGATCGAGTTGTCGATGATTCGCCCTTGTAGATGACTAGAAATGAGCATATCAGCTAACATTAGGAGGCAAAAGGGGAAGATGAGAGCTAGGAAAATTTTGGAAAAAATGTATCTCCATTTTGACACTATGATTTTGTAGGACTCTTTGAAGATGGCAAAGAAGCCCAAATGTTTGAGCTGTTCTGGCTGTGTGTTCATGCTGATATGTTTTGTGATTGTGAGAGAAGGATTTGATGGGACAAACTACAAGTGAGGAGGATTTAAATAGGTAGATGGATAAGAACTTCAAAAGACTAGTAGAAGTTTCTTGGCAGGTAGTGAATTGGTGACAAAATGTTATGGTGAGCTCTTTCCTATGAAGTTTCTTTTTTGGTAGGAAAGCATAGAATGAATTGAAAAAGTTGGGGAACATGACTCGCTTTTCATCCATATATTTGGTATATAGCTGATGGAGTCTTTAAATTGCATATAGATGTGGCGCTTCCATCTCGATGTGTGTCCGAAAGATCTCGCGGCTTTGTACCAAATGTGTGTATGAAAAGTCTATCACTCAAAGACTTACCGAGTGAGACTTGGTCAAATGTGGATGGCTTTGTTTTGTTTGATACGTGTACCGCAATTGTGCATAATTTTGTCTATTAGTTGTTAGATCTTGTAAACGCAGAGCTTACTAAATTATAACATTTTTCCCTACAAGAAAGAACTTATTCAGCAACAAACTAATCTGATATTGAGGTGGTACGATTTTGTGGCTAAATCATTCTGCAACAAATCAGCGACATATAGTAGCTGTTGGTAAAATCTTTATTGTTGGTGCACCCCAACGACAGAATAGATATTATGTTCTTTGTTCAAATGACAGATTTGTGATAAACATCTGTCGCTGAACAACAACATAAACACATCTGTTGCCGATTGAAGTCCAGTCAGCACAGACGTGTCTGTCTCTCAACTTTGTTGCTATTCAGCGACAGACGCTGTCTGTCGCTGAGTGGGCCTAATCAGCCAACATACAATCTGTCGCAAGTCTGTTGCTGTTTAGCGACAGAAAGCATCTGTCATTGCCGATCGTGCCCGATCAAAGAAAGACGTTGTATGTCGCAACTCACGTTGCTATTCAAATGACAGACACACAATGTCCTGTTGCTTATTCAAATGGCATGACACACATGTTTGTCGCCATGAAGTGATCCATGATCCAAGAAAAGACGCCTTGTGACAAATTAGCGACTGCGCTGAGTTGTCGCTAATTGTCGAATGGTAATTTTTTCAAAAAAAATTATAAACAGTAAATAGTAAAAGGAAAACCTGCAGTAAAATCTGCAAAACCAAATTAAAAGCCACTAAAATATGCACTATACAAACTCTTTCACCGATACATATATATGCACTATACAAATTCTTTCACTGATACATAGATATGCACTATACAAATTCTTTAGCTAGCAGAGCATATCCCATCCAAATCCTGAAAATTAAAAAGAACATGAACAATATTCGACATGCAACCAAAATATTCCAACACAAATTAAAATAACATCACATCCAATTTTAGTGAAATTGAAGACTATAAATACTCTTCTTAAGCAACTTGAGATGTAGGCTACTTATTTAAAAAGTATAGTTGAATCTCAACTTAAAAGGCTAGGTTAAGGTTGAATATAGTCGGATTTGTCCCAAATCTAGCTTTGATCAATGTAATAAGTAAACTATAAAGCAAAATCATTCGGATGGAATCAAAGAGAGTTGTAAGATTAAAAAGAGAAGACAAGGAAAAGAAAAAAGAAGCCAAGTACAAGATAAAACACTCTTTCAATCAAATATAAGGTCTAGTGTGGCTTTTAGCAAAACTCATTCTAACACAAAATGTGCATTCATTGAGAATCCAATGTTTTGAATATTGGAACATACGAGGACAGTGAGACATCTAAATGTGAATTGAAGTAAAAACGTGCTCATGCAGTTTTGCATACCGGGCCAACTTTGTTTCATGAAAAATTATTGATAAGCACATGTGCTTTGGTTCCCCTGTTCCTTGTATAGTAAGACCAATATTTGAGTTTTTTTCACTCTCCACTTTCAATGGCAGAATCACTTTTAACTTGCATTAGTTCACATCAAATTTGTGTTGTTAGCAATCCAATATCATGAATTGAACCATAAGATTTCCTAGATTAAGTTTAATTCCAACACCACTTCTTCACAAAGTATAGTACTATTTCAAGAAATGTCTCCACTTTTTGTAATGAAGTCTTACTTAAGGTTTATTGATTAGATTCATAAGTTAAAATAGCTAGTAAAAACTTATGACACCAACAAATGTTAACTCTAACAAAAACTTTACCTATAAAAAAATTAGTGGCATTATTATTTAATACAATCACTTGGTCTCTCTAAAACCAAAATACTCTCTCAATCAACCCCCATTCTCCAAAACATTAGATGCATAAAAATAAACATAAAATTCAACATGGGAGTTGTAAAGTAATTATATCTTACCCAGCAAAAACAAAGAAGCCTTGTCAACTCATTCTCTGTAAGCAACACCAATATCAAATGACACCGCTGCACATACCTGCAAATGAAGAATCACATCGACTACATTAGAAGGAGAAACATGTGAAGATATACATTGACTCGTAATTAAAAACTCAACATCAAAAAAAGATAGAACATCCAATCACTATTGTCGTGGCGGTGGTCGCGGAGGCGGCATAAGTTGCGACATAAACTCATCATGATCATCCAAAAGATGATGTCTATCCTCAGGCATCTCTCTATGTGGATCGGTCCAATGTCCAGGCTGGTAGTCATCCAAGTGCGTAGACTGAGAAGGTGCCGGTGGACTCAGCGGTGCTCTATCGGTCGTCAAATGTATAGGCTGTTCGTCACTCTAAGGACCAAAACGCTCTATAACTGGTGATAGTGGAGGTCGCGGTGTCAGAGGCACGTGGGGCCTAATACCAAGGTGTTGCATCAACAATGCCTCCATATGTGCTAAACGGTCCTGCATCTCTCGATTTTCTTCTTGGTGTTCCATCTTGTCCCTCTGCATTTGTTCTCGTCGTTCCATTCGCTCCTTCAGCAATATTTCTCGCAACCTCTGGTGGTCCCGCTGGAGCTCTTCCAACTCATGAGGTCCATACGCTGGTCCTCGAGATGAGCTTGCTTCCCCTGAAGATATGCTGCGATGATAACGTTATGAACTAATCCGTAGACACGTCCCTTGACTTCTAGCACCACCTCAAGATAAACCACATCCTCGTCAATCGATGTGTCGGGGGATTGGGTGGACATCTCCTCCAATCTCCGAGTGAGTTCGGCCTGCATTAAATTAATAAACTAATAGTTAACTCTACTTTTTTCTTTTAAATTGATGTGCTACATGTGTTGTCTCGAAAACTATTTATATGCAATTCATATTACTTACATCAATCTTCGCGGATATCTGATCGACGAAACATCTCCTTGCGTGTGGGACGACGTTTAAGCTTCTTCTCCTACAAGCGAGTTCCAGGATTAGTAATTTTTATTTGCGCTCATCTATATACCAAACTATTTATGTATGTATACGTACCAACGTATCACCATGCTGTCTCACGGATATACTTCCAGCGCTATGCAACGAAATACCAGTGCCCGGCCCTCCCACCTCGGACTTTCTATTCGTGCTCATCTGCTCGGACTTCTTCTTGAATGCTTCATCTGTTGCTCGTTTTCTTTTGTAATGCTCAAACACCTCCTCTGTCAAGTAAATAGGTGTTATTCTCTTCTTCGCGATTAAATATATATTGCCCGTGTACCGGATGGCTGCCTTCCGACACCACGCTTCATATATCGCAAATGACATTTGCAAGTGCCAAGTGAAGAACACCTTCAAATGAACAAGTAATTGACACATTCTCATTTCGACGCTGATCAGAAACTAGTTTAAATGAATTCACCTCGATGGTTGATGTGAAGTTATTGACCTTCCACCTAAGCCAATATATATCTCGTTGGGATTGTGGAACATATTCCCATTTCCATCCTACTTTCAAATATCCACTCTTGAAGACTAAACTCATCTTCCTTGCCGCCACGGAAGAAGGGTGTAACCTACCATTTCAACATTTAAGTTAGTCTAGGAAAACGTTAATTTTATAGATTAAGTAGATATTGTGGAGATTAACATACAAGCCATGCTCAGCAATGAGATGAATAAGAGGGTTTTCGCCTTCTATAGGGGCTGTCGGCGGTATGAAAAAGTCTCGGATCTCATCAATCGCAGGTGGTATCGATGAGCGCAACCTGTTAGTGGATGACCTCGCGGATGAAGTCCTATGTGGTGCTGGGGGTCTACGAGATGTAGAAGTGTCTCGTCGCCTACTACAGGAGAATGACCGGGATGAGCTGAAGGTGATGGTGTGGCGTGATGTGACGAAGAGGGCCTGATACCATGCTCATGTGGGTATACATATCCTGGAGGTGATGGTGTGGAGTGGTGTGACGAAGAGGGAATGGTTCCATGCTGAGCTGGAAGTACATGAACTGGAAGAGATGGTGTGTCGTGATGTGATGCCGAGGGACTAGCACCATGCTGAGTTGTGTATACAGTTCCTGCCGGTGATAGCGTGGCATGTTGATGTGGATATGGATGACCGAGAGGCGATGAGGAGGTATAATGTGATGACGGCGGTCCGAAGGCATAAGTTGGGTATGGACGAACTACATGTGACAGACTAGTGTGATGTGGCAACGGTTCAGTGTCGTGACGTAAGTAGGCATAACTCGAGCGTGATGGAGTATAACACGCATATAAGTTCTAACTCTACCCGTCTCACAAAACTTCCCAACTAAAGTTCTAAGGCATTAACTTCGAGTTTCCACATCTAAGTTCATTGATTAAGTTTTTATTGTCTTAGGACTTCCTATTTTCTCTAATACCAACTGTGGCGGCCCTCGCCGGTGTCTCCGTGTACTCCTTGCCAGCTGGCCCTACTACACGTGTACGGCACCTGCCCATCCTATTTCTGTCTCGAAATTCGTATTCACTTGTGTGTACATCGTATAAATAATATATTAAGCGGAAGTCGTACTTAAATGCAAGAAATATTAATAATCAATTTAACAAATCCTATTGTGGAAAAACCCTTAAAAGTACGAGGTAGACAATTGTACCATATAAGGTATAGGCATGTATAAGGTCATAATACTCCCCAGTTCCCAAAAGAATCAAAATATCAAAACAAAACACACGTACAAGTAATCCTCAACGGTAGGCAGTCAGAGGTAGTCTCCTAAGATCCCCTTGCCCTTACTTGTACTCGGATATGCACTCAATCATCACAAAAGAAAATGGATGACGAGTCCAGTCAGTAAAATCCCAAGGAACTCCTCCGAGCATTCAAATAAACAAGTGGAAGTCAATAAATAATGTTAAACAAACATGCGGAATGTAAACATACAACTGTAAGTAGGGCATCGCATGCATAGATAACAATAAAGTGCAAATGTATGTGCCTGTTCCAGTCAGACTAAACCATACTTCGGAATACCCTTCCAGGATCCCACTAGTGGGCGCACCCAACTAGCTATCACCAGGTCTCTCTCGGTGGCCAGCGTCGACCTACGACGCACCGACACATGTAGCAGTTCATTAGCTCAAGTCGTTATCCACCGAGAACTCCTGATACACATGCTATGGTCTAGACTGCATAGACACATAACGGAAAATCCGGTGGGAGTAACTCAACCAACCGTCTAAACAATGACAAAATATAGATGTAATAAAGACCACAAGGAATATTGGAAATGAATGGAATATGAAGTGAAATAAATACTCAGAGTTTTTCAATTGGGTTTTACAAACCTCACAACGCACTCCAATACCCCGTAATCAATCCCCGAGTCCAAGTCCACTGGGTCCTTAGTCGCCAATCGATCACCCGTGTCCGCCTATGTCCATTTATCAATAATTCCAATTTAGTATGACAATTTACGAGCAATTTCTAAAATTTTAGGCCAAATTGCCCATTTCGCACTTTTCAAGGCAAAAACCCCGCGAAAGTCGTGTCCTGAATATCCAAATATTTTATTTTTCATAGAAATTCACAATTTTCTATTTATTTTATTGAAATATAATTTTTGGAATTTTTCCCAATTTTTCCGAAATTTTTCCCAATTTTTCTTCACTTTTTTTTTTCTCTCTATTTTTTATTCGGTTTGGGTCGGGTCGACCCAAGTGGGTCGGACCTGACCCGAACCTGGACCAGAACAGGTCCAAGCTCGGCCCATGTGCCGAGCCTGGCCCGTTCTGGGCCCGGCCCACTGGAGAGGGGGGATGCACACAGGCGCGCACGCTCGCGCGCGTGTGCATCTTCCCCATTTGATCGAACCATAACACTAAATTTTTTTTTTTTATTATTTCCCTTGCTGTTGGGTTGGGGTTGCTCTCCACCCCAACCCCAGTGGCATCGATGGCAGGGGAGACATCCCTGCCATCACCACCGCGACCCGGTTCAGCCTCCATGGCCGAACCCCCGTCTCGGCCACCACGGCCGGAACACCTAACTCACACCAAAATCAACTACGACTCACCTCCTTCCCGGGTTCTCCACCCTCTCTTCTCTCCTTCCCGGCTTCTCTTTCTCCTCCTCATCTCCGTTTCCTCTTCTTATTCTTCCCGATCGGTTTCGGTGTGTGTGTGTGAGAGAATGATAGGTGAGAGAAAAGGTGGCGGAGTGTAGTTTAGATAAGGATAAGTGATGTTGACTTTGTGTCCTTGACTCCAAAGTGTGACACAGTTGAGACACTCGCCTGTGTTTTCGGGCGTTTCGACTTCCCGGTTTTGCGTCCGAACCGCGATATACGCGTATCGCCGCGTCACTAGCCACCCAATACCCATTCCATATTAGTTATTTGGCCAATTTTTATTTGATTTGTGTGTTTTCGTTTCCCCGACTTAATATTCAGTCCCCGTCAACTACCTGGTACCCGCGTCGACACGCATATCGAGGCAAATACAGTTCACACAATCTCGCACGTATTGTTATGTAACATACACACATGCGATGTATTTCAATAAATTACACCGCAAATAAGCAACCAACACACAATAACTACCATCTCTAAGTCCTTGTGTGTCCTAGCCTACCGCGACGTCCACGTAGATCTGAGCTGGCGTCAACGTTTGTAAATTCAAGATAATTAACGACATTAATAAAATGGGCCGTTACACGTCCACGCTCGCGATGATCTATGTGTAGATTGGAGATGTAATAGTGAAGGATCTGATGGACCTGGATCCATTTGTGTACAAACTACAATTTTTGGAGTTTTAAAAATTAGTCATGTTGTTCGAAAAGTCGCCACAAATCATTATTAAATGTTCAAACAATAACGAATACCTAAACATTTCATGACGTTAAATTTATGGATACTTCAAAAGGTTCAATATAATCTAATTACATAGTTAAGTCATGAACAAACAATATACAAAATAGACTATTGGTTTTGATTGGAAGATTGAGCTCTGGCTGGACAATTTTTTTTGTTATGTCCCTATGCACGACAAATGTCGCATCGGTTCTTCCTAGTAGGGACTCGATCACGATCTTTATTGGGACATGTTGTTCTTTTATGTCCTTCTTGATCACATATGCCACATCGCAAGGCTCTTGAAACATTAGGAAGATCCATTTGGTTTTGCCTTCGCGTTCCCTTTGGTCTCCCTCGACCACGTCTGCACCTTGAGTCTGGTATGATCTTCATCGCAAAAGGCGACCAATATTTCTCATATGGAATGGCTTTGAAATTAAAGGAGTAACATTACGCGTACACATCTATCCGGTAGTACGGTTCAATAAATTGCGAGTAGTTCACTCGAATAAAGGAACATGCACCTAACACGTGTGAGCAAAGGAAACCAAACGATTGCCATTTATTGCAACTGCACATGCGGTCCTTTAGGATAACGACTTGTGTATTGTTGCCTTTATGCATGCGATCTCCATGTCGTTCAATAAGCACTTCAAACTCACCTATGTCACGATTTATCAAATTGACTTGATGCCTCCTCGCAGCTTGTTCATAATGTGTGAGTTTATCCGTGACATACTTTGTGCACGATTACCCGTTTGAGATTGCTTCATTGATTTTCTGTTTACGTCGATCGTGTAAATCATTTGAGTTATCTCTGTTATTGGCAAAAATCGAGCCCCCTTCAATACACCGTTAAACACTCTACAATTGAAAAATAAATTCATGTAAGCAATATTACTTCAGTGAATACTAAATCGTTGAATGCAAAACAAAATTTGCATGTCATACATACCAACACCATTAGAATTCATCCATCCGTACCGCATGCCTCCGTCATGCGATTGAGTCCATAGTTTTTTTTGGATGACATTGACATATTGTACACATTGAGGGGTTCGCGATGATACGTATGCAAAACGCTCCATGCACGTATTAAATTCTCGAACTTGATGTTGACCAGCTGCTCGAGATAGTAGGTTTTTCAAAGGCTCATTTTTGAATTGAGTGTTGAAATTACTGACCATGTGTCGCAGACAATAACGGTGGTATCCTTTTGGGGGACAAAAACCATTGGCCGGTGTGTTGACCGCCTCCAGAATGTCAGGGTGATGATCAGAAATAATGCAAATACCATCTCTATCCGTCACGTGTTTGCGCAACATCCTCAAAAACCATCCCCACGAATCCGTAGATTCGATTTCTGCAACAACAAATGCTACCGGTAGTATGTGCCCATTACTATCAACAGATATGACAATCAGTAGCTTACCACTATATTTGTCATATAAGAAAGTCGCGTCAATTTGAAGCAGAGACCTGCAAAACCTAAAAGCTTGTATTGATGTTTCGAATGCGAAAAACACACGACGAAATTGAGGACACTCAGTCCTTATCTCATCAGAAGCCCATTGTCTATGTGACCACTCAATTGCTGTCCCCGGACTCTTAATCTTCACGGCCGCTAACCAGCTTGGCAATCTAGCGTGTGACTCATCCCAATCTCCAAATGCATTGGCAACTGCCTTCCTTTTGGCATCCCACATTCGCTTGTAGTTTACTTCGTGTCCGTATTTTCCCTTAATTATTTGTATTTATGCCTTGATAGTTATTGCTTGATCTATCTGGACAATGCTTTGGATCACTCGCGCAAGCATGTTGGCATCGAGTTGGGCATGACCGCGTTCTACGTCGGGATTTATACAGTTGTGCGGCACGTCTAATTGTGTGATCTCCCATAATTGTGTTTTCTTTCGCAAACAAGCACGAAGATGCCACATGCACCCGTCTTGCGCACTTCTGCACTTGATCGCCCAAAAAGTTATAGTCGACTTCATCACATGATATTGACAATGTCTGTTAACATGCCACACTTTTACGGCATGTTGTAAGTCTTTTTTGTTATCAAAGCACATCCCTAATTCCAAATCAAAATTAGACATGTCCCCTCAGTCTGTTGATGAGAATGTTGGGTCGTAATGGAGTTAGCCACCTCCCAATCAATTTCATTATACACCGGCAATGGTTGGTGAACTTCATCATCGATTGTTTCCTCCATGAAATTCTCTTCATCGATAGCAAACTGCTCATCATCTTGCACGTTTCCCGCCCTTGGAGGCTCATACCTTGGGTCATCCGGCACAACATTTAGGTTTTCCCAATCGACAGATGGTGCAACATCCTCGGGGGGACGCACATCCTCGTCCGCGTCATTAATGTCATTATCGTCGTTGGGCTCATCATCACCATGTGGTGATTGCATATGCAATATTTCCATCATCGATCTAGTGTCTGACGTGGTGACATCTTCATCTAGTAGTTGCGATTGAACTGTATGATTTTGAAAATAGTCGATTGCCTCAAATGTTAAATAAATATCTACCCTTGAAGTTAATGGCAGATTGGCCACTGTCGCCACATCAAGTCGAAGTGCGTCGCGTCTTCCAGCAATACGGGGACAAAATATTGTGAACCCTCGGGGAGGATTATCGCGTGCCGATAAGTCATCCTTACTATAGTTTTCGTATATAAGATATTGAAAGCGTTACATACGTGATCCATCAATTGTTGTCTACTCGTCCCAAACTTAAACATCAACACTGCAGATGGGGGTGCGTTGTACCTAATGTCATTCCTACCATTTACAATTTCACCGTTCGCATAAAAGAGAAATGGGATGTTCCTATGTTCCATGACCTACATAATTTATTTAACAATGATGATGTAAAAAAAATTGCATATATATCAAACGTCATTCATTCATCAAATTGAGGATTTAAATCGCAAGCAAACTTTCTGATGTAGAGGATCGCCTTAATAACGCAACTACAGAGCATTACTCATTCGTCTGCATGAAGTATCAATTAATAACTCATATTTAAATCACAATCAAATTAGGGCATATGTACAAAAAAATAACCAACTCAACATAAAATTTTTTGTTTTAACAAACAAACTCCACATATTATTTTTTTTAAACAAACAAACTCAACAATAATTTAAAATTTTTAACTAATACACCAAATCAAACATAATAAACTTAAGTAAATAAATTCTTGTACTTACTTATTTCCCTCTTTTCTTTCTTCTTCTTCAATTTGATAATCCCTGAAAAAAACAAAAAAATTAGCTTTTACTTATATAAATATTACTAACTTCAATGAAATGACGTAAAAAATAAAAAAAAAATTCGAACATTTTCACAACCTTCAACCACAAAAAAACCCACTAATGTTTATCTTCTATTTGATATTCCCTGAGAAAAAAATTAGATTTACCAACCCACAACTCACCCAACTCTATCACACCAAAAAAAATTGACCCACCCCACCCCACAACCCAACCCAACCCCCCCCACTCTCTCTCTCGGTCACCCCTCTCTCTCTCTCTCTCTCGGTCCCCCCAACTCTCTCTCTCTCTCTCTCTCTGGTCACCCTACTCTCTCTTTCTCGGTCTCTCGGTCCCCCAACTCTCTCTCTCACGGTGGTCACCCTACTATCTCTCTCTCTATCTATCTCTCTCTCGCGGGTACTCCCGGCTTCCCTCTCTTCTCTCGCTCGGCTGCTCATCCTTCTTCTTGGTCTCGGCTGCTCCTCCTTCCTCTCGGTTCGGGCTGCTCCTCTCTCCTCTCGGTCTCTGCAGCTGCTCTCTCCTCTCTCCCTCTGCTGGTCTCTCCCGCACCCCACTCTCTCTGCTCTCTCCCGCACCCCACTCTCTCAGCTCTCTCGGTAGCTCTCTCTCGCACCCACGAACAACACCCCACCAACAACCACCATAAATAAGCCACTAATGTTCATCTACTGCCCCTAGGTATACCTAGCCTCTTCACCTAGCCTGCACACCTCGAGAACGCAGGGAATATATTCCCTGCGTTCTCGAGGAAAAGGATGGTCACGGGTGCACAATACACGAATGGCGCATTCTCCGAATGCGCCATTCGTGTATAAATTTTGTACACCTAAAAACTTATTTGCAAAAGACGATTTACCTTACTTTTGTAATTAAAAAAAAACCTAACTTATTTTACTCATTTATAGTATTTTTTACAGTGCATTTGTAATTTTTCCTTCATGCAATACGCACACTTAACTAACTTTGACACACTCATTTTTCTACACTTTAGTGAGTTGTCCTAATACGAGGGTTATGCGTACCACATCGATTACGATTCCCCATGACAGCTAAACGTAGGGCTACTAGTGGTCTCTTTTCGCAATCCCAGAGCGATGCGACACAAAGCTGTCTGGATACCCATGGCTTAAAAAAAAAAAAAAAAAAAAAAACCAATAGTGCGAATGTTAAGTTCCATTGGAAGTCCTGATCGAAAAAGAATTAATTTGCCCAAATTGAATGTCTCTACTATATATATTATTTAATTTGCCACATCATTTAAACCTATTGACTAACCATCCAAGGCTCATCCAATGTCTCTTGGTGGTAAGACTTGCACACAACATAGATAACAGTTTGAACCACAAGTCCCAGTAGAACCACTGTCGAGGTAACCAAAAAACAAACAATTCCAGTGACCACTTGAGTTTCCAAACTCAACTTTGCTAAAAACACGAAGAACACTGCCTGCGTTCCATATAACCAAGCCTCAAATAGAAAAGTTATTGGAAATATGACCTTCATCTTCCCCTTCATCAAAACCCTACTTCTCTCCAATGCACTCAATCCGTAGTACTTGCTTTCGAGTACCGACATCACGCTCGCCGTATTCCATATCATGCTGATATGGATTACACCTATAATGTACAAGATACTTATGATGATCTGCACAATAATGCCCAAAACATGTAGTTGAGGAATGCCCATCACAAAAGATCCTATTATTAGGAATCCTATTCCACCAATGCCAAACATGCCCAAGATGATGAAGTACCATAAGAAGGTGATCACAAGCCTCTTCCATGCTCTAAAGACGACGAAGCGCATTACTTGTATATAGGTCGTGTAAATGGAGACGTAGAAACAACCGACTACATAGGCGACCGCAGAGATGGAGAAGAGGCAGACGACTACACCTGAGAGAACGCCGAAGGCATTGACGATAGCATATATGATCCATTCTATAATTAATTTTCGCTTGATTTCATTGTATTTTGAATCGTTAATCGACCAAGCGTTGTGAAGGTCGGAGTGATGGTGGACAATTTTCGATAGTAGGTAACTTGACAGGTATAGTTTAGCTGTGAATATGAAGCAAAAGGGTACTATCAAAGTTAGGAAAATTGGGAGGATTTTGAGCTTCAACCATGAAAATAATATATTATAGGATTCCTTGAAAATGCCAAAGAAACCTAAATGTTGCAGCGTCACTTGCCGTGCATACATGTCCAAAATTTTCTGAGTTATCAATTCCTTGATTTGCTCGTGCTGAGATCGATGTAAATGGAGAGATTCACAAATCAATCATGCATAAAACAAAAGAGATAGTATATACTAGCTATAGACTGGTTTAATTAGAAACGATGAAGAGACTATAAATTAAAACATGAGTGAGTGGTGAATATTAAATGTCGGACACGATTAATGCATTGTCTCTAATAAAAGAATGAAGACAACTAGCTAGTGTTCAGTTTGAACCACCACGCGGCCACGCCTATATATTTTGATAATTATATAGTTAATTTGTTGAATCACGTGAACAATAAAATGTTGCATTACTTATTGAAATTGCCCAATTAAGTTTGTTTAAATTTGAGTTTATGCAAATAGATAATAAATTGACTGGATAATAAGAGTTTCTAAGTGTTGCTAACATGCATTATATTCACTAGTCGATTTGCCAATATAGTTAGACCTATTCAGCTATTCTTCTCAAATATAGTTAGACCTATTCATGGGCTCAGCACCCACCCAAACCCATGAACAATTACTGGGCTTAAGTCATCTTAAAACAAATAATGATGTTATTCACTAGTAGGCCTGTGATGTAGCGAAAAATTGACCAATTGCTCGCTACAAGCAAATAAATAGAAAAAGATAGATTTTTCTAGCAATTCGTTAATCCCGCGAATACTGAATTGAAGAAACATGTTTCTAACTTTTGATCGAACACACAAAGTTCAAGAAACCAAAAAATCACAAAAGAGATACTCTCTCTCAAAAACCCATATTTTATTTATTCATAATAATCAACCCCCCTTTAACAACTGATCAAGCCTTTATATATATTAGGCCTAATTAAGTTAACACATTATTTCACTCCAAGTAATATGACTTCTAAACTAACTAAAATTATATTTAATCTATCTCTAATAAATTAATAAGAAATCATAATCTAACACAAACTCTTATTTGCATCATTCTCTCCTCGGTTGAGAAAAATTCGTCCCCAAATTTAATGTATGAATCATTCTCCTGCACATGACCTTTATGGTCTTCATCTTCATCATGCTCCTCCGGTTAGAAAAAATTCGTCCTCGAGTTTTAGTCTTCTCCTTTGTTTTGTGGGCTTCCATAGCAAAATTCTCAAAAATAGCCAACTCTTCCTCAAACACAATTTCGACAAATTTATCGTCATTGGATGGAACATGTATCTTTGGAACATTGCTTGAAACTTCAATTTACAAATCAATGTTGTCAACGAATACACCATGGAGAGGGTTTTGTAGAACTTCCTCAACTCGTTTTCCGTAATGTTAGTTAACGAACAAAAGTGCTTCATCGTCGCGAAATTCACTTTTGTCTCCGCAGCTCCTTCAACTAGGTAGTTGTCTCCACACTTTTTGACGACTGCGCATTAACCACCTCTTCAAGTATCCGATGACTTTTAGAATGTGAAATCACCTCGATGACAAAGTCGTCGTCTCTAAAGACTAGCTTGTCTTCCACGAAGTCGTGCCCATCACCGTCAAACTTTGATGCCTCGTCAAAGTTGTTGGAGTCCTCGAAAATTAAAGATCAGGTCTACTTCACCATCAACGTAAAGAAAAAGAACTCTATCATCTTCTTTCTCGGCAAAAAATCCCTCCTCGTCAGAATATTCGCCTCCTGATTCCTCATCTGACTCAACCTCATCGGTAGGCACTTCGTCCTCAAACCATTGTTGATGTCGTTGACGAGGTTGTTGTAGCTTCCTCTATTGTTGCAACTGTTGCATTTGATTTTGATGTAACTGTTTCACTTGAAGTGATAAATTTTCAACTAAAGTTATTAATCTATCCATCCTTCGATCGACATGTGTTGTATTATCTCTTGAAGGAACCTTTTCTATATGGTCTTCACGTTGAGCTTGCCTTTTTAGCGGCATTGCGGAAGACTATAGGACCTCGATGCTCTGATACCAACTGATGGAGCGAGGAATTGACCAATTGCTTGCTACAAAGAAATAGATAGATTTTTCTAGCAATTCGTTGATTCCGTGAATACCAAATTGAAGAGACATGTTGCTAACTTGTGATCGAACACACAAAGTTTGATAAACCAAAAAACACACAAGAGATACTCTCTCTCTTAAAAAATCATATTTTATTTATCCATAATAATCAACCTCCTTTAATAACTGATCAAGCCTTTATATATATTAGGCCTAATTAAGTTAACACATTATTTCATTCCAAGTAGAATTCATATTCTAATAATGACTTCTAAATTAACTAAAATTCTATGTAATCTATCTCTAATAAGTAAGAAATCCTAATCTAACACAAACTCTTATTTGCATCAGAATGGTCATTAACAACAACACCTAATAGTTTTTTTTTTTTGGGTTTTATGTTAAGAAATTTTATTTTGATAAAGCTGATACCTGCAAAAAACAAACTCTTTTATTCATTAAAAGATCAACACATCATTGGTTCGTATACATCTCTGAGATGTGGTAGCACGAGGTACTTGTCTGGGAGCCTGTAGAAAATGTCCCAGAATTAGAATTGGGCAAAAATGAAAAATTACGATAAAGATACAAGCAACCGAATTTTGCAAGTATTAATCCAACACTAAACACCCAAATTGAAACAAATAAGAAATCATAGGGAGAATGAAAAAATTGTAAGCGAAAACAATTAACCAACTCCTCAAACTATGAGAATGATTTGGAAGTTAAGAAGTGCAATTGTAAAGAGAGTATAAATCTTACATCAATTCAGCTAAAAAGTCTAGTTCATAACAAATTTCATCGGCATTTGACATATCTTTCCAAGAAATATAGGTTTGAATTGAAGCATCCCAACAATTGTCAGTAGAACAATGGGATCATCTGGCACGAGTGAGGAACTTGGAAGGACGTTATGACCACGTGAAGCATAAAACTCAAGAAATTTGAGACGTATAGAACCACCACTCACTAATGAATTCATATGCTCGAGTAAATAGATAACTCAGTATGCCCTATAACTCAAGTATGCCTCCCATTAGAAATCTGTTAGAGCAATCTACTAAAACATGCATATATGTAACTTGCATATAATCGAACTTAAAAACAATATCGAGGGTACAACGTCTCCCCCATTAGAAATCTGCCCCAAAGGCCCCAGGCCTAATCAAAGACATATTAAATATCAAGTATTTAATATATATTAATCAATGGGGAATACCCATGGTCTTTGCCTCCAACCCCACATTCACTTAACTAAGACTTTCAGGTGAAAGATTTCTTATAAGGAAATAAACAAAAAGTTTCTTTCCCATGTGGGACTAATATTGGATACAATACAAACTCAACCATAGTTCAACAATACCCCGCATTTGTATTGTATCCATCTGCAACCATGACCGAGTTTACTTTGCCAAACCACAAACACAAAATTTAAACAAACATTAAAGAATAAACATTATTTTTTTTTAAAAAAAATAATTGAGAGAGATTATCATGTCATGTTAATCAGGAAAGTGTCGTATAGACTTGAACTTACCCTAGTAAGATCATATCGAGTTCACTTCGTGACGCATGATGCATGTATCTTTGAACTGTTCACTTTTTATAGTAAACTAAGACAATATGTCTCACTTATGACATGATTCCTGATGCACTTTATTCTATGCTGTTCATTTTGGTCCTGAACATATCCTGGGTTCATGATAGCTTTAGAGAATTTAGCCTATTCATTCTCATAAATGCGACCCCACATTTACTATCATATAGGTGACTTATCTTTAATCATTAAATGCAATATTGCATACCCTAAACTTCTTATCAACACACTTACTTCATCATAGGAATAGGTAATTGTGTGTCCTGTTTGTTAAGTCAAGTCTAACTAGTTTGCCCATTGAACCTAGACCATGGGATCTCCAATCAGCTAGGTTTGGTTTCCGCTAGACTTGACTTACTCTATAGGCTTTAAGCCCATTCCCCTCGATAATATCTTCACTTGATCTCTTGGTAAGCCTTTAGTCAAAGGATCTGCAATGTTTTCCTTAAACTTAACATAATCAATACTAATTACTCCACTTGTGAGTAATTGTCTTATAGTATTGTGTCGGCGCCTTATATGTCTCGACTTACCATTATATATGTTGTTCTTAGCTCTTGCTTGTGCTGCCATACTATCACAATGCATGCATATTGCAGTGACTGGTTTTGGCCAGCAAGGAATATCTTCTAAGAAATTTCTTAGCCATTCAGCTTCTTCAGCTGCCTTGTCAAGAGCAATGAATTCAGATTCCATGGTGGAACGTGCTATACACGTTTGTTTTGTTGATTTCCAAGAAATCGCTGCTCCACCTAATGTGAATATATATCCACTAGTTGATTTGGTTTCTGTATTATTAGAAATCCAATTTGCATCACTATACCCTTCAAGTACAGGTGGATATTTTGTATAATAAAGTCCATAATTTAAGGTATATTTAAGATACCTTAGAACTCTTATTAATGCTGTCCAATGAGCATCATTAGGATTACTTGTGTATCTACTCAGCCTGCTTACTGCATAAGCTATGCCAGGTCTAGTAGAGTTCATCAAGTACAATAAGCTTCCAATTACTTGAGAATATTCCAATCGAGAAATTGCTTCTCCATTATTTTTCTTAAGATGACAATTAGCATCAAAAGGAGTTGGAGCAGGTTTACAATCGAATTGATTGAATCTTTTTAAGATTTGCTCAACATAATGAGATTGCGTGAGAACGTAACCTTCGTTATTCCTTTTGATTCGAATTCCAAGTATTACATCAGCTAGACCTAAGTCTTTCATGTCAAAACTGGAATTCAACATCTTTTTGGTTGACATTATAGCATCCTTACTTGTGCTCATAATCAACATGTCATCAACATATAAGCATACTATGACGCAAAAATTTTTCATTTCTTTAATGTACACACATTTGTCACATTCATTTATTTTGAAACCATTTGCTAGCATAGTATGATCAAATTTTTCATGCCATTGTTTAGGAGCTTGTTTAAGTCCATATAATGACTTAACAAGTCTACAAACTTTATTCTCTTGGCCTTTGACTATGAACCCTTCAGGTTGGTCCATATATATTTCTTCTTGTAACTCTCCATTTAGAAACGATGTTTTAACATCCATTTGGTGTATTTCCATATTGTATAAAGAAGCTATGGAAATCAACATTCTAATGGAAGTTATTATCGAAACAGGAGAATAGGTGTCGAAGTAATCTACACCTTTCTTTTGTCTATACCCTTTTGCAACCAATCGTGCCTTGTATTTATCAATAGTACCGTAAGCTTTAAGCTTTCTTTTGAATATCCATTTATATCCAATTGGTTTGATTCCGGATGGTAGATCAACCAATTCCCATGTATTATTTTTTAAAATGGATTCAACTTCACTATTGATTGCTTCCATCCATAAAGGAGCTTCCGGCGAAGACATAGCCTCCCTATAAGTCTGTGGTTCATTTTCAGTTAACAGACTTATAAAATCAGGTCCAAGATTCTTTGGAACCTTAATTCTGTTTCCCCTTCCAGGTTCCAATTCTTGTTCTTGAACCCTTGAAGTGGTTGGTTCTTCTAGACTCTCTTTAGCCGTCCTTTTTCGTGATAAACCATTTTGTTTTTCCTTGAAAGGAAATATATGCTCAAAAAATGTAGCATCTGCAGATTCTATAATAGTATTATCACTGATATCTGAAATATGTGATTTAACTACTAAGAATCTATATGCTGCACTATTCTTAACAAAACCGATGAACACACAATCTACGGTTTTAGGTCCTAATTTAGTCCTTTTTGGTAAAGGAATTTGAACCTTTGCTAAGCAACCCCACACTTTTAAAGTTTTGTAAGTGGGCTTTTTTTTTTCTCCAAGTCTCATATGGAGAATTATCAGGTTTTTTAAAAGGAACTCTATTCAAGATATGATTTGCAGTCAGTAGTGCTTCACCCCACAAGTTTTGGAGAAGTCCAGAATCATTCAACATAGAATTAATCATATTCTTGAGAGTTCTATTTTTCCTCTCTCGCCACACCATTTTGTTGAGGTGTATATGGCGCTGGTCGATGAATAATTCCATTTATATTACAAAATTATGCAAATTCAATGGAATCATATTCTCCACCTCGATCGTTCTTAGTACTTTTATCTTTTTGTCAAGTTGATTTTCAACCTCTCGCCTTATATATTTTAAATACATCAAAGGCCTCGCTTTTATTCTTGATCAAAAAGACGTGATAAGACTTTACTACAATCATCAATAAAGGTGATGTAGTAGTTCTTTCCTCCTCTCGTAGGATTTGATTTGAAGTCACAAAGATAACTATGAATTAAATCTAATAATTCACTTGATCTTTCTTGAACAGACTTAAATGTTTGCCTAGCAAACTTTGATTCAGCGCAAACTTCACATTTATGTTTTAAATCAATTTTAAACTTTGGTAACATATTCAATTGTACCATTTTATGAATTAATCTGTTATTTACATGCCCTAGTCTAGCATGTCATATATCAAATGACTCAATCATATAAGCAGAGACAGTCTTATACGCATAAACAATCATTCTATTACCAGTGCCATTAACAATTACAATGCTTAATTTGAAGAGACCTTCAGTAAGGTACCCCTTCCCAATGAACATGCCACCCTTGGTCAATACAAATTTGTCAGACTCGAAAACAAGTTTGAACCCTTTCTTATTCAGTAAAGGGCAAGATACAAGATTTTTCATAATATCAGGAACATAAAGAACATCAAGTAAAGTGATTACTTTTCCAGACGTGAACTTCATCTTCACTGTTCCTTTGCCTTCAACCTTGGAGGAGGATGAGTTTCCCATGTAAAGTTTCTCTTCACTATCAGCCGGATGAAACTCAGAAAATAAGGTTTTGTCACTGCATATGTTCCTTGTTGCACCAGTATCGATCCACCATCCTTTGGCATCAGAAACCATATTAGTTTCAAAAACAACTGCAGTGAGATCAAAGTCAGTATCATAAATTTCCATGTCAGTAACATTTGCTTGGTTGTTCAAACCAGAATTTTCAAAATTCTGATCTTTCCTGTGGCAACATTCTTGAGCCCTATGGCCCTGCTTTCCACAAACCCAGCAACTTCCCTTAATTTTCTTGTAATCCTCCCCTTTGGTGCTAACGGCTTGGCGGTTCTCTTAAAATTTTTCTTGAAATTCTTTTTTTGGAATTTATGAAATTTGGACTTGCTTGATTGTCTTACCACCATGTTAGCATTAGCATTAGCCATTTCCTTTTTGTCTCCCTTCCTGTGATCTTCCTCAACACGTAGTTTCAGAATGAGATCCTCGATGGACGTGTCCCTTCGCTTTGTGCTTTAGGTAGACCTTGAAGTCATTCCACGACGGTGGAAACTTTTCAATAATGGCTCCAGTCTGAAAATGTTCATTTACGATGCACCCTTCAGCGTGCAATTCATGTATCAGAACTTGCGCTTCTTCCACTTGCTTTACCACGGACTTCGAATCCACCATATTGTATTTCAAAAACTTGCCTACCACGAACTTTTTAGCCCCCGCATCTTCGATTCGATATTTCTTTTCGAGAAGACCCCAAACATCCTTTGCAATTTTACATTCGAATAGCCATCATACAATGTATCAAACTGGATTGATCTTTGATTACACACCAACCAAAAGATCTATATTCTCGCAACAAAAAAAATCTCTCTCTCAAAATCAGAAAACTCTCTTGATTTCGAAATTTTTCTATATTTTCTAATGAAGTGACAAACCATATTTATAGACCAAAAGACACCTCTTTTGAACAATAACAACTGTTCAAAACGAGGTCTATAAAGACACCTCTTTTGAACAATAACAACTGTTCAAAACGAGGTCTATTACACATCTTTTTAAAAACTAAAAGTGGTGACTGTTCACCACTAATAACAATTTCGAAAATAACTAACTTTAATGTAAAAAGTAAAAATTTTGTGTTGTGAATTGGCTAAGTTATTTTACCATTAGCCCCAAATGCCCAAGGCCTAATCAAAGACATATTAAATATCAAGTATTTAATATATATTAATCAATGGGGAATACCCATGGTCTTTGCCTCCAACCCCACATTCACTTAACTAAGACTTTCAAGTGAAAGATTTCTTATAAGGTAAGAAACAAAAAGTTTCTTTCCCATGTGGGACTAATATTGGATACAATACAAACTCAACCATAGCTCAACAATACCCCACATTTGTATTGTATCCATCTGCAACCATGACCGAGTTTACTTTGTCAAACCACAAACACAAAATTTAAACAAACATTAAAGAATAAACATTATTTTTAAAAAAAAAAACAATTGAGAGAGATTATCATGTCATGTTAATCAGGAAAGTGTCGTATAGACTTGAACTTACCCTAGTAAGATCATATCGAGTTCACTTCGTGACGCAGTGATGCATGTATCTTGAACTGTTCACTTTTTATAGTAAACTAAGACAATATGTCTCACTTATAACATGATTCCTGATGCACTTTATTCTATGATGTTCATTTTGGTCATGAACATATCATGGGTTCATGATAGCTTTAGACAATTTAGCCTATTCATTCTCATAAATGCGACCCCACATTTACTATCATATATGTGACTTATCTTTAATCATTAAATGCAATATTGCATACCCTAAACTTCTTATCAACACACTTACTTCATCATAGGAACAAGTAATTGTGTGTCCTGTTTGTTAAGTCAAATCTAACTAGTTTGCCTATTGAACCTAGACCATGGGATCTCCAATCAGCTAGGTTAGGTTTCCGCTAGACTTGACTTACTCTATAGGCTTTAAGCCCATTCCCCTCGATAATATCTTCACTTGATCTCTTGGTAAGCCTTTAGTCAAAGGATCTGCAATGTTTTCCTTAGACTTAACATAATCAATACTAATTACTCCATTTGTGAGTAATTGTCTTATAGTATTGTGTCGGCACCTTATATGTCTCGACTTACCATTATATATGTTGTTCTTAGCTCTTGCTTGTGCTGCCATACTATCACAATGTATGCATATTGCAATGACTGGTTTTGGCCAGCAAGGAATATCTTCTAAGAAATTTCTTAGCCATTCAGCTTCTTCAGCTGCCTTGTCAAGAGCAATGAATTCAGATTCCATGGTGGAACGTGCTATACACGTTTTTTGTTGATTTCCAAGAAATCGCTGCTCCACCTAATGTGAATATATATCCACTTGTTGATTTGGTTTCTGTATTATTAGAAATCCAATTTGCATCACTATACCCTTCAAGTACAGGTGGATATTTTGTATAATAAAGTCCATAATTTAAGGTATATTTAAGATACCTTAGAACTCTTATTAATGTTGTCCAATGAGCATCATTAGGATTACTTGTGTATCTACTCACCGCTTCTTACTGCATAAGCTATGTCAGGTCTAGTAGAGTTCATCAAGTACATTAAACTTCCAATTACTTGAGAATATTCCATTTGAGAAATTGCTTCTCCATTATTTTTCTTAAGATGACAATTAGCATCAAAAGGAGTTGGAGCAGGTTTACAATCGAATTGATTGAATCTTTTTAAGATTTTCTCAACATAATGAGATTGTGTGAGGATGTAACCTTCGTTATTCCTTTTGATTTGAATTCCTAGTATTACATCAGCTAGACCTAAGTCTTTCATGTCAAAACTAGAATTCAACATCTTTTTGGTTGACATTATAACATCCTTACTTGTGCTCATAATCAACATATCATCAACATATAAGCATACTATGACGCAAAAAATTTTCATTTCTTTAATGTACACACATTTGTCACATTCATTTATTTTGAAACCATTTGCTAGCATAATATGATCAAATTTTTCATGCCATTGTTTAGGAGCTTGTTTAAGTCCATATAATGACTTAACAAGTCTACAAACTTTATTCTCTTGGCTTTTGACTATGAACCCTTCAGGTTGGTCCATATATATTTCTTCTTCTAACTCTCCATTTAGAAACGTTGTTTTAACATCCATTTGGTGTATTTCCATATTGTATAAAGCAGCTATGGAAATCAACATTCTAATGGAAGTTATTCTTGAAATAGGAGAATAGGTGTCGAAGTAATCTACACCTTCCTTTTGTCTATACCCTTTTGCAACCAATCGTGCCTTGTATTTATCAATAGTACCATCAGCTTTAAGCTTTCTTTTGAATATCCATTTATATCCAATTGGTTTGATTCCGGATGGTAGATCAACCAATTCCCATGTATTATTTTGTAAAATGGATTCAACTTCACTATTGATTGCTTCCATCCATAAAGGAGCTTCCGACGAAGACATAGCCTCCCTATAAGTCTCTGGTTCATTTTCAGTTAACAGACTTATAAAATCGGGTCCAAAATTCTTTGGAACCTTAATTCTTTTTCCCCTTCTAGGTTCCAATTCTTGTTCTTGAACCCTTGAAGTGGTTGGTTCTTCTAGACTCTCTTCAGCCGTCCTTTTTCGTGATGAACCATTTTGTTTTTCCTTGAAAGGAAATATATGCTCAAAAAATGTAGCATCTGCAGATTCTATAATAGTATTATCACTGATATCTGAAATATGTGATTTAACTACTAAGAATCTATATGTTGCACTATTCTTAGCAAAACCGATGAACACACAATCTACGGTTTTAGGTCCTAATTTAATCCTTTTTGGTCAAGGAATTTGAACCTTTGCTAAGCAACCCCACACTTTTAAAGTTTTGTAAGTGGGCTTTCTTTTTCTCCAAATCTCATATGGAGAATTATCAGATTTTTTAAAATGAACTCTATTCAAGATATGATTTGCAGTTAGTAGTGCTTCACCCCACAAGTTTTAGGAAGTCCAATCATTCAACATAGAATTAATCATATTCTTGAGAGTTCTATTTTCCTCTCTCGCCACACCATTTTGTTGAGGTGTATATGGCGCGGTGGTCCGATGAATAATTCCATTTATATTACAAAATTCTCGCAAATTCAATGGAATCATATTCTCCACCTCGATCGCTTCTTAGTACTTTTATCTTTTTGTCAAGTTGATTTTCAACCTCTACCTTATATATTTTAAATACATCAAAGGCCTCGCTTTTATTCTTGATCAAAAAGACGTGACAGTACTTACTACAATCATCAATAAAGGTGATGTAGTAGTTCTTTCCTCCTCTCGTAGGATTTGATTTGAAGTCACAAAGATCACTATGAATTAAATCTAATAATTCACTTGATCTTTCTTGAACAGACTTAAATGTTTGCCTAGCAAACTTTGATTCAGCGCAAACTTCACATTTATGTTTTAAATCAATTTTAAACTTTGGTAACATATTCAATTGTACCATTTTATGAATTAATTTGTTATTTACATGCCCTAGTCTAGCATGCCATATATCAAATGACTCAATCATATAAGCAGAGACAGTCATATACGCATAAACAATCATTCTATTACCAGTGCCATTAACAATTACAATGCTTAATTTGAAGAGACCTTCAGTAAGGTACCCCTTCCCAATGAACATGCCACCCTTGGTCAATACAAATTTGTCAGACTCGAAAACAAGTTTGAACCCTTTCTTATTCAGTAAAGGGCCAGATACAAGATTTTTCCTAATATCAGGAACATAAAGAACATCAAGTAAAGTTATTACTTTTCCAGACGTGAACTTCATCTTCACTGTTCTTTTGCCTTCAACCTTGGAGGAGGATGAGTTTCCAATGTAAAGTTTCTCTTCACTATCAGCCGAATGAAACTCAGAAAATAAGGTTTTGTCACTGCATATGTGCATTGTTGCACCAGTATCGATCCACCATCCTTTGGCATCAGAAACCATATTAGTTTCAGAAACAACTGCAGTGAGATCAAAGTCAGTATCATCAATTTCCATGTCAGTAACATTTGCTTGGTTGTTCAAACCAGAATTTTCAAAATTCTGATCTTTCTTGTGGCGACATTCTTGAGCCCTATGGCCCTGCTTTCCACAAACCCAACAACTTCCTTTAATTTTCTTGTAATCCTCCCCTTTGGTGCTAACGGCTTGGTGGTTCTCTTAAAATTTTTCTTGAAATTCTTTTTCTGGAATTTCTGAAATTTGGACTTGCTTGATTGTCCTACCACCATGTTAGCATTAGCATTAGCCATTTCCTTTTTGTCTCCCTTCCTGTGATCTTCCTCAACACGAAGTCGCGAGACGAGATCCTCAATGGACATGTCCCTTCGCTTGTGCTTTAGGTAGACCTTGAAGTCATTCCATGACGGTGGAAGCTTTTCAATAATGGCTCCAAATGAAAATGTTCATTTACGATGCACCCTTCAACGTGCAATTCATGTATCGAACTTGCGCTCTTCCACTTGCTTTACTACGGACTTCGATTCCACCATATTGTATTTCAAAAACTTGCCTACTACGAACTTTTTAGCCCCTGCATCTTCAGTTCGATATTTCTTTTCGAGAATATCTCAAACATCCTTTGCAGTTTTACATTCAGAATAGACATCATACAGTGTATCATCAAGTCTATTCAAAATGTAATTCCTGCAAAGAAAATTTGAATTCCTCCATGCTTCAATAGTAAGGAGAGTTTCCTTGGACAAAGGGTCCTCATCAGATTTCTGAACTTCTTCCTTCACTATGTTGGCAAGATTCATAAAGTGGTCACCGAAACAACATTTTCTCGTTTGCCACCTTTTAAAGTCAAGTGAACTTCTCTGGTCTTTCATCTTTGGGATTGGCAGATGTTGCAGAAGTGGATTTCTCAGTTACAAGAGATGTCATTTTCAAACTAGTATGCAAACAACAATTTCATATAAATCAGTGACTATTTTTTCTAAAATCAGTGACAAATTATATGCAATCAACTATTGTATGTAAACCAGTGATAAAATTAATAAAACACAATGAATTTCGTCTAAGATTGTTAGAGCAATCCACTTAAACATGCATATATGTAAGTACAAAACCATGCATATAATCGAACTTAAGAACTAAATTAAAACAATACCAGAGGCTTGCACTAAATGGCAATGTCCTTAGACGAAATTTCCTCCAATTCGGTGTATGAATGCTTCAAGAGGTTCGTCTCCAGATACAACTGGATTGATCTTTGATTACACACCAACCAAAAGATCATATCTTCTGCAACAGCAAAAATCTCTCTCTCTAAACCAGAAAACTCTCTTGATTTCGAAATTTTTCTATATTTTTCTAATGAAATGACAAACCATATTTATAGACCAAAAGACACCTCTTTTGAACAATAACAACTGTTCAAAACGAGGTCTATCAAAAGACACCTCTTTTGAACAATAACAACTGTTCAAAACGAGGTCTATTACACCTTTTTAAAAACTAAAAGTGGTGACTGTTCACCACTAATAACAATTTCGAAAATAACTAATTTTAATGTAAAAAGAAAAAAATTTGTGTTGTGAATTGGCTAAGTTATTTTAACATTAGCCCCAAAGGCCCAAGGCCTAATCAAAGACATTATATATTAATCAATGGGGAATACCCATGGTCTTTGCCTCCAACCCCACATTCACTTAACTAAGACTTTCAAGTGAAAGATTTCTTATAAGGAAAGAAACAAAGTTTCTTTCCCATGTGGGACTAATATTAGATACAATACAAAATCAACCATAGTTCAACAAAATCTTCATAGTGTCTGGGTGAGGGTAGCATGATGACATCCGTACAATATACCCATCCTCACCGCCTGCTTATTTTCCTTCTCAATAAATTGGTATAGAGGAGCATATAAGCAACCATCCTAATCCAAACAAACACAAGCCACCAGAGAAACAACATTATAATTAGAATGCATACACAGAGTTAAATGGAAGATTGATTTAATTAGAAAAAAGAAATAATAAGCCTTAGCAATTAATACAAAAACAGAAACTGTTCAGATTAAGGAATCTATATAGAACGTCATGACATGAACAATCTTTAAGGTGCAATTGTGTGAATGTGATGGAGAAGATATGTTATAATAAATATTACCTGCCCATATAGGGATGCACCAATTCCTCCCGAATGTTGGTGAGCAAAACCATATATGACATTGACTCCATTGGCCATAAAAACACTGATCCTTTTGCTATATGTGCATCCTTTATTAGCAATAATAGCATCACATGATTTAACATCATATTCAACCTGCATTAGGAGTGTGTTTGATAGCAAAAAAAATTTCAATGAGGAAAAAGTATTTACTTTAGCAAATTTTCTATATGAGAATTTTCTTAAAAGAATTTTCTCATTGTTGTTTGATTGCACTTGAGAAAATTTTCTTTTTCAATTTTCTACTATTTGATAACTAATGAGTTTTTTTTTTTTTCATTTTTCTACTAGCTTTTTCTGCAGTCTCATGAATTCGGACCGAAATTAAATCAAGAAGATAATTAATCAAGGTTACGCACTGAAATTGAATCGGCAACGACTATCTTGACAACCATTAATGAACTCAAAAGAACCATAATTTAATTAATTTATAACTAACATAAATGAAAGAAAATAAATAATTTTTCAGCATTCACCTTAAAAAACTTATGTTTTAGCTTCTAAAAGTAATCTAAAATTTTCTCTACAAATATAAAATCACCCAATCTTTCTTCAAGTCTTCATCCAACTGAAAAAATATTTTCACGTCCTTAACTTCACCTCCCAATAAAAGCATGGCACGCGTTACGTCTTCTCGACTTAGTTCAGGAATACTTCAAAGCTCTTTTTGACGTGCACAGTCTTGTGCGCAAATGCATCTGCTAGTCTGTTGGCAGCTGCAGTTAGTCCTTGCTCGGTAGTATCAACGTTACTACTCTTCTTCCTTTTAATTCCTTGGTCATTTGATGCCATACAAGTTGAACTAGATGAAGAGTGATTCACCTTATCTTTTTCTTCTTTAGTTAGATGCGACTTCTCTATTGCTTACAAAAAATAATAACAGTAATTATAAGAAATGGATTATTTCTTCTAAAAATGCACAATTTTTTTATTTACTACAAAAAGTAATAACAATTTGTAATAAAAAATAATAATAGTAATTATGCACCTAGTTCACAGCAAGAAGTAAGAGGTGTCATGAATTGTGGGAATCGTCAAAGGTTGCAGGATCTTACAGGTATTTCAAATGTTGTTTCAAATTAAAATTAAAAACTATTTTTATTTTTCCTTATAATCCAATTTGTTCATAGAAAAAGGTCTTCCTGGTTTGTATATGCCATTTGTAATTCAAAGAATCAATTGTAAAGTATTGTTTTTTGAATGAAATATAAAAAATTATGTTTGTTCAACATCATTTGTAAACTGCACTAGAATTTCACAAATTGGACCTCATAGCAACCAGAATTCCAGAGGAGAATAGTTGAGTTTCTTATATTGCATTTCTTTCAAATTGGACCTAATTGTTTACATCAAACTCTAGAAAAGAATTAGTCATTCAAAGTCAATAGCAGAGATTTACAATGAAAAAGTGTAATATTAAATAAGCAATTACTTATTCTACAAAATTTACTCACTCATTTGTTCCAAAGAAGGCAATTCTATGTTTGCCTCATTACCAGTCATTGCATTCCCTCCAGTAGCTTGATCATCTCCAAATATGACAGATAGCTCATCGTAGTACGACACACTTCCTACGATATGATTCTTTATCTCGGATGTTTCTGTTACATGCAAACATACACACCAACACACAAAGAGATATAATAAGTTAATATACATTACTAATACAATTATATATTCCAACAAAACCTAAAATGTACCTGAAGATATTCTTTCCATGTCAAAACATCTGTCGTGGCAAGCTGTAATTCTGGATCCCATCCGAACCCACTTTTAGATATTACCTCCCTTGTAGAGAAGTAATTAGCTTTCAATATTTTGATTCTAGCCTTCACATTGGCTGGGTGTACTTGTTGTTTTAATTGCTTTAACAACTCTAGGCAAACTCAAGTATACACCTCAGGTTTCCATAAATTACTTGAAGTGTTGCCAAATCCATACTCTTCCAAAATAATTTCAAGTATGATCTTATCCATGCGGTCATTCCATCTCACTTGCCCCTTTGCCTCCACTTTCACGCTCCCAATTGATTCTTCCTTCTCTATTTTTATATGATACTAAAGTTGTATACACTTTTAACAAAAAAATGAAAAACTATATATGATGATATAACATAAGACTATATAGGACAATCTACTAATTAAGAAAAGTTTCAAATAAATCAAATTTAAAGTAATAAAAAATTCATACAAACTATGCTACCAACTCATATGCTCAACTTTATATATCATTTCATCTAAAATTGGTCAGTAAGCTTGTCTAAGCTAGTGGTACTAATTCCACATTAACTCGGCCAATGCATCTCGTTTAGCTATCCAAATTGGAGATTGATGTATGGAAATATTATCTTCTTGTGCGCTATCATCATTTTCTTCATCTTCATAAATATCCTCATCATCTTCACATAGATCTTTGGGATCTTCTTCTCTCAAAAAATTGTGTATCACGCAACATGCTAAAATGACATTTGATTGAGTTTTAACGTCGTAAAATGGTTCGTGCCGCAAAAATGCAAATTGTTTTTTAGAAGCCCTATTGTTCTTTCTACTACGTTACGCATGGACGAATGTCGAAAGTTAAACAACTCTCTTCCATTTCTAGGTGTACGACCAACTTGATCTTTTAAGTGATACTTTGTACCGCGATAAGGTGCTAAAAATCCAGGAACATTAGGGAACCCAACATCAACTAAATAATATTTTCCTACATTAGAATGATATCATAGTAGTTGTAATTAGTTGAAAGTATCACAACGACAAAAAATAACAATAGTACTTATACAAATGTTATACAAAATGTATCTAACCTGGTGGCATAGTTAGTCTATCCACTCGAGTTGGCCTAACAACATCTCTTAATATACGACCATCGTGAGTCGAGCCCTCCCAACCGGCAAGTACGTATGTAAATCTCATATTAAATGTACATGCCACTAAGACATTTTGGGAAGTAAAACTTTTTCGATTGTGGTACTTTCTCTGCTCTTCAATCGGTACCGCGCATGGGAAATGAGTTCCATCTAATACTCCGACCGCATCCTAATATTTAATATTTATTTAGTTTATATTCATAAATTATTATAATTTATTATTATGTTATTTACAAGACAAACTTAAAAAATATCTTGATCAAATCCATTACCTCAAAATAGCGATACCAAGCACTTGGGTTCGATTCCTTGTCTTGTGGAGAATTATTTATATTTGCAGGCTTGACTACGCCTTACATATGAGAGCTCTTGTAACAACATGGAAGTAGCGACTAACTGTCTCACTAGAATGAATAAATTCAAAATTTGTTCGTCTATTTCGATTATTGTGTCTAACTATCAACAAAAACATAGCTACTTGTTCTTTTACATTTACACTGCGTCCGTTAACTAGCCCATGTGTACAAAGAATTCTACAAAGCTCTTTGAATGGACCTCGTTTCAATCATAATTGATCCTTACAATTTTTGTCGGACTCTTTGTAAAAACGCTTTAATATTAGTTTCCTTTCTTCATCTCTGTTCACTCGAGGTTGTATGTTCAACGAGTTACGACGCCGTACGTAATCGAGTAGTAGCATCATCATCATTATGTCTGCTATTTTTTTCTATCTTCTTCATTAGGCATCTAAGTAAATGTAAACTTAATCAATGAGGGCATGACAGTAAATCAATCCATGAAACAAACTCTAAACTATAAGCTCCCTAACAAAGATTAAGCATCATTTCAATGAGTTATGTAGTAACTTGGAAGGAGCTAGGATAGTTAGTATATTTTTAACAAGACTTAGTTTGGTCATTTTAGTGTGAAGATCACATGATAAAGCTATGCAGGTACACAACTCATCAGTTAGGTAACTCTTAAATGTAAAATATGTAGAAAATAAAATATACAAAAGAATCATGTGCAATTGTTGTTGATCAAGTGTCCCCTAATTATGAAGTCATATAAAATGCATACTTTTCATCATGAGTAACACCGTTTTTTTCTTCAAAAGAATCATGCAATTACTGTTGATCAAGTGCCCATTTGGGTGTTTTTCACAAATATACTTAGATAAAGAACCCATTCAAATATCAACTGAAATAAATTAATTAATCTTTTGTAACCAAAATAGACTCTATTTCAACTAATATAGGAAGCAAATCAAAGCTATACACCAAGTATTTCAGGTCCTAATCTTCACTTATTTAAGTAACTAGTAATGTAAATTTAGCTCGAAATGCTTATAATTTTTTTTCTAATAACAATATGTTTTCTATAATTTTGAAAGAGACGATAATACTATCAAGGCTAATCAATTGAGAATTTAAGATTGTGATATAGGTACATACTTTCAATTGCTCTAATCAAGTTAACCATGTATATTGAACATAGATAGTAGTTGATTTTATGTTGGTTTTGTTGGCTATAATCAGAGGCCGGGCTATTTCATTATAGCTTGAGAGCATTTTTTTTAGAGTGGAGGCTACTGGGAGAGGCCTGGCCATTACCGACATGGTGTTACTGCCTCATATGGCCATAGTAGGATGTGGTGTGTTTGTTGGGCAATTGTGTTGGTCTCACACGGGGTTTTTTGGGCATGGTGTTATTGTCTCACGAGTTGGTGGAAGTTTTGATGGGAGCTTTAATGCTTTTGGTTCTAATGCAGTGGTGGATTTTTGTTACTGTGTGATGTATTTTTTGTTGAAGAAAAGGGGAGTGCAGGGGCAATGAGCGTTGTTTTTGTAGTGGAGTCAATTAGACTCAGTTTTGCCTTCTTTTGAATAGACCTCACATTATTTTGTAATTTTTGTACATAATTATACTCCTAACTCATCCGCTTCAAGGTCAACTACAGCCCTCTTGCTTCAGTTGCTTTGCTATCCCTGCTTCACTAATTCTCTTCATATCAAAATCTTCCTTCACCACCAACCTCCTACCTAACTCCTCATCACTATTAATTAATCAGTTTCTCTCATAATAATCATAAATTGTGAAACTAAGGACTACCTTCATGTTACTCCATTTTTATCTTATTTGAATTGCTACTACAATTTTCTAGAATTGGATACCATTTGAGATGAAATCAACAAAGCATTTAATCAAACACTCTATAGACAAGAATCATACATAGACATATAATCAAACACTTTCTAAGCAAGGCATGAAACAAAGTGATGAAGTAGAAGTAGTTTTGCTATGCATATTATAAACACAAGAAAAGAAGTGAGAAACTATATTAAAATTGATATTGTCATGTGGAACATACCTCTATGTGTGTTCAAAATCCTCCAAAAAATTCTCAAGTCTAATAAGTCGCTAGCTGCAGCAGCAACGACAAGGCAAAATTGAGAATTAAGTTCTTGAGTTGGGAGGTGATCATTGAGAAGAAAGTGAGAAATTCAAGTTCTCAAGATATGAGGAGATCGCATAGGCAAAGTGAGATCGTTGAGAAGAAAGTGAGATTTGAGAGTAAATCTGTTGGAGTTTATAAAAGAAGAGATTTGAGAGGAGATAATTGCAGCCAGGGGTAGACTAGTTCTTGTAGAAGAAGGAGACCGAGTTTTGGGTACCAGATTCGCTCAAAAAAAAATCTCAAATTTTCACACTGAAATAAGGGAAAGAAAATGAGGAAAAATATAAATGTGGGTTTTTTCTATGCGGTTATAAGTCTATCAAACACCAAATAAAATGGTTACATTAAAAAACCACATAATTTTCTGTGATTTTTTTCATTTTTTTGCTATCAAACACGTTCTGGGTGTTTTCATATCAATGAAGTCATCACCAACGTGATAGAGTAGATATATCCAATAAGTTAACATCTAGAGAAAAATAACTTAATAGCATCTAGAAAACATAATGACTATTAGTTAATTTGAAGGTATGTGTGGCATCACTCATATCACTAAAACTAATTAATACGTACGAAATTTTTCTCATGATTGTTTGTGTAAAGGACCTTGCACATTTGTCTAAAAAACTAATATAAAAAACAGTGGACTTTGCATATTAAGCTTTATTAACCACCCTTTTATCCCAAATAGTAGTATATAGTATATATTTTGTTGAAGATTAGTATATAGTGTATATTTTCCATCAAAAAAATTTTCATCATATTAGACATTGCACATACATGTTCACACCGCAATACATACATATGTTGAATATATAAAGGCTTTTTTTTTTCCTTTAAACCTTCACAAACTTCACATATTTATGTCAATAAATAAAAAGAAGTTAGATAATATATTAAATATTAGATGGATATATATATATATATATATATATATATATATATATATATATAGAAGGTTTTCAAAAATTACCTCATCTTTATCATTTGATGTGTTAATATTTTCAAAGATCTCTCGATAGACAATATTTTTGACAAACATTTTGGTTTGAGATTCATCATCTGCATTTAATATCAATATTCTATCTCTTTCAGTTACTCGAGATACTCCTACGTACAATTGACTGTGTGCAAAGACTTGCTTCGATAAGAATAATCCCACACATTTTAGTGATTGACCCTGACTTTGTTTATCCTCATAGCGAAACGTGGGACTAATGGAAGTTGGCATCTCTTTAACTTGAACGACCATTTGGACTCATTAGCTACATTATGATCCTTGAAATTGTCACCTTATTCCTAATGTTAGCTCAGAAAATAATTGTCGATGTTATTAACCCTCTTGCAAGATGTTTTATTACTAACCTTGTTCCATTACGCCTAATTAAGATTTCTAAGATCTAACTCGTGCCACGTGTCACCATAAGACTCCAACGGGGACTTATGATGACGTGGCGTACTTGGTCAACTCTTGAGAGTCGACACCGAGACATTTTATATTTATTTGATGTTGTATATTATTTACATAAATTTAATGAACAATGTCGCTTATCTATTTCTCCATCATAGTAGACTTTTGGGCGAGGTTTGGTTAGGAATGTGTACATATGTCGGGTAAGGGATATATTGGTATAATACTAGATTAGACAATAACTTAAATTTTAATGTGATGTAAAAAAATGACTAAGTTAAACAAATTATAGGCTAAGTTAACAAGACTTATTTGATCTAGTGGGATTGAGGTAGCTTACATAAGGTCTCCAAATAAAATATAGTAGCAATTAACATGCCTAAAGTGAAATAAGTAATTTTATGAACCTATAGAGGATCCTGTGGATCTAAGAAATATTAAGCCTTAGAATGACTTAGTGGACATCTAAGGGTGCATGTATAGGATGTAGATTAAACCTTGGATGTTCCTAGAAGTTTTAAAACTAGGTTAATCAATGGCTATGAGTTAATATGGGCCAAGATATATAAGGAGGACTTAGCATGAATTTTTCATCTCTAACCTCATAACTTCAATATTTGAGAAAGAACAAGTGAGTTGGGCACCATTGTTGCTGAGAATTTGGGGAATGATAAGACACAATTGGAGTCACTCAAGCTAGGAAGAGAAATCTTGCACTAAGAACCCAACCTTAGGTAAGCAAATAAAACAACTCTCTTGATTCAAATGGTGTTTCATATCTTAATTTTGATTGTCAATGTCATGTACGAAATGGGTCTTTTAATAGATGTGCATTTGATTATTAATGAGGTTTAAAACTTTAGACAACACCTTCATAAGAATTGAATCAATTTTTGAATTAGGTTTTGGTATTAATGTTCTTGAGTAGTTCTAATAAAAATGCATGATTAATTGACTCAATTGATTATGTTTAGTGGTGTTCTGATGTTGTTTGAATTGCCCAAAAAAATATTTGATCGAATTATAGGGATATGGTATGAAGGGGGTCTTGAGGAATGAGTTTTAGGTAATTTGGGAGTGCAAAACTATATTTCAGCATTTCTACCCGACCCTGAAACTTGACCCTGGAGCGCGCTCGACCAAAATATGGAGCGGTTCTCCACATTCTCGGCAGCCTCGAGACCAATTTGACTAGTTTTTATAAAACGACCATATCTCATTCGTTTTGACTCATATTTTGACACTCCGCATATCGTTGGAAAACTTAGAGAAACAAGAAATAGTAGAATCATTAGATTTCAAGATTCAAGTCATATAATTTGTCAAAAATTTAGTTGAAATTTAGAGTTTATCCGTAGGGATAACAGTTTTGTGACTTTAAGCTGAAATGGGTTTAAACACATTCTGGGCATCAAACATAGCTGGAATTGGACAAAAATTCTCTGAATAAGTTATTAGATTATTGTGAAGGTGTCCACCAATTTTCTTGATTTTTTAGCGTGTATAACTCAGTTTTCAAGTCGCATTTCAACTAAAAATCTCATATTTACAAATAAGGACTTGAAATTTCACTTTGAGTTTCAAATTGAGTTTTTGGACTTATAAATGAAATTTTATTACTTTAAAACCTTGATTTCAAGAGTTTGAACTTCACAAAACCAACCTCTAAAATTTTAAGAAATTCTATTTATTTTTAAGCCATTTTACAAGTTGTAGGAAAACTAACTTTCAAGTAATTTTTTTGAAGTCCCTCAAGGACTATTTTGCAAACTAATGTTTTAAACCAACTTGAAATGGTTTCTAATGATCCTAAATGGTTCAATAAAACTCAAAAACATTAATAATTTGTGTTGAACAATATTAAACAAGTCCAGACACTTTTGGCCGAGTTAAGTGCTTAATGAGACTTGAAATGGATAAAAGGAGCCATTATACCCCCAAATTGACTTGAAATAATTTGTAAGTCACAAAATGGAATTTCTTAGTGCCAATTTGTCAATTTACATTGCTCACACAAAAAAAAACTCTAATAGTCAATACTAAGAACTCCAAGTGTAAAATTACAAATGTGCGAGTTAGACTACAATTAAACTACATTATCAACAATGATGGTAAATACAACTTATTGACTCTAACACGTATATAACCATCAAAATATACATCAGGAACCTAGCTAGTTAGAGTCAGGCGCCAAGGAGTTGTTTGGGGCGCGTGTCAGAGCAGCAAGAGTGCGTATTAGTGTGATCTGAGGTATGTAAAATTAGCTAGGAAATGTACGTTTATTCAATGAGCTTCATATTTTATTGTTGTTGTAATATCTTACCTTTCTTGGAATTCCCACTCTAATATGAGTGTCCAAGGGCCAAGTGAGTCTGGAAGGTGTCTCTGATGGAGTAGTTGTCAGCTAGCTACTGGAGCCTTGACCTCGACTCACTGGATTGTTTGGTCGGGATGAGATGTGCTTTATCCGGGGCACTGTTGATATCCATCATTCTCGATGGTCTAGGTACAGCAGGCGCTGCCGTGTCCTAGGACCCGATTCTGCTTGTCGTTGTCGCAACTCTATGACCCCGACCCTGTGGCACCCGCATTCGGTGGTCTTAGACTACTTAGGCACCTCTCTATTGCTTCTTTTGACACTCATTTCTCATTGTACTTTACTACTCAATCTTATTATTATGTATTCCTTATAGCTTTCTTTCTATCCGCATGAATTTTAGATTGCTTTATTTATTTTGAAGTATTGTTTACTTTAGATCTTACTGGCTTTTACTTACTAAACTCGTCATCCTTGTGTTTGATCGAGTGCGATCCGCTATTGAGTAAGGGCAAGGCGTACCAGTACTAAGCGATCTACTCTAAGGACATCGGAGCGACCATCTTTTACTCACTTTTGTAGGTTTTTAATCGTTTGTATTACATATATATGTTATGTTATCACACTTGGGACACTTTTTGATGGTTCGAGAGACATATATGACTCGTATATCACTTTTACATCAACTTTACACTTTTCACTTGATATACAGGTTTGATATATATATACAGGGTTCCACATATAGGTTGTCTGACTTATTTACTTTATTGTTGAGTTATTTTAATTATTAATTGCTTTTGCTAACTTGTTAACTTGCAAAATATTAATAACTCAACTCAAAATCTCAAATTTACTGATAATGATAGATAAAAAGGTTGACTAAGCTTGCGTTGACCTCGAGAAGACTAGGCCAGGCGAAGCCTAGTTCGTTGGGAACTAGAGGTCATCACGCTTAGTATCGAGCCTAAAGTTTAACACCTAACTCTTGATTAACCCACAACCAAGATAAGACACAAATTAATAATAAAGTTAGGACACGATTGGAACTTAAAGTGGAACCCTATGATCTTGACTAAGAGTCTTACTTGGGAAGTGAGGAGAGTTGGGGAAATTAAAACTTGAATTTAAATATGTTATTTGTCGTATTGTACTAATTATCATCACGACCGGTGTTTGTAGAGGCCGATGCATGGTGGCTACCCAAGGTAAGCCCAAGGATTGGGCGAGTTCAAGAGGCGGTTTAATCGAAGTACTTTCCACCTACGGTCCCGAAGTTGAAGAGGGCCAAGTTTCGAGCATTCGATAGTACACTAGGGAGTGGGTGATGCATTATATAGGTAGGTATTTGCAGCTGTTGGAGTATGACGGGGGTATAACCGAAACAGACGCCAACTAGGCAAACTTCTTCATGAAGGGGTCATTGAGAGTCATTGGGGGCATTGTAGTGACTACTAAGCTAGGGAGCTTACAAGTTGTATATGAGAGGAGCCTAACTAGAGAGACATACCCGAGCACACACCCCGACGAGATCATAGCAGCCCCTACCCCAATTTAGTCAAAGTACGATCAAGGGATGACAGAAGAGAAAGAGACACCGACCGTTCAGCCATGAGATGCCAGGGCACGAGTATAGGGTCCGTGGCACCATCATCACACCCAAGGCGCACAACGTCGTACATACTTCTCGCACCAACACCTTCTGCGCTAGCACGTACCTACGCTAGCTTACCGCAGCAATCCAACACAAATCATATCGTATCGCAATATTAGTGGACCGAGGGCGGAGGAGTGGTAGAAGTATCGATCGAGGATAGAGGTACGTATAAGGACGGGGCGAGATATGGTCAGGAATAAGGACAAAGGATTTGACGCGTGTCGAACGCATCAATAAAATATATTTCCTAGACCAACTATTTTGTAGATAGCGATAAAGGGTCGAGCCCACAGATATTGGTATTCTTTCTAAGGTTCTAAAAGAAAGAGAAAATGGAAAATGGGAGTTTTGAGAGAATGAACAAATTAACTAATCTAAATAGCAATAAAATAAATAAAGCAATGGAAATTGTTTTAAAATCAATTAAAGAAAAATACCTAGGTCAAGACATACAAGTTCTGTTCGATAAGAGATTGAATTTGGTCATCAATTTATATAAAGTATCATAGCGTAGCTATAGACCCGATAATGTACGCAGTTCCTCGCACTTCCTAATCTTGATAGTCAATATACGACAATGAAAATTTGCCTTGCCAAACGTATAACCATATACTCAAGCGAATTGGGTTTAATACGATGACCGTAATGAGTTTTGTAAAGGCACTACACCTAGACAACCGGATCACTAGTGTATCCGATTTAGCGTAGATCCCTAAGGTATTTGACCGGTCCCAAGAGGGTCGAATCAATTGGTATGGTAAATTGCCATTTGTGTCTTATTGCATAAGGATAGATGCTTACGACTCACTAGCAAAAGAATCAGGGTTTAAATCTAAATTTAACCCTAATTAATCAATCAATAACAAAGAAAATAAAACACCAATTAAAAATCAATTAAATTGAAATAAATAAATCTCACAAATCCATAGATAAGAACGGTCGAACCTCCCTCGCGGTCTTGCCTAGGCCATGAGATTAGTGTCTCATGGTTTTTTGAATACAAAAGATAAGAAAAATAGAGAAGAAGAATAATAAAAGTCTAAAGAGGAGAAAGCGTCAATTCACTCTCCTTTTTATATCTCTCTGTCAATCCCCATATATATCTATCTATGTACATATATATACACTTTATGTTTATAAAATATCTTACTAAAAAAAAAACCAAAAATAGATTCTTCCAAACTTCTCTCCTTAAATCATGCAAGCAAGCAACGTACACCACATGTATGTCTAGTCTGTTGGATATTCATCATCTCCCCATGGCACGCTTCTCGAGGTGATTTTATGGACATTTCATGCATGCACATCAATCTCTATACACCTCGACACACTGGATCGCCACCTTATTAATTGATCAACGCATAAATTGATATTTCTACTATACACGCTACTCCCATTTAATGTTCACCACATCATCACCCTTGTTCCTCACGTGTGGGCCCTACCAAATCGCACTTCGACATGTGCACAAGCACGGTTTTAGGTGTAGAGCATATCCAGGCATATGAATACTCAATTTTTCATAGTTTTCACCCCGATTCAACCGCGCAATCCATTAAGCTCTGAAAATAATAAATAAATATAATTAGGCTAATATTTTGGAGACTTAACCATAAAGAAATATATAAATACCTTAAATAATATAATATATTTAACGACTTATCGGATTCCACTTGGGTCGGGGCCACACATAGCTTGTTTTGAGTGCGAACATATATGACACTTTATAAGTACTTGTCCACGATTGGGCGAGAGACGAGACGCAGCGAGGACGAAAGCAAGTTCATGTCATTACTGCACCGGATCCAGCCACCACGCATAACTTGATTGAGGGTATTATTTACATTTATTGTCAATTTATGCATAATTTGATTGATTCGGGATCTATGGTGTCTTTCATTTTTGGTCGTATGGTTGACGAGTTGGGGCTGAGACCCATTAGGCTAGAGAGACCTTTGATCCTCAAAGCACGATTGCTAGGGACAAGACATACCCAAACTTACTATGTGTTGACTGCTTAGTTGATATAGAGGACCAGGAGATGCCCGCAGACTTGACGGTATTGGAGTTCCTAGATTTTGATGCCTTACTAGGCATGGATTGGTTTGTCGCATACCACACACGGTTGGAGTGTTTCAAGTAAGGTCATTACATTTCGGCTTCCGAGATCAAGCGAGTTTAGCTTCTAGGGACTTCAAATACATTACTGATTACCAGGGCGAGTGGGCCATGAGTATCGATGTTGAGACTTTGGCCGATGTCATGAGTACTTGCAAAGAGAATTGAGACTACGAGTGAGAAGGTACCAGTTGCATGTAAGTTTATGAACGTGTTTCCGATGATCTACTTAGATTAACCCCGACGAAAGAGATCGATGTCATTATAGACTTGGTCCTGGGACCAAACCAATATCGATTCCGCCGTACAGGATGGCACCAAGAGAGCTTGAAGAGTTGAGGACCCAGCTTGACGAGTTGTTACGATGGGATTCATTCACCCGAGTATGTCGCCATAGACGCGCCGATCGTTCGTCAAGAAAAAGACGACATTTTATGACTCTACATAGATTATAGACACGTGGACAGAGTCACTGTGAGGAGCAAGTACCCACTTCCTCGCATAGATGACTTGTTTGATCAGCTAAGAGGAGCACAATGGTTCTCCAAGATTGACTTGAGATCCTGCTACCACCAGCTCAGGATTAGACATGAGAATAAGGTGAAGACTATTTTTCGCACGAGATATGGGCACTTACAGTTCACCGTTATGCCTTTTGGGCTAACAAATGCCCCAACGATGTTCATGGATCTAATGCACTGAGTGTTGAGTATTTGGATAGATTCATGATTATAACGGTCTGAAATTAATTCAGTGTTATTAATGACGTGGTTGCAGACGTGGCTGACAGCTCAGACGCTCGTGGGACCCGTAGCTAGGCTTGTGCGCGCCTGGAGCTAGGTAAATAGTTATTTTGTGTGCTAAATTATATAATTTGCAATGTTTATATTGAAATAGAGTAAATGACATCGTAATGTTTGTGATTATATGACATGTGACGTGCGAGACCGTGTATTAAGTATTCGCCTCGATATGTGTGTCGATGCGGGTACCGAGTAGTCTAAAAGACTAAATACTAGGCAGGGGAAAATAATAGACACATAAAATGAATAAAATGGGCTAAATAATTAATATGGAATGTATATTTGGTGGTTAGGGACATGATAGTAGGCGTATGTCGCGGTTCGGGACACGAAATCGGGTGTCGAAACACTCAAAACACCACTTTTTGAGATAAAGACAAGGGTGAGTGTGACATCAGTGTCCCAATTGGAGTCATGAGAGGTTGGAAATGGAGCTAATGAAGGTCCTTGGATTGCCAAGAGATGAACATGTGAGAGGAGATGCCATTTGACTATAAAATTCAAGTTGGACTCTCATTTTCCACCACCTTTTCTCTCTCTTATCTTTCTATCCGAAATTGAAGAATAAGAAACTAGGTTTTTGGAGATCAAACTTGGTGATTCAAGGAGCTTGGAGGGGGAAAAACATTAAAAGCAAGGTAAGAATCACAAACACCTCAACTTTTTCTATCTTTTAATCTCAATTTTAGAGGTGTTTGTGGATTATTTAGTGGTTGTGGAGTTGTTGTTTTGATGGGTTTGAAGTGCTATGACGTTGAGTTGTTGGTGTTGTGGTTGTTGTTGATGTTGGTGGGTTTAAAACCATAAATTTTTAGCAGACTTGCTGTCTAGAACTCGATTAGCGCGCTAATGACGTCATCTAACGCGCTAGATGACAGTTAGCGCGCTAAGCTAGAAAATAGCGCGCTAATGTTCTTCCTGACGAAGAACGTATAACTGCTTGGGAGCGCGCTAGATACTGCAGTTTTGACATTATTTTTGTTAAGTGACTTAAAACACATGCAATTGACTAAAAATCAACTATAAATGGACATATGTTATTTCGGACGATAATTTGGGATATCTGGGACTAGGCGGAGCCGGACCGAGGTTATTGATGGGACACGAAGTGCGGTTTGAGTTGTGTAGTATCCCAACTGAAATTTCTTGAGCAGTAATTTATTTTGCTTTTGAATTCATATTTTGTCTTTCATTAGTCTATTCTTGGTGTGTTATAATGGACGGACGTTGAGGCTCTCCCTCCATGCCATTTCTGTGTGTACGTCCACTAGGTCATAGCACGTGTGCCATCTCGGTGAATAGGTCGACCCGAGAGTCATGTCGGGCACGTGTGGGTGCGTCGTAGGTTCCACGCCGACCATCTAGCGGATCTAGATATTGGCTTTGCTTGAGTGCTAACTCGCCGGCAGTAGTCTATTGGGAGGCCAAAGTATGGTGCTAGTCTGACCATAGGCTCTAGGAACACACACTTTGAGCTGTCACTATTATCTATTCATGCGATGAGCATAGTTGCCTGTATTTATTTTCGTATGTTTATTTAATAGTTTTGTTTAAATTCCAGTATTTACTTTCCATATTGCTCACTTAATTTCCTTGGGAATACTCACTTTGGACTCGTCATCTGTCTTTTTGTGATGGCTTGAGTGCAGATCCTAGTACCAGCCGTAGCAAGGGCAAGCTACAAGAATACTTGTGATTCAGAGAGATTTAGCCAGGCTTGTACATTTGTATTATACATATTTTGTTTTATTTTGGGATTTGGGATTGTGAGATACCTCAGGACTCTATACGTTTGATATTTTGATACATTGAGGTACATTATTGGTCTATGATGATATATGGGATTTCCACACTAGGTATCGTAGTTAAATGCATGACTATAATCTTTTAATATTTTAGATTGTCATGATGAAAGACTTTCGCAGTGGTTTATTTAAGATTAAAATGATCTTAGCAGATGACCTGAGTTCAGTAAAAATTTAAACAGTAAATTGTTGTTTATTGAGGTTAATGGTAGATGTGATGGCATGTGGGACACAGCTGGCGCTGGTAGGCCAGGTTGTGGGCCCGCATTGGCCCCGCGACGGTCTATTTGGAAAATGGGTCATTACATTTTGGTATCAGAGCAAGGTTAGTGAACCTTGAGGAATTGAAAGGTAACTCTGATACGATTACATTTGTTGTATAATTTGAGGATAAAACTGATGAATAAACTTTAAATGTGGAAACTCAAAGGAATTGCCTAGAGTCCTAGTTGGGAAGTGAGGTTAGATCAGTAGAAATCAGGGTTATACGTGTTATATTTTGAGTGTATTATATATACAATATACGTATATTGGTATTTAGGCTGATTGGATGCACGTTCTTCGATGCAGATACCAATGGACAAACAGCCATCAGATACCACTCAGCCTGAGGTCGGAGATACTAGTGATCCAACTAGGCCACCTTTGACATTGGAGTCGTTAACGCGGACTATGGATGATAGGTTTGCGATGCTGATAGAGATGATGAGAGCTCGGGATGTTCGGAGACTACGACAGCTCCGACTACTATTTTGGCTACATCGATGACGACTACTCAGGCAGTCGTAGCTCCTACTACAGCCAGAGGCTCAGGTGCAGGAGGCATTATATGAGACATTGGCCGAGAGGGCTACGCGCAGCAGTACCAGTGGAGGCTGCAGTGGTGCTTACATCAGCTACTACCGAGCAACCAGCAGTGGCGTCGACTTCAGGAAGTCTGATGACATTAGAAGCTAATAAGATGAGGGACTTTCTTAAGTTCTTGCCTGGATATTTTTATGGGGCCGGAGATCCAGAGGTAGTCGGGAGGTGGCTGCTATCTCATGAGTGGCTACACGACTTGCTTCGGGTCGAGGAGATTGATCGACCAAGGTTATCGAGTTTCTGCTTGAGAGTCGATGTTGCGATATGGTGGACTACCTGCACTGTGACTCATCCTGCTGTTACTACTTGGGCAGAGTTCCGAACGTTATTCATGGATGAGTACATACCGATGGAGGTTAGGGTTCGCTTGAGGGATGAGTTTTTATCCTTGGTGCAGGGTGATATGTTGGTCACAATATACATGGAGAGGTATCGATATCTATTATCGTACTCCATGGACATAGCAGGTACCGATCAACACAATATATATTATTTTGTCCGAGGTCTAGATGAGAAGATTGCGAGCACAGTGGTATCTAGCGGAGCTCGTACACTGGCTGAGATTTACAACAGGTCTTTCGCACACAAGACATACATGGTTTAGAGGGCCAGTCGATTAGCTGTTCACGCTGCGCTGCAGGGTCAGCAGAGTCTGCCAACATTAGGTTCTCGGTCTGTTCAGTAACCGAAGTGATAGAGGATAGACCAGGACCAGCAAAGACAGGGCCAAAGACCACGTCGAGGTGATTGGCAATCGGATCAGGGTCGCAGAGGCGACAAGATTGTTGAGATGACTGGGATAGATGTGATGATCGTCAGTTGGCATATTTTACGGTTCTGCACCAGTTGATCAGCCTAGACAATAGAGGCAGGATATAGGTCAAAAAGCCAAAGTCAAGGCTAAGTCTAGAGTTACGAGAGATCGACGCAGAGTCGAGGGCGTATATGTACCAGCGAGCATCAAAGACTGAGTAGATAGGACCCAAACGCAACTTTGGGGTCCTACCGTTCGTCCCTCAAAGGGGGCGTATTGTGGCTGATTGTACCAGACGAGCACCACTAACACCACAATTACGAACGAGCGGTTAGATAGGGCCCAAAACGCAACTTTTGGGGTCCCGTAAATAAACATGCGGAATGTAAACAGAGCAGCTTGTAAGTAGGGCATCGCATGCATAAATAACAATAAAGTGCAAATGTGTGTGTCTGTTCCCCGTCGGACTAAACCATACTTCGGGATTTCTTTCCAAGATCCCACTAGTGGCGCACCCAACTAGCTATCACGTGATCCCTCTCGGTGGCGGCGTAGACCTACGACGCACCGACACATGTAGCGAGTTCCTCGGGTCGTTATCCACCGAGCACTCCCGATACACATGCTATGGTCTAGAATGCATAGACACACAACGGAACATCCGTGGGAGTAACTCAACCAACCGTGCAAAAGATGACAAGATATGAATGTAATTAAAAGCACAAAGAATACTTTGGAAATGAATGGAAATACGAAACAAAATAAATACTCGAGAGTTTTCCCTTTGGGTTTTACAAACCTCACAACGCGCTCCACTACCCCGTAATCAATCCCCGGGTCCAAGTCCACCGAGTCCTTGGTCGCCAATTGATCACCGTGTCAACCTATGTCAATTTATCAATAATTTAATTTAGCATTACAATTTACAACAAATTCTAAACCTTTTAGGCCAAATTGCATATTTCGCGCTTTTCGAGGCAAAACCCCGCAAAAAGTCGCGTCCGACATTCCCACATATGTTCTTTTCATCGAACTTTATCAATTTCTATTTATTTTATCGAAATATAATTTTTCCCAATTTTTCCGGAATTTTCCCAAATTTTCTTTCATTTTTCTTTTCTTTTTCTATTTTTTTTTTTTTTTTTTTTTTTTTTTTTTTTTCTTTTTTTCTTGTTTGGAGTGCAGGTCGGGTCGACCCAAACGGGTCGGGCCCGACCCGGCCTGGACCATAACGGTCCAGGCTCGGTCCATGGGCCGAGCACAGCCCGTTCTGGCCGGCCCATGCGCGCCATCTTCTTCCTCCCGATCAACTGGTTCGATCGGGAACATAACTTTTTTTTTTTTTTTTTCATTCCAATCTCTTCTTCTCGGGTGATGGGTTGGGGTGGCTCTCCACCCCACCCCGGTGGGCCGATGGCGGGGGACGCACCCCTGCCATCCCACTGTGGCCATGGGGTTCGGCCTCCATGGCCGAACCCCACTCTCCACCCCACCGTCAACCACCCGAAACAACACAACCACCACCCAAACTCACCTCAACCGCGCGTCCTTGCTGCTCTTCCTCTCCTCCTCTCTCTCCTCTCCTTCCTTCTTCTTTCGGTTCTCGGCCTCCCAGGTGTGTGTGTGTGTGCGGGTGTGTGTGTGTGAGTTGAAAGAGAAGGTGATGGAATGTGTGAGTGGGTTTTTGTGTGCATGTAAGTGGGAATCGGTGGACCGACACGTGGTGGGAAAATGGCCAAATGTGTCTTGGGTGAGGACAAGTGTGACACTGTTCGTGACACCCTAGGACACTCGCCGTGTTTCCGGCGTTTCGACGCCCCGGTTTCGTGTCCGAACCGTGTTATCCGCGCACCGCGTCGTTTGTAACCCAATATGTATTCCATATTATTTATTAATTTGTGTGTTTTAGTTTCTCCGACCTAATATTCGGTCCGTCAACTACCGTGCACCGTCGACACGCATATCGAGGCGAGTACAGTTCACACAATCTCGCACGTATTTTTATGCAACATACACACATGCGATGTATTTAAATAAATTTCACCGCAAATAAACATCCAACACACAATCACTAGCATACCTAAGTCCCCGTGTGTCCTAGCCTGCCGCGACGTCCACGTAGATCCGAGTTGGCGTCCACGTCTGTAACTAGAAGAGACATTTATAAAATGGGCCGTTACAGTTCTTCCCAACTAAATAAAATTTCGTCCCGAAATTTCACTGTAACTAAAGTCCCATACCAGAGAATAGCTAAGGGTATCGTGTCCTCATCGTCGACTCGAGCTCCAAGGTTAGTCCCTCCGGCCTATGATCTTTGCCAATGAACTAGGACCTTCGCGAGTTTCCCTGTTCCTGAGAATCGTATTCGACGATGAACGATCTCTATCGGTCTCTCTTTATAAGTCACGTCGAGCGTATCTCCACTGTCCAAACTCGGTTGTCGGTCTCGCCCCTGACCTAGCGAGTCTTATCATGGAAATGCGAAAAGATCGGATGAACCCCAGCTAACTCGGCAGGTAACTCTAATCGATATGCAACAGTGCCTACTCTTTGTGCAATACGGTATGGCCCAATGTATCTCGACGCTAATTTCCCCTTAATGTCAAATCGTTGTTGTCCTTTCCAAGGAGAAACCTTCAGATACACCATATCGCCCTCGGCATAGCTCGGACCCTCGCGATATCTATCTACGTATTTCTTCTGTCTATCCTGTGCAGCTCGCATCTTTTGACGAATTTGTCGAATTTTCTCTGTGTGATCAACAACTATCTCATGCCCTACTCGTGTACCGAGACCTCGTGCATCTTCCAGAATCTCGTCCCGTATCTCCTGATCCGCATGTATCCACAATCTCCTTCGGTATATCAAACACCGATCTGTGGTTTCTGCCCAATCAGTGCATTCGGATTCAGAGACAGGACCAACGACCCACTCATAGAGCCCATCGACCCTCGACACTCGGCAACCCGTTCAATCAATACGGTTGGTATCCTCGTGACAACAAATGTGATGTTCCGCCATAGTCGACAACTCGGCCATGTACATAATTGATGATGCACATGTAATAAGTGATGCTCACGTGTCATCCGTTGCGAAACGATCGATTGTCGAGTCCACTCCTGCTCAATGTGTGTATGCTACGACGTTCGATTTGCTAGGGTGATACTCAATAGCGACGTCGTAGTCCTTCAGCAACTCCAGCCATCTCCGCTGGCGCATATTCAGATCCCTTTGAGTGAAAATGTATCGTAAACTCCGGTGATCTTGTATACAACACGAATCGATCTCCATAGAGATAGTGCCTCTAAGCCTACATGTAAAGACGACCGATGCAAGCTCCAGGGTCGTGCAATGGATAAATAAATCGACAAAGTCCTAGAACCACGAACGTCTTCAATCCGGACCTCCATTCGAACCTCCTCCGAAGCTCAACTATCGCATGCAACCGCCTCCATCTCTGTGCTGCCGTGCGATCGGCCTCTCGTGATGGGTAAGTCAGTTGCCTATCCAAATAATACGAACTCCGGTATTTCAGGAATATGAAACTCTATCCTCTTGCCGTAACAATCTATCCGTGCATAATAGGAATATGAAACTCGATTCACATCCATCATCACGTCTCGACATATTCCGTTAGGGTATATATTTATCCCCAGCAGACGATAATACGTTCAGTAAGAAACAATAAAGTACTACCAGAATCAAACATAGTATGCATATGACGACCAAGTATAAGTAATGTACCTTCAACGAGTTGCCTAGTTGCCCCGCTATCTGTCTGTGCTAACGCATGTACTCTATCTCTGGCCTGGTCTGATGCTCGTCGTGGCGATAGTGGTGTCCGACAGTCAGCCCTCAAGTGTCCCCTCTGCCCACACTGGTGGCATCTACGGTTCTCCAGTCTACCCGTTTGTCCGTCTCCATATCTCGAACCCTGACCCCGGTCTTCCTGACCCCAATCATGTCCCATCTGACCTCGACCCTGACGGTACTCCTGTGGCTGTGCCCTCTGTCGATCCACTGGTGCAGAGGTGATAGCATGAACTGGTTGTGGCTCATCATATTGGAACTGACTGCCCTGAAAATCGTCCCGGCTGCCCCTCTCCCGTCTATCATCTCTCCAGCCTCTATCCGGACGCTCCATCGGTCTTTTCTGCCTCTGAGTCGACCCAGAACTATGCCCTGACTGTACCTCCTTGCCAGTCAAACGTATGCCAGCCCTCTGCAGTATATATGTCTCATGAGCCAATGCCCTGTCGAAGATCTCCTGCAATGTCGTGGCTCCGGTCGAGACAACTGCTGACGCAATCCTGTCATCAACCCCTCTGGTAAAATAATAAATTTGCAAGCATTCTGTCCCGACAACATCTAGAGAGAAATGCAACAAATGTCGGAACCTCTCCATGTACTGCATCAAAGTCCGACTTCCCTGTCGCAGGGCCAATAACTCCTCCCTCAGTCTCAACCTAACCTCCATCGGTATATACTGATCGTAGAATAGCTCCCTAAACTCGGCCCATGTCGTCGGTTCCGGATGAGTATCTGTATATGTCGTCCACCAGACTGCCGCATTCCCTCTCAAACAGGCTCCCGAAAGTCGCGCCTGTACTGTCTCATCATTCCTCATCAGCTTATGGAAACGCTGATGGGACACTATCCATCTCCTGCAGCCTCGGGATCACCGCTACCGTAAAAAAATCCAGGCTGGAACTTCAGAAACTCTCTCAATAACTTTGCCTCTGGCGCCAGAACAAATGCTGATGTCGAAGGAGTGTCAGCAGCGAGGGTGGTAGTAACCTGGTCCGTCGTCGTGTGTGGAGGTGCAAGAGTCGACGTCCCCAAAGGAACAACTGCGGTAGCTATATCTGTGGGTGCCTCTGCCGCTACCCCCTGAACCGGTGCCTGTGGTATCCCCTGAACATTAGCTGTCTCCGTCGGTACATTCATAGCTACAGGCTCCTTAGCTGAAGTGAGTGCGCCAGTACCGCAGTCTGCTCGAGTAATAGCCGTAATACCTCGACCATCTATCGTGTCTCCCAGGCGAGAGTCTATCCTCCACACTCGCCCTAATCGGGACATCCCTAGTCGCATCGCTAGTCTGTACAGTCTCAAACGGCGCACCAGACTGTCCGTCCATAATCTGCATCGAGAACGTGCTCCGGATCAGTCTCGAGGTATATACGTATACCATATAGTATCATGAAAATATAACACATATATAAGTTATAACTCTACCCACCTCACATCACTTCCCAACTAAAGTTCTAAGGAAATTACTTCGGGTTTCCACATCTAAATTCATTAATTAAGTTTTATTGTCTTCTGACTTCTTCTCTACTCTACTACCAACTGTGGCGTTGGTGTCACAATATCTTAAGCCAACCTGGGCTTTGATACCAACTGTGGCGTTGGTGTCACACTATTTTAGGCCAAACCTGGGCTCTGATACCAACTGTGGCGGCCCTCGCCGCCCCGGGGTGACGTGTCTCCGTGTACTCTCGCCACCGTGGCCCTACTTACACGTGTACGGCACCTTTTGCCCGTCCTATCCTTGTCTCGAATTACGTATCCACTTGAGTAGGTTAATATATATATTCAGCGGAAGTCGTATTTTAAATGCAACCGTTTTCATGAAACAATTTAACAAAACCTAGTGTGGAGAAAAACCCTGAATATTTCAAAGTAAACATCTGTACTATATAAAACTACGCATGTACAAGGTCATGTCACTCCCCAGTTCCCAAAAGAATCAAAATATCAAAATAAACACACGTACAAGTAATCCTCAGAGGTAGGCAGTCAGAGATAGTCGCCTAAGATCCCCTTGCCCTTACTTGTACTAGGATCTGCACTCAATCATCACGAAAGAAAATGGATGACGAGTCCAATCGGTAAAATCCCAAGGAACTCCTCAGAGCATTCATATAAACAAGTGGAAGTTAATAAATACTTGTTAAATAAACATGCGGAATGTAAACAGAAAATGGCTGTAAGTAGGGCATCGCATGCATAAATAACAATAAAGTGCAAATGTGTGTGTCTTTCCGGTCGGACTAAACCATACTTCGGGATTTCTTTCCGGGATCCCACTAGTGGGCGCACCCAACTAGCTATCACGTGATCCCTCTCGGTGGCGGCGTAAACCTACGACGCACCGACACATGTAGCAGCTTCCTGGGTCGTTATCCACCGAGCACTCTGATATACATGCTATGGTCTAGAATGCATAGACACACAACGGAACATCCGGTGGGAGTAACTCAACCAACCGTGCAAAAGATGACAAGATATGAATGTAATTAAAAGCACAAAGAATACGGAAATGAATGGAAATACGAAACAAAATAAATACTCGAGAGTTTTCCCTTTGGGTTTTACAAACCTCACAACGCGCTCCACTACCCCGTAATCAATCCACAGGGTCCAAGTCCACCGAGTCCTTGGTCGCCAATTGATCACCGTGTCAACCTATGTCAATTTATCAATAATTTAATTTAGCATTACAATTTACAACAATTTCTAAACCTTTTAGGCCAAATTGCATATTTCGCGCTTTTCGAGGCAAAACCCCGCAAAAAGTCGCGTTCGACATTCCCACATATGTTCTTTTCATCGAACTTTATCAATTTCTATTTATTTTATCGAAATATAATTTTTCCCAATTTTTCCTAATTTTCCCAAATTTTCTTTCATTTTTCTTTTCTTTTTCTATTTTTCTCTTCTTTTTTTTTTTTTTTCTTTGCTTTTCTTGTTTGGAGTGCAGGTCGGGTCGACCCAAGCGGGTCGGGCCCGACCCGCCCTGGACCATAACGGTCCAGGCTCGGTCCATGGGCCGAGCCCGGCCCGTTTCCGGGCCGACCCATGCGCGCCATCTTCTTTCTCCCGATCAACTGGTTCGATCGGGAGCGAACTTTTTTTTTTTTTTTTCATTCCAATCTCTTCTTCTCCTGGTGATGGGTTGGGGTGGCTCTCCACCCCAACCCCGGTGGAGCCGATGGCGAGGGACGCACCCCACTGCCATCCCACTCAGTAACCATGGGGTTCGGCCTCCATGGCCGAACCCCACTCTCCACCCCACCGTCAACCACCCGAAACAACACAACCACCACCCAAACTCACCTCAACCGCGCGTCCTTGCTGCTCTTCCTCTCCTCCTCTCCTCCTCTCCTTCCTTCTTCTTTCTGACTCTCGGCCTCCCTGGTGTGTGTGTGTGTGTGCGGGAGTGTGTGTGTGAGTTGAAAGAGAAGGTGATGGAATGTGTGAGTGGGTTTTTGTGTGCATGTAAGTGGGAATCGGTGGACCGACACGTGGTGGGAAAATGGCCAAATGTGTCTTGGGTGAGGACAAGTGTGACACTGTTCGTGACACCCTAGGACACTCGCCGTGTTTCCGGGCGTTTCGATTGCAATGCGGCCGTAGGTAACCAAACAGCTAGTTGAGGGTACGTAATCTGTTTATGGTATTCCTATGCATATTATGATGGATTCTGGTAGTACATTGTCATTTATTTATGGACACATGGTAGGAGAGTTAGGGTTACCTAGACTGACCTTAGATACACATCTTGTTCTCAGCACGGCAGCTGGGGATAAGATTTACCTTAACTGGATTTGCCAAAACTGAGTTGTGGAGATTGAAGGACATCAGCTACCGGCTGATTTGAGAGTGTTAGAGTACTTGGAGTTCGACACGATGTTCAGGATGGATTGGTTATTATCTTATCACGCATAAATCGACTGTTTCAGTAAGACTGTGACGTTTGACATCGAGGGAATTTCAAGGTTTACATTTGTCAGAGTTGCATCTGCATTACCTATCACTCGAGGCAGACCAGTGACGTCACAGGAGATAGAGGCATACGCAGCGATGATTGAGCCAGAACGTAAGACAGTGGTTAAAGTTAAGGATGTCCCTATTGTCTGCGAGTTTCCAGACGTGTTCCCTGATGATTTTCCAGATTGCCACCACCTAGAGCTGTTGAGTTTATCATTGAGCTGATTTCGGGAACTCAGCCAATCTACAGCAGACCGTATAGGATGTCAGCATTAGAGCACGATGAGTTGAGGACCCAGTTAGAAGACTTACTGCAGAAGGGTTTCATTCACCCTATCATGTCACCTTGGGGAGCTCCAGTTCTCTTTGTGAATAAGAAGGATGGCTTGATGCGGATGTGTGTGGACTATCGGAAGCTAAATCGGGGGACGATTCAGAATCGTTACCCACTTCCAAGGATTGATGACTTATTTGATCAGTTGGCTTTGGCCAAGTTCTTCTCAAAGATCGACTTACGATCAGGATACCATCAGTTGAGGATTCAAGAGGAAGATGTGGAGAAGACCGCGTTTAGTACGCGTTATGACCTATTCGAGTTTACAGTCATGTCGTTTGGGCTGACTAACGCACCGACGATCTTCATGGATTTTCTGCACAGGGTGTTGAGGCCATTCCTTGATCGATATGTCATTGTGTTTATCGATGACATCCTGATTTACAGTAAGACTCGTGTTTAGCACGAAAGGCATCTCAGAGATGTTTTGGCGACACCGAGAGAGCACAGACTCTATGCCAAGTTCAGCAAGTGTGCATTCTGGCTAAGTGAGGTGAAATTCTTGGGGTAAGTCATCAGTAATCAGGGCATATCCGTTGATAGTGACAAGATTTGGGCAATTATTGACTGGAAGACACCCGAGTCTGTATTTGACATCCGGAGTTTCCTGAGTTTGGCAAGATATTACTGACACTTTGTGCAGATTTCTCGATGATTGTAGCGCCGTTAACGAGGCTGACCAAGAAGGATGTTAGATTTGAATGGTTACAAGAGTGTGAGGTTGCTTTCTGGGGGCTGAAGAGGAAATTGACTTCGGCGCCAGTTTTGGCTCTACCGGTGACAGGTAAAGGGTTTTCAGTTTATACTACCGCGTCATGCATTGGGTTGTGTGGCGTGTTGATGCAGGATGGACACTTAGTGACCTATTTATCTCGACAGTTGAGACCTTATGAGGTGAACTATCTAGTGCACCACTTGGAGCTTGCGGCGGTCGTGTTTGCACTGAAGACCTGGAAGCATTACCTGTATGGTAAGAAATACATGTTGTACACAGACCACCAGAGTTTAAGGTACCTGTTCACTCAGAGGGAGTTGAACATGCGACAGCGGCGATGGCTCGAGTTATTGAAGGACTATGACTTCGCCATTGAATATCATTTGGGTAAGGAGATTGTCGTAGCTGATGCGCTGAGCAGGAGCGGCATCGAGAGCCAGACAATACTGCGACATATGACACATGAGCAAGGGTTGCTTGAAGCAGCGTCGGTGTTGTGTTTGACAGAGGCTATTGTTGAGCTACAAATTTGCTGTCAGATGCGAGTTCCTACGGTGCTCTAGAGCGGGTTGCTGAGTTATAGAGAGTTGATGACCGATATTTGCGGATCAATGGCCTGGCTCAGGATCCGGGGTGCACTGAGTGGTCTAAGGGGTCAGACGGGTGGTTGAGACACAAGGTCGATTGTGGATACCAGGGGTATCGGAGCTCAGGGACACCATTCTTCAGGATGCAAACCGGTCGCGATATACAGTTCATCCTTGTCGGACCAAGATGTATCATGATCTGCGGAGATTGTTTTAGTGGCCAGGGATGAAGGCTGACGTGGGTAGATACGTCCAGAGTTGTCATATTTTCCAGCAGGTGAAAGCTGAGCACAAGAGACCAACTGGGTTGCTACAGCCGTTGCACATTCCTCAGTGGAAGTGGGAACACGTGACCATGGACTTCGTCAGTGGCCTACCCCTGACTACGCGGAGACACGATGTGATTTGGGTGGTTATCGACAGGTGGACAAAGTCGGCACATTTTATACCGATCGCCATTAGATATTCTGTTACACAGCTGAGTACTATCTTCGAGAGAGAGATTGTCAGATTGCATGGTGTACCGGTCTCCATTATTTCTAACAGAGATCCGAGATTTACATCAAGATTATGGGAGAGTATGCAGGAGCAGTTTGGCACTCGCTTAAAGTTCAGTACTACGTACCATCCTCAGACTGACAAGCAGTCAGAGCGATTGATTCAGATTCTGGATGATATGCTCAGGGCATGTATATTACAATTTGGTGGATCGTGGGAAGATTACCTGCCTTTGTATGAGTTTGCCTACAACAACAGCTATCAGGCGAGTATCGGGATGCCACCGTTTGAGGCACTTTATGGTAGGCCTTGTTGGTCACCAGCATGTTGGGCGACACCGGAAGATACAGCCGCTATAGGACCTGAGGTTGTTGTTGGCCATACCGAGAAGGTAAGACAAATCAGGCAGAAACTTCAGGCAACGCAGGATAAGCAGAAGAAATATGCAGACAAGTATCTTGAGGGTCTGAGCTACGAGGTTGGAGACTTGACGTATTTGAAAGTTTCGCTCTGTAAAGGTCATCAGAGGTTTAGCATTAAGGGGAAGCTGGCACCAAGGTTCATTGGGTCGTTCAGAGTTGAGGAACGTGTCGGCAGAGTGGCATACCGTCTAGAGTTGCCACCGCAGTTGGCAGGGGTATACCCAGTGTTTCATATTTCCATGTTGAGGTTGGCTTGGTCGGGACCGAGGCCTGTGATTGATATACGTCAGATTGAAGTGCGACCTGACGTGTCATACGAGGAACAGCTTATGGAAATTATGGATAGAAGGACTTAGATTTTGAGGAATAAGGAGATCCTAAAGGTTTTAGTAAGATGGCAGCATCACGGGACCGAGGGACTCACCTGGGAGCTTGAGTCTACTATGCGACGACGGTATCCCCACTTATTTGTCGGTAAATGTTTAAGTTTTATTTAAATTTTGGGACGAAATCTCACCTAGTTGGGAAAAACTGTAACGACCAGAAATTAATTCACTGTTATTAATGACGTGGTTGCAGACGTGGCTGACAGCTCAAACGCTCGTGGGACCCGCAACTAGGCTTGTGCGCGCCTGAAGCTAGGTAAATAGTTATTTTGTGTGCTGAATTGTTTAATTCGCGATGTTTATATTGAAATAGAGTAAATGACATCGCAATGTGTGTGATTATATTACGTGTGAGACCGTGTGTTAAGTATTCGCCTCGATATGCGTGTCGACACGAGTATCGGGTAGTCTAAAAAACTAAATACTAGGCCGAGGAAAATAATACACACATACAATGAATAAAATAGGTTAAATAATTAATATGGAATGTATATTTGGTGTTTAGGGACATGATAGTATGCATATGTCGCGGTTCGGGACGCGAAACCGGGCGTCAAAACACTCGAAACGCCACTTTTGAGTTAATGACAAGGGTGAGTGTGCCATCAGTGTCATAATTTGAGTCATGAGAGGTTGGAAATGGAGCTAATGAAGGTCTTTGAATTGCCTAGAGATGCACATGTGAGAGGAGATGTCATTTGACTATAAAAGTCAAGTTGGACTCTCATTTTCCACCACATTTCCTCTCTCTTATCTTTTTATCCGAAATTGGAGAAGAAAAACCAAGGTTTTGGAGATCGAACTTGGTGATTCAAGGAGCTTGGAGGGGGAAACATCAAAAGAAGGTGAAAATCACAAACACCTCAATTTTCTCTATCTTTTGATCTCAATTTTAGAGGTGTTGGTGGATTGTTTCGTGGTTGTGGAGTTGTTGTTTTGATGGGTTTGAAGTGCTATGACGTTGAGTTGTTGGTGCTGTAGTTGTTGTTGTTGATGTTGGTGGGGTTTGAAACCCTTAATTTTTAGCAGACTTGCTGTCCAGAACGCGATTAGCGCGCTAATGTTCTTCCTGATGAAGAACGTATAACTGTCAGGGAATCTAGCGCGTTAATTCCCAGACCCAGCACGCTAGATCCTGGAGTTTTGACATTATTTTTGTTAAGTGACTTAAAACACATCCAATTGACTAAAAATTAACTATAAATGGACATAGGTTATTTCAGACGGTAATTTGGTATATCTGGGACTAGGCAGAGCCGGACCGGGGGTTATTGATGGGACACGGAGTGCAGTTTGAGGTGTGTAGTATTCCAACTGAAGTTTCTTGAGCAGTACTTTATTTTGCTTTTGAATTCATATTGTGTCTTTCATTACTCAATTCTTGGTGTGTTATAATGGACGCATGTTGAGGCTCTCCCTCTGTGCCATTTTTGTGTGTACATCCACTAGGCCATAGCACGTGTGCCATCTCGGTGAATAGGTCGACCCGAGAGTCGTGTCGGGCACGTGTGGGTGCGTCGTAGGTTCCACGCCGACCACCTAGCAGATCCAGATACTGGCCTTGCGTGAGTGCTACTCGTCGGTGGTAGTATGTTGGGAGGCCGAAGTATGGCGCTAGTCTGACCCTAGGCTCTAGGAAGACACACTTTGAGCTTTCACTATTATCTATTCATGCGATGAGCACAGTTGCCTGTATTTATTTCCGCATGTTTATTTAATATTTTTGTTTAAATTCCAGTATTTACTTTCCATATTGCTCACTTAATTTCCTTAGGAATACTCTCTCTGGACTCGTCATCTGTCTTTTTGTGATGGCTTGAGTGCATATCCTAGTACCAGCCGTGGCAAGGGCAAGCTACCAGAATACTTGTGATTCAGAGAGATTTAGCCAAGCTTGTACGTTTGTATTATACATATTTTGTTTTAGTTTGGGATTTGGGATTGTGAGATACCTCAGGACTATATACGTTTGATATTTTGATACATTGAGGTACATTATTAGTCTATGATGATATGTGGGATTTCAACACTAGGTATCAGAGTTAAATGCATGACTATAATCTTTTAATATTTTAGATTGTCATGATGAAAGACTTTCGCAGTGGTTTATTTGGGATTAAAATGATCTTAGCAGATGACCTGAGTTCAGTAACAATTTATATAGTAAATTGTTGTTTATTGAGGTTAATAATGATTAAATGGTAGATGTGATGGCATGTGGGACACAGCTGGCCCTGGTAGGCTAGGTTGTGGGCCCGCATTGGCCCTGTGGCGGTCTATTTGGAAAATGGACTGTTACAAGTGTTCGCCAATGACATTCTCATCTATTCTATGACTTGTGAGGATCACGAAGGGCACCACAAGACGATATTGCAGACTCTGAGGGAGCATCGACTATATGCCAAATTAAACAATTGAGAGTTTCGGCTTACAGAGGTGGGATTTTTTGGACATATTGTCAGAGCTAGCAGAGTGTCAATGGACCCCATTAAGGTTAAAACATTGATTGATTGGCCTGCACCGACATCAGTGACGGATATCCGCAACTTTTTGGGATTGGCAAGATATTACAAGCATTTCGTGCAGGATTTCTCTATGATTGTTGTGCCAATGACACAATTGACAAAGAAGGAAGTCGATTTTCAATGGAATGACTGCTGTAAGCAGGCATTCAAAACATTAAATGAATGACTGACTACAACACCGGTGTTAGTGCTACCAGAAATGGGGAAGGGCTTCGATGTAAATATCGATGCTTCCAAGGTCGATTTAGGCTGTATTTTAATGTAGGACAATAGAATGATAGCTTACGCATCTCGATAGCTCAAGAATAATGAGAAGAACTACCCGACACTTGACTTAGAGCTAACAGTTGTAGTCTTTGCACCGAAGATCTTGCATCATTACTAGTACAATGAGAGGTTCACTTTATATACATATCACAAGAGTTTGAAATACATCTTCACCCAGAAGAAACTGAACATGAGACAGAGGAGATGGTTGGAGCTACTGAAGGATTATGATTTCTCATCGGAATACCACCCAATGAAGGCCAATATAGTGACGGATTGTTAAATATCATATGACATATGAGTACGCGCTACTCGAGGCGACTAACAAGCTTTATTCAACAAAGATTCCAGCAGCTACTGAGGCAGTAATTTGTAGTTAGATGAGGACTCAGACAGTGTCGTTTGAAAGTGTACATCAGGGACAACAGGCATACAAGCTATATTAGAGGGTCAGTGATATGACTCAGAGTTTTGATCATCCAAAGTGGAGTCAGTTGACAGACTCATGCCTGAGATTTAGAGGGAGACTATGGATTCCATCAATGACCAAGATACGCGATGAAATACTTCAGGAGGCTCACCACTCACATTTTACAGTTCATCCAGATTGATCCAAGATGTATGTGAATATGCATAGTCTTTTTTGGCGGTGTGGGATGAATACTGATGTTAGTGGTTTCTTTCGAGCAAGTGAGACATGCCACCGAGTTAAAGCTGAGCATCGGAGACCCAGAGGTTTACTACAGCCACTTTCCATTCCTCAGTGGAAGTGGGAGCATATTGGCATAGACTTTGTTACTGGGTTACCTCGATCTCAGCGTAGTCATGATAACATCGGGGTGATTATGGACGGGTTGACTAAGTTCGTGCATTTCCTACCAATTTCTACTACACATTGAGTGGATATGCTGGCAAGTTCGTATGAACGAGAGATAGTCTGACTTCACATGGTCCCATTGTCGATTGTGTCAGACAAAAGGCCGCAATTTTACGTCATAGGTGCAGGCACAATTTGGCATGCGGTTGGACATGAGCACCGCCTACCATCCACGAACAGATGGACAATCAGAGCGACTGATCTAAGTACTTGAGGACATGTTGAGGATGCGTGTAGAGTATGGTGGCTTTTGGGAGGAATATTTTTATCTGTGTGAGTTTGCTTACAATAACAGTTATCAGGCTAGTATTGGGATGACACTGTTCGAGGCACTCTACGCTAGGGCGTGTATATCTCCATCATATTAGGCAGAGCCCAAGGATGTTGCAGTGATTAGGCTAGAGATTGTTGTGGATCATACGGAGAAAATACGACAAATTAGACTACGTTTAAAGGTGTGCAGGAGAGACAAAAGAAATACTACGACAAGTACCATGGCGAATTAGAGTACAACGAGGGATCCTATGTGTATTTGAAGGTATCACCTCTAAAAAGTCACAAGAGATTTGGAATCAAAGGAAAACTCGCGCCTAGGTTCATCGATCCATTCATGATCAAGAGGAGAGTCGGCAAGGTTGCATATGAATTGGAGCTACCGTCATAGTTAGTCGAGTTTCATCCTGTGTTTCATATCTCGATGCTTACTTTGGATAGGTCAAGAGAGGCAGGTGACCGATGGTGGATTTGAGCCAGATAGACCTCAGAGAGAACATCACCTACGAGAAGCAGCCGATTCAGATCCTGGATCGTAAGGTAAAGATAATGAGGAATAGGGGAAATCCCCTCAGTACTGGTCAAGTGGCAATATCACGGGGACAAGGAACTGACCTGGGAGTTGGAGTCAAATATGCGCAAGCACTTCCCTGACCTATTTTGATTCCAATAAGTTATACTTTAAGTTATTTTAATTTCAAGGACGAAATTCTTATTAGTTGGGAAGGCTGTAACGACCCTAAATTTCTAACTCATGTCACGTATCACCATAGGACTCTAACGGGGACTTATGATGACGTGACGTACTTGGTCAACTCTCGAGAGTCGACACTGAGGTATTTTATATTTGTTTGATGTTGTGTATTATTTACATAAATCTAAGGAGCAATGTCACTTATCTATTTCTCTATCGTAGTAGACTTTCAGTCGGGGTTCGCATACGAATGCGTACATACGTCGGGTATGGGATATATTTGTATAATACTAGATTAGACAATAACTTAGGTTTTAATGTGATGTAAAGAAAATGACTAAGTTAAACAAATTATAGGCTAAGTTAACAAGACTCATTTGATATAGTGGGATTGAGGTAGCTTACATATAGTCTCCAAATAAAATAAAGTAGCAATTAACATGCCTAAAGTGAAATGAGTAATCTTATGAACCTGGATATGATCCTAAGGATCTGAAAAAATAAAAAACCCTAGAATGACTTAGTGGACATCTATGGGTGCATGTATGGGATGTACATTAAACCTTGGATGTTCTTACAGATTTTAAAACTAGGTTGATCAATGGCTATGAGCTAATATGGACAAAGGTATATGAGGAGGACTTAGCATGAGTTTCTCATCTCTAACTTCAATATTTGAGAGAGAACAAGTGAGCAGGGCACCATCGTTGCTGAGAATTTGGGGAAGGATAGAACACAATTGGAGTCACTCAAGCTAGGAGGAGGAATCTTGCACTAAGAATCCAAACCTAGGTAAGCATATAACCAACTCTTTTGATTCAAATGGGGGTTTCTTATTTTAATTTTGATTGTCAATGTCATGCATGAAAGGGGTCTTTTAATAGATGTGTATTTGATTGTTAATGAGGTTTAAAACTCTAGACAACACCTTCATAAGGATTGAATCAATTTTTGAATTAGGTTTTGGTATTGATGTTCTTAAGTAGTTCTAATAGAAATGCATGATTAATTGACTTAATTGATGATGTTTAATGGTGTTTTGATGTTGTTTGAATAGCCCAAAAGAGTATTTGATCGAGTTTTAGGGATATGGTATGAATGAGGACTTGAGGAACGAGTTTTAGGTGATTTGGGAGTGCGAGAATCGCATTTCTGCAGCTTTGCCTAACCTCGAGCATGCTCCACCAAAGACTTTCAGTCATACATAGTCCTGCGCGCGTCGTATTGAAGCTACTTAATTAAATCACGATCATATTATTTCTTTTGCTTGTTTCTTGAGCCTGTTCCAGCTTTCTGACCGGTCTGCCAGTTTCTCGGTGCTTGTGATCAGCAACGGTCTCGAGGGTCCACAGCATCCTACGGCTCGGCCCGGCAAGAAGGTGATCTACAAGGCCACGCCTGGCGCCTCAAACGGTCTGTCACAAATGCGCGATAGCATTGTTGTAAGCAAACTCGCACGAAATAAGAGAATCACTCTTCCCGCGACCGCCGTATTCCCAGGCCACATCCGAGCATGTCTTCCAACACAATATCAACCTCTCGGGTATCCGTGCATTCGTTGTCTTTGAAGATAAGGATAGAACACAATTGGAGTCACTCAAGCTAGGAGGAGGAATCTTGCACTAAGAATCCAAACCTAGGTAAGCATATAACCAACTCTTTTGATTCAAATGGGGGTTTCTTATTTTAATTTTGATTGTCAATGTCATGCATGAAAGGGGTCTTTTAATAGATGTGTATTTGATTGTTAATGAGGTTTAAAACTCTAGACAACACCTTCATAAGGATTGAATCAATTTTTGAATTAGGTTTTGGTATTGATGTTCTTAAGTAGTTCTAATAGAAATGCATTATTAATTGACTCAATTGATGATGTAATGGTGTTTTGATGTTGTTTGAATAGCCCAAAAGAGTATTTGATCGAGTTTTAGGGATATGGTATGAATGAGGACTTGAGGAACGAGTTTTAGGTGATTTGGGAGTGCAGAACTGCATTTATGCAACTTTGCCCAACCTTGGAGCATGCTCAACCAAAACGTGGAGCGCACTCCACATTCTGGGCAGCCTCGAGACTAATTTGACTAGTTTTCATAAAATGGCCATATCTCCTTCATTTTAACTCAGATTTTGACGCTCCACATATCATTGTAAAGCTTAGAGAAAGAACAACATCCTATAATCATTAGATTTCAAGAATTAGGTCATTTAATTTGTGGAGAATTGGCTGAAATTAGAAATTACCCGTGGGGATAACACTTTTGTGACTTTGAGCTGAAATGGGTTTAAACATATTTCAGGAATCAAACGATGCGGAATTGGACAAAAATTTCTAGAATAAGTTACTAGATAATTGTGAAGGTTTCTACCGATATTTGTGATTTTTCGGCATGTCTAACTCAGTTTTCAAGTCGCATTTCAACTAAAAATCTCATATTTACAAATAAGGACTTGAAATTTTACTTGAGTTGCAAATTGAGTTTTTGAACTTATAAATAAGATTTTATTACTTTAAAACCTTGATTTCAAGTGTTTGAACTTCACGGAACCAACCTCTAGAATTTTAAGAAATTCTATTTATTTTTAAGCCATTTTCAAAGTTGTAGGAAAACTAACTTTCAAGTAATTATTTTGAAGTCCCTAAAGGACTATTTTGCAAACTAATGTCTTAAACCAACTTGAAATGGTTTCTAATAATCCTAAATGGTTCAATAACACTCAAAAAAATTAATAAAATGTGTTGAACAATATTAAACAAGTCCGGACACTTTTGGCCGAGTTAAGTGCTTAATGAGGACTTGAAATGGATAAAAGGAGTCATTATACCCAAATTGACTTGAAATGATTTGTAAGTCACAAAATGGAATCTCTTAGCACTAATATGTCAATTTACGTTGCTCACACAATAAGAACCTTAATTGCCAATACTAAGAACACCAAGTGTAAAATTACAAATGTGCAAGTTAGGCTACAATTAAACTACATTAGCAACAACGATGGTAAATACAACTTATTTACTATAACACCTATATAACCATCAAAATGTACACCAGGTACCTAGCTAGCTAGAGTCGGGCATCGAGGAGTTGATTAGGACGCGTGTCGAGCTAATTGAGCGTGTGTTAGTGTAATTCGAGGTACGTAAAACTAGCTAGGAAATATACAGTAATTCAATGAGCTTGAAATTTTATTGCTATTGCACTATCTTACCTTTCTTGGAATCCCCACTCCAATATGAGTGTTCGAGGGCCAAGTGAGTCAGGAAGGTGTCTCTAATGAGTGGTTGTCGGCTAGCTACCGGAGCCATAACCTCGATTCACTTGATTGTTTGGTGTGGATGAAATGTGTTTTATCCAGGGTATCGTTGATATCCCTCATTCGCGACGGTCTAGGTACATCATGCGCTGTCGCGTCTTAGGACCCCATTCGGCTTGTCGTTGCTACGACTCTATGACCCCGACCCTGTGGCACCCGCACTCGATGGTCTTGGACTACTTGGGCACCTCTCTATTGTTTCTTTTGACACTCTTTTCTCATTGTACTTTCATTACTCAACTTATTATCATGCATTCCTTATAGCTTTTTTCTATCCGCATGAGTTTTAGACTACTTTATTTATTTTGAAGTATTGTTCAGATCCTACTGGCTTTTACTTACTGGACTCGTCATCCTTGTGTTTGATTGAGTATAGATCCGCAGTCGAATAAGAGCAAGGCACCAGTACTAGGCGATCTACTCTGAGGACGGAGTGGGCCTCCCTTACTCATTTTTGTAGGTTTTTGACTATTTGTATTACATATATATGTTGCGTTATCATACTTGGGATACTTTTTGTTGTTCGAGAGACATATATGACTTGTATATCACTTTTGAATCTACTTTACACTTATCACTTTATATACAGGTTTGATATATATATAAAGGGTTCCACTTACAGGTTGTCCAACTACGTTACTTTATTGTTGAGTTATTTTAATTATTAATTGCTTTCGCTAACTTGTAAACTTGAAAAATATTAATAACTCAACTTAAAATTTCAAATTTACTAATAATGATAGATTGGAAGGTTGTCTAAGCTTAGGTTGACCTCACGGAGATTGACTTAGGGGCCTATGTAGGCTTAGGCCAGGCGAGGCTAGTTTGTAGGGAACTGGGACCGTCACACATGACTAGCACACCCACTTTTAATTGGACATCATGATTAAGGACTCCTGAAAATTGCAATTTATTTAGGAATTTGGTTGTGTAAAGTAAATCTTCATCATTTGCTACGGTAGAGGATTTACAAATAGTATCAGAGCTCAAATATGTAATCTTTTCCCTTGCTATTAGATCCATGACAAATTGGTTCAACTGATGCACGGTTTTACTTTTTGGAGGTAAAATAGCACACTCTTTCAAATAAGAAGAGTCGTGAAACTATTCGGTAAGTGATGGGTAAACAACTTGTACAATACACCTTATATGGTCTTCATCATGGTGTAACAACTCATTTGTTGAGATTCTTAATAACTCATTATTCCAGATCATCATAAAATGCTCCATCTCCAACTTGAAGCAACCATCTATCTTAAAATAGAAAAATTAAGAAAATCCTAAAATTGAAATACTAGATGGAGAGAGCATGTGACACTTTCTCTCTCCTCCAACTTATATATATATATATATATATATATTATATTAGAATTCATATTATTAATTTTATGTAGGTGAGTTAATTTGTGTTGCACATCCAAGCTATATGGTGTCTCCTTCGTATGTTCCTCTTCATTGATTACAATAGAGTTTAACGGTTGTGAGGTACATGCTTTCGTTGTTCTTTCTGGATAGGCAGTACAATTGTAAGAAGTAGTGACATCATGATATATTTATATTGTGCATGATAAATGTAAAGTACGCTAGAGTAAGTCGTATACCTGAGACTATACAATATTATTGACTTGTAGATGCTTGATTGTGTATATGTATGTCAATACTTCCATTCTTATAACTACTGGGAGACGTATTGTGCAAAAATGATGAATCACTCCTCTAAATTATAAGATATGGATCACCACCTCCATGATTTATCATGGTATTACCACATTTGTGCCTCTTAGAATGTAATTTGATCTTTCTTATCATTCTCGCATTCTTGAAGGCGCGTTTTCTAGGATTATTTGTTTCATCCATCTATATTAAATCTCATATAATTAAGATTAGATTATGGTGGAGTGTTAGCAATCGATAAAGTAACACAACATAAAAAAAAAAGAAAATAAAATTGGTGGATTAAAATAAAATTATTTAGTGATCGCACAAACAATATATGTCACAGAACTTCAAGAGTACTTATATATCATCAACCATTGTTTAATCATTTGTAGGTTTTGATCAATTGCTTGTTTAAACATTTTAAATCTACAACTAAAGCCCCAAATTACGCAATGGTAAAGTATGGGAATTAACATAAATACCTTTCAAATTATACAAAAGCTTAAATCTAACCATAAAGATGGAGAATTAATTAGCTAGCTTAGTTATTAGCTTGAGATCTCACGCATTGTAAGAAAACAAAGCATCAATCTCAAATTAGTTAAAACCCGCTGTGTATCAAACTCTTTCGGATCTATTTGATCTATTTCATAAAGCTATAAATGTTTTTCGTTGGTTGTCACCCTATCAAACCCTATTTCTTTATTCGGACTTAAGACCAGATATGAAGAGCAATAGAAAAGCTCCTACGTATAGTTGTAATTAGTTGCTGACACAACAATATAATTATGTTTCAAAAACTAAGATTTTTCAAAGGAGGAAATCATACCTCTTTTTTTTCTTCCTTGTTCCAGTTCAAAGTCCACAAAATGCAACCCTCACAGTAATGACATAATGCAACATATATAAATCTGGTTATATATAAAGAAATATGAGTGAGCATACCTCAAAGAAAATTGTTGAAAGCCCACCCAAGCCAGAACTTTTTATAACTTGATTGGAGAAAAGGGAAGGCCCTTCACCCACAATGAAGCAAAGCATGCAGAGAGACCTCACGAGAAAATCAAATCAGCCAAGCTCTCACACGCACACACAACAACACAAGCAAGTCTCATTATTATCTTATCTACACTAGCTGGTCCATAGCTACTACATACATATATATAAATGAAAAAACACTATCAGTGTCACCAACCTATTTTCTCTTTAGCTCGTTGTAACCAGTTTTGACTCCAATAACTCTGACAGAGATTGGTTTCAAAGCTTGGTATCTATATCTGCAACAGCAACCCCTTTTTTATTTTGAGCAGCGTTTCTTCAATGGGCATCTCATCTAGTGCAAAAGTTGTAGTGGCTTGGAAATAATTCAAATATGAGAAATGGGAAATTATACGATGTGACAGGAAAAGGTGAGGTTGCAGGGGCGGATTGAAGAAGATGTAGAGGCCACAGTGGCGTTGCCCCAACACGTCTTCGTTTGTTTGATGACTTGGTTGAAAAATGCGAGCAGCAGTGAGGAATTGAGTTTTTTTTTTTACTTTGATAGAGAAGCATTGAGTTTTAGCAAATTGAATAAGGATACGACGTGGCTTTCAATCCCATGTGGATTGTGAATCTGTGCCACGTCATCAACGCTTCTCTATCAAAGAAAAAACTAAAATTGCTAAGAGCATCTCCAATTGGACCATGAATTGGGGTGAAAATGGATCCACCTAGGACACAATTCACATCCAACCCAAAAAAATGCTCCAATGGGACCATGGGTTGTGAATGTTTAGCTTATATGGCAAGGAATCAAAGTGGAGGGTATCTATTGCAATGTCTACTTCTAGACATTGTAGTTCATTACCACATCATAATTGTTTGTTATAGAAAGTCAAAAAAGTCACAATCTACAGTCTAAATCCACATTACAATTGGAGATCATTTGAGAATTTGAATGTCTATTTAATGCCACATATGATAGACATCCTCCCCACATCCTTGACAAGGCACCAATCCATGCTCTAAAAGTCAACGCTTCTCTAATGGGATTGACAGCCGCATGTTGTGACGTGGCACGAATCCATGTCTTCTCCAATGTCTATCGAAGAGCATCTCCAATGGAGATGTGGATTGAAGGAGAATGTGTGACATGTAAGACAAAATAGACATTAAAAGAAAAAAAAAAAAAAAAAAAAAAAAAACCTCTCCAATGCAAATGTCTATTCCACATGTGGAGGTGATGTGACAAACAAGAAATACACAATGTCTACTTTGGATATGGATTGATGAAGGGTGCAATTAATAGCCACATCATATTTATTTGTTTTTTCTTAGATTTTATTTTCACCTTTTAAGTAATAAAATTAAAAATAAATGTAACCTCATCAACGAAGGTGCAATCCATATCTACTATTGGAGATTAGTTTTAAAAGCCAATATATATTTAAGCCACATGGAATTGACATCCTCTCCAAGTTGATGACGTGGCATGGATCCACATCCACAATCCACATTTACCATTGAAAAACATATCGCGATTATTCTTTGGGATTGCCATCCTAGGGATGTAAATGGGTAGGGAAATACCCACAGGTGACGGGGATTTACCCTAACGGGCACGAGTATAAAGATTTTAAATGGGGATAGGGTTAGAATGGGTACAAAATCTCATACCCACACGGGTATGGGTACGAGTATGGGTAATAAAATATACCCACGGGGATCCCCATAAGGAATCCCTATTGAAGATCCCCACGGGGATGCCTACGGGGATACTCATCTACCCATGGGATCCCCATATATCAATTTATACACCATATGATATTTATTATTTATATATACCATATGATATTTATATATAAATATTACATAATATATATTACATAGTTTCCACTCCAAAAAACTCATACATATAACAAAAAACTCTTAATGAGATTTATAATTTTAATTTATGTGGTTAATTAAAAACTATATGTTTTGTTTTCAATTTGCAACTATATTTATATTTTAGAATGTTAAGATTAAAAGTTATGAAAAAATAGGATCAAATGAGAAAAATTGCAAAACCTTATTTTATAGAATCCTCCAAATTTTTAAGGGCCCCTTAGTGTTATTGATTTTATATATAGTTTATATTTATATATACATGTTATAAATTTATAACTTATTGACATTATTATTATTTTTTTTGTATCACGACATTATTGTTTCTTTAACTCTTAAGTGTTGGGAGAGAAAAATATACATTGATAATCAACCACACCAAAACTTCAACTCTTAATCTCAATTACTCAATTCTCAAATTACGTGGATCAACTATATGATTAACCTCTTTATAATATAATATTTGTTAATATTTAGTTATATTATAAATTTATAACTAAATATTATATATAATTATATATCATATTACAATATGCTTATGCTAATATATGTATATTACACGTATAAGTATCATTTGAAAATATTTATAGTTCTACTTGTTATGTATGTATATTTGATATCTTATTTGTTCCAATTTTTTTTCTTTCTTTTTTGGAATCCCCGCGGGGATCCCCAATGGAAAATGGAATGGGAAAAAAAAAACTTCACGGGGCTTCCCCATGCATTCCCTGAAAAATCACCATGAAAATCCCCACGGAGATCCCCAATGGGGAATTAAATGGATGGAGATTCTCCATACCCACGGGAATTTGATGGGTATGGGATGGGTATGATAATTCATCCCCAAATGGGTACGGGGATGGGTATGAGTGGTAAATTCTTTAGTGGGTATGGGTATGGGAATTAAGTCCCCATCCCCTACCCTACCTATTAGCATCCCTATGCCATCCCTTGACGTGCTGCATATTGCAACTATTCTTTGGGCTTCAATAGAGAAAGAATTAAGGCATAATAAATATGGTATTAGCTAAAAGGACATCGGTTTTTGCTAAACGGGCTCCGTTACTCAAGCACACCGCGATTTTGCTAAACGTACCTCACCTTTATTTTCATAAATTCCAAAAATAACCTTGCTTACCAATGCCTTAGAAGTGAAGAAGTTTCGCCTGCGGGTTTCGGTCACACGTGGCTGAGACCTCTAAAGAGGCCTCGGTCGGTTTATACCTAGACATCTTTAGAGGTCTCGACCGACTCCGACCGAGACCTTTGAAGTGGTCTCGGTCTTGGTGTTGGTCTTAGTTGGAGCCGACCGAAACCTCTAAAAAGGTTTCGGACTTGTGTGACTAAGACTTCCAAAGCGGTCTCGGACTTGTGTGACTGAGACTTCCAAAACGGTTTCGGCCCTATGTGTCCGAAGCTCACAAGCGACGAGAACGAACAAAAAAAAAATAAAACTCCAAAAAAATACATGAAACTGACCAAGAAATTAGTGAGTTTTGATCGGAATCGCTAGATATTCTCGATTTCATTAATTTTGTCTAAAAAAAAATGTGAGATTAAAGCTCCAAATTAAAAGCTCTAAATCCATCAACAAAATCACAAACACCACTACCGACTCAAAAAACACATAAAAAACCCTAAGAAAACCCACAAATCGACATGAAAGTAGGTGGAGAATAAACTTACGGCGTCGAATCGGTGTGGTTTCGCTCGGATTTCGTCGGATTTGAGCCGAAAGTGAGAGGGCGATTCAAGAGAGTTGAGTGGGGTATGAGTGAGTGAGTGTGAGTGGGGTATGGGTTAGCAAAAGTGTTGAAAACCCATTAATATGGAGGGGCAGTTGAGTCATTTCATACATGCATTAAAAGATTTTAAAAAATTGGGATTCGTTTAGCAAAAGTTGGGTCTATTTAGTCGTTGCCATAAATATTCATAAAGAGATGTTGAAAAAGAATGACATATTAAGCAAAAGATATCAAAGGAGATCATGAGTGGAGGATCTTGTGAGCACCATCAAATTTGGCCAGTGTTAGGATGTTTCTAAATTTCCTCTTGTTTGAGTATTTTTCTCTTTCTAACTATATTAGGTTTGTTTAGTTTGTTTATATTCGTTTCATCTAATCTCCGTTGGTGGGTTGTCCTCTAAGTCCAATATGATTTTTTTGTAAAAAAATTCAGGTCCATATGAATCCTGATAATTATGACGGCTCATCAGATCCATTAGGTTTACCAAGGGTTTATGGTTCGTTAAGACCGACCTAAATTTTATGGGTCTTTTATGTTTGATCAGATCTGTCCGTAGCACGTCAATATCCTGATAGAACAATACATGTCTACATGTATCCTGATAGTGATGTCATAAATGCTTGACAAAAATAAGAAATAAATAAATAAAAATAAAAATAAAAATTCTTTCTCGCTTCTCGTTGTAAAAATAATATTATACATCAATTCCAAGAATTTACGGCATCAACGGTTTTCTTATCTATGTATCATTATTTTTATTTTTATTTTATGATCGTGAGTGTTCAAACCACCTCAGGGTTAAGAGGATGCTCACACCACTAACCCAAATGTTGAAGAAAAATAATGAAGTTGTCGCGAATCGAACTCATCAAATATGTCTTAGTCAGAATACTAATTAAAGCCTTCTTCGTAACCTCTTCATCACACCCCACCCCTTTAGTACTTGATTATCTATTATTCAAAAAAGTAAGAATTATTTTTTCTTGAATCTGAAGAAATAGTTCATGATAAGAAAGTAATTTATTTACTAAATTTAAAGGTGCGTTACCCAAAGAAAAACAGAAATTTAAGTACATTATATGAATTCCTTTAAGAACAAAAATCCACAAATAAACAATCCATTCTTCTTTGAAAAATGCGCGGATAACCTACTTTGGACATCGACTCAGTCGGTTGCTGAGTGATACACCTCGCGACGCACACATCTCGAGGTGTATCACATGGCGACCAACTGGGTCGGTGCTTCAAGTGGGTTTCCGTAGCACGACTCATTTTAATGGAAACACAGTTTTAAGGGTCCCATACTTGATCTATGTGATACATGCAGTTTGACTAGAGCATTGAGAATCTAAGATCTCTATGCGCAATCTCTATGCGTATGTAGGTAATGTGTCAAAATAAGTAGAGATATGCCTTCAATAAAATTGGTGCAGTGGCAAAATTCCTGACATACACTTGGTGACCAAAAGCTATAGAATCCAATCTTGCCATCCAAGTCTCTGTACGAAGTGTCACTCATCAATTCATGATGCAGAACTTTGAATTAATATATGATTCTGAAAACATGCCATCAAGTGTTTTCAATTTAGCCGGTGTAAAAGTTTGACAGTAGACACTGCAAAATTGTAAAATGGCTATAATTGGTAGGACTTAGGCTTCTTATTCTGCCAGAAATCATCACAAATTCTCAGATCAGCAATGATAAGTTCACAAACATATACCTGTGTACTTTTGAGTTGATTTCTGGAAGATGGAGCCACAAAGTTTTGTATCCTTCCTGCTGATCTTACAAGAATCAATTTCAGATACAAATTCAATCGAATGGAACACATAGCTAATGCTTGAATCATCTCATATGAGGAATTAAAATATGTTCATGTATGCTTGCATTACACTCTTAGAGTTTTGACATTCTGTAGAGAGTTGATCATTTACTTCAATCTTTTGAAATTGGAATTATTATGAAAGACATCACAAAAAGCATAATATGTAAGCATGAAATCTAACTCAACCATGAAACTAACGAAACCAAAATTCAAATTTATTTCTTTGATATTAGTCGAATCTACAAACAAAAGTGAGAAAATGGAATTTCAAAAAGGGCGAATAACGGTTCTGCTGAGAAAGTACTCGAATGAAATCCGGTCTCGACAATTCTTGCTACTGCCAAAACGACTGTGTAAGATATTCATCTCCCTACAGGATACCATGCGCGGTGGAGGGTTGAAAAAAAAATCACCCAGTTCTTACCTTGAGCCAATTATAAATTAAACCATGCGGCCGCACCATTCGCCTCAGATATTTTCACTCCATAATTGCGACGGCACCAGCGACTTTTAACTTCTCTATTATTTGATTCGCTTCCTCTTTGGTGACCCCTTGCTTAAGCAATACTGGTGTCTTCTCAACCAGATCCTTTGCCTCCTTCAATCCAAGATTGGTAAATGTCCTGACCTCTTTAATGACCTTGATCTTTGCAGCGGCATCAAATTTCTCCAATTTAACATCAAAGGCCGTCTTCTCTGCCTTCTTCTCTTCAGCCTTTGTGGAGCCAGCAGATGCTCCACCTTGAGAACCCACATCCATTCCTTCGGATGAGATTGGTCGCATCTCGGGGAGCCTTAGTCTCTCTCTAAGAGCAGGACCAATTAGTTTTCTCTCTTCAGGTGGCAATGTAGCAATACGTTCAGCAAGCTGAATAATCTTATCTGAAGGTGGGGGTTTAGGACCATATGGATCATAGAAAGCAGGGTATTTGTACTTCTTGGGCTTTGCTTTAGGATCTCTAGGCACAAAATCGGGCTGGAAGAAGCGACACTGTAAAGGCCAACTTCTCTCAGGCAGCGTTTGAGGAGGACGAAGAGATCTAAGAAATCCCAAGAACTTCATGATAGAATTCCCAACTGAAAGCAAGATTTCAATGGAGTGGCAGTAAATGCCAGTGATTTAACTATTCCATCTGTCTTCTTGCAGCACTAGTAACAAAGAAAAGTTATTGTACCTGTAAGAATTCAATTACGTTCATAAGCAAATCTAATAGTGAATGATGAATGTAAAGTCCTATTCAACTGAATAGATCCTACGATATCAGTATCGGACAATTCAATCACCAAATATTTGATATCAGAAAGAATTTATGCAACAAGTGAACTAAAAAAAGAAGTAAGCAACATGTATCCTCATTGAATAAACACAATGAATAGTGAGAATCAGCTTAATTTTGAATTTCTTATACTATAAGATGATTCGAACTCCACATGTTTCAATCATGAAAACTCCATTCAACAATCTTAAAAACATGACACACAGGCGTGGTGTAAGCATGCTTCTTCTCCCACCCGGTTCACATGGCTTAACAAAGGTAGAAAATAAGAAAGACGTTATTTTACTGTGTTAATTAATGAAATGTGAGATGCACTTAGACATAAGAGAGTACAAGACGTGCCTAAGCAAGACAACAAGCTTACGCTAAAGAAACTCATCTTCTCGCCCCCTTCACCTTCACCCAAAAAGAAAGAGAAATAAATAATAACAATAAAATGAACAGAGAACAGAAAAGAATGATTGGCTGATTTAAAGAGAAATGTCTGAGTTAGGGTCATAAAGAGAGAATTAGGATGAACATGAAATATGGATGGCTAGGTTAACAAGATCCAATCAAGATCCATTGGCTGATGAAGCTTCTGTCAAGCTATGATTGTTTGGCTGCCTCTTTGAAATTTTCAAATAAGCCAAGAATTTGAAACAAAACTATCTTCTATCTGGCAAAATAATTAAATCAAAGTGTTTCTACATTAGAAGCCCGGGGCCCCAGACTCCAGAGAACGGAAAGCAAGTTTAGTAGCTAGGGACATCTACCACAGGGACCAGCAGCTTGAGTTGAGCATCAATATACTACAAGCACGATCTAACAATTTGAAAAATGGGTCTACTTTGAAGGGCAACAATCATTTTGGGGCAATACTGTCCTAGTAAAAAGAATTGGCTTTTCAAAAAGTGTTAAGCGGTTGACACATTTGAAAACTATATATAAAGAGTACATCTATCCTAACCTCAAATTATGGATTCAGTCACTGCATTATTTCAATAACAACAAAGCCTCAATCCCAAATTAGTTGGGGTCGGCTATATGGATGAGACTCTTACATTGTGCTTGATTTAGTGGAATTGATGGATCACACAATGAGTAAAATAAGGACGAAAAATAACATGTAGGGTGCATGAATTACATCAAAATCAACTGAATCACATAAAATCTTCTCCAATATTCAAAACAAAGGGTACAAAGGAAAAACAAAACCAAACAAACAAAAAAAAAAAGCGCAGACTAGACAAACAATATATGTAAAAGTGAAAAGACTTTGATTTTCAGTTCAAAAACTGAGCATAAAATGAGTGAAATCAATAAGAAATCAGGACTAACACATCAAATGTTGAGTGCCCAGATGAAATTACACTAAAAGCAATGAAACAGAAATCAAAATCTCCCTATTTTAGAGAAGTATAACTATAGAACTCTAATCTGCTACAAAAGGTATATGTAAGTGAAACTGAAAGAACAAACTAGTACTACGACTAATGGACCTTCAAAAATCAAAAACAAAATGAACCAAACAAAAAGTACATATACAAATTGGTGATCGAACACATTGCAAATCAGATGAAAGAAAAAGAGGGCAAATCAAATTTGAAGAAAAAAAAAATCAACACTATTATTATATGAAGATAGAAACAACAATTAAAGCAACAAATTCCATACGAAGATAGAAGATAGGAATAAAAATTCATCGTTTCTTATTAGTTCTAAAACCTAAAGGCGCTATTCGACATACTAGAGGCCATGCTTGCGAAAGTGCAATTGAGAAGCTGCCTTGTTCATGACAATTTGATCCTACTTTGTGTGCGTATCTATGATAAGGATTCAACTAAGATATAGAGCCCCAAGTTTTACACAGGCGGTTCAAACCAAATTAAAAAAAAAAAAAAAAAAAAAAAAAAAAAAAAAAAAAAAAAAAAAAAAAAAAAACCAATGGCCTTAAACGCACTGCCATTTTGGAAAGAATCACAAATCAGTACGTTCTGTAACACAGCTTCCCTCTCGGTCATTTCCTCAAACACATACTGCGCTTCGCTCACATAGAAGACATTTTAGCTAATAAAGAATCACATGAGCAACTAGTTTGACTCCAACCATGTTCTTAATTAATGGCATAGTTTCCGCGGACCTCTATCCATTCAAAGTTTCGCAAGCACGCAAGAATGTAAAGAACGCAACAACATAAAGAGAAGTACTGCAAAAGCGAGCAAGGGAATACACGAAAACCAACCTCTGCGAAAATCGAAAGATGTTGCTCCAGGTTTTAGGGTTCCGTTGAGGGAGCCATTGACCCCAAAATATTTACCAAAATGACCCCAAGACGTCGCTCAGGTTCAGCCCTCCGGGTTGTGGGCTTGGGCTTGGGTCATTGACTCTCGTGGACAATGCTATAAGATAATTAGAGCCACACGCCTATTTGATATTCTTGACTTGCTATTCACTTCGAACCATGTGAGATCCACATCTCAAAATGCGTTGAGGCGCTTTCAAACAGTTTAGTGTGACTTTTTTTTCTTATGATCGTGGTATTAAGGCTGGACACGACGGCTTGGAGGATGCCGGACTACTAACTCAAATGTTGAAGGAAAAATATTGCAGTCACTGCGAATCAAAATCATCACCTTTGCATTTGTTTGTAACTTTAAGTGTGTCAAAATATTGTTTTCTTGGATTTAATCACCATTGAAGGAACATCGTATTGCGGATATGTAGACTGAAATGTAGTCCTACATCGGTTAAGTGTGACTTTCATAAAAAAATGCTTAAATGTGGATATCTCTCCAAATAATATCGAGGCATTTTAGAGTAAAACTTCAGACTTATGAGTCCAAACTCCAAAGGTGGAGATCTTTTTTTTTGACAATATTTTTTTTTATAGGAAAGGTCGAGATATTTTGGAACACTATCGATACAAGTGAGATTCACATACCCGCGAATACAGGTGCGAGTGGCCCAACACAATGTACCACCAATCAATTGATTTGAAAACTCATCCAATTAAACTAACCTCCAGCTTTACATAAACATTTTTTAAGAAAGGGGATCCACTCATAATTTCTATTGCAAATTAGCAAGCCTACACAAAAAGCAGTCAATCTTGCAGTTTTATCATCAACTATAAAAATCTAGAAGACAACAACATCATTCATAAGGTAATCCACAATAAAGCAACTAGAAAGGAAAAGCAATACATGTTACCAAAAACAAAAGAAAATAGTTATTTGTACAATTGCTCCCAACGGAAACTTTTGAATAAGTTCTTTTGGTGTTGGATTACGTATACAATTGGTTTGTTAGTCATTAAACATTAATGATCTTTGTGTGAACAAACACAAAGATCATCTAATCTAAATTGCGGAAATAAAATAAGAATTACCTCCACCATTGTTGTTCTTTCCAAAGCTTGATCTTCCAATTTCTTCTTCTCCTCTCCTTAATGGTGTTGGAGTCAAAACCTTTTTGGAGAATGAAATTGGGGACCAAACTACGTTGATTAATATCCCAAAAGATAACCGCCCATCAACCGTTATCTCTAATCATAATTTGACACTTGTAATGTGTGGGGCCCACATGGATCACTTAGGATAAGTATAATGTAAAGAATACTTACATTCTCCCACTTGATCCATATACACATTACCACCAAAATTAAGAAATAAAATACATGAATCATGGCGATAGGTCCTCTATCAGTGAGTAATATCTTCCATGTATCATGATGCATTAAATTTCTTAACATATTGTCATAACTTAATGAATAAACCTCATGTTTATTCTTGGTCCAAACTTAATGATATTTCTCAAATCAAATAAAACATGAATGTGTACACAATACATAAGTAAAGAAATACCTCAAAGAGTTCCAATAAACATCATTCTTACAATAATAATCACATAATGGATCTAAGTCCCATCCTATCAACATGATCCTTAAACTTCATTGGTGGCATGCCTTTAGTTAAAGGATCTGCTATCATTAATTCGGTGCTAATGTGCTCGATGACCCTTTGTTTTGTCCTTGACACGTTCCACTTATGGCTAAGTACTTAATGTCGATGTGCTTGCTTCGACTCCCACTTTTATTGTTCTTAGCCATAAAGATAGCAGACTGAATTGTCACAATACATTCTCGATGGCCTAGAGATAGAATCCATGATTCTAAGCCCGAAAATGAAACTCTTTAGCCAAACACCTTGAGAAGTAGCCTCAAAACAAGAAACAAACTTAGCCTCCATAGTGGAAGTAGCAATCAATGTTTGCTTTGCACTTCTCCATGATCTGACTCCACTAGCTAGCATGAAAATAAATCCCAATGTTGATTTACGTGAATCAATGCAACCAATGAAAATCGAATCGAGTATCCGTGACTTCCAAAATATTAGTTCGTCTATATGTAAGCATGTAGTCCTTTGTCCCACGAAGGTATCTCATGACCTTCTTTGCGGCTCTCCGAGTGGTCCATACCGGGTTACTTTGATATCTTCCTAACATCCCAATGCAAATGCTATGTCGGGTCTTGTGCAAACACGAGCATACATCAAGCTTCAACGGTGAAGCATAAGGGATGTTAAGCATTTGTTCCATTCGAGATCATTTTTAGGGGATTGGTTCAAACTGAACTTATCACCCTTCACGATGGGAGCTACACTTGATGAACAATCCTTCATTACGAATCTTTCCAAGACTTTGTTGATATAGGCTTCTGAGACATTCCAAGAATACAACGTGTTCTATCTCTATGGATCTTAATGCCAATAACATAGGATGCATCTCCCATGTCCTTCATATCAAAGCTATTAGAAAGGAATTGTTTCACTTCATGAAGCATACCCTTATCATTTGTTGCAAGTAAAATGTCATCCACATATAGAATGAGAAAACAAATTTTGCTCCCACTAACCTTCGATATATACAATTATCCATAATATTCTCAACAAAACCAAATGAAGAGATAACATCATGAAACTTCAAATACCAGCTTTGTCGGGAGGCTTGTTTCAATCCATATATAGATTTCTTAAGCTTGCAAACCAAATTCTCATTGCCAATAGAGGAAAATCCTTGGTTGTTTCATGTAAACCTCTTCCTCTAGTTGACCATTAAGAAATGCGGTTTTCACATCCATTTGTTGCAACTCAAAATCAAAATGTGCAACCAAAGCCAAAATTATGCGAAGAGAATCTTTCTTAGATACGGGAGAAAAAGTTTCCTTGTAATCGATTCCTTCCTTTTGTGTGAATCCTTTTGCAACAAGTCGGCCTTGTATCTCTCAATGTTGCCTAATGAGTCCTTCTTTGTCTTAAAGATCCATTTGCATCCAATTGCTTTGGCTCCTTTAGGCAACTCAACAAGGTCCCAAACATCATTTGATGACATAGAATTCATTTCATCATTCATAGCATCATACCATAATTGATTCAACACAATTCATGGCTTGTGAAAAGGTTTCGGGATCACTCTCGACTCAGACATTATAGTCCAATTCTTGCGGATACACAATGAAATCACTAGGTATTGCTGACCTTTTAACTCTAGTAGATCTTCTTAATGTTGCATCAACATTTTCTTGAAGATCATGTTGATCAACTTGTTCATTTACTTGAGGTACTTCATGAATAATTGGTTGTTCTACCATTTCAAGTTCTTCATGAACAACTTGATCTCTTGGAGGATTGTCAACAACTTGTGGAGTTTGAACTCTTTGTTCCTCGATTCTCAATGGAACTGAGCAAAACTTGGAATGACATACATATGATCACTACTTGATTTAGAAGGAAGATCATCAAAATGAACCTTTTAGGAACATTATCTGAAAATGATTCCTCCCACTAATCATGTCATTCTCTAGAAATTTTGCATTTCTAGATTCCACAATTCTAGTGTTATGAGAAGGACAATAGAAGCGATATCCTTTAGACCTCTCGGCATATCCAATGAAATACCCACTAATGGTTCTAGGATCCAACTTCTTTTCATGTGGATTATAGATTCTCACTTCACACGGGCATCCCCAAACAGCGTATATGTCGCAAACTAGGTTTCCAACCTTTCATTAACTCAAATGGCGTCTTTGAAACAACCTTAGTTGGAACCTGTTTAATATATACACTTTGTAGTTTTAAGAGCTTCACTCCACAAAAGATAGGTAGAGTTGCATTACTACGCATACTCCTAACCATATCCATCAGTCCGGTTTCTTCTTTCTGCTACACCATTCTCACTTGGAGAACCTGGATTGGTGTATTGAGGAACTATTCCTTGCTCTTGAAGAAACTTAGCAAATGGACCAAATGCTTGTCCATCTTCAGTGTATCTACCATAATACTCACCTCCTCTGTCAGATCTGACAATCTTAATTTGTTTCCCACTTTGTTTCTCTACTTGACCTTGAAAACTTTAAAGGCATTCAATGCTTCATTTTTATGATGAAGCAAGTAGACATACATGAAACGTGAGAAATCATCAATAAAGGAGATAAAGTATTTTGGACCAGTTTTAAAGTCCATATCTGGACAACATATGTCAGTATGGATGATTTCTAATAATGTTGAACTTCTATGAGCACCTCTCTTGGATACTTTAGTCTGTTTTCCCTTTATGCGGTTCACACAAATCTCAAAATCAATGAAAGTCAAGAGCACTTAGTACTCCATCATTTACTAATCTTTTGATTCGATCCTTGGAGATATGTCCCGATCTCAGGTGCCATAACATAGAAGATTCACCATTCATGACACTTCTTTTCAAACCGGTAACATGCATTGCGGTGGCATTATTTTCTAAATTCAAACAAAATAAACCATTCAATAAAGTACCATGTCCAACGATATTTGATTTAAATATCAAATCAAAAGATGTTCGAGAAAAGTTGAAGTGAAATCCCAAATACAACAACTTGGAAAGCGAAATTAAGTTTACGGAAAAATTAGGTACATAGAAAACATTGTCCAAATTTAAAATAAAGCCACTAGACAATTTTAAGATGCATGTTCCAACGACTTCCACATGTGAGCGCATTTTATTTCTGAATAAATGCTCAACTCACTTCCATTGGTTTCATGATTTATCATATCTGCAATGTATTGGAAACATGGATTGAAGAACCGAGTCAATCCACCAAGTGTCATGTAAAGTATCAACCATATTAGATTCAAAACAAACATATGAAATTGATATACCTTTCTTTTGAAGCCCTTTTGGAATTTGATGCAATCCTTCTTCATGTGTCCCTTAACTTTTTGGAAGAAACACTTGGATTCTTTCTTCATAATTCCACCTTGGGGTTGCATTTTGTCTTTCCCTTCCAGTTGGCTCTCTTGTCCTTTTTCTTCTTGTCCACCGTCAATGACACACCATTCTCTCCTTGCTCCATAATCGAGTCTACCCTCCTCTCCCGAACACACATGGTCGTCAACTCGTTGATCGACCATTTATCTCTATGCGTGTTATAAGAGATCTTAAAGGGTGCATCTTGAGAAGGGAGTGTGTTCAAAATGTAGTGGACTAAGAAGCTCTCGGACATATCAACCTCAAGTGTTTTGAGTCGGCGCTATGTCCTCATCCGCATGATGTGCTCGCGCACACCACTTAACTCCGGTCATCGGAGTGATGAAATTGCATGATTAAAGTGCGGCGATGCCTTATCGGATGTCTGAAGCCCGATCCTCGATGGCCTTAAGCAATGGATGAACCTTGTCATACTTCTCCACCGTACCCAGAATACTAGCCGTTATGTTCGTTTTAATGAACATAACACAAATGCGATTAGATCTCTCCCATTTTCGTAGAGATCAACCGCGTCGGGAAAGACTAGCCTCGGTGATTCTTTGGTGGTTCGTCATACGTATGGCAAAATCTATATCCATTACTCCCAAATGGAGGAGAATTCTCTCCTTCCATACCACATAATTCTCTCCATTAAGAGTCGGGATCTCAAATTTTAACTCGGAGACCTAAGACGGGTATATGAGTAGGCTGCAAATATTAAATAAATAAATACATGCTTAACAACAAATAGAGACTACAAATAATATGTTTTACCAATGCAAACATAATAAAAGAAATAAATCAAGTGACGTAAAAACATGCACATTGGGCTAATGCCTTTACTCGATAAGATTCATTAACCATATAATAAAACTATCAAATTATTTTCATTTTCTCAATTCTGTGGGTAAATTAAGAAAATACAATTTGATATTCTATTCTAATTAATTATATGAGTATAGTAAAATATCTGTGGGATAAATTTTACCACAACCATATTACTAATTACAACAAATGCATGAATGATCCTATATAATTTAGATCTTGTGGCCACTCTAACATTATTTAAAATTTCACATGCATGGATCATCCTACATTTAATCAATGAATTTCTTAATGTATTGCATCCTTATTTAAACAATACTAACAAATTATATACATGCATATATACTTCATGGCATATTATCTCATGTATTATTTAAATAAAATAATTAATGTGCTGAAAATTAAATATATAGAACATAATACTCATCAAGTGATTATCAACTTGTACTAAACATGTATCGGTTCTATTATATATGCATATATATATAATCCCTCTTATGCACGTGTACTACTCTTAATATGTAGGCGTCATATTCATATAGCATATGTCGGTTCTATTATATATGCATATCCATGCATATTGAACATGCCAAACAAATATATGTGACATAGCTACAACTTTTTTTTGTATAAAATTTCATATACTAGAGTGTAGCAAACATTAAAAAAAAAAAATTGCTATTCCGCCTAATTTGATTTCAATGATATACACACTTTAATGTGCGTACGGGAGGTCAAATTCGAATTTATAGGAAATTCTTGAGATCACCGAAACTAACTATGTGAGTATTTCGGTTTATCCAAAATTCCAAAATATTACGAAAAATCCTTTTCGGCACATGTATTAATAAATCCAATAACGCCAAACAAATCGGATTTTGAATAGAGAAACACAAAATACCAAATAAGGATCGACTCCAAAAAAAAAAAAAAAAAAATTCCAGTAATGTCGATCAAAACAATACTGCGGAAAAATTCTAGATCGACATGATATGAATCAAAGGTTTAACCACAAAGCTCTGATACCAATTGTAAGTCATTAAACATTAATGATCTTTGTGTGAACAAACACAAAGATCATCTAATCTAAATTGCGGAAATAAAATAAGAATTACCTCCGGCCATTGTTGTTCTTTCCAAAGCTTGATCTTCCAATTTCTTCTTCTCCTCTCCTTAATGGTGTTCGGAGTCAAAACCTTTTTTTTTTTTTTCGAATAAATTGGGGACCAAACTACGTTGATTAATATCCCAAAAGATAACCGCCCATCAACCGTTATCTCTAATCATAATTTGACACTTGTAATGTGTGGGGCCCACATGGATCACTTAGGATAAGTATAATGTAAAGAATACTTGTCATGACACGATTAACACGACACATAATAAACATGTCATGAGTTTGACATAAGTGGGTCTGGTCATAAACATGTTGACACGTTTATACACGGTTAATAAACGAGTCATTAACATGTCAACCTGCTTAACTCGTTTATGACTCATTTAACACGATTAAAGAATAATGTATAAACAATAAATATGGGTATAATAAATAGATTAGTACAAAATTCACCCATTTTAATACATATTAATAACATGATTTTTTTTTTGTAGATATCTTTTATCATATTTTATTTTATTTTTTAGAGGGAATATTTATTTTACTTTTAATATATTATTTATGTTTTAAATTTTATTAATTATTATTTATTAAGAAAAAAATAAAACTTTTCACCAAAGTAAAATTTAGATATTTTTTAGACGATTCTTATAATTTTGTATATGTTATTATTACGAGTCATTTTCCCTATAATATTAAGAGTAATAAAGACTTGAATGAAAAAGTAAAGTAAAACTTAAAACTATATACAACCACATTATATTTTATTGGCTATTTAATTATGTTTGCTTAAATTTATTCAAGTACATATATTTAAAAAAGTAGTAAATAAAGTATAAAAGTTTAAATAAAATATTTAATAAATGGGTGATACGAATACACGACAACTTTAACATGACTCGCTTAGACACGAAAACGATTAACACGATTAATAAATATGTCATGTAATGGGTTTACATTATATATGTCATAACCTGTTCACGACACGACATGTTACGTTTACGACTCGCCGACACAAATTACTACCCCTGTCCCCATTTAATTTAATACATTTTTAAACTAAAATGTCTTTAGGCAAAATTACATAAATAACCCCACTCTAAATCATGAACTTCTTTCATTTATTTTTCTCCTTCTATTTCTCACTCTCTATACCCCTCCTTAAATAAAACATTAAACTCATCTCTAAGTCCTATCTCACTCACTACACTCATCTTCTTCTCTTCTACTTAATTTTCACTTTCTATATCTTACCCCAAATTAAACCATAGATTCATCTTATTTTATTTCTTTTCGGTTTTCATCCCCAATAATCAGTCACTAATTCCACATGCTTACAATGCTTAAAATCAAACCATTTTCAGAAATTCACCGTTACTCGTACATCAAACTTGGAAAACAGATTCAAACACTAATTTCAACTATGATTCACGCAATCCACACCAGCATTCACAAGTCAACACACAAGCGATGGTGCGATGAGGTCTGATCTTGCTCAGTCACCGCCATGAAAATCTCGAACGAATTTCAACTAAATTCCGTGACATTTCAATATTCAATCATTGAAACAACAGATCGTGTGAGAAACACAACCGGTGAACTCGCGAACAACACAAAAACGCATCGAATCGAAACCGTTACAAAACGCGGTAATGATCGACGAAATCCAATACAAAAAAACAGCTGATCAGTTGCGGAAATTTCCGTTGCTGACTAGCATAAATTTTGTCTCTAACTATATTCTGCAACGGAATAGAGACGGAATCAATTCCGTCTCTAAAACTGTCGACGCTAATTTAGTTAACAATGGAAATGTGTTCCGTTGCTGATTAGAGACGGATTTGAGACGGATTTAGAAACGGAACAAAGACGGAACATAAATGGACTTTCTCCCAAACTGGATGGTTCTAGTTGTATTCCGTTTCTGATCCGTTGCTGATTAGCAACGGATCAACAACTGAAATCATGAATTCCTTGTCTAATCCGTTGCTAATCAGCAACGGAATGCATGAATTCCGTGTCTGATTCGTCTCTATTCCGTGTCTTAATTTAGTATTACCCAGTTTGTCGCGGCTATTTCCTCGGCAATTAGAGACGGAATAGCAACGGAATCTATGAATTCCGTTGCTAATCCGTCTCAATGCCGTTCGTACGCTTATTTTTTTTCACTAGTAAGAAGAATCCAATTGGTTCTCCAAAACCTCTAAACCTGAAAATATAACCACATGACCAGCTCTATCGCCTGCACCCCCTCCAACAACTCCTTGGGGGTGCTAACATAAAAAAAAAAAAATAGAATTTGACATACATACATCAACAATATATATCAACAACAAAGATTCAAATGAGGGAAAAAAATGTACAATTCGACATTAAAAAAGATTTATATATCCACGAAAGCTTGTCAAGTATAATAAATGTTCCAAATACCTAAGTATCCACAAAAACCACCAATCATATTGTTCTACATCAACCACAAAAAACCTCCAATCCTTTAAATATGCACAAAAAGAACTATCAATCTAAAAGTTCTATAAACAACTATAAAAGATATATAAGTTCTATAAACATCTATAAAAGATATCCACAAAAGCAAAATTACCATATCAAAAGTTACGCAAACAACAAGAAAAATACCTAAGTATCACCAAGCTGCTCATCTCTCGTAAGCCAATCTTGCATCTCCCGATCAACATTGTCCTGTTGTTGTGGTGGATCACGGGATTTGTTTGCGGCGGCTGCTTCTGCTCATGAGGTGGTGGTGGTGGCTGTGGCTGAGATAGGCCTGCTCCGTCCATGGTCATTCCGAATTGCCTCTGCATAAACGCCACAACTTGTCGTAATTGCTCGACAACAGTATCGAACTCTAAGCGTGGCACCATCACCGATATCTGGGATGTGCTAGCACCAGGATATGCATATATTCTCTTCTTTCTCCCTAACGACCAGAGACTGTAGACATGTCCTCTCAGACACTCACCCGCCACATTGTAGTACACCGCCTCATCATCCACCGGGGTCCCGGTGTAGCTGGTCGCCTCCCGACGTCTCCTCTGGAGCTTAGCCAGCATGGATAAACAATAAACAACTTAAATGATATGCTTTTAAGTAAACTTACTACTATTTCACTTTTATTTCTATTCTTACATAGAACCGCTCCGATCTAGTATCGATGAATGTCACCCGTCGTGATTTACGATGTGGAGATGCAAATACAATTCATTCACGGTAGGTGGCGTCTTGGATGTATTAGTCTGCATAAAAAGTTATAAAAATGTTAAATATGTCAATTACTAGTAGGTCGGCGCACTTATATTCGCCAAGCACAAATCAATTGCATAGAAATGAAATGAACTGAAGTGAATGAAATCTGTACAATTTAAATGAGTTAAACTAGCATCAATGTGTAAGAAATTAAAAAAGAAGAAGAAAAGATTAAAAGCAAACATAAGCATAGTGAACAAGTGTAGAAATGAAAAAAATAAACAAGAGTGTAAAAAACACTTACCAATGTTTCATTGGTAGTCACAAAAGACACCGAGCCACCACCGTGCTTCGAGGGTCCAGTCCCATGTCTTTCGACCCCAGTGTTCCTATTCATAGACGCCTGCCTAGACCTGACAAGAAAGTCCTCGCTCTCCTAGTACTCCAAGTATCTCCTCTACGCCTCATCTGTAACAAAGTTTGGCTGCACACAATTCTTCTTTAACTTATGCATCAATGTAGTGTACATGGTGCCTGCACGCATGTCGTACGCCGCACGAATGAGATCCTCGTGAATCGTGTCATCCCATCTAAAATATACCTATAAAATGGCGAGTGCAACTGTTACGAGACATTGAAAAACTTATATATATCCTAAGACATTTATTAGTCATGCGTACCTGCCATTGGCGCCAGTAGTGGTCTTTATGATGATTCGATACTGACTTCCAATAATACCCTTCTGGAATCATCCATCTCTTGAAAACTTTTGTCATCCTCCGTGCACAAGAATGAGAAGGATGCAATTCCCTGTGTTTCATTAAAATGCATAATATCTTAAAAACTTAATTAATAGTTTACATGGATAATTAGAAATACGGTAATTAATCACATACAAACTTACGTATTATTCGCATTCAGTATGATCGGGATCCTATGAACGCGAGGGGGCTCGGTCCCTGTCCTTTGAGGTGCCCGCGGAGGGCCTGTAACCTGCAAGCCTGCTCTGCCCTCATAGGATGGGGATGTTGCTGGTGATACGGTGGCCGGAGGCGGAGGCATCGTCGGTACAGGAGTGTCATGTCTCGATGTCCCCGATGGCGACTGCAATGGGCGATTTGGTTTAGTTCCAGAAGACGATGTCGATGGTACAGACGACGCATACGGTATGAAAGGCGAAGGTGACGCTGACTGTAACTCATGATCGAGTGAACGAGAAGTCGGAATCGATAAGGCAAGAATCGACCCACAACCTCGACAGCCACGACCTCCTCGGCCCCTTCGTGTGGCCGGTCCATGAGGTCCAATCGGTATATCGGTTTCTGGGGTCTGTGCTACACCTCTTCCGACTGGACAAGGTCCTCCTAAAGGTATCCCTCGACCGCCCTGAGGTAATGTGCGACCTCGAAGTGGGGGTGATCATTTTATTAAATGAATTTATTAGCGGAAGTCTTATTGATTATGCGGAAGCCATTTATAATATCCTAAGTGTGGAAAACCGGGTGAAAGGCCATCGCATAAATATATGTAGTCTTCAAAATTCATTGAAACGATAAAATGGTCTAAGTCAAGTCGGGAACTAACGCTCAACCCAATATACAACCCCAAAAAATATCTCGAAAGACATATATAAACTATACAATCAAAATATCAAAAGAAGACCTACAATCGATGTAGTGACGCGCACGGCTCGGGGATAATCGCCTATCTTCTCTTTGCCGCCTGCTAGTAGACTTTTCTACTCCGCACCCACCGTCATAAAAAGGACGGTGAGTACAAGAATAAAACAAAGTAATCCCCGATGACAAGTTTGATTTGCATTTCCAAATATTCAAATGGTATTTAAAAGCATATAAATTGGAAAACCGAATAATAAACCATATGCGAGTAAATACCGAGTTAAACAAGTGATCGCCACTAGGCTAAGTAGTAGTGATTTAGGTCCCGGCGGTGAAACGTGTCACCCCAATAATCATATAGCACAAGGGACTCTAACCTGAGTGTTACCAGGGACTCTAACCCCGAATAATCATATAGCACAAGGACTCTAACCCAAGTGTTACCAGGGGACTCTAACCCCGTGTGTAGACCACCTCAGGGACTCTAACCCCGAGTGTCATACAATGTCAAGTAACATGTGCCGACATCCCTAGGGACTCTAACCCCGTGATTCGCGCACACCTCGATCGAGTACGGGACCTAAATGCAAAAACTACTTTTTAAATTTCAAGAAATACCAAGTATGGATTGTCAAGGCATAAGCACATCTACACACCTAAACAAATAAGGAATACAAGTCCTCTTCAACATTTATAAGATATTCACTAGCCTAATAGCATGCTATTTATCCTTCAATTCACATTTAAAACAACAAGAATAGACATAGCATGTGATAGAATCAACGAATCAAATCAAATGAATGGATATCATGCAAACTAGACTCATCAAATGAGCATAGACACAAGGAACACATGATATAAGAATACAAAGGCAAAATAGTCAAAAGGACTATGCAAGGACAACAATTAATAGAAATGAAATGCCAAGTAAAATTGTCATTAGGTATACTCACAACAACAAAGTAAAGTCCTAGCTTTACTAGCCTCCCGATACACCAAGTCTTGTATTCGCTCTCTCGTACCCTTTTTCCTAGGTTCCTGAGTTTGGTGTCTCATTAGTTCAAATAGTGAATTTAAGCTCAATTTAGTGTGTTTATTGTGTATTCAAATTGGTTCAATAGACTTTAAATCAATCATCCTAATCAGCCCCTAAAGACTAAATTAAGTTTCAATTTCAGTCCTACATCTTAATGCACTTTTAGGCATGAAATGGTCCAAATATTGAATTCCTCCATCATTACCATTATTGTTGATCTCTCTCTTAGCTTTCTAGAAAGGTTTAGTTTTCAGAATTATGATATAAACTGAAAGAGATATCATGCTTTTACTAAACATAGGTCTGATTGAAATTTAATCCGACAAGCAGATTTTGAAAATCTATTTCTCCCAATCTATAGTCCCTAAACATATGAGTTTTGGTCACAGGGAAGAAAATATATCCAAATACAACATACTAAAAGATTAGCTATTTTGGATAAGTAGTTAGGGAGTTATACCCTTAGCAAATTTAGTTTCAAAACTGTCCTTTATAATTCCAGCACCTATTTGTAGAGCATGTTTGGAAATGAAAACATTCAAATCAGAATACCTTCAGTTAAGAAAAGTTGTTCCTTTCTATATGAACTTTCAAATGCCACTGGTGTGGTTGAATTTGGATCTAACATGTTCAGATTATGACTAAATTACCCAGGTTGATTCCTAATACAACATGCAGAATTCCAGTTTTGATGTTGCAACTTCAAAAATTCTTATCTTTATGATTTCAACACCAAATTATGATCTTCAATATAGCTGGATTATCAGCTTGAAATGAGGAATCTAAATATATAAATCAACTGCATATATTCAATGATCTACTATCTGAAATTTTCCTAAAACCAGAACTTGTTCAAGTTTCAACTCAATATGTGTACCTAGTTGATGTAGCTTGAGGATTTCTCACAAACTCCCATGGATTTCTTCAAAACCTTGATGATTCATTCCCCTCCAGCAAATCTCTTATTCTTCTCCAGCAAGAATGAATGAGTGGTTTGGTTTGCATGTTGTTGGGGGGGGGGGGGTGTAGGTGTAGGTGGGAGTGTTTGGTGGGTTTTTGTGTGCATGTAAGTGGGGTTGACACATGGCCTGAATTTTTTTCCAAGTGTTGCTTGAGTTGGGACAAGTGTGACTTGAGTTGGGACAAGTGTGACACCTGTTCGTGACAACGCTAGGACACTCGCCCGTGTTTCCTGGCGTTTCGACGCCCGGTTTCGTCCGAACCGTGATATTCGCGTACCATCGCGTCGTTAGTCACCAATATCTATTCCATATGAGTTGACAAATTTTTTATTCAATTTGTGTGTTTTCGTTTCCCCTACCTAATATTCGATCCCGTTAACTACCCGGTACCCGAGTTGACACGCATATCAAGGCGTGTCCCAGCTCTCGTCTCGACGCCTACAACCGTGCAAACTGACTTAGTAAGTCTACACAATACATAACACTAGGCATACAAAAATACAAAAATAAAATATACCTCGGTCACGTGCCTCGGTCGGTGTACGTATCACAGTGTGGGTCCCACGTCAAAGGTCGGTGATCCTGATTAAGGAATTTAAACCAGGGTTAGAGATTTGGGCTGTGACAAATATTCCCAACAAAATGAAAATTTTGTCCTCGAAATTAAGTTTAAGTTACGGTTCTACCTGACTCGAACTGGTACGGGAATCTATCTCGCATGTAGTCCTCCCGCTCCCAAGTGAGTTCCGTGTCATTATGGAACTGCCACTTGACGAGTACCTTCGGGATGGACTTGCTCCTTAACTATTGTACCTTCCGATCTAGGATCTGAATGGGTTGTTCCTCGTTCGAGATGTCATCGCTTAGGTCGATCTGACTCAAGTCAACTGTCGGTCGCACTCCTGCCTTCGACTCGGCCATTCGAAGCATCGAAATGTGAAACACTAGATGGACCCCTGACATCTGTGGAGGTAATTCAAGCTCGTATGTCACTTTCCCGACCCGTTTCTTAATCATGAAAGGCCCGATGTACCTCGGTGCAAGCTTGCCTTTCACCCCAAATCTCTGAAGACCCTTCCGAGGGGAGACCTTTAAATAGACAAAGGCTCCATCAGAATACGCGAGATCACCGCGATACTTATCTGCATATCTCTTCTGTCTCTCATGTGCTCCTCTGAGTCTTTGACGAATCAGTTTAACCTTTTCCGTGTGGTCAACAACAATTTCAGGCCCCACTATCTCCCGGTCCTCTGGCTCAGCCCAACACGATGGCGAGCGACACGGTCTACCATACAAAGCCTCAAATGGCGCCATCTCAATGCTAGCCTGATAACTGTTGTTATATGCGAACTAACACAACGGTAGGTACTCCGCCCAAGATCCGCCAAACTCCAACACGCATGCCCGCAGCATGTCCTCGAGGACCTGAATCAATCTCTCGATCGCTCGTCGGCTCATCGAGGTGGAAAGTCAAATCTTGAATCAGTGATCGCGTCGTCATCGCTCTTGCATACTCCACCACATCCTGGACGTATACGTAGCATCTCGATCTGACGTGATTGTTAATGGTACCCCGTGCAACCTGATAATCTCTCTATCGAACAGTACGCTCAGCTGATCGAACGTGTAATGCGATGCCACTGGCAGGAAATGAGCAGACTTAGTTAGTATGTCAACTATAACCCAGATTGAATCATGTCTCCTCGCGGTCCTCGGCAATCCTCTGACAAAATCCATAAAGATTTCTTCCCACATCCATCGAGGAATGGGAAGCGGTACATGTAGTAATCCTCCGGATGGGGATGTTGCTTGGTGATGCGGTGGGGGTGATGGAGGCGGAGGCATCGTCGGTGCTGGAGTGTCATGTCTCGATGTCCCCGATGGCGACCTAGCAATGGGCGATTTGGTTTAGTTCCGAAGACGATGTCGATGGTACAATGGTCTGACGACGCATACGGTATGAAAAGCGAAGGTGACGCCGATCGTAACGTCTCATGATCGAGTGAACGAGAAGTCGCAATCGATAAGGCAAGAATCGACCCACGACCTCGACCGCCACGACCTCATCGGCCCCCTCGTGTGGCGGGCCTATGAGGTCCAATCGGTATATCGGTTTCTGGGTCTCATGCTTTGCACCTCTTCCGACTAGACAAGGTCCTCCTAAAGGTATCCCTCGACCGCTAAGTGTGGAAAACCGATGCCATCTAAATATGCATCTGAGGTAATGTGCGACCTCGAAGTGGGGGTGATCACTGCGAGCCATGAAACCTAAAAAAACACCAATCTTAAACAATTGTGAAGAAAGGTTTAGAAAGTTCACGTAACGTCGATCAAACATTGACATAACATAGACATACATTACTCACTGTCATACGTTTCAAATTCACTCTCATGACTAGAAGTTGATGATTCTTTTTCTGAATCATCTCCACTATCGACAATGAAGTCATTGTCTTCTTGACTTTGACCCACTTCAACAATGACGCGGGTCCCATTTGGATCGTCCGGATTGTTGAAATCCTGAATTGCATCGTCGACTACGTACGTGGTAGGTTCACCATCTTGGAATGCAATCTCTGCCGAGTCTTGGTTATTATCGTCTTTGCTCGTTTCCTTGTCGGCGAATTTTGGTTGACAGCAACAAACTGCTAGCCATTCTTGTCGTTCGTTTCTCAAAGAAGGGTATGAAAGGTAGTACACTTGAGTGGCTTGCATTGCAAGGACAAATGGCTCGCAGTTGTTATATCGTCGACTTCGATGAACCTCTACCAATTTAAGTGTTGGGTGAGTCCTCACACCATGATTCGGTGTAGGGTCATACCATTCACACTTAAACAACACCACACGCTTGAGGCCAGTATATTCAATCTCTACAACCACTTTTAGTACTCCATAGTAGTCGTGGGAAACATCGGCGTAGTTAGAACCCTTCACTAGAACACCGCTGTTCTGCGTCGATCTATTAACGTCATATGTTGCAGAGTGGAACTTATACCCATTCACTAAGTAACCAGGGTACACATTACAAGATCGACTAGGATCAACCGAAAGATCAACAAGTGTCTCATCTATGATGGGATTTCGAGCCTATTCATGAAAATTTAGAAATTTAAGACACATTACTTATGGAAGAAATAAACAAAGCGATAACCTACAATAGTAATAACATTACATATGTTTGAAATCAAATGGGGAAGTTGTGCTCTAGACTAGTATGGACTTCCGACTCTCCCATTGCTTGAGTGATTTCATCGATAAAGATCATACAAGAAACGAACATGTAAATATCATGTCTTGGTAAAAGATGAATAATGAATGTACTGCATTATTGAAAGAAAGTGACAGACATACTCGATGTAAGGAGCGATCTTTGGACAATTGAACAGTATGTACTAATGAGCGGCATTATACTCCTGCTCTGTTAAGTATCGCTAATTTGACTTGCCCAAGGGTCGACCAGGATAAATGAAAATTGAGAAATTGCCCACGAAATGCAGTGTGGGCCCGATACCACCATCATTGTTTCGTTGCACTTTGTCGTGCAACGTAAAGACGTGATCTTCGAAGTAGTAAGAACAAAACAATGTGACTTCTTCGACCAAATAAGTATTACACATCGAGCCCTCAACCTTCGCTTTGTTCCGAACATTGTTTTTCAAATGTTTAAGGTACCTATCAAAGTTTAGTTAATGTTAATTTTAAACTTTATTGAATGGGAAAACAATTTCAGGAACTCAAGATATTACCTCTCAAATGGATACATCCACCGAAATTGAACTGGACCGGCCAGACGGGCCTCGTAAGCCAAATGGATTGGTAGGTGTTCCATAGAATCGAAGAAGCTTGGAGGGAATATTTTCTCCAACTTGCAAATGATTTTAGGTATTTCAGACTCTAAAACCTCCATATATTTGAGACTGACACTTTTCGCAGTCAGGGATAAAAAAAAGGCCCAGCTCACTAATTGCAACCCAAACTGGGTTTGGGAGGAGTTCTCTGAATGCAATTGGTATCAAGTGTTGCATGAAAATATGACAATCATGACTGTTCATGCCGAACAGTCGCAACTTCTTTGGATCCACACATCGACCAAAATTCGAAGCATAACCGTCAGGAAAACACAACTTTTCAACCCACTCGCACAATTTTTGCTTTTTTGATGTATCGAGAGCATAACATCCAAGGATGTAAGTATTTGTCGCCGAATCAATGTGTAGAGAAGGTCGGTGACAATATTTACGAATATCTTGTCTCGCTTTTGCATTTTCCTTACTTTTGCTCGGTACACTCATAATAGTGTTGAATATGTTGTCAAAAACATTTTTCTCGATGTGCATGACGTCTAAGTTATGTCGGATCAAGTTTGTCTTCCAATACGACAAGTCCTAGAAAATGCTTCTTTTTCTCAATCCCGAATTCTTAGCTATCCTCCCATTCACAGAATCAGCTCTGATTTCTGTCACCTTCATCAAGCCCAACGATTCAATTTCTGCCAAAATTTATTCACCAGATAGCAAAGCGAGCGGTTCGTCGTTTAGTACCATTTTGCCTCTAAGAAAAGTTTTTTGGTCTTTCCTGAATGGTGAGTTCTTCGACAAGAAACGACGGTGACAGTCAAACCACGATGTCTTTCCACCACTTCGCAATTGAAAGGCATTTGTATCCTCCATACGATATGGACAAGCCATCTTACAGTGTATGCTGCAACCGGACAACATGCTAGACGCAGGGAAATCACTTACAGTCCATAAAAGGGCCACTCGCATACGAAAATTCGTCTTTGTGGAAACGTCGTAAGTAATCACCCCGTTGTTCCATAAATCTTGCAACTCTTTCACAAGCGGCTGAAAGAACACGTCGATTTTTTGTTTTGGGTTGGTCGGTCCAGGAACGATAACCGTTAAGAACATAAACTCAGTTTTCATGCTCACCGATAGTGGAAGATTGTACGAAGTCAAAATTACGGGCCACGAAGAGTACGATTTTCCTGAAATCCCAAAAACTTGAAAGCCATCAGTGCACAATCCTAAACGAACATTCTGAACCTCGGCGGCGAAATCTCTGTTGACATCATTAAAATGCCTTCAAGCAATCGAATCAGAACAGTGTCGTATAACATCTTCTGGTGAGGAATGCTCTCCATGCCACCGCATATGTTTTACCGTTGACTCAGACGCATACAATCGTTGCAATCGAGGGCCTAAAAGGAAGTAGTACATTTTTTTGCAAGGGCATTTTTTGGTGTTCCGTCCACGACCTCGTCGCTGTGCAATGTAGCGTGATTTCCCACAAAATTCACATGATGACAATTCAGAGTCCACTCCCCAATAAATCATACATTGGTCCTCACAACAATCTATTTTCTCAACTGGAAGACCTAGACCTCGCATTAGTCTTTTAGTGGCATAAAATTTTTCAACCAATGAATTGTCAGTTGGCAAACAATCCTTCATGAATTTTATGATTTCATTATACCATCGTTCAGAGATATGGTGTTCTGACTTGATCGCAAGTAATCTTGCAATTGCGGACAACTTTGTCATGGTTTCGCACCACGACCACAATTGTTCGCTACTAGTCTCAATCATGTCATATAGTTGGCGTGCTTGGAGGTTTGGTGATTCTTCCACGTGATTCCAATTAAAACTTGGACCTGCCACGTTGTGTAACATCTCGTGGTAAGTTGTCGTATCAAAACCTCCCCCATCTGCATCATCAATATGGTTATCAAATTGGTAGAAGTTTGGCGGCTCTTCATCTCCATTCTCACCGTGTTCGTACCAACAATGATATCTTGGAATGAATCCGTACCTACATATATGGTATTCAACCGTTTCGGCGTCCAGGTACGGTACACGTCGACATTTCTTATAATGGCACGAACATCTAATCTTCCTTTCACTTTGGTAGGTAGGACAATGTTGCTTAACAAATGCTACGAGTTCTTTAACCCTCGCCGCGAATTCAATTCGAACGAAGCCGTTGTCGAGACAGTTGTACATCCAGTCTCGACTTGTAGACGACATTCCTATTGTAATTGTGCAATTAAATTAGTCAACTAGTTTAATAATTTCTGACGGTACAGGTCTACTTGTGTGTCCAACTTACACAACTTAGTAGAATGGAGAATCTGAGAACCTCGCTAACTACATGAACAAAAAGCTTTGTTTGTATGCATTGAATAAATGTGGTTTGATACAAATAACATAAAACAAAACAAACTTTACATTTGTTGAGTTCTAACTTCATGTCTGTTTGTGGATTGAATGTAATACTCCTAATCTCAGGAAAAATGTGTCTAACTTCATGTATGTTTGTGGCTTTTGTTCCTTTTATTGATTTCTACTTTTCGAAGACCTAGCCCGGTACATGACTGATACCAAACAGAGTAGGATACTTGGTCGTAAAAATAAAAGCAACAAGGAGTTCAAGAAATCATAAATCATAAGTTATAAGCGGCATACAAATATCACATAGGATCAAAGCTCCCAGTATTTCATTTTCAACAAATACATATACTAATGACAGCCAATAGGTACATACATATACCAAAGCATTAAGGATAATATTTTTGTAACAAACTAACACTTAACATAATATCGTACAAAAAAATTTAACAAAAAAAGCTAACAATATAACAAACATTGCTTTGGTGTATGTTTTGTTAATTGGGACCCATTAGTTGTCCACTCTTACCTCCCTAAGGTTAGAGACTTACACACCCAAATCTCAGGAAATTTTAAAACCAAAACAAACATTACGCTGTGACCCATTAGCTGTTCAATCGTACCTCCTTAAGGTTAGAGGTTCAAATCTCTTGACGTTTTAAGTGAAATAGCCAAATCAACTCAAAGAGTAATCATAGTTTTTAGAACCCTACATAGTAGTAGAAAATATATAATTGAAGGTACTATTTATCTATACCTACTCTTTTGGTTGTTTTATCTATACACATGCATATACACACAAGTTAAGGTTCACATTTACAAATACTACTGCTAACAATATTCCTCACCATCATTGTAGTACAGCGTGCACTGCTTCATATGGGGTTAATTCAATTAGTGGGAATATTAATTACAGTACTATGAGCCTATTAGTTAGTGTTTTCATGGCTGATGAAGTTGGTTGTTGGTTCTGATTTAATTGGGATTGGAGCAAATCTCCCCCATATTCTTCAACTCCATATCCCTAACCGCCCAACAAAAGAACCCCCCAAAATATCACACCAAAACAGCTTCGAATCATAAAAAACAATTGCGAAGAATGATCAAAGAAGATAACTAACAAAGTCATCTAAAATGTGAGAAATAATTGAAAAGCCTTGCAAAACATAGCTGACAAGCTCATCAAATGTGAATAGTGAAACAAAATTGAACCAAATATAGTAGGAAATACATGAAAAAATGTGGCATGAAGAGATCAAAGAATGTAAATCACAAAAAAAATATAGCACAAAACCTTACCTCTCCAAAGCAATTAGAGCAATAGAATGCAATCCAGACAAATGACGATGCGCTTCGACTACGGGCAAGGATTTCTCGCTTACGGATAGCTCAGCCACTTCCCTAACGCTCCTATGCATCAAAACCAAAACCAAAACCAAAACTAAAACAATTCAACGTCCTACCAAACCTTCTAAATCCAAGTGAAATGGAATTGGTCTCATCAAATTTCGCCATTATAGTGAAATAAAAAACTCACATGTTCTCTAATCGAAGTCTGCCAAATCGAAGTCCTAAAACAGAGATCTTCCAGGCTCGAATGAATGAATGGATAGATGAATTATAAGGAAGTACCTTAAAAGAGAGATAATGGATGGAATTTTGGAGAGCGTCCACCCCAATCTACCGAAACTGAAGGAGAATGAGGAATCGCAGTAGCCTTCTTGGGGGGAACTCCAAAATGCACCTGAAAAAAGCAGGTAAAGGAGACATTATTTAACTCGATAGTAGATTGGAAGCGAATTAGAGAAATGGTGGATTCAGAGAAACATAAAAAAATAATAATAACTATACATATAAAGTAATAACTCTCTCTAAAGCTTTTACTTCTAGAATCTTCTTTGGAAATTGAGGAGGCTAGGAACCTATTTTTTAATTTCTTTACTATTGACTTTGCTTTGGTCATTTGCCAATTAAAGACATATATAGGTAGAGAGTACTAGAGCTAATAAGGAACAAGAAAGAAACTCAACTCATATTAAACATTAAATACAACAACATAGTCAATACATGAAGTTCCTTAGGGAGACCCAATTTTCATTCAATTCAAACAAAGACAAAAAAAACAACGTCTTTACAAACACTGAAACAAAGCAGAAACAACACACATACTACTGACTTTGCTTTAGTCCTTTGACAATTAAGATCAAAGCATTAACAACATTCTGGAGATTGTAATAGGTGCAATGAGATCAACATAGAGCTTTTAGCATTAAAACAAGAAGAATTGAACTCCCTCTCCCATGGGTATAGTTACAAATAAGCATCACGTTTTTCATATATCATTCCTTTTAAAAGAAACTACTTATAAATAAAGCCATATCTCGAAATGGAAAAGCAAGATTGCGCATAGGTTGATCCTAGCAACATCCATCACAGGGTAAAACGTTCAGTTCTGGTATCATCAAAATTCAATTTCCAAAGATTGACAAGATATATAAAAAAAACTCACAATTGTCAATTACTTAGAAAACTATAAGACAATATAGCCTCTTTTGAAAACGATGGGACATTTTCAGGGCAATGCATGTTTAATGCAACAATATAAGAGTGTAATTGAGAGAATTGCAGGGGTGTTCATATGGGTCTTTATCATACGATACCTTGACAAGATGCATTCCCATAACACTTAAATGTAGTTACACATATAATTTTAAAGTTCTACCATTTCACTCCTTAACAAGTAAAGCAATGACGTAGAACAATATCATGTCAAAGAGACTTACAAGTTCCACTTTAAAATTTTAAAGATTATTTACAAATTCATAGTCATATAAAGTTATAAACCAAATCTTTTCCCTAACTTATTTTTTCCCTCCAAGTTCAAATTAAAGAGAACCCTAACTTTGCAGCACTATTCAAAGTATCCATGTTTTCTCTAGTTTCGAGGCTACATTTCTTCGTTGTTCCTAACCGAACTCATTGCGTGAATAGATGCATAAACCACTTGGAGCTCTTACACTACACATCAAACTACCTCCAAAATAAATCCTCATACGACATTCTTATAATTGCGGGGATCCAACAAGCTAGTTAACATAAGCCTTGATGTATATTAAACCGATAAAAAATGTTCACTGCAACCTGTTAAGTACCCATCAAAGCAACAACAAATTATAACCAACTGAACCACACAAACTCATCGAAATCTCATAAACTAGTGAGAGACAAGAAAAAATCAAAAAAAGGTATTCAAATGGAGGGATTATCTTACTTGGGCATCCAATGAAATCTCCAAAAATAAGAAAAAAAGAATACCATTTAAAACTTAAACAAATTTTCACCAACTGAACCACAAAAAGTCATTGAAATCTTACAAACTAGAGATAAACAAGGGAAAATTCGAAAAAAGGTATGTCAATGGAGGGATTATCTCACCTGGGTGTCCAATGTACGACGACGAGGGACAAAGTAGACGACAACGACGAACAGCTCAGATGACGACGAGGGCTTCAAAGGTAGCGACGGCAGACGGCGAGGGCTTCAAAGGCAGCGACGATAGACGGCGAGGGCTTCAGAAGGCAGCGACGGCAAACGAAGAGGGCTTCATAGGTAGCGACGACAGACGACGAGGGCTTCAGAAGAAGCGACGGCAGATGGCACGACCTCCAGCAGACACCACGAAAACTCGTCGTCTCAATCGCAAAACCAGACAACAACTCAACCCCCAACCACTAAAGCCGTGACTGGCCTCGACGACGAAGAGACGAGTTGACAACAGTGTAGAGATAAATGACTGGCCTCGACGGTGCAGAGATTTCAGGGTTTGGGAGAGAGAGTTCGGTGAGAGAGAGAGTAGACGGTGCGGAGATCAGTTGAGAGAAAGAGTTGACGGTGAATCAAAAATTTTTATGTTTGGGAGGGAAGGGATCGGGGGTTCGATGAGGAAAAGAAAGTGCGAGGAGGAGAGAGATGTGTGGTTTTTATCTTCCGTTTCCATTTTTCAATCGTCCGCATCGAAGCACGCACGAACCTCGAGACGTAATGGACGATTATAAAAAACTAAACTTTTGGTGGGAATGTTGGCGCCATTTTTTTGAGGCGGGATTTAATTTCGTCTCTATTCCGTCTCTATTTTCGTCTCTAATCTCTCTATTCCATTTTTGAATTATTATGTCTCAATTCCGTCTCAAACCATTTATTGTTAGCAATGGAATTAGATTCCGTTGCTAATTCCATTTCTAAATAATCATTTTTTTGTAGTGATCGTGAAAGAAAGGATTCGAAACACTCACTAGAGACCGATTGAAAAAATCTTCAGAAGTAGTGAAGAACGCGAGTCCGGATTCTCTCCGCATTAAGAGAACGATCGAGAGGAACGTAGATCGCATTGTGCCCTAGAAAACGAAAACACGCACCCAAAAAGAGAGAGACATGCTATAGGCACCCCACCTATTACTGAAGGCACACCGTTGATGATGGCACTAAGTGCTTTACTGAGGGCACCCAAAAAATTGAAGTGAAATACCAAATCTACATCTACTCAAAATAAGCACCTCATATCTATTCTTCAAAACTAGTCACTGATGCACCCCACCCCCTCTCTCATGCCCTATGAACTGAGGCACCCCACCAAATCTCACAAAACCCTAACTCTCCTCCCTTTCGATTCCCATCTTCCCTACCCCTCTCTCTCTCTCTCTCGTAAATTTTGCCTCTCCTTTTGGTTCCCTCTTCGTTTTTGTGAGGAATCGACACGAGTTAAGGTTCACATTTTGAGATTTGATATCGCAAACGTCCATTCGAATGAGTGAAGGTATGTTTACTTTTGATTTTGGCAACAAATCTATTCTATTAATTCATTTTTGTTGTTTAGAGTGTGAGTTTATCGTTCCAAGGTTTCAAATTTAGAATCTCGAGTATTTCGACCATACAGGGCTGTGAATGATCATGTATTCTCGGCCACGAATGGCCGAGAGATGAGATTTGATTGCAAGTGGTACGTTTAGTATCGGTTACATCATGCCGAGACAATCTCATAAGTCTCGGTTGGCATTGACCAAGATTAATGTTTTATTATTAGCTTTTGTAAATGTGGTATGTCTCGGTTGATAATAACTGAGACTATAACTTTAGTTTCGTTAACAGGTTGACCATACAATACAACGAGTCTCGATTAGTACTACCTGAGAACAAGTAGGAAACTTGATATATGTTTGACTCGGTTGTACCTATCCGAGACTCGAATGTATTATCTCGTTCACAAGGTTCCGAGGCTCGTTATTATGTCTCGGTCATAAGGTTTCGAGACATTTCTGGAGGTCTCGAAACTGTGCGACCGAGACTTGATTTGTGATCATTATTTCATTCATTTTAGGTTGATTTTGATCACCTTCTTTTGCTTTTCAGATATGGTTCATTCTAAGGCAGTTGTGATAAAGGAGGAGACTGGTAGTGAGCTGTTGGGAGGTGCTCGTGGTCGTGGTGGTCGGAGACCTCCAACCGCATCTTATCGGAAGGATAAACAAAAGATAAATATAAAGGCTAATGCACCAACTACGAGTAGACGTGCTCGGAAGGGTGTTCCGCAGGATGAGGGCTTTCATGTTTCTGATTATAAGGAAAGGGAGATAATCATTGCTTTCAGCGGAATTGAGGGTGAAGCATTCGAGTCTTTTGATGACTTACTCAGGAATGAAGAATGAGATGAAGGTCTGTTAAAACATATTTTGTTGTTGTTTTAGTTACTTATTCTTTACTTGGTTCGTTGTTTGTTGATATCTTTTTTTTGAGAACCATTGTTGTTTTGATAGCTTTGTGAAGGTCATGTGGGTGGGAGTAGCAATGGTGGAGGCAACTGAAGGACTAGAGGCACCTGAGGCAGCAGAGGGAGTGGGGAGGGCGAGGCACCTGACCCACCAAAAATGAAGAAGAGCAAGAAGAAGACCCGTCTGCTCCTTTACCTGGTGGGCCAATACACCAAATTTTATTGTTGAGCTTCAAACATCACATTGCGACTGCGATTTGGGACGGTGACGTACGTTACTTTAGTTGACTTTCTTTTACTTTTTTCCTTTATTTTATGCTGGAAATGGTGCTACTTTTATTTGTTTTACAACATCGCCCACTGCTGAAATGCATTAACCACGGGGCTCAAATCCAAGAGTGGGATTTGTAATCATGCCACCTCGACATTGAGGGTCTTCAGAGGATTATCCAGCGGTTTGGGTTGACTCCGCTCATTGACTACTCGTACTAGAAGGACAATAAGGAGTTGATTTCTGCTATTGTCAAGCAGTGGCAGGCGAAGACAAATACATTTCACATGCCATTCTATCACTTTAGAGGATGTCAAAATCTTACTGAAGATTCCGATGACGTGCAAAGTCGTTGTAATGGAGAATTTTTCAAGGGACACCGAGGATTCTTGCAAAGAAGCCATTGAACTAGTTTTAAAGTTGATCGGTGTTGCAATCGAAGAGGCGAAGGACGAGGTCAACATCTCTAGGGGCCTCACTGTCCGAAAGGCTTGGTTGAAGACTTGGTGGTCCCTGAGTAGGAAGTCGAAGCTGCTTCATTACCCTCCCGTGCAATGCACCCCATGAGCATTCCTGTTGTACCTCTTGTTGTGTACTCTCTTCGCCGACAGAGTGGATCACGGGTCTCAATTGTATTGCTTAAACTTCTGGAGAATTTAGATGATGTTGGCAACTATGCATGGGGCGCTACTATGTTGGCGTACTTGTACCGTCAGTTCGGGTCAGCCACCAAAGTTGAAGTGTCACAAATTTTCGGATACCTCACTTTGCTTGAGGTAGTTATTTTTAATTTAACCGCCATGTACTTTTGTTTTATTACTTATTGTTTTATCGATACTAATGTTTATTTTTTGTCAGGGATGGGTGTACGAGCACTTCAAACTCGGGCTTGCCGTATCAAACATTAATTACATGGACCAAGTGCAAGCCCGTATTTTGTGATGGATCCAGAAACATGAGATGGTCAATGTTGAGGACAAGTTGGCATCAACTCGGAGGACATTGGATAAACTGAGGCCAAATAAGGTGCGTGTGCTTCTTTAATTTCTATCAAATACTCATGTGGTACCTTATGTGTTACTAATACACGTTAAGTTCACTGGTGTAGGTTTGGGACCCGTACGTTGATATCAGGTCAGATGGTATGGTTCAGCAGACGGTGTTCTACGATGGGACCTTGAAGTATATAGAGATCCCAGAGCCATACCATCCGGAAAGATTCCTGAGACAGCTCGGTCATGTGCAAGGTGTACCTACCCCTCCGTATCGCCCTATCGAGGCCTTCCGAGGCCCATATGCACTCAAGTACTCCGTCAAGTATGGGTTCCAATCAGAGCACTAAGAGAGGTGGAGTAACCATCTGTTGGCCCCTGAAGTCTGACGTGAGAAGTCTCAATTCGAGTTCGTGGCAACATTAAAGTATCTTCCTTGGTTTCTAAGTGTTTCACACCCGGTTATTGAGAACCTGTCTTTTGAGGACGATGCTTATATCGCTTGTACCATCGCTGATAATGAGGTGTTTGAGGTATGTTGTTGATACTATATAAAGTCCTTTTTATCTCATTAGTTCCTTTTTGCCTGAAGATTTAATTGTTAATCATTCGTTAGACCGTTGTTTAAAACTAATTACTTTTATCTTGTTGTTCTTGAACAACGAAATCGGCGTGCGTTGGACCGGACAAGGAGTCTACCGTTGAGTCCGCGAAGAAAATGGCGGGTGACGTGGTGAACTTCTTGTCAGGGAAGATTTTCCCCATGACTACCACCACCACCACCGCGACCACCACCGCTACCACAACGTCAGCCCCGGTTGGACCTTCAAAGGAATCCCAACTCGACAGCATGGCAACCCATTCGAGGTTAAGTGATGTTCCTCCCTCCTAATGCTCCTCCTCCTAAATGCATGCGCGACAATAAGTAGTTGCGGAAGTTATTTAAGAAGAAAAAGCCTTTCAAGCCATCCCAAAAGCAATGAAATTTGATACTCTAATTATTTGATGGTTTGTTGTTTCGAGACTTTGTTTAGTGCTGTTAAGGCTTGTTTGCATGACTTGTAAACTTATTTGATGGTTTGTAAACTTTGTTTACTTGCATAGCTTGTAATTTTTGTTAACTTATTTGATTGTTTGTTGAAGGGTACAAGAACCTTTGTTTAGTTCTTCGCATGGTTTGTAAACTTGGTTTCGTTTTACTTGGTTGGAAACTGCTTTGTGGATTGGTTTATTTGTTTTGTGAAAGGATTTAAAGGCCTTGTGGATTGATATAATATTTGTTTACTTATTTGATGGTTTGTTGTGAATCTTAGTGTGAATATTTAGTCAAGTTGATGTTTTAAAAGCATTTTTTCTTGTATCAGTATGTCTCGGTACCATAGGTACAAAAGTTTAAGTCTATTCTCGGCCATGTCATTCTGCAGCTAACATGGGTATCACAGACCTATACTACAGAGAGTAATACGTTGCTTACGCAATAAGGCAGTCTCGGTTATAGGAGACTGATTGTCAGCCCCATAGTCATTAGGACTACTGACCGGCCTAGCTTACCTTAATCCTTTGATAATCTAGTTAGCCTAATCCATTCTCTCAACTTTGACCTCAAAATAATAATTATTTCATTCTTTTATAAGGCTCCAAAACTAAATTTATATCCTCAATGAAACTCAATTCATGATTTGTTTAATTGGAGCAAATTAAAATATCATATCCATATTTAATAAAAATTCCAGCGGCATCTCCCTTAAAAGTGGCATGCTGGAAAATTCACCTAATAGACAACAAAATTAGGAAGAGGCCTAGAAGGACTTACAACTCCTCGCAGTTCATAATATATATCAAATTCAAATTTATGAATTAACTTAGAGTCTCTGATAGCTTAATCACAACTTCACAATCTCAAATAGATCGAAATTGAATCATAAACCTCTCAACATATTTTAAACTAACTTAATAGACTCTTATAACCATTTAAATAAACTTCGCGTCCTACACTCACCCCAAGAGTACCAAAATAATAAATTTAAACAATTTAAAATAAAAATCGACTTGAATTTGTTAAAACAATCACTACAATCTTCGAGTCTAGTCCACTCTTCCCTTGTCGTCATACAAAATTTGAAATCATAAAAAACAACTCTAAGATGTCAGGTAAGTAGATTCCAACATTGATCTGTACCCCTGCAATCCACTATGTCGCTGTCTTCTAACTATAATCAGACGTTGACTTCCAAAAATAGTACAAAGACAATATTAAGAGATCATGAAATGCATAGATAACTTGTCGGCGTTAGACTCTACTAGTATCACTAGGCGACGTAGAGGCAGGACAGAAACCTAGTTTCAATCAAACCAGACTCTGAAACAAGCTTATCCCTCTCACTCATTCTATACATGCATGACCAAGAATGATAAAATGCAATGCAGACTGTGATACAATTTCAGGTACAAAGATAAATTCCATAAATAGTAAAGATCATTGTAGGGTTTACTTACAACCAAACCAACTTTGAGCTTAATTCTTGAGGTTCTCGGATCGTTAGATCACCTTAAAAATAGATCCAATAGCTTCATTATTTATCCAATCATAGTATGGGTCAAGCTTCAAGTGAACCAAATCACGTACAGCCAAAGTACGCTTGAGAACAGTTTCCAAAAACATTAATTTATATACCTGTTTCAACTGCCTTTCAACTAGCCAACTTGGGGTAACTTTTTAACCTTGAAAACCTCAATGTTTGTCATGATAACCTAAAAGGGACTTGTAGTACTCATGTGTCATACTTTTCGTATACTCCAAGAACACTCAAATTGGATCACCAAATGAGAAGTTATGAATTTTCCAATATGGCGTGTTAACTACGCAAACTTTATTTTATTTTGAACTAAAAAACTTCTCCAAATCAATATTTTCGCAATTAAATCTTCAAAACTCAACAACTAACACTGTAAAACCACTCAATTCTAACATCAAAATATTCCCACAGATACAAGGTACAAGAAAAAAAAAATCGCATAAGAATACATCAAGAGGAGAACAACTAAGCTCAAATATCTCAGGTTTTTCAAGTTCAGTTTTTATCTAACATGCACTTTCTCACCTTTTCCCATGCTAAGATGTATGTTCCTTTGCTTTTGGATAGTCATTAATTTCATCGAACAAATAAGGTAAAGAAAAGAACTCTGAAACAAGTCTAGCTCTTGTGGTTGTCACCAATATAAAACAAATGAAGTTTGATGAAAGTCTTACATGCAAAGTATGATATTTAGTAATAACTAATAAGGAGTTTCTTTTTTATAAATTCTTGGTAAGCATTAACCATGATGCACTAGTCATCCTTCTACCCCTCAATACGAATTGTCAAAAGTGAAGTGCTAATAGCCTAAAGCAAACTAGCATGGCTACACCGTATACTTCAATATGATAGATGTCAAATAATTTGAAATTTGGAGTGGTGTTCCACAGTGCCCTGAAAGCTAATATATCCCCGCACCCAAAAAAAATCCCAACTTCCTAACTTGAAACTTTCATTGTCGGTGCGTGTGATGGCAACAAATAATTAATTGCAAGAAAAAGTAAAAAAACTGCTTGCCTTTCACATGCTTATCAAAAGAAACAGATCATTTCTAAGAAATGGCACCATATGAACATCATTCCAAGTATATTCATGCTTGAGCTCAAATGATTATAACATTTCAGTCCGTCCAAAGAGGTATTCACAATTCAAGCTTATACATACACCACACAACAAGAGGGGAGCTCACTCAATAAATATGAAAGTATCACATAGACAAAACTAGGGAGCTTTTCATTAGAAGGGCTAAGAAATATCAGTACTACAAAGAAAAACAAAACATAAGAAAAAGATATTGAAAACAGAATGAAGAGCCAAATCTAACTTTCACTCACATAGAATAAAATAAAATTTAAAATCTTAATGATGGACAAAAAAGAAGCTCCATTCCAATAAATAATACTTACCGGTTATGCATCTTTCAATCCAACGTAGTGTGCGATACATAACCTCCTCAATTCGTGGACCAGTAATTGTAGTTTTCATAACATCATCAAGGGCCATTATGATGTCTGCTCCAATTCTATTCTGCATCACATAATTTCATAAAATGATTAATTGCTGAAGAAAAGTCATGTGCATGTTTTTCAATGATTAAATTAGAAGATTTGGAGGGAAAAGAAGGAAGCAGTTTGTTTTTCCCTAGCATTTCAATCTAATTGCAACATGAATCAGGTAGATGTGAGGAATAAGATACTACAAGCCATACAGTCTAAAACCGAGGCCATGATGAGAAGTGATTAAAAGTTAAGCAATCCATACCTGCTTGTATTTCAATTGATTGCCTGGTGTTAGAAGCATTGGCTTTCCATCAACGGGTGACTGAAATTTGAAAGACAAATCGATTCCTCATTGTTAAGAATATTCAAAACTAGTATGTTGCGTAATGAAATAATCTTTAAAGGGTGAAAAAAACATGTTCACAAAAACATTGGTAAGTGTATCTATAACAATAAATAGTAAAGAAAAGAAGTAATCGAACAGTACCAAAAAGTCTTCCATTTCCAAAGATTAATTGTGACCAATAATGTTCCATGGAAATAAATTAAGGCCTAATGCCAAATCAAGTGTCAACAGAATTGCAAATATCCAACCATAAAAAGTAGTCAACTGAAATGTAACACCCTTTTCAGTAATGTCGGCCAAGTGCAACAAAGAGACCTGCCAAGAACTGACTCTACTCATTACAAATCATAGGTAAATATGTCAATCATTGGCATCAATATGGTTCAATGTATGATTTGTTGCCAACGGATAAATGTATAAAACCCATGATTATAAATGGATGCGCCCAATCAACATACTCTGATACTCAACTACGAGCTAGTTTCACACAATTACATGGTGGAAAGAGAGAAAGTTAAAACAATTTATGGGGACACTGCATGATCATCTATTCAATCATATGAACAACTAAAAAAAATTACTTTTACACAATTATATTATATATGTGGTGGTGTTGGGTTTTGGGGTTCATACGCAGCAAAGAATTTAAAACAATTTTGAAAAACCCCAAGAGGATAAAAAATAAGTTCCATTAAACTAGATCTACAAAAGTAAACCATACCTTAATTCATGATTTCCTTATCTGATTGATTGATCTCCAATATGTTCAAGCGTGCGTCCTCTATCGAAAATCCACACACGAACGGTGACTACAATTTGGAGTGCTAGCCGCAAGAGAGATAGAAAACATTTTTTTTCTCTCCCAAAATCCAGAGAACTTGAAAATAGCAAAAACGAAATTCTTATATCGTTTTATGGTTTAACCCTTTATTTATTGTGTAGATAAGCCCTTATTTAAAATCTTATTCGTAATACAACTATTGTATTTATGCAGTTTAAACAAATTATACATACGCCCCTATTAATAAGTTATCATATAACAAATCATAAGGGCTTTTATGTCATGAATTTTATCATATAAAACTCATTACTCTGGACTAATTGAAATTGCGCAAAGCCATTTTTTGTGTGCGACTCGATAGGTTCATGTGATGTTGGTAGTGAACCAAATACCATTTTGGTACACAAGTCATTAGCGGTCTCTAGCAAGACATTATGACTACCCAAGTAGCATGAATATCAAAATCGATACAACCTAATGAACATCATATATCATATCCTTTTGTTGTGCGATATCCTTCGGTTAAACGTAAGACATAGAAAGTCACCATTAATGTTTAATGGTACTAGTCTCGATCTTTAGGTAAACTAAAAACATCCAAGTGACATTGATCATATCAATTCACATGGACTTGGCCATTGTCAATCTATCATATTGAGGGATCCACTGATATCTCTCTCTATACGAGAATGTCAAATTCTATCTTAATTATGCACCTTCACATATTATTTACACAGTAACCAATCACAATCTTTATAATCATCTGGTTAAAGACAACATTTGATTGTGTCAAATTACTATGCTCATAATATTGAAGTCTATGGTAATCTCAAGTCGAAGGACTAAATGATATACATATCATGAGTAACACCTATGACTTAATCCATGAGATGTTCTCATAGCGGGTCGGTCCAGTACCTTGTTCCCTAACAAGTACTCATGATCTCGATTCGTATCCCTATACACATGATCATCCCATGACCATCAATTAAGATTCACATTAATTTTAATTCATTATAGTTCCCAGTATAATGACCAACTAGGGATATTTAGGATATTTCAATAAATACCCATAGATTTTACTATAAAGTAAATATGCAATCACTTATACTAAAACAACAAACGAAAACCTCAAGTTTATTAACTAAAATTATAATATAAACAATGTTTGTAGATTGACCTAAGGCACTTGCCTTAACATTTCCCACTTGCACTAGGGCCAATCATTCATGTACCTAATACCTAATGACCTAACCAGAATCAAACACATCATGGTATGCAGACAGTGGTGCCTCATCTCTTATCACTACAGATTCATCACAACTGAACAACATCATGCCTTACCAAGGCAATCAGTCATTAACTGTAGGTAATGGGCAATCATTATCTATTTCTGGTGTGGGTACTGTGTCATTACCTTATTCTTTTAGTTCGGGTTTATCATCTCAGAATATGTTGTGTGTGTCTCAGATGACTCATGAAAATGACGTTCTAATAGAGTTTCATGCTCGTGATTATTTTGTGAAGGATATCAGAACTAAAAAGGTTCTACTTCATGGGACACTTCATAATGGTCTATATCGATTTTTGGGTCACCACAGTCTTCTTCATTCACACAATCAGCTTTCGTTGCATTGAATAAGAGTCTTCCGACCTTATGGCACTCCAGACTGGGACATCCTACACAGCATACATTGCAGAACGTGTTACAGTTGGTAAATGTGACTCATAGTCTTATTTGTTTCTGTTCTAGTTGTCCATTAGGTAAAAGTCATGCTTTACCATTTCAGTCATCTAATAATCAGTCCATACATGTCCTTGATCTTATTCATACGAATTTATGGGGATATTATCCTGTTGCATCTACTGGGGGTTTTCATTACTATAGTCATTTCATGAATTACTGCCCAAGGTTTACATGGATTTATCCCTTAAAAGCTAAGTCTGATGCTCTTAATGCATTTCTTCATTTTAAAAGATTTGTTGAAAATCAGTTTTCTACTAGAGCAATGAAGATTTAGTAAGACTAAGGTGGCGAGTTAAGTTGAGACTGCCCTCCTAATTTAAAGATTATTTAATTATCTAATTTAAAACTATGATCCAGCTTAGACCCACGAGGAGGTCGCGGATTAGTCTAGGGCACGCCTACCGATGTATAATTATTTATATTATATTTATGTGATGCTTGTTTATTATGGTTGTTTTACTATGAATTATAGCATTACACCTTATGCACTGTTAATTATCGCGTTTTGCGTGAGTTATGAGTGCGGTGAATATTGCCTCGAGATGCCTTTAACACAGGTACAAGGACAAAATGGCTTAGACAAACTAATGTATGGTAAAACAATAATAATCTAAGCTAATTAATCTTAACAAGCTTGAGAAAATGGATTAAAATGTTAATGGGCCAAGAATGGGCCTGACATGCCTCGTGATGTGCAACGGTGCTGGGTAAGTGAGTAGGCTAGACTTAGTCTAAGTATGATATATAAATTGACCAATAAAGCATAGACTAAGCTAATTAAATAATCTAATGTACCTATGGTATGAATTTTGGATTGATTTATACAAAAGAGGCTTAAAATAGTAAAAAAAGAAATTATTTGGACCCTAGATCAACCTTGAGATGAATCATCTAGAGGCTTAAACTAACACACTTAGTGGACATCCATGGTTGCATAAATCAAATTCAAGCCCTCGATAGACTTAAAGATGGGAGCTTTAAGCAAGATTAAGAGCTAGGAATATGATTTGGGCTAGTATAAATAGATAATTTAATCTTTCACTTTGATCTCATTCATGCTCATTCATGCAACCAACAAAAAAAAATTCAGAATTTCTAGTTCATGAGAGCAAGAAGGGTTAAACATCTTTTGATTTAGAAGAGTTTGTGTCAAATTGGTGGTGTTCAAGTAACAATAGTAGAGAATTTGCATTGTGACATTCGAGAATTTTATAAACTTAATTAGGCGGCTAATTAAGTATTTTTCAGATTTAATTTGGGATTTAGGTATCCGAGGTGCCACGTGTTACAAATAAGATATCATAAATTTTAATATTATTTTTTGTGTGTTGTGTGCCGATCTGATGTATTATAAACTATTTCGATGCGAAATAGGGTTAAGTGGAGTATATATGCGATGTCCGTGAGTTCCGGAGCGTGTTGGAGAATTTTCTTCAATTTTAGTAATTTTGGATTTTTGTTTCGAGATACGTGTCGACACGAGTTTCGTAGAAGTTTAAAAGTTGACCCAAGCAACTCTTTCAAGTTTTGAAAAAAATATTTACTAGTAAGCTTGAAAATTCAAATTTTGGACTTTAAATAGATTAAATGAGCCGACGTGGGCCCTACACCTTGATTTGCATGCGAGACCAGTTGTTTGGAAGTTTTGGAGCGCTTTGGTAAATTCTCCAACTTTTGGTGAAATTAGGGTATTTCTCGAGAATTTATTTGGACATAAATTGAAAAGATAATCACGTACTTAAATAAAATAATAAATAAATTAATGGATGCCTAGTGACACTCGGGGTTGAGGGTGACACACATGAGATGTACGATAGTGTGAATGCCCGAGGTTGGCCTTTGGCGCGTGTGCCGAAGTTATAGCCGCGAAAATATATAGGTGTGTATATATTTATATATATAATATAGTTTATATATTTAAATATACAAATGAATACTATAGTTTAAAATCAAATAAAAATATATATTGGATGCACCTCGAGATACGCGTAGCATGATCATCGAGAAGTTGAAATTGTTTGACGATTTGGTGGCGGTTAGTGAGGTGTATACATGTCTCAATTTGCGTGTAAGTCAGGATCGCATGTAGCGTGAAACGAGATGAAGTGTGTGCGAGATCCCGTTTCAAGTTTCGTGTCGGTTGACAGTGGTTGAGGTTGAGATTGAGTCCAAAATGGTGCAAGTTTGGTTAAGTATGGAAAGATGATTAGTCCATAGGGTTCCATATGTCATGGAAAAAGTTAATATTTTTAGAGTTTTCGTGTGACCAAAACCAGTGTTACGGACCTTTCATAAAGATGGATTGTTTTGTCGAGAGTTTGGTTCAATTTGGTGAAATATCGGATCGAGAACGGGTGTCGGAAGTCAAAGCACGTCAAAATAGGGATTTCTGGAATGAATAAATAAAAATAAATTAAGCTACTTACAAGCAGCTGAGGGTTTATATATAAATAAAGAAAAAATTATACATTTCAACAGAAAGTTCTGTTCGAATGTTCCCTAAACCCTTCCACCGATTCCTTCACTCGCGGAGCTCCCTACGTTCGATTTTCACCCGATTGCTTTCTATAAAATTGTAGAGTATCGCGATGCGATCAATTCCAGCTAAATTTCCACGGTGGAAACGAGATATTTGGCCTGCAATTTGGTAAATTCTCAATGTCAGACACTTTTCCTCAATTCAATTTGAATTCTCACGATTTTTTGATTTATTTCATGGGATTTTGATAGAAATTGGTAGGAATTGTTGTTAATTAATATATTGGACTGATTTGCGTCAATTTGGGATAAATTCCACCGATGTGGATTAAGGTTTTGATGAGGTAAACTAATGCAATTCAGTTGATAACTATTTTGGAGATGTTTTAATAGTTGATATTGATTATTGGTTTTAATGCAATTTGACTCCACGGGCTGTGAAATTATTTTGGTGTTGGTATCGGGTGGTTTTGCGGTGTTTATTGTCGAGTTTTGATGATTTAATTGGGAAAATATTAATTTGGAGAAGTGTTTTTAGTTCAAAATAAATAAAGTTTTCCTAGTTGACATACCATATTGGAAAATTCATAACTTCTCCGTCAGTGATCCGATTTAAGTGTTCTTGGATTCTATGGAAGGTATGACATGTGTACTACAAGTTCCTTTTAGGTCATCATGGCAAATATTGAGGTTTTCAAGGTTAAAAAGTTACCTCAAGTTGACTAGTTGAAATCTAATTGAAACGGTTATATAAATTAATGTTTTTGGAAACTATTCTCAAGTGTACTTTGGCAGTAGTCTTCATTTGGTTTCACTTGAAGCGTGACTTATAATAGAATTGGATATGCAGGGAAGCTATTGGAACCATCTTCAAGGTGATCTGATGCTTCGGGAACCTTGAAAATTAAGCTCAAAGTTGGTTTGGTTATAAGTAAACCCTACATTAATCTTTACTATTGATTGGATATTTATGTACCTGTAATTGTATCATAGTTTACATTTTTATCATTCTTTGTCATGCATGCATAAAGTGAGTGAGGGGGATAAGCTTGGTTCGGAGTCTCGTTTGATTGAAACTTAGTTTCAGTCCTGCCCTACGCCATCTAGTGAGACTAGCAAAGTCTAACACTGACAAGATATCTATGCATTTCATGATCTCTTAATACTATATCTGTACTAGTTTTAGAAGTCGACGTCTGATTATAGTTAGGAGACATTGACATAATGGATTGCATGTCACGTTGACACATATATCTTATTGAATATTTAGAATACAATTACATGTCTCTATGTATCAGACTAACAATTGCAGGAGTATAGATCAATGTAGAAATTTACTTGCCTAACATCTTCGAGTTGTTTTTTATGTTGTCAGATTTTTTATGAAGATAATGGACGAATGGATAAGACTCGAAGATTGTGATAACTTTTTTCAAAAGTTAAACTAAATTCCTGTTTAAATTGTTTATATATATATTATTTTGGGATTCTTGGGATGAGTGTATGGCGTAACTTTCATTGAATGGTTATAAGAGTCTCCTAAGTCAGCTTAAATTATGTTGAAAGATTTATATTTTAGTTTTGGGTGTATATTGGAGTGTAAAGTTGAAATTAAGTTATCGGAGACTCTAAGTTAGTTTAGAAGTTCGATTTTGATATATATTATGAATTGCGGGGAGTTGTAAGTCCTTCGAGGCTTCTCCCCATTTTGCTGTCTATTAGGTGGAAGTTTTTTCGGTAGGCCACTTTTAGGGGAGGTGCTGCCAAATTTTTTATGAAATATGGATATTACTTCTGAATTTGCTCCAATTAAATAAATCATGAAATGTGTTTCACTAAGGATATACATTTAGTTTGGAGACTTATAAATGATTGAAATAATTATTATTTTGAGGTCAAAGTTGTAAAAAATGGATTAAGCTGACTAGATTATCTGAGGATTAAGGTAATCTAGGTCGGTCAGCCGTCTTAATAACGAGGGGCTGAAAAACTTGGTATTAGAGCCTAAGGTTGGCTCAATTGACGATAAAATTTGGTCGAAATCCAAAGAGTGATTGAGCGTGATTAATGGGGAAGGGACCGTGAGCTGGAGTATTTCTATGATTATGTTATATTGTGTTGTATGTATATATTATCGCTAGATATGAGATATGAAGTTTATTCTCTTCTTCTGTTCGATAGTTAACTCGTAAGATATGACGAGTAAGATTATAAACAGATAATTAAAAGAGTGAATATGCTTATGAAACAAAATTAAACGTGATTGGATGTGAAATAGACTTGTGAAGTCTGAATTCACAAAGGTGTTGTACGTAGTTTGATATTAATATAACTAATGAAAGTTATCATTTATGAGACCAATAGGAAATTGGTTGAACAAGAAAGTCCAAATGATTCATGTACGTAAGTACTAAACATGGATTTCATGAAAATCGAAAGTATCGAACTATTACAATTATAAAACGCTCAGTAAAATGTTAAAATAGTCCCAACAAGGAAAACAGAGACACATGGCTTTCGAAAGTAGAAATTGATTAGATGAACTGAATTTAGCCGGAAATCACAATGAGATTGTGATAGAACTAGTCAAGTTATTTAAGTCGGTTTTTAATAAAATAAAATACTTTAAGGCAAAGTATTGTCTCATTTTCTGAAACAAAACATCAAGTAAAATGTGGAATAGAACCATAGTTAAAAATAATCAAATAACTTCCAAAAAGAAGTACTAAAACTTTTGATTGTATATTACTCAAGTTGCTTATCCATAAGTGACGTTGAGAATAGTGGTTGAATGAGTCGAATAAAGAACTGATAAAAAAAAGAAATACACAAGTTATAAGTAATCATTGTTAACATTAGATTAAATGTTGTTATAAAAAAAAAGATCAGTGAAATTCCTAACTTAAAAATAAAAGTTGTAGTAATTAGATCAACATGTTAGAAGTTAAGGTATTGGGGAAGTGGTCTAATAATAGCTTGGATTAGCTATTAAACATCAACACAAGTGATGTTTTGAGACTCAAAGTACCCAATAATAACTTCTAACGATATTAAGTAATGATGCTTATCACTAGAACCTAAAAATATAACTAAGGAAGAGATAGACGAACGGATTGAGAATCGTAAGCAATTGGTACAGGATGTTAGTATGAGCTCCTATATAACAAGAATTTCCATCGAAAAGGCTTAAAGGATCGACCTAGTATCCTTTAGGATTTTGATTAGTTATTAAGTTAATCAAGGTATTAAAAATTCAAATTCTTCTATCTATTTAGTTGAACAACATCAAAAAGAGAATTGATGATAAGTAAGATACAAAGTTACGTTACACAGTCTCTTGAAAAATACTGAATTTCTTTTTGAGAAGAAAGAAATTTGAGAAACCTGAGACTAATCTAAACAAATTAAGGCAATAACAAACAAAAAAACCGTTTAAGTCACAAAATTTCTCTGTTTCGAATAAAGGTTGGCCAAAGAAGACTTCAATTGATTGAATGATCATAAGAAGCTGTATTATCTTTAGCTAAATTGCCTTTCTAAGTCAAGATTAAGGAGCTGTGAGTGGTCTGGTTATTGAGCGAAAGTCATGGTTTGTTTTAAAGGGATTAAGATTGAGATCAATGTGTGAATAGCTAAGATTGATAAAAATCGAATGGAATAGACTTTGTGGATAAAGTAAAATGAAATGTTGATATGACTTGTGAATCCTGGAAGTGACATGAACGGAATCCTTTAGTCAAGGCTAGACACTGAAGTAGTTGTGCATGACCAAAAGTCTAAGTAACTCCGTTTTATAATCACGATTCATTTACAACGTAGAAGTCTAGTGATTGCAACACTAGTCTAAGTAACTCCATTTTATAATCACATTATTATGAAAAAAACGTACAACTTACTGCTCAGTTAATTAATGTTACTGGTGGTTGAGAATACTGAATAGAGGATAATATATATGACTTAGTATATTTGAAGAATTAAAATTCTTTGATTGTAATTGAGTAGAAATAGAAATTAAAAGTTATACTTTGATAGTATAATCATCAAATATGTTGATATCTCTGTTTAAAAAACATGTTTATTCAAGTTAAGGATAACTGACTCTATTCAGGTAACGAGAGAAGTCTAGTGAACAATATTGATCAAGATGATGAGAGATCTCAGAAATTAAATGAAATGAGTTTCTTGGTGAACTCATGAATAGAAAATGATTTGAAAAAATTAGAAAAATCGTTAATTTTCTAACCAATAAAATGGAAAGTTAAGTGAATTGACCGACGAGTTGGAATTGATAATTGCTTTTTAGTCCATAATATAATTGACATTGTGAGTAGACATTTAGAGAATGAGTGAGAGTTGCACGGCGTGTCAGGTTTTATTTTTCGATCAGATTGAAATTGAGATATCTTGTCATGGGATGACAGATGTAATTAGAGATCTATAGTCATAAGATGAATAGGATGACTTATGTAATTTCAAGTTTCGGTTGAGAAACGTCGGAATAATGATGGATCAGATAGACACGCAACTCTACTTAGTATCTAATGTCGTGCTCAAATATTATTTACATCACTTATATTTAGACTGATGATAGTCTAAAAATTGATTGATCGACAATTCTAATAAGGAATGATTAGTTGAGAAAGAAAATTGGTATGTATACCAGAGTTGAATGGATATGGAAAGAATTATCAACGATTTATGGAATAGTTGTTCAGTAAAAGAATGAGATTTTTTTATTGAAAAGCAACATAGGCTAGGTCTTGCTAAGTGTAGATTCTTGAATGAGATTCAAGGTATTGAATGTGAAATGAAGTAAGGTTATCGAATATTCCACAAAATTGATTGTTTAACTCGTCAGAAATTCACAAATTGTCAGGATTGACAAAGTAATGGAGATAATTTTTTATTAAACTAAGATGTTGGAAATGAAAAGTTAAAATGTTTACGATATCTACCACCGAGTTGTTAAATACAACGAAGGAAATTGAGTCCAATTAACGATTGGATATAGTTTTATAGTTTTGAATTAAAAGGGTTAAATATGAAAAATCATTTTCTCATATCTCTTTTAGTTCACCAACCTGTAAGTTTAAATTTCGAGGACGAAATCTTTTATTAGTTGGGAAGATCGTTGCATCCGAGAATTTTATAAACTTAATTAGGCGGCTAATTAAGTATTTTCAGATTTAATTAGAGATTTAGGTATCCGAGGTGGGACCCACGTGTTACGGATCATAGATCGTAAATTTTAATATAAATTTTTGTGTGTCATGCGCCTATCTGATGTATTATAAACTATTTCAATGCGAAATTGGGTTAAATGGAATGTATATGTGGTGTCCATAAGTTTCGAAGCGCGTTGGAGAATTTTCTCTAATTTTAATAATTTCGAGATTTTGTCTCAAGATACGTGTTGACACGAGTTCCGTGGAAGTTTAAAAGTCGACTCGAGTAACTGTTTCAAGTTTTGCAAAAAATATTTACAAGTAAGTTTGAAATTTGAATTTTGGACTTTAAATAGAATAAATGAGCCGACGTGGGCTTCACACCTTGATTTACGTCCGAGACCAGTTGTTTGGAAGTTTTGGAGTGCTTTGGTAAATTCTCCAACTTTTGGAGAAATTAGGGTATTTCTCGGGCATTTATTTGGATGTAAATTGAAAATATTATCACGAAATTAAATGAAATAATAAATAAATTGGTGGATACCTATTGACACTCGGGGTCGAGGGTGACACCTGTTGGATGTACAATAGTGTGTATGCCCGAGGTTGGTTGTTGGCGTGTGTGGCGAAATTATAGCCGCGAAAATATATAGGTGTGTATATATTTATATATAATATAGTTTATATATAAAGATATATAAATGAATATTATCGTTTAAAATCAAATAAAAATATACATTGGATGTGTCTCAAGATACGCGTAGCGTGATCATCGAGGAGTTGAAATTGTTGGACGATTTGGTGCGGTTGGTGAGGTGTATACACGTCTCAATTTGCGAGTAAGTCAAGATCGTAGGTAGTGTGAAATGAGACGAAGTTTGTGCGAGATCTCGTTTCGAGTTTCGTGTCCATTGACAGTGGTTAAGGTTGAGATTGTATCCAAATTGGTGCAAGTTTGGTTAAGTATGACAAGAGTTTATTGGTCCATAAGGGTTTCGTATGTCATGGACAAAGTTAAGATTTTTGGGGTTTTGGTGTGACCAAAACCAGTGTTACAGACCTTTCATGAAGATGGACTATTTTGTCGAGAGTTTAGTTCAATTTTGTGAAAAATCGGATCGAAAATGGGTGCCGGAAGTCAAAACATGTCAAAATAGGGATTTCTGGAGTTAATAAATAAAAAAAATTAAGCTGCTGACAAGTAGCCGAAGGTTTATATATAATTAAAAAAAGAAAAAAATCAATCGATTTATTTTATACATTTCAACAAAACGTTCTGTTTGGACGTTCCCTAACCCTTCCACAGATTCTTTCGCTCACGGATCTTCCTACGTTCAATTTTTGCCTGTTTTCGTTCCGCAAAACTATAGAGCATCTCGATGCGGTCAATTTTGAGCTAAACTTTCACGGTGGAAATGAGGTATTCGGCCGGTAATAATGTAAATTCCAAATGTCGGGTATTTTTCTTCAATTCAATTTGAATTCCTGCAATTTTTCGATTTATTTCGCGGGATTTTGATAGAAATTGGTAGGAATTTTTGTTAATTGATATTCCACTCTTCGGCTCCCATTCTTTGAAAACATAATTCCTTTACCCGGGCTTCCTTTCAAGTAATGAAGAATCCGATGAACAGCCTTTGAGTGTTTTTCTGATGGACAATGCATAAACTGACTAACCAAGCTCACTGCAAACGCAATATCTGGCCTTGTATGCGCCAAATAAATTAGCTTCCCCACCAGCTTCTGATACCGGTTCTTGTCCACAGCCTCAGCACCATCTTCTTTTTCGAGTTTCTGATTCGGATCGACAGGAGTTGCCACTGGTTTACATCCGAGTAATCCAGTCTCTTTCAAGAGATCAAGAACATATTTTCTTTGTGAGATAACTATTCCTTTTGAGGATCTAGCCACCTCCATTCCAAGAAAATATTTGAGCTGTCCTGATCTTTGACTTCAAACTGGTTGGATAAGAAGTTCTTCCAGTGACTCCAACTCTACTATGTCATCTCCTGTCATCACAATGTCATCTACATACACAATTAAAATAGCAATTTTACCATGATTGTGTTTGTAGAACATCGTATGATCTGAATGAGCTTGAGTGTAACCACATTGTTTCACAGTTCTCGTGAATCTTTCGAACCATGCCCTCGGAGATTGTTTCAATCCATATATGGATTTCTTTAGCTTACATACTCGCCATCCTTCTTTAGCTCATCAAAGCCTGGTGGAGCTTCCATATACACCTCCTCCTCTAGCTCGCTTAGTTTAAGAACGCGTTCTTCACATCAAACCGTCTCGAGAGGCCAATCCAGATTAGCGGCTAACGAGAGAAGAACACGTACGGTGTTTAGTTTGGCCATAGGAGCGAAGGTTTCCTCGTAGTCAAGGCCGTATGTCTGAGTGAAGCCTCGTGCTACGAGTCGAGCCTTGTATCTCTCAACCGAGCCATCAGCATGGTATTTTATGGTAAACACCCACTTGCTGCCTACACATTTTTTTCCTTCGGGTAAAGAGGTAAGATCCCACGTGTCATTCTTCTTCAGGGCCTTCAACTCCTCAAAGACCGCCTCTCTCCATCTCGGAACCTCTAGAGCTTCATGTATCGACTTAGGTAGTTCATCATCCATAATCCTGGTGGAAAAAGCTTTGAAATCTGGTGAGAGCTTATGATAAGATACGAAATTGGATATTGGATGTTTTGTGGTACATGATCTGACACCTTTGCGTAAGGCTATGGGTTCAAAGAAATCTGTAGAAGGTTCTAAATTTGGAAGAGAAGTAGGAGAAAGAGCAGTCGTACCTTGGACCTCGGTCGAGTCCGATGATTGGCCCACCTCGGGAGCTGGTGGAATATTACTTGGTTGAGTCCTCCTTTTAGAATAAACACGAAGTTCAGTAGGTGGTTCCACGTTGTTTTCTACCTGGGTCTCACGAGGTTGTGAATTTATAGGTTGTGAAATCCTAGGATTAGTTACAGAAATAATTGATTCCACTGAACTATTTTCAACCGATTTTGGCAAAGATATTTGTTCCCAAAAACTCATTTCAGAATCATTCTCCCCCGGAATTGAGTTTTTTTCAAAAAAAGGTTGTTTTTCAAAAAAAGTGACATCCATACTCACGTAATATTTTCCATTTAGGATCAAAACATTTATACCCTTTTTGTGTTGGTGAAAAACCAAGAAATATGCATTTATGTGCCCGGGGATCAAGCTTTCCTCTATTATGGCCGTGTATATGAACAAAAGCAATGCAACCAAAAATTTTAGGTGTTAAATCAAATGAACGATCTATTTTCAGAAACATATTCTTTAGTGCTTGCAAAGGAGTGATGTAATTAAGAACTCTTGTAGGCATTCGATTAATCGAGATAAGCTGCAGCTAGAGCGCTTCATTCCAAAAACGATTAGGAACATTCATAGCAAATAATAACGCCTAGACACCTCTAATAAATGCCTATTTTTCCTCTCAGCCACTCCATTTTGTTGGGGAGTATCAACGCAAGAACTCATGATGAATAATTCCTTTTTCTTTCAAAAAATCACCTAAGATTGCATTAAAATATTCTCGGCCATTATCGGTTCTAAGAGCTTGAATATTAGTATGAAACTGAGTATTAATCAAAGAGTGAAAATTTTTGAAAACATTTGCGGCCTCGGATTTTTCCTTTAAAGATAAATCCATGTGACTCTAGTGTGATCATCAATGAATGTGATGAACCATCTAGAACCTGAGGCAATTTTTACTCTTGAAGGACCCCAAATATCACTATGCACGAGTGAAAAAGGTTTTGATGGCATATACTTCAAAGAAGGATAAACAGATCTATGATGTTTTGCCAACTCACAAACTTCACAACAAAAAGATGAAATGTCTTTATTTTTAAAAAGATTTGGAAACAAATATTTCAAGTAATTAAAACTGGGATGGCCTAACCTATAATGCCACAACATTATGTCATTCTCGCAAGACAAGGTAGTTAAACATCTTGGTTTCGAACTTGTTCATCTCAAGAATTTTCCGAGACCAAGTGATAGAGTCCATCAACTTCCTTAGCATTGCCAATCATCTTCCCGAACAAGGGTCCCGAAATTCAAATCCAAAGAAATGTTATTGTAGCAATACATTTGCAATCATGAATAATACGACTAACAGAGATGAGATTGCAAGAAATCTTTGGAACATGTAGGACATTTAGTAATGTAAGAGATGGAGACATAATAATAGAGCCTTTTCCAAAGCAATAGAGGTTAGAGAACCATCGGCAATTTTAACTTTCAAATTTCCAGACAAAGGATAATATGAAGAGAATAGGGAGGAACTACCAAATATATGATCGGTTGCCCCCGAATCTATGATCCAAGGGTTTAATTTTGAGCCGGCTGTGAAAGTTGTAGGGTAAGTACCTTTTTGAGCTAAAGAAGAAGAGGCAATGTAAGATGATGAGTTAGGAGTGTTGGATACAATTGAATGAGAACTCATTAGTTGATACAATTGCTCTAGCTGTTCTTTCTGAAGGCAGACGTCTCTGAGGCAGATTTCGGCTCTTTGGAAGTGTCTTCGGATGAGGCATGAAAACCCTTTGAATCACGAGGATTCCGGGTTAGATGAAGGGTTCTCAGCTGGCTTTCCATGCAGCTTCCAACATTTGGCCTTAACATGCCCTGGCTTGTTGCAATGCTCGCAGATTGGCCGGTCTTTATCGCTGCGACGGTCGTTGCGGCGTGGTGGCTGACTAGAGAACAGGGCAGAAGGCTCGGTGGGAGCTGGTGAGTGTCCTCCGAGCATGACGGTCCGCCGGCTCTCCTCTCTTCTGACCTCGGCAAAGACTTCTCTAGTACTCGGCAGTGGATCACGACCAAGAATGCGTCCTCTCACTTCATCTAATTCCTTATTAAGGCCGACGAGGAATTCGAAGACACGTTCTTTTTCCACCATTTTCTGAAACAAAGCCCTGTCCTTCGCATGCTCCACTCATAATCGCCGAACATATCTACCTCTTGCCACAAGGTTTTTAAGTCGAAGATAATATTGAGTGATAGTTTTCTCACCTTGTTTTAGCCTCCATAGCCGAGTTTTTTAGCTCAAACCACCGTCCCGCATTCCCGAGATCGAATAAGTCTCGTTCACGTTAGAAATCAAATGTCATGAGCGGTAGGTAGGAAGAGATAGGTTCTTCCTACACTCGAGTCCATAGAATTTATGAGCCAAGACATGATCATCGAATTCTCTTCGCCTCCCATTTTTCGAACCTTCATCTTTCTCGGTAGGTCTCGCATTGGTACCTGTAAGATAGTCGAATTTTCCACGGCCTCGAATGAACAGTTTCACCGATTGGGACCACTGTAGGAAATTGTTTCCATTCAGCTTGTGAGAAGTGATGGAAAGGTTTTGGAAAGATTCAGTGGTTAAGGGAATTGAGGGTGAGCGAATAGAGCTCATAGAATCGATACCAGAGGTATCATCAGAGGGTTTAGCCATTTAGGCTTTGATACCATAAAGTCAGAAAAGAATGACAGAATGGAATGAATTTTATTCAGCCATTTTGGCGTGTTTAAATAATTGGATTGATTTGCGTCAATTTGGTATAAATTCCACCGACGTGAGTTAGGGTTTTGATGAGGTGAACTAATGCAATTCAGTTGATAACTATTTTGGAGATGTTTTAATAGTTGATATTGATTATTGGTTTTAATCCAATTTGACTCCACGGGCTGTGAAATTATTTCGGTGTTGGTATCGGGTAGTTTCGTGGCGTTTGTTGTCAAGTTTTGAGGATTTAATTGCGAAAATATTAATTTCGAGAAGTTTGTTTTTAGTTCAAAATAAACAAAGTTAGCTTAGTTGACATATTATATTGGAAAATTGATAACTTCTTCGTCGGTGATTCGATTTAAGTGTTCTTAGATTCTATGGAAAGTATGTCATGCGTGCTAAAAGTCCCTTTAAGGTCATCATGACAAATATTGAGGTTTTCATGGTTAAAAAGTTATCTCAAATTGGCTAGTTGAAAGTTAATTGAAACAATTTTATAAATTAATGTTTTTGGAAATTGTTCTCAAACGTACTTTGGCCGCAGTTTTCATGAGTTTCGTGATTTGGTTTCACTTGAAGCGTGACCAATATTATAATTGGATATGCAAGAAGCTATTGGAATCGTCTTCAAGGTGATCCGACGCTTCGGGAACCCCGAAAATTAAGCTCAAAGTTGGTTTGGTTGTAAGTACACCCTACAGTTGTCTTTACAATTGATTGGATATTTATGTATCTATAATTGTATCATAGTTGTAACGGCCCCAGTTTCCCACAAACTGGGCACCGCCCGGCCTAAGTCCATGTTGACCCCGAGCCAATCTCGCGAGGTCAACGCAGGCCTAGTTAGCCTTCAGATCCATCCATATTCGTTAAATAACTCAGAATAAAGTAAAAAAGTCGGACGTCCTAAATGTGGAACCCTATAAACATGTATATTCATGTATATCTTGTGTCAAATGTTAAAACTAGGCAAAAATGATATACAAGTCATGTGTATCTCTCAACCCAAACAAGTTTCCAAAGTGTGATAATAACATATATAAATAATACGAAAAGTCAAAAACCTACAAAAGTATGTAGAGGAGGGCCGCTCTGATATCCTCAGGGTAGATCGCCAAGTGTTGACTTCTTGCCCTTACTCGGCTGCAAATCTGCACTCGGTCAAACACAAGAATGCCGAGTCCAGTAAGTAAAAGCCAATAGGATCTACACAATAATTCAAAATAAATAAAGCAGTCTAAAAGTTATGCGGATGGAAAGAAAGCTATATGGAATGCATGATAATAAGAATGTAAAAATGAAAATATAATGAGAAATGAGTGTCAACGTAAACAATAGAGAGGTGCCCAAGTAGTCCAAGACCACCGAGTGCGGGTGCCACAGGGTCGGGGTCATATAGTCGCGGCAACGCCAAGCAGACTCGGGTCTTAGGACGCGGCGTCACCTGCTCTACCTAGATCTTTGCGAATGAGTGATATCAATGGTGCCTCGGATAAAATACATCTCATTCCGACCAAATACTTAAGTGACTCGAGGTCATGGCCTCGGTTGCAAGCCGGTAACCACTCCAATTAGAGACACTCGCATGACTCACTTGACCCTCGGACACTCATAGGAGGGTGGGAGAAAGGGACACATTACAATATCAATAAAATATAAGCTCAAATGAACTACTGTGCATTTGCTAGCTGGTTTTACTTACCTCAAGCAATCGTAAATCATCCTCAAAACGTCCCACTCACGCCTCGAGATGCGCACTCGACACTTGACTATGGCCTCTTAAGTCCTTAATGTCCGATTATACCATTTTAATTATCTTAGAGTCATATTAAGTGAATTTATAATATGGGACCATAATTTGTAATTTTATTTCAAAAGAATTTGATTTTTAGCACACTTTTCGAATTATACTAGGGTGTCAAATGCTTTGAAAAGCCTCGAAAATCATTTTTCTTGGTTTTTTCTAATTTCTCATATTTCTTGGAATTTTTGGAATTTTTCATAATTTTTATCTATTTTCTATGATTTATTTTATTTAAAATTCTGTTTTATTTAATTTTTAAATAAATTATTATTATTTAATGGGTTGGGCCTAAGTCGACCCAACCCGCCACTTGGGTCAGGGTCGGCGCGACCCGACCCACCCTGGCCCGGGTCGGCCCAACCCGACCCACATGGGGGTAGCCAGGCCAGACGCCCTAGCTACCTCCCTTCCCTGTTCGTGAAGAACGAACGGAGAACATTTGCTCTCTGTTCGTTCTTCAATATTTTTTTTTCTATTTCTTTCTCATTTTCTCTATTTTTTTCTTTCTTTCTTCCTCCCTTATTTGCTTCCTTTCTCCATTAAAAATCAATAACCATAATAAATTAACATCATCTACTAGACTTTAAATCCCCAAATCCAAGCACATTAGCTACATGAAATTGAAGGAAATGCAAAGATTGAAGAGTTAACTACTTGAAATTGAACAAATGTAAAGATTAGAGAGAAGATTAACTTACTTGAATTTCTTTTTTCTTTCTTTTTTTCTCTTGTTCTTCCTATTTTTTCCAACCAAAAACAGAACCTCTAAACCCAAATACACACTCATTGATTTCTCTCTCTCTCTCTCTCTCTCTCTCTCTCTCTCTCTCTCTCTTATCTACTCCCACTTTCCACACTCACTTATCACACTCCCTCCACCAATAAGTGACACATGTCCAATTTAGGAATTGTTTATTTTTCCCTCAACAATTAATTTATTTATTTACCCAACCATTTCACACAATTTAAAACTTGAAACTTTTGAAATTTTATTTTTGATTTATTTTTCAAGCTATAGTCCTATACCCGTAAACGCATTTATCTCGAAAAGTTAACTCACTCGTAACTCAACGATCGAAATACAATAATTAAATTGCATGCATTTTTTTAAAATAGGTAATATACAAATCACTGAAAAATAAAACACCTCGGTGTCGACTCATGAGGGCTGAGCGAGTGTGCCAAATCACGACAGGTTCAGGTCATAGTCCTGAAATGCCACATGGCACGGGTTAAAATTTTAGGGTCGTTACAGTTTTCTCAACTAATAAGAATTTTGTCATCGCAATTAAAATAGCTTGGAGTACGATTTACCAGAATCAAAATAGATATGGAAAGTATTCGCGCATATAAGACTCTAGCTACAAGTCAGCTCCTCGTCCCCGTGATGTTGCCATTTAACGAGGACTGACGAGATGTTCTTATTCCTCAGTCTCTTCACTTGACGGTTCAAAATTTGAATAGGCTGCTCCTCGTATGTGATGTCCTCCCTCAGATCTATCTGACTCAAATCCACCATTGGTCGTACGCCTCCTCTCGATCTATCCAGTCGAAGCATTGTAATATGAAATACGGGGTGGATCCCGGCTAACTGAGGCGGTAACTCTAACTCATATGCAACCTTGCCGACTCTCCTCTTGACCTTGAAAGGACCAATGAATCTCGGCGCAAGTTTTTTTTTGATTCCAAATCTTTTGTGACCCTTCAAAGGCGAGACTTTCAAGTACACGTAGGCTCACTCATCATACTCTAACTCACTATGGTACTTGTCGTAATTTTTCTTTTTGTCTCTCTTGCGCACCCTTCAAACGTAATCTGATCCGTCGTATCTTCTGTGTGTGATTTGCCATAATCTCTGGCCCAATTACTGCCGCATCCTCGGGCTCTGCCCAACAAGATGGAGATATGTATGGCCTACCGTAAAGTGCCTCAAACGGTGTCATCCCAATACTGGTATGATAACTGTTATTATAAGCAAACTCACACAGTTGAAGATACTCTTCCTATGATCCACCATACTCTAACACACACATCCTCAGCATATCCTCGCGAATTTGAATCGATCTCTCTAACTGTTCGTCAGTCTGTGGATGATAGGCTGTATTGAGATCCAACCGTGTGCCGAACTGTGCCTGCATGCTTTGCCAAATCTGAGGTGTAAACTGTGGCCCTATGTCTGACATAATCGATAATGGAACGCCATGTAGTCAAAAAATCTCCCGCTCGTACAAATTCGCCAACGTATCCACCCGATGTGTGGTAGAGATGGGTAAAAAGTGTGCAGACTTCGTCGACTTGTCCACAATCACCTAGATACTATCATCTCCGCGCTGAAATCGAGGTACGCCACTGACAAAACCCATTGCACTATGCTCCCACTTCCACCGAGGAATGGGAAGTGGTTGTAATAACCCACCGGGCCTCCGATGCTCAGCCTTAACTCACTGGCATACCTCACACGCTCGAACGTAATCAGAAACAGTAGTCTTCATCACTGGCCACTAGAAAAGACGATGCACCTCAGCATACATCTTGGTCCGACCCGGATGAATCGTAAAACGTGAGTGGTGAGCATCTTCAAGTATCTCATCACGTAAATCAGCAACTAATGGAATTCATAGTCGACCTATAAATCTTAGGCATGAGTCTGTCGACTGACTCAAATCTGGATGATCCGGACTCTGAGCAAACTCCAAGAACCTCTGGTATTGTCATCTGCCTGCTGACCGTCAAGTACACTAAGAAATCGACACTGTCTGGTCGGTATATCAACTGAATTCATCAACTCGGCTACCTCGAGTAGCCCATGTTCGTATGTCATGTGGCAAGTCAATATCTTTAGATCTGCTCCTCTCCGGCTTAATGTGTCTGCTACGATATTGGCCTTCCTTGGGTGATACTCCAAAAAGCAATCATAATCTTTAAGGAACTCTAGCCAACGCCTCTGTCTCATATTCAACTTCTACTGAGTAAAGAGTTACTTCAAACTCTTATGGTCGGTAAAGAGCGTAAATCTCTCTCCGTATAGATAATGACGCCAAATCTTCAATGCAAAAACCACTGCCGCTAACTCCAAGTCATGAGTTGGGTAATTTTTCTCATGAATCTTCAACTGTCGGGACGCGTATGCTATCATTTTACCGTTCTGCATCAAAACACAGCCCAAACCAACTTTAGAAGCATTCGTATTCGCCTCAAAGCCCTATCCCGACTCTGATAGTACAAATACTGGCATAATCTTTAATCGTTCCTTCAGAGTTTGGAAAGCCTGCTCATAACTATCATTCCACTGAAATTTGACTTCCTTCTTCGTTAACTATGTCATCACCGCAGCGATCTTGGAAAATCCCGAACAAACCATCTGTAGTAGCATGCCAATCCTAGAAAACTACAAATTTATGTCACTGATGTTAGTGTAGGCCAATCGATCACTACTCTAATCTTAGCAAGCTCCATTGACACTCCACTGGCTCCGACAATATGCCCAAGAAATCTGACTTAAGTGAGCCAAAACTACACTAACTAAACTCAGCGTACAGTCTCTACTCCCTCAAAGTCTGTAAGACTGTCCAGATGTGTCCCTAATGATCCTCACGACTTCTAGAATAGATAAGAATGTCATTGATGAATACTATCACGAATCTATCCAAATATTCTCTTAATACTCGGTGCATAAGATCAATGAACATCGCTGGAGCATTCGTCAGCCCAAACGGCAAGACGGTAAATTGATAGTGACCATATCTCGTACGAAAAGTAGTCTTCTCCCTATCCTCATCTCGAATCCTTAACTAATGGTATCCCAATCTCAAATCTATCTTAGAGAACCACTGTGCCCCTGTCAGCTGATCGAACAAGTCATCAATACGTGGGAGTGGATACTTGTTCTTCATTGTGACTCTGTTGGGCTGTCGGTAGTCAATGCAATGTCTCAAACTGCCATCTTTCTTCTTGACAAACAGTACTGGTGCACCCAAGGTGACATGCTCGGATGTATGAATTCCAACTTTAACAACTCATCTAGCTGGGTCCTCAGCTCCTCTAACTCCTTAGGAGCCATCTTATACGGCGGAATGGAAATGGGTTTGGTCCCCTGAACCAAATCTATGATGAAATCGATCTCTATGAGTGGTGGTAAATTTGGTAGCTCAACGGGAAAGACATCCAAAAAATTGCATACAACATGCACCTTTTTTATCTTTGCCTTAACTCTTTCGGCCATAATCAAAACATTAGCAAATGTCTCGAGATATGAACTCGTTGCCAATCTGGCTCGGGTGATCGACAAAGTGGTCGAAGTCTCATGAAAACTAAAATCTGCTCGACCCGAAAGGCGAAACGTAACCACCTTACTGAAACACTCAAGCTGTGTTTGGTACGCGGCTAACCAATCCATGCCTAATAAGGCATCAAACTCTAGGAACTCCAATACTTTCAAGTCTGCAGGTATCTCTTGTCCTTCTATCTCAACTGAGCAATCAACACATAATAAGTTCGGGTATATCTTGTCCCCAATAGTCGTGCTGAGTATCAAGGGTCGCTCTAGCCTAATAGGTCTCAATCCTAACTTATCAACCATACGACCCGAAATAAAAATACAGTAGAACCCGAATCAATCATAGTATGCATAAATCGACTGCAAATGTAAATCATACCCTCGATAAGGTTATGAGTGGCAGTTGGATCCGGTGCAGCGATGGTATGAACTTGCTCTCTGCATTACTTTGACTGAGCCTTCCTAGTCGTGGACATGTATTGACGAAGTGCCCTGTTTGTCCACACTCAAAACATGCTCGATGTGGTCCAGGCCCTGGTGGAATCCGCTGTCCCTGTCCCTGCGTTTGACTGGGCCTCTGTCCCTGGTCATATCTCTGTCCCTAACCATGTCCGTACGTCTGCCCCTGACCACCGCCTCTGCCTCTACCCTCTGTCTGCTGAAACTACTGTGGTGGCCCTAACTGTGCTGGATGTTGTGGTGTACTAGCATAACTCCGTGCCGAAATAGATGGTACTGGCACGGTTCGCGCTGGATAGGATTGTGGCCCATGGATCCTATACTCTGTGCTCTGTCATCTCTCAGCCTGAGCAGTCGGTGTTTCTTCCTTCTCCAATCACCACCTGACTTATAATCTGACTATGCTGGTGCCGGTGTTGGGATGATCTCATTGGGGTGTTTGCTCAGGTATAACTCTCTGGCCAGGCTCCTCTCATATGACGCCTGTAAACTTTCTGGCTCAGTGGTCACCACGGTGCCTCCAATGTCCCTCAACAAACCCTCTATGAAATAGTGTGCCTAGTCGACATCTGTATCAGCTATGCCTCCAGCATAATCCAACAGCTGTAAATACCTGCCCATATACTGCATCACTGACTCTCCAGTGTACTGTCGGATACTCGGCGCTCTTTCGCTTTAGGACCGAAGGCGAAAAGTACTTCTGATTAAATCGCCTCTTGAATTCTGCCCAATCCTTGGGCTTACTCTAGGTAGCCACCATACTGCGCCACCACGCATCGGCCTATCCAAACATCAGCCTTGACGATATACTCGGTCTTATATGCATCAGTGTGGCTAGGATGTCATGTATATTCTCGTGGCTCTTCATAAATTTCTTTGCCGCCTTGAGATTCGTGCCCTCGTAGAACTCATCTGTCGCCCCAGTGCTCATCTCTATGGGCCTAGTCGGCGTGGTCTCCGCTAGTGCAGGTGGTGGAGGCAATATCGTTTCAGTCTGAACCGATACTATCTCTGCTATAATGGGTGGTGTCGGTATGACATGAGCAGCTGGAAAAGTGAAATTGCCTGAGTAATAGAAATAGAAGGTAAGATAGATACCTTGAAAGAAATGTATAATAGCTAGGATAGACCTTTCTCAATCTTAACACATTATATTTGTGGCTGATCTTAGTTCCAGAGCATATAATTCCCAAGCTTGTGACTTAGAAGGTGATAGATATTGGAAAAAATATTTACTGTGTGAGTTCTCTGATATTGACATTATCAGGCTATATATGACGTTGAAATGTTTTTCATAAAAATTTGTATGCTTTACTTGGTCGTCAATTGGTGTGGGATAAGAAATAATGATACAAGTTAATTTTAGCATGAGTAATTTAAAACTACACATAAAGATATTAATAGACTATCAGTATGCAATTACAACTCAGATAAATGGAAAAAATGTCTTGACAAAGCAAACGTGGTTGAGGATGCTTTGAGTAGGAGAAGAACAGGCATAGAGAATGTAGCTACTGCAGAGTTTCTCAGTTTAGACTTCTTGAGGAAGCATCTATGATGATAATTCGTGAAAGTTTAGCTGACACATCATCAACTAAGAGAGCTAATTTTAGAGCTACTAATATGTTCTTCTGAGCTCAAACTCGGACTGAATCGGAGATGATTCTGTGGGCGATTGGTCATCAGAAAGCTGATCAAGATTATATAGTGCGTTATAGATTAACAGCTAGTGTGCATCATCTCGATTGGTCAGTTTATGATGATGATGCGTTACGGTTCAGGGATAGATTGTAGATTCCAGATCAGGATCATTTTAGGCAGGAGTTGCTATGGGAATCTCATAGACCACTTTACTTTATTCATCTAGGTGACACTAAGATGTATAGTGATATGAGGCGTATCTATTGGTGGCCTGATATGAAGACTGATATTGATGAGTTTGTAAAGAAATGTGAGATATCTCGGAAGATTAAAACTGAGCATAGAAAACCTGAAGGGTTATTGCATTCACTGCCTATTCTTGATTGGAAATGGGAACATATATTAATGGATTTTATTTTCGGTCTACCTCTGAGTCTGCATAAGCACGATACATTATGGGTTGTAGTTGATAGGTTGACGAAGTCTGCACTTTTCTTGACATTTTCCAAGCGAGATCCTCTTGACCGATTATGCGAGTTATACGTACATGAGGTGTTGAGATATCATGAGTTCTAGTGACTGTTACTTTAGTTAGAGATCCGAGATTCACATCCAAATTATGGAGTGAATTGCAGAGACGATCGAGAACTATTCTTAACCTCAGTATGATATACCATCTATAGACCGATGAGCAGCGTGCGTAGCTGATTTTGGTGCTAGAGGATATGCTTCGAGCTTGTGTCTTGAAGATTGGTGGTAATTGGAATAAATGCATTTCTTTGTGTGAGTTAATTCTGGACTATATAGAGAGAACTTAGCAGATTCGTCAGCATTTGACTACGGCACTGCTAAGACAAAAGAGATACACTGATAAACATCATAGGTTGTTAAAGTTTTCAAGGGATGATCTCATCCTGTTCAAAGTCTTACCTATGAAAGGATTGTATAGGTTTGGATTGCGAGGTAAGCTAGCTCCAAAGTAGATTGGGTCATTCTGAGTACAGAAAATGATTGGTCCTATCGCTTACAGGTTAAAGTTGCCTCCTTAGTTAACTAGAATTCATAATGTCTTCCATGTGTCTATGTTACGCAAAAAGAAGACTTAGTTCACTCCAAAAATTGATTGGAATGAATTGATCTTCGGGAAGACTTATTTTACGATAAGCAGTTGATTCAGATACTTTATCTTAAGATTTAAAGGCTGAGAACCAAAGTGATTTCCTTTGGTTAAGGTAAAATGACAATTTCACATAAATGAGGAACTAACCTAGGAGCATGAATATTATATGAATAAGCAGTTTCCATTTCTCTTCGAAACTACATGTGATTTTACATTTACTTTAATTTCGAGGAAAAAATTACTTTAAATTGGGGAAACCGTAACGACCTATTACATTAAGCTGGTGATTAACTCGAGTTAAGCTTGTGGTTAAGTATGGTGTACCTCGATTAGCGCGTATGTGTGCTTGCAAGATGGTTTGTGTTTGTTTGGTATGTTATGAATTTTATAGGTTGTAGTATAAAGTGGAATTCATATACAAGCCTATAAATGAAAAATAAATAAATAAACAATAAGTTTTTGGTATACTAATATTGACGGGGGGTTTTGAAATGAACGTGCACACCTGAGAACACTCGTAGGCATGTTCGGTAAATTTATTAGCGAGAAAATACACTAAGTATATATATTTGATATACATATATACATACATATATATATTAACACTATAAGTTGATTTAAATAATATGGATCGTTTGATCAGCCTCGAAATGAGCGTGAATGTTGATAATGTCAAAATACGTGTCACTTTAAGGAATGTCATTTTAACACATCAATCACTTGATCAAACTCGAGATAGCGCGATGCGTATCTCGAGAAAAATTCATATATATAAATCAAAAACCTTAAACTTATCTTTACAATTCATTTTATCATTCGAGAAAGTGAGAGGGAGAGCAGCTGAGGGTTTGCTATGGAGGGGATCAATCTAAGAGTTGATTCAACATGAATTGAGGAGCTTAAAATACTTGAAATCCAAAGATCATCACGTTAGTAATTTTAGTTTGTGAGTTTTTGAAGTTCAATTCGATGGTAGTGATGATATCGCTGTGAATTGTGTTGTTTGATGATTGGAAATGGTTTGTTACCTCACTAGAGGTCATCCATGATGAATTTTGGGAGTGTTTGTTGTTGTTGTTGTTGTTGTTGTTGTTGTTGTTGTTGTTGTATAGGTTTATGAATGAAATAGTGGTTGTTGTCCTGTTTCCTATCGAGAAAGTACAGGGCGGAGCGCGCTCCCTTCAACAATTGGGACGAACCCAGTTGATGGAGCGCGTCCCACCCAGTGAGGGAGCGCGCTCTCACCTTAGAAAACAACAGTATCATTATATTTAGATTGGAATTTTTGGAGGACTTAGGAACTGAACTAGGGGTTCTAAATATATGGTATTAGACATATATTGATCACAAATGATTTACGATAGGTTGTGTGGATTACATACTCACTATAAGGTTTCAGATAGAACCACTAGGCATTAATAGATTGGCTAGACAGCAAATCGGCCAATGTGTTGGTCTAGCAATCGCATTAATGACGTCGGTGGGTAATCGACCATATTTTTATCAATTAAATGAGAATCACAGTGTAATAGTCAATGATAGTTTGATTTGCTTCCGTTAATTATTGATTTATATGTTTTCCATATTCTTGTTAGTTAACATTGGTGCATATTGTTATTACATAATGTTCTTGATTATTATATGAAATGTGATGGCTTTATGAATCCTAACTTACTGAGCAAGTTGGAGTGCATACCACAAATAATATTTCAAGAATACCGACGAGTGCTGCGACTATGGGATAAATAAGGTTTATGAATCTTGATCCTTTCTTCGATGTCATGAATTTCTTTTTTTCTTATATATTTGTATTGAATTACAGTTTTGTAATATCACAAGAAATGGGAAGTTTTGTATAACCAAGGTTTATTTCGGTTTGATTTGGTACTGTATATCGTATTTATTATCAAAATTTTTTTTTAATTTCTGCTACGTTTATTATTTGTTTTACATCGATATTCGATATACAGGTTGAGTTTATCAAGTACAGATAGAGGCTACTGGCTCTAGTTAAGTCTGGATTGGTTACTGAGGCTTAATTAGGGTTTCAAGCTGAGTATCGCCCTAATCGAGATAGGGGATGGCACAATCTCAATCCGTCCCAAAATCGTTTCAACCATTCCAAAAGAGATCCTACTCACACTCGAACCCAAAAACCCATTTATACAATATATTATATTTAAAAACAATACATACATAGAGAGAAATGAACTAATCAAATCACAGAAAGTCTGACAACTTTCCCCTTTCCTTTGCCGTCGCTCGCACTTGTCATTATCCAATTATAAAAACTTGATGGAAAATGCTAGAATGACACCCCTAATGACACCCCAAGTGATACCCCTATGACGTGGTAGGCGGGTCCTACGTAAAAATGTGACGTGGCGTACTGGCCCATATTCCTAGGAGTCGTCGTGCGCGCTTCGAGATACACACTACACGTGTTATGCACTAGGAACTATTTTGCGCACACTCATTTTTACGTGGGACCCACCTGCCACGTCATAGGGGTGTCACTTAGGGTGTCATTCCAACATTTTCCAAATTTGACAATGTCAGATAAGTAAACCCCACACTATCAAGTACACCTGTAATAATCAAATGCATTGCATTCCAAGAATTTAAACGAATAATAATATCGCAAGGAATCGTAAATATAGAAATATGCAATCCATCCCCTTTTTGTTGACCGACCACAATCAGATAATGTCTTCTAAAAGTGGTGGATAAATAGTAATAAAAATTCATGAGTTTGAGAGGAAATTCCTCGAGAAGCCACACCCTCGACTCTCCGTAGAGTATGATCCTGGCCAACATCACAACCCATCCTAAACAAGTGTCTAAATTAATCAGTGACTCCAGTCGCAGAGCACCACAATGTTTATCCTACCACACATATAGCCAATGAACACAATGGAACCCCAAAAGGCATCATTCCTCTCGTGTCCGTGAATGCATGACCAATAAATATGCAGCGATAAACCAGTGCATCCAATTATATTCGAGAAATACTCATATAACGTAAAGGTTACCATGGGATTAACTTAACTTTACAAACACAATACCAAAATTCCATTGCGCTCTGAGTCGATAAGCTAGTCAACATGGGATTCCAATCGCGGTCCTACAATTCATTTGTAATTCCTGTAAGATTTCATAAAAAGTCCACAATTGTTTTCCAATTAGTTGCAGTTTAATTGACCCAGTCACATCCCAAAACCCCTAAAATACATCCAAAATAAATTCTCCGAAGCCCGAATCTCTTTTTTTGACTCAAAATTACAGTTCGACATCGAAAATTACGTTGTCTAGGCTTAAATATAATTTTTTCAATTTATTATATATTTGTTTGGTCTTGCATCGACCCGAAAACCCCGGAATCCTTTCAATTCAACTCATTGGATGTTTGAATCCCAATTTTAACTCCAAATTATGGTTTAGAATCGAGAATTAACCTAGGCTAGGCTTCAAAATAATTTTTTAAGTTTTAGATATTTTCGGGTATCGTAGCACGCATTACGAGGAAAACCTTGGTATAAATCCTCAAAAAAACTCAAAATCCTCATTATTTATAAAAATTTTGGATTTCCACTAATTTGTCTAAAAATCTGATTTTTTTAGAATTTCTCTAATTTCTAGGGTTTTATTTTATTTTTTCTATTTTTAAACAATTTTTTTTGTAATTGAAAGATGGGTTTGATCCACGAATCGGGCCCGGTTCGGCCCCGTTTGGGGATCAACCCATCGTCTTTAACCTATAACTCTCTGTTTTTTGTTTTATGTGTTAGTTTTTTTTTCTAGTTGCTAATGGGGTTTTTAACTCACTTGGAAGGGGAGACCAAGGCCTCCCCCTACCCCAATCCCTATCGTCTTCCTTCTTAGTTATCTTTTTCCTCTCTCAGGCCACGATTCCTCTATTTTTTTTTTCAAAACTATTTTTTTCTCTTTTCTTTCGATCCTCTCCTCCTGTGCAACCTCACATGAAAATTAACACAATAGTTTTACCTTCTCTCCCAATTCAAAACCAAGAAAACCTAGTCGTTTACTCAATTTACGGTCCTAAAAATTGAAATTAATATTGAAACACTACAAAAAATGGATGCCAATAGCGACGGGTCAGTGACGCGGTAGCAACGACCTCCGTCGCTATTTTTTGGGTGGGAAAACACCTGCCCATGACCAAATCTTCTCGGTCACGTCACGTGGCAGGAAACGAGGGGGCCATGTGTGAAAATAGCGACGGGATTACCCCGTCGCTATTCCCATTGGTAATCAGAAAAAAAAAAAAAAAAAATCAAGACCAAAACCCTATCTCTTCCTTTCTGGTTTTCATCTTCTCTCCTCTCCATCTCCTCTCGATCCTCTCCTCTCCCTCACCGTGATCCTCTCCCTCACCATGGCCCTCTCCTCTCCTTTCCCTCCTCCTTCGCCTTGGCCACCCCGCCGATCCGCCTCCGCCTCGGCCGACCGCCCCACCTCCGCCTCGTCACAGCTGCCCCGACTCCTATCTCCTTCTTGATTGGGGATTTAGGTATAAATTTTTATTTATTTTATATATTCTATTTTTTATAGTTGATTTATTTATATTTTTGTTATTTAAGTTGATTTATAATAATTTTTTTTGTGAAATTTTGTAATTTATGTGATATGTAATTTGTATTTTTTGTGAAAATAGGGTTTTTTGTATTTTATGTTAGAATGAGAATTTGTAATAAACTTTGTAAATATATGCATGTTAAATTAAAAAATGTATTAGTTTGATTAAAAAACTTGTAATTTTGTATTTTATGTTGAAATAAAATTTCGGAAAATAAAATTTGTATTTCATGTATTCTTAGGTGAATAAAATTTGCTAAATTGATCAAAATGTTGCAATAAATTATGTATGTTGATATTTATTATTTATTTATTTTTGTGACAAATAAAATGCATGCTTGTGATTTGAATTTAATTATTATTTTTGATTATTTGTGATGTTTTTTTTAGTATTGATATATATATGTACTTCTTTTGTAATGTTTTAGTATTAAATTAGTTGAATTTCAAATATGTTCATTAAACTATTATTTAATTGTTTTTTACACTAATTTAAAAAATCAAATTAAAATCTATTTAACTTTAATAAAGAAATTATGTTAAGTTGAAACAACTTTAAGTATAAAGTTAATTAAATGATACAAATTCATTGGACAAATTAAATTTCCATTAGGGCCAAAAATAAAAGAGTACGTATAATATATTATACTATAACTAAAGATAGAGTAGTTAAAAGTAATTTAACTATAATAAAGAAATTAGTAAATGGTTGAACAAAATAATATTTTTATAACAACGCTTATATACGATATATATAGTATAGGTAGGGAGGATTGATATTCATATATATATATATATATATATATATAAAATAAATTATGTTAAGTTGAAATTAAAATAAGTATGAGGTTACAAGTTAAATGAAATATTAATACGGTAAATTGTACTGATAAAAATTTAATAAAATGATGCAAATTTATTGGACAAATTAAATTTCGATTAGGAAAAAAATAGAAGAGTATAATATATTATACTATAAATAAATATAGAGTAGTTAAAAGTAATTTAACTATAATAAGGAAATTAGAATTGGTTGAACCAAATAATATTTATATAACAATGCTTATATACGAGATATATATATATATAAATGAGACAAAATAAAATTATAAACTGCAAATATTGAAGTAAAATTTAAAATTTCAAAGGAAAAATTAAAAATTAGGCAAAATTACGCAAAAATATGTGCATATATTGCAACCAATGCAACTAATTACGGCAAACAATCGACTAAAATTTATACAATATATTACGCAAAGTATGTGCATATGCAGTCGATTCGACTAATTACGATTAACACTCGACTAAATTTTATATTGTGATTGATGTATACGTGTATTTTATTGGGTTTGTTTAGGTGTTTTGAGATGTCTGTGTCTCGAGATTGGATGTACAACCGTATTGATGGCATTTACATTAGATTAGAGTTTGTGGATGGTGTGAAGGAATTTATAAAATTTGTCATGCAACACTGCACCACTTACTTGAACGAAAAAAAAATTCGATGTCCTTAACGAAAATGTCGCAACGACAAATACTACGATGTAGGCACTGGAGAGCTTCATTTAATGAGGGGTGGATTCGTTCCCGTTTACTATTGTTGGACTGCATATGGGGAGGAAGAAATAGTAAGTGATGAAGACGATGGATGTGATGATCCAATGGATGAATATCCAACATCATATCATCATATGATACACGACATTGCGAGCCCCAGTTTCGATTGGAATCGTGAAGAGGAGCCGAACCTGAAGCGAATCATTTCTTTGAAATGATTGACTCGGCGAATCAACCGCTTTGGCTGGGTTGCAAGAAGATGACTAAACTCTCAACAATGCACGTTTATTGACGATAAAGTCGAATCATCATATTTCAGAGCAAGCATTCGACGAAATTTTGCAAGTATGTAAAAATATGTTGCCTGAAGACAACTGTTTGATAGATAGCTTTTACAAACGTAATGGCTTGATGCACTGGTTGGGCCTCCCATATGTGCGAATTGACTGTTGTCCCAACTTATGCATGCTTTATTGGGAACTCGACTCGAAGCTTACATCTTGTAAATTTTGCAGAGAATTTAGGTTTAACTCTAACAAACGACCGCATAAGACAATGCTTTACTTCCCTTTGGCGCCTCATCTAAATCGTTTGTACGTCTCGAAAGCTATTGTGAAACACATGCGGTGGCACGCAAAACACGTCAGAGAAGAGGGCAATATGCAGCATTGCTCAATTCCTTGGTATGGAACTACTTCAATCAAGCGAACCCTACGTTCAGCTCCGAGGTTTGTAATGTTCGACTTGGCTTATGCACTAATCATGGCCAGTGATTCTAACACTGTACAACTTGCCTCCCTCGATGTGTATGAAGAAAGAATTGATGTTCTTAACAGTAATCGTACCTGGGCCAACTAATTCGTCGCAGAAAATTGATGCGTTTCTCCAACCGTTAGTGAAAGAATTGCAAAAGTTGTGGTATGACAAAGTGCCTACCTACGAAGTATCAACTAAGACAAACTTTCAAATGCGTGCTGCATTTATGTGGACTGTTAGCGACTTTCGAGCATACAACATGCTGTCGGGATGGAGCACGCACGGGATGACTACTTGTCCTTATTGCATTGAAGATACTGACGCTTTCCAGTTGAGGTTCAGAAGGAAAGCGAGTTGGTTCGATTGTCATCGATGTTTCTTGTCGCGATATTCGAAGAAGCAGAAAGACAAGTCTAGTTTTTGCAGAGATAGAATCGTATCCGATAAGCCACCAGCTAATAAATAAGGTGAAGATATCTTGCAAGAAATCAAAGCTTTAGGGTTGATGAATGTCACTGAATTGGGATCAGATGCAATAAACAACGAAGTCTCGAGGACTAGTGGGTGGAGAAAATGAAGCATACTGTGGGACTTGCCTTATTGGAAGACGAACCTTATCAAGCACAACCTAGACGTGATGCACATTGAAAAAAATGTCTTTGATAATATTTTCAACACAATTATGAGTGTGCCGGGGAAGAAGAAAGATAACGCAATGTCTAGGGAAGACTTAAAGGAGATTTGTAATCGTCCAGAACTTCATTATGACCCAATTTCTAAGAAATATCCCAAGGCATGATATGTGCTAGACAAACAAAGAAAACAAGCGTTGTGTAAGTGGATTAAGGAATTGAACTTCCCTGATGGTTACGCGTCTAACATCGGTCGCTGCGTAGATTCTAAGAAGTTGAAGATGTTTGGGATGAAAAGCCATGATTGTCATGTTTTCATGCAACGATTGCTGCCGATTGCTTTTAGAGATCTATTTGAGGATGATATATGGATTGCAATTCGCGAGTTAAGCATTTTCTTCAGAGATTTAACTGCTAGAAATTTAAATGTTGACAATCTTCGGCTTTTGCATGAAAACATTCTCAAGGTATTGTGTAAGTTGGAAAAGGTATTTTCGCCAAGTTTTTTCGACTCAATGGAGCATCTCCCTATCCGTTTGGCGTACGAGGTTATCCTTGCCGGCCCAGTACAATTTCGGTGGATGTATCCTTTCGAGAGGTAATCAACTAGACTCGTACATAATTTATATCACACTCTAACATATACATTTTAACTAACTTACTTCTACAAATGTAGGTACTTGAAACATTTAAAAACTAATGTTAGGAATAAGGCAAGGGTTGAGGGCTCAATATGCATTGCTTACTTAGTGGAAGAAGCAGCCACATTTTATTCCTATTATTTTGAGGGGCACGTCTCCACCTCGCACAACTGTCCGCCCCGCAATTACGATGGTGGAGTCGGACCAACTCAAAGTTGTAATGGCAAATTCTCAATGTTCACCCACCCAGGTCGGGCCTACGGGAAATTAAAGAAGTGTTATCTCACGGATGACGAATGTAACGCCGCACACTCATATGTGTTGTTAAATTGTCCCAAGGTCGCTCCATTCATTAGGTATGCTTTAATCTTAATTATTATCTTAAATTTATTCAATTGCAATCCTTACATTCTTCAATTCTCCTTTTAGGATGTATGTATCAGAATTGCGTTCCAAACACGTGAATATTATACAAAGTGCCATCGATGAACATCTTGAGAAACATTTCTCAAGTAGGTTTCAACAATTCGTAAGTCATTTGTATGTGTATATTAAAATAATTCTTTATTTTTGTTGTTTATTCGAAATTGAAGTTTATGAATGAAACATTTTTGGCAGTAGGCTCCATCATCTATTCAAGATACAACACTTCAAATGTTGTCATACGACCCTAGTTGACTTTGCACCGTATACTATGCGTATCTTGTTAATGGCTACAAATTTCAGACCGTGTCTCAAATAAAGATATGCGTAGCAGTGGGGTGTGCATTAGGGGCACGAATTACGCACAATGTGACAATGACTTTTACGAGCAATTAGAAGAAGTGATTGAAATCGAATACGGTGGGTTCCTACGTACTGTGTTGTTCAAGTGTCAATGGTTTGATCGTACGATAAATGTCGGGACAAGAGTTCACCGATCCTTAAAAATCGTTAATGTACATCGAAATCTGCGATTGAACAAGTACGAGCCTTTCATACTAGCCATACAAGCTAGTCAGGTGTACTTTCTTTCATACCCAAGTGTAAGAAATACGTAAAACAATTAGCAAGCTACGTGCAAACTTCAACCGAAATTCATCAATGAACAAAACTTAGTCGAAAACGTTGACAATGCGCCTATAGAATAAAACGTTTTTCAGGAGCAGCTACCTGAGCATGATACATAGGTCGATATTGACAAAAATGTACGAACTTTGCTAGCTGATCCTAGTGGTGCACACATGTCAGACGTCGACGAAGAAGATGATGAAAGCGATAACTCCGAGTTTTCATCGAATGATGAGGACGGTGACGACGAACCATGATACTATCTTGTTCAGTTGGTAAATGATGCAATTATATTTTTTTTACTTGTTACGTTATATTCCAAATGTTGGAGGTTCTACTCAAAATTCTAATTTAGCTTTTATTTTTTATATAAAGTTATGTCGTCAGGCAGAGGTTACGTCCCATCTTCTGGTGAGGGCTCCGGTGGACGATTCGGTGGACGATCTGGTAGTCGCTCCAGCGGATGATCAAGCGCTACTAGAGATTGACGATCGCATGGATCATACCATCGTTCTCATGATGATGCTACTCCACCTCCACAGACTAGTCAGGATCATCAGAGCCTGCATCCATACCCATACCACCCTTCTTAGCAGACCCCATTTCATCCGTACCCATACCACCTTTCTTCGCATACCCTATTTCTCCATCAGACTCCTCCCCCACATTATGCACATCCATCACATCCATCTACATCTTTCATGTGTTTGCCATTTGTTTTTGGTGATGATCCCACCTCTATGTAGATGTATTCTACTTTACTTTCCTCCCTATCCACTCCACCCGTTGATGGTCGTGGTACGTTCAGGCCAGGTGTCGGGCCAACTTTTTCATAAGGGGGATCAGCATCTCCCTCACATCTTCATGATCATACGCACAACCACCGTACAGTCCCACCACCACTCCATCATGATTTGCATGCCTCGCCCTCTTAGGGTCAGCCGTTAGAGCAGTCGTCGAGTTTTTTCGCACATTCTTCGAGTGACTCGTCCATAGGTACGGCCCCACGTGGACAGTGACGAAGCAGTACTACTAGCCAACCCTTGGGGCGGATATTATTGGTCGTGAAAAATGACAAATAGTAAGTATACTTACGAAGTTTTACATTTACTTATTTCTTATAAACTTGGTCTAACGCCTCGTTTTCAATTTAGTGGAGGAAAATTACACCTGTCTGACAGAGCTGCCCGGTAGATGACTATGGCATACAAACACTCCCTGCACGATGGTGGTTATTCTTGGGAGCATGTCCCGCAGCACATGCGATATATTTATTGGAATCAATGGAAGGTAAAGTTGTTTGAGTTAATGTTGTTTCATTTACATAAGATTTACAAACAATATATAATTGAAAAGTGTTTATAGATAAATTTAAAATTTTATTACTTTTTGCCTATAGTTGTCATTCCATTGGGAGCCATCGGATGACGCAGCTATTAGAGAGGCGTACAATAGGCAGATTGCCACTCGGTACGCTGATTTTATTAGCAAGATGTGCTCCAATGATAAGAAGCATGCATATGTATCTACTGAGGTCTTCGACCACTATAAGAAGATGCGGTCCACCCATGATATTAAGAAGAAGTCAGATCGAGCAAGTAAAAAATGGAAAACTGAGACAGGAGGACCCGGTATAAGGATCACAGTGCATACTGGTGGCTCAATATTCATTTATCAGCACGCAGAGAAGCTGGTAAGTTATGTTATAATAAGTTTATATATAATATACATGGATTTAGTCTCAAACTTAGTCTTCTTTAAATATATGTTTTGTATGCGGATAAGTTGGGTCGACCTCCGACTGCTTTGGAGTTATGCATACTTTCATACAAAAGATCATGATGGCGTAACTTTCCTCGATTCGAGAGTAGAGAAGATCGTCGTAAGTAAATAGTTTTGCTTTTAAATTTTATTTAGTTAATTAATGATAGGTATTAATAACTTGTAAATGTTTTAAATTCTTAATTTATACGACGATCCAGCATAGGCGGATTGAGCTGACACAGTCGCAGCATGACACCCCGATAGATGAAACCGAGCTATATTTGTCCGTCGTTGAGCGCGGCGATAAAGGACGGACATATGGACTAGGGTGAACACTGTCGGGGTTGCGGCGCAAACATGCTACAGTTGGAGGAGCTGGAGGTGGAGCTGGAGGTGGAGTTGGAGGTGGAGGTGGAGATGGAGCTGGATCTTCTCGACCTATTTCTACTCCTAATGAGCCCGTCGAGCTATTGCGAAGGGACTTCTAGGAGATGCAGACACACATTATTCGGGTTATGCAGGATCACACTCTAACCCAAGATCAGTTGCGAGAGGTCCAAGGCCAGATGAATCGCATGGAGCAAGCTTTAATGGACATACTTCAGATTTCATTCGCACCAACGCCTCCGAGAGATGTTCCAACTGATGACTTAGAGACCGACGACGATCTCGACGATTGAGTTGACTTCCTTATATATTTAGCCTTGGTTGTTCATATCTTGTTTTGTACATTTTTCATACTTGTAATTAACTTTTTTTGTTGTATTTAATTCATTTTGGTTGATGGAATTCAGTTATTAACTTTAATTTCCTTTAATTTTCATGTCCTTATAGTTATTCCAAATAAATTATATAGTATAGATTAAAATATATTATTTTAATAATAATTTTTAATAAAGTTTTATAAAGAATTTTAAATTTAAATATTATTTTTAAATAATATTATTTTGAAAAATTTCATTTAAAATTTAATTTTAATTGAATTTAAGAATTTTCATAAAATTTTTAAATATTATATATAATAGATTTTGCATTTATATAAAAAATATATAATAGTTAAATATTTTAAATATTTACATTTAATTTCATTTAAAATTTAATAATTTTTAATAATTAGTTTTTATAAATTAATTATATTTCAAATATTTAATTTTAAATTTATAAATATTATATTATATTATATATAATAGTTTTTGCATTTTATAAATATTAAATATATTATATATAATATCAAACTTTTTAAAAAAAAAAATTCGCCAATTTAGCGACGGGCCCCGTCGCTAATTGTCCACGTGGCATGGTCAAACGAGTTTCGACCAAAACAACGTGGCACATTTGCGACGGAAAATGGCGACGGAATTAGCGACGGGATCCCGTCGCTAAACCTGACACACCGTCGCTAAAAAATTTAGCGACGGGGTTACCCGTCGCTAATCCCGTCGCTAACACGGGATATCAACGGGAAATACTGGATTAGCGACGTGTTTCCCTGTCGCTAATCCAATATCATTTTGTAGTGAAACCATTACCTCACCATGAACATCGCCACCAACAACACAAGAGCAGACCTTCCATCTCTTTATTCGATCAACAGTGGCGGAAGAAAGGAAATATTCACCAAAGAGACACGAAAGGGAAAACAACTTATGAGATCAAAGAAGAAGAGAGAAAACAATGAGAAGAGGGAGATGACGAATAGTGGAAACCATTCTCTGTTTCAATTTCACTTTGATCAAAAGGGAAGCCAAATGACCATTATGCCCCCTTTTTTAACCTTTACCATATAAACCAATGCCCCTTTTGGTCATTTTATCATTTTTCATTTATTTCATATTAATCTTTTCAATTTTGAATCTGAATTTAACCCCGAAAAATACCATAATTCAGGCCAAAAATTGGAGAATTTACCATAGCGCTCCAAAACTCTCAAAAAACTTGTCTCGCATGCAAATTGAGGTGTGGAACCCACGTCAACTTGTTAAGTCTGATTAAATATACAAATTTGAATTTTGAAACCGAAATTTAATTATTTTTTGCAAAATTCGAAATGATAGTTTCGTTCAATATTTTAAATTTTTCAAGACTCATTTCGACATGTATCTCGAGATAAAACCCCGAGAAATATCGAATTTACTCGATCGACTAGAGTTTTGCAAAATTACATAATAAATAGTACACAACACTAGGCACACGTCATACAAAAATAAAATTAATTAAAAATCTCAATTTCACTGGTCATTAACTCCCAACTCGCGACCAAAACCATAATTAGTTTCATTAATTCCTGATTAGCCGTAATTATCGATTTAAAATTTTTTGGATTCGACATTTTGTCGCCTTCTATATACATGGTATCCTTTTAATGGGTTCCACTGTTTACGGTTTGTCAATGAAGTAAAATTTTTGATATTTATTCTTTGTTTTAACTAAAATGAAAGACGTCCACTATTATTGATAACTTACACCTTACTTGAAAATACCAAGGAACAACTAAATAACTTATCAAATAAGTTAAATGAGATAAATGAATAGACTAACTAAATCAAATTAAAAACATATTTTCATAAAACACTTGATAATTGGAATAGTTAGGCTAATTGAAAAAGTTAAGTACTCATCGCGAGCCGTCATGGACAAGCGTGCAGATGACATGGCAAAACCTAGTGACGTGTCCAGCAGCATGGCGGGGCCCAGATTACCTTAAGATTTTGGGCTGCCATAGTTGGTATTAGAGACTAGGTTTAGGCGAGTCGAGGCAAAAGTTTAACGAAAGCGAATAAAACTTAACAAATGAATTTAGAATGTGGAAAACTTGATAACCTAACTTAGAACCTTAGTTGGAAAGTGTAGTGAGGCAGGTAGTCTAAGGTTTTATACGTATTTGTTTTGACATGTAATATGTATATACGCATATACGACACTGACTGGAGCACATCCGCGCATGCAGATTCGAAATGGATGGACAACCAATTCCATCTACTACGGCTGATGGAGGCCAGACGAGCGATCCAACGAGAGTCGATTCAGATCAGAGTCTACGCGACAAAGTTGAACATTATGGTGCGCCGCTCAAGGAGATCTTGAGACTGCTTCGATCACAGGCATCAGCTACACAGACGACTACAGCACACACCACCACTACGACTACTGTTGAGATAGTTGTCGCCCTAACTAATCAGGATACGTTGCTCATGGCAGCTATAGTTGAGATTCCCATATAATTGGTTACGCGCGGAGCTACACCAACGATCACCCCAATGGCTACTTCTGCACTTACAGCAAAGCAATAGACAGCCTTGGAGACGACCTTGATAGCTGAGGCTAAGCTAGTCAATGAGTTTTTAGATTCTAGATATAACACTTTTACGGCGGAGACCTAGAGGCAGTTGGAGATGGGTTCATGCATATGAGAGGCTTCATGCACTGCTAAGGATTCATGCCAGCATACGAGCTAGAGTTTATGGCTACATATTGAAAGGAGACGTCGAGGTATAGTGGACTGCACACACAGCCGCCCATAAAGAGCTGACCATTTAGGCAGAGTTCTATCGAATCTCCTATGATCAGTACATTCCGATCGAGGTCCAACTATGACTGAGAGAGGAGTTCTTGACACTGAAGCAGGGCTCTCTCACCGTGATTCGGTACATAGAGAGGTTTAAGTACATGCTAATGTTCGCCACATATGTAGCTGGACTGAGCAACTTCGGGTCCATTACTTTATTCGAAGGCTTCGGCCAAAGATTGGGAGTTGATAAGTTGGTTTTTATATGCTTTTAGTAGTTTATGTTAGTATATTTAATTATGCAAAGTCTCTAAAATATATATTTAATTATATCTTTTGGTCATTTTCAGGTGAAACGAAGAATTCGTGGCGAAAAAATACTCAAAATGGAGTATTTACTCTTAGTGATCGGACGCCGGACAGTTTGCCTCGAGTTACGTGTTGTGTGGTGGATAGAATAAGAGACAGCAGACCAAGTAATGCATTTCACGTGGCAGCGTGCCATTGGCCAGCCTGGGACAAGTGTCGCTTCGACAGACGACTACATCTTCGCACAAAACCATGCGAAACAACAACGCTCTCTACCAATAGCTAGTCGCCACGTCAGCGTCTCTACTTACTCCACCAATCAGACGTCGCCACGCGGCGTCTCACATCATCACATCACAGTGAAAATAGTTCTCACTCGCTTCAGCCTCCATCAGTTTGTCCTCGAGATGCGCGTTAACACAACCTCCCAGAATTTTGGTCGATTCACGTGATTTTCTTCTCCGCCTCTTGCCCGACACGTGGCGCTCGCTCACCATGCCAATAGCGTTATCCCACCCGATCCAGCTAATAGGAAGGCGACACGGTAGCTACGCAGAAGCACTCTCAACCAATGCGCTGTGGACATGTGGACATAAGTGATTTTCACCTAAAAAACAGTCCCTAGATGCTCCTCGGCGCACGTGTTACGAGACGAACCCCCAAAATTAGTTTCTCTCACCTCCAAAGAGCAATTTTTAGTGGTTTTTCGTATTAGGAACTAGGGTATTCATACGTGGAGAACACATTGGAGCCGCCACACACAACTTTTCATACTTGGAGATTGTAGAGATGATGTGCGGCTAGACCAATCTTCGCTTGGGTGGAAGGGGAAACAAGTGGGATTCATGATTTATGGAAATACTATGTGAGATCTATGATTTTTATTTAATTTGATTTAATTTCTCCTATTTCATTGTTGTTGATTTTAAAGTATATGATTCAGATCTAGGGTGTGTATGTGGCCAGTGCATGTTTTTAGGTGGACAACCTATAGTTATTTGGACCATTAGTATTCGTGTTATTGTGTTTTTGGACCAATAAAGTAACAAACACTCACCCGTTTGCCGTCAAACCCTTTCGGTTCTTGAGTATGCAACAATTGAATCTAGGTTAAATCGAAAGCAGATGCGATCCGGTTATTTAGGACTAGTGTTCCCACAGACCCAAATTATTGCGGTTAGTGTGTTAAACCCGATTGGCGGATGTCTAGGGTTATACATTGATTAGGGAAATAGTTAGTGGCGGACGTCATAGCTATCGAGATTACGGGAACTAGGAATTTCTGGCAGACGTCGATTTTCCATAGCTAATCTAGGAGAAATTGAATTAATAACTTTTTGGAATGATTGAGGACTATTAAATGCCATTGAATCTTGATTCTTGCTTTTGGAACCGTAGACTTAGGTGATTTCTTCTCATTGATATTATTTTTGCATACTTTTTATTTGTGCTAGTCTAGTTAATTATTTCATTGAACTTTCTGAAAACCCCCAATTTTTAGTTAACTTGGAGTAAAACTCAAGTCCTATGGATTCGACCCCGTATTTACCACTACTACACCCTTGTGGTTGGTAACTCGATTGCGGGTTATATTTGGCACGGACGACATGTGACCAGTAGTGCCATCATGTTGATAGGGGCACGGACTTTACCGGAGGTATATAAATGGGTTTTAGCTCATGAGACATACGCGATGAGGAGTGACGTCGCCCCTACTCCCGTATACCAAGAGGGTCAGAGCAGCCATGTCAAGTCATATAGAAAAGGCAAGAGGAACCGCCAGCCGAGAGATCAGCGGGGATAGAGGCGTAAGCATGATGATAGGTGGCCGATTGAAGCCTATGCAGTAGTACCCGATCAGCATCATCAGGTCATGGTAGTCCAGCAGCCATAGGGGTGGGTTCATGGTCAGGGTTAGAGGGGCGGAGACATAGGGCAGCAATGTTAGGACAAAGACATGGATAGGGTCATCAATGGCAGGGCCAAGGCCATAGGTTAGGTGGACAGGGTCAAGACTAAAGGTTAGCAGGGTCAGGGATCTGGGAATAAGCAACACATTGTTTGCTTCCAATGAAGATAGAAGGAGCACTACCAGAATCAATGCACCAGCGAGTTCGTGATGCCAGTTACAGCTCCATCAGTATAGGCCAGAGAGCAGATTCATGAAGTGGCATAACCCGACCGTGACGATTCACAAAATCTAGTCGAGGGTATATTGATTATTTATGATAGTAGCGTACATTCATTGAATGATTATGGGTCTACATTATTGTTAATTTCGGGATGGATGGTGGGAGAGTTGGGGTTAATTTTAGGCTAATAGATTTTGGGGTTTATACACAGTGAAAAACTCAAAACAATTTTTGAAAAACCTTCCAACAGGATCGACAATAAGTTCCATTAAACTAGATCTTAAAAAAGTTAATCATATCATTGTTCGATTTCAAAGACGTTCAAGTGCGCGTCCTATATAAAAAATCCACATACGAACGGTGACCACAATTTGGAGTGCTAGCCCTAAGACAGATTGAAAATGTTTTTCTTTATTTCCTGAAATCCAGAGAACTCGAAATTTGCAAAAATGAAAATCTTATTTCACTTTAGGGTTTTAACCTCTATTTATATGTGTAGATAAACATTCAATTAAAATCTTGTTCATAATACAACTATTGTATTTAAGCAGTTTAAGCAAATTACATATACACCCCTATTAATAAGTTATCATATAACAAATCGTAAGGGCTTTTATGACATGAATTTTATCTTATAAAAATTCATTACTCTGGACCAATTGAAATTGCGAAAAACCATTCTTTGTGTGCAACCCAATAAGTTCATGCGACATTGGTAGGGAACCAAAACCATTGGTACAAAAGTCATACGCGGTCTCTAACAAGGCATTATAACTACCCATGTAGCATGAATATCAAAATATATACAACCTAATGAATAACATATATCATATCCTTTTGTCGTGCGATATCCTTTGATTAAACATAAGGCATGGAAAGTCCCCTTTAATATTCAATCGTACTAGTCTTGATCTTTAGGTGGAATGAAAACATCCAAGCGACATTGACCATATCAATTCACATGGACTTGGCCATTATCAGTCTATCATATCGAGGGATCCAATGATATATCTCTGTGCGAGAGTGACAAATTGTATCTTGATTATACATCTTCACATATTATTTACATGGTAACCAATCGCAATCTTTATAATCGTCCAGTTAAAGACAACGTTTGATTGTGTCAAATTAACATGCTCCTAATATTGAAGTCTATGGTAATCTCAAGTCGAATGACTAAATGATATACCTATAATAAGTAACACCTATGACTTAATCCATGTGGTTCTCTCATAGTGGGTCGGTCCAATACCTTGTTCCCTAACAAGTATGCATGATCTCGATTGACACTAGTCTTAATTAATATAGTTCCCAGTATAATGACCGGCTAGGGACATTTAAGATATTTCAACAAATACCCATGGATCTTACTATAAGGTAAACATGCAATTTCTTATAATAAAATAGCAAATGAAAACCTTAATTTTATTAACTAAAATTATAAGGTAAACAATGTTTGTAGATTGACCTAGGGCGCATGCCCCAACGTAGGCACCCACATTGTCCTTAGCACAGCTGTAGGGGACAAGATTTATCCTAACTGGATTTGTAGAGACTGTCCAGTTAAGGTTAGTGGTTACTTGTTACCCATAGATCTCCAAGTACTTAAGCACCTAGAGTTTAATGCGCTCTTAGGCATGGATTGGTTGGCAGCTTATGTAGCATCCCTTAACCAGATTAGGGTGATACTCGGCGTGAAACCGTAACTACGTTAATCCGCTAGACTTAACTAGAGCTAGCATCCTCTCATTCTATCTCTTTATAGAAATTAACGCATATCGAATATCGATGTAAAACAAATATTGAACGCAACGAAAATTAAAAACTTTTTCGATAATTAAAACACTATATACAATATCAAATCAAACCGGAATAAACCTCGGTTATATAAAATCTCCCATCCTTTGTGATATTATAAAACCGTAATTCAATAAAAATATATAAGATAAAACCAGAATAAACCTGGTTATATAAACCTCGGTTATATAAAATCTCCCATCCTCTCGTTCTATCTCTATCCAGTATTCGTAGCGTTCGTCGCTTTTCCTGAAATATTAATTTAGGGTGAACGCTCTTACTTGTTCAGTAAGTAGGAATTCACATAACATCAACATTCCATATAATAATCAAGAATGATATGCAATAACAATATGCATCATATATAACTAATATGATTATGAACAACATATAATCCAATAAATAATGGTCGAGGTCAAACCGTCATTGACTATTCCATTGTAATTCCCATTTTATTTATAAGACGTCGATTATCCATTGACGCCATTAATACGATTGCTAGACCAACACATTAGCTGATGTGTTGTTTAGCTAATCCATTAATACCCAATGGTTCTATCCGAAACCCTCTAGTGAATATGTAACCCACACAAACTATCTAACCGAGTAGGATATACATATAGACCAATAGATCAACCCCGCATCCTATACAACCTGATCTCAGTCTTAGGAGTTACTCTCGTGGATCAAATTAGACATCGTGTGACGGCCCCAAATCCCGAGGTGGCCACGTGGAGTGTCGCGGCCCCGCAGTCCCACGCGCCACTAACATCCTTTACTACGTCACGACTCCTCGATATGCGTGTTAACTCATTTGGTTAATCAATTTAGTTAGATAATTAAATCCCTTTTCGCATTAAAATTGCGGAAATCTTAAATTTAAAGTAAGTAAAACAATTAAATTCATCATCATATAAAACATCATTTATAAGAGAAAGTCCTACTATGGAAAACCCGAGAAAGTACTTGTATATAGGCGACAATACTAATAGGCAGTAATATATACAAGTACAATGTCTATCAAGACTCCCAATACCAAAAAGTAAAGCAAACTATCGAAATAACACATACTAGTGGGTCCTCAACCGCGGGCAATCAGATGAAGTCACTTAGAATACCTTTGCCGTTACTAGTACTAGGATTTGCACTCGACCATCACAAAAAGCCAGATGGAGAGTACAATCAGTAAGATTCCAAACGAAGTACACCGAGCATTTATAAGAAAGTAAATAGATATCAATAATCATGTTAAATAATCATGCGGAAACTAAATAGACAACTGTGCTATGATCATCACATGAATAGATAACAAGAGAGAAACAAAGTGTGTACTCGTCCTGGTCAGACTAAACTATACTACGGACCCCAGGAACCTTTCAGTGGGTGCCCCCACTTCCTTTCACCTGGTTCCTCGCGGTGTTTATCTTATGTCGGCTCTAACCGACACGTGCACCTTAGGCAACTCGAGTTGCAATTCACCGAGTGTCTGATCACACGTGCTACAGCCTAGTGTGCCATAAGTAAACTACGAATATCAGGTGGGAGTAACTCGACCACTAACCCAAATGTATCACGGAAAAGAGTACAATAACAAGGAATATAAAATCAACAATGGAAAAGTAAATCTTCGGTGACTTTTAAATGGATTCTTACGTACCACAAAATGCACTTCGAAGTCACACTCATGTCTCGAGATACGCGCTCGACTCCCGACTATAGTCTTCTAAGTTCCTGGTGTTCAATTAAACCATTTTAACTAGTTTAGAGTCAAATTAAGTGAATTTATAATGTGTGGCCAAACGCCAAAAAAACTCTCGAATACTATTTTTTTCTATCTTTTTCTCATTTTTTATATTTTCTTGATTTTGTTTTTGCCTTTTCCATAATTTTCTACCCGTTTTCCTTATTTTTCTGTAGTTTATTTTATTTAAAACTATTTTTAAATTAATTTTTAATATTATATTAGTTAATTAAAGGGGTGGGTCCCTGGACCAGGTCTGACCTGGTCCATCCAGATCGGCAAGACCCGGTCCGGCCCAACCGGGTCGGGCCTGGATCAGCTCGGCCCGGTCCAGGGGATCGCACGCACACACATGCGTGCGTCCTTCCCCTCCCCCAGTTCGTCTTCAACAGATAGATTTCTCTATTTTTTTTCTTTATCAACTACAACGACACAACCACATCATTAAGACAACATCCTTAACAACCATCTAACTACCATTAACACCTCTTTTTCTCTAATATTAAACAACAATAAACTATCCCCATTAAAACCCATTTAAGCTTTATTTTAATGGAAAATTGAAAGAAAGTAGAGATGCTCACCTTGATTGCTTGTTTGCTTGATCAATTCCCTTCAAAGACTCCAAGAGACTCATGAAATCTCACACTTTCAATGGTTGTTATCAACTATTCAACAAATTTCTCTCCATTAGATACACTTTTTTTTTAGAAGTTGAAGAGAGGGAAAAAGAGAGAAACATGGAGTGAATGAGAATGAGTGGTGAACCTCATTTTGGGGTGTTAGGTATATAGGCGGCATGTTCTCATTTGCTCCTCATTAGACACAAAATTTACCAGGTGTCCTGCACCTCGGCACGCATAACGAGGTGCAACAATCGCCAATTTTGATCAATTGGCCTAGAATATGAATTTATCATTAATATTTTGTCACATTTAATTAATTTGATTATTCAAATTATTTTTTCGACCTAGTGTACCCACATTTTTCTAGGCGACTACCCGTTACACTATCTCGTTTTATTCAACGATATAAATACACACATGCGATGCTATATAAAATAATTTAATATACAACATCGCGAATGGGCAAACATCACGCAAAAATTACTATTTACCTAGTCAGGCATGCCAAGACCTACTTACGGCATCCACGCGGATCTGAGCTAGCGTTCGAGTATGAAAATAATCAATAATAACGGCGTAACTAAATTGGGCCGTTACAACTCTTCCCAACTAGAAAAAATTTTGTCCTTAAATTTTAAATAACTTGAAGTGTCGTATCATGAAATAGCTGAGGGTAACGCTCCCGCATAGTAGACTCGAGCTCCCAAGTGAGTCCCTCAGTACCATGATGCTGCCAACAAACCAACACCCTGGGGATCTCCCTGTTCCTAAGAGTCTGAGTCGCGCGATTCACAATCGCTATCGGTCACTCCTCATATGTCGCATCATGCCGAACCTCGATCTGTCTCAAGTCAACCATCGGTCTCGGTCTCGACCTAGCCAGCCTCAACATCGAGATATGAATCGTAGGATGAACCTCAGCTAACTCCGCTGGCAAGTCCAATCTGTAAGCCACACTGCCAACTCGCGCTGCGACATTGAACGGTCCTATGTATCTCGGCGCCAGTTTCCCTTTAATCTCAAATCTATGTTGGCCCTTCCAAGGGGAAACCTTCAGATAAACCATATCGCCCTCTTCATAGCTTAGACCCTATTGATACTTATCCGCATATTTCTTTTGTCTACCTTGTGCCGCCTGAAGTCTCTGTCAAATCTGCCTAATCTTCTATGTGTGATCAACAACTATATCTGGCCCAATCGTCGTTGTATCATCAGGCGCTGCCCAACACGCAGGTAATCTACAGGGCCTATCACAAAGCGCCTCAAACGGAGGCATCACGATACTCGCCTAATAGCAGTTATTGTAAGCAAACTCACACAGCGGTAGATAATCTTCCCACGAACCTCTGAATTGCAAAATACAAGCCCTGAGCATATCCTCCAAAATCTGTATCAGTCTCTCAGACTGTCCATCTGTCTGCGGATGGTAAACTGTACTAAACTGCAATCTAGTGCCAAACTGTTCCTGCATCGCCTCCCAAAATTTCGAAATCAACCTAGGATCTCGATCAGATACAATAAAGACTGGCACCCCATACAATTTAACGATCTCCCTATCGAAGATAATGATTAACTGTGGGAATGAATATCTCATAGAAATAGGAATAAAATGCACCGATTTCGTTAGTCAGTCAATCACATTACATCATGTCTCCTCGAAGTCTACGGTAACCCACTGACAAAATCCATAGCGACGTGCTCCCATTTCCACTGTGGAATTGGTAGTGACCGAAGTAAACCACCTAGTCTCCTGTGCTCAGCCTAAACTTGTTGGAAAATATGACAACTCTTAACGTACTCGCCAACGTCAACCTTCATCCCTGGCCATTAGAACAATGGCCTCAAATCATGACACATTTTGGTCTGGCCAGGATGAACTGTGCAGCGAGACCTATGTGCGTCCTCCAAAATCTCGTCCTGTATCTCCGGAACTGCAGGTATCCATAACCTCCCTCGGTGTCTCAAACACTGATCCATTGACTCTGCCCAATCTGTACCCTCCGGATCCCTAGCCAAACTACTGAACCGCACATAGAGCCTATCGGTCATTTGACACTCGATAACCCGCTCAATAGATACAGTCAGAACTCCCATCTAACAACAAATATGCGGCTCAGCTGTAGTAAACACATTTTTCATGCACATAACTGATGCCGCCTATAATACGCCATGCTCGTGTGTCATACGTCATACTACAGTTTGACTGTCAATATCGCTCTTGCTCAATGTGTCAGCTACAATGTTCATTTTCCCTGGGTGATACTCAATAGCGAAGTCGTAGTCCTTTAGTAACTAAAGCCATCTCCTCTGACGCATGTTCAGATCTCTTTGAGTGAAAATGTATCTCAAACTCTGATGATCGGTGTACAGTGCAAACCGCTCTCCGTAGAGATAATGCCTCTAAGCCTTAAGTGCAAAAATGACTGCTGCAAGGTCGAAGTCATGCACTGGATATTTTCCCTCATGATATCTCAATTGTCGGGACAAGTAAGTTATTGGTCTGCCCTCTCGCATCAAAATACATTTAAGTCCAATGCCTGAAGCATCCGCATACACTGACAAGCTCTTGCCTGGCTCTGGCAATGTCAATACTGGTGCAAAAGTCAATCTCTACTTTAGCTCCTAGAAAGCTTGTTCACATTCCTCTAACCAATCAAATTTAACATCCTTCTTGGTCAGTCTAGTCATCGGTGCTACAATCGAGGAAAAATCATGTATGAATCGATTCTAATACCCAGCTAGCCCCAAGAAACTCCGAATGTCAAAAACATACTAAGGCGTCCTCCAATCAATAATCGCTCGAATATTCTCTGAATCTATGGAGATACCCTGGTCGCTGATGACATGCCCCAAAAATCTCACTGCACTCAGCCAAAAATCACATTTGTTGAACTTGGCGTGCAGTCTATGCTCTCTTAGTGTCGTCAAAACCGCTCTGGGATGACTCACATGCTCCTCACGAGTCCTGATGTAAATCAAGATGTCATCAATAAAGACAATGACGTATCTGTCCAAGTATGGTCTCAAGACCCTATGCATCAAGTCCATGAAGATCGCCGGGGCGTTAGTCAGCCTAAAAGACATGATTGTAAACTTAAACAACCCATATCATGTACTGAAATCAGTTTTCTTGATGTCCTCTTCTCGAATCCTCAACTATTGATAGCCTGAACGCAGATAAATTTTCGAGTGACGTCTGCCAACTGATCGAAAAGATCATCAATCTTGAGGAGTGGGTAACGGTTCTTAACTGTCACCTGATTCAATTTCTTGTAGTCTATGCACATCCTCATTGAACCATATTTCTTCTTCACAAATAACATTGGTGCTCCCCAATGTGACATGCTAGGGGTGAATGAAGCCTTTCTCTAGTAAGTCATCCAACTGCCTCCTGACCTCCTCGTGCTCTGACGGTGACATTCAATAAGGTCTACTAGCAATCGGCTGAGTCCCTGGTATAAGCTCAATGATGAACTCAATCGCTCGTGGCGGTGGAAATCCTGGTAAATCATTAGGAAATACATCAACAAAGTCTCAGACTACTGGAACATTCTTAATCTTGACCTCGGTCCTAACCTCCGGCTCGACTATCATGCATCCATTTCCTGAGTCGTAGCTAGTCGGCCTCTAGTAATGGGTAGTGCAGTCGCGACTCCGAGAAATGCAAACTCTGGAATCAAAAACTTGAAACGTGACTGTCTTCTGGAAGTAATCCAGTTGTGCATGATATGCCGCCAACCAGTCCATCATTAAAAGTGCGTCAAACCCGAGGTACTCTAGGACTCGTAAGTCTATCGGCAACTGATGCCCCTTTACCTCTATCGTGCAGTCTTGACATATTCGCTTAGGGTATATCTTATCCCCAACGGTCGTATTAAGGACAAGGTGTGTGTCTAGCATCTGTGATACTAACCCTAACTCTCCTACCATGCGTCCAGCAATAAATGATAATGTGCTACCATAATCTATCATAACATGTATCGGTCTTCCCATAATAGATAACGTATCATTGATGAGCTGTCTGGTCGCATCTCGGTTTGGCTACGCGATCGCATGCACTCTTTCCCTAGCCTGACCCTATTGTGCTCTTGGTAATGTCGGTGGTGCCCTGCACTCAGCCTTCAGGTGCCCTTTCTGACCACAATAATGACATCGACGTTTCTCATGCATCCCATCCTGCTTGTCTCCGAATCTCTAACCCTGACCCCTCGACCATGTGACGGCCTCCCGATCCTTATCCCGATAAGATCTTGTTGTGGTTATTGTCGCTGGTGCTCTGTGGGTGCAGGTGGTAAGGCATGCGTCTGTTGCCTATCCTCGTACTGGAACTGGTTGTCTTTGTGATCAACCCTATAGTCGCTATCTCGTCGATCATCTCGGCGAGCCCTGTCAAGCTGATCTCTCTATCTCTTCGGTCTCCGATTCGACCGAGAACCCTGACCCGCCTGTACCACAGTGCCTATCGTACACCTGCCCTCTCTCTCTAAGAGTAGTGTCACATAAGATAATGCTCGATCGTATACCTCCTAAAGAATAGTAGCCCCTATCGAGACTATCGCGTCAGCAACACGCTCATCAAAACCATGGACTAAATAGTAAATCTGAAGCCTCTTTGTACCCGCAACACCATCGATAACAGCAATAGGTATCGGTATCGCTCCATGTACTGCATCAATGAGCGATTACCCTGTCGTAGAGCCAGAAAATCCTTCCTCAACCTCAGCCTCACCTGCATGGGAATGAACTCGTCGTAAAAAAACTCTCAAAAGTCCACCCATGTCGGTGGCTCTGGGTGGGTGTTCAGATAAGTCGTCCACCAGACAGTTGCATGGTCTCTCAGACAGGCTCCGGATAAGTGTGCCTACATGCTATCATCGTTCTGCATCAGCTTATGGAAACGCTGATGCGAGACTATCCACTTCCCTTCTGCCTTAGGGTCTTCACCTCCGTAAAAGTATCCCGTCTGAAACTTCATAAACTCTCTGACAAGCTTCACGTCAAGACGAATACGGAAGTAGCAACAACTGTAGTAGTGGTCGGATGCTTGGTGGTCAAAGGTCGGGGAGTAAGAGTCGGAGTCTCTAATGGTATCACAATCGCTGGCGCAACTCCCTCAGCCCATGTCTCTGAGACTACTGTATCAATAGGCATCTGCGGTGTACCCGGGGTCGGTTGTCTGTACCGTAGGTGGGAAAAGAATTGTGGGAGCTATTGCTGCTGTTGTGGCGGCTGCCGCGGCCTAAGACCTAAGTAACTGGAGGATCTCCGCCAACTGGGCATCATGGGCGGCGAGTCGGTCCTCTATGCTCTGAGTCAAAGTGTAGTAGTAGTCGTGTCCCTAGTACGATTACTAGTCTGTCCTATCTCAGGCTGTGTAGAGGGTTGTCCGTCCATCATGATCTGCATCGAGAAGCATGCGTTGGATCAACCTCGTTACATATACGCGTATAATATATCATTTACAGTAAAACATAACACATATATAAACCCTAACTCTACCCACCTCCCCATCATTTCCCAACTAGAGCTCTAAGGCAAGTACATTGGGTTTCCACATCTAAGATTTTTTTTTAAGTTTTCTGCTCTTTCATTAAATTTCCCGAGGTTCCTAGAACTCTCGCTCTAATACCACCTATGACGGCCCCAAATCTCGAGGTTGCCACGTGGAGTGTCACGGTCCCGCAGTCCTATCAAATCATTGACCCATTGGTCCCACGCGCCACTAACGCCCTTTGCTACGTCACGACTCCTTGATATGCATGTTAAATCATTTGGTTAATTAGTTTAGTTAGATAATTGAATCACTTTTAGCATTAAAACAGCGGAACTCTTAAATTTAAAGTAAGTAAAACAATTAAATTCATCATCATATAAAACATCATTTATAATAGCAAGTCCTACTGTGGAAAACCCGAGAAAGTACTTTGTATATAGGCGACAATACTAATAGGCAATAATATATACAAGTACAGTGTCTATCAAGTCTCCCAATACCCAAAGGTAAAGCAAAATATTAAAATAACACATACTAGTGGGTCCTCAACCGCGGGCAATCAGATGAAGTCGCAAAGAATCCCCTTGCCCTTACTAGTAGTAGTATCTGCATTCGACCATTACAAAAGCCAGATGGAGAGTACAGTCAATAAGATTCCAAACGAAGTACACCGAGCATTTATAAGAAAGTAAATAGATATCAATAATCATGTTAAATAATCAAGCGGAAATTAAACAGACAACTTTACTATGATCATCACATGAATAGATAGCACGAGAGAAACAAAGTGTGTACTCATCCCAGTTAGACTAAACTGTACTTCGGACCGTCGGTGGGTGCCCTCACTTCCTTTCACTTGGTTCCTCGCGATGCTTGTCCCATGTCGGCTGTAACCGACACATGCACCTTAGGCAACTCATGTTGCAATTCACCGAGTGCTTGATCATACGTGCTACAGCCTAGTGTGCCATAAGTACACTACGAATATCATGTGAGAGTAACTCGACCACAAACCCAAATGCATCACGGAATAGAGTACAATAACAAGGAATAGGAAATCAACAATGGAAAAGTAAACCCTCAGTGACTTTCAAATGGATTCTTACGTACCTCAAAATGCACTCCGAAGTCCTGCTCAGATCTCGAGATACGCGCTTGACTCTCGACTATAGTCTCCTAAGTTCCTGGTGTCCAATTGAACCATTTTAACTAGTTTAAAGTCAAATTAAGTGAATTTATAATGTGTGGCCAAAAATATTAAAATTTTATTCCAAAAAATTTAATTTTGGCATACTTTTCGAGTTATACCGGGGTGCCAAAAACTCTCGAATACTATTTTTCTCTTTTTCTCATTTTTTTTATTTTCTCAATTTTTTCTAGATTTTTCCATAATTTTCTACCCATTTTCTTTATTTTTTGTAATTTATTTTATTTTAAATTGTTTTAAATTATTTTTAATATTATATTATTTAATTAAAGGGATGGGTCCCTGGACCGGGTTTGACTCGATCCAACCGGGTCGGTCTGACCTGGTCCATCGGGTTAGCCAGACCCGGTCTGGCCCAACCGGTCGGGCCCGGACCGGCTCAACCCGGTCCAGGGGGATCGCACGCACACACACGCGTGCGTGCGTCCCTCCCTTCCCCCTGTTCGTTTTGAACAAAGAGAATTCTTTGTTTTTTTTTCTTTATCGACTACAACAACACAACCACATCATTAAGACAACATCCTTAACAACCATCTAACTACCATTAACACCTCTTTTTCTCCAACATTATACAACAATTAACTATCACCATTAAAACCCATTTAAGCTTCATTTTAATAGAAAATTGAAAGAAAGTAGATATGCTCACCTCGATTGCTTGTTTGCTTGATCAATTCTCTTCAAAGACTCCAAGAGACTCATGAAATCTCACACTCTCAATAGTTGTTATCAATTCTTCAACAAATTTCTCTCTATTAGATACACACTTTTTTTTCATAGGTTGAAGATAGGGAAAGAGAGAGAAACATGGAGGGAATGAGAATGAGTGGTGAACCACATTTTGGGGTGTTAGGTGTATAGGTGGAATGTTCTCATTTGCTCCTCATTAGACACAAAATTTTTAGTCTTGTTCAATTATCCCCAGTTACCCGGTGTTGCGACTTCGGCACGCATAACGAGGCGCGACAGTCTCCAATTTTGATCAATTGGCTTAGACTATGAGTTTATCATTAATATTTTCACATTTAATTAATTTGATTATTCAAATTATTTTTCCGACCTAGTGTACCCACATTTCGCTCGCTCGGTACCCGTATTGACACATTTTTTGAGGCGACTGCTCGTTACACTATCTCGCTCAGTACCCGTATTGACACATGCGATGCTAGGTAAAATAACTTAATATACGACATTGCAAATAGGCAAACTTTACGCAAAAATCACTATTTACCTAGTCGTGCTTGCCTTGACCTATCAGCGGCATTCAAGCGGATCTGAGCTGGCATCCAAATATGAAAATAATCAATAATAACGGCGTAATTAAAATTGGGCCATTACACATTGTTTTTCGTTTAATAAAAACATCACGGTGTATAAAGTCCCCCATTCAGTCCATAAACTACATGAACTACATATACTAACATATCCAGGCTATATTGATAAATAAGTGAATCCATACTTAACTCGGTTAAGGTTTTCGTTTCCAAACTTCCTAGGTTTTCGGGTCACTCTTGTTTTCCTTGTGTTCCACAACCTATCACAAAGCATTTGTGATTAATATAAACCTAATTCCATGTGTTTAGAACCCATAAGTTAGTCTTTAAGACCTCAAGAAATTCTAAGAGAAACACATCACAATTATTGTTTTGAGGGGTGGGAGCGCGCTCCCTAACTGGGTGGGGCGCGCTCCACCAACTGGGTTCATCCCAATTGATGAAGGGAGCGCACACCACCCTGCATTGTCTTGTCAGTGAGCAGGGCAGCAGCCACAGTTACATTACCAATTCATCATTACAACCTCAAACACTCTCCCAAATCATTAGGGAAGACCTCTAGTGAGGTAACAAACCATTTTCAGTAATCAATAACAAGAATTCACAGAGAAATCCTAACCACAATTTAATTGAACTTCAAAAACTCAAAAATCAAACTTACCAATGTGATGATCTCTAAAATTCTAGTTGTTTAAGCTCCTCAATTCACGTTAAATTAACTTTTTGATTGATCCCCTCCAGATCAAACCCTCAACTACTTGGTTCTTCTTAATCTCTCGATTAATCCATGAAATGAGGATAAGTTTGATGATTTAAAATTTTTATATGTGGATTTCTTTGAGATATGCATCGCGCTATCTCGAGGATGATCAAGTGATTGATGTGTTAAAATGACACTCCCTAAAGTGACACCAATTTTAACACCATCATCACTTACACTCATCTCGAGGCTGATCAAACGATCCTTATAATTCAAACAAAACTTATACTTTTAATATAACTATTTATATATTAATTATATATAAATATATATACTTTGTGTATATTCTCGCCATTAAATTCACCGGACATGCCTACGAGTGTTCTCGGGTGTGCACATTCATTTCACGACCCCTTGTCACACTTGGTGTACAGGTTATTTATTATTTAGTTACAGATTATAGGTTTGTATTAATTTCATATTAATACCACAACATATAAAATCCATTAACATTATAAACTAACACCCATCATCACACAAACGCACACACATTCTTATCGAGGTACACCGAACTTAACCACGAGCCTAACTCGGGTTAATTAAGATTTGGATTAACATTAGTCACTAGCTTAAGGTAATAGGTCGTTACAACTTACCATGCTCGATTGGACTGTTTTAGTATGATCATTACCTTCCGAATATGAGGGATTCCCAAGTTTTCATTCACCGGAGTCGCGACTACACTTCCGATTATAGGGGATAGATTAGCCACCACCCAAGAGATGGATATTATTTTAGGGACTGTAGAGCCGGCTGAGAGCCTAGTAATCAGACTTGAGGAAGTCCCAGTCGTGTGTAAGTTTTTGGACATTTTTCTTGAGTGATTTTCCTGGATTACCTCCACATAAGCAGATAATGTTTATGATAGAGCTAGCGTCAGACACCCAGACTATAGAGAGCCAACCATACCGTATGTCGCGAGTAGAGCAGGACAAGTTGAGGGCTTAGTTGGAGGATTTATTAGAGAAGGGCTTCATACATCCGAGTATGTCTCATGGGGAGCATCGATCATTTTTTTGAGAAAATGGACGATAGTATGAGGATGTGCATCGATTACAGGATAATTGATCAGGTGACAATCAGAAATCGATACCTACTGCCCAGGATCGACGATTTGTTTGACCAGCTGGCCGGAGTGCAATTTTTCTCTAAAATCGATCTTAGGTTAGGTTATCACCAGTTGAAGATAAGGGAGGAAGATATACCCAAGACTGTGTTTAGCACACGTTACGGGTTGTTTAAGTTTACCTTTATGTTGTTCGAACTGATGAACGTGCCAGCAGTATACATGGATTTGATGCACCGAGTCTTGAGGCCATTTTTAGATCAATTCATGATAGTCTTCATTGATGACATCTTGATCTATTTTATGACTCATGAGGACCAAAAGTGGCTCAGAGAGACGTTGAAGACTTTGAGAGAGCACCAGTTATATGCAAAACTCAGTAAGTGTGAGTTTTGGGTTTCTGAAATAAATTTTTTGGGGCTTTTAATCAGTAATAGAGGCATATTTGTGGAATCGATTAAGGTTCATGCTATCATAGATTGGCATACACCGAAGTGTGTGACTGACGTCGGGAGCTTCTTGGGTCTAGCAAGCTATTACTAACACTTTGTACCGAATTTTTTCAAGATTTCAGCACCTATAACCAGATTGACTAAGAAGGGTGTCGAGTTTGTATAGTCCGGTGCATGCGAGGCAACATTTGTAGAGTTGAAGAAGAGGTTGACCTTTGTAACGCTATTAGTATTACCAGAGCCAGGTAAGGACTTGACAGTTCGCACAAATGCGTGTAGCACCGGACTAGGATCTTTACTGATGTAAGATGATAAAGTTATTGCTTACTTGTTGCATCAGCTGAGGGCCCATGAGAAAAACTATCCAGTGCATGATCTGGAGCTTGTAGTGATTGTGTTTGCAGTAAAGACGTGGAAACATTACTTTTTTGGTAAGAGGTTCACCCTCTACACAAATCGTCAGAGTTTGAAGTATCTCTTCAATCAAAAAGATCTAAATATGAGACAACGATGGTGGTTAGAGTTATTGAAGGACTACAAGTTCTTTATTGAGTACCATCCTTTGAAGGGGAATGTCGTAGTAAATGCCCTTAGCATGAAAAGACTGAACAGTGAGGTGATGTCTCACTAGAATGGTATACTCGAGGCAGCAATTACCATTAGCTTGTCAAAGGTCCTAGAGATAGCAGAGGTGCACATTTGCAAACAGATAAGAGTTCTGACAGTTCCCATTCCACGAGTCCTAGAGAGTTAACGAGCCAATACGATGTATCAGAGGTTCAGAGACATGGCACAAAGTTTTGACTTTTCAAATTTGAGAGAGTCAGTTAATGGGTGTTTAGGACATAAAGGTAGACTATGGATTCCTGCAGTATCAGAGTTACGAGATTGCATTCTTCAGAGGCTTACAGATCTAGATTCACAGTTCGCCGGAACAAGATGTATCAAGACATGAAGTGCTTGTTCTGGTGGCTCAGGATGAAGATAGATGTTGGCCAATATGTGAGGGGATATGAAGTGTACTAGTAGGTTAAGGCTGAGCAACAGAGACCTAAAGGACTTCTACAACCCCTATCGATCCCTCAGTGGAAGTGGTAACACACTACTATGGACTTTGTTAGTGCCTTACCACGGACCCCATGTAACCATGATCTTGTCTAGGTTATCGTGGATAGATTGATGAAATTACCACATTTTATTCTAGTTTCCATGAGATACACCTTTCCACTGTTAGGCATTCGAGCGAGAGATCATCAAATTACACGGTGTACCGGTATCGATAGTATCAAACAGAGATAGTCATTGATGTCACAGTTATGGCAGGCTATGTAGGAGCAATATGGTATTACACTTCAGTACATCACGGCTTACCACCCGCAGACCGACAGTCAGTCAGAGCGGACTATACAGATACTATAGGACATGTTCAGAGCTTGTGTATTACAGTTTGGAGGGTTATGAGAGGAGTACTTGCTACTTTATGAGTTTGCCTACAACAACATCTTTCATGCCAGTATTGGGATGCCACCAATTGAGGCACTGTACATGAGGCCTTATAAATCAGCAACGTGCTGGGTAGAGCCCGAGGGCGCAATGACCACTGGGCTTGAGATTGTTGTAGACAACACAGAGAAAGTAAGGCTGATTCTTCAGAGATTACAAGCTACTCATGATAGATAGATGAAATACATAAATAAGTACCACAACAGACTGAGTTACGAGGTTGATTACTGGGTGTAATTGAATGTTTCTTCGTTGAAGGGTCACCAGAGATTTGGGATCAAAAGGAAACTTGCACTACGATATATTGGGCCATATCGGATTGTTAGTCGAGTTGGGGAGGTTGCTTATTATTTGAGTCTACCGAGATAGTTGGCAGGGATTCACGACGTCTTCCACATTTCCATGTTAAGATTAGCAAGATTAGGGCCAAGACCTATGGTAGATGTGACCCATGTTAAGGTTTGGCCAGACGTGATGCACGAGGAGCATCCTATCGAGATAGTAGACCGCAGAGTTCAAGCTCTCAGGACTAAGCAGATTCCCAAGGTTCTCGTCAAGTGGTAGTATCATAGAGACGAGGGTCTTACCTGGGAGAGAGAGTCTACTATGCATGAGAGATACCCCCAGATTTTCTATGGTTAGTATTTTACTTTGAGTTTGGATTTCGGGATGAAATCCCTTTTAGTTGGGAAGATTATGACGGCCCGCCTAATTTAAAGATTATTTAATTATCTAATTTTAGACTAGGACCTAGCCAATACCCACGTGGGCATCATAGATTAGTCTAGGGCACGCCTACTGAGGTATAATTATTTATATTATATTTGTGTGATGCTTGTTTATTATAGTTATTTTACTATAAATTATAGCATTAAGCCTTGTGTATTATTGATTATCGTGTTTTGCGTGAGTTACGAGTACGGCGAATATTGCCTTTAGATGTGTGCAACGCAAGTACGGGTACAAAATGGCTTAGACAAACTTATTAATGGTAAAACAATAATAATCTAAGCTAAGTAATCTTAACAAGCCTGAAAAATTTGATTAAAATGTTAATAGGCCAAGAATAGACTTGATACACCTCGTGATGCGCAATAAAGCCGGCTAAGTGAGTAGGCAAAACTTACTCTAAGCATGATATATATATTGACCAATAAAGCATAGACTAAGCTAATTTAATCATCTAATGTACCTATGGTATGAGTTTTGGATTGATTCATATAAAAAGAGGCCTAAAATAGTATAAAAAAGAAATTATTTCAACCCTATATCAACCTTGAGATGAATCATCTAGAGGCTTAAACCAATACACTTAGTGGGCATCCGTGGTTGGATGAATCAAATTTATGCCCATGATGGACCTATAGATGGGAGCTTTATGCAAGATTTGGGCCTAAGAATATGAGTTGGGTTAGTATAAATAGATAACTTAGCCTTTCACTTTGATCTCATCCATGCTCATTCATGCAACCAACAAAAAGAAATTCAAGATTTCTCGTTCACGAGAGCAAGAAAGGCTGGACATCTTTTGATCTATAAGATTTTGTGTCAAATTGGTGGTGTTCTAGCAACAAAGGTATAGAGTTTGCATCAAGACTTAAGCTAGGTATGAAATCCCTCATTTGTTCATGCATTTCTACTCCAAAATTTGTTTGAATGAATGTTAAGACTTAGGATTCTAGACCCAAAACTAAATTATGATGGTTAATTTATATTCCCCCATGTTTTTTAAAGTATAAGATGTGATGATTTCATCTCTAAACTTTCACAAATTCAACCATTAAACCCTTTTTACTTGTTCTTCGGATACTTCACAATAAATGTACACGACTGTGTATTTAGTACTTAGAAAGGGCACAACTTTCATGTTATGCCATTTAAGACTTTAAACCAAGGGTACCCCGACTTCAAAATTATATGCATCCACAAATTTTTTTTTTATCCGAAGAAATGTTCAAGTCTACTTCACCAACGTAATCGGCTATGGTTTTAAACTCTCATATTGTCTCCAATTAAGGTGTCAACCTTTAATATTTCGTGCCTCTCATCACTTGTCAATATCTTCAACACTTGATCGTCTTTATACACATATTGTTTCCCATTTAGGTTGCATTTCAAGTTCTCTTACACCGTTCAGTCAGGATTTTCACTTTGGAATTTACACTAAGTCCTTAGGCTCACAAGTGCTAGCGAAACTTTGTTTAACAATACATAATAGTGTAAAATTTAGAAGATCTCATCTCCACCTAGAGATACATGTTTCATAACTAGTTTAAGATATCTTCTCATCCTTCCTAGTTATTGCATTGTTTGTGTTACACATCATAAATTTTATTAGGAGTCGATCATAGCCTGGGATCTCCAATTTTAAATCATCAACCTATCATTGGTTTGATCATTTATCTTTCTCAAAACTGTTTAGTTTAGTAGTCCGGCTCTTTAGGTAACGTTTACTCTTACCGAGAAATTTCGAGTTACTTTCCACATGTGATTTTCATGATTTCTCGTGACATCACCTCCTCGATTTGAAATATTAAGTTCTAGAACAAACTATTCCCTTTGCAAATCATACTGCTACGAAAATCTATCATAGAAAGTGTTTTCTCTCTTGAGTTCATAATTTCTCACACCACCTATTAACTTATTTGTTTCCCCGCAGTTTGATCCTATTTTAGGATCCTCAATTTTAAGAATCAACTTACCATTGACTAGGTTGAGTGGCATTAGTTACGTTATTTATTCCTCGACATTATTTTCATTCAAGTCAATCATGTTAGGTTTTACTTTGCCTCAATAGCCGTTAGTTCACGTGTCCATTACCGAACAATCATACCAATGATATTTTTGTAGCTGGGTGTCCCCAATTTTAATGATTCACCTATCATTTTGGTATATTACGATATCATTAACATTAATGTACACCCTTCAAACTGTACAAATTATGATTCATATAAAGCATTTAATTTTGAGGTATTCCTTAATTTCTCAATTATGGTACTGTCATCGCGTACCTCAAATTCATTTCGAAAACGATTTATCAAATTTTGGTATCCCTAATTTTATGAGTCAACTCATTTCTAGTTAAGTAAGAACAATTTATCTTTAAGTATTTAATGGCCCAAATTAATTAAATTAGGATTAGCGTTAATCTCGTAGATTAACGGTCGTAATTCGGGCATTACGTGCACAACTCGGTTGGCTTGGATATGAGAACCGAGGAAATATGTTATTTATGTATGGTGGTTGTGTATATGTGGTGTTTAAAATTATTATTATTATATTGCACTGCATGTTTGTATGTTGCTATCGGGCGAGTTTATGCGACGGTTGTTCACCTCGAAAGGTGTGTCAACGCGGGTAGTGAGTAGGCGAACTACGCGTACACTAGGAAACTCAACTAGTTCATGTTAAAAGGACTAGTTAATCAATTAAAATGGGTAATGTGACCATAGGCTAAGTAAAATCAAATTAAAACAATAGGCTATAGCGTGCCTTGAAATGTGTGTCGAGACGCTGGGCACCGGGTACCGAGTAGTCGAAGGTTAGTGGAACCATAAGTTGGTTAATTTTGATAAATAAAACATTAACCATATGTAGTAAGATGGACCTAAGTTAGTGCAATTAAATTAAAACCATATGATTTGCTCGTGGATACACATTAGCATATCTAGAGACCAAGGGAGTAACTATTAGTGTCACTTGAAGAGAGTTAGTGGGAGTGAGTGGGATTAGTGGCTAGAGGTGAACCACTAGATAATCATCGGGATACATAAATACATGAGGATGAAGGGCTAGGAAACAATCTTACATTAATATATAAGATGAGTTTGATCAACACATGCAATTGAAACCAATTTATCATAGAACTTACTGGAGAAGAAGGAGTGATTTGGAGCTAGAATTCGACTATTTTGGAGCCAATTTGAGGATTTAAACCTAGGTAATCATCTTCTCCATCATCTCCTCTATCTAATGAACCTATTTTAGTGCAATTGTGATAAAATTGTTGTTCTGAGGTGATTTTAGTTACTGTGTTGGAGTTAATTATGTATGGAGTGGGTATGAACATGTTTAGGTAGCCAAATTGGAGGGGAAATACAGAATTCTCGACTTGAGAATTATGTCCCAAAGACTAGGTAGTGTGCTACTTGGAACGGTTAACGCACTAATTGTTCTGGGTTTCCACTGTTCTTCAGGATGAGGAACAGTAGCACGCTACATGAATTACCTAGCGTGCTACCAACACATAGCGCGCTACACGAATCCCATAGCGTGCTAACAACAGACAGAAATTACATAAAGGGTTGTTTTGAGATTTTTGACTTAATACATATCCCAAACACCTACAAACATATTAAACATGTAAAATTGAACTTCAGGGACTTAGCGGACCGTAGCTTGGGTATCGGGGAGCTAGTCGGGTCGGATACTAGAGTCCGGGGAAGTCGGAGCGCGGATTGAGGTGCGTAAACCCATTGAGAATGCTTCACATAATTCATGGTTTTGATTTATCGATGTCGCATTTCATGTGTAACTACTTGTGGGCACACATGGGGTTTCTCTTCTATTTCGGTTTGCATATATATATATATCGGTTGTGGCTAAATCGCTTGCACGGGTTACTTGTGTTTAGTGCTCGTGTCGACGGGATTAGGATATACTTACGACCGTCGGGAGGGATTTAGGGTGTTCCCTTGACTTGAAATAGCGTATGGAGGGGCTCATCCGGTAACCGTAGTTATGGTTTTGTCACTATAAGCCTGTAAGTATATACGTGGTTCCTACTCGATTTATTGATTATTGGCTGGTGTAGGTCAGGGTTTTCTCATGATTACACGTATGCTTACTGATTAATGCTTTATTTATGAGCTGGGTTAGTTGGTACAAGTTGTTTATCTATTTCACGCTACTACTTTTGCTTGTCGTATGTTGCCTACATTCATGGGAATATGACGTACTGTTGCCAGGTGTTATATTCACATGCCTTATAGTTTATCAGTTTTAATTCATGAATATTACGTGGATTTCTCTTGGGATTTTACTTATTGGACTTTCAATATATTTGTTGGGTGACTGAGTGCAGATTCTTCGACGAGCAAGGGCAAGGGCAAGGAGGTACTGGGCGACTTTCTCTGAGATTGTAGAGCCAGCTCGTGTGTGATATCAGTATGTATTTATTTTACTTTTGTTGGATTTTGGGGACCATAGAACACTGATTACATGTATACGGAACTTTTGCTATACTTATTTCGCCTTGATATATACATGGTATCTTTTGCCGGGTTTTCCACTACTTATGATTGTTAAATATTGCATAAGTTACTCATTAAAAGTCTCCCGCCGTAAAATTATAATATAACCTGATAAATTAAGTAATTGGCTAACTGAATTATTAATACTTATTTAAAGTTTAGTTAGCGTAACTAGGGTTAGCTGGAAAAGTGTAAGCAACGCATTAGGTCGCGAGGCGTCAAGGAGAAGCGGGCCATGACGTGGCAAAGCTAGTTGACGTGGAACGCGACGTGGCTGGTAGCAAGGCGGTCTGGAATTTGTGGTTTCCACAGAGTTGGTTGCCTTTGATTTATATTATTTTAACTTCCTGTCATGTGTTCTTTCATCATTTACAAATTTCTACTTCGCAACACGATCCTCACTCATAAAAATCTTGTCAAATACATCCCTCGACTTGGGATCCTCAATTTTGATATTCACCCCATTGGTAGTTGTTTTAAATTTAACATTCTTTTATACATGATCGATCAAAACTCGAGGAAAACATGATTCTTTTATCAAGAAGTAAACTTTGAATCGGGTTTCAAAGTCTTGCGTTTTCATCAAAAACCCTATTTCAAAACTTTAGTTAAACTCATTTTCATAAGAAAAATCTAAATCCATCATCGGGTTTTGAGTGATTGTAAATATCTTTTCAAATCAATTTTGTCAATGTGAGTTAAAAGTACATCATAACCACGCGAATGTTTTTATTTCTACCATGAGATAATAACTTTGCATTTTTATTAAGTCAAAACCTTCAAATTCATTAAAATTCTTTCATATAACCGAACTGGATCTAATCTTTCATAACACCAATCATTCAAGAAATCTCAACCATGCTTGTCGAATCAAAGTAAAACTCATTTTGTAAACACCAAAGTAAAGTTATGACAAGAAATCTTTGAAATACACAGGAATCTATTCACTTCATTTTTTAAAACACCAAGAAAAATAATTCGTTCCCTTTTATACTTAGTTATACATTGAAATCTTGTAAAACAAGTAGAGTTCTTCGTTGAAAATCGATAAACATCAATTCGAAAAATCATGGTCTAATACAGTCATAATACTATTAAAAAAAAAAGAAAAATTACCTTCAAAATTTAGCAACAGAATCAATTATGTTGCTATTTAGCAACGGAATATCAACGGATTAGCTACATATCGCAAATTTAGAGTTTAGTAATGGATTAGCAACGGAACAACAACGAAATTTTTGCAACAGAAACTATTTCGTTGCTAAACTTGGTGCTAAATTTTTCTCCAAAAACATTCCATTGCTAGTACTTTGGTAAATTTGGCGCTCAATTTTTCCTCCAAAATATTTTGTTGCTATTCCGTTGGTAAAGTTGACGCCACCCTAATGTTCCGCTGCTATTCCGTCGCTAATGATTAGCGACGGATTAGCAACGGAATGGGGTGCACATGTGGTAACATGATTACCAACGGATTAGCAACGGAAAAGATACGGAACTATCTTTTCCGTTGCTAATCCGTTGGTAATTTAAATTAGCAACGGAATAGAAACAGTATTATCTTTTCCGTTGGTAATTTAAATTAGCAACGAAAAAGATAATTTTGTTGCTATTCCATTGCAAAATGAAAATTTATCAAATCTTTAACTGATTAATTTAATTTCCCTTTAATTAATGATCAATAAATCTATATAGATATCTATATCTATATAAATGAACTATTTTTGTGAGAAACTCTCACAACGTGACATGTATACATATATATATATATATATATATATATATATATATATATGGGTGATGATGTCACTGTTTCTATTATTTTGGTTATTTTATTTATTTTTTCACTTTTTTTATCGGACTTTACAACTCCAACTCCAAGTTAGATATTTATAAGACTATGAACGCCTATCTTTTAGGATTATTAATGCCTATTTTCAAAGACTTCACAAACTACCATTTATAAGTTATTTCTTAACAATTTATAATTTCTGTCAATTTTTTTCGGTATATTTTTTAACATGCAATGAAGGCCCTAATAGACTAATTAGAATCTTTTAGGATTGAAATTGTAGATTATAATTAAAATCTTGATTGAATAGGAATAATACTTGAATTATCTTTTTATAATTTTTTAATGGTAAGATTAGCCTATATATATGTCATCCACGTCTCACCAATTTATTTTTTTAAGAAAAGAGACGGTGCTCTCGAATTTTATTGATAGTCAAAAAGCAAAAATTACATCTCAGAGGTGATGTTTCGTTGGTGGGAATTTATGGTGAGAATTGGAATTAAATTAAATTCTCATGTTTGGTTCATAAGAAATTAGAATTGGAATTAAGAGATTCTAAATCCTCATGTTTGGTGCAGGGATGGAATCAAAATTTTGATGGAATTATGATTCCAAACCGATTTTAATTAATTTCCACATATTTAGGAATAACAATAAATCCCAAAATTGTAGGTGATTGCAATTCCTACGTATGCCCTTTTGCAGAGACAATTTGTGTAATACTGTGATGGTCCCAAATTCTGAGGCAAACCGGGCACCGCCACGTCACCGGACACGTCACCAAGTCATGCTACGTCACCTGCACACATGTCTATGACGGCCCGCGAACTATCCGTCTTGTAATCTGACTTAGTAAATTTCGTTGTTTTAAACGATTAATATTCTATCGAATTATGCTAAGTTAAGAAGTTTACAACTTAATTTTGTTTATTTTAATTCTTTTCAGGTTATTTTGAATAGCGGAAGTCTTAATAACATGCATATAATTAATGTAAACAAGTTATGCATTAATTAACAACCTACGGGGTGGAAACCCAGCAAAAGGATACCATGTATATCAGTTAAGGCGACAAAATGTATAATAGGTGTCAATATACATGTATCAGGTGAAAAAGTCTCCGAAAATGAATCCCAATAAGTATGTATATGTAAATACAAATACCTACGAGTAAGCTAGTGGAGGCGCTCCAAATCAGAGGTAGTCGCCGATCACCGCCTTCCCCCGGCTCGTCGTAGGATCTGCAACTTGCCACCAACAAACAATGACAAGTTTCAGTGAGTAAATCCAAGAGAAATTCAGTTAGTATTCACAAGAAACCCAAGAAAATGACTACAATTCATGCATATAAAGTAAGTGAACAGGAATGTAAAGCATGAATATAAGTCGCGAGATAATCAAGAATATGGAACGCGAGTGTGGTGTACAGCTGTCGAGCCATGAGACGTAAATACTAAACTGAGAAGGCCCTGGAGGTGAGGAAATCCACACCCCTTCTTCACGGTCGAAATGAAGATCTTTGTTGGTCGGAAGGTAGACTTCCGCCCAATGCCTCAAAGGAGAAGAAATCTGTGACGGATGTGAGCCTCACGTTAACTCGCTCTCGAGATCATTGACTCGCTCAGAGATATCTCACGCGTAGTCTAAGGTATGACCAACACCGTAGCAACAATCGGATCATCATCAACAAGAGAGCCGGAAAACACGCGGGACTAGAGTAAACATGCAAGTTGAACTGGCGAAAAGTAATGTGAACTAAATAATTTACAAGAAAAATAAGTTAATTCTAAACTGACTTTCTCGTTGGTTTTCTTACCTCAAACAATCGCAAATATCTCTCCAAAATGTTCCGCTTACGCCTCAAGATACGCACTCGATACCTGACTATAGTCTCCTAAGTCCCTGGTATCCAATTATACCATTTAGGGCTCATACTTATTCTCGATTAAGTTACTTAAGTCATTCAAATAAAAACCAAACCACTTGAAGTAAACTATATCGGAATTGACTACAAGATTTATCAATTAGTCTTGTAGTTGAAATCAATGTGGTTTAGAACCTCACCATGACCTTCAATGGAGGTCTCAACTCCAAAATCTACGCCTTTCGTCTTCTTCGCGAGCAATCCATCGCGTCGTCGAGCTTTGTCGAAGTCACGCTTCCTTGTCCACTGTTGTCGTGTCTCGTCGGGGATCGATCGGTCCGGCGACGCGCCACCGCGCCGTTGCTCCACGTCGTTCACCGAGCCGCTGCCGCTCCTCCTCCTTGCCGGTGTCACTGCCCCTCGCCGAAGTCCTGGTCCTCGCCGGCGTCGTGGACCGTGCCGCTGCTCGTCGTCTTCCCCCATAGCGGCGCCACCTCCCGGTCCGCTGGTGCTGCTGGCTGTTCGCGCCTTCGAGTCGCTTCCGCGGCCTCTAGTCTCGCTGGAGCCGCTGCTCCTCACCGGAGCTCCCTTCGCCTCACAAGCTCTCTCTCTCTCTCTCTTGGCGGCTCCCCCTCTCTCCGTTGTCCCTCTCTCTCTCTTTCTTTCCCACTATAAGAAAAGTGTGGAATAGCATCAAAACATTGCAACAGATCGAATCTGTTGCTAAACAACAACAAATCGACAACAGCTTCTACATCGAGATAGAGCGTTTGACTTGGTTGACAAAAATTGTGACAAATTGTATTTTGTCAACGATCTGTCGTGATTTCTCCCGCCATTAATTTCTCGCCCATTTTGTGACAAATCTACGATAAATCAAGAATATAACCTAGTTTGTCATTGCGATCCGTAGCTAAATATGTGACAGATTCTACAGATCAAGAATAAACATAGTATGTCGCGATATGTCGCGATCAATGACATATTCAATTCGTCATCATTGATCAATGACAAATCAAGAATGATTGTCGACAATGAGATTAATCTATTGTTGATCTGTCGTTGATCAATGACAAATTAGCAACAAACAAATCACAATAGACTAGTATGTTGTTGATATGTCATTAATTTCTAAATGGTATTTTCAAACCAGGGGCTCTCCTCCTCGTCCCTACAAACTCCATTTGCCATCGTCGCCGCTTAAAAATCCGCCGCCACCACCGTCGCCGTCGTATTCGCCGCCACCACCGTCTTCACGATCGATCATGCGAGCGCCGCATTTGCAAGGCTATGCGGTATTTGCCTCTTATTCAAAGTAAAATATTGTCATGAATTTTCAACTTCTAAAAAAATTTTGAAAATTAAAAAAAAAATTGACAAACATAATAAAAGATTTTTTCCTTAAAATTTGCACGTACGCCGAATGTAATCATTGTTTTATCCGACTTGTTTACTTGCAAATGTAAGAGAACAAAAACGAGCTTGTCACTCAATGGGGGGGTGGTAAAATGAAGCAACAAGTTTAATTAAGAGATTCATTAAAGAAGTCTCGTTATTTTAACACTTACAACCATAATATATATATATTGTATGTAGTGACCAAGAAATAATTAACTCGCAAGAAATAATTAACTCACATATAGTACATTTCTATATGTGCTATCTAGTTTATTATTTTTATTGTTGTTTTTTTATATAAATTATACAATGTATAACGACATATTTTCAAAGTAAAATCTTTTGAAATCTGGGCTAGGTATAAGGCTTAGAGGGTCTTGTTTAGATCCCAGTTTCGAACTTCAATTTGAATATCACAGTCTTGCCCAGTTTCAATTTGAATTTTAAAAATTACTATTCAAAATAAGTTTTTTGGGCGGGATAAATCGAGCCAATGAGCCAAACAAAAAAATTGACACCCTTTAACTTCAAGGTATTTTGAGAGATATTAATTTTGTCTCAATCAATCAGTCATATCAAACTTCTTCAAAAAAGATTACTTTATTTAAGTCAAGAAATGATTATTAATTTGATTTTAGAAATTACCTTTCTTATGGAATAGAATGAACGTATATATCATATTTAAGTTAATCTTTTTTTAGGAGTATTTAAGGTAATCTTAGTCATGTGAGACTTACTCATTTTTAATTAGATATCGTTAAGTCAATGCAATGCAGGGAACTAATTAAAACATGATGTCCACTTAATTATCTTACATATATGTATGTCTAACATTTATACAAAATATATATAGATTCCATTAATTAATTAGTAATTAACGAAGAAATAGAGTGGATATCAAAAGTACCTTGTTTGCACGTATATATCATATCATCACGCATATACATGGCAACTTTCGGCTTAAAGGGTCCTGAGTACGTTTTTTGTGAGGTTTCCTTTTAAATCTCTTCATGATCATTAGTATTGTTGTTTGCGGCTAGAGGTAAGTATAGCGCTTTCAATTCTCATAAAATATATATATATATATATATATAGTTTGAATTAATTTGAAGATATCTCTCAATTTCAATTGATATATTGACTTCATCATATTGCGCGTTTGTGCGAATTCCAAGAGCACTCGAAGAATTTTTTTTTTTTTTAGTTTTGATATGAATGAGATTTTATTTTATATAGCCAGCAAAAGTAATATGTGCAAAGCGGGAAACAATGTGTTTCCCTTAAATAAAGTTGAAAAATCATGATTTTGATTAAATCGTGAATTTTCAAGGGTTTTTTAACGCATATATAATTATTTCTTCTCCAATCAATTAAATTTCAAATGAAGCTAATTTCTCTCTAATTAAGTTTGTCTTGATATTTTTTTTGTCGAAGTTGTCTTAATTAATTAACCTTACCAAATCTCCAAGTTTGTCTTAATTTTTTTTTTTTTTTTGTCGAGGTCTCACAACTAAGATTACCTTAAAAGGATTTTAAAAATAGACCTGTATGAGCCCACCCAATGGACCGAGCGGCTACGATGGTAGCGTAACTGGTCGCGATCGCGGATGACTGGACGGCAGCTGGCTGACGGCAGGTAGCGGCGACACGACGCAGCGACAGTGTGGCGCGTGTGGGAGTGACGAAATATAATGCAAATGCAAGTCAAATGCATTATATACATATAGTTTGTTGCTGATCTGTCGCTGAACAACGACAAATTAGCAACAGACCGATGTCCACGTAGGTGATCAATGACACAGATTTTGATATGTTGCTTGATCAAAACAAAATAGCAACAAATGCCACGTAGGTCGTCCACGTAGGCTTATCAAGCAATTTTGATCGGTTCTTTGATTAGCAACAAAATAGCAACAAAAAATCAAATGAACAATGACTAATCAATGCTTTGATTTGTCACTAATTTCTAAATGGTTTTAACAAACCATTTTCTCTCCTCCTCCTCCCTGCAAACCCATTTCGATCGTCACTCCTCGCAAAACCATTTCCCGCCGCACTGTCGCCAGACCCGCCGCCACCACCGTCGCCGTCGTCATCACCGCCACCGCCGCCTTCTCGTCAGTGGCCGTCGCCTCCGTCCTTCGCTCAAGGACGCCGCCTGATCGGCCGCGAGCGCGCCACCACCGTCGCGTTTCGTCGCTGCCGCTTCCCCTTCTCTAGATCCGCCGTCGTCGCTTCCCCTTCTCCGATCCGCCGCTCCTCGTGACGCCGGATCCGCTGCCGAGGCTAGCCGCCGCCGCACTGTCGCCCGCTCAAGCTCGCCGCCTGATCGATCGCGAGCGCGCGCCACCGCCGCGCTCGTGCCGCCGCCGCTTCCCCTTCTCTAGATCCGCCGCCGTCGCTTCCCCCCCTTCTTCGCCGCGCTCCCTGTGACGCCGGATCCGCCAAGCCGAGGCTAGCCGCCCGCTGACCGTCGCTGGTCGCCTCTGCGTGCACCGCCCGCCGCTGCTTCGCCCGCCGCTTCGCTGCCGACCTTTGCCGCTGGTCGGGACCGCGCCGCCGCTTGCTCGGTCCCTCGCGCCGCCATTGCTCGTAACCCGCGCCGCCGAAACTCGAATTCGCGCGTCGCAGCTCGGACTCCGCGCCGCCGCCGCCTTTGTCGCCTCCGCAATCTTCCCCGCCATTGGTTGGGCCGCCGCGCGCCACCGCTGCTTGCTCGGCCGACTCCTCCGCAGCCGCTTGGTCGCCTCGGCTCCTCCTTGAATGAGTTTCGGGTATCATCTCGGTTTGCATTTTCTTGAAAATCTATTTGCTATTTTATATGACTACCGAAATTTATATATCTATGGTTTGATTTTTGAAAATCAATAAGTAAAATGAACATGTATAGAAAAAATTAAACGACTTAACTATTATAGACCTTATATGAACACAAATTTTAAATTAATGTTGTTCTCACTTTAACTATAAATTCATACAATTCTAATTATCATTACCCTATAGTAGAACTAAAGTAACAAAGATGGTACAGAGCGACTATCACATTATAATTAGCATATCTACATGTTCTATACATGTATGCAGACATGCATTCCTAAAATGCATGCACTATGCCCCATGTGCCATTACATCAAATTATATTCCTTCTATCAAACCAACCATCCATTAATTTAAGAACTTGTTTTTATCATTCTCTAGCCATATATATGTCAATGTGCCCACACATTGATTTGTATCCATGATAGTAAGCAAAGCGAGAGCCTAACAAACTTCACACAAGCCACAACGTAACGACGTTCTCTAAAAGCGTCCAAAACGCCTATCTACTATGTTTAGAGTCCGCGCAGTGACGACGAGTGGGTAACGACGTTTTAACTTGTGCATTTTGTGCCTTTGTATGTTTTTATATTTTGTTCTCTAAAATTTTTATTTCCTTGTAACGTGCATATTTAAGTTATCTTATATAGTTTAATATTGTAAGCTTAGTTTGTTATGTTTTCCATAAACTATTGTACGTACCTTAAATAAATGTGCATGGCATACATAGTTTAATATTGGCATTATAGTGATACTTAACTTAGAATATCAAGTGAACACTCCACGTACACATATATATCCCTAGATTTGGTATCGTCAATGCCCACATATAACATGTTAATAAGTCTCTCCGATTCTCGTTGAAAAAATGAGAAAATACTTGGCATGGGATTCAATGTTTGTTGGAGTAAGCGGACACCTCACAACAAACATAACAATATAAGATTATCTACCAAATATATATTGTTCTGCGAGTCAACTCTATATGATGTTAGTAACTTCTTCTATTAGGAAACCCTTGTGCAACCAAGCAAGCCCGAGATTCAGTGCAACAATTAATCATCCTTGTTAAGATACTTCTGCCATAATTGTTAGCAACAAATGCTTTATATATTGTTTAAGACAATTTCTTGTTGGCACTATTGTTATAAAAGAGGACTTTTCAAAATTTACTTAGGATTATATTCAAAAGTCCATTCCCTATTTTGAATATTTATTTAGTATTATATGTGATTCATTGAATTAAAAAAGTTGGACGTCTCTTATGGAAAAAAATAGATTTATTTAGTATTATGGGGTAAGTTAACGGTGCCTTCAAGACACCGTAGTACGCCATGTTTTCTAAGTACACGATCTTCGTCATTTGTTTGTGATTAGTTGGTTGATTAAGTAATATCTTTTATGGTCAATAAGTCAATAAGTAATTAGTTAAGTTGTAATTGCAATGGATTTCAAAAATAAAGTTGTAATTGCAACTAGACTATAGAAATCTTTGTTTAATTATATATTAAGTATGTTTTCTATGTAATATATTATTTCTAAAAGGCTGACTAGGCCTCGGAAGGTTGGATATTATTATTAAAATAAAATAACTTTTTCAAATATACCTTGACTTTGAATCATCCCTGATGATTATAGTTTCATAATTTTCAGAGTTACAATCACATACATGAGCTATATGGATTATTGAGTGACTTTTATACGATATGTATACATGCATGTATTTTCAATTTTTTGTCAAATTCCCTTACATGCATAAATTAAGAGATTTGTCATCCCTATATTTTACCCACTAATCTCTACTTAGCAACCCTTTTATTAACAAATTGAGTGTCTCCATGCAACCCAACACATAACCTAGTGACATATTTTGGGATTTGTTCTCATGCTTCTATATACATAATATAAATTAACTTGGCTTGATTTTTCTGTTGTTGTTGTTGTTGTCTATGTTTAAGCATTGATCTAATTTCTTCCTACTCATTTGCTTTAATAGGAGGTAAAATGTTTGTATATAACCATTAGGTGTCTAAATGCATGTTAGTTGGTGGATGAAAATATTGAAGTCTAAATTGGAACCATATATAATATATTTAATAGGAGGTAAAATGTTTGTATAATAAGATTAACTTTGTCTTGCAAGGTATAACGATCTCATTCTAGTATATTTGCAAGACTACAAGAACAAAAGAAATTGGAACCATATATAATATATTGTTGTCCTCTTAATTAATTTCTTTCGAGTATATATTCATTGCAATAGAGTTGTGAATTAGAAAATATGAATTCGATTTGTATTATAAAAGAAGAATATGAATTTTTTCATGTCATTGACTTTTTCAATTAATAGTTACATATTTTGATATTTGCTCAATTATCTTAGATTTGTTCTCATGTCATTGAATTTTTTCATTTTTTACTGTTTTGAGTTTTTAGAATGGTTTATTTGTGGGGTTTTGCATGGTGTCTTCTTTTATGTTTTTAACTTCTTATATATATGAATGAATGTACAAGAGGAAAGAAATTGAAAAAATGCATGGAATGTCATGTATGGAAGTTCTTTCATTCCCTTTTGAGTTGGAAATTTTTGTGTGTGTCACCGTGGACGATCTTTTATGTATAAGGTCGATGAGCAAGGCTTAATTTTAGGATTTTTTCATTTGTGTTTGAATATTTTGATTGCATTTCGAATATTGTTCAGTTATTCCTTTTCATTTTCGGGATTTGGATGGGACACTCACTCCTAGCCCCAAAAATTGTATAGTGTCTATCTTGTATCGGTGACACAATTGGGTAAGGGTGTGGGATTGACATTGTAGATATATATATATATATATATATATATATATATATGTAAATTAATTTGTGTTGTCATCTTAATTTGTGTAGTATTTTGTATTTTGTTGGATAATGTTCATCTAGTAGTATATAGTATACTACTAGTTAATTATGAAATGTTAATCTCCACATTTTGTAGATATTTTTTGTCAAATTTTGATAATATACAAACAATTTTTCAATTTTAGTTTTAATTGTAGCAGGAAAAATTATTTTTTTTTTTTCGATTTTACTGCTCACAAGTAGAATTTCAATTACTATTTACATGAACTGTAATTTTTAAAAAAAATTACCATTCCAAATCGAGAATGAGACCAAGTTTGTTGCTTGATTTGCACAATTAGCAAAAAGTTGTGCTGTTATCTGTCGCTTTTTGCAACAGATATGTCGTTGTTTTCAACAACAGAACTTGGTCAACAGATCATCAAGAAAAAGGTATTTGTTGTTGATATGTCATTTTTGCAACAGATCAACGACAAGGTGGTTTTGCAAGTGTGCAAATCGACAAATCACTTGTCTCATCATTGATTTGCAACAATCAACAATAATGCCGCCATTGTCTGATTGTGCAAATCAAGAATGAACTTTGTCTGTTGCTTGATTTGCAACATTTGCAACCTCCTCCTTTTTCAATCTGCAAACATTTTTTTTTGTTGTTGAACAACAACAAAACCAAAATCATTGTTGTTGAACTTCAATCTGTGAACTTCAATCTCAGACAAAGAGTTTAGCAACACCTCGATCTGTTGTCTGATCCGTTGTGAGTCCCTTAGCAACAAATCAGTACCAATTCAACAACAGATTAGTTTGTTGTTGTTTACTTTTTTCTTGTAGTGTCCCTCTCTCTCTCTCTCTCTCTCTCTCTCTCTCTCTCTCTCTCTCTCTCTCTCTCTCTCTCTCTCTCTCTCTATCTCTCTCTTTTCCGCCACTTTATTTATTTATTTATTTCTTTTTATAATTATCTCCTTGATTTTGTGTCCGAATTAAACCTCGAAAAATACCCCATTTTCGCCAAAAATTGACGAAATTACCATTGTACTCCGAAACACGGGAACACCGCATCTAAACCTTAACTTGACCCTATTTCGCGTCAATTAAATCCGAATTACGACGAGTGGGTCTCACATACGACCCTAAAATGGCACGTGGCACGAGTTAGATTTTTAGGGTCGTTACAAATCCGTATATATGTGATCTTATCTTTTTTTTTTCTTTTTTTTTCGTTTTAAATTATTTATTTCATTAACCTTGTGGAGCTAGTTTAATTAAGCTTGGCAAATATTACCATGAAATTTCAAAACTTAGCTTTTTTTTGGTAATAGTTAGCAATAATATATAAGTAACTGATATTAGTAACTAATATTACTAACACATGTGACATACACTAACATACTAATATTAACGATTATATATATAAGGTGCTTCTATCATAAAACGTTTAAATGTAGATATTTACAAGATTTTTATTAATTTTTAAAAGGAATAAAATAAATTGTTTGAGACATTATACAAAAAATAAGTTTTATATTTCATTCACAATTTTCCTGTGTGCATGCAAACAGATGAATTTAAACTCCCAGCAAATCAAGACATGTCTGTGACGAGGCGGAGGGGGGAGGGGGCCACGGGATCGAAGGAATGAGAGGGACAGATGGGCCAGGGATAGGGACGAGGATGGAGAGGGACGGGGACGGATAAGTGGGACGGGCAGGCGTGAAGAAGAGCAGAGGAGGAGAGGAAGAGGAAGAGAGAGGGAAATAAGGTGTTAGGGTTTTTAATCGACATATCCGCCACGTGGCCCAAGCCACCTGGGCCACGTGGCAAGGCGAGGCAACACGGGCATGAATTGGGCATGAATTTTCCCACCCAAAGCCGTCATTACCCCCGTCTGTCGCTAAGTTAGTCAAACGCTAACGCCTTGACCCCATCGCCATCCCCTCGCTAAATAGCGACGGAAAATAGCTCGTTGCTATTTCTCTTAGCTATTCTTAACACTTTCTTGTAGTGGTTGCTGACATACAGTGGATATTGAATATCCTCCTTGAAGTTGGCTCTCCATTGAAAGAACCTCCCTTCTTATTTTGTGATAATGTTATAATGTTAGCTCTATCTATTTTACTGCTAATCCATTGTATCATCCATTGTATCATGCTCGTACAAAACATCTTGAGCTTGACTTTCACTTTGTTGGTGAGAAGGTAGCGCGAGGCGAGTTGCGTGTTCGATACATTCCAACTGAACTACAAATTGCTGATATCTTCACAAAGTCGCTTCATGGGGACGATTTTAACCACTTAGAGATAAGCTCAACATTCGACCTCCATGTTGATCTTGCGTGGGGTGTTAAGAGTAGTGTTGTCATTATCTTATAGATTGGGTTAATAGATATATTTGTAGTCATCTTGTAGCTGATTGTAACCATCCAATGTATATCTACTGCTACATATATAAATAAGATGAATGCAGCCCCATAAATACAATGGGGAGATTATACGTTTCTCAAATCAACCCCCTTTAACAAATGATCAAGCCTTTATACATATATTAGGCCTAATTAAGTTAACACATTATTTCACTTCACGTAAAATTTCTATTCTAATAATAACTTCTAAATTAGCTAAAACTCTACGTAATCTATCTCTAATAAATAAGAAATCTTAATCTAACACAAACTCTTATTTGCATGAGCCTGTATGTTTTTTTTTTTTTTTTTTTTTACTTCCAAAAATAATGATGCTATTTTTTAGGAAAAATAATGATGCTAATCACTACTCGGTTTGCACATGATTTATAATTTTATAGTTAGACATATTCAAAAAAAAAAAAAAAAAATCTTATAGTTAGACTTGTTTACGCCTGCACCCACATAAGCCCGTGAACAATTAGGCAAGGCTTGGAGTGAGTTAAAACAAACAATGATAGAGGGGGTTGATTAAAAATTGCATGATAACTTGCCATTTGTATATAAAATAAAAGCCTAATGATAAAAAAAATATCACAACCTTTCCAAGAGCTACCAATTACTATATCTTAACAATTTTATTTAGTATCAATTCTATAATCAACTAATTTAGACCAATTTTCTCTTCCATAACCACATCATTCTCTTTGACTTTCTTATCATTTCATTTATATAAAGATTTATTCATATACAAATGCATTAGAGCTTAATATTTTGTTTATGTATTCATGTATATAATCCATATAGTTGCACCTGTAATATGCCTATTTTATATCGTATGCATAATTTAAGTACATAATTCTTTTGTCAAAGTAAACAACTATGGGTACTCTTCTAATAAGTTTTATGTCATTTTCATATGTATATACATATAATTTTCAACTTACTATTGATAATTAACTTATGAATAACTAAATTGAAATTAGAGTATCAATATATCATTGATTTATAAACTATTATTTTTATGAGTTCTCATGCACTTAATTTAAACATGAGGCTTAAAAAAATTTCGATGGAAATTAATCAATATAATCATAAAAAGAAAAGCAGAGATTAAGTTTATTTCAGAGAAAAAAAATGTCCCAAATTAGTGGAGGATATATTTGATATTAAATAAAAAAAAGTTAGGATATAATTGATACAACTTGCAAAAGTTTAAGATATTTTTTATTATTTAGCCTAAAATAAATACATAAAAACTAAATGGTGTTGAAAAAAAATAAATAAAAATAAATATTATGAAATAAATAAACAATTCATTTTTTTATATAAATTTTTAACAAAAATATATATGAGCCTGTTGGGGCACGCTTAAGATTTAGGCCTTGTTTGGTATAAGGTAGAGATATGTCCAAGGAGATAACTCACAGGGAGTTGGGAGCTAATCTTGTTTGGTTGCCCAACTTGCCTGCAAGTTATCTACAACTTACATCATAGGGTGTGAGATATCTCCCAACCACCCCCCAGAGAGTTATCTCCTAGGAGATGTGGACAAAATCACCCCCTCATTAATGACCTTTTTATTACTCATCTCTCTCTTGTTTGAAGACTATTTTTGTCAATTCATATTTTTTATTGTTTAAAAATATGAAACTTCCCTGCAAGTTTAATTTAAAGTTGAACCAAAAATGAAAATATTAACTTCAATGAGTTAACTCCAGGGAGATAACTCCCAACTAACACTATAAGTTATCAAAAATAAACCAAACGAGGCCTTATATTTTTTTATATAGACTAGACTTGGGCCAATGTATAGGACCTTTCGTATATAGGTGGTGGATCTGGGTTGGTTCTCATTGCAGAAACCTTCCTTCAAATCGACAAAAAAAAGGCCACGGCTATTCAGACCTCACGTTTTGCTCTCTTTACCCAATTACTTTGTTGTACCCCATTTTTGATTTTTTTTACTGCTTTCACCCCACTGTTTTTTTATAAATTATTCCAAAACTACCTCTCGCCCACAACCAATGTTTACTCCATCTCCTACCTTTATCCCAACACCCCTCAATCATCTTCATTTCTCGATTTTAGTCATTGTAGTACTAGGAACACCAAGTGTTGTAGGAGTGTTTTTTTCGTTGAACAAGGTCGGATGTGGTCGCGTCGTGTCCAAGAAGTGAAGAAGTATCGCTTGCGGGGTTCAACCGACTTCGACCGATACCTCTAAAAAGGTAACGACCGACTCCGACCGATACCCCTAAAGAGGTCGTAACGACCAACTCCGACTAATACCTCTTTAGACGTATCGACCGACTCTAATCGATAATGCGAAGTGAACTCGGTTTTAATTGGTCACGGAGGGATCCAGCCAATACCTTTAAAAAGTGTCGGTCATTCAGCCTTGTGTATCCGACACCTCTTCATAGTTGCCGGCCCTGTGTGGCCGACACCCGCGGGTAACACGAATGAACAAAAAAAAATTTAAAACTCCTAAAAAATACATGATGATGACAAAAAATGGTGGGTTTTGCTCGAAATCGCTTGATATTTTTTATTCAATCGAGACTTTGTACCTAAACTGCAAGATTTAACTCCCAAATCGAAGCCCTAAACTAAACAACAAAATCGCAAACAATACCAACTCAAAAAAAAATAAAAAAACTCCAAAAAAACTTTGAAATCGACACTAAAATATAAAACGAATGCACTCATAACGTTGAATCGATGTGGTTTTACTCGGATTTCGTCGGATTCGGGTTGGTGGTGAGAATTCGATTTAAGAGAGGGGTGACTGGGGTATGTGTGAGTGAGGTGAGTGGAATATGAGTGAGTAAAAACTCTTTTATATTGAGGGGTAATTGAGTCATTTCACTAGGGGCTAAAAAAATTCAAAAATGTGGTAAAATTAACAAAAAGTGGGGTCCTAATAGCCTAAGCAAAAAAAAAAAAAAAAAAAAAAAAAAAAAAAAAAAAACAAACAAACAAAAAACAAAACAATTCTTTTAAAACCTAGTTTAGCGCGGTCTCACACCCGCCGTAAGTTCCGTAACCCTTTTTGCTGTTTTCTTGAAGGTGCGCTTTCTCGCCATCTTTCTGTTCCCATCTCTCTGTATGTTTCAGTTGCTCCATTCATCTCCAAAAGCTTACATATTCTTTTTGAAGTTCTTTCCCTTCTCTTTTTGTCTTGAAATATCTTAGCTTCTGATTACTACATCTTTGATACTGGTCAAGTTGTGGGTGTTTGGTTGTTGCTCACTTCAATCATCTTCAGGTTTGTTGATTGAGGAAGAATGTCTGATCTTCTTTTCGAGGATATTTTTAAAATAGACCGCATAGATCCTGATGGTAAAAAGTTTGACAAAGGTACATTAGAAAATAATTACACAGCATTATTGTTGTTTTTGTTTCTTTTGATGTTCGTTGCGCTTCTCCAATTGGAGGAATAAGATCAAATGACAAGATTTATGGAGGGAATTCTAATTATCTTGATATTTAGGTAGTTTACTTCTCTAAATTTAGGGTTATTTAGAACTTGGAAAAATTACTTTTCTAAGCGTTTGGTTAAAAAAAATCTAATTGAAAACAACAAACTGATGCAACTACTAGTGTAGTTGATCGTAATTTTAATTAAAGAAACAAGATAGAAGTGATTGAGAGAGAAAGAAGAAGAGTATGAGGAAGAGTTGATTTAGAGAAGAGATGGAGAAGATTGAGAATTACGGTTAGAGAGAGAGAAGATAAGAGACAAAGAGAATAATATTTCTTGCTTAATTTCTCATAACGTTGATTACATCTTTATATAATGAATAAACTTTAACAAGCTATATATGAAAATTACTATACTATCCTTATACTATTATAATTATATTTTTTAGTATACTAACCCTATCACATGTATGCATCACAAAATCTCAATGTCAAATAAGTTGGGGTCGGCGACATGGATCAAACTCTTCCATTGCACTCGATTAAGTGCAATTGATGGTGTGTTTTCGACGCCCCAATGTTTATATCTGTTTGATCAATTTTATAAACTGCGAGAAAAGTCTTATGCTGGTTGTCAACGTATTGCAATTTTGCAACCCTCCCCTATTTTCCAAGTATGGATAATGGGCTTTGAAATTGTAAATAGATAGGTAGGCAATGAGGTTGTTTTACAAGTTTCTTTAAAATTTAAGGGGGTTCAATTTGAACTATTAAGTACTATTAGCTTTCCTTTGAAACTAGGGGTTGGTTTCTATGTGTGAATTGTAAGTTTCTTTTCTAAAGATTTTTGTGTGATTATTGTTTTTTCATACTCGAAAAATAGGGGAGGTTTACGATAGGTTGACAGCCAACATAAAACTTTTGTCACTCTTCATAAAATGGATCAAACATTTGTAAACGTTGGGGCGTTCCCACCTAAAGACGTGTTGCATCGGAGCCCGAGTGTAGTGAAAAACGAGCAAGGATGTGTTTTCACATAGCCTTAATTTGGGACTGCGGCTATGCTGTTGTTTGTTGTATTGTTTTTCATTGACTTTCTTGCCATATTCAAAATTAGTGGTACAACAACTTGAATGATTCTTTCTTCATTTTTATGCATCTTTCATGGAAATTGGGTTCAATTTTCTTCATTGTGCTTGCTATGTGATAAATAAAGCATGTGGTTGTTTATAGAGTTTATATTTGCAGAATTAAATACACATTTTCTTAGGGAGTTATAGAATAGATATTTGTTCAACGAGGTCAGTCATCTAGATGATGCTAATTTCCAAGAGAATTGCCTTGAAGCCTTGAAAATAAAATATTGATGTAAAAGAGTGAGTCTACGACATGGACGCTTAATTCTGGATGGAGTTACTCGTCTGAGCATCAATGCTTTGGGGTTTGGGTAGCATTGAGGTTAACATTTTCTATTTATAGGGTTTAGGACTTATTGATTGTTAAATCTCTTCCAAATTAGATAATTGTCCGTAATGATTTTAAAGTTTTTTTATATTGTTAAATCATTCTTTTGTCTGGATGATCCCTCGAAGAACATAAAAGTTCAGCTAGTGTATTTTTCTAAACTAGTCGTATAGATATGATAATTGGACGTGGATATGATACGTTTGAGCAATCGTTCTAAAAGTGATATAGTCACGAGAATTTATGATGGAATGGACTGATCCATGACAATCTGATAAAAGGAACCATGGATGTTGTTTCTCAAGAGACTACCAACTTGAAGCCATGTGATGAGTCTACGCTACAGATTATTTGAGCTGCGTGTTCTAATTTGTTTCTCTTCAGTTTCTCGCATTGAAGCTACGAGCGAACAGTTTGACATGTACATGCAATTAGATGTGAACACTGAGATATATCCTCTTCGTGATGATGAAAAGTTCACAATGGTTTTAGCTTCCACTCTTAATTTGGATGGAACTCCTGACACTGGCTTTTATACCCAGGTAAATCAGCTTCGCTAGCAATCTTTTTCTGCTTCATCATAAAAAAAAAGAAATTTATACAAAATAGAACTATTAAATATACTTAATGTTCTTTTTTTTTTCAGAGATTGAGAAACAACTGCCTTGAGTCATTGACAGTTTTTTAGATTGCATCAAAAACCTGTTTCTCAATAGTTCTTAAAAGAGCAGTCACTCAAATTTTTGTCAAAGGAATCGTTCATTGAAATTCGAATCCAAATTTTATACCAAAACTAGTTTTTGTTTCTATCCACAACTTCCGTCATGGATGAGCTTCAGTTGTGTATTGGTCATTTCCATTAACCCCCATTTTATACTTATTGACTGAATTGTTCAGGGTCAAAGAAAATCATTGGCTGACAAATTTGAGTATGTTATGCATGGTAAACTATACAAATTAGCAGAGAAAGAATTTGACATCAAAACTCAAGTGTATGTATTCTGCTCTAAAGCTCGTGGCTATACCTTTTCTTCAATTAAAGACGAGTTATCTTGGTTCGATAAACAACTCTTCTTTTGGTTTCAGGGAAATTTATGCTTCATTTGGTGGCCTTTTAATGATGCTAAGGGGAGATCCTTCCAATGCTGCGAAGTTTGAGTTAGATCAGAGATTGTTCCTCCTGATCAGGAAAGTTTAAAGAGACTCTGGCTACATCAATTAAATACTACAATGCAAAAAATGTTAAGAATACGGCTGATAATGCGTCACTTGTTAAGAAGGTAAGGTTGAGGAAGTCCCAGTTTCGATTAATGTTGGAGTCACTTATCAAAAAAAAAGAAAAGAAAAGAAAATCATACTAACAATATGGCATCACTATGAGACTCTTGTTTTGTTTTGTTTTGTTTCGTATAAACATAGTTCTTTCCAAATCCTGAAGAATGGTTAAAGTGTCACATGTGTGCATCGATTCAAGACTTCTAGTGTTTTTGGTGTTATTTTGCTCTCCTTTAAGTGAAATAGTTTACTCATGCCTTTGTATTTCTTGTTGAGATTTCTGATGCATAACAACTGTAGCAGCTTAGTGTATTGCCATTTGGTGTTGAGATTTCTCAATTTTTAATCTACGTACACTTAATTGGGGCCTTTGTTTCAATTTTCAATGTCATATTACTCTACTATAATTCCTGAACATAAATTGGTATTTAAACACAAGAAGCCAACAGTAACTTTCCATTAATCTTCTTTCCTATTCCTCTTATTTCACCCATTCAACTCTTTCTTTCTTGTGTTTTTGTAGAAAAGAGAAATATGAGCGTGTGTACTTTGAAGGACTTCAACATCTTGATATATTTTTTTAATAATTATAAACAAATTTTCTTTTCTCATTTTATCTTGATGCGTAGGAGTAGAATAAAATAAGAAATACAAAAATTCAAAGAAATGTAAGAGTAACTTCAATTGACATAGAAATGGGAAAGACAGTTGCGGCAATTTGGACAACTCTAAAGATGACATATGAATGTTCTCGCTAGAAAATTAGATGCAATAGAAACTGAAGAAAACTTGACGAGTTATGGTAGATTGAAGCTTACTAGAGATGCATTAATTAGGAGGATTCAAATGATTTGGAAAGACACCATCGATTGCACTAAATTGAGCGCAATGGAAGAGTTTGATCCATATAGTTGACTCCAATAATTTGGACAACCCGCCTTCACACCCCTACCCATGAAATTCATCGGCTAGCTCTAACTTCATATATACTCGGAAGAATTATTTAAAGAGTCAGAGCTAAATTAATAATAAAAGAAAAAGAAAATTTAACACTCCCAATTTGAATTTCTCAACTGTATATATTCTGCCAACATTTTAACCTTGCAAGTTGCTAATGACCAGCTATCCAGTACTCATCAATTGTCTCTCGGTGGTAAGACTTGCACACAAAGTAGCAAACAGTTTGAACCACAAGACCTACAAGAACCACTTTCATGGTAACAAAAAAACAACAAATTCCAATGACCACTTGAGATTTGAAACTCATTCTTGCCATATACACGAAGAACAAATTCTGCATTCCAAATAACCAAACCTCAAATAATAAAGTTATGGGAAATAAGGACTTCACCTTCCCCTTCATCAAAGTCCTACTTCTCTCCAATGCATTCAATCCATAGTACTTGTTTTCGAGCACCGCTATCGAGCTCGCCGTATGCCATATCATGCTGATATACACTATACCCGACACATACAAGATTATTAGGATGGCCTCAACAATAATGCCGAAAAAATACAGTTGATAATTAGTGGTTATAATAAGGAGTCCTATTATTAGGCTTCCTACTCCAACCATGTTGAAGATGGCCAAGATGACGAAGTACCATAAGAAGGTGATGACAACCCTCGTCCATGCTCTCGAGACGACGAAGCGCATTACTTGTTTAAAGGTGGTGTCGATGGAGATGTAGATACAACCGACTGTGTAGGCGATCGCAGCGACCGAGAATAGGCAGAAGATGACTACGCCTGCCAGGAAGAAAGTGGTGTTGAGGGCAACATATATGATCCATTCTATGACTATTTTTTGCTTGAGTTCTTCGTAATGCGAATCGTAAGTCCAAGCGTCGTAAAGATCGGTGTGATAACTGACGATCTTCTGGAGTAGATGACTTGCTATGTATTGTTCAGCTGTGAATACAATGCAAAAAGGTATGATCAAAGTAAAGAAAATTGGGAGGAGTTTGTTCTTCCATGATGAAAATACAATCTTGTAGGCTTCCTTGAAAATGCCCAAGACACCTAAATGTTCCAGCTGCACTTGCCCTGTAGCCATGCATCAATGTATATACAAATTTTTAGTTGGCTTTGCTTGTGCTAAGGTATTGTTGGAGAGATTAAAATTCACAAATCATAAACACATGAAAATTAAATTAAGAGAAACTGCAGTGGTTTAGGAAATATATGTGAATGGTGTAGATTAAATGTAGGACACAATGCATACATTGCTTCTAATTAAAGAATGAATACAACTATATATACTTGAGTTTGAACAACCAATTGCAAGCCTATATCTTTTGATGCTTAATTAATTATACATAATTAATTAGTTTAATCACAAACAAGATAATGTTGCAATTTTTTCTGAAAATTGTCAGAAGTTTTTCCAAACACAATTAATGTATTATTAGCACAACATAAAACTCCATTAATTACAAAAATAACACATAATGATTAATATAATATTATATAATTAAAAGATGGTGTCCAGTTAATTAATTATTACATAATAAATTATGACATTGTATTTATTTATTTATTATTTTATAAGTGAATAGGAATGCAAGTAAGGCAGAAAATTTGCATTTAGGCCAAAGGTAGGGGATCATAGAGATGCATCTCAATTTGAATTTCAATTGAATAATGCATCTTAATTTGAAAGAGTTTCAATTGAATAGTTTTTTTTTTTTTTTTTTTTTTTTTTTTTGCTTAGAATTGATCACCGACCTCACTACGGTGGAAGGATTTCTTTACCACTACGCCACAGACGCAGTTGACGCGCTTGAATTGAATAATGTTTGTTAAAATTCTTATTTGGTTGTTGATTTGAAAATCTAGAAATCTTAAGCTTTAACAACGTGTTTAGATATTTAATGTTATTTAGTTTAAGCTTTAACAATGTTAGAAGCAATAGATCTAAAAATTAGATTGAATTAAGCGAATTGAAGAAGTTTAGTTTTAAACCTTTTTTGAATTTCGTCTTGCCCACGTCGCTTCAAAGAAGACCCATCTATGAATTAAACAAGTTGAAGCCATTAATGGGCTCTGATCCTATTAATTGTGCTTACACTTTTAAGAGATCTCATAGCATCATATTTAAGCAATTTGTAGCCCTTTTCTTCTTTTGAGGTTGTCGCCTTTTAATTCATTAGGTCCAATCTTCTAATGTATAAACCCATTTTTATTGTTACTTTGTGTTTAAGAAAAAGTTATAGAGATTGGAATATATGTCGGCTATCTTTCTTATCTTCAAACTGTTACAATAACCTTGTAATGAAATGATAAAAAAAAAGATCAATCATAAAGCCTCATGCCAACCAGCAGAAGTGGCGAAGTGGTAAAAACTTTGCATGTGAGTTTTTTCACTATGAGGGGATACCCATAGTTACAAAAAAAAGAAAGAAAAGAAACAATACAATAAAGTATCTCCCTACAATTCCTTGATGAAATCTTAGAAAAAAAATTGCAAATCTTTCTACTGCTTTGTGTTTGTTACGAGTCACCATGTGTTTGAAGAAATGCAAAGCAAGGTGTTGGATTTGTCAATTTCTTTTTTCTACCATTATGACAAGCTATCCTTTTTTTATTTACTTTTAATTTGATAGGTATTTTAATTGTTTGATAAACTTCCTAACCAAATTCTCTACAAGGTTTGTGTTGTTGTTACCAAACAGTCTATAAAATATAAACTCTTATGTAAAAAGTTATTATTTAATAAATCTTATTAATTCAACTCTCTTTACTTTTTGATAGAGATTCTAATTTTTTGATAAACTTCCTTTTCATTTTTATTTTTTTTTCTTTTTGGTTTCCCCCACATGGTATTGAACACCAAACGCACCGACTAATCCACGCTCGGGCATTGTTAGGCCCCGTATGAAAGGCAACCCTCCCAACCTAATTATTTTCATTCACGATAAATGAACTCGAGACTTCACTTAAACGGAAAGAGTCTATTACCACTAAGAATAACCGGTTGTTGGTATATAGTTTTAATCTTCTAGCTATAGTGAAATCACTTCAATTGTTGTCGATGGATATCAAATCCAATAGCAAAGTAACTACTAGGATTTAAAGGTTCGATTTTTTTTTGGTGCACATAAAGGTTCAAATTTCGCTTGTGAATGGAGTGACTGTTGCTGCAGTTACCAACGAAACTGAAGCATGCCAAAGCATCTCTGATGTATAGATGAGACATCACTTGCCAAAAAGCAAGGTTTAGAGAGGTCATGAGTTCAACCTTCACTAGAGTAAAAAAAGAAAAAGAAAAAAAGAAAACAAAATTGAAGCATAGTGTTGTGAATTGAGTTGGAACTTGCTAGAAACTAGAAAAGGAAGGTAGAAGATTAAGAACTACTACTACAAACTACTACTACAAAGGAGAATAGAATAAATGAGAGAGTTGGAATGAGAAGTTCTTCATTCAACTTGGTGTGTCTTTACAATGAGGTTGACACCCTTTATATAAGCCCTTTGTTGATGATGATAAATGTACTTAGACAATGTGTACACGTAACACATACACCACACGTCATACAACACATTACAAGTAATTTGACAATACATGGAAGAGTTGGTGTACATTGGAAATAGTTACAAGTAACATGACAATACATAGACAAGTGATTAGTGATGAATACAAGTTACATGACTACACAACATGCGTGGTCATCCATACTTCACAACACTCCCCCTTTGATGACACTTGCTTAGAGAATGTGCCTCGTTAAAACTTCTACTAGGAAAAACCCTGTGGGAAAAAATATAGTAAAAGAAAAAAAAGACACTGTTCTCATAGATCTTATGATGAGTATAATATTGTTATGATTGCTTCATTAAAAACCTTGCTAAAAAAATCAAGTGGGATAATATCATAGCTAAGGGAAAAGAGTGCAATGCACTAATCAATAACCCCCCTCATGTGAACATGGGTGAAACTTATTCCATTTCTTTACTTGCAATATCCTTAAATTTACGCAAGCCAATATCATATTTAAGCCTCTTAAATGTTGTAGTTAGTAAGGCGTTTGTGAATAAATCAGCAAGATTGTCACTCGACCGGATTTGCTTGACATCGATTTCACCATTCTTCTGAAACTTATGTGCATAAAAGAATTTTAGTGAAATATGTTTTGTTCTGTCCCTTTTTATGAATCCTTCACTTAATTGTGCGATACATTGTAAAGACCTTAAAATCTAACTCGTGACACGTGTCATTTCAGGGTCGTACGTGGGACCCAATTATCGTGATACGAATGTCCAAATCTCGGGAGTCGACACCGAGGTATGCTATTTTTGTTTGATTCTTGTATTATTTATTATAAAAAATTGAACAATTTAAATTAATTGATTTTGAAAATTTGTGAGTAAGGTACACGCGGGACATATAAGCATCGAGACATGAGCGGAGACGAACCTCGAGTTGCATGTCGAGGTTGGACTGAAGTAGAGATTTATGGGGGTAAGTTTAATGTGAGTTAACTATGGTTTTATAGTAGCTTTAATGTGACCATGTTTAATATCAAATTAATGGGCCTACGTTAGTGGGCCAAATTTAAATAGCCACGTGATGTGCATTGAGACACGTATTGAGCAATCTAGAGACAAGATGAGTAACAATTGGTGTCAAGTGGGAGTGATTAGTGAGACATGTGGGTCAACCTACACCATTAGACATGTCTCGGGATACGTATGTGAAATGGATGTGTGGCTTAGGTTCAACCATGTCCAATCACATATAAAAAAATCCAAACCAAAACTTAAGATCTAAGTTTCTCACATCAATGATTTGTCAACAGAGAGAGAGAGAGAGAGAGCTGGTGAGATGATTAAGATAAGGAGAAAATCAGCAAGCTTAGCTTGGAGAAATCAGTGGGTTGGTGAAGGAGATCAAGCTAGGAGCTCATGTAATAAGTAACTTCTTCACTCCATTAACATAGCTTGGTCAATTTGATGAATTCACGAATTTGATGTTGATGGTTATGGTTGATGTTAGGGACCTCTAGTAATGTGTATGAGGGTTCCCAAGGCATCGACATGGCCTATATGTAAAGAAAACTTGAAAGAATTAACTCGAAATTTCACAGGTTTGCTTTCGCACATTTTAACAAGCGCTAGGTAAGAAAACACATTTAGCGCGCTAAATATAGCTTATTAGCGCACTAAGTTAGAATTAACGCGCTAATTTCACATTGTTAACGATTTCCTTCCTCACCGCTAATTGCTAATACATTTCTACCCGTCATCGATAGTACAAAAAAATTGAATTTTAGTTTCAATTTTCAAAAGTTGCATAAATACTATAAACAAGTATAATACCCTAAGTAAAAGTCCCAACACACTCAAAAACCTATAATATGATGTCACGAACCTAAAAAAAGAGCTACGGAGAGTCAAATACGCGTTTCGGAGTGTCGGGAGGCTGGATAAGCTAGGAACAAGCTTTGTGATTTGTAAGCAAACCAGCTAGGAAACGCACAATATTTCATTTTAAACTATTGAATATTGTTGTTCATTGCTTTGTTATCTATCCTTGGAATTCCATTCTAATTGAGTTGTCCGAGGGCAAGTGAGTCAACGGTGATCCTTGGAAGGAGTGGATGGCTGAGGTAACATACCAGAGTCATGACCTCAGGATGCACTGCACTGGATACTGATTCTTGACGGGGTGTGTGTTCTTAGCGTGGTTGTCCTAAGAAGTCTCACTATCTCGTGGGTTTAGGGCTTGTGAGTGTACCAAGTCCTATAACCCGAGTCTTGATGGTTTGTCAAGACTCAACGACCTGTTGGTAGGGACTACTTGCACCTTTCTGTTTGCATCCCTGGACACTCATGTATCAATTGCTTTTGATTTATTTACTTTCTTTTTATTTGTTCATGCGTCCTTATACCTTTCTTTCTATCTGCATAAATATAGACTGATTTATTTATTTCGAAAGGTTGTTTAGTATCCTACAAGCGTTACTTACCTGGGCTCGTTATTTTCGTGTTTAACTGAGTACATATCCGTAATCGAGTAAGGGAAATGGGCTAGTACTAGGAGATCTACTATGAGGACTTTGGAGCGGCCTTCCCTCTCGTACTTTTGTAGGTTTCGTATTACTTATGTATATTGTTTTTATCACATAGGGTATATGGGTTTTGTGAGATAATTTAGGACATGTATATGATATTATTTCTCTATCCTCTATTTTTTATACATGTTGACTGTGTTATGCGGGGTTTCCACACTCTAGGTTGTCCTGACTGATTTGTGTAGAGTTGTTTAGATTTGTTTAAGTTGTAACTGATTCCGCATAAACTTTGATAACTTACAAATGTGAATAACTCACTATAAATGTTAAGTTTTGCTGCCTTGTAATGGAAAATGGTTATGAAGGCTGACTAGGTTTGCGTTGATGTCGCGAGGATTGACTCGGGATCTACGTAAGTCTAGGCCGGGCCAGGACCAGTTTGGTTGTGGAACTGGGGTCGTTACAATTGGTATCAGAGCCTAAGTTTTTACGCCTAACTCAAGAACAACCCACAACAACATAAGACATAAATCGATAATAGAGTTAGGATAAGGTTGGAACTTAGAGTGGAACCCTATGATCTTGACTTAAGTCTTAATTGGGAAGTGAGGAGAGTTGGGGAGATTAAAATTGGACTATATGAGCTATTCGATGTATTGTATATTACTACTATTGATAGCTATGTCATGATTGAGGAATCGCATTCTTTGCAGATCGCGATGGCCGATCAGCCCGAGATCAACGATAGCAGTCCGGGTGACGTTCATGAGAGGTTAGTTGAGATGTCCCAGCTGGTTACCTTACATGGCCAACAACTTCAGGAGATTCTCCGACTGTTGAGGGCACAGGCTACACCATCACCTTCTATATCTCAAAGACTACCATCACTCAGGCGGAGTGCGCTTACGATCGACAGACACTAGTACGGCTCCTACAACGCCGACAAGACCTGTGATTGATGAGGGGGTCCAAGTTCAGGTTAAAAGAGTACCACCTACGCCTGATACACCGGCGGAGGATACGCCGAACAAGCCCACTGGTGCGAGTACTCGGGCGACGGCGAGGCGAGTCAGTCTCGCGAATTTCAGAGGCATCACCTGGAGAAGTTTCACGGTAGTACGGATCTCGGAGCGGCAGAGAAGTTTATGAGGAGTCATGAGAAGATCCACGATGTCTTGGCTACACCAGATCATATGAGGCCAAGCATCTCATTAGCTTCGTTGTTCGAAGAGGCTGATGTTTGGTGGTGTAGCATGGTGGCTACGAAGGGGAAGCCCAAGGACGGGCTGAGTTCAAGGGAAGATTCAACCAAAAGTATTTTCCTCTTTGGTTAGGAACATGAATAGGACTGAGTTTCAGAATATTCGGCAGGCTACCAGCGAGACAGTGATGCAATATATCGGCCAATACTTGTAGTTGATGGACTATGCCAAGGGTATAGCTGATATAGACGCTAACAAGACCTACTATTTCATGAATGGCTTGCTTAGTAAGATCGGGACTATGGTGGTGGCCACAGCTCCAGGAACTTTACAAGAAGCCTACGAGAGTAGTTTGGCTAGTGAGATCTTTTTGAGCAGGCGCATCGGTGTAGTAGTCGTGGCTCCACCACCATCACAATCAGATGTCAGACCAGGAGGTGACGGGAGGAAGAAGAAACCTAGACACGTGGAGGTCGAGGGATCGAGATCAGAGTTTGGGATCTTTTGCATCTCCACCTACTACAGCGCGTACTGCGCCAATACCATATGCTCCAGTATGGAGTTATGCCATACACCACGATGATCGACACGATCGGGTCCTCGGCGACAACAATATCGAAGGTTGAGGGCGATGGCGATGGCGAGCAAATACGCGTGTTCAAAGGCAGAGGTATGGATAGGGTCCTAGTTTCAGTCATGTATAGAGACGATGACATAGTGTTCTATCTGCATCGGGATCTCAGCGTACTTGTTGGTAGTGTGGACGACGAGTCACTTCGTCGGTCGCGTATCCATCCGTGACGAGGGCAGCAACAATAAAGCCAGGAGCAGGTTCATGCTATTGCCATTCCAAGATCCGAATGCTACCCATAACCTGATTGAGGGTATGATTTACATTTGCTGTCGTTTTATGTACACTATGTTAAATTCTGGTTCTACGATATCTTTTATTTCCGATCGCATGGTTGATGAGTTGGGTTTGAGACCCATTAGACTAGAGAGACCCTTGATCCTTAGCACAGATTCTCTGGGGATAAGATATACCCGAACTTGTTGTGTGTTGACTTTTTGATAGAAATAGAGGGTCATGTTTTGCAAGCGGATTCGAGGAATTATCAATTATTCTTCGCATAATTAATGATCCTGGATTACCAAGTCGGTCATGCCATAAAATGAATGTCTTTGGATCATTAATTTTCTTATTTCCGACGACATTCATTTTGACATGCCTTATATGAGTAAAATATAATCCAGAAGATAAAGTTGGAAATTTTTCTAACACTTTTTTTTCCCATTTGAAACCAATGTGACATAGAGAAATTCTCTATCATTTTCATTCACGCTTTCAATGTGATATCCATTTTGGCGAATATTTTTAAAGCTAAGTGAATTCCTTATGGATTTTTCAGAGTATAAGGCATTGTCAACATGAATTTTTGTACCCCCAAGCAACATAATATTTGCTCTTTTAGAGCCATTAATCAAATTAGAGATGTCATATATTATTTGAACGTTAGCATCAGCTAAGTTCAAGTTAGAGAAATATTCTCTCCTTTTAAGGATTATGTGCATTGTAGCACAATCGAGAAGACATATGTCGGTCTTATTTGGTTCATGATTTGAACACATGACTTGATGATCTATCTAAACAAATAATGTTTGGCAAATGAGAAAAAAGATTAATATTTCATTCAAGATAAGAAACTAGTACATAGAAACTAGAAAGAAAAACAAAAACTAGTACATAAAATTATTGAATATTAAAAACATTAAGACTAGTGTTTGGATCATCATGAGAATTTGGGACATCCATATAATTAATTTCCAACGAGCCATCTCCGACAATGAAGTTCATCTCAACTGTTTTGCCTTTCTCCTTCAATGAGGCTTGATAAAGATCAATAAAACGCTTAGGCGTGCGGCATACATGAGCCCAATGGTCTTTTAGACCACACTTGTGACATGGTTAGTCACGATTACGAGCATGCCCATATTCAGTAGTATTTTTCCCTTTTTTCTAAGTAGCGTCATTTCGGTTCCATTTGTTTTGGAACATATCACTATGGAATTTATGATACGGCTTGCCACGATCTTTATCAATTAATCCATTTCCCTTTCCACGTCCATAGTTTTTCTTTCCTTAATCATTTTTGTGGTCATTATAGGATGCAACATTTGCTTCAAGAATTGAAGCGAAACCATTTGGACGGGAGTTATGATTCTTCAACAAAAGCTCATTGTTTTGTTCAGCCACCATGAGATAAGAAATTAATTCTGAGTACTTTCTAAATTAATGCGCTCGATATTGCTGTTGCAACAACAGATTCGAGACATGAAAGGTATTGAATGTTTTTTCTATCATTGCCTCATCGGATATATTTTCTCTACATAGCCTCAAACGAGAGGTAATATTAATCATGATGGAGTTATACTCACTGACTATTTTGAAATCTTGTAGCCTAAGATTCAACCAGTCATTTTGAGCTTTTGAATATATCACCGTCTTTTAATCCCCACGGAGTTCCAATTGCAATCCTACAATTCATTTATAAGTTAGGTAAGATTCCATAACCACTCTACAATTTTTTCAACTTATTTTATTTTAATTAATGTTGTCAAGACCCAAAAACCCCGAAATCCCTCCAAATCAACTTATCGGATGTCCGGATAGCAATTATTTTGACTCTAAATTGTAGTTCGAAATCAAAAATTAACTTAGATTAGGCTGTAAAACTATTTTCACAATTTTGGGCATTTTTGATGTCTTAGCATGCATTAGTAGACAAAATCTCCGATATAAATCCTCGTGAAAATCCCAAAATCCTCATTTTTCATAAAAATCCTCAATTTCTATTAATTTGTCTAAAAATCTCATTTTTTTTTAATTTCCCTAATTTCTAGGGATTTATTATTTATTTTTATCGAATTAAAACACAAATTGTTTTTATATATTTAATCATTTGGAAGGGGGTTTGATCCCTGAACCGAGCCCAGTTCGGCTCAACTTAGCCGAATCCGGTTTGGCCCGGTTTGGGGGTCATCCCAAACCTCCCGTTGAAATGAAATAGAGAAGTTTCTCTTTTATTTTATTTTTTTTTGCTCTCGATTTGAATTAACTGGAGTTTGGGAAGGGACGGACACATGCCCCCCCCCCCCCCCCCCAACTTGTTTTTTTCAAAAGAGGTATATGAAAGTACAATTTTACCGCTTCTTAATTCATAAGCAATTTTGTACTTGGCTCCCTTAATGTACACAACTTTTTAGTGTTCTTTTTAGTGTTTGATATTACAAATTTACCATCCCTTAATTTTCTCCGAATGCAATGCTGACCTACTTTCTTGCGGTTTTTATTTTGTTTTTATTGTTCAACGTACAAACATATCTCTATATCCGATAATCAAGGGATTTTAATAGACTACATCCATATAAATATACTTTCTATTTTTTTGCTCCTTCTACAATAAGAGATTTTATTGGAATCAAATAAGGATACATACATGTATATATATTACAAAAATAAAAATTACAGTCTCTTATAATTAAAGCAAAGCAAGAAGATATAGATTTTCGTCATCGTATTCATCTACATCTTCGACCATTAGAAAAACTCTTCCACCACTTTGCCTATTGCAACTATTGTTAATTTTTATCATTCTTTACTACGAGTCTCCAATAAGAAGTTCTCGCTCAAGTCTCAAAGGTATGTAAAATCCTTTATATTTTGTTAATAAATTACTAGTCTAGTATTTTTTCTTATTTTTTTAGGTCGTGTCAATATTGATAAATATGAAAGTGAAAAATAATAAATTACTAGTCTGATATTGTTTTCACAATAATAATTTGATTGCACAAGCCAAATTAATCTACCGTTATCATTTTTTTAGATCAGAATGATGTTGTGTGTATATATGTGTGTGAGTCAAAATAAAAAAAGTATATGGAGGGCTTTTCTTTTCCCTTCCCTATAGAAGTAAGAGTATGCAAAAAAAAACCAAAAGTTTCATCATTTTTACAGCCCTCATCGCCCTTTTAGTTCATCATGTGCCTTTCATCATTCTTCCACTGTGCCACACCCTAGAAGGCTAGAACACAGACCGACTCCCTATTTTGAGTCAAAGTCTTCCATTTTTTCTCCCATAATTTGGAAAACAGTTTGGGCGCACTACCCGTCAAGCAGGAACATATTAACATAATTTTAGTTCTCAATCGACACAATGGAATTAAACTTGAATCCTTATTGCAAGCTGAAAATGGTTACTGGGCCCCTTCCATTATATGTGTTGAGCATTATTTTTCTTTGGTTGATCATGGTTAAATAAATGTAATTTTTTTGTTGTTTTTTTTTGTAGAATGGATTAACAAAGGCAATGACCCCTCACTGTGTAAATATATTTTTATACAGGGGAGAGGGACCCATATGGCCTTAACAAAGTGTTGTTACCTTTGAGATATAATTTCAATAAAGTAACTTCCTTTATCAAAAAAACTAAACTTTCAGAGCAAAGGTTGCCCTAACAATAGGATAAAGTTAGAGGTAACTAAATATTTCTATTAAACACTCTAATTTTAAATAAGAGAAGTTATATTTTCAGTACCAAGCACACTACAATAAATAAGCTCTTATTTATTAAGTTCTGAAATAAAAATACTTAACACATAAGTTTTTTCATCTAAGAAGTAGAGGTACCAAACACCACCTTACAATATCTTTTGTTATTTTTGTTTTAGAACTAATTATTTGTGTAATGTAGTATAAAAAATTAAGTGGTTCATATGCTCATGTGCTTATCTCTTGAAAAGTATTTGTTACGACAATTAATGTAGTTTTCTTTTCGTTGTAGATGAGAAATACAATTGATTCATATTTTAAAAGGAAAAGTGTTGAAGCACCACAAAACAATGATGAGTTGAATACTTCAATAGAGTTTGAACCTTCAAATTATGAATGTCCTCATGCAAAATTGCCAAGAACTCAAACTAATGTTAATTTAGACATAAATTTATTAGAACGTGATCTAGGATTGAGACGGAAAATATGGGAATATCCTGTTGAAAAACGTGATGAAGTTCGAAGAGCTTATATTAAGGCTGGTCCATATCAGCCTATTCTTTCAGAATATCTGAAATCTAATGAAAAATATGCACGTTCTTTTCAAGCATCATGATTTAAATCATTCCCATCATGGTTGGAATATTCTCCCAAACTAAATGCTGCATTTGTTTGCCATGTTATGTATTTCATTCTCAAAACAGTCTTCCTGGATTGGATGCATTTACTGTTAATGGGTTCTAATCATGGAAAAAAGCGAGAAGTGAAAAAAATTGTGCTTTTTTAGCACATGTTGGAAAGGATCTTAATTCTCCGCATCGAAATGCAGAAAAAGCATGTGAAGACCTCATAAACCAACAATTGCATATTGTGAACAGATTTGAAAAATTCACATATAAAGAAAAAGAAGAAAACATACTTCGATTGAAAACTTCAATAGAAGTGACTATGTGGCTTGCATTTCAAGGTTGTTCTTTCAGAGGCAATGAGTCAAAAACATCAATCAATCGTGGCAATTTTTAGAATTACTAAGTTTTGTATCTTCCTACAATGATACGGTAGGAGAAGTTTTGCATAAGGCTCCTCAAAATGCATCATACACATCACCGAGAATACAAAAAGAGATCTTACAAGTATTGGCAAGCAAAATAAAAAAGTTATCCGGGAAGAAATTAGTGATGCAAAATTTTGCATTCTTGTTGATGAATCTCGAGATGCATCTAAAAAAGAGCAGATGTCAATTGTATTAAGATTTTTTGACAAAGATGGTTATATGAAAAAGCGATTTTTTGGACTCGTTCATGTTAAGGATACCGCTGCAACAACATTAAAAGAATGTATTCTTTCTCTTCTCTCTCGACATAATCTTCATGTTGAGAACATCAGAGTCAAGGTTATGATGGTGCAAGTAACATGCGTGGAAAATGGAATGGATTGCAAGCATTGATTTCAAATGAATGCCCATATGCCTATTATGTTCATTGTTTTGCTCATCATTTGCAATTAGCATTAGTTGTTGCATCAAAAGAAGTTATTCCTGTTCATCATTTTTTCAACAACTTGAACACTATTATCAATATTGTTGGGGCCTCATGTAAGAGAAGAGACCAATTAAAAGATGCTCGAGCTGCGGATATTTCCCACGTGCTTGAAATTGATGAGCTTGAAAGTGGGAAAGGGGTAAATCAAGTTGGTGCTTTGCAAAAGGCTAGAGATACTCAGTGGAGTTCACACTTCAAATATATTTCTTCTTTGAAGAAAATGTTTAGTGCAACTTGTGAGGTTTTGTTGAATATAATAGATAAAGGAACTACTCCGACTCATCGTGGAAATGCAGATGCAGCTTATGAGGCCACGACTTCTTTTGAATTCGTTTTCATAATGCAACTCATGGAAATAACTCTAGATAAGTCTAACTAGCTATGTCAAGCTCTACAACAACAATATCAAGATATCTTGAATGCGATGCATCTCGTTTCTTCTACTTAGTCGCTTATTCAGAAATTTAGAGATGAAGAGTGGGAGAAATTGGTTATAAGGACTAAATCTTTTTGTGAAACAATTAATATTCCTATTCCATATTTCAATGCATAATATATTGCTAGAAGAGGAAGGGCTCGTCATCAACAAGAAAAATTCACGATGGAGCATCATTATAAAGTTGACATTTTATATGCTGTAATAGATACTCAATTGCAAGAATTAAATAATAGATTTAATGATCACACAGTGAAGTTGCTTTCTCTTAGCACAGCTTTAGATCCCAGATACTTGCGCACTTCATTCAGGATTGATGACATTTGCAAGCTGGTGGAAAAGTTATACCCAAAAGATTTTCAAGAATATGAAATGATGCAATTGAGAACTCAACTAGAACATTTTGGTTATATAAGACAACTCCCAGAGTTTCAGAACTTAATCACTCTTTCTGATTTATGTCAATGGTTGGTGAAAACAAGAAAATCAAAATTTTATCCACTTGTGTTTAGGTTGTGACTCTAATTCTCACTCTTCCGCTTCTACGACTACAACGGAAAGATCTTTCTCGCTTATGAATATAATCAAAACGATCTTTGCATGTACAAGATGGAAGATGACTTTCTTTCTAACTCTTTGCTTGTGTACATTGAGAAAAGAATTGCTAAAAAGTTTGACATTGACTCTCTTATAAAATATTTCTAAGATATGAAGGAAAGAAGATCTCAGTTTTAGCTAGGTTGTTATTAGTTTTTTATGTGATTAATTTATTTAGACATTACATGATTTTCGTTTTATGTTATCATTCATTTTCAATTATATAATGACCGTATACTTTTTTTTATATATATTTACTTATAAGCTTTTAAAGTAACTATCCCCTCCCCCCCGCGGCGAGAGGCTGGGTCCGCCCTTGGGTCTGGGTTCCCACCTTCCCTATCATCGTCCTCCCTTCCCCTGATCACCCCTTGGTCATCTACCTCAACCACCTTCTCTTTCATCATCATCAACGCCTTTGTGTCTCTTATTCTCACTATTTTTCGTTTTTTATCAAACATTTTCCTCTCTTTACCGCCAACAACAACAATAACATCCTCTCCAACTCCTCTCCTAATTTGAATTCATTCACAATCAGACATAGTCCCCAAATCCGTTCATCAAAAACAAAAAAAAATTCAAATTTCTATTACTCACCTTCATGGTCCCTCACCACAGTAGCCACCACGGCTGTGACAATAGAAATGAGCCTTGAACCAGAGAGACAGGAGAGATAGAGAGAGACTATGAGAATGAAGGACGATATGGAAGATGAAGGAGATGCGTTGAAGACCCCCTTCACTGTGATTTCCATTTGGGTTAAATAAGTAGGCCAAATGACCAATATGCCCTTCAGTTTTAATCTTTCATTGATAACTCAAATACCTTTTTTGGTCATTTAGTATTTTTTGATTATTTTCATAATTATCTCTTCAATTTTTGTCCAAATTAAACCCCAAAAAATACTCCAATTCTGCAACAAATTGGAGAATTTACAAGAAACTCCCAAACAACCCATCTCGCACGTAATTCGAGGTGTGGGATCAACGTCGACTCGTTAAGTCCATTTAAATTTACAAATTCGAATTTTAAACTTATACCATTATTTTTTGCGAAATTCAAAATGATAGTTCCGTTCAACATTTAAACTCTCTCGCAACTCATTTGGACACGTATCTCGAGATAAACCCCGTGAAAATATCAAATTTACTCGATCAACTTGAATTTCGTAAAATAACATAATATATAGTACACACCACTAAGCAAACATCACCCGAAAATATAATTACCTGTATATCTCATTTCACTGGTCCTCAACTCTTGACTCGTGGCGTAAAACATAATTAGGACTTGTTAATCCCGAATTAGCCGTAATTATTGATTTAAAAATTTTAGGATTTGACATTAACACTTCTTAATGTTATGGCTGGTGCTTTTTCGTATAAAGTAGGATAAGGTTAAGATGATAATTTCCCTTGATTTACAAACTCACTCATTTATGTTGCCATCTGACTCAATTGGTTTTTCAACTCTGTCATATCATTTTGTAATGTTTGAATTATTTGATCTTTTTCCCTTTTTGAATTACTTGATGTTTTATACCTTTGATAACCCTAATTGTTAATATGATTACCTACATTTGGTTGTGAGTAATTTGTATAACTATTAAAGTTATAAGTGGGGTCAACAAATCTATCATATCGGTTTATTATAGCATTAGCTTCTTCTAATTTACTTTTCTGTCTCATAGGGCATTCAAAATTAGAATGACTTAATTTATCACAGAAAACACAAGTTTTTACTTTGCTTGTTCTATCCTTTAGTAATAATTCAACTATGGCTTTTAGCTCATCTATCTTATCATTCGGTGTCTTATATGTCTTTCTATTAATTTCACTTAGATTTTTCTTAATTAATTCACTATTCTCACCATATTGCTTAGATTGTTTAGCCATTTTATTTATAGCTTCTCTAGCAAAAGTTAGTGTTGTGTCGAGCAAAAACCCTCCACATATTGTGTCTAAGAATCTTCATTCTAAGTGATTTAATCCTTCATAAAAATATTGCATTAAAGTTTTTTGTTTGTAAATCCATGCATTGGACATAATGAAATCAATCTTTGATACCTATCCTAAAGTCATCAAAAGTTTCTCCAATTTCCATCCTAGCATTACTAGTTCTTTCTCTATATAAACTAATTTGTCTTGCTGGTACATATTGATAAAGAAAGACTTGTGGCATATCTAACTAATTGGTTATGTAATTTTGAGAGAGGTAAAATAGCCAATCTAAAGCTTGACCGTTTAATACAGAAGGAAAACATTTTAATTTAATATAATCTATTTCTATATCCTTAAGTTTTAGTGTGCTTACTTTGTGTGCAAACTCCTTAATAAATTTTTGAGCATCTTCATTATCTTTACCATAGAAACATGGTAAAGAATTTATGAATCTGAACTTCAATTCGAATTTCGAGATTCAGTTGTAAATGTTATGCACATAAGTTCATAAGCCGTGACATTTCTATCAGATTGCCTAAAAGTTAGTTCTTCCTCGTCTTCAGTCATATTATAAGACATTCAATAAGAAGGTTTCCGAGAGATTATTTTAAAAACCCCGGCAACGGCGCCAAAAATTGACACGCGTCGAATGTGCATAATAATTTCCCATATTTTTTTATTATTTGTAGTAATGGTAAATGTGATATCATCTCCATAAGGATTTTGCAAATCTCTTCAGAACTAAGGTTACCCTAAAGTTTTATTGGATTTAATCTGCTTTATTTAACTAATCTAATTAAAATGGGAACTAAACACTATCAATCTAAAAACAAAACAATCAATTAATTACAATAATTAAACTATAAACAATTTAAACTCAATTAACTAATTTAATGCAATTCAAACAAACAATTATTAAATCCATATAAATTAAATATATAAACAATACATCATATGTAAACCGTCATATCTGGACATTTTCAATAAAGCATAGTCATAATCAAATCATCATATTTATATAATGATCCTAAATCATTAAACCCTAATTATAATAGGTTCACAGCCTTTAGAAAACTATCGACTTTTCTATATTCAATAGAAATAAGTCATATACTTATCAATGTAAATCTATTTATTGGATAAAACGCAACAAAATAGAAATTAAAATACCATTAACACTCAATAAAATGTATATCTAATCTAAACTAAATAAAAACTAGAATTAAGCTAGTTATTAAATAACCTAGAAGACAATCACCTAGAACATCCACTCGGGTAATTTTTTGCCTTATAGATTATTACTACTTCTATAATTGTTGTCAATAATCATAGATATAGATTTAGATACTCTATACTAAGAAACATATTGGCCACTATACACTTAATATAAAGAATCATTAGTTGTAATACGCAAAAACAACTTATTAAAACCGTGATTGACGTGTCTGATTGGTTTAAAGCATTAAACACATAAATTATACATTATGACTAAATTGATGAACGATTTACAATCATGTCCAAAGTATTGTTTAGAATAATAAATTACTCACACATTAATAATAAACATTGTAATAAACAAATAATTGAAAGACATTAATGTAAAATGTCTTTATTTAATAAATCTTGAATCTCAAAAAAGTCTCAAAAACTAATGAACAATGAAATAAACTAAAGCCTAATTAAAAAGACTTTAAAACTAATAATAGCTAATTGAAAGCTCAGAGAGAGATTGATTTCAAACCCCTAGGGTCTTATATATAGTTTCCTAAGTGTACATATAATAGATAAACTCAAATTCCTTATTTTTATCTAAAAAAACTCATCAACGGCCTCATAATTTGTTAGTGATTCCATTTTGTTCACAATCATTTGAGAGTTAATCACTGGAAATAGCTCTCTATGCACCACCGATTCATCCAATGATTCCTAGTGTATTTCCAATTCGCTAATGATTCATTGACTATTCTCTACTTAGATTTTGGTGGTGATTCTTGTGTAATCTCATATCGTTGGCTAATCATTGGATTTGTTCTCTAGTTGACTGCTTTTGCTCTTCTTCCCTTTTTCTTTCATTTCTTTATTTTTCTTAATTAAATCTCAACATTACAAAAACAAGAGAATATCTAGTGTAATATCATCATTTATATATAAAATTAACCTAAATTACACTATAAAACATGTCTAATTATTGACTTGTCACTTGTAGAAGTTTAAAATCTACCTAAGGTTTGTAGTGATGATAAAATATTAGAAATCCTAGGCAATTTAAGTGAGAATCAAGGGTACTTGATGGTTTAAATTTGTGTTCTTAATGTGTCTTAAGATACGAAAGAGCATTAAGATGAGAGGCTATGATTTAACGAGGAAACCATAAATAAAAGGGCTTCATTTTCATTCATGCAAATTGAGGACGGGAAATCCAGAACTTTTGGCATATCCAAGGGCCTTAAAGCAAAGAATTGAGTAAATTGTAGCATGGAAAGAAGATTCTACCTTAAATCACCAAATTTTGGTAGAATTTTCCTTTCATTGTGTGCAAGCTCATAGAAATCGAGTCATTCATGGATGCATTATAAATATGGGAAAGTAAGAGGTTAAGTGATTGATTATTGTTTACTAAGCTTTATTCATCTTCTTTTTGCTCTAGTTAACCGAAAACTAATGAAACTAAGTTATAAAAGCTTGCCTCCATGGAAATTCATGTTAAGAGGGTTTAGTTGTTGTTATTGTTGATTTGAGGAAAAGAGAAAATAACAAAAGAAAATAGGGAAAAAAACAAAAATAAAAAATTGTGCTCCCCGAAAAATCAATTTGACTGAGGCTTTGCACGCAGACCTTGAGAATCGGTCGAGTCTAATTGAGCCAGAACCAGAGCGATTTAGCGGGGTCCAACCCCTATTAAATTAATTAAAATTTAAAATAAGTAAATTAAATACAATTTTAATTGAATTAAATTATAGAAAAATAAGAAAAATGAATAAAAATTATGGAAAACTAAAAGGAAACCAATGTAGGATATTGGAAAAAAGGGTAGGCGATTGAGTTTTGAGGTTTTTCGGGGTTTTAAATTGAGGTGTAACCAATAAAACTTGTCATCAAAAGATATTTGAATTTGAATTTTTATTTTTGGTCACACTTTATTGATTCACTTAATGTGACTTTAAGACACTTAAAATGATATATTTGGACATCAAGGATTTAGAAGACTATAGTCGGATATAGAGTACGTATTTCTAGGTGTGAGTGAGGCGTTTTGAAGGGGCATTTGTGATTATTTTAGGTAAGTAAACCTATGAAGAATTCAGTTATAATTCTATTACTTAACACTTGATTTAAATTAAGTATTTCCATTTTATTGTCGATTATTGTTCCATTGTCGTACTCCATTCCCATGAGAGTCGAGTTTTTTGTAGATGGAGTCGAGCATGGCATATCCTTGCACTGGGGCTCGCTACCCAGAGTTTAGCTTGAGTAGTGTGCCTATGTCACCGACCGTGGTTGAGGTAACTCACGCAAGGTCGGTAAGGTATAGAAGGATTGGCGTTGTGTTTAGTATTTCCATCGACCTCTTCTTGAAAGGGATTAGTCGTAAGTTCAAATTCACTCGCTCGGTCAACTATCATTTGACCGTATGGAGCTGCGTAAGTTACTAGCTAGTAGTGCCCATTTGGTTTAGCGAAGTGACCCCTTATTCGGTGCGATATTACTTTACACTCAGTCTTTCGATTTATAAGACTTATAGTCTTTTAATTGTTTGTTTTTTAGTCATTCTACTTAATTACATCACTTGTAGCCTCCTTATTGTTTATCTTTAATACTAACCGAACTTCTTTGGTATTTACTCACTGGAATTTGTTGTTTTTTGTGACGAATTGCGTTCATACGATGAGCGAGAACGATGAGGTGTTAGGCGACTACCTCCGAAATTTAAAAGTTCAATAAAGACTTCTTTGTAGGTGTTTGCATATATTTATTTACAACTTTTATACATGTATATGACTTCTTTTTTTATATGACTTTAATACATGTATATGACTTCTTTTTATGTTGTTGCCTCTTTTAATGATATACATGTATCATATACGAGTTTCCACATAGTAGGGTTTGTTAGTAATTCAAAATCTTAATTTTCTACTCGTATTACATGCTTTTAAGACTTCCCATTTACACGTTCAACAATTAATTGAATAAGTTGCCAAAGATCACCTAACTCATAATTTTCATGCTAAATAACATACTAAGACTTGAAAATCACTAAGTTAGGATAAAAAGTTAAAAAATAAAGGTTAAGGTCGTTGGTCATCATTGATAAGCACGCATTGACGTGGCGTCTTAGTGACGTGCCGGACGACATGACGATGCACGATTTGCTTCGGAGTTTGAGGTTGCCTGATGGAGACGGAGGGAGCCACCAAGACCTTGAAAGAAGTCTCGATGGAAGTTAGTTGATACCTCTTTAGAGATCTCGGTCGAGTCGATCAAGAACTCTTTAGAGGTCTCGACCATGTTTGTCTGAAAACTCGCATGGCGGCAAGAGTGAACAAAAATATTTTAAAACTCCAAAAAAATTACATGAAAACGACTAAAGGTAGTGGTTTTGCTTGGAATCGCTTGATATTCTTTATTCCATCGAAATTTTGTGCACAAAATGCAAGATTAAAGCCCCAAATTGAAGCCCTAAATCTAACAACAACAACTCAAAAACCGACTCAAAAGTAATAAAAAACCCAAGAAAACCTAGAAATCAACAAGAAAATAAATGGGGAATGAACTCACAAGATAGAATCAATGTAGTTATGCTCGAATTTCATCGAATTTGGATCGAAGGTGAGAGTGCGATTTGATATTCTGGTTCGGTTGAGTGACTGGGGTATGGGTGAGCGAGGGTGAGCGTGGTATAGGTGAGAGAAAATCCTTTAATATTGGGCAATAATGTGTTAAAGTTCTTCTTGACTGATTAAAGAAACCAACACTTTATTGATAAGAAGTAGAGGTGAATACAACCAGAGAGGGTTAGAAATAGAACCCAGAGAATGAGAATAACTCCTCTCACCAGGACAAAGTCTACCCCAAATTATAATACTCTTGATGGGACCTCACAACAATAGTGAGCCCCTTAATACTCACCTCACCCAACCTACTCAACACCTCTCGTACGCATGCCTAAAGGCACCGCCGATACACACACATCACTACAAGCCACCAATTGTCACTTTGGCGCACTGAGAGTTAGTTGCACCAACACTTGTAGGGAATGATCCGGTGCTCCTCTTGTTCTCTGCGCCTATAGAACTTATGGACCATTGTTTTACTAACATTACTCCCCCTGGACAACCACCTTGTCCTCAAGGTAAAATGAAGGATATGACTTATGAATATGATGGACAAGTTCCTAAGTTGCCTCATAATCCGAAAGAGAAGACCACTTTATGAGAACCTGGGAGCAAAGACAGAGAACGATAAGCCAAAATAGTTTCGAGTTTGACAGACACCATAAGCGAGTCCGGATCAAATGGAGGAAGCTCGGCTAAAGCTCTAATAGGACCGATGCGGAGTGGAGTTGGGAGATGTGGAAGACATTGTGGATGACGTAAGAGGTCCGGGAGCTCCGATCGATAAGCTACTCGAGCCGATACACTCCAAAACCTTATAAGGCCAAAAAATATGGACTAAGTTTCATATTACTTGTGTCTGCCACTCGTGTCTAGCAGATCTTGTTGTAGTTTCAAATATACCAAATCCCCAACCGAGATAGAAAGACCACGATGATGTTTATCTACTGCTTTTCATACAATTTTGAGCCGCAAAAGCTAATCTCGAAGCTCACGAAAGCCAAATCGTGATTGCACAACATCATATCCAAGTCGGGAGTGGCTAAAGGTGGAAGAGAACCATAATGGACTATCGTTTGGAGGATCACATGCATAAGCTACCTTGATAGGGAGCACTGCAAGGAAGTCTGGAAGGAGGAATTGTATCAATACTCATCCCAATGTAGCCAATCAGCCCACTCTTTAGGTTCTTGATGGATAAAACAATGCATATATGTCTCGACACATTGATTAACTACCTCTGTCTACCCGTCACTTTGGGATAGTAGGCGAGTCACGATTCAACCGGGTTTCTTTGTAGTTAGAAAAGCTCACACCAAAATTTACTTAGGAACACCTTATCTCTATCTCGACAAAATGCTATTAGGGAAACCATGGAGACGTACAACCCTCTTTGATGAATACATCGCGACACATCTTGCGAAAAGGGGTGTCGGAGTGGTAGAAAGTGATCGTATTTGCTTGAATATGTCCATTACGACTAGGATAGCATTGACCCTCGAGACAAGGGAAGGCCCTCGATGAAGTCCATCAAAACATCATCCCATACATTAGCATGCACGGGAAGAGGATGAAGTAAACCCCAAGAGACATAATTTCATACTTACTCCGTTGATAAGTGTCACAAGTCGCAACAAACGACTTGATATCCTTCTTCATGCCCACCCAAAAGAACTCAACAATTAAGCATTTGTAAGTCTTTAAAAACCCCCATGGCCACCCATTGGAGAAGCATGGAACTCAGCCAACAAATGAGGTATCAAACTCAAGAGGCGAAAATTATGACCCGCCTGGGAAGAGGAGACGGTCACGAATAATGATCAACCCGGCTTTGACAAGGGTGTCGTGTTGCAGACCCCCAAGAAGATCGATGCAAGAAAGGATCGAGCGATGTCCTTGGAGATATCATCAAAATCGATGAGGGACGAAACCATAAGTGACGAGAGAGTAAGATCTAAGGGAAAGCGAGATAATGCAATCGATCGCATGATTTGTGGAACCCGATTTGTAATGAATGTCGAATTGAAAACCCAAGAGTTTAACAAGCTCACGCCGGTATTCAGGAGCCACAATGATCGTTGTTCTAAAAGAAACTTGAGACTACGCTGATCCGTATGAACCAAAAATTTCCTACCTAAAAGATAGTGGCGCTACTTCGGATGACTAACACAATGGCTATGAGTTCACATTTTCGTATGTCGATTTGTCATGCGAGCACGAACGGACATAGCTTGGCTAAAAAACAATTGGTCCGTCGATTGAGAAAGAATAACTCCCACTCCAACACCAAATGCATCCGTTTCAACCACAAAGAGAGCATCACATCAGCAAAGATAAAATCGGGACCTCATTCACGACGTTCTTCAATCGCTAGACCATAAAAGTGGCTTCATCGGACCAATCAAAGGGATCATTCCAAAATAGTTGCGTAAGAGGAATAACAATTTTGCCATAGTCCTTGACAAACCTAGGTGGTAATACCCCATAAGTGCCCAAGACCCGCGAAGCTCATTCGGAGTGGTAGGCATAGGCCACATGTGCATGGCACACACCTTGTCCGGATCACCGAATGCCATCTTGAGAACATCGGTAGCTCGAAACAAATTTGATGATAACCGAATCGGAGATCCAGCTTTGGGAAAGATAGTTGCCTCATGCAGCTTCATCCAATAACTCATCAATATTGGGGATTAGAAAGTGATCAGTGACGGTGGCCCGATTTAAAGCCTTGTAATCCACGTAAAATCTCCAACTTTCATCTTTATTTTTAACCAACAAAACCAGGCTAGAGAAAGGGATGTTGCTTGGCTGAATAATTCCATGATCAACATCTCCGCTACCATCTTTTCTATTTCACCTTCTTAATATGAAGATACCTATAGGAATGGGCAAGTACTAGCTCGAGCCATCATTGAGGACAATTGAGTGATCACACTAACGAAAATGGGGCAAGGATGCAGGTAGTAAATAAACAGTCGAGAGAAAGAGTTCAGAATCCTTGAACACAAGGCTCAATGCCAAGGAGCGATAAAGTGGGCTCCTGGAGAAGATACACTATAGCACTCAACAAGGAAGCAACCTTACACCGTATCCAAGGAGCGATGAAAAGATCGATAGGAGACTAAAGCACGGTGAAGAGAAGGATCATCTTGGATGACCACCTCATGTTCGTCCTTGAAGAATGACATGATGAGATTCAACCAATCGAAGTACCTTGACCCCTAGGAGGAGACATATGAAGATGTCGTGCCCTTCGATATCAATGGGAAAAAATCAACAAGAACATGGAGGGACCGGAAAGAGATATGTAAGCCATGGCACACACCCAAACAGGGAAATAGAGCTCCAACATCCACATAAACTCCATAAGAAGCGGTAGGGGACAAGGGAAGGTTTAGTGCACCCACCACGTTGGAGAGATAAAGTTATGGGAGGAGCGTCCATCGATGAGAATCACGACCTCCATTCCATGAACAATACCCTTGACCTTGATGGTGTGTGGGTCTGGGTACCTCGAGTGCGTTGGTCGATAACTTGATCGAGGCAAACTCCCTTGATCTTTAGAAGGCTAAAGGGATGACTCACTCTCATCAACTTGATCGTCTCGGACCAGCAGAACATTGAGGACCTTCTTAGCGCACCAGGTGACCAACAAACCATTTGTCGTCGCAATGATAACATAGTCCTTATTTTCGACGGCTAGTGCTTCGGACTCGAGAAAGCACTTGTGTTTTGGAGGGGAAACATTTGGGGTAGTTGTTGTGTTGATGGACCTGGCCGAGAAGCTTGATGAAGTTAAGTTGACTCGAGTCATTGGGCCCACAGGGGTATGGGTTTTGGACTAGGGTGGATTGTGGTCTCGAATTGGACCCATGAGAGTATGTGAAACCCAATGTTGTAACTGGACTGCTTAGCCAATTCAAAGAACTTGGGCTTTCAGAGAATCCAGGCCCAACAAACACTTATTCGCCGAGTTTCTTCTCCAACCTCATTGCCCTAGTAATCACGCCCTCAACGAAAATGGAGGATCTACCATGATCTCTAACCGAATGTGCTCCTTGAGGGCATTTATGAACATCGCCACCTTCTGTCTCTTAGACATCCCTTCTTGGTGCAAAGAACAATAGCTATAAACACTCACTTAGTCATCGATCATTGTCTCCTGCTTGATCAAAAAAATTATTGGCAAAACACTAATGGATCTGCTTTTTGTGAACCTCAAACATAATTGGCTTTTGAGTTCCTCCCAACTCTCAAACAAGCATACTTTCTCCTCGGTTTAAAGCCAAATTGAGCAACACCTACTAAACAAATTCGAGCAAGATAAAGCTTTGAGATCTCGACATCTCATGAAGAGCAAAGTAGTGCTCTGCCTTGTTGAGCCAAACTAGGAGGTCTCCCCATTGGATGTAGGCATCTTGATCTTACGTGACTTTTAGACTCGCTCAATATGGTATTACGCTCGATCTGGTTCATCTTCTAATGCAATCGCCTCCTCAAACTCGGATATCTCGGTGGATTTACAAGTTTTGTACCACTAGAAGAGCAAATCGAGGAGATCCAACCATCACCATCCTCTATTAACAAAATAACTCCTCCATCTTTAGAAAGAGCGCTGAATTCGAGATCTGTAGTTGACCTTGAACTCCACCCGTAGCCCATCTATCACTTCTTCTAGCTCTTAAACTTTTTGTAACCCAGCTTCTACCACCTCAATGCGTACATCCATTTTCGGTCCATGACCGGACTAGAGATGCTTTGATACTATCATTAGAGTTCTTCTTGATTGATCAAGGAAAACAACACTTTATTGATAAGAAGAAGATATGAATACAACTAAAGAGGGTTGAGAACCAAAACTTAGAGAAGGAGAACAACTCCTCTCACCAGGACCTAAGTCTACCCCAAATTACAATACTCTTGATGGGACCTCACAACAACAAAGTAAGCCTCTTAATACTCACCTTACCTAAACTACTCAACACCTTTCTTTACGCATGCCCATAGGCACCTCTGAAACACACACAAATCACTACTACACATCACTATCGCTCACCGATCGTCACTTAACCCACTGTAGAGTTGGTTGCACCAAAGACTTACAGGGAACAATCTGGTGTTCCTCTTGTTCTGCGCTTTATAGATCTTATGGACCATTGGTTTGCTAACATAATGTCATTTTGCACAGGGAAAAAATGAAAAAAATTGAATTGGGGTCCAATAAGCAAGTTTCGTGGTCCATTTAGCTACTTCATTTTAGAAGTGAACATTTTTCTTAATCCAGAACCACATGTTAATAAAATATACAAGACCGTTTTTGTCCAAACTTGTCTTTTTATATATAATGAAATAATGTTTTTCAATTATTCAAAAAAAGAAAAACTTCATGTCACCGTACATTCAATTACTATAAAAAATGAGATATTATACATTTAAAATTCAAGTGTTAAAAGTTCCTACATAAAAAAAAACCATCACCATATATATTTTTTGGTGATAGAAATAAGGGCAAAATAGGCCCAAGAAATGAAATATATACAATAATTAAGCACATTTCAAGTGAGAGAGACCCTCCGATGTCTTCAAGAAAGATCTTCTTGACGCAGAACAATGGTTGAGGTAGTTCCATTACCCTTTGAGGGAGTTCCCTTGCCAGGTTCACCAATGAGAGGGTGGTTAATCAAATTAAAGAAGCTTTACAACTAGTGAAGCTAGCCTTCATCACCACTTTGTTAAAATCAATAAAGAATTGTAAGTTTTGGTTTAGTTCGGTTTTTCAATTTTAGTAGGCAAATGACTTTGTTGTCAAAATTTAATTTCATATTTGGATTCTTTGTGAAATTCCACTAATTGTACTATAGAGAAGTTCTGGATTTGGATTTGTTTTCATTAAGTTATGAATTTTTGAAGTACATGAAGTTGTAAGAACAAAACTTGAAAATTTTGCATGTTACTATGAACTAACATTTGTAATTTGGGCATAACGTCCTCATTTTAAATTGAAATGGACCCATTTTGGTGGCATTTGAAAGCAAAATCCAAGGGGAATAACTTTTGCCTAATGAAAGATTTTGAAATTTAAATGTTTTCATGTCCAAAAACCCTCTGTAACTTTGGTGATTAATATACAATTTCTAGGTTCAAAGTTTTGCTAATGTCATGTTTTTTTAGCATAACTCCCTCATTTCTTATTGGATTAAACTTATCTTTTAGTATGATGTTCTAGGATATATTTTTTGGCTTCAGTAAAAAAAACATGAGTTTTGAAGCTATGATTTAGGAGAAATAAAATTTACAAAGTTGCTTGGTTGGAATCTAAAACTGTGTTGAGTCATTGTGGTAAAACTTCCATATCTCCTTCGATTCTTATCAAAATTGCGCAAACGTTATAGTTATGGAAAGCTAATACATGGATCTAAAAACTTATGTGTCCTACAATACATAATTTTAATGTTTTGGTAATTGAGATCAACTCATAAGTTGTTGCACCAAAATTGTATTTATTTATTAAAGTAGATTTCAACATAAACAAAGTGTTAAGGAGGTTGATTATGAAATATTAGAATTTAAAACTACTTAACCAACCTAAAACATGTTAAATTAAATTTGTTAGGATACGTCATGAGCTTAAAGAGGACTTACAGGGTATGGAATGGTAGTCAAGAGCTTGGTATAGGCTAGGGATTGCGTACATTTGAGGTAAGTAAACATGTTGAGTCAATTCTCTCCATTTCATTCTATTATTAAGTAATATACACTTATTTGGATTGTTTTAATGTTAATATTATATTCCTAATGAAAAGCCTTGTATATACTTCTGTGTCAATGATTTCATTGGCTATAATCACCGTGTAAATGACTTGTCACATGACATTTTTTATTTCGATTTCGTTCTACGATTGGGCTCCTTTATTGTTGTTGATCTTGGAGCTATTGAAATGTTTTCTTAATAGCATGTTATTATTTGTTTGACTCTCTTATTGGTGTATGTAACACCCATGTCAATATGTTTGTAGTGTAATACTTGTTTGTACAATCTTCAACATGAACTCTTCAGTGGCATGACTTAAGGAGTCCACCTTTTTAAGTGCCTTGACTTTATGAGTTGCACGATACCCGGGTTAGAGTCCCTAGAGATGTCAAGCACCCTACAAGGGTGATGTTTTACTTAATTCATGAGTAGCACGGCTCACGAGGTTAGAGTCCCCTGGGGATGTTGGCACTCTATACAATGATGTTATTAGCATGACACACTGGGCTGTAGAGTCCCTGGGGATGTTGGCACCAAATCTAGATTTGCATGATCATTCTGTCTGTCATTCCTTGTAAAAGCTTAGCAATTGTTTGTATACTTTCCTTTCAGCTTATTCTTATTCATAGCTATTGTATGCTTTTAATTACCATTCTTTGTATATTTCGAAATGTGGATGAATAGCCTTCGTGTTTTACTTCCTAATTTATAGTATTGACCGTCCTTTTTATCGAGTAGCGGTATCAGGGAAGGAGAAGATCAACGACTACCTCTGAGCCCTTGGCGAGTGGTTTATGCTATTTTTGTAGGTGATCATTTAGTGTATTTATTAACTATATCTTTTGTATGATTTTGGATTGTATATTAGGACGAGAGACTACACTTCCCAACCGATGCATGTATTACTTGGTTTAGTTTCATGTAATTGTCTATTTACCTAGTTTTCACAAAGAGGTATTTTTATAATGCTTCTACAAACTTTATTAATTCTTTCATTGGTAATATTTAAATGATTAAAAAGTTTTAATTAACTCTAAAAATCACAACTAATGAGTAATAAATAATACTTATCCTAAACACCTATAACGAGGTGAATGAGATTAAAAGGCTAACTAATACATTGTTAAGTCCAACGTGGCTGAGATTAATGTTTGATGTCGAGATTAGGTCGAGCGGTACCTGTTTGGGGAAACGGGTCGTCACAATTGGTATCGAGCCTACGCAATTGAGTATAATTTATTCTATTAACGTGATACTAACGTCACAATTGATATTGAGAGCTATGTTCTCGTTAAGTATGAAATGAAACTTGAGTAAAACACAAATCTTAGAAGTGGAAACCACATGGTACTTGCCTAGAAACTATTAGTTGGGAAGTAAGTGAATGTGAGTTGGGGATTGTATATGTAATGTTATGTTTTATATGTATATATACACGATATTTACGTAGTAGTTAATGTCGCGATCGCTATCAACATGCGAGACTTTAATGACACATCAAGCACAAAGGTGGAGATAGTAGTTCCAGTGAGAGTCAACACACGATATCGGTTGAAGATTCTCAAAGATCTATCCTTTAGAGTTGCGAAACAGGGTTAGCATTGGGCGACTTCATGGCATTTATGATGGCACACATTATCACACTTACACAGTCGCCACCTATTGGAGAATGTGTCTTAGGTCAATCTATAAACATTATTTATCTTATAATTGTAGTTAGTAAAATAAAGGTTTTCATTTGTTATTTTATTATAAGTGATTGCATGTCTACCTTATAGTAAGATCTATGGGTATTTATTGAAATATCATAAATGTCCCTAGTCATTCATTATACTAGGAACGATAATGAATTAAGACTAGTGTGAATCTTGATTGATGGTCATGTGATGATCATGCGTATAGGGATACGAATCGAGATAATGAGTACTTGTTAGGGAACAAGATACTTGGACCGACCCGCTATAAGAACACAACATGGATTATGTCATATGTGCTACTCATGATAGGTAGATCATTTAGTCATTTGACTTGAGATTACCATAGAATTCAATATTAGGAGCATGGAAATTTGACACAATCAAATGTTGTCTTTAATCGGACGATTATAAAGATTGTGATTGGTTACCATGTGAATAATATGAGAAGGTGTGTAATCAAGATATAATTTGTCACTCTCGTATAGAGAGAGTTATCGATGGATCCCTCGATATGATAGATCGATAATGGCTAAGTCTATGTGAATTGATATGATCAATGTCACTTGGATGTTTTTTGTTTACCTAAAGATCGAGAATAGTACGATTAAACATTAAAGGTGACTTTTCATATCTTATGTTTAATCAAAGGATATTGCATGATAAAAGGATATGATATATGTTATTCATTAGGTTGTATCGATTTTGATATTCATGCTACTTGGGTAGTCATAATGCCTTGCTAGAGACCATTTATGACTCGTGTACCAAAATGGTTTTGTTCATTGCAAACTTTGCATGAACCCATTAGGTCGCACATAAAGAATGGCTTTGAACAATTTTAATTAATTCGAGTAATGAATTTGACATAAAAGCCCTTACAATTTGTTATACGATAACTTATTAATAAGGACGTATGTGTTATTTGTTTAAATTGCCTAAATCCATAGTTATATTACAAATAGGATTTTTAAGTGAGGGCTTATCTACACATATAAATAGAAGTTGAGACCCTAAAACGGAACAAAATTTTTATTTTGCTATTTTCGAGTTCTTTGGATTTTGGGAGAGAAAGAAAAATATTTTATATCTCTCTTGGGGCTAGCACTCCAAATTATAAACAATATTTATGTGTAGATTTTTCATTGAGGACGGGTGCTTAAACGTCTTGGAGATCGAACAATTAGAGAAGAAAATCACGGATTAAGGTATGACTTACTTTTGTAGATCTAGTTTAATGGAACTTATTTTCAATCTTGTTGAGGTTTTTCAAAATTTGTTTTAGATTTTTCATTTGCATATGAACCCAAAACCTAACGGTGGTATCATAGCCATACGCTCGGTTCTATTAAATGTTTGCATGTTTTCTCTAGTGTATATGTGATATATGTGTGAAAACATGATCTCGATTAATGTATATATGATGTGCATATAGGTTCGTAATAATTGTTATCAAGAATTAGTTTTAAAGCATGTTGTTAATTCATGTATTTGATAAATACGCAAGATTTGATTCAATGATAGAATTCATATTTAGAATATTTTGATTAACATATGTTTTAATATTAAACGATGCAAAATTTGTAGGTTCAAATTGTAGAAGTCATGTTTAGGTTAATGTGATTCTTGTGTTGGATACGTAGCTCGTTTTGTTCAATAATTATGTATGTCTCCATGATAGAAATCACGATTAGGTTTATATGATTAATTTAATGTGATTTTGGTGTTGAATGCATGATTAATATTTTTGTTAGTATATTCCTATTAGATAGGAGACAAACTTGTAATCGGATAACAATTACCAATCCTATAAGATAGGTGAGATATATAACAAATTCTAATTGGATAAGGATTCAAAGTATCTTAAATTCTAATTGGAAAAGGATTCAAAGTATCTTAAATTCTAATTGGATGAGGATTCAAAGTATCTTAAATTCTAATTGGATTAGGATAAGATATCAAGTTAGAGGTGAGCCCAAGTTAATTAAAAAACGTTTTAACTAAATTTTCTAATCAAAATAAGGGGCGCTTTGGTTAATTGGATTGAATAAAATAATGAGAAATTTTAGGCAATTTTTAAATTTTGAAACTGGAATTCGCTATCTAAAAAAACGGGGTGATGCCCCTTGTACCCCCATCTACCGACCGCCAGCCAGGATTGCCAATAATTGTTCGTAGCGTAAGGAAATTCGTATGATAGTCGATGGTAGTAAAATCTCCTAACTTTTTTAGTGATTGTACATGCATTGTAATATATGATATTTATCTTGTTTAATTTATGACCACTAAAACAAATAAAAACCCCTCTTCCAAATTTTAAGTCAATTGTCATCCATTCTTAAACACTTGTCAAGACTTCGATCACATCAATATGGGTTTGCCTCTGCAGAGTGTATTGTGTTATCTTGGTGAGGCGTGTTGAGTAATAGTTACTTTACTATTTGAAATTGTTAGACTTGATAAAACTATCAAAATGGTTTTGGGCTTAGGCACTAGATGAGATAAAAAATGTTAAAACGTAAGATGTCATAATCTTATAAAAATAACTAAAAGTTACATATGATGTAATTGGTAATTGGTAGCTACCTAAATAACTTAATTTAAAGTGTCATGCCTTAGTTGTCTTAGAATTAGGTGAAACATGGATTTTAGTCCCTTAAATTGACATATTATTTTAAGGAGGGATGTTAATTTAGTGAGAGTCTACTCCTCTATACTAAAATGAACTTTTGCATAATTTTGTTGTAGATCTATAGCCTCTTCAAATCACACTAATCCCTTGTCATCTGCGATCCATCCTTGAGAAGGATAAGTTGCATGGAACAAACTTTCTTGACTAGTTAAGAAACTTGAGAATTGTTCTTAAGCATAAACATAAGTTGTATGTCCTGGATGATCCTATTCATCGGGAACCACTAGCTAATGCTTTAAGAGTTGTGAAGGATGCACATGATAAGCATGTCAACGACTTAACTAATGTTGCATGCATTATTTTGGCAACCATGGTTCCCGAACTTCGAAGGAAATGGACTACATAGAAGCTTACGCATGGCTACGATATCAAGGAAATGTTCTAACGAGGCTAGGCAAGAAAGGTTCGAGACAATCAAGAACCTTCATTCTTGCAAAATGGCTAAGGGTTCGTCGGTTAGTCCCCCGTGTTCGAAAATGAAAGGCTATATTGACCATTTTGACATACTTGAATTTCTCATAAGCCAAGAGTCGGCTACGAGATTTGATCCCGAATTCATTGCACGATAGTTATTCACAATTTGTGATGAACTATAACATGAATAACATGGAGAAGTCTATCTCGAGTTGCATTTGATGCTTAAATTGTAGAGCAAAATGTCAAGAAACCCATTGATAATGTGTTGATGGTTCATAAAGGAAAGGGTATGAAGAAGAAGGCCAAAGGTAAGGCTAAAATTGCCAAGGCTATTGTGATGTCAAAAAGTGTGGCGACCACTGCGCCTCGAGGCCGCCGTGCGGGTTATTTGCGTGGTGTCGCGACCCTCTACCGACGTCCGTAGCCACGTCAACGCTCCTCGCATGCTGTTATTCATCGTATTCTTTATATTGTTTTTAAGAGTTGCAAGTAGGTAACACATAAATTTACGATGGAAGTCTTAAAGTGCATAAACATGGATTTTCATTAACTTTTAAGTTTTATAAAGCATCAATCCTACTTTGGAAAACCCGAAATAAAGTACACTTTGTATATAAGGCGACAAAAGTAAACATATACAAGTACTAGTGTCTCAAAAGTCTCCCATAAACCCAAAATATATAATAAACTACGAAATAAACACATACGAGTAGTGTGTCAAACATGGGCGAGCTCGAGAGATAGTCGCCGAGAATCCTCTTACCTTACTCATAGAAAGATCCGCACTCACCCATTACAACAAAACAAATGATGAGTTCGGTAAGTTAAATCCCAAGGAAATTCACCGAACGCTCATATGATAAAGTAAAGGAAATCCAATAAATACTCTTAAATAAACATGTGGAATGTAAACAGACAATTGTAACTAGATCATCGCATGCGTAAATAACAATAAAGCGCAAGCGTGTGTGTCCGTCCGGTCGGACTAGACCATACTTCATATACCCTCCCCAGATCCCACCAAATGGGCGCACCTAACCGGCCCATCACCTAGTTCTCTCGGTGGTCGGCGTACACCCATGATGCATCGACACATGTACGGATAAAGTGGCTAGGTTTGTTATTCACCGAGGACTCCTGGTACACATGCTATGGTCTAGCATGCCATAAACACACAACAGTATACCCATGGTGGGAGTAAACTCAACCAACCATTCGAGATAATAACACGGACATAGATAACTTAAGTAAATAAGGAATGGAATCAACAATACACCTTGAACAAGATAGAGTATTACAAGTAATAAAAGCAAGTAAATACCCAAGTGACGTTCCATTAGGTTTTACAAACCTCAATTCGTGCTCGACTTCCCGGACTCTCGAATTTGACACCGCCTAGCTCCCAGATCCGAGCTACGGTCCTTTTTGTCCCGTGAAATCCAAATGCATCATTTTGATTCATTTATAGGCACATTAATTTAAGTTATAAATATTATACTAAAAAATAGAATTTTATTTCAAATTTTTAGTTGTGCACATTTTTCGAGTTACACCGTGTTCCAAATGCCCAAAATATTTTCACAATCCAATGTTCTACTTTTTCCCAATTTCTTATATTTTCCCTGATTTTTTTTATTTTTTTTGTAATTTTTGTAATTTTTTTCTATTTTTTATAATTTATTTTATTTATTATGTAATTTAAATAATTTTAAATAATTTCTAATTGATTTAATGGGGGGTTGGGTCCACCCCGAACTAGGCCTGGTTTGGCTAGGCCTAATTTAGCTTGTGGGAAATTTGGGCTCGATTCGACCCAATTAGGCCGGCCCGGGCCGGCCGGCTGCTTTGAAGGCTCGCACGCGCGTAAGCGTGCGAGCCCTCTTTTTTACGTAGAGACGAATTGCAAAATTGCCTCTACGCATAACCATATCACATTTTTTTTTTTTTTAAAAAAAAATACTTTCTCATTCTCTTCTCAATCATCAAAAAACTCCAACAACATCAATAATTACAATAACAATTACTAAAATCACCATTAAATCCCAAATTCATTTCTAAGCTCATTTTCATGGGAAAAACACATTAAAGAAGATGAAATTGATGAAGAGGAGTGCATTACCTTGATTATAGCCCTTGATCTTCAAGAAACCCATTATATCTCAATTTGAACTCTTAAATCTCTCTCAAGTGTGCTGAAAATTCTAGTTTTTGCATGAAATGTGAGTGGTTTTGATGAAAATTCCACTAAGTAAGGTATTTATAGTTTGTGATGGAATCAATTATGTGCACGTATCACGAGGATGATCTAAAGGCTACTAATTAGGCTGTCAAACACCACTTAATGACTTCATTGAGATACTATACACCTAGTGTTACACATTCTAGGATCATCCTAATGTCCATCAATGACTTTTATTTAATTTGATCAAACTATAGGCAAATCAAATTAATTCCTTTTTAATTAGCCAACTTAGGTACAACCATAATATAGTTAATATATTTGATGCATAACTAACCCAATTATTGTCTCACTCGCTTCGACTACCCTAAGCATCCAAAGTGCTCAGCGTCTCGGACGCATCTCGAGGCGTGCCAATCATTGATGTGTCCAATTATTTTGACTTAGCCTATGTTTTTATTATCATTAAATATCACATTTGCCTTGTTTATTATCATATAAGTCTATTTAACATTTTTCTAAATTAAATTACCCGTACTTTGCCTACCGATACCCTCGTCGACACACTTTTTGAGGTAAATACCCGTCTCATATCCTCACACGATATGTCAATATAAACTTACTCATGCAATTCAATAATGAATAAAATAATAATTAATATCACAAATAAGCACCTAACAAACAAAAATAACTATTCAAGCCTAGACGGGTGTGTCCTAGCCTATTTGAGGCGTCCACATGGGATTGAGTTTGCGTCGTAGTAAAAAAAAAAAAATCTAAATAACGGTGCCAATAAATATCGGGTCATTACACAAAGCCTATGAAACAATTCAAGCCTAAGGTCGCTTCTACTTAACAATCTTAGAAGGAGAAGGAAAAAAAAAGGAAATTGTCATTTTTGCCAAGCACCTAGGCATTGGTTCGAAATTGCAAGCTCTATTTTGAAGATCTCAAGAAAAAGAACAATAGCGCAACTATCGCTTTCGTGTATTTACATTATTGAAGTTAACTTATCAATGTGCAGAGTCTCACCAAAAGTAGAAAGCTAATGAAAGGAGAAAGAGAACAAAGAGTGAGTTTTACCTAGTTGAATTGGATAAGTCATCTTACATGTTGAAAATGGAGCAAAGGATGTTGCGTTGGCTATAAGATGGTATGAGTTAATTTTACCTTGTGGAATTGTTTTAGTTTTAAATAATTGTTATTATGTCCCTACCTTGAGCGAAACATCATTTCGGTTTCATGTTTGTTTTTGGATGGTTTTAATTTCATTATAGAATAATAAATGTTCTATTTCTCGTAAATACAATGCTTTGGTTTATGTGATGGTCTTTATATTCTAAACATGAAAAAGTCCACGACACTCTATTATTAACGTAAATACAAAGAGGTTCAAGTCAAATGATTTGAATCAAACTTACTTTGGCGTTGTTGTCTTGGCCACTTAAATGAGAAACGCATTTCTAAACTCCATAAAGATGAACTTTTAGATTCATTTGATTTTGAATCATATGAAACGTGTGTATCTTGTTTACTATGCAAAATGACAAAAAGTCCCTTTCTTGGACACTTGTGAAAGGGCAAGTGATTTATTGGGTCTAATACATAGTGATGTATGCGATCTTATAAACATAATGACTAGAAGTGGTTATCGATTTCATTACTTTCACCGATGATTTTTGCGATATGGTTACGTATATCTCATGAAACATAAAGATGAATCTTTTGAAATGTTTCGAACATTTCAGAATGAAGTGCAAAATCAACTTGATATAACTATTAAAGCACTTTGATCGATCGAGGTGGTGAATATTTGAGCCAAGAGTTTGATGATCATCTTAGAAACTCATGGAATTGTCTCAGCTAACTCCTCCAAAGCAACTCCATAATGGAATGGTGTTTTGATATGAGAAATCAAACTTTATTAGATATGGTTCGATCTATAATGATTCATGCAGATCTTCCTGTTTTTTTTGGTTATGCCTTAGAAACCGCTACGTTTACACTTTGAGTCGTGTTCCTTCTAAAGCTATTAATAAAACACCATGTAACATGTGGTTCTAAAAATACTAAGTTTGTCTTTCCTTAAGATTTGAGGATGTGAGGTTTTCGTACGACGACAAATCTTAGAAAAATAACAAATCAAATCTACCAAGTGTGTATTTGTTGGTCATCCTAAAAAGCTAGAGGATATTACTTGTATAATCCTACCGAGAACAAAGTGTTTGTTGTTTGGAATGGTGTCTTTATGGAAAAGGAGTTTATTTTAAAAGACAACAATGGGAATAAAGTAAGTCTCGAAGAAGTTCAAGAACCACAAATAAACACTCAACCACCAATGGGAGATCAACAAAGTCTTGAACTAGTTGAACCTCCATAGATATCACAAGGCCCGCGTAGGTCGGATAGGTAAGACATCACCAGAGAGATTAGGATTTCTTATCAATAATAGTAGTGAGGTATCGCTTATGGATCAAAATGAGCCTGCTACTTATAAGGAGGTCGTGTCTAGCCCCGATGCGGTAAATTGCTTAGTGCCATGAATTCGAGGTGCAATCCATGTATGATAACCAAGTTTGGAACCTGGTTGATTTACCTAAAGGTGGTAAGACCAATATATGTAAATGGATTTTCAAAAAGAAAACTGACATGGATGGCAATGTGCATAGTTATAAAGCACGGCTAGTAGCAAAAGATTTTAGATAGACTCAAGGTGTTGATTATGATAAGAATTCTTCTCTTATAGCTATACTTAAATCCAACATAATTCTAATTTCCATAGTCGTATATTATGTTTATGAGGTATGGCAAATGGATGTCAAAACAAATTTTCCTAAATGGAAAGTTACTTGAGAACGTGTCTATGATATAGCTTTGAAGGGTTTGTTTATCCTGAGAATTCTAGGAAGGCGTGCAAAACTTCAAAGATCCATTTATATATTAAAGCAAGTTTATCGGAGTTGGAGTTTCATTTTGATGAAGCAATTAAAGAATTTGGTTTCATTAAAAATGAAGATGAGCCTTGTGTATACGAGAAGGTCGGTGGGAGCATGATTATTTTCCTGGTACTATATGTTGATGATATATTACTCATTGGAAATGACATCCCAACCTTGTAGAGTGTTAAGTCTTTGTTAGGGAAGTGTTTCTCAATGAAGGACTTATGATATGCAACCTACATCCTTAGAATTAAGATCTATAGGGATAAATCTAAAAGGTTGATCTGTTACAAAGTCAAAGTGCTTATATTGACAAGGTACTTGAATAGGTTTAGTATGCAAGACTCTTAAAGAGGGTTGTTGCCAATGTCTCATGGTATAAGTCTCAAGAAACTCAATGTACGAAAACTAATGATGAGTGAGGGCGCATGAATACGATTCTATATGCATCGGCTATTGGATCTATCATGTATGTCATGTTATGCACCCGACTGATGTATCATATGCTTTGAGCGAAAGAAGCATATATCGATCCGATTTTGGTGAGAGTCACTAGATAACAAGTAAAAAACATTCTAAGTACTTGAAAAGGACTAAAGAAGTGTTCATGGCCTACGGAAGTTTGGAAGACGAACTTGTTGTAAATGGTTACACAAATGCAAGTTTTCAAACTAATATAGATGACTTTAGAGCAGTTTGGATATGTGTTTGCTTTGAATGGAGGCGCAGTGAGTCAGTAAAAGTTCAAGCAAGAAACTATGGCAGATTCTACAACAAAAGCTAAGAATATTGCAACTTTTCGATGTAATTAAGGAGGCACTTCGAATTAAAATGTGCAGATTTCTTACGAAGACAATGTTGCAGATCTTTTGAAAAGGCTTTTCCACAAGTGAAACATGATGGTCGCGTTAAGTCATTATGTATTAGATACATGAATGATTGGCCCTAGTGCAAGTGGGAGATGTTGGAGAATGTGCCCTAAGTCAATCTATAAACATTGTTTATCCTATAATTTTAGTTAATAAAATAGAGGTTTTCATTTGATGTTTTATATAAGTGATTGCATGTTTACCTTATAGTAAAATCCATGTGTATTTATTGAAATATCATAAATGTCATTAGTCGGTCATTATACTAGGAACTATAACGAATTAAGACTAGTATGAGTCTTGATTGATGGTCGTGTTATGATTATATAGGGATACAAATTGAGATCATGTGTACTTGTTAGGGAATAAGGTTCGGACCGACCGCTATGAGAACACACATGGATTAAGTCATAGGTGTTACTCATGATAGATTGTGATTACCATAGACTTCAATATTAAGAGCATGATAATTTGACACAATCAAACATTGTCTTTAACTGGACGATTATAAAGATTGTGATTGGTTACCATGTGAATAATATGTGAAGGTGTGTAATCAAGATAGAATTTTTCACTCTTGTACGTAAAGATATCGGTGGATCTGTGACTCGCCCCTCTCCTAATCTAGGGCACCATTGCCTACCTAATCCCGTAATTAAGCCCAAATCATATCCACGCAGGACTTAACTACGTATTAGTCACCTTTACAACCTAGACGCCTCTTTTCTCGTGTTCGGATAAGTAATACACTCGTCCTACCAGTTTATAAAATTTAGAGTTAGTTAAAACTTTTTATTAAATTAATTAATTAGCGGAAGTCTTATTGATTATGCGAAAGCAATTAGTAACTTATGCGGAAGCCATTTATAAAATCCTAAGTGTGGAAAACCAGAAATGACATCACATATATAAAGTCATCAAAATGCAAAGAAACAAGAAAATGGTACAAGTCAAGTCGGGGTACTAACGCTCAACCCAATATACAACCCCAAATAGTATCCGAAAGACATATAACATATACAATCAAAATACCAAAAGAAGACCTACAATCGATGCGGTGACGCGCCGTGGGCTTAGGGATAATCACCGATTTTCTTCTTGCCCTACCTCTTGTAGACGCTCTGCACCAACTATCATAAAAAGGACGGTGAGTACAAGAATAAAACAAGAATCCCCGATGACAAGTTTAATTTGCATTTCGAATATTCAAATGGTATTTAAAAGCATATAAATGGGAAAACTAGAAAATAAATCATATACGAGTAAATACCGAGTTAAACAAGTGATACCGACACTAGGCTAAGTAGTGGTGATTTAGGTCCCATCGACGACAAAGAAACATGTCACTCCGACTCAATAATCATATAGCACAAGGGACTCTAACCCAAGTGTTACCATGGACTCTAACCCCAGTGTGTAGACCACCTCAAGGACTCTAACCCCGAGAGTCATACAAAGTGTCAAGTAACATGTGCCGACATCCCCAGGGACTCTAACCCCGTGAGTCGCGCACACTTCGATTGAGTACGGGACCTAAATGCAAAAACTACTTTTTAAATTTCAAGAAATACCAAGTATGGATTGTCAAGGCACATACACATCTACACACCTAAACAAATAAGGAATACAAGTCCTCTTAAACATTTATAAGATATTCACTAGCTTAATAGCATGCTATTTATCATTCAATTCACATTTAAAACAACAAGAATAGACATAGCATGGGATAGAATCGATGAATCAAATCAAATGAATGGATATCATGCAAACTAGACTTAACAAGTGAGCATAGACACAAAGAACACATGATATAAGAATACAAAGGCAAAATAGTCAAAAGGACTATGCAAGGACAATAATTAATAGAAATGAAATGCCAAGTAAAGTTGCCATTGGGTACTACTCACCACAACAAAGTAAAGCCCTAGCTTTACTTGGCCTCCCGATACTCCAAATCTTGTATTCGCTCTCCCATACCCTTTTCCAAGGTTCCCGAGTTTGGTGTCTCATTAGTTCAAATATAGTGGGTTTAAGCTCAATTTAGTGGTGTTTATTGTGTATTCAAATTGGTTCAATAGACTTTAAATCAATCTTCCTAAATCAGCCCTTAAAGACTAAATTAAGTTTCAATTTCAGTCCTACATTTTAATGCACTTTTAGGCATGAAATGGTCCAAATATCGAAATCCTCCATCAAGTACAATTATTGTTGGTCTCTCTCTTATCTTTTCGGAAAAGTTTAGTGTGCAAAATTATGATTTAAAATGGAAGAGATGTCATGATTTTAATAAACATAGGTCTAATTGGAATTTAGTCCGACAAGCGGATTAGAAAATCTATTTCTCATGATCTATAGTTCATAAAAATGTGATTTTTGGTCACAAGGCAGAAAATATACCTTAATAAAATATACTAAAAGATCAGCTCATTTGGATAAGTAGTTAGGGAGTTATGCCCTTAAAAAGTTTAGTTTCAAAACTTTCCTTTTTAATTCCAAAGTACATATTTGTAGAGCATGTTTGGACATAAAAACATTTGAATCAAAATACATTCAGTTAAGCAAAGTTATTCCCTTTAAATAAAATTTCAAATGCCCCAGGTTTGGATCAACTTGGATCTAAAATGGGTAGATTATGACAAAATTACCCAGGTTGATTCCTAATACAACATGCAAAATTCTAGTTTTGGTGTTGCAACTTCAAAAATTCATATTTTTATGATTTCAAACCCAAATTAAGAACTTCAATATAGCTGGATTATCAGCTTGAAATGAGAAATCTAAATATATAAATCAATTGCTAATACTCAATTATCTACCATCTGAAATTAGTCTAAAACCAGAACTTGTTCTAATTTCAACTAAAAGGATGTGTACCTAGTTGATGTAGCACCCTAGCTTGAGAATTTCTTACCAACTCCCATGGGTTCCTTCAACACCTTGATGATTCACTCCTCTCCAGCAATTCCTTCTTCTTCTCCAGCAAAAATGAATGAGTGATTTGATTTGCATGTTGTTTGATCACTAATATTATATATTAAGGTGATGTTCCTTCTAGCCCTTGATCTCCATGGATTTATGTATCCCGATGAACATCTAATGGTCCACCTCTTGCCATATATCCCACTAACTCCCACTATCTCAACCTCAAGTGACACCATTTCATTACTCACGTAGTTCCTAGATGTGCCAATGTGTATCTCTAGAGCAATCTTATACTTTCCATTTAATTTACTCAACTATAGGCTTTTAATTTGATTTACATTAACAAACACAACCATAGGCTTATAAGTAATTCCTTATTTCATATTAGTATTAAATCGACTTACCAAAATGCTAACTACCCAGTTCCCCGCTCGCACGCTACTCGAGGCGTGTCTCCGCTCTCGTCTCGACGCCTATAATCGTACAAACCGACTTAGTAAGTCTACACAATACATAACACTAGGCATAAATCAATACAAAAATATAATATACCTCGGTCCAGTGCCTCGGTCGGTGCACGTATCACGTTGTAGGTCCCACGTCAAGGGTCGGTGATCCCGATTATGGAATTAAAACGGGGTTAGAGATTTGGACCGTGACAGATCCTTGATATGATAGAGTGATAATGACCAAGTCCATGTGAATTGATATGATCAATGTTATTTGGATGTTTTTAGTTGATCGAGACTAGTACGATTAAACATTAAGGGTAACTTTTCATGTCTTATTTTTAATCAAAGGATATCGCATGACAAAAGGATATGATATATGTTATTCATTAGGTTGTATCGATTTTGATATTCATGCTACTTAGGTATTCATAATGCCTTGTTATAGATCGCTTATGACTTGTGTACCAAAATAGTTTTAGTTCACTCGCCAACAAAAACATGAACCTATCGGGTAACACACAAAGAATGACTTAGCGCAATTTCAATTGGTCTAGAGTAATGAAATGTTATATGATAAAATTCATGGAATAAAAGGTCTTACAATTTGTTATATGATAACTTATTAATAGTGGCGTATTTGTACTTTGCTTAAAACGCCTAAATACAATAGTTGTATTACGAATAGGATTTTAAGTGAGAGTTTATCTACACATATAAATAGAGGTTGAAACCCTAAAACAAAATAAGATTTTTGTTTTTGCTACTTTCGAGTTCTCTGGATTTTGGGAGAGAAAGAAAAAACGTTTTCTATCTCTCGTTTGGGCTAGCACTCCAAATTGTGGACATCATTCGTGTGTGGATTTTCGATAGAGGATGAGCGCTTGAATGTCTTGGAGATCGAACAATTAGATAAGAAAATCACAGATTAAAGTATGATTTACTTTTGTAGATTTAGTTTAATAGAACTTATTTTTGATCTTGTTGAGTTTTTTAAAATTTCTTTTGAATTTTCTCGCTACTTATGAACTCCAAAACCAATAATTTGACCGCAATACTCCTGGCGCCGTATATTCATATTATCACTACTAGCCATGTGCGGCATAGGATTGACGTAGTTACTTGCTCAGGGACAACGGTTGACGAACCTTCCCGTCGTGATGTGAGCACACCTAGCTTAACCAACTCCAATAAAGCACCATCGAAAAGGAAGAGAAGCAAGGGACGGATTAGGAAGAACGAGGGTGTCGGACCCTATCTAATTAGGGCATCTCGATCAAGCATAGATTACCTTAATCCCTTATAATCTAGTAGCCTTAATCTTACCATCAATAAATAATTAAAAATTAAGATCTTGAATTCATCTTAATTAACAAATATAATTCAGTTATCAACCACAAATAACTTTAAAATTAATTTCAGACATCAAAGTGCCATAAGATTGATTCTATTATCCTTAAGATTTCGTAAAAAATTTCGACAAAGACCTCCTCTACTTTTAAGCATACATCGAAAAATTTGACCTTCAAATCTTCAACAAAACCTCGCTTAGGTTGGTGGAAATGTCGAAGGACTCACAATCTACCCATAACAATATATATTACATTAATAAGTATTATTTATTCATTCTCATCTATTTCAAGTTTTCAAAATTCTTAAACTATCATTACCTTAGCTTCGCAACATTCCAATCTATCCTAAAACCATTATAACAATTCCAAAAGAGATCCTAATCGCACAGAACCCAAAAACCCATTTATACAATATATTATATTCAAAACCAATACATACATAGAAAGAAAAGAACTGAGCAAATCATAAATAATCGAAAAGCTTTCTCTTTTCCTTGTCGTCGCTATAACTCTGTCATTACCCAATTATAAAATTCAATAATTTTTGATAAGTAAATCTCACACTATCCAAAAGATATACTGTAATAATCAAATGCATAATAAACCAAGAGATTAAACGAACAACATAATTCAAGGAATTTCAATACAACCGTGAATCCATCATATTTCGTTATCCGACCACAATCGATGACGCCCTTCAAAAGTGGTAAGTAAACAAGAAATAAGGTCATGGCCGAGAGGATAACAAAACGAGTCTCGTTCCTCTAGTTTATCAAAGTATGATCTGGTTCAACGTGATCTCATGATAATCATGTGATGCAAAGTATCGTGACTCTAGCCCCTCAAGCATAATATAGCTCTCTCGTATACACAATCGTGGGTAGCTTAATATACCTCCGTACACACAAATACGTATACACTAAATAGTTCTACCCTCAGTAAATATAGTCGGTAGACACTATAAGGATACTCGAATCGACCTTATCCTCCCTACCCGTGTATGCATGTACAAAAAAATTGTAAACTTCAAGGATCAATGTAATTTATACGAAATTATAATCATACAATGTAATGGTTACTATAGGATTTACTTTACCGTACAAACGTGATACCATCACTTCTTACACGTTGTGTCAGTAAAATAGTCCACTCAAGGTTCTAATTCCAGTCCTACAATTCATTTACAAGTCCTAAAAGATTCCACAATCGTTCCATAATTTTTCTCCAATTTATTTATTTTAAGTAGTCTCATCTCGACTCAAAACTTCGAAATAAGTCCAAATCAAATCCGCGGATGTCCGGATCCTGATTTTGATTGCAAATTGTGGTCCGAATCGAAAATTAACCTAGACTAGGCTTTAAAATATTTTCTAAATTTTGAACATTTACGAGTATCGTAAGACGCATTACGAGAAAAATACCCAAGATAAACCCTTGATAAAATTCCAAAATCCTCATTTTTCATAAAAATCCTCAATTTTCAAAATTTTTTCCAAGAATCCTACTTTTCATAATTTTCCTAATTTCTAAGGATTTTATTTGATTTTTCTCCAATTAAAACTATTTTTTTTATATGGGAAGGGGTTTGACCCTGAACCGGGTCCGGTCCGGCTCAGCTGAGCCGAACCCGGTTCAACCTGGTTCGGGGTGATCCCCTTCTCATGTTCGAACGAAACAGAGAAGAAATCTTCTATGTTTCGTTCGTTTATTTTTTATATATATTTTCTTCCTGGGCAAGGGAGCTCCAACCCTTCTCCCTCCCCATCATCGTCTTCACGAAACCACCCCCTCCCCCTGGTTTTATCACCCTCAATTTTTTTTCTTCTTCTCCATTAACGTCTCTTTTTCTCCTATCTTCTCCACTGTTATTTTATTTTATTTTATTCCACTCAATCCCTCACCTCCTCCTCTCTACTTCAATCACACAGCCAACAACAAAAATACCTCTATCTTCGAATTTAAATTTGAAACCACAAACTAAAACAGTCCATCAAAACTAAAAATCGAATCAAAATCACCTTCAAATCATCACAATCACCACAACAATCCCACAGTTTATCTCGATTCAATCGAATTGTGAAGAGATAGAGAGAGACGTTGTACCAGAGAAACAAGAGGGAGGGTAAACACAGTGGAAAATTGAAGAAGAGGAAGACGATAAAGTGAAGGGGCGTTGATGAAATGATGAACAGATGGTTAATACCCTTGTTTCATTTCCATTTTTATTATATTGGGGTCAAATGACTATTTTGCCCCTCTATTATTTTCCTTCCACTGACAAATAAAATACCCTTTTGGGTAATTTGGCAATTTCTTTTTATTTTCATATTTATCTCTTCAATATTTTTGTCCAAATTAAACCTCGAAAAATACCCCACTTCCACCCAAAATTGAAGAATTTACCAAAACGCTTCAAAACTCCCGGATAACCCGTCTTCGCATGCAAATCGAGGTGTGGGACCCACGTCAACTCGTTAAGCCCATTTAAAGTCAAAAATTTGAATTTTCCAACTTAATTGCAAATATTTTTTGTGAAACACGAAATAGTTGCTCTGGATCGACATTTGAGCTTCTACGGAACTCGCTTTCGATACGTATACGAAGACAAAACCTCGCGAATCTTGAATTTACTTAATCAACTCGAATTTGGCAAAATAAAATAATATATAATATACAACACTAGACAAACATCACACAAAAGTAAACTTACCTCAAATCTCATTTCACCTAGGTCCTCGCTCTCAACTCGCGGCCTAAACCATAATTTGAATTCGTTAATCCCAAATTAACCACAATTATCGAGTTAAAACTTTGGGATTTGATAGAGGGATCTAGTGGATCCGAGTTGGCGATATCGGCCACCACGCAATACCGTACGTACACGTTTCTTCATTGGCACCCCGCGACATCGAGTAGCCAACCATTTTTTCCTCCAATTTTCATGATTCTCGCGCATCGTTGATTCTGAATTTGTCAACCGACCACGTCGTACGCAACTAATTCAACAATCATAGCAAACACGGGGCAACGGAGACAAGTATGCATCGGGACAGGGTAGGAACTGGCTCCAAGACCAACTAGGTTGACAGAGTAGATGAGTAATATGCATGGTTCGATGTGGTCATGGAGGGACACATCATACGCCGCGATCCACATCCATGGGTAGAATTTATTTACCACCGTTGCGCAAGAAATGCACTTGTCACCATTGCAGATCCGATAGACACCGGGGAAATAGGTCGAGATGCGCCGAAACCAAGCTAAAACGCCAATATAGAGCCGACTATGGTTTCAAAGACGGATGAGGCAACCAACTTATTTTAGATGTTGTCAGATTGGACACATTAGTCGACAATGACCACAACACGCACATTACTTTCTGCAAGGGGAAAATAACAGAGTTGGAGGTAGCAAAGATTGGTTCACAGGGACGGAGGGAAAGCGAAGAACTATACATGTCACTACAAAGACAGAGGTTGATGCACAATCGGAAATCTCGACAAAGACCGAGTAGACCATCGGCTTGTTACAGATGTGGACAGTGGGACATAAAGTAAGAAATTTTCCACTACTCTCGAGCTTGGAATAGCCTACGATACAACCACAAGCTAGAGAGAGCCCACATAGTTGCAGAGTAAGACCTAGAGGCGGCTCACGACCGTATCAAGGGTAAGCTTTCTATCTATTTTAGCATTATGCACGTACTTGTCATGTCTCGAACACAACATTAGCTTGCACAAAATGATTTACGAGAAAGTTAATGATTAAATAGTTGAGAGCGACCTAACATAATCCATGTTTCATGAGTTGGATTATTGGGATAATGGAAGTAGTGTTGCTCGATAAGCCACTCAAAACTTTCAAAAGAAAATTATGCCTAGTAAGATTTCTCTTGAATACTATAACCAGATTGTCGTATATTGTGATAATGTGTATGTGGTAGTTGAGCATGGACTCTCCCACCGTAATATTTGAACTCGGAGTTAAATGGTCAATGGATCTACCTGTCGCAATTGAGAAGTACGGGCCTTGCAAACTAGTATCATTTGAAATTTTTGCTAAGGTAATTATAATGAGAATGAAATTAAAATGAATTATCCCATATTCTTTCAATGATGAAAAATTAGGAGTCAACTGGTGAGTGACTCCACTTTTAGGGGTAGGATTGAATTATGAGATTAAACATATGATTAAGTCAAGCTTTGTTTCGAGGACAAAATTTTTATTAGTTGGGAAGATTATAATGACCCAAAATTTACTAATAGAAAATTAGTCCCTAATCGGGTTACGACCCGTGACATGACCCAAGAGTGGGTAAATGGTCCAAATACTTGACTTGAGGATCGAGAAATATATTTCTTTTGAGTGATGGATGTCTAGTGTGATGTATGTGTGTACACTATACCCAAGAATGTTTATTTAGTGTTGTATTTTGTAAGTTTGGCCCATGAGTTGAGACACGCCTCGCGATGTGTGTCGGTGTGGGACCGGGATAGAGAGTGATGTGATAAATCCTAATTTAGTTTTATATGATTAATATAACTAATTTAATGTGCCTATAGTTGAATTTATGTAAATGTGATCTAAGTTAAGAAAATAAAACAAGGAACATTAATGTACTTTGAATGCGTGTTGTCATCATCACTATATAACTTGGTGTAAATATGTGTGTTATCATGATGAAGTTAGTGGATTGTAGAGCCAAGTTATAAGCTATTAGATTTTCTTAGAGATGAGTGTGTAAATAAGATAAGGGCCACCATTAGATCACACCACTATATTTATAGTTGTAGTAGAAATTGCATGCAAATCATCTCATTTTGTACCAAGAGTGAAAGAGAGATCTGAAGAGAATAATCAACAACTTACTATGAAAATCAGAGAAGTTAGGGTTGTTTGATCAAATTAAAAAAGCTTTACAAATAGGTAAGCCAATCTTTATCAACATTTTGTTAAATTCAAAATAACTTTGTAAATTTTGGTTCGGTTCTTTTCGGTGGGCATATGACTTTGTTTTCAAAATCTAATTTTGTATTTGGATATCTTGTGAAATTTCACTAATTATACTATAAAGAAGTTATGGATTTGGATTTGTTTTCATTAAATTATGAATTTTAAAGTTCATGAAGTTGTAAAAACAAAACGAGAAATTTTGCATATTGTTGTTATGAACCAAAGATCTATAATTTGGTCATAATTTCATCTTTTAAATTGAAATGGACCCATTCTAGTGGAATTTGAAAGCTAACTCAATGGGTAACAACTTTTGCCTACATAAGACTTTGAAATTCAAATGTTTTCATATCTAAAAAGCCTCTGCAACTTTGGTGATGAATCTGTAATTTTTGGGTTCACGCTTTGTTAATGTCCCATTGTTTTGAGCATAACTCCTCATTTCTTATTAGATTGAGCTCATTTTTAGTGTGATTTTCTAGGATATGGTTTTAGGCTTTAGTAAAAAAATATGAGTTTTGAAGCTATGGTTTTGGAGAAACGAAATTTACAAAGTTGTTGGTCTAATCTAAAACTGTGTTTTAGTCATTGTGGTAAAACTTCCATATCTCCTTCAATTCTTATCAAAATTACGCAAACCTTATAGTTTTGGAAAGCTAAGACATAGCTCTAAAAACTTCTCTTCCTACTATAATGCATAATTTTAACGTTTTGGTAATTGAAATCAACTCATAAGTTGTTGCACCAAAACTATCTTTATTTATTATATTAGATTTCAACATAAACAAAGTGTTAAGGGGTTGATTGCGAAACATTAGAATTTAAAACCACGTAACCAACCTAAAACAAGTTAAATTGAATTTGTTAGGACACCTCATGAGCTTAGAAATGACTTATGGGGTGCGAAACACGAGTTTGGAGGGGTTGAGAGCTAATATAGGCTAGAAATTGTATGTATTTGAGGTAAGTAAACCTGTTGAGGCAATTCTGCTATTTCATTCCATTACGAGTTAATGTACAGTCATTTGGTCTATTTTAATGATGATCTTATATTCCTAATGTCACACCTTGTATATACTTTCGTGTCTATGATTTTTTTGGCTATAATCGTCGTGTAATGACTTGTTGCATGAAATTCCTTTTTTTTGGTTTCATTTTATGATTGGATTCCTTTATTGTTGTTGATCTCGGAGCGATTGAAATGTCTTCTTAATATCATGCTATGATTTGTTTGACTCTCTTACTAGTGTATGTACACACCCATGTCAATATGTTTGTTATGTGATACTTGTTTGTACAATCTTCAATATGAACTTTTCAATAAGCGTTACTTGAGGAGCCCACTTTGTAGGTGCCCGAAATTTATAAGTTGCACGATACCCTGGGTTAGAGTCCATTGAGACGTCGGTATCTCCACATAGTTGATGTTTTACTTAATTCATGAATAGTGCGGCTCACGGGGTTAGAGCCTCTCGGGGATGTTGGCACTCCACACAATTGATGTTATTAGTGTGACACATGGGGTTAGAATCCTTAGGGATGTCGGCTAACCAAACCAAGATTTGCACTATCGGCCCATCTAATTAGAGCATCCGATCGACCTAGAGTACCTCAATCCACCGATAATATAGCAGCCTTAATCTTGAACTTCCATAAAATTAACGAAATCAATTTGTTTAAATAATCAAATATAAAATATTATCAACCACAACAGATTCTAAAAGGAAATCTTAACCTCAAAGTTCATAAATTCATTTAGATTGATTAATTTATAGTTAAAATTCCGTAAAAAATTTTCGACAGCACCTCCTCTATTTTTAAGCCTACACCAAAAAACCCGGCCTTCAACAATCTTCAACAAACCCTGCTCAGCTTGGTGGAAATGCCAAAGGACTCACAATCCACCCGTAACAATATATATTGCAATGTCAAAAACTTTATATTTATTCTAATCTATGTCAAGTTTTCAAAATTCATAAATTGTTTACCTTAACTCTACAAACCTTCCATTTCATCCCAAAACCATTTCAACAATTTCAAAAGAGCTCATAATCGCACACGAACCTAAACACCCATTTATACAATATATAATATTAAAACACAATACATACTTAGAGAAAAAAATCAATGGCGTCACATAAAATCTGATAGTTTCCCTATTTCCTTATCGCCGCTCGAACTGTCATTACCCAATTATAAAATTCGATAATATAGATAAGTAAATCATACACTATCCAAGACATCTCGTAATAATCAAACGCATAATCATCTAAGAGATTAAGTAAGAAATATAATTCAATGAATTTAAATACAACCGTGAATCCATCCCCTTTTTTTTGTTCGATCACAATCGCTTGATATCCTCCGAAAGTGGTAAGTAAACAATCATAAGGACTAATGCTCGAGGAGAATAACCAAAAGAGTCTCGTTCCTCTAGACTCTAAGAGTATGATTTAGTTCAACGTAATCTCATGATAACCATGTGATGCAAAGTATTAGTGACTGATGGGGCATGTGCCCTAGGTCAATCCATTAACTGTCTTTATTAATACTTTTAGTTAATAAAATAGAGGATTTCATTTTTGCTTTTATTATAATTAATTTGCATGTTTACATTATAATAAGATCCATAGATATTTACATAAATATCCTAAATGTCTATAGTCGATCATTATACTGGGAACTATAATGAATTAAGACTAGTGTGAGTCTTGATTGATGATCATATGATGATTATACGTATAAGGATACGAATCAAGATCACGAGTACTTGTTAGGGAACAAAGTACTGGACCGACCCGCTATGAGAACATCACATGGATTAAGTCATAGTTGTTTCTCATGATAGGTATATTTTTCAGTCCTCGACTTGAGATTGCCAGAGACTTCAACATTAGGAACACAAGAATTTGACACAATCAAACGTTGTCTTTAACCGGACGATTATAAAGGTTGTGGTTGGTTACTCGTGTGAGCAATGTGATGAAATTATGTAATCGAGATAGAATTTTTCCTCTCATATAAAGAGAGATATCTAGTAGATCCCTCGATATGTTAGACTTGTTAAAAGGCCTAGTCTAAGTGAATTGATATTGATCAATGTCACTTGGATGTTTTCAGTCTACCTAGAGATCGAGACTAGTACGATTGAACATGTTGGATGACAATTCCATGCCTTATGTTTGATCAAAAGGATATCGTGTGACAAAAGGATGTTATATACACTATTGATTAGGTTGTATCGATTTGATATTCGTACAACTTGGGTAGTCATAATGTCTTGCTAGAGACTGCTTATGACTTGTATACCAAAATGTGTTTTGGTACACTGCCAACGTTGTATGAGCCTATTGGGTCGCACACTAAGAATGGTTTTGCGAGATTTTAAGATGATTCAGAAAAAACGAATTTTATGTGATAAAATTCATGACAGAAACGTCCTTGTGGTGTATTACACTTATACTTCTTTAAGTAAGGGTATATGTGTAATTTACTTAACCGTCTATATACAAGGGTTGTATAAATAGACGCTTTAAGTTAGAACACAGGTACAAAAGAAAAAAGGGCCGAAACTCTATTTTCGTTTTTAGAAACGACTTAGGGTTTTTGGTATGCTCTGGATCGTTTTGGAGAGAAACAAAAAGTTTGGTATTCTCTCGAAGCTAGCACTTCAAATCTCTGGCCGCCGTTCGTGTGTGGATCTTGATAGAGGGTGTTCGTCGTTGGCAGCGCCTTAGAGATCGATCAACCTTCTGAAAGGTATATTGCGATTGAGGTATGATTAAGTTTTTCATGGTTTAAACGTTTTTAATGGAATTAGATTCGGATCCTGTTGGGGTTTTTGTCAAAACTGCTTTTGTAATCTCCATTAAGCGTATGAACCCCAAAACCCAACAAAGGGGTATCGCCTTCGAGTTTGATTCCATTAAACTCATTGCATGTTTTCTTCTCGATATATACATGATATATGATTGAAAGCATGTTAATAGTTGATGTATATGTGATATATATAAGTTTTCTCGTGAGATTTATTATCATGTTTTGTGTATATGATACATATATTCGTGATTTAATTGAAATTAGTTTCGTACATGCTAGTAACCATGTTAGGTTAATTTGAATAATTTTAATGAATTGAGTTTCGTGTTCTATGATCCATGACACTATTAGGTTCGATTGGGATAGTAGTTCATGATTCAATTACATGTTTGTGATTATTTGGATGAAGACCGAAATTGCAAATAATTAATTTTCCAAATTATTTATTTATAAATAATTAATTTTCGAAATTATATATTTATCTTGTTATATCTATTTTGTTATGAAGTTTCTATTTGATAAAGATAGATAACAAATTAGAATAGGAGATAAATATCAAGAATCTTGTTATCGGTGATATACTAGGATTCAAATATCTAAAATCCAAAATAAATAATTAATTTTCGAAATTATTTATTTATCTTGTTATATCTATTTTGTTATGAAGTTTCTATTTGATAAAGATAGATAACAAATTAGATTAGGAGATATAAGCAAAATCGGTTTCGTTATCCCTATTGGATAGAGATAAATATGGAGAAGTTTGTTATTGGTGATATGCTAGGATTCAAATATCTAAAGTCCTAATTGGATTAGGATAAGATGATTAGTTAGATGTGGGCCCTGGGTTAATTAAAAATGTTTTAATTGACTTAATTTTGGATAAATTAAGGGGTAAATTTAGTATAGTAAAATCAGCGAAAAATATGATTTTCTATAGCGAATTTCAATTTTCGGAATTGAGATTCGTCTTCTAAAAAAAAAAAAAAAAGGGGCGCTTGCCTCTATATTCCCCGTCCGCCGATCGTCCACAATGGAATCCACCGCCTTGACGCTGACCATGGCCAATGACCGCTGCCTAACTAATCCTAGCGCACATAAATTCTTTTATTAGTGAACAAGATATAAAATCTCCAAATTGTTTAGTAATTTAAGAAATCAATAAAATATATGATATTTCATTGTTTACATAAAATCACTAAAACTGAATAAAATCCCTCTATTAAATTTTAAGTCTCATGTCATCCATTTTAAACACTTGTCAAAGGCCTCGATCACACTAATATAGTTTCAAACATAGCTTGGTGTATTGTGTTATCTTGGTGAGACAAGTTGGGTAAGAGTTACCTAAATGTTTAAAATGGTCCGACTTAATAAAGCCATCAAAATAGTTTTGAGCTTTAGGCAAATGATGAGATAAAAACATGCTAAGACATAAGATGTCCCGTATCTCATAAAAGGATCTAAAAATTACATAAGATGTAATTGGTAACCGTTACCTACCTAAATAATCTAGTTCGTGTTTCATGCCATAGCATCATAGAATTAGGTGAAATATGGATTTTAGTCCCCTAAATAAACAAGATGTTTTAGGAGGGTTGTTAATTTAGTGGGAGTCTATTCCTCTATACTAAAATAAACTTTGCATAATCTTTATTGTAGATCAATGGCCTCTTCAAGTAACAATAATCCCCTCACATCGCGATCCATCCTTGAGAAGGATAAGCTATCTCGGGACTAACTTTCTTGACTCGGTTCGAAACTTGAGAATTGTTCTTAAGCATGAACGCAAGTTGTATGTCCCGGATGCTCCAATCCCCGAGGACCCACCACCAATGCTACGAAAGCATAAGGATGCGCATAGTAAGCATCTCAACGATTCTACCGATGTTGCATGTATTATGCCGGCAACTATGGTTCCCGAACTTCGAAGGACATGGAACTAATGGAAGCCTACGACATGGCTATAACGCTCAAGGAAATGTTCCAACAAAGAAAGCTAGGCAAGAAAGGTTCGAGACAGTCAAAAACCTACATTCTTGCAAGATGACCGAGGGTGCGTCGCTTAGTCCTCATGTTCGAAGATGAAGGGCTATGTTGACCACTTGATAGACTCAGATTCCCATAAGCCAAGAGTTGGCTACGGATTTGATCTTGAATTCATTACCGAGAGAGTTACTCACAATTTGTGAGGAACTACAATATGAATAATATGGAGAAATCAATTTCGAGTTGCATTTGATGCTCAAAACTCGCCGAACAAAATATCAAGAAACCCTCTAGTAATGTGTTGATGGTCCAAAAGGGAAAGGGAATGAAGAAGAAAGGCAAAGGCAAGGCTAGAGTTGCCAAGGCCGTTGTTTGCACTGTCCGCAAAGCCCGTGGAACAAGTCAAGCCCCACTGTTCCTCGCTTCAAAAACACCCAAAAGAAAAAGAAGGAAATTGTCATTTCGTCATGCACCTGGACATTGGTTCGAAAATTGCAAACTCTATCTCTGGAAGATCTAAGGAAGAAAAAGGGTAGTGCGACTACCACTACAGTATTTATGTTATTGAAATTAATTTATCTACTAGTGATTCATGGGTATTAGATACCGATGTGGATCTCACATTTGTATAAATGTGCAGGGACTCACCAAGTAGAAAGTTGAAGAAAGGAGAAGTCATCCTCCGCGTAGGAATGGAGCAAGAGTTGCTTGCCCCGGCCGTTGGATCATATGACTTAGTTTTATCTAGTGGACTTATTTTAACTTTAAATAATTGTTATTTTGTGTCATTTGAGCGAAACATCATTTCTTTCATGTTTGGATATGGATGGTTTTGATTTTATTATTGCAAATAATAGATGTTCCATTTCTCGTAAAGGCATATTTTATGCAAATGTTGATTTGTATGACTGGTCTTTATATTCTAAGCATGAAAAAGTCCACTGAGACCCGCCTTTAACATAAATACAAAGAGATTCAAGTCAAATGATTTGAATCAAACCTATCTTTGGCATTGTCGTCTTGGGCACATAAATGAGAAACGCATAACGAAGCTCCATAAAGATGGACTTCTAGATTCATTTGATTTAGAAACATATGAAACGTGCGTATCTTGTTTATCGGGCAAGATGACTAAAAGTCCCTTTACTCGGACACAAGAAAGGGCAAGTGATTTATTGGGTCTAATACATACCGATGTATGCGGTCCTATAAACACAATGGCTAGAGGAGGTTATCGCATTTCATTACATTTACTTGATGATTTCAAAGAGATATGGTTATGTATATCTTATGAAACATAAAGTCAATCATTTGAGATGTTTCGAACGTTTCAAAATGAAGTGCGTAATCAACTTGGTAAAACTATCAAAACACTTAGATCGATCGAGGTGGTGAGTATTTAAGCCAAGAATTTGATGATCATCTTAGAAATTGTGGGATTGTCTCCCAATTGACTCCACCAGAAAATTCCACAATGGAATGGAGTTTCTGAAAGGAGAAATCGAACCTTATTAGATATGGTTCGATCTATGATGAGTCATGCAGATCTTCCATTATCCTTTTGGGGTTATGCATTACAAACTGCAGCTTTCACTCTAAATCGAGTTCCTTCTAAAGCGGTTGATAAAACACCATATGAGATATGGTACGGGAAGAGACCTAGTTTGTCTTTTCTTAAGATTTGGGGTTGTGAGGCTTACGTAAAGCGACAAGTCTCAGAAAAACTAGCACCTAAATCTGATAAGTGTTTATTTGTGGGGTATCCTAAGGAAACAAAAGGATATTACTTTTATAATCCCGCTGAGAACAAAGTGTTTGTTGCTCGGTATGGTGCCTTTATGGAAAAACAGTTTATTTCAAAAGACACTAGTGGGAGAGAAATAAATCTTGAAGAAGTTCAAGAATCACAGGTAAACACTGAACCGCTACCGGAAGTTCAACAACATTCGAACCGCTTGAACCTCCACAAGTGACACAAGGCCCACGTAAATCTAGTAGGGTAAGACATGAGCCGAGATATTCGGATTTCTCATTACCGATAGTCGTGATGTGTTGCTTATTGACCAAAATGAGCCCACCACATATCGAGGCTATGTCTGGACCAGACTCAGATAAATGGCTAAGTGCCATGAACTCTGAGATGCAATCCATGTATGATAACCAAGTTTGGAACTTGGTTGATTTACCCGAAGGTGGTAAGACCATTGGATGTAAATGGGTTTTCAAGAAGAAAACTGACATGGATGGCAAAGTGCATACTTTTAAAGCAAGACTTGTAGCAAAAGGTTTCAGGCAGACTCAAGGTGTTGATTATGATGAAACTTTTTCGCCAGCAGCCATGCTTAAATCCATAAGAATTTTAATTGCCATTGCTGCATATTATGACTATGAAATATGGCAAATGGATGTAAAAACAACATTTCTTAATGGAAAGTCACTTGAGGACGTGTATATGACACAACTCAAGGTTTTGTACATCCCGAGAATTCTAGGAAGGTATGCAAGCTTCAAAGATCTATTTATGGATTAAAGCAAGCTTCTCGAGTTGGAATCTTCGTTTTGATGAAGCAATCAAGGATCTTGGTTTTATTAAGAACGAAGATGAGCCTTGTGTATACAAGAAGGTCAGTGGGAGTGTAGTTGTTTTTCTCGGTATTGTATGTTGATGATATATTACTCATTGGAAATGACATCCCAACATTGCGAATGTCAAGTCTTGGTTAGGGAAGTGTTTCTCAATGAAAGACTTAGGAGATGCACTATATCCTAGGGATAAAGATCTATAGGGATAGATCTAAGAGGCTAATCGGTCCTAAGTCGAGTGCTTACATAGACAAGGTGTTGAATAGGTTCATTTTTGCAAGACTCTAAAAGAGGATTGTTGCCAATGTCTCATGGCATAAGTCTCAAAGAAGACTCAATGTCCTAAGACAAATGATGAGCGAGACCGTATGAATAAGATTCCATATGCATCACTATTGGATCTATCATGTATGTCATGTTTGCACTCGACCCGATGTATCATATGCTTTGAGCACTACAAGCAGATATCGGTCGATCCAGTGAGAGTCACTGGATAGCAAGAAAGAACATCCTTAAGTACTTAAGAAGGACTAAGGAAGTGTTCTTGGTCTATGGAGGTTTTGAAAATGATCTAGTTGTAAATGGTTACACGATGCAAGTTTTCAAACTGATATAGATTATTTTAGATCGCAGTCTGGATATGTGTTTACTTTGAATGGGGGTGCGGTAAGCTGGAAAAGTTCGAAGCAAGAGATCGTGCGATTCTACAACAGTGTTCGAGTATATTGCACGTCCGATGACAAAGAAAGGAGGCGCTTTGGATCAAAAAGTTCATTTCTGAACTAGGTGTGGTTCCAAGTATTGCTAACCCCGTTTGTTTGTATTGTGACAATAACGGGGCAATAGCACAGGCCAAGGAACCTAGATCACACCACAGATCCAAACATATACTCAGGCGTTTTCATCTCATCAGAGAAATTATTGAGAGGGGAGACGTAAAGATTTGCAGAGTACCTACTGAAGACAACGTTGCGGATCCATTGACAAAAGCTCTTCCACAAGCAAAACATGATGGTCATGTTAGATCATTAGACATTAGATGCATGTATGATTGGCCCTAGTGCAAGTGGGAGATGATGGGGCATGTGCCCTAGGTCAATCCATTAACTGTCTTTATGAATACTTTTAGTTAATAAAATAGAGGATTTCATTTGCTGTTTATTATAATTAATTTGCATGTTTACATTATAATAAGATCCATGGATATTTACATAAATATCCTAAATGTCTATAGTCGATCATTATACTTGGGAACTATAATGAATTAAGACTAGTGTGAGTCTTGATTGATGATCATATGATGATTATACGTATAGGGATACGAATCAAGATCACGAGTACTTATTAGGGAACAAAGTACTCGGACCACCCGCTATGAGAACATCACATGGATTAAGTCATAGTTGTTTCTCATGATAGGTATATTTTTCAATCCTCGACTTGAGATTGCCAGAGACTTCAACATTAGGAACACAAGGTAATTTGACACAATCAAACGTTGTCTTTAACCTGGACGATTATAAAGGTTGTGATTGGTTACTTGTGTGAGCAATGTGATGAAGTTATGTAATCGAGATAGAATTTGTCCCTCTCATATAAAGAGAGATATCTAGTGGATCCTCGATGTGTTAGATCGTTAAAAGGCCTAGTCTAAGTGAATTGATATTGATCAATGTCACTTGGATGTTTTCTACCTACCTAGAGATCGAGACTAGTACGATTGAACATGTTGGATGACAATTTCATGCCTTATGTTTGATCAAAAGGATATCGTGTGACAAAAGGATGTTATATACACTATTGATTAGGTTGTATCGATTTGATATTCGTACAACTTGGGTAGTCATAATGTCTTGCTAGAGACTGCTTATGACTTGTATACCAAAATGTGTTTTGGTACACTGCCAACGTTGTATGAGCCTATTGGGTCGCACACTAAGAATGGTTTTGCGAGATTTTAAGATGATTCGAAAAACGTATTTTATGTGATAAAATTCATGACGAAACGTCCTTGTGGTGTATTACACTTATACTTCTTTAAGTAAGGGTATATGTGTAATTTACTTAACCGTCTATATACAAGGGTTGTATAAATAGACGCTTTAAGTTAGAACACAGGTACAAAAGAAAAAAGGGTCGAAACTCTATTTTCGTTTTTAGAAACGACTTAGGGTTTTTGGTATGCTCGATCGTTTTGGAGAGAAACAAAAAGGTTTGGTATTCTCTCGAAGCTAGCACTTCAAATCTCGGTCGCCGTTCGTGTGGGATCAATGCGATAGAGGTGTTCGTCGTTAGCGGCGCCTTAGAGATCGATCAACCTTCGAAAGGTATATTGCGATTGAGGTATGATTAAGTTTTTCATGGTTTAAACGTTTTTAATGGAATTAGATTCGGATCCCGTTGGGGTTTTTGTCAAAACTGTTTTGTAATCTCCGCTTGCGTATGAACCCCAAAACCCAACAAAGTGACTCCACCCCTCAAGCTAATATAGTGTTCTATAACCCCGATATAGTCTACATTATAAGAAGACTTGTAACGCCTTATCCTCCCAAACCGTGTATGCATGTATAACAAAAATGCAATATCAAGGATCAATGCAATTTATACGAAAATATAATCATAAAATGTAAAAGGTTACTATGGGATTTACTTAATCTTATAAATGTGATTCCATCACTTTTTACGCGCCATGTCTCGTAAAATAATCCACACGGGGTTCCAATTGCGGTCCTACAATTCATTAACACGTCCGGTAAGATTCCACAATCATTCCACAGTTTTTCTCCAATCGCTTATTTTAATTAGTATCGTCTCGACTCAAAAACCCCAAAATCAGTCCAAATCATAACCTCGGACGTCCGGATCCTAATTTTAACTACAAATTGTGGTCCAAAACGAAAAATTAACTTAGCCTTGGCTTTAAAACAATTTTCCAAAATTTGAACATTTTTTAGTATCGTAACACGCATTACGAGAAAAATACTTGGTATAAAGCCTCGATAAAATCTCAAAATCCTCATTTTTCATGAAAAACCCTTAATTTTCATCAATTTGTCCAAAAATCCCATTTTTCATAATCTCTCTAATTTCCAGGAATTTTATTTGATTTTTTTTCCAATTTTTCAAATATTTCTTTTTTTAAATATGGGGAAAGGGTTTAATCCGGTCGTCCCTAACCCCTCACCTCATGTGAACGAAATTGAGAAACTCTCTGTTTGTTCCTTTCTCTCATTTTTTAAAATTTTTCTGGGCAGGGGAAAATCATTGTTCCCCTTCCTCCCCCGCCCCATCTTCTCCTCCCTCCCTTCTTCAACAACTTACAGTTTCTTCTTCTTCTTCTTCTTTCTCACGGTTTTTACAGTCACCTCTTTTTTCTTTTCTTTTTTTATTCATTTTGAAACCAACCTCCTCCTCTTTGTCCCTCAATTCAATTAAAAACACTAACCCACAACAACGACCTCTCCCAAACCCGAATCATCGAAAACCAGTCCCTAAAACAAATTTACAGTAAAAATTTTCGAGATTTCATTACCTCACCTTCAACTTCAAACCACCATCACAATCCACTCCAACAGAAACGGTATTTCTCAATTTGATTCGAAGAGGGAGAGAGACTCGAATGAAGGAGATGAGAGGAAGAGAAAAATAGAGAGAAGAGATAAAGAGAGAGGAGAAACGGTGATGGAGAAGAAGGAACAATGAAGAACGAAGAAGAACCCCTGTTTCTCATTTCGATTTCAAAGGGAAGGTCACCAAATGACCAAACTACCCTTATTGGCAATTTGTCAATTTGTCATTTTTTTATTTTCATATTTATCTTTTCAATTTTTGTCCAAATTAAACCCCGAGAAATACCTAAATTCCATCAAAAATTAAAGAATTTACCAAAATACTTCGAAACCGTAAGATAACCCGTTTTCACACACAAATCGAGGTATGAGATCCACATAGACTCGTTAAGTCCCTTTAAAGTCCAAAATTTGAATCTTTAATTTAAAATCATTATTTTTCGCGAAACTCGAAACAATTGCTCTGGATCGACATTTAAATTTTCACTAACTCGTTTTGACATGTATATCGAGATAAAACCCTCACAAATCTCAAATTTACATTTACCCAATCAACTCGAATTTCACAAAATAAAATAATATATAATACACAACACTAGGTAAACATCACACAAAAGTAAAATTACATGTAAATCTCATTTCACCTAAGCATCACTCCAAACTCACGACCTAAACCATAATTTGAATTCCTTAATCCCAGATTAACCACAATTATCGAATTAAAAACTTTGGGAGTTGACAATCTTCACATAAAAATCTTGTCCTTGAAATTTAAATTAAAATTGAATTTACCCGAACTAAAAGAGATCCGAAAAATGCCATCTCATATACACCTCTTGTTCCCAAGTCGACTCAGAATCACCATGAAATTGCCACTTAACCAAAACAAGTGGAATTTCTTTATTTCGAAGCTTCGAATCTTCCAATCCACAATTAATATAGATTGCTCTTCGTACGACACATCACCTTGCAAATTAAACCAATTCCACTCTACTATGTGATGTAAATCATGTTCCTTCCGCTTAAGCATAGACACGTGAAATACATCATGAGCTTTGGCTAACGAGGCGGTAATGCAAGTCTATAAGCAACCTTCCCAATCCGTTTTATAATCTCAAACGATCCTATAAACCTGGGGGAGAGCTTTCCTTTCGGTCCCAATCAGTAATGGCCTTTGCGAGGGGTGACTTTCAAATAAACTCAATGTCCTTCGCTATATTCTACGACCGGTGATAGAGATCATAATAACTTTTGTGCCTTTCTTGGGCGCTTTCAATCTTTGACGAATATGCTACACAACGTCGGTGTGTGATCTCGAACCATCTCGGGGCCCCAACTCCGCCAAATCCTCCTGCTCACCCAACATGCTTTGGAGAAACGATAAGGCCTCCCATACAAAGCCTCAAACGAAGCTATTTCAATACTCAATTGATAACTATTATTGTAAGAGAACTCACACAAAGGTATGTATTCTTCCTATGAACCTCCGAATTCCAAGACACAAGCCCCGAGCATGTCCTCCAACACTTGGATCAACCTTTCGGTCGACCATCCGTTTGTGGATAAAATGCAATACTTGAAATGTAACGAGTGTCGGATCTGTTCCTACATGCTCTACCGCAACCCCGATGCGTACCGAGCATTACGATAAAAAACTATAGTCAACAAATTAACACCCCCATGCAAGCGAATCACCTCTCGCTCATACAACAAGCTCGGTTGTGTAAATGTATCTAAAATGGACATCGAAGAAAATGATCAAACTTCGTCGCCTATCAACAATAACCCAAACTGCGTCATGTTTCCTCCGCGAAGTAGGCGGACGAGTAACAAAATCCATGGCATTATGTTCCCATTTCAAGCTGCGGTATAGGAAGTGGGTGTAACATACCCTTAGGTTTTCGTCGTTCGACCCTTAACTCGTTGGAAAATTTCACATCTCCTCACATAATCACCCACGTCGGCTTTCATCCCCGGCCACCAATACAATCGCCTCATATCATGATATATTTTGGTCCTTCCAGGGATGAATGATATACCTAGACCGATGAGATTATCTCAATATCTCATCTAGAATCTCACCACCAACGAAATCCATAATCGCCTCTAAACCTTAAACTCGGTCTGTAGACTCACCAAATCTAGATTATTAATGTCATCGCAAATTCCTTGAACTTCCTATAATTCTCATCACTTTGCTTGACACTTAATCACTTTCTCGAATAGATACTATTTATACCCTAACTTGAGCATAAATTGGTTCATTTTCGATATTAGGAATCTCGACAAAGTCATAGCAATGACTTTTTTGAGTAAATCATACTCGTAAGTCAACTAGCAAGCTGCCTTGTAACGACATGAATTTAATTCGTCATTATTAATGACGTGGTTGTAGACGTGGTGACGGCTCAAACACTCGTGGGACCCGCAACTAGGCTAGTGCGCCCATAGAGCTAGGTAAATAGTTATTTTGCATGCTGATTTGTCCAATTTGTGATGTTTACGTTGAAATAGATTAAACGACATCACAATATGTGTAATTATATTACATTTGACGAGCGAGACTATGTGTTAAGTATTCGCCTCGATATGCATGTCAACGTGGGTACCGAGTAGGCTAAAAGACTAAATACTAGGCCATGGGAAATAATACACACATAAAATGAATAAAATGAGTTAAATAATAATACGTAATGTATATTTGGTGGTTAGGGTTATGGTAGTACGCGTATGTCGCGTTTCGGGACGCAAATCGGGCGTCGGAACACCCGAGAAGACGACTTTTTGGGTTAAGAACAAGGGCAAGTGTGTCATTGGTATCACATTTGGAGTCATTAGAGGTTGAAAAATAGAGCAAATAGTGCTCATTAGATTGCATTGGGATGCACAAGTGAGGAGAGATGCTTATAAGTGTATAAAAGTCAATTTGACTTTCATTTCCACCACCTTTTCTCTCTCCTTATTAACAAATCCAAAAATAGAGAAGAAGAAACAAGGGTTTTTGAGTTTCAAACTTGATCATTTGAGGAGCTTGAAGTGGTTGCTTCATCAAAGTAAGGTGAGATTCACAATCACCTCAACTTTCTTCATCTTTTGGAACCGTTTTTGAGGTGTTTAAGTGAATCCAATTTGAATTGTTGAGTGGTTGTTAAGTGGTTGTTTTAGTGGGTTTTAAGTGCTATGAAGTTAGGTGATATATGTTATTGTAGTGGTTGTTGTTGGTGGTGATGTTTAAAAACCAAAATTTTCAACCAAACTGTAGTCCAAAACCCGATTAGGGCTTTAGATGACGATTAGCGCGCTAGGTGAAAAATATAGTGCGCTAATGTTCTTCCTTACGAAGAACGTTTAGCCGCCCAAAATCTAGTGTACAAATCCTAATACCTAGCGCGCTAGATATTACAGATTTCGAGACTATTTTTGCTAAGTAACATAAAATACATCCAATTGACTAAAAATCAATTATAAATGGAAATAGGTAATTTCGAGAGGTAATTTGGATATTGGGGATTCGACGAGTTTGACCTGGGGTTATTTATCTAGGAACGGAGTGCGGTTTGAGGTATGTAGTATCCTAACTGAAATTTCTTATGCGGTACTTATTTTGGCTTTTGAATTCATATTTTGTCTTTCAATACTCTATTCTTGGTTTTGGTTTAAATGGAAGAATGTTGAGGCTCTCCCTCCATGCCATTCATGTGTGTATTTCCACAAGGCTATAGCACGTGTGACGGGGATCTCGATGAATAGTTCGACTCGAGAATCGCGTCGGGGCACGTGTAGGTGCGTCATGGTTCTACGCCGACCACTAGCGGATCCGGATATCGGCCTTGCTTGAGTGCTACTCGCCGGCAATATTCGTGGAGAGTCCGAAGTCTAGCGCTAGTCCGACCCTAGGCTCTAGGAACACACTTTGAGCTTGCACTATTATTTATCCATGTGATGATCACGGTTGCTGTATTTATTTCTACATGTTTAATTAATAGTTTTGTTTAAATTTTCGTATTTAATTTCGTATTGCTCACTTAATTTCTTTGGGAATACTCACTACGGACTCGTCATCCCTTTTTGTGACGGTTTGAGTGCGATCCTAGTACGAGTTGTGGCAAGAGAAAGCTTTCGGAATGCCTATGATTCGAGATATATTGAGCCAAACTTGTACATTTGTATTATACATATTATGTTTTTATTTTGGGGATTTGGGATTGTGAGACATTTCAGGGACCCTATATTTTTGATATTATGAGAACTTTGAGGTGTATTTTTGGTCAATAATGATATATGGGTTTTCCACACAGGTATCGTGCTTAAATGCATGATTTTGATGTTTTAATATTTGATTTGTTATGATAAAAGACTTCCTATTGTGGTATATTAAGGATTGAAACAATCTTAACAGATGACTTAAGTTCATTTACAATTTAAGTAGTAAATATTTGTTCATTAAGGTTAATAATGATTAAATGTTTGGATAAATTTGCATGTGGGACACACCATGCGCCGGTAGGCCAGGTTGTGGGCCCGCATTGGCCCTCTTGGTGGTTCATTGGAAAAATGGGCCGTTACATTTTAGTATCGAGCAAAGTTGGCAAACCTCGAGGAATTGAAAGTTAACTCGATACGATTACAATTATGGTATAATTTGAGGATAAATCGATGAATAAACTTTAGATATGGAAACCTAAAGGAATTGCCTAAAGTCATAGTTGGGAAGTGAGGTGAGATGGGTAGAAATCGGGGATATACGTGTTATATTTTTGGTTGTATATTACATACGATACACGTATATTGGTGCGAGGCGACTAGATGCACATTCTTCGATATAGATACCGATGGACGGGCATCCTTCGAGATACTACTAAGCCCGAGGTCGAGGATACCGGTGATTCGACTAGGCCGAATTTGATGTTGGAGTCATTGGCGCGAACTATGGATGATAGATTCACATTACTCGATAGACATGATGAGAGCTCGGGATGCTCCTGGACACTACTACGACTCCTACTACTATTTTGGTCGCCCCAGATGACTACTACTTAGGCGATTACAATTAAGACTCAAGTGCGAGTAACATAGTTACAATTAGACTCAGTGCGAGTGCGACGATACGAGACACCGGCCAAGAGGGTTGCGCTAGTAGCGGTACCGGCGGATAGCGCGTTGGTCATTACACTGCGACTACTAAGCGACAGCCCAGCGGTGGCGTCTACTTCGGGAGCCTAATGACAATTGATGCTAAGAAGATGAATGACTTCATTAGGTTCTCGCCAGGGATACTTCTATGGAGTGGGGACCCGAGAGATAGCCGGGAGGTGGCGGTTATCTCATGAGCGGCTACATGAGTTGCTTCAAGTTGAGACCGATCTTTGCAATATGATGGACTACCTACATCACGACTCATCCCGTTGTGACTACTTGGGCGAGTTCCGAGTGCTATTTAGGGACGAGTATATACCCATGGAGGTTAGGTTCCGATTGAGGGAGGAGTTTTTGTCATTAGTTCGGGGTGATATGTCTGTCACTATGTATATGGAGAGGTATCGATATCTACTTGTCGTACTTCATGGACATAGCAGTACCGATCGATTACATATATATTATTTTGTCCGAGGTTTGGATAAGAGGATTGCGAGCACTTGTTGTATCTAGTGGAGCTCGTACACCGGCATAGATTTACAACAGGTCCTCGCACACGAGACATACCGGTTCAAATGGCCATCGATTAGCGATCCAAGTTGCGTTGCGAGTTAGCCACTTCAAGTTCTCGGTCCGATCAAAGACCGAAGAGATAGAGGAGATATCGGGATCGACAAACATGGCCAACGACCTCGTCGAGGTGATTGGCGATCCTGATCGAGTCGTAGAGGAGATAAAGATTGTCATGATGATCGAGATAGATGTGATGATCGCCAGGCGACATATTATATGGCTTCGCACTAGACGATCGATCTAGACAAGAAATAAGCGAGAATATAGGTCAAAGAAGCCCGAGTCGAGGCTAGGGTCGAGCACGAGAGTTAGATGAGTTATGGTAGATCGAGAGACTCGTGCATGTTATTGATACGGTCGAGTTGGACTTATTATGGCGATTGTACCGGACAAAGCACCACTACCACGACAAATGGAGCAGGTCGGATATAAGGCTTAGATCGTAGCTTTTAGGTTTGCACGACCAGACAAGGAGGCGACCCGACGACTTGTTGAGGGTATGTTGTCTATTTGTGGTATTTCCATGCATATTATGATGGATTCTAGTAGCACACTTGTCTTTTATTTACGGACGCATGGTAAGAGAATTAGGGTTACACTGCACATACCTTATATACACATCTTGTTCTCGATCTTTGCAGACCATAGATAAGATTTGTCCTAATCGGATATGCCGAAATTGTATTTGTTGAGATTGAGGGACATCGACATGCGGTTGATTTGAAAGTGTTAGAGTACACGGAATTCGATGCGATGTTTGGTATGGATTAGTTATCATCTTATCATGCACGAGATCGATTATTTCAAAGAGACTGTAACGTTTGACATCGAGGGGATTCCAAAGTTTACGTTTGTTTGGAGTTACGACTACATCACCTATCACTCAAGGTAGATTAGCTACATCACAGAGATGGAGGCGTACTGGCTATAGTTGAGCCGTGAGCTTAAAACCGTAATTAAGGTTGAGGATGTCCTTATTGTCTGCATGAGTTTTGAGACTTGTTTCCCGATGATTTGCCAGATTGCCACCACCGAGAGATGTTGAGTTTACTATTGAGGTGATTCCGGGACTCGCCAATCTACAACGGTCGTATAAGATGTCGGATCGGAGCACGAGGAGTCGAGAACCCGGTTAGAGGATTTATTGCGAGAAGAGTTTTATTCACCCTTGCATGTCACCTTGAGGAGCTCCGGTTCTTTTTTTGAAGAAGAAGGACGGATCGATGCGGATATGTGTGGACTACCAAAAATTGAATCGGGTGACGATTCGAATCTTTACCCACTTCGAGGATTGGCGACTTATTCGATCAATTGGTCAGGGGCCAAGTTCTTTTCGAAGATTGACTTACGATCGGGATACCATCAATTGAGGATTCGAGAGGAAGATGTGGAGAAGAATGTTTTTAGTACTCGCTATGGGCTATTTGAGTTTATAGTCATGCATTTTAGATTGACTAATGCACCGACGATCTTCATGGACTTGATGCACGGGTCTTGAGAGTCCATTTTTGGATCGATACGTCATAGTTTTTATTGATGACATCCTAATTTACAATAAGACTCGTATGGAGCACGAGAGGCATCTCGAGAGATGTGTTGGCAACCTTGAGAGAGCACGAGACTTTATGCTAAGTTTAGCAAGTGCGCATTATGGTTGAGTGAGGTGAAGTTCTTAGGGCATGTCATCGGTGATCGGGGCATATCGGTAGATGGTGACAAGATTTGGGCAATTATTGATGGAAGACATCGGAGTCTATATCGACATCCGAAGTTTTCTAGGTTTAGCAGGATATTACAGTGCGCTTTGTGCGGGATTTCTCAATGATTGCGGCGCCGATGACGAGGTGACCAAGAAGGATGTTAGATTTGATTGGTCATAAGAGTGCGATGATGCTTTTTGGGAGGCGAAGAGGAGGTTGAATTCGGCGCCGCTTTAGCTTTGCACAGTAGCGAGATAGAGGTTTTTCGGTTTTACCGATGCATCGAGCACCTTTGGGTTGGGTTGCGTGTTGATGTAGGATGGACACTAGTGCCTATTTATCTCGATGGTTGAGACTTCACGGGTAAACTATCCGGTGCATGACTTGGAGCTTGCGGCGGTCTTTTTTGCACTAAAGGATTGAAGGCACTATTTGTACGATAAGAAGTTTGTGTTATTCATAGACCACCGAGTTTGAGGTACTGTTCACTCGAGAGGAGTTGAACATACGATAGCGAGATTGCTTGAGTTGCGAAGGACTATGACTTCGCAATTGAGTATCATCCGGGTAAGGCGAATGTCGTAGGCGATGCACTGAGCGGGAACAACATCGAGAGCCGGATAGTGCTTGTGGCATATGACATAGCACGGGTTGCTTGAGGCAGCGTTGGTGTTGTGTGTGTGACATATGCTATTGTTGAGCTACATATTTGCTATCAAATGCGAGTTCCCACAATGTCTCTTGAGCGGGTTCTTGAGTTGTAGAGAGCCGACGGCCGATATTTGTGAATCGAAGTGGCTGGCTCAAGATCAAGATCCGGGTGCACCGAGTGGTCCGAGGGTTCGAGATGGGTGCTTGAGACACACGGGGGTCGATTGTGGATACCGCCGGTATCGAGCTCGAGGACGACATTCTTGAGGACACACACCGGTCATGATATACAATTCATCCTGGTCGGACCAAAATATATCATGATCTGTTGAGATTGTTTTGGTGGCTAGGGATGAAGGCCGACATGGGTAGATACATCCACGGTTGTCGTATTTGCTAGTAGGTGAAGGTGAGCACATGAGACCACTGGGTTGCTACACCCGCCGCCCATTCATCGGTGGAAGTGGGAGGACATGACCATGGACTTTGTCAATGGCTTACCGCAGACTATGAAGAGACAGGGACGCGGTTTGGGCGATTATCGACAAGTTGAAGAAGTCGGCGTATTTTATACCGATCGCCATGAGAAATTCAATTACACACCTAAGTACTATATTCGAGAGAGATTGTCGGATTGCACATTGTATCGGTCTCCATTATTTACGATAAAGATCCGAGATTTAGTTCGAGGCTATGGGAGAGTATGCAAGAGCGGTTGACACTCGTTTGCGCTTCAACATTGCGTATCATCCTCGGACCGATGGGCGATAAGTGTGTTTGATTCGATTCTCGAGGATATGCTCGGGGAGTGTATATTACGCTTGGTGGATCGTGGGAGGATTACTTACCTTTATGTGAGTTTTCCTACAACAAAAATTATCATGCGAGTATCGAGATGCCACCGTTTGAAGCACTTTATGGTAGGCCTCACCAAAGATGTTGGGCGGCACCGAAGGATACATCGGCTATAGGACCCGAGGTTGTTGTTAGCCATACCGAGAAGGTAAGACAGATCGGGCGAAGCTTCGAAGCGCGTAGGATAATTAGAAGAAATATGCGGACAAGTACCTTGAGGGTCCGAGCTACGAGGTTGGAGACTTGGTGTATTTGAAGGTGTCATCTTGGAAAGGTCATCAAAGGTTTGACATTTTGGGGAAGCTGGACCATTCGAGTTGAGGAACGCGTCAACAAAGTGGCATACCGTCTGGAATTATCACCGCAATTAGCGGGGATACATCCAGTGTTTCACATTTCCATATTGAGGCCGGCTAGGTCGGGACCGAGGCCTATGGTTGATATACATCGATTTAGGTGCGACTGACGTATCATACGAGGAACAACCCGTGGAAATTATGGATAGGAGGACTCGGATTTTGAGGAATAAGGAGATCCCAAAGGTTTTAGTCCGATGGCAACATCACATGATCTAGAGACTCACTTGGGAACTTGAAAGTACTATGTGACGACGTATCCCCACTTATTTGCTGTAAGTGTTTAAGTTTAATTTAAATCTCGGGACGAAATTTCATCTAGTTGAGAAGAACTGTAATAGCCTGAATTTTATTTGTCGTTATTAATGACGTGATTGTAGACGTGGTGATAGCTCAAACGCTCTTGGGACCGTAGCATGGCTATGCGCGCTTGGAGCTAGGTAAATAGTTATTTTGCGGGCTGATTTGTCTAATTTGCGATGTTTACGTTGAAATAGATTAAACGGCTTCGTAATGTGTGTAATTATATTACATTTGACGAGTGAGATCTGTGTGTTAAGTTTTCGTCTCGATATGCGTGTCGACGCGGTGCGGGTAGGCTAAAAGACTAAATACTAGGTCGGGAAAATAATACACACATAAAATGAGTAAAATGAGTTAAATAATATTATGTAATGTATATTTGGTTGTTAGGGTCATGGTAGTACGCTTATGTCGCGTTTCGGACGCGAAATCGGGTGTCGGAACACCCGAAAGACGACTTTTTGGGTTAAGAACAAGGGCAAGTATGCCATTGGTGTCACATTTGGAGTCATTAAAAGTTCAAAATAGAGCAAATAATGCTCATTAGATTGCATTGGGATGCACAAGTGAGGAGAGATGCTTATAAATGTATAAAAGTCAATTTGAATTTCATTTCCACCACCTTTTCTCTCTCCTTATTAACAAATCCGAAAATAGAGAAGAAGAAACAAGTTTTGGAGTTTCAAACTTGATCATTTGAGGAGCTTGGAGTGGTTGCTTCATCAAAACAAGGTGAGATTCACAATCACCTTAACTTTCTTCATCTTTTGGAACCATTTTTGAGGTGTTTAAGTGAATCCAATATGAATTGTTGAGTGGTTGTTAAGTGGTTGTTTTGGTGGGTTTTTAGTGCCATGAAGTTAGGTGATATATGTTGTTGTAATGGTTGTTGTTGGTGGTGATGTTTAAAAACCAAATTTTTTAACCAAATCTGTTTGTATAGAACCCGATTAGCGCTAAATGAGGTCATCTAGCGCGCTAGATAATAATTAAATGTTTGGATCAGTTTGCATGTGGGACACAACTAACGCCGGTAGGCCAGGTTGTGGGCCCGCATTGGCCCCGTGGCGGTTCATTCGGAAAATGGGTCGTTAAGTGCACTGTAATGTTTCAACACTCCTACTCAATACATCACCACAACATTTACTTTACCTGGATGGTATTCAAGACTAAAACCAAAGCCTTTCAAGTGTTCAAACCATCACCTTTGTCTCATATTCAACTCTTTCGAGAAAATAAGTACTTCGACTTTTATGATCGAAAATAGTGTGAGACTTTCCCCATATAAATAGTGTCCTTATAGCTTCAAAGCAAACAATTGCCGCCAATTCCAAATCATGAACATTATAATTCTTCTCGTGAGTTTTCAACGGCGAGAAGCATAAGCAATCACCCCGTCATTCGCATTAACATACGGCCCAAACCAACCTTCGATGCATCGATAAACCGTAAGGCCCTTTTCTTGGTTCAGGCAACACAAGAACGGGTGTTTGAAGTCAAACGTTTCTTCGGTTCCTAAAATGCAAAGCATCACACTCCTTTGACCAAACAAATGGAACATTTTTCGAGTTAATTTAGTAATTGGCGCAGCTATCTTAGAAAAATCTTTCACAAATCGATGATAATAGCCAACCAAACCCGTAAAAACTTCGTATCTCCGTCACTGTGGTAGGTTACGCCAACCACCGATAGCCTCAATCTTAGCTAGATCCACCGAGATTCCTTGCGTACTAACCACATGACCCAAAAACTTCACATCGAGACAACTAAAACTCGCATTTGCTAAACTTAGCATATAGCTTATGATTTCTCTAAGTTTAAGAATAACTCTAAGATGTAGTTCATGATCCTAGCAAGTCTTGGAATATATCAAAATATCATCAATGAAGACTATCGCAAAGTGATCTAGATACGGTCTTAACACTCTCTCGCACTAAGCCCATAAACATCGTCGGAGCATTAGTCAATCCAAATGGCATAGCAACGAACTCAAAATGACCATATCAGTACTAAGTGCGGTCTTACGCACATCATCTTCCCAAATTCTCAACTAATGGTAACTAGAATGAATATCAATCTTAGAAAAGGATTTGGCACCGTTCATCGATCAAACAAATCATCAATTCAAGGCAATGGATATTCATTCCGAACAAGAACCCTATTTAGTCTGTTCTGTAATCAATGCAAAGCCTCAAACTATCATTCTTCTATTTCACAAATAAGATCGGTGCACCACTATGGCGACATACTTCGTTGAATAAAACCTTTATCCAAGAACTCCTCTAGTTGTTTCGTAACTCTTGCAATTCCTTTGGAGCCATTTTATAGGGAGAAATTAATATTGGTTTAGTTCCAGGAACTAACTCAATCATAAAATCAAACTCTCTAGGAGGTGGAACTCTAGTTAAAACATCAAGAAATACATCAAGAAATTCACAAACCACAAGAATCTCCTCCAGAGTTTGGTTTCGAGTCCCGCTCTGTACTTATAGTTATGGCAAGAGTTTCCATTTTTTCCTAGTGGCTAACCTACCTGCAGGTCAAAGGCAATCTAGACGATGTTCTAGTGTATGTAAAAATTAAACGTACCCAAAATATAAAAGAACACTGTCTTATGGAAACAATCTAAATGTGCATGATATCTTTGCTAACCAATCCATTGCCGACAACACATCAAACTCCAAAAACTATAACACACGGAGATCAATGGCCATCTCATGTCCGGAGATCTCAACAACACATTTCTTACATATAAAGTGAGGATACATCTTATCTGCAATCACTTGTGTTGAGGACAAAATGAATAGGGACTCGCATCGAGTTAACCCTAACTCGCTTACCACACGACCATATATAAAAGAAATCGTAAAACCATAATCAATTAACACATGCATAGGACGATCGTAAACAAAAATAGTACATTCAATAAGATTTCGGTTCACACTCGAATTTGGTTACGCAATCACTGTGCCGTTCCCTACAAACCGCTTGAGGCTATGACATTCCCGAGGACGACCACATGTAAGTTTGTGGACAATCTTTCTCGCATATGTCCCTTTTTTGCTATACTTATAACAAATTTGAAAACTCAAATGCTTTGGACATTGTAGGACCCCATCTAATTAAAGCATATGACCAATCTACCTAGATTACCTTAATCCACCGATAATCTAGCACCTTAATCTTGAACTTCCATAAAATTAATAAAATCAATTTGTTTAAATCACCAAATATAAAATATTATCAACCACAACGGATTCTAAAAGGAAATCTTAACCTCGAAGTTCATAAATACATTTAGATTGATTAATTTATAGTCAAAATTCCATAAAAAAATTTTGACAAAGACATCCTTTATTTTTAAGCCTACACTGGAAAATCCACCATAAACAATCTTCAACAAACCGTGCTCGACTTGGTGGAAATTCCAAAGGACTCACAATCCACCCATAACAATATATATTGCAATATCAAAAACTATATATTCATTCTAACCTTGTGTGTAAGGATTTTAAAATTCATTAGCTATTTACCTTAAGCCCACAACCTTCCATTTCGTCCCAAACCCATTTCAACAATTTCAAAAGAGCTCCTAATCGCACACGAACCCAAACCCATTTATACAATATATAATATTCACAATACATACATAGAGAAAAAAGAACCAATGGCGTCACGTAAAATCTAATAGTTTCCCTTTTCTTTTATCGCCACTCGAACCTGTCATTATTCCAATTATAAAATTCGATAATGTCCGATAAGCAAATCCCACACTATCTCGTACCCCTGTAATAATAAAATGCATAATAATTCAAGAGATTAAATAAGAAATATAATCCAGGGAATTTTAAATACAACCGTGAATCCATCCCGTTTTTGTTATCCGACAATAATCGCTTGATATCCTCCAAAATTGTAAGTAAATAATAATAAGGACTCATGCTCGGGAGAATAACCAAATGAGTCTCGTTCCTCCGACTCTAAGAGTATGATCCGGTTCAACTTGATCTCATGCTAACCACATGATGCAATGAATCGGTGACTCCACCCCTCCTCAAGCATAATATAGTGTTCTATAACCCGATATTGTCTACACTATAAGGAGACTCGTAACGCCTTATCCTCCCAAACCGTGTATCCGTGTACAACAAAAATGCAATATCAATGATCAATGCAATTTATAAAAAAAAATATAATCATACAATGTAAAGGTTACTATGGGATTTACTTAACCTTATAAATGTGATTCCGTCACTTTTTACGCATCGTGTCCCTAAAATAATCCACACGAGGTTCAAATTGCGGTCCTACAATTCATTAACACGTCGGTAAGATTCCACAATCGTTCAACAATCTTTCTCCAATTTATTTATTTTAATTAGTCTCGTCTCGACTCAAAAGCCCCAAAATCAGTCCAAACCATAATATCGGATGTCCGATCCAAATTTTGATTGCAAATTGTGGTCCAAAATTGAAAATTAACCTAAACTAGGCTCTAAAACAAATTTCTAAATTTTGAACATTTTTATGTATCATAACACGCATTACAAAAAAATACCCTGTATAAAGCCTCGATAAAATCTCAAAATCCTCATTTTTCATAAAAAATCTCAATTTTTATCAATTTGTCCAAAATCCCATTTTTCGTAATTTCCCAAATTTCCAAGAGTTTTATTTGATTTTTTTTCCAATTTTTCAAACATTTTTTTTTAAAATATGGGGAAAGGGTTTGATTCCTGAACCGGGCCGGTTCAGGCCCAATTCAGGGGTAGTCCCTAACCCCTCGCCTCATATGAACGAAATAGATAAACTCCCTGTTTCGTTCCTCTCTTTCATTTTTTTTTTTAATTTTTCTGGGTAGGGGAAACTCATGGTTTCCCCCATCGTTTCCTCCCTCCCTTCTTCAACAACTTACAGTTTCTTCTTATTCTTCTTCTTCTTCTTCTTCTTCTTTCTTCTTCTTCTTCTTCTTCTTCTTCTTCTTCTTCTTCCTCTTCTTCATAGTTTTTACAGTCCTTTTTTTCTTTTTTTATTCATTTTGAAACCAACCTCATCCTCTCTGTCCCTTCAATTCAATTACAGACAATAACCCACAACAACGATCTCTCCTAAACCCAAATCATCGAAAACCAGTCCCTTAAACAAATTTACAGTAAAAGTTTTCAAGATTTCATTACTTCACCTTCAACTTCAAACCACCATCACAATCCAGCCCAACAGCCACGGTGCTTCTCAATTTGATTCGAAGAGGGAGAGAGATTCGAATGAAGGAGATGAGAGGTAGAGAGAGAGAGAGAGAGAGAGAGAGAGAGAGAGAGAGGAGAGAGACGAGAAACGGTGATGGAGAAGATGGAACAATGAAGAACGAACAAGAGGCCATGTTCTTCATTTTGATTTCAAAGGGAACGTCACCAAATGACCAAACTACCCTTTAGTTTATATCCCTTTACATATAAACCACTACCCTTATTGGTAATTTGTCATTTTTTTATTTTCATATTTATCTCTTCAATTTTTGTCCAAATTAAACTCCGAAAATACCCAAATTCACCAAAAATTGGAGAATTTACCTGTCACGGCCTAAATCTCTCGACACCCATTTTAATTTCTTATTCAAGATCACCGACCCTTGACGTGAGACCTACACCGTGATACGTGCACCGACCAAGGCACATGACCGAGGTATATTGTATTTTTGTATTGATGTATGCATAGTGTTATGTATTGTGTAGACTTACTAAGTTGGTGTGTACAAGTTGTACGTAGGCGTCGAGACGAGAGCGGGGACGCGCCTCAACTAGTGTGTGAGTTGGGGAACCGGGTAGTTAGCATTTTGGTAAGTCTTATTAAATACTATTATGATATAAGGAATTACTTATAAGCCTATGGTTGTGTTTGTTAATGTAAATCAAATTAAAGGCCTATAGTTGAGTACATTAAATGGAAAGCATAGGATTGGTCTAGAGATACACATTTGCACATCTAGGAACTAGATGAGCAATGAAATGGTGTCACTTGAGGTTCGGTTAGTGGGAGTTAGTGGGATATATGGCAAGAGGTGGACCATTAGATATTCCTCGGGATACATAAATCCATGGAGATCAAGGGCTAGGAAGGAACATCACCTTAATATATAACATTAGTGATCAAACAACATACAAACCAAATCACTCATTCATTTTTGCTAGAGAAGAAGAAGGAATTGCTTTGGAGAGGAGTGAATCATCAAGGTGTTGAAGGAATCCATGGGAGTTGGTAAGAAATTCGCAAGCTAGGGTGCTACATCAACTAGGTACACATCTTTTTAGTTGAAATTAGAACAAGTTCTAGTTTTAGGCTAATTTCGAGATGGTATATGATTGAGTATTTGCAATTGATTTATATATTTGGATTCATCATTTCAAGCTGATAATCCAGCTATATTGAAGTTCTTAATTTTGTTTTGAAATCATAAAGATATGAATTTTTGAAGTTGCAACACCAAAACTAGAATTCTGCATATTGTATTTGGAATTAACTTTGAGTAATTTGGTCACAATTTGCTCTTTTAGATCCAAATTGATCCAAACTAGTGGCATTTGAAAGCTTATTTAAAGGGAAATAATTTTTCTTAACTCGAAGGTATTTTGATTCAAATGTTTTTATATTCAAACATGCTCTACGAGTAGGTCTTTGGAATTAAAAAGCAAGTTTTCAAACTAAATTTGTTAAGGGCATAACTCCCTAACTACTTATCCAAATGATATGTTGTATTTGTGTGTATTGGATGCCTTGTGACCAAAAAACACATTTTCGAAACTATAGATTGGGAGAAATAGATTTTCTAAGTCCGCTGGTCGGATTAAATTCCAATTAGACATATGTTTAGTAAAATCATGATATCTCTTTTATTTTAAATCAGGATTTTGCAAAATAAACCTTTTCGAAAGCTAAGAGAGAGACCAACAATAATTTTATTGATGGAGGATTTTGATATTTGGACCATTTCATGCCTAAAAGTGCGTTAAAATGTAGGATTGAAATTGAAACTTAATTTAGTATTTAGGAGCCGATTTAGGAAGATTGATTTAAAGTCTATTGAACCAATTTGAATACACAATAAACACACTAAATTGATCTTAAACCCACTATATTTGAACTAATAAGACATCAAACTCGGGAACCTAGGAAAAGGGTACGGAGAGCAAATACAAGATTTGAAGTTTCGGAGACCAAGAAAAGCTAGGACTTTACTTTGTTGTTGTGAGTATACCTAATGACAACTTTACTTGACATTTCGTTTCTATTAATTGTTGTCCTTGGATAGTCTTTTTGACTATTTTGCCTTTGTATTCTTATATCATGTGTTTTTTGTGTCTATGCTCACTTGATGAGTCTAGTTTGCATGATATCCATTTATTTGATTTGATTCATTGATTCTATCCCATGCTATGTCTATTCTTGTTGTTTTAAATGTGAATTGAATGATAAATAGCATGATATTAGGCTAGTGAATATCTTACAAATGTTTAAGAGGACTTGTATTCCTTATTTGTTTAGGTGTGTAGATGTGCCTACGCCTTGACAATCCATACTTGGTATTTTTTGAAATTTAAAAAGTGATTTTCACATTTAGGTCTCGTACTCGATCAAGGTGTGCGCAACTCACTTCCTTGGGTTAGAGTCCTTGGGGATGTCAACACATGTTACCGACACCGTATGACACTCGGGGTTAGAGTCCCCGAGGTGGTCTACACACCGGGGTTAGAGTCCCTGGTAACACTTGGGTTAGAGTCCCTTGTGCTATATGATTATTGAGTCGGAGTGACACGTTTCACTCGCTTGACCGGACCTAAATCACCACTACTTAGCCTTATGTCGATATCACTTGTTTAACTCTTGTATTTACTCGCATATGGTTTATTTTCCAGTTTTCTCATTTATATGCTTTTAAATACCATTTGAATATTTGGAACGCATATTAAACTTGTCATCGTGATTACTTTCATTCTTGTACTCACTGTCCTTTTTATGACGGTGGGTGCAGAGTCGTCTACCAACAGGCCGTGCAAGGAGAAGATCGGCGATTATCCCTGAGCCCGCGGCGCATCACCGCATCGATTGTAGGTCTTCTTTTGGTATTTTGATTGTATATGTTATATATGTCTTTCAGATACTATTTGGGGTTGTATATTGGGTTGAGCGTTAGTTTCCCGATTTGAGTTAGACTATTTTACTTGTTTCACCGCATTTTGAGGACTTTATATATGTGATGTCATTTCCTGGTTTTCCACACTTAGGATTTTATAAATGGCTTCCGCATAAGTTACTAATTGCTTCTGCATAATCAATAAGACTTCCGCTAATTAATTAATTTAATAAAAAGTTTTAATTAACTCTAAATTTTATAAACTAGTAGGAGTAGTGTATTACTTATCCCGAACACGAGAAAAGAGGCGTCTAGGTTGTAAAGGCCGACTAATACGTAGTTAAGTCTTGCGTGGATATGATTATAGGGCTTAATTATGGGATTAGGCCGGGCGGTGCCCTAGATTAGGAGAGGGGTCGTCACATTACCAAAATATTTTGAAACTCTCGGATAACTTGTCTTCACAAACAAATCGAGGTGTGGGACTCATGTAGACTTGTTAAGTCCCTTTAAGTCCAAAATTCGAATCTTCAAATTTAAAATCATTATTTTTCGAGAAACTCGAAACAATTGCTCTGTCAACATTTAAACTTCAACGGAACTCGTTTTGACAAGTATCTCGAGACAAAACCCTCGCGAATCTCAAATTTACTCAATCAACTCAAATTTCATAAAATAAAATAATATATAATACACAACACTAGGCAAACATCACATAAAAGTAAAATTACCCGTAAATCTCGTTTCACCGGGCTTTCGCTTCCAACTCGCGCCTAAACCATAATTTGAATTTGTTAATCTCGGATTAACTACAATTATCGAATTAAAAACTTTGGAATTTGACATGCATGATCATTCTGTCAATTATTCCTTGTAGAATCTTGGCAAATGTTTGCATACTTTCCTTTCGGCTTATTCTTATTCATAGGTATTCTATGGTTTCGGTTAGCATTCTTTGTATATTTGGAAAATGTGGATAAATAACCTAAAGGTTTTACTTTCTAATTTTGTACTCACCGTCCTTTTTGACGCTAGGTGCGGATCCATCGAGTAGCCGACCAGGGAAGGAAAAGATCGACGACTACCTCGAGCCCTCATCGAGTGGTTTATGCTACTTTCGTAGGTGATCATTTAGTTTATTTATTACCTATGTCTTTTTTATGATTTTAGGTTGTATTTTGGGGTGAGAAACTAGACTTTCCAACTAATTCATGTATTACTTAGTTTGGTTTCATGTGATTATTTATTTACCTAGTTTCCACAATAACTATTTTTATAATGCTTCCGCAAATTTTATTAAGTCTTCTCATTGATAATATTAAAATAATTAATAAGTTTTAATTAACTTAGAAAATCATAATCAACGAGTAATAAATAATACTTATCCTAAACACGTATAACGAGGTGAATGAGAGAAAAGGCTATCTAATACATTGTTAAGTCCTACATAGTGAGATTAAGGCTTAATGATGGGATTAGGCCGAGCGGTAACTCGTTTGGGCAAACAGGTTGTCACGTATGTTTCCTCATAATCAATGCCAGGTCTTTGTAAGAAACCTTGAGTTATTAGTCTTGCTTTGTACCTTGTAATATAATTTTTTTGTTTCTCTTTCGTACAAGTACCCATTTATATCCAACAGGCTTTACACCAATTGGCATTTGGAAAATTAGTCCAAAAGTCTCTCATTTCTTCATTGAGTCTAGCTCTACTTGGATAGTTTTTTTCCATTTTTGCCAATCAGTATTTTTTGACATTCGTCCACTAATTGTGGTTCTGGATCATCATCATTTTTGCATATTTTAAAGGACACGTTGAAAGCAAATATATCATCGGAAAAATATTATTTCGATCCCAAATCTTACCCGAGTTTAAATAATTTATTGAGATCTCATTATTTTCATCTTTTCACTTTTTTCTAGAGGTATTTGTTCCTCGTCAAAATCAACTTGTTCGACAAATCCTTATCAAAGGATTGTGCTTTCTCAGAATATTTTGATTTGCATTTATTTTAACTCCCGTTTTCCTCTTTCAAGGAACTGTATTTTTTGAACAAACTAACCTTCCATGCTTTAGGTGTTTTGTTAGTTCTTGTGTATTTTGTTGCATAGAACCATCAATTTTCGAAGGAGCATTTACAACTACAATATGTGATTTTGTCACTCATTTTGCGCTAGTAAATGCATCAAGTAATTGATTTGCAATTTGTTGCAAATAAATTATCTTTTGAACTTCAAGTTCACATCGATTTGTGCATAGATCATAATGTGCTAAAGTTGATGCACTATAAACAATTTTGTGTCATTTCTTTTGAATTGACTTCTTACCTCCCCTTAATGGTGGGAAATTTGCTTCATTAAGGTGACAATCAAGAAAACGTGCATGTAAATAAATCCCATGTTAGGGCTCAAGGTGCTTTATAATGGATGATGAGTTAAATCCAACATAAATCTCAAGTTTTCGTTGTAGACCCATTTTAGTTCTATTGGGATGTGAAATCCGAGAATCTCATAACTTGATTAGGTGATCAATTAAGTATTATCAAAATTTATTTGGAGTTGAAGTATTCGAGGTGGGACCCATCCATTACGGACTAGAGATCATAAGTTTTAAAATATAATTTTTGGTTGTTGTGTGCCTAATGGACTTATTATACACAATTGGACGTGAAATAGGGTTAAGTTGAGGTTTACACATAATGTCCGTGTGTTCGGAGCGCGATGGTATTTTACCTGATTTTTGTCAAATTTGGGGTATTTTCGAGTTCCAAAAAGTGATTTAAAATGGGTTAAAAATTTAAGAAAAGTTAAAAGAAAATAATAGAATAGTGAAATGACCTATAAGGGCATGGGAAGAATAAAAAAATAAGGATAGGTACAGGGTTAAAAGGGTCAATTGGCAACCCAAACCCATTTTAGTTTAAACACAAAGGGGGTATTGATTAAACACTCCCTTATAGCGTTCATCTTCCTCAACGAGGCTCTATTTTTCTTTCGGTTGACACCCACTCTCAAACAAATTCTCCCTCTTGTCCTCTTCTCTTATGCAACGAGAATCATTCATTTCAACGGACACTCATCTCACGGATTCCTCACCCTTTCAATGCATAATATATTCATTCTCTGTCGTTTCTTTCTTGAAGATGAACTAGGAAGCTTGAGATGGTGATGTAAGTTGATTATAATTTAATGATTTTTAAAATTTATTTGACAAAGTTTTTTGTAAGGATATGGATGAATTATGGTTGTTGTAATAAACTGTTGGGGGATAAGTAATAGGTTTCGATTGAAATCATTAGCTCAAATAGATTTTGATGAATTTTGATGAAAATTCATGAAACTTTGGTTGAAATCAATGCGGTTAGGTGTATTTCAATATGTTTCATCTTTTTGGAAGTGAATTTGATTAATTGGGATTGTTTCAATTGATTTGGTGAATCAACAAATCATGAAATTCGGTATTTGAGCTCTGTTGAGATAGGAAAAATCGGGTATAGTTAATTCTTCAATCTTGGTATTTGGTGATGATCTTTGGTAGATTGGTACTCCACATAACCTTTTTTTATTTGAAATTTTCGATTTTAACATTGGGGGAATGTGCGTAGAGTTTTGGGAATTCGAAGAGGGGGTAGAACCTCCATTTTGAACTACCCAAATACCTAAGAGTTTGGCTAAGTATAAAAAAACTATTTACAAGTAGGCAAGTTTGGTCGATAAGTTGAGGTATTAAATAATATTCAAGTTACATGGGGCTAAGCTTATTTTAAACCTTGTCTATTATATTTCACATAATGGAAAGGTGCAAACTTAAAATCATTTGTTTTTATAGCGAAAAAATGGTGCAAAAATAGCCTACAAGTCACTTTGTTAAAATTGTAAACAATTTTAACATTAAGCGTAGCCATGTTTGACGAGTAATTCAAAGGTCTTATGGATGTCCAAAATACTTGCAAATAGATTTGTTTGAATCTTAGTATATCTTATTTTAAAGGTTAATAAGGTTTGTAGTGAAATGCATTGGTTTAATTAGAGGTCGAAAGCTAACTTTGAATATATGGTCTCACTATTGAAAATATGCACTTCCTATAATTTTACTAAGTGTTGAAGGCTTATTTCGGGGTAGTTTTGAGTTGGAATATGAATGAGAGACTCATATAGACATTGCAATGTAATGTTTAGGTGTTTTGGTAAAGGAAATAACTTCAAAAGTTGATAGAATGAGTAAATTGGGATTTGTTGAAGTTCTAAAGATGAAATTTGTGATTGGCAAGATTAAAATTGTCAATTGAGTTAAAATCCCAATTTAAGATTCATATTAGATTAGTACACTATTTTTGAAGCCAATTAAGTAGTTTATGACCAAAATTGGAGACATGAATTAAGTTTTGTGATTTAAGATGAAGTTGTTGGAGAGTAGAGTTGTTTGAATTTTCTTTAACTGGAAAATGAATTCTTAAATCTAATCATGACTTAAAAATGAATTGTAAATGTTAGGATCGAGTTATGACTCTTAAAATAATGAATTATATGGTTTAATAGGACACATGGAAATACGTGAAAGCTAGGGAACGTTGTGTGAGGCTTCGTGACAACTTTGGGATTGTTTGTGAAGCTTCGTGACCAACTTTGAGTTGGTCAATCTATAAGTAAACCCTACAATGGTCTTTACTATTATGGAATTTATCTTTGTACTGCATTTGTGTTTAGTCTACGTTGCATTTCGCATTATTCTTGGTCATGCATACATGACATCTGGATAGAGTTGCCCTGGCTTGGTCGTAAGAATGTGAGGTGCTCCACTCCAGATTAGACGTCTCGAGCATTTGAGGCGGGTAATGTCGACTCAGGGTAGAATGCATTAAACTCATAGGACTATTCTAGGTTCATCTATCAAAGAATGGTAGATGTTGCATGCCCTCAAACTAAAGTTGGTAACTTAGTTCACATAATTGAGGTCTTTCAATTAATTGGGTGTGTTTGATAATAGATTTTGCCAAACAGCTTTAAGTATGCACGTGTGGAACGAATGTTCAATGGTAACTCTTATAGACATGCAATAATCTCTAAATGTTTGAGATTGAAACTCTCCAAAGCATTATCAAGACGGATGGTTTTGATTGGATTGTCGGGAATTATCTCAATGATTTGGGCTAAAAGAGTAGCAATTGCAACATTACGGGTCGAAAACAAACAAACATGTGACCACCTAGTTGACACATCTATCAAAACCATAAAATATCTAAATGGTCTACAAGTGAGAATGAAATAGGTCCACATATGTCTCCCTGAATTAGTTTTAAGAAAATCGGAGATTCCACAACAATTTTACTTAGGGATGGTTTATTTATTAATTTACTTTGAGAATAACTAGCACAATTATAATCACCAACTGAAAATATTTTGTGACTCCTTAAAGGATGTCCATGTGAATTATCAATTATTCTTTGCATCATTGATGATCCTAGTTGATAAAGTTCATCATGCCATAAAATGAATGACTTTGGATCATTGATTTTTCTATTTATGACGACATTCGTTTCAACATGCCTTATATGAGTGAAATATAATTCAAAGGATAACCATGAAATTTCTCTAACACTTCTTTTTCCCATTTGAGACCAATGTAATATAGAAAAATTCTATGTTATTTTTATTCATGGTTTCAATATGATATCCATTTTGTCAAATATCTTAAAAGCTAAGTAAATTCCTAGCTTCGGATTTTTCGAAGTATAAAATATTATCAACATGAATTGTTAATTGTACCTCCGAACAACATGATATTTGCTCTTCCAGAGCCATTAATCAAATTAGAAATGTCAAATATTGTTTGAACATTGGCCTTGGCTAAGTTCAAGTTAGAGAAATATTTTCTTCTTTTAAGGATTGTGTGCATTGTAGCACAACCAAGAAGATAAACATCATTCTTATTTGGTTCATGATTTGAACATATGACTTCATGATCCATCTAGATAAATAATATTTGATAAATTAGAAAAAAACATTTCATTTATAATAAGAAACTAGTACATAGAAATTAGAAAGCATAATAAAAAAAAACTAGTGGATAGAATTATAAAAATTGAAAAACATTACATATGATCATTAAAAACATCAAGACTAGTGTTTGGATCATCATGAAAATTTGGGACATCCATATAATTAATGTATGACGAGCCATCTCTCGATAATGAAATTCATATAAACTGTTTTGTATTTCTCTTTCAAGGAGGCTTGATAAAGATAAATAAAATGCTTAGGCGTGCAACATACATAAGCCCAATGGCCTTTTAGACCACACACGTGACATGGTTGGTCACAATTACGAGCATGCCCATTTTTAGAATTAATTTTTCTTTTTTTTTGAATGGCGTCATTTCTATTCCATTTGTATTGGGACTTATTACCACAAAATTTGTAATACCGCTAGCCACGATCTTTACCAATCGATATTTTCCCTTTCCACGTCCATGATTTTTCTTTCCTTGACCCTTTTTATGATCATTATAAGATACAACATTTGCTTCATGAATCGAAACCAGTTGGACGCGAGTTGTGGTTCTTCAATAGAAGCTCATTATTTTGTTCAAGAACCATAAGACAAGAAATTGATTCCAAGTACTTTTTAAATTGGCGCGCTCAATATTGCGAGTTGCAACAATAGATTTGTGGCATGAAAAGTACTTAAGGTTTTTCCATCATTGCCTCATCGGATATATGTTCTCCATATAGCCTCAAACGAGATGTAATATTAAACATGATGGAGTTAGAATCACTTGATTATTTTAAAATCTTGTAGCTTAAGATTCACCAATCATTTTGAGCTTTTGAAAATATCACCATCTTTTGGTGATCATATCGCTCTTTCAAGCTTAACCACAAGGTGAGAGGATCTTTTATAGTAAGATATTCACTTTTCACACCTTTGTAGAGATAATGGCGAAGGAATATCGGTTCTTTCACACTGTCTTGCATTGATGTTTTATTTCTTTCCATAATGGTGTCTTTCAAGTCTTTAGCTTGAAAGTGTATCTCGACATCCAATTGCCATGATAAATAATTATTGCCAGTAATAATGAAGGCAACAAATTCAAGTTTTGGAAGGTTTTTATAATATGTAATGAAATCAAAATTGAGTAAATAGTTTTTCTCTTCTTTATATAAAATAGATAATATACGATTAAATATATGTTCACGACTTGATTATTAATACGCAAAAGGTACTACTTGCACAAGTTGGTGGGACAACCTTCAGTTGGGAGGCAAGATGAAGTCTACTTAAAATTATGCCTCCTCGAATGGGATAAAACGTCTATCTTTCAATGTTTAGCTTTACCGGGGACAAGGCTTACCCACTATCAACCCAAACTCATAGTACTATTTGCATTATAAAATCAACAATAGAGCATAGCTAATCGTTTATAGTATAGAGAAAAATAGCTATTTATGTCATATTGCCTTTTGATTTTTGATGTAGAAGATCGTCCAAGACACAACTACAGAGCATACTTTCGCGACCGTGATGTTACAATGCAAAGTGTATGAATAAAGTGCGCATTAATAAATAATGCATGTAACAAAAAAGAGATTAACCATGATAACACATAAATAAATTGAACTTATTTAAATTAACAAAAATGATATCTTCCTAGCTTTGTCTCTTTAGCAAGCCTTATTGAACTTCAAGATTTCCTTTGTGCAAGAGCAAGCTCGTGCGATAACATGTTGTAAACTAAGTTGGGACTTGCTAGAAACTGGAGAAAAAAAAAGTAGAAAACTAAGAACTACTACTACTACAAAAGGAGAATAGAAGAAATAAAAGATTTGGAATGAGAAGTTCTTTAATCAGGCTTGGTGTGCTCTTTACAAGTGAAGGAACCTCCTTACATATGCCCTTAATCATGATGAGAATAAGTACTTGCACAAAATGTGCAAGTTACACCAAAGTCTCATGTCATACAAGATTACAATTGCAAGTTACATGACAATACATGAAAAATTGAATGTACATTGGAGATGAATACAAGTTACATGAAGTACGTACAAGTTACATTCAATGTAGAAGTCATGTTTGATGTTACAATTCAATTATGTGAGAGTCATGCTTAATAATGTGATCATCTATAAGTTTGGTTAAGTAGTTATCCATATCACGTTAAAAGGAAGTTTTGTTCTCCATATGGGAGTATACTGAGGCGTGAAGGATGCTCACTTCTATAGAAGTTGATCCAAAACTCTAGCCAAATAAGAAAAGTGCCAATTCTCTTATTTGTTTCCCCTCATTCCCTTAGAACCAAATGAGGTATCACTATCCCTATCAAGCGATGACAATGCGCTCAAGAATGATCTCAAATCAATATACCAAATGATCTCCAATAAATATACTTTTTCCAAAACTAGAAGTCACTACCCAATTCCTTAAAGTAACATAACAGAATTAATACATAATTAGTTGCCTTTCTTATTTTAAAATAGAAAGTACTGCTACAAAAATTTATTAATCCAAGGTCACGTACACATGACTGAGTTTTGCATACAATAAAGACCTTTAATCACAAATAAAATTGAAAGACTATTTTTCTTGAAAAGAAGATGAGCTATCATCCATGCTTCGCCATTGTTATATTTGCCTTGCTCTATACCATGAAAAAGAGAAGTTCTCCAGTGGTTAAACCACTTCATTGCTTCTTCTTCGCTATTTTTAGATGTCACTATTGCTGCTTTTGCAGCATCAATATTAACATATATGTTCTTCAACCATTCTTCACTGCAAATATTAAATCATTTGTCAGGTCACTACATGTAGTCATTATCTAATTAAACAATCAAGTGGTTCATTTTCACCATGTTATATGATTAACGAAAATGCTACAATCACACCCCAGAGTCACCCAGAGTCATACAAGGTGATGTCGCGTATGTGCGGGCCCTTAAAGGCTTGTCATATGCATGTAAAATAACATAAGAACACATTTATAATAATATTGAATAGGATATGCATATAACAACATACATGTATTGTATACTGGTTGACAATTGACATCCCATTTTATGTTATCTTAAATTTTACCAACAGTACCAACTAATTGGGTGGCCCAATAGTTTGGTACAGGGTTTAAGAGTAACAGGTCACGGGTTCGAACCTCAAAGGTAAATTGTTTCTTTCTTTTCTAGAAAAAATGATGAATAGTATACTAACTGTGAGCGTGAAAAGTGATTCCGTCAACGATGCAATGGTTGATAATTGAAACATCCTACATACCAATCAATTACAATCAATTAAACACTGCAATCGTTCTACCAATAATCGTTCACAATCTCGACTGACTTGTAAAATTAATGCGTAACTCAATCAATTAATATTTGTAAGCAATTACTCTAAAAATAAAAAAATTGGTATTGAATATATAGCTAGCTAGGAAGCAAGAACTAATTATGATGCGGTTTTTATTTTATTTATTTTTACATATACTAATTAATTATAATTAGGGAACATTAGTGTTAATACATATATACCTAAAAGTATAGTAAAAAATGGAACGAGGGGATGACCATGGTCATGTCTAGAAAAATCCAATCTTCAAGCCTATCATCATCCGCGAGAGGCTAAATAAAATAAACAAATTGTTAGCTATAGCCAAATATTGCATGAATTTTTATGTAATTTGATGAAGAAAAAGCAAGATAAAATAAATTTCTATTAATAGTTGATGTAATACTTACCAAAGAAAAAACGTACCAAAAAAATCTATTTATAGTGATTAATCCAGCTAGGTTCTTTTTCTCCTTTTGGGATGTTTAATTTTTACCGGTCACACTAGTGCGGTCGGTGGGAGTTTTTTTTTTTTAAAGTAATTTGTATTGAGGTGTTCCTAGTCCAATCGACAAGCATCTATTACAAATAGATCTTACGACATTGAAGCATGGAACAAATTCCAAAAATGCACACAATAAAGTGCGACCTCAACCCTAACTCGAGGCGGTACCCCAACAACGGGGACAACCACAACATTCGCACATAAGCGAGAAATTAGACATAACTAAACAATAAAAACACTAGAATCATGACTCAAACAAAGAACATAAGATCGGGCGGCGCCACTCGATAAGGATCACTATCGTTGAGTGTCGTTACTCCCGACCGCTCCCAGTCATGTGCGACTCGCTGCCACTAGTCATTTCTTTTACTAAGCGTTACACCGGATGTGGACAACCCCAGCCACACCTCACCGTCATCCTTCCTCTAGATCAGACTCTAGGCAAAAGGGGTCGTCAGCGGTGACTACACCAAAACCTCACAGCGACCTAAGCACTATGCCGAAGTGTTGCAAGAAAGATAAAAAAAGAAAAGAAAAAATGAGGAGAAATGAGGAAAACGGGAGACAGTGGAGAAGAAGAGGAAAAGAGGGGAAAGAGAAAAAATAGTGGAGAAGGTGGAGACAAAGAAAAAAGGGATGAAGGACGGTGGTGGTCGTAGTGGTCACGCTGAGGAGGAAGAAAAGAGAAGAGGTTGCAAAAAAAAAAGAAAAAAATGAAGAGATGAATGAAGAGAGGGACAAACGGGACCGGTGATGTAGACGAATTGCCGGAGCAAGCCCAGCCGCCGACCCCCATGTAGATCTGATATTGGTCTTCCTTTGTGCGACATTATGGTTTTTCCCTCTGTTTGTGTTTTTGTGTCAAAAAGCAGCACAAGTACACATAGCTTGACTAATGTAGTCGGTTGAGTTAATTTGATGCAACAAGGAACTAGTAAACCTAGTTAATTCCATTACGTAGAGGGAAGGACTGATGTATTTCTCAAGGAACAATGCATTTTTTCCGGTTTCTTCCGACTTTATTGTACCTGGGTTCACCATATTGGTTCATTCTTTATAGTAATATGAAGAAAGTCTTGTTCTTCAAAAAAATATTGATGCATGCATACCTTAACATGAAATAGCTAGTTTGAAAAACTATGTTGGTTATGAAAAAAATTATATAAAAATAATCTGTCACGGCCCAAATAATTAATACACGTTTAATTCTTTAAGCGGGACCAAATGACCCGTGACGTGGGACCCGCAGCGAGATACGTGTCACTACCGAGGAACGGTGGCCGAGGTAAATGTTATATTTGTGTGTTGAATACTTAGTGTATTGTATATGTGTATACTACTAAGTCAATTCTATGAATATGCAAATACCGAGACGAGCAATGAGGGACGCGCTCTCGAGTTGCGTGCCAACGTGGGCCCGAGGTTGTAGCTCTTGGGGTAAGCGTAATTAATTAATTTAAATTGTGCACTACACATGTGACTTTAATGTGGTCACATAAGGATTTATATTAATGGGCCTAAAGTAGAGAAATCATATGGGACTTACTAGATATATACATCTAGACACACAAACACCCATCTCTATGCAAGTGTGTTAAGGTTTAGAATCACTTGTATGTGACTTAAGGGACAAGTGGCGTAGGGAAGACCACCCGATGTACCTTGAGATACGTGTGTGTTTTGAGATGAGTGGCTCACATTCAAGCCAACCCAAATCATATATATATATATGGGTCAACTTAACCCCAAAGTCTATGTTTATCTCATTTTGATCTCAAAAAAAAAAAAAAAAAAAACGAAACAGAGAAGAAGAAGAAAACCGAAGAGAAGAAGAAGGAGAAAAAAAAGAGAAAGAGACCGAGCTTGAAGAAGTGGAACGCAAGGTGAGTTGATTGTCGTTGTTGTTGTTTAATTCGGTTATTTTTGATGTTGGTCGGAGATGATGGAGGCTCGGACGAAATGCTTGTGCGGTTCGCCAGGAGGAGAGACGACCCAAGGGAGTTGTCTCCCGCTCTTAAATCGATTTGGGGTTGGATCTCCAACCCCGGATCGAATAAAAAAATGAAACAGAGCGAGATGCTCTATTTCGTGAGGTTGAAGACGATGGTCCCGATCCGGCCGCCGGCTCGGGTGAGCGAGGAACCGGTTCGGCCGGTTGAGCCTAAAGAAGAGACAAAAAAATATAGGAGAAAAAAAAAATTGGAAAACAATTCCAGAAAAATTGGAAAAAATCTCGAAAAATTATATTTCGACAAAATAAATTGAAATTGATAAATTTCTATAAAAAAAACTATTTGAAATTTCGAACGAGACTTTTATAGGGTTTTACCTCGAAAAGCACGAAATTGGCAAATTGGTATCGAGTCGATTTCGACCAATTTGGGGATTTTACATCATTAATATTGAATCTAAATTGATAAACTGTCAAATGTTAGGACCCTAAAGGAGATATTACGGAGTGTTGGGTGCGTACAAAGGACGCGACAAGAAGCCTGGATAGCTTAGGAATTGTTGTAGTATGTAAGTGAACTGAGTGAGACATTTATTTACATTTCATTCCATTTATTTATTCATTCTCGCTTATTCGATGAACTTACCTTTGAAATCCATATGCTATGACTTGTTTATTTCTCATTTTATGACGTTGTTCATAGCATACTCTACGTACTATCATTATTCCAATTCTTATACTTTGTCATGTTGTTTGTTGTGTTTGGAAGTCGGTGATATAGCATGCTATTGGGTTAGTTTGTTTGTTTTGACTCTAATCCTTTGTGCATTAGTATGCGAGTTACATCTATTGGATTCTATTACCGAGTCATTATTGAAAGTGAAAGTGGTTCTTGTGGTTTGATGATAGATATTCAAATTTCATACGGGGGTCACTAGACTTTCGGGATGTTAGGGAATTTTCCACTACCTTGGATGACAAACGGGGTAACGTGCCTCGAACGGGGTAACCGAACCTCGGGGTTTGTAGGCGCAAGAATAACTTGGGTGAGCATGACGAGTTTTAAAACTCGGGTATGTTAGCAAGTATACATTCCGGTGACGACTAATTCACTTGGAATAGAAAATGCGTTATCGTAAGTACGACCTTTTGAAATTATGATATAGAGCTCAATTTGTAATGAAATGATATAGAGTCGAGCTCAAAGTGTAGTGGAAAGGTGATGTGACGTAGCTCGCGCCGACCGAATGACCCTAATTCATTATTACTTAGCCTTGAGTCGGTTTCATATTTGGTTAACTCAAGTATCTCTTTCCATGATGTTTCTTTCAGCTTAGTTGCTATTTAAATTATGTCATTTGATACTTGTTGCACTGTTTGGGATTGTGGATCGATGTCTCTCAGTATTACTTAAATAATTTCATGTACTCACCGTCTAGTTTGTGACGGTGGGTGTAGATCAGCCGAGTAGCAGACCAGGCAAAGAGAAGATTGGTGACTACCTCTGAGCCGGTGAAGAACTGCTACGACATATTTTGTAGGTTTTGCATTCTTTTGTAGTACATTTTCTTTGTACCTAATATTTTACTTTTGGGCTGAAAAATAGGAACATTTGACTAGACACATGTTATATATCACCACTTTTGTTTATATATGCATGTGATCTCTATTTCCTGGTTTTTCCACAATAGGTTAGGCCTTATGTTATAATCTCCACCGAGTAACTTAAGAAAACTTCCATTTGAATAACTTGTTAGTTTGAAAATTTTAAATTAACTCGATTTGTTAGGTAGTTGAACTACCTAGTTGATTGTAGGTGGTATCGTGTTTTTAATATGACATAATTGGTAGGTTTTTAGGTGTTTATATAAGTCGACTAGTTCCTTGTTAGGTCCTATATTGGAGATTATGGCTTAATTAGGGATTAGGCGCGCGGTGTCGTTATTTGGAGAAGGGGTCGTCACAGGTTGGTATCGAGCGATTTCAAGAACTTTATGGCTTAAGGCAATTGGTATCGAGCCATGGTTTTGAGAATTCATTGTTTACCTAAGCCCGATACACTTACGATTGTAGAATCACCAGTTTCTACAATATGATACCACAACAACAAAGAAGAACTAAATGATTTAAGAAATGTAGACGCTAGATAATCTTAGTTAGTGGTGGAAAAACCGGATAATCCTTGCCTAGAAACTATTAGTTGGGAAGTGAGTGAAAGTGAGTTGGGGATTTGATATATCTATATACATGTTAATTTTAACTCCACCTATGTTGTACACTATGTGCGCTACATAGCCGGTCCCAAGTCCGGATAAAGGAGGAGGACTCCGACGCCCATTTTTTCATACCGAAAAATAGGTAAGGGAGGTCCCAAACTCACTTTTCATACCCGAAAAGTGGGGGAGAGAGGCTCCAAGCTCATTTTCCATTATTAGAAAATGGAGGAGAGTTGTGATAGGTTGACAACCAACATAAAACTTTTATCATTTTTCATGAAATGGATCAAACATATATAAACGTTAGGGCGTTCTAACCTAGCGACGCGCCGCATCGGAGCCGGGTGTAGTGAGAAATGAGCAAAGGTGTGTTTCACGGCGCCGCACAGGTGTGAAGAAAAATGGGCAAGGGTTCCCACACATAGGACGTGTGTGGGTAAAGAAGCTAGTCCCTTGACATCTTCGCCGGATGTGAAGAAAAATGAGCAAGGGTTCCCACACAAAGGACGGGTGTGGGTAAAGAAGCTAGTTCAAAACAAACACGAAAAAAAAAAAAACAAAATCATAGATACGGATACTAGATCTTTTAGACAAAATAGAAATAGAAAAGGAAAACAAATATAAAGGGGAGAAAAAATTCATTTAGGAACATGGAACATAAGAACACTTACGGGAAGTCAATAGAACTAGTAGATACCATGATTAAAAGGAGAGTCAATATTGCTTGCCTCCAAGAGACAAAATGGGCGGGGAGAAAAGAGTAGAGAAATAGGAAGCACGGGGTTTAAATTGTGGTACACTTTGGTATATATAGGAAATGCAATGGAGTAGGAATTGTGGTGGATAATGATTATAAGGATAAGGTCGTAGAGGTTAAAAGAATGGGGGATAGATTGATTCTAGTTAAATTAATTATTAGAGACGAAAAAATTAACATACTTAGCACCTATGCACCACAAGTAGGATTAAGCTAGAGCATCAAATGCAAGTTTTGGGACGATATGGATGGATTTATGCAAAGTATACCATTAGATGAAAATGTTTTTATTGGAGGAGATTTAAATGGGCATGTCGGGGCAAGTAACGATGAGTTTAAGAGAGTTCATGGAGGTTTTGGTTACGGTAATAGAAATGAAGAAGGAAAATCAATCTTAGAATTTGCTTCAACATACGATTTTGTCTTAGCAAATACTAGTTTTAGGAAGAGGGAGTCGCATATAATTACTTTTGGTAGTGGTCATAACAAGAGTCAAATAGACTTTCTTTTAAAGAGAAAAATAGATAGAAAAATATGTAGAGACTGTAAAGTCATTCCCTGGTGAAGCACTTACTACCCAACATAAGTTAGTAGTACTTAATATTAAGCTAACACGACGACATAATATGAATAAAAGAGTTAGCGACCACTAGAATAAAGTGGTGGAACCTAAAACATAGTAAACAAGTAGAGTTTAGAAAAACTACTAAAGAAAAATGTTTGGAATCTTGACTTAGATGCTAATACAATGTGGCTAGAAATGAGTAGTTGCATAAGGAGAGTGAGATCAAACGTATTAGGTATATCTAAAGGCTTGGGACTACCAAAGAAGGAAATATGGTGGTGGAACGAGGATGTCCAATGAGCAATTAAGACTAAAAGAGAGATGTATAGGAAAATACTTAAGTGTTAAGATGAAGATGTGTACAATCAATATAGAGAAGCTAGAAAATAAGCTAAAAAAGTAGTTAGTCAAGCTAAAACAATTACATGGAAGATCTACATACAAGGTTAGGTAATAGAGATGGCGAAAAATATATATATGGGCTAGCTAAATTAGGAGATAAAAAGAAACAAGACCTACTATAAAGGTGTATTAAGGACGAAAATCAAAATGTTTTAACGCGCGAGGATGATATTAAGGAGAATTGGAGAAGTTACTTTGATAGTTTATTTAATGATGGCCAAGTTGATATTATAATAGATGAAAACCCACACCAAGAAAGAAATATAAACTATACACGCAATATTAGAATTGTAGAAGTTAAAGAGGCATTGAAAAGAATGAAACTAAGGAAAACATGTGGCCTAGATGAAATACCCATAGAGGTTTGGAAATGCTTAGGAGAAATTGGATTGACTTGGTTAACAAAACATTTCAATAAAATTTTAAAATAAAAACGGATGCCAATGGATTGGAGAAGAAGCACACTTGTGCCAATCTTCAAAAACAAAGGAGAAATTCAAAGTTGCTCAAACTACCGGGAATTAAACTTATGAGTCACACTATGAAACTTTCAGAGATGATAATTGACAATAGGCTATAAAGAGAAATAACAATATCGGATAATCAATTTGGTTTCATGCCTGGGAGGTCAACTATGGAGGCGATTTTCCTTGTAAGACGATTGTTAGAAAAATATAGAGAAGAAAAAATATCTTCATATGGTATTCGTAGATTTAGAAAAAGCATATGATAGGTTCCCTAGAGAAGTTCTTTGGTGGGTTCTAGAAAGAAAAAAGTGCATGCTAGATACATAGACACTATTAAGGATGTGTATGATGGAGTAGTAACGAATATAAATACATTTGGAGGAGCTACAAAAGAATTTCCCATTACGATAGGACTACATCAAGGATCGGCTTTAAGCCCATATCTATTTACTTTAGTTATGGATGAACTAACTAGACATATTCAAGAGGATATACCATGGTGTATGCTATTTGCGATGATATTGTCTTAGTGGATGAAACTAAAGATGGAGTGAATAGGAAATTAGAACTCTAAAGGAATACATTAGAATCTAAAGGCTTTAAGTTGAGTATGACGAAAAACTCAATACATGCACTGTGAGTTTAGAAACACTAGACATCGAGATGGCGGAATGATAAAATTAAGGGAAGTAGAAGTTCATAAGGTAAACCACTTTAGATACCTAGGATCAATCATACAAAATGATGGTAACATTGAGAATGATGTCACACATAGAATTCAAGTTGGATGGAAGAAATGGCGAGTGCAACCGGGTGATTTGTGATCGAAATATTCTTACTAAGTTAAAAGGAAAATTTTATAGGACCGCAATTAGGCCAGCTATGCTCTATGGAAGTGAATGTTGGGCGGTAAAGCAACAACAATTACATAAAATGAACGTAGCATAAATGAGGATGCTTAGGTGGATGTGTGGTAAAACTCGTAAAGATAGAATAAGAAACATAAAAATTCAAAGACAAGTAGGAGTAGCACCAATTGATACAAAGATTAGGGAATGGCGGTTACGGTGGTTTGGTCACTTGCAAAGACGACCTACAAATGCCCCAACTAGAAAACTTGACTCAATAGATATTGTAGAAATTTGATGAGGTAGGGGCAGACCAAATTTAACATGGGATGCATTAATTAGGAGGTATTTGAATGGTTTGAAAAGCTCACCATCAATTGCACTTAATCGAGCACAATGACAAAGTTTGATCCATGTAGCCGACCCCGTTAATTCGGACCGAGGCTATGTTGTTGTTGTATATACATGTTAATTTTGTTATATATATTTATGCGTTATCAATGTAGTAGCTGATTCGCGTTCGTTATCCCTTTGTAGTCAGAGATGACGGATTCACGCGATACCACTAATCTTGGTGCGAAAGCGATCGACCTTCTATACCGTCGGCGGAGAACTTTCGAGAGGCTTTCGATCGTGTAGGCTGCTCGGGGTCGGCGATTAGCGGAGTTCATTGAATTGATGACTTCCCGATTTGCTCCAACAAGACAAATGACTTAGACATCGAGGTCCTAATGCGACTACTACTTCCACGATCGACCGTAGTGCCGGTCTTACCTGCGACACCGGTGATAGCAGCTCTAGCAATAGAGACAGTGTCTACACCATCTTCCACGCCTCCATCATCTAGTTCGACAAAAGGTTCGGTTGGTGGAGGAATTCATCGATCGAAACCCGTATACTTGACGACGGCGAGACTTTGAGAAAATTGAAAAGTGGGTCTGTCCCAGGAGAAATTGCACATAGTCTTGCCGATTAAGGATAGACGTAGAAGCGAGATTTCGTCGTACACCTTACAACGAGATGTCGATGTGTGGTGGCGTGCAACGATAGTTCTTGAGGAGAGTTGAGTCTTGGGATGCATTCAAGACTAAATACTATCGCGGTACTTCGACCTACTGCGGTGATGAAGAGGTTGAGGAAGGAATTCATGAATCGAGACGGGGAGGCGACGAGTCGGTGATGAGCTATAGAGATCGATACGGCTATTTGAGACAGTTTTGCGGCGATCCGGTGCGAGAGGTCGTGGATGTTGTGTTTCATTTTAGTGATGGACTGAGGCCTGATATTGGCTTTTATGTTTTAAGTTCGGGTGCCACGATGTTGGGCGAGATATTCAAGCGTGCACTTGCTCATGAGAAGTATTACATGAGCGAGTGGGTGACGGACGCCACTTAGTACCCGCACCGACACCGATCGGATTGCGGAGAATGAGCGGAGGAAACATAGGGGCAAAGGACCGAGGAGATAGGATAAAGGTGTTCAAGGGGCAATTGTGCCTTATGTAGCATCTCCTACACCTTTGCGAGATGATTGTGGGTAGACCTCCCGTACCACCACCAATCATACACTCGCATTGACGGCTCTCTGCTACGTCTACTTTACCCGCTTTACCAAGACACCCGCCTCCTCACATCGGTAGCATGGTGGTAGAGGCGAAGGTAGAGGTAGAGGTAGAGGAAGAGGACGAGATAGTTCAAGACCGAGTCGAGAGAAGACAGCGGCGGCTGCACGGGCCCGGGATCGGACGCGGGTCGACTAGAGCGATCACTTATTTTCGATGTGGCGGAGTTGGACATGTGATTCGAAAGCTCACGTGTCCGACCAGGCGACAGTGATTCCACCACGAGCGTCGAGAGGTAGTTCACGTGGTTGCACGACTGACGCAGACGCTACACGGAAACTCATTGAGGGTATGGTTTACATTTATGGTCGACGATTTTATGTTTTATTTGATTCGGGTTTTATAGTCTCTTTCATTTCAGGTCGCATGGTAGGCATATTAGGGTTGAAACCGCTTAGTGTCGGAGTACATTTGATTTTGAGTACTACAAAGGTGATAGAGTGTACCCTAAATTTTGGTGGCGAAATGTCCAGGTAGAGATCGATGGGGTAGAGTTACCTACGAACTTCATAGTGCTTGAATTCTTGGAATTCGACGCGTTGCTAGGGATGGATTGGTTAGCATCATATCTTGCTCATATCGATGTTTTGCGAAAACAAGGATATTTGAGATTCCAGGGCATCCAATATTCATGTATAGCGGTAGTACACCGAGAGCCGAGGCACTCGAGGCCGGCTTGCGACTAGTGGGGAGATGGAGACTCGAGTATCGGTATATATTGTTGCAGAGAGTCATGGACCTAAAGTTGAAGAGATTCCGGTTTTGTGTGAGTTTCTGGACGTGTTTCCGGAAGACTTACTTGGATTACCACCACCGAGGGAGATCGATTACATTATTGAGTTGGTGCCCTGATGCAAACCGATATCTATACCACCATACCGCATGGCTCCACGAGAATTGGAAGAATTGAGGAAACAGTTGCAAGAATTGGGTGAAAAGGGATTCATCACACCTTCGATATCACCGTGGGGAGCACCTGGTCTGTTTGTGAAGAAGAAAGACGGTACCTTGAGGCTGTGTATTGATTACGGACAATTGAACAAGGTCACATCAAGAACAAGTATCCATTACCGCGTATTGAAGATTTATTTAATCACCAGAGAGGAGCACATTTTTCTCAAGATAGATCTACGATCGGGTATCATCAGTGAGGAATATCGGGGAGGATGATAGATACATAACGGCGTTTAGTACGAGGTAAGGACACTATCGGTTCACGATCATGCCGTTTGGTTTGGCTAATGCTCCTGCCATGTTTATCGATTCGATGCACCGAGTGATGAAACCATTTTTTGACCACTTTATGATCGTGTTTATTGATGATATATTGGTGTACTCGTAGACTCGAGAAGATCACGAGCAAAGCACCTCGGGGAGACGTTGCAAACTTTGATGAAGTACGAGACTATGCCAAATTCGGTAAATGTTAATTTTGGTTATCTCGAGGTTAAATTTTGGGTCATGTTGTTGGAGCGGCGAGATATTGCGTAGATCCAAAGAAAGATTCAGCGATTTCGGATTGGCCGCGCACGCGCGTCGATGGCGAGATTAGGAGTTTTCGTGGTTAGCGGGCTATTACAGAAGGTTCGTGAAGGATTTTTCGAAGATCGCTTCACCAATGACCAAGTTGACCCAAAAAGACGTTAAGTTTCATTGGTCGGAGGAATGCGATGATGCATTTGCTCAATTGAAGAAATTGTTGACTACCGCACCGGTGATGATATTTCCAAAGGTTGGAAAGAGTTTTATGGTGTACACAGATGCTTCTCGTATGGGTTTAGATTGTGTGTTGATGAAAGAGAAAGGCACGATGGCCTATGCATCAAGACAAGCGAAGATACATGAAAAGAATTATCCAACACATGATTTTGAGTTTGCGGCGGTAGTGTTTGCTCTTAAGATATGGAGACATTATCTCAGTATGGCAAGAGGTTCACGCTCTATACTTGAACATAAGAGTTTGAAATATCTCTTCATACGAAAAGAGCTGAACATGAGACAACGCCGATGGTTAGAATTTTCGAAAGACTATGATTTTTCTCTGGAATATCATCCAGGAAAAGCTAATGTAATTGCAGATGCTTGTTGAGTAGGTTTCCAACTGGAGATGCCGAGACGTTTAATTGTCATATGACGCACGAGTATGGCTTACTCAAGGCGGCGACGATGATGAGTCCTGTCGGATATTCCTAACGACATGCGAGTCTGATTTGTGCTCAACCGAGGCTTCGAGACAGGTGTCGACTTAGAGAGTGTCAAAGGATAAAAAAATTGACATTCTATATTCGAGATTCGATAAGTTAGCCCGAGTCCCGAGTGTCTTGATGGACCGAGACGACAGTTAGTGTCTCAAATTTTGAGGTAGATTGTGGATACCGTAGTGGCAAAGGCGAGAGATGAGATTCTTCGGGAAGGACTAAAATGTATCATGATATGAAGAGACATTTTTGGTGGCTGGGATGAAAGCGGACGTATCGAGTTTATCAAGAAGCGTAGGATCTGCCGCGACGGGTGAAGGCGAGCATCGTAGACCCGAAGGACTACTACGCCGCTTCCCATTCCACGATGGAAGTGGGAAGACATAGTCATGGGTTTCGTTCAAGGACTGCTGAGGACGGTTCATCGACATGATTCCATCTGGGTGATTGTGGACGGATTGACGAAATCGCCCATTTCATACCGATTGCAGCTCATTGCACATTTGACCAGCTGAGTGTATTATTCGATAGAGAGATTATCGAGTGCATGGGGTACCTTTGACAATTACGTCGAGACAAAGATGTTATGTATACGTCCGGGATGTGGCGGAGTATGCGGGAGCGAGTATGGTACGCGCTTACGGTTTAGCACGACCTTTCACCTTCGGGATGATGGGCGGATCGAGAGGTTGATTCAAACTCTCGAAGATATGCTCGGGGCATATGTACTTGAGTTTGGCGAATCGTGGGAAGAGTATTTACCGTTTTGTGAATTTGCATGCAACAACGGTTATCGAAGCGAGTATTGAAATGGCGCCATTAAAGGCGTTATATGGCGAGACCGTGCCACTCACCATCTTGTTGGGCCGAGCTAGAAGACCGAGATTTGTTAGGGCCTGAAATTGTTGTCGATTACACATAAAAGGTAAGGCAGATTCGCCGAAGTTTAAGGGAGCCCAAGAGAAGCAAAGAAGTATGCAGACACGTATCGCGGCGATCTCACGTACGATGAGGGAGCTTTAGTGTATCTAAAGGTTTCTCCTCGTAAAGGTCATCATCGATTTGGTTTGAAAGGCAAATTAGCACCGAGATTCATCGGGCCTTTCAAGATCAAGAAACGAGTTGGAAAGGTTGCATATGAGCTAGAATTACCTCCACAGATGTCGGGAATTCATCCAGTGTTTCATATATCGATGCTTCGACTAGCTAAGTCAAAGGCAGGCGAGAGACCGACAGTGGATTTGAGTCAGATTGATTTGAGTGAAAATATCTCATATGAAGAGCAACCAGTTCAGATCCTTGACCGAAGGGTACAACAGTTGAGAAGCAAGTCTATCCCGAAGGTGTTAGTTAAGTGGCAGTTTCATGGAGATTCAGAACTCACTTGGGAACGAGAAGACTATATGCGAGATAGATTTTCGTACCTCTTTGAGTCAGGTATATTTTTAAATTCGTTTAGTTTAAGTTCGAGTACGAACTTTCCTATTAGTTGGGAAGTATTGTCACGCCCAAATAATTAATACACGATTAATTTTTCAAGCGGGACCAAATGACCCGTAACGTGGAACCCGCATGACGAGATACGTGTCACTACCGAGGCACGGTGGCGAGGTAAATGTTATATTTATGTGTTGTATGCCTAGTGTACTGTATATATGTAGACTACTAAGTCAATTCTATGGGTATGCGATACCGAGACTAGCGGGGATGCGCCTCGAATTGCGTGCCAACGTGGGCCTGAGGTAGTAGCTCGTGGGGTAAGCGTAATTAATTAATTTAAATTGTGCACTACACATGTGACTTTAATGTGGTCACATAATGTTTTATATTAATGGGCCTAAAGTAGAGAAATCAAATGGGACTCACTAGATATACATCTAGACACACAAACACCCATCTTTATGCAAGTGTGTTAAGGTTTAGAATCACGTGTATGTGACTTAAAGGACAAGTGGTGTAGGGAAGACCACCGATGTGCCTCGAGATACTTGTGTGTTTTGAGATGAGTGGCTTACATTCAAGCCAACCCTAATCATATATATGGGTCAACTTAACCCTAAAGTCTAATTTATCTCATTTTGATCTCAAAAAAAAAAAAGAAACAGAGAAAAAGAAGAAAACCGAAGAGAGGAAGAAGGAGAAGAGAGAGAGAGAGACCGAGCTCGAAGAAGTGGAACGCAAGGTGAGTTGGTTGTCGTTGTTGTTATGTGGTTTGTTGTTGTTGCATTTGGTTGTTGTTGTTGTTGGTTGGAGATGATGGAGGCTCGGACAAGCGCTTATGCGGTTTGTCAGAGTAGAGAGACGACCTAGGGAGTCATCTCCCGCTCTTAAACCGATTTGTGGTTGGATCTCCAACCCTTGGTCGAATAAAAAAAATGAAACAAAGCAAATGCTCTGTTTCGTGAGGTTGAAGACGATGGTCTGAATCTGGGCGGTTCGGCCCGGTTCGAGCCTAAAGAAGTGACAAAAAAAAAGGAGAAAAAAAATTGGAGAAAAATTTCATAAAAATTGGGAAAAACCCCGAAAAATTATATTTCAACAAAATAAATTGAAATTGATAAATTTCTATGAAAAATAAACTATTTGAAATTTCGAACGAGACTTTTACTTGGGTTTTACCTCGAAAAGCACGAAATTGGTAAATTGGTATCGAATTCGATTTCGATTTCGACCAATTTGGGGATTTTACAACATTAATATTGAATCTAAATTGATAAATTGTCAAATGTTAGGACCCTAAAGGAGATATTACGGAGTGTAGGGTGCGTATGCTGATGAAACGCGACAAGAAGCCTGGATAGCTTAGGAATTGTTGTTGTATGTAAGTAAACCGAGTGAGACATTTATTTACATTTCATTCCATTTATTTATTCATTCTCGGTTATTCGGACTGAACTTACCTTTGAAATCCATATGATATGACTTGTTTATTTCTCATTTTATGACGTTGTTCATAGCATACTGTTACTATCATTATTCCAATTCTTATACTTTGTCATGTCGTTTGTTGTGTTTGGAAGTCGGTGATATAGCATGCTATTGGGTTAGTTTGTTTATTTTGACTCTAATCCTTTGTGCATTAGTATGCGCTTACATCTCTTGGATTATATTACCGAGTCATTATTGAAAGTGAAAGTGGTTCTTGTGGTTAAGGTCATTTGATGATAGATATTCAAATTTCATACGGGGTCACTAGACTTTCCGGGATGTTAAGGAATTTCTCCACTACCTTGCATGACATACGGGGTAACGTGCCTCAAACAGGGTAACCGGACCTCGGTGTTTGTTAGCGCAAGAATAACTTGGGTGAGTATGACTAGTTTTAAAACTTGGGTATGTTAGCAAGTATACATTCCTGTGACGACTAATTCACTTGGAATAAAAAGGCGTAATCGTAAGTACGACCTTTTGAAATTATGATATAGAGGTTAATTTGTAATGAAATGATATAGAAGCGAGCTCAAAGTGTAGTGGAAAGGCTGATGTGACGTAGCTCACGGCCGACCGACCTTAATCTATTACTACTTAGCCTTGAGTCGGTTTTATATTTGGTTAACTCAAGTATCTCTTTGCATGATGTTTCTTTCACTTAGTTGCTATTTAAAGTATGCCATGTGATACTTGTTACCTGTTTGGGAATGTAGATCGATGTCTCTCGGTATTAATTAAATAATTTTATGTACTCACCATCTAGTTTTTGATGGTGGGTGCAGATCACCGAGTAGCGAGACCGAGCAAAGAGAAGATTGGTGACTACCTCTCGAGCCGGTGAAGGACTTTGCTACGACATATTTTGTAGGTTTTGCATTCTTTTGTAGTACATTTTCTATGTACACGATATTTTACTTTTTGGTTGAGCAATAGGAACATCGATTAGACACATGTTATATATCACCACTTTTGTTTATATATGCATGTGATCTCTATTTCCTGGTTTTTCCACAATAGGTTAGGCCTTATGTTATAATCTCCACCGGTAACTTAAGAAAACTTCCGTTTGAATAACTTGTTAGTTTGGAAAATTTAAATTAACTCGATTTGTTAGGTAGTTGAACTACCTAGTTGATTGTAAGTGGTATCGTGTTTTTAATATGACATAATTGGTAGGTTTTTAGGTGTTTAAATAAGGCTAACTAGTTCCTTGTTAGGTCCTATATGGGAGATTAGGGCTTAATTAGGGATTAGGCGGGCGGTGCCCTTATTTGGAGAAGGGGTCGTCACAAATACATTATGTATATGCGATTAATCCTTTTGCTTCTCTAAATCTTAAATATAATTTTAGATCCTTAATTATGATTCGTGAACAACGAACTAATTTTTTGGTACCTAGTCTAGTTAATTTATAAGTATTATTTTAACATAAGAAATATAGATAAGTTAGAGAATTACTGCATGGAAGTTTTTAGTCTCCTAAAACCATCAAGACTTATCGCCTCATGAGCCTCAAACATTCGACACATTGTTTGATGGTTCAAGTGTCCTTATATAGGCTTGAGGGATAACTTTTAAGCTTCCCACATTAATACCAATTTCCATCAAATTGGTAACCTAAAGAGAACTCAAGAGACTTTAGGTAATTCATAGATTACATAAATTAAGACATAAATTTGAGACACATAATTGTCTTACATTCTCTCACATGTCTCATATTTTATTTCAATATGTGGGTCACATATGGCTTAATGGTTCTCCACTCGACCGACATAAACAAACATCACATAACTTATATATGAGCGTGCATATACATTTGATATCTTTAAATCATTATAAAATAAAATAGGAATGCGAATCATAGCGGTTATACAATAAAATAAGACATATTCCCTTCCAGGTACCACAAGTATTCCTAATTCATTTTAAATGATGTTCGTGTTAAAGACTAAACTCACTTACAATTATCATTAACATAATTACATATATATATATATATATATATATATAATTATTTGAGTCAGTGGCTCAAACTCATTATTTGAGTTGGAGTAAAATAAGAAGTCCAATTCATAGTATGATTAGGTGTCAAGTCTTAATTGCAATCAAATTCCAATGTGAACATAATTTATCACGTATATATAACACATTGAAAGCATAGAGTGTTGTGCGTTGCGAGTTCACAACACACATAATATAGTGTTGCGATAGGTGCTTGTGAGAATCGAGTGTGTGTCGTAGCATATAGGTCTTCGAGCGGGTACGTGACACTTTGTGAGATTAAATTTTAATAGGGTATCTATTTGGGGTTTAGATAAAGGAGGTTTTCCTTTATGTACTAAACTATTGATGTTATATTGCCTTGTTTCTTTCCCCGTGAATTTTTCTCTTTATTTTGGGGTTTTTCACGTAAATTCTTGTGTTCGCTATTTTCTCTGTGATTATTTATCTTTGGGTGTACTCGTGTATTGTGATCTTGGGTAATCCGTGATGATTCATCACAACAAGATTGGTATCGAAGCCAAGATTCAGATCCGAAGGACTACACAATTAAAGCGAAGTTTTAGAGATGTCGAAGTACACAAATGCGATGAAGTTCGATGCGCGAGAATTTCGACGGGAAGATGAGTTTTGGCTTGTGGAAAATTCAAGTCAAAGATTTCTTGATTCAATTTGGGCTACATCAAATGTTAAAGGGTCGTGGGAAGGAAAGTGATAAGAATCGGGAAGAGTTGGATTTTAGGGCGGCGAGCATCATAAGACTCTATTTGGCAAATAATGTTCTTTCGAATATGAGGAATATTTCTTCGTGAAAGGTCTTTGGGAGAAATTTGAGACTATGTATATGACGAAAAGCATGTCAAATCGATTCTACACGAAGGAGCGGTACCATCACCTAAAAATGGGTGAGGGTACAAGTATTACCGATCATCTTAGTGCTCTTAACAATATTATCTTGAAACTTGAGGAGTTGGGAGAGTAAGTCAACGATGAGGATCGAGCGCTCAAACTCATTTGGTCACTTTCACCTTCGTTTAAGCACATGAAGCCAACACTAATGTATGAGAAGGAAACCATCGGTTTAGCGAGAGGTCACTCTCATGTTAATATCTAAGGATAAATTGATGAAAGGTGAAAACAACGGTTCATCGAAAAGCTTGGGTTTGGTAGTTGTTAGGAAGGGTTCTAATAAGTATGGGAAAGTGGTATATTGGAGATAAGGTCAATCGGGGCATTTCAAGAGAAATTGTGGGAATAGAAAAAGAAAAGGGGTGGGTTCGGCAAAAAACTCGATTCAACAAAAGGGGATTCCAATGTTGAAGGTGCCACGCTAACAATATGTTAGTTCTCAAGACTAATAGTAATTATCATATGTGTCCAATAAAGAATAGGATTGATGATCATAAGGGAGAATAGGTAATTGACGGTGGGGCCACAGGGACATGTGCGCATATAGGGCATGGATCGGTAATTATGCAAGTTGTATGGGTGGCAAAGTTATGTCGATGGCTAACGGCTCTCTGCGATCAATATTGGGAGTCGGTGAAGTTCGATTGAAGCCGTTTGACAGACGCGTCATAACGCTTCGGGATGTTCGACATGTGCTTAGAATTGTACTCAAAATCTATTTTTTCTTTTCAAATTATATTCTGAATGTTACAAGTACTACGGGCGAGATGGAGTGTTGAAAATATTTCAGAAGTCTCCATTGGTCATGAAAGGTGCAAGGAAGAAAAACTTGTGTTGTTTTGGTGCAAAAACATGGAGCAAGGTCTAGGCCTTAAAAGTTGATCAAGAAGTGTGTTTCGGTTGTTGGAAATGAAAAAATATAATGATAAACAATTACATGAACATATTTTTTAAAGATGTCACACCCATGTTTTTTTTGAAAGTTATACGCACCACACATTTTACTTAGGGCTCCCAAATTAGAAAAAGTCAAACTAAAAAAAACTAAAAAAATCCATTCTATTGCAAAATGACACCTATGTCATTCATTGTGAAAACTATAAGATAAGTCTCAAATACACATGTCGCCCAACTTAAAATAGATGTCTCGACCGATTGGAGTTGGGTGCTTCAATTAGGAGGAAGGGGTATATATAGCGAGCTCTTTTTTTTTTTTTTTAATTAAAGACATTTAATTAACGCAAGAAAAAAAAAATAATGTTTAGTTCTATAGTTTTTTTTTCAGCATATATATACTATATTATTAGTTGTTTTTTTGTTAGATTATAGTTATTAGTTGTTGTGTTTAAGTTTAAGTGGAACACTTAAATCTTGTATACTTGTATATTTATCACGCTTTTAAGATAGGAATGTACGGGCTCAACTCATTATCCCTATCCAATTACAATGTCTACAATTAAATAATCGGGCTAACAAAAAAAAATATATTTATATATATTTGTATGTGCGTTGTGGCAGCACATTAAAAACATATAGTGTTGTGCGTTGTGCGTTGCGGGCCTACAAGCGGGTGGGTGACATTGTGAGATTAAATCTTACACGGGTATCTAGCTAGATTTTAGATAGAAGATGTTTTTCCTTTGTGTACTAAATTATTGATGGTAGATTGTCTTGTTTCTTGCCGTGGTTTTTTCCATTAATTTTGGAGGTTTCCACGTAAATTCTTATGTTCGTTATTTTCTTTGTGGTTATTTAATCTTTAGGTGTACTCATGTGACTACGATATTGGGTATTTCGCGATAATTCGTCACAACATATATGTGTGTGTGTGTGTGTGTTTTTTTTTTTTTTTTATGTGAAAGAAATAAACCAACATTTTATCTTGTCCCCACAAAGACTCGAACTTTCACCATCTTTCAAAGTTACCACATATCAAATTATTGGGCCATCCACTTGATTGATATGCTTATATATGTGTTTTCGCTTTCCCGTGAGGGTAGGGGTAGGGGGTAGGGGGTGGTAGGTCACGGGTTTGCTTCAGAGAGTGGGGTGTGGCGGCTATTTAAGGAGGGGAGGGTGGGAGCGATCCGTGGAGAGAGACACCGAGGAGGGAGGAAGAAGGAGGCGATCGTATCTTTGCGTGTTTTGACGGGCGGCGGTGCATACGCGCGCGAGACGGAGGAGAGGAGGTGCGGCGGGTCACCGGAGCAAGGAGCGGCGGATCTCAAGCAGCAAATGCGGCGAGTGGTACGTGGAGGCATTTGCGTGGCGATGGTGCGTGGAGGAAGAACAATGGCCACGGGCGGGGAGGAGGGATCTCCGGCGCGGACGGAGGGAGGAGGAGCTGAGGAGCGGCCATATACACGAGAGAATCCCGGTGGAGTGGAAGGAGGAGGTAATTAAGTTTGTTTAAGTTAGTTAAGTGTAGTTTACTTAGTTTGTTTTAGTTAGTTAAGTTTGTTTAGTTAGTTAAATTTGTTTAGGTGAGAAGTTTAGTTTAGGTATTAGTGGTTAGTTTAGTTAGTTAAGTTTGTTTAGTTAGTTAAGTTTGTTTAGTTTAGTTTAGTTTATTATATGTATTTATGTTTGTTAAGGTTAGTTAGTTTAGTTTGGTTAATTTAGTTTAGTTAGTTTGTTTAGTTTGTTAAGTCAATTAAGTTGGGTTATTTTTGGTCTTAAGGTTAGTTAGTTTAGTTTGTTTGATTAGTTAGTTTGTTTAATTTAGTTTAAGTTTATGTATTAGTTTGGTTAGTTTAGTTTAGGTATTTGAGGTATTTAGGTTAATTTTGGTAAGTTAGTTTAGTTAATGTAGTTTGTTTAGTTATCACAATGTTGCAAGATATGTTTGCCAAATTTATTTAGGTTAGTATATTTTAGGTTGTTTACATTGTTAATATATAGGGACATAGGTGTTGTTAATTCGCAAATCAATATTGAATCGCAATTACACCTAACGCATGCGTGCTAATAAGAAGCTAGAATTACTATATGACACCGAAAGTAATAGAGAGTCGCCAGCTTTAACACGGCCAATCATGTGCATCCCGATTCCACGCATGATTCCCATGTGCATCCCCGATTCCACGCATGATTCCCCCCATGATGCACCTACCTCCAATACACAAAACTCCACAAACATATATGTTATATTTTATGTTAAGGAAAGCTCCTAAATTTTTGAATCCATATATATAGTAGACTAAGCTCATTTAGACTTTGAATTCATTGCGATCCACTTAAGTTTCAGAACACATACACACTTTTGTGTTTTTGTTTTTTGGATATGTTTATGTTTTATTAGGTTATTTTAGGTTACGATTGGTTCACACACTTTGGGTAATTTATTTTAGATCGTGTTACGTGAGTTAATTAACTTACTTGAGGTTAGTTTTCAATTATTATTTGGGTACATGTTTGCTACGGTTACTTGAGTTAGTTAATTGTGATTAGTGTAATTAAGGTCTGTTGTTGGACAATTTTAGCTTGGTACTGCTCCTTAATTAGGTTTGTAGAATTTTTTTGGTTAATGCTGTTAACTGAGCATATATATCTATAAAGAAAATTGTCTTATTTTCTATCTACGTTATCAAAACATTATTGAGGACATATAGTCAAACTCTATCCTAAATATATCATCTTTGTTATGTTCCTGCGGGTAATTGGTTATTTTATGTTAGATTAGGCTAACTTAGTTAGTTAAGTTATTTGAGTTTAGTTTTCATTTATTATTTGGGTTAGTTAACTCGTGATTAGTTTATCGACTTCGTTGTTTGGCAATTTGAGGTAACTACTGTTAGTAGGTTAGGTGTGTTAGTTGAGTTAGGTTAGGTCGAGTTATGACTCGTTATTTAGGTAAAGGTTTACTTTTATATGCTATGTTTAGTTTTGTTATAGCCGATTTATTATACTCTTTGTGTTCTAAACTAACGAAAATACAATGTTATTGCGGGAATATTTTGTTGAAGAGGAAAAGCGGTGGAAAAAAGTAAGTTCATTAATTTAGTATTTTCATAATAATTTGTTTAGGTTAGGTTATGGTTTGCATGATATATAGGGACATAGGTATTTTGTTTATGAAGAACGGTTGATATGTTTATTTATTGAACGTTATTACACGAAAAATGTAAGTGCGAAAGAATGAGTATGCTCAGTAGTTGCGCTATTATTGCGATCTTCTACATCGAAAGTTCGATTGCGCTTTATCACCACATGATTGTCAACTAATTCCCATAAAAAATTTGTGCAATTGTATGTAACATCTTTACATCCAATTTCAAAACATTATGTAGGGCATGTCACAAAGAAACATACCTATTCTATTCTATGCGTACGGCTCCATTGTTAATGGGGTCAATGGCATCACAGATGACTCACCCCCCCATCGGTAGTGTTGTGGGTGAAGTTTGGGTCTAGTGCCCATGAAATGATTGATGACGTTTGTAACGCGTTCCCTATCTCATCGACGGATACTATAGTTCATATGACTTATCGCCACATGATGCCTCTCCCCGGAGGCTCACATTATTACGTTCCTGTGTTGTTGAATGATGCGACACACTTCGACTTGATGTGGGATACGGTGGACAAATTACCAAAGACCGCAACGATTGATATATATTTAACATTTGAGTCAGTCGACTCAAATCAAAATCGTATGATTCATTCGCAAGTTCTTGACGAACGTAGCGGCACGCCAGACGCAGACTTACTAGACATGGACAGACTGCACATGCAATCCCCACCGGATGAGGTCGCGCAAGAGGGGTTCGTTGCTCCATTACATGAAGATAATAATGCATATACCGACGATGACGATAACGACGACGAAAATAACGAAACTGATGAGGAAACGCATCACAACGAAGAAGTTCCATCAGTTGCGGTTTGGGATGACGTTAACGTTTGCACAGATGATCCAAGATATGATCCTCCGGGTGCGGAGAATGTCGAAGATGATGAGCAATTTGCTATCGATGAAGAGATTATGTTGGAGGAAGCTAGTGACGACGAAGTTCACCAACCAATACCGGGATATAACGAAATCGATTGGGAGGTGGCTAATTCAATCTGCGACCCAACATTCCCGTAAGCAAACTTGGGGGACATCCCTAACTTCGATTTGGAGATAGGGATGTGTTTCGACAATAAAAATGATTTACAACATGTCGTTAAAGTGTGGCATGTTAATAGACATTGTCAATACCATGCGATGGAATCGACTACAACTTCGTGGGCGATTAAGTGCGGATTTCCACAACACGGGTGTATGTGGCGTCTTCGCGCATGTTTCCGAAAGAAAACACGCGCATGTTTCCGAAAGAAAACACTATTATGGGAGATAACACAGCTTCGACGTACCGCACACGTGTATTAATCCAAACGTAGAACGCGGTCATGCCCAACTTGACGCCAACATGATGGCGCGAGAGATCCAAAGCGTCGTCAAAACCGATCAAGGTGTCACGATCAAAACATTAATAGAAATAATAAAGAAAAATATGGACACGAAGTCAACTACAAGCTAATGTGGGATGCCAAGAGGAAAGCAATTGCATGGGGTTTTGGAGATTGGGATGAGTCGTACGCTCAATTACCAAGATGGTTGGTCATGCGGTGAGGAGTAAGAGTCCGGGGACAAGAATCGAGTGGTCACACAGACAATGGCATGATGATGAAATAAGTACCGCGTCTCCACAATTTCGTCGTGTGTTTTTCGCATTTGAAGCTTCAATACATGCTTTCAAGTTTTGCAGGCCTCTGCTTCAGATTGACGCGACATTCATATATGGCAGATACAGTGGGAAGCTCATGATTGCGTTATCTGTTGATGGAAATGGTCACATATTACCGATTGCATTTGTCGTTGCGTAAATCGAATCAAGCGATTCATGGGGTGGTTTTTGCGCATGCCGCGCAAAACACGTGATGATAGAGAAGGGATATGCGTTATTTCTGATCGTCACCCTGGCATTTTGGAGGCGGTCAACATCCCAATCAACGGCTTTTGTCCCCCGAAAGGGTACCACCGTTATTGCTTGCGACACTTGCTTAGTAATTTCGGCACACACTTCAAAAATGTTGTCCCCCTGAAAGTACTACTTGGTCGAGCAGCTGCTCAACATCAAGAACGAAAATTTATTGCGTGCATGGAGCGTTTCACATACTTATCTTCACGAACGCCACAATGCCTGCAATATGTCAATGCCATCCCCAAAGAACTTTGGACTCAATCGCACGACGGAGGCATGCGGTACGGATGGATGAATTCTAATGGTGTTGGTAAGTACAAAATACAATTTATTATTTGCACTATAATACGATAAATATTCGACGAACCAATATTACTTACTAGAGTTTCATCGGAAATTGCGAGTGTTTTAACGGGGTCTTGAAGGGTGCTCGATTCTTGCCAATTACTGCGTTGACTCAAATGATATACTACAGATTGGTGACGTACCACGATCAACGCAACCAGGAAATCAATGCGGCAATCTCAAAAGGACAAGTGTACACAGAATATGTCATGGAGAAACTCGCGAAATATGAGAAATCCGCAAGGAGGCATCACGTCACGTTGATCAATCGAGACATTGGTGAGTTCCAAGTGCAGACTGGAAGACATGGAGATCGCATGCATAAAGGCAACAACACACAAATCGTCATCTTAAAGGACCGGGTGTGCAGTTGTAATAAATGGCAGTCGTTTGGTTTCCCTTGCTCACACGTGTTAGCATCATGTGCGTTGATTCGAGTGAGCTACGCGCAGTTCATCGAGCCATACTATAGGTTAGATGTGTACGCACAGTGCTACTCGTACAAATTCAAGGCCATCCCAGATGAGAAGTATTGGCCGACTTTTGGGACGAAAATCATACCCGACCCCAGGGCGCAGACGTGGCCGAGGAGACCTAAGGGATCGCGTAGACCTACCGAGATGGATCTTCCTAATGTCCAAAGACCTTTGCGATGTGGGATTTGTCATCAAGAAGGACATAGAAGAACAACATGTCCAAATAAAGATCGTGAACGAGTACCAACTAGGAAGAACCGTTGTGGTATATGTCGTTTAGAGGGACATAACAAAAAAAATTGTCCGATGAGACCTCAACCATCCAATGACAACCTATAGTCGATTTTGTATATTGTGTGAAGTAACTAAAGTTCGTACATATGTTGCTTATGAGCATTTTCGTCGTGTGTTTTTGTGTGAACATTTATTAATTACTTATCGTTTGGTTGCATACAACACTCATTTTATTTTTCTAACATTATTTGTAGTTGTACTACAATGGATCCAGGACCTTCGATCGATCACTATTGCAACTCCAATCTACACACAGATCAACGCGAGCATGGAGGGGCGAGGTAACCTTTCTTACATCAATACATCAAATTTAAATCAATAATGTATCAAAAACATACATTAATACACTATCAATTACAAGGTGTACAAAACAATGCGTGTACGTCGAAGACGTGGGGTCGTTGATCGAACGATGCAAGATCATTCTAGGATGATCCCATATCTTCGTTCCAGTGGGTTCTATGGGATATCTCGGGTAGCATTTTTCAGCCTTGATTGGGCTTTGATTTGACTGCGTTTGTAGAGAGATGGCGCCCGAGACGCATACATTTCACATGCATTGTGGGAGTACACCATTACACTTCAAGACGTGCGGGTACAACTTGGATTATCTATCGAAGGTATGCCTCGTGATGGGAACGACGGACGCAGACTATGCTTGATGTCTGTGAGAGGCTACTTGACGAACTCCTGGTGGAGATGACGTAGTTGGATGTAAACTTAAGGTCGATTGGCTTGAGCGTAACGTACCATCAATAGATGATGATAGCGATGAGGAGTCGGTCCAACGTTACGTTCGATCGTACATACTACAACTCATCGGTGGTTGTCTTTTCGCCGACAAGTCTAATCGATTCGTCCATTTGATGTTCCTACCATTCTTTGGAGGATTTCCAACTAGCTGAACAATATAGTTGGGGAGTGCTTGTTTGGCTTATTTGTAGAGTGAGTTGTGTCGCGGATCTCGCGCGCAGGGGCACATGAGGTTGTCATTGGCGCGTCAATTCTTTTACAACTTTGGGCATGGGACGATTTACATTTATAGCACCGCGGCGCTGCGTGTTTCAGAGCTCAAGCAAATAACCGTGGATGGACAAAATATGCTTATGAACGTTCCACTCTGACACGAGTATGAAAGTCGATTTGTCATTAATTTGCATAAAAATCTTGTCCAATTTCATTTATCTTAAATTATTGTCTTCTACACGATGGCTCGATGCATTTTCGGTATCACAAAGTGCGACGCACGTCGTATCGGCTTACCGTGATGCACTCGACTCATGCGAGAGGCATGAGGATGATGTGGTCCGCAACCTTATTCGAACTCATGGGGTCTCTTCCCGATTCTTGTACAAATGGTCACGGAAGTTGGCTCTCGACGTGTCCCTTATTTGTTTCCACATTGTGGAGTGGCATCGACCGAGAAGGGTTATGAGACAATTCGGCATGGTACAAGTGGTGCCACCTAATTGTGATTACGACGCCCAACCGCACCGCCTCGAATTGCGTGGCATCATCATGAAAATTGGGTGACCTTCCATGCAAGCTATATACACATGTGGGAGAATCGTGGGGACACCATTGCCACAAATGGCACTTAATGAAGGCCACGATCACCAAGACTACATGACGTGGTATCGCTCGATCACTAGGAGATTCATTGGACACGACGGGCGTTACGTGACTACTCGGTAATATTCTAACTCTTTATTTTCCTCGAACAATTAATATCTTATATTGCGTGCTCTGACCTCTTATATTTTGTATATCAGCGTAACTTGGTGCATCGACTGAGGCGAGTGTTTATCGAGGATGGGTACGAGCAAGGTCTTGCTGCGCTTGATGAAGGGATTCAAATTTTAGACGAAGACGAAAGGCGAAGGTCTACTCTTTCGCATGACGAAATTGACGTCGAGCAAGACATTAATGAGGATAATGAACAGGACGATGAAGAAGACGATCGGGCGCCGAACCAAACATAGAGGTGAGAAGAAGACGAGCACGACCGAGAGATTGTGCGGGAACGCACCAGAGCGTCCTCGTCCACCACGTCCATCTACTCATACTCGAGATTGCTGCGGAGAGAGTAGCGGAGACGATCTCCTCCAAGACGTTCATCTCGTTCGAGAGCGAGTAAAACAGTAGACTGTTGGTGAGAGTAGCCAACGATCTTCGCCACCCCAAAGAACCTCAAATGTTTGTACCCGTGCCGCCGAGCGTGAATCTTCCTCCTTACTATTTTGATCCATACGCACACGGGTCGTCGTCTTCATATGTGGACCATGGAATGCCTCATCCTCAAATGTATCCATCACCGCCTCGGTACATGCCTAGTCCATATACTCCTACTCCTCATACTTACAATATGCCATATGGTGGAGATCCCTCTTTCATGAACTTATTGACCATGCTGCCGCAGCCTCATATTCCTTTTCCCCAACCCCATACGGGAGCCAATATTTTGGGATGGTTCCACCTCCAATTTTTGGGAGCATCGAGTAGCGAGAGGTGAGTCGAGTGAAGCACCGGAGGAAACGCATGAATCTACTCGACGTGATTCAATGCAAGACCAGCTACCTCAACAACCTCAACCGGATGTACAAACACATCGACCAACTAGACAAAGAGTACGTCCGGTTTGCATCACCGAGCAACAACGTCAACGTAACCGCAGAATAGACTGCATGATGACTTTTCTTCAAGTCATGGTGATTTGTAGATAGCTACTCGATTTGGGTGAACGAAGTACGTGTATACAACCTTCTCATTCAATAAACTTATTTCTCATGTTTTCTATATTATTATAATGTCGTATATGTGATTACTCTTCAATAGTTAGTTTAGTTTGTTAAGTTAGTTTAGGTTCTTTGTTTAATTTAACTTAAGTGGTTAGCTTAGTTAGTTAGGTGTCGGTGGTTAGGTTATATTAGTTTAGTTTGGTTTGGTTAATTATCTTAGTTACTTAAGTTAGTTTAGTTTAGGTGTTGAGGTTAGTTTACTTTAGTGTAGTTCAGTTAGGGTATGTTCGTTAGTGTAGTTTAGTTAATTTAGTTTACATACTTAGGTTAGGTTAGGTTAGTCGAGTTTAGTTCGCATAGAACCGGTGTGGTTAGGTTGTTAACAAGTAACTCTCGAGCTACTTGGATGTTTGTTTAGTTTCGTTTCGTAGTTTACGTGGATCGTTTTTGGTTGTTTATTTTGTTAGTTAAGTTAGTTATTTTAGTTTACTTAGTTTTTATTGTTTACGTGGTTAGGTTAATTAAGGTTAGTTAGGTTAGTTAAGGTTACTTAGTTTAGTTTGGTTAGTTTCATTTAGTTAGTATGTTTAGTTTGCAATTAAGTTAGTCTATTTTTTGTTGTTTGTGTGAGAATCGTCACGGTCTTCATTGAACTTCGACACAAAAACACCACAATGTCATGCACAAAGTTAGTTAGTTTACTTGAGGTTAGTTAGTTACTTAGTTTAGTTTGGTTTGGTTAGGTTAGTTAAGGTTAGTTTACTCCAGTTTATTTAAGAATACTTATGGTTAGTTAATGTTAGTTATTTCGGTTTACTTTAGTTAGTTAGTTACTTACTTAGTTAGTTAGTTAGTTAGTTAGTTAGTTAGTTAGTTAGTTAGTTTAGTTAAGGTTACTTACTTATTTAGTTTAGTTTGGTTTGGTTAGGTTAGTTAAGGTTAGTTAGGTTAGTTTAGTTTAGTTACTTGGTTAGTTAGTTAGTTAAGTTAGTTAGTTTAGTTTGGTTAGTTAAAGGTTAGTTAGTTTACTTTGTTAGGTAGTTTAGTTTGGTTAGGGTAGTTAAGGTTAGTTAGTTAAGTTAAGTTAGTTTGTTAGTTACTTATTTAGTTTAGTTAAGGTTAGTTAGTTATTTAGTTTAGTTTGGTTTGGTTCCCTTAGTTAAGGTTAGTTAGTTTAGTTTAGTTAGTTAGTTAGTTAGTTAGTTTAGTTAGGTTAGATTAGTTAGGTTAGAAAAGAAAGTTGAAGGTTGAAACCAATGTACATATATATATATATATATATATATATATATATATATATATATTCAAAATTTGTTTCTTTTTTATACAAATCTAAACTCCTTTGGTTGTAATTGTCGAGATCGCTCGACTACGACTACGACGACGCCTGGCCCAAATCGGCGCGCGCGTGTCGGCGGACAAATCGAGTCCGAGTTGGTGACGTGGCGGTGAGGTGGCGATGACGTGGGCGAGTTTTGTTTGTGAGGTGGCGCGGACGTGGCGGTGACGTGGCGGCGTTTTGTACGAATAGCGCCTTTTGAGAAGGCGATATACGTACATGTGGCGCCACGTAACCGCCAACTCGCCGCCACCTCACAAACGCAACTTTGGCTAATAACGCATTTTCAAAAGGCGTTATTGAACTATGTGAGGTGGCGGCCGAGGTGGCGGTTACGTGGCCCACATGTACGGATAGCGCCTTCTCAAAAGGCGCTATTCGTACAAAACGCCGCCACGTCATCGCCAAGTCAGCACCACGAACCCACATCCACCCCAATAACGCCTTCTCAAAAGGCGTTATTGCCTACTTTCGTGATAAAAAAAAAAAAAAAAAAAAAAAAAAAAAAAACCTCCCTATTTTGTGAAATAAATTGTAAAACAACCCTACTTTTGAAAAAACACCATGTGTTTCACGCATAAATGATGTAAAATTGTCTAGATTGTCAAACATCGATCTAATATACTAATGAACATGCATACAATTTATTTTTTTAATCAAACAAAACAAATATATTTATGCATATGTCATCTTATGATTATCAACTAATTAAGATTTTATCCAATTCAAAGTATCTTTTTTTTGTTACAGGAGTGTGATACAGTAGGTTTTTTTTTTTTTTTTTTTTTTTTTTGATGATAGATATGTTGAACATTGAAGTTCAAGTTTTGTATTGGAAAATAACAAAACCTTTAGTCCCACATAGGAGAAAAAAGGTTTGGTTTCTCACTTAATATATGTTCCAACACACTTCACTATTGTTTAAGTGAGAAGTGGGTTAGAGTGAGTGGACCATGGGGTTTCACTAGGTAATCACCCTATTTAAATAATCTTTGACAATGGCCTTGGGCCTTGGGGCTTTGGTTTGTTCAAGACTTAGCCATTCATAAACATAGTTATTATTTTTCGTTTTTTATTTTTATTTTCGTTTTTGAAATAAAACAAAAGAGCACCAACAGTTGCTAAGTTCGAATTAGGAGTTAAATAACTATCAATTAGTGGCACACTAATTAAGACCACTAATTAGATAGTTATGGAAAAATTGTCCACTAATTGGACAGTTAGATGTTTATCTATAATAGAAGAGTCTTTTGACAGAGTAAACATGGTTTTTTTTTTCCGAAATCAAATTTTATGTGATTTGTGTTTACCGAGAGAGAGACGATTTGCGCTTTGAAGGTTCTTTGATTGGTGCTTTGATCAAAGAGCAAACCAGTTGTATCCCTGGAGACGTAACTCCTAGTTGAATTCAAAGCATCGAGTTGGAGGAAATTTTCTGCTTTAGGTCATTGCACTACAAGCCTCTGGTACACTTTGTTTATTAATCTTCTTAATTGTTAAATCAGCATGTTTAGTTGCTAGTGATAACAGTGCCATGTTCAGATTTATGTTTAATATAGATTGTATGATCTAACAAGATACAGTGGTTTTTGTGTGGCAGCAGCTAGTCACTTCCAATATGGTGGGGAGTTTTACTGCAAACCATTTGATGAGTGGTTCTTGGGAAACTTGAAGAATGATTTGTTGGTGAGGGGAATTCCATGGAAGACTCTTTTTGGAGTGGCATGTTGGACTCTGTGGAATGAACGAAATCGGGAGGTATTGGCTGAGAAACAAACACACCCCACCCAGGTCCTTAACTCGATTGTTTCACGAGCTTGAGAGGTTTCGTGGACTTTGGAGTCATCGGTACTACATAGTGCAAGTAGGGGACATAAATTCAAGAAGTTGATACGGTGGAAATCACCGCCAACAGGTTGGATAAAGGCTAAATCTGATGGGGCATTAACAGCTGATGGTTGCTCATCAGCTGGAGAACCATCAGCTGGGGGCTTGCTGCGTAACGAGCACGGGGACTAGCGTGGTGGCTTCACTGTGAATTTGGGGTCTTGCTCAGTCTTCGAGGCGGAGCTGTGTTCTGCTAGAGGTGGACAATTTGAGGGTGGTTCAGTATATTAATAAGAGGGTACCTACTAAGAACAAACATTGGAGCTTGTTGTCTTTACTTTTTCAGTTGTTAGATCGACAATAGGAAATTAAAATTCAACATTCACACTAGGAAGGTAACCGGGCTGCGAACTGGTTGGTAAGTTACACGAGAAATTTTCCTCTTGGGGTTCATGTTCTAAATTTAATACCTCTAGAACTATCAAAAGTTCTCGAGGAGGATGTAAGAGGCATAATGTTTCCTAGATTCTGTTGAAATAATAAAAAGACGTCTAGCCTCCTTTTGAAAAAAAAAAAAAAAAAAAGTTATTATTATTATTATTATTTTTTGTAAGAAATCAATTGAAATACAACCCCCTCTGATTAATTCCAACATAAATGGAACCCCAAACTTCCTCCAACGATTAGCCTTTGATTACATGCCAATGTCTCATCCAAATCACTCGCTAGAAATGCTTTGACATCCAATAATTTACAAAGTTGAACAATGACTAAAATATATAAATATATGTTGCAATTTGTTTTTAAACTTTTAGAAGACGTTTATCTCTAAAAATATACTAACACTTTATAGAAATTTTTTTTTTTTTTTTGAAGCCTTATAGAAATATTTTAAGAGTATCGAATTTAAGGAAATTTATGTATGCTTTGCTAGTTTGATAAATTTAGAGGAGGCATATATAGGGAAATTCTACATTTTGAGAACCTCTCAAAATGTGTTATGCATTAAATGTTTTGTGCATTTATGATTCATAGATTAATGTATTGGATTAGAATCCAATGATTGTAAATATATATATATATATGGTGATGAGAAGAATCACTATTTATGGTGATTTTAAATATTGACCATTGGATTTAGATCTAATGGTTAATATAAAAGCTACATTAATGACTCTTAAATATGTGCACAAGTTCTAAGAAGGTATATTCACCATTGGATCTAAATCCAATTGTTAAGATTTAAAATTACCATAAATGATGAACAATTCACAAATACGGCTACACAAAGCTAGTATTTTCACAAAAATTAATTGGGTGGCCAAATCTCCCCTTCTCTCGAATTTATACTTTCACCCCTATATATAGGGTTTAGGGTTTTTTAAATTACCTTTATGTGGATAATATGGCTATTGCCTATACTCCTCAATAAAAAACTAAAAAACAAAACAGAAGAAAACAAAAATACAAAAACAAATAAAAAAAAACTAGCGAAAAAGAGAGAGAACATGCGCATATTTATACAATTTTCGGTAAATTAATTATTTTGACAAGCAGCTAATTAATATTTGTGGATATATTAAGCTTAAATTAGTTACTACTTGCCTTGAATTCGTATGCCAAGCTCCTGTGGCACCAGTGTTCAATGAAGAGAAACCCATCGGCCTTCATCCACTTTGATGTCTTCCTCAAAAATAATTCATCATAGTTCTTCAAATGCTGTCAAGATTTTATGATGAAAAGAAGGTTAAAGTTTATCATCATAAATGTGTAGTAGAATAATTAAAAATCTACAATTAATTATGCTTTAAGTAATTGTCGTATATACATACCTCAAAGACTGAAATAACCATTACCCGATCGAATTCTTTGTTCATTTCATATGTGGTAATATCTGCTAATATGGTCTCCAAATTGGCCAAGTTATGTTCCCTAATAAAACAAGAATTAACTAGACATGTGGAATAAAAAATAAAAAACTTAGCAATGCATGTGTGTTTAAGCATGGGTTATAATTACATTGCACTACCTGCGCTGTTCTTCAATGAATTGTTTTTGAGAAGCTATATCTATGATTGCTGTGACATGGCAGTGGGGTACTTGCGAGCAATATGCAAAGCGACGGCACCATATCCACAACTCGACGCAATGAGATCTTCTAAATCATTGAACGAATCCACGAACAACTCGATCTAGGTCGAACTTAAGCCAAAGTTCGAAAATTCTTTTATTCAAGCAAAAAACCGAGAATTACATCCAATAGGTCGCTTAAATAGCGAAACCCTAAAATTTGCCAAAAATAGTAAAAAGTCCTAAAAGCCCTAAAAGCCATAAACTGGAAACTAGACAAAAAATAGAAACAAATGCATAAACGGCAATAAAAACGGAAATTCCTAATGAAAGTTATAAGCTAAACAAAATTTTCCTAAAATAGCAAAATTGTCGTTTCGGAGGGCGAAACGATGGAATTTCGCCGAAAAACGTCGTAATCACGGCATAGCAGTGTCCCGTGATCTCCACGTCGTTTCCAATCAACCCATGCCCCCGGAACGCCGAAACTCAAACGCCCGAACTTCACCGAAATTACCAAAATGCCATCCTGTCATATCTTTTCATATTTTTCCAAGAATTTGCAAACTAATTCTTGGACTTCATCATTATCCTGTCAAGAATTTGCAAACTAATTCTTGGACTTCATCATTATCCCGTCAAGAACTTGCAAGCTAATTCTTGGACTTCATCATTCTCCCCAGGGGTGGACGAGAATTCGCCCTCGAATTGTCATCATCGACGTATCCCCATAATAGGGAACAAGATGTTTGACATTAAATACATCGGCCGTGCGAATGTGACTTGGCAACTTCAATCAAGCATTAGGAGTAATTTTCTCAAGAACCTCCACAGACCAATCTTCCGCAATGTAACATACTCGCCACATCGCAAGGCGCCGCCAAGAAACTCCACTGGATGCCCTTGCTTGCTATAAACAACTTAAAATCGGCCGTTTCAAGTCGCCAACCAAAACGATTTATGGGGTGGAGGTTGGGTGGACGAGAGAAGTAAAGACAACATGCCGCTCTCTCGTTTTCCCTACCTCAAAGCATTAACCCAAGCTATTTCATAGTCACCAAGCTTCTTGAAAAGCACATTACTCATCAACCCCTCAGAAAGTTGCACCTTGTAAGCACACAAATCAGAGGTAACATCAATAGTTTCTCCAATCTGGGGCGCATAAACTTGGGAACAAACAAGTTTCAAGCAGTGTTGCTTCAAATGTTCAGTAGCTTCTGCTGATCCATGCACTAATACAAGCTTCAATGGAGCTACATGTGCTAGAATTGATTTGATAGAACGGCCATCAGAACGACCTTCAAAATCCATGTAAACCAAAGAACACTTCACTTGCACTGTCAATTCATTTGAAATAACTTTTGAAGGCTTTGAATCAAGTATTAAATTAGCAGAACCTTCATCAAGTTTGTTATCCAGATCGGCGCCTCCAAGCATTGATGATTGATCCATGTATTCTTCCTTGATCACATAATCATCGGGATTAATGACCTCGCCAAATGCATCCCATTCAACCGAGTTTTCAAAAAAGGAAACATTGGATGTATGCTAGATGACGAAGGAACAAAACCATCAATGAAGATGTCGCGATGGATACCAACAGATGGGCCACCACATCGGATGACGGATTACCGGTGCTTGAATCAATAACCATAGGATCAATTACATTGTCGTCGGCTCGATGCGGCATTTTTAAATCCTCCTCTTTGCTAAGACTTGCCTTCGAGCTTCCTCATTCTTTACGCGATTTTGTTCTTCTTCATAGGCTCTCAACTCTTCTCCAACTAACGGAACCCTCTTGCTCATGGTGACTTTTACAGCTTTAGGAACATCAACATCTCTATCTACCTCCTTTCCCATCAAGATGTAAACTACCTCAGAATCCTGTAATGCATCTTCAAATCTTGCCAAAGACAGCAAGCTGCTAGATTCTTTAGTAGGCTTAACTTCCTCTGGATCCTTGGCGGGTACTAGCACAATCTTCACTCCCTTGAACATAAGGGTGTATTTATTAGTTCTGCCATCATGCACAACTCCCCTATCAAACTGCCAAGGACGTCCCAGTAACAAGTGGCAAGCATCCATAGCCACAACATCACACCAGACGAATCCTTGTAGTTAGCACCAATAGAAAAAGTCACCAAGGCGCGCTTCGACACCTTCACCTCACCACCCTTCTTCAGCCAAGCTAGCTTGTAGGGCCTGGGGTGTTGTTCAGTTGCAAGGCCCAACTTCTGAATCGCTTCAACTGAGACGATATTCTCGCAACTGCCTGCATCAATCATGAACCTACACACCTTGCCTAAGATGGTGCACTTGGGCTGAAAGATGTTATTCCGCAGCCACTCATCATCACCAATAGTTCCGGGAGTCATACAAGAACGCCTCACAACCAAGCAAGCACCCACGTCTCCGGTCACAATATCCTCTTTTGTGTTGTCAGAAGTATCAAAGGTTGTTTCTGCAGTGATGTTGGCCTCTTCCCCTGCGTCTTCCTCTTCGTTCTCAATAAAGAGAGTCTTCTTCCCTTTACATTCTGACTTCCTGTGACCAACTTCGCCACAACCGAAACATTTAATCCCACTAGTGCTAGGTCTGTTCGTGCTACTAGCAGGGTTAATTGCAGCGGTATTACCTCCAGTATTGGTTGTCCCAACACTAACATTACTGGAAGCATTACTCACACCCCGACGCTGTTGTTTCTCCACCAACAATGCTCGCTGGTGCGCTGCAGATAAGGAAGTCGGATCAAACATGTTGACGACATCTTGGATCTGCACCCTCAGTCCACCAATATACCGCGCCACCAATTGGTCGTTAGTCTCCTGCGAGCTTCGTTTTTAGCGACTAATCGATAAAACTCGAGTAGTGTAATCATCTACGACTTTGCCCTGTCTCGGATTCGCAACCTCTGATACATAAGGCGTTGGAAATTGTAAGGCAAGAACTCAGCCGTAAGTGTTTTTTCATCTTCTCCCACGAGGTGATCTTCGCCTTTCCATTCCTATTCCGCATCAACTTCTGCTTGTTGCCACCAAGCCGTGGCCTGTTGCGGAATCTGAGTCGCAACCCGATTGCACACGCTTGCCTTCGGGCACACCTTTGAATGCTATGACTTCTTCAATCGACGCCGACCAGGTCCAAGAATTCTTCCGGTTGAAGGGTGCCATGGAATTCCGGGACCTCCGCCTTCATCCCGGACTCCCACCGCTGCGATCATCCCCAACCGCACGCGGCTGTAGCGCCTCCTCGGTGCCTCAATATACTCATCCTCCCCTTCGGTAGAAGAATCTCCTACTAGTTCATCACCAACTGGTTCCCTTCAAAGGTTACGGACACGATCCATATTCGACCCCAACAACCGATTGATTACGCGAGCAATTGTTCTACCACCGCGCCCATGCGTTGGTTAATTATTTGGCCAATTTGTCGATTCGATTGTCACGGTCATACACATCCTCGATACGTTGCTTGGTTCCTCTTTGGCGGCATGATTTCTCCAATCACGCCAAGCGGCTCGATACCAACTAACGCAATGGAGATCTTCTAAACCGATTGAACGAATCCACGAACAACTCGATCTAGGTCGAACTTAAGCCAAAGTTCGAAAATTCTTTTATTCAAGCAAAAAAAGCGAGAATTACATCCAATAGGTCGCTTAAATAGCGAAACCCTAAAATTTGCCAAAAATAGTAAAAAGTCCAAAAAGCCCTAAAAGCCATAAACTGGAAACCAGACGAAAAATAGAAACAAATGCCGAAACGACAATAAAAACGAAAATTTCTAATGAAAGTTATAAGCTAAACAAAACTTTCCTAAAATAGCAAAATTGCCGTTTCGGAGGGCGAAATGATGGAATTTCGCCAAAAACGTTGTAATCACGGCGTAGTAGTGTCCCGTGATCTCCACGCCGTTTCCAATCAACCCATGCCCCCGAACGCCGAAACTCAAACGCCCGAACTTCACCGAAATTACCAAAATGCCATCATGTCATATCTTTTCATATTTTTCGGCGAAATTCCATCGTTTCGCCATCCGAAACGGCAATTTTGCTATTTTAGGAAAGTTTTGTTTAGCTTATAACTTTCATTAGGAATTTCCGTTTTTATTGTCGTTTGCGGCATTTGTTTCTATTTTTCGTCTAGTTTCAGGTTTATGGCTTTTATGGCTTTTGGACTTTTTACTATTTTTGGCAAATTTTAGGGTTTCGCTATTTAAGCGACCTATTGGATGTAATTCGAGTTTTTGGCTAGAATAAAAGAATTTTCGAATTTTGGCTTAAGTTCGACCTAGATCGAGTTGTTCGTGGATTCGTTCAAGCTGGTTTAGAAGATCTTCGCTAACGTCGCTTGGTATCGAGAGCTTTGCTTCAGCGTGATTGGAGAAATCATGCCGCCGAAGAGGAACCAGCAGCGTATCGAGGAGGTGTATGACCGTGACAATCTGAATCGACAAATTGGCCAAATAATTGACCAACGCATGGGCGCGGTGGTAGAACAATTAACTGCCAGAATCGATCAGTTGTTGGGTCAGAATATGGATCGTGTCCGTAACCATCGAAGGGAACTTGTTGGTGATGAACCAGTAGGAGATTCTTCTACCGGGCGGGGATGATGAGTATGTTGAGGCACCGAGGAGGAGCTACAGTCGCGTGCGATTGAGGATGATCGCGCGTGGGAGTCTCTGGGATGAAGACGGAGGTCCCGTAATTCCATGGCACCCTTCAATCGGAAAATTCTTGGACCGGGCGGGCGCGCCAAGAAGTCCTAGAATTCAAAGGTGTGCCCGAAGGCAAGCGTGTGCAACTGGTTGCGACTCGTATTCCGCAACAGGCCACTGGCTTGGTGGCAACAGCAGGTTGATGCGGAATAGGAATGGAAAGGCGAAGATCACCTCGTGGAAGAAGATGAAAAAACACTTACGAATTGAGTTCTTGCCTTACAATTTCCAACGCCTTATGTATCGTAGGTTGCGAATCCGAGACAAGGGGCAAAGTCGATAGATGATTACACTACTTGAGTTTTATCGCTTAGTCGCTAGAAACGAAAGCGTAGGAGACTAACGACCAATTAGTGGCGCGATATATTGGTGGATCGAGGGTGCATATCCAAGATGTCGTAAACATGTTTGATCCAACTCTTCCTTATCTCGCAGCGCACCAGGCCGAGCATTGTTGGTGGAGAAATAACAAATTGTCGGGAAAGTGTGAATAATGCTTCCAAGAATGTTAGTGTTGGGACTCGGCCAATACTTGGAGGTAATACCGCCGCAATTAACCCGCTAGTCGCACGAACGATCTAGCACTAGTGAGATTAAATGCTTCTTTGTGGCGAAGTTGGTCACAGGAAGTCGAATGTAAAGGGAAGAAGGCTCTCTCTATTAAGAACGAAGAGGAAGACGAAGGGGAAGAAGCCAACATCACTGCAGAAACCAACCTTTGATACTTCGACAACACGTAAGAGAGATCGTGGCGGAGATGCTGGTACCGCCGGTTGCGAGCGTTCTTGTATGACTCCTAGAATTTATCGATGATGATGAGTGGGCAGCGAATAACATCTTTCACCAAGTGTACCATCTTAGGCAAGGTGTGCGTGTTCATGATTGATGCAGCAGCGGCGAGAATATCGTCTCGGTGAAGCGGTCGAAGTTGGGCCTTGCAACGAACAACACCCCAGCCCCACAAGCTAGCTTGGCTGAAAAAGTGGTGGTGAGGTGAAAGTGTCAAGCACGCCTTGGTGACTTTTTCTATTGGTGCTAACTACAAGGATTCGGTCTGGTGTATTGTTGTGGCTATGGATGCTTGCCACTTGCTACCGGGACGTCCTTGGCGATTTGATAGGAGGGAGTTGTGCATGATGGCGTAACCAATAAATACACCCTTATGTTAAAGGGAGTGAAGATTGTGCTAGTACCCGCCAAGGATAAGGAGGAAGTTAAGCCTACTAAAGAATCTAGCGGCTTTCTCTTTCTTTGCAAGATTTGAAGATGCATTACAAGATTCTCGAGGTAGTTTACATCTTGATGGGAAAGGAGGTAGATAGAGATGTTGATGTTCTGAAAACCGCAATTCCTATTGTGAAGGAGTTTTGTGATGTTTTCCCGATGAGATGCCGGAAGGATCGCCACCATTGCGTGTATTCAAGATCGATTGACCTTGAACCTGGTGCGTCACTACCTAATAGACCACACTACCGAATGAGTCCCAGTGAGCATGAGGAGTTGCGCAGACAAGTTGAAGAGTTATTGGCGAAGGGATTCATCCGTGAAAGTCTGAGTCCGTGTGCGCACTGACCCTCCTTACACCAAAGAAAGATGGCTCCTGGCGGATGTGTGTGGACAGTAGAGCAATCAACAAGATTACTGTCAAGTATCGCTTTCCTATCCCTCGTTTGGATGATTTACTTGACCAATTGAGTGTAGCAAAATTTTTTACAAAATCGGATTTGAAGAGTGGGTACCACCGTTCGCATTAGAGTTGGGGATGAGTGGAAGACTCGCTTTTAAAACCAGGGAGGGGTCGTATGAGTGGTTAGTCATGCCGTTTGGGGTCATCAAACGCACCTTGCACCTTCATGAGAGTCATGAACCGTAGCTTGAGACCTTTGATAGGCAAGTGTGTTATGGTATATTTTGATGATATATTGATATATAGTACTAACGAGGAGGAACACCTCCAAAGACGTGCGAGATGTTCTAACTATCTTGCGCGAGGAGAAGTTATATCTTTGCGATGAAGAAGTGCTCATTTTTGACACCGAAGGTCCTTTTCTTAGGTTATGTCATTTCTGGAGAAGGGATGCAGGTTGATGAGTCTAAAGTAGAAGCCATCCGCACTTGGCCTAGACCCACCACCGTCACGGAGGTTCGCAGCTTTCATGGGTTGGCTTCCTTCTACAGGCGGTTCATTCCACACTTCAGTAGTATCATGGCCCCAATTACAGACTGTATGAAGGGCGTGAAGTTTGGGTGGAGCAACGAGGCAGATGAAGCATTCCAACTGATCAAGGTGCGGTTAACCACTGCCCCCATTCTAGTGTTGCCAGATTTTCACCTACCTTTTGAGTTGCATAGTGATGCATCCAAGGTAGGCATTGGAGCTGTCTTGAGTCAGAATAATAGGCATGTTGCCTATTTCAGTGAGAAAGGCCCGGGGCGAAGTTGAGGTATAACACATACGATGTGGAGTTCTATGCGATGGTACAAGCCGTGAAGCATTGGCGTCATTATCTTTTCCACAGAGAGTTCGTGGCTTTGTTTACGCACTACCATGAGGCATTGCGACACTTACATGGGCGTAACAAGGTCTCGGCCGGACATGCTTCCCGGGTGGCCTATTTGGAGCGCTTTACTTTTGTGGTTAAACACAAGTCTGGGTGTGACCAACGAGTTGCGATGCCCTGAGCAGACAAAAAGTTTGTTGAGCCGCATGACCATTGAGGTACCTGGGTTTTCCTCCTTCTTTGATTTGTTTACTACTTGATCCTTTCTTTGCTACTATTGTGGAGAAGGTGCGGAGTGGGGAGCGTGCGATTACACACTCCGGAAGGATTTCTTATTTCGGAGCAAACAACTTTGCATTCCTAATTGCGACTTTGAGATTGCTCGATTATTAGAGAGTTGCATGGAGAGGGACATGTTGGGTGTGATTGCACTTTGCAAATTGGTGCGAGCCTCTTACTTTTGGCCTACCATTCGCAAGGAAGTGGACGGATATGTGCGCGATGTCGGACTTGCCGGCTTTCGAAGGGTACCGCAACTAATGTCGGTCTACATATATGCCTTTGCCCATTCCGGAACGACCATGGGTTGATATTAGCATGGATTTCGTCTTTGGGGTTGCCTAGAACGCAATGGGAAATTACTCTATTTTTGTGGTGGTTGACCGTTTTCCAAGATGGTTCACTTCATCCCATGCAAGAAGACCACCGATGATGTAAAGGTGGCTCACTGTTCTTTCTGGGAGGTGTATAGATTGCACGGCCTTCCTACCTTGATTGTTTGAGATCGGGACACCAGATTCCTTAGCCATTTTTGGCGCGGTTGTGGGCTATGGTGAACACGCAGCTGAAATTTAGCGTGCTTATCATCCGCAAACGGATGGGCGGATCGAAGTTTTCAACCGTTCGTTAGGCAATCTTTTGAGGAGCTTGGTGGGTGAGAACGTCGGGAGTTGGGACTTCAAGTTGAGCCAGCGAAATTTGCACATAACCATGCGTTAATCGAAGTACCGGGTTTAGTCCTTTTCGGGTTGTGTATTCGGTACTACCTCGAGGTCCTCTTGATACGCTACCGGTGCCAAGTAAGACTAGATGGCATGGCAAGGCGAAAAACTTTATTAGTGGGCACAAGAGATTTATCAATCTATCAAAGATAACTTGCACAAGGTCACGACAAGTACAAACAATACGCAGATCGGAAGAAGCATCACGTGGAGTTTGAAGTGGGTGACTTTGTGTGGGCGTTCTCACTAAAGACCGGTTCTCATGGGTGATTACAACAAATTGTCAGTTCAGAAGATTGGTCCTGTGGAGGTTCTTGAGAAAATTAATCCTAATGCTTAAAGATTGAAGTTGCCAAGTCACATTCGCACGGCTGATGTATTTAATGTCAAGCATCTTGTTCCCTATTATAGGGATACGTCTGATGATGACAATTCGAGGGCGAATTCTGTCCACCCTGGGGAGAATGATGAAGTCCAAGAATTAGCTTGCAAATTCTTGGAAAAATATGATGGAAATATATGACGGGATGGCATTTTGGTAATTTCGGTGAAGTTCGGGCGTTTGAGTTTCGGCGTTCGGGGCATGGGTTGATTGGAAACGGCGTGGAGATCACGGGTCACAAATATGATGTGACTACGACGTTTTTCGGCGAAATTCCATCGTTTCGCCCTCCGAAACGGCAATTTTGCTATTTTAGGTTCCCAACTTTTCGATGTGGGTTCTAGTCGGATTAAAATTATTTCGGATGTAATATAATTAAAGTTCCAATTAATATATGCGGACTTAAAATATTTGATATATTTTACAGAGTCATGCACTCAACGTAATGACCCGGATACCTCATTTTCAATGCTTTTCCATGCATAATCTTCATGAAAGAGAAGGCGATTTCATAATGATCAGGATTATATGTACTCTCTGTGACGACATCCGTTTGTCGCAAAGCTGCATGGAAAATTAAACACAATTGATCAATATAAGAAATATATTTTTATTTTAAGAAGAAACTCAAGTGTTACCAAAGTATCTCTAGAAATATGGGTGAAGCATCATTTGCCAAAAGGCAAAGTTTTGGGAGGTCATGGGTTCGTGGGATCGTCTCCTGTTGAAGAAGAGAAATGCAAGTTTTACAAAAGCATCTATGATAAGTTGGACAAGGCACCATTCTTCAAAAGGCAAAGTTTCGGGACTTCGTGGGATCGTCTCCTGTTGAAGTAAAAAAAACACAAGTGTTCTTATACAAATTATCATCTTATTAGTATAAGAATTTGTTCTTGCCACTGCAACAAAAAGTAGTTTGATGACATAAGTTTCGTGATACTTCCTTTTCAGGAAGTCCTAGAATTACAAGCATCAAGTCACAATACTCAAAATCACATTGGCCTTTGAAGCCCTCCATAAGCACTTCGAGATGCGGGTTTACATAATTCTCAAAGCATAACAAGCTCGTCAAGGCCGCATCGGTGACTTTTGTGTCCGATGTAACTTCGGGTATGACTTAGGGCGTTGTCATTCTAACATTTTTCTTTCCAAAAATGGGTGTCGTTGGAAGTTGGAACTCATTTAAAATGACAGTTTTGCTAACAAAAATATCATAAAAAATTGAGAGAGAGAGAGAGAAATATACACTGAACAAGTTTGAGGATTTGAGCTTGTTGTTGTTGACAGGAGAGTTTGTTAATCCATTGATGACGCTTTTCAAGTACCCTCCTCATTATTACTTTGATCTCTTCATCGGGAACGAGCCCCAGCTCCAGCTTCTCCCACAGCTTTGCCTTGGAATTTCGGTCCAAAGCCTCCTTAACATGATCAACCTTGTTGGCCATAATACCTTGCACTGAACTTACAGGAAGGAACTAAAGTTTATCAATAGTACTTGCTGAACTAATTACAGGGTCGTTTAATATAATTAGTACTGAATCCTAATTAGTACTGAATCCTGTAAAAAAAAAAAAAAAAGTGATAGAAGGACGATAACATGTCGCACCATAAAACATATTAGCTCACAATAGCTATTTATGTGCGCTTCGAAATGCAGGCATACGCTGAACTCGATGCATAGCACGCAGGTCGAACACTACAAAACTTTGTGTGTTTAATTAGTGACATTAATTTACTCATTTAATGACATTAATTAACGTCTTTAAAATTTTTACCGACTTATCATACAGTGTCGCCCCTTGTGTTGGTAAAAGTGATGTCGCCCCCTTTTGTCGCGACACAAAAAGTATGTGTTGATAACATTTATTTAAGATGCTTTTGCTATAAGCTGTCCTTAAAGTGCGGGATGCTTCTTGTTTATGTGTCTTTAATTTTATGACATTTATTTCTTATACATCTCCAATTTAGAGACATTTTTTGTTTATGCATCCCTAAATTAAGGACACTTGTAAGCTTAACGTCCTTAAATTAACAACACTTGAGCACGTAATGTCTCCAAATTAGCAACTCTTTTTTACAATGTAGAGACACTCTTTGTTTATGCATCCCTAAATTAAGGACATTTGTAAGCTTAGCATCTTTAAATTAACAACACTTGAACATTTAATGTCTTCAAATTAGAAACCCTAACACACTTAATGTCCTTAAATTGGCAACACTTGTGCACCTAATATTCCCGAATAAGCAACCCTTACACTACATTTAGCGTCCTTAAATTAGCAACACTTGTGCACTTAATGTCTCTAAATTAGCAACTCTTGCACACTTAGTGTCTTTAAATTGACAAAATGTCTCCAAATTAGCAACCCTTACAAATACAAGACACTTATTTCAAACGTCATTCTATTATTATTATTATTGTTGTTGTTGTTATTATTATTATTATTATTATTATTATTATTATTATTATTATTATTATTATTATTATTATTATTATTATTATTATTATTATTATTATTATTATATGTAGATATATAAAAAAAAACACAAAGAAATACAAACGAAAACAATTTATATACTTTTCAATTCAAAAGAGAACTATACATACATAATCAAAAATATATTTTTATTTACAATGATATCAAAATATGTACTCAAAAGATAGAAATTCTCAACTAAGCAAAGCGTAAGCATTAGATGATTTTTATATTGATCTTTTTGAACTGATCTGCTTATCTTTCTCAACATTATCACCGCATCAAAAAACTTATGAAAAAGGCCAAATCATAATCTCATGTTCAACTCTTTTCTACAACTGCAAAACAAACAAAATTAACCCAAACACAATTACGCCACTGTCGTTTAGATGAATCCAATATTAACATGAATATGAGTTTGTCATCCAAAAAAAAGATTAACAAGAATATGAAAATTCCCTGATGGTCTAAATAGTTCCTTTCCATCTTTATTCAGGCTTTGTTACTTCAAACCATCATGCATCAACTATTGAACCACCCAACTAGACCCTAAAGTATTGAAAGCCTCTAAATTCAGTTCACATATTCAAAAATGTCTACTAGTTCTGGTTCATCTTAATTGGTCAGAATAGACGAACACATGATTAAAAACAGAGAACCACAAAGAAAGCAAACGAACAAAGAAGATTAGATTGAAATATGAGATTTATACCTTGAAGTATGAAGGTATAAAAAGAAAAATATAGATCAGCAGGTCGTATGTCGACTTTCCATCCAAAACAGAGTTAACACGTCTACATCTCAATTTCATGTAATGCGAAGACATAATTTGCAACGGCCTTGCCGCCCTGGGGTGAAGCGTCTTCCTATACTCCTTGCCCAGTCCGACTAACTACATATGTCTGGCACCTACCCGTCCTCCTATTAGATCGAAGTTCATGTCCACATGTGTTTCATTAAATTTGTTAGTGAATTATCCGTATTTTCTTAAATTATCCTCTTTAAGTATTTAAATATTTGTTAAGTTAAATAATTTGTGGTTTATTAGAATCCTAACCATATTAGTGGGTTGTATTTTACAATTTAACATAAATCAGCGGAAGCCTTAATTGGTACAATTAGGTAAGGTAGTTTACCATGTTAAACATTATTCATAAGAGCAAATCCTACTGTGGAAAACCTGGAAAAGTACTCTGTATGTAAGTGACAATACCATAAAACATGGTATATACATGTACACGTCATCTCAAATCTACCAAAACCCAAAATAATACCAGAATATAAAAATAATACAAACACCTACGTGTATCCAAGACCGTTAGCAAAAAGAGATAGTCGCCTAAGATTGTCCTTTGCCGCTACTCGTAGAAAGATCTGCACTCAATACCCAACAAATACAGTGACGAGTACAGTGAGTAAATTCCCAAAAGAAGTTCACACAATATTCAACTAGAAAACAAATAAAACTACAAGACATGCAAGTATGCTATCTGGTAACATAAATACATACTTCCATGAATTTAGGGCAATACAAAAGATTCAAGCAACATACAATAATAGTAATATAGCACAACAAATAATAATTAAACAAAGTAGCAGTTAACGAGGTAAACGAGAACATAAACATACAACAAGTAAGTCAATATGCACATAAATGTATTTGATGAAAACCCAAGGATGTATCGTGTAGCAGACTATACCATACTTCGGAGCTAAGGGTCTCTCCTATAGGCTTCTCCGACAACCTCCACAGTCCCGTTTCCTTAGTCCTTCCGACGCTGGCGAAATCCATTGAGTCACTGACACGTGCATCTGAGTGCAGCTTGGGTCGCAATTCACCGAGGGCATGCTCACACGTGCTATGGTATAGTGTATCCAAGTCAGTCCATACATCCCGGTGTAAAAGCCTCGCTAAACTAATCAATCAGTCAGACAAACTAATAAAATAAACAATTCGACACCCATCACACGCACAAGTAAAATGAACCGAATTCTGTGAAGCATTCTCAAGAGGTTTAGGCACCTCAATCCGCGCTCCGACTTCCCTGGACTCCCGTATCCGACCCAACTAGCTCCTCGATACCTGCGCAATGGTACCCTCAGTCCCCGAAGTCTAATTTTACATGTTTAGTATATTTATAGATGTTTGAGATATGTATTAAGTAAAAAAAATCCAAAAACAACCTTTTAAATTTAAGTTTATGTCTGTTGTTAGCGCGCTATGGGAATCGTGTAGTAGTATGTAGTGGTAGCGCACTAGGCAATTGATGTAGCGCACTACTATTTTTCAGGACGAAGAACAGTTGCAAAACCCAGAACGATTAGCGCGCTAACCGTTCCAAGTAGCGCGCTATCTGTCCTATAGGACAAAATTCTCAAGTCGAGAATTTTGTCATTTCTTTTCCAATTCGCAACCTTACTAGTTTAAACATGCTTTACATATAATACTAACTTCAAAACAACGTCTAGCACACACCAGAACATCAATTTTAACCCAAATTCCTTCAAATCTCATGCATTTATCAACTTTCCAATTCATCAAGAACACAAATTCTAGTTAAACCATTTGGGAATTCTCTATGAAATGTTCTAATAACATGTAATTCACAACATTTTAACCCAAAATCTAAGGTTTAACCATCAAACCCGAATTCACTCAATTCTATCAAAAAATGGGTTCATTGGAGAGTGGAGGAGATGAAAATGATGATTACCTTAGTTTGAGCTTTTGAATTGGTATTTAAGGTGTTGAATCTCAGCTTGAAATCCTTATTCTCCTCTGGTTTTATTGATTTTTGCACATAAATCACCGTTAGTGGAGATGAAAATCCCACTCACTTGTTACACTACAAAAAAGCAGGTGATCAGAAACGGAATTAGCAACAGAATTTTGTTCCGTTGCTACGTATAAATGGTTAGAGACGGAATTGAGACGGAATCATTCAGAGACGGAATAGAGAGAGATCAGAGACGGAAATAGAGACGGAATAGAGACGGAATTCAATTCCGTCTCTAAATAATGGCGCCAACATTCCCACCAAAATTTTAATTTTTTGTAACCGTCCGTTACGTCTCAAGATTCATGCATGCGTCGATGCGAAGAATTGAAAAATGAGATAGATGTTCAACCCCCCTTTCTCTCTCTCTCGCGACCGATTTCTCTCTCTCTTTGTATCTCTCTCTAGAACCGCCCAACCGGCAACTCACTTCGACCTCTCGCCCCGCCGAAATCTCTCTCCGAAACCCATAAATCGCTTACACCGTCTGTCGTCGTCGCCGCGAGTTGTCACCGCGTCCGCCAAAGGTGGTGTTGTCTGCCTCGCGCCTCCTCCCGCCGCCGCCGATCGTTGCTGCATTGCGAGAATACGCCATCGCCGTCTACATCGCCTCTTCCGCTGCTGCTCAGCCCGCATCCGCTGGTCGCGGTTGTTCGTCGCCGCGTCGGAAACCCTCGCCGTAGTGGCCCATCTCGCCCGCTGCTGTGCAGAGCCCTCGCCGCTGGTCGCCGCTCTTCGTAGCTGGATCGGCAACCATCGCCGCGCGCCGTTTGGTCGCCGTGTTCATCGCCGATCGCCGTGTTCGCCGCCGCCGTCACCGTGTTCGTCGCCGATCGATCGCCATTGGCCGGACCCTTCTGCCGCCGCTCCTCTGTCTGCGCCGCCATGCGCCGCGCTGCTTTCGCCGCGTTGCGAAACCCTCGCTCGCTTGGTTGGCCCGATCTACTGCTATTACTGTCTGTCCCTACGCGCCGATCGCCATTCTTCGTCATTGCTCGGCAACCATCGCGCGCCGTGGCCGGTCGCCGTGTTCGTTCTTGATCGCCGTGTTCGCCGCTGCTCTTCGTCATTGTTAAATCATTGCCAGGTGAGGTAATCTCTCCATTGTTATACCCTTTTCGATCAGTTTCGCAAATAATAAAACCAAAATTTTTTGTTCATAAATTTTGGCTACACTATAGAATTTTTGATACCCTTGTGCCCCTTTGTCAATCATGTTAGGAGAAAGCAACTGAATAAGATCAAAAAAAAGGAAATGATGATAAGTTCTTTACAATTTTAAGCCTACTTTCGGTGTACACATTAGTTTTGGAGTCATTAACAATGACTTTAAATGTATTGTTATTTTGTAATGAAGATTGGTTCATTTTAAGCAAACACTTGCATAAGTTTTTTAATTAGATCCCTTAAGAATCCTAAATACACTTATATCTTGAAATATATGAGGATAACATGTTAAGAAACAAGTGAACATTTGGTTAAACTTAATCAATCATTGTAATATATGGTAAACCATTCAATGTCCTAAACTAAACCTCATTCCAAAATCATGGTTAGCGCAACAAGCCCTTTACAGAAAATGAGTCTAGCGTTTATATTAATTATTCTTATAAATTTATACAATTAAACTTGACAATCAACAAAAGCATTTTAACCACAAATAACAAACCACTGCCTTTCGGTTGAATCATCCTTTGTTGTTGTCAAAAGTAAATAGATTACCCTGAGTACATTTTCTATATGCCGAATTGTATACTAAGTCTTTGCATTGCATAATGTTTTAGTTCATCAAAATATCAAGTACACTCTAAGGCCTAGTTGTCATTTTCTATAAATTAAGGTTCATTTAGCATACATAGACAACCGCTCATGTTTGTACTCATTCACACATCACTTTGTAAATTCAACAAAAAAGAGATTTGATGAGAAAGTCAACAACTTGTTGAAGGAAATATTTTTAGGCTTTGGTTAGAAAATCATGAGTTTTAAAGCTAAGATTTAGTATTGAAAACCACATGACTAACCTAAAAAAAAGTTACAATTAATTTTGTTAGGACACTGTTGGAGCTTGAAGAGGACTTAGAAGGTGTGGAACGCGAGTTTGGAGTGGCCGAGAGCGGGTATAGGTTACGAATTGCGTGCATTTGAGGTAAGTAAACCCTTTGAGGCAATTCTCTTTATTTCATTTCCATTTCTGAGTTGACATTAAATCATTTGGATTGTTTTACTACCGATCTTATATTGGTAATGTCATGCATTGTGTATTATTATCTATGATTTCTTTGGCTAAAATAATCGTGTAAATAATTGCCGCATAGCATTCTTTGTCTTGACTTCGTTCTACCAATGAATTCCTTTACTGTCGTTGATCCATGAGATATCAAGTTTCTTTCTATATAACATACTATGATTTCTTTGGCTAACATACTATGATTTGTGTTACTGTATTTATTGGTGAATGTACACACATATGTAAATATGTTTATGGTGTGATGCTTGTTTGTAAAATCCAAAACATGAAGTCTTCGATAGGAATGATTTAAGGAGCCAACCTTTGTACTTGCCCTTACTTAATGAGTTGCAGTGTGTTATGGCTGATAGTAATGTAGGTACATCTATTCATGATTTTTTTGGAAATGAAATACTAGGTGCTGGGCCTTAAGGAAGTTGAAATCAACAAAAGGAACATAAGCCACAAGCATACTTGAAGTTAGAAAATTCTTTCCTGAGATTACGACTGCTACATTCAATCCAAAAACAAACATGAAGTTGGAACTCAACAAATGTAAAGTTTGTTTTGTTTTATGTTATTTGTATCAAACCATATGTATTCAATGCATACAAATAAAGCTTTTTGTTCATATGGTTATGGAGGTTCTCAGATTCCCCCTTCTAATAAATTGTGTAGTTGGACACACAAGTAGACCTAATGGTCGGAACTAATTAAACTACTTGACTAATTTAATTGCACAATTACGATAGGAATGTCGTCTACAAGTCGAGACTGGATGTACAACCGTCTCGACAACGGCTTCGTTCGAATTGAATTCACAGCGAGGGTTATGCTTCGAATCTTGGTCGATGTGTGGATCCAAAGAAATTGCGAATGTTCGGCATGAAGAGTCATGATTGTCATGTTTTCATGCAACGGTTGATACCAATTGCATTAAGAGAACTCCTCCCAAACCCGGTTTGGGTTGCAATTAGCGAACTAAGCTTTTTTTTTCGATCCCTAACTGCGAAAAATGTCAGTCTCAAAGATATGGAGGTCTTAGAGTCTGAAATACCAAAAATTATTTGCAAGTTGGAGAAAATATTGCCTCAAGCTTCTTCGACTCTATGGAACACCTACCAATCCACTTGGCCTACGAGGCCCGTCTGGCCGGTCCAGTTCAATTTCGATGGGTGTATCCATTTGAGAGGTAATATCTTGACTTCCGTAAAATTGTGATCCCATTCAATAAGTTTTAATTTAACTGAAACTATACTTCAATAGGTACCTTAAACATTTGAATGGTATGACCTTAAACATTGTGATCCCAAAACGACGGTGTTTTGGTGAAGGGTTCTAACTACGCAGATGTTTCCCATGACTATTATGGAGTACTGCAAGAGGTTGTAGAGATTGAATATACCGGCCTCAAGCGTGTGGTCTTGTTTAAGTGTGAATGGTATGACCCTACACCGAATCATGGTGTGAGGACTCACCCAACACTTCAATTGGTAGAGGTTCATCGAAGTCGACGATATAACAACTACGAGCCATTTGTCCTTGCAATGCAAGCCACTCAAGTGTACTACCTTTCGTACCCTTCTTTGAGGAATGAACGACAAGAATGGCTAGCAGTTTGTTGCTGTCAACCAAAATTCGCCGACGAGCAAACAAGCAAAGACGATAATGACCAAGGCTCAGCAGAGATTGCATTCCAAGACGGCGAACCCACCACGTGCGTAGTCGACGATGCAATTCAAGATTTCAACAATCTGGATGATCCAAATGGGACCCGCGTCATTGTCGAAACGGGTCCACGTCAAGATGACAATGACTTCAATGTCGATAGTGGAGAAGAAGAATCATCAACTTCTAGTCATGAGAGTGAATTTGAAACGGATGACAGCGAGTAATGTATGTCTATGTTATGACAATGTTTGATCGACGTTACGTGAATTTTCTAAACCTTTCACACAATTGTTTAAGATTGGTGTTTTTTTAGGTTTCATGGCTCGCAGTGATCACCCCCCACTTTGAGGTCGCACATTACCTCAGGCCAGTCGAGGGATACCTTTAGGGGGACATCGTCCGGTCATAAGAGGTGCAAAGACAAACCTCGGAACCGATATGCAGATCGAGCCTCATGGTCCGGCCACACGAGGGGGTCAAAGAGGTCGTGGCGGCCGAGGTCGTGGGTCGATTCCTGTCTTATCGATTCCGACTTCGCGTTCACTTGATCATGAGTTACAGTCAGCGTCACCTTCGCCTTCCATACCGTCCGCGTCGCCTGTACCATCGACATCGTCATCTAGAACTATACCAAATCGCCCGTTGCAGTCACTATCGCCGACATCCAGATATGACACTCATGTACCGACGAGGCCTGCGCCTCCAGCCACCGCATCACCAGCAGCATCCCCATCTTATGACGGCAGAGCAGGCTTGCAGGTTACAGGCCCTCCGCGGGCACCTCAGAGGACAGGGACCGAGCCCCCTCGCGTGCATAGGATCCCGATCACACTGATTGCCAATAATACGTAAGTTTGTATTAGATTCGTATATGTATTTCTAATTATCGTTTCGTACATTATTAAATAAGTTTTTAATATGATATGCATTTTTATGAAACACAGGGAATTGCATCCTTCTCATTCTTGTGCACGGAGGATGACAAAAGTTTTCAAGAGATGGATGATTCCAGAAGGGTATTGTTGGAAGTCGATGCATTCGAATCATCATAAAGACCACTACTGGCGCCAACGGAAGGTACGCAGGACTAATAAATGTCTTAGGATTTATACTAGTTTTTCAATGTCTCGTAACAATTGCACTCGAAATTTTATAGGTATATTTTAGATGGGATGACGCGATTCACGAGGATCTCATTCGTGCGGCGTACGACACGCATGCAGGCACAAGGTACATCGCGTTGATGCACAAGTTAAAAAGAATCGTGTGCAGCCAAACTTTGTTACAGATGAGGCGTGGAGGATATACTTGGAGTACTGGGAGAGCGAGGACTTTCTTGCCAGGTCTAGGCAAGCGTCTACGAATAGGAACACTGAGGTCGAAGGACCTGGGACTGGACCCTCGAAGCATGGTGGTGGCTCGGTGTCTTTTGTGACTACCAATGAAAGATTGGTAACTATTTTTTGAACTCTTGTTTATTTTTTTCATTTCTACACTTGTTCACTATGCTTGTGTTTGCTTTTAATCTTGTTTTTTTTTCAAAAAATTTCTTACTACTATTTGACATATTTAACATTCGTATAAATTTTGTATGCAGACTAATACATCCGAGACGCCACCTACGGTGAATGAAGTGTATTTGCATCTCCACACTGTAAATCACGACGAGGTGACATTTATCGATACTAGATCAGAGCGGTTCTATGTAAGTATAGAAATACGAGTGAAATAGTACTAAGTTTACTTCAAAGCATATAATTTAAGTTGTTTATTGTTGATCCATGCAGGCGAAGCTCCGGAGGAGACGTTTGGAGCCGACCTAGGCTACACCGGACCAAAGTGGATAATGAGGTGGTGTACTTGAATGTGGCGGGTGAGTGTCCCAAAGGACGTGTCTACGGTCTCGGGTCTTTAGGGAGAAAGAAGATGAGATATGCGAGATCTGGTGCTAGCACATCTCAAATGCCGGAGATGGTGCCACGTTCGAGTTCGATAGTGTTGCCAAGCAATTATGACAGTTGTGGCGTTTATGCGAGAGGCAATTTGGGATGACCATGGACGGAGCAGGCATATCTCAACCACCACCACCACCACCACCACCACCACCACCACCTCAGCATCGGCAGCCCCGCAAGTAGATCCCGCCGATCCACCACAAACAGGACAATGTCGAGCGAGAGATGCAAGATTGGCTTACGAGAGATGAGCAACTTGGTGATCCTTAGGTATTTTCCTTGTTGTTTGTGTAACTTTTGAGATTATAATTTTGCTTTTGTAGATAACTTTAATAGTTGTTTACATAACTTTTAGATTAATAGTTCTTTTTTTACATATTTAGAGGATTGGAAGTTTTTTGTTGGTGGTTGTTGAACAATAGGATTGGTGGTTTTTTGTGAATCCTTCGAAATTTGGAACAATTATTATACTTGACAACCTTTCGTGGATATATAAATCTTTTTGGGGGCTTTTGGTGTACATTTTTTTCCCTCATTTGAATCTTTGTTGTTGATATATGTTGTTGATGTATGTATGTCAAATTCTGCTTTTTTGGGGATGTTAGCACCCCCAAGGAGTTATTGGAGGGGGTGCAGTGATGGAGCAGTCCTATGGATGTATTTTCGTGTTTAGAGGTTATGGAGAACCATTTGGATTGATCTTAGATGTGAAAAGTAAACAAAGCGTACACACGGAATTGAGACGGATTAGCAACGGAATTCAGAGATTATGTTGCTATTTCGTCTCTAATTGCCGAGGAAATAGCCGCGCCAAACTGGGTAAGACTAAACTTCTCTTTCAAAATAGAGACGGATCGAGAGACAAATCGAGACGGAAGTAAAGGATTTCGTCTCGATCCGTCTCTATTAGAAACGGATCGAGAGACGGAATGCAATTAGAATTGTCCCTTTAGGAATAAATTCCATTTTTGTTCCGTTTTTGTTCCGTTTCTAATTTCGTCTCAATTCGTCCCTAATCCGTCTACGATTAGCAACGAACAGATTTCGTTGCTTGATTTATTTAGCGTCGACATATTTAGAGACGAAATTAAATCCGTCTCTCGTTCGTTGCGAATACGCTTAGAAACGAATTTATGCAAATCAAAAATGGAAATTTCCGTTTCGATCACTGCTTTTTTGTAGTGTTATATATTGTTTTAGTATTGATCAAGTGTGTATATGTATCTCGAAGATTATCTTGTGGTCTTTATTCATGCTTTCCCATACCACTTTGGATGACTTCAATAGTACATTCCTATCCTAGATTGTCTCATTATGATCATCTTGAGGTTTATCTAGTGTCCACAATATTTACCTCAAACTATAGACTTTCATTTATTTGATTTATGAACCTTACTTAAAGCCTTATATATCAAACCATTTGGTTAGTATTTTACATATCAAAACTAACCAACTTGTGGTCTCACTAACCTTCGGCTACCCGATACCCATTGCCCCGCGTCTCGACACGCACTCCGAGGCATGCCATAGCCTATTGTTCAAATTTTATAATTTAATTAGCATGTGGTTACATTACCCATTTTAGTTGATTAATTAGTCATCTTAACGTGAATTAATCGAGTTTCCTAGTGTAACCATAGTTTGCCTACCCGATACCCGCGTTGACACGCCTTTCGAGGCGAACACCCGTTACACCAACTCGCTCGATAACAACGTACACACATGTAGTGCAATATAATAATAATAATCTTAAACACCATATATAAATAACCATCATCCATAAATAACATATTCCCTCGCTCTCGTGTCCGAGTCAACCGAGTTGTTCATGTAACGCCCGAATTACGATTGTTAATCCCCGAGATTAATCCTAATCTTAATTTAAATTAATTTGAACCGTTACATAATTGAGATTCAAATAACACTAGTAGCATAATATTTAAAACACATTTTAAGTAGAAAATGAGTAGAACTGTAGAACCTTATCCAAAATACATCGGTAGAAATTGCCTTTTGAACAACACAAAATTGGCCTAATTTCAAATGCGAAATGAAGCCTTGGACTTCAACGGAGTCGAACCTATGACCTCCCCATATCTTGCCTTTAGGCAAGTGATGCCTCATCCATCTCACCAGGATGTTTCGGCGAAATGTAGCCTTGTCAAAATTCTACATAGTTAAAGAGTATTGAGAAAACAAGAAAAAAATGAGTGCATTTGAGGAAGCTATCAAAAGATTCAAGCCTAGGCAATCATTAAAAGGGAGACACAACCGAGGTGGCTCTTTACAATGTAAGGCATGAATATTATTATAAGAGAAGTTTGAAGCCTCAATACCAAAATTAGTTGGAATTTGCTCATGGATCAAACTCTTCCTCTCTACTTGATTTAATGGACTTCATGATAAGCTTTCATAAACCTTAAAATCCTTCCAAATCATTGTCTTCCAAGTTATTTTAGGTCTACCCTTGTATTCGTCTCTCTAAACACTAAATTAAGGGCGTTCAAGTGGTTATCTTTCTCAACTGAATGTAAATATTGAAGTGAATATAATAAGGCCTTCTATGTTGCTAATTAAACATGTACTAACAGTATTTTTCTTTTTTGATTCCAACTAATAATTAGTTGGAATTGCCATTTTAATGTTTCTAATATAATATTAAATTATTTTTCTTGTACTAATAAGTTAATATAATTATAAACATATACGCCATTTCTATGTTCCTAATAACAATACTTTTTTAAATACCACATATACACAACCACCATCAATAAATAACATATTTTCTCGGTTCTCGGCACATAATTCGAGGTACATTATAGCCTACTGTTTTAATTGAAGTTTAGTTGGCATATGGTCATATTACCCATTTTAATTGTTTAACTAGTCATCCTGTTATTGATTAGTCTAGTTTCCTAGTGTACTCGTAGTTCGCCTACTCACTACCGCATTGACACTCCTTTCGAGGCGAACACCCATCACACAAACTCGTCTGGATAGCAACATACACACATGTGTTGCAATATAATAATAATAATTTTAAAAACCACATATACACAACCACCATCCATAAATAACATATTTCCTCGCTTCTTGTGTCCAAGCCAACCGAGTTGTCCACGTAATGCCCGTGTGAAGGACCCGGGCCCCCAAAGGCGAGTGGGAGCTTTCTAAGGCCTCCCACCATCTACGTCCCCCCATATATGCTTTCTAAGGCCATATATGGGCGTGGTTTTTCGCCTCCCACAACTCGAACCCGCGTCCCGGAGGCTTAAGAGCACGGATTTAGCGAGTTATGTACTATTGGGCCATGGCCCAGGCACCCCGGAGAACGACGAATCGACCCGTGAGCCCTAGCACCCCCGAGGGCGGTGGGAGCTTTCTAAGGCCTCCCACCATCCAAGTCCCCCCATTTATGCTTTCTAAGGCCATAAACGGGCGTGGTTTTTTGCCCCCAAGTCTCGAAACCGCACCCTGGAGGCTTAAGTATGCAATTTTAGCGAGACTTGTACCATTGGGCTATTATAACGTGGATGGTGGGAGGCCTTAGAAAGCTCCCATCGCCTTGGGGTGCCAAGGGCTCACCGGGTCGATTCGTCGTTCTCCGGGTGCCCTAAGCCTTCACAAACTGAACTACAACCGTTAATCCCCGAGATTAACACTAATCCTAGTTTAATTAATTTGGGTCGTTACATCACTTACTCATCTAGGTTGCTTTTCAAATCTTCTTACACCATTTGGTTAGGACTTCCAAACTTGACCTTATATTAAGCTTTCAGTGATGCAAATCGAACACGTCAATAATAAATTTAAACTTGAATTGCTATCAAATGCTAACTACAATTGGTTTGTAGTAATAATAAGCACGAGTGTCAATCCATAGGGATTATTAATATAACTTTGGTCAAGATTGGGTCCAAGAAAGAGATTATTGACTAACTACACTAACTAGCATGAAGTGCAAGAGAACTAACAATTAAATAGCTACAATGACAATAGAGAAAAGGGAGAACAAATCTAACTAGGTAATTAAGAAAGTAAATAACGTAAGACAAGTTATGTAAATTCCTAGGTTGGTGATAAGTTGCTAAATGTGCTATGTTTTGATACACTTTTGCTATGAGTTTTAAGACTTTTATCTTTGTTTTATATTGCAAAACCTTTATTTTTGTGTTTTCGGCGTAAATACAGGCTATTGGACATAAATGAGTGATTTCCCAAAAAATCCAATCAAAAAGTTCAACAAAGTCCCAACGCCTTCCCTACACCTCAAGGTGTGAAGAAATCGCTAGGGAATTGTTAGACGAGACTTGACTATATTATAGCAAACTCATTGGAAATGTTGCGTGTAATGGCCCATTTCATTAATGCCATTATTTAGTTCATAACTTTCGAGACATGGACGCCACTCGAATCCACGTGGACGTCGTAGGTAGGCTATGACACACGTCGACCTAGGTACACTAGTAAATTGTGTGTTATCTTGTTTAATTGGGATGCATTTTATTAATTTACTTGTAAATACATTGCAAGTGTGTGTATGTTGAATAAGGAAATCGTGCGAGGTTGTGTAATGGGTAGTCGCCTCAAAATGCATGTCAACGTGGGTATCAAGAAGCAAAGTACAGTGGTACACTATAAAATACTCGACCAACTGATCATGTAAATATGACTAAGTAATTCAATTGAAATGGGTAATGTAACCATAGGCTAATTAAATTGAAATTTAAACAAGAGGCTATGATGCACCTCGAAATGCATGTCGGGACGCGGGACGAATATCGGGTAGTCGAAGTTTAGTAGGACCTTGAGTTGGTTAATTTTGATAAATAAAACACTAACTTTATAGTTTGATAATGCTTAATATAATGTGAGTTAATTAAAATAAAGATAAGCGTATAGTTTGAACAAAATAAGGAGGACCATGAGATGGATATCTAGATTATCATAATGAGAAAAATAAGGAAGGGAGTGTACTATTGGAGTTATTAATGGAGTCATCGTGGTTAGGACATCATGTTTATGAACCACAAGATAATCCTCGAGATACGTATGCACACTTGATCTTAACCAAACATATATATATATATATATATATATATATATACATATATATATATATATATATATATATAAATATATATAGGAAGTTAGTAGAGTTTTGATCAAACCACTCAAACAAATCCATGCATAACAAGTGAAACCAAAGAAAAAGAAGAAATCCAAGCTAGAATTCAACACCTTGGAGGACAAATCAAGTGATCCAACCTAGGCAATCATCTTCCTCATCTCCTACACTTTTCATGAACCTATTTTTGGGTATGTTTTTAATGAATTCGAGTTTGACAATTAGACCTCGTAGTTTTAGTGAAGACTTGATGAATTACATGTTTATAGATCATTTTCATAAAGAATTTACAACTGGCTTAGCTGGAATTGGTGTTTTAATGGAATTGAACATTTTGGTGAATTCATGAGATTTAGTGAATTTGGGTTAAATTGTTGTTCTAAGGTTGTTCGATTGTTGTTTCGGGTTAAATTGATATGTAGAGGATATAAACCAGTTAGAATAGCAAATTGAGAGGTGAAGGACAAAATTCTCGACTTGAGAATATTGTCACAAATGGCAATTAATGCATTAACTTGGTTGGTTAGCGCGCTAAGCGTTCGGGTTTTCAACTATTTTTCAAAATGAAGAACGAGTAGCACACTGTAGACAGATCTCCTGGATCGCTAACTTCACCTAGCGCGCTAAGTAGACCCATTAGGGAGCTAATGACAAGTAACATATGAATTTAAGGGGCCGTTTTGATGATTTTCTACTAAACACCTTATAAAACACTTGAAAATAGTTTAAACCTATTAAATTGAACTCCGGGGACTTAGGATATCGTAGCTCGATACCGGGAGCTTATCGGGTTGGATACGGAGTCCAGGGAGGTCGGAGAGCGATTTGAGGTTTGTAAAACTCAACCGAAAAACTCGAGTATTTGATTCGTTTTAAATTTTATTCCTATCGTTTCCTTGCTTGATTTTACTATTCCATTCTATTACTTAAATGTGGTTGAGGTTACTCCCTTGGGTTTCCTGGTTTTGTGTTCATGATGCACTGGATCGTAGCACGTGTGACTCGGCCCTCGGTGAACGTCCACCCGAGCTTGCCCTTGGTGCACGTGTCGGTGACTCGCCAGATTTGGCCGGCAGACCGCGAGGACCAAATGTCGGGCAAGTTGGGCGAGACCATTAGTGGGAACTTGGTGACCCAAAGTACATTCTAGTCCATTTAGAGTGTGCACACATATTTGTTAGCTTAGTTGTTATCTATTCATGCGATGAGCCATTTATAGTTGCATGTCTCTACATTCCACATGTTTACTTAATAGTACTTCTTGCATTTCCTTACTTTATTTACTCGAATGCTCAAATGATTTCCTTTGGAGTTTACTTACTTGAACTCGTCATCTATCTTTTTGTAATGATTGAGTGAATAACCTAGTACCGAGAATGGGCAAGGGGATCCTAGGCGACTACATCTAATTGCTCGCTAGTTTAGGACCTATTAGTATGTGCTTATTTTGATATTTTGTATTATTTTGGGTATTGGGGGACTTGAGATGACACTTGTACATGTATAAAAACCTTATTTATGGTACTTTCACTTATATACGAGTCAATTAACACATGCAAAGGATGACCGCAATAGAAATAGTACATTCCATAAGATTTCGCTTAGCCTCAAAATCTGGTTCTCGCAATCACCCGCACTGCTCCCTATTCAAATATCGAGGCTATGACATTTCGAAGATGACCCTATAAGTTTGTGGACAATCTTTCAGCATATGTCCCTTTTTTCCACACTTATAACAAATTGAAAAACTCGAATGCTTTGAACATTGTCAGACCCCATCTAATTAGAGCATTTGACCGACCTCAATTACCTTAATCCACTGATAATCTAGCAGCCTTAATCTTGAACTTCCATAAAATTAACAAAATCAATTTATTTAAATCATCAAATATAAGATATTATCAACCACAATGGATTCTATAAGGAAATCTTAACCTCAAAGTTGATATATTCATTTAGATTGATTAATTTATAGTCAAGATTCTGTAAAAAAATTTCGACAACACCTTCTCTATTTTTAAGCCTACATCAGAAAACCCGGCCATAAACAATCTTCAACAGACCCTGCTCAGCTTGGTAGAAATGTCAAATGACTCACAATCCACCCATAACAATATATATTGGAATATCAAAAACTATATATTCATTTTAACCTATGTCAGGATTTCAAAATTCATAAATTGTTTCCCTTAACTCCACAGCTTTCCATTTCGTCCCAAAATCATTTCAACAATTTCAAAAGAGCTCATAATCGCACACGAACCCAAACATCCATTTATACAATATATAATATTCAAAAACAATACATACATAGAGAAAAAGGAACCATTGGCGTCACAGAAAATCCGATAGTTTCCCTTTTCCTTTATCGCCGCTCGAACCAGTCATTAACCAATTATAAATTTGATAATGTCAGATAAGTAAATCTCACACTATCCAGTACCCCTGTAATAATCAAATGCATAATAATCTAAGTTATTAAACAATAAATATAATCCAAGGAATTTAAATACAACCGTGTATCCATCCCGTTTTTGTTATTCGACCACAATCAGTTGATATCCTCCAAAAGTGGTAAATAAACAATAATAAGGCCTCATGCTCAGGGAGGATAACCAAATGAGTCTCGTTCCTCTAGACTCTAGGAGTATGATCTGGTTTAACTTGATCTCATGATAACCACGTGATGCAATGTATCAGTGATTCCAGCCCCTCAAGCATAATATAGTGTTCTATAACCCCGATGTAGTCTACACTATAAGAAGACTCGTAACTCCTTATCCTCCCAAATCGTGTAGGTATGTACAACAAAAACGTAATATCAAGGATCAATGCAATTTATACGATAATATAATCATGCAATGTAAATGTTACTATGGGATTTACTTAACCTTATAAACGTAATTCCGTTACTTTTTACGCGCCGTGTCCCTACAATAATCCACACGGGGTTCAAATTGCGGTCCTACAATTCATTAACACGTCTGGTAAGATTCCACAATCATTCAGCAATTTTTCTCCAATTCATTTATTTTAATTAGTCTCGTCTCGACTCAAAAACCCCAAAATCAGTCCAAACCATAATCTCGGATGTCCGGATCCTAAATTTGCCTACAAATTGTGGTCCAAAATTGAAAATTAACCTAGACTAGACTTTAAAATAATTTTCTAAATTTTGAACATTTTTAGGTATTGTAACACGCATTACGAAAAAAAATACCCGTTATAAAGCCTCGATAAAATTTCAAAAACCTCATTTTTCATAAAAACCCTCAATTTTCATCAATTTGTCCAAAAGTCCCATTTTTCGTAATTTCCCTAATTTCTAAGATTTTTATTTGATTTTTTTTTCCAATTTTTCAAACATTTTTTTATTAAATATGGGGGAATGGGTTTGATCCCTGAACCGACCCGGTTCAGGCCCAGTTCAGGGGTCGTCCCTAACCCCTCACCTCATATGAATGAAACAAAGAAACTCCCTGTTTCGTTGCTCTCTCTCATTTTCCCCCCCATCGTTTCCTCCCTCACTTCTTCAACAACTTACAGTTTCTTCTTCTTATTCTTCTTTCTCATAGGTTTTACAGTCCTTTTTTTATTCATTTTGAAACCAACCTCCTCCTCTCTGTCCCTCAATTCAATTACAAACAATAACCCATAACAACGACCTCTCCTAAACCAAAATCATCGAAAACCAGTCCCTTAAACAAATTTACAGTAAAAATTTTCAAGATTTCATTACTTCACCTTCAACTTCAAACCACCATCACAATCCAGCCCAACAGCCACGGTGCTTCTCAATTTGATTCGAAGAGGGAGAGAGATTCGAATGAAGGAGACGAGAGGAAGAGAAAAACAGAGAGAAGAGAGAGAGAGACGAGAAACGGTGATGGAGAAGATGGAACAATGAAGAACGAAGAAGAACCCATGTTCTTCATTTCGATTTCAAAGGGAACGTCACCAAATGACCAAACTACCCTTTGGTTTATATCCCTTTACATGTAAACTAGTACCCTTATTGGTAATTTGTCATTTTTCGTTTTTATTTTCATATTTACCTGTTCAATTTTTATCCAAATTAAACACCGAAAAATACCCAAACTCACCAAAAATTTGAGAATTTACCAAAATATTCTAAAACTCTCGGATAACCCGTCTTTGTACACAAATCGAGGTGTGAGACCCATGTAGACTCGTTTAGACCCTCTAAAGTCTCAAATTCGAATATTTAAATTTAAAATCATTATTTTTTGCGAAACTCGAAACAGTTGCTCGGGTGCTCGGGTCGACATTTAAACTTCCACAAAACTCATTTTGACACATATCTCGAGACAAAACCCTCGCGAATCTCAAATTTACACAATCAACTCAAATTTCACAAAATAAGATAATATATAATACACAACACTAGACAAACATTACACAAAAGTAAAATTACCTGTAAATCTTATTTCACCATTCCTCAGCTTCCAACTCACGGCCTAAACCGTAATTTGAATTTGTTAATCTTGGATTAACCATAATTATCAAATTAAAAACTTTGGGATTTGACATGCATGATCATTCTGTCAATCACTCCTTATAGAATCTTGGCAAATGTTTGCATACTTTCCTTTTGGCTTATTCTTATTCATAGCTATTCTATGCTTTTAGTTAGCGTTCTTTGTATATTTAGAAAATGTGGATAAATTGCCTTGAGCTTTTACTTTCTACTTTACTGTACTTACCGTCTTTTTTTTGACGCTAGGTGCAGATCCATCGAGTTGCGCACCATGGAAGGAAAAAATCGACGACTACCTCCGAGCCCTCTGTGAGTGGTTTATGCTACTTTTGTAGGTGATCATTTAGTGTATTTATTACCTATGTCTTTTTTATGATTTTAGGTTGTATTTTGGGGTGAGAGACTAGACTTTCCAACATGCTTTAAACCATTTGACATTTGGAAAATTGGTCCAAAAGTCTGTCGTTTCTTCAACGAGTCTGGCTCTACTTGGTTAATCTCTTGACATTTTTTCCAATTAGGTCTTTTTCGACATTTGTCCACTTATTATGGTTATGGATCATCATCATTTTTGCATATTTTAAAGGACACATTGAAAGCAAATATATCACCAGGAACAATATTATTTCGATCCCAAATCTTACCTGAGTTTAAATAATTTATTAAGATTTCATTATTTTTATCTTTTCACTTTTTTTCTAGAGGTATTTGTTCCTCGTCAAAATCAACTTGTTCTGACAAATCCTTATCAAAGAATTGTGCTTTCTCAGGAATATTTTAATTTGCATTGATTTTTACTCCGGTTTTCCTCTTTCAATGAACTGTATCTTTTCAACAAACTAACCTTCCATGCTTATGTGTTTTGTTGGTTCATGTGTACTGCGAGGAGTTCTCAGTCCTTTTAGACTTCTCCCATTGTCACGGCCTGAATCTCTAACCCCTGTTTTAATTCCTTAATTAGAATCACCGACCCTTGACGTGGGACATACACAGAAATACGTGCACCGACCGAGGCACGTGGTCGAGGTATATTATATTTTTGTATTGATGTATGCCTAGTGTTATGTATTGTGTAGACTTACTAAGTCGGTTTGTACAGTTGTAGGCGTCGAGACGAGAGCGGGGACGCGCCTCGAATAGCGTGCGAGCCGGGGAACCGGGTAGTTAGCATTTTGGTAAGTCTTATTTAATAGTAATATGAAATAAGGAATTACTTGTAAGCCTATGGTTGTGTTGGTTAATGTAAATAAAAGTAAAGGCCTATAGTTGAGTAAATTAAATGGAAAACATAAGATTGGTCTAGAGATACACATTGACAAATCTAGGAACTAGGTGAGTAATGAAATGGTGTCACTTGAGGTTGAGTTAGTGGTAGTTAGTGGGATATATGACAAAGGTGTACATTAGATATTCCTAGGGATACATAAATCCATGAAGATTAAGGGCTAGGAAGGAACATCACCTTAATATATAATATTAGTGATCAAACAACATGCAAACCAAATCACTCATTCATTTTTGCTGGAGAAGAAGAAGGAACTGCTGGAGAGGAGTGAATCATCAAGGTGTTGAAGGAGTCCATGAGAGTTGGTGAGAAATTCTCAAGCTAGGGTGCTACATCAACTAGGTACACATCTTTTTTTAGTTGAAATTAGAACAAGTTCCGGTTTTAGGCTAATTTATGATAGTAGATAATTGAGTATTTACAATTAATTTATATATTTGGATTCCTCATTTCAAGCTGATAATCCAGCTATATTGAAGTTCTTAATTTGGTTTTGAAATCATAAAGATATGAATTTTTGAAGTTGCAACACCAAAACTAGAATTCTGCATGTTGTATTAGGAATCAACCTGGGTAATTTGCTCATAATCTACCCATTTTAGACCCAAATTGATCCAAACCAGCGGCATTTGAAAGATTTTCTAAAGGGGAATGACTTTGATTAACTGAAGGTATTTTGATTCAAATGTTTTTATGTCCAAACATGCTCTACAAGGAGGTGTTGAAATTAAAAAGAAAAGTTTTGAAACTAAAATTGTTAAGGACATAACTCCCTAACTACTGATCTAAATGAGCTGATATTTTAGTATGTTGTATTTGGATATATGTGCTGTCTTGTATCCAAAAACCAAATTTTTAGGAACTATATATTGGGAGAAATAGATTTTCTAAATCAACTGGTCGGATTAAATTCCAATTAGACCTATGTTTAGTAAAATCATGATATCTCTTTCATTCTAAATCGTAATTTTGCAAACTAAACCTTTTTGGAAAGCTAAGAGAGAGACCAACAATAATTGTACTGATGGATGATTTCGATATTTTGACTATTTCATACCTAAAACTGTTTTAAAATATAGTACTGAAATTGAAACTTAATTTAGTCTTTAGGGGCTGATTTAGGAAGATCGATTTAAAGTCTATTGAACCAATTTGAATACACAATAAACACCACTAAATTGAGCTTAAACCCACTATATTTTAACTAATAAGATACCAAACTCAGAAACCTAGTAAAAGGGTACGGGAGAGCGAATACAAGATTTGGAGTATCGAGAGGCCAGTAAAGCTAGGACTTTACTTTGTTGTTGTGAGTATACCCAATGGCAACTTTACTTGGCATTTCATTTCTATTAATTGTTGTCCTTGCATAGTCCTTTTGACTATTTTGCCTTTGTATTCTTATATCATGTGTTCTTTGTGTCTATGCTCACTTGATGAGTCTAGTTTGCATGATATCCATTCATTTGATTTGATTCATTGATTCTATCCCATGCTATGTTTGTTCTTGTTGTTTTAAATGTGAATTGAATGATAAATAGCATGCTATTAGGCTAGCGAATATCTTATAAATGTTTAAGGGGACTTGGACTCCTTATTTGTTTAGGTGTGTAGATGTGCCTATGCCTTGACAATCCATACTTGGTATTTCTTGAAATTTTAAAAGTAGTTTTCGCATTTAGCTCCCGTACTCGATCGAGGTGTGCGCGACTCACGGGGTTAGAGTCCCTGGGGATGTCGACACGTGTTACCTGACACTGTATGACACTCGGGGTTAGAGTCCCTGAGGTGGTCTACACACCGGGGTTAGAGTCCCTAGTAACACTTGGGTTAGAGTCCCTTGTGCTATATGATTATTGAGTCGAAGTGACACGTTTCACCGCCGACCGAACCTAAATCACCACTACTTAGCCTAGTGTCAGTATCACTTGTTTAACTCTGGTATTTACTCGCATATGGTTTATTTTCTAGTTTTCCCATTTATATGGTTTTAAGTACCATTTGAATATTTGAAAATGCAAATTAAACTTGTCATCGGGGATTACTGTTTTATTCTTGTACTCACCGTCCTTTTTATGACGGTGGATGCAGAGCCGTCTACCAGCGGGCCGGGCAAGGAAAAGATCGACGATTATCCTTGAGCTTGCGGGGCATCACTGTATCGATTGTAGGTCTTCTTTTGGTATTTTGATTGTATATGTTATATATGTCTTTCAAATACTATTTGGGTTGGATATTGGGTTGAGCGTTAGTTTCCCCGACCTGACTTAGACTATTTTACTGTTTCACTGCATTTTGAGGACTTTATATATATGATGTCATTTTCTGGTTTTCCACATTTAGGATTTTATAAATGGCTTTCACATAATTATAAATGGCTTCCGCATAATCTACTAATTTCTTCCGCATAACCAATAAAACTTCTGCTAAATAATTAATTTAAGAAACAATTTTAATTAACTCTAAATTTTATAAATTAGTAGGACTAGTGTATTACTTATCCTAAACACGAGAAAAGATGCATTTAGGTTGTAAAGGCTGACTAATACGTAGTTGAGTCATGCGTGGATAGGATTAGGGCTTAATTACGGGATTAGGCCGGGCGGTGCCCAAGATTAGGAGAGGGCCCGTCACACCCATTCTTCAGTGTATAAGGTGATTTTCTAGCATACACTTTTAGGGGAGGTGTTGCCGGAATTTTTACAAATAAGGATATGAATTCTTAATTTGATCTAAATAAATAAATTAAGAATCGAAGTCAGTTAAGGATCTAAGTTATGATTTAGAGCGTTAATAGGGATTGAATAGAAAAGTATTTCGAAATAAAAAATGATTATATAGTTTAGGTACCTTATTAGGGTAATTAGGGATAAGTCGTGGCTTAGTGAGACATGCCCTGACATGTGAGGTGGTATGGGAACATAAACTGCACAACCAAAAATTCTCAAGTGTGAGATATTTGATTGTTGACCTAAAATGAGTTGTATGGGGGAATGTCTTTGGATGATAAAGTTGGTAATGCCATAAAATGAATGTCTTTGAATCATTGGTTTTTATATTTATGACGACATTCGTTTCAATATGCCTTATATGAGTGAAATATAATTCAAATGATAACCATGGAATTTCTCTAACACTTCTTTTTCCTATTTGAAACCAATGTAATATAGAAAAATTCTATGTTATTCTTATTCATGGTTTCAATATGATATTCATTTTGTCGAATATCTTTAAAGCTAAGTAAATTCCTTCTTGATTTTTTGAAGTATAAAACATTATCAACATGAATTGTTAATTGTACCTCCGAACAACATAATATTTGCTCTTCCAGAGCCATTAATCAAATTAGAAATGCCAAATATTATTTGAACATTTGGCCTTGGCTAAGTTCAAGTTAGAGAAATATTTTCTCTTTTTAAGGATTGTATGCATTGTAGTACAATCAACAAGACAAATATTGTTCTTATTTGGTTCATGATTTGAACATATGACTTGATGATCCATCTAGATAAATAATATTTGATAAATTAAAAAAAAACATTTAATTAAAAATAAGAAACTAGTACATAGAAATTAGAAAGCATAACAAAAAAATTAGTGGATAGAATTATAAAAAATGAAAAGCATTACATATGATTATTAAAACATCAAGACTAGTGTTTCGATCATCATGATAATTTGGGACATCCATATAATCAATGTATGACGAGCCATTTTTGATAGTGAAACTCATATCAACTATTTTGCCTTTCTCCTTCAAGGATGCTTGATAAAGATCAATAAAATGTTTAAGCGTGCAGCACACATAAGCTCATTATTTTTTTCAAGAAGCATAAGACAAAAAATTAATTCTGAGCACTTTTTAAATTGTCACGCTCGATATTGCAGTTGCAACAATAGATTCGTGGCATGAAAAGTACTTAAGGTTTTTCCATCATTGCCTCATCGGATATATTTTCTCTATATAGCCTCAAACGAGAGATAATATTAAACATGATTGAGTTATAATCACTGATTATTTTAAATCTTATAGCTTGAGATTCAGCCAGTCATTTTGAGCTTTTGGAAATATCACCATCTTTTAGTGATCATATTGCTCTTTTAAGCTTAACCACAAGGTGAGTTTTACAGTAAGATATTCGCTTTTCAAACCTTCATAGAAATAATGGCGAAGGAATATTAGTGCTTTGCACGGTCTTTCATTGATGTTTTATTTCTTTCCATAATGGTGACTTTCAAGTCTTTAGCTTGAAGGTGTATCTCGACATCCAGTTGCCATGACAAATAATTATTGCAAGTAATATCAAGGGCAACAAATTCAAGTTTTTGAAGGTTTTCCATAATCTGAGAATATGTAATGAAATTAAAATTGAGTAAATAGTTTTTCTCTTCTTTATATAAAATAGATAATATACGATTAAATATATGTTCACGACTTGATTATTAATGCGCAAAATGTACTACTTGTATAAGTTGGTGGGAGAACCTCCATGTTGGGTGGTGAGACAAAATTTACTTAAAATTATGCCTCCTCGAACGGGATAACACGTCTCTTTTTCAATGTTTAGCTTTGTTGGGGACAAGGCTTACCCACTATCAACCCAAACTCATAGTACTATTTGCATTATAAAATCAAGAATATAGCATAACTAATCATTTAAAGTATAGAGAAAAATAGCTATTTATATCATATTGACTTTTGATTTCTGATGTAAAAAATCGTCCAAGACACAAGTACAGAGCATACTTTTTCGCAGTCCGTGGTGTTACAATGCACAGTGTATGAATAAAGCATGCATAAATCAATAATGCATGTTACAAAAAAGAGATTAACCATGATAACACGAAAATAAATTGAACTTATTTAAATTAATAAAAATTATACCTTCTTAGCTTTGTCTCCTTAGCAAGCCTTCTTGAACTTCAAGATTTCCTTTATGCAAGAGTAACTCATGCTGATAACATGCTGTAAACTAAGTTGGGACTTGCTAGAAACTAGAGAAAAAAAAGTAGAAAACTAATAACTACTATTACTACAAAAGGAGAAGAGAAGAAATAAAAGAGTTGGGATGAGAAGTTCTTCAATTAACTTGGTGTGCTCTTTACAAGTAAATGAACCCCCTTACATATGCCCTTAATCATGATGAGAATGAGTACTTGCATGCACCAAAGTCTCATCTCATGTCATACAAGATTACAATTGCAAGTTACATGACAATACATGAACAAGTGAATGTACATTGGAGATGAATACAAGTTACATAGAGTACGACAAGTTACATTCAATGTAGAAGTCATGCTTGATGTTACAATTCAATGTCCACAGACCAAGAAAGAAGTTTGATAATGTGATCAATGAAACGAAAATAAAAAACCCCAGTTTTGTTCTCCATATGGGAGTACTGAGACGTGAAGGATGCTTACTTCTACAGAAGTTGATCCAAAACTCCAGCCAAACAAGAAAAGTGCCAATTCTCTCATTTGTTTCGTCTCATTCCTTTATCTTTGAATTCTGGTTTGTTTGTATAATACTATATGTTTGAGATGGGATTATTCCAAATGAGATATAACTCTCCCTATCAAGCGATTACAATGCGCTCAAGAATGATCGCAAATCAATATACTAAATGATCTCTAATAAATATACTTTATCAAAAACTATAAGTCAGAGTGAAGTAACATAATAAAACTACTACGTAATTAGTTTGCCTTTCTTATTTTAAAATACAAAGTATTGCTACAAAAATTTATTAATACAAGGTCACGTACACATGACTGAGTTTTACATACAATAAAGATCTTTAATCGCGCATAAAATTGAAAGACTATTTCTTCTTGAATTTTAGTTTCTGAATATCATTTTGTTCCATAGCAACATAATTTGGTAGATTTCATACTTCTTCTGGAATTACTTTTGGAAGCTCAGCCATGTTTGATAATGTGATCATCCATAAGTTTGGTTAAGTAGTCATCCATATCACAACAAAAAGAAGTTTTGTTCTCCATATGGGAGTACTGAGACGTGAAGGATGCTTACTTCTACAGAAGTTGATCCAAAACTCCAGCCAAACAAGAAAAGTGCCAATTCTCTCATTTGTTTCGTCTCATTCCTTTAGAACCAAATGAGATATAACTCTCCCTATCAAGCGATTACAATGCGCTCAAGAATGATCGCAAATCAATATACTAAATGATCTCTAATAAATATACTTTATCAAAAACTATAAGTCACTACCCAATTCCTTAAAGTAACATAATAAAACTACTACGTAATTAGTTTGCCTTTCTTATTTTAAAATACAAAGTATTGCTACAAAAATTTATTAATACAAGGTCACGTACACATGACTGAGTTTTACATACAATAAAGATCTTTAATCGCGCATAAAATTGAAAGACTATTTCTTCTTGAAAAGAAGATGAGCTACCATCCATGCTTCACCATTGTTATATTTGCCTTGCTCTATACCATGAAAAAGAGAAGTTCTCCAGTGGTTAAACCATTTCATTGCTTCTTCTTCACTATTGTTGGATGACACTATTGCTGCTTTTGCAGCATCAATATTAGCATCTATGTTCTTCAACCATTCTTCACTGCAAATATTAAATCATTTGTCAGGTCACTACATGTAGTCATTATCTAATTAAACAATCAAGTGTACATTTTCTCCATGTTATATAATTAATGAAAATGATACAATCACACCTTAAAGTCATCCAAAGTCATACCGGTGATGTGGTATACGTGCGGACGCTTAAAGGGTTGTCATATGCATGTAAAATAACATACGAACACATTTATAATAATATTGTATGGGATATGCATATAAAAACATACATGTATTGTATACTGGTTGACAATTGACATCCCATTTTATGTTATCTTAATTTTTTCCAACATTACCAATCAATTGGGTGGCCCAATAGTTTGGTACAGAGCTTGTGAGTAAGAGGTCACGGGTTCGAACCTCAGTAGAGGCAAATTGTTTCTTTCTTTTCAAAAAAAATAATGATGAAAAGTATACTTACTGTGAGCGTGAAAAGTGATTTCCGTCAATGATCCAATGGTTGATAATTGAAACATCATCCTACATACCAATTAATGACAATCAATTAAACAATGCAATCGCTATACCAATATTCATTCACAATCTCGACCGACTTGTAAAATTAATGCGTAACTTGATCAATTAATCTTTATAAGAAACTACTCTTAAAAATAAAAAATTAGTATTGAATATATAGCTAGCTAGGAAGCAAGAACTAATTATGATGTGGTTTTTATTTTATTTATTTTTCATATACTAATTAATTATAATTAGGGAACATTAGTGTTAATACATATATACCTGAAAGTATAGTAATAAGTGGAACGAGGGGATGACCACGGTCATGTCTGGAAAGATCCAATCTTCAAGCCTATCATCATCCACAAGAGGCTAAATAAAATAAATAAATTGTTAGCTATAGCCTAATATTGCATTAATTTTTATGCAATTTGATAAAAAAGAAAGACCTAATAAATTTCTATTAATAGTTGATGTATTGCTTACCCAAGAAAAAGCGTTCCAAAAAAAATCTATTTATAGTGATTAATCTAACTGGGTTCTTTTTCTCATTTTGGGATGTTTGATTTTTATCGGTTACACTAGTCTGGTCGATGGGAGTTTTTTATTTTTAAAAGTGATTTCTATTAAGGCGTTCCTAGTTAAATCGGACAAGCATCTATTACAAATAGATCTTACGACATTGAAGCACGGAACAAATTCCAAAGATGTGCACAATAAGGTGCGACCTTAACTCTAACTCTGAGGCAGAGACAACTACCCCAATAACGGGGACAACCGCCCCAATAATGGGAACAACCACAACATTCGCACATATGCGGGAACTAAACATAACTATACAACAAAAACACTAGAATCATGACTCAAACAAAGAACATAAGATCAAGCGGCGCCACTCGGGAAGGATCACCATCGTTGAGTATCGTTACCCTTGACCACTCCCCATTATGTGCAACTCTCTATCACTAGTCATTTCTTTTACTAACCCTTACACCGGATGCGGGCAACCCTAGCCACACCTCACCGTCATCCTTCCTCTAGATCAGACTCTAGGCAAAAAGGGTCGTCAGCGGCGACTACACCAAAAACTCATAGCGACCCAAGTACTATGCCGAAGTGTTGCAAGAAACATAAAAAAAGAAAAAACTGGGGAGAAATGGGGAAAACGGGAGATAGTGGAGAAGAAAAGGAAAAGAGAGGTAAAAAGAAAAAATAGTGGAGAAGGTGGGGACAAAGAAAAAAGGGATGAAGGACGGTGGTGGTGGTTGTGGTCACGCTAAAGAGGGAGAAGAGAGAAAAGGTTGCGACAAAAAGAAAAAATGAAGAGATAAAAGAAGAGAGAGAGACAGACGGGGCCGACGACATAGACGACTTGCCGGAGCAAGCCTAGCCGCCGATCCTGAAGTAGATCTGATATTGGTCTTTCTCTGTGCTGCGTTAGGGTTTTTCCTTCTTTTTTTTTTTCTGTTTTTGTGTCAAAAAGCAGCACAAGTAAACATAGCTTGACTAATGTGGTCGGTGGAGTTAATTTGATGCCACAAGGAATGAGTAAACCTAGTTAATTCCATTACGTAGAGGAAACGACAGATGTATTTCTCAAGGAGCAATGTGTTTTTTTCCGGTTTCTTCCGACTTTACAGTACCGTTCTTAAAAAAAATATGAGGCCCGCTATGGGCACCCCACCATTTCATGAAGGCACCCATAATTTTTCTCATTTCCCAATCTAAAATGTAAAAGACTATTTTGCCCTTTCATATATACACACCCAAACCCCACAAACCATTTGCAACTCAAAACCGGGCACCCCACCACCTTGAGGAAGAAGTGAACCTAAAGCCACAATTGTGTTTGCCGAGCGTGTATCGATTCTTGCGTCTTGACATCATCCGACAGCGAGGTAACAATGTTTGACAACCATATGAAGCTTTGAAGGAACTATTTTTTGGATAAAAAACTGTGAAATTGATGATTTGGTTTGTCAACATAGGGTTTCTCAAATTTTTAGACGTTTTTTCACGGGCGCGATTGATTCGGCCTCGCAGGACCGAGAGTTATGCAAACGTCTCGGTCAACATCCACCGAGAAAGGAATAAAAGTCTCGGTAATGGACAACCGAGAGAAATGATACGTTCTCGGTTGTACATCACCGACAGGACATAAACTATACGCTTCGACTTACTCTCGTGATGTGGTGACCGAGACGACAATAAAAGTCTCGGTCATGGACAACCGAGATCTATCTTATACTCTCGGTTGTACATCACCGACAGAACATAAACTATACACTAATGGTTGCTCTCGTGAAGTGGTGACCGAGATAACAATATAACTCTCGGCCATTCGTTGCCGAGACTGTGTAAACTATACTGGGCTGTCTAGCCGAGAACCACGAGTTCCCAAAAGTCTTCCCTCAGTCTCGGCCATGCTTGGCCGAGATCAAACAAAATCTCTGGCTCTGTGGCGAGAACCACGACTTTCCAATAAATGCACCATTGAATGCACCACCACACAAACATAACAACTACTCTACAAAATGCGACTTAATTAGACTATCAACGTACCTTCAAACGATCGATTTCACAACTTGAGTGTGTGAACAAAAACTTGAACCGAGCCCTAATGTGGAGACGAAATCGACCAAAACTCGGAGCCTTCAAACTCGAAAAATGTCCTACAACAAATGGAGAGAGACGGAGAGGAATGAAGACAAACGAGATTCGGGATTGCTAGCTGGTTCGTTGACGAGAAGTAGGGCAAGTCAAGCAAGAGGACGGTGGTGGGGTGGTGGGGTGCCTCTGTTTTGCACGAGGGGTATTTTCGGGATTTCGGGCCTGATTTTTGGGTGCCCTTGGTAATTTGATTTGTGCCCTCAATAAGAGGGTGCCTTCATGAATTGGTGGGGTGCCCTTAGCGGCCCTAAAAAATATTTATGCATGCATACCCTAACATGAAATAGCTAGTCTGAAAAACTATGTTGGTTGTGAAAAAAAATAAAAAAAATAAAAGAATAATACATCATGTATGTGCGATTACTCCTTTTGCTTCTCTAAATCTTAAATCTAATTCTAGATGATTCGTGAACAACAAACTAATTGTTTGGTACCTAGGCTAGTTAATTTATAAGTATTCTTTTAACATAAGAAATATAGAGGAGTTAGAGAATTACCTGCGGAACCTCTTAATTAGTCTCCTAAAACCACCAAGACCTTATCACCCTCATGAGCCTCTAACATTCGACACATTGTTTGATGGTTCAAGTGTCTTTATATAGGCTTGAGGAAGAACTTTTAAGCTTCCCACATTAATATCAATTTTCATCAAATTGGTAACCTAAAGAGAACTCAAAGAGACTTTAGGTAATTCATAGGTTACATAAATTAAGACATAAATTAAGACACATAATTGTCTTACATTTTCTCACTTGTCTCATACTTTATTTCAATATGTAGGTCACATATAGCTTAATGATTCTCCACTTGACCGACATAACCAAACATCACATAACTTATATATCAGCGTGCATATATGTTTGGTATCTTTAAATTATTATAAAATAAAATAGGAATGCGAATCAAAGCGGTTATACAACAAAATAAGACATTCCCTTCCATGTACTACGAGTATTACTAATTCATTTTAAATTATGTTCGTGTTAAAGACTAAACTCGCTTACAATTATCATTAATATAAGTGTATATATATAATTATTTGAGTCGGTGGCTCAAACTCATTATTTGAGTTGAAGTAAAATGAAAAGTCAAATTCATAGTATGATTAGGTGTCATGTTTTAATTGGAATCAAATTCCAATGTGAACATAATTTATCACGTATATATATAACACATTGAAAGCATAGAGTGTTGTGCGTTGCGAGTACGTGAAACACATAATATAGTGTTACGAGAGGTGCTTGTGAGAATCGAGTGTGTGTCGTAGCATACAGGCCTTTGAGCGGGTACGTGATATTGTGAGATTAAATCTTGACAGGGTATCTAGCTGGGGTTTAGATAAAGGAGGTTTTTCCTTTGTGTACTAAACTATTGATAGTAGATTGTTTTGTTTCTTGCCCATGAAATTTTCCCTTTATTTTGGGGTTTTCCACGTAAATTCTTGAGTTCGCTATTTTCTCTATGATTATTTATCTTTGGGTATACTCGTGTGACTGCGATCTTGGGTATTCTGTGGTGATTCATCATAACAGATTGGTATTGGAGCCAAGATTCAGATCCGGGGGACTACACAATTAAAGTGAAGTTTCAGAGATGTCGAAGTACACAAGTGCGATGAATTTCGATGTGGAGAATTTCAACAAGAAGATGAATTTTGGCTTGTGGCAAATTCAAGTCAAAGATTTCTGGATTCAATTTGGGCTACATCAAATGTTGAAGGGTCATGGGAAGGAAAGTGATGAGAATCGGGAGGAGTTGGAATTGAGAGCGGTGAGTAACATAAGACTCTATATTGGCAAATAATGTTATTTCGAATATGAGGAATATTTCTTCGGCGAAAGGTCTTTGGGAGAAATTGGAGACTATGTATATGACGAAAAGCATGTTAAATCGAGTCTACCTTAAGGAGCGGAACCATCACCTAAAGATGGATGAAGGTACAAGTATTATTGATCATCTTAGTGCTCTTAACAAGATTGTCTCAGAACTTGAGGAGTTGGGATAGCAACTCAGCGATGAGGATTAGGCACTCAAACTCATCTGGTCACTTTTGCCTTGGTTCAAGCACATGAAGCCAACACCGATGTATGAGAAAGAAGCCATCAGTTTAGCAGAGGTCACTACCATGTTAATATCTAATGAGAAATTGATGAAAGGTGAAAACAACAGTTCATCGAAAAGCTCGAGTTTGGTAGTTGTTGGGAAGGGTTCCAAAAAGTACGGGAAAGTGGTCTGTTGGAGGTACGGTCAACCAGGGCATCTTAAGAGAAATTGTGGGAATAGGAAAGGAAAAGGGGCGGGTTCGGCAAAAAGCTTCGATTCAACAAAAGGGGATTCCGATGTTGAAGGTGATGACGCTGACAATATGTTAGTTCTCAAGACTGATAGTAATTATCATATGTGTCCAGCAAAGAATAGGATTAGTGATCAGAATGGAGAATAGGTAATTGACAGTGGGGCCACTGGACATGTGTGCGTACATAGGGCATGGATCGGTAATATTGCAAGTTGTATGGGTGGCGAATTTATGTCGATGGTTGATGGCTCTCTGTGACCGATATTGGGAGTCGGTGAAGTTCATTTGAAGCCATTTAACGGACGCATCATAATGCTTCGGGATGTTTGACATGTGCCGAGTTGCACTCAAAATCTAATTTCTCTTTTCGAATTAGATTCTGAAGGTTACAAGTACTCTGGGCGAGATGGAGTATTGAAAATATTCTAAAAGCCTTCGTTGGTCATGAAAGGTGCAAGGAAGAACTTGTTTGTTTTGGTGCAAAAACATGGAGTAAGGTCTAGGTCTCAAAAGTTGATTAAGAAGTGTGTTTCGATTGTTGGTAAGTCGAAATAGGCTAGATCGAACTAGGTTCATTCTCGGTGTTGAGGATGTTAGCCCGAGAGGGCGGTCTCGCAAGAGCAATGTAGTGCGTTTTCACCAAGGTGAAGATTTGTTGAGAAGGTGTCTCAAACTCATTATTTGAGTTGGAGTAAAATAAGGAGTCCAATTCATAGTATGATTAGATGTAGCATATATGCGCGTTGTGGCAGCACATTAAAAGCATATAGTGTTGTGCATTGTGCGTTGCGTGTACGTGACATACATAATATAGTGTTGCGGGAGGTGCTTGTGAGAGTTGAGTCTGTTGTAGTGTACGGGTTTGCAAGCGGGTGCGTGACACTGTGAAATTAAATCTTATAGGGGTATTTATATGGATTTTAGATATATGAGGTTTTTTGTTTGTGAACTAAATTATTAATAGTAGATTGTCTTGTTTCTTGCCCGTGGTTTTTTTCCCTAATTTTGGAGTTTTCCACGTAAATTCTTATGTTCGCTATTTTCTTTGTGGTTATTTATCTTGAGGTGTACTCATGTGACTGTGATCTTGGGTATTCCGCGGTAATTCGTCACAACATATATATATATATATGTGTGTGTGTGTGTTTTATATGAAAGAAATAAACCAACATTTTATCTGGTCCCCACTGAGACTCGAACTTCCACCATCTTTCAAAGTTACCACATATCAAATTATTAGGCCGCCCATTTGATTGATATATGCTTATATATGTGTTTTCTGCATACATTATGTAAAATTGTCTAGATTGTCAAACATCTAATTACTAATGAACATGCATACAATTTACTTTTTTGAATCAAACAAAACAAATATATTTATGCATATGTCATCTTATGATTATCAACTAATTAAGATTTTATCCAATTCAAAGTATTTTTTTTGTTTTTTTGTTACAGGAGTGTGATACAGTGGTTTTTTTTTTTATGAAAGATACAGTGGTTTTTGAATGGCAGCAGCTAGTCACTTCCGATATGGTGGGGGAGTTTTACTGCAAACCATTTGAGGAATGGTACTTGGGAAACGTGTAGAATGATATGTTGGTGAGGGGAATTCCATGAAAGACTCTTTTTGGAGTGGCATGTTGGACTTTTTGGAATGAACGAAATCGGGAGGTATTGGCTGAGAAACAAACACACCCCACCCAGGTCTTTAACTCGATTGTTTCACGAGCTTGAGAGGTTTCGTGGACTTTGGAGTCATTGGTACTGCATAGTGAGAGGATGGAACCTAAATTCGAGAAGTTGATACGGTGGAATCCACCGCCAACATGTTGGATAAATGGGGCATTAACAGCTGATGGTTGGTCATCAGCTGAGGGCTTGCTGCGTAACGAGCACGGGGACTAGCTTGGTGGCTGCACTGTGAATTTGGGGTCTTGCTCGGTCTTCGATGCAGAGCTGTGGAGGGCATTAGTGGCACTGCAGAATGCATATGACATAGACTACCGAAGAGTTATGCTAGAGGTGGACAATTTGAGGGTGGTTCAGTGTATTAATTAGAAGATACCTACTAAGAACAAACATTGGAGCTTATTGTCTTTACTTTTTCAGTTGTTGGATCGACAATGGGAAGTTAAAAATTCAACATTCACACTGGGAAGGTAACCGAGTTGCGAACTGGCTGGCAAGTTAGACGAGAGATTTTCCTCTTGGGGTTCATGTTCTAAATCTAATACCTCCAGAATTATCTAAATTTTCCTAGATTCTGTTGAAATAATAAAAAGACGTCTAGCCTCCTTTTTTTTTAAAAAAAAATTATCTTTTTTTTTTTTTTTTTTTTTAAGAAATCAATTGAAATACAACCCCCTCTGATTAATTCCAATATAAATGGAACCCTAAACCTCCTCCAACGATTAGCCTTTGATTACATGCAGATGTTTCATCCAAATCACTCGCTAGAAATGCTTTGACATCCAATAATTTACAATGTTGAACAATGACTAAAATATATAAATATATGTTGCAATTTGTTTTTAAACTTTTAGAAGACGTTTATCTCTAAAAATATACTAACACTTTATAGAATTTTTTTTTTTTTTTTCGAAGCTTTATAGAAATATTTTAAGAGTATCAAATTTAAGAAAATTTACATATGCTTTGCTAGTTTGATAAATTTAGAGGCGGCATATATAGGAAAATTCTACAATGGAGTCCAAATATATACCCATGCCATAAAAACCTCTCAAAATGTGTTATGCATTAAATGTTTTGTACATTTATGACTCATAGATTAATGTATTGGATTAGAATCCAATGATTGTGAATATATATATATATATGGTGATTGAGAAAAAACATCATTTATGGTGATTTTAAATCTTGACCATTGAATTTAGATCTAATGGTTAATATATAAACTACATTAATGACTTTTAAATATTTGCACAAATTCTAAGAAGGTATATTCACCGCTGGATCTAAATTTCATGGTCAAGATTTAAAATTACCATGAACGGTGAACAATTCACAAATACGGCAAAGCTAGTATTTTCACAAAAATTGATTGGGCTGCCAAATCTCCCCCTTCTCTCAAATATATAGTTTCGCCCCTATACATAGGGTTTAAGTTTTTTTTTAAAAAAATTACCTTTATGTGGATAATATGGCTATTGCCTGTACTCCACAATGAAAAAAGAAAAAAAGAAAACAAAAAGAAAACAAAAAGACAAAAACATATAAAAAAAACTAGCGAAAAAAGAGAGAACACGCGCATATTTATGCAATTTTTTGTAAATTAATTATTTTGACAGGCAGCTAATTAATATTTGTGGATATATTAAGCTTAAATTAGTTACTACTTGCCTTGAATTCGTATGCCAAGCTCCTGTGGCACCAGTGTTCAATGAAGAGAAACCCATCCGCCTTCATCCACTTTGATGTCTTCCTCAAAAATAATTCATAGTTCTTCAAATGCTGTCAAGATTTTATGATGAGAAGAAGGTTAAAGGTTATCATCATAAATGTGTAGCAGAATAATTAAAAATCTACAATTAATTATGCTTTAAGTAATTGTTGTATATACATACCTCTAAGACTGAAATAACCATTACCCGATCGAATTCTTTGTTCATTTCATATGTGGTAATATCTGCTAATATGATCTCCACATTGGCCAAGTTATGTTCCCTAATAAAACAAGAATTAACTAGACATGTGAAAAAAAAAAAAAACTTAGCAATGCATGTGTGTTTAAGCATGGGTTATAATTACATTGCACTACCTGCACTGTTCTTCAATGAATTGTTTTTGAGAAGCTATATCTGTGATTGCTGTGACATGGCAGTGGGGGTACTTGCGAGCAATATGCAAAGCGACGGCACCATATCCACAACCAAGATCAAGAACTTTATGGCCATCGCTTATCTGTGCTCTCTCACAGTACAAGTCCAACATTGCGATCTCTGCATCGTCTAATGTGACTGATTCGTCTTCGAAATAAGACCAACTGTATAAAATAAAAAGAATTAACTTAATTGGATATCTAAAGCTGAAGAGCTTTTTATTTTATATTTTATTTTTGATTGCAATATATTACACTCTCAAACTTGCACTCAAGAAATTCAAACCAGGCCACAACCTTATTTATGACTGGCAACATACCTAACCATTAAGCTTGCACTTGGGTTGGTGATCAGCAAGGCTAGTTCTGACATTTTAGGGGCTTAGGGCGAGATCTTATAAAATGGCTTTTATTAAAATTAATTTATTGTTTATCTTATTAGTTATTAAAATTAAACTATAATTATACTGTTAAAATTGATTTCACACCTTTTTCCTTCTTTTTCGAATTTGGGACCAACGATAATAAAAAAATATATATAGTTTGCTTACATGGACAAATGTGCATGAAGGCCTTTTTAGTAGGCCTTGACCCTTCGAACTTTGTCATCCATTTAATTGTTTTTATAAACATTAACACACACACACACACTATTAAGTTAAACACATGAGTTGGGGGTCGACCTTTTATTAATTGGTAGGGCCTGGGGCAGTTGTCTTCCTTGTCCAACACCAGACATGCCTCTAGTGACCAATCAAAGGATTTTAATTAATCCTTTATTATGGTTCTTGCAGTCTCTTTTTCTTTTATGTATGTTGGATGTCGGCCTTTGGGGTTGTTGGTTGTTCTAGTAAAAGGGCTACAATACCTTTTTCTAAAATGTTATTGTAAATAATTTATTGTATAGGGGCATGGGTTGTAAATACCCTCATCGATTGATCAATTGGCTGCTAGTATGAAAGAGTTATCCAAGGTTCGAGTTATTAGAAACAACCTACTCGGAACTGTGGAAGAGAACCTACTGATTTTGAAGAAACAAAAGGAGATTCCTCTTTTGGTAGGGAAGATGAGAATAAAGAAGAAGATTATCGATAAGAGGAATGCATTGATCTAATCGAATGCAACGATGATCACATCTTTGGCTTCAACAAGCCGCCAATTTTTTATGACAATGATGTTGACATCATCGTTGAAGAAAAGTGGTATTTAGAAGTAATGGTCTTGTAATCGAGGTAACACAATTGACATCAATACCATAAGTATCGGTGGTGGTGTCGTGTGATGAGATATCAAAGAGAATACTTGGTTATCGAGATCTAATTTAAAAATACTCCTCGCATATATGTTCCATCAATTGTTGATGATTTCGTTGAGATTGAATTTGAGGAAAAATTTTCTATTTTTAAAGATCTTATAAAATTTTGCCATATCCATGAAAAGATAAAAACTCGGACGAATTTTCGTCAATAGGGGAGTATGATGCAAAGCAATGAAGATCAAGGATTTAGAGATATACATGGTGATATGAGACATGGAAGCAACATGTGGTTGTCACTACGTTGTGCTTAAAGATCAACGTAGATTAATTAGAGTTTGAGTTTTAGTCATATGATATTAGAATAATCTTTTATCGAAGTGTTTATCACATAGGTATTAAATTTTTCTAGGACTTTAATTATTGGTTTTAAATTGAGTAGGACGAAAACCGAATACATGCACTGTGAGTTTAGAAACACTAGACATCGAGATTGTTCTAGGACTTGGTAAAATTAGGGGAAATAGAAGTTCCTAAGGTAAACCACTTTAGGTATCTAGGATCAATCATACAAAATGTTAACATTGAAATGATGTCACACATGGATTTGTCTAATTTTTTGATTTGTGATTTAATTATTGGTTTTGAATGGTGGATTTGTTTAGAGTAGATGCAGGAGTATAAATAGGTATTTTACTTTAAGTCAAATTTTATAAGTCAATAATTTGACAATGTTTAATAGTATATTTTAGGGTGATTTTAGATGTAAATAGGCTATAGCACATTATGTTTTCTCTCATTTTTATGATTTCATGTTATATTAAGGTTATATGAAGAAATGAAAGAAAAAGAGAAGAAAAGTAAAGAATTTAGTCAATCGAAAAGAAGATCAATGATTCCACAATGATTCAGGGTTTACACTAGGATTCGCTACATAAATCGATAGTAAAGAGTCTAGCGGTTCATCAGCGATTCAGGAAATTAACTAGGATTCGTTACACAAATTGGTGAACCAAATAGTTTTATTTCTATCGATTTTCCTAGCGATTTAGCTGAAATAGAGGATTTAGTTTGGATTCAATGAAGTCGGCCATGAGAATCTTGGATTAAAATAAGGAATTTGAGTTCCATTAGGATATATATTTCTTAAAATACTATATATATATAAATAAGGCTTTGAAATTAATTGTCCTTGATTGCTCTTGAGCCATTCATTAGTTTTAGAATATTTTCAATTTAGTTTAGTTTAGCTTTATTGTTCTTGCTTTTAAAGACTCTTTGATGATTCAAGTATTCAATAAGAGCTATTTTTTATTAATGTCATTTATTTATTTTATTGCAATATTTATTTTGAATATGTGTGAGTAGTTTATTAATCTAAACAATGCCCGAACATGAACTTAAACATTTTGCAATGTAGTCAAATGAAAAGGAATTTGTGCTTAATGCTTTAAACTTAATCATATACGTCAATTTATGATTTCAATAGATTTGTTTTTGCGTATTACAATCAATAAGCTTTGTATTGCATGCATAGTATAGAATGTATATTGTGATAATTATGTTCTAAACCTAATATAAAGTAGTAACTAGGATTCATTTAAATAGTCTTTTACCATTTATATGTCTTAAGTAAATTGTGTTCTAAGTTTGATATTGATATTACTAATTCTGATAATAATGGCTTAGTAAGAATAAGTATTTATAAAGTGTACTGTTGTTTTGTTTCTATTAGTTATCTTTGAGATTTCGAAGAATTTATGGTAATAAGATTAGAATATGGCTTTTCTATTGATATAAAGAAAATCAATGGCTTGATAAAAAGTATCAATCTTGCTTATGATTTAGGTTTAATGATTCAAGAATACTTCAATTATGATGATAGTATGATTATGACTATACTTTAATTAATATGTTCATATTCAAAACGGTTTATGTTTCCTTCTTCTAGATATTTGTTTAGATGTTATTTTATATTAATTTGATTTGAATTGAATTTAGAATATTTAGTATTAGTGAATTTGAATTGTGTTAGTTTAATTAGTTTAATTAGTTTAATTAGTTGCTTTAATTTTTTTAGTTTGATTAGATAATTTCAATTCTCATTTTAATTAATTTAAAGTAAAAAAAAAAACGCTTCAAAAATCACTTTTCTGAAGAAGTTTGCGAAATTCTTGTAGAGACGATCCCACTTACCGCTACTGTAAATAATAAGTATATACGAGAAACTTATTATACTTGCTCGACACATGTCCAAATTCATGTGTTTTATATATAACCTAGGTATTATATAAGGGCCTTGATTCGTTAATATTGGGGGATTGATTATGTTTAATGAAAAATTAAGTTTTCATTTATTTTAGAATTTAGTTGTTAATTTTCTAGCCTTAGATTTCTTTGTTCGTAGATTTGAACATTTGATTTAGAATATCCTCGATGCGTTACTATAATGGCTCGAATTTCCAATAGGGGATTAGTCTGTAATTAAGGGTAGCTGACCCATGATGTGGCTCGAGAGCGGGTACACAGTCCTAACACTCTACGCGAAAATTGAGTAATATATTATTTTTGATGTCATGGATTCGTAGTGTGTTGTATATGTGTAGAGTTATTAAGACATTTCTATTAGTATTGAGACGTCGAGATACGAGCGAGGATGCACCTCGAGATGCGTACCGACATAGGACCGGAGTAGAGAGTGATGTGGTAAGTCTTAATCGAGTCAAATGTTATTAGAATAATCAATTTAATGTGTCTATAGTTGAAATTATGTAATGTGGCATAAGTTAGAAAAGAATAAAATAATTAGCATTAATATGCCTTGGAATGCGTGGTGTTAACATCACTATGAGACTTAGTGTAAATATGTGTGTTATCATGGATGAATCAGTGCGTGTAGGACCAAGATATAAGCTGTTAGATGTACCTAGAGATGGTTGTTTAACCAAGATCAATGGCCACAAATGAGTCATCCCATTATATAAATGGAAGTTTGTGGGATTCAAACAAATCATCTCGTCTTTTTCATGCAAAGAGAGAAGTGAGTTATGAAGTGAAAATCTAAAGTTGTTGTGAAAACTCAGAAAATCGGTAGTGTTTGATCAAGTTGGAGAAGTTTCACAACTAGATAAATCAATCTTCATCTCCATTTTTGTTAAAATTTGTCGAAAGGTGTAAGTCTTAGTTTTTCACTATTTTCAAAGGGTAAATGTTAGGGTATTTGAAAATTGTTTACATATTTGGATTCCTTGTCAAATTTCACTAATTATACAATAAAGAAGTTCTCGATTTGGATTTGTTTTCATTAAGTTATGAATTTTTAAAGTTCATGAAGTTGTAAAAACAAAACAAGAAATTATGCATGGTGTTGTCATGAACCAACCTTTATAATTTGGTCATAACTCCTCATTTTAAATTTAAATAGACACATTCTGGTGGAATTTGAAAGCTAACTTAAAGGGGAACAACTTTTGCTTATTGAAAGATTTATAAATTTGAATGTTTTCATGTCTAATAATCCTCTCCAACTTTGATGATGAATCTGGAATTTTTGGGTTTACAGTTTTGCTAATGTTTTACTGTTTTGAGTATAACTCTCTTATTCCTTATTATATTGAGCTCATCTTTTAGTATGATGTTCTAAGATATATTTTTAAGCTTCAGTAAAAAAATCAAGAGTTTTGAAGCTATAGTTTAGGATAAATGAGATTTACAAAGTTGTTGGTCGGAATCTAAAATTGTTTAGAGTCATTGTGGTAAAAATTCCATATCTTCTTCGATTCTTATCAAAATCGCCCAAATCTCATAGTTCTAGAAAGCAAACCAACATCTTTGACACAAAGAAAGGTTTTAAGATTCAAATGCTTTTGTGCCTAAAAATGTGATACAACACATGACCGAAATTGAAACTTTATTTAGTAATTAGAGGCTGATTTAAGAAGATCAACTTAAAACCCATCCAATTAATTTGAATACACAATAAACACGCTTAGTTGACTTTAAGAGATTGAGGGAACGTAGATCGGGTGTCGAGAGCGAGTCGAGATCGGATTCAAAAGTTCGGGTACGAGTTTAGAGTGGTCGAAAGCCAGTTTAAGTTAGTTATTATGTGCCTTGTAAGTAAACTGATTGAGATATTTCTTTTCATTTCATTTCCTATTATTGTTTCGTGTTTATAGTTGTTTGTTTTGCTACACTTGTTGTATTTTTGGTGCCCTGATTTGTGTGCATTATCTCATTATATGATTGTGGTTAAATTAGAACATGTGTTTAAGTTTCATGGTTTGATCCGCGGTGTACATGGCACACGGGGTATGAGGACTGCGGGGATGTCGATATTCTGACTAGTATGTGACACAAACCTACTATATGAGGTTGATGAAATGATTAAGCGGCGACCAATTAGGTTAATATCAAAATGCTATGTATACTGACCTTTTATATGAGGTCGATGTGTTGTGTTTCACAACTAATAAGGATAGTACCTACGTGCACTACTGAATAATTTATTACCTGAGGTCTATGTGACCAAAACGTAATATTTAGGCTAATGTGTTGAATATATGATTGATTGGATTTAGTTCTTTGATAATATTTGTGTTGATATCACTTGGTTTTGTGTGGTGTACATATGTCTTTCCATGTATTCTTGTTGTGTTTAGAAATGTGGATAAATGTCTCTCGGTGCTACTTTCTATATTGCATGTCGACGCGGTACTTGGGTAGTTGACGGGACCGAATATTAGGTCGGGGAAACTAAAACACACAAATTAAATAAAATTGGCCAAGTAACTAATATGGAATGGGTATTAGGTGGCTAGTGACGCGGCGGTACGCGTATATCGCGGTTCGGACGCGAAACCGGGCGTCGAAATGCCGAAAACATGGGCGAGTGTCTTAGATGTGTCACATTTTGGTGTCAAGACACACACTCAACAACACTTGTCCATATAAGCCAAACCTAACAACACTTGTCCATATAAGATATTACCTTTTTCTCTCACCTCACCTACACCTCACTTCACACACACACATACCTAGGGAGGCCGAGAGGAAGAAGAAGGAACGCGGGAGAGGAGGAGAAAAAAAGAAGCCGGGAAGGAGAGAAGAGAATGTGGAGACATCACAGTCGAGGTGAGTCCTCGTTGTTTGTTGTGATTTCGGTGGGTTTTGGTGGGGTGGCCGAGAGTGGGGTTCGGCCATGGAGGTCGAACCGGGCCAAGGTGGAGATGGCAGGGGTGTCTCCCCTGCCATCGAGTCCGCCGGGGTTGGGGTGGAGAGCAACCCCAACCCAAACCAACGAAAAGAAAAAAAAAATTGATCGAACCAGTAGCTGGTTCGATCGGGAGGAAGGGGGAGATGGTGCACAAGCGCTCGCGTGTGCACCCACCCATGGGCCGGGCTCAAAACGAGCCAGGCTCTGCCCATAGGCCAAGCCTGGACCGGTTCTGGCCCAGGGTCGGGTCCGACCCGGTTGGGTCGACCCGACCCAAACCCAAACAAAAAATAAAAAAAAAATGGAAAAGAGAAAAAGAGAAGAAATTAAAATGAAAGAAAAATTCTGGAAAAAATTCCGAAAAAAAAATATATTTCCATAACATAAATTGAAATTTATGAATTTCTATGACAAATGAAATAGTTGGATAATCCGGACGCGACTTTCGCGGAGTTTTTGTCTCGAAAAGTGCGAAATAGGCAATTTGGCTTAAAATTTTAGAAATTTGTGGTAAATTGTAATGCTAACTTAAATTATTAATAAATAGACATAGGTTGACACGGTGATCAATTGGCAACCAAGGACTCAATGGACTTGGACCAGGGGATTGGTTACGAGGTAGTTGAGCGCGTTGTGAGGTTTGTAAAACCCAATGGAAAAACTCTTGAGTATTTTTATTTTGCTTTATAATTCCATTCAATTCCAGTATTTCGTTGTGATTTTTCATATATCTATATCTTGTCGTTGTTTGCACGGTTGGTTGAGTTACTCCCACCGAATTTTCTGTTGTGTGTCTATGCATTCTAGACCATAGCATGTGTATCAGAAGTTCTCGGTGGATAACGACCCGAGCTATTGAACTGCTATATGTGTCGGTGCGTCGTAGGTCTAAGTTGGCCACCGAGAGGGATCACGTGATAGCTAGTTGGGTGTGCCCACTAGTGAGATCCTGTAAGGGAATCCCAAAGTATGGTTTAGTCTGACTGGAACAAGCACACACATTTGCACTTTCTTGTTATCTATGCATGCGATGCCCTACTTACAGTTGTCTGTTTACATTCTGCATGTTTATTTAATAGTATTTATTGACTTCCACTTATTTATATGAATGCTCGGAGGAGTTCCTTGGTATTTTACTGACTGGACTCGTCATCCATTTTCTTCATGTGATGATTGAGTGCAGATCCGAGTACAAGTAAAGGCAAGGGGATCTTAGGCGACTACCTTTGACTGCCTACCTCTGATGATTACTTGTACGTGTGATTATTTTGATATTTTGATTCTTTTGGGAACCGGGGAGTGACATGACATTGTACATATATACTTTACATGGTACAGTCGTCTACTTTTAGACAATACTTTTCAAGGTTATTCTACAGTAGGATTTGTTAAATTGATTAATATTCCTTGCATTTAATTACAACTTCCGCTGCATATGTCATTTATACGATGTACACTCAAGTGGATGTGAATTTCGAGACATGAAAATGACAGGCAAGTGTCGTACACGTGTAGTAGGGCCGGCTGGCAAGGAGTACACGGAGACACGTCACCCCGGGCCGGCGAGGGCCGCCAAAGTTGGTATCAGAGAAAAGAGGAAGTCCTAAGACAATAAAACTTAATCAATGAACTTAGATGTGGAAACCCGAAGTTATTGCCTTAGATCTTTAGTTGCGAAGTGATGTGAGGCGGGTAGAGTTAGAACTTATATGCGTGTTATATGTTCATCTTATTATATGATCTACATATGTACGTCGAGACTGATCCGAAGCACATTCTCGATGCAGATTATGGACGGACAGTCCGGTACGCATTTTGAGACTGGACAGACTAGCGATGCGACTAGAGATGTTCCGGTTATGGTGAGTATGGAGGATAGACTCTCGGCCCAGGAGATACAGATGGCCGAGGTATTACGGCTATTACGAGAGCAGACCGCCAGATCGGCGCACTCACTTCAGCTAGAGAGACCGATAGTCGTGACCATACCCGGGGGAGGACATTGTTGTTCGGTGGTACCCCATACGCGCTTGATTCGGGGGTAGCGGCAGAGGCACCCATAGAGACACCTACCGCAGTTGTCGTTCCTTTAGAGACGTCAACTTTTACGCCTCCACTCACGACGACGGACCAGGTTACTGCCACCCCTACTGCTGATACTCCTACTACATCGGTATTCGTCCTAGCACTAGAGGCGAAGTTATTGAGGGAGTTTTTGAATTTCCAGCCTGGATTCTTTTACGAAGGCGGTGACCCCGAGGCTGCAGGTAGAGGGATAATGTCTCATCAGCGTTTCCATAAGCTGATAAGGAACGATGAGACAGTACAGACACGACTTTCGGGAGCCTGTTTGAGAAGACATGCGACAGTCTTCTGGACGACATATACGGATACTCATCCGGAACCGACGTTATGGGCTGAGTTTAGGGAACTATTCTACGATCAGTACATACCGATGAAGGTTAGGTTGAGACTGAGGGAGGAGTTCTTGGCCCTGCGACAGGGAAATCAGACTTTGATGCAGTACATAGAGAAGTTCCGACATTTGCTGAGCTTCTCTCTAGATGTCGCGGACAAAACGCTTGCATATCTATTATTTCACCCGAGGGTTGATGACGATTGCGTCGGCGAGTTGTCTCGACCGAGCCACGACTTTGCAGAGATCTTTGACAGGGGCATTGGCTCATGAGAAATATATATACCGCAGAGGGCTGGCGACGCGTGACGGGTAGGGAGGTACAGTCAGGGCAGAGTTCTCAGTCTACTCAGAGGCAGAAGAGACCGATGGAGCATCCGGATAGAGGCCAGAGAGATGATAGACATGATAGTGGTCACTGGGACGAGTTTCAGGGCAGTCAGTTCTGATATGATGAGCCACAGCCAGTTCATGTTATCACCTCAGCACCAGTGGATCGACAAAGGGCACAGCCACAAGAGTACCGTCAGGGCCGAGATGAGGGGGGACATGACAGGGGTCAAGTAGACCAGGGTCCGAGATCTGGAGACAGACAGACGCGTAGACTGGAGAGCCGTAGATGTCATCGGTGTGGGCAGAGGGGACACTTGAGGGCTGACTATCGGACACCACCATCGCCACGGCGAGGGTCAGACCAGGCCAGAGATAGAGCGCATGCGTTAGCACAGCCAGATAGCGGGGTGAATATGCAGCTTATTGAAGGTACATTACTTATATTCGGTCGCCACATGCATGCTATGTTTGATTATTGTAGTACTTTATCGTTTCTTGCTGGACGTATTGTTGGATTGTTAGGGTTAGTTACACAGACACTAGAGCAACATCTTGTCCTCAGTACGGCTTCTGGGGATAAGATATACCTTAACCGAATATGTCGAGACGTAATGATAGAGGTGGATGGACATCAACTACCAGCGGATCTTCGAGTATTGGAGTTCTTAGAGTTTGACACACTACTCGGGATGGATTGGTTAGCATCCTATCATGCACGTATATATTGTTACGGCAAGAGGATAAAGTTTCATATTCCTAGAATACCGGAGTTTGTATTATTTGGATCGTCAACTGACTTACCCATCACGAGAGGCCGACTAGCTACAACGCCGGAGATGGAGGCGTTTGCGGCGATAGTTAAGCCGGAGGTTCGAACGGAGGTCCGGATTGAAGACGTTCCAGTGGTTCGGGATTTTGTCGATGTATTTCCATATGATTTACCCGGATTGCCACCGCCACGAGCTGTTGAGTTCATAATCGAGATGATACCAGGGACGCAGCCGATTGCCAATCGACCTTACCGGATGGCACCAGTGGAGCAGGAGGAGGTGAGACGACAGTTGGATGAGCTGTTGGAGAAGGGTTTCATTCACCCTAGTATGTCACCTTGGGGAGCTCCAGTACTGTTTGTGAAGAAGAAGGATAGTACGATGAGGATGTGCATCGACTATAGGAAGTTGAATCGGAATCGCGAGGAACCGTACCCACTTCCTAGGATTGATGATCTGTTTGATCACCAAGGCGGATGCCGATTCTTCTCAAAGATTGACCTTCGCTCGGGTTATCACCATTGAGGATTCGAGAAGAGGATATCCGAAAACGCTTTTTAAAGACGAGATACGGTTATTTGAGTTCACAGTCATGCCGTTTGGGCTGATGAACGCTCCAGCGATTTTTATGGATCTGATGCACAGGGTCATGAGGCCGTATTTGGACAGATTCGTCATCGTATTCATCGACGATATCTTGATCTATAGCAGGACTCGTGAGGATCACGAGGGACATATCAGGGCAATTTTGACGACACTGAATGAGCACCGACTGTAAGCCAAGTTTAGCAAGTGTGACTTTTGGCTAAGTGCGGTGAGATTCTTAGGCCATGTCATCAGTGAGCAGGGTATCTCAGTGGATTCAGAAAAGATTAGGGCGATCATTGATTGGAAGACGCCTGAGTCTGTGGTTGAGATACGAAGTTTCCTTGGACTGGCCGGATACTATCGGCGATTTGTGCAAGATTTTTCCTCGATCGCAGCGCCGATGATGAGACTAACTAAGAAAGACGTCAGATTTGTCTGGTCAGATGAGTGTGAGCAGGCCTTTTGTGAATTGAAGCGGAGATTGACATCTGCACCAGTATTGACATTGCCGGAGCTGGGCAAGACCTTGACAGTATATACAGATGCGTCGGGTATTGGTCTTGGATGTGTGTTGATGCAGGATGGTAGACCAGTTGCCTATCTTTCTAGACGGTTGAGACCCCACGAGGGGAATTATCCAGTGCACGACCTGGAGCTTGCAGCGGCCGTCTTTGTACTGAGGGGTTGGAGGTACTATCTCTATGGAGTGCGATTCGTGTTGTATACAGATCACTAGAGTTTACGGTACATTTTCACTCAAAGGGAGCTGAATATGTTCCAACGGAGATGGCTGGAGTTGCTGAAGGACTACAACTTCACTATTGAATATCACCCTGGCAAAGCAAACGTCGTAGCAGACGCATTGAGCAGAAGTGGACTCGACAGTCAGACTGTTCTACAGCAGATGACACATGAACATGGCTTATTACAGGCAGCATCAGTTATGTGCATTGTCGAGTTGTCGACTACGGCGAAACAACACATTTGTTTTCAGTTGAGGATACCGACCGTATCAATTGAACGGGTTGCCGAGTTTCAGAGGGCTGATGGGCTCTATGAGCGGGTCAGTGGTCTGTCACGGAATCCGGAATGCACTGATTGGGCAGAAACCACAGATCGGTGTTTGAGATACCGAGGGAGATTATGGATACCTGCGGATCAAGAGATACGGAGTGGGATTCTAGAGGATGCACACCGGTCTCGTTACACAGTTCATCTTGGTTGGACTTAGATGTACCATGATTTGAGGCGACTATTCTGGTGGCTAGGGATGAAGGCTGACGTAGGTGCGTACGTTAGGAGTTGTCACATTTGCCACCAGGTGAAGACTGAGCACAAACGACCCGGTGGATTATTACAGCCATTGCCCATTCCACAATGGAAATAGGAACATATTACTATGGATTTTGTTAGTGGGCTACCGCAGACATCGAGGCGTCACGATGCAGTTTGGGTAGTGATTGATAGACTGACGAAGTCGGCTCACTTCATTCCAATCTCGATGAAATACACGTTTCCCCAGCTGAGCATATTGTTTGAGCGGGAAATTATTAGACTTCAAGGGGTGCCAATTTCCATTGTGTCAGACAGAGATCCAAGATTGACCTCGAAACTATGAGAGGCAACGCAGGAACAATTTGGCACCAGGTTGCAGTTTAGTACAACTTATCATCCTCAGACTGATGGACAGTCAGAGCGGCTAATTCAGATTTTGGGGGATATGCTCAGGGCATGCATATTACAGTTTGGGGGTTCGTGGGAGGATTATCTGCCTCTGTGTGAGTTTGCATACAATAACAGCTATCAGGCGAGCATTGGTATGCCACCATTTGAGGCACTGTATGGGAGACCCTGTAGATCACCTGCTTGTTGGGCAGAGCCGAAATTTACAGTGACGGTAGGGCCAGAGATAGTTGTTGATCACATAGAGAAAATTCGACAAATTCGTCCGAAACTGCGAGCTGCACATGATAGACAGAAAAAATACGCGGATATGTATCGCGATGGTCTGAGCTATGACGAGGGCGATATGGTGTATTTGAAGATTTCTCCTTAGAAAGGTCAACAGAGATTTGGCATTAAGGGGAAACTGGCGCCGAGATACATTGAGCCAAACCGGATTGCACAAAGAGTAGGCCTTGTTGCATATCGGTTGGAGTTACCTGCTGAGTTAGCTGGGGTTCATCCGACATTTCACATTTCCATGTTAAGACTCGCTAGGTCAGGGTCGAAACCGATGATTGAGTTGAGACAGGTGGAGATACAACCTGACGTGACTTATGAGGAGAGACCAATAGAGATCGTTGACCGTCGAGTACAGATTCTCCGGAACAGGGAACTCGGGAAGGTCATAGTTCGTTGCCAGCATCATAAGACGGAGGGACTCACCTTGGAGCTCGAGTCGACGATGAGGACGCGATATCCTCAGCTATTCTCTGGTATGAGACTTTAGTTACAGTTAAATTTCGGGATGAAATTTTATTTAGTTGGAAAGAAATGTAAGGGCCCATTTTATTAAATTTACAGACATGGACGCCAGCTCAGATCTACGTGGACGTCGCGGTAGGCTAGAACACACGGGGACTTAGGTATGCTAGTTATTGTGTGTTGGATGCTTATTTGCCGTGAGATTTATTGAAATACATCGCATGTGTGTATGTTGCATAAAAATACGCGCGAGATTGTGCGAACTGTATTTGCCTCGATACGCGTGTCGACGCGGGTACTGGGTAGTTGACGGGACCGAATATTAGGTCAGGGAAACTAAAACACACAAATTAAATAAAATTGGCCAAGTAACTAATATGGAATGGGTATTAGGTGGCTAGTGACGCGGCGGTACGTGTATATCGCGGTTCGGACGCGAAACCGGGCGTCGAAATGCCGAAAACACGGGCGAGTGTCTTAGCTTTGTCACATTTTGGTGTCAAGACACAAACTCAACAACACTTGTCCATATAAGTCAAACTCAATAACACTTGTCCATATAAGCCAAACCCAACAACACTTGTCCATATAAGATATTACATTTTCTCTCACCTCACCTACACCTCACTTCACACACACACACCCCAGGGAGGCCGAGAGGAAGAAGAAGGAACGCGGAGAGGAGGAGGATAAAAAGAAGCCGGGAAGGAGAGAAGAGAATGTGGAGACGTCACGGTCGAGGTGAGCCATCGTTGTTTGTTGTGATTTCAGTGGGTTTCGGTGGGGTGGCCGAGAGTGGGGTTTGGGCATGGACGCCGAACTGGGCCAAGGTGGAGATGGCAGGGGTTTCTCCCTTGCCATCGAGTCCGCCGGGGTTGGGGTGGAGAGCAACCCCAACCCAAACCATGGAAAAAAAAATTGATCGAACCAGTAGCTGGTTCGATCGGGAGGAAGGGGGAGATGGTGCAAACGCGCACGCGCATGCGCGTGTGTGCACCCACCCATGGGCCGGGCCCAGAACCGGTCCAGGGTCGGGTCCGACCCGGTTGGGTCGACTCGACCCAAACCCAAACAAATATTTTTATAAAAAAAAGAGGAAAAGAGAAAAAGAGAAGAAAAATGAAAGAAAAATTCTAGAGAAAATTGGGAAAATTCCGAAAAAGAATTATATTTCCATAACATAAATAGAAATTTATGAATTTCTATGACAAATGAAATATTTGGATAATCCGGACGCGACTTTCGCGGGGTTTTTGTCTCGAAAAGAACGAAATAGGCAATTTGGCCTAAAATTTTAGAAATTTGTGGTAAATTGTCATGCTAACTTAAATTATTAATAAATGGACATAGGTTGACATGGTGATCAATTGGCGACCATGGACTCAGTGGACTTGGACCCGGGGATTGATTACGGGGTAGTGGAGCGCATTGTGAGGTTTGTAAAACCCAATGGAAAAACTCTTGAGTATTTATTTTGCTTTATAATTCCATTCAATTCCAGTATTTCCTTGTGATTTTTCCTATATCTATATCTTGTCGTTGTTTGCACGGTTGGTTGAGTTACTCCCACCGAATTTTCTGTTGTGTGTCTATGCATTCTAGACCATAGCATGTGTATCAGAAGTTCTCGGTGGATAACGACCCGAGCTATTGAACTGCTACATGTGTCGGTGCGTCGTAGGTCTAAGTCGGCCACCGAGAGGGATCACGTGATAGCTAGTTGGGTGTGCCCACTAGTGGGATCCTGTAAGGGAATCCCGAAGTATGGTTTAGTCTGACTGGAACATGCACACACATTTGCACTTTATTGTTATCTATGCATGCGATGCCCTACTTACAGTTGTCTGTTTACATTCTGCATGTTTATTTATCAATATTTATTGACTTCCACTTATTTATATGAATGCTCGGAGGAGTTTCTTGGTATTTTACTGACTGGACTCGTCATCCATTTTCTTCATGTGATGATTGAGTGCAGATCCGAGTACAAGTAAAGGCAAGGGGATCTTAGGCGACTACCTCTGACTGCCTACCTCTGAGGATTACTTGTACGTGTGATTATTTTGATATTTTGATTCTTTTGGGAACTGGGGAGTGACATGACATTGTACATATATACTTTACATGGTGCAGTCGTCTACCTTTATACATAATACTTTTCAGGGTTATTCCACAGTAGGATTTATTAAATTGATTAATATTCCTTGCATTTAAGTACAACTTCCGCTGCATATGTCATTTATACGTTTTACACACAAGTGGATGCGAATTTCGAGGCAGTAAAAGGACGGGCAAATGCCGTACACGTGTAGTAGGGTTGGCTGGCAAGGAGTACATAGAGACACGTCACCCCGAGGCGGCGAGGGCCGCCACAATTACTGTACTCACTGTTCTTTTTATGATGATGGGTGAAGATCCACCGAGTAGCAAACCAGGCAAGGAAAAGATCGGTGACTACCTTTGAGCCATTTACGTGCTGCTACTTCATATTTATAGGTTTTTGATGATATTTTGTTGTATGTATTACTTTAAGTGTTTTACATACTTTTGGGTTGTATATATTTGTGTTGAGCGATTGTTCCCGACCAAACACATGTTTATTACATTGTCATCGTCATTCCGTTGTTTATATACATGCGGTCGTTATTTCTTAGTTTCCACAGAAAGTGTTTTTATTAAGTCTCCAGCTGATAATATTAAAATGTTTTAAAAAATTTTAATTATCTCTAAAAATCACAACTAACGAGAAATGAATAATACTTATCCTGAGCACATATATTGAAGTGAATGAGACAAATGGTTGACTAATACGTTGTTATGTCATACGTGGCTGAGATTATGACTTAATGATGGGATTAGGCCGGGTGGTGCAATAGATTAGAGAAAGAGCCGTCACAGCTACCTACCATTGACTCTAATACATACCACTTGTTGGCTTGTATATTCTTGTATCTGTGGGTTTATTAGTCTCCGCCATTATCGATAGCGTCTCTAAATTTACCATCTTCAACTCATAGGTGTGTGGTGGTTTTACTCCAATAGGTATACGTACTAATTAAGAGGAGATCTACACTTATATGCTTAATGAAATCAAATTTATCCAATGCAGGACTAACTTTTTTGTCCACACTTTTGGATTATATATATGATTCATATGTGTTTATTTATTTTAGTCAAATCCCTGTTTGAATGTGTAATGGGAAGTTGGACATGTTGGATTTAGTGTTTAACAACTTAGACTTTGTCTGAAATTTTGATGTCAACTAACAATGTGAAATGATACTAATATTTTTCTCAAGTGTTTGAGAGCATCAATTTTTGTTTGGAATCATAAGTTTAAAAGGAAATCAAGTTTTGCGAGTTCAAGTGAGTTTGAAGAAATGAAACTGGAAAAGCTATCAAGACTTGATTTGGATAAGGACAAGGACCAAAAAACTTCTTTATATTTTGTACAACTTATGTAAGATACATAAGTTCAATCACAAAAGCCAAATGCATCAGAATCTTGCATTTCATAAGTTTCAGTATTTCAAGTACTTAAAGTCATGATTTTCAATATTTTCAATTTCGAGAGTTATAAATGATTTAAATCTTGGAAACATGTTTTATCGTGTGATTTTGATGTATACCAAGTGTTCGAATTGATTTTGGTTGCACTAACATTGATTTAGATTTTCAAATTATTTATAAAATATTTGAAGAAAAACCTATGGTTTTGAATTGAAACTTAATTATCGAGATATAATCTTTGAAACATCATTTGGATTATTTAAACCCGTTTATGGGTTGTTCTAAACTTGTTTGAAGTGTTTACAAAGGTTTAAGAAGAGTCGTGACCTAGTTAGGGGTTTTGGGAAACTAATAAAACATATTTAAGAACATGCCCCTGCAAGGAAGGAAGCACACTAGCTCCCTATAGGAGGAAGCACACTCCCCTTCTGGAGGAAATACACTTCTTTGCCCTCTGACAACATTTTAAAATGCTTACATCTTGACCTTTAATTTCAATTTTTGGCTTGTTTTGGACCTTAAATCTTACCCATCGACTCTTAAGGGATAGAAAGGGTTGGAGAACACTCTCGAACCACTTAGAACATAGAAACAACAATATCTATACTCTCACTCTCTCAATTTGCTCAAAATCCAAAACTTTCACCTAAAAGTGTTAGATTTGTGCTCACACTCACTTGCAATCTTTTAGGGCTACTTAAGTTTCTACTTATTCAGAGGGATCTAAAGAAGTATTTCAAGGTTTGCAACTCAAACTCCATATCTGATTTTGATTTACTACATTTGATATTGTAAGATTTCTTAATTTTTCACACTTTTTATGCTTAATCTATATTTTATTGATGGATTTTTGTGTGGGAACTAAGTGTGGTGTTTTTTGACACACTTAGAGTTTTGTGTTTGAAATTGGTTTTCACTAACCCTACAACTAATTTGCACTTTTTGGGCTTATATTTAAGCTACATATATATTAAATGAATATTGCTTGAAACCGAATCTTGCTTAATCTATACTCGCTATCATTTGGTTTCACTCTTGTGTTGTCACTACAAAAATTTGCCAAAATAGCAACTACAATTAGTGACGGAATGTGGTTCGTCGCTAATTAGCAACGAATTAGCTATGGATTAGAGACAAATCTAGATTTTGACCGATTTGACTAGATAACGACAGATTTGTGACAAAATAGCGTCGTATCAACGATGGATTAGCAATGGGTACTAATTAGCGAGGGACATTCCCGTCACTAATAAGATTTAACGACGAAAATCCCGTCGCTAATTTTAATTAGCGACAAGCTTTCTTTGCGACGAACCTCCCGTCGCTAATTGGTTTAGCGATGGAAAAAGTGGCTTTAGCGACCATTTTTTTTTGTCGCTAATTTGGTTGTTTTTTTGTAGTGTGTTTTTACAACACTTAGTAAAGGATTTTGATCTTAAACTTGAGTTTTTATTAACCTTAGTAATTAGGTTGCACTATTTGAGCTGAAACTTGATCTTTACATAGTGCATAGTATTAAGTGTGAAACCAAATTGGGCTTAATCTAAACTTTTTTTTCGGGTTTCAAACTTGTGTTGTGCTAACAACACATTTGCAAGGTTTTGAGCTTAAATTTGATTGTCATAAACTCTAGGATTGATTTGCACTAGAATTGGCTTAATCTTTGATTTTTCATGAAGTGCATGTTTTAGCTGCGTAGAAAATTAATTAAGGAGTTTTGATTTGATTTTGATTGCTCGATTTCTAAACTAAGATTTGTGCTTAATCACTTATTATATTCATATCTTAGTTAGTGTTCATACTAACATATATTAGAGTGATTAGGCTCTTAATGGCTTGTAAGTAATTGTACTTAATACGCTTTACATTGTAAAGTGCTTTCATTATTATTCTTGTAAGCTGGATTTTTGTAAGGTTTAGTGGGATTTAAGCTGAGTGGGAAGACTTAGTGGAGGCTAGGCAATGTAGGCATAAAATATAGGTGATGCTTGGTGGCTTTAAGTCCTTATTGTGGTAAGGTGAGTGTAAAAGACCTAGTTGAGGCTACGCATACACGCACGAGTTGAGGCTAGGTAGGAGGGAACTCCTAATTGTACTTAGGCATTTTAGGCTTCAGGGTTTATGTTGTAATTACTTATTGGAATATAAATGGGGGTTAAGATCTTAATCGGGGCGGTTAGGATCAAATCACTATAAATCATGTGTCTCATTTCCATCTTTTTTTACCCCCTTCATCATTGCATTGCATACATATTTATTGGTTGTGTGTGTGTGTTGGCGCATTGTTATTTATAGAGATTTTAAAAAGGCGATAACCTTTTGGTGTGCACAATTTACCCCCTCTTGAGTGTGACTTATTCAAGACATGTGTCAAAGTTATATAAAAAGCTTTATGGCCCACTCGAGTCGGAGTCTGAGTCTGCGTTCGGTTCTTTAGGGATGACAGTAGTGGTCAGAGAGAAAATAGGTTCCCCGCCCACTCCCAACTTTTCGATGTGGGTTCTAGTCGGATTAAAATTATTTCATATGTAACATAATTAAAATTCCAATTAATATATGCGACTTAAAATATTCGATATATATATTTTGCAGAGTCATGCACTCAACGTAATGACCCGGATACCTCATTTTCAATGCTTTTCCATGCATAATCTTCATGAAAGAGAAGGCGATTTCATAATGATCAGGATTATATGTACTCTCTGTGACGACATCCGTTTGTCGCAAAGCTGCGTGGAAAATTAAACACAATTGATCAATATAAGAAATATATTTTTATTTTAAGAAGAAACTCAAGTGTTACCAAAGTATCTCTAGAAATAAGGATGAAACATCATTTGCCAAAAGGCAAGGTTTCGGGAGGTCATGGGTTCGACTCCCCGTGAAGAAGAAAAAAAAAAAAAAAAAAAAAAAAAAAAAAGAAGAGAGATGCAAGTGTTACAAAAAGCATCTATGATAAGATGGACGAGGCACCACTCTTCAAAAGGCAAAGTTTCGGGAGTTCGCGGGTTTGACTTCTGTTGAAGTCAAAAGATAAAAACAAAAAGGGAGAAGAAACACAAGTGTTCTTATACAAATTATCCTCTTATTTGTATAAAAACTTGTTTTTGCCACTGCTGCAAAATGTAGTTTGATGACATAAGTTTGGTGATGCTTCCTTTTCGGGAAGTCCAAGAATGACAAGCGTCAAGTCACTATACTCCGAATCACATTGGTCTTTGAAGCCCTCCGTGCGTAATTCGAGATGCAGGCTTACACAATTCTCATTGCATAACAAGCTCGTCAAGGCTACATCGATGACTTTTGTGTCCGATGTAACTTCGGGTATGACTTAGGCCGTTGTCACTCTAGCATTTTCCTTTCCAAAAATGGGTGTCGTTGGAAGTTGGAACTCATTTAAAATGACAGTTTTGCTAACAAAAATATCATAAAAAGATTGAGAGAGTGAGAGAGAGAAATATACAATGAACAAGTTTGAGGATTTGAGCTTGTTGTTGTTGACAGGAGAGTTTGTTAATCCATTGATGACGCTTTTCAACTACGCTCCTCATTATCACTTTGATCTCTTCATCGGGAACGAGCCCCAGCTCCAGCTTCTCCCACAGCTTTGCCTTGGAATTTCGGTCCAAAGCCTCCTCAACATGATCAACCTTGTCAGCCATATTCCCTTGCACTGAACATAGAGAAAGGAACTAAAGTTTATCGATAATACTTGCTGAACTAATTACTGGGTCGTTTTATATAAGTAGTACTGAATCCTGTAGAAAAAAACAAGAGAAGTGATAGAAGGACAATAACATGTACTACCAAAAGACATTTAGCTCACAATAGCCGTCTATGTGCGCTCCGGAATGCAGGGCATACGCAGATCTCGATACATAACACGTAGGTCAAACACGACAAAATTTTGTGTGTTTAGTTAGCGACATTAATTTACTCATTTAACAAGACTAATTAACGTTTCTAAAAATTCTACGGATGCATCATAAAGTGTCGTCCTTTGTATTGGTAAAAGTGATGTCGCACCCTTTCGTTAGGACACAAAAAGTATGTGTTGGTAATATTTATTTAAGACATTTTTGCTATAAGCTGTCCTTAAAGCGGGGATGTTTCTTGTTTATGTGTCTTTACTTTTATGACATTTATTTCTTTTGCGTCTCCAATTTAGAGACATTTTTTGTTTATGCATCCCTAAATTAAGGATACTTGTAAGCTTAGCATCCTTAAATTAACAACACTTGAGCACGTAATGTCTCCAAATAAGCAACTCTTTTTTACCATATAGAGACACTATTTGTTTATGCATCCATAAATTAAAGACACTTGTAAGTTTAGCGTCTTTAAATTAACAACACTTGAGCACTTAATGTCTCCGAATTAGCAACCCTAACAAAGTAACAAAGTAACCCTTGAAGTGAAAATAGGTAATACCTCACATACAAAACGTTGGGCATTGTACTCCTGAACTTAAAAAAGTTCCTAGCTAGCAAAAAAAAAAAAAAAAAAAAAAAAAAAAGAGAGAGAAAAAAAAAATCCTAGCTAGTGATGCAAATTATTCGCCTTGTATCCTTAGGACGTGTTCCTCGTGGGATGATTAACCATTGCCTTGTCCTCGTGGGATGATTAACCATTCTTTCAAGTTGGTTTAGTCAACAGATTTTTCACCAATAAATTATAACTACTCGTATAAATTAACGTCCAAGTTTCAAAGTGTTTTTCTAGTTTCAACGTGTTGGGATTTATGTGAAATTAAATAAACTGGGCAAAGGCCCAAACTATCTGGTTGCAGTAGGTACAATTTGGGGTGTATCGCCCCGCATTTATCCTCATAAAAATAGGTCATATACGATTGGGAGGAGTAGAGAGTATTTTAATTTCAAAGTCATCCTCAAGTAATTAATAAAGCAAACACAATCACTTGTAAAATTCATTTGATACCCCTTAAATATTTGTGAAAATTTAAAAAACACACTATGAGTCCAAGTAGATTTATTGTATTGTTAATCCTTGCGGCAAATCTCTTGCAAATTTTGAATATTGTGCATTTGTCTCTCTATTTCACGCAATAGGTGTTGATATTGGCTTGAATATGGGTCGGAACAAGAATTCATACAGAGATAATCGAGTAGTGATGAACCATATAACAATATCATGGAGATAATGTTCGTAAGACGTAAACAAATCAAGTTCATCATGCAAAAGGGGGGATTCATGAAAGAAATACTATAAAATAATAATAATATAAAATCGTGGTTCCATTCAATGCATACTAGTTATTGACAAGAATCAGGTGACTGAATCCCTTACCTTCAGGGTGATGGTGACCATTAAACGACACAAATGCCTTATGTATGCTTTAATTAATCCCATAGAGCAATGAAGATCAATTCCATCTAGGTTGGCAAGATGAGTTGGCATGCACACCAAACTTAACAAATATGGATTTAGAAAGTTAATTTTAATTAAAACTATATTAGTATTTAATTAGGAAGTTGGTTTTAATTAGAATATGTTTTATTTAGAAGCATAGTTAAATTGAAAGTCTCGGAAGGCCCGACTAATGAATTTTGGGGTTTCAAGGACATGGATTTATTAGAAACAACGTGGTCATCATTATTCACAGCATAGCTGAGATAATGGCTTTTTTTTTACCAAATGTTTTAGTTTAAGCCTCTGAAATTGTAGATTTTTTATTTTTGAAAAATTTTAGTTCGGTTATAACTTTTAGTAGGAGTTTCCGTTTTTGACACCGTTTGTGGCATTGAGTTTCTTATTTCGTCTAGTTTATGTTTTAGGGTGTTTTAGACTTTTAATATTTTTGAAAAAATTTAGGGTTTTGCTATATAAAGCACCCTTTTTACTGTAATTTGTTGATTTTTATTTTTAATAAAAACTTAAGTTTTACTTTAAAGAATTGGAGTTATTCTCTTGTGACCTAAGTTGTTTGTTCATAGTTTTCGAGCAATTCAATTTGGAAGATCCTCACTGCGTTAATTAGTATCGGAGCCTTAATTCGGTTCGGGTCACCATGCAATTGAGTGTGGAGTTTGCTTTTAGTGAAAAGCCAGAAGGGAAATATTCTAACGAGGTGGGATTTATATCCAAAGAAAAATTAATAGATGGGTTTTTTTTTTTCTTTATGATGATGTCAAAGTAGATCTAGTTTTCTTTGAGGAGGATTCTGACAACTTGGACAAGGGGCCAAAGTTCAACGATGATGGGTGCAACTTCGTGTGGAAGGCAAGATAGCCTTTGGAGATGACAGCTTTGTCATCGAAGTAGTTTCCCACAAAAATCCTCAAGTACTTGAAGTAGTAGTTGGTGATACGGTCGTCAACAAGCCTTTCGTGGAGGACTTTTCCAACTATTAGAACTTTGTTGTTAGCTTTTTAGATGATGAGATCAAGCCTATTTTTGAAGATAAAGCGGTTCGAAATCAGAAGTCTCGTGAGAAAAAGAAAATTTGAGGTCGAATTTTTCTGAACTGAGGGAGAATAATGAAGATGGAAAAGAGCAAGATTTTGTGGTGGAGTTCATGTATTGCAAGATTTGTAGAGCTTAATTAATTAAATACACTACAACAAAGTGGGTCTATAGCAACACTTTTTTGCCAACACTAATAAAAAATGTCTTCAAATTTTAATTTTAGAGACACATGATATATAAGCGTTGCCAAGTTTAAAATTTTGAGACGCTTAACATACAAGTGTCTCCAAATTAAGGACACTTGATATTAAAACGTCGTCAAATTCAAAATCTCGAGACGTATAATGTACAAGTGTCTCAAAATTAAGGACACTTGTTAAAAAAATGTTGCCAAATTTAAAATTTGGAGACACTAATTTAAAAGTGTTGTCAAGTTTCAATTCTAAAGACACATAGTTTATAAGTGTTGCTAAAATTAAAAATGATGACACAAACAATAAGTGTTGTCAATTTCAATATTTAAAGACGCATAATTTATAAGTGTCTCCTATATTAGAGACGCTTGGTAAATTAGTGACACCAAATTTAAAATTTGGGGACCCTAATTTACATGTGTTGTCAAGATTCAAATTTAAGGACATATAATTTACTAGTGTTGTTAAGTTTTAAATTTAAAGACACATAATTAATTTACAAGTGTTGTTAAATTTCAAATCTAAGGACACATAATTTACAAGTGTTGTTAGACTTTAAATATAAAGACACATAATTTACGTATGTTGTCAAGATTCAAATTTAAGGACATATAATTTACTAGTGTTGTTAAGTTTTAAATTTAAAGACACATAATTTACAAGTGTTGTTAAATTTCAAATCTAAGGACACATAATTTACAAGTGTTGTTAGACTTTAAATATAAAGACACATAATTTAGAAGTGTTGTTAGACTTTAAATCTAAAGACATATAATTTACTAGTGTTGTTAAGTTTTAAATTTAAAGACACATAATTTACAAGTGTTGTTAGTACAAGTGTTGTTAGACTTTAAATCTAAAGACACATAACTTACGAGTGTTGTTAGATTTTAAATCTAAAGACACATAATTTACAAAGTGTTGTTAGACTTTAAATCTAAAGACACATAATTTACAAGTGTTGTTAAATTTTAAAAAAAAATTAAAAAAAAGTTAATTTAGTGTTAAGTGTATAACTAAAACAATTCGATTAACTTCTTTCAAAAAAAGTTATTAAACGAAAAAAACAATTAGATTAATTTTTAGTTATTACTTTAAAAACTAAGTGAGAAAATAATTTATCATTGCTCTAGGTAAGCAACAAGAAGAAAAATAAGATTTTTATTACAACCTAACATTAAGCAAAAAAAAAAGAGCACCGCTATGTGCACCTCAATTGTTTATGAAGGCACCTCAAAATGCATGTAAATTAGTACACATTTGGGGTGCCTTCATAAATAATTAGGGTGCACATAGCGCCACTAAAAAAAAAAGTGTAAGTACTAAAAATTGATCAACAATCGCCCTCACATTGAAACAATAAAAAGTTCAATGTACACACACGCATAGTTTACCATGACTATTTAAATATGTCCAAAACATTTCAATAAACCTATTTTTTACTACCTTGTTTAACACTTTGAAGAAAAGACAAACAACCAACAAAGCCAAGCATCATGACTTTGACCACCCCTCTCGATGTGAAAAGAAAACATTCACTGCGCACCGGCCCACCTTCTTAACCAGCACGCAACACCATCCTTTCCTTTCTCTCTTCCTTCACAAAACACTCTCACAACATACAAAACCAAATCATTCCATTTCGATCAAATCCTTCTCGAATTAGATTCCTCAAAAACCCCCAATCACCCGATATTCGGACTAACCTACTACTCCGGGTTTGCTCTGAATCGTACACCCACTACAACAAAGTGGGTCTATAGCAACATTTTTTTACTAACGCTAATAAAAAGCGTTCCCAAATTTTAATTTTAGAGACACATGATGTACAAGCATTGCCAAATTTAAAATTTTGAGACACATAACATACAAGTGTCTCCAAATTAAGGATACTTGATATTAAAACGTCACCAAATTTAAAATCTCGAGACATATAATGTACAAGTGTTTCAAACTTAAGGACACTTGATAAACAAGTGTCGCTAAATATAAAATTTGGAGACACTAATTTATAAGTGTTGTCAAATTTCAAATCTAAGGACATATAATTCATAAGTGTTGCTAAAGTTAAAATCGAGGACGCAGACAACTAGTGTTGTCAATTTTAATCTTTCGGGACGCATAATTTATAAGTGTCTCATATATTAGAGACACTTGGTAAACTAGTGACGCAAATTTAAAATTTGGAGACCCTAATTCATGTGTTGTTAAAGTTAAAATATAAGGGCACATAATTTACAAGTGTTGTTAGATTTGAAATCTAAAGACACATAATTTATAAATGTTGTTAGATTTCAAAGACGTATAATTTACAAGTGTTGTTAAATTTTAAATTTCAAGACACGTAATTTATAAATGATGTTAAATTTTAAATATCAAAACACATAATTTACAAGTGTCGTTAAATTTTAAATCTCAAAACATGTATAATATATACTTTTTTAATGTATATAGGTTCCAATTAAGGGACGCTAGTATAAGTGTCACTGAATTGAAAATTGGGGAACACTTTTAATCATGCATCTCCAAATTCTACAATTATAATTATAATAATTTTAAATATAAAATATATATTAATTTGAGGACGTTTTTGTTGTATGCGTCTCAATTTAAGGATGTGCGTCCAGAATTGGAGACGCACAACATATATGTGTCTTGCGTTGGAGACGTTTAATTATACAAGCGTCTTCAATTTATATGTACATATAGTTGGAAAAAAAACCCACTAATTCCACATCCACATTGAGCACCACAGACACAAACAACAATACACAGTGTAGGTTTGAAGAAAATACTTTTTCTTCAACGATGTGGAGAAGACATTATCCACTTTACCTTCACCGAAGAACATATAAATAGCGATTTCTAGGGTTTCGCCATTAGAGACCACATCGAGCGAGCGAACGAGCGAGCGATTCACTATGTAGGACGAAATCTGATTCTTCGTCGGCGATGCGCTCGAGCAGATCTTGATGTGAATGAGATTGAGGCATGAAGTGGTTGAATTTATGTAGGATATGGAGCTAACCTCAAAACCCTAGCTCTGTTGGGGTGATGGAGATCCTCTCTCAAGCCTTCCATGGCTTCTCACCGATCTTACTTCAGCTCTTCATCTTCATTTCAGAGGCCATCAGCAGCGCTACTCACGCTTACTCTCTTTCGTCGCATCGTCTCTGATTTCGGTAATCTCTTTGTGTTTCTTCGTCAGATCTTTCATTTGATTGTGATTTGATGATCAGGTTTTGTGGTTTTTTCAATTGTGGCGAACAAGGGGAAAACAGTTGAGGATGTAATGCCGATTGCGACCAGTCGTGACAAGGAGGAGATTGAAGCAGAGATTCGGGTTTTCTTTCATTGGATTGATTGTTTGTTTTGTTTGCGTTCGAGCCAGCGAGCGATGGCGGAGGTCGAGAGTGCGAAGGCACTAACCCTAGCTGTGCTACTGCAAATCTCATCTCTCAATCCCTGTTTTTTTCAATTCGATGTTTTGCTGATTCGATCGATTGATCTATCAGTCCAGCTTTTTGTTTGGATTTTCTTGAATTGTTGTTTGTGAGTGGGATATATTCTGATCTTCTTCTTTGATCATTTTGAAGAACTAAAAATTTTCGTTTTGTGTATGTTGTGTTTGGTAGTTGACGGCGATCTGAACTAGCTACATTTTCATGGTCTAATATGCGTGGATTGGTGTGTGTTTGTGTGTGTGACATGCGTTTTGGTAGAATTGATGGTATGGTTGCTCAATCAAGATGAAATCTTGATTAATTATCTATGTAGGTACTGCAAATGTGAAAATCACTCTCTTTGATTTCCAGAGTTCCACGTTTAGGGTTTCTTAGAATTATAGATTAGTTGGAATTAGTTTGAGTAGATCAAGATGAAATTTGTCATCTTTTTTATTTCATCAGTTGTTTGGGATTGAACGATTTGTTTGTGCAGAAATTCAGTCTCGTTCCATGTTCAAGATTCATACTGCAAACATTGTTTCAACCAAAGCAAGTGTGAAAATTACTCTCTTTGGGTTCCACTAACATTTTTTGTTGTTGTTTTGTGTTTGGGTATTGAGCACTCCTTCAAGTCCACTTAGAGTGGGATGAGTAAGGATGGTCTATGCGCTACATAGCTTCGAATGGTTCATTTTTTGTATCTGGTAATGGTTCTACAAAGGAAACTAACTATCTATTTGTTTGTTTCGAGGCTTTAAGATTTTTTCAATGCCTAATTTTGTTGCGTATGCTTATAAGGAGTATGTAATGTATGTTACTATTTGCTAATATCTTCAAGTTGTTGGTAAATTGCTAGATTTGTTACACTTTATTCTCTGCTTTCTCTGTGTGTTTTCCATGTAGTGATCTTTAATGGATTTTCTGTTTATGATGGATTTGTCACTTTGGCCAATTCAGATATTATATGTTTGTTAATAGGGCTTGTCTTTTGGATAATAGATTCATTTTCTCACTTGAATTATTCTCACTTTATTCTCTGCTTCCTCTGTGTTTTGTGTTGGAGGGCTTGTGGTTTGTCAAGAACTTGACTCACATACTGTTTGTTATCATCTCTACAAAGTGAAACCCATACCCTAAAGAAGGAAACCTTGAAACAATAGTACAAGATGGTAAGCTCGGCATGCTTAGTTATACAAAGATGAGTTATCAATTAATAATATTGGTGAACTTTTTCATATCTTGAATAAAGATGTTTCCTAGGGCCGGCAATTCGTGTCGGCGAGTCGTAACGTGTCTTGTCATAAACGTGTCGTGTCATAATTATCCTAAACCCGCACACGACACGTTTATTAAACGAGTCACTATTTGTAAACACGACACACGACACGTTTAATAAACAGGTAACTTTGTTTATGACACGTTTAACACGTTTATTAAACAGATCATGTTTTAACCTCGTTTAACTCGACTCGTTTGTGTACTGTTTAACACGTTTATTAAACAGATCATGTTTAACCTCGTTAAACTCGACTCGTTTGTGTACTGTTTATCAACCTTTGTTAAACATGCTACTAGATTAATGATATCTCACTACAAAAAAAATACAAACAACATAAAATATAAAATTATAAAGTATAAACCCATCTAATACAAGGAAAAATTAAAAATACAAGTTCTCAAATAGTGTGTTCAATCAAAAGACATTAAAAATAGTGTGAACAACCTCGAATTGATTTGGAGATTAAAACAACAATCACAACCGATTAAAACAACAATCACAACAATCGATGTTTCCTCTGTTTCGACAGGTTAAAACTTACAATGTTGGATCTCATGTGATGGAATATGGAAACAAAAGCATCAATGAAAAGTATGTGATGATTGAAGGTTCGGGGAAGTGCCAAGTTGAATGTGAAGTTCAAGAGTTTTTGTAAGCAGAAGTAGATTTGCAGATGTGTTGATTGAAACATCAAAAATAGAGTTTTTAAAACTCTATTTTAACAAGGAAATTCAACTGGAAATTGTTGTTTGTTTTTTTCACCTTAAATTTGTACATTTGTTGTTTGATTTTTGCTCAAATGAAATAAATAAAGATTTATTTTCTATTGATAAATAATATTCGTGTAAGTAGAACTAAAAACATCTCTAATTTATATACAAAATTTTCTTTCCAATAATATTAATAATTGTTTTTTGATATATATATATATATATATATATACGGTGACGCTAACTATGAATGCAATGTCAACTTATAGACACTAAGTGCACAGGCGTTGTTAACTTAGAGACACTAAATGCACATGCGTTGTAAACTTAGAGACACAAAGTGCACATCCGTTGTAAACTTAGAGACACAAAGTGCACATGCGTTGTTAATTTAGAGACACTAAGTGCACATGCGTTGTCAATTTAAAGACACTAAGTGCATATATGTTGCCAACTTAGAGACATTAAGTGCAAAAGTGTTGTCAATTTAAGGACACTAAGCTTACAAGCGTGGTCATATTAAGGACATTAAATGTACATGCATTGCCAACTTAGAGACATTAAGTGCAAAATTGTTGTCAATTTAAGGACGCTAAGCTTACAAGTGTGGTCATATTAAGGACATTAAGTGTACATGCGTTGCCAACTTTGAGACATTAAATGCACAAGTGTTGTCAATTTAAGGCCGCTAAGCTTACAAGTGTTGTCAATTTAAGGACACTAAGCTTACAGTGTCTTTAATTTAGAGATGCATAAACAAAGAATATATCTAAATTGGAGACGCATGAAAAATAAATGTCCTAAAATCAAAGACACATAAACAACAAATGTCTCCACTTTAAGGACGCTTATAGCAAAAATGTCTTAAATAAATATTGCCAACACATATCTTGTGTCGTAAAAAAAGGGGGCGACGTCACTTTTACCAACACAAGTGGTGACACTTTATGATGCGTCGGTAAAAATTTATGAGACACTAATTAGTGTCGTTAAATGAGTAAATTAATGTCGCTAAACACATAATGTTTTGTAGTAATATTACTATATTTAGAAGTATTATATATATTAGGTTTATTAGTTAAGTTAAATAATAAAAGTTTAATTTAATTAGGAAACTTTAAAAAATTTGAAGTTTTGTTGCCATTTAGCTATATGTATTAAATTAGTAGTCAACTTAGGAGTCTAGTAAAGTTGCTATTTAAGAATTGATCTCCACATAACGTATTTTATTATTTTGGTTTTTATTTATTTATTTTTGGTTAATGAAAAGCTTATATATGAAGGCTATGTAATAGTTTTAAGGGTTGATTTGATTTGATTAATAAAGAATTTGATTTCTTTTTAGAGAATTAGGGTTTTAATTCTTAAGGCCTTGAATTGATTGTGCGTCGATTCGTCAATCGATTTGGAAGACTTCTGCTGCATCATCAAGCTAATAGTAAGTTCCTACAAAGCTATCATCAATATGTGACCACTTGTGTGCTTGATAATAGATCATGTATAAATCAAGTGGCAAAAATAACACAATACTATAATAGTTTACGCATCAAGATTTATAGTGGCACAAACAACTTATTTGGTGGCACAAACCACAATAATTTCATTTGGCAGCTAAAAAAACCGGGTCTTTACATTTGGCGGCTCAAACCTACTCTTTTGATCAAGCAACATAAGTTTTCATATCACATACAAACAACCATAGATAAGTGAAATCAAGTTAATAACAAGATGCAACCCATTTTCCAGTCTCTAATTTTCAAGTCAAATATCCTAACATAAATAATAACATGCCACATTTGATAGATGAGCAAGCTCCCCACTTACCTCGACTTGCCACGAATCCTATTTCTGATCCTCTCACACTTAGGGTCATTTGAGAACTACCTTGCGAATCTAGACTATTCAAGATACATGCATATCATCGACAAGTCATATTTTAATTCCAATTTATCCTAAATTTACTTTGGGGTCTACTAGTGTGGGTCTTGTGGGTCCCCTGTCGCCCTATGCAAGGGTTGAGGGGTCAGACCCACCCTATATTTCCTTTGAGAGTGCGAAAATCGCACCCCCTCATAAAGGTCAGAGGCTAAAGGCTCCTATTTTACGTTATTATTATTATTTATTTTTTATTTTTCGAGTCAGGGCCAGGGGCCAAACATTCCCTTAGTTTGAGCCAGGGGCCGAATTGGCCTTTGGCTCTATCCAGCGCTTGCTCCCCCGGGTCCCTACTCGAGGGCGCCCCAGCACCAGGGTGACATTAGGATGCCCTTGCTAAGGTTGACCAGGGGCGCTGGTGCATCTATTACCAGCCCCCTCCAAGCAGCTGATTGGGAAGCCTCTTGTGTTTATGGGGCCCCCTAGAGGGGGCTCCTCCACCGACGGCGACGACCCGATGCCCTTTGCCAGCGACTTCAAACCCACCAAATCACTCCACCTACCTATCCCACAACTTTCTATCTTATTTTTGGGTTTTCAACCAAAGTGGAGGATATGGTTTATAATGGGGTTTTTATACTTGGGTTTAATTAATGTAAGGTTTGCATGATTACACATTTACCCCTAAGCTTAGTTGAAGCCTATCAAGTGGTTTTTAAGTCCATAATCACCCTAGTTAGTTTTATTTTTATTTTTATGTCAAATTATATTATTTTTTAAACTTAGTAATTTCGCCAAAGTTAGTTTATATCATATAATACATTCAAAATAGGCATACCAAACAATAATAATCTATGAAATTATGAAAATGCCCCTAACACGGATCTTTTGAGTTTTTCAGTCGTTACAACATCCCCATTTTTAGGAACTTTCGTCCTTGAAAGTAACGGTAAGGTACACCCGTAATCCGATGTGTTAATTCGTAACGATTTCTTTTTTACAGATGTGCAAATCTACACCTATGTATTCTGCACATACCCCATATGAAATACATTATTACTCTTCACTCTAACATCTCAATATTATCATTACCGTCCTACAGATCGAAATTCACAAGGCCCATATCTTATAAGCCTTAATCAAATCATCATACCTTTGCCACCTGCAAAGGTCTTATATCATCACGCATTTATGGGTATTCTATTGTAATCTCCACTGAAGTTGCAACACATACCCAAGTTGTCTAACCAGCAAGTAGAGAGAACCATACTAAGATGTGACCTGGTGCATATCTGTGTTGAAATAATATCTTAACAGCAGTGCCAACATACGTTCATTAACGTTCATTCTTGTAAGCTCTTGATTTAAATCAACTATTGACCATGGGTCCACCTTGTAACTCCTCTGTCATATTTAAACATTAATTTACACAGTATGCTTCCACCTTTGAATTTATGTGGAATATATGACTTCACCACGATTCATGAGTGGTTTTCAACATTCATTGGAATGCGCTTCATTGCATCGCCATCTTCATTTCATACTAAGGTCTCCTATTACAACCATTTGATCTTCAGGAGACTTCTCGCATCGTCTCCTCATACCGATCGACTCTTACAATCTTGGGCGACCGTTTCAATTTCTTTTAACGTAGTCAAGGTTCACCTTTAGTGCATAAATGCATTTTGTCATCGTCCTAAGCTTACTTTTAGCTCTTATAGTTTGCTTAGAAATTTCTCTCACCGAGAAATATGGATGATTTAACTTTTATGTTTTAAGTTTGACATTCATGTCCTTTCCTGTAAATATATAAATTATAACCCTACTATTATCATTAAGGTCCTGTAACTCATTACGATCTAATTATTTCAAGTTCAAAACTCACCCTTACATTTTGTTTTGTTACACTCGTGTGCTACTGATGTCGTACTCTTTATTTATTTTTCAGGTATTCAAAATGTAAAGTACATGCATGTGCACTAAGTACCTATACGAGCATGACTCGTATGTCATGTTATTTAAAACTTTGGTTCAAGGGTATCCTGACTGCTAGATGTTGTATTCTCAGATGAAATTCTCGAGTGTACTACACCAACACAAACCCTTATGGTTTCAATCTTGTATATTGTCACTATCATTTACCTAACGATTTATTCTTGATGTAAGCGAGGTTCACGTCCCTTGACTCATCAAGTATCATACATCGTACATGCATTCATTTGCAAATAGTATTTATACTTGCCCAATTGGTTGGTTTCATTCTCCTTTATACAAATCACATTTACTTTATATGCTTAGGTGACCCTTTCATGTCATATATACTACTTACACTTTTGTTACTTGTTAGGGTGTCAACTTTGATTGTTCGTGCATCTCACCACTTGTTGATGCCCTAACATTGTCATCTTCGCAAACTTAACACTTGTGACGGCTCCAAATTCCAGACCGCCTTGCTACCCGCCACGTTGCATCCCATGTCAACTAGCGTTGCGACGTTATGGCTCGCTTCTCCTTGACGCTTCATGACCTAACGAGTTGCTTACACTTTTCTAGCTAACCCTAATTATGCTAACTAACCTTTACATAAGTATTAGTAATTCAGTTAGCCAGTTGCTCAATTTATCAGGTTATATTATAATTTTACAGCGGAAGTCTTTTAATGAGTAACTTATACAATATTTAACAATCCTAAGTAGTAGAAAACTCGGCAAAAGATACCATACATATATCAAGGCGAGATAAGTAAAACAAAAGTTTCATATACATGTAATCATTGTTCTATGGTCCCAAACCCAATAAAAGTAAATAAAATACATACTGATATCACACAGGAGCTGGCTCCACAATCTCAAAGTTAGTCGCCCAGTACCTCCTTGCCCCTGCCCTTGCTCGTCGAAGGATCTGCATTCAGTCACTCAAAAAATACAATGACGATTCCAGTAAGTAAAACCCCAAGAGAAATCTACACAATATTCATGAATTAAAACTGATAAACTAAAAGGCATGCAAATATAACACCTGACAACTGCACGTCATATTCCCATGAATATAGGCAACATACGACAAGCAAAAGCAGTAACGTGAAATAAATAAACAACATATACCAACTAACCCAGCTCAAAAATAAAGCATTAATCAGTAAACATACGTATGACCTACACCAGCCAATAATCAATAAATCGAGTAGGAACCATGTATATACTTACAGGCTTATAGTGACTAAACCCCAACTACAGTTACTGGTGAACCCCTCCAGACGCTATTTCAAGTATAGGGAACACCCTAAATCTCTCCCGACGGCCGTAAGTATATCCTACTACTGTCGACTCGAGCACTAAACACAAGTAACCCGTGCAACCGATTTAGCCACAACCAATATATACTCAAACCAAAATAGAAGAGAAACCCCATGTGTGCCAACCAGCAGTCACACATGAAATGTGATATCGATAAATCAAAACCATGAATTCTGTGAAGCATTCTCAATGGGTTTACGTACCTCAACAAGCGCTCTGACTCCCTCAGACACCCGAATTCGACCCGACAAGCTCCCCGATACCCGAGCTACAGTCCCCTAAGTCCTTAAAATCAGCTAAGTGTGTTTATTATGCATTCAAATTAGTCGAATATGTTTCAAATTGATCTTCCCAAATAGGCACTAAAGTCTAAATTAAGTCTCAATTTCAGTCTTATGTTACAACACATTTTTAGGTATGAAATGGTCCTAATGTCGAAATCTTTCACTAATAGAAAGATCATTACTCTCTATCTTAGCTTTCCGAAAATGTTTATTTTGCAAAATTTTGATTTAAAATGAAAGAGATATCATGATTCTACTAAACATAGCTCTAATTGGAATCGAATCCGACCAGCGGATTTAGAAAATCTATTCATCCTGATTTATATTTCCAAAAAAGGTGATTTTTGGTCACTAGGCAGCAAACATACCCAAATACAACATACTAAAAGATCAGCTCATTTAGATTAATAGTTAGGGAGTTATGCCTTTAACAAGTTTAGTTTCAAAACTTTTCTTCTAAATTCCAGTACCTACTTATAGAGCACTTTTGGACATAAAAAAAAATTGAATTACAAAATCTCTGGCCAAGCAAAGTTGGTACCCATTGAGTAAGCTTTTAAATGCCACCAGTTTGGGTCGAATTGGATCTAAAATGAGCAAGTTATGACCACATTATATAGGCTAATTCCTAATATAACATGCAGAATTCTAGTTTTGGTCTTGCAAAAAATTCATAACTTTATGATTTCAAATCCAAATTAAGAACTTCAAATATAGCTGGATTATCAGCTTCAAATGAGGAATCCAAATATACAAACCAATTGCAAATATTCAATCATCCACTCTATGGAATTAGCCAAAAATCAAAAATAATTTTAATTTGACATAAATAGATGTGTACCTAATTGATGTACCACCTAGCTTTAGAAATTCTCACCAATCTTCCATGGATTCTTTCTTTCTATCAACCTCCTTCTTCTACAGCAAGTTCTCTTGATACATAAGTTGAAAAAGAAAATGGTTTCCTTGCATGTGTTGATCTTATATATTAGGGTAATATTGATTCATAGCCATTGATCTCCATGTATTTACGTATCTCGAAGCTCATCTAATTATCCACACCTTGACATGTATCCCACTAGCTTCCACTAACCCAATCAAAGTGACACTAATTTGCTACTTACAAGGTTCATAGATGTGTCAACACTTATCTATTGGACAATCTCATGGTTTCTAATTTAAATAACCAAACTATATGCATTGATTTATTTGATTCAATTACATTATCTTAGGCCCATTATAATATATATGGTTAGTGTTTTTATTCACCAAATTGACAAAATTTGTGATCCCACTAACCCTCGACTACCAGACACTCAATGCCCCGCATCTCGATATGCAATTCGAGGTACGCCATAGCCTATTGTTTAAATTGAAGTTTACTTGGACTATGGTCACATTGCCCATTTTAATTGATTAACTAGTCATCCTGACATGGATTAGTCTAGTTTCCTAGTGTACCCGTAGTTCACCTATCTAACACCCGCGTTGACACGCCTTTCGAGGTGAACACCTGTCACACAAACTCGCGCGATAGCAACATACACACATGTGGTGCAATATAATAATAATAATTTTTTACACACCACATATACACAACCACCATCCATAAATAACATATTTCCATGGTTATCGGCACGCAATTTGAGGTACGCCATAGCCTATTGTTTTAATTGAAGTTTACTTGGCCTATGGTCATATTACCCATTTTAATTGATTAACTAGTCATCTTGATATGGATTAGTCTAGTTTCCTAGTGTACCCGTAGTTCGCCTACTCACTACCGCGTTGACACTCATTTCAAGGCGAACACCCGTCACACAAACTCACCCGATAGCAACATACACACATGCGGTGCAATATAATAATAATAATAATAATTTTAAACACCGTATATACACAACCACCATCCATAAATAACATATTTCCTCGGTTATCATGTCCAAGCCAACCGAGTTGTCCACGTAACACCCGAACTACAACCGTTAATCCCCGTTATTAATGCTAATCCTGGTTTAATTAATTTGGGCCGTTACATCACTTACTCATCTAGGTTGCTTTTCAAATTTTCTTACAGAATTTGGTTAGGACTTCCAAACTTGAACTTATATTAAGCTTTCAAGCTGATGCATATCGAACACGTTAATAACAAATTCAAACTTGAATTGCTACCAAATGCTAACTACAGTTGATTTGTAGTAGTGATAAACATGAGTGTCGATCCGCAGGGATTGTTAATCTAACTTTGGTCAAGATTGGGTCCAAGAAAGAGAATATTGACTAACTACACTAACTAACATGAAGTGCAAGAGAACTAACAATTAAATAGCTACAACGACATAGAGAAAAAGGAGAACAAGTCTAACTAGGTAATTAAGAAAGTAAATAATGTAAGACAAGTTATGTAAATTCCTAGGTTGGTGATAAGTTGCTAATCGTGCCATGTTTTGATACACTTTTGCTATGAGTTTTAACACTTTTATATTTGTTTTATACCGTAAAACCTTTATTTTTGTGTTTTCAGGGTAAATACAGGCTATTGGGCATAAATGAGTGATTTCCCATAAAAATCCAGTCAAAAAGTTCATCAAAGGCCCAACACCTTCCCTACGCCTCAAGGTGTGCAGAAATCGCTAGGTAATTGTTAGACAAAACTTGACTATATTATAGCAAACTCATTGGAAATGTTGCGTGTAACGGTCCATTTCATTAATGTCATTATTTAGTTCGTAATTTCAGATATGGATGCCAGTTCAGATCCACGTGTACGCCGTGGGTAGGCTAGGACACGCATCGACCTAGGTACACTAGTAAATTGTATGTTATGTTTGTTTAATTGCGATGCATTTTATGAATTTACTTGTAAATACATCGCATGTATGTATGTTGAATAAGGATATCGTGCGAGGTTGTGTAACGGGTAGTCGCCTCAAAATGCATGTCAACGCGGGTATCGAGAGGTGAAGTACAGGTACACTAGAAAAACTCGACCAACTCACGTAAATATGACTAAGTAATTCAATTGAAATGGGTAATTTAACCATAGGCTAATTAAATTGAAATTCAAACAATAGGCTATGACATGCCTCAAAATGCGTGTCGAGACGCAGGGCACCGGATATCGGGTAGCTGAAGGTTAGTGGGAGCATGAGTTGGTTAATTTTGATAAATAAAACACTAACCATATGGTTTGATAAAGCTTAATATAATGTGAGTTAATTAAATAAAGATAAGCGTATAGTTTGAACAAAATAAGGAGGACCATGAGATGGACATCTAGATGATCATAATGAGAGAAACAAGGATGAGAGTGTGCTATTGGATTTATTAATAGAGTCATCAGGTGGTGTGAGACAACATGTTTACGAACCACAAGATAATCCCTGAGATACATACGCATACTTGATCTTAACCAAACATATATATAAATATATATAGGAAGTTAGTGGAGTTTTGATCAAACCGCTCAAACAAATCCATGCATAACCAGTGAAAACCAGAGAAAAAGAAGAAATTCAAGCTGGAATTCAACAGCTTAGAGGACAAATCAAATGATCCAACCTAGGTAATCATCTTCCTCATCTCCTACACTCCTCATGAACCTATTTTGGGTATGTTTTAGTGAATTCGAGTTTGATGCCTACACCTCAGATTTTTAGTGAAAACTTGATGAATTACATGTTTATATATCATTTTCATAGAGAATTTACAACTGGTTTAACTGGAATTGGTGTTTTGATGGAATTGGGAAATTTGGTGAATTTATGAGATTTAGTGAATTTGGGTCAAATTGTTGTTTTAAGGTTGTTCTGATTGTTGTTTTGGGTTAAATTGATATGGAGAGGATATAAACTAGGTTAGAGTAGCTAATTGAGAGGGGAAGGACAAAATTCTTGACTTGAGAATTCTATCATAGATGGCAATTAACACGCTAAATGTGTTGGTTAGTGCGCTAATAGTTCTGGGTTTCCAACTATTTTTCAAAATGAAGAACAATAGCGCGCTAGACAGATCTACTAGATTGCTAACTTCATCTAGCGCACTAGGTAGACCCATTAGCGCGCTAATGACAGATAACATATGAATTTATGGGGCTATTTTGATGATTTACAACTAAACACCTAACCAAACACTTGAAAACAGTCTAAACCTATAAACTTGAACTCTAAGGACTTAAGAGATCGTAGCTCGGTATTGGGGAGCTTGTCGGGTTGGATACGGGAGTCCGATGAGGTTGGAGAGCAGTATGAGGCTTGTAGAACTCAACTGAAAAACTCTGAGTATTTGATTCTATTTTAAATTTCATTCCTATCGTTTCCTTGCTGATTTTACTATTCCATTCTGTTACTCAGATGTGGGTTGAGGTTATTCCCTCAGATTTCCTGGTTGTGTGTTCATGATACACTGGACTGTAGTACGTGTGACCCGACCCTTAGTGAACATCAACCTGAGCTTGCCCTTGGTGCATGTGTCGGTGACTCAGCAGATTTGGCCAGCACCGCGAGGGACCAAGTGTCGTGCCAGTTGGGCGGGACCACTTGTTGGAACTTGGTGACCCGAAGTACATTCTAGTCCATCTGGAACGATCATACACATTTGTTAGCTTAGCGGTTATCTATTCATGCGATGAGCCATTTACAGTTATTTATCTCTACATTCCGTATTTTTACTTGACAGTAATTCTTGCATTTTCTTACTTTATTTACGCGAATGCTTAGAGGGGTTCCTTTGGATTTCACTTACTGGACTCGTCATTCGTCTTTTTATAATGATTGAGTGCAAACCCTAGTACTAGAAGGGGCAAGGGGATCCTAGGTGACTACATCTGATTGCCCGCCGTCGATGACTTACTAGTACATGCTTATTTTGATATTTTGTATTATTTTAGGTATTTGGGGGACTTGAGATGACATTGTACATGAATATATACCTTGTTTATGCTACTGTCACTTATATATAGAGTCAATTAATACATACATAGGATGACCGCAAACAGAAATAGTACCTTCAATAAGATTTCGGTTCACCTCAGAATCTGGTTCTGCAATCACCTGTACCCGTTCCCTGGTTAGCTGTTGAGGCTGTGACATTTCCAAGGATGACCCTGTAAGCTATGGATAATCTTTTTGCATGTCCTTTTTTCACACTTATAACAAATTTGAAAACTTGAATGCTTTGAACATTGTCAGACCCCATCTAATTAGAGCATCTGACCAGCCTAGATTACTTTAATCCACTAATAATCTAGTAGCCATAATCTTGAACTTCCATAAAATTAATGAAATCAATTTGTTTAAATCACCAAATATAAAATATTAGTAACCAAAACGGATTCTAAATGGTAATCTTAACCTCAAAGTTCATAAACTCATTTAGATAGATTAATTTACAGTTAAAATTCTGTAAAAAGTTTTCAACAACACCTCATCTATTTTTAAGCCTACACCGAAAAACCCGACCATATACAATCTTTAACAAACCTTGCTCATTTTGGTGGAAATGCCAAAGGACTCTCAATCAACCCATAACAATATATATTGCAATATCAAAAACTATATATTCATTCAAACCTATGTCAGGATTTCAAAATTCATAAACTGTTTACCTTAACTCAACAGCCTTCCATTTCATCCCAAAATCATTTCAACTATTTCAAAAGAGCTTCTAATCGCACACGAACCCAAACACCCATTTATACAATATATAATATTAAAAAAACAATACATACATAGAGAAAAATGAACAATGGCGTCATAGAAAATTCGATAATTTCCCTTTTCCTTTATCGCCACTCGAACATATCATTAACCAATTATAAAATTCGATAATGCAGATAAGTAAATCCCACACTATCCAGTTCCCCTATAATAATAAAATGCATAATAATTCAATAGATTAAACAAGAAATACAATCCAAAAAATTTAAATACAACCGTGAATCCATCCCGTTTTTCTTATCCGACCATAATCAATTGATATCCTCCAAAAGTGGTAAGTAAACAATAATAAAGACTCATGCTCGGGGAGAATAACTAAATGAGTCTCGTTCCTTTAGACTCTAGGAGTATGATCTGGTTCAACTTGATCTCATGATAACCACGTGATGCAATGTATCAGTGATTCTAGCCCTTCAAGCATAATACAATGTTCTATAACCCAAATATAGTCTACACTATAAGGAGACTCGTAACGCCCTATCCTCCCAAATCGTGTATGTATGTACAAAAAAAATGTAATATCAAGGATCAATGCAATTTATACGAAAATATAATTATACACTGTAAAGGTTACTATGAGATTTACTTAACCTTATAAACGTAATTTCGTTACTTTTTACGCGCCGTGTCCCTAAAATAATCCACACGGGGTTCAAATTACGGTCCTACAATTCATTAACATGTCTGATAAGATTCCACAACCGTTCAACAATTTTTCTCCAATTTATTTATTTTAATTAGTCTCATCTCGACTCAAAAACTTCAAAATCAGTCCAAACCATAATCTCAGATGTCCGGATCCTAATTTTGACCGCAAATTGTGGTCCGAAATCAAAAATTAATCTAGACTAGGCTTTAAAATAATTTTATAAATTTTGAACATTTTTAGGTATCGTAACACGCATTATGAAAAAATACCCGGTATAAAGCCTCGATAAAATCTCAAAATCCTCATTTTTTATAAAAACCCTCAATTTTCATCAATTTGTCCAAAAATTAAAATTTTCAAAATTCTCCTAATTTCCAAAAATCTTATTTGATTTTCTTTTTTCAATTTTTCAAACATTTTTTTTTAAATATGGGGGAAAGGGTTTGATCCCTGAAGCAGCCCGGTTCAGGCCTAGTTCAGGGGTCATCCCTAACCCTTCACCTCATATGAACTAGAAGTATTTGTTCCTCATCAAAATCAACTTGTTCTGACAAATCCTCAAAGAATTGTGCTTTCTAAGGAATATTTTCATTTGCATTTATTTTTACTCCCGTTGTCCTCTTTCAATGAACTTTATCTTTTAAACAAGCTAACATTCCACGCTTATGTGTTTTGTTTGTTCTTGTGTATTTTGTTGCATAGAGCCATCAATTCTTGAAGGAGCATTTACAATCGCAATATGTGATTTTGTCACTCGTTTTGCGTCAGTAAATGCATCATGTAAAGATTTGCAGTTTGTTGCAAATGAATGATCTTTTGAACTTCAAGTTCACACCGATTTGATCAAGGATCATAATCTGATAAAGTTGATGCACTCTAAGTAATATTGTGCCATTTCTTTTGAATTGAATTCTTAACTCCCCCTAATGGTGGGAAATTTGCTTCATCAAAGTGATAATCAACAAAACATGCAGTAAATAAATCCCATGTTAGGGGCTCAAGGTGTTTTATAATGGACGATGAGTTAAATCCAACATAAATCTCAATAAGAGGTATGTTTTATTAATGTCATTTATTTAGTTTATTGCAATATTTATTTTGAATATGTGCTAGTAGTTTATTAATCTAAACAATGCCCAAACATGAACTTAAACCATTTTGCAATGTAGTCATAATGAAAAGGAATTTGTGCTTAATGCTTTAAACTTAATCATATACATCAATTCACGATTTCAATGGATTTATTTTTGCATATTACAATCAATAAGCTTTGTATTACATGCATAGTATAAAATGTGTATTGTGATAATTATGTTCTATACCTAATATAAAGTAGTAACTAGGATTCATTTAAAAGGTATTTTACCATTTAGATGTCTTAAATAAATTATGTTCTAAGTTTGATATTGATATTGCTAATTCTGATAATATTGGCTTAATAGTAAGAAGTATTTATAGAGTGTACTGTTGTTTTGTTTCTATTAGTTATCTTTGAGCTTTCGAAGAATTAATGGTAATAAGATTAGAATATGGCTTTTCTATTGATATAAAGAAAATCGATGGCTTGATAAAAATGTATCAATCTTGCTTATGATTTAGGTTTAATGATTCAAGAATACTTCATATTATGATGATAGTATGATTATGACAATACTTTAATTAATATGTTCAGATTCAAAACGATTTATGTTTAATTCTTCTAGATATTTGTTTAGATGTTTATTTTATATTGATTTGATTTGAATTGAATTTAGAATATTTAGTATTAGTGAATTTGAATTGTGTTAGTTTAATTAGTTTAATTAGTTGCTTTAATTGTTTTAGTTTGATTAGATAATTTCAATTCTTGTTTTTTAATTTAAAGTAAAATAATTAAAAACTCTTCGAAAACCCCTTTTCTTAAGAAGTTTGCAAAATTCCTATAGTGATGATTCCACTTACCACTACTGTAAATAATAAGAATATACGAGAAACTTGTTATACACGTTCGACACGTGTCAAAATTCATGTGTTTTATATACAACCTAGGTATTATATAAGGGCCTTGATTCGTTGATATTGGGGGATTGATTATGTTTAATGAGAAATTAACTTTTTATTTATTTGAGAATTTAGTTGTTAATTCTCTAGCCCTAGATTTCTTTGTTCGTAGATTTGAACATTTGATTTAAAAGATCCTCGATGCTTTATTGTAATGGCCCAATTTCCAATAGGGGATTCATTTGTAATTAAGTGTAGCTAATCCGTGACGTGGCTTGAGAGTGGGCAAACAGTCCCAACACTTGGCCGAAGATTAAGTAATATATTATTTTTGATGTGATGGATTCCTAGTGTGTTGTATATTTATAGACTTATTAAGTCACTTCTATTAGTATTGAGACGTCGAGACGTGAGCGAGGATGCACCTCGAGATGCGTGCCGATGTAAGATCGGAGTAGAGAGTGATGTGGTAAGTCTTAATCGAGTTAAATGTGATTAGAAAAATCAATTTAATGTGCCTATAGTTGAAATTATATATTGGGGCCTAAGTTAGAAAAGAATAAAATAATGAGCATTGATATGCCTTGGGATGCGTAGTGTCACCATCACTATGAGATTTAGTGTAAATATGTGTGTTATCATTGATGAATTAATGCATTGTAGGACCAAGATATAGGATGTTAGATGTACCTAGAGATGGTTGTTTAACCAAGATCAATGGCCACAAATGAATAATCCTATTATATAAATGGAAGTTTGTTGGATTCAAACAAATCATCTCAGTTTTTTTCATGCAAAGAGAGAAGTGAGTTATGGAGTGAAAAATCTAAACTTGTTGTGAAAACTCTGAAAATCGATATGTGATCAAGTTGGAGAAGTTCCACAACTAGGTAAATCAATCTTCATCTACATTGTTGTTAAAATTTGTCGAAAGGTTTAAGTCTTGGTTTTTCACTATTTTCAGAGGGTAAATGTTAGGGTATTTGAAAATGGTTTATATATTTGGATTCCTTGTCAGATTTCACTAATTATACAATAAAGAAGTTTTGGATTTGGATTTGTTTTCAATAAGTTATGAATTTTTAAAATTCATGAAGTTGTAAAAATAAATACTGAAAATTCTAGTGTTTATCATGAACCAGCCTTTGTAATTTGGTCATAACTTCCTCATTTTAAATTTAAATAGACCTATTTTGGTGGAATTTGAAACCTAACTCAAAATGGAACAACTTTTGCCTACTGAAAGATTTTGAAATTTGAATGTTTTCATGTCTAATAATCCTCTCCAACTTTGATGATGAATCTAGGATTTTTGGGTTCACAATTTTGCTAATGTCCTGTTGTTTTGAGCATAACTCCCTCATTTCTTAATATATTGAGCTCATTTTTAGTATGATATTCTAAGATATGTTTTTAAGCTTCAATAAAAAATATTGAGTTTTGAAGCTATAGTTTAGGAGAAATGAAATTTACAAAGTTGTTAGTTGGAATCTAAAACTGTTTTGAGTCATTGTGGTAAAAATTATATATCTTCTTTGATTCTTATCGAAATCGCATAAATCTCATGTTCTAGAAAGCTAAGACAAAAACCAACAACTTTGACACAAAGAAAAGTTTTAAGATTTGAATGCTTTCATGCCCGAAAATGTGATGCAACATATGACCAAAATTGAAACTTTATTTAGTTATTAGAGGCTGATTTGGGAAGATGAACTTAAAACCTATCCAATTAATTTGAATACATAATAAACAAGCTTAGTTGACTTCAGGAGACTAAAGGAACGTAGCTCGGGTATCGACAATGAGTCGAGGTCGGATTCAAAAGTCCAGGTACGAGTTTAAAGTGGTCGAGAGCCAGTTTAAATTAGGAATTGCGTGCCTTGTAAGTAAACTGATTGAGATATTTCTCTTCATTTAATTTCCTATTATTAATTCATATTTATAGTTGTTTGTTCTGCTACACTTGTTGTGTTTTTTGTGCCCTGATTTGTGTGCATTATCTCATTATATAATTATGGTTAAATTAGAACATGTGTTTAAGTTTCATGGTTTGATCCGCCGTGTACATGGCAAACGTGGTATGGGAAGCGAGGATGTCGGTATTACGACTAGTATGTTAAATAAACCTACTATATGAGTTTGATGAAATGATTAAATGGCGACCAATTAGGTTAATATCAAAAGGCTATGTATGTTGACCTATTATATGAGGTCGATGTGTCATGTTTCACAATTAATAAGGATAGTACCTAAGTGCACTACTGAATAATTTATTAACACGAGGTCTATGTGATCAAAGGGTAATATTTAGGCTAATGTGTTGAATATATGGTTGATTGATTTAGTTATTTGATAATATTTGTGTTGATATCACTTGGTTTAGCTGTGATGTTGTGTATATGTCATGTTTTCTATATTTTGTGTGGTGTACATATGTCTTTTCTATTTATTCTTGTTGTGTTTAGAAATGTGGATAAATGTCTCTCAATGTTACTTTCTACATTACTATACTCATTGTTCTTTTTATGATGGTGGGTGTAGATCCACCGGTAGCAAACAGGTAAGGAAAAGATCGACGACTACCTTTGAGTTGTTTACGTGCTGCTATTTCAGATTTGTAGGTTTTTGATATTTTGTTGTATGAATTACTTTATGTCTTTTATATACTCTTGGGTTGTATAGTTAAGCAATTGTTCCCGACCAAACACATGTTTATTACATTATCATCATCGTTCGTTGTTTATATACATGCGGTCATTATTTCCTAGTTTCCACATTAAATGTTTTTATTAAGTCTTCAGCTGATAATATTAAAATGTTTTAAAAAAATTTTAACTATCTCTATAAATCACAACTAACGAGAAATGAATAATACTTATCCTGAGCACGTATAATGAGGTGAATGAGACAAATGGTTGACTAATACGTTGTTATGTCTTACGTGGCTGAGATTAGGACTTAATGATGAGATTAGGCCGGGTGGTGCCTTAGATTAGAGAAAGGGCCATCACAGCTACCTACCATTAACTCTAATACATACCACTTGTTAGCTTATATGTGCTTGTTTCTGCGGTTTTATTAGTCTTTGCCATTATCGATATCATCTCTAAATTTACCATATTCAACTCATAGGTGTGTGGTGGTTTTACTCTAATAGGTATAGATACTAATTAGAGGAGATCTACACTTATATGCTTCATAATGAAATCACATTTATCCAATGCGGGATTAAGTTTTTGTCCACACTGTTGGATTATATATATGATTCAAATGTGTTAATTTGTTTTAGTCAAATCCCTGTGTGAATGGTAATGGGAAGTTGGACATGTTGGATTTAGTGTTTCACAACTTAGACTTTGTCTAAAATTTTGATGTCAACTAACAAGGTGAAATGATACTAATATTTTTTCAAGTGTTTTAGAGCATCAATTTTGGTTTGGAATCATAACTTTAAAAGGAAATCAAGTTTTGCGAGTTCAAATGAATTTGAGGAAATGAAATAGAAAAAGCTTTAAGACTTGATTTGGATAAGGATAAGGACCAAAAAGCTTCTTTATCATTTGTACAACTTATGTAAGATATATAAGTTCAATCACACTAGCCAATTGCATTAGAATCATGCATTTAATGAGTTTCAGTTTTTCAAGTACTCAAAGTCATGATTTTCAATATTATCAATTTCGAGAGTTATAAATTATTTAGATTTTGGAAACATGTTTTATCATGTGATTTTGATGTGTATCAAGTGTTCGAATTGATTTTGGTTGCACCAACATTGATTTAGAGGGTTTTCAATTATTTATAAAATATTTGAAGAAAAGCCTATGGTTTGAAATGAAATTTGAATTATGAGTTTTAATCTTTGAAAAATCATTTAGATTATTTAAACCCATTTTATGGGTTGTTATAAACTTGTTTGAAGTGTTTACAAAGGTTTAAGAAGAGTTGTGACCTAGTTAGGGGTTTTAGGAAACTAATAAAAAATATTTAAGAACATGCCCCTATTAACATGGGATGCGTTAATTAGGAGGGATTTGAATGGTTTGAAAAGCTCACCATCAATTGCACTTAATCGAGCACAATGGAAAAGTTTGATCCATGTAGCCGACCCCAGTTAATTTGGGACTGAGGCTATGTTGTTGTTGTTGTTGTTAAGAACATGCCCCTGCAAGGAAGGAAGCACACTAGCTCCTTGTAGGAGGAATCACACTCCCTTTTTGGAAGCACACTCCCCTTCTGGAGGAAACACACTTCTTTGTCATTTGAGAACATTTTAAAATGCTTACGTTTTGACATTTAATTTCAAATTTTGGCTTGTTTTGGACCCTAAATCTTACCCATCGACTCTTAAGGGATAGAAAGGGTTGGAGAACACTATCAAACCACTTAGAACATAGAAACAACAATATCTATACTCTCATTCTCTCAATTTGCTCAAAATCCAAAATTTTCACCTAAAAGTGTTTGATTTGTGCTCACATTCACTTGCAATCTTTTAGGGCTACTTAATTTTTCTACTCATTAAGAGGGATCTAAAAAGTATTTCAAGGTTTGCAACTCACACTCCATATTTGATTTTTATTTACCACATTTGATGTTGTAAGATTTCTTAATTTTCCACATTTTTTGTGCTTAATCTATATTTTATTGTTGGATTTTTGTGTGGGAACTAAGTGTGGTGTTCTTTGACACACTTAGAGTTTTGTGTTTGAAATTAGGTTTTCACTAACCTTAGAACTAATTTGCACTTTTTGGGCTTATATTTAAGCTAACATATTTAGTAAATGAATATTGCTTGAAACTGAATCTTGCTTAATCTATTCTCGCTTTCATTTGGTTTCAATCTTGTGTTGTCACTACAAAAATTTGCTAAAATAGCGAAGACAATTAGCGACGAATCTAAATTTTGAATTAACAACATATTAGTAATGGATTAGTGACGAATCTAAATTTTGACCAATTTGACCAAATAGCGATGGATTTGCAACAGAATAACGACATATTAACGACAAATTAGTAACGGGTACTAATTAGCGACGAACATTCCCGTCGCTAATTCTTTATTAGCGACGAAAATCCCGTTGTTAATTTTAATTAGCGACAAACTTTTTTGCGACGGACCTCCCATTGCTAATCGGTTTAGCGATGAAAAAGTGGCTTTAGCGACCAATTTTTTTCGTCGCTAATTTGGTTATTTTTTGTAGTGTGTTTTTACAACACTTATTAAAGAATTTTGATCTTAAACTTGAGTTTTTATAAACCTTAGTAATTAGGTTGCACTATTTGAGCTTAAACTTGATCTTTACATAGTGCATAGTATTAAGCGTGAAACCAAATTGTGCTTAATCTAAACTTGTTTTTCGAGTATCAACTTTGTGTTGTGCTAACACATTTGCAAGGTTTTGAGCTTAAATTTGATTCTCATAAACCCTAGGATTGATTTGCACTTGAATTGAGCTTAATCTTTGATTTTTCATGAAGTGCATGTTTTAGCCGTGTAGAAACTTAATTAAGGAGTTTTGATTTGATTTTGATTGCTCGATTTCTAAACTAAGATTTGTGCTTAATCACTTATTATATTCATATCTTAGTCGGTGTTCATACTTACATGCATTATAGTGATTAAGCTTTTAATGGCTTGTAAGTAATTGTAGTTAATACCGGTTTACATTGTAAAGTGCTTTCATTGTTATTCTTGTAAGCTGAATTGTTGTAAGGTTTAGTGGGATTTCAGCTTAGTGTGGAAGACTTAGTGGAGGCTAGGCAATGTAGGCATAAAATATAGGTGATGCTTGGTGGGTTGAAGTCCTTATTGTGGTAAGGTGAGGGTAAAAGACCTAGTTGAGGCTACGCATACACACACTAGTTGAGGCTAGGTAGGTGGGAAGTCCTAATTGTACCTAGGGCATTTTAGGCTTTAGGGCTTATGTTGTAATTACTTATTGGAATATAAGTGGGGGTTAATATCTTAATCGGGGCGGTTAGTAGTGGATCGACGTAGATCGATTGGATCAAACCACTATAAATCATGTGTCTCATTTCCATTTTTTTACCCTTCATCATTGCATTGCATACATATTTATTGGTTGTGTGTGTGTGTTGAGCGCATAGTTATTTAAAGAGATTTTAAAAAGGCGATAACCTTTTGATGCACCCAATTCACCCCCTCTTGAGTGTGACTTGTTCAAGACATGCATATGTCAAAGTTATATAAAAAGCTTTATGGCCTCCTCGAGTCGGAGTCTGCGTTTGGTTCTTTAGGGATGACAGTAGTGGTCAGAGAGAAAATAGGTTCCCCGCTCATTCCCAACTTTTCGATGTGGGTTCTAGTCGGATTAAAATTATTTCATATGTAATATAATTAAAATTCCAATTAATATATGCGGACTTAAAATAATTGCTATATTTTGCATAGTGCACTCAAAGTAATGACCCGATACCTCATTTTCAATGCTTTTCCATGCATAATCTTCATGAAAGAGAAGGGGATTTCATAATGATCAGGATTATATGTACTGTCTGTGACGACAGCCGTTTGTCGCGAGGCTGCATGGAAAATTACACACAATTAATCAATATAAGAAATATATTTTTATTTTAAGAAGAAACTCAAGTGTTACCAAAGTATCTCTAGAAATATGGATGAAGCATCATTTCCCAAAAAATAAGGTTTATAGAGGTCATCGGTTCAACTCTCCCTGGGATCGAAGTAAAAAAATTAAAAATTAAGACGAGAAATGCAAGTTTTACAAAAGCAATTATGATAACATGGACGAGGCACTACTCTTCAAAAAGTAAAGTTTTGGGAGTTTGTGGGTTCGACCCCGGTTGAATTCAAAAAAAAGAAAAAGAAACACAAGTGTTCTTATACAAATTATCCTCTGATTAGTATAAGAATTTGTTTTTGCCACTGCAACAAAATGTAGTTTGATGACATAAGTTTCGTAATACTTCCTTCTCCGGAAGTCCTAGAATGACAAGCGTCAAGTCACAATACTCAAAATCACATTGGTCTTTGAAACCCTCCATGCACACTTCGAGATGCGGGCTTACACAACTCTGAATGCATAACAAGCTCGTCAAGGCTGCATCGACGACTTTTGTGTTCGATGTAACTTCGGGTATGACTTAGGGCGTTGTCATTCTAGCATTTTCCTTTTCAAAAATAGGTATCGTTGGAAGTTGGAACTCATTTAAAATGACAGCTTTCCTAAGTTTTGCTAACAAAAATACCATAAAAAGATTGAGAGAGAGAGAGAGCTTGTACACTGAACAAGTTTGAGGATTTGAGCTTGTTGTTGTTATCACTTTGATCTCTTCATCGTAATCCATTGATGACCTTTCAAGTACCCTCCTCATTATCCACTTTGATCTCTTCATCGGGAAAGCCCCAGCTCCACTTCTCCTACAAGGAAAATGAAATTTGAAACTTAGCAACGAATTAAGTTCGGTCCAAAGCCTCCTTAGAGATGATCAACCTTGTTGGCCATAATACCTTGAGACTGAACTTAAATTCCGAAACTCGTCTGTCTCCTCTTCGATCGTCTCGTCTGTCTCTGCTCTCTTCGATCGTCTCGTCTCTCCGTCTCTCTCTCGGGTCACCGCCCCCAAATCCCCAACCCCCAACAAGTCTCTCGTCTCGCCTCTTGCTCTCAACTCTCTCTCTCCAAAATCCCCAAATCCCACAAGTTCGGTCTCGGTCTCTCGCTCTTCGATCGTCTCGTCTGTCTCTCTCTTTCGATCGTCTCGTCTCTCCGTCTCTCTCCGGTCACCGCCCCCAAATCCCCAACCCCCAACAAGTCTTTCGTCTCGGTCTCTTGCTCTCAACTCTCTCTCTCTGGTATCTCCGTCTCTTGCTCAACCAGTCACTCACTCGGTCTCTCTCGGTCTCTCTCGTCTCTCTCTCCGGTCACCGCCCCCAAATCCCCAACCCCCAACAAGTCGATCGTCTCCGTCATCGGCTCTCAACTATCTCTCTCTGGTCTCTCCGTCTCTTGCTCGGTCCACGGCTCTCCGTTCTCTCTCCGCCACCGCCACCGCTCACCGCTCTCTCTGCTCACTCGGGTGACCGATCTCTCATCGGTCATCTTCGCTCACCGCTCTCTCTCTTTCATTGCTCTTCGCTCTCTGGTCGCTTCTGTGCTTACCGCTCCGCTCTCTGCTCGTCAAGGTAACAATCAAAAAAAATTTGTAACACCCTAATTCTTTCAAATTGTATTTGCTCACATTTTCATGCTGGTTTGGCTATCATGTGCATTTATTGGTGTTCTTCACTTGATCTATTAAGTTACTGTTGTGTATTTTGTTTGGTTTAGAAGTTTTTGTTCTCGCTTTTCTCTCTTGCATGCTTAGTTGTTTTGTGGTTATGCTTGTTCTACCGAGTAACAATGAAATGTGAACTCGCATTTCTCTTGTGATCTGGGTTTTGTAGTTATGCTCATTTTGCCATGTTTTAGTTGTTGCAATGCTACTTGTGAGTGACAGAGTTTTCCTAATTGGATTTGTACAAGTTTTTACCTGTTTATATATATGGTTTAGGGTTTTAGATTAAAGCTTATAACTACAAGACTTTAATTATCTTTAAATCAAATTAATTCACATCGGTATATTAACACTTTTATATATATGGTTTAGGGTTTTGGGTTTTAGGGTTTGTGTTCTTATGGTGGTTATTGTTGGTGTTGTTTGTGTGCTTACTGCTACTTCCACTGTTAAATTCACCTTCCTTACCAATTTCTATCTATTACAGGACCTTGAGAGTACTTAAGTTCTTGCTGTTGGGAGAGTCATAGCTGACTTGTACATCATTGATTTAGTTTCATTTACTTTAGAGCTTCCTCGGTCATTTACGGAAGTAATCATAATTGTTCATGGCATCATAGACTTGGTCATCCTTCACCGTTTGTAACTAAAAAGTTAATTCCATTGATTCTAGGTCATGTTCCTATTAGTTCGATTTTGATACTATGTAGGAATAAGATTGATTGAAACAAAAAACCATTTTTGGTGCATTGGGTTTCTATGTGATTACCTTGTTTTCTTAATTTTTTGAAGATTGGTCTTACATTATTAAGTTGGTTTGATTTGATTTGAAATGTAGATCGTTTAGCTTTGAGTTTGTTTGCAACTCGTGCACAAATTTAGATGTCATGCTTGAGATAGGTGTCTTTGCAAATTGTTTAGGGAGCTTTGGTTGCCATTAAGCAACAAGCATTCACTGGTTTTCGAGCTGCCAATACTGAAAATTGTGCTATATTTTATTTCTTAATTTACATTATTTGATATTTTTATGCCACATTTTTTCATGTTTTGCCCACTATATTTGATTCACTTGTGTGTATATGCATGTGTGTAGAGAAAGCTACCAATAGAGTAGGTATAGATGAATAGTACCTATAATTATATAATTTCTACAACTAGGTAGGGTTCAAAAAACTAGGATTACTCTTTCAGTTAATGTTGCTATTTCAAATAAAATTTCAAGAGAATTGAATAAACCTATAACCTTAAGGAGGTACGAGTGAACAAGTAGTAGGAGCTTTGATACTATGTGGTATTTGTATGCCTCTTATAACTTATGATTTATTTATTTTTTGAACTCCTTGTTGCTTTTATTTTTACGACCAATTATCATACTCTGTTTCGTATCAGTCATGTACCGAGCTAGGTATTAAGAAAGTTGTTTCCAACCCCCTTTATTCAATGGCTAGAAGCAAAGCTTTTTGCTCATGTAGTTAGGTAGGTCCTCAGATTCCCCCTTCTAATAAATTGTGTTAGTTGGACACACAAGTAGCCATGTATCGTCGGAAATTATGAAACTAGTTGACTAATTTAATTGCACAATTACAATAGGAATGTCGTCTACAAGCCGAGACTGGATGTACAACCGTCTTGACAACGGCTTCGTTCGAATTGAATTCGCGGCGAAGGTTAAAGAATTCATATCATTTGCTAAGCAACATTGTCCTACATACCAAAGTGAAAGGAAGATTAGATGTCCGTGCAATTATAAGAAATGTCGACTTGTACCGTACACTGGACGTCGAAACGGTTGAGTACCACATATGTAGGTATGGATTTGTTTCGGGATATCACTGTTGGTACGAACATGGTGAGAACGGAGATGAAGGCCCGCAAAACTTTTACCAAATGGATAACCATATTGATGATACTGATGTGGGAGGAGACGATCCGACAACTTACCGCGAGATGCTACACAACCTGGCAGGTCCAAGTTTCAATTGGAATCACGTGGAAGAATCACCAAACCCCCAAGCATGCCAACTATATGACATGATAGAGGCTAGTAGCGAACAATTGTGGCCGGGTTGCGAAACCATGACAACGTTGTCCGCAATGGCAAGATTACTTGCGATCAAGTCAGAACATCATATATCTGAACGAGGGTATAATGAAATCATAAAATTCATGAAGGGTTGTTTGCCAAATGATAATTCATTGGTTGAAAATTTTTATGCCACTAAAAGACTAATGCGAGGTCTAGGTCTACCTGTTAAGAAAATAGATTGTTGTGAGGACCAATGTATGATTTATTGGGGAGTGGACTCTGAGTTGACATCATGTAAATTGTGTGGGAAATCACACTACATTGCACAGCGACGAGGTCGTGGCCAGAACACCAAAAAATGCCCTTGCAAAAAAATGTACTACTTGCCTTTGGGCCCTCGGTTGCAACGATTGTATGCGTCTGAGTCAACGGCAAAACATATGCGATGGCATGGAGAACATTCCTCGCCAGAAGATGTTATGCAACACTGTTCTGATTCGATAGCTTGGAGACATTTTAATGATGTCAATAGAGACTTCGTCGCCGAGGTTCGGAATGTTCGTTTAGGATTATGCACTGATGGTTTTCAAGTATTTGGGATTTCAGGAAAATCGTACTCTTCATGGCCCGTAATATTGACTCCTTACAACCTTCCACCGTCGATGTGCATGAAATCTGAGTTTATGTTCTTAACGGTTATCGTTCCTGGACCGACCAACCCAAAACAGAAAATCGACGTGTTCCTTCAGCCGCTTGTGAAAGAGTTGCAAGATTTATGGAACAATGGGGTGATTACATACGACGTGTCCACAAAGACGAATTTTCTCATGCGAGTGGCCCTTTTATGGACTGTTAGTGATTTCCCTGGGTATAGCATGTTGTCCGGTATGAGCACACACGGTAAGATGGCTTGTCCATATTGTATGGAGGATACAAATGCATTTCAATTGCGAAATGGTGGAAAGCCATCGTGGTTCGACTGTCACCGTCGTTTCTTGGCGAAGGCATCACCATTCAGGAAAGACAAAAAAAATTTCCTTAGAGGCAAAATGGTCATAAATGACGATCCGCCCGCTTTGCGTTCTGGTGATGAAATTTTGGCAGAAATTGTATCGTTAGGCTTGATGAAGGTGACAGAAATCGGAGCTGATTCTGTGAATGGGCTGATACCTAAGAATTCGGGATGGAGAAAAAAAAGCATTTTCTGGGACTTGCCGTATTGGAAGACAAACTTGATCCGCCACAACTTAGATGTCATGCACATCGAAAAAAATGTTTTTGACAACATATTCAACACTATTATGTGTGTACGGCAAAGAGTAAGGATAATGCGAAAGCGAGACAAGATATTCGTGAATATTGTCACCGACCTTCTCTACACATTGATTCGGCGACAAATACTTACATCCTTGGATGCTATGCTCTTGATACATCAAAAAAAAAAAATTGTGCGAGTGGGTTGAAAAGTTGTGTTTTCCCGATGGTTATGCTTCGAATCTTGGTCGATGTGTGGATCCAAAAAATTGTGAATGTTCGGCATGAAGAGTCATGATTGTCATATTTTCATGCAACGGTTGATACCAATTGCATTCGAGAACTCCTCCCAAACCCGGTTTGGGTTGCAATTAGCGAACTAAGCCTTTTTTCGATCCCTAATTGCGAAAAGTGTCGGGCTCAAAGATATGGAGGTCTTAGAGTCCAAATACCAAAAATCATTTGCAAGTTGGAGAAAATATTCCCTCCAGGATTCTTCGACTCTATGGAACACCTACCAATCCACTTGGCCTACGAGGCCCGTCTGGCCGGTCCCGTTCAATTTCGATGGATGTATCCATTTGAGAGGTAATATCTTGAGCCCTTGAAATTATTTTCCCATTCAATAAGTTTTAAATCAACATTTCCTATACTCCGACAGGTACCTTAAACATTTGAAAAACAATGTTCGGAACAAAGCGAAGGTAGAGGGCTCCATGTGTAATGCTTATTTGGTCGAAGAAGTCACATCCTTTTGTTCTTACTACTTCGAAGATCACGTCTTTACGTTGCATGACAAAGTGCAATGAAACGACGATGGCGGTCTCGGGCCCACACCGCATTTTGTGGGCAATTTCTCAATTTTCACTTATCCTGGTCGACCCATGGACAAGTCGAAGGAACGGTACTTAACAGAGCAGGAGTATAATGCCGCACATTCGTACATACTGCTCAATTGTCCAGAGATCGCTCCTTACATCCAGTATGCCCGTCACTTTCATTCAATAATGCAGTACATTCATTATTCATCTTTTACTAAGACATCCTATGTACATGTTCGTTTCTTCTAGGATCTTCGTCGATGAAATCACTCAAGCAATGGGGAGTCGGAAGTTGATAGTAGTCTAGAGCACAACTTTCCCATATGGTTTCAAACATATGTAAAGTTATTACTATTGTAGGTTATAGCTTCATAAATTTCTTTCATAAGTAATGTGTCTTATTACATTTCTATTTTTTTGTGAATAGGCTCGGAATTCTATCATAGACGAGACGCTCGTTGATCTTTCGGTTGGTCCTAGTCGATCTTGTACTGTCTACCCTGGTTACCTAGTGAATGGGTATAAGTTCCACTCCGCAACATATGACGTTAATAGATCGACGCAGAGCAAATGGTGTTTTGGTGAAGGGTTCTAACTACGCCGATGTTTCCCATAACTATTATGGAGTACCGCAAGAGGTTGTGGAGATTGAATATACCGGCCTCAAGCATGTGGTCTTGTTTAAGTGTGAATGGTATGACCCTACATCGAATCATGGTGTGAGGACTCACCCAACACTTCAATTGGTAGAGGTTCATCGAAGTCGACGATATAACAACTACGAGCCATTTGTCCTTGCAATGCAAGCCACTCAAGTGTACTACCTTTCGTACCCTTCAATGAGGAACGACCGACAAGAATGGCTAGCGCTTGTTGTCGTCAACCAAAATTGACGAGGAAACGAGCAAAGACGATAATGACCAGGGCTCGGCAGAGATTGCATTCCAAGATGGGATGCCCACCACGTGCGTAGTCGACGATGCAATTCAGGATATCAACAATCTGGATGATCCAAATGGGACTCCAGTCATTGTTGAAGCGGGTCCAAGTGAAGAAGTCAATGACTTCATTGTTGATAGTGGAGATGATTCAGAAGAAGAATCATCAACTTCTACTCATGAGAGTGAATTTGAAATGGATGATAGCGAGTAATGTATGTCTATGTTATGTGAGGCCGCGATCGATGTTACGTGAATTTTCTATACCTTTCTTATATGGAGTGTAACTTCTCGACTGTGCTTGGCAAATAGCAACCAATCTTTTCACATAAATTGGACTCTCAAATTACCTTGTTTGTCTTCTTATATTTTGAGCTATGTTTTACCCTTTCTTGCTCAATGGGTAGATAAGGGAAATATTTACCAGAAAAGGAAGAAAAGTTATCTTATTTCGAAAGATATTTTGCTTACCCTAAATTTTTTTTGTGAGATCCAACCATTTGTTATATTTTTAATTTGCTCATCCTTTCCATAGCACACTTTTGTAGTTTCCAGGTTAATGTCGTTTGCTGTTGGAGGTTATTTTTTATATAGCTTCTGGCAATACTACGTCCAAAAGCTATTACAATGTAGTCCCATTGGAGAAGGCCCAAATTGGCAATAAATATTTAATTTGTTGCTTGATCTTTTATAGGTCTAATCCTTTTTCCATCAATTAGAGATTAAACATTATGATATATAGACATGCATACTTTTGACAATATATTTCTTAATTTCATTTTATCAGCATGGATCCTGTGTTCTTAATTCCCATCAATTAGAGTTCATTACTTTTTTTTTGTATGCATATCTTCTCTAAACTTTTATTGGTATTTTGTTAGGTTTCATGGCGGGCAGTGATCACCCCCCACGTCGAGGGATACCTTTAGGGGGACATCGTCCAGTCCTAAGAGGTGCAGCACAGACCTCTGGAACCGAAATACCGACTGGGCGTCATGGTCAGGCCACACGAGGGGGTCAAAGAGGTCGTGGCGGTCGAGGTCGTGGATCGATTCCTGTATTATCGATTCCGACTTCTCGTTCTCTCGAGCACGAGTTACATTCAGCGTCACGTTCGCCTTCCATACCGTCCGCGTCGCCTGTACCATCAACCTCGTCATCAAGGACTATACCAAATTGCCCGTTGCAGTCACCGTCGCCGACATCGAGACATGACACTCCTGTACCGACGAGGCCTGCACCCCCAGCCACCGCATCACCGGCAGCATCCCCATCTTACGTAGGCAGAGCAGGCTTGCAGGTGACAGGCCCTCCGCGGGCACCTCAGAGGACAGGGACCGAGCCCCCTCGCGTGCAGCGGATCCCGATCACACTGATTGCCAATGATACGTAAGTTTGTATTTGATTCATATATGTACTTCTAAATATCTATGTAAATTATTAAAAAAGTTGTTAAGATGTTATGCATTTTCATGAAACACAGGGAGTTGCATCCTTCTCATTTTTGTGCACGGAGGATGACAAAAGTTTTCAAAAGATGGATGATTCCAGAAGGGTATTGTTGGAAGTCGGTACCGACTCATCATAAAGACCACTACTGGCACAATGGAAGGTACGCAGGACTAATAAATGTCTTAGGATTTATACTAGTTTTTCAATGTCTCGTAACAATTGCAATCGCCATTTTGTAGGTATATTTTAGATGGGATGACGCGATTCCCGAGGATCTCATTCGTGCGGCGTACGACACGCATGCAGGCACAAGGTACACCGCATTGATGCACAAGTTAAAGAAGAATCGTGTTCAGCCAGTTTATGTTACAGATGAGGGCATGGAGAAGATACTTGAGTACTAGGAGAGCGAGGACTTCCTTGCCGTGTCTACGCAAGCGTCAACGAATAGGAACACCGAGGTCGAAGGACTGGGACTGACCCTCGAAGCACGGTGGTGGTTCGGTGTCTTTTGTGACTACCAATGAAAGATTGGTAAGTTTTTTTTACACTCTAGTTTATTTTTTACATTTATACACTTGTTCACTACGCAATTGATTTGTGTTTGGCGAATATGAGTTCGCCGATGGTCCAACTAATAGACATATTTATGCTGAATTTATAACCGGTCCTGTATGCAGACTAATTCATCCGAGATGCCACCTACCGTGAATGAATTGTATTTGCATCTACACACCGTAAATCACGACGGGATGACATTCATCGATACTAGATAAGAGCGGTTCTACGTAAGTATAGAAATGAAATGTTAAATAGTCTTAAGTTTACTTTAAAGCATATCATGTAAGTTGTTTATTGTTGATCCATGCAGGATAGGCTCCAGAGGAGACGTCTGGAGCTGACCCAGGCTACACCGGACCAACCGGTGGATGATGAGGCGGTGTACCTCAATGTGGCGGGTGAGTGTCCCAAAGGACGTGTCTACGGTCTCGGGTCTTTAGGGAGAAATAAGAGGAGATATGCAGATCCTGGTGCTAGCACATCCCAAATGCCGAAGATGGTGCCACGTGTAGAGTTCGATATCGTTGCCGATCAATTACGAAAGGTTATGGCGTTTATGCATCAGCAATTCGGGATGACCATGGACGGAGCAGGCCTATCTCAGCCACCACCACCACCACCACCACCACCACCACCTCCACCACCTCCTGACCAGCAACAACCGCCGCAAATAGATCCCGCCGATCCACCACAACAAGGGGACAATGTTGAGCGAGAAGCGCAAGAGTGGCATAATTATGATGAGCACCTTGGTGATACATAAGTATTTTTCTTTTTGTTTGTGTAACTTTTGAGATTATACTGCAGATGTTACATTCGCTTGTCTGAGTATGAAGGTGATAAAATAAGAGTTCTCCCCTGTCACCATGAATACCATATGATATGTGTTGATAAATGCTATATATTTTCTGATCTCTGGTGTGCAGGGGTATGCCCGCTTTTGCCGTGGAGATGTTTGTGAAGGTGTAGCCGAAAGTTCGGTTTTCAGCTCATGAAAAACCCCTAAGGAATACTTGTACATATATGCATATATGAGGCCTGGCAGCCGATGCACTTTACAACTCGTCTGGTTGTATATTTGTTATTGTGTTATTCCGTATTCTGCTGTCGATTTATCTAGTTCATTTTCTTTTTCATTCGTTGAATTTATTTGGAAGTTTCTTTGGAAGTTCCTTTTGGAAATTTTTTGACCCTTCTTATCAGCCTAGCCCTGGATTGCCTTCAACACATCATCGAAGGGTGGCTTGTTCTTTCAGGGATCAAGCTCTATTCTAGTTATTTCAGATATGTCTGTCATCATTAAATCAACTAAAAACTGATGGTAATATGTCAACTCTTATTTCCCAGTCGGAGATTGAGCATCTCTATGGTTTATCTAGTGGTTTTATTGCTTTTGAGCTCTTATGTTATTTTGTAGTTTTGTTTACTTCACTTTGTTAGTTAACACTTTTATGAAATAAATATGCAGCAATGAGCAGGCTGCAGGAACTGGCACTTTCTCTTGCGCATAAGTGCTTGTCATTTGACTTTGTGGGAACATCTTTAGATGAGAGTTCAGAAGAGTTTGGTACTGTACAGGTATTTTAAAAAAAATAAAAAATGATACTGCATTTCTATCTATCACATATTCATGTTGCTTTATTTATTGTTAATAAATTTATGATAACATCTTAACGCAAAGATTTTTCACTTGATTTCTCTTGGAAATGTTCACGCTTCTCATCATGTGTAGGTACCGTCTGCTTGAGGCCGGTTCGGAGGATCCTTCAAACCCGCAAATCTTTTTTTACTACTATGCAATCGCAAAACCTCCTATCTCAAAGGAGGTTAGATCGATCTCATATTTTGTATTAAAGTTTCTCAATTAATTTTTTTTTTTAATTCACTCGATTCACTTCATCAAACCTTCTCACTTCTATGACAAATTGAAGTCTTACTAAATTCGGTTGTTGGTCTTCCGAGGCTTGGCCTTATTTCTCTTCCCCGCCTTTTTTACCCCATTATTGTTAACATTGTAAGAATTGTGATAAAATAAAAAATAAGAGGAAAATAAATTCTTAACTGCATAGACTTAATACCTTTTCCATTGAATCATTCATCTAAAATTTATTTCATATAAGAACCTGGCTTCACAAGCTGTTTCCTTTATTCATTGACCGAAAAAAGCTAGTTTCTATGTTAAGATAAAAATCTATTCTCCTTATTATTGTTGGCGAATAGAATGTATAATGCTTGTTTATTTGCATGATTATTCGAGCTTACCTTCAAATATTAATATCAACCTGCAATCTGTGGATGGTATGGCGTGCACTGAATGTATTTTTCTCATGTAATGCTATTAAAAACTTTCGTAATCATCAAAGTACTTGTCAAGCATTTTCTGAATTGATTGATCAAACAACTTTGTTCATGGATTCCAAAATCTTTCTGGGTTCTAGTGTATACAAGGCCATGGTTTGTCCTATCACTTGAAAAATCATTCAGATAAAGAATTAGTTAGGGATTGGATTGGCTATTTCTTAAGAGGATGTATTACTCTTTTATGTCCTACCTTCATCAATAATATATTACTACAGTTTGGTAGATGGTAGGAAGATTATTTGCCTTTTGTGAGTTTGCCTACATCAATTTTTCTTATGGTACAAAGGTATCTATGATTTCTTATCTTTGTTATTGAAGGCTTTGGAGTGATTGGTACGATTAGCTGCTGTAAGGCGTTCTCTGTTCGCAAACGATGTTCAGCGTTCAAAGTTTCTGGCCAAGGTTTGGTGTCTTTTTGTCTTTGCTATATCATTATTTCATGATTATCCTTTTCGTTGCTCCATGGGTGTTAGATTTCTGGTGCCAACTTTATCTCTGTCAGCTTCTTTAATTCTTAGGCACCGGATGAAGTTTAACTTTTTATTTTTCTAGACATACATCACAACGCCAAGTGATCAATTGGAAATCTCAAGATTTTTATTTGGTTGATTGCTGAATGAGATCGATTTTTACCTTGGTTGTTATTGATCTTACTTGCATTGATTCCAGTGTTGATATATTGAAACATATGGAAACTGAGGTCAATTTTGAATAAAAGAAAGTGAAAGATATAGTTGCCTATCTAAAAGTTTTGACTTGATTTCTCAACGTTATTGATCCACATTATATCCAAGTGAAGTGAGCCATCATAAATTTTTTTAATGAGAAGCTTAAAAGAAGCTCGCTTTACATCATTGAAGTATGAACAAAGAGTCATTTGCTTAAAAGAACTCGCTTTAGTTGATGCAATATTTATTTTTGCTTCTAATTTTATTAACATATTTTTGGAATTCGAGCCTTGCTTGATCATGATAATTACCATGAGTAATGTCGTTTGCTTGGGCGCTTCAAAGCTAATTACCAGGTAGTAAACTTTTCTGCATTTAATAAGTACAAATAGCTCATTTGATGTTAGAATAAAGCTAAATGCATTTTTGTTTTTCTCTTACCTTTTTTCTATCTAAATACAATGTATATGCCTTGTTTAGTAGAAAATGAAATCATTACAGTATCCATTCACATGGCTGAGTCTAAGATGGACATGTGAAAATGTAATTTGGTATTTCTCAATGGTATTGCTGCTCATAGTTGGGACATCCTTCTCTTATTAGGCCATTGGCCATACTTTCCATTGACCTATATATGATCCTTAATATATCAAATCCATGTGATTTTGTGGGATTTGTGTATTTGGTATTCGTGCTTGATTTCAGTTATGGGATTTGTGTATTTGGTTATTTGGATCACACTGGTTTTAGAGTTGTAACATATTGATCTTGCTGGATTTTTAGCTTAACTGCAGTGAAGGAGTTGTGACTTTATTTGATGGATTTTTAGCTTAACTGCAGTGAAGGAGCTGTTGGGGTCAATGGATCTCATGGGTTCAGAAATCTTGCTGGTTCAGTTGTTCATCTGCTCGGCTTAGTTGGAGATGCAATTACATCAGCAGAGGCTAATATATTTTCGGTTTGATTCTATAGTTCTATGGGTTGGTGATGTGGTGAGGTGGTTTGAGATTCTCGTAACCTTGTGACTTGATTTCTATTCAGGAATTGTGCAATTTGGTACTTGGGCATACAAAGGACCATGTTTCAATGAACTCAGGGATATAACTAGCTTAGATGCATCAAGTTATGGCTATTCCCATATTGGCTCTCTAAGGAAAATGTTCCTTAGATCGTTTACAGTTGATGTTTCTGGATTAGATAAGACAAGTATTATCAAGCATTTAAGGGAAAGAACCAGTGCACCGATAAAAGAAGTCAAGTCTGCTTTGGTTAATTGCAATTGGGACATCGGTTAGTATGCAAAATTCTTCTTTTTTCGTTGCTTTGTCAGAATTTCTGGTTGTAATTCATTAATTGTGTACAGTATTGGGTGCTACTCAATGCGAAGAGTTTACCTGAAAAGACCTGAGGAAAAGAGGTGTGGTGTTAGCTTGAAAAAAGTCATCGAGAACTGCTGCTGAGGGTTTACTCGCATTAGTTAAGAATGACAAGGAAAAGAGGTGTGGTGTTTGCTTTGTTAATGTTATCTTAACTCGTTTGTCTTGTCTTTGCTCCTTGTCTTCTTACCCTTGTTCATAAGGATCTCTACCTAATAATGCTAGTAGCAAATCTGATCGTCTGAAACTTGCACCTAGAAGTTGAATCAAATTAATCATCCAAGAGATAAATATGTGGTCTTCCTTGCCATCTGCAAAAGTTCACGATTCACTCTTCCCCTTGCAATTAATGGAATTAATGAGACGTTGTAGCAGCTTGATTGTCTTAACACAAAAGTCTATTTGTGTGATTGCAGTCTTTGAGGCAATGTTTGCTTGATCTTGGTCATTTTTCTCTGCGATCGATTCAGGTATTTACTATGCATTTGCCTTTACAGTTCTGATTTTTTTTAATTGCTAACAATCAATGGTTGTAGTACATTATAAACTATATAATGTCAGCTATGTCATCTTATTCAATCTTTTCTTACGGTTGTAGATTGTTTTTGGTAGAAACTAGAAACGCAGTGGAATTATTTGACACTACTGATCTCGAGCGTGCTCAGTCTGGTATATTTTAATCACAAGTCAAAGACTGAGCATAATTATTCAATCTCACTTTCACTATAAAAACTCATTTTATTTGTTGTTGTTGTTGATGTAGAGCGTGACCGAGTTGCAAGATGGATCGACATTATTCATAACAGTAGCAAAATACTTATCCCCATCGCGCCATGATATCGATCGGTAGAATTACGCCTGATGTGTAGTGCACGACTGGACATGCTAACTTCAACTAGAGGATTATCCTCGAAAGACAACAAAGGAACCTCTTCTTCACTTGAAGCTGATTCTTGTATCATGGTAGCGGAGCATGAGTTGGAGATGCAAGAATCAAAGGGATCTGCTTCGTGAAAACAAGTAATCATATGCATAATTCTTTTCTTTTCAAAGTTATCAATTAGTCGCTGATGTATGTGTGTATATTTATATGTAAATTGCATTTTGCGATGGGGAATTCCCCAACACAATGATCAGTTGATGAGGAAAAATGTTATACTCAAAAACATTCTTATCTTAATCAAAATGTAGACGGGCAAAGTTATTGTAATGGTAGTAGAAACCCAAACAATTGAACATGATTGATGGCACTAATTAGCATTTTTGAGTAAATTATGTAACTTGCACACTTTATCATCCGTTGTGGTAACATAATTTGAATATTTTGCTGCCTTCTCACCTTAATGCTACTATTATATTGTTAACAAAATATTGTTGATCCATGCAGGCTAAGCACCAAAGGAGACGTCAGGAGCTGACCCAGACTACACCGGACCAGCCGTTGGATGATGATGAGGCGGTACTACTGGTGGCGGGTGATCGTCCCAAAGGATGTGTCTACAGTCTCAGGTCGTTATGGAGAAAGAAGAGAAGATACGTAGATCCTGATGCTAGCACATCCCAGGTGCTAGCACAACGAAGAATGAGCAACTTTATGATACTTAGGTATTTTTATGGTTGTTGTAAAACAATGAGAATTGTAGTTTTTTTATGGATACTTAGGTATATTAAACATTTATTATACTTGACTACGTTTCGTGAATATATAAATCTTTTTTAAGGTCGAATTTTATGTTTTTTCTCAATTGAATATTTGTTGTTGATATATATTGTTGATTTGTGTATGTATGTCAAATTCTGCTTTTTTGGGGGATGTTAGCACCCCCAGGAGTTGTTGGAGGGGGTGCAGGCGATGGAGCAGGTCCTATGGTTGTATTTTCAAGTTTAGAGGTTATGGAGAACCAATTGGATTAAGCTTAGGTTTGAAAACTAAAAAAAGCGGAATTGAGACGGATTAGCAACGGAATTCATAGATTTCGTTGCTATTCCGTCTCTAATTTTCGATGAATCAACAACGGATCAGAGACAAAATGCATGAATTCCGTCTCTGTTCCGTCTCTGATTAGCAACGGATCAGAGACGGAATACATTCCGTCTCTGATTCGTTGCTAATCAGAGACGAAATTAATGTATTCCGTCTCTGTTCGTCTCGATCGATCACCACGTCGGAGAGACGGAATAAAAAAAATTTCGTCACTGATCCGTTGCTAATCAGAGACGGAACAGAGACGGAATGCATGAATTCCTTCTCTGTTCCGTCTCTGATTAGCAACGGATCAGAGACGGAATGCATGAACAATTGTACAATTTAGAAAAATTTCCATTTCTGTTCCGTCTCTGTTCCGTTTCTAAATTCCGTCTATAATCCGTCTCTAATCAGAAACGGAATCACAATTCTGTTGCTGATTGAATCAGCGTCGACGATTTTAGAGACGAAATAAATTCCGTCTCTGTTCCGTTGCAGATTAGGATTAGAGACGGAATTTATGCAAATCAGAGACGAAAATTTCCGTTTCTGATCTGCTGTTTTTTTGTAGTGAGAAAGGAACTAAAGTCTTGCACTGAACTTAGAGAAAAGAACTAAAGTTTATCAATAGTACATGCTGAACTAATTACTCGTTTTATATAAGTAGTACTGAATCCTGTCACACCATAAGACATATTAGCTCACAAGAGTCATCTATGTGCGCTTTGGAATGCAGGCATACGCAGATCTCGATGCATATCATGCGGATCAAACACTACAAAACTTTGTGTGTTTAATTAGCGACATTAATTTACTCATTTAACGATACTAATTAACGTCTCTAAAATTTTTACCGACGCATCATAAAGTGTCGCCCCTTGTGTTTATAAAAGTGATGTCGCCCCCTTTTTTTACGACACAAAATGTATGTGTTAGTAACATTTATTTAAGGCACTTTTGCTATAAGCGTCCTTAAAATAGGGATGCTTGTTGTTTATGTGTCTTTAATTTTAAATCATTTATTTCTTATGCGTCTCCAATTTAGAGACATTTTTTGTTTATACATCCCTAAATTAATGACACTTGTAAGCTTAACATCTTTAAATTAACAACACTTGAGCACTTAATGTCTCCAAATTAGCAACCCTAACACACTTAATGTCCTTAAATTAGCTAAACTTGTGCACTTAATATCTCCAAATTAGCAACCCTTACACATTTAGCGTCCTTAAATTAGCAACACTTGCGTACTTAATGTCTCCAAATTAGCAACTCTTGCACGCTTAATGTCTTTAAATTGACAAAATTTCTCCAAATTAGCAACCCTTACAAATACAAGACACTTATTTCAAACGTCATTCTATTATTATTATTATTATTATTATTATTATTATTATTATTATTATTATTATTATTATTATCATCAGTAGATATATAAAAAAAACATAAAGAAAGACAAACGAAAAAAAATTATATGCTTTTCAATTACTTTTCAATGCAAAAGAGAACTATACATACATAATCAAAAATATATTTTTATTTACAATGATGTCAACATATGTACTCAAAAGATAAAAATTCCCAACTATGCAAAGCAGAAGCATTAGATGATTTTTATATTGATATTTTTGAACTGATCCTGCTCCTCTTTCTCAACATTATCACAACATAAAAAAACTCATGAAAAAGGACAAATCATAGTCTCATGTTCAACACTTTTCTACAATTGCAAAACAAACAAAATTAACCCAAACACAATTAAGTCATTGTCTTTTCGATGAATCCAATATTAACTTGAACATGAGTTTGTCATCCAAAAAAAAGATTAACAAGAATATAAAAACCCTCAGATGGTCTAAATAGTTCCTTTCCATCTTTATCCAGGCTTTGTTACTTTAACCCATCATGCATAAAAAAAATATAGATCAGCAGGTCGTATGTCAACTTTCCATTGAAAATGGAGTTAACACGTCTACATCTCAATTTCATTTAATGTGAACACATAATTTGCGACGGCCTTGCCGCTTCAAGGTGACGTGTCTCCATGTACTCCTTGCCCAGTGGGCTTAACTATACATGTTAGGCACCTGCTCATCTTCCTATTAGGTCGAAGTTCATATCCACGTGTGTTTCATAAAACTTGTTAGTGAATTATTCGTATTTTCTTAAATTATCCTCTTTAAGTATTTAAATATTTTAAATATTTCTTAAGTTTAATAATTTGTGGTTTATTAAAATCTTAACCATATAGTGGGTTATATTTTACAAGTTAACGTAAATCAATGGAAGCTTTAATTGATACAATTAGGTAAGGTAATTTACCATGGTAAACATTATTCATATTAGCAAATCCTACTATGGAAAACCCGAAAAAGTACTATGTATATAAGCGACAGTACCATAAAACATGGCATATTCATTTACACATCATCTCAAATCTACCAATTACCAAAATAATACCAGAATATCAAAATAATATAAACACCTACGAGTATGTCCAAGACCGTTAGCAAAAAGAGATAATCGCCTAAGATTATCCTTTGCCGCTACTCGTAGAAAGTCCTGCCCTCAGTCACCCAACAAATACAGTGATGAGTTCAGTGAGTAAATTCCCAAGAGAACTCCACACAATATTCAACAAGAAAACAAATAAAACTACAAGACATGCAAGTATGCTATCTGGAAACAGAAATACATACGTCCATAAATGTAGGGCAATACAAAAGATTCAAGCAGCATATAATAATAGTAATACAGCATAACAGACAATAATCAAACAAAGTAGCAGTTAACAAGGTAAACGAGAATGTAAACATACAACATCGAAGTCAATATGCACATAAATGTCATTGATGAAAACCCAAGGATGTATCACGTGTAGCAGACTATACCATACTTCGGAGCTAAGGGTCTCTCTTGTGGGCTTCCCCATAAACCTCCACAGACCCGTTTCCTTAGTCCTCGCGGCGCTGGCCAAATCTGCTGAGTCACCGACACGTGTATCTGAGTGCAGCTCAGGTCGCAATTCACCGAGGGCATGATCACACGTGCTATGGTATAGTGAACCCAAGTCCGTCCACATATCCCGGTGTAAAAACCCCAATAAACCAATCAATCGATTTGACAAACCGGTTAAATAAACAGTTTGGCATCCATTACACACACAAGAAAAATGAATCGAATTCTGTGAAGCATTCTCAAGGGGTTTTCGCACGTCAATCTGCACTTCGACTTCCCCGAACTCTCGTATCCGACCCGACTAGCTCCCCGATACCTAAGCTATGGTCCCCTAAGTCCTCGAAGTCCAATTTTACATGTTTAATATGTTTATAGATATTTGAGATATGTATTAAGTTGAAAAAGATCCGAAAACAACCCTTTAAATTTCAGTTTTTGTCTGTTGTTAGTGCACAATGGGAATCATGTAGCGTGCTATGTAGTGGTAGCGGCTAGGTAATTGATGTAGCGCGCTACTGTTCCTAAGGATGAAGAAGAGTTGCAAACTCAGAACGATTAGTGCTAACCATTCCAGGTAGCGCGCTATCTGTCCTCTAGGACATAATTCTCAAGTCGAGAATTCTGTCATTTATCTTCCAATTCACTACCTTACTAGTTTAAACATGCTTTACATACAATATTAACTTCAAAACAACATCTAGCACACGCTAGAACATCAATCTTAACCCAAATTCCTCCAAATCTCATGCATTTACCAATTTTCCAATTCATCAAAAACACAAATCGTAGTTAAATCATTTGGTAATTCTCTATGAAAATGATCTAATAACTTGTAATTCATCATGTTTTAACCCAAAATCAGAGGTTTAACCATTAAACCCGAATTCACTCAATTCAATCAAAAAATGGGTTCATTGGAGAGTGGAGGAGATGAAGATGATGATTACCTTGGTTTGAGCTCTTGAATTGGTCTCTAAGGTGTTGAATCTCAGCTTAAAATCCTTTTTCTCCTCTGGTTTTAATGGTTTTTGCATGTAAATCACCGTTAGTTGAGATGAAAATCCCACTCACTTGTTATATATAATTTCGGTCATGATCAAGTGTGCGTACGTATCTCGAGGATTATCTCGTGGTCTTTATTCATGCACTTCAATAGTACACTCCTATCCTAGATTGTCTCATTATGATCATCTTGAGGTTTATTTAATGTCCACAATATTTACCTCAAACTGTAGGCTTTCATTTATTTGATTTATGAACCTTACTTAAAGTCTTATCAAACCATATGGTTAGTGTTTTACTTATCAAAACTAACCAACTTGTGGTCCCACTAACCTTCTGCTACCTGATACCCGTTGCCTCGTGTCTTGACATGCACTCCGAGGCACACCATAACCTATTGTTCAAGTTTTATAATTTAATTAAAATATGGTTACATTACCCATTTTAGTTGATTAATTAGTCATCTTAACGTGAATTAATCGAATTTCTTAGTGTACCCATAGTTTGCCTACCCGATACCCGCATTGACAAGCATTTCGAGGCGAACACCCGTCACACCAACTCGCCCGATAACAACGTACACACATGTAGTGCAATATAATGATAATCTTAAACACCACATATAAACAACCATCATCCATAAATAACATATTCCCTCGGTTCTCGTGTCCGAGTCAACCGAGTTGTCCATGTAATGCCCGAATTACGACTGTTAATCCCCGAGATTAACCCTAATATTAGTTTTAATTAAATTGGGCCGTTACATAATTGAGAATCAAATAACATTAGTAGCATAGTATTTAAAACACATTCTAAGTAGAAAAAGAGTAGAACTATAAAACCTTATCCAAAATACATCAACAGACATTGCCTTTTGAACAGCACAAAATCGGCCTAATTTCAAATTCTGAGATGAAGCCTTTTTTTTTGGACGCCAACAGAAGTCGAACCTATGAACTCCCCATATTTTGCCTTTAGGCAAGTGATGCCTCATCCATCTCACCAGGATGCTTCGGCGAAATGTAGCCTTGTTAAAGTTCTACATAGTTAGAGAGTATTAAGAAAACAAGAAAAAACGAGTGCATTTGAGGGAAGTTATCAAAAGTTTCAAGCCTTCGCAATCATTAAAAGGGAGACACAACTGAGGTGGCTTTTTGCAATGTAAGGTAGGAATATTATTATATGAGAAGTTTGAAGCCTCAATCCCAAAATTAATTGGAATCTGCTCATGGATCGAACTCTTCCTCTCTACTTGATTTAATGGACTTCATGATAAGCTTTCATAATCTTTAAAATCCTTCCAAATTATTGCCTTCCAAGTTATTTTAGGCCTACCCTTGTATTCGTCTTTCTAAACACAAAATTAAGGGCATTCAAGTGGCTATCTTTCTCAACTGATAGTAATTATTGTTGCTAGTGAAGTTGTGGAGTATGCCAGGAGGAGAAGTCTACAAGGATTCATCCTAAAAATAGATTTTGCAAAGGTATATGACTGAGTGTATTGAGGCTTCTTAGATTATGCGCTTCAAAAAAGGGTTTCAGGGAGAAATGGCGTATTTGGATAAACGTTTGCATTTTCATCTACGCATTATTCGATTCTCATCAACGGGTGCCCAGAAGGGAGCTTTTATTGCCAACAGGGGCTGAGATAGGGTGACCCACTCTCTCATTTTCTATTCATCCTTATGGCGGACGTGATGGGGCAGATGTTTGATGTGGCCAAAAGAAGAGGAATGATTGAAGGATTCAAGGTTGGCAAAGAAGGGACTCACATTACACATCTCCAATATGCGAATGATTCCTTACTGTTCATTAAGAGTGGGGAAGAAGCGGTCGCGAGAGTGATAAATCTAATTCAGGCCTTTTGCAGAAATTCGGGGCTGAAACGAAATTTTGCTAAGTGCAACTTTTTTGGGCATCAATACGACAAATGAAGAAATTAACTAAGTGGCAGAAGGGATTGGTTGCCAAAAAGAGACTTGGCCCATAACATACCTTGGTACCTTTAGACGGTCCCCCTTGATGGGAGATTTTTGGGAGCCTGTTCTTAAGAAAATAGCTCAGAGATTAGATGGATGGAAAAGAGGGTTCTTATCTAAAGGCAGAAGGGTTACTCTAATCGCTTCAGTACTTGACTCCATCCCGACATATTTCTTGTCACTTTTTCGAATCCCAATTAGAATAGCCTCTAAAGCTGAAAAGATGATGAGGGACTTATTATGGAAACAGAGGGATGGCGACTCTTGGTGGGCTCTGGTTGCTTGGAAACAAGTCACCCTCCCAGAAAAACTTAGGGGCCTCGGGATAAGAATTTACTAACTCAAAACAAGGCTTTTGCGTGCAAGTGGCTTTGCCATTTCCAAAAGGAACCGGAGGCTTTATGGGTCCACATTATTAGCAACATTTATGGCAAGGAGACAAAAAGGTGGGATTCATTGACGAGATTTATTAGATGTTTTGAGGAAGACTTTCCAGGCCTTTTCACTTTAGTGCGCAATCCTAAGTTATGTGTTACAGAGGTAGCCTCCTTTGACGATGTCTCAGAATGGGATCGCTCATGGCACCATTATTTTCGCGACAGATTAGGGGACATAAAAATTGAGGAATTCGCAGCACTCACCCATAGAATACATGAAGTACATCTCAACCCACACGTGGAGGACACCCGCGAGTGGGGTTGGGAGCCCTCTCGCTCTTTCTTTATTAAATCGGCTTTTTATGGTCTTTTGCTTAAGAGCTAGCGAGCTATTTCCCGATTTATAATCTAATTCGGAAATCTTGTGCTTCTATGAAGGTTAAGGGTTTTGCATAGATGGCGTGGCTCGGGAAGATCAACACTATTGATGTCCTTCAGAAGATACTCCTTGAATACACATTACTACCCTCGAGGTGCTATTTTTGTTTAGCTGAAAATGAGTTTAGCTGAAAATGAATCGATTAATCATCTCTTCTTGTTATGTCCTTTCTCTTGCAGGTTATGAGAGGTGTTGCTGAGGGAATTGGATCTGACATGGCATAGACCCTAATCTCTTAGGGCATGGATGGAGCAGGTGGCAGTGTCGGCATGCGGGAACACAAGAGTCTTGTTGTGGAAAGCTATCACTTTGGCTATGTTAAGGACTTTGTGGTTGAAGTGCAATCATCAAATTTTCAATGAGAAAGAGAATACATGGGAGGTGATATGGGAATGCATGAAAATCAAGGTGGCTATGGTCATGTATGGGCACAAAGACTTCATGAACCGGAGATGGCAACACTGGCATGAAAATTGGTCTTTAGCTATCTCTTGAGTACATGGGAAGTAGAGTTTGAGACGAAAGGTTGGGGGGCCAACTGGCCATTGCCTGTATTATTTTCAACATAGGTAGTGCGCCCGACCTGCGTCAAGGCTCCTTGCTGGTAAGTGTACGGTGAATAGGAGAGTCGATAGTCCTGCCATTGAGAGGGAGGAGTTGGTTTTGGTGTTTGGTTGGTTTCTGGCTGGTTTTTACAGGTTCAAGGTTTTTTCATGATTGCTGGTTCTATGTGTCTTGGCCGTTACTATCGACGGGGGTGGGATCGGATGTGACCGGTGCTCACGACGATACAGAAGGGGTTTTCGACAGGGACGGTGGCTTGTGCATTCGGTATGGGCAAACCAGTTCTTTGCATAACGCGGTGGTGCTGGTGGATGTGCTTATGCCCATGCTCTGTTTTAAAATTGTGGGGAGGGGGGTTTGAGTTTGTGACTAATTTTGAAGGGAGAAAGAGAATCTGGTATTGCATTTGGCTCATTCAGGGGCACATCGCACATACAAGGGGTGGGTTATGTTGTTTTTTTTTTTGTTTAGTATGGGATTGAGAGTCACCCTAACTCAATTTTGCTGTTTTTGCGTACAGCCCTCGCGAATTTTTTATATCTTCTGTAAGTATGTTTTATTGCTATATATACATCAATGGAGTTTTGCCTCCAGTTTCATAAAAAAAAAAACTGATAGTAAGTATTGAAGTGAATATAATAAGGCCTTCTATGTTGCTAATTAAACATGTACTAACAAGTATTTTTCTTTTTTGATTACAACTAATAATTAGTTGGAATTGCCATTTCTATTTTCCTAATATAATATTAAATTATCTTTCTTGTACTAATAAGTTAATATAATTATAAACTTGTAGAATGCAAAATATGACATTACAGTCTCAATTTTCCAATAGCTTAGAGGCCCAAGTTGGATAAAAACCATTGGTTGAATATCCTGCTGGCTTTTCATTCTCTTGTACTAATAATGGACGTTTCTTTCACAGAAAAGAAAGGGGTGCAACAATACACAACAAGCCAAACAGTACTCCCCTCACGCGAAACCCATTTTGTGCATTGAAAGACATGTCTAAAATTCTTGAACCTAAACATTCGCAAGAAACTCGATCTTCGTAATAAGCATGAATATAAGACCTCTATGAGCTTGTGCATTGACAAAAATTCTGCATTCCTCACGCCCTCATATTTCATGAAAGGCTCTTGTTGAGCCAATGTGTTTTCTGATGTGACAATATTATTATTGTTGTCATTCCAATATTTTCAAAAAATAAAATAAAAAATTAAGATGTACCGAATCCTATTAAAAAAAAATATAAGTACTGAAGTTTTTGTTTGCATCCGCATATGCCTTCAGCAGAAGCGCTTATCGCGGTGGCCACGTGGACATCAATGTAATGGGGCGCGCACGTGGATCCACGTGGATCCACGTGGCGTTGTACTACTAACAGCGCCTTCGAGAAGGCGCTATTTGTATATAATTTTTAAGTTGTGTCCACGTGGATCCGTGGATCCACGTGGACACATTTCGTAGGGTGCGGCGATAGCCTTTCTCGAGAGGCGCTACGCCGCTCCTCCTGTCGTTCGCCACGTAAAACCGACGCAGAGAATATTCTCTCGCGTCTCTCGCTTTCTGTGGGGATGCAGGGGGTAGGGATGCGGGGTAGGGACGTAGGGGTCGCGGGATTACGATCCCGTGACCATGCCCGAATCATTGCCGTGAAGCCTATATAAGGCGGACGGGAGCTCGGTGGAGGAAGACCACGCGCGGACGGAGGGAGACACGCAGCGACGATCAACGCGGCGGAGGAGGTAGAAGCGGCGGAGGAAGAAGGTCGTATTTGGGTTGAGCAGGGAGGAGAGTGGAGACGACGCAGGGGAGCAGGGAGGTCCGAGGCAGAGGTGAGGCGAGAAGAAGTGGCATTTTTGTTTGCGGCGGAGCGGAGCCGAGCGGGCGAGCGGAGGATCCGCTAAAGGGAGCGAGCTTTCGCGCAAGCGCGGAGCCGAGCGGCGGGCACCGGTCCGTCTCTCATGGCGGAGGAGAAGTAGGAGGTCCAAGAAGGAGGAGGAGGTATGTACGTGATGAAAAAAAATGGCAAGTGAGTTTAGTTTGTGTTAGTTTTTTTAGTTTACGTATGTGTAATTTGGTTTAAGTTTGTTTGTTTAGTTAGTTGATTATTTGTTAGTTTGTATTGTTTTAGGTATTTAACTTAGTTTAATTTGGTTTTTAGGTTAGTTAGTATAGTTAGAGTAGTTTGTTTAGTTTAGTAAGTTTGTTTAATATTATTATTGTTGTCATTCCAATATTTTCAAAAAATAAAATAAAAAATTAAGATGTACCGAATCCTATTAAAAAAAAATATAAGTACTGAAGTTTTTGTTTGCATCCGCATATTTGGTAAATGAATACTACAAATTTTTGGAAAATGACACGGCAGCGGGCCATTTGACAGACATTGAAAATATACATGGCGCAAATCTTAATGCACTGTTCATGAGACACCAACACTTGTTTTAAGGCTAATGGGTGATTTTGGCCGAAAAAATTACAAAAGTACCATAGTTTTTAGTTTAAATGAAAAAAATAAGGGTGATTTTTTTTTTTTTTCAAAATTAGGCTATGTCGCCTATCCAAAAAGCGCTATTAGTTGGGTGAGTTTTTTCTGCTGACGTGGACACATGAATAACGCCTTTTGAAAAACCGCTATTCATGTGTCCGGTCCACGTAGGACGGCCATACACTGATAGCGCCTTTCCAAAAGGCGCTATCAGTGTATGGCCGTCCTACGTGGACAGTGTGTACACCAATATCCACGTGGACATGGGCCGAACCCATGGACTGAGGGGTACACAGATAGCGCCTTCTCAAAAGGCGCTATCTGTGTATCCTATTTTCTCCTTCTCGAAACAGGGTGCATGGCTCGCCCACCTCGACATGGGTTGTCCGCCTAGCGATACGTGCGTGACGTTTGCATGGGGTCCATGGTCTGTAGTGGATATGCATGGCTCGCCCACCTCGACATACGTGCGTGGCGTTTCCATGTGTTGTGAACCAGGAGATACGTGTGTGACGTTGGCATTGACTTTACCACCTCGAGACACGTGCTTGACGTTTACATGAGTTGCACGAGGTTACATCAGTCGCCCACCTCGACAGACGTGCCTAACATTTGCATGAAATCTCCACCTCGGCATATATGGGTGACGTTTGCATGGGTTGTCTACGTCGATATGCATGCGCGTTGTTTACATTGGTTGTCAACCTCGAGATACGCTAGTGACGCGGGTCGTCCATCTCCATATGCACGTGTCGTTCATGGGGAAAAAAATTTGTATTGATAGCTCATTTTCAAAAGGAGCTATCTATACAATTGCCTTCCACCTCACCACCATGCATGCTACCTCATCATCAATACCTCATTTTCAAAAAGAGTTATCCCCTAGTTTTAGAATTTAAAAGTAAACTTTCATATTTTGGGAAATAAAAACTATCTCCACCCACTTTTTGAAAAAGCCCGATTCTGGCCTCTAAAGTTAACAAAGTAACCCTTGAAGTGAAAATAGGAGGCCTTACCTCCTTACATACAAAATGTTGGGCATTGTACTCCTGAACTTAAAAAAGTTCCTAGCTAGCAAAACCAAAAAAAAAAAAAAAAAAACAGAAAAAAAAATCCTAGCTAGTGATGCAAATTATTCGCCTTATCTCCTTAGGACGTGTTCCTCGCGGGATAATTAACCATTCTTTCAAGTTGGTTTAGTCAACAGATTTTTCACCAATAAATTATAACTACTCGTATAAATTAACGTCCAAGTTTCAAACTGTTTTTCTAGTTTCAAGGTGTTGGGATTTTTGTGAAATTAAATAAACAGGGCAAAGGCTCAAACTATGTGGTTGCAGCAGGTACAATTTGGGGTGTATTCGCTCGCATTTATCCTCTTAAAAATAGGTCGTATACAATTGGGAGTAGAGGGTATTGTTAATCCTTATGGCAGATCTCTTGCAAATTTTGCATACTATGCATCTGTCTCTCTGTTTCATGCAGTAGGTGTTGATATTGGCTTGAATATGGGTCGGAAGAAGAATTCATAAAGAGATAATTGAGTAGTGATGAACCATTTAACAATATTATGAACAAATCAAGTTCATCATGCAAAAGAGGGGATTCATGAAAGAAATACTATAAAATAATAATAATATAAAATCGTGGTTCCATTCAATGCATACTAGTTATTGACAAGAATCAGGTGACCGAATCCCTTACCTTCGGGGTGATGGTGACCATTAAACGACACAAATGCCTTATGTGCGCTTTAATTAATCCCATAGAGCAGTGAAGATCAATTTCGTTTAGGTCGGCAAGATGAGTTGGCATGCACACCAAACTTAACAAATGTAGATTTAGAAAGTTGATTTTTATTAGAACTATATTAGTATTTAATTAGGAAGTTGGTTTTAATTAGAATATGTTTTATTTAGAAGTATAGTTAAATCGAAAGTCTCGGAAGGATCGACTAAGGAATTTTGGGGTTTCAAGGACATGGATTTATTTGAAACGACGTGGTCATCAATATTCGCAGCATAGCTGTGAAATGGCGTTTTTCGACAAAGTTTTTTAGTTTAAGCCTCCGAAATTGCAGATTTATTAATTTTTCAAAAATCTCAGTTCGATTATAACTTTTAGTAGGAGTTTTCGTTTTTGATGTCGTTTGTGGCGTTGAGTTTCTTATTTTGTCTAGTTTATGTTTTAGGGCATTTTAGACTTTTACTATTTTTCGCAAAATTTAGGGTTTTGCTATATAAAGCACCTTTTTGACTGTATTTCGTTGATTTTTTATTTTTAATAAAAACTTAAGTTTTACTTTAGAGAATGGAGTTATTTTCTTGTCACCTAAGTTGTTTGTTTGTAGTTTTTCGAGCAATTCAATTTGGAAGATCCTCATTGCGTTACTTGGTATCAAAGCCTTAATTTGATTCGGGTCACCATGCAATTGAGTGTGGAGTTTACTTTTAGTGAAAAGCCAAAAAAGGAATATTCCGATGAGGTGGGATTTATATCTGAAGAAAAATTAATAGATGAGGTTCATTTTCTTAACGGTGATGTCAAAGTAGATCCAATTTTCTTCGAGGAGGATTCTGACAACTTGGACGAGGGGCCAAAGTTCAACGATGATGGGTGCGACTTCGTGTGGAGGGCAATGTAGCCTTTGGGGATGATAGATTTGTCATCGAAGTAGTTTCCCACAAAAATCCTAAGGTACTTGAAGTGGTAGTTGGTGATACGGTCGTCAAGAAGTCTTTCATGAAGGACTTCTCTAACAATTAGAACTTGTTGTTAGCTTTTCATATGACGAGGTCAAGCCTATTTTTGAAGATAAAGTGGTTCCAAATCAGAAGTCTCGTGAGAAAAAGAAAATTCGAAGTTGAATTTTTTCGAACTGAGAGAGAATAATGAAGATGGAAAATAGCAAGATCTCGTGGTGGAGTTCATGTATCGCAAGATTTGTAGAGCTTAATTTCTTAATATATTTAATTACTACATTTAGTAGTATTCTATATATTAGGTCTAGTAGTTAAGTTAAATAATAAAAAATTAATTCAATTAGGAAACTTAGATAAATTTGAAGTTTAGTTGCCATTTATAAGCATTAGCTACATGTATTAAATTAGTAGTCAACTTAGGAGTCTAGTAAAGTTGCTATTTAAAAATTGATCTCTACATCACGTATTTTATTATTTTGGGTTTTATTTATTTATTTTTGGTTAATGAAAAGCCTATAAAAAGGCTATGTAATAGCTTTAAGGGTTGATTTGATTTGATTAATAAATAATTTGATTTCTTTTTAGACCATTAAAGCTTTAATTCCTAAGGCCCTGAATTGATTGTGCGTAGATCGTCAATCGATTTGGAAGACTTTTGCTGCATCATCAAGCTAATAGTAAGTTCCTCCAAAGCCATCATCAATATGTGACCACTTGTGAGCTTGATAATAGATCATGTATAAATCAAGTGGCACGAATAACACAATATTATAATAGTTAACGCATCAAGATTTATAGTGGCACAAACAACATATTTGGTGGCACAAACCACAATAATTTCATTTGGCAGCTAAAAAAACCCACTCTTTACATTTGGCGGCTCAAACCCACTCTTTTGACCAAGCAACATAAGTGTTCATATCACATACATACAACCATAGATAAGTGAAATCAAGTTAATAACAAGATGCAACTCATTTTCCAATCTCTAATTTTCAAGTCAAATATCCTAACATAAATAATAACATGCCACATTTGATAGATGAGCAAGCTCCCCACTTACCTCGACTTGCCGCGAATCCTATTTCTGATCCTCTCACACTAAGGGTCATTTGAGAACCACCTTGCGAATCTAGACGATTCAAGACACATGCACATCATCGACAAGTTGTATTTTAATTCCAATTTATCTCAAATTTACTTCGGGGTCTACTAGTGTGTGTTTTATGGGTCCCCTGTCGCCCGATGCAAAGGTTGAGGGGTCAGACCCACCCTATATTTCCCTTGAGAGGGCGAAAATCGCACCCCTTCATAAAGGTTAGGGATTAAAGCCCCTATTTTACTTAATTATTATTATTATTAATTTTTTTTTTCGGGTAAGGGGCAATGGGCAAACATGCCCCTAGTTTGAGCCAGGGGTCGAATTGGCCTTTGCCTCTATCCAGCGCCTGCTCCCCCGGGTCCCTGCTCGAAGGCGCCCCAGCACCAGGGTGACACTAGGATGCCCTTGCTAGGGTCGACCAGGGGGCGCTGGTGCATCCCTTACTAGCCCCCTGTAAGCAGCTGCTTGGGAGGCCTTTTGTGTTTATGGGGCCCTAGTAGAGGCCCCTCTGTCGACGCGACCCGACGCCCCTTACCGGCGACTTCAAACCCACTAAATCACTTTATCTACCTATCCCACAACTTTCTCTCTTATTTTTGGGTTTTCAACCAAAGTGGAGGATATAGTTTATAGTGGGTTTTTTATACTTAGGTCTAATTAATGTAAGGTTTGCATGATTAACTATTTACCCATAGGCTTAGTTGAAGCCCATCAAGTGGTTTTAAGTCCATAATCACCAAGCTAGGTTTTTTATTTTTATGTCAAATTATATTATTTTTAAACATAGTAATTTCGCCAAAGTTTGTTTATATCATATAATACATCCAAAATGGGCACACGAAACAATAATAATCCATGAAATTATGAAAATGCCCCTGACACGGATCATTTGAGCTTTTCGGTCATTACAACATCCTTATTTTTAGGAACTTTCGTCCTTGAAAGTAATGGTAAGGTACACCAATAATCTGATGTGTTAATTCGTAACAATTCCTTTTACAACTCGTTATTTAACCAATACAAATGCGTACCTATGTATTCTGCACGTACCCCACATGAAATATAGTATTACTCTTCACTCTGACATCTCAATATTATCATTTCCATCCCACATATCAGAATTCACAAGGCCCATATCTTATAAGCCTTAATTAAGTCATCATACCTTAGCTACCTTCCAAGTTCTTATATCATCACGCATTTATGGGTATTCTATAGTAATCTCCACTAAAGTTGCAAAACGTACCCAAGTTGTCCAACCAGCAAGTAGAAAGAACATTACTGAGATGTAACCTGGTACCTATCTATGTCGATATAATCTCTACCCATATGATAATAAAACCATACCACCACCTGGTAATAAGAACAAGGATTGCTACCCGCTATAGTATGAACACTAGCGCGCCATATCTATCACTATCTTGATTACATATATCAATAAAAGACTTATCACGTTTTTTGTGACTTAACCGATGATGCTACAAATGAGCAAACATAATATTTCTTTCGAGAATAATATCTTAACAGCAGTGCCAACATACGTTCATTAACATTCATTCTTGTAAGTTCTTGATTCAAATCAGCTATAGACCATTGGTGCACCTTGTAACTCCTCTGTCACATTTAAATGTTAATTTACACAATATGCTTCCACCTTTGAATTTATGTGGAATATATGACTTCACCGCCATTCCTAAATGGTTTTCAGCATTCATCGAAATGCGCTTCATTGCATCACCATCTTCATTTCATACTAAGGTCTCCTATTACAACCATTTGATCTTCAGGAGACTTCTTGCATCGTGTCCTCATAACGTTCGACTCTTACAATCCTGGGCGACTGTTTCAATTTCTTTTGACGTAGTCAAGGTTCACCTTTAGTGCACAAATGCATTTTTTCATCCTCTTAAGCTTACTTTTAACTCTTATAGTTTGCTTAGAAATTTCTCTTACTAAGAAATATGGGTGATTTAACTTTCATGTTTTAAGTTTGACATTAATGTCATTTCCTGTGAATATATAAATTATAACCCTACTATTATCATTAAGTTTTCGTAACTCATTACGATCCAATTATTTCAAGTTCGAAACTCACCCGTACATCTCGATTTATTACACTCGTACGCTACTGCTGTCGCACTCTTTATTTATTTTTTCAGGTACTCAAAATGTAAAGTACATGCTTGTGCACTTAGTATATAAAAGAGCGTGACTCGTACGTCATGCTATTTAAAACTTCGGTTCCAAGGTATCCTGACTGCAAGATGTTGCATTCTCAAATGAAATTCTCGAGTTTACTTCACCAACACGAACATTTATGGTTTCAAACTTGTATATTGTCACTATCATTTACCTAATGATTTATTCTTAACGTAGGTGAGGTTCACGTCCCTTGACTCATCAAGTATCGTACATTGTACATGCATTAATTTGCAAATAGTATTTATACATGCCCTATTGGTTGGTTTCAATCTCCTGTACACAAATCACATTTACCCTATGTTAGGTGAACCTTTCATGTCATATAAACTACTTACACTTTTGTTACATGTTAGAGCGTCAACTTTGATTGTTCGTGCATCTCGCCACTTGTTGACACCCTAACATTTGGTCATCTTTGCAAACTTATCACATACTCATCTAGGTTGCTTTTCAAATTTTCTTACACCAATTGGTTAGGACTTCCAATCTTTAACTTATATTAAGCTCTTAGGCTGATGCACGTTGACCATGTCAATAATAAATTCAAACTTGAATTGCCACAAAATGCTAACTACAATTGGTTTGTAGTAGTGATAAGCACGATTGTCGATCCATAGGGATTGTTAATCTAACTTTGGTCAAGATTGGGTCCAAGAAAGAGATTATTGACTAACTACACTAACTAACATGAAGTGCAAGAGAACTAACAATTAAATAGCTACAACGATAATAGAGAAAAGGGAGAACAAATCGAACTAGGTAATTAAGAAAGTAAATAATTTAAGACAAGTTATGTAAATCCCTAAGTTGGTGATAAGTCACTAATTGTGCTATGTTTTGATACACTTTTGCTATGTGTTTTAAGACTTTTATCTTTGTTTTATACTGTAAAACCTTTATTTTTGTGTTTTCAGGTGAAATACAGGCTATTGGACATAAATGAGTGATTTCCCATAAAAAATCCAGTCAAAAAGTTCAACAAAGGCCCAACGCCTTCCTAACGCCTCATGATGTGAAGAAATCGCTAGCGAATTCTTAGACGAAATTTGACTATATTACATCAAACTCATTGGAAATGTTGCATGTAACGACCCGTTTCATCAACGCGATTATTTATTTCGTAATTTCAGACATGGACACCAGCTTGGATCCACGTGGATGCCGTGGGTAGGCTAGGACACACGTCGACCTAGGTACACTAGTAAATTATGTGTTATGTTGTTTAATTGCCATGCATTTTATGAATTTACTTGTAAATACATCGCATGTGTGTATGTTGAATAGGGATATCGTGCGAGGTTGTATGACGGGCAGTCTCCTCGAAATATGTGTCAACGCGGGTATCGAGAGGCAAAATACGGGTACATTAGAAAAACTCGACCAACTCATGTAAATATGACTAAGTAGTTCAATTGAAATGGGTAATGTAACCATAGGCTAATTAAATTGAAATTTAAACAATAGGCTATGATGCACCTCGAAATGCATGTCGAGACACGTGGCACCGAATATCGGGTAAGTGAAGGTTAGTGGGATCATGAGTTGGTTAATTTTGATAAATAAAACACTAACCATATGGTTTGATAAAGCTTAATATAATGTGAGTTAATTAAATAAAGATAAGCGTATAGTTTGAACAAAATAAGGAGGACTATGAGATGGACATTTAGATGATCATAATGAGAGAAACAACGAAGGGAGTGTGCTATTGGAGTTATTACTGGAGTCATCCGGTGGTGTGGGACAACATGTTTACGAACATCAAGATAATCCTCGAGATACGTACACACACTTGATCTTAACCAAACATATATATATATATATATATATATATAGATTAAACCACTCAAACAAATCCATACAAAACCTCTGAAAACCAGAGAAAAAGAAGAAACTCAAGCTGGAATTCAACACCTTGGAGGAAAAATCAAGTGATCCAACCTAGATAATTATCTTCCTCATCTCCTACGATCTTCAATTAACCTATTTTTAGGTATGTTTTAGTGAATTCAAGTTTGATGATTAGCCCTCTGATTCTTAGTGAAAACTTGATGAATTACATGTTTATAAATCATTTTCATAGAGATTTCACAATTGATTTAGCCGGAATTGGTGTTTTGATGGAATTGAAAAATTTGGTGAATTCATGAGATTTAATGAATTTGGGTTGTTGTTCTGAGGTTGTTCTGGGTTAAATTGATATGGAAAGGGTATAAACCAGGTTAGAGTAGCTAATTGAGAGGGGAAAGATAGAATTTTTGACTTGAGAATTATGTCACAAAGGGTAATTAACTCGCTAACTGGGTTGGTTAGCATGCTAATCGTTCTGGGTTTCCAACTGTTTTCAAAATGAAGAACAGTAGTGCGCTAGACAGATCTCCTACAATGCTAACTTCACCTAGCGTGCTAGGTATACCCATTATCGCGCTAATGACAGATTACATATGAATTTAAGGGGTCGTTTTGTTGATTTATAACTAAACACCTAACCAAACACTTGAAAACAATATAAACCCATAAAATTGAACTCTAGGGAATTAGGAGACCGTAGCTCGGTACCTGGGAGCTTATTGGGTCGGATACGGGGGTCTAGGGGAGGTCGAAGAGCTGTTTGAGGTTTGAAAAACCCAACTTAAAAACTCTGAGTATTTGATTATGTTTTAAATTTCATTCCTATCGTTTCCTTACTGATTTTACTATTCCATTCTATTACTTGGATGTGGGTTGAGGTTACTCCCCTAGATTTCCTGGTTGTGTGTTCATGATGCACTGGACTGTAGTACTTATGACCCGGCCTTAAATGAACGTCAACGTGAGCTTGCCCTTGGTGCACGTGTCAGTGACTCAACGAATTTGGCCAGCACCGCGTGGGACCAAGTGTCGAGCCAGTTTGGCGGGACCACTGGTGGAAACTTGGTGACCCGAATTACATTGTAGTCCATCTGTAGCGAGCACATACATTTGTTAGCATAGTTGTTATTTATTCATGCGATGAGCCATTTACAATTATTTGTATTTACATTCCGCATGTTTACTTGATAGTACTTCTTGCATTTCCTTACTTATTTGGGCGAATGCTCAGAGGGGTTCCTTGGGATTTTACTTACTGGACTCGTCATCTGTCTTTTTGTGATGATTGAGTGCATACCCTAATACCAAAAGAGGCAAAGGGATCCTAGGCGACTAAATCTGATTGCCCGTCGTCGAGGACTTACTAGTATGTGCTTATTTTGATATTTTGTATTATTTTTGGTATTGGGGGACTTGAAATGACACGGTACATGTATATATACCTTGTTTATGGTACTGTCACTTTTACATATAGTATTTTTTTGGGTTTTCCACAGTAGGATTTGCTATTATAAATAATGTTTACCATGTTAAATTACTTATTCTAATTGTATCACTTAAGGCTTCCACCGATTTATGTTAACTTGTAAGATATAAGTATGGTTAGACATAAGAATAAACTGCAAATTATTGAACTTAATAAACATTTGAATACTGAAAGAGACTAAGTTAAGGAAATACGGATAATCCACTAACTAATTTGATAAAACGCACATGGAAATGAATTTCGAGACAAGATCAGGATGGGCAGGTGTCGGACACGTGTAGTTGGGACCACAGGGCAAGGAGTACACGAAGACACGTCGCCCTGGGGGGGCAGGGATGCCATATTACGGATGGAGCCTTGTGAAGACCCTGGAGGAAACTGAAGCTCAAATTCCAAGAATACACCTAGCACTTTCACATCGCTTTGGCGTTGGTGCGACACTAAACTCGAGTCAAGACAAAATAAACAAAAAACAAAGTGTCGTTGCTAGACCCCACCTAATTAGGGCATCAGACCGACCTAAATTACCTTAATTCATTGATAATCTAGTAGCTTTAACCATTCCATCAATAAACAATTAAGATTAAGATTTTATAATCATCAATTATAAACCTTTATTAACTACAATCAATTTTAAAGTGAATCTTAAAACTCTAAGTAAGTTTAGATGAATTCAATAATCCTCAAAATTTCGTAACAAGTTTTTGACAGCACCTCATATGTTTCTAAACCCACATAAGAAATCCTGACCTTCAAAAAACCTTCAACAAACTTGCTCAGTTTTGGTGGAGATGTCGCAGGACTCATAATCCACTCGTAACAATATATATCACATCAATTAAATTATATATTCATTTTAACTTGATTTTAAAGTATCCAAATTCTCAAACTAGCATTACCTTAACTATAAAAATCATCTTAATTCATCCCAAAACAGTTCTAGCCATTCCAAAGGAGATCCTAATCACATTGGAACCTAAAAATCCATTTCTATAATATAATATACTAAAAACCAATACATACATAAAGTAAAGAACTAAGCCAATCATGAACAGTCGGAAAGCTTTCCCTTTCCCTTGTCGCCGCTAAAACCTGTCACTAGCCAATTATAAAAATTTGATAATATGGGATACGTAAAACCCACACTATCCAATATATCTTTAATAATCAAATGCATTGTATTCCAAGAATTTAAACGAACAATAACATCGCAAGGAATCATAAATATACAAGTATACAATCCATCTCGTTTCTATTGACCGACCACAATCAGAATACGTATTTTCAAAAGTGGTAGGTAAACAATAATAAAAATTCATGAGTTTGAGAGGAAGTCCTTTGAGAAGCCACGCCCTCGACTATTCATGGAGTATGATCCTGGCCAGCATCACAAAAACAACCGATCTTAAACAAGTGTCTACAACGATCAGTGACTCCAGTCGCAGAGGACCATGGTGTTCATCCTACCACACATATAGCCAATGAACATAATGAGACCCCCAAAGGCCTCCTTCCTCTCGTGTCTATGAATTCATGATCAATAAATATGTAACGATAAACCGTGCATGCAATATATTCGAGAAATATTCATACAATGTAAATGTTACCATGAGATTTACTTAACCTTTCAAACGCGATATCACAACTCCCTAACGCTCCGAGTCAGTAAACTAGTCCACACGGGGCTCCAATTGTAGTCCTACAATTCATTTATAAGTTCGATAAGCTTCCATAACAGTTCCACAATTTGTTTCCACTTAGTTGTGGTTCAATTGACCCAATCGCGTCCCGAAACCCCTAAAATACTTTCAAAATAATTTATTCGATGCCCGAACTTCATTTTTGACTCAAAATCATTGTTCCTCATCGAAAATTACGTTTTCTAGGCTTAAATATAATTTTTAAATTTATATATTTTATTTTGTCCTCCTCGACTTGAAAACCCCGAAATCCCTCAAAATCCTATTTTCAGATTTTTGAATCCCAATTTCAACTTCAAATTGTGATTCAGAATAAAAAATTACCATTGACTAGGCTTTTAAATAATTTTTCAAATTTCGAGCATTTTTCAGTATCGTAGCACGTTTTACGAGGAAAACCCCGATATAAATCCTTAAGAAAATCCCAAAATCTTCATTTTTCATAAAAATCCACAATTACCATTAATTCAGTTAACAATCAAATTTCATGAATTTTCCCAATTTTTAAGGGATTTATTTTATTTTTTTATTTTTTTAAAATTGGTAAAGTGCTTGAGCTTGAATTGGGTCGAACCGGGTTTGGTTCGACCGAGCTGATCTGGCTCGGTTCATAGCTCAACCTATCTTCTTCTTCCTCTTGTTCAACAGAGCCTTCTTTGTTTTTCTTTTTTTCAATTTTGTTGGGGTTGGGAGCCCAACCCCAACCCCAAGTTGGGTTTGGGCAGGGGAGATCATTCCCCTGCCATTACTTCCTTCGGACGTTAGTCCGAACCTCCTCTCCATTAACCTCCATACAAAACAACAATAACAAAACAACAATCAACCTCATCGACAATACCAATAATAACAAACAACTACACCGTTCATCTCACCTTCATCATCTCAGTTGCCTCTGCCTTGATTTAACTTCATCTCCCACAACCAGTAGTTTCAATCACTTTTTTGCAATTTTTTTTCTCTCTTATCTAGTTTGAACGAACAAAACACTGTGTGTGTGTGTGTGAGGTTTGAAGATAAATATGAGTTTTTCAAGATTCTTATTGCATGAATCTCAAGGCAGATCTAACGAATTTTTTATTATTTTAATTTTTTTCGATATATGTGTTACGTGTCTCGATGTCAATCTTGTGGCTATAATCAAGATAATCACCACTAACTTCCTTTAACAAAGCCAATTGTTTTTATCTCATCGAGATACGTATCATTTATCTTAAGGTAGATCAAATGGTTTTACAAATATCCACTTAATAACATCCATGCACCATTTGATTCTCCTTGAGATTAGGTTGCTCACATCTCGAGGCGTGGAAAAACCATCGCCAACAGTAACGTTCAACCATTTCAACTCCTCGATGATCATGCTATGCGTGTCTCGAGGCGAATCAAATGTATTCCTTTATTTCAATTTAAACTATAGGATTGATTTACATACACCAATGTATTTTTGCGGCTATAAACTCGCCACGCACGCTAACGACCATCCTCGTGCGTGCACGCTATTGTACATCCCACGCGTATCACCCTCGACCCCGCGTGTCACTAGGCGCCTACAAATTTATTAACTATTTTATTTAATTTCATGATTATCTCTTCACTTTATGTCCAAATTAAATTCCGAAAATACCAAAAAATTACCAAAATTGGAGAAAGTTCTTCGATGTGGTCCGAAACTCATGGGCACCGCGTATACACTCCACTTGACCTTATTTTGTGTTGAAATAGTGTATAATACATCAAATAGGCACAAGAAACAAAAATAATATTAAAATTTATGATCTTCGATCCATAACGCGTGGGTCCTACCTCGGTTACCTAAATTCCAAATTAAATAAAAAAATACTTAATTTGCCACCTAATCAAGTTTATAAATTTTTCGAATGTCACAATCGTCCCAACTAATTAAAAATTTCACTATCAAAATTTAAACTTAAAGGTTACTGAACCAAAAGAAATTAGAACAAAAATGATCCTTTATATACAATTATTTTAATCCAAACCTGTAAAACCATTTCCAAGGTGAACCATTAAGTGGACCTAACCACTTTCATAGTATTCAAAATCTCGGTGGTAGAGATCATAATCATTTTAACTTTTCATTTTCTAACATTTTGGTTTAATGAAAAGTTATCTTCGTTACTTTGCCGATCCTGACAATTTGTGAATTTCGGATGTGTTAAACAATCAACTTTTTGGAATATCCGATAACCTTACTTTATTTCTCATCTCATACCTTGAATCTCATTCAAGTATCAATACATAGCAAGACCTCGTCTATCTTGCTTTTCATAACACAATTCTAATTCTAATTCTAATCTGAATACTATTCCACAAACAGTTGATAATTCTTTCTATATCCACACAAACTCTGGTACACATCCCAGATTACTTTCTCATCACTAATCATACTTTTTTATTTGAATTATCGGCCGATTAGTTCTTAGACTATCATCAGTCTAAAATTATGCAAATAATATTTAAGCTCAACATTAGATACTAAGTAGAGTTGAGTATCTATTTTATCCATCACCATTCCAGTGTTCTTCTACAAAAACTTGGAATTACATAAGTCATCCATGACTATAGATCTCATAATACATCTGTCATCCCATGACAATAGATCTCAAATTTCAATTCGATCAGAAATAGAAACCTGACACGTTTTTCAACTCTCACTCATTGTCTAAATGTCTACTCGCAATATTATTTAGATTGTGGACTAGAAAGCAAATACAAATTCCAACTCGTCAGCCAATTCACTTAACTTCTTCTTTGATTGGTTAGAAAATTATTGACTTTCTTAACCTCGCCAAATCATTCTCTAACCATGAGTTCATTAAGAACCTCAATCTTTTCATTTCACTTTACTGAGATCTCCCATAAACTCACATCTTAATCACTTACTGTTCACCAATTTCTCTCATTGTCTGAATAGAGACAGTTATCCTTAACTTGAGTGGACATGCGTTTTTAAACAGAGATATCAACATATTCGATGATTATACTATCATAGTATAACTTTTAACTTGCATTTCATACAAGTTTATAAATATGTTATCTTTTTTTCATTTATACTTAATTACAATTGAAGAATATTCAATTCCTCAAACATATCAAGTCAGATACACTGTACTCTATTCAATATTTCCAACCTAATAGAGATAAGGCTTACAAACTGAGCTATAAATCACACATTTCTATTCATTTCATTTATATATTTACCAACATACAAACATCTTACACCATCTCCAATTTACAATAACTAGTGCTTTAAACTTTACCACTGACTAATCAGGTGGCGTAACACTATAATCGAAGCAATGTACAATATATATTCATTGATATTAGTTGTACACTACTTTGGTTCAAAACCTTCAACATTTGGAGTTTGACTCCTTGTGAGATCTATGTGAAGATATATTAAATCCCATCAAACTTATAGTTTGATATTCTAATTTGATCGGAAATCGTTAAACTAAAATTCTCATTTTCATACTAACATGAGAATGTATGAACCATTTAATTACCTATACTTTAGCCTCCAATTAACTCATACGAGACTTCATAAACTCTTTTATACCGATTGTCACCAATTCATTCGATTATTTAAAGATGGGTGGAGGCGTTACACCGATCTTCTACGCTGTTAATGAATCGTGATTATGAAATGAAGTTACTTAGAATTCTGATCATGTACGACTACTTCAGTGCCTTACCTTGACTAAAGGAGTCCTTCCATGTCACTTTCAGCAGCCACAAGCCATCCCAACATCTCGTTTTATTTTATACGTTGTGTCTATTTCATTTAGTTTTTGTCAATCTTAGCTATTCTCACATTGATCTTGCTTTTAGTCCTTTTATAAACTTACCACAACTATCGCTCAACAACCAGACCACTTAGAGATCCTTAATATTGGCTTAGAAAGACAATTTATATTTCTTTTCTTTTTGAAAATATAATTAAGGGCGGTGCGAATTCTTACTATCGTTTAATGAATCGAAGTCTTCCTTAGCTAATCTTAATTCGAAACAGAGAAATTTTGTGACTCAAACAGTTAAACTGTTTGTTATTGCTTTACTTTATTTCTATTAGTCTCAAAGATCACGACTTTACTTTTTCTCAAAAAGAAATTCGACACTTTTCAAGACTGTGTAAGATAATTTTGTACCTTACTGCTCATCAATTTACTTTTGATGAATTCATTTGTCCATTATTATTCAGTTGAAGAGATAGAAGAACTTGAATTTTCAAACTCCGATTAACTTAATGACTAATCAAATTCGTAAAAGATGCTATTTCATTTCTTTAAGTCCTACAAATAGAAATTCTTGCAATATAGGAGCTTATACTAACGTCGTATATAATGCACTTACTGATACTCAATCAGTACATCTATCTTTTCTTTTGTTATATATGAAGTTTTAGTGATAAGCATCATAACTTAATTTGATTAGAATTGACTATTGGGTACTTTGAATCTCAAAACACAATCAATTGTGTTGATGTCTAATAGCTAATCATAGCTATTGTTAGACGACTCCCCCAATACCTTAACTTCTTACACGTTGATTTTATCACTCATTTTTTTCATTTTCAAATTTTCACTAATATTTGTTCTAAACACCTAATCTGGTGTTAACAAAGATTACTTCTAACTCGTGTATTTCCATATGTTTTATCATTTTTTAATTCAACTCATAGAACCACAATACTTAACGTCACTTATAGATAAGTAACTTAAGTAACAAACAATCAAAGTTTTCATTACTTCTATATAGAAGTCATTTGATTGCTTTAAAATATGGTTCTATTTCATTTTTCATTTGACATTTTGTTTCGAAAATGAGACAATACTTCACCTCAAAGTATTTTATTTTCTTAGAAACTAGCTTAGATAACCCGAATGATCTCATCACAATCTCATTGTGATTTCCAAATCTAGATTCAATTTGTCTAATCAATTTCCATTTTACGTTTTCAATAACCACATGTCTTTTTTTCCTTATTGAAACTATTTTCAGAAGCATCCCTTAATTGGTTATGAATTAAACCAATATTTTAGAATAGGTCTTCCCGAGTTAAGCATGCAACCGATACTAACCTTATTCTAAAACTCAAAATAATCCATATCTTGTGCTTCCCTAAAGTCTCAATTTCATATTATGATTTCCACACGATTCTCAATCGCTTGAGTCTTAATTTAAGTCTATTTTAATATTTTCCTGAGCGTTTAAATATTGTAATAGTTAAATACTTTCGATTTCCAAAAAATCCATGATCAGTGTTTAAATACATGAATCATTTGGACTTCCCTTTTAGCCAATTTCCTATTGGTTTCATAACTGATACTTTTATCAGTTATATTAGTACTGAACTACTTGCAACATCTTTGTGAATTTGGACTTCACAAGTCTATTTCACATCCATTTACGCTCAGTTTTGTTTCACAAGCTTATTCTCTCTTTAATTATCCATTTCTAGTCTTACTCATCCCATCTTACAAGTTAAGTATCAAATTGACAAGGAGAATAAACTTCATATCACATATCTAGCCATAATACATACATACAATACAAATATAACACAATAATAAAAACACTCCAGCTCACAGTTGCTTCCCAACTAATCGCACTCAATCACCGTTTAGTTCCCTACCAAAGTTTTATTCTCAATTGAGCCAAACCTATGCTCTGATACTAATAATGTCAGACCCCACCTAATTAGGGCATCTGATCGGCATAGATTACCTTAATTCCTTGATAATCTAGCAGCCTTAACTTTTTCATCAATAAATAATTAAGATTAAGATCTTATAATCATCGATTATAAAAATTTATTAACCACAATCGATTTTAAAGTGAATCTTAAACCTCAAAGTATATTTACATGAATTCAATAATCCTCAAAATCTTATAAAAACTTTTTGACAACACCTCCTCTGTTTCTAAGCGTACACCGAGAATCCCAACCTTCAAAAAATCAGAAACAAAACCTGCTCAACTTTGGTGGAAATGCCGAAGGACTCACAATCTACCCATAACAATATATATCGCATCAACTAAATTATATATTCATTTTAACTTGATTTAAAGTATCAAATTATTAAACTAGCATTACCTTAACTCCAAATATTATCTCAATTTGTCCTAAAATTGTTCCAGCCATTCCAAAGGAGATCCTAATTACACTCGAACCCAAAAACCCATTTGTATAATATGATATATTCAAAAACCAATACATACATAGAGAAAAGAACTAAACCAATAACAAACAGTTGGAAAGCTTTTCCTTTCCCTTGTCGCCGTTAGAACCTATCATTATCCAATTATAAAAATTTGATAATGTCAAATAAGTAAATCCATACTATTCAGTACACTTGTAATAATCAAATGCATTGTCCTCCAAGAATTTCAACGAACAATAATATCACAAGGAATCATAAATAAACAAGTATGCAATCTATCCCGTTTCCGTTGATCGACCACAATTAGAATGCGTCTTTCCAAAATTGGTGGGTAAGCAATAATACAGATTCATGAGTTAGAGAGGAAGTCCTTCGAGAGGCCACGCTTTTGAATTTCCGTGGAGTATGATCCTGGCTAGCATCACAAAAATAACTGATCCTAAACTAGTGTCTACAACAATCAGTGACTCCAATCGCAGAGCACCAAAGTGTTCATCCTACCACATATATAGCAAATGAACACAATGGGACCCCTAAAGGCATCCTTCCTCTTGTGTCTGTGAATGCATGATCAATAAATATGCAGCGATAAACCGTGCATGTAATATATTCAAGAAATACTCATATAATGTTTATTACATAACAATTTCATAATTGTTTTCCACTTAGTTGTTGTTCAATTGACCCAACCGCATCCAAAAACCCTTAAAATACTTCCAAAATAATTTATTCGATGCCCGAACTTTATTTCTGACTCAAAACTATTGTTCAACATCAAAAACTATGTTGTCTAGGTGACGCGAGTTGAATGCGTCAAAATATATAATCCCAATGAGATTACCAATGACCATAAGAACTGCAGTAGTGGCAAGCACAGGGTCGAACCACGGAGACCAAGTTTCTGACCTATGTTACGAAACTAAAAATAACTCGGGGTGTCCACATGAATAATTTCCAAATTAACTAAAACTAGACTAAAATCAGCAAGTAAATATATCAATCAAGGGGGAAACAACCCAAACCATCGGCATCACAAATCTCCTCAATTTGGCATAATTTTACATACGATCCTCAATCTAATCAAAGCATGCAATTCATAGTAAATTAGTGTAGCTATAGACTTGGTAACGTACGCGGGTCCTTGCACTTTCCTATCTCGATGGTCAAGGTACGACAATGACCACTTCCTTAGTCAAACACATAACCCTATATTTAAGCGAATTAGGTTTAATGCGCTGACCGCAATGGGCTTTGTGAATTCACTACCCCTAGACAACTGGATCATTAGTGTGTCCAGTTTGTGAAGGCACTACACCTAGAAAATTGGTGTGGTTGAATGCCACTAATGTGGTCTTATTGCTCAAGTACGGGTGTGTATAACCTACTGGCATGTAAATCAAGATTTAAACAAGTGTTTAATCTCAATAATTAAATCAATATCAAAGGGAATAAAATACTATGAAAAAAAGTAAATAAATAAATAAATAGATCTCACATATGTTTTTATGCCAAAAGGGTGATTTGATCCACCTCTGGTTCAGATTGATGAGTTTAGCCGACCATCGTCGTCAAGAACTCCATAAAAATCCAAAAACAAAGTGTAAAATAATGGTTTGTGGGAGAAAAAAAAGAAGAAGACACTAGAAGCCGCCAAAAAGAAAAGCAAAACAACTTCTATCGATCCCCTCCAAAAACCCCTAATTAAAACTGCCAAAATTGGGTACCCAATGCCTATTTTCGAGTTTGATTTGTGACACGTGTGCCGAGGACAATCAGATGGTTGTTAGGAGTTTGTTTCTAGTTTTCTGCCACGTGTCAGTGCTAGATTGAGCAAAGGAGCTGGACCGGTTGACGTGGCACAGTGTGATTAGATGAGGACTATTGTTGTGATGACATAGGTGTGACAAAAGACTGCCGCGTGTCGCGTGCGCATTAATGGGACAACTTCCATTGTGCAGCTTTGCAGAGACACGAGTCAGTTGCTGACGCGAGGAAGAGAGGAAGGTGAATGGGCATGTGACACGTGGCGTGGAGCTGGCAGGTTAGGCAGCTTTTGCTGGTGTCTACTGACGTCTGCTGACAATAGGGGCATGACACGTGGATTGCAGTAGGGAACCAACCAATGATGGAGTGATGCGTGTCACAAGAGGGAAAACCGCCTAAAAGTGCGCGTATGTCGAGGCGTATCTTTCAGTGTCTGATCATTATATATGAGTAGTCCATTTCACGCAGTTTTTCGCCACAAACCTAATCGCCTACTCCAAAAATCCTGAAAACGACTAATAAAGACAATTAGGCCAAAATTTTAGGGATTCAACAATAAAAATAACTAAATAAACTATATATATAATATGCCTAATTAATGACTTATCACTAGGCTTAAATATAGTTTTCCAATTTATTATAATTTATTTGGTTCTCATTAACCTGAAAACCCAAAAATCCCTCCAAATCTTATCTTCGGATGTCTAAATCCTAATCTCGACTCCAAATTGTGATTTGAATTTTAAATTTACATTTGACTAGGCTTTTAAATAAATTTCTAAATTTTGAGCATTTTCAGGTATCGTAACACGTTTTACGAGGAAATACCTCGATATAAATCCTCAAGAAAATTTTAAAATTCTCATTTTTCATAGAAATCCACAAGTTCCATTAATTTCTTTAAAAATAGAATTTTTTGAATTTTCTCAAATTTTTAGGTATTTATTTTATTTTATGTTTTTTTAAATGGGTTAAGGGTTTAAGCCTGAATCAGGCCGAACCAGCCCGGTTCAGAGCTCAACCCATCTTCTTCTTCCTCTCATTCAATAGAGCCTTCTTTGCTCTTTTTTTTATTTTGTTGGGGTTCGGCTCCCACAACCCCGGGTTAGGTTTGGCTAGGGTAGATCATTCCCCTGCCATCACCTCCTTTGGACGTTGGTCCGAACTTCCCCTCCATTAACCTCCATACACAACAACAACAACAACAACAAAACAACAATCAACCTCATCGACAACACCAACAATACAACAAACAATTGCATTGTCCATCTCACCTTCATCATTTTGATCGCCTTTACTTTGATTCAACTTCCTCTCCCCTAACCAACGATTTCGATCGTTCTATCTCTTCTTTCCAATGTTTTTTCTCTTATTTGGTTTGAACGAACAAAACAATATGTGTGAGGTTTAAAGATAAATATAAGTTTTCATAGAGATTCTTATTGCACAAATCTCGAGGTAGATCTAATGAATCTTTATTATTTTGATTTTTCTTGAGATATGTGTTACATATCTCGAGGTCAATCTTATGGCTATAATCAAAATAATCACCACTAACCGCCTTTAACAAAATCAATTGCTTTGATCTTCTCGAGATACGTATCACATAACTTGAAGTAGATTAAATGGTTTTACAAATAACCACTCAATTACATCCATGCACTATTTGATTCTCCTTGAGATTAGGTTGCACACATCTCGAGGCATGGACAAATCATCTCCAATAGTAGCATTCAACCATTTCGACTCATCGATGATCACACTATGCGTATCTCAAAGCGAATCCAATGTATTCCTTTATTTCAATTTAAACTATATGATTGATTTATATATATATATATATATATATATATATATATAAAAACTATATATAAATATATATACACTTATGTATTTTCACGGCTATAAATTTGCCACGTGCACCAACGACCATCCTCAAGCGTGCACACTATGCACATCCCATACGTATCAACCTCGACCCCCCCGCGTGTCACGAGGCACCCAAAAATTTATTAATTATTTATATTTAACTTCATGGTTATCTCTTCAATTTATGTCCAAATTAAATCCCAAAAAATACCCAAAATTTATTAAAATTGGGGAGAATTCTCCATTGGGCTCCAAAACTCATGGAGATCACGTATGCACTCCACTTGACCCTATTTCGCATTGAAATAATGTATAATACATCAATTAGGCACATGACACATAAAAATAATATTAAAGTTTATGATCTCCGATCCGTAACGCTTGGGTCCCACCTCAGATACCTAAATCTCAAATTAAATCCGAAAATACTTAATTAGATTATTAATGAAGTATATAAATTCTCAGATGTCACAGTCATAGCGCCTTTTTAGTGATTTTCAGCACCTTGGAGTTTTGTACATATGGCATTGAACAAATCAAAAGATTTTTTGTTCCAGATTTTATAGATTTGCAGGATTCCTGCTATCTAGTTCAATTTATGTTATTCCCCTATAAATAGTTAGGGTTTAGACATTTAAAATACTTTTCTTGTTACCTTTTGTTACTTTTTGTTTGTAGATCTAGCTTGAGAGAGAGCTCCATGTGGTTTTGAAGAAAAGTTGCTGGAGTTCTTGATTTGCATTAAATTTACTATTTTGTTTGTCTTGATTGTTTTAATTTATTTGTATGTGTAGTAATCACTAAGTCTTCTCTGGATTGAGGGTTTTTCACACTTGCGAACTTAATTTATGAGGTTTTGTTTATTGATATGATAAACTTATTTATTAGATTCTTATAACTTTGATTGCATTGATTATAAATCTAATGTTTACACTAGATTAGATAAATCACATTCGTCATGTGTAGTAGCCAATGCATGTGTGAGTGTAGGGGATCTTTATCAGTGATCTTACTGTCGCTCGGTAAGGGGGAATATGTTAGGTGACAAATAGAGTCTTGTATGTTGGCAATCGATGTGCTCTTGTGCTTTTGGAGTATAAGGAGGGTAGTAGCTCATGTAACCACCTAGGGCAAGTATTTTCATAAAGTGAAAGGCTGTAACTCCATTGAAAATTTAAGGAGCACTCAGGGTTTTGCGGGTCTAGTTAGTATGTGGTAGTGTCGCACGTTCTCACCGCTGACCATGAAAAATTAAGTGATTTCACTTAAGCTTGTCTATAAGAGTTCAATAGGGAAAAATGTCTTTTTAATAATTGATGATTTATTTGAATGTTTGCAAGATAAGAAACTACTCTCGATCCAGGCATTCTTTATATTGTTCAAGTTATTATTCCTATTTTTAATGCATATTTTAATTGTATTAGGATAGTTTGTTGAGTAATTTTCTATAGGATAGACTAGTTAGGAAACCACCTATTTCTTTTCAGTTCATAGCCTAGGTATTTGATAAGTGAATATTTATACTTATATATGGTTAGTTTAGTAGTTTATTTAGTATAAATATCCCTAAAAGAGTTCTAATTCAATGTATTATTGCATTTTCATGGAATTAAGATGTAAAGAAAGGAATTAAGGAAAAACGAGAAGAAATAGAGTAAAAATGCACGAAAACATAGTTGGCGCCTTGGCACATGTTGGCGTTGAGGGAACACAAGGCACAACTTGGAAAGCAATTGCATGATGTGAAAGTGATGAAAAAGTGAATAAAACAAAGTCTAGAGGTCCAGAGTAGTGGCAGCGCAGTGACCTATAAGACATTGCGTCGAGACATTAGTGACAACGCCAGACATGCTGAAAATAAAAACTTCAAGTTTTAATTCGAGTTAAATTATAAAGTAGGGTTTCTAATTTTTATTAAGGAATATAAATAGGTATTAGGACATTGTATACTCAACAAATACCAAATATTAGCCACTATTATAGTAATTTAGCATAAGGTTTACTTTGAGTTCAAGTATTAAGGAGTTTGTGTGAAGAAAACATTGAAGACTTTACTTTGTAATTCAGGTTTTGTCTCAATGATTAATTCAAGGTAATATTTATATTCATCTCTGATTTGCAATGAGTTCCATTATGAATTGTGTTATGTGTGTTTCAATGAAGTGTGATTAGTCTATTTATCTTAGGGATCGATGGATCCTATGGTAAGAATCCTATGCTTGAATATGAATAAAAAGTGAATACAAAAAATGTAATGGTTAGAATTTGTATGGATTCTGAGTTTAATGCATTAGATATCTTGATCACATATTTAATAAGCATAGGCTTTAGAAGTTATCATGGCCATTGAAGCTTTTAATCTGGACATGAACGGTACAACTGTAAAATATACAACATCGAGAGATAGTTGTTGATTAGGGTGGCATGGATAGTAAACTTTGTTGGTTATGAATCCTATGATTTGAGACATAAAGCAATGTGGAGCTTATGTTATTCACATCGATAGGGGGAGTTCTAGTTTGCACATTATAATCTTTTCCATCACCACAGTAGATTGAAATGAATTTGAAGGAAATCTGTCTATTCTAATTAGGCATTGCACACAATATATTGAGATGTAAACATGAATACAAATCATAGTTATAAATTATCTAGGTGAAGTTATGAACTAAAATATCATTAATATAAGAGTTCAAGTAAATTTTAAATGGATTTGTTAGCTTAGTTTAGTTAGTATAAAACCAGTTAAAAAGTGAATTCCTTAGCAATAGCTCAAAGTTAAATAGGTAAACCAATAGTGCAAAAACCTTTCCTTAAGGACGATATCCATAATCAACGTAAGTTTATTGCACTTTTACTACAAGCTAGCCATTATACTTGTAGCACGTATTAAGTTTTTGGTGCCATTGCCGAGGATAGGTAGCCACTTAGTATTACTTAGTTAGTTTGAAAAGCTGCTAAGTTTTAGTTTGAGTACTTTATTTTCAAGTTAATAAAAAAATATTAAGTTGATTGACCCTACTGCACTTGATCAACTTTCTTTTGTCTTTCGTGTTTCAGTGATGTAAAACAATGTATAGCTATCATATTAAGGAATCAAGTAGTGAAATCATTGATCAAATCTCTAGGTTGGTTTATCAAAATAGTTGTTCGAGACAATTTCATATACCAAGCACAACCAATTGCGAGTGATTTGGCATGGACGGGATATTAACCATATCATAACCCGTATGAATTTATAAGATTTATGGGAAGTTAAGAGCATTATAACTACACATAAAAAAGAGTCATGGAATTATAATCAAAGTTTTTACAACCTTCAAATTGAAAACGTTTATCAACCATCATGGAGTTCTCACTACAACTGACATTCATGGCAAGATAAAGTGATGGAAGAACAATTGTCTCTTACATCTCTAGAGCAATTGATACGAAGAATGGGTGAGCAGAGTGCGCATGATCTCAAGAAACATGAGGAAAGATTATAGATTTTTGCAGAATCATTTAACATGAACAAGGAGGAAAATGATCAAGATTTCTTGAATTTGGAAAAGAATATAGAGGAAATTGCAAAATTTATAAATTCAAGACAAGTGGTTGTGATTAAGTCTAAGGAGAACTAAGTGGAGGAGTTGGTAATGACCGAGGAAACATGTCATGAAGCTTATAAAGAAGTAAAGAAGCCTAATCAAGAGGATTACGACAATGTTGATGTTTCAGGGCCAGATGATTCACTTGACCATATTGGAGAGGAAATTTGTATCAAGCATATTAAGCAACATGATAGTGGTGTTGATCTAGAGAAGTTTGAAACAATAATGAGTAACGAAGGAAAGTAATACTTAAGATCTCATAGTACAAAGTTTATGTAAGGGACAATCAATCTTGTCGTATCACCAACATTGTTTCATAAGGAATTGCAAGAATAATATATTGGTGAGGCGATTGGGGTTTGTGCGATGATATATGAGAAATTTTTGAAGAATATTCCTTTTGTCAACGAATGGGATGGCGTGCTACATTACATGAGTTTTATGAAGGATATTGTAGCATGCTAGAAAAGGATTAGAAGACATAAGAAATTTCATGAGGATTCATCATTTAAGTAACCTTGGTGCATCATGGGGATCATTCGAGAGCAGTGATGCATAGGTCAGGCTCATGATATTAAACTAAGCGATACTGGGAGGCAGTCCATGAGTTTTTGAGCTTTAAGTTTTTAAATTTCAGTTAGTAGTTAGTTATTTAGTTTAATAATTACAATTAACAAGTTTTAGTTCTAACTTTCAAAAATTTGTGTCAAATGTTCAGGAAAAATCATTTGCTAGGTAATGGCTCATCTGAATGCAAATGTCTCGCTAACTCATTAAAGAGCAAAAAACAACAAAATAGTTCAAAGCGGTGAGGTAAGGTGCATGGGCGAATCGAAATGTAAAATTTATTGATTTTATATTATATTGATTTTATGTGGCCACGACACCTTGTGTGAGCTATATACAAAGTCGGATGAGCATCGGAGGAGAATTAGAGAAAAAATGTATGCGAGGATGTTGGTTGTTAGGTTGACGCTACACCCAGGCTCCAAGAAGGCAGCAGGCAGGAAAAAATAAAAATACCCCACTGCGTCATTGACATAGTGGCGGCGCCGGGGTCAATAAAAGGGATTTAAACCCCATTTTTCATTCATTCTTCGTAGTTGCTCTAAAACCCCACTATAACCACCAAGCATACATCCCTCGAAAGCTAAATTTTGATCATTTTTAAGTGAGATTAGCGAGTTCCTAGTGATTGAGAGTGAAGAGGCAAACACATTGTGGATTTGCACAATTTGGAAAGCTAGGGCTTGGAGTTTATGATTTTGATTCCAAAGAGAGCTATGGCACTAGTTGGTTAGAAAACTAAGAGGGCTTGGATTCAAAAAGACTTGGAGGAGTGTTCTACATCAGAAATAAATTCGGTATCGAGGTACATTTACAATCTCATCTAGTTATGCATTAAATTTTAAAATTTTTGATGAAATTGTATGAAATTGTGGATTTGAGGTTGTAGGAGAGGTTTAGCAAGATTGTGTGAATGTGAGCATTAATATTACCCATGGAGACTTAGTTGATATCTTTGCATTACTTGGCGTATGCATGATCCATGTTATATGAATTTCGATTTTTAGGTGATTTGAAGACCGAGTTGCATTGCATTGTTGCTTTAAATTTGAAGAAATGGCACAAACAAGGAAACAAGTTAGCTGAACTATAGCAAATGACTTTGAGGCATCTACCTCTAGAAACCCCAGTGAAGAAGCGCCTAGACCTTTTAAATTCAAAATCTTCATTTGTAGAGAGGTTAAGGACCGATATGAGAAAATCCTTCGTAGGGAGTTCATTTCAAAAAGGGGGATTAATTTGCCAGTCAAGTATGATAATAGAGTGAACAATTTCATTAGGCACGAAAATTGGGAGCATTTAACTCAAGAATATAGAACAAATAATGTTAAAGGAGTAAATGGGATTGTTTTTGAATTTTATGTTAATACGAAGATCAGGACAAAAAATGAGCCAGTTAAGGTGAGATGGGTTTCTATTCCTTTTAATATACGTGAGATCAATACTTTCTATGAGTTGGAGGAATTAAGCTTGTATAGATCCGAATAGACTTTCCCGAAGAAGTTATATGAGAGACCCTATAACCTATACCCATTTAGAGCCATAGAAAATGCATCGGTTGTGCCAGGACAACAAGGATTGGTCATGAAGCTGAGAATGTGCCGAAGCACATAAAGAAAGGGAGTGTAAGAAAATTTTACAAAATGTGGCAAGATTTTCTTGTTGAATCGCTATACCCCACTTCTCAACAGGGTGAGACCAATAAGCCTAAAGCGGCTTGCATTTATGAAATTATGAAGTATGAGGATATCAATATCAGCAAGATCATACACACCAGCTTAAAGGAGTCAATAATGTCTAAAAGGGACAACAATATGTTGTTTCCTATTTTGATTACTCAGATGTGCTTAAAGGCTGGAGTAAGATTGAGAAACAATGAAGAATTCGATATAGAGGCCTAACCAACCATAGATGAAGCTTTCATGCTTACGTTGAAACTACCACCTAGTTACCAACACTCCGAGGAGAGAGAGAGAGAGAGAGAGAGAGAGAGAGAGAGAGAGAGAGAGAGAGAGAGAGAGAGAGAGAGAGAGAGAGAGAGAGAGAGCTAGACTTGCGGCCGAGTTGTTGGCCAAAAGGCAAGAGGATCAGGCAGCAGCAGCATAACTAGCCCAAAAGTTATAACCGGAATGATATGGAAAAGAAAAGGACCAACAACAACTAGGATTTCTTGAGGACTACGAGTTTGTAGATCCAGAGATGTGAGAGCAAGACTTAGATAGTCCTGAGGTCTTTCCACCACCTCCTCCCCTATAGGCACCCGTACCACTACCAGATGACTTGACTTCATGGTGGAAGATGCTATGTATAGCAGAGAAGCCGAGATAATGCCAGGAGGATGGGAGCAATATCAGGCAACCATGCTGAGATATGAGCAGGATATGGAAAGGATAGAGCAAGACCTATGGGACGGGCGTTGCAATTTCATGTTGTTTATTGATAATAATAGAGGCATAGCTAGATATAAGGGGAGCTAATGGTTGAGACCTACTGATAGGTCAATTGGTTCTCCAGTAGCATTAGGATACGTGTTAGATTAGGATTTGGTGCAAAGTGAGAGGGTGGAGCGTCCATTGACACCATCCCAAGCTAGAGTTGATGATGCGTAGTCCTGAAGTTAGTATAATAGGAATCCTTTAGACCTGGGGAGTTGAGAGTGATTTTGATACCATTTAATTTTTTTAACATTTAGAATATTTTCTTAACTATTTAGTTATTTCAATTCTATGTTACTTTGTTATAACTTGTGTTATTATAAATGTTTGTGTGTTTTAAGGTTTTAATGTTTCAAGCATACTTTTAAACCTTGAGGATAAGGTTTGGGAGCATCGACACTATAATACACTATGGAAAGTGGTAAGATAAGCTGAGAAATAAGGATAAACACTGGAGGGATAATCGTTTAAATTTTTAATTTGAAACAATTAAGGGGGAAACTATGGTAGTGTATAAATTTTTAATTTTTAATTTTATTTACTATATGAATGTTTAAGTAGTAAAGATTATGTTATATGTAGTAATATGTAATGAATAAATAGTTTATTTGCATGTTCATGATTTTAATTGTGGATGAGTAGATTACAAGTATCTTGTTGATATGAAACTTAAGTGAATGTTTTGAATTTTGAAGAAGAAACAATGAAATGTTGCAAACAACGGTTTGATTTCATGATTAGAAACCTAGAGTTAGGGAAAACCTTGATCTTGAAACAAAAGCAAGAAACTATAACACTTCTTGTAGAAAATATTAGATCTCAAAGGATTCTATAATAAGAGTGAATCTTAATTGATAATACAAATCAAATAAAAACTTAGTGCAAAATGGGGAAGAAATAAGTATTGTATATTAAAATTTTGAGCTAACTTACTTTATTAAGTTCCTACAAGTTTTATAGAAAATGGAGCAGAGAACTTGATGGTTGAAAAAGTAAGGAAAAATAGAGTCTATAGGAAAAGGAGTAGGGACCGTAAAATAAAAATGAAAAGAAGAAGAAATGAGAGAAGAAAAATAAAGAAAATAAGGTGGAAGTAAACTAAAACTTTTTGAATAAAAGATTTAGCTCGAGTACGAGCAACTAATTGAGTTAAGTTTCCATTCCAACTATGTAAACTCCTATAGACTCTTGAAGTGCTAAAGTCTACCAAAGATGAGTTTGATATATGCTTATTTATGAATTCCTGAGCTTAATGAGAAATAATGAAATTGCGTACTTGCTACTTGAGTGTTCAGATGAAACAAATTTGTGAGTAATGATGGTTTTTGGCTGTGATCTACTTTGGTGTTTTGAAAGTGAAGTTATATGTGTTGTTAAAGCTACACATCTTAAAAATATAAGCTTTTGGAAAGAAAAACTCTTGAGTGGAATATTTCCATGAAAATTAATGAATTATAGGATACTCCATGAACATTGTAAATTGAATGAGAACTAGTTATTATGAGACTTAGTAGAATACACCTTTGCTCGGGACGCGCAAAATCCTAAGTTTGAGGGTATTTGATAAGTGACTATTTATACTTATATATAAGGTTAGTTTAGTAGTATGTTTAGTATAAATATTCATAAAATAAGTCTTAATTCATGGTATTAATGCATTTTCATGGAATTAAGGTGTACAGGAAGGAATTGAGGGAAAAAAGAATGGAGCAAAAACCCACGAAAACATGGTTGGCGTCGTGGCCGCACATGTTGGCGCTATGGGAATACAAGGCACAACGTGGGAAGCAAATGCACGGCATAGGAGTGATGAAAAATTGAAGAAAACCAAGTCTGGAGGTTCGGCGCAGTGGCGTCACATTGGTGTATAAGGCACGACAACGGGACATTAGTGACAGCGCTAGACACACATTAAATAGAAAATTAAAGTTTTAATTCAAGTTAAATTGTAAAGTTGGGTTTCCAATTGTTGTCAAAGAAATATAAATAGGTATTTGGACGTATTAATCTTAAAACATAACAATTATTAGCCACCTTAGAGTAATTTAGCATAAGTTTTACTTTGAGTTTAAGTTGTAAGGATTTAGTGTGAAGAAAACATTGAAGGCTTCACTTTGCAATTCAAGTTTAGTTTTATTACTTAATTCAAGGAAATGTTTATATTCATCTCCGATTTGCAACTAGTTCAATTATGTATTGTGATATGTGTGTTTCAATGAAGTGCGAGTGTCTATTTATCTTAGGGATCAATGGATCCTATGGTATGAATTTTATGCTTTGAATATGAATAAAAAGTGCAATGGTTAGAATATGTATTGATTCTAAGTGTAATGCTTTAGACATCTTGATCACGTGTTTAATGAACTTAGGCTTTAGAAGCTATCATGGCTATCAAAGCTTTTAATCTGGACATGAACGGTACTACCGTAAAATACACAACAACGACATATAGTTGTTGATTAATAATGCATGGATAATAAACTTAGTTGGTTATGAATCTAATGATTTGATACTTAAAGTAATGTCGAGCTTACCTTATTCACACCGATAGGTGGAGTTCTAGTTTGTACATTAAAATGTTTTCCCACGACAGTGGGTTGAAGTGGATTTGAAGGAAATCTGTCTATTCTAATTAGGCATTGCATACAACATATTGAGATGTAAATATGCATTAAATTACCTAGTGTAGTTTTGAAATAAGATATCCTTAATATAAAGCTCAAGTAAATTTTAAAGTGATTTGTTAGATTAGTTTAATTAGTATAAAACCAATTAAAAAGTCAATTCATTAGCAATAGTTCAAAGTTAAATATGTAAACCACTAATGCAAAAACCTTTGCTTGAGGACGATATTCGTGATCAACGTAAGTTGATTGCACTGTTACTACAAGCTAGCCATTATACTTGCGGAACATATCAATATTTTTCACAAGTCTATGTAGGTTGAACCCCGTACTTGTCTCACTACAAATATAGTCGACGAATTCAGGACTATTATTGATGCCTTCGACGTGACATTAGTTGAGGAAATCAAGTTCAACATAACTTGAAAAAGTATTTGGTCATTGATCCAACAAAGATATGTTCAATTCCATTTTAGTAGACTAGCTATAGAGTTCAGCATCACTCTAAAAACTCATCGGTTTCATATTTTTGGTTAAAGGCTCCTTAACAAATTTACAACATTAGGCACAACAACCATTGGATTTGGCACATTCGCCGCATTAAGATTCGTGAAACCACTAGCCCTAGATAACTAAGTCACGAAACGCGCTCAATTTTATCTAGATTACTCAATTACATAGGTTACCTCAAAAGGTCATCCAATCAAATTAGTCATTTGCAACTTAGTGTCAAAACACTCCCACATACAGATACAAACATTCCAACCACTACAATAAACAACGGATTTAGAAATGGAATTTTGCATTGCTAAAGCCCTATTTTTTCCATTGTTAATCCGTTTAGCAACAGATTAGCGATGGAATTCAGTCCGCTGCTAAAATCCTCGTTGCTAATTGTTTAGCAATAAAATTTCCAATCAGTTGCTAAGCTAGCAATAGGAAATCTTGTTGCTAAACATCGCAAAAACTATTTTTTGGTTTGTCATTTTATTGCGACAGATTACTTTTCGTTTATAATTCGTTGCTGTTTATAAATGGATTAGCAATGGACAAATAATTATTTCTTATGAAAAAATATTTGTTTAATATGTTCCGTTGCTAATCTGTTGCTAAATAGCAATGAATTAGTAATAAAAATTTTAATTACATTGCTAATCAAGGTTAATTGTATTAGCAACGGAGAAATAAATATTTTTAATAAAAAATAGTTGTTTAATTTATTTTGTTCGCTAATCTCTTGCTATTTAGCAACGGAATAACAACGAGCCATTATTCAAATTTTACAAAAAAAATTATTACCTTAATAATTTTCATTAATAATCCATTGCTATTTAGCAACGAATTAGCAACAGAATGCTTTGTTGTTATTTAGTAACAAATTAGCAACGAAATTTCAAATTTTGTTGGAAATACGTTGCTACATAGCAACAAATAATATTAGATAATATAATATATTTTTTAAATTATTAAAAAAAATAATACAAAATTAAAATAAACATAACATAAACGACTAGGGCTACGTAAAACATAGACAAATGCCTTTTCATCTATATTATGGCGTGCCCGCACAAATCAATTACCAATGGGCCATGAATACAATATTTTCTTCACTATAGATAATGAAATAAATAGAGTGTGAACATAACTTATTCTTCGAACCAAGGAGCAAAGTACTGCTCAAGGCTCTCGTCAACAGCGGAATCTGTAATGTTCAGCAGTCGTGTAGCAAATTGTTAATATATAACCCATAAGGAGTTGTATAAGTATAAGACGATGAGTGTATGTATTTGGTTGTTGTATAAGTATTGAAACAATTTAATTGTTGCAAAATTAATTATACTTACCACACGTAAGTTTCTATTTTCGGATAATTAAGTAAGACGTAATTGCAAGCAGCGATGTACTCTCTTTCCTCGGGGTATCGAGTGGTACCTTTACCCAATGTTTTTCTTTTGCGAAAACTTTATTTGTCTCTCCTATGACTTGAACCCGAAGGTAAGAATTGACAATTATAGTCAAACCAAGAAGTCTTCCCATCGTGTTTCAATTAGAACGTTGTCATATTTTCCATGCAATATGGATCTTACCATACGTGCTCTACCTCGACAGCATGCCGTAGGCAGAAAAATCTCTTACAGTCCACATGAGGGTAGCTCGCATAAAAAAATTAGTCTTGGTAGATACATTATATGTAACCGCCGTCTTGCTACAAGTCTTTAATTCCTCCACCATCGATTGTATAAAAAATGTCAATTTTTGACCTTGATGTGATGGTCCGGGAATGACTACAGTAAGAAACATGAACTCTTTTTTCATGCACATGGAAGGTGGAAGGCTTTATGTAGTCAATATCACTGGCCCTGACGAGTATTGCTTCCAAAAAACACCGAAAACTTGAAAACCATCCGTGCACAATCCCAATCAAACATTTCATACCTCAATTCCAAACTCTTCATTTACATAATTGAAATGTTTCTATGCAACCGAATCAGTGCAATGCTGCATGACGTCTTTCGGTTAGTGGTGCTCCCCGTTCCACAGAAATTGCCTTCCAGTAGCTTCTAACACATAAAGACGTTGAAGTCGTTGAGTTAAACGGAAAGTAATACATTTGTTTATGCACTTCTTCATCCTTCGACCTGGCTAATCGTAGCATCTCCTATCCCAATTAAGGCGATACCCGGCCTAAAACCCTAATTAAGCCCTGTAACAACAACCAGACTTAACTAGAGCTAGCAGCCTTACCTTCCAACCTATATTCACATCATATATATCTTGAAATATCGAATAATAATTAAAACAAAACGCAACGGAATTATAACTTTTTTGATTAAATACAAAATATAGATAAATCAATATAAACCTCGGTCGTAAAACCATATCCCAACCTTGTTTATTATAAAATTGTAATTCAGTACAATATATATACAAAAAAGCACATTACATTGGAAGAGATCTCTAAACACCTAGATCTTCCCTTTTCCTTTCTCTTTAACGCTAAACTATATACCAAAAATATTAAGGGGAATGAGCGCTCCATCTTGTTCAGTAAGTGACACTCATTTACCTATCAACAATTTACTAGTAATCAATGAATAAATGAATAACAAGATGATCTAATAATAGCTACTTAGAAAATTAGAAATGATATAAACAATACATATCAGATGCAAGTCACTCAGTATATCGCAACTGTAATATGACTTTTCTTTCCAATTATTTTTAAAATGAGAATGTTCCTCTCTTTTATGCGAGAATACAGTCTAAGGGGTTCTACACATACCTTAGATAGAATCTCATAGAATGCATTAACCTCTAACTGAGATTCCAACCCTAAATGAGAATCTTGCTCAATTACCCTTATTGGAGGTTATCTACATTTCTCTGAGATTGGTACTTATCCACCTGTTTCACATTAGTCATTGAAGGTTGGTACTTATCCCCCAACTTCAATATCCATTTCAAATTACTATTTTATTAGAGGTAGGTACTTATCCACCTTCCTTTGAGTTTGGTACTTATCCACCAAATCTACTACGTTCAAGTTATTGTTTCCCCTATGCATTACAGTTCCGAAGTTTGAGTTATAAAGCGTTTAAACAACATGATTCATAGTACAATGCCACAAACCCAGTCGATAAGCTACATGAGCTAATATACTAATTACATGGCATAATTGATAAAACAAAATGAGTCCCACTTACCTGTATTGGCTTTCCTAACTTTTACTGACTTACACAACTCTCGGTCTCCCTCTTTTGGTAGGGCGCCTTCCACAAATTGGGCTCCTCCCAGTTCTTAATGGGAGCGCGCTCCATCGTCGAGTGTCCCTACAACATAACTGGGCAGCAGCCCCTGTTCGATCCTCAATCCTTATAAAACTCATATAAAACCTCCCCAAATCATATGAGGGGGCCTTAAATGAAGTTTTACACTAATAACAACAATTAACAACAGACTCGTCTCCTACTTATGAATTCAACTCAAAATGTAATTTTAAACATGATGAATTCAACTGAAAAACTAATTTTAAACTTACCCAAATTAAAAATCCCAACTCACAGTTCAATTGATTTGATCACTTCATAAGCCTTCGATGAATTTGAAAATCCTTTTTCCTTACCCTTCTTTTGATCCTCACCAAAACTCTCAGCTGCTTCTCATCTATCAATCAAATAGTAATAAAACATTGAGATTTATAGTTTATATTTCAATTTTTCTCGAGATTCGCATCACTCGGATCTCGAGGTAGATTTATTGGTTCATTACATTGCATTTTATGTTTTGATATTTCTCGAGATACGCAATCTTTGTGGCTATTGTCAAAACCCATCAACTTATAACCACCTTATTCATGATCAAACATATTGATCTCATCGAGATAGGTACATCATATCTTGAGGTAGATCTTTATGGCTATTAACATATGTAACGACCCATTTTATTAACGCATTTATTTATTTCAAAATTTCAGAATAGGATGCCAGCTCGGACCCACGTGGACGCTGCGAGTAGGCTAAGACACATGTCAACCTAGGTACATTATCAATTTGTCTGTTAATTTGCTTATTTGCGATACGTATTAATGAATTTATTCGATAACACATCACATGTTTTTATTTGTATGGTTATATCGTACGAGATTGTATGATGGGTATTCACTTTGTAATGCATGTCAACGCGGGTATCGGGTATGCGAACTACGGATACACTAGAAAAGTTGACTAATTCACGTTAAGATGACTTGCTGATCAATTAAAAAGGAAAATATAACCATAAACTAAGTCAATTTAATTGAAACAATAAAATATGATGCTCCTTGGGATATGTACAAGAATACAGGCACTAGGTGTAGGGTAGTCGATGGTTAGTGGGACCACAAATTTATCAATTTTGGTGAATAAAAACACTAACCATATGATTGAATGGGTCTAAGATAGTTAAATTAGATCAAATGGTATATGGCCTGTAGTTAAGTTGATTGAATGTGGACCTTAGATATGTATCTAGATGATCTTAGTTAAGTAAAACTAGGATAGATTGAGTCATAAATTTGTGTCAATAAGGTGTGGACAGTTTGATTTTAAGCCATAAGATTATCCTCGAGATACACATAGCACATTAGATCATAACAAAACATATAAATAGCAATTAAGTGGTATTGTCTCATCTCCACTATCACTCATACATGCAAATCTGGAAAAACCAGGGAAGAAGAGATGGGTTTAGGAGGAAATTCAGTGTTAGGAAAGACAACTTAAAATATCAAACACAAGGTAATCATATTCTTCACTTTTTACTCATGAAAATGAGTTCAATTTGGTATGTTTGATGTCAATTCAAATTTGAGGAATGGATCACTATTTTTGACAATTTTTTGATGATTTACAAGTATAATTAACATTAAATTTAGAATTATAAACTGATTTTGATGGAAATTGGGTTTTGGTGAAATTGGGAAAAACTAGTGAATGTATGAATTTGATGATCATGATTCAATTATTGTTGTTTCTATTGTTTTTAATGATGTTTTAAAGTCCCCATTCAGTGGAGAATGGGTTTACAAGGTTAGGATAGCAAATTGGGGTGTTGGGGACAAAATTCTTGAATTGAAAATTCTGTCAATCAACACAAATAGTGCGCTAACTAGACTGGCTAATGCACTATCTAGTCTAGGTGCCTTACTATTCTTTGAAATGAAGAACAATACCATGCTTGACAGACTCCCTAGCGTGCTAATTAGACCTAGCTCGCTAATGACAAATGAAAACTAAAATTTGGGGCTATTTTTGGTGATTTCTAACTTAATACATATTTAAACACTTGTAACCAACTTAAACTAATAAAATTGGAATTCAGGGACTTATGAGACCATAGCTTGGGTATCGAGGCGCTAGTCACGTCGGATTTGGGAGTTCGGGGGAAGTTGGAGAGTGTGTTTGAGGTTTGTAAAACCTAATTGAAAAACTCTAAGTATTTGATTCTGTTTTGACTTCCATATTAGTTACGCGTACTTCCATTACTCCACTCTGTTATTTGGACGTGGGTTGAGTTTACTCCCCCGGATTCTTATTGTGTGTTCATGATGCGCTAGATTGTAGCACATGTGAAGTGAAAGGCGAATCGAGCTTGCTTTTGGTGCACGTGTTTGGCTAGCACCATAAGGGACATGGTGAAAGAGTATTGGAGGCTCCTAATGACCCTAAGTACAATCTAGTCCATCTGGAATAAGCATACACTTTGTTTAGCTTATTCGCTACTTATTCATGCGATGAGCCAATTACAGTTGCATGTCTTTTACATATTGCATGTTTATTTAATAGTATTTTTTGAATTTTTTTTATTTTATCATACGAACGCTCAGAAGAGTTTTTAGGGATTTTACTCACTGAAGTTGTCATCTATTTTTTATAATGTCGAGTGCATATCCTAGTACCAGTAGTGGCAACGAGATCTTAGGCGACTACATTAGATTGCCCGCTGTCGAGGACCTACTAGTACATGTTCATTTTGATATTTTGTTCTATTTTGGGGTATTGGGAGACTGAAGTGACAATGCACATGTACATATATATATTGTATTATGGTATTTTCACTTTTATACAGAGTACTTTTTTCGGGTTTTCCATATTAGGACAAGCTTATATGAATGATGTTATATATTATGATGAACTGTATACTTAGTTGCTCAAATAAAGACATCTGCTGATTTATTGTTAAACGTGATTAATTGTTAATTTGTAAAACACGAACCACTAGCACGATCAGGACTTGAAAAAGCTACAAACAGTTGAACTTAAGGAATTTAAAAACTTAAAGAAATAACTCAAGAAAAATATGAATAACAGATTAATTAAACTAATATCACGTGGACATGGATATCAAGACATGAGATGGACGGGCAGGTGCCAGACACGTGTAACTGGCCCACCAGGCAAGGAGCGCACCACACAACGACACCCCGGGGCAGCCTCAGGGCGCGGGGCCGCCACAACATACCACCTCAATAGCCACCTCATCCCATACATGCTGCCACCTAGCTCACTCCATGCACCACTTGATCCATTTATAGATCATAAAAAGTATCTTGAGGCATATCTATAGCCTATATTTTGCCATACATGCTTATGTATGCACCACTTGATTTTCATGGAGATTCGAGGGCATCATTAATCCATCATCAACGTGTCATGCCACCTTGCATTATTCACCTCCTTGACGCTCACACTACATGTATCTCGAGGCAATCCAATGGTTTAAACAATTCAAATGAAACCATAAGTTATATATATTTATTTATTTCAATTATATATATCTATGTATTTTCTCACCTTTAAATCCATTAGGCGTGTCAACAACCACCCTCAAGCGTGCACATATCGTGCACCCCACGCATGTCACAAAACACTCACCAATTTATTAACTATTTTCAATATATATATACATACATACATAAAGTAGACAAATATATAAGTATATATGTATATATATATATGTATATATTCCTTTATATTTTTGAATTTATAATTTCGTTGTGCACGCTAACGAGTACACTCGGGCGTTCACACTACTTCATGACCCACGTGTGTCACCCCTAACCCACACATGGTATCTCATAGTTTTTCAATTAATTATTTATTTTCCAACTATAATCTTATATTTATTTACAACAATAGCTTATAGTATTTTTAATTCATAATCAAATCAACCAAATACAATACATTCATACAAATCTACCCATGCATTAACCACGACCCTAACTCAGGTTAATTAGTGTTTGGATTACATTTAATCACCTACTTTGGGACATGCGTCATTACACTGACTGTTTTTGATCGTATTTGGACTTCCCACAAAACTTGCACCACTATAACTCAAAGCCTACGCCCCAAAAAATCATACAATTGTTTACACAACAATCAATATGCTCGACTAGAAAACCTTATCCTCACGTAAGTCGTTTGGTGTCGCATAAGCTTTCGACAAGTGAGTTTTGTTTTAGTAACATATAATTAAAATATTGTAAGATGTCGTCGCAAGCTCGTTCAGTTTTATGAAATTCTGCTTTCAAAGCCATTAATTTCGTCAAAGTATACAACTTAGTCATTTTCTTGCACCCCGCCTATAATGGTTCATTTCCAACATCATCCATATCATAAATTTATTGTGCCTCATGATTTAGCAACTATTCTATACGCGTTGTGAAGACCCCAAATTCCAATGCAATTCGGGCACTGCCACGTCGGCAAACACGTCACTAGGACGCCACATCACTGCGTGCTTATCGATGAGGACCTTGTGAGTTTGTCCTTTATTTGAAACTTTGGTTAGATAATTACTACAACTTGAAAATTTACAAGTTAGATAATTACTACAACTTGAAAATTGTAATATAACTTGATTAATTGATTAACTGGCTAATTAAATAATTAAAATTTATATAGCGATTAATTAGCTTAGTTAAGGTTAGATGGAAAAGTGTAAGAAACTAGTTAGTTCACGAGGCGTCGTAGGTAAGCAAGCCATGATGTGGTAGGGCTTGGTGAGGTGGGATGCGACATGGCGGGTCCCAAGGCGACCTAGAATTTTGTTTGTCACATGGGTCCAGTACAAACTCGGCCCTAACACGTTGTACACGATCTTGTGGTATGACGTCGTTGAAACTCTAATGTCTTCAGCCTCTCATTCTCCAAAAGTTTTGTGCGATTGTTCATCTAATGTCAGGTGCAACGAATCGTTACCTTAAGCTAATGATTAGTGCTAATTTAAATCCTAATTTACTCAGGTAGGCTCGTGGTTAAGTTTGGAGTACCTCGATTAGCGTGTGAGTGGGTTTGTATGATGGTTTTTGTTTGTTTAGAATGTTTAATGGATTTTATAGGTTGTAGTATAAAAGGGAATTTATATACGAAATAGCGCGATGGGTATCTTGAGAAAAATCTATATAATTAAACTAAAACCTTCAAACTTATCTCCACAAATTGGTCGTGAGGAAGTAAGAAAGAGAGAGAAAAAAGAAACTGAAGGTTTGGTGTCACAATCTTGAGGAACTGATTCAAAGGAGTGGATTCAGTGTGAATTGAAGAGATTAAGCAACCGAAAATCAGAGATCATCACTGTTGGTAAGTGTAGTTTTAAGTTTGAAGTTCGATTTGATAGTCGATGATGACTTCTATGTGAATTGTTGTGTTTGATCACTGGAAATGGGTTGCTACCTCACTAGAGGTCCTCCCTGATGTATTTTGGGAGTGCTTATAGTTTTTGTGTTGATTAATGGATTAATAGTGGATGTTGCCCTGTTTACTATCGAGATAGTACAAGGTGGAGCGCGCTCCACATAGCAAAGGAGTGCGGTTTCTTCATTAATTAGGACGAGCCCAGTTGGTGGAGCGCGCCCCATTAATTGAAGGACTGCGCTCCTACCTAGAAAATATCAATTATGCTATAAATTATTAGAATTTCTTGAAGTATTAAGGATTGATTTAAGGGTTCTAAACATAGGGTATTAGACATATACCGATCACAAATGGTTTGTGATAGGTGTTGGATCACTGGGAAAGCATAAGTGACATGGAAAGTTAGGGAGCTTCTTAATGAAAACCCAAATCAAGGTAAGTATGGATTTGGTTATTTATCAATGTTGCCTGGCAATCTTAGTATAGGTAGTTCATGTAGTCTACGAACTGAATGGGGATACTATGTACACTGTGATAGTTTTAATAAATGGAAAATGGTGTTTAATGTGATTCACGAAAGTAAGTTCCTGGAACTGAGACCAAGTTATATAGGAGATATGTTACCATCCCTGCCTATATGTAACATCCTACTCAGTTTGATAGTTGCGTGGATTACATATTCACTAGACGGTTTTGGATAGAACCATTAGACGTTAATGGATTGACTAAACAACAAGTCGGGCAATATGTTGGTCTACCAATAACATTAATGGTATTAGTGGTTAATCAACCTTAGTTTTATAAATAAAATGGGAATCATAGTGTAATAGGCAATGACAGTTGGGCTTGCATCTGCTATTTATTGAATTATATGTTTTTCATATTCATGTTAGTTAACATTAGTGCATATTATTATTGCATAATGTTTTTGGTTATTAAATGGAATGTTAATGCCTTAGTGAATCATTACTTAGAGAGCAAGTTGGAATGCTCACCCCAAATTTAATATTTCAGGTTCTCAGGCTAGCACTTCAGCAAAGGGAAAGTGAAGATTTAGGGGTGTCAATATCTTCTCTACGATGTAATGAGTCTTCTTGTATATATATGCATTGTTTGAGTTACTTTGTTGTATACAAATAGGGTTGAGATGTTCTTAAACGAGGCTTTGGGTTTTGATAAACTTTGTGTTTACGTATATTGTTTAATTATTGAGAAAAACTTTAATTTTCCACTGCGTATATTTTAAATATTTTATTCAATATCAATATACAGATTGAGGTTATTAAGTACAGGATGAGAGGTTGCTGGATCTAGTTAAGTCTGGCTGGGTTACCGAGGCTTAATTAAGGTTACAGGCCGAGTATCGCCCTAATCGGGATAGGGGATGCTACATCTTGGTATCAGAGCCTAAGGTTTATCACTTTTGAATTAAATGATAATTCTGATATAGCTTGGTATCAGTTAATAAGGTTGTGACATCGTTTTCACTTTCGAATTGTTTTCGAAATAAGTGATACATTTTTTCCTTTGTATTGAAACCTAAGTTTATTAACTCTGAGAGTTTTCTCAAGTTATGAATAAGCATTGGGTATGATAAATAGTTTTCATTGTGTTTTGGGGGGAAAAATGAAAATGAAAACATTATTATACTTTATTTGTTGCACGTGTTTTTATTTACTGTATTGATATGATTTTATTGTTTTCTAAGAATGTTACCTAAATGATCTTATCTCTCCTTTGAATTTGGAATCTAATGGTGGATCAGGGAGAGGGTTCGCAGAGGCCTGAATCTTAGGGTAATATTGAGACTTAAGAGCAACAAAAATCTTAAATGGAACAACAAATAAGGGAACTTATAAAATCTTAGGAAAAACTTATGGCTATGCTAATGGCTCAGATGGGACAACCAGTACAGCAACCTGAGGCACAACCTGCAACCAGTCCTAAGGTTAGTAGAGCTGATTGTATGTTCGTTGAGTTGAGTGAATTCGCTCTAGAGATGGTAGAGTAAGACAAAACAGATTTGTTTCTTGGTGGGCTGAATTATGAGATTCTAGTTGGGGTTTCCTTTCATCCTCGCACTAGTTATGCTTTTATATTCGAGAGTACGATGGAGGTGGAAGCAAACCATATTAGCTAGACCTTTCAGAATAGTACTTACGCCACCACCAGTACCACAGTTTCCTAAGAGTCAGAGAATCCATGAATTTGCTTCTTTTAGGCCAAAAAGGGGAAGGGGATGTAGTTGGAGTGCTACACAGTCAGGGTCTGTGGGGATGACATTTGTTAGTGCACCGATTCTACCAGTTTCCCAGGCTTCTGTAACCAAACTACCTTTGTTCGCACCCCAGTCTAGAGGTAATAGCAAAAAGAGGGCAGAGTCATCAAAGAAATTGAGTGGATCAGGGCAGGTTCCTCAGGCCAGTAGTTTTTCTTAGAAGGCTTCTATAATATGTTATTGGTGTGGGCAGACGGGGCATATTCAAATAGAATGTTCTATGCCACCGGCTACATCGGTAGGCAATACAACACCACCAACACTTGGAAAGACTTATACCGTTGCAGAGGCAGATCCAGAGGCTAATAGGAGGCTTTTGGAAGGTATATTAAACATTTATGGTCGAGATATGCATGGTTTGATTAATGCTGGTTCTAGAGTTTCCTTTATTGCTAGTGCGATAGTTAATGAGTTGAAATTGAAACTCGTTAAAGCCAATATGTAGTTGATTTTGAGCATAGCAGTGAGTGTAAAGGTTTATCCAAATCTGATATGCGAGGTATGTATAGTCAAAATTAGGGAGAGAGAACTCTTAATTGATCAGAGGGTAACAGAGTTCCTAAAATATGATGTATTACTAGGGATGGATTAGTTATCAACTTACCATGCCAGTATTGACTATTTTCATAAGTTGGTGATTTTTCAAATCACTAAGCTTTGTGAAACTATAGTTTATAAAGGCTATAATCCTTGAAGACTTGCAACTCATTGAAAGGAAGCTACTCCTCCATATTTAGAAGTTACGATAAGAGTTGTCACATTTGGAGAGCCTGGTCATGAACTTAAGGTTAGTAAGATACCCGTGGTTTGTGAATTTTTGGAAGTCTTTCCATTTGACTTACCTGGACTTCCACCGCCACTTGTCATTGACTTCATCATTAATTTTAGTCATGGTACCGAACCTATATCTATTCTTCCATACCATATGGCACAGAAGAAATTACATAAGTTGCACACTCAGCTTGAGGAGTTGTTATTGAAGGGGTTTATCCATCCAAGTATTTCACCATGGGGAGCACTAGTTATTTTTGTAAACAAAAAGGATGGAACCTTATGTATGTGCGTTGATTATAGACAGCTAAACTGGGTAACTATTAGGAACAAATAGCCATTGCCCAAGATTGATGATTTGTTTGATCAGTTGAAGGGTGCCAGATATTTCTCAAAGATTGATTTGAGGTTTGGTCATCATCAACTGAGGATCAGTGATGAGGATATCTTGAAGACTTCTTTCAGTACTCGTTACAGGCCTTTCGAGTTTACAGTGATTCCGTTTGGGCTCACTAATGCTTCTACTATGTTCATGGACTTAATGTATAGGATGTTTAAACCCTATATTGACCAGTTTATCATCGTATTTATTGATGATATTTTGATCTATTCGAAGACACAGGAAGAACATTCGCACCACCTCAGAGTTACACTACACACTCTGAAAGAGAATCAACTGTATGCCAAGTTTAGTAAATGTGAATTCTAGTCTTCTGAGGTCAAATTTCTTGGACATGTGGTCAATGCTGAGGGTATATCTATTGATCTAGTGAAGGTTAAGGCAATCAAGGATTGGCCTACTCCTACCACAACGTCAGAGATTCAGAGTATCCTGGGGTTAGCAAGTTATTATTGACAATTTATTGATGGTTTCTCTCGTATTAGTCTATTGATGACTCGGGTAACACAAAAAGACGTTAACTTTATCTAGTCTGATGAGTGTAAGGATGCCTTCTAAGATTTGAAGTATAGTTTAACTATAGCACTTAGTCTTACATTAACTGAATCAAGGAAGGAATTCGTGATTTATATAAATGATTCTCGTTCAGGCTTGGGCTGTATGCTGATGCAGGAAGGCAGGGTTATAGCTTATGCTTCAAGGCAACTCAAGGTTCGTGAAAAAAGTTATCTAGTTCATGATCTTGAACTAGCTGCAGTTATTTTTCCTTTTAAGATTTTGAGTCACTACTTGTATGGTGAGAAATTTATAGTATTTTCATATCATAAGAGTATGAAATAATGGTTTGCTCAGAGAGAATTGAATATGAGGCAACGTTATGGCTTGAGTTCTTCAAGGATTATGATTTCAATCTATAGTAACTTCTAGGCATGGCAAATGTGGTTGCTAATGCCTTAAGTAGGAGAAGTTTAGTCAAAGAGAATGGAGCTACTACCAAAGCTTCTTAGTTTAGACTTTTTGAGAAAGCTTCATTGATGATGATTCGTGAAATTCCAGCGAACACATCATCAACTGAGAGAGCTAGTTTCAAAGCTACTAATCTATTCTTCTATGCTCATATCCAGGCTGAATCGGAGATGATCCAGGGGGTGATTGCTTATTAGAAAGCTGATCAAGATTATATAGTGTGGCGGCCTCAAATTCCAGGCCACCTACCCGACATGTCGCATCCCAGGTCACCAAGCCTTACTACGTCATGGCTCACTTATCCTTGACGTTCCGCGGCCTGCCTGGTTACTTACACTTTTCCATTCAATCCTAACTTAGCTAATTAATTTCAATATAATTATTAATGATTTCATCAGCCCGTTAATCAATTTACCAAGTTATAATGAAATTTTACAATGGAAGTCTTAATTTAAGTAAGTTATACAGTATTCAACAATCCTAAGTAGTGAAAAAATCGACAAAAGATACCATGTATATATCAAGGCGAGTTAAGTATAACAAAAGTTCCATATACATGTAATCAGTGTTCTATGGTCCCCAAAACCTAACAAAAGTAAAATAAATACATATTGATATCACGCATGAGCTGGCTCCACAATCTCAAAGGTAGTCACACAGGACTCATTTCCTTTGCCCTTGCTTGTCGAAGGATCTGCACTCAGTCACCCAACAAATACAGTGACGAGTCTAGTGAGTAAAATCCGAAGAGAAGTATACACAATATTCATGAAATAAAACTGATAAACTACGAGACATGTGAATATAACACCTGACAACAGTACGTCATATTCCCATGAATGTAAGCGGTACACGACAAGCAAAAGCAGTAGTGTGAAATAAATAAGCAACATATACCAATTAAACCATTTCTGAGAAAAAGCATTAATCAGTAAACATCCGTATAATCATGATAAAACCCTAACCTACACCGGCCTGTAATCGATAAATCAATTAGAACCACAAATATACTTACAGGCTTATAGTGGCTAAACCCCAACTTCAGTAAACGGCATGGTCCCTTCCCGACGCTGTTACACATAAGGACCACCCTAATCCCTCAAGACAGTCGTAGTTATGTTCTACTGCCATGGACACGAGCACATTACAAGTAACCCGTGCATGCGATTTAGCCACAACCAATATATGGGCACACCGAAATAGGAGTGAAAACCCCATGTGTGCCCACCAGCAGTCACACATGAAAAGCGAAAGCGATAAACCAAATCATGAATTATGTGAGGCATTCCAATGGTTTTACGCACCTCAACACTCGCTCTGACTCCCCCGGACACCCGAATCCAACCCGACAAGCACCCCGAAACCCTAGCTAAGGTCCCCTAAGTCCCTGAAGTTAGTTAAGTGTGTCTATTGTGTATTCAAATTGGTTTAATATGTTTCAAATTGATCTTCCCAAATCAGCCCTAAAGACTAAATTAAGTATCAATTTAAGTCTTATGTTACAATGAATTTTTAGGCATGAAATGGTCTAAATCTCGAAATCTTACACTTCAAAGATCTTCGGTCTCTATCTTAGCTTTTTGAAAAGGTTTAGTTTGCAAAATTTCTATTTAAAACGAAAGAGATATCATGATTCTACTAAACATAGCTCTAATTGGAGCCTAATCCAACCAGAGGACTTAGAAAATCTATTTCTCCCAATATATATTTCCAAAAAAGGTGATTTTTGGTCACAAGGCAGCAAACATACCCAAATACAACATATTAAAAGATCAACTCATTTGGATATGTAGTTAGGGAGTTATTCATTTAATAATTTTAATTTCAAAACTTTTCTTCTAAATTCCAGCATTTAATTGTAGAGTACTTTTGGACATGAAAACAATTAAATTACAACATCTCCAGCTAAACAAAGTTGTTACCCTTTAAGTAAGCTTTCAAATGCATTCAGTTTAGATCGATTTGGATCTAAAATGAGTAAGTTATGACTAGATTACATAGGCTAATTCTTAATATAACATGCAGAATTCTAGTTTTGGTCTTGCAATTTCAAAAATTCATATCTTTATGATTTCAAATCCAAATTAAGAACTTCAATATAGCTGGATTATCAACTTCAAATGAGGAATCCAAATATATAAACCAATGGCAAATATTCAATCATCTACCCTCTAGTATTAGCCAAAAACCAAAAATGATTTCAATCTGACATAAATTGATGTGTACCTAGTTAATGTACCACTTAGCTTGAGAAATCCTCACCAATCTTCCATGGATTCCTTCTCTCCATCAACCTCCTTCTTCTTCATCAAGTTCTCTTGATTCATAAGTTGAAAATGAAAATGGTTTCCTTGCATGTGTTGATCTTATATATTAAGGTAATATTGATTCCTAACCATTGATTTCCATGTATTTACGTATCTCGAAGCTCATATAATGATCCACACCTTGACATGTATCCCACTAACTCCCACTAACCCAATCAAAGTGACAGTAACGTACTACTCACATGGTTCCTAGATGTGTCAACACATATCTTTAGGACAATCTCGTGGTTTTTAATTTAAATAACCAAACTATAAGCATTGATTTATTTGATTCAATTACATTAGTTTAGGCCCATTATAATATATATGGTTAGTGTTTTTATTCATTAAATTGACAAATTTTGTGATCCTACTAACCCTCGACTATCCGGCACTCGATGCCTCGCTACTCGGCACGCAATTCAAGGTACGCCATAGCCTATTATTTTAATTGAAGTTTACTTGGCCTATGGACACATTGCCCATTTTAATTCGGAGCTGAGCTCTAAGCCTCTATAATCTTTCACAAGTGCCAGTAACCTGTGATATATGTGCTTGCCAAGAACTCTAGGTCCCATACCCTGTGTGCTGAGCAAGATAGTGATGAGATCCCAATCACCCCCAAAAGTCTAGTAACCCCTATGTGCTGCACCATCTCTATCATGCCATGGTCTTAGATACAGGAACTACTTTCATTACCCAAGAAATGGCACGGTTTAGTAACCCAACAAAATAATTGCATATCTAATGCATAAAGGAATTTAGATGTACAATACCATCAAATATCTACCTAATAGCATGCCATTTCATTTGACCAAGTATAAAGATAATAAAAAATGACATATGACATGATTTAGAGTCAATGAGACTATTTAATCAATAATCAATACCATGATAGCAAACTCATTAAACGAGAAAGGAAACAAATCATATTATCTAGAGTACAATAGGCGAATCAGTCCAAAGGACATGAATTGAATGAATAAACATGAGCGAAATGTAAATAAATATCTTAATAAGTTTTCTTACAATCCATGAAAACTTCCTAGTTATTTCGGCCTCTTGACACCTCAAAACTCATATTTGAACCCCCCAAGACTCTTCCTTAGGTTCCTGATATCATTTAACATGTTTTTGAGTGTGTTTAGACCTTTAGTTAAGGTATTGCACTTGTTTATAATGTTTAAGTTTAAGTTAAGAAATTCTGATTATTAGGCTGTCATAGCACCAATCACGCTAATGTCCTCATTAGCGCGCTATTAAGTTTCTCTAGCACCTTATACGCGCTAGTTGATTATACCTTGCGCGCTATATGCAGGAAAAGTCATAATTCTGCACTTTGAATTATGAGTTTTCTCCATATGGGAATAGCTTCCAATACCTTTGGATCTCTTTACAACACCTTCAGAGACCCAAGAAACCATCAACAACATAATAACAGTCGCATTTAATTTATATCATGGATATATTAATTTAAGCTAAGCTGCTAGTGGAAGTAAATTACCTAATTGTTGTACACCATCACCTAGCTTGATCAACATCTCCTAAACACCAAAATCTCCTTCACCATACTTGCTGATCTCCTTTGATCTTTCTTCTCCAACTTTCCTTAGCTTCTAAGTAAATGAAATGGGTTTATGCATGTTGATCATTCCAATCTTATATATTAAGATAAGATTGATTATTAGCTATTGAACTTTATGTACACACGTATCTCGAGAGTAATCTAATGGTGTTCAACTTGACACATTTTCCACTAACTCTCCACTAATTTCTTCCAACTAAGACCAATGCCAAACTTAATTTGTTTTTAGATCTGTCAATATGTATCTCGAGGAATATCAAATGGCTATTGTTTTAAATTACTAACTTATGCATTTAATATAAAATCAACTATAGCAACATTATTTCAACTATATAAGCTACACTAAGCTTAAAATGAACTTACCACATCACTATCTACCCCTAGTCCCACATCAACACGTATCTCGAGGCGCATCTCCAATCATGTCTCGACACCTATACACAAGTAGGAGTGACTTAGTAGTTTACACATATACAATACATCAGACATACAACACAATAAATATAACATATACCTCAACCAAATTGCCTCGGTCATATCTTGTATTTCGATGTGGATCCCACGTCACGGGTCACTAATCCTGATTAAAGAACTAAACTAGGATTTATGAATTCGGACCGTGATAATAATAGTCTAAAAACTTAAGTATATGCAACTAATGCAGTAAAAATGGAAATTGAAAATGATATTTCAAAGAAGGAACAAGATGAATACACTTTCGATGATAAGAAAATAACTCAATAATGGACAGTTTAACAATCAAAAAACAAGAATAGTACTATTAAGCCATAAAGTTCAAAAGTTAAAAAGATAATAAGACGGAAATGTTGAGTTTAGTTCCTGTGACGTTGCATGACCCCTCCAAGTCAATGTAAACATTAAGATGGTAAAAGAACTAAATTCTATCCATTCATTCTTTATTAAGGAACCTGAATAAGAATAAGAATGATAAATAAAAAAACATAAGAATTTCCATTGTTATCAATAGTAAGAAATTTGAGAATGTCTAATGTGACTCATACGCATCATATAACACCCTACCTTTCTATTATCTTTTAGAATACAATCTTCCCGGTAGGAAATATGATAAAAATCATAATATTATAGTTTCTTCTATTGATGGATCTATAATAGAGAATAAGGGTATACTTGAAAATGTGGTAGTTAAAATTGGGAAACTTTGTTTCTTATTAGATCTTATTATTCTAGATCATAAACCTAAAAGTGATGTAGGAATTACATTAAGAAAACCTTTCCTAAAAATATCTAATCCAACCATTGACATCAATCAAGAGACTATTAAAATACATGTTGGGAATAAGAAAATTGTTTTTAAACATGGTATAAAAAATAACTTTTTAAATTTAGGACCAGATTAGGACTGCGTGGTATTACATTATATTGTCTTTATAACGTTATATTAATTGGCTATTTCATTTATATAATAATAAAATTATTATTTGGTGCATATCATGCTCAAATTTTGATAATTTTAGAAATTCTACCTTATTATTGATGTTTATATGTGAAATGTGTGAAAAAAAAATCAATTAGAATGGGAAACAATAATAGATTGAAATAGTTTGGTGCATGTCATGTCTTGTGAATTCTTAGCGATATGAATTATGGGAATCGTTGAGAAAATTAGTAACAGATTGAAATTGAACATTTCAAGTTAGAGATTCAATAGCAAATCCACCTAATAACTAGAAATCAGTGAACATATTAGTGTGTTACAAAAGCTGGTTTTCACCGATTTAGGCAGCGAATAGTCAGCGATTCCACTAAAACTTTAGATTCACTGGGCCAAAATTTGAGTTTTAATAGTAAAACTCCAAATTGCAAAACACTTAACTCATTTCATATACATAACAATTGCAACCTATTCGACTAGAAAACCAAAATTTTGTCTAGATTTAACCAAAATTTGGTTTGTGAATGAATATTTATGTTTTAAACTATTAAAGCTTGCATAAGGAATTTCAAATAGAATAATAGGAAGTGAATATAAAGATTCTTAATATACATGTAAAAGTTTTCAAGATCTTGGTTTTAAGTTAAAAATTCAATGATTTAATAGTCCATTGGTTTGATTATAAGTTTAAAATGAGTTTGGGGGTGTTTTAGAAAAAATGAATATATTTAATCTATGATGTTTAATAACTTGGAATTGTGATATGTTATGAAATACTTTGATAATGATGATGATGCTTGAATATTATATGTATCATTTAACTTTTTTCTTTGCATGAAGTTAATTTATATATTCAAGTGTTATTTACATTAGTCTTACACATATAGATTCGCTTATGATTCACGAGATATATTTATTTTGTTGGAAACCCAACTTAATTTTTAAACCTTGAGGACAAGGTTTAGATTGAGTTTGGGGGTATTTTAGGTGAAGCATAACAAAGAAAACATGGAAAGAAAGAAAGGTAGATAAAGTTTAGAATTGATGCAAAGTTTAAAATCTTAATCTAACAATCAAGTGAGTTGATGAAAAAGAAGTTTTTCAAAACTTCTTCCAAATTCAAAGTAAGTATGCTTTTCATTTTACTTTATTTTTAATTAGAATGATAATGAACATAGAATATATTCTTAAATGGAAGTGATGTTTTTCTTACCCAAGTGAATTTTATGATAGAATGAATTAATTTTTATACCCTTTTTAATTAGCTTTACTAGTCGATGTGAGCACTAAATTGAATGTCTTGTGTTAGTCATGATAATGGGTAGAAGAGCAAAAAAATAGTGCAAGACGAACAAGACAGATTTCCAAGAATCTTATGATACCAAAACTATTGATCAAATATTTTAAGTATATATATAGAAAGTTATTATGCCACAATTGAAAGAAAAAATGGGTTAGAAACATATAATTTCTATAAGTTAGAAAGAATGCTTTGTTCAACTTTAGTAGACAATGAAAAGTGCTAGCAAGACTTTAAAAATATATAGAGAGTTCTATAGATTCCAAAGGAAATGGAGCAGGAAATCTATAGTGGGAAAAATGTGAGAATGTCCATAGGAAATGGTGCATGGACTCAAAAGTTAAATGAAAATCTATATATAATAATAATTAGGATGAAGTAGAAAAAAAATAGAGATGAAAAGTTGGATGTTCATAAACTTTAAAAAAAAAACAATTTAGCTCGAGTGCTCGAAGCTAGGGTTGAATGAAATATCTCTTAATCTAACATGTTTTAAATGATATATTCATTGGTATCTTAGCAAAATTCCTATAGATTTTGATTATGGTGCTATTACAAAGTATTTTCTAAAATTAAGATCAATTTAGTGGTTTTTGCGTTTTGAGATTCCCACTAGTCATCATAAGCTTGATGCTTATTAGTGGAGATTGAGAAAACCTATATTATGTATTGGCCTTGGTACTGAACTTTAACTTCTAATAGGTGTTGCACTAGGTGGTTGAGTTACCATTAAGGGATGTTTTATTTTATCTAAATTTTTCTATTCTATCATCACTTTCATTTACTTGTGGGTAATATGTTTCCATTTGAAATCAATTCTATTTAAAACTTCTATTATATAAAGTTTAGTTGAAATGGATTGTAATCAGTATATAAAGAACGAAAAGAGAAAATGATTTAAAGTATTCCTTTGCTTGGGACAACAAAGTGCTGGGGGTATTTGACAAGTCAATAATTAGACACATTTTACAGTGCAATTTTGGTTGATTTTATATAGAAATGATGATATTACACTAAGTATTCTCTTGTTTTTGTGATTTCTAGATTTAAGTAGGAAAAGTGAAGAAACAATATAAAATGTTATTAAAAGTGAAGAATTTTGCTTGCACACACTTCGAGAAAGCTTGGTGGGACCCACATTGATCCTAGTTGATGCTATGTTGGTCTAGAAGAAGTATGTTGGAGCATTAATTGAGAAAACACATTAAAAATGACTAAGTATAAGTCATTATTACAGTGTGAACATCAACCATTTGATAAGCTTTGAGACACTCACACTATAGTGGATCAAGAAATGCGCAATAGTCAAGTGACGCACCACGGGAACACACATGAACCACACCGAGTCAGTAGCCGTTCGTTAAGCATCGAGATGCATGTTTGCACCAACTCCCACTAGTTCGCACGATTCATCCACGATTTCTCTTTTCTTCTGATCTTTTAATCCTCCTTGAGATCAGTAGTCGCACACACTCCCAAATTAACGCTGATTTTGGAGATGCCTCTTATTCATTTCGACACCCGTTGATTTGCCTCGAGATGCACATCGGCACTGTCACCCACATCTTCACACGTCTATTTTGACCGCTTATTCCCACCAGCCAACTACCACGTGTCGCTCTCCTATTTGTCCAGTCATGTCTTCACAACATTCTCCACTAATAAGAGTTCACCATGTAAGCAAGGACAACAAAAATGACAAATCAGACACTGCCACGTGTTCGAGATCACAATAGCAAATCAACCATAACTATCAGATCTTTCTAGACATGTGAGACACCAAATAACCCATAAAATTCACTTTTTCTGTCTTCTAGATACCAAAATTAAGGGTTTTATATATATAGACTTTGGGGTTTTGTTAAGGATCTCTCTTTCGCACTCCGGCCTCTCTGGCCTAGAGCTCGCACTATCTCTCTTGCTCTCTCTTGATTTTCATTTTATTTTATTTTTAGTTTTATTGGAGTTTTTCATAGTAGTTATTAGCTAGTTCATTTCTAGACCAAGGGATTGCTACACTATTATTGTAAGTCTTTTATGAGATTTTTATTTTAATAGTTCTTTCATTATTATTCAATACACGTCAATCATAGATTTAACAAGTTATTTTTGTGTATTACAACTAATAAAGATTAGTATTGCATGCAATTCATGAATATGTATTGTGGCATTATGATTATGATTCTATGTTTGTAGTTATTGACAATAATTATAGAAGTAGTAACTAGGATTAATTTATAGGGCACTTCCCGAGTGGATGTTCTAGGTGATTGTGTTCTAAGTTGTTTATTATGAGGCTTCGGTAATATTGGCTTAGATTAGGCATTATTCTCACAAAGTGTAATACAGCTTTATTGCCTAAAATTTATTTCTTTGAGTATTCAAGAGTTAATTCAATAAAAATATAATGTGACATTTCCATTGAATTTAGAAAAATCGCTGGCTGACTAAAGGCTATTAACCTATTATTAAATTGTTTGAACTCATCTTTCATGATCGACGATTAATTGACTACAACTTAGTTCGTAATTACTTTTGGTCTAGGTTTTCATTATTCACATTGACTACTTTAATTATTATTCATATTAATTTAGTTTCATTCGTGTTGCATTCTTTAATTATTATCTTTGTGTTTATTTAATTATTTATTGCTTTCTAAATAATATAGTTAATTATTAATTACTAAAGCGTGAAAAAAAATTTAAAACTAAATAAAGTTACACAATCCCTGTAGAGACGGATCCCACTTACTGCTACTACAAATTTAAAGTATAATAAATAAGTGGATATTATTATTGCATGCTCTACACGTCTCAGTCGGTGAGGAGGCAGAAGGTGGCCGAGAGTGGTGGTGCGGAGAAGACGGTGGCTTGGAGTCATTGGACTAGGGCAAAGAAAACGGGGGAGGATATGAGTTTTGGGGTTTTTGTTTGGATTTAGCAGTGCAGATAATTTCATTACTAATCCGTTGCTACATCAAATTAGCAACTGATTAACAATGGAATAGGTTATTCTTGCTAATATGTTGCTATTCATGTTGCCACGTGTGCACCCCATTACAAAGCTAATCTGCTGCTAACCATTAGCGATAGAATAACAACAGAATATTAAGCAGAAAATTTGGGCGCCAACTTTACCAACGGAATAACGACGAAATGTTTTGGGGGGAAATTGAGTGCCAAATTTAGTAACGGAATAGTAATAAAATGTTTTGGGGATAAATTTAGGCGCCAAGATTAGCAATGGAATAGCGACGAAATAGTTTTCGTTGCTAAAATCCCATTGCTATTTTGTTCTAATCCGTCACTAAACTTTAAATTTATTTGTCATCATTAATTCGTTGCCATTCCATTGCTATTTAACAATGGAATTGATTCCATTGCCAAATTTCGTTGCTATTTCTGCCTTTTTTTGTAGTGAACTAGCCATAGATTTATAACAAAGAGTTATGTATTTGCAACTACATAAAACCATGAATAAATCATTATATACAAACAATAATTAAGAAAATAGAACCTCACAAATCCACGGTTTGAGCCAAATCGTCCTTGAGTCCAAACCTAAAATTCCATTACAAAGCCTAAAAACAAAATAGAAAAAGAGAAATTGAGAGTTTATGGAGGGAAGAGAGAAAAAGTTTGCTAATAAATAGTAAAAATATGGATAGAGGGGGGAGAGAGAGAGGATGATCAATGAAAATGGGGAGGAACCCCCTGATTTTCATTTTTAGGTATTTGGAGGTGAGAGAATGTTTAATTCAACCTTATAGGAATCATTTTAGGTGGTCCAAGTTGGTCCAGGGTCGGTCAAAGCTGGTTAATACCTTAATTCATTGTGAAATCTATTATCTGCTCTTACTATTGTTAGTTTGATGATAATATGTAATGATCAAAGCAGATCTATGACTGGTGAAACGCTGTGGAGAGATGCTTGCTTTCTTTCGATGTGAATCCAAGGGGAGCTCGACAGGTGAGGCGAACTTGGTTCCCAGTGCCACATAGTTTCTACACTTAGCTACGTGACACAAGTGAGCGATATGATGTTCGAGCTTTTATTGTGATCTTCTTTATGCGTGTCTCGAAGTTCGTCCAATGATTTCTAGAGCATCCTTGATCTTCCCAACTCTAACTTCTTATCTTTGTTGGAGTAGATATCTTGAGGTGACAATTAAGGGCTATTGAACCACCCCAACTTTCATGTACGCATAGCGCCTTCTCAAAAGGCGCTATCTCGTACAAAACGCCGCCACGTCACCGCCACGTCGCGCGCCACCTCAATAAACAAAACTTGCCCACGTCACCACCACGTCATCGCCACCTCACCGCCACGTCAAGAATCGGACTCGATTTGTCGCCGACACCGCGAGTCGTTGGATCGCGTCGTCGTAGTCGTAGTCGAGCGATCTCGACAATTACAACCAAAGGAGTTTAGATTTGTATAAAAAAGAAAGAAATTTTGAATATATATATATATGTACATTGGTTTCAACCTTCAACTTTCTTTTCTAACATAACTAATCTAACCTAACTAAACTAACTAACTAACTAACTAACTAAACTAAACTAACTAACCTTAACTAAGGGAACCAAACCAAACTAAACTAAATAACTAACTAACCTTAACTAGACTAAATAAGTAACTAACTAACTTAACTTAACTAACTAACCTTAACTACCCTAACCAAACTAAACTACCTAACAAAGTAAACTAACAAACATTTAACTAACCAAAGTAAACCAAAATAACTAACCATAAGTAACCTTACCAAACTAAACTAACTAACCTAACTAACCTAACCACGTAACTAAACTAAACTAAACTAACTAACCTTAACTAACCTAACCAAACCAAACTAAACTAAATAAGTAAGTAACCTTAACTAAACTAACTAACTAACTAACCTTTAACTAACCAAACTAAACCAAAATAACTAACCATAAGTAACCTTACCAAACTAAACTAACTAACTTAACTAACTAACTAACCAAGTAAGTAAACTAAACTAAACTAACTAACCTTAACTAACTAACCAAACCAAACTAAACTACATAAGTAACCTTAACTAAACTAACTAACTAACTAACTAACTAACTAACTAACTAACTAACTAACTAACTAACTAAAAAGTAAACCAAATAACTAACATTAACTAACCATAAGTATTCTTAAATAAACTGGAGTAAACTAACCTTAACTAACCTAACCAAACCAAACTAAACTAAGTAACTAACTAACCTCAAGTAAACTAAGTAACTTTGTGCATGACATTGTGGTGTTTTTTGTGTCGTAGTTCAATGAAGACACGTGACGATTCTCACACAAACAACAAAAAATAGACTAACTTAATTGCAAACTAAACATACTAAGTAAATGAAACTAACCAAACTAAACTAAGTAACCTTAACTAACCTAACTAACCTTAACTAACCTAACCACGTAAACAATAAAAACTAAGTAAACTAAAATAACTAACTTAACTAACAAAATAAACAACCAAAAAACGATCCACGTAAACTACGAAACGAAACTAAACAAACATCCAAGTAGCTCGAGAGTTACTTGTTAACAACCTAACCACACCTAGGTTCTATGCGAACTAAACTCGACTAACCTAACCTAACCTAAGTATGTAAACTAAATTAACTAAACTACACTAACGAACATACCCTAACTCAACTACACTAAAGTAAACTAACCTCAACACCTAAACTAAACTAACTTAAGTAACTAAGATAATTAACCAAACCAAACGAAACTAATATAACCTAACCACCGACACCTAACTAACTAAGCTAACCACTTAAGTTAAATTAAACAAAGAACCTAAACTAACTTAACAAACTAAACTAACTATTGAAGAGTAATCACATATACGACATTTTAATAATATAGAAAACATGAGAAATAAGTTTATTGAATGAGAAGGTTGTATACACGTACTTCGTTCACCCAAATCGTAGCTATCTACAAATCACCATGACTTGAAGAAAAGTCATCATGCGGTCTATTCTCGCGGTTACGTTGACGTTGTTGCTCTATGATGCAAACCGGACGTACTCTTTGTCTAGTTGGTCGATGTGTTTGTACATCCGGTTGAGGTTGTTGAGGTAGCTGAATCACGTCTTGCAATTGGAGTAGTGATGGATCGAAGGTCCTGGATCCATTGTAGTACAACTACAAATAATGTTAGAAAAATAAAATGAGTGTTGTACGCAACCAAACGATAAGTAATTAATAAATGTTCACACAAAAACACACGAAGAAAATGCTCATAAGCAACATATGTACGAACTTTAGTTACTTCACACAATATACAAAATCGACTATAGGTTGTCATTGGATGGTTGAGGTCTCATTGGACAATTTTTTTTGTTATGTCCCTCTAAACGACATATACCATAACGGTTCTTCCTAGTTGGTACTGTTCACGATCTTTATTTGGACATGTTGTTCTTCTATGTCCTTCTTGGTGACAAATCCCACATCGCAAAGGTCTTTGGACATTAGGAAGATCCATCTCGTAGGTCTACGCGATCCCTTAGGTCTCCTCGGCCACGTCTGCGCTCAGGGGTCGGGTATGATTTTCGTCCCAAAAGTCGGCCAATACTTCTCATCCTGGGATGGCCTTGAATTTGTACGAGTAGCACCGTGCGTACACATCTAACCTATAGTATGGCTCCATGAATCTGCGCGGAGCTCACTCGAATCAACGCACATGATGCTAACACGTGTGAGCAAGGAAACCAAATGATCGCCATTTATTACAACCGCACACCCGGTCCTTTAAGATGACGATTTGTGTGTTGTTGCCTTTATGCATGCGATCTCCATGTCTTCCAGTCTGCACTTGGAACTCACCAATGTCTCGATTGATCAACGTGACGTGATGCCTCCTTGCGGATTTCTCATATTTCGCGAGTTTCTTCATGACATATTCTGTGTACACTTGTCCTTTTGAGATTGCCGCATTGATTTCCTGGTTGCGTTGATCGTGGTACGTCACCAATCTGTAGTATATCATTTGAGTCAACGCAGTAATTGGCAAGAATCGAGCACCCTTCAAGACCCCGTTAAAACACTCTGCAATTTCCGATGAAACTCTAGTAAGTAATATTGGTTCGTCGAATATTTACTGTTTTATAGTGCAAATAATAAATTGTATTTTGTACTTACCAACACCATTAGAATTCATCCATCCGTACCGCATGCCTCCGTCGTGCGATTGGGTCCAAAGTTCTTTGGGGATGGCATTGACATATTGCAGGCATTGTGGCGTTCGTGAAGATAAGTATGTGAAACGCTCCATGCACGCAATAAATTTTTGTTCTTGATGTTGAACAGCTGCTCGACCAAGTAGTACTTTCAGGGGGACAACATTTTTGAAGTGTGTGCCGAAATTACTAAGCAAGTGTCGCAAGCAATAACGGTGGTACCCTTTCGGGGGACAAAAGCCGTTGATTGGGATGTTGACCGCCTCCAAAATGCCAGGGTGACGATCAGAAATAACGCATATCCCTTCTCTATCTGTCACGTGTTTGCGCAGCATGCGCAAAAACCACCCCCATGAATCAGTTGATTCGGTTTCCGCAACGGCAAATGCAACTGGTAATATGTGACCATTTCCATCAACAGATAACGCAATCATGAGCTTCCCACTGTATCTGCCATATAGGAATGTCGCGTCAATCTGAAGCAGAGGCCCGCAAAACTTGAAAGCATGTATTGAAGCTTCAAATGCGAAAAACACACGATGAAATTGTGGAGACGCGGTACTTATTTCATCATCATGCCATTGTCTCAGTGACCACTCGATTCTTGTCCCCGGACTCTTACTCCTCACCGCACCCAACCATCTTGGTAATTGAGCGTACGACTCATCCCAATCTCCAAAACCCATTCAATTGCTTTCTTCTTGGCATCCCACATTAGCTTGTAGTTGACTTTGTGTCCATATTTTTTCTTTATTATTTCTATTATTGTTTTGATCGTGACACCTTGATCGGTTTTGACGACGCTTTGGATCTCTCGCGCCATCATGTTGGCGTCAAGTTGGGCATGACCGCGTTCTACGTTGGGATTAATACACATGTGCGGTACGTCTAACTGTGTTATCTCCCATAATAGTGTTTTCTTTCGGAAACATGCGCGAAGACGCCACATACACCCGTGTTGTGGAAATCTGCACTTAATCGCCCACGAAGTTGTAGTCGATTCCATCACATGGTATTGACAATGTCTATTAACATGCCACACTTTAACGGCATGTTGTAAATCATTTTTATTGTCAAAACACATCCCTATCTCCAAATCGAAGTTAGGGATGTCCCCCCAAGTTTGCTTACGGGAATGTTGGGTCGCAGTTGAATTAGCCACCTCCCAATCGATTTCGTTATATCCCGGTATTGGTTGGTGAACTTCATCGTCACTAGCTTCCTCCAACATAATCTCTTCATCGATAGCAAATTGCTCATCATCTTCGACATTCTCCGCACCCGAGGATCATATCTTGGATCATCTCGTGCCAACGTTAACGTCGTCCCAAACCGCAACCGATGGAACTTCTTCGTTGTGATGCGTTTCCTCATCGGTTTCGTTATTTTCGTCGTCGTTATCGTCATCGTCGTGTATAGGCATTATTATCTTCATGTAATGGAGCAACGAACCCTCTTGCGCGACCTCATCCGGTGGGGATTGCATGTGCGATCTGTCCATATCTAGTAAGTCTGCGTCACGGCGTGCCGCTACGTTCGTCAAGAACTTGCGAATGAATCATACGATTTTGATTTGAGTCGACTGACTCAAATGTTAAATATATATCAATTGTTGCGGTCTTTGGTAATTTGTCCACCGTATCCCACATCAAGTCGAAGTGTGTCGCATCATTCAACAACACAGAACGTAATAATGTGAGCCTCCGGGGAGAGGCATCATGTGGCGATAAGTCATATGAACTATAGTATTCGCCGTACATTCAGGGAACGCGTTACAAACGTCATCAATCATTTCACGGGCACTAGACCCAAACTTCACCCACAACACTACTGATGGGGGTGAGCTGTACGCGATGCCATTGACCCCATTAACAATGGAGCCGTACGCATAGAATATAATAGGGATGTTTCTTTGTGACATGCCCTACATAATGTTTTGAAATTGGATGTAAAGATGTTACAGACAATTGCACAAATTTGTTAAGGGAATTAGTTGAAAATCATGTGGTGATAAAGCGCAATCGAACTTTCTGATGTAGAAGATCGCAATAATAGCGCAACTACGAGCATACTCATTCTTTCGCACTTACATTTTCTGTGTAATAACGTTCAATAAATAAACATATCAACCGTTCTTCATAAACAAAATACCTATGTCCCTATATATCATGCAAACCATAACCTAACCTAAATAAATTATTATGAAAATACTAAATTAATGAACTTATTTTTTTCCACCGCTTTTCCTCTTCAACAAAATATTCTGCAATAACATTGTATTTTCGTTAGTTTAGAACACAAAGAGTATAATAAATCGGCTATAACAAAACTAAACATAGCATATAAAAGTAAACCTTAACCCAAATAACGAGTCATAACCTGACCTAACCTAAGTCAACTAACAAACCTAACCTACTAACAGTAGTTACCTCAAATTGCCAAACAACAAAAGTTCAGTAAACTAATCACAGTTAACTAACCCAAATAATAAATGAAAACTAAACTCAAATAACTTAACTAACTAAGTTAGCCTAATCTAACATAAAATAACCAATTACCCGCAGGAACATAACAAAGATGATATATTTAGGATAGAGTTTGACTATATGTCCTCAATAATGTTTTGAAAACGTAGATAGAAAATAAGACAATTTTCTTTATATATATATATATGCTCAGTTAACGGCATTAACCCATGAATTCTACAAACCTAATTAAGGAGCAGTACCAAGCTAAAATTGCCCAACAACAGACCTTAATTACACTAATCACAATTAACTAACCCAAGTAACCGTAGCAAACATGTACCCAAATAATAATTGAAAACTAACCTCAAGTAAGTTAATTAACTCACGTAACCTGATCTCAAATAAATTACCCAAAGTGTGTGAACCAATCGTAACCTAAAATAACCTAATAAAACATAAACATATCCAAAAAAACAAAAACACAAAAGTGTGGATGTGTTCATGAAACTTATGTGGATCGCAACGAATTCAAAGTCTAAATGAGCTTAGTCTACTATATATATGGATTCAAAAATTTAGGGGCTTTCCTTAACATAAAATATAACATATATGTTTGTGGAGTTTTGTGTATTGGATGTAGGTGCATCATGGGGGAATCATGCGTTGAATCGTGGATGCACATGATTGGCCGTGTTAAACTGGCGACTCTCTATTACTTTCATGTCATATAGTAATTCTAGCTTCTTATTAGCACGCATGCGCTTAGGTGTAATTGCGATTCAATATTGATTTGCGAATTAACAACACCTATGTCCCTATATATTAACAATGTAAACAACCTAAAATATACTAACCTAAACAAATTTGGCAAACATATCTTGCAACATTGTGATAACTAAACAAACTACATTAACTAAACTAACTTACCAAAATTAACCTAAATACCTAAACTACCTAAACTAAACTAACCAAACTAATACATAAACTTAAACTAACTTAAACAAACTAACTAAACTAACTAACCTTAAGACCAAAAATAACGCAACTTAATTGACTTAACAAACTAAACAAACTAACTAAACTAAATTAACCAAACTAAACTAACTAACCTTAACAAACATAAATACATATAATACACTAAACTAAACTAAACAAACTTAACTAACTAAACTAACCACCAATACCTAACCTAAACTTCTAACCTAAACTAACTAAACTAACTTAAACAAACTTAATTAACTAAACATACCTCCTCCTTCGGTAAATTAACTAAACTAAATGAAACAAACTAAATTAACTCAACTTAATTAACTAAACTTATTAAACTAAACTCATTTCAACAAACTAACTAAACTAAACTTAACTAACTAAAACAAACTAAGTAAACTACACTTAACTAACTTAAACAAAGTTAATTACCTCCTCCTTCCACTCTCTTCGCCGGATTCTCTCATTGCCTCCGCTCTCGCTCCTCCCTCCTTGCTGCGCCGCGGAGATCCCTCCTCCGTCGCCTTTGGCTGGTCACTCATTACTCCATGCCTTATTCAATTTTTCATTTTTTTCTTTAATCTAAAATACTCAACACATTTGCACATCAATTAACCAACACCATAACCCATCGAAGGTCTCACGAGGCTGCATCAAAATACGTGTTGACGCGCTTTGCGATGCGAGTCCACATTAAAAGCACTCCAGAAATGCTGCAATTTTATTATTTTTGTTGAAACATGATACATAACCTACAAATAATAAAAATAGATAATTAGAAACTAATTTTAAAGACTTAGGCGCATTAAAACATATTATTCGCATACAAAATTGGAGCATTAATATATAATTATCAAACATCACTAAACTTATTTTTTTGCTCATCTCAAAAAAATAATTATTTAATAAAACTCTAAACAACTAATGCGACTAGACTCCTAATGCAAACTAGTCTCCTATCTTAATCTTATGGACTTGCAAAGAGAATATAAACACAACCACTTTGTTGAAGACACAACTACTAACAAACTAAATGATCCTTACGAAAATTAACAATAGTGCATGTGATGGCTTGTTCCTCCAAGCACGACAATGCCCAGCCTAATCATCTCATTAAGCTCTAATCTTGGCCATGTAGGACTTAACAACATATTAGTCAGTCTTTTGTCTCATTTGCCTCGTTATACGTGTCCAGGATAAGTATTATTCATTTCTCGTTAGAAATAATTTTATGAGTTAATTAAAACTTTTTATAATTTTAACATTATCAGCGGAAGACTTCATAAAATTTGCGGAAGCATTATAAAGACATAATGTAGAAATCAGGTAAATTGATGATCATACGTAGTCAAACCGAGTAATACATGCATCTATCAAGGAGTCAAGTCTCTCAACCTTAAAAGTATGTAAAGATGTAAGTAATAAATACAAAAAATGATCACCTGCAAAAGTAGCAAAAACCACTTGTTGAGGGCTGAAAGGTAGTCGCTGATCTTCTCCTTGTCTGGCTTGCTACTCGACGGATCTGCACCCACCATTACAAACAAGACAGTGAGTAATAAAGTAAAAGTAATTCCTGAAGATACTCGTCCACATTCCAAATATAATAAAAAATATCTAAAAGCATAAAAATAGGGAAGGAATGCTGAAATAGGGTCATGCTAGAAGATAGTATAGGTAAACAAAATGAAACTAACTTGAGTATTAATAGTGATTAAGGTTGTGAGACTTAGTAAAAAACACCAAATGTAATAGCTCAACTAGTCGTACACATCGGTACTACCCTTATTGGTTGCGAACTACGTCACATCAACCTCATATAATAGGTCAGTGCACATAGCACTTCGGTATTACCCTACCTGGTTGCAGATTTCACGACATCAACCTTACTTATGAAATCGCACTCAAGAGGGGGTGAATTGGGTGTACTGAGAGGTTATCGCTTTTTATATCCTTTCAATGGATAATGATGCTCTATGCATACAATCAATAATTATAGATGCAGTGCAATGGTGAAGGAGGTAGAAGTGATGGAAAATAGATATAAGATTTATAGTGGTTTGAACCGACCGATCTACTTCCACTACCTAACCTCCCCGATTAGGATTTTCAAACCCCCAACTTATATTAATGATAAGTGTAACAACCTAAACGCACAAGCCTAAAATGCCTAATCACAAATTAAAACTTCCCACCTAGCCTCAACTGGGATTTATGCCTAGCTTCAACTAGGTCTTCCCTTGACTTAGATCCCACTAAATTTTACAATCAGCCACATACAAGAAATCGATGAATACAATGAAAATCGACTTTACAAAGTAAAACTATAATAAGTTCAACTAATGGCAAGCCACCTAATGCCTAACAACTCTACTACATGCAAGTATGAATATGAATGAGATATAGAAATATGTCAATGATTTTGCACCATTCTCTAACACGAAATCGATTACATCAATTCGATGAGAATGAAAACGGTTTCAAATTCGATGAATAAGTAGTTTGATAAAAATCAAGTTTAGGTCCTAACTATTGTTCAAATTTGTACTAGGGCTTAGAAAACAAATTTTAAATGCAAAACCAAAGACAAATGTGTTCAAGAATACAACAAATGGCTTCCATACACCAATCACAATAAAAGATTTAGTTTAAGCACAAAAGAACTACAAAATCAAACTTTCTTACGACCCCAAATGAGAGTGATTAAAATCAATTATGGAGAAGTGGTTGCAAACCTTAGAACACCTCATTAACACTAGCTTTGAGGATGACTCTGTAGCCTTGAAAGATTCCAAGTGGTTAAGAATAAAATTTTTAAAAGTATTTGATGTGAAAACTTGGACGAAAGTTAGTTTTTGAGCTTGAGAGGATAATAGAATGTTCTAAATGGTTTGTTAATGGTTTCCAAGACTATTTAACAATTTATGGCCATTATCTCAATCCAAGGGCTCAAAATCAATCATTGATTCAAAATAAAGTAAAACGTGTAAGTTTTTTAAAAAAGATGGTATGAAATTGGTCAGCGTACTAGGTGACATCATTAACTCGCTAACAAGCAAGGACCAGAGATTAAATAATTTTCGGTCTCAAGCTAGCAACTCCCTAACATACCAATAACTTAACTAAACCTTTGGGAATACATTAAACATGTTTAATATGAGTCATTCGACCTATTTGGACTGCTCCGATGATTTCACAAATCCAACAAATCAAAAATCCAAGTGTCATGAAACATGTGAAGGCTTTTCTGCAAATATTTTGCTTACTATTAAAAAATCATTCAAAATAAAATTGACGCATTCAAAACCAATCACAACAGTTTTTCCAAATCCAATGCATGTTTAAAAACATGTTTTCACAATGTAAAAACATTTAAAGGTGTAAAGTTTAGGTAGTGTAAAAATCAAGACTTGAGACTTAGGAAATACGTGTAAAGCGTGATATGCATGTATCTAATGCATTTGACTTGCACAATTGTATTTATATACCTTACATAATGTGTACAATATATAATATGTGCTTTTCAATGCTTGTATCTTTGTGTGAGCCAAATCTTGACTTTAACCGGCTACATTTGACTTGAACTTGCAAGACTCACTCTTCCTTTTAAACTTGTGATTTCTAGCAAAGCTTGATATTCTGAAAACACTTAGCAAACTTGTTAGAATCCTTTCACTTTGTTTGTTACCATCAAAACCTCGGGTGGATTATAAGTGACGAACCACTTAGTCCAACAATGTAGTAGGTTAGTGTCACTAGCTAGAAGGATGTCAACTACCTCAGGTCCCATTTCCCCATGTGCCACACACCTCTCAATTAAGTCAAGGAACTTAAAAACAAGTTCAACTTTGACATCATCAAGATTTTACATAAATACGGAATTAAAAGATCGACATATTGCTTACACAAAGCACCGATAATTTTGAGTATAAATCACAACCCACTACACTAATAGCATGCTATTTATACCATAAATAATCAAGAAAGATATTGGACATGAATATGAGGCAATGATAGCAAAATAGTAAAATGCCATGAATATAAGAACTCATAAACTGAGGTAAGTCACACAAGCCATGACATCGAGTGTACAACCAGATAATCAACCCAAATGACTATAAAATAGAAGATAAATTGGAATGAAATGAAAAGAAGTACCCAACAGGTTTACTTACATCAAAACATGCAATTCCAAGCTTAAAATAGCTCTCGAACACTCCAAACTTGAGTTTCATACCCTGTAAGTCCTCTCTAAGCTCCTGAAGTGTCCTAACAAATTTAATTTAACTTGTTTCAGGTTGGTTAAATGTTTTTAAATTTTAATTTCACACAATCAGCCTCATTAATACTTTGTTTATGTTGAAATCTAATTTATTAAATAAAGATAATTTTGGTGCAACAACTTATGAGTTGACTTCAAATACCAAAATGTTAAAATTATGTATTATAATCCAAAGAGCAATTTTTAGAGCATGTCTTAGCTTTCCAGAACCTTAAGGTTTTCGCAATTTCATTAAGAAAATGAAGAGATATTGAAATTTTATCACGACTCAAAACATTTTTATATTCGAACCAACAAATTTGTAAAATTCATTTCTCTTAAACCATAGCTTCAAAAATCATGATTTTTTTTACTCAAGCCTACAAAAATTGCCTAGAAGATCATACTAAAAGATGAACTCAATGTAATAAAATTGGGGGAGTTATGCTCAAAACAACAAGACATTAGCAAAATTGTGAACCCAAATATTTTAGATTCATCATAAAAGTTGCAGATAATTTTTAGACATGAAAACATTCAAATTTCAAAATCTTTTAGTAGGAAAAAGTTGTTCCTCTTTAAGGTAGCTTTCAAATGCCACTAGAATGTGTCCATTTTGATTTAAAATGAGGAAGTGATGACAACATTATAGAGACTGGTTCATCATAACAACATGCATAATTTCTAGTTTTGTTTTACAACTTCAAGAACTTGAAAAATTCATAATGAATTGGTTTCAAATCCATATTAGGAACGTCTTAATAGTTGGATTATTAGGTTGAAATGAAGAATTCAAAAATGCCATTGGTTTTGAAATAAAAAAGACCTATATAACTAAATTTTAGAAAACTAGTTTCATATAATTGAAACCTAATTTTGAGCAAACTTTGAAATTTTGAAATTCAATAGTTGAGACTCCATCTATACTTCAATCTTGATCAAACTAAGCTGAAAAACCCTCTTATATCAGTTACGAACAAAAGACCTTTGATTACCTATTCAATTGCTTCAAATTCAAATTAAAGAAGATGAGATTTGTTACATAGTGTTTGTAGTTATTCCTAGGACTTGAATCTCCTACGTTAGTTGATGAATTCTCCTCCAACTTGATGAGCTTGCTATCATCAACAACAATTTTTAGTAGCTCTTAAGCTCTGAGTTTTTATTTTAAAGTTACGTTTTTTGTCTGTTAAGATCAAGCACTAAGTCTAATTCATATAGTTTTTAATTTTCATAAAGAGCATACACACATCATAATGCCCATCAATGGCTTCCATTTGCTTCGACCAATTCCATTAACTCTTATCTACTGACACGCGTTCCTACTTAAATATCATCATATTCCATTCTAATGCGAATCTCGAGGAAATCACGTGGTTCATCAATTTTTAATCCAACTATAAGCATTTGTAATCAATTGATTTAACTTTAGTACTTTTATACATATGGTTAGTTACTTAGGCACACTACTTAACATCTTAGTGGTTCCACTAACCTCGAGTACATGGCACCTGGTGCATCGACCTTGACACCTGGTGCCTCGACCTTGACACCCGGTGCCTCGACCTTGACACACATTTCGAGGCGCGTCTCCTCTCTCGTCTTGATGCCTATAAACAAGTAGAGATGACTTAATAGGTCTACACATATACAATACACACTAGGCATCCATCACATCATAAATGCAATACAACTCGATCAACGAGCCGAGTGTTAGGGTTGTGCACCAGTTATTAGGCCACGTCACAGGTCAGTGACCTTTAATTATAGACAAATCCGTTATTAGTGATTTATGCCGTTACAATATGAATGCTTTAGTTTCACTAGATACCAAATCGACTCGAAATTTAAAAAACTTGAGAGACTAGAAATTGTCAAGAACTTAGGCCCGACCTTCTCAAATATGACACTTTCGAAACCTGAAATTCGGTCAAAAGCCAAGGCTATCAATTAATCATGTGTTTTCTCATCCTATATACTCAAGCTCCAAGTTTACGATCTATTTATTGATCATTAAAAATGCAAACGAATCCTATAGGCAAGACTACAACTCACACTCTCGACTAATGAAGACTTAACACATGCAAGAATCAAAAATGACTTTTTATTTTAGATTTGGCTAGGCTTAGAATAAAAAAAGGATATTCATGGATTCAAGAATTATTGAAAATTTCTAGGATAGACCAACATACACACCAAGAGCTACACTAAGTGAATAACAACAAACTTTGAACTTAAATACATAATTCATTATATTATTTTTCTTCACCAACTCATTTATTTTCAAGTGCTTTTTGCACATTATATTTTTTACAACATTTTGGAGTGGTTGAATAACTTGCAAACATAAACAACCCCGAAACTTGGGCTTTTCATAGATTTGAATCACATAAGCTTTTTATCAAAACAACTTTTGTTCTTAACTAGGCATTCCGACTAGGTAATAAGGAATATAAAGGCTATGTGGTTTTTTTAAGTTTCATTATATGGGATAAGGAAAACATAACGAAATAGACTAAACAAATGCTCATAATAGATGATAAGTGGGATATGAGGCTATTTATTTAACATAATGATGGCTTAAAATCATTCCCCCGCACATGGTATAGTCTTTAAGATTTTTCTTTGAGTGGATTGCAACCTTGGTTGTCGTGTAAAAGGCACCAATAATAGTCTCGAGTTCATCGATTACTATAAATTTGTAGTGAGGCAAGTACGAGGTTGAAACCATAGGGATTTGGATATTCCTTTTTAAGTTATAGGAAAAATGGGGTTTTTTCGAGAACAAAAACTCAATTGCACTAAGAGTTAAATGTGAAGAAAACAAAACTAAATTGTGTAGAAAACAAAATTCATTAAATAAAAAACTCTAGACCAAAGTTTAAATTGAAATTCAAGGGATCAGATTCGTTCATCAGTTTTTAAGGATTTATTTGGTACCAATTTTCATAGATACGCTTATAGTGACTCTTGCCACCTTGTTCTCTTCGTGTCAGTAGAGGGAAAGTGCGACACAACCACATACTAACTAGATTCAAAAATCCCGAGTGCTCCTTAAATCTTCAACAGACTAGCAGCATTATGCTCTATGATAACACCTATCATGAGTATTAACTAGCGTCAAATTCTTTCACCTATGACATGGAGATTACAATACGCTACTACCCTTCTTATACCTCAATGACATTAAGGCACATTGATTGCCAACAAATAAGGCCGCACTTTCCACCTAATATAATCCCCCTTTCCGAGCGGCGGTAAGATCAATGACGATAACCTTTAATCGAAATTTGTGCACATGCATTTATACAACAAGAAAGGAAAAAATTAAGGTTTAAAGCCGTAACTAAAAACCTCATAACAACAATGTAATCAAGAATACAAAAATCAGAATTAAACAATATTAGAATTGAAATCACGAAACCTCCCGAATCCTAAAAATCCCTAGAACTCAATCACCTTGGTCTAGAATATGGAACTTAGCCACTCATTGACATGAAATCAATACTAGTCCTTATTCAAATAATAGAAAATTAATGTAACGATGAACCATACGTCCTCCCCTTACAAAAATAAAAAAAGTCTTCTCCCAAAGTCTCTCTCTCTAAGAAATATGAGATTTAAGAATATAAGAGAGTTTTAACGTTGTTCTAGGGTTTCCTATTTATAGTAAAAGTTTGATTAGAGGAAATCTAATCTCGAATCTTGGATCACAGTATAATAAAAAATTGCTAATATTCGAATTTGTCTAATGTTGTACGTTGTAAACTCCAAGCTCTAGGAGTTGCTGAGAAGGCTCTACAACTCTCTATTTTTCACTTGATTCTTTCCTGACTCGAGTCCAACGCCGCATCAGTGCCTTATGTACAATCCAGGTGTTGTGAAGACGTCGGGTGTATTTCTGGAATTCGAGCTCTGCCTTTCTCCAAGGTCTTTACAAGGCTTCATTCATAACATTTCTAGTAAGTTTTTTCCAATCCGGTCAAATTCCAACAAGCAATTCCTTGGCAAATTTTTTACACTTGAATGGGTTGGGAAGGCACTAGGCCTTTGTTTAGCTTTTTCGACTAGATTTTTGTAGAGAATCACTCCTTTATGTCCAATAGCTTGTATTTACCCTAAAAACACAAAAAGTTTAAGAATTATAAATAGAGATAAAAGTCTTATAATGTAACGACCCATTGACTTAAGTTGGTGATTAATGTTTATCAAAATCCTAAGTAACCCAAGTTAGGCTCGCCGTTAAGTCCGGCGTAGCTCGATTAGCATGTGCCTAGGTTTGTATGATGGTTTGTGTTTGTTTGAAATGTTTGCGAATTTATAGGTTGTAGTATAGCAGAGAATTTATAAGCTTATAATAAAAAATATATAATTAAACAATAAATAGCCAGTACATCAAGTGCGACGAGGTGGCAGTGAAATGAATGTGTACACCCGAGAATTCTCGTAGGCATGTCAAGTGAATTTATTTGTGAGAAAATACATGAGTTATATATATTTATATATATATATATATATATATATAATATATATATATATATATATATATTAAAAACTATAAGTTTGGTTTTAATTATATGGATTGTCAGATCGCCTCGAGATAGCACGATGTGTATCTCGTGGAAAATCAATATATTTAAACAAAAACCTTCAAACTCATCCTCATAATTTGATAGAGAAAAAGTGTGTGAGAAGCTATCAAGTGAGTTTTGATTTAGGGAACTAATTGAGGGAGTTGTTTTAATGTAAATTGATGAGCTTAAATAACTGGAAATTAGAGATCATCACTATTGGAACTAATTGAGGGAGTTGTTTTAATGTAAATTGATGAGCTTAAATAACTGGAAATTAGAGATCATCTCTGTAAATTGTTATGTTTGATTATTGGAAATAGATTGTTACCTCACTAGAGGTCCTCCCTGGTATATTTGGGGAGTGCTAATTGTTGTTTTGATGATTTATGGATGGAACAGTGGATGTTGTCATGTTTACTATTTAGATAGTACAGGGTGCGGCATGCTTCACCAAGTAGATTCATCAGTTAAGATGAACTCAACTGATGGAGTGCACTCCACCAATTACGGGAGCGAGCTCCCACCCCATAAAACAAAAACTAAGCTATAAATTGGATACAATTTCTTAAGGTCTTAGGGACTGATTTAGGGGTTCTAAACATAGGGCATTAGACCTATATTGATCACAAATGGTTTGTGATAAGTGTTGGATCACTTGGAAAGCGTGAGTACCCAAAAAGTTAGGGAATTTCTTAATGGAAACCTTAACCGAGGTAAGTACGAATTCGCTTATTTATCAATGTTGCCTAGCTATCTTAGTATATGTAGTTCATGTAGTTTATGGACTGAATGGGGAGATTATGTGCACTATGATGGTTTTAATAAAGGGAAAATGGTGTCTAATACATTCAAAAGAGTAAGTTCCTAGAATTTAGACCAGATTATATAGGAGATGGGTTTCCTTCTTGGCCTATATGTAATTTCCTACTCAGTTTAATAAGTTGCATGGATTACATACTCACTAGAGGGTTTCAGATATAACCATTATACAATAATGGATTAATTAGACATCACATCAGCCAATGTGTTGGTCTAGCAATCACATTAATTGTGTATGTGGGTAATCGACCATAATTTTACTATAAAATGGGAATCACAGTGTAATAATCATTGAAGTTTTGACTTGCATCCATTACTTATTGAATTATATGTTTTTCATAATCCCGTTAGTTAATATTAGTGTATATTGTTATTGCATAATGCTCTAGATTATTATATGAAATTTTAATGGTTTTTTGAATCCTTACTAAGCAAGTTGGAGCACTCCCCCCAAATTTAATATTTTGGGTTTGCAACCGACGCTGCAGCAAAGGGAAAAGAAGATTTATGAGTCTTATTATCTTCTCCACAATGTAATGAGCCATCCTGTATATATATATATATATATATACACTTTTCGAGTTATTTTGTTGTATCTAACGAGGGGTGTGCCTAAGCAAGTTGGAGCACTCACCCCAAATTTAATATTTTGGGTTTGCAACCAGACGCTTCAGCAAAGGGAAAAAGAAGATTTATGAGTCTTATTATCTTCTCCACAATGTAATGAGCCATCCTGTATATATATATATATATACACTTTTCGAGTTATTTTGTTGTATCTAACAGGGGTGGGGTGTTATAAGTGAGGTTTTGGGTTTTGATAAACTTTATTTATGTATATTGTTTAATTATCGAAAAAGTTTTAATTTTTCGTTGTGTATATTTTAATTGTTTATTCGATAACGATATACAAGTTGAGTTTATCAGGTACGGATGGAAAGGCTACTGACTCTAGTTATATCTGGCTTACAAGGGCTTAATTATGGTTTTAGGCCGAGTATCGCCCTAATCGGGATGGGGGATGCTACATATAATTTATAGTAATATCACACTAAAATATCACACTTCGTTCAAATATAGCAAATAAGCGACAATAGTTTCACTCCCTTTACAACCTAGACGTCTCTTTTCTCGTGTTCAGATAAGTGATCAAAACGCAATATACATTTCAAGAACACATGAAAAGCAAATAGTCAAAAGGACTTTTCTAAATTAAATGGTTTCGTTCAATTATCCACACAACTCCGGATCCAGCCCGGTCGTGTCCGGCCCGGCCTCATTTGCCAAATGAGTACTCCCCGCTCTTCTTTTCGAGCTAGGACGAACCGCTACGGCAAAATAAAAACAACAACTCTTACCTCAATTGTGATCTCTTCACTCTCCTTCCAGGCGCATAATTTCTTCTCCTCCTCCTCTCCTTTTCTTCTTTCTCGCTCCCGCCGAAGAAAGTCACGTGCGGGAGAGTTACTTTCTGAGTCAAGATATTTCTGTCTCGACGTCCATTTTCTCAGTATCACAAGCGGGTCCCAGAAATTTAAACCAGGGTTTCTGAGATACTTTGCAAAACACCCCGACATCCGTGGAATGTCACTTTCCCGACCTTTCTTAATCATGAAAGGCCCGATGTACCCGTGCAAACTTGCCTTTCAAAGACCATTCCGACGTGGAAACCTTTAAATAAACAAAGGCTCCCTGAATACGCGAGATCACCGCGATACTTATCTGCAGATATCTCTTATGTCTCTCAAAGCCTCCCAAATCTTCCGGCTCAACAATGCTAGCCCGACAACCGTTGTTATAAGCGAACCACACAACCCGTAGGTACTCCGCCCATCCGCCAAACTCCAACACGTGCCCGCAACATGAGCCCGTCTGGCTCCGAGGTGGAAAGCATTGCGCTTTGTACCTTGGGACGTATACGCAACTCTCTCTCTCGAACAAGACGCTCACCGATCGAACGTGTAATGCGATGCCACCGGTTTAACAATATTTAAACTTCCAATCTCTAAATAGAGCCTCGTTGATAAATCTAGACACGTCTCGCAGTCGTGGTACATCTTAGTCCTGACTCCCCGGCGGATCTCATCTCTCGGCCGGTACCTCGGTATCCACAACCTCGCCCGCATTTCGCCCAATCAAATACCCCCAAAATAGAAAATTGCTCGTCTCGAGCATAGGAATATAAGAAATTCAAATTGCAAACGCAATATACATTTCAGCTTTTCTAAATTAAATGGTTTCGTTCAATTATCCACACAAATTTGCCAAATGAAAATAAAAACACTTAAAGAAAGTCGGTTACTTTGAGTCAAGATATTTTGACCATTTTCTCAAAGAATACTTTGCAAAACACTAAGCTTCGTCAATACTAAAGCCAACAATCAATTATGAGGTACCTTGGAACTTTTAACAAGATTTAAACTTCCAATCTCTAAATAGAATTGTGACAACCCTTTTCTAATCTTGACGCCTCGGTTGCCTTTAGTGTGGGTCCCAGTCAATCCGATAATTAAGCCGAAATCAAAATCTAATCACCACAGACTTAACTACACGTATTAGTCAATCTTTCTATCCAAATCTACTCCATACTAGTGTTTAGGATAAAAAACACATGTCACTTTACAATTTAATTTAAGAGTAATTAAAAACTTATTAAATGAGGCTATGTTGTTGTTGTTGCTATTATAAAAACTTATTTAAAGTTATAAAATTTAGCAGAAATCTTAACAAATTATGCAGAAACATTTATTTAAAAATCCTAACTGTATGGAAACTAGGAAAACAACGGTCACATGCATTTATAACAAAGTGGCAAATATAAATAATGTGATGTCATCATAAATTAGAGAACTAAATGCTCAACCCAATATAAAACCCTAAAATGAATCAAAATATAATTGTATAATACACAAAATACTAAAACCTACAAAATGTTGATGTAGAACTACGCCGCTGGCTCAGAGGTAGTCAACAATTTTTTCCTTATCCGGCCTGCACATTAACGGTTCTGCACCCACCGTCATAAAAATGACGGTGATTACAAAAAGTAATGATAATACCTATCGACAAATTCATTCATATTTCCAAAATGAACTTAATGGTATTTAAAAGCATAGGTTCAATAAAGAAAGAATAGTACCACAATTATGCTAAGAAATACCATAGTTAAATAAAAGAAAAGAACACAAGACTAAGTAGTTATGATTTAGATCCGGTCGATTGGGACTTACGTCAGTAAAGCCTTAAACACTAAAGGATGTGCGTGGTGTCGCACAGTCTATTATCACTAGGGACTCTAAACGTAGTGTCATCAGGGACTCTAACCCCGGTCTCATCAGGGCAACCCAGGGACTTTAATCTCGTATGCCTCATCATAGTAGCGAGTGCGCACATCCCCAGGGACTCTAACACTGTGTGCCAATCGACTCATAGTGCTATGGACACAAAATTGTATAACTACTTTATAATTTCAAGAAATTGACTTATTAAAGATTCCAAGAATTGGCTATGCTACAAAGCCCAAATTCTCCAAAGAATACAAGTCCATAAAATCATTCACAACTCACAAATCCCTAATAGCAACCTATTTATAATACATTTACTATAAAACAACAAGAAATAACGTATAGCATATGAATGGATTCAAAAGAATTCAATTTATCAAAATATCATGGAAACCAAGCTTAACAAGTGAGGAAAAACTAGTAAGTCGATGACATGAGAGTACAAAGCTAGACATAGTCAATATACACTACAACAAACAAGTTAAAACTAGAAATGAAATGTAAATAAACAATCAAATGGTATACTCACATCAAGCAATGTAAAGTCCTGGCTTTACCAGCCTCCCAACACTCCAAATCTCGTAATAGAACCCCTGTTACCCTTTCCTAGATTCTTGATATCACATAACATATTTTGGGATGTGTTTAGACCTTTACTTAGGGTTTTAGACTTAGTTATAGTGTTTAGGCAAATTTAGAAAATTGCATATTTTTATGTTGTCAGGGCAATTAGCGTGCTAAGTTATTTGATTAGCACGCTAGTGGCCTCATTAGCATGCTAACGACTGTCTCTAGCGTGCTAACTGAAATTAGCGTGCTAGCTGATATACCTAGCTTGTTATGTGCTGAAAAACCCAAAATTTTGCAACCAGAATCCTAAGTTCACACTACACATAGGCTACCCAAATGCATTGGGGACCTCCACAAACACCTCAAAAACCCTAAGACATCTTCAACAACATAAAAAACCACTAACATGATCTAATTCATAAATTTATCAAATTAACTAAACAACCTAGTGTAAATAAATTACCTAGTTGATGTTCACTAGTTTCATCAACCACCACACCTTGATTTCACCAACCCAAACTGATTTTCTTCTTTTTCAAACCTCTCTAGCAACTTTCCTTCCCTCATAAGGTTGTAAAATGAAAGTAAGTGGTTTACATGAATTGATCCCTAACTATATATATATATATATATGAAATGTATATGGTTCAATGATAACCATTGATCTAATTACACATACGTATCTCGAGACCTATCTAATGAAACACCTCTTAACACATGTCCTACTTACCTCCACTAACTCATGCTAACTAACACATAAGTGTGACTTAATTGGTTTCTAGATATGTTATTATGTGTCTCAATGCAAATTACATGACTATTGTTTTAAAATACAAACTTAGGTTACACTTAATTTAAATTCAACCATAGCCATTAAACCATTGTATAAGCTATACTAACTCAAAATAGACTTACCACGTCACTCTCTACCCCGGTCCCACGTCGGTACGCAACTCGATCCACATTTCTACTCACGTCTCGACACCTATACATGAGTAGGAGTGACTTAGTAGTCTTCACATATACAATAGATTAGGCATACACCACTTAAAATCTAACATATACCTCGGCCATTTCACCTCGGACAATGCATATATTACGGTGTGGGTCCCACGTCACTAGTCGGTGATCCTAATTATGAATAGTAAATGAGATTACAAATTTAAGCCATGATAAATCTTCCCCAACTAATGGAAAACTCATCCTCAAAATTAAGATTTAGGTTATGATTAATACATGACCTGAAGAGGTACGAAAACCTATCCATCATATAGTCTTCCCGCTTCCAAGTGTATTCCGTATCATTATGGAATTGCCACTTGACGAGAAACTTCAGGACAGACTTATTCCTCAACTGTTGTACACTTCAATCTAGGATCTAAATAGGCTGCTCCTCATAAGTAATATCATAGCTCAGGTCTATCTGACTCAAATCCACAGTCGGTCGATCACCTGCTCTAGATTCAACTAATCGAAGCATCGAAATATGAAAGATTGGATGAATCCCTAACACTGTAGAGGCACCTCAATCTCATAAATAACTTTCCTGGCTCGTTTCTTAATCATGAAAGGCCTGATGAACCTCGGTGCAAGCTTACCTTTCACTCTAAAGCTTTAAAGACCCTTCTGAAGGGAAACCTTCAAATATACAAAGGCTCCATCGGTGTACGAAAGATCACAACGATATCTGTATGCATACTTCTTTTGTCTATCTTAGGCTCCATTTAATCTCTAACGGATCAATTTGACCTTCTCCATGTGGTCTAAAACAATCTCAGGCTCCACAATCACCCACTCCTCTGGCTTAGCCTAACACGATGGTGAGCGACACGGTCTGCCATATAAAGTCGTAAAAGCCACCATCTCAATACTGGCCTGATAACTGTTATTGTAAGCAAACTCACATAATGGCAGGTACTCCTCCCACGATCGGCCAAACTCCAATACAAAAGCCACAACATATCCTCGAGAACCTAAATCAATCTTTTAGTTTGCCCACCAGTCTAAAGATGAAAAGCTCTACTAAACTATAGGCGCGTACCATACTGCTCCTGCATACGCCGCCAAGTCCTGGACATAGACATAACATCTTGATCTGACGTAATAGTCAATGTTACTCTGTGAAGCTTGATAATCTCTCTGATGCGCGCCAAACGCGTTAATAAGATATGAATCCTAAACCGACTATTTGCAGAATAGTGGCAAAGGGTCGATCCCAAAAAGATTGATAATCTTTTTAAGGTAAAAAAAAACTAAAAGGGAAATCGGTGGTTTAAAGAGAATGAATAAATTAACTAATCTAAATAACAATAAAGCAATGGAAATTATTTTGAAATAAATTAATAAAAATATCTAAGTAAAGACATCGAAGCTCGGTTCGATAAAAGATTGGATTTGGTCTTCAATTTATGTTAAGTATGCAAATCAAAACTATCCCAGTATAGCTATAGACCCGGTAACATACGCGGTTCCCCGCACTTCCTAATTTCGATAGACAAGGTACGACAATGACTATTTCCCTAGCCAATCTTATAACCCTATACTCAAGTGCATTGGGTTTAATACGATGACCGCAATGAGTTTCGTAAAGGCACTACACCTAGATAATCGGATCACTAGTGTGTCTGATTTTGCCTAGACTCTCAAGGTATTCAACCAGTCCTAAAAGTGGCGAATCAATTGGTAGAGTCAGTTGCTTCTATTGCATAAAGACGGATGCTTATGACTCATTGGCAAAAAAATCAGAGTTGAGCACAAATAATACCAAAGGAAATAAAATATCAATGAAAAACAATGCAATTAAAACAAATAAATCTCACAAATTCATAGATAAGCACAGTCAAACCTCCCTCCCAGTCTTGTCTAAGGCATGAATTTAATCTCTCATTGAAGAATACAAAACAAAGGAATAGTAAAATAGAAGTGGAGAGATAGAGAAGAATATAATTATGGATGTCGAGAAAGAGGGGTCGAAAATATAGAAGTCGAAAGTAGTGGAAATTAGAAGTTGAACTGTCGTCCGCAATAAAACCTTAAACATATATACGTTGTGTCTACTATGCATGCTTTGATTTCTTGATAAATGCGCACATCGAGCTGATCTATGGATAGAAATAGTATTTTCTTGAATTTGGATGGAAAAGTCACGCGTGCACTTTTCATATAATAATGTGTCTCTGTAGCCATTGCCATCAAGTAGGAAACATCGGAAAAAATTACATAAGTACTGCACAAAACAATTAAAATGAGTAAAACAAGTGTGGTTTTTTTTAATTCCTAATCTAATGTATATCGGCTTTTGGGAAGGCGCTATCATGGGAGACAATTTTGCGGGCCACGTGGACACATGAATAGCGCCTTTTCAAAAGGCGCTATTCATGTATATCAATCCACGTTGGCACTTCACACGAATAGCTCATTTTGAAAAGGCGTTATTCTTGTTATTGTGATATATCAATCCACGTGGATTGGTTGTAACGGATTTACAAGAATATCACATTCGAAGAATACGCTATTCGTGTAAATCTTAAGGGCGGTCCATGTGGGCAGCCACGTGGAAACGACAACAAGAATAGCGCATTCTTCGATTGCGTGCGTGACCTTTGCATGGTTTGCATGACGTTTGCATTGGGTGCATGGTCTGTAGTGGATATGCATGGGTTGTCCCCTCGAGATACGTGCAAGATGTTTCCATGGATTATCGACATCGAGATACGTATCTGTAGTTTGCATTAGTTGTCTACCTTGAGTTAAGTGCATGACGTTTGGATGGTTTACATGGACTGCACCAGGTTGCATGGGTTGTGTACCTTGAAATACGTGCTTCACATTCTCATGGTTTGCATGAGGTTGCATGAGTTGTTCATACCTCGAGTTATGTATGTGACGTTTAAATGGTTTGCACGAAGATGCACGACTCGCCCACCTCGACATACGTGCATAGCATTTCCATGTGTTGTCAACCACGAGATACGTGTGTGACGTTTGCATTGGCTTTACCACCTCGAGACACATGCGAGTCGTTTGCATGATTTACTTGGATTTTACAAGGTTACATGGGGAGTCCACCTCGAAATACGTGCGTGACCTTTACATGGTTTGCATGGATTATGTGAGGTTGTAGGAGTTGTCCACCTCGAGATACGTGCGTAAAGTTTGCATGGATTGCAACAGGTTGCATGAGTTGCACCCCTTGAGATACGTGCATGACGGTTGCATGAATTGCACGAGGTTGCATGGGTCGCCCACCTCGACATAAGTGCGTGGGGTTTGCATGAATTCTCCACATCAACATACATGCATGACGTTTGCATGGGTTATCCACGTCGATATGCGTGCGTGTTGTTTACATGGGTTGTCTACCTTGAGATACACTAGTGACGCGGGTTGTCCATCTCGATACGCATATGTCGTTTGCATGAGTTCTCCACCTCGATGTGTGATATTTGAGTTGAACAAATAGCTCCTTTGCAAAAGGAGTCATTCATAAAGTTTAGTATTTTGTATAGATAGCTCATTTTCAAAAGGAGTTATTCATACAAGTTTCTTCCACCTCATCAACAATGCACGTCACCTCATCATCAATAGTTCCTTTTGAAAAGGAGTTATACATTGACTTTTGTAATTTTAAACTAAGCCCCACTATTTGATGAATAAAAAACTAATGCCACATTATTTCATCAAAAACACCAGGAAACATCATCCTCATGACATCATAATGATGTCATCACCACTAATTAATTTCTTACACATCGATTGAATTGAATGAACGTGTCCAATGCATCACTTCATATAAGCATGTTTCAAACATTGCCAATGCTGCCTTGCGATACGTACAACTTGGTTTTTGATGCAACTCGCCACCGGTCTCCAAAACACTTATTTCATGTCATTTTCGTCCTCGATTTCCATCATGCATCCCATAAACCTGTAAATTACAAATAAATATAATTAGGCTAATATTTTGGAGACTTAACCATAAATAAATATATAAATACATTAATAATAGTACATAATGACTTATCAAATACCCCTAAACTTAAGACTTTCCCCGTCCTGAGCAAAGGTGTAAATGATAAAACACAAGTAAACTAGACTCCTAATATAGCTATGTACTGGCTAAACTAATCCTACACCCGATTCAAAATTCATGGAGTTCCTTTGGTTTATATAGTCACCAACTTAACGAGTCACTCAAGAAATCTCGGAGTTAAGATATTTCATGAACCGCAACCCAAACACAATTAAGATCACACTTTAAAAACATAGACTCAGTCAAGACAAAGTCCATCAACTATTCACGAATTTTCTTGGTCTATACATTCAAGCACGCAAGTTTACAATTTCACTTAATCTAGTTATAAGCACTCGAGCTAAATCTTTTTTATTTGAGGATTTTTCTTAGACTTTCGCCTTTATTCATTTAAATATTATTCCCAATTTCTTTCTCCATGTTTTTTCAAGTAATACGGCCCCTACTCCATTTCCTGTGAAAACTATTTTTCTCACTTTTTCCCACCATAAGATTCCCTGCTCAATTTCATGTGAAACCCGTAGGACTCTCTATATTTGTTGTAAAAAACTCTTGTTAGCCCTTCTCACTTTCACTATTATTAAACAAATTTTCTAATGTGGGTTAAAATATTATCACTTGCACAATTTTGACCGCTTGTCCCTTTTGGTATCTAGCACTAGGCTTAACCAAAAACTAAGTCCCTGATCATGAAATCATAAAAATGTCGGGCTATGGGCATAAGTGAGTGTTTCTCCTAATTTTCCTTAAGTTTCAAGTCAAAAAAGAAACCATAGGGTACTCATCCACAACTAAATTTCGGGTGACTCTAAAAAATAATAAAAATGAAAACTATACTAAATACATGCATGAAAGTGTATCAACTCCCAATGGAACGAGAAAGAGAAATATAAAGGGAAAATAAATGAAAGAAATGAAAGAATAAGGAACTAAACACCACCATTACTATCCGTCAACCGCATATAACCGCATATAATTGAAAAATTTAAATGATCTCACCTGTGGTCTTTCGCAAAGCAATCCATCCAACTTAATCCACAAGTCCTAAAGTACCCCCAAACTTATTTCGATACTTGTCCTCAAGGTTCAAAACAAGTCAAGGAATTCATGACCAAAAAGAAAAAGAATAGTGGTGAAAAAGAACATGAATAAATAAATAAGAAGATGATACAAATCCATGCATAACAAAAGTCTCCAAAAAGTAGTGAATGAATAAAAGCTCTCATGTCTAGGTGACTAAGGAAACTATGGAAAAACAATCATAACAAAAGCAAGAAGTAATAAGCATATAAGTTAACTCAAATGATTCCTATCAAACCTTGCTAGCCCAAAGTCTTTCAACTAAAGGTAAAATCAACAAGATGATGGAATAAAGTCTAGGGTTTTGGGTCTACTCAATGATCCTCCACTAATGCAGTGACTTAAATTGGATATGCCACAACCTACTCTCAAAACGCCTAGAATCCTATAATAGGTTAATTGATAAAAAAAAATGCTCAAATTACTCCAAAAATTGTAATCCATAGTCAAACATAGCAAAACTCAGGGGGTGCTCCACTGCCTCTAGTGCTCATCAAACATAACACTTGCAAAAAGCCAAGAAACCAAGTTAGTGTATTATTGAATAAAAAACTAAAACCTAAACTATACTAAATAAATGCATGAAATAAAATAAAATAAAAATATAGCTAGGCTGCCTCGCAACAAGTGCTTTCTTTTAAGTCTTTGGCTAGACTTGGCGTGATTTATCACGTAATGCCCTCTCTATTCAAGATATCAACAACGAATGGTGCATCTATAGCTTTGGGTAATGCAACATGCACGCCCTCCTTCAGAATTAGGAGCTCATTTGGAACTTCCAACACAAAAGATTATGTTGCATCATGATCATCTAACACAAAGGTGTCGGTAGGATAAAAAATCTGTGAACGCTCCTTTACTTCCACCTCCTTGTAAGGTTTAACAAATTTGCATGGGAGGGTAATTGGTTTTACCAACACCAAAGATTGGTCTTAATCGCTCTCTTTCTACGGCTCATCCAGCCTTTTTGAAATGACTCCAATTTCTTTCTTAGCTTCATCATCTTTATTCTGTGCAATAGTAATGTTCGACTCATGCGAAGAAACTTCTAGTGTTTCCTCCTATTTGTTCAAATACTCGTCCACAATTAAGAACTTATCAAACTTAACACTTTTTAATGTAGTAGCATTCACAGTCTCCTCTGACTCAGAAACTGGTTGCAGAGACAACTCTTTCTCATCCAGCAAATGCTCAAGTATAGTAGTAACTTGAGTTTTTGAATTTTACAACTTTGAGTTTATATGCTACATATCCTTTTGCAAGGGTTGTTGAGTAGTGCATTGAGAAAGCCAGTCGAAGATGATATCTCTCTCAATGTCTGCAATGGTTCTCCATTCCAATTGAGAAATCTGTAGACTTCTCCCAGACATATAGAAGTTGGGTTGCGGCGATGCATAGCTGGAACCATGATGATTCTTATACTTTGGATAGTGAGAACAAGCATACATGGTATGAAAGTACTCCTCACGATTTTCACAGACCCCCTGTTGCACAAAAATTGCAAGTTAGAAAATTGATATCCGTTAATTGACATACCTACCCCATTCACACTATAATAATATGAGTCTTCGAATTGACCATAGTTATGGAAGTTGGAGGCCATTATGGAATTACCTGCAAAAGTGTTAAACGCAAGGGATTAGATAAAAGATAAAATAAAGTAAATAAAATAAAATAAAAATCAAATAAAGAAAAACCAATCCCTAGCAACGGTGCCAAAAATTGACGCGCGCCGAATGAGTCAATAAAATATAATTCCTAAACCAACTATTTGCATAACAGTGGTAAAGGGTCGATCCCACAAAGATTGATAATCTTTCTATGGTCAAAAACAACTAAAAGGGAAATCGGGGGTTTAAAGAGAATGAATAAATTAAGTAATCCAAATAACTATAAAGCAATGGAAATTATTTTGAAATCAATTAATAAAAATACCTAGGTCAAGACATACAAGTTCAGTTTGATAAAAAATTGGATTTTGTCTTCAATTTATGTAAAATATGCAAATCAAAACTATCCAACTATAGCTATAGACCCGGTAACGTACGCGGTTCCTCGCACTTTCTAATCTCAATAGTCAAAGTACGACAATAACTATTTCCCTAGCCAATTGTATAATCGTATACTCAAGTGCATTGGGTTTAACACGATGACCGCAACAAGTTTTGTGAAAGCACTACACCTAGACAACCGAATCACTAGTGTGCCCAATTTAGCCTAGATTCCTAAGGTATTTAACTGTCCTAAATGAGGCATATCAATTGGTACGGTCAATTGCCACTAATGTGGTCTTATTGCATAAAGACGGATGCTTACGACTCACTGGCAAAAGAATTAGAGTTTAAATATGAATTTAACTCTAATTATTCAAATAATACCAAAGGAAATAAAATATTAATGAAAAGCAATGCAATTAAAATAAATAAATGTCACAAATTCATAAATGAGCACAATCGAACATCCCTCGCAGTCTTGTTAGGTCATGAATTTAAACTCTTATGGAAGATGTGACGGCCCCAGTTCGACAATCCTAAACTGGGGCCCGTCCGGCCTAGACTTACATGGACACCCGAGCCCGTCTCGCCGAGTCACGCAAGCCTAGTCAGCCTTCCTGTATCATTTACCATTTATCAAGCAATTAAAGTTGAGTTAATCAATTAGTGAGTTATCATAGTTACTCAGTCAAACACAAAACTAATGACGAGCCAAAGACACTAGTTAGGTAAAAACGCCGATGGGACATATGTACAACATTTCGAAATAAATAAATCAGTCTAATTCATGCAAATAGAAAGAAATGAACAGGGAACACATGAATATAAAAGACTGTAAACAAATCAATCGATAAGTGAGGGTCCGGAATACGAAAAACCAAATAACAAGAAGTCCCGACCAAAAGATCGTTGAATCATGCAAAAACCAATGAACAAACTCGGGTTCAAGACGAGAATCACGACCTACTATAACAAGGAGTCCCTAACCAAAAGATTGCGACTATGAGATATCCACATACCCGGATAAGTGCCCCCAACGTACACTCAATTTGAAATATCAACGGCGTCTAGATAAGAGCTCATATCGCAGATAAATAGTAACCATGGCTCACTTGCCAATGGACCACTCAACCAATAGCAATTTCAAAGATAGATATCAAAGCAATGAATAACAATATTCAATAGCATCAAATGAAATTACTGTACAATTTCCTAGCTGGTTTACTTACCTTAGATTCACTTAGCCATGTTCTACGTCTTTCGTCCTCTTCGCGAGCAATCCATCGCGTCGTCGAGTTTCGTCGAAGTCACGCTTCATTGTCCACTGTTGTTGTGTCTCGTCGGGGATCAATTGGTCCGGCAACGCGCCATCGCGCCGTTACTCCACGCCTTTCGCCGCGCCGCTACCGCTGCTCCTCCCCGGCATCACTGCTCCTCGCCAGCGTCACTGCTCCTCGTTGGCGTCCTGGTGGACTGTGCTGCTCGTCGTCTTCCCCCACAACCGCACCACTAAACAGTTCGCCGCTGTTGCTGGCCGTCCGCCGGTCGGCTGGTGCTGCGGGGGCTCGCCAACCCTCGCCAGTGGAGCCATTCACCGTCGCCGCTGTTAACGCGCCACCGGCCTAGCTGCTGCCATTCGTCCGCGAGCTCCCTTGCGGGTCGGTCTCCTCGCTGGCTCGCCGCTCCACCGGGAGCCGTCGCTTGTGAGCAGGAGCTGCCGTCCGCGGCCTCCGCGTCGCCGCCACCGTCTCTGCCATCTCTTCTTCTTCTTCTTTTTCCCGGCGGCTTCTCCTCTCTCTTTCTCTCTCTCTATCCCTTGGCGGCTCCCCCTCTCCCCGCCGTCTCTCTCTCTTTCTTTCTTGGCGGCTCCCCTCTCCGCCGTCTCTCTTTTTTTTCTCTCTCTCCTCTCTCTTTCTCTCTCTCCTCTCCTCTCTCTTATCCAATCTCATTTTTTTTTATAATTATCTCCTCGATTTTGTGTCAGCATTAAACCCTAAAAAATACCCCATTTTTGCCAAAAATTGACAAAAATACCATTACACTCTGAAACACGGAAACATCGAGTCTAAACCTTAACTTGACCCTATTTCGCATCGATTAAATACGGATCACGACGAGTGAGTCCCACATACAACCCTGAAATGACACGTGACACGAGTTAGATTTTTAGGGTCGTTACGAAAGAACACAAAACAAAAGAATGGTAAAATAGAAGTGGAGAAAGAGAGTGAAGAATAGAATTATCGAAGTCGAGAAGGAGGGGTCCAAAATATAGAAGTCGAAAGTAGTGGAAATTAGAAGTCAAATTGTCGTCCTCAATAAAACGCTAAACATATATACGTTGTGTCTGCTATGCATGCTTTGATTTCTTGATAAATGCACACATCGAGGCTGATATATGGATAGAAATAGTCTTCTCTTGGATTTGGATGCATAAGTCACGTGTGCACTTTGAATCCCGAAATCGTGTTCTCCGTCCCTCGCCGTGTGTTTCTCCTTCGTTGTACGAGTTTTCTGCAGCTTGTAGGGTCGGGGTGTGAGCCGATTTCGTCTCCAAATTAGGGCTCGCTTAAAGATCGTCGAATTAAGTTACATTTGGTAGAGTAGTTGTAATGTATGTGTGGCGGTTTGTTCAATTGTAAAAAAATTGGGAAATCGTGATTCTCGCCACACAAAGCTAGAGATCAGTGTCAATCGTCTCGCCAAGCATGACCGAGACGAAGCTAATATGTTTGGGAACTCGCAGCCTCGGCCACGAAGACCGGAAGAGTTAACGCACGTCTCTGCTTACGCATGGCCGAGAATACTTCGCTTATCTCGGTCGCGACATGACGAGAGCTACAATTAGTGATAGGTAATGTGGCGTCGGTGGTGTACAACCGAGAATTTCCTCCTACTCTCGGTTGTACATTTCCGAGAGGGTCTCGAGAGGCTCTGGCCGTCATAGGACGAGAGTAAGGCGAATTGAAATGGTCAATCCATCTCGGTGGTGTACAACCGAGAACTTGCTATTGGACTCGGTTGTACACCGCCGATATATTGGACTCCTTGTCGGCCATGGGTGACCGAAAATATGGGTTGTTTCACGAACCTCGCTTGACCGAGACATCGAAATGGATGAATTTGAACATTACTTTTTGTAAATTTTTTTTGTGGTATGTCAAACTAACTATACAATATTGAAAATCCAAAGACGACAATTTGCACCGAAACTTAATTAATTATAAATCTCCGTAACATTCAAACCGACTCTACAACCGTCCATCCATAAGTAAACAACAATCAAAATACAAGACAACATTTGTATATCCATAGAACATTCGAAGTAACTGGCAAAATTTCTAAATGTTTAGCCATCAAGGTTTCTAGGTACAAGCTTTACACTACGGTGTATCTAAATCTACAACGTGTATGGTGGCTTCATCGAGATGCAATGGGCGCGATGTCTCGAAATACGAATCCATCTCGCCAACCTTTGGCGCATCCTCAACGTACCGATCCCACGATGGATATAAGGATGGCAACGGTGCATTCACACGCAACTTCACCTGTCAAAGTGAACAGTAGAACATAGAAGATATTGTCACAAACCCGATTAAGGGGGAAACAAAACAATTCACAAAAAATCATAGAACTTACCCTAACCCAATGGATATTCCTTTCATTTGTCATTGCAATGATAAGTCTGTTGTGCAACGACAATCGTGGAGCACTACGTAGAGGTAGGAATGTGGAGGCACTCCCATCCGAGAGGTTGACGAGAATGACATTGAATGCGGTGGATACTAACAATCCCATGTCCGGGAAGTGTCAACCATTCTTTGAAAGATGCCCCCACTTGCTTCTTTGGGCAATGCACCGCATTCTTGACGATCTCGAAACTCGAGCCAAGCACTTCCCGCCAAAGGTCTTCATACCCGATAATCTCATCGTACATCCTTCTACGCACAATCCTCCACCCGTCTACATCGGCAAGTCGAAGCCCGCAGGCTATACACCGATATCCACAATTTCCATCGGAAACCACATCGATAATGCCCTCAACATGTGGCAACCAATCCGGTTCTAAGCAATGACCATAAGCCATATTAGATCCACTTTGCGTGCGTCGACGGCACGACGCATTTGTGGAACAACCTTGCCTTTCTTCGCCTAGAAGTGGAGGCCTCTTTTGTGGAGTGGGAGGACTCAACTTGTTTTCTTTTCGACACGCCTTGCCTCCGATTGGAGACCCCGGTGTCCTCCCCCGCATCCTCAACTTCTGCTCGCACTCCACAAAAGACGAAGGTGGACTAATCTCTCGAGCCGCTGAATTTCGTCCTCCCACCCGCATCCTCAACTTCCCGCTCCCCTTATCCAATCTTCTTGCGGTGTCGTGATTGTGCCTCCCACATATAACAAGTGACATACCATAAGGAGTCGCATTTTCCTTTACGTTAATAAGGAAAGGGCATCCACATTTATTCGTACCGCTGGAGTCCTCGCCTTTTCATCATTTCTTGATTTCTTTAAAATTTTAGCCGCTTTCCCCTTCCCTACTCTCTCGAGCTAGTCCCCTATATGTCCCCGACCTCTCACAGCAAGTCTCACCCTTCCCCTCGCGCTTAATGCCCCCGCATCCGAGCGCTTCGTTACTAACGCAAACTTGTTCTCACCACTAATCATTTGAAGCCATGAAATAGCCGCTTCTCGAGAGGGGAATGGCTTACAAGGTGTAAAAGTGTCCTTGTAGTCCGGAAAATTACTAGATACCCCATTACACGCAATACAAACAAGTGTAACATTATAATCAACCAAAATGTACAAGCACAATCACCATAACACCCCAAAAATAGGTTCTCGGTTGTACAGTCCGATACTTTATTCGTAGTCTCGCCACGTACGACCGAGAGTTACTCAAGACTTCTGGCCGTACCATACTCGGTGACCATGCGCGAAACCTCTCTGGTCCTCTATGACCGATTAATTTCTTACCCATCTGTTGAATTGAATGAACGTGTCCAATGCATCACTTCATATAAGCACGCTCAAACATTTCCAATGTTGCCTCGTGATACACACAACTCGTTTTTAATGCAACTCACCACCGGTCTCCAAAACACTAATTTCATGCCCTTTTCGCCCTCAATTTTGATCATACACCCCATAAACCTGTAAATTACAAATAAATAAAATTAGCCTAATATTTTGGAGACTTAACCATAAATAAATATATAAATACATTAAATAATAGTACATATCTAATGACCTATCACTCTCGCTCGAAAAGTATACTTAGCCGATCAAACGTGTAATGCGTAGCTACTGGTAGCAAATAAGCAGACTTTGTCAGTCTGTCCATAATCACCTAGATAGAATCATGTCTCCTGGCGGTCCTCGACAATCCTCTCACAAAATCCATAAAAATGTCCTCCCACTTCCATCGTGGAATGGGAAGAGGCTGTTGCAACCCTCCAGGTCTTCGATGTTCAGCCTTTACTTGCTGACAGATCTCATTGTTCCTGATGAACTCAAACACATCCGCCTTCATCCCAGGCCACCATAAATGTCTATTCTTGTCATGGTACATTTTGGTCCTGCCAGGATGAAAGGTGAATCGGGAGCGACGTGACTCCTGAAGAATCTCATCTTTCAGCTTTAGCACTGACGATATCCACAGTCGGCCTCTAATTCTCAAACACTGATCCGTCATCTCCTTCCAGTCAGTATAATTAGTTTCTAAGCTAATTCACTAAATCTCAGGTATAGAATGTCAACTCTCTGACCCTTCGACACTCTCTGTGTAGACACGATTAGAAGTCTCATCCGTACATAAATCATCACCTGAGTGTCGATAGGAATATCAGGTTGAGTCATCATCGTCGTTGCCTCAAGTATCCTATACTCACGCGTCGTGTGGCACTTGACAACCTCAGCATCTCTAACTTGTATCCTACTCAGTGCATCTATGACTACGTTAGCTTTTCTTAAATGATACTCCACAAAAAAGTCGTAATCCTTCAGAAACTCTAATCACCTATACTATTTCATGTTCAAGTCATTATGTGTGAAGAGATATTACAAACTCTTATGGTCAGTAAAGAGTGTGAACCTCTCTCCATTCAAATAATGTCTCTACACTTTAAGTGCAAACACTTCTATTGCCAACTCCAAATCATGTGTGGGGTATTTCTTCTCATGCATTTTCATTTGTCTGAAGGCGTAAGCTACTGTACCACTACCCTTTATCAATACACAACCCATACCCATATGAGAAGCATTTGTGTACACCAAGAATCCCTATCCAACCTCTAGCAATACTAATACTGGTGCAGTAGTCAACAATTTCTTCAGCTGAGCAAATGCCTCATTGCATTCTTCACACCAATCAAATTTGACGTCCTTTTAGGTCATCCTAATAATTGGTGAAGCGATCTTTGAGAAATCCTTCACGAACCAGCGATAATGCCAAACCCAAAAAACTCCTAATCTCTGTGACTGACAACGGTGTTGGCCAATCCATAATCGTTTGAATCTCGGTCAGATCCACTGCTATCCCTGCTACTCCAACAACATGCCCTAAAAACTTGACCTCTGAAAGCCAAATTTCACATTGTTGAACTTAGCATAAAGTATGTGCTCCCTCAAGGTCTGCAACGTCTACATAAGGTGTTGCTCATGATCCTCTATTGTCCTCAAATATATTAGTACATCATCGATAAAGACTATCACAAAGCGGTCAGAAATGGTCTAAACATTCGATGCATCTTGTGCTAAAAGCTGTCTTGGACCTATACTCATCCTTGATCCTAAGCTGTTGATACCCTGATCGTAAGTCTATCTTGTAGAAAAATTGTTCTCCTCTTAGCTGATTAAATAAATCATCAATCCTCGGCAGTGGATACTTGTTCATGATTATGAATTTGTTCAACTATCTATAGTCGATACAAAGACTCAAAGTACCATCATTCCTTTTCACAAAAATGACAGGTGCTCCCCATGGTGACATAGAAGGTTTGATGAATCCCTTCTGTCCCAAATCCTATAGCTGAGTCTTCAACTCCTCTAACTTTCGCAGTGCCATTCGTTACGATGGTATGGAAATCAATCTCGTGTTCGGTACTAGCTCAATAATAAAACCAACCTATTGCAGTGGCGGTAGACCAGGTAAGTCCTCCGCAAACACATCTAGAAACTCTCTAACAATCGGTATATCCTCAAGCCTTGGTCCCCTACTCTCTAAAACACTTGATATATCTAGGGTATGCTGATAACCAATCCATCCCTAATAACGCGTCAAACTCTATTACCTCAATCTTTAGTATCCTATGAAGCTTCTCCTGAAATTGTAGTCACTTATCGATCTTCTCAAAGTTCTCCACTCCGTCGAAGTAGGCTGGCTTGAGTTTGATGATGTCCTTCACAAGTTGGACCTTAACTGATATGCTGGAAGATGTGGACGTGGGGGATGCTGTTTTCTCAATCGTCTCTCCTGGTATTGTCACGATTGGAAGAGTCTGCACTATTGGTGGTACTGCAATCTTCAATCTTGCATCGATCTACAATCATGCTCTGCACGTTGACGAAGTTTGGGGCACCAGTAGCTACGTAAATAGCACGTATGTATACATACATATGCACATAGAAACTAACATGTACATATAAGACATCTTCATCTCCCTTTCACTCACTTCCTAACTAATAGTTTCTACGCAAGGATCATATGGTTTCCACTTCTACGATTTGTATTTTATTCAAGTTTACGTTTTACTTACTGAGAAATCATGGCACTGATACCAACTGTGAGGGCCCTTCTTTAATCTAAGGCATTGCCCGGCCTAATCCCGTAATTAAGCCCAAATCCCAGCCTCATAGGACTTAACTACTTATTAGTCAGCCTTTCTATCCAAATCTACTCCATATTAGTGTTTAGAATAAATAAAACACATGTCACTTTAAAATTTACTTTTGAGTAATCAAAAACTTATTAAAAGTTATAAAATTTAGTGAAGCTCTTAACAAATTATGCGGAAACAATTATTTAAAAATTCCAAATGTGTGAAACTAGGAAAAGAACGATTACATGCATATATAACAAAGTGGTGAATATAAACATTGTGATGTCGTCATAAGTCAGAGAACTAAATGTTCAACCCAACATAAAACCCTAAAGTGAATCAAAATATAACTGTATAATACACAAAATACTAAAACCTACAGCATGTCGATGAAGAAGTATGTCGCTGGCTCAGAGGTAGTCCCCAATTTTCTCCTTGCCCAGCCTGCTCATCGACAGCTCTGCACCCACCATTATAAAAAGGACGATGAGTACAAAAGAGTAACAATAATTCTTGTTAACAAATTCATTCACATTTTCAAAAAAGCTTAATGGTATTTAAAAACATAAGTTCAATAAAAAAGACTAGTACAACAATTGTGCTAAGAAATACCACAGTTAAACAAAAGAAACAGACACAAGGCTAAGTAGTTATGATCTAGATCTGGTCGGCTGTGATCTACATCATTGAAGCCTTAACCACTAAAGGACATGCATGGTGTCGCACAGTTTAATATAACTAAGGAATCTAACCTTAGTGTCATCAGGGACTCTAACCCCGGTATCATCACGGACTCTAACCCCGTATATAGGCAACCGGGGACTCTAACCCCGTGTGCCTCATCATAGTGGCAAGTGCCGGCATCCTTAGGGACTTTATCCCAGTGTGCCAATCGACTCATAGTGCAATGGACTCTAGATTCTATAACTACTTTATAATTTCAAGAAATTGGCTCATTAAAGGTTCCAGGAACTGGCTATGCTACAAAGCACAAATTCTCCAAAAAATACAAGTCCATAAAATCATTCACAACTCAAAAATCCCTAATAGCATGCTATTTATAATACATTTACTATAGAACAACAAGAAATGACATATAACACATGAATGGATTCGAAAGAATTCAATTTAGCAAAATATCATGGAAACTAAGCTCAACAAGTGAGAAACAACTAATGAGTCCATGATATAAGAGTAAAAAGCTAGACATAGTTAATATAGACTACAACAAACAAGTTAAACTAGAAATGAAATGTAAATCAATAATCAACGGGTATACTCATATCAAGTAATGTAAATTCCTAACTTTACCGGCCTCTTAACACTCTAAATCTCGTATTAGAACCCCCGTAACCCTTTCCTAGATTCTTGATATCACATAACATGTTTTTGGATGTGTTTAGACCTTTACTCTGGGTTTTAGGCTTAGTTATAGTGTTTTGGTAAATTTGGAAAATTGCATATTTTTATGTTGTCAGGACAATTAGAGCACTAAGTTATTTGATTAGCTCGCTAAAGGCCTCATTAGCGTGCTAACCATTGTCTCTAGCGCACTAATCAAAAATCAACTATAGCCACATTAAAACCACTATATAAGCTATACTAACTCAAAATAGACTTACCACATCACTCTCTATCTCGATCTCACATCAGCACGCAACTCGAGGCATATCTCTACTCACGTCTCAACACCTATAAACGAGTAGGAGTAACTTAGTAATCTACACATATACAATACACTAGGAATACATCACAATAAATCTAACATATACCTTGGTCATCTCGCCTCGGTCAATGCATATATCTCAGTGTGGGTCCCACGTCATAGGTCAGTGATCCTGATTATGAATAATAAATTAGATTAGAAATTCGGGCCATGACAAGAACATTGAATACTAAGATTCTACAAATACAACTTTTGCAACCATTCTCACTAACACATTCAAAACATTGATTGGAGTCAATAAGAATTTCTTTTGGGTTGTAATTGCTAGGCTGGGGTGATAAAGAAAGGTAATTCATGGATTCAAAACGTTGAAAAACTTAGACTTAAACCATCAAAATATCTTAATAGAACACGAAATGGTTTACATTACCCCTAATTTCATTTTCCTTTTCACATTATGCGATCTTTGCCTTTTTCCAACCATCCGACTTCCTGCTCCATTTAATGCTGATACCATTTTGGATTGGACTCTCACTTTTTTTCAACTACGCGGCTCCCTACTCAATTCCATGCAAATAACGTCTTAGCTTGGACTCTATAATCATAACTTGATTGATTGAATTTTTTCATCATGATTAACTTCCCCTTATTTTGGGTTATAATCAAGTTTTCACTCTTATTATTTTTTTTTCATGTCTCTTTTAAATAATTTCAAATCTAAGACTAACTTCCAACTAGGTTAAGGATTATAGGTTAATGAGTCATGGATTTTTTGATAGGTAAAGAAAGAATCAGGTTGGATTGGTCGACTGGAATAACCAGGGTAACTTTGTATGTGGGCTAAAGGCTAAAGTTTTAAACAAACAAGGCCTGTGTCTTCCCCCAAACTTATTCTTAAGTTATTACTCAGTTTTAAATGGATTGCAAATCTATCTTGGAATATGTAGAGATTTAGTCGACTCTTTTCCCGACTCTAGCATACTAGCAAGAATGAGAAAAAAAAAGAATTCAAATCAAGTGAAGAAAGAGTCTAGCTAATCAACAATGAATCAGGTTGGATACATGAATCGCCACTAAATCGATGAAATACGTAAGGAGATTTCGATCGATCTTCCCAAATGAATGAATAAGGATAGATAATTCGGTCACGAATCATTGCGAATCACTTTCGAAAATTTTGGATTAAATCAAGGAATTTCGTTTTGATCGGATATGTATTACTTAGAATACTATATATATGAACCTTAGGTTACGAAATTAAGTGCCCTCGATTATCTTAGATCATCTATCATTGCTCCCAGAGCCATTTAGTTTGTTTTAGTCTATTCTCAATTAGTTTAGTTTAGTTTTTTTATTTCATTTCTATTGAGATGATTTGAAGATTCAAGTATTCAAATAAATAGGTATTTATCAATGTCTTTTATTTATTTTATTGCTATATTTGTTATGAATATATGTGAGTAGTTTATTAATCTAAATAAAGTCTGAGCATGAACTAATCCATTTTGTAATATAGTCATAATAAAGAATGATTTGTAATAAATGTTTTAAACTTTATCATATTCGTTAATTCACTATTTTAGTAGATTTGTTTTTGTGTATTATGAATCATGAAGCTTTGTATTGTATGCATAGTCTATAATGTGTATTGTGATATTTAGATTATATATCTAATTTAAAGTAGTAAATAGGATTAATTTAATAGGTCTATTACCATTAGATGTCCTTGGTGAATTGAGTTCTACGTTTGATATTAATACGAATTTACGATAATATTAGGCTTAGTAGTTTGAAGTTTTCATAAAGTTTGATTTTGTTTTATTTTCTAATTAATCATCTTTGAGATTTTAAAGGATTAATGTAATAAAATTAGGATGCGACTTTTCATTGATATAAGGAAAACTGGTGGTTTGATAAAAGCTATCACTTACTTATGATTTAGGTTTAATGATCCATGAATACATTATAATATGATGAAAGTATGATTATGACTATGTTTTAAGTAATATGTTTTATTTAAAACGGATTAATGTTTCATCGTTCTAGATATTTGTTTAGATGTTTAATTAATATTGGTTTGATTTGATTTGATTTGAATTTAGTGAATTTGAATTGTGTTTAGTTAAGTTAGTTTTATTGATTGCTATAGTCTAATTAGATAATTTTGATTCCCGTTATAATTAGATTAAAGAAAAATAATAAAAAAACCATTAAATTTTTTTCTTAAGAAGTTTACAAAAACCATGTGGAGACGATCTCACTTAGCCTACTATAAATAATAAGGATACGAGCAAAACTTATTATACGCACTTGACACGTGTCAATTTTTATGGCGTCGCTAGGAATTTTTCCATAATTTCGTAGGAATTTTAGACGTTGTATGATCTACACACTTTAGCATTTTAATTCCATAGGATCTTTACGTTCGTTTGATCCTGGGGTTGATAGGACTTTCAATCGTAATTTAGGGCAACAACAACTTAGGGAACACCAAGCTACAACAATGGAAGCCAATAATAATATTAATAATATCAACAATAATAATGATAATAGAGAACTTACTTTTAGGCAAGCCAATCAAAATGTTAAAGCTTATAAGCCAATGAGTATTACCTATCTTTAAGGATTTCCTAAATTTAAATTAAGATTTAGATTCATTAGTACCTTACCTAACTTCTATGGTAAAGATAATTTAGACCCCCCAAAGATTTATAAGGGAATATTAACACAAAGTTAATGGGATGAAACTTAAAGACGATATGTTAGAACAAGTCAAACTTAAGGCTTTTCCTTTTGTATTGAAAGATCAAGCACAAGATTAGTTGTTTTATATTCCTCAAGATTTAATAACCACATGGGCTCAAATACTAGAATCTTTCCTAAATCAATATATGCCTGCAAGAAAGATTAATTCCTATAGAAGACAAATCATAGTTGCAAAGATGAAAGACGATGAAAACTTTAATAAATTTTGGGATAGATTTCAAATATTAATTTTTTTTTCCACAACATGGATATACACAAATAGCTTTATTAGTGTACTTCTATGAAGGAATCTATCATTTTCAACAAAGGTTATTAGACAATCTGTATGTGATAGATCTTTATTCGATGTAACACCAACTTTAGCAAAAGTGGCTATTAATAAAATTGCTAAACAATAAAAAATATGGTGAAAAAATGAGACATCAAGGAAGAAACATTATGAAGTTAATAGTAAAAGAAGTAGAACATTTGACGAAAACATTGATGAGTATCTAGCATACTTAAATTGTCCTTAAAAAGTAGATCAAATCAAATAAATCCATGTGGATTCTGTAATGACGTTACAGATCCTACGGATGCGTGTTCTACCTTACATTAAGAAAACAAATGAAGAGTTCACTTTGCCGTTATGAACCAAATTTTTGTTCCTCCCAGGAATCAATATAATAACAATAGTTACTATACTAGAAAACCAAATCAAAATCTTAGCTATTGTTCACAAAATCAAAAATATACCGCTAATAGACCAAGAGCACAGATATCACCTACACCTATTCAACAATCTCAACAAATAGTTTAACTTATGCAACCAAATTTAAAGTAAATCTTGCAATATTTTATGACTCAAAGTCATTAAAAATTTACACAGATTTCTCAAAATCAAGTTAAAACCGATACATCTATTAATGAGTTGAAAAATCAATTAAGTTCAATAAACCTACAATAAGTTAATTAATCAAACTAAAGCATCTACTCGGACTACTACTCCTACTAATCAAACACAAGTTAATGCATTATTTTGTGATAATGAAAAAGAGACACATATACCGAAAAGATACCTAAGAAGGGTATAAAGAAAAAGAAAATAAAAAAAAACTATAAAAGAAGAAGAAAAGATGAAGGCCAATGTCATTCGTACTAGAGAATGCATGGCCGAACAATTAAAATATGCACCGTTTCTCGAAAGATTGTACCTAGGGTATTTAGCAAAAATTAAAGCTTATGAGAAGTCTTTACAAACTTCGAAATAGCAAATGAAGAGAAAAATAATAACATTCCAAATAAATTAAAATGGGAAATAAAACTATCTAATTAAACCATAGCAATCAATTAAACTAATTAAACTAATTTAAACTAAGTTAACTAACACAATCCAAATTCACTAATACTAAATTCAACTCAAATCAAATCAATTCAATATAAATTCAATGTAAAACATACATCTAAACAAATATCCGAGAATAATGAAACATTAATATGTTTTTAATCCAAACATATTGCTTAAACCATAGTCATAATCATACTTTCATTTTATTATTAATTATTCTTGGACCATTAAACCTAAATCATAAGTAAGTTTGATAGCCTTTATTAAGCCACCAATTTTTCTTATATTAATGGAAAAGCCACATCCTAATTTTATTACATCAATCCTTCAAAAGCTCAAAGATAATTAATAGAAATAAAAGAACATTACACACTATGAAAACTTCTTACTATTAAGCCAATATTATCGAAAAAGTCGTATCAATGTCAAACTTAGAACATATTTCACCTAAGACATCTAACTAGTAATAGACCTTTTAAATCAATCCTAATAACTACTTTATATTATGTATAGAACCTAAATATCACTATACATATTCTAGACTATACATTCATTACAAAGTTTCTTGAATGTAATATGCAAAAATAAATATATTAAAACCGTGAATTGAAATATACGATTAAGTTTAAACCATTAAGTACACATTCTTCTTTATTTTGACCACATTACAAAATGGACTTGAAGAACATAATGCTCAAAATGATCATACGTCTCTACCCCATTCTTCATGACTGCTTTAGATGTTCACACGTCTCTACCCCCACTCCTCATAGTTGAACCAACAACTTTAGAATTAACATGTAACATAGTGACACGTGTGTTCCATTATTTATCCTACTCTTGTGTAAATTACATGTATATGTTACTGTATTAATTAACATTGAAAACTAAAAGCATTTTAGATCTACTCTTAATTTGAAGCTCTCTGTTATCTTTTTTTCTCATTGTTTCTGTTTCTTTGTCTACAAATCTCAATTCACATAATGGTATCAAAGCCACCAAAAGAGCTCCCTTCAACCTAAAATTCCTCACCTACCACTTCATCTTCAATTGTTCTTACAAATCCTATTTTCAAGCTTCCTACTTTAAGTCAACCTCTCAACATCAAATTTGATCATGGATACTATCTATTGTAGCAGAATCAACTGCTTAATATAATCATCGCTAATGGTCTGGAGGATTACTTAGATGCTTCTAAAGCCCCACCACTCCCTTTTTTGATGATGCTCATTTGTGCCCTAACCCAAGAACTCACAATTGACGATGCTTAAATCGGGTGGTTATGAGTTGGATCTTCGGGTCATTGTCTGATTCGATGCTTACTTAAATTGTTTCTTATGACTCGACATATGTAATTTGGGGAGTATTGGCTCGTACTTATGAAGCTTTAGCACAATCACAAATTCTTGAACTTCGTAAGGAAATTCATTATATTCAAAAGGATAGTATGAGCGCGGATGAATATGTCATGAAACTTAAATCAGTTCTGGATCAACTGATTTCCTTTGGTGAACCACTTACTACATGAGATCAACTGATGTATTTCTATGAAGGGCTTAGTCCAGAATACAACCCTCTAGTCTACCTTGCAATCTCGATTGATTTTGCCAACTCTCGAGTTGGCTCATAGCCATCTGTTTAGCTACGATATTAGCCTCCAATGTCAACAATCTGTTGAAAAACTCAATAGTTCTTCGAGTCTATCTGCCCTATTTCCTCGAATGTTTGACGCGAGTGCCATGAGATCTATAATTTCTACCCTAATGTCTAACGCTAGTATCCTTAGTCGTCCAGTCGGCCTTCCGTTTCAATGAAATACTTATTCTGGTCACCCTTCTCGTCCAAAGCCTCGTTGTCAGATTTATCGTAAACATGGGCACTACGCACTTAATTGCTATCACCGAATGAATCTGACGTATCAACCAACTGTTACTCATCCTCAAAATCAGTTTCAACAACGTCACATGACATTTATTCTTGCAGTCAACTCTGGTGTTGCGCCAATCTCTGCTCCTCCAATGTAGAATGTGCCTCGTATCCCTGAAAGTGCTTGGTACAAGGACTGGGGTGCCTCTCAACCTTTGACTCCAAACTTCAATTCTCAGCAGTACTCAACTCCGTTCACTGGCTCTGATCAAGTCATCACAAGCGAGGCGAATCCGGGATTTTTGATAGCCCGGGCTATAAATATTTTTTAATTTATTATTTTTATATATTATTATGTATACTTTAAATAAATTATACCACTATATATATATATATATATATATATGCATCCATGACAAACATAAAATTAGCATGGTTATCGCATAAATTAAGCCGCACACTATTAAGCAAAGAAAAAAAAAAACATTCGAACACAAACACTTGTAATAGATCAAATCAAAACCAAATCAATAGATAATGAGTTCAACTGAAGTACCTTAAATTAAAAATTGTTGTCTACTTGTCACAAACATGACTCGATCAATGAAAAGTGTATCAGCTGCAAACACAAACAATATAGAATCAAATATAAATTATATTGGTGGGTAAAGAATAAAAATAATACTTAAATAATAAATTATATAAAAATTAGAATATGAAGAAAAATAACCTATTTAAGTTGTGCCCTCCTTTGCTTTAAAGAATCGAATTCATCAATTACTTCATCTATATCGATATTTTGAGCGAATTCTCGTTCAATATGAATGATCATAGTATCTGCCAAGAATTCTTCTTCCATTCTATTTCGTAAATCAGTCTTAATACGCTTCATAGCTGAAAATGCTCGCTCTGTTGATGCCGTGGATACAGGTAGAGTCAAAATAAGACGAATCAATCTCTCAACCAAGTTGTAGTTATGCGACTTATTTGTTCGAATTAATTTCTGCAATAACTCAGAAGTTGATGACAAATTCTGAAAACACTTGTGGTGAAGTACATCAACCTCATAATGCTCCAATTGAAATCTCAAATGATGCATTTCTTGATCACTAAAATCAGCAGGATAGAACTTTCTTGCAAGAATACATATTTGATCAACATCAAATAATTTGAACTGATCATTTGGTTGTAAAGCACAACTCAACTTAAGGATTTCCAATGCATCATCATTGAATCTGTAATTCAACTCTTCCAATTGATAGTCAATCACGGAATTGAACATATCAAAGTGGTAATGATGCTCAACTGTGACGAGACTTTTTTGCTGACAAGAACGACCTGTGCCCTCATTGTACCAAGCATTCATATCGGGTGTTTCGATTTCATACTCTATGCAAATCGAATTCACACACATCAAAAGGTGATCAAAGCTTTCATTTCGTAATTTTAGAAGAAGTACTTTTGTTGTGGCAATTGAATCTATTGCATTCAGAATATCTAGAGTTTTTTCTTGCAAGTTTCGGCAAAGCATATCTGTAATTCCCAAAATTCTATGCATTACATGCAACATGAATACGAAGTCAAAAGTTTCCATCATCATTAAAACACCTTTTGCTTCACCACGAATATCATCAGTAGATCCATCACTAACCATTTTTTTAAGCACTTGCATCGTTGCCCAATACATATCAATCACACTGCAAATAGAATCAAAATGAGAGCTCCACCGTGTTTCTCCTGCTCGTTGTAAACTTCCGATTTGATTAGCTCCTTTACCAGTTTCACGTTCACCACTAGCTACTTTTCGTGCAATCTCTACAAACTTGAAAGGCTTGCAACTCAGTAAGGCGTTTTGGAGAAGAACCTATAAGGTTAACAATAGAAGACAACTTTGAAAAGAGTAACCAAATCGACGGTTCCTTTTTAGAAGCTGCAACTAATGCTAGTTGTAGTCGATGAGCAAAACAATGCACATAATATGCATATGGACAGTCTTTGAGAAATAAAGCTTGCAACCCATTCCATGCCCCACGCATGTTACTAGCACCATCATATCCTTGACCACGCAAGTCATCTATAAGTAAGTTACACCGAGCAAGAGAGTTACATACACTTTTCTTAAGTGTTGAAGCAATGCGTGTTTTCGACTTGGACAATATCGAAAAAACGTTCTTTAATTGAGCCTTGACCATCCACGAATCTCAACACAATTGCCATTTCTTCTTTGCCTCCTGCATCCTTGGCTTCATCAACTAATAGACAAAACTTTTTATCTCCAATTTCTTCACGAATTTTTTTTCTCACCATGTTAGCCATAATATGCAAAATCTCTTTTTGAATATTTGGTGAGGTGTACTTTGCATTCCCTGGAGCATTGTCGAGTATAACGTCCTCAATGTTAACATTTAATCTACCCATAAGCTTCAACATTTCTATGAGATTTCCTCGATTTTCTGAAGTTGAACCTTCACGATGACCTCTAACTGCGCATCCTTGTAAACTAAGCCATCGAACAGCCTCACTTGTAACCTTAAGCCGCAACCGATTTTTTCGAACATCCTCTGAAGTTTGTGCATTTATCACCCTGTCAATGTGTCGAGTAACATTCGACAAATTCTCAACAGATTGTACAGAATTTCTATGCGGCGAATTGATGCTTCCCATATGTATCAAGAATGGACAATTAACCCCTTGATTAACTCTCTTCCAATTTTTAAGTCCTCCATTAGTTAATGTGCAGTGAGGTGTATTACCATTATCAAAAAGGTAACACGGGAAACAAAATACCGCGTCCTTTGAAGGAGAATACTCCAACCATTGAAATTCTCCAAACCATTTTGGTTGAAAGCGACGATTTTGATTTCCGAATAGAGTTCGTGGGTATTCTGGCAACCTAGGTTGATAAGGGCCCATCTTTATATATGCTCGTCTAATATCATCTCTCGCATTGAAGGAATATTGCCGTATTGGAGTACGCAAGCCCGGATCTCTTTCAAGAGAATTAGAATCAATATAAACTTCTTGAGTTGGAGATTCTAAAGGTCTCGTTTCCTCACGCGATGAAGCCTCAACAACTGATGGAGAAAGATTGCCAACCTTAGATGCCTCCCCACTTGATTTAAAAAAGGAAAAAATTGTCTTCGTTCTTTTGTTACCATGACGCTCCATAGAGTTTAGTCCAAAGCTAGTATGCTATCCTTAAAAGAAAAAATGTCTCCTTAAATATTAAAGTCATGAAAACTTTTTTTATTCTCCTAATTCAATCAATGTATATAGTATATGATCAAAGATATAAAAAAACATGTGAAACATAAAAAACCAACAAGTTAAAAAAATTAAGAACTAGCATACATCTTTGCACAATGATTTTCACATTAAAAAAACATCCCTTCATAAATATACAAACAAAGAAATCTATGAACTAACACACCTCTTTGCTTGTACTATGTAAGAGAACCGTCAATCTATCCTCGTAATATAGTGCAATCTAGTGAAAAAATTAAATGTAGATTCCACTTGCAAGCTTCCGAATTCAAATCAGGTTCAATTGAGCTAACTACACTTATACATTTATTTTATGTAACCAACCTAAGCTACCAACTTCAAAATTTGATAAACTAAAGCTTAAAAAAATCGAATTTTGCGAAAGATATGAACTAACTGTTCAAATTGCATTCAGTTATCTAAAAATATAAACACTACCCTATATTCTTCTCCACTGGCTAATACAACATAGAAAAGAACATAGCAAAATTGCATTACTATCAAGCATAAATGGAAACTTTACACAAGTATTTTTGGATTCAATCAAGGTTCCAAGTCTTGAGATTGAGAAGATCTACACTTATGTAAAACAAAAACCAACACTGAATTTGCTTGTGCTTCAATCCCAATCAAGACTTAAACACAATCAATGACCGAAAGATTCGCATAAAACCAAGCAAGAATTGATCTTTATCAGTGTAACAACAATCCAAACAAACCCCTAATTCAATTTCGATCCAATGCAATTATGCAAGGAAAGAGAGATCTCGGCAAGGCAGTTTTGGAAATTTGGGCATGAAACCAACAAAATAATGGCAAACAGAGATCTTCCAAACAAGGAAACTCGTCCATAACAGATCCACAACAAATCTCAAAACCCCATCTCACCAATCAACCAAAAGTACCAAATTTACAAAAAAACCCTAAGAATCGAAAATGGCATCGACGAACATTACGGTTAACAAACCGATGGATTGGAGGGCGAGATCACGCGCGGCAACGACGCCGCCACCTCCTCCGCCGCGCTGGCGATGATTGATGAAGTGATGATTCGTGAAGATGAAGCCCCGCCCTCGCTGTGAAAAATGAAATCGAATCACAGTTGTCTTTGTCAGTCTTTGTCTTCTTGTCGGGGCGTTTGTAAATTGAAATCGAACGGTACTTGTGGTTGTGGGCTTAAATAAGTTTTTTTTTTTTTTTTTTTTTTTTTTTTTTTGGCTTTTTGTGGGTACGCCCACTGATCACAGTAATGGTGCCTTAACTTCGATTCGCAATATCGGTATTACTTTTTTACCTATTCCTTATCGATCTCTTCTACTCACTAATGTTCTTCATTCTCCTTCAATTTCAAAATAATTAAACAATGTTTCTAAACTTCGTCTTGACGATAGTGTTTCCATTAAATTTTCCTCCAATCATTTTGATGTCAAGGATCCCAAGACGAAATAGGTTCTTCTTAAGGGACCACTTGAACAGGTGCTTACAAGTTTCCTACCATTCAACGATCTTTTGTGTTGTGTTTAACAGTTCTTTCTTGCATCTTCCCATATCAGGTTTGGCATTTTCATCTTGGTCACCCTTTTTCTAGTGTCCTTAGTAATATTTCTAATTCTTATATCTTTATTCCATCTTCTAGTATTTCATCTTGCATGTCTGCAAACTTGCTAAGGGTTGTATGCATCATTTTTCTTTGTCAAGTTCTCATCCTAGTAATCCTTTTGAATTAGTGCATTTCAATTTATGGGGCTCTGCTCTAATTCCCTTTGTCGCTAGTGCACGTTATATTTGCTTTGCATTAAAGATTAAGCCACCAAATACTTTCTTCAATTTAAACTATGGTTTTTATATAATCTCAATGCAATATCCAACAGTTTCAAAGTGATTGGGGAGGTGAATTTTAATGTTTATTTAAAATCTTAGATCAAAATGGTATTATGCATAGAGTTTCATGCCTTCATACACCACAACAAAATGGACAAGTCGAGCGCAACAATTGCCACATGGTCGAAATAGGTCTGGCACTGCTCTATCAATTGCCTCTACAATTTTGGTCTTATGTTTTTTTGACTACTGTGTATCTCATTAATTGGTTGCCGTCGTCGATTCTCTTTGGCTCAAGTCCATATGCTTTACTTTATGGAAAACACCATCTTTTGATAATCTTCGAGTGTTTGGTTGTGCATGATATTCATGCTTGCGGACTTATTGGATGCATAAATTGGAACTACGGTCTTTTTGTTGCACATTTCTTGCCAATAGCACTTCTCACAAAGGGTACTTGTGCTATAATTTGGAGAACAGTCGATTTTTTTATCTCACGCAATGTTTCATTTCATGAAGATGAGTTCCAACTTCAGGTTATGAATCCATCTATTCCTCTATCAGAATTGCCTCTTCTGGTGTTCAGCATAACAATGGATTTACAAAAGCCACCAACCCTATGTTTTGAGCATTCCTCTAATATTTCTACGATGTTATCTCCTCAATTTTCTCCAGAGGTGCATTTACCTATCTCTAATTTACAACCTGCAATACCTTATTCCCCTACTTTCCAACACTTGGTCCGTCCCTCTCAACCTCCATGTGATTCTACTAGCAATATTCATCCAATGGTCACTCGTACCAAGGCCGGAATATTCAAGCCGAATGTGCTTTTTGCTATTGTTCCTGAGTCACTATCAATTCCAAAGGCTCTTTCCTCACCTAAATGGTTTCAAGCTAAGCAAGATGAGATTCAAGCCATGAAGAAGATTAATACATGGACTTTGATGCCTCTCCTACTTGGTAAATCATTAATTGGTTGTAAATAGGTTTTTTGCCACAAGTTCCACTTTGATGGTACACTTCAACGATGCAAGGCACGACTTATTGCAAAAGGTAAAAGGTTTTAGTCAATCTTATGGTTTGGATTACTTTGAAACATTTAGTCATGTTGTTAAGCCGACTACTATATGAATTATTCTTACTCTTGCCTTGTATCATGGATGGCCGCTTCACAATTGGATGTACATAATGCTTTTCTCAATGATGATTTGGTTAAAGAGGTTTATATGAATCAACCTTTTTGCTTTGAAGTTGTTGTTGATCCTCCTTGGTGTGCAAGCTCAACAAAGCTATTTATAGGTTGATACAGTCCACTAGGGCTTGGTACACTAAGTTAAGTCCTTCCTTTTTTCTTAGGGATTTATTCTTCCAAGGGAGACTCGTCCTTACTAATATATTGACATCAATCAACTGCACTAATTCTTTTAGTTTATGTCGATGACATCATTGTCACATTATCTTGCAATAAGGCTATTGTTTATCTCATCTCAAGTCTTCATGCCCAATTTTCTTAAAAATATTTGGGAGCCTTATCTCGCATCTTAGGTATTGTAGTTACATATACAAAAGATGGTCTTTATGATGGCCCCAGTCCCACAAACCGGGTCCTGCTTAGCCTAGACTTACGTAAGCCTCCGAGTCGGCCTTCGTAAGGTCAACACAAGCCTAATCACCTCCATTTCGACTATTATTAATTATTCAATGTTTTAAAGTTGAGTTATTACATTTTTGCAAGTTTTACAATTAAAGCGGGGAACTAAACTTAAGCAATTTAAATAACTCAATAAATGAAAAATGGGGACAATCTATGATATGGAAACACCAAAAAAAAAAGATCTCATGCATATAAGGTAAAAAAAACTAGATATATGCATGTATCAAAGTGCACTCACCCCATTTAACCAATTTTTACAAAATATATATAACATAGTTACACCAAAAGAACTACGCGTAGCAAAAGTTAAAGCTTGAGGAAAGCTCGAAAGAAGTCACTAAGTATCGGCTCCTTTCCTTTGCTAGACGATGTACTTGCAATTGTCACCACACAGAGGCAATCCCCTGTAAGTAAAGCCAAATGAGTCTCAACATTAATTCTAGAATCCAATAAAGGGTTAACTGATAGATCATCCAAGTAATCACAAAGAAATGAAATAAAAACGCATGACAAATGAGTTAATAAGAAGATCAAAGAGAATTGAGCGACAATATCACATAGATATGGGTATTTAAGTAGTCCAAGTCCATCTGGTTTTAACACAATATATAACCTAATTTCCAAGGTAGGTTGTAGACTTAACTAAGTCTCCAACAATTTAGATTGGTTCCATCAACTCGTAGCATACAAACTCTCACCTCTACCAACTTGATTAAAATCAAACAACAACATAGCCTCGGTCCCAAATTAACTGGGTCGGCTACATGGATCAAACTTTTCCATTGTGCTCGATTAAGTGCAACTGATGGTGAGCTTTCCAAACCATTCAAATCCCTCCTAATTAATGCATCCCATGTTAACTTTGGTATGACCCTACCTCGTCGAATTTCTACGCTTTCTATTGAGTCAAGTTTTCTAGTTGGGGCATTTGTAGGTCGTCTTTGCGGTGACCAAACCACCGCAACCGCCCTTCCCTAATCTTTGTATCAATTGGTGCTACTCCTACTTGTTTTTGAATTTCTATATTTCTTATTCTATCTTTACGAGTTTTACCACACATCCACCTAAGCATCCTCATTTCTCGCTACGTTCATTTTATGTAATTGTTGTTGCTTTACCGCCCAACATTCACTTCTATAGAGCATAGCTGGCCTAATTGCGGTCCTATAAAATTTTCCTTTTAACTTAGTAGGAACATTTCGATCACAAATCACCCCCGTTGCACTCCGCCATTTCTTCCATCCAGCTTGAATTCTATGTGTGACATCATTCTCAAAGTTACCATCATTTTGTATGATTGATCCTAGATACCTAAAGTGGTTTACCTTAGGAACTTCTATTTCCCTAATTTTACCACTCCGTCATCTCGATGTCTAGTGTTTCTAAACTCACAGAGCATGTATTCGGTTTTCGTCCTACTCAACTTAAAGCCTTTAGATTCTAATGTATTCCTCCAGAGTTCTAATTTCCTATTCACTCCATCTTTAGTTTCATCCACTAAGACAATATCATCTGCAAATAGCATACACCATGGTATATCCTCTTGAATATGTCTAGTTAGTTCATCTATAACTAAAGTAAATAGATATGGGCTTAGAGCCGATCCTTGATGTAGTCCTATCGTAATGGGAAATTCTTTTGTAGCTCCTCCAAATGTCTTTATACTCGTTACTACTCCATCATACATATCCTTAATAGTGTCTATGTATCTAGCGTGCACTCTTTTCTTTCTAGAACCCACCAAAGAACATCTCTAGGGACCCTATCATATGCTTTTTCTAAATCTACGAATACCATATGAAGATCTTTTTCTTTTCTCTATATTTTTCTAACAATCGTCTTACAAGGAAAATCGCCTCCATAGTTGACCTCCCGGGCATGAAACCAAATTGGTTCTCGATATTGTTGTTTCTCTCCTTAGCCTATTGTCAATTATCCTCTCCCAAAGTTTCATAGTGTGACTCATAAGTTTAATTCCCCGATAGTTTGAGCAACTTTGAATGTCTCCTTTGTTTTTGAAGATTGGCACAAGCGTGCTTCTTCTCCAATCCATTGGCATCCGTTTTGATTTTAAAATTTTATTGAAAAGTTTTGTTAACCAAGTCAATCCAATTTCTCCTAAGCATTTCCAAACCTCTATGGGTATTTCATCTCGGGCCACATGCTTTCCTATTTTCATTCTTTTCAATGCCTCTTTAACTTCTACAATTCTAATATTGCGTGTATAGTTGACATTTCTTTCTTGGTGTGGGTTTTCATCTATTATGGTATCAACTTGACCATCATTAAATAAACTATCGAAGTAACTTCTCCATCTCTCCTTAATATCCTCCTCGCGCGTTAAAACATTTTGATTTTCGTCCTTAATACATCTTACATGACTTAGGTCTTGTTTCTGTTTATCTCTTAGTTTGGCTAGCCTATATATATATTTTTCGCCATCTCTATTACCTAACCTTGTATATAGATCTTCCATGAAATTTGTTTTAGCTTGACTAACTACTTTTTTAGCTTGTTTTCTAGCTTCTCTATATTGATTGTACACATCTTCATCTTGACACTTAGGTATTTTCCTATACATCTCTCTTTTAGTCTTAATTGCTCGTTGGAGATCCTCATTCCACCACCATGTTTCCTTCTTTGGTGGTCCCAAGCCTTTAGATATACCTAATACGTTTGATCTCACTCTCCTTATGCAACTACTCACTTCTAGCCACATTGTATTAGCATCTAAGTCAAGATTCCAAATATTTTCCTTTAGTAGTTTTTCTCTAAACTCTACTTGTTTACTATGTTTTAGGTTCCACCACTTTATTCTAGGGTCGCTAACTCTTTTATTTATATTATGTCGTCGTGTTAGCTTAATATCAAGTACTACTAACTTATGTTGGGTAGTAAGTGCTTCGCCAGTATTACTTTGCGAGTCTCTACATATTTTTCTATCTATTTTTCTTGTTAAAAGAAAATCTATTTGACTCTTGTTATGACCACTACTAAAAGTAATTATATGCGACTCCTCTTCCTAAAACTAGTATTTGCTAAGAGAAGATCGTATCTTTGAAGCAAATTCTAAGATTGATTCTCCTTCTTCATTTCTATTACCGTAACCAAAACCTCCATGAACTTTCTCAAACCTATCGTTACTTGCCCCGACATGCCCATTTAAATCTCCTCCAATAAAAACTTTTTCATCTAATGGTATACTTTGCATAAATCCATCCATATCGTCCCAAAACTTGCGTTTGATGCTCTCGCTTAATCCTACTTGTGGTGCATAGGCGCTAAGTATGTTAATTTTTTCGTCTCCAATAATTAATTTAACTAGAATCATCTATCCCCCATTCTTTTAACCTCTACGACCTTATCCATATAATCATTATCCACCACAATTCCTACTCCATTGCATTTTCTATCTATACCGTGTACCACAGCTTAAACCTTGTGCTTCCTATTTCTCTACTCTTTTCTCCTACCCATTTTGTCTCTTGGAGGTAAGCAATATTGACTCTCCTTCTAATCATGGTATCTACTAGTTCTATTGACTTCCCGTAAGTGTTCCTATGTTCCATGTTCCTAAGCGAATTTTTTCTCCCTTTGTATTTGTTTTCCTTTTCTACTTCTATTTTGTCTAAAAGATCTAGTGTCCGTATCTATGATTTTGTTTTTGTTTTCGTGTTTGTTTTGAACTAGCTTCTTTACCCACACCCGTCCTTTGTGTGGGAACCCTTGCTCATTTTTCTTCACATTCGGCGATGATGTGAAGGGACTAGCTTCTTTACCCACACACGTCCTATGTGTGGGAACCTTTGCTCATTTTTCTTCACACCCGTGCGGCGATGTGAAACACACCCTTGCTCATTTCTCACTACACCCGGCTCCGATGCGCAATAGCGTCGCTAGGTGGGAACGCCCCAACGTTTATATATGTTTGATCCATTTCATGAAAAGTGACAAAAGTTTTACGTTGGTTGTCAACCTATCGCAACCCTCCTCCTTTATCCGGACTTGGGACCGGCTATGTAGCGCACATAGTGTACAACATAGGTGGAGTTAACTTGATTAAAATCCACAAAAAAAAATTGATTAAATCAGTAAATTAGAAATATGATTGGTTTAAAGTATTAAGCACAAATCATCTCATCATGACTACATCACAAAATGGATCAAGTTCATGTTTTAATTTTATTTAGATTAATAAACTACTCACTCATATTCATAAATAACATTGCAATAAAGAATAAAAGACATAGATAAATACCTCTAGAATAAATACTTTGAATCTTGAAATCATCACAAAAAATAATAAAAAATAAAGCAATAAACTAAAACCATAAACAATGGCTCTATGAGTAATGAAATATTGATCTAAGTACTTAAGGGCGATTGATTTCGTAGCCCTAGGGTTGTATATATAGTATTCTAGGTAGTAGTACATATCCCAAACCAACTTAAATGTCTCATGGTTATTTAAAATTCTAAAAAATCGAACCCAACGATTCCTAAGTGATTTGTGTTTTAAGTGGAATCATTTGGGAAAATCCTTGGAAAACTAAATTTGCGATCTACCAATTTGACTAGCAATTCTCAATACAATTCCCGAATCACTCAGAATCGCAAGTAGTAATTTCAGTTCTTCATTGACTCGTTTATGATTCTCTCGCATACCACTTTAATTCGATTAAATCCTTCACTTTTTTTATTTTTTACTCCATTTCTTCATATATTATAATTATTACCCGAAAAGACTAAAATAAAAGAAAACCCCATGTAATATATTCTTTTACATCTAAAATCATCATAAAATATACTATAAAACATGTCTAATTATTGGCTTATCAAATACGCTCAAACTCATCGCTTTGTTGTCTTGAGGAAAGGAATACTCTCAATCACATTTTTTTCTTTTCTTCCCTCGTTTTAATTTTATAGTTATATACTCTTATTCTTAAATAGAAATCACCATTAAATAGAAACATATTACCCTCATAAAAATAAAAATCATAATAGAATAAAAAGATTTAAAGAACAACCCCTTATTTGAAAAAAAAATTCCCTTTGTTTATGGCTCTATATATTTACTTTGGAGATTTATAGGGTATTTAAGCTTTTATGCGTGAATTGGACAATTTTGGGAAATAAGTCAACTATAAGTCAAAGTAGCAAATGGGTTGACGTTGTTTAAATTAATTGACGACGCTAGCGAGAGTAGCGTCGCCACCAAGGAGTCGGGATGGATCAACACAAGTCGTCGGTTATGAACACACAACGCCAAAACTTAAATGGACGGCATCACCAATGTCGCTAGACTCGTAAAGAGAAGTTTTAGGATGACTTGCCACCCAAAAATTTCCATATATCTCAACATTGTCACATAGCGCCATACCCACATAACCACGACACCTCGGACGATGCCAACATTGCAAAATAGAAATTTTCGGACTTTTTAGAAGGCTCTTATTCTCGAAAGTTGCTATTCTCGTACCTGTGCATGTATATAAAGGAGGCACCTCTATGAACAAAAATATATTGTATTCATAGTGATTTAGGAGTATAGCAAGGTAGAGTAGCCATGTCCAAATTAGGTTCTTTAATATCTAGGTTGAAGATGAAGCTCTAATACCACTAGTAGGTTGTTTTCTATGTCTTCTTGAGATTTTCTATGATAATAATGTTTTATTTCAATTCTATATATTTGTGTTGCTATTTTTAACAATATCTCAATGGTAGTTCAAATTTGTATATTCATTGCAAATCTCTTTGCGTAAAACCCATTGACCTGCTATAAATTATGTTGAGTCTGTGATACCAACTAGTTTGAAAAGTGGCAATCACCTGAGGAAGAAACTCGACACACTTGTTTTTCTAGATGAGTAATATCGAGAACTAAGCTAAATCTTGAGAGTAGTTGCCCAAGGTTGTCTAGGAGTAGGTGTTCCCACAAAGCTATTAATGTTACTCACGTGCTAAACCTTTGTCGAATGTTGTATGGTGGAGTAAGGAAGTATTTACAGAGTGGTTACCCTATCTATCAAGAATATGAAGAGTAGGGTGTTGGTGACCCCAACACCTATAGCCTATCTAGGAAAAATTGTTTTGAAACCCACATTTTAAAATCAATGATACAAAAAATGGAAACAACACAGACTAAATTGTGGATTCCTAGACTTATATATGTCTTTATTTTCTATTTTACAAATATTTTACTTTCTTGTTTAGGAGGCTTTTAGATAAAACTCTTTGAAAAACCCCAAGATTTATTTTTTCATTTGTTAAACTCAGTTTGACTTAATCTGTGGATTTGACCTCATTCTTACCTCTACCGTATTCCAATAGGATTTGGTAACCTATAACGGGTTAAATTTGAACATGCAAGACACATGATCAAATTTTGATGCCGATGTCGGGATTCAATTTCAAATTGAGCTTGACTTTTTGAGTTTTTGTTTTGTTTTTTGAGTCTACAAGTTTATGCATTGTCGGATAACTCGACCTAAGTCGATCGGTTCACTTTCACCTTACGATTAAGAAATTGACAAAACCCACAGAGCTTGAGTATGGAAGCTATAAATAGAGAGTCAAGATTACCCCAACCAACTATGGATGACGACGCTCGCCATGCTTGGTAGTGATCACCAGATTACTAGGGGTGCATCAATGTAGATCTCCAAAATCTTCTTCTTGGCGGCCCCCTATGCATAAACTTCCCACTAAACGGCAAAGCTTTCAAGCTTAAGTCCGGCTTTATTCACCTCTTGCCCACCTTCTATGACATGAAGAGTTAAGACCCGGTGACATTCTTGAAGGAGTTTAAGACAACTTGCTGGTTTATGAAACCTCCTCAAGCGGAAATAATGAGGTAAAGCTTAAGGCTTTCCCATTGTGCTTCAAAGATAATACCAAACCATGGCTCATTTATCTCCCTCCGATTTGCATTAACTTATGGCATGACGTGATAAATCAATTCCTCAAGGAATATTTCCCTAAGGATAAGGTAGCCCAACTCATCTTTGAGATATGCAACATTAAAAGGAAGGTCGGTGAGTCTTTTGTGATTATTAGGACCACTATATGCGCCTATTTGCCTATTGCCCACATCATGACCAATCCTATAGGGCTGTTGTCCGCTTCTTTTATGTCGGCATGTCCCCTTTAGAGAGGTGTATGATAGATAGTGCTTGTGGTGGTCACATTTGTGATAAAACTCCTGTGTAGATGAAGCAATTCTATAAGGAAATAGCGAACAATCTTGACTATATGGGGTTGTTAGTGTTGACGAATGTCGAGTCTCGGTTGGGCTACTACTAGGTCCACTGACAAGAAAATTGATCAGTTGACTTCCCTAATGGAACATCTTCTCGAATAATGGCTAAATGCATTTTAAAGCTTGTGGATTTTGCTCAAGCACATGCCATATGACTAATGAATGTTCTAATTTTTTTAAGGACCATCGGTAGGTCAATATGGTAGGTAACCAATTCCATGGGAAAAACAGAGCGCCCTTAAAAAATACCTATAACAATGCAACGGCGAGGAGCCACCCTAACTTCGGTTAGGGGCCTCGAAATTAGAACTACCAACCTATCGTCCCAGAGGACAACCATTACCCGAACTAGTGACTAATCATTCCTTACTAAAGGACATGATTAAGTCTCTAATAGCTCAACAAAGCCAATTTGTTAGAGACATTGACTAGTTCTAGGTAAAGGCTAAGAAATCTCCCAGTGATACAAATTACGTAGTCCGAGACTTAGAAGTCCAGGGTAGGCCAAATCACACAACAACTAGGAGAATTAGCAAAAGGGAAAGTTTCCTATGTACACATTCCTAAACCCAAACATGAGTGTCAACGCTATTAAAGTTCATAGTGGTAAAAGATACAAATGACCCAAACACCTAGACAGACAACCCACCTCAAAGGAATTGTCCAACTTGGAGGAAAATGAAGTTAAGATCTTACGACCAGCCCCTAAACGCAGATGAAAGTTCCTTAAAAAGAAACTCTGCCTATTTATAAGGTTAAACCTCACTTTCCCTAATGCTTGATGATAGATAGAAAAAGATAGGAAGAGAAAGAGATTCTCAAGACCTGTAGGAAAGTAAAAATTAACATTCCACTTCTTGATGCATTAAAATAGGTTCTCGAGTACGCCAAATTTCGAAAAAGCTCTGCAGAACAAAGGGAGATTGGAGGGCAACATGAAAATTCAAGTAAGAGAAATTGTCAAGATTATCCAACAAAAGAAACTTCCTCCTAAATGTAACGACCCCAAGATGTTCTTGGTATACCTTGCATTATAGGGGATGTCAATATCCTAAGGGTGATGTGCAAACTCGGTGCTTCCATAAATGTGCTACCTTTATCCATTTATGAGAAACTCAACATGGGACCTTTAGAAGAAACATGAACCGTGACTCAATTAGCAGGTCATTCGGTGATCAGGCCGGTAGGTGTATTAGAAGACATGAAAGATGCGAAACAATTCTCAACCTCCACATCTATATTCCTTGGAAGAACATTCTTGGAAATTACAAGGATGAAAATCGACGTTTTTAGGGTACCCTCATCGTTGAATTTAATAGTGAGATAATGAAATTCAACATCTACGATGTTGTATAATTTCCAAGTGATTTATATTCACGAATTGCGAAAAATAAGGAAAAATAATCACCAAAGCATAAGGAGAAGGCGGTCGAAATAAAGGAAGCATCAAGAAAAACTTTCCCTAACACTTCAAAGGTGCCTCGAGGCATCTTCACAATCGAATCTCCAATAGAGCCTATACACAGGACCCTCCCCATTTAGAAGCTCCCCAAAAAAAGTAAAAGGAATGAACCGAGTGGAGGCCTAAAAGTAAAGCGATAAAAAACCTAAACATACCCCTAAAAATGCAAGACAAGTGGACCCATTAAGGTACCTGGTGAAGATAAAAAACCTCGTATATGAGCACGCATTGATCGATATTGGAGCCACTACTAACGTAATGATATAATCCTTTTTGCGAAAGCTAAACTTACGTTTAATGATCCAAGAAAATATTTGATGATAATAGGAAATGGTAGACGAGTCAAAGTCATGGGGACGAGTAAAAGATGTTCTTATACAAATTGGTATGTTTTCCTATATGATTTTATGATCTTTACAAACTTACATGAAACCAACCCTTACTAATATTAGGCGACCTCAGGTGCATTAATCGACAAAGCTAAAAAATTAGTTATGCTAAGACGATTTGATGAATACATGATGTTACGGGAAGGAAAAGAGATAGAAATCCCGAGGATTATTATGAAATTCATGGTAAGGACTTGGGAAGGCATAAGCACCTTGGATGTGAGTAGTTTAGGCAACACGGAAGAGGCATCGACCTCCAAGGGACCTCCAAGAACATTCAAATCCAAGAAATTCTTCAACAGCGGGGTGAATGAGAAATATGAGAGTGACTTGCCAAAAATGGATTTGTGGAAGATAGGGGAATCAACTTAGGCCAAAAATATATAAAAAGGTTAACAAACTCATTCAAGAGAGGAACTGAAAACTCCACACTAGAGATTATGTGAGATAAGGAAACCATGAGTGCTCAAAACTATGTTAGGAATTTTATGCCAAGGGATATCAAATAGAGGAGGGAGTACTAATAATGTCCCAATGAGTCATGGTACACTATGACAGGAACACCATTAATGAAATCTATAACTCATTCATGAACGAAGAATATCCAAGCCTAGATACCCACATCGGACATATTATCACCCCTTTACCACTTCACCCTTTTTCCAGATCGTCGAAGTCTTGATCATTCCAGGGTTATAAACAAGGAAGAGAAATAAAAGTAACATCTACTTCCAGCTCACCAAGGAGACCTTCTGAAAGGTCTTCAAAATGTGGAACTGTTATATCTGCGCCTTTCTCCTGTCGAGCAAGCCAAAAAAATGATGTTCACTGCCTTCAAGTAGGACTCCTATATGAGGTTGTCATGAGATGATACATTGACGTGTGCTAGTCCATCTCCAACCGGATCTGAGAAGTTATCATGACTGGCAGGAACATCAGATTCCCTTTCCCCTGCTGATCACAACATTATGCATACAGGCTGAGGTACCACTCTAGGGTGGTGACATGGGCATTAGTCCCCAACCAACTTTGGATGTGTATATATTTGATACATTAGGACAAACTAAAGGGGGATATATGGATTTAAAGGACGAAAAGGAGAAGACCATAGTACAGCGGGTATATTAGGGATAGTAATCGACACAAAAAGAGATTGATCGAAAATCTTTATCTGCGGGGGCTGAGTTAGAAAAGGAAATGAAAGCTGAGGAGGCTGCGATGCATAACCCTAGTTTTGTAGTAGGGAACAAGTTTGATGGACCCATTTTCAGTTACAAGGATCTTACTAGTTCCCTGTACAACCACAATTTCCTCCCAAACCATAACCTCCACTATTAGGCCCAACTTCTCGGAGGTATGACAAGTATGATTGTCGGTATTAGCCTGACATGGCTAAATATCAGACTGATAGGGTCCAATACCTGCAAGACAGTATGAGGAGCTAAAGGAACTTATTGTTGTGGTGCGACATTAGAGGATTTGGCAAAATATCAGCGCTGTCGATACCTCTGCCCTGTTGACATGACTATTCACTTCCATATTGGCGCTACTATTTTTACAACTGATGGCGAGGTCGCTTGGAGTACCATGGAGAGACCCCTCACACCTTATTTTGGTGGAGCTTCAGGATTGGGAAACATCGATGGCGACACCCATAGTTAGATTTAGAGAGAGAGAGAAAGGATTCCATAAACTATTTTTCATGTTTTTATTATTTTCGAGAATAATTTGTTTAACTTTGGTTTATTTATTTTAATGATACTTCTCATGCATGGTATATTGTGTTTTACCATCTATTTCCTTCATTTGATATTCTCCACTTGATTTTGAACCTTGAGGAAAAGGTCTGCAATAAGTTTGGGCTAATGAAATACGTAGACAAAGTACTTGATGAAAGCCCCACATGGATGGGCTCAACTTTAACTTTTACTTCTTGGGAATTCAAAGGTATTATCTCATTTTCATTTCCATTTAGAATTTGATACAATAATGCCTGTGTGATTAGGTAGTCTAGTAGATTTATTTATGGAGTCTTACCCACGAGTGAAATTTTTCTTTCAAATATAAGGAGTAAAACTTGGACAAAATATCTAGCTTCAGACTTAAAAAGAATTAAAACACCTTTTTATACCTTCTTGGCAACATATATAGAAACATGAAGTAAGATTGAACCATAACTTGAGACCAAATTAGGTATACAATTAAATTGTCCTTGCAAGAAAGTTCAAATCTCTAGGATTTTGAACCAAGATTAATTTTCTTGGAGTATAATTGTTAAGGATCTAATACTTGTAAGGTGAAGAAGTGGACTTATTTACTAAAAACAATTTAGGCCTGATAAATTATGCATTGGAAGGCTACCTTAATTCTAGTAAAGCAAGAAGTGATAACAAGATTTTAAATAAAAAATAGAGAGTCCCACGAGTTTCGCAGGAAATGAAGCAGGGAACTTGATGGTTGGAAAAATTATAAAGAAATCGGTATCCATAGGAAATGGAGTAGGGACCGCCCATAGAACCAATGTTAAGTGAGTAAAAGCTAGGATTTTTAGTGAAAGAGTAAAGCGAAAGTGCATAAAAATGCCTCTAAAAAGATTTAAGCACGAGTACTAGTGAACTAAGATTAAGTGAGTTTTTCCAATATCTTGCCTTGAGTAAGCCATATGGACCCTTGTCAGATAACCCTTTTCTTGAGATGTGAAAAGTTCTATGTTTAGGGGTATTTGTTGAGTCTTTATTTATGCATTATTTATAGTTGTTTCACTATGTAAGTCAGGCCCAAAGTCAAGTTTTATGGCTCTATATGTTTACTTTGGAGATTTACAAGGTATTTGAGCTTTTGTGCGTGAATTGGACAATTTCGGGAAAGAAGTCAACTATTGGTCAAAGTAGCAGTTGGGTTGATGCCATGCAGATAAATTGACGACGCCAGCAGAGAAGCAGGGATGCCACCAAGGTTTCAGGATGGATCAACACACAACGCTGGTATCGAACACATGGTGCCCAAACTTGAATGGACGACATCACCAACGACATCAGACACAGAAATAGAAGTTTTAGACTGACTTGCTGCCAAAAGACTTTCGATATACCTCCACATCGCCAATTGGTGTTGTACCCACGTAACCACGACCCCAACATCACATAATATAAGTCTTAGGAATTTCTAGAAAGTTCTTATTCCCAAGAGTTGCTATTCTTGTACCAAGGCACACCTATATAAATGAGGCACTTATATTAATGACAACATATTGTATTCAGAGTGATTTAGGAGTAGAGTAAGGTAGAGTAGCCATGTCTGGCTAGGATCTTTAATACATAGGTCGGGGATGAAGCTCTCTAGCAAGTACTAGGTTGTTTTCTATGTCTCGTTGAGATTTTCTACAATAATAGTGTTTAATTTCAATTATGTATCTTTGTGTTGTGTTTAATAATGATGTCTCAATAGTAGTTTAGAATTTGTATATTCATTTCAAACCTCTATGCGTAAATCCCAATGACCTACTATAACTAAGTTCGAGTCCGTGATACCAACCAATTTGAGAAATGGTAACACTTAGAGAAAGAACCATGGCACACTTATTGTTATAGGTAAGTAACATCGAGAACTTGGCTAAATCTTAAGAGTGGTTGCTAAAGGTTTTCTGGGGGTAGGTATTCCCACAAATCTATTAATGCTACTAACGTGCCAAATCGTAAGAGCGGTTTCCCAAATATGTAAGATGGAGTAAGACAAGTACTTAGAGATCGGTTTCCCTATATATTGAGAATAGGGGACTTGTGTAGCATCCCCTAACCCGATTAGGGCGATAGTTGGCTTGAAACCCTAATTAAGCCTTAATAATCTAGCCAGACTTAACTAAAGCCAGCAACCTCTTCTTTTATTTCTTGATAAACACAATTGTATATCAAATATCGATGTAAGAAAAAATTAAACGCAATGGAAATTAAAACTTTTCTCGATATTAAACTCGATATACAAAACCAAATCCAACTAGAATAAATCTCGGTTATACAAAACCTCCCATCCCTTGTGATATTACGAAAATGTAATTCAATAAAAATATATAAGACAAGGAAATATTCATTACATCAAAGAGAAGATAAAGACTCCTAAATCTTCTCTATCCAATAGTCGTAGCGCTCGTCAGTATTCCGAAAAATGTTAATTAGGGTGAGCACTCCAACTTGCTCGATAAGTAAGGATTCCTAAAGCTATCAACATTTCATATAATAATCAAGAGTTACATGCACTAACAATATGCACCATAGATAACTAATGGGATTAAGAAAACCGTATAATTTAATAAGTAACGGATGAAAGTTAAACCATCAATGACTATTACACTGTGATTCCCATTTTCTTTGTAAAACTAGGGTCGAGTACCCACTGACATCATTAATGCTACTGCTAAACCAACACATTGACTGCTGTGCTGTCTAGTCAATCCATTAATTTCCAATGGTTCTTTCCTAAATCCTCTAATGAATATGACATCTACGCAACATCTAACTTAGTAGGAGTTACATATAGGTTGGGAGATCAAACCTATAACCTATATGACTTGACATCAATTCTAGGAGTTACTCTTACGGATCAAATTAGACATAATTTTCTATTTAGTAAAAACATCACAGTGTACATAATCCCCCATTCAGTCTATAAACTATATGAACTACATATACTAACATATCCAAGCAACATTGATAAATAATCGAATCCATACTTACATTGGTTTAGGTTTTCGTTTTCAAACTTCCTAAGTTTTAGAGTCACCTATGCTTTCCCAGTGTTTCAGCACCTGACTTAAAGCATTTGTGGTTAATTTAGACTTAATACTCTATGTTTAGAACCCCTAAGTCCGTTCCTAAGACCTCAGAAAATTTTAAGCAAACCACGTCAGAATTACTGTTTTCTGAGATGGGAGCTCGTTCCCTTACTTAGTGGGTCATGCTCTAGCAACTGGTTTCATCCCAACTGATTAATGGAGTGCCTTCCTTTGCTAAAGGGAGCACGCCCCGACCTACACTGTCTCGACAGTGAACAGGGCCGCTACCACTATCCAATCATCAAATCACAACAACATCATGAAACACTCCCGAAATACATCAGGGAGGACCTCTAATGATGTACTAACCAATTTCCAATCAATAACAAAAAAAAATCACAGAGAAATCATCACCTACCTATGAATTCAAGTTGAAACATAAAACTTCACATACCAAGATGATGATCTTTGATCTAGTTGTGGTTTGATCTCTCTATTCCACTTGGAAATCACTCCTAAAACTATACATAAAATAAAAAACCTCAACTGCACTCCTCTTTCACTCTCTTGATTGATCGGTGAGGATAAGTTTGAAAGTTTTAATTTAAATGTATGAATTTTTCTCGAGATACACATCGCTTTATGTTGAGGTTGATCAAGTGAATGATGAGTTAATGACACATTTTAAAGTGACACGAATTTAAACACCATCAATACTTATGCTCATCTCGAGGCGATCCTATGATCCATATAATTCAAACCAAACTTATAGTTATATATATAAATATATATCAATTATATATAAATATATATATCAATTATATATAAATATATATACTTCTTGTATTTTCTCGCCAATAAATCTACCGAACATGCCTACAAGTATTCTTGGGTGTGCACATTCATTTCACGACCGCCTCGTCACACTTGGTGTACTGGCTATCTATTGTTTGATTATTCATTTTTTCATTATAGGCTTGTATATAAATTCTATTTTTATACTACAACCTATAAATTCAACAAACTTTACAAACAAGCACTGAGCATTACACAAACCTATGCACATGCTAATCGAGAAACGCCAGACATAACCACGAGCTTAACTCAATTTAATTAGGATTAGAATTAACACTAATCACGAGCTTAAGGTAACGAATCGTTACAGTCTCCCTAATTTAAAGCGATTTCGTCCTCAAAATTAAAATAAACTTAAAATTTCATTTAGTTTCAAAAAGAAATGGAATCTGCTTCCTAATATAAGACCCCCGCTACCCATTTAGTTCCTCGTCTCCATTAAATCACCATTTCACCATAACCAAAGGAATCTATTTGGTTCTTAGCCTTTGAATCTTACAATCAAGAATCTGAATCGCCTGCTAATCGTAAGATAAGTCTTCATGAAGATCGTATTCATTCCAATATATCCTTGGAGTGAACCGAGTCTCTATTTTTTCGAAGCATAGTCATGTGGAAGACAATATGAACTTCGTCTAACTAAATAGGTAACTCTAACGTATAAGCAATAGGACCAACTCTTTCTTGCACTCTAAACGGCCCAATGTACCTTGGAGCTAGCTTACCTTGCAATCCAAACCTGTACATTCCTTTCATAGGTAAGACTTTCAACAGAATGAAATCATCCTTTAGAATCTCCAAAAACCTATGATGTTTATCAACATATCTCTTTTATCATACCTATTCTGTAGTGAAACACAAGCGCGTCTGCTGAATTCTCTCTATGTAGTTCTGAATCAACTTCGGCCTAATAAAACTGTATCTCCAACCTCTACCCAATATGCAGGTGAACAACAAGGTCCACCATACAGAGCTTGATTTGTTGAATAAATTACACAATGATAATAGATATCCCTAGATCAATCATTTGTATTATTCAATTATTTCAAGATTACTTTTCTCTTTTGCCTTTGTGTTGAATATATGATAATCTCAAATTCTCTCTATTCCGGTCAAATCCCTTGATTTGTTGTTAATATTCAACACTCATATAAGTAATTTACCTTTGAAACTCTATAGTGGCACTTGCAAAATCTAGTATGAACCAATTTACTATCATAATTTGTAACTCTTTACGGTAATACTTGTGCACCTTCTAAGCCTTCAAAGATTTCAACTTGTTATTGATAATACGATAACAACTTGACTAAAATATGGTTTCTACACTCGACATCCTTTATTTATGAACTTAGCATGAGTTCCAGTAAGTTCTAATGGTTTCCACCATCCTTTTAAAATGATTCAACAATCGCTAGAAATCATTTTTATACATATCCTTAACTCTGATTATACCACGATGAGAACTAGATCTCAACTAACTCTCGAGAATAACTGATTTCCCCTTATTATCAGAATGAGTTGTCAGTTCTGCAATGAATATTCATTCATACTACGTACATTATTCTTTGAATTCTTTAACTTCTTGTATTTATTGATAACTCATTCTCCCTAATTTAGACTATACCAGCCTAAAACATCAAACTATGATATCTTACCAACTTACTGCTATATTCAGGATTAAACTATATTCTAGCTTTAAATTCTCATTTGCACCTTCCATTATCCAACAAATTGGTTGTCATTCCAATATAGATTAACACCATATCTAGAATTTCTACTTCATAACAACTTATGAAGTATAAATACATTAATGGTTTCGTAACCTCAGATAAGATTTTATCATTAACCACTAATTTATTTACTGAATAATGTCCATTATTTCTCGACTAGTTTTAATACTAGTATAAAATCACATCTCAAATTGGTCTATCATAGTTGAGTTTGATGGGTTTCGGGCATCATGTGCAGCGGAAGTTTTTGAAACCTTTTCGAACATCCCCGAACCAAGATCCAATTGATTCCATTAAATTGATGTGCCAATAAAAAAAATCATACATTAGGAAAAATAACTCAATGTCTGCCTTGTTTGGTGTTGATCGATTCCTTTAAGATGCTGCGAGAGACGAACGTCCTCTATCAGAAATCCACACACGAACAGACGATCACGATCCGGAGTGCTAGCCCCCAAAATCATAGGAAAAAAATTCTCACAAAAGTTCTCTTGGAAAAATCTCTCGTGGGAATTCTCTCTCGAGAAAAATCACTTCATAACTGTGACTAATGTCTTATTTATAGTACACTAAGTCGAGTTGTAAAAGAACTTCATCTCCTAGTCACACTCCAAATAGAGTCCTAGATAAAATCCAACTCTTAAAAGGATAGAGTCATAGATAATCTACAATTACTAATCTAACAAGAGTTTTAATTAATCTAAAACTCAAATAAGAATTAAATTCATACTATAATTCCAATTAGAGTCCTATTCCAAATAGGATTTACTAAGAGATAATATTTCTAGTCACACTAGAAATGTAGGAGAATCTTGAATTCTAGTCAAACTAGGACATCTTCAAAATGAATTTTATCAAAGAAAATTCATTAACATAGAAAATATTAAATCATGCAAATTTGTTCTTTGTGTGCGACCCAATAGGTTCATACAACATTGGTAGTGAACCAAAACCATTTTGGTACACAAGTCATAAGCGGTCTGTAGCAAGGCTTTATGACTACCCAAGTAGCATGAAGACCAATAATCGATACAACTTAGTAGACAGTGTATATCATATCCCTTTGTCATGCAATATCTTTTGATTGAATATAAGACATGGAATGTCACCCTTATAGTTCAATCTACTAGTCTTGATCTCTATGTACACAGAAATTGTCAAGTGAAATTGATCCAATCAATTCACTAGACATGGCCATTTAGCAGTCTAACATATCGAGGGGCCCAATATATATCATTCTCTAAAAGAGAGGGACAAATTCAATCTTGATCACACAACATCCACACATTAGTCGAACAATGACCAATCATAATCTTTATAATCATTTGGTTAAAGACAATGGTTGATTGTATCAAATTATTGTGCTCCTAATGTTGGAGTCTCTAGCTATCTCAAGTCAAAGGACTAAATGATATAACTCTCATGAGAATCACTTATAGCACTAACCATGTAGCGTTCTCATAGCGGGTCAATCCAGCATTTGTTCCGAACAGATACCCATTATCTTGATCTGTATTCGTATACACATAATCATCACATGATTATCAATCAAGACACATACTAGTCTTAGTTTATTATTATTCCCACAATAACAACTGACTAGGGACATTTAGAATAATAAAATAATTATCTATGGATATTATTATAAAAGAAACATGCATCTACTTTTAATAGTTAAACAACATTTACAGAATTTGCCTAGGGCACATACCCCAATATCTCCTACTTGCACTAGGTCCAATCCTACACGTATCCAATGTTGAGTAACCATAATGCATTCTTAGTGGAAGAAGTTTGTTTATGTATCCGCTACATTGTTTGTTATTAATGTTTTGCAAATCTTTATGTTCTCTCTTTTATAAGACAAAATGCTCAAGTAATTGTTTAGATCTATAGTGCGATTTAGGTTCCATAACCTAAATTTGTCCATTGGTTTTACAATAAAAGCCAACATTATTTCCAATACTTGGAACCACACCTTATTCAATCATGAACCTTACTATCTAAACACTTTCTTTGGCTGCATCGAATGCCACTAAAAACTCAGTTTATATTATAGAACTTGTTAGAGTGAGTTTAGAACATTTGCAACTCATTCCTACGAAGTTAACACATATCCATATTGCGATCATTAATCTTTATATTAATTTGAAAGTTTGCATCGTGTAACCATTTACAAGACTCATATCTTTCAAACATCTGCAAATCTAAAAACATCTCTCAAGTGCTTCTGAAGTATTTAAGAATGTTATCAATAAATATCCAGTGAACTTCACTGGAATCTATGAGATGTATGTTTTGCCCAAAGCATATGACATCAAGTTGAATGCGAAGTATAACATATGTGATGATTCTCATAGCTTATCCGCATGGAGTCTTATTCACATTGTCCCACTCATCATTTGTCTTATGACGTTGAGTCTTGTAGAGACTTATATTATAAGACATAAGTACGAATCCTTTTAAGAATCTCGTACACTGAAACCTTTTCAGTTATTTGTCTATATAAGCACTCTTATTTAAAGCAAAAAGCCTCTTAGATCTATCTCCATAGATCTACATCACAAGGATATAGGCCTAATTAGCTAAGAATCTCATTGAGAAACCTTCCTTAACCAAGACTTGACATTCTACAGGGTTGAGACGTTGTTTCCAATGAATAATATATCATTAACATATAGATTTAGAAAGATAATTGCACTTCCACTAACCTTTATGTATACATAAGGTTTATCTTCGATTCAATGAATGTAATTCATTAATTGTTTCATCAAAACAAAGATCCTAACTCTGATAAGCTTACTATGATCCATAAATGGATCCTTTAAGCTTGCATACCTTTCTCAAATTCTCAAGATAATCAAAAACCCTTAAATTGTGTCATACATATCTTTAAGGAGCATAGAGCAATGCTATTTTGACATCTATTTATCATATCTTATAGTCAAACTATGAAGTAATGACAATACAATTCTAGAACTCGAGTTTAGCTACCAGTGAAAAATCTTATCATAATCAACACTTTGATTTAGATTAGGATTTTTGATAAGCCGTGCTTTTAAGTATGCATTTTTTTCCTTTTTCATGTCACTTTAACTCATTTACATCAAATGGTCATACCATATTCAGGTAAATAATTCAAGTTCCAAACTTGGATAACGTACATGAATTAAAAAACAGAGTTCATAACACTTAGTTTTTTCATCCAATCTAGATGAGACATGTCTTTTGATAAGTAGTGATTCATTCTGATCCAGTATCGAAAATACATCATAACTATTAATAAGAAGAAATTCCAAACTTCTTTGGCCAATTTCTTATTATTCTATATTTTCGAGAGATATATGTTACTTGTGTATACTCAACTAGTTTAAAACTTTGTTGATTTTCCTAAAGTGGTTCAGTTCTCATTTGTGGCACTTGAGAACTTCAAGATTTATTTTATTCCCAATAGTGTCTTTAAAATAAACTCTTTACTTAGAAAGACATCATTTTGAGCAACAAACAATTTGTTCTTAATTGTATAAAATAGTATCATAGTGTTCAACCATAATTAGACACAAAAGATTTAGGCATCTTACTTTATGTGACTTAACGTCTTACGCAAGTCTCGTCGCCTCAAATCTCAAAAAAAAAAAAAAAAAACTAGGTCCTTTTATTCCATATCATATATGGAGTTTTATCAACCATTTTAAGAAAAATAAGGTTTAGTGCAAGTGACTTGGTTTCTAATGTATAGCCTCAATAAGACATCATAGAAACGTCTGTATGACACATCATAAATCAAATTTTATCCGACATAGTTCAATTTATCCTCTTAAAACATCATTTCTCAAATAACGTTCCTAGTGGAGTTAATTGCAAAACAATCTCGCAATTCTAAAGATGGTCACCTAAACTTTTGGCTCAAATATTATCAACCTTGATCTCATCAAAGTATGTTAATAGTTTGTCAAGTGATTTTTTTATACTAATTTTGAAATGTTAGTAACAATTCAAAATTATGTCTTCCTAATAGGATTTGTAATTCATTATAAAATAAACAATTTCATTCTATGAAAAACAAAATTCCTTCTTTAAGGCTTTCTTTAGAACTCGGCAAAGTCTAGCTCACAATTAATGCTTCTGTGTCCGACACAAACACCTTTTGTAGCTTTCACCTTCCCTTTATCTTTTTTTATTAAATTTCTTTATGTTACAACCATCAAATATATTATGTCTTATAATTTTAAACATCATATGCAACTGTAAACAATGTTCTCCATGTTTCAAATTATGTAGTTTAAAACTATTTTGATGAACTATAGATCAAATCTATTGCCAACTTTTGGCACATGATGATTTAAGCCTTTTGAGATAATTAATATAGTTCTTTCATGTTCTAAACATATAGACATATTAATAGGTTCTCAACCATTTTACAAGAATATAGGAATTTCATAATCTTATGCCCTTCCCATGTGACTTACTGTTGGAACATTTCCTTCAGTGTCACTGTCATGTCATTAGTTTTCACGGCCCAAATCTTTCCTAAAGTCTAGTTTTATATTTGCTAACATGACATATAATCCTTGTACTAATAGATGATGGTTTAAAAGGAATCATTAATCTAAGACATACATCCTTGTTTATATGGTTGATAACATTTATCAATTTTCAAATCAAAACACGAAAATTAGTCTTAGAAATTATTTTATCCTTCTCAAGGATCGATCGCAGTTGCTATGAATTAGTGTTACTAGGAGTTTAACATCTACGCTTAGAAGATTATGCAGAATAATTTATTAGTGAGTAATAAAACTCCCACTAAATCAATAACCCTTGTAAATATTAATTTAGTAGTCTAAGATCCATATTTCACTTAATTTTGAGACAGCTAAGGCATGACACTCAAAATAAAGTTATTTAGGTAGGTAACCATCACCGATTGCATCATATGCAACTTTTAGGTTCTTTATGAGACTTAGACATCATATGTCACAACATGTTACGTCTCATCTATGCCTAAAGCCCAAAACTATTTTTATAGCTTTATTAAGTCAAACCAATTTAAAACATCCAGGTAATCGTTACCCAGCTTGCCTCACCAAGATAGCACAATACACCATGTGAAGGCCGGCCCATATTGATGTGATCGAGGCCTTGAAAGTGTTTAAAATGGGTGACAATTACTTAAAATTCTAATCGAGGGATTTTTATCAAGTTTTATGATCCACTTAATGTTTTACAATGACTAATTCTAGCATCTATTTAATTATGGAATATCATATATATACCCAATATGTATAGAATAAAGATCATTAAAATAAAACAAGAATAAACATCTTCATATATCAACAAGGCATCATAAAACAAATAAAGGAAATTAAATACCTTAAAATTTTTCGAGTGCATGAAAGATTATTTTCATTAATCTCATTAATTAAATATATCTCAATATGATTTTTATCGGACTCTATTTAATTAAAACCTCTTTTAATTAAAATTGATATTAATTCAATTAAAACACCTTCCAATTAAATTAATTCAATCCAATTTAATGAACACTAACTCTATTTAATTAAAGGTAATTAATCAATTAAAACTTCTTTCAATTAATATATATAACTCAATTAATATAAATAGAGTTGTAATCATATTACAACTTGGAATGGATAGCCTAGATTGCTAAGTCATTCCAATGAGTCGGTGGATGAAGGATCGAATCCTACTATCAACAAAAGGCCACCTATTTATTCTATTTTTTTCATCATATTACAAATAGACTTGCTTTTAACTTTATTTTGTAATCTTTTTACAAATTGAATTGCTTGCTAGGATGGCTAAAGCATTCAAAAAAGAGTTGAATGGCTTAGGATCGATTCCCATCTTAGCCTAAATCTTTTTACTTTTTTTATCAATATCATGGCTTTCATATCACATACAACCACCAACATATTAAATTACACATATCTATGTACACAAATAGTGAGATCTTATTCGCCAAATTTGATGCGCACCCGTTTTGTGCATGTATGTGCGTGATGGTGCGACTACATCAACAACACTATGTCGATACTTTCACACTTTTGCATATAGATAAATTCTATTAAACGCAATGATGCAGCCATATATAAAATATCATGATTGACTTATATATATCATGTATATTAAAAATAAGGGCACATTAATATAATTAAATAAACCTTGCTCTGATACCACAATTAGGTTTTGGGGATCATGGGCAGCGGAAGTTTTCGAAACCTTTTCGAACATCCCCGAACAAAGATCGAATTGATTCCATTAAATTGATGTGCCAATAAAAAAATCATATCTTAGCAAAAATAACTCCATGTCTGCCTTGTTTGGTGTTGATCAATTTCTTTAAGACACTGCGAGAGACGAACGTCCTTTATCAGAAATCCACACGTGAACGGACGATCACGATTCAGAGTACTAGCCCCAAAAATCATAGGACAAAAATTCTCACAAAAATTCTCTAGGAAAAATCTCTCTGGAATCTCTCTCAAGAAAAATCACTTCACAACTATGACCCTAATGTCTTATTTATAGTACACTAGGTCGAGTTGTAAAAGAGCTCCATCTCCTAGTCTCATTCCAAATAGAGTCCTAGATAAAGTCCAACTCTAAAAAGGATAGAGTCATAGATAATATACAATTACTAATCCAACAAGAGTTTTAATTTATCTAAAACTCAAATAAGAATTAAAGCATACTATAATTCCAATTAGAGTCTTATTCCAAATAGGATTTACTAAGAGATAATATTTCTAGTCACCCTAGAAATGTAGGAGAGTCTTGAATCCTAGTCAAACTAGGACATTTAATGAGAATCTTCAAAATGAATTTTATCAAATAAAATTCATTAACCCAAACAATATTAAATCGTACAAATCATTTCTTTGTGTGCGACCCAATAGGTTCATACAACATTGGCAGTAAACCAAAATCATTTTGGTACACAAGTCATAAGTTGTCTCTAACAAGGCATTATGACTACCCTAGTAGCATGAAGATCAATAAATCGATACAACTTAGTAGACAATGTATATCATATCCCTTTGTCACGCGATATCTTTTGATTGAACATAAGAAATGGAATGTCAACCTTATAGTTCAATCTATTAGTCTTGATCTCCGAGTATACTGAAATTGTCAAATGACATTGATCCAATCAATTTACTAGACATGGCCATTTATCAGTCTAACATATCGAGGGGCCCAATAGATATCATTCTCTAAAAAAGAGGGATAAATTTCATCTTGATCACACAACATCCACACATTAGTCGAACAATGACCAATCACAATCTTTATAATCATCCGGTTAAATACAATGGTTGATTGTATCAAGTCATTATGCTCCTAATGTTGGAGTCTTAGGAAATCTCAAGTCAAATAACTAAATGATATAACTCTCATGAGAATAACTTATCAATCATCACATGATTATAAACATTGACCATGTAGAATCTCATAGCAGGTCAGTCCAACATCTATTCCCAATAGATACCCATTATCTTGATCCTTATTCGTATACACATAATCATCACATGATTATCAATCAAGACTCATACTAGTCTTAGTTTATTATTGTTCCCACAATAATAACTAACTAGGGACATTTACAATAATACAATAATTATCCATGGATACTATTATAAAAGAAACATGCATCTACTTATAACAGTTAAACAACGTTTACAGAATTGGCCTATGGCACATATCCCAACAGTGTTCACTCTAAAGTAATTCAGTATTCCATTGCTTCATAAATTCAATTATCCTAATACATGTCTCAAGGTACAAATCCAGTAGATACTTCTTCATTGACTATTATTTGTCCAATAATATAATGGAGAACAAAGACCATTGATAACAATTAATAAGAGAAGATTTTAATATCATTTTTGTAAAGTTTTGTTATGTCTTTCTTTATTTAAGCTCTTCGAGGGTAAGATTCTCTTAAACTGGTACCTTCAATACTTTCTCATATCATGAGAAATCGATGGACTTAAACATTCTTATCATCATTCAAAAAATATATAATTCTTATATCTACCACGTAGATATAATAAAGCAAAAAAATAACATATCTCAATCTTTTATCTTTCAATTACCCTATAAAATCACAATAAAAACATTTATTATGTCCTAAGCTTCTTCGTAACTCAAGACAATTCTCAAAGTTGGTAAACTTAGGTTATGGTACCAAGGTTTATCATAGTCAATAACTTAAAGTTTGATACCAAATTGTATCCAAGTTATCACTTGTTTCCACTTATTAAGATATATACTCTGAAATAGACTATAATACCAAACTATATCAGAGTTAGTCACCTTAAGTTTTGGAGTAGGCTCTGACCAAGTTCTAAAACCAAGTTGTAGCATCCCTTAACTTGATTAGGGGGATACTTAGCCTGAAACCCTAATTAAGCCCTGATAATCCAACTAGACTTAACTACAGCCAGCAGCCTTTTTTCTATTTCATGATAAACACAATTATTAATCGAATATCGACATAAATAAATATTAGTCGCAGCGAAAAATTCAAAATTTTCTCGATATTAAACTAGATATACGAAACAAAATCCAACCAGAATAAACCTTAGTTATATAAAACCTCCCATCTCTTGTGATATTACAAAACTGTAATTCAATACAAATATATATGACAAGGGAAGATTCAATACATCGAAGAGAAGATCAAGAATCTTAAATCTTCTTTATCCAATAGTCATAGTGCTCGTCAGTACTCCTGAAATACTAATTAGGGTGAGTACTCTAATTTACTCAGCGAGTATGGACGCACAAAGCCATCAACATTCCATATAATAATAATCAAGAGTTATTTGCAATAACAATATGCTCCATAGATTACTAATGGGAGATTACTAATGGGATTAGGAAAAGCATATAATTCAATAAGTAATGGATGCAAGTTAAACCATCAATGACTATTACATTCCTACTTCATTTGTAAGACAAGGATCGATTGCCCACTAACACCATTAATGCGATTACTAGACCAACACATTGGTGAATGTGTTGTCTAGCCAATCCATTTATGTTCAATGGTTTTATCCTAAACCATTTAATGAATATGTAATCCATGCAACCTATCTAACTGAGTAGAAGTTACATATAAGTCGAGAGATTAAACCTATATTCTATATAACCTTATCGCGATTCTAGGAGTTAATATCACGGATCACATTAGAAACTATTTTCTGTTTAGTAGAAACATCACAGTGTATGTAGTCCCCAATTCAGTCCATAAACTATATGAACTACATATTTTAACATATCTATGAAACATTGATAAACAAGCAAATCCCTACTTACATCGATTTAGGTTTCCCTTTCTAAACTTCTTAAATTTTTGAGTCACTCACGCTTACCCGGTGTTCCAACACTTAAAACAAACCATTTGTGGTTACTTTAGACTTAATACTCTATGTTTAGAACACATAAGTCATTCCCTAACACCTCAGGAAATTCTATGCCAATCATAGAAGAGTTGTTGTTTTCTAAGGTGGGAGCTAGCTCCCTCACTTGGTAGGGAGTGCTCCATCAACTGGGTTCGTCCCAACTGATGAATGAAGCACACTACTCTGCTAAAGGGAGCGCGCTCCACCCTACACTGTCTCAATAGTAAATAGGTCAATAGCCACTATCCAATCACCAAATCACTACAACATCATTAAATAATCTTAAAATACATCATGGACGACCTCTAGTAAGCTACCAACCACTTTTCAATCAATAACAACAACAATTCACTAAGAAATCATCACCTACCTATGAATTCAACTTGAAACGCAAAACTTCAGTTACCGTGATGATGATCTCTTATCTAGTTGCGGTTTAATCTCTCTATTCCATTTGAAAATCACTATTGAATCCATACTCATAATCCAAAACCCGTAGCTGCTCTCCTCTCTCACTCTCTCAATTGATATGTGAGGATAAACTTGAAGGTTTTGATTCAAATATATTGATATTGCTCAAGATACGCATCGTGCTATCTCAAGGTTGATCAAGTGATGATGTGTTAAAATGACACGCTATAAAGTGACACAAATTTTAACACCATCAATATTTACGCTCATCTTGAAGCAATCCAACGATCTATATAATTCAAATCAAACTTATAATTATATATATTAATTATATATCAATATATATACTTCGTATATTTTCTCGCCAATAAATCAACCGAACATGACCATTAGTATTCTCGAGTGCGCACATTCATTTCACAACGCCTTCATTGCACTTGGTGTATCGACTATTTAATGTTTAATTATTCATTTTCCGATTATAGGCTTAACTAGGGTTAATTAGGATTTGAATTGATACTAACCACTAGCTTAAGGTCATTACAACTAGGGTGTTGGCGACCCCAACACCTATAGCCTATTTAGGAAAAATTGTTTTGAAACCCACCTTTTAAAGTCAATGATAGAAGACATGGAAATAATACGGGACTAGATTGTGGATTCCTATACTAAGGTACTTCTTTATTTAATTTTTACAAATTTTTTACTTTCATGTTTAGTAGGATTTTTAGATAAAACTCTTTCAAAAACTCCGCAGATTTATTTTTCTATTTGTTGAACTAAATTTGATTAAATCATGTGGATTCAAACCCGTTCTTACCTTTACTACATTCTAGTAGGATTTGGTAATCTATAACGGGTTATATTTGACATGCACGACACCGACTCGTGATCATTATGCAATACACCTCAGAATTCAAAGTCAAATCAATCACCAAGGCTAAGTAACTATAAAGGGTTTTCTCAATCTCCACTGACAAGCATCAAGCTTACATTGACTAATATAGAATCTCAAGATACAAAATTCACTAAATCTATTTCATTTTTAAATAATATTCAAAATATCACCACAATCAAATTTGATAGGGATTTCTAATCACCAATAATCATCATTTCATATCCATTTGTAGGAATCTAAAGAATATACTTCACTTAATTTAGCTAGAAGTACTCGAGCTAAATCTTTTATTTGAAGAGTTTTCACAAACATCCTTCTATTCTTTATATCACTATTTCTTTCTTCTTAATTCTATAATTATTCTTTTCTATATATTATATTCTTACGGTCCCCTACTCCATTTATTTTGGAATCCGTTATTCTTTTTTATAGGAATTCTTCCTCTCATTTTTCCCACCACTAGATTCACAGCTCCATTTCCTTTGGAATATGTTGGTCTCTCTATTTTTTCTTTAAAAACTCTTATTAGCTCTTCTCACTTTTACTATAGTCAAGGAAACATTCTTTTCAATTAAGTAAATTTTATTGGCTGATTTCCTATTTTTCCTATCAATTGTGGATTAAGCTCCTTTCATTACATATATAAATATAAAAATACTTGATCAATAATCTTTACATAACAAGTTTCTTAGAAACCTGTCTTGTTTATCTTGCACTATTATTTCATTATAATATCTAACACAAAGCAATCAATCCCCTCTAAACATTTCTAGTTTATGCACAATATAGGATAAGTCAAAAAGGGTAAAACAGTTTTTTTCATTCATAAATTTTTTATTTTCATGGGTAGTAAAAATATGTCACTTCTATTTAAATCCAAATTATATTCAATTCATATTTCTAATTAAATAAAGTGAAATGAAGAAATATTACCTGAATTGTGGAAAATTTGAGAAATTTTCATTCTACTTTGAACAATTGAATAAATTGATTCTACCTCTCGTTTCTTTCATACTTCTTTTCTTCATACTTCACTACATGTAAATACCTCCAAACTCATTCCAAACCTTGTCTTTAAGGTTCAAAAATAAAGTCGGGTATCCAACCAAATAAAAATACATTGTGAAACATAAAATAAGTAAATAAAAGAATAATGAAATGATCAAATAATCATAAGAATGAATTTCATAAGTAAATAAAATATGATAAATTTAAGATTTTCCAAACATCATAGTGATAGAATTGAACATATCAAACCATTGTATAAATTAAATCATACCATAGAAATTGTATTACAAACTAAAACCCTCACTTAATCACTCAGAGATAAACTACACAAAAAAGAACTTGTAGATCTAAACTGTCGTCCAGAAGTCGCATCGTTACCACCATCCCCTTGGTCCTGCTGTTGAGACATGAAGCTTGCTGTAGTGTAATACAACTTAAAGTCCACTCCCACCACTGAAGTATTCTCTTAAAAGACTCCCTGATTGGGCATTATTAGTTAGGTAGATGATATTTGAATTTTAGCTCCTTTACCTTGCATTATCCTGGTCATGCGTCTCTCGAACTAATGTATGTTCCTAGCAATCTCACCCTAGTTATGAAACATTAACTCATGATTTACAAAACTTCACATCTAGTTTTGCAAGATCGACCCCATCGTATGGACATCACTGTCACATCCACATACATGCTAGTAAAATCCTCTACAAATGGCTCTTAGCTCTGGTTCATCCTACCATTATACTTAGCACATTGCATCTATTCCAAAACTCTTTAGTTCTCGTCCCGTATCCTTATTCTTTATGTGGTCTCTGTGTTGGGTTTTAGGTTCATACGTAGCAGAAAATCGAAAATTTTTTTTTGAAAAACCCTAACAGGATCGAAAATAAGTTCCATTAAATTAGATCTACAAAAGTAAACCATACCTTAATTCATGATTTTCTTCTTTGTTTGTTTGATTTCGAAGACATTCAAATACGCGCCCTCTATCAGAAATCTACACACAAACGGTGACCACAATTTGTAATGCTAGCCTTAAGAGAGATTGAAAATATTTCTCTCTCCCAAAATTAGAGAACTCAAAAATAGTAAAAATGAAAATCTTATTTTGTTTTAGGGTTTCAACCTCTATATATATGTGTAGATAAGCCCTCACTAAATATCATATTCGTAATATAACTATTGTATTTAGGCAGTTTAAGCAAATTACATATACGCCCCTATTAATAAGTTATCATATAACAAACTGTAAGGGCTATTATGTCATAAATTTTTTCATATAAAATTTATTACTTTGGACCAATTGAAATTGCGCAAAACCATTCTTTAAGTGCGACCCAATAGTTTAATGCGACCTTGGCAGTGGACCAAAATCATTTTGGTACATAAGTCACAATCAGTCTCTAGCAAGGCATTATGACTACCCTAGTAGTATGAATATCAAAATCGATATAACCTAATGAATAACATATATCATATTCTTTGGCCATGCGATATCCTTCACATATTATTCACATTATAACCAATCACAATCTTTATAATTGTCTGGTTAAAGACAACATTTGATTGTGTTAAATTACCATGTTCTTACTAATGTAGTCTATGGTAATCTCAAGTCGAAAGACCAAAATGATATACCTATCATGAGTAACACGTATGACTTAATCCATGTTGTGTTCTCATAGCGGATAGGTCCAATACTCTGTTCCTTAACAAGTACTCAAGATCTCAACTCGTATCCCTATACCTATGATCATTACATGACCATCAATCAAGATTCACACTAATCTTAATTCATTATAGTTCCTAGTATAATGACCGACTAGGGAAATTTAGGATATTTCAACAAATATCCATGGATCTTATTGTAAGTTAAACATGCAATCACTTATGATAATTGATATCGCACAACAAAAGGATATGATATATGCTATTCATTAGGTTGTATCGATTTCAATATTCATGTTTCTTAGGTATTCATAGTGCCTTGCTAGAGACCGCTTTTGACTAGTGTACCAAAATGATTTTGGTTCACTGCCAACGTCTCATGAACCTCATGAACCTATTAGGTCACACGCAAAGAATAGCTTTGCGCAATTTCAATTAGTCTAGAGTAATGAATTTTTATATGATAAATTTGATGACTTAAAAGCCCTTTGTTTTATGATAACTTATTAATAGGGGGTACGTGTAATTTGCATAAACTGCCTAAATACAATAGTTGTATTACAAATAGGATTTTAAGTGAGGGCTTTTCTTTACATAAATAGAGGTTGAACTAAAACGAAATAAGATTTTCGTTTTTGCTATTTTTGAGTTCCCTAGATTTTAGGAGAGAGAAAAAAGTTTTATATCACTCTTGAGGCTAGCACTCCATATTGTGGTCACCATTCAGATGTGAATCTCAAACAGAGGCCAGGTGCTTAAACGTCTTGTAGATCGAACAATTAGATAAGGAAAACACGGATTGAGGTATGGTTTTAATTTTTTAGATTAAGTTTAATGGAACTCATTTTCGAACCTGTTAGGGTTTTTCAAAAAATAATTTAATTTTTCGCTGTGTATGAACCCCAACACCCAACACACCATGTAAATAAGCATTACATATATGTATCTCAAGTGTATCTCTCAAAACCCATACCTAAATGTGTATAAAAACATAAATTATAGTTTAATAGATATAATCAAAATACCTATGATAGTAATAAATGAAGAGCCAGCTTTAAGGAAAACTCAAAGGTAGTCATTGATCTTGGGCTTCTTACTCTTACTTCTAGAGGGACCTGCAATTGTCACCTTTGACAGAGACAATTTAAGTGAGTAAAGGAAAAATAGATTCAAAAGTATTTCTAAATAATAAATGACAGTAGTCTCTAAATAATGCAGGTATTTAAAGAAAGTTGTAAGTAAATAGTAAAGAGCATGATAAACAGACTAAGCAAGTAAAGCAGTGAACGTCAAGTGGCAAGGAAGCAAAATAAATATGCGAATAGATAGTCTTGTCCAAACTGCCAGTCATCTGTCCAAAATAAAGCTTAAAGTCAACACAATGGGCCTAAGGGCACTTTTAATTGCCTCGACAAAACTTTTTAGGCACTGCAGACTCTTCGATTCACTTACAGCAGCTCCTTTTAAACTATCAAGGTAAGCCACAATGACACCGGATGCTTTATCCCTTGCATAGTCCTCGGCGAGAAACAGGGTGACTTCGGATGCTTCACCCGCGATATAACACAACAGTTGGATTACCTAGACCCTATGCCACTTGTAACAAGAATGGAATACAATTATGGCATGCTTTTCAAGAGATTAACAACAAGAATTTCAAAAAAAATCATGTTGACACTCTTACCGGTTTACATACCTCAAAATAAAATAATATCCAAGCTAAACGTGGCTCCCACACGTTCGTACCACGCTTTTCATACCCGACACTGACGCTATAGGCCTCTAGAACCTATTAGAGTTCATTTGATATGTGTTAGAGCTTATTTAAGTTTGATTATCTCGGCTCATTATAAACAGTCTACTATTTTCCTCAATGTCTTTTCTATTTAACTTAAACTGAATCACAACTTCAATGTGTCCTCAAAAAGATTATGATAAATCTTTAGGGGTCCCTTAGAAATTACTCTTACCATATGCGAAAGCTTGATGCAATGGAATGACCCCAGGAGACCTCTTTTAATCATTTTAAATACCCCATTAACACTTAACTCGGCCAAATGCCCAAATTTGGTGTTACAAGGTTGTAGGCATTTTTTCTATTATTTTTAAGTGTTATTAAATCATCAAAATCCATTGGAAATCATTTCAAGTTGGTTCAATGCATTAGTTTGGAACACAGTCCCTTAGGGACCATAAAATAATTTCCAAAAGCTTGGTTTTATGCAACTTGAAATGGGGTTAAAAAGCTCAAAGAAACTACCAAAATTTTTAGTTTTGGTTCATTGAAGTCTGTTAACCTTAAACCAATGTTTATGAGTGATAAAATCTCATTAATATGATAAAAAATCAAATTTGAGACTCTAAGTAAAACTTTTAGTCCTTAATTGTAATTATCGATCTTTTATTCAAAGCATGACTTAAAAACTGAGTTAAAAACACTAGAAAATCATGAAACTTTTTGGAAACCTTTACTATGATCTAAGAACATGTTCTGAAAACTTTGGTTAAATTCCAACATCATTTGATGCCCAGAATACCTTAATTCAAAAATCAGCTCATTAAGTAGGTCAAATTCGCCTGTTTCAAAGCACATTTAGAATACCATTCAAAACACCTCAGAATCATTTGAAACTCTTGGAGAACCTAAATTATAGTATCTCAAGCTATTTTAGATATTTTGTTATTTTTGGACTATTGGAGGCCCCCGGAAGAGGTTTTGGCATCGAAACACTTGCAAAAGTATTATCTCGACGAATTAGCACTAATTTTCAAACCCTTTGACAAAGAAGATGACTAAATTTTTATGAAATACTGATATCCAGTTGTTTTTCTATGTATTATCTTTCTAAAATGGTAAAGTACGCTTAAATCTGATTAAGATTGAGAGAGGTATGCAAAAACATACCAAAACAACTCAACTTAAGAGAGTTTTGGACCAACAGTGTTAGAAAATTCATAACTCACAAACCACACCTCCAAAAAATGTGATTTTTGGTGAGAAGCTTGTCCAAACATCCAAAAATATCACATAAAAATTAGCTATTTATGAGAATAAATGAAGGACTTATGTTATCTAGAGTTTCAGCTATAACTTTGGCTCAATTCAAGGTATCATTTCATCCATTCAACTGAATTCAAGATACCAACTCATGACTGCAATTCCATCCATTTTATAACTATATTAGGGTCCTAATAATCCCTTCAAATTAACCAAGTGATCCAGAAAAAATCAGAATCAATGAATCCTAACACTTAATACAATGCAACTCTTTATTGTGGCATTTCATCTAACATGTATTGTTCATGAACAATATAAACACCAAATATTAGAAACCATGAATCCAATTCCAAGAAGTTGTTGTCCATAATTGAAACTCATTCAAGATACTTATTTTTGAAATGAAGAGGAGTGATGTAAACATTCCAAAACTTTAGAGAACAATTCATTATCAATTCGAACACTAAAACTCTAAATTTGAACACAAAGCATGGCTTGTTTGAAAGCAAAGACTTGATCCCATAAAAGAACTTCTTAAAACCCCATTTAGGACTGAAAAATCCTTGCATTATGAAGAGATTTGATGTTCTACAAACTCAGTAGGTCTCCAAAACCTCCAATTCCATTCTTAGAGCAAGAAAAAGAGAGAAAAGAAAGTACCTTGGTCATGAACCCTCCTAGAGCTGGAATTTCTTTAATCTTAGCTTCAATTCACTTCCTTTAGCCTCCCAATTCTCTAAAATCCCAGCACTCCTAGTCTCCCTCTCTTTGTTCTCTCAAGAAAATGCATGTAAAGCTGATGTTAGTGGTCTCTCCACTAAGTTCTCAATTTATAGACTTTTGAATGTCTAAATACTCATCCTAGCATTTATTTAGCATCCCACTTATTACTCATCTCTATGTCGATCTAAGGCAATTTTTTATCAAAATATGCCCACACTAGGATTCCATCCATAGACTTGATCTCATGGTTCATATTTCATAGAATTTTTTTTAAGACTTTAGGGATTTGCATTTTTAACTTGAGACAACTAATGCTATGAACTAAATTAGTTAATTTACCCAAGTTTCTATAAACCAACCTAGGCTTAATAACATAATTTGTAGCTTGGCATATTATTTAACTTAGATTAATATCTAGGATAAGTGTTTCATTCTAATCTCATGACTTAGGCGAGTATTTTGATTTCACGAAATATTTTAGGCCTAAATTCTCAAATAAAAGCTTAAGTTGTAAGCCCACCCAATTCCCCCGTTAGCATATTGACTCATCTAAATACCTGCTCACACATATCTCAATATGTTATAGCTCGCTCGTCCAATTTTAAAGCTAGTACCATTTGTAGGTTAATTTAGATAAGTATAATATATTGTAGGACATCAAACACAAATAGAAATAATTAATGTAGTAATTACCTCGGTGTTGTCGTCCAACTTGTGCCTGAGAATGCCACATAGGACTGGCCACTAGGTCATGGTCCTAAAAGACAAATTGATTAGGATTAGTTTATTTGGGTCTTTAAAGAACTCATTTAGACCGTTCTTTCAAGCTCTAGATCGGAATACCTAAAACCCTAGTTTGGCTTAACACTGTCAAATTTGAAAATTTTGGGTTGAATGGAACTAGGTTGAGGTGGGAATCACTTAAATACTAAAAGATTGATCTTATGAGGGTTGAATCTAGGCAAGAAATTGAAATTTGTATGAAGGGATGCAATGGTTTGGGTGTGTCAATGAGTTTGTGTTTGTGGCAATTTAGGTTTTTGTTTTAAAAACTCAAAATTATGCCAAACGATTCCTGTGTTAAGCAAAATTGCAAGGAAATTGCTAGGCAAATTGGTGAGTTTTGAGGCGTAGTGATCCATGTGTTTGAGCAGCGATTCCTGTTGAAGTGGCGAATCAGTGAGGATTCGTCAAACCCGAATTTTCACTTAATTTGCTTGTTCCTGACACTGATTTTTCCAATGATTCCTATTGTTAATTCAATTCATTGGGGAATTACGATACCAAATTAACTATTTTTTCAATTCATTTCATAATTAACATACATATTATTCATTAAAACTTATACTAAGGTAGAATTGACTGAAATCTGAACATTTGATAAGGATATGTAATTAACTAAATAATTTTATTAATTAAATAAATAAATTAAGCAAGTGAATAGTGCAAACTTGCATACATGCCATATAAAAAAAAAAAACTCGATCACTCCCCCTTAATTGAAATTACATCAGAGTTTAAATTCCAAAACTATCTCCAATACAAGAGTCAAAAAGTGAGAGAATAAAAATATATTATATTATACTAAACTAAATTCCTAAAAAAATGTAAATAAACATAAAATATAGGCTTCCTCCCATATAATGCTTTTGTTTTTTATTGTTGACTCGATTGAACCCTTCTAAATTGAGGTTGGATTTCTATACTTAAATTTAGGATTATCAACTGTAGTGCCATTCCAGAGAGTAAGTGCTTGACCACTATCATAGTGATAGTTTTGTTCAAAATATCTATAACAGCTTGAGTAGTGGTGATAAGTTGGTATTAATAGGTTTTTAGAACTTTATTTTAGTATATTTAATATGAAAGGTCTCTAAATATATATTTAAATATATTTATTCGTCATTTTCAGTTGAAACGGAGTGCGCAGTTGAATTCGTGGTGAAAAATACTCAAAATGGAGTATTTGCATGCATTGATCAGACACTGGACTATTTGCCTTGAGTTACGTGCTACACAATTAGTAGAATAGGAGACAACTGACATGTGGAAGCTTCCCATTGGTCAATTCTTCAATAGCACGTTATAGTTGCATTTTGCTCCAATGAGAATTTGCCACATCACAGCCTCCATTAGCTCTTCACTAATCCCATGTTGCCACGTCAGTGAGCACAAATGCACAACAACAAAACAAGTTTTCTTATGCTTCAGCTGCCAACATATGCTCCTCGGGATATGCAATGTGAGTTTGTCTCATGCAAGGGAGCGAGTTCGCTCAAACCAAACAACCACTCCCCCCCCCTCGTGCCACGTGTCACGATGCGGTTGGCCAAGCATTGTCCCCAGCTTGGTTTGCACCAATTACAAACTGCCACGTGGTGGTTTTTAGCAAAACGAACCAATTAGGCGCTGCCATGTGTACAGAATCCATTTTCACCCCAAAAATAGTCCCTAGATGCTCCTCGGCGCACGTATCAATAAGGATTTAGTTTCTCTCACCTCCGATGACCAATTTTTAGTAGTTTTATATATTAGGAACTTTATGTATTATTACCGAACACCGACTATTATATTTTTAGCTTCAACTTCTCTCAACGATTGCCTAGGTCGGCGGGGAAACAAGTCGGGATTATGGATTCATGGCATATTATGTGAGATCTTTTGTTTTATTATTTAATTTAGTTTAAGTTCTCCTATTTCATTGTTGTTGATTTTAAGGAATACGGTTTAGATCTACAGTATGTATGTGGCTAGTGCATGCTTTTAGGTGGGCAACCTATAGTTATTTGGACCATTAGTATCCATTGTAATTGTGCTTTTGGACCAATAAAGTGACAAACACTCACTCGTTTGTCGTAAAACCCTTTCGATTTTTGAGTGTGCAACAATTGAATCTAGGTTAAATCGGAAGCGGATGCGATCCGGTTATTTAGGATTAGTGTTCCCACATATCCATATTACTGCGGTTAGTATGTTAAACCTGATTGGCAGATGTCTAGGATAATGCATTAATTAGGGAAGTAGTTAGTGGCGGACGTCCTGACTATCGAGATTAGGGGAATGAGGAATTTGTGGTGGATGTCGATTTTCTATAGCTAATCGAGGAGAACTTAAATTAATAACTTTTTGGGAAAGATTGAAGACCATGATTGCCATTGAATCTTGATCCTGATTTTTGGAACTGTAGACCTAGGTGTTACTTTGGTGTTCATTAATTGTTTTCAAAGTTATTTTAATTATTTTATTTATTTAGTTTATTTTAGATTAGTTAGTTAAATTATTTATTTTAAAACCCCCTGATTTTCCTTTTTGTTGTTTTTAACCTTAGAAAGACCACCAATCTCTGTGGGATAAACCATTTGCCACTATTATACAAAATTGTTGGTTTATGAAACTTTATTTTATTGACGCATTCGGCGCCCGTTAATTTTTGGCGTCGTTGCTGGGGATTGGTTTAATTTCTTCGGTGTTTTTATTTATTTATTTATAATTATTATTATTTATTTGAATAAATTGGAGCACCATGAGAGTTTTGTTAGGTTTGACTATGGATTTTATTTTTTTTTAGCATAATGTGAGCATTTTTATTAGGAATTAACATGTTTATAGGATTTTAGGTGTTTTGAGACTTGGTTGGGACATGTTCAACTTAAGTCGCCGCATTAGTGGCGGGTTTTTGAATAGACCCAAAATCCTAGACTTCATTTCATCATCTTGTTGACTTCACCCTTAGTTGAAAGACTTCGGGCTCGCAAGACTTGATTGGAATCTTTTGAGTTAACTCCTATGTTTATTAGTTCATGTTTTTGTTATGATTGTTCTTTCATAGTTTCCTTAGTCACCTACACATGAGAGATTTTGTGCATTCACTGGTATTTAGATACTTTTTGTCATGCATGCATTTATATCATCTTCTTATCCATGTTCTTCTTCACCACTATCTTTTTCTTTTTGTTATATATGGATAACTTGACTTATTTTGAACCTTAAGGACAAGGTTCAAAATAAGTTTGTGGTTATTTTAGGGATTGTGGTTGGACTTTTGATGGATTCTTTGCGAAAGATCGCAGTTAGATCGTTTATTTTTTATGTTGTTATATGCGATTGATGGATAGTAATGGTGGTGTTTTATATCATTTCTTCCATTTCTTTCATTTCCTGTCCTTTTATATTTCTCTCTCATTTTAATAGGATATGATACACTTTCATACAAGTATTTAGTATAGTTCTAATTATTTTTTATTGTTTAGAGTTACCCAAAACTTTGTTTCATGCCTTAGGTTGTGGATGAGTACATTATGGTTGCCTTTCTGACTTAAAACTTAGGAAAATTAGGAGAAACGCTCAATCAAGCCCAACTCAGCATTTTTATGATTTCATGATTAAGGACTTAGTTGATGGTTAAAATTTGTGATAGATAACGAAAATTTGTAGACGGTCAGACTTATGCAAGTATTGATGTTTTGACCCACATTTGGGGGATTTGCTTGATTATAGTGAAAGTCAGAAGGGCTAACATGAGTTTTTTGTTAATATAGAAAGTCCCACAGGTTTCCACAGGAAATGGAGTATGGATACTTGTGGTGGGAAAAAGTGAGAGAATTGGTCCATAGGAAATGGAGCAGGGTCCATATTTGTTAAAAAAAAATAAGAAAAAAATAGAGAAAAAATTAATGAATAAAGGCGGAAGTTGTGAAACTCCTCAAATAAAAGATTTAGCTCGAGTACCTTCACTAGATTAAGTGTGATTTTAAACTTGTGTGCTTGAATGTATAGACCAAGAAAACTCATGAGCAGTTGATGGCCTTTGTCTTGACCAAATCTATGTCTTGAAAGTGAAATCTTAATTGTGTTTGGGTTGCGAGTCATGACATATCATAGCTCCGAAATTTCTTGAGTGACTTGTTAATTATGTGGCTATATAAATCGAAGGAACTCCATGAATTTCGAGTCGGGTATAGGATTAGTTAGGTCATTGCATATTTATATTAGGAGTCTAGTTTAGTTCGTGTTGTCATTTACGCCTTTGCTCCGGACGTGCAAAGTCTTAAGTTCGGGGGTATTTGATGAGTAGGTATTTATAGGTTTTTAGTAGTTTATTTTAGCATATTTAAAATGGAAAGTCTCTAAAATATATATTTAATTATATTTATTGGTCGTTTTCAGGTGAAATGGAGTGCGCGGTTGAATTCGGGGTGAAAAAAATACTCAAAATGGAGTATTAACATGCATTGATCAGATGTCGAACTATTTACCTCGAGTTACGTGTTGTGCAGTGGGTAGAATAAGAGACAGCTGACACGTGGAAGCTTCCCATTGGTCAATTCATCAATAGCACATTATAGTTGCATTTTGCTCTAATGAGAATCAGCCACGTCAGTGCCTCCATAAGCCCTTCACCAATCCCGTGTTGCCACGTCAGTGAGCACAAATGCAAAGCAACAAAACCAATTTTCTCTTGTTTTAGTTGCCAACAGATGCTCCTCGGGACACGCAATGTGAGTTCGTCTCATTTAAGGGAGCGAGTTCGCTCGAACCAAACAACCACTCCCCCCTCCTTCCACGTGTCACGATGCGGGTGGCCAAACATTGTCACCAGCTCGTTTTGCACCAATTACGGGAACATCTTTGCCCACTCTCCCAAATGCCTCTCGAAACCGTCATCCAAATAAATTGCGAGGTATGTACGCGTACCACATCCACATAACTTGTAGTGTCCAAATAATAAAGCCAATAATAAAGCTCCATGACACTAAAGTGTTGTTCTTGGCTTAGAGGAAAAGAAATGTGTCCTTACCATCTCCATCCTAGCCTCTTAAATGACTATCACAATCCCAAGGTCCCTCACACCATAAAGATTTCAATAAGTTTGCTCAATAATATGAATTAACTCTCTCTCACTTACGCTATTAATAATAAGGTAGATTTGTTAAAATATATAGTGAATGTGAATCTTCTTGTTTGTTTTAATAACCACCTATATATGAAAGTTTTAATGTCATTTTCGTGCAATTGATCTTCACATGTATAGGAATCTACTAGATGAAATTTTTTAGCATAGAAAAGCAAAAGATTTTTTTGGCATTACAAGACATACATAAAGCATGCATAACTTATACACATAAAAGCATACACAAAGTTTCAATACAAGATGTTGAACACATCAAGGAAAAATAAGTCAAAACTCGTAAAAAATAAAGAACTTGAAAGTTGAATTGATATAAATGATGAATTTGGTAGGTGATCAACTACAAAGGAAAAATGAATAAGGAGAAAATGTCTTATAACAGTATAGAAAAAGTCCTAGTCTGACCCCAAATAATGACTTCCAAATCCCACACCGTGTTCTCTTGACGACTCGGACATTACGGTTTAACGCAAGTGGAATATCCGAATGACCCACATCAGCCGGATTTTGAGCATCTTCTGGTTGAATATCATCGTTGTCCCGCATTCCGCCATCATGAGTACTTGTACTCCCAGATAAATTCATCATTATTGGACTTGCATGAAAATGGCGCGAAGATGTAGGTGTCGTGTCAAATGGAAAGGCTTCCATAGCCTCGAATGTCATGTTGGGAGGAACTGAAGGAGTATGTGGAGTCCCAAACTCGTTGAGAGGCACTGATGGAGTATACAATGGAGTGTCATGCCTCGAAGGTGTATCAGCATGGGAAGAATGATGAGAAGCTTGAAATGAACTGGGCATATTATGCATCCGATAATCTGCGTGTACTCGCAGATCAAAGTCGATGCGAATACATCTCTAATACGTGCAATAGATACATCATCACCCAAAGTGTCAACTAATGAATTGAAGTAATGCCATGTGCCTACATATGAAATATTGATGAAGTTTTATGCGAAAGTACAAGGAAAACAACTATTTGGCAAGGATTCATGACTCGAAAAAAATCAAATTGTACTTACCAAGGCCTCAAATAGCTCCACGGGAGACATGAATCGTCGTGTAATGCGACGATACCATAGCATATACGGGTTGTAAAAGTCCATTGGCTCCTCTAAGCTTTCATCGCTTGCAATATTGGAGGCACGTTCGTTCCACATGCGAGACATAAGCACTATGTTCTCGCGCTCCAATCCTTATCCGTCTTCCTCTCAAGTCAATCCTATGTAGCTAAATGTTTGTGCTCTGTAAAGGTGGTATCATTTGTCTGAGACCGAATTGGCGCATGACTCTATAGGGATGGTACATTTCGACTACACAGAAGAAAATCAAAGGTCCCTCGTTCACCAAATAGCACGACCACTGCTACGGTACGCAGGTAGGTCCATTATCACTGCCTCAGGATACGGTTCCCATATTACCTGTAGTCAACAAAAACATTTTGAAATGAATAAGAAATGCATTTTAGATGATGTTTCCAAAGCACTACGTGGAGAAGTAATTATGTATATCTCTTACTTCATCGGGTGCTTGCATGTCAATTATTTCTCTCGTACTTTGTCGACGTGCATTGATGCTCCCGTTGTCTCCAAAGCATGTTTCCACCTTCACAAATGAAAAAAAATCACGCAATGCATGTATGTCGGCACATGTACATAGATATGAAGAAATTGAAATTATAATGTGAGAAAATAGTAATTACCTATGACCAAATGGAGGAGGTGGAAATAATTCTTCGTTTTGTAATATGTCGTCTCGAAGAACGTTACCCATTATTGGTGCAAGAAACGACAACCTATCCCATGCCCATAATTGCAATAAGATGACCGGACCTCGCTATCTCACTCCATCATCATGTCTACGCAAGACATAATTGTCTATATAGGTGAGCCAGAGTTGCACTACCCCAACTGTATTGTCCTGCCGCCTCGAAATCTTCCAAAAATTGCAAATATGTGATGTGAACGAGGTTGTTCGACTTGTCTGCAAATAGTGTTCCCCCTAGAAGTTGCAGGATGTATGCTCTCGCATAGCGTTGCACATCCACATCATTAGCATTGTTTGGGAGGTTTGGAAACCACCTTGAAAGTTGGCGAATTTGAATCCGCCCTCCAGTCCTGTTATTTTCGGGGAAAGGGAATCCGAGTTGTGTCAAGCACAAGGCATCGTAATCTTGGTCGACGCGGCCGGTAATTGGTAATCCATCGACCGACAACCCCAAGATGATTTGTACATCTTGGAGGGTTATAGTCATCTCGCCGACGGGGAAATGGAACGTGTGAGTTTCTGGCCTCCACCTCTCTACAAGGGCAGTTATGAGATGCCAATCAATTGAAATGAAGCCTACTCGCGCAGTCCCGTAAAATCCAGCTTCCTGAAGATGTCCAACTATGCGTGGATCCAGTTGGACCAACCGGTGAAGTGCAGCTGAATTCCGCCTGATAGTCAATATACCAGGCTCCTATGAAGATATGAGATTTAAGTGAAATTAGTTAAAACGTCGCTATGCAAACTAAAAAGTAGAGAAACATGCGAAAAGAAGTATTACCGGTCCATTCCAAACGCGGGTAGATCTATGGAGAGCTTGCATAGTCAAAACCGAGAAATCTATAGGGCCAGGATCCATATCGCGCTTAAACCCAAAATCATTACCAATGTTGTCATTAATTCCATTGTGCAATTGATATGAGAAGTAGAAATACTTCATGTACTAACTATAAAGAGATGGATTAATACAATTTAGGTAGCATACTACAACGCAGTTTATGATACATATAATGCAATTTGACTTCATTTGCATCATTGCAGATCATATAAGACATTTAAAAAAGTACATGTTAAAAATACAATTTAGGCAAGAAAAGTTTATGTTTCATGCAATACCACAAAATCACATCTATCTCTCATCAGACAAATAATACAAATAAGCAAAGACCTAAAATACAAGGAAAATATAGGTCCGTTCAAGACATAAGACTTGAAAGAGTCTTTCACTATGAAGCATTAGACGGTTGTCCTTGCTGACGACGACTGCAAGTGCGTCTATTGTGTCCATCCTGCTTACACTTACTACATCGCAGCGTTGTTGGGGTTTCTCTCCATTCCTTCTCTCGCCGCATATGCCGTGGTCGTTTCGATTGCCTCTCCAATCCATCTCAAAGGCGCAAACGCTTGAAGGACGACCTTTTTTCGACTCGCTCCGATATGGATCAGCCAACAACGCTTGATTGAGGGTTGGACGACCTTTTTTTTGACTCGATGTACCACTCTATGATATGGATCAACATGGAATGCCAAAACAACGTGTGTGCTTGTTACCCCCTTTTCTCAAATGAAGTCTTGCGTTAGGCCAATAATCTTATTCATTGCGTACGTGCGGAATGGGTTGGAAATTTGCAAATGGGGTATAACATTGATAGACAAAATCTGTGTTGAGCTCTTTCATGGGTCCATCCATTTCGATGATCGTTCATTGCCAACAATATACCTGGGTGTCGATCGAAAATGACACATATACCATCCCTATCACTCACATGATGTCGCAAACAAGCCATAAACCATCCCCACTGCCTCGACTTTCCTCATCAACAATGGCAAATGCTAAAGGAAATACATGACTATTACTATCAACAACAAGGCTATTATGAGTTTTTGTTTGTATTTTCCATACAAGAATGTGCCATCAATTTGTATCATTGGTCCGCAATGTCTAAAGCCTGCAATAGAAGGTGCAAATGCCCAAAAAACCCATTTGAAGACAACTTCATTGTTGGCATTAGGCTCACCATGCCGCCATTCCACACGTGTCCCTGGATTGCTTTCTTGAAGAGCGGTCATCCACCGCGGCAACATTTTGTACGATTCTTCCCAATCTCCAAAGACTTTAGCAATTGCTTTCTTCTTCCCCAACCAAACTTTCTTATAATGAATGTCATAACTGAATTTGTCCTTGATAATCCGATGAAGCACCTGGAACCGAGGTGGACGGATCTCTTCTCACCACATTTTCTACCTCACGGCATATAACGGTGGAGTCCAAATGCGCATGATCCTTGGACGCTTTAGCATAGATGCATGTATGTGGTCCTGCATATGTACTGATCTCAAACATTCCATGCGATTTTCTTCTCGAACACCGCAACCTCCAAGTACATCCATCCAAATATTTCTTACAACGAACAATCCATACATTTGGTGTAGAATGAGTCACCACAAAGCGCCTGTGTCCTTTGATGCTATACAATTTCACGGCATGTTGGATATCTACTTTACACATGAACCGCATGCCTTTCTCAAATTCTGATGCCTCATTCCATAAAGACCTAGAAGGGATCATTGCATTCTCATGGAGGGGTTGCATTGCCTCACTACTCAATTCCATAAATACAGATGAAGGAACGACAAATTCACCTACACCCACTGGCGCACCATCAATTCCAGCAGACTCTTCATCGAAGAAATCATCGTTCCCAATTTCGTTCGAAATTGGAGGACAAGATAATGAGCCATCATCTCGCTATGACTCAATTTAACGTATATCGAATCATGCCATCATCAACATGATGACCATCATCCCCTTCATCGTCTGTATCATCTTCGCTACTATCTTCACTAGTATCCCCGTCACTGCCGCAATAGTCATCATCTTCGCTAGTATTCAAATCATCACAGAACGAGGATCCTCGTCCATTTCGGATTTGCGGTCGTCAAAGGCGATGCACAATGACTATGTTCATAAATTGGTTGAGTGCTAGGTCCAGCTCCCGTAATGTAACACTACATTGCAATTGGAACTATTGTACGGTTGCTCTCGAACTAAATCGATATAAAGCTCCATGCAATGAGGTGGTGGTAATTCTGCCACAAAGTCCCAAGCATCTTTGAGACTCGACTCATCATCTATTCGCAAAGGGACGTAGTTCCATTCTAATTAAAGTTCCGACTATATATATAAATCTCGCAATCATCCAATTCTCATATAAAATTAATCATTATAGAAAGAATTCAAATAAATATGACCTTAATTAATTATACATGAAATCACTTTTCTTTCAAAAAATATTGCTTAGGCAATTCAAATAATAGAATTGGTGTAGTGGTAAAGTTATTAATATATATATATATATATATATATATATATATATATATATATATATATATATATATAACTAAATAGCCTAGTGATCAAACCATGCCATCATTTACAAATTAATATGTTGGTTTTCTTAGTTGATTCTCTTGAGATTATAATGTAAGTAGGGAGGGTTCATAAAAGATTTGGGCACCTTAATTATTAATAAAAAATAAAAATACCCTAGTGAATTTCATTAATGGTTGGTATTGAGAATCCAAACAACATGGGACCCGAAATTAAAAAATAAAATTGGAGTGCATTGGGAAAATGTGGTAATAAAGATTAAGGTCGGGCATTGGTAGGACTAAAATTATGAACAACACTTCCCTCCCTCCCTCCCTCTCTCCCTCCCTGCATTGCCAATCCTTGCTTCCAGACAAAAACGCAACCAAAAATAGAAAATTGATCCCACCGTTCCTCTACACTACCTTGCAAAACATTAATACCATACCCCCCTAAACCCCAAATCAAACAATTTCTACTCCTCCCCTTGGGTTCCCCACATGTTTTACATCTCTATACACTAAATATATGTGTTCTAAAATTAAACTTTCTAGCTATTTAATTAAATAATCGCGCGTATTGATTTTTACAAGGCCTATAGAATTAACATCAAGTAATTTGGGAACAAAACAATCAAAAATAACAGGCGTATATAACTAACATCAAGTAATTGGCAAAATAAACAAAAAAATCATGATAGAACTCACATCAACTACTTGGCAAAAAAAGAAAAAAAAAAAATAAAAAAACAAAAACATCCCGAAAACAATAACAACTACCAGATACAAAAAAAAAAAATTTAACAACCAACAGTACATAAACCACATGAAACATAAACAAACAAAATCCCCAAAAAAGTTGATCTTACAGAGTTGTATACACAGATTGAGTTGGGGTGGTTGCGGTTCGGATCTTAAGTTGAAGATGGAGAGAAGATCTACACCAATGGAGCCAATCTCGGGTCGTGACCTCGGGTCTGGTGGATTTGAACGAAGAGTGGAGTTCGTTCACCGGGAGTTGAAGGAATGAAGTGGAGCGATCACGTTGGGGGAGTTGAAGGAAGGAACGTTGGGGGAGTTGAAGGTGAGTTTCCAGATCTCGTGTTTTTGTTAGATCTCCGTTTGTTTTCTTTTTGTTAAGAAGTCGTGACCTCGGGTCACGATTTCACTTTAATGGAAATCTTGACCCGAGCTCACGATTTCTTATTTTCCAATAATTTGTGGAAATCGTGACCTCGGGTCACGATTTCATTAAACGCATGACCCGAGGTCACGACTTCTCTCTAACAAAAAAAAATTTCGACGATGCCACCGCGCGTGATGTGGCGTCGACGACGTGGCTACAAGTGTGTTAGTTTTGTAAATATTTTGGTGGGTGTGTTGGGTTGATAATTTTTACTCCTAAATGTACTAATCAAGGAAAAAACTCCTCGTTTTGCACCAATTACGGACTGACATGTGGTGGTTTTCACCAAAACGAACCAATTAGGCACTGCCATGTGTTCGCAACCCATTTTCACCTAAAAAATAGTCCCTAGATGCTCCTCGACGCACGTGTCAATAAAGATTCCACTAAATTAGTTTCTCTCACCTCCTGGGACAAATTTTTAGTAGTTTTATATATTAAAAACTTTAGGTATTATTACCAAACATCGACTATTATACTTTCAGCATCGATTTGTTTTCCCGTCGATTGATAACTCAGTATTTATAGGTTTTTAGTAGTTTATTTTAGTTTATTTAATATGAAAAGTCTCTAAAATATATATTTAATTTTATTTATGGGTCATTTTCTAGTGAAACAGAATGCGCGGTTGAATTCGTGGTGAAAAAATACTTAAAATGGAGTATTTACATGCATTGATCGAACGCTGGATTATTTACCTCGAGTTACGTGCTGCGTAGTGGGTAGAATGGAAGACAGCTGACACGTGGAAGCTTCCCATTGGTCAATTCTTTAATAGCATGTCATAGTTGTATTTTGCTCCAATGAGAATCTGCCACGTCATCGCCTCCATTAGCTCTTCACCAATCCCATATTGCCACGTCAGTGACCACAAACGCACAGTAGCTAAACCAGTTTTCTCATGCTTTAGCTGCCGACAGATACTCCTCAGGATACGGAATGTGATTTCGTCTCATGCAAGGGTGCGAGTTCGCTTGAATAAAACAACCACTCCCCCCTCCTACCACTTATCACGATGCGGTTGGCCAAGCATTGTCACCAGCTCGTTTTACACCAATTATGGACTGCCATAAGGTGGTTTTCAGTAAAATAAACTAATTAGGCGTTGCCATGTGTACGCAACCCATTTTCACCCCAAAAATAGTCCCTAGATGCTCCTCGGCGTACGTGTCAATAAAGATTCCACAAAATCTCATCTCTCGTGACTAATTTTTAGTAGTTTTATATATTTGGAGCTTAAGGTATTATTACCGAACAGCGACTATTATAGTTTTAGCATCGACTACTCTTGATGATTGCCTAGGTCGACAGGGAAACAAGTTGGGATTATGGATTCATGGCATATTATGTGAGATCTTTTGTTTTATTATTTAATTTTGTTTAAATTCTCCTATTTCATTGTTGTTGATTTAAGGAATACGGTTTAGATCTAGGGTATGTATGTGGCAGTGCATGCTTTTAGGTGGAAACCTATAGTTATTTGGACCATTAGTATCTGTGTAATTGTGCTTTTGGACCAATATAGTGACGCTCACCCGTTTGCCGTAAAACCCTTTTGGTTCTTGAGTGTGCAACAATTGAATCTAGGTTAAATCGGAAGCGGATGCAATCCGATTATTTAGGATTAGTGTTCACACAGATCCATATTACTCCGGTTAGTGTGTTAACCCTGATTGGCGGATGTCTAGGGTTATACATTAATTAGGGAAGTAGTTAGTGGCGGATGTCCTGGCTATCGAGATTAGGGGAATGAGGAATTTATGGCGGATGTCAATTTTCTATAGCTAATCTATGAGAACTTAAATTAATAACTTTTTGGTAAAGATTGAAAACCATGATTGTCATTGAATTTTGATCCTGATTTGTGGAACTGTAAATCTAGGTGGTACTTAGGTGTTCATTAATTGTTTTCAAAGTTATTTTAATTATATTATTTATTTAGTTTATTTTAGATTAGTTAGTGAAATTATTTAGTTCAAAACCCCCAATTTTTCCTTTTTTATTTTTAACCTTAGAAAGACCACCAATCTCTGGGGGACCTTTGCCAGTATTCTACAAAATAGTTAGTTTATGAAACTTTATTTTATTGACGCGTTCAACACGCATCAAGTGGCTAAGAAAGGTCATCCTAAAAGTAAAGGAGAATCTTCATTAATAAAATGTGGCACGACTAAAATGTTCGTGTGTACGATGTAGTTGTTCACTTGAACTAGTACATCCGTGACCACTCCTATTGGTTGAACTAAAGTACCATCTAGTAAAGAAACGTGTTCAAAAGCATGTGAATTCAACTCCAATTAAGTGGGTAAGAAGAAATATATGGGTATAAGATGCATCAGAACTCATATCACACTAAGCTCTGAAGTACCAAGCCATTTTGATTTTAATGTGCAAATGTATACTTCCAGGATCATTAAGCTCCACACGGCTTAAATCCGGATTTTTCTTTTTCTTATTCTTCTTGGAATTAAAATATCCATACTTTTTAATGTTTTTTCTATTCTTCGGTTGCTTAGCTCTACATTCTTGAGTTACTTTCTTTTCTTTTGAAGTGTCTTCAACTTGTTCTTTCTTTGGAACTTCTTTTGCACTTTCCTTTGTTACTGCATTAATTGCATAAATTCTAGAACTAAGATTATTGTAATAGTTTAATTCTAGAAAATCATTAATTTCAATTTCATTATCAAGTAATTCATCATATTCTTCATAGTTATGATTTTTATTAATTTTGAATTTAACAATTTTATTTTCAAATTCCATGGACATTGTTCCTTTAGAAATATCTAACGTAGTTCTAGCCATTTTAAGAAAAGGTCAACCTAATAGTATAGGTAAAAGGTTAAGTGATATTGAATCTCCCATTTCTATTATATAGAAGTTATCTGGAAATACCAAGTCATGTACTTGTACTAAATTGTCTTCTAATAATCCATACGGTTTAATAATTGTATTTGTTGTAAATTGAGTTGGGACTTGCTAAGAACTAGAGAAGGAAATAGAAGACTAAGAACTTTTACTACTATAAACTACTACTACAAAGGAGAAGAGAAGAAATGAGATAGTTGGAATGAGATGTTTTCATTCAACTTGGTGTGTTTTTACAATGAGGTTAGCACCCTTTATATAGGTCATTTGTGTGATGATGATAAATGTACTTTATACAATGTGTCCAAGTAACACATACACCCCATGTCATACAACACATTACAAGTAATTTGATAATACATGGAAGAGTTGGTGTACATTGGAAATGGTTACAAGTAACATGACAATACATAGACAAGTGGAGGTACTATTAAGTGAGGAATACAAGTTACATGACTACACAATATGTTGGTGTACATGCATGGTCATCCATACCCCACAACAGTATTGTACGCTAAAGTAAAATTAATAGGCGTATTGGTTAATAGGCGTATTGGTTAACGATCCTATTTTTAATGATTCATAAAGTTTAAGTGATATTGTATTAATTGTTGCTTTGAGATCACACGTAGCAAATTCAATAGAAGGATTTCTTATTGTAATGGGTATGACAAACATTCTTGGGTTGAAACATTTCTCATACATTCTTTTCTTTATTAAACATGAACTTCTTTTGTCCTAAATTTTGATTAGAAATTTCTTAAAATTTATCTTTAGACTCAGAGAATTCTTCAGTGACTTCATCATGATTTGATTTCAATAAAAGCTCATTAATTTTTATTTTCTTAAATGATTCAGAAATGTTTTCCTTAGTTTCTTCCTTCTTAGTGTTTGCTAATTGTTGTGGAACGGTAGAAATAGAATGCATGTCTTTATTCGATTCATAAATACTATTCTCAAATTTGTCTTGATAAACTAATTTTGAAGTTTGAAACAATTTTTCAAAAGCTTCAACTCTAGCTTAATACCATGGGTATAGCTTTTCATGAAAATGTGTGTATTACAATTGTTCAACCATCTATTCCCTAGTGGGGATGACATTAGCCATAATCTCTTCTTCTTGTTGTTCTATAGTTGTATGTACTTTGTTTTTCTTTTTACCTCTTTTTGGTATCTTTTCTTGCGTGTGTTTCTTTTTTATTTTCAAAAAATAAAGCGTTAACTACTGCTTGATTAATAGTGTTTGTAGTTTGAGTATATTCTATAGTTTGATTACTTAATTTATTAATTTGTAGATTCATTTTATTTAATTAAATTTTCAACTCATTATGTATCAATTTTTAATTTGGTTAGAGAGATTTGTGTAAAGGTTTAATGACTTTGGGTCATAAAGTTATGTAATATTTTCTCTAAATTCGGTTGCGTAGCTTGAATAGTTTGTTGAGTTTGTTGAATTGTGGTAGATTGTATTGGTGCTCTTGGTCTATAAGTGGTATAATTTTGATATTGTGGACCATTGGTAAGGTTTGAATTTGATTTTCTAGTGTAGTAATTGTTGTTATTATATTGATTTCTAGGGGACCAGAATATTAGTTCATAACAAAGTTGACTTCTTTAGTGTTATCTTCTTGTGAAGTAAGACACGTATCCACAAAATGTGTAACTTCATTACAAAATCCACATGGTTTCACTTGGTTTGATCTATCTTCTAATAGTAATTTAACAATGCTAGATAATTCATCAGATTTTCGTCAAATTTATTACTTGTTTTATTATTAACCTCATAAAATTTCTTTCTTGTTGGGTCGGTCTTTTTACCATATTTCTTAGATTGCGTAGCCATCTTGTTAATAGCTTCTTTTGTTAAAGTTTGTGTAACATCGAAAAATAATCATTCACATATGATTTCTAATAATCTTTATTCAAAATGATTAAGTCTTTTGTAAAAGTATTCTAATAAAGCTCTTTTGGTGTATTCCTTTTATGGACAAGATGAAATTAACCTTTGAAATTTATCACGAACTTCAATAAGATTTTCATCCTCTTTTGTTTTCAAGACTGTGATTTTTCTTCTATTAGTACTAATGTAACAGCCCGCTTTGATTAATCTCGATTAACTAGCAAATTATAGATTAGGACCCAAAGCTTAGACCCACGTGGACGTCGCGGAAAAGTCTAAGCCACGCCTAATAAGGTAAATTTGTTATTTTTGTGTGGCGTGTATTTATTTATTTTATTATTATTTAATAATTTGCGTCGCATTAGTTAAGAATTAAGTTTGGTCACATTCTGCGTGTGTAGTGACGAGAGTGTACTAGGTCGCGGTGTGCGCGTAATGCGAGTGTATGGAGTAGTAAAGGGTTAGTTGTCACATCACCCATCAAATCACTTTACTCACACCTATACCTCACATTCTCTCCTCTCTAATTTAAATAAAAAAAGAGAAACTTCTCTCTTTCTTCATTCATAGTCGAACTCCCTCTTCCCTCCCCCATTTTCTTATTCTCTTCCAACTCCCCATCACCAAGCTTTTTATAATTCCCTCAACTCAGTCTCACATCTCTCGCGGTGCTCTTTCCTCTCGGTGGTGCTCGCGACGATTTCCAAATCGAGGTGAGTTTTTGTTAATTTGGTAAATTTTTGATGGAGGGATTAAAACGTTAATGGTGATTTGTTGTAGTTGTGTTTGTTGGTGAAGTTGTAGTAGTTGTCGTTGATGTGGTTGTTATTGTTGATTTAAGTTAAAAAAAAAATTAACGTCTCTGGAGATATGAATGTAAAAGGAAGGGGTAGCCAAGTGGGCGGGGCTGGGCTATCCCCAGCCGAGCCGGGCCCAGCTGCTCCTCAGCTGGGTCAGGCCTGCTTGCCTAGGGCCGGGTGGGTCAGGCCGACCCAAGGCGACCCAGCCCCCAAACGATATGGTTGGGCCGAATCAGGCCCAACCAAACAGGGCCCGATTTGGGTCCAATCCATAATAAATTATGAAAATAAAATAAAATTAAATATAAATGATTTTTAAATGAAAATAAATTACATAAAATTACATAAAATGGATAAGAAATAGTAGAAAGTTATGGAAAATTCCAGAAACAATCAGAAAAATATGAAAAATTAGAAAAAGCTAGGAAAAAGGTTTTTGAGGCTTTTTCGAGCGTTTGGCACCCTGGTATAACCCGAAAAATGTGTCAAAACTAAACTTTTTGGAATGAAATTTTAAAGTTTTGGTCCCACATTATAAACTCACTTAATGTGACTATAAAATAATTAAAATGATATAATTGGACACCAAGGACAAATGAGACCATAGTTGGGTGTCGGATGACCATCTCGAGCCGTGAGCGAGACATTTTGGAGGGATTATTGTGATTGCTTGAGGTAAGTAAACCCATGAGAAAATTAGCTTAGAATTTAATTATTTCCTTCGTAAATTTATTTATTTCACATTACTTTTTGCCAGTTAGGCTTGCATGTTTACTCTATTCCCGCGTGTGTCTGTGCATGATCGAAGGGACGGTAAGACCCCTTTACAGCTCTCTCATAGGTGACGATCCGATTGTTGCTACGGTGTTGGTCATACCTAAGACTACTCGCGAGATTTCTTTCCGCGAGTCGATGATATCAACAGTGGGTTGTCGTGAGGCTTGCTTCCGTCATAGACTTCCTCTTTTTTAGGCGTTGGGCGAAAGTCTACTTCTGACTAACAGAGTTCCTCATTTCGACCGTGAAAAGGATGCATGGATTTCCACGCTTCCAAGGCTTGACATCTATACACCACAGTGCGTTCCATATTCTTGATTATCTTAGAGACTTATATTCATGCTTTACATTCGTGTTTATTTACTTTATATGTATGAATTGTAGTCGTTTTCTTGGATTTCTTGTGAATACTAACTGAATTTCTTTGGGATTTACTCACTGGAACTTGTCATTATTTTTGTGGCAAGTTGCAGATCCTACAATGAGCAGGGGGATAGCGGTGTTTAGCGACTACCTCTAACCTAGAGTGCTCCTACTAGTTTCACTCGTAGGTGTTTGTATTTATATATATACTTTTTTGGGATCATTTTGGGAGACTTACTACATGATACATGTATATTGACACTTATTATACTTTTTGTCGCCTTTGTCGATATACATGGTATCCTTTTGCTGGGTTTCCACCCCATAGGTTTTTAATTAATGCAAAACCCATTTATATTATTTAATTGGATATTATTAAAACTTCCGCTATTAAAAATAACCAAAAAAGAATCAAAATAAACAAATTAAGTTGTAAAACTTCTTAGCTTAGTATATTTTGACAAAATAATCTCTTAAACACCAAAATTGACTAAGGTGGATTATAAGATGGTTAGTTCGCGGGCAGTTATGGACAAGTGTGCAAGTGACATGGCATGGCCTGGTGACGTGTGCGGCGACTTGGTGGTGCCCGGTTTGCCTCGGAATTTGGGGTCGTCACAACTAATTTTTCTTGCTGGCTTATATTGATATAGGAAAGCTTCTAACATTTGAGTCACTATGGTTATCGAATCTTGAGGAAGATAAAACAACCAACCTTTGACACGTGTAGAGCGTGCATAATAATTTTCCGTATTTTACTATTAACTTGTAGTAGTAGGAATGAGATATCATCTCCACAAGGGATTTTCAAACCTCAGAATTTAATCTACCCTAAAGTTTTATTAGATCCAACTTGTTTTAATTTAATTAATTTAACTAAATGGGAAATAATCAATAAACAATATGCAAATAAACTAAATATTTAATTAAAATAACTAAACTATAATCAATTTAAATTTAATATACTAACTTAATATAGTCAAACTAATAATTCAAATAATCAATAAATCTTTATAAATAAAATACTAAATAAAAATCTAAACAAACCCCCTCTAAATAATGTAATACACTTGGATTATTTTCAAGCACTAAAAATATAACATCACTTTATAATATAGCTATAATTATTTCATATGGAATTTTAGAATCATTAAACCCTAATTCATAGCCACCGATTTTTCTAAATTCAATGGAAATGCCACACTCTTATCATTGTAAGTCTACCTATTTGACAAAGTGCAACACCGTAGAAATATGATAGCATTAAGTTCAATGAAAACCATGCCTTATCTAAACCAATATTACAGAAGCCGCATAATAAACAACTTTGAACACAATCACTTAAAACGTCCACTCAGGAAATGCCATATAGATTAATTCTAGTTACTACTTCTATAATTATTGTCAATAACTCTAGACCTAGGATTGAATACCCTGTATTAAGGAACAAATTAGCCACTATGCACTCAAAATAGAAAACTAGTAGTTGTAATATGCAAAAACAACTTGTTTTATCCGTGATTGACGTGTATGAATCGATTTAAAGCATTAAGTACATGATTCCATAATTATAATTACATAACAATTCAAAGTATATTACATGTTTAGGGTTTGTTTAGACTGATAGACTACTCACACATGCTAGAAATAAACGATGCTAATATGTAATTACAAGACATAATTACGTAAATAAATACCTTTAAATCAATGCTCCAATGTTGCCTCACATATAGAACTTACAAAAAGAGAAAAGAAAAAGGAAATAGTATTTAAATAGTAATTGGAGAGAGTTATTTCGAAGCTCTCTGGTCCCATATATAGTTTGCCTAGGAATACATAACCTACATAAATACAAATTCCTCAAATTAATTTTTAAAGAAATCGTCACCGATCCCAACGATTTGTCAACAATTCCTTACTTATACTCCAATTGTTGAGCAGATCAATGAGTTTGGTTCTCTATCCTCCACTGATTTATCTGGCGATTTATAGTTCATTCTCTAATTCGTAGTGGATTCGCTGGCTTTCTTCTGCTGTCGATTCGGATGGTGATTCCTAGTGTTATTCCAAATCGCTAGCTAATCACTGATGTGGTTTTCCAGTTGAATGTTTTGCATTTCTTTCTTTTTTCTTCCATTTCTTCATTTTCCTATTTAAAACTTGAAATCACAAAAATAAGAGAATACCTAGTGCAATATCTTCATTTATGCCAAAAATCAACCTAAATTACACTATAACATGTGTTTAATTATTGAATTGTCAAGTACCCTCAAACTTAACTTTTTGTTGTCCCAAGCAATAGAATATTATCAACCATATCCCATTTTTATTCTTGTATACTGATTTCAAATTAATTCATCTTAACTCGAATAATAGAAATTTTAAAATAGAAGTGATTTTCAAAAGGAAATATATTTCTTATAAGTAAATGAAAGTTATGATAGAATAGTATGATTTAGTCAAATCAAAACATCCCTTAATGATAACTCAACCACTTAATGTAACATTCTTTAAAACTTGAAGTTAATTACCAAGGCCAGTACATATCATAGGTTTTCTCAATCTCCACCGACAAACATCAAGCTTATGATAACTATTATAGAATCTCAAAACATAAAAACAACTAGATTAACTTCAATTTTTAAAAATATTTTATAATAGTACCACAATCAAAATCAATAGGAATTTTGACAAGATACCAGTGAATGTGTCATTTAAAACATGTTAGATGAAGAAATATTTCATTCAACTCTAGCTTCAAGTACTCGAGTTAAATCTTTTCTTTTGAAGAGTTTAAAAACATCCATCTTTTTCATCTCTCATCATTTATTTTTTATTCCATTCTAATTGTTTTCTTAACATATTTCTTTTACTTTTGTTTTTGAGTTCCTACTCCATTTTCTTTGGACATTCTCACATTTTTCCCACTATAGATTCCTTGCTCCATGGAATTTATAGGACTATCTATATATTTATATTTATAAACTCTTGTTAACACTTCTCACTATCCATTAAAGTTGAAGAACGTATTCTTTTAAACTTATAGAAATTCATCGGTGTCTAACCCATTTCTTCTTTCAATTGTGGCATAAATAGCTTTCTATATATACATATTGCAAAAATAATCAACCAATAGTTTTTAAATTATAAGATTCTTAGAAATCTATCTTGTTCATCTTGCACTATTGTCTCGATCTTCTACCCATTATCATGACTAACACAAGACATTCCATTTAGTGTTCACATCAACTAGCAAAGTTGATAAAAAATGGTATAAAATTAATTCCTTCTATCATAAAACATAGTTGGGTAGTAAAATATCACTTCAATTCAAGATCTATTATACATTTATTTTCATTCCTTTTCTAACTAAATGTAAAGTAAAATGAAATTCACACTTACTTGATTTCGAAAGAAGTTGAAAAAAATTCATCAACTTACTTGAATATTAGATTAGAAATAGTTATGTACTTTTCTTCTACCTTTCTTTCCTTTCATTGCCATCAATGTCATACTTCACCTATAATACCCTCAAATTCATTCTAAACCTTGTCCTCAAGCTTTTAAATTTAAGTTAGGTTTCCAACATAACAAACATACCACGTGAAGCGTAGACGATTTGATGTGTAATTAAAATGTAAGTAAATATGCAAATGCTAAAGTCAACAGTTTCAAATGAATATAATGCAGAAGGGAACATAAATTGTCATTGACAAAAATTGCTCTAAAAGTAATAAATTGCATCATTTAGTCATTCATTGCATATAAGAGAACAATTTTACAAACGGTTATGTCAAGAAGTGAGTTCATTATCAGTTTCATCATCTTCAACCATATCTATAGAAGGTTGAGAAACGTAGCTATTAGCTGGGTCGTAAGTCCCAGTTTGAAATCGCAATTGAAGAGATGGGATGTTAACGCTCCTTCTCGAAACTTGCAAATGACTACCATATCTTTTCTTAGACATAGAATGGTAGCACTGTAAAGTCCTCTCCTTTACCACTATCATTTATTCATTGCCATGAATATTTGTCTATCTGCACATTAATGACAGAAGTATAGTTCAAAAAAATCCTCTTCTATTAAGCTGTGATAAAGATGGTGCTGAACTCATAGGAATATTCGGTATGTTCACTCCAGCCATTAAACTTGTCACTCTATGTGCCTCTTCTCTTGTCCTCCTTATATTTTTAGTTGTGTTTCGCTTCCTTTCTTCCTTTGCATTTATTGCATTGAATGATTCCCGTTAATCCTCCGAGTCATTATATCTTACTACCTTCCTCATTCATTATACTCCCTTATCATTTATGGTCCTATAAGGCAATACATTGAATTCGGTATCAAAACCCACCCTGACGTTCCTACACAATTCATAGATCAAAATTAGGAATAGTAATCCTTCATTCTTTGTAGTCTGCATAGTAAACTTCATAAATATAACCTTTGTTCATCAATATATGGTACAATAAAGCAGCTCCGAGGTTCTTCACTACGAAGTGTTGCTTGGTTGGGCAAAAACACGTATCTATTATGGGTGGTTTCAATAAATTTCGAGTGGCCTTTGTTATCAAGCACAAATCCCCTCCCTGGTGGTATCTCTAATACATCTTGGATTATTTGAAAAGGGTAGGATTCCTTATCTTCATACTTGACATTCGAGAAATCCACCTCCGTTCTATATTTGTTTTGTGGTAGACCGAGAAATCTATTCAACCCGAAGGTAAAATATCTATTTCCTTCCCTTTAACTACCACTTTCTCCTATTCCCTACTAACATGTCCATTAGCATAAAATTGTAGTACAATTTCAAAACGTCCACTTTCTCCTCTCTTGCATAGTCTCGCAGAAGCTACTCCCATCCCCTGTCTTTGATGATGCTCACAATACGATCTGTATACTAGCTCACATTTTGAATGTTGATCCATTTCCTTAAGGATTATGACTCTTTTTATCACTATAACGCCTCATCTGGGTTGTAGTTCTAACAAACAAATAAGGTCATAAGGTACTAAGTAGCTAGGGTGTTGATTCTTAAAATATTGTTCTTCATTAGATGACAATGGAGATTGTTCTTTAAGCTCAGCCCTCCCAGATCTAGGTTCTCTAATCCTAACTCTAGTAGGTATAATATTCTTTATGTGGCCTGCATATTTCTGCTTTTGTTTGGGTTGCACTACACCTTTCCCTTTGTCTTGTTTACTACCTTTACCTTTTTCTCTACCTTGTCCGCCATAGGATAATTCAACTATTATGAAATAGGCAAATTGAAGTATTTTCATTGAAATTACATAATAAGAAGGTAAGAAAAAAATTTTATGTAAAGGTTTTAAAGTAAAATTTTGAAAGAGTTGAAAGTGTTTAGTATAAAATAATTGTATCGACATATCCCTTTAAGAAGTACGTATATATTGGAAAGAATCCATATAATCCCCAAACTCATTTGAAAACCCTTATTCAAATTGAAAATGTGCATAAAAACCATTTCAAAAACAATTTGTAATAAAAACCCAAAAATTACATAAGTTTAAAAATTTATCAAAAATCTATTTTTTCAAGGTATCTAAATCAAAAGGGTTGTATATATTAATTCATTACATTCTTGAGAGTGAATCTCTCAAGTAAAATGCTCTACTAGCACCTTATATTCCCTTTCCAAGCTTCAATTTCGAACAAAGCACTAACCAAGCCCTAAGTTAGGTGTATGAACTTGGATTCAAGATTTATAGGTTGAACTGCTCTTAATCAAGATACAATGCACTTACGAAGCTTCATTTCAAGCTGTTAAAGGTTCAATCTAGGCAAAAATCCTAATATCAAATGAATAAGTGCAAGGTTTTTGGGTGTGAAAGAGTTTATTGTTAGTGATTGGGGGTTCTATTTTTAAAAACACGGATTCGTGCTCAGCAAATTGGGGTTTAAGTGAAATCGCTGACAAATCATCATTGAAATCAGTGAAAATTGGACTCAGTGGTTCAATGATTAGTTCAGTAAATCATTGACAAATTGCTTACTCAATTTTCATTTTAAAACCTGCATACTAGTGGCAATTTACTCGACAATTTCTAGTGTTAATTGGTATCGCTAGAAAATCACTGAGTCATTTACTACTATTTTTCTAATATATTTTATTTGGTTAATTATCAAACATAGCAATCTTAATTAAGGTAGAATGATATGTATTCAATAAAAGGTATTGTAATAATGAATTTAGACTTTTATTTAGGGGATAACATACTAAATAAATGTTTTATTACTTAAAATAGTTAAAAACAAATAAGATGCAATGGGAAAAAAACAACTCGATCGTCCCCCTCTTAATTGGGGATATTCCAAAAGAGAGTTAAAAGGAGAGAGAATAAATATACTATCTTAGATCTAGTAAATGAAAAGACATTGGCTCGATATACCCCCCTCCCCTTACATGAAATTATTTCAGAATAGTAATTCTAAAATAATCCCATTATAAAAGTTAATAGTTGAGAGAATGGAAGAACTACTAACTAATCCTATTACTAAAACTGAAAATAAAGATAGAGTATGGGCTACCTCCCATAGAGCGTTGTTGTTTATATTCTTTGGCTTGAATTAGTAGATAAGATTACTTGTCCTTCAGTTTGAATGAGTCAAACTGACTATCAATCGATTCTTTGTCATACTTGACGTCTTCAACTTCCTTATCAATCTCACCGTCTGCATAACATCCTTCCTGACATTCATCACAATAGGAAGTCTCTCATCATCATCATCATAATTATCTTCATTGACATAATCATCCATTTTGTAACCATCTTGAAGATACATATAATCATTTCCTATACTAAGTGCGACATACATTGTTCGACATCGAGAATAGCTCCACCTGTCTTAAGAAAATTACATCCCATCAATAACACATCATTTTTCTCAGTCTAGGGAACTACCAAGAAGTTGGTGAGGTACTTAAATCGTCCTACTTGTACTAGCACATTCATGGACATTAGTAGTGGAAAGATTTTATCACTATTTGTCTTTTGGGCAACGAAATGTGATATAAAATCAATCATCTTGGGTTATCTGAACCATTCTTCTGATAAGATATTTATTTCAACTCCTGTGTCAAGTAAAACACTAGGGAAGCTGATGTCATTGATCATTACCTAGAGGATTAGTTTCCATTGATCATCTTTATAAATTTTAAACATATATCCTAATCTTGAAGCCTTAGTTGCTCGTCGTTGAATTCTTCTTCCACTTGTTACTTCTCTTCTTGATGTTGAACACCAGGTTGTTGCTCTTCAGGTTGCTGCTTCTTTGACTTTTTCTTCTTATTACATGCTTTCTTATACATCCATAGTGTAATGATTTCATTATTAAAGGTTTCACTCATGTGGATGCAAACATTTGACTCCATTTCATTACTTTACGGACTTTGTTGGTCAGTCTCGAGATTGATGATTTTTATATCATGTTCAACAAAATTTTCGTAATAAAATTTTAACCTATGACCATTTACTTTAAATATTTGTCCTGTTTTGAGGCTTTCTATTTCTATTTCACTATAAGGTAGTAAAGTGAAAATTAGATAAGGTCATGTCCATTTTAAACGGAGTTTTCCTGGAAATAATTGAAGTCTTGAACAAAAGAGTAGAACTTTATCTCCTACTTGAAAATTTATAGGAATTGATTTCTTATCATGAAACACTTTAGTTTTATCTTTATAAATTGATGCATTTTCATATGCGTCATTCATAATTTCTGAAGACTCAATTTACCTTGGTTTCCTCCCTCATTATAATTCATGTTGCATGTTTTTATTGCTTAATAGGCTTTATGTTCTAGCTCGACTGGTAAATGTCATGCTTTTCCAAGTACTAACATATAAAATGTCATGTATATGGGTGTCTTGAATGCTATTCTATATGCTCATAATGCATATTCAAATCTAAAACTCCACTAGTTTCAACTTGTCCACTAGTATTAACTTAATTTCTCTATTTGACTATTTAGTTTGTCCACTAGTTTGAGGGTGATATGCAGTAGATGTAATATGTGTGATGTTGTACTTACCAAGTAGATTAGCAACTAATCGATTATAGAAATGTGCACCTCTATCACTTATAAGTGCTCTAGGCACTCCAAAAACTATAAAGATATAAGGAAATCAATCACTCTTTTTTTAATTATTAGTTCTAGTAGCTTTTGCTTCTACCCACTTAGACACATAATCTACAGGAAGTAAGATATAAACATAGGCATTTGATAGTGGAAAAGGTTCCATGAAATTTATGTCGCATACATCAAACACTTCATAAAATACGACAGGGTTAAAGGCATTTGATTTCTATGTCCTAAGTTTCCAGTTTGTTGGCAATTTGGACAAGATTTTGCTGGGTTTTGGGGTTCATACGCAGAAAATTCAAAACAATTTTTTTAAAAAAAAAAACCCAACAGGATCAAAAATAAATTTCATTAAACTAGATCGATAAAAGTAAACCATACCTTAATCTGTGATTTCCTTCTATGATTGTTTGAGCTCTAAGACATTTAAGCGTACGTCCTCTATCTGAAACCCATACACTAACAGTGACCGTAATTTGGAGTGCTAGCCGCAAAAGAGATTGAAAACATTTTTTTTTCTTTCGTAAAATCTTGAGAACTCGAAAATAGTAAAAACAAAAATCTTATTTGGTTTTAAGGTTTCAACCTCTATTTATGTGTAGATAAGCTTACTTAAAAAACTATTTTTAATAAAACTAGTGTATTTAGGAAATTCAAATAAATTACACATATTCCCCTATTAATAAGTTATCATATAATAAATCATAAGAGCTTTCATGTCATGAGTTTTATCATATAAAATTCATTACTCTGAAACCAACTGAAATTGCGCAAAGCCATTCTTTGTGTGCGACCCAATATGTTCATACGACGTTAGCAGTGAACAAAAACCATTTTGGTACACAAGTCATAAGCGGTCTCTAGCATGGCATTATGACTACCCAAGTAGCATGAATATCAAAATCGATACAACCTAACAAATAAGATATATCATATCTTTTTGTCGTTCGATATCCCTTGATTAAACATGTGGAATGGAAAGTCACCCTTAATATTCAATTGTACTAGTCTCGATCTTTAGGTAGACTGAAAATATCTAAATGACATTGATTATATTAATTCACTTGCACTTGGCCATTTAACAGTGAAACATATTGAGGGATCTACTGATATCTCTCTATACGAGAGAGACAAATTCTATCTTGATTACATTTCACATATTATTCACATGGTAACCAATCACAATCTTTATAATCAGCTAGTTAAAGACAACATTTGATTGTGTCATATTACCATGCTCCTAATATTTAAGTCTATAGTAATCTCAAGTCGAATGACTAAATGATATACATATCATGAGTAATGCCTATGACTTAATCCTCGTGGTGTTCTCATAGCAAGTCGTCCAGTACCTTGTTCCCTAACAAGTATTCGTGATCTCAATTCGTATCCTTATACACATGATTATCAAATGACTATCAATCAAGATTCACACTAGTTTTTTTCATTATAGTTCTCAGTATAACAACAGACCAGGAACATTTAGAATATGACAAAAAATTATCATGGATCTTATTATAAGGTAAACATGCAATCACTTGTAATAAAACATATAATGTAAACCACTATTTTATTAAATTAAATTATAAGATAAACAATGTTTGTAGATTGACTTAGGGCACATTTCCCAACATCATCCACTTGTAGTAGGGCCAATCATTCATGTATATAATACCTAATGACTCAACATGACCATCATATTTCACTTGTGGAAGAGCCTTCGTCAAAGGATATGCAACATTGTCTTTGTAAGAACTCTGCAAATCTTCACTTCTCCCCTATTAATGATTTCTCGATTGAGATGAAAACGGCTAAGTTTAAGTTTAGATCGGTGGTGTTTTCTTAGTTCCTTGGCATGTGGTATCGCCCCGTTGTTGTCACAATATAAGAAAATGGGGTTACCTATACTAGGAACCAACCAAGTTTAGAAATGAACTTTTTGATCCAATCTACCTCCTTAGCTACATCAGACGTTGCAATATACTCAGCTTCTATTATACAATATGCCACAGTTTCTTGCTTCGAACTTTTCCAGCACACTGCGCCTCCATTCAAAGTAAAAACATATCTAGACTACAATTTAGATTTATCTATATTAGTTTTAAAACTTGTATCTGTGCAACCATTTACAACAAGCTCATATTCCCAACTTCCATAGACGAAGAGCACTTCTTTAGTCCTTCTTAAGTACTTAAGAATGTTCTTTACTACTATCCAATGACTTTCACCGAGATTAGACTGATATCTGCTTGTTGCACTCAATGCATATAATACAGAGTGCGTAATATAGCATACATAATAGATTCAATAGCTGATGCATATGGAATCATATTCATGAGTTCTCGTTCATCACTAGTCTTTGGACATTGAGTCTTGGTAAAACTTATAATATGAGACATTGGTAACGACCCTCTTCTAAAGTCTAGCATACTGAACAAATTCAATACCTTGTCAATATAAGCACTCTAACTTAAACTAATTAGGCTTAGATCTATCCTTATAGATCTTAATCCCAATGATGTAGACTGCATCTCCTAAGTCCTTCATTAAGAAACACGTCCCTAACTAAGATTTGACACTCTATAAGGTTAGGATGTCATTTCTAATGAGTAATATATCATTAACATATAGTACTAGAAAAACAACCACGCTCCCACTGACCTTCTTTTATACACAAGGCTAATCTTCATTTTTAATGAAACCAAATTCCTTAATTGCTTCATCAAAACAAAGATTCCATCTCTGAGAAGCTCCCTTCAATCCATAGATAGATCTTTAAAGCTTGCATACCTTTTTAGAATTCTCAGGATGAGCAAACCCTTCAGGCTGTGTCATGTATGTATCCTCTAGTAACTTTCTATTTAGAAAAGTTGTTTTGACATCCATTTTCCATATCTCAAAGTCATAATATGCGACTATGAAAATTAGAATTCTAATGGATTTATGCATGGCTACAAGAGAAAAAGTCTCATTATAATCAACACCTTGAGTCTGTCTGAAACCTTTTGCTACTAGCCGTGTTTTATAAGTATGCACTTTGTCATCCATGTCGGTTTTCTTCTTAAAAAACCATTTAAATCCAATGTTCTTACCACCTTTAAGTAAATCATCCAGGTTACAATCTTCACTATAATACATGTTTCACATCTCAGAATTCATGGTACCAAGCCGTTTATCTGCCTCAGGGATACATATAGCCTCGTGATAAGTAGTAGGCTCATTTTAATCCATAAGCAACACCTCACTATTATTAGTAATAAGGAATCCAAATCTCTCAGGCTACTCTATTAGACCTACGCAGGCCTTGTCATACCTGTGGAGGTTCAACTAGTTCAAGACTTTGTTGATCTCCCACTGGCGGATGAGTGTTTATTTATGGTTCTTGAAAATCTTCTAGACTTACTTTATTCCCATTGTCTTTTAAAATAAACTATTTTTCCATAAAGACGTCATTCAGAGCAATAAACATTTTGTTCTCAGTGGGATTATAAAAATAGTATCCTGTAGTTTCTTTGGGATAACCAACAAATACACATTTGGTATATTTGGCTTATATTTTTTATGAGATTTGTTGTTTGTTGTTATACGAAAACCTTCAGCTCTTAATCTTAAAGAAATACAAACTTGGTTTTTTCCCTAACCACATCTCACGTAGTGTTTTATCAACCACTTTAAAAGGAACACGATTTAGTGTAAACACAACAGTTTATAAGGCATAACCCTAAAAGGATATATGAAGTTATGCATGACTCATCATAGATCAAACCATATCCAATAAATTTTGATTTTTCCTCTCTGAAACACCATCGTTATGGAGTTGCTAGAGGAGTTAACAGTGAGACAATCCCACTGTTTCTAAGATGATCATCAAACTCTTGGCTTAAATATTCACCACCTCGATCTAGTCTAAGTGCTCGATTAGTTTTACTAAGTTGGTTTTGCACTTCATTCTGAAATGTTCAAAACATTTTGAAAGATTCACCTTTATGTTTCATGAGATATACCTAACCATATTTGTTGAAATCATCAGTGAAAGTAACGAAATAGTAGTAACCACTTATAGCCATTACATTTATAGGACCACATACATCAGTATATATTATACCCAATAAATCACTTGTCTTTTTACAATGTCCAGTAAAATGACACTTTGTCATCTTACATAGTAAACAAGATACACATGTTTCATGTAATTCATAATCAAATAAATCTAAATTCCATCTCTATGGAATTTAGAGATGTGTTTCTCATATATATGGCCAAGAAGACAATGCTAAAGGTAGGTTTCATTACAAAAAATGATGGAATAGTAACAAACTATAGCAACAGACCAACATTTGTCACAATACAACAACAAATCAACAGCAAATCAATGAAAGATTAAAATTTAGAACCATTTGACTTATACCTAAAAAATTAGCAATAGATCCGTGACATAAAATCTATGACAAACAACTGTTTGTCATAGATCTGTCTCTGACTTTAAGTGGCATTGCTAATCTGCCGCTGAAATAAGCAACAGATTAGCGACTAACTTTGAGATACTCATCACTTCACATGGACGTTAATCCTCTTTAAATTGCAAATTTAGACAGATCTGCAACAAGTAGCATATTTGATAAAAAAAAATCGATTTGGTATTCTTCCCTATTCGACTCTCTGCAAATTACAAAGGAAACCTCAAAAATCCATAGGCATCATCGCTCCTATAAAACGAACATCAGTATCTTAACTCCCATTCGGCACTAACATTTGAACAATAACGTCTCCACTGCCATCACCAGCATCTGCGTCGCGCTCCCAACATTGAGTGTCAATCGCCCAATCCCCATTCCATGCCACCCTTCTTCGCTTTTGCTGTTTTGGAACTGTCGTTCACTTTTTTTAGTACGAGATCTCTTACCCACTAAGGTACCATTACTTTCTTCTCTCACCCTCTAGGGGTTTGTTGGTGTTTTTATGAATGTTCATTATATGACCACACATACGTACATATGCTTACAACTTGCATTAGACTTTGTTTCCTAAAATTATGCACTAGATAGCTTGTTACTTTTCAGCATCCTAGGATCACTAACTAACACAACCATTAACTTACTTTGAAGGGAAGAGTTTCGCCAAAATTGACTTTTTAAATATGATGACCTAAACTTCAACAAATCTTTGGGAATGGTTGATTCACATTAAATACCAAAAAATGGGCAAATATCCAAAAACATAGACTATTGACAAAGAAAAGAAAAGAAAAATAAAGTGTAAACATAAAAAGCAGAAATATTGGGAAAAAAATGATCATCGATATTAGCTAGAGTAGTTATGTAGCTAAAAGGAACTTTAGAAGCAACTCATTTTAAGGGACACCAATATGTGTATGTGTGCGAGAGAAACCATTGAATATCATTAATCAATTACATTATTATATTTTCATCTTTAATACTTGATGATGACTCATGCTGATCATGCATCCCATATCTACCAACCATTTAAAAAAAATAGCATGTATAGAACGACTAAGGTTTCAACCAAAATGCGTATTAGCTTGCTATGTCGCACATAGTCATGGCTAAACAAAATGACATCATGTCGACGTGTTTTAAGCAACAATTAAACCTTCAAATCTACTCTCAATAATATACTACAAGCAACATTTTCAAACTAGATATATTCATCATCACTAACTCATAATTTACCTTAATAAAACTAAACCTTTTTAGCTATAAATATTTGTCGATATATAGTTCAGGATTGGGTGTCAGCGTAGTTACGTCATGACTAGGTGATTCTGTGAATTTTCTTCACTTATTGTAGGTTCAATTTATGGGTTTTACTTGGTTTACCTTAAAAGATGAATACCTTTATAGATTCTTTTATAATTCAATAACTGGCTAAATTTCTTACTTTCAATATTTCAAATTTTACAGGAAACCAAGAAATTAGAATTCAGTCTTACAGGAGGTTCTTCGTTTTCATGTAAATATGTGTTGAATACATTAATGCTAGTATGTGGCCATTTATTTATGGCTTTCCTTATGTGTTATGAGGTTCGAGCCTTTATATGCAATTCTAATGCTAAGTTCTCTACAGACCTTTATGAATAAAAGACTTGCCTATGCTGTAAAGGAGGGCACACTTGAGAAACCCATCTCAAAACTTTTTTCTGGCTTTTGGATGAAAGGGTTCCGTTGATGGATGATTGTATCTCTCTTTTGAAAGCACAAAATGTTATAATGCTTAAGATTTTTGTGGCTTTTACTCGGACTTACCCTCATTAGTTTCACTTGTCTGCAATTTGATTGCAGTTTTCATGCTCTTTTGCCATTTGATATACATGACAACGCTAAACGAACATCATCATTTGTTGTATTAATCAATCTATTACCCCCATTGGACCCTTCAAGATGGTCATCACCTACATCGGCTGAGGCTTTTACAGTTAGGAATAAGAAGTTCTTATATCTAGTCGTCAAATGTCTTAAAAAATTGACAACATTAATTTTTCCAATTTTGTTAATTGTAATTGCACTCTATCTTGCATCTTCATTTTGTTCTTTGCATGTGTGGCTTGCCTAAAATTCCTTTCATGTTAATTTATTCATATCAAAAGGTAGTTTTTACAATTTTTCCTAGTGTATATTTAATAGTATGTTCCTTGAATTGTCCATCTAATTCTCATCCATTTTTGGAAGTGAAGTCCTATATTTCTATGTTTTGGTTAAATTTTGATGTTCTCATATTTAACTATTACTATTGTATGCATTTTGCATTCTTCATAGTGTTTTATATTATTGGTTTTGGATTTGAATGTGTGAGTTCTCAATCAATTTTTCTACAGCTCTTGCTCGATTTGCCTTTGGCATATTATATCATCTATACTTGTTGGATTGGCAGTCGATGAGCATTAAAGAAAATTGTCACGATGAATGGTAGCGATTGTTAAAGTTTCTTTCTAGAAAATGTAGGATGTTTAGACAAATTCAAGTTGTAAACATTAGCTTTTTGTAGTTTGTGTTAACTTCACTAAATCGCGCGTAATGGAAGAGTTTGATCCATGTAGCAGACCCTTTGGAATTGTAGTTTGTGTTAACTTGATATGTTTCCCTTTCAAATATGTCTGTGAATCTATTAGTTTTATATGCTACTAAGTTGTTTTTTTTGCTTATCATGTTTCATTCAAATTTCATTAGATCTTCAAAATTATGTTTGTGTAGGTATCAAGTTTTTCATGTGTATGAAGGGATTGGAGTTGGAATCAAATTTCTTGTCTTGATACTACTAGTTGGAACATCAATCTTGTAATAGATATGTTCACTTCTAGGACTCGAAGACAGTAAGCTCAAGTTTTTTTTAATATTTGTCGGTTCTTAATTTATGTTTGTTTTTTAGATTTTTATTTTCCATTTGATTTGATTTTTTTCATAATTTAAAATTTAACATTTTGGAGGTTTATGAAATATGGGAATTCATACATGAAACAAAGAGGTTTTAGACTACTTGAGGATGTTGTTTAGCTTAATTGTTTTTGTTTAGCATATTTTAATTTTTTTTCTTAATAGTAGGTTGAAAAGGTTATAGGGATTTGCACTTACGTGTCCATTTTTCTTTTCTTTTTTGTTACAACTTACGTGTCCATTGCTTAACTTGGAAATCTACTATCTGTAATCTTTACATTCATTTTCATACTCTCTTGAGCTTTCAATTTTGTTTTGTGTTCTTATGAAGGTGATTCAAAAGCATAGTTCTTAATGTTAAGATTTTGTGTTTTCGGTATTTCTTCTAATGAGTATTTTAACTTTTTGTTTTTTGTAGAGGGTTTTTTGTTCGGAATGGTTTCATTAAAATAGCAACAATTGGAGCCATCACTGCTATGTCTTCACTTGAAGTCTATAAGTACTTTATCCTTCTCTTGCACACTTATAGTGAGCCAAGATCCACTTGAGAAGCCTATTGCGAGATGCAAAAGATTGAGGGTTTTGAAACTAAAAAAGAATATTAACTTCGAAAAGTTACATGGTTTGCTTGTTCGAGCTCTTCAACTTTTATAGCTAAGAATAGTTATACAATTCCTTAAATAGGTATATGCAACTTTAATAAAGTCTCATCACTTTGTTTACCTTTTAAGAATCAAAAATGAGTTCTTTGGACATTACATTATTTTACTTTTTTAACTGTTTACTTTTTTTTCATTTTTTACTATTTTTATTATTTTTACATTTTTTAAAATAATTAGCGATAGCGCAAAGTTATTGCTAATTTGTTGCAGAATGACCATGCGATGTGTCAAAAGTCTTGCAACATAATTGCAACAAACAAGTTGTCGTGAATTTGTTATAGACCAGCTGTTTGTTGCTAATTTGTTGCAGAGATTTTTGCAACATAATTGCAACAAATTGTTTGTCACAAATTTGTTACAGATCAACTATTTATCGCTATTTTTTGATTGCGACAAATAGTTTAGCAACAGATAGCATCTGTCATAAATCCGTTGCAATCTTGTTTTGCAACAAAAGGTATAAAATTAGCAACAAATTAGTATGTTGCTAATTCTTTTTATTCTTCCAGTGTTTGACTCAAATTATTTGACTTGAATTTCTTTGTATTTACGTTAAGAATATGAGTATCTATGGAACTTTTCATGTTTAGAATATAAAGACTAACACACAAATTAGCATTCGCATAAAAAACATCTTTACGAGAAATGGAGCATTTATTATTCGCAATAATGAAATTAAAACCAACCAAATCCAAACATGAAACTGGAATAATATTTATGCTCAAGGTAGGGACATAATAACAATTATTTAAAACTAAAACAAGTCCATTAGGTAAAATTAACTCATAGCATCCTACAGGTAATGCAATAACCTTTGCTCCATTTCCAACTTGTAGGATGAATTCTCTTTTCTTTAGCTTTCTACTTTTGGTGAGACCCTGTACATTAATACAAATATAAGACCCCACATCCGATATCCATTACCCAGGAATCACTAGTAGACAAGTTAAGTTCAATAACATAAATACCTGAAGCAATAGTCGCACTACTCTTATTTTTCTCTAGATCTTTAAGATAGAGCTTGCAATTTCTAAACCAATGCCCAGGTGCATGGCAGAAATGACAATTTCTTTCTATTTCTTTTTCCTTATGACACTATGAAGTAGAAGCAGCCTTAGGCTTGACTCGTCCCATAAGTGTTATGACAGTCACAACAGCCTCGGGAACTTTAGCTTTGCCTTCGCCCTTCAGTTTCATAGCCTTTCTTTTATGAACCATCAACATATTAGCAATAGGTTTCTTGATATTCTGCTCAACAGTTTTAAGCATCAAATAAATCTCTGAAATTGACTTCTCTATATTATTCATGTTATAGTTCTTCACGAATTATGAATAACTATCAGGCAGTAAATTTAAGATCAAATTTGTAGCCAACTTTTGTCTTATAGGAAATCTAAGTCTGTCAAGATGGTAGATGTAGCCCTTCATTTTCAGAACATGAGGACTAACTGACGCACCCTCAAGCATTTTGGAAGAATGAAGGTTTTTTTCTGTGTCGAACCTTTCTTGCCTAGCCTACTATTGGAACATTTCCTTCAGCATAGTATCCATGTCGTAAGCTTTCATGTGTTCCATGTCCTTTTGAAGTTTAGGAACCTTGGTTGCCAACATAATGCATGCAATGTCAGTTCAGTCATTGACATGCTTAGTATGTTCATCCTTCACGCTCTTAAAACATTGGCTGGTGGTTCCTTACGAATGGGATCATCCAAGACATACAACTTGCGTTCATGCTTAAGAACAATTCTTAGGTTTCTGAACCAGTAAAAAAATTATGTCCTAGACAACTTATTCTTCTCAAGGATGGATCATAGTGATAAGGGATTAATGTGATTTGGAGCGACCATTGATCTACAACAAAGATTACGTAAAAGTTCATTTTAGTGTAGATGAATAGACTCGTACTAAATTAACAACCCTCTTGAAATCACTATGTTAATTTAAGGGATTAAAATCCATGTTTCACCTAATTTCAAGACAATTAGGGCATGACACTTTGACTTAGGTTATTTAGGTAGGTACCATTTACTAATTACATCATATGTAAATTTTAGTTGTTTTTATGAGATAATGAAATTTTATGTCTTAGCATGTTTTATCTCATCTTATACCTAAATCCTAAAACCATTTTGATAGCTTTATCAAGTTAGCCATTTCAAATAATAGAGTAACCGTTAGTCAACTTGCCTCACCAAGATAACAATACATTCTGTGGAGGCAGATCCATATTGATGTGATCGAAGCCTTAACAAGTGTTTAAGAATGGATACACTTCACTTATAATTTAGAAGAGGGATTTTTTTTTATTTGTTTTAGTGATCATAATTTGAACAAGATAAATATTTTATATTACAATGCAAGTACAATCACTAAACAAGTTAGGAAATCTTACTAATATTGACTACTATACGAATTTCTTTGCACTACAAACAGTCAGCGGTCAGTGGATGGGGGTACAGGGGGCAGCGCCCCTATTTTTTTTAAAGACAACAAATTTCAGTTCTAAAAATTGAAAATCACCTAAAATTTTTTATTATCTTAGTCAATTCAACTGACCTAAACCGCCCCTTATTTTAATTTTGAAAATATTAATTAAAACATTTTTAATTAACTCAGACCCACTTCTAACTAATAACTTTCCGTAATCCAATTAGAATTTAAGATACTTTGAATCCTTATCCAATACAAATTTGCTATATATCTCACTTATCTTATAGGATTTGTAATTGTTATCCAATTAAAAGTTTATCTCTTATCTATTAGGAATATACTAACAGATAACCAAAATGAGATATATGATCAAAAACCTATTTCGATTCTTACTTCTCCATTCGTCTCCACTGCTACTCCATCTTCTCTCCAACTTCAAGTCTAGATGGTCTCCACTTTGTTGTTTCGGAGGAGGTCAATCAATCAATCGACCGAATACAACTCGTAAGATCAACTTGTTTGGGGATTTTGTTTTTGTAGGGTTCTTGTGGTTCTTATACTTTGGTTTTTTTTTGGGCATGTGTAGTCAACTCCACTTAACACTTTCTAGGATTTAACAATGAATGAAAAGTAAGTAGGCCTTAATTAGAGTTAGGAGTTACTTGATCATAATTTACTAGAAAGGAATTTAAGGGTCACTATGGAGTTCTGACTGGTTGTGTATGGGGATTAATAAAAAGGTTAGTTAAAGTCCCACCATTAAATCAAATTGATTTGGATCCCTCCTACTAATCCCATGTCACATGCAACCTTTAGACTGCAATATTGTAATCAAATGGAAGATTCAATGCTTAGTATTTGGAAAGTTGGATTTTTTATGTGGAATAACTATTTATTATTAAGGTCACAACTCACAAGTTTTGAAGAGAAATTCATGCATTTATGAAAAGACTATAAGCAAATTAAAAGGTATATTTGTCTAGCTGATAATGAGACCTAAAAAAAATACTTATATAATGATTGGTAGAAAGATTTGTTTGAGTGGAATTTAGGTATTTTTTGTTGGGTCTGGTGTACTCAAACATGCGAGTTTCTTGCTGATTATTCAAGATTTAAGTAATGTTGGAGCCATAATGGACATTATTTTCAATATCAATTTTTCTTTACACCTAATCATGTTTAAGAGACATCTAATTCCTCATCACTAAACCATTATATTTGTGAATTATCGCATAAACTTTTCATGAATAAATAAATAAGTTAGAAATAGTCTACACTATCCCTCTTACTGGTAAAGAAATAATATCAGTTGAAGTTGTATTGAAAAAACTTATTATTTATTATCAATTTTCATTGTATAAAGTAAAGAAATAGCTTAATGAAGTAGTTAAAGTAAACTTTTTTTGTACCAAACAAAATGACAAATCCACCCTAAAAGGCTAAGTAGAGAAGTTTACCAAGTATTACCTCAATATAGTGGTTATAATATACTAGCTACGAAGCCAAACTTTCCAACATTCATATTAATTGTTGCTATTGTTGATGCTCCTTTAGTACAATTGCTTGGACAAATCAAGACCAACTTTTTATATTTGTTCTAAGTGAGTGTATTAATTATTACTTCTATTGATTAACAATTATATTTTACATATATAGATTCAATAATGGTTTATCGAAGAGTAACTTTGGTGTGCTATATGAATGGTGTCATGGTTGATGGACCATCGGGATTTCGTACACGAAACCGCCCATTCGACATCTCGATCAAAGATGGGTTTAGGGTACGAGGAACTTGTGAGTTTTATATGTAATTCCTTGGAGATAGACACTGAAAAATGATATTAAACATGACATATCGATATCTTGTGCACATTGGAACTGGAACGTTCAACTATGTCCCTTTGCGAATAGATGATGAATCGACTCGAATGATGCTTGGGAGATTGTGGCAGAATTTTCACCACCAAATAGCATGTTGCTATTTTTAGATTTAGTTCCGAGGCAATCGTATCATAGTTCCAATTGTAATATAGTGGTGGATTCTCGGAGCTGGACCTAGTACTCAACCAATTTTTGAACATAGTCATTGTGCATCGCCTTTGATGACCGCAAATCCCGAAATGGATGAGGATGCTCGTTCTGTGATGACATGAATACCGAGGAAGATGATGACTATTGTGGTAGTAACTTAGATACTAGTGAAGAGAGTAATGATGATGATGTAGATGATGAAGGGGTTGATGCTCATCATGTTGATGATGGCATGATTCGATATACATTAAATCGAATCATAGCCGATGATGGCTCATTATCTCGTCCTCCAATTTCTAACGAATATGGGAACGATGATTTTTTCGATGAAGAGGTCACTTGGAATTGATGGTGTGCACGTGGGTGTAGGTGAATTTGTCGTACCTTCATCTCAGTATTTATGGAATTGAGTAGTGAGGCAATGCAACCCCTCCATGAGAATGCAATGATCCCTTCTAGGTCTTTATGCAACCCCTCCATGTCGTGGAATTGTATAGCATCAAAGGACACAGCGATTTGTGGTAACTCATTCTACACCTAATGTATGGATTGTCCGTTGTAAGAAATATTTAGATGGATGTACTTGGAGGTTGCGTTGTTCTAGAAGAAAATCCCATGGAATGTTTGAGATCGCAAATATGCAGGACCACATACATGTATCTATGCTAAACCGTCCAAGGATCATGCTCATTTGGATTCCACCGTTATATGCCGTGAAGTAGAAAGCTGTGGTGAGAAGAGATTCGTACATCTCGGTTCCAAGTTTTCATCGGGTTATCAAGGACAAATTCAAGCATTATGATGTTCATTATAAAAAGTTTGGTCGGGGAAGAAGAAAGCAATTGCTAAAGTCTTTGGGGATTGGGATGAATCGTATAAAATGTTGCCGCGGTGGATGGCCGCTCTTCAAGAAAGCAATCCAGGGACACGTGTGGAATGGAGGCATGGCGAGCCTAATGCCAACAATGAGGTTGTATTCAAATGGGTTTTTTGGGCATTTGCACCTTCTATTGCAGGGCTTTAGACATTGCATCAATTATAAAAATGATGGCACATTCTTGTATGGAAAATACAAACAAAAACTCCTAATAGCCACTGTTGTTGATAGTAATAGTCATGTATTTCCTTTAGCATTTGCCATTGTTGATGAGGAAATTCAAGACAACTGGGATGGTTTATGGCTTGTTTGCAACATCATGTGACCGATAGGGATGGTATATGTGCCATTTCGATCAACACCATGGTATATTGTTGACAATGAACAATCCTCAAAATGGATGGACCCATGAAAGAGCTCAACATAGATTTTGCCTCCGTCACATATGCGGTAATTTCAACATGAGATTCGGGAGCAAAGAATTAAAGGATATGGTGTACTTAGCTTGTAGGTGCACAACATCAACCGCGAAATTTAAGGCATCCATGAAAAAGCGCAACAAATGAATGCAAAATGTATTGCGTGGTTTAATGACCTTGATCGAGCACAATGGACTAACGCATACGACAAAGGATATCGATATGGATGGATGACTACAAATCTAGCGGGTATTCATTGTGTATATATTTTGTTACTATTATTTATTTAATGTGTTTGATTTATTACGTTTAGAAGCTAATACATATATGAATTTTTTTGTCACAAATGTAGAATCCTTAAAGGTGCACGATTTTACCCCATCACCGCTTTAGTGCAACCGACATTTTATCGTGTCATGGCGTACTTTAACAAAAGACGCGACGAAATATGTGCAAAGACCACTAGGAAGGGGCGAAATGTACACAAGGTACGCACTAAATAAGTTGTCACATTGGGGAAAGGCGGTGGAGGGCACAATGTTACATTAGTTAATCGTAAGAATTGTACATTTGAAGTCATCACCGCACCACGTGGCTATCATTTGAGGTTTGACAAGCAAGTGGTGAAATTGAGGCTCGTAGATGCACTTGTATGAAGTGGCGTGTTTTGGCATTCCATGTTCCCATGTTCAAGCGGTTGCGCCGTTGTTGCCATAGATCAACTGTCGGACATTGAGTCATACTACGTAGTTGTCCGTGTACAGTCAATGTTATGCCGCGAATTTCCAACCCATTCCTCACGAAGATTATTGGCCTAACGCTAGAGTTCCACACACGTTGCTTTGGTGATCCATCTCGAAAGTGAGTCAAAAAGGTCGTCCTCAAACAAGACGTTTGCGACCGAGATGGATTGGAGAGGCAATCGAAACAACCACGTCATATGCAAATGAGAAGGAATGGAGAGAAACCCCAACAACGCTGCGATGTAGTAAGTGTAAGCGGGATGGACACAATAGACGCACATGCTCTCGTCGTCGCAAGAACAACCCCTAATGCTTCATAGTGAAAGGCTCTTTCAAGTCTTATGTTTCGCATCCACTTATATTTTCCTTGTATTTGATCACTTTCTTATAACTTTGTGGTACATGAACTTAGTTTCAATTAAACCATGTTTTCATATTATTCGCACACTTTTGTTTTAACTTTATTGTTTCTTGAATGGAATGTATCGCTACTTGTATTGTTTCTTCATTGGTTTATGGAATTAATGACAACATTGTTAATGATTTGTGGTTCTAGCGCTATATGGATCCCGGCCCTATAGATGATTCTGTGTTGACTATGCAAGCTCTACATAGATCAACTCGCGTTTGGAATGGACCTAGTACTTTTTTTCACTGTTTGCATAATTTTATAGCTTCGTAGCAACATTTTAACTAATGTAACTTAAATCTCGTTTTCCATAGGAGCCTGGTATATTGACTATCGACGTAATTCAGCTGCACTACATCGATTGGTCCCACTGGATCAACGAATAGTTGGGCATCTTCAGGAATCTGGGTTTTATGGGACTCGCGAATAGGTTTCATATCAATTGATTGGCATCTCATTACTGCCTTTGTAGAGAGGCGGAGGCCAGAAACTCACACGTTTCATTTTCCAGTTGGCGAGATGACTATTACCCTATAAGATGTACAAATCATCTTAGGGTTACCTGTCGATGGATTACCAATCACTGGTCGTGTAGAGCAAGATTACGATGCCTTATGTATGACACAACTAGGCTTCCCATTCCCCGAAAATAACAGATCGGAGGTCTGGATCCAAATTCGCCAACTATCAAGATGGTTTCCGCACCTTCCAAATAATGCCGATGATGTGGAAGTGCAACGCTATGCAAGAGCGTACATCTTACAACTTCTTGGAGGAACTTTATTTGCAGACAAGTCTAACAATCTTGTTCACATCACGTATTTGCAATTTTTGGAGGATTTTGAGGCGGCAAGACAATACAGTTGGGGTAGTGCAACTCTGGCTCACCTATATTGACAATTGTGTCTTGCACCCGACGTTGATGGAGCGAGATTGCAGTCCGGTCATATTATTGAAATTATGGGCATGGGATAGGTTGCCTTTTCTTGCACCAATAATGAGAGGGCATATTCGAGACGACATCATACCAAACGAAGAATTATTTCCACCTCCTCCATTTGGTCATAGGTAATTAGTATTTTTAACATAGTAATGCTCAATTTGAGTATATTTATCTACATGTACATTCATGCATGCTTTGTGTTGTTTTGTACATTTCTATAGGTGGAGACATGCCTTGGATACCACAGAACATCGATGCACGTGCTGACAAAATACAGAGAAATGATTGACATGCAAGCACCCGATGAAGTAAGAAATATACTTAATCATTTTTTTCCAAATACCCTATTCTACAATGGTGACATGCGAAATTTATTCATTTCAAGTTGTTTTTTATAACTTCAGGGTAATTTGGGAACCGTATCCCGAGACAGCTATATAAGGGACTCCGCTGCGTATTGTAGCGAGTGGTCGTGCTATTTGGCGAACGAGGGTACCTTTGCTTTTCTTTTGTGTTGTCGAAATATATAATCCCGATAGAGTCATGCGAAATTCGGTTTGAAACAAAGGATACCACCTTTACATAGCACAAGCATGGAGCTACATAAGATTGACTTGAGAGGCAAACGGATAAGGATTGGAGTGCAGAACATAGTGCTTATGTCCGCTCCACTACAACGAACGTGCTTCCAATATTGCAACCGATGAAATATTGGAGGAGCCATTAGAATTTTACAACCCGTATATGCTATGGTATCGTCGCATTACACGACGATTCATGTCTCGTCGTGGAGCTATTGCTTGAGGCATTGGTAAGTACAATTTCATTTTTTCATCATGAAGTCTTTCAAATAGTTGTTTTGATTTTACTTTCGCATACAACTTCATATATTTTTAATATGTAGGCACATGGAATGACATCAATTCATCGTTGACATTGGGTGATGAAGTGTCTATTGCACGTATTAGAGATGTAGTTGCATCGACTTTGATCGCAAAGACATGCAGATTATCGCATGCATAATATGGCCACTTCATTTGAAGCTTCTCATCAATCTTCTCATGATGATACACGTTCGAGGCATGACACTCCGTGTATACTCCATCGCACCTCTCAACCAGCTTCGAGACTCTACATATTCCATCGCTTCCTCCCAACATGGCATTCGAGGCTACGAAGCCTTTCCATTTGACAGGGCACCTACATCTTCGCGCCATTTTAATGCAAGTCCAATAATGATGAATTTCTCTGGGAGTACAAGTACTCATGATGGTGGAATGTGTGATGTCGATGATATTCAAAGAGAAGATGCTCAAAATCCCATTGATGTGGGCCATTCGAATGTCCCATTAGCTTTAAATCGTAATGTCCGAGTCGTAAAGAGAACACGTTGTGGGACTGGAAGTCATTATTTGGGGTCAGACTAGGACTTTTTCTTAACTATAATAAGACATTTTTATCTTTTTATTATTGCTTTGTAGTTGATCACCTTGCAATTTCTTCATTTATAGCAATTCAATTTGCAAGTTCTTCATTTACAAACACTCTCATATTTGCTAATTGTGTATGTTGTTTCCAGTAGATAATTTAGAGCTTCACTTTTTAAAATAAGTCAAATTATGATTATGGAGTTTTGAAGCTCAAAAATTGAAACTTTGTGTATGATATTATTGGAAACAACAATGTACTGCATTTTACCTTACACTCTCATATTTGCTATTTGTCTATGTTTTGTAAACCTGTTTTGGGATGGGCTTATGGAATGGGATTTTAGGGATGGGCTTGTGATAAGGAATGCGCTTCTTGTGGATTATTGGAATATGGTGGTGGTACTTCTTGTAGTGCTTCTTAATTATTGGGTGTTTTAGGAAGTAATGTACAAGGAATGCGAGTTGCATACATTTGGTGAGAGGTCTAGTTTTCCTTTGGTGCCCAATATGTGCTTTCCATTTTCAATGGATTGAGTCACAACCTTTGAGGCCTCTAGTTCATCATCAAAGCTAGGACATGTTATGTCCGATGAAATGCTCTTCACCAGTGCCTCCTAAGTCATCCATTGTTGTCGACTATCTCGTTCGAAATAGCTACCTTGAACTTCCCGTCTTTAACCTCGCCAATCCCTCTAGTTTCGAATTGCTCGTCGTCAACCTTGCAAGAAATGAGAATTTGATGCCCCGCATTGTACATATAGAGATGCATGTATTCATGATATTACTTGATAAACTAACTAGTTAGTGACAAATTGCAAAATTAGCTAATATGCTAATTGAGTATGCTAGTACCGATAGAACTTCTAAGCGCTTTCGATATTATCTAGTGAGCATTCGGAACACTCCACAAGGCCATTGACCTCCACAGATTTATCGAGCAAGGCGTAAGCCCAAAATCAACAACAATGTGCCAAAGAAGGCCAACCTTTGAAGCTCCATTGGAAATATGTTTAGGAATTTAAATTGCTTTGAATTCTGCGTGTATACAAAATGAGTAATCAAGCATACAAAACGAGTGAATTAAGAAATGAAATATTCATCATGCAATCAACACCAGAATCATATGAAATAAATGATATTAACCTAATCATGATTTCTATCATGGAGACATACATAATTATTGAACAACAACGAACTATGTAGTCAACATAAGAATCATATTAACCTAAACATGACTTCTACCACGTGAACATAAAAAATTTGCATCGTTCAATATCAAAACATATATTAATTGAAATATTATAAACATGAATTTATCATTGAATCAATCATGCATATGCATCAAATACATGAACTAACAACAAGCCTTAAAACCCATTCTTGATAACAATTTTTACATAACCAATATGTACATCATATATACATTAATCAAGATCATGTATTCACACATATATCATAAATACATCAGAGAAAACATGTAAAATTTTAATAGAACTGAGCCTAAGGCTCTGATACCACTATTGGGTTTTAGTGTTTGCAACAAAAAATTCAAAACAATAAGGCTCTGATACCACTATTGGGTTTTAGTGTTTGCAGCAAAAAATTCAAAACAATTAAAAAAAACCCAACAAGGTTGAAATTAAACTCCATTAAACTAGATTACCAAAACGTATGTCACGACCGACCGATCTAGATCATAACTATTTAGCCTTGTGTCGTTTCACTTGTTTAATCGTGGTATTTCTTGGCATATTATTTGTACCTGTCTCTCTTTAATGAATTCATGCTTTCAAATACCATTTAGTTTGTTTTGGAAATGTGAATGAATTTGTAAACGAGGATTAATGTTACCGTTTGTACTTACATCGTCCTTTTTATGTTGGTGGGTGCAGAAGCGCGACGAGTAGGTAGGGCAAGTAAAAGATTGGTGACTACCTTTCCGAGCCACGACGCATTTCGTATCGACAATTTCTAGGTTTTGGTATTTTATGTATTATACACTTATGTTTTTGATACACTTTGGGATTGTCTATTGGGTTGAACATTTAGTTCCCCGACTTATGATGACATCACACTATTTATATTCGCCACTTTGTTGTAGAAGCATGTGATCTTTTTTTCCCCGGTTTCCACATAGTTAGGATTTTTAATAATTGCTTCCCCATAATTTGTTAAGACTTTTGCTAAATTTTATAACTTTTAAAGTTTTTTAATTACTCGAAACTCAATTGTAAATCTTTATATGTCTTATTTATCCTAAACACAAGTAGTCAAAGAAATTTGGATAAAAGGTGACTTATACGTAGTTAAGTCCTATGTGGCTAGGATTTGGGCTTAATTACAGGATTATGCCGCGGTGCCCTATATTAGAGAAGGGGCTCGTCAAAGTTGGTATTAGAGCCAATGTTTTTGATAAATAAAATACGAATCTTGGATATGGAAATCGGATGATCCTTGCCTAAAAACTATTAGTTGGGAAGTAAATGAAAGTAAGGTGAGGATTTCTTATATGTACGTGATATTTCTATACGTACATAAATATGAGTTATGCCACGTAGTAGCTGATTCACGTTCGTTATCTATCTACCGACATCGATGGCGAGACACCAAGATGGCGAAGACATTGGAGCTAGCGGCAATCGACCTCCTACTACCTTAGCGGATGACTATCGAGGCTATTTGACCATGTAGCGGCTTTAGGGAAATAGCTAGCTGATTTCATCGCCTTTATGAGGGAGCACATTGCGGCTATCACACCAGCTCTCCCCGCGCTCATACTATGCGGTGACACCCCAGTTATCGGGATCGATAGTGAACCGAGATACTACTACTTCAGGGCCTCTAGCATTCACACTACTCGTGCCACGCCCACATGTAGATCCTACAAGAACACATCCACCAAAGTTATCGATAGTGATTATACAAGAGACAACTACGACTTGGGACACGCCCACTCCAACACCGACGTCTTCTCGAGACCGACGATTATCGAGGGATGCTAAGCCGGGTGAAGGAGTTTATCCGGCTTAGCCGGTGTTCTTTCTGGGGGAGCCGACCATATGAAGATTGAGCGGTGGATTCTTTCATAAGAGAAGTTACATATACAATTGGGCATTAAGGATAGATTACAACCCATTATCTCTTACTACACCATAGAGAAGGGTGCAGATGTTTGGTGGAGGACCGCAGTGGCTAGTAGAGGCGGTTTTACCTCATGGGATTACTTTAAGAAAGAATTCTTCAAGCAACACTTTCTAGCGTCGATGGTGAAAAGAATGAAGAATAAGTTCATGGCGCTAAGACAGCCGATGGTGAGCCGTGATGAACTATAGGGACAAGTATGGCTATCTCAAACATTTTGGTTGGAGACTTAGTTATGGGTGATGTCGATGAAGCCTTCTATTTCGGTTATGGTTTGAGACGAGATAATGCACGATCGCTTGTGAGCACCGAAGCCAGATCTCTTCAGGAAATGTATGAGCGGGCCCTCTCCCATGAGACATATGAGTTGGGTAGAGAGGAGGATGGATACGTTGAGTTACCAGAGAGAGAGATGATCATAAGCAAAGAGGATAGAGGGGTAAAAGATAGAGGAGACGAGGTAGACATTTCTAGAGGGGTGGAGCATAGGGCACATACATACGTCTAGTGGAACAAGCACTACAAATCGGCCCCCATACATGATACTTATGGCAAACCTCCCTTACCTCCTCCATCCAGCAGGCATTACCAAAGCACCACCAAGCACTCGATAGCACCAAATAGGGTAGAGGCTAAGGTAGAGGCTGATATTTTAGACAGGACAAAGGCGAGCACGGGACGGTCTAACATGATCGGGGTCGAAACAAGAGTTTGGTTAGTGTCGACCCATTACATGTTAGAGATGCTATCAAAGTGGGCCATGTGGCTCAATGAGAGTGCACACAACTAGTGGCGAAACATCTACAGTAGGGCGCAGAGAGGTAGCCCACATGGTAGCACAAACTAGATTCTAGAGCGACACAAGATCTCATTGAGGGTACACTTTTCATTTCTAGTAGAGATGCTTATATAATGTTCCATTCTCGGTTCTATTATTTTATTTTTTGTTGGTCACATGGTAGACATTCCGAGTTGACACCTATTAGACTTAGTGTACACTTGATTTTAAGTACTTCACTAGAGATATGGCTTACCCTTAAGTTTTTTGAAGGATGTCCTGGTTCGAGATAGGTGGGGTAGAGTTACTTGTCGACTTTAGAGTCCTCGACTTCTTAGATTTTGATGTAATTTTAGGGATGGATTGGTTATCGGATACAATGCACATATCAACTATTTTCGTAAGATAGTGATATTTGAGACCCAAAGGCATTTGATATTCACCTATACAGTAGTCTAGTTAGGACGGTAGGCACTAGAGGTTTACATGCGACTAGAAAGAAGATGGAGGCATTTGTTGCACTATACATAATGACAAAGATTCGGGACCTAGACTTTAGGATATACAACATGTTAGAGAGCTTCCGGATGTGTTTTCGGAGGATTTACCTGGTCTACCATCGCCACGAGAGGTTGATTTTATTATTGAGTTGGTACCGGCACCGATCGATTTCCATACCGCCATACTTGCATGGCACCGCGAGTTAGAGGAGTTGAAAACTCAGCCGGGACTTGGAAAAGAAGTGATTCATAACACCTTCTATGTTTCCATGGGAGCACCGTCTCTTTTGTGAAGAAAAAGATGGTACTTTGAGACTTGTATCGACTATAGATAGTTGAAAAAGTCACAATCAGAACAAGAATCCACTATCGAGGATCAAAAATTTATTTGATTAGCTAAGAGGAGCATAATTCTTTTCCAAGATAGACTGCGATTAAGGTATCATCAAATTAGGATCGTGGGATGAAGATAGGTCCAAGATAGCTTTTAGCATGAGATAAGGACATTTTTAGTTCATGGTCATGCCATTTGGGTGACCAATGCCCATGCGGTGTTTATGGATTTGATGCATCGGGTGTTTAGACCATTTCTAAACCGTTTGTGATAGTCTTCATTAATGATATACAAATATATTCAAGGACTAGAGAGGATCACGAGCAACACCTTAGGAGACATTGCACCTCGAGGGTGCACATACTCTATGCCAAGTACAACAAATATGAAGTTTGGCTTTCGAGTTCAAGTTTTTGGGGCATGTTGTTGGAGCAAGATGGATAGCAAAGGATTCGACCAAGATTCAGCAATTATGGATTGCCTAATGCGCAACTCCCGCAACTATCCCCGCCATATCGACCTTAGCTCCCGCAACTCCTCTTGAAACATCGGTGTTACAACACCAGTTTCTTCCTCTCATGAAGTGCATTCTTCTGAGGACAATAATGATGTTATACCTGAAATCCATCGCCTAATGCGATCTCGATCTAAACATACTTCTCACACTAAAACAAAAAGTTTTCCATCAACTAATCGTTATCCTTTAACCAAACAATATTATTCTCGACCAACTCCATCTGACCTTATTCTTGAAGAAAAGGTAAAACGAAATCAGAAGTATGATGGTAATGCCATATATGATTGGAGTATTGATGGTCTTTCTGAATATCAAATTATTGAGGTTGTTCTTAAAATGCATATTTATGCTAAAGCTAGTATTCTCCAAAATCATACTGAACCTGACACTGCTAAAGCCATTGTTTGTGGTTTCACTGGCCAATTATATGGTTGGTGGCATTATGTCATGGATGAAGATGAGCGTGAAGCTATTACAAACCACCTTAAAACAGATGCATTAAATAATCCCATTTTCAACAATAATGGAGTTTGGGTTTATGATTCTGTGAATCATCTTATGGCTGCCATTATTTGGCAATTTGTTGGTCATGTTTCCTCTATAAATGAAAAGATCCGTGATCAACTTCAAAATCTCGTATGTCGAACCCTCAATGATTATCGATGGTATAAAGATACATTCTTTTCAAAATTATATTCTTTAACAGAAAAAGCATGATGAATCTTTCTCGGAAAGAAAGATTTATTGCCGGATTACCTCCTTATTTCGCTGCAAAAATAAAAGATTTCATCAAAGAGCATTATAATAATACTCTTGCTGATCTCTCTTATGGCGACATCACCCAATCTGTCCAAACTTGTGCTCTCTCCATCTCGTAATGAGCTACGTTTAAATCGCCAAATCCAAAAGGAAAAATCCACTTTGAAACATGATCTAGGCAACTTCGCTTTGATTTTGGCCAAGATATTGATGTTTCTAAGTATCTTACTCCACAACGCCGCATTAAACGTCAAAATAAATCATCGCATTTTTATAAACCTCCTTATTATAAACATCCTCCTCGTTTTCCTTCTCGTCGTCATTCTTCCTCTTATGCCTTTAAACCATCACCAAAAGGTGATCCTCACACTGCTTCAAATGTTTGCTATAAGTGTGGCAAGCCTGGGCATTATGCAAATAAATGCCGAACTATTCCTACAACAAAGAAAGTCCATCATGTTGCTTTTTCTTCACCTTCTACTTCTGATAATGAATGTCACTGTGTGTCTAATCTTCCACACACTTCTTCCTCTTCGTCGAAGTTGAAATCAATGTTTTAATCGCTCATGAAGAACTTCTTCTCTCTATCTGAGAACAAATTTCGATCCTTCTTTAAAACTTAAATATTTTACCGAAGTCATTAACAATGCTAATCCTCCTTCTAATCGAGGAATTCCTTCCACCTTCTCTCAAGAAAAACAAAAGCAATTTAAAGACCATATCTCTAATGATAACTCCCATCTTAATTTTGCAAGTCTCATGGAGATTGTCAACAAAAAACCTAAACATGTCACTATTCAATCTCTCCAAGCCGAGGTAAATCAATTAAAACAAGAAATTAAGCAACTTACCTCTCGTATTACCAATCTTGAATGTACTCAAGTAGAAGCTCATTATAGCTTTGATTCTAACAATATTTTTGTTGAAAGCATTTCTAAATCTTCCAGCTTTTCAACGATGGCATACGCCAATTACTTTTACAAATATCAAGGATTTTCTAAAATGTAATGCATTAATTGATTCTGTGCCGATTTAAATTGCTTACGTGAAGGTTTTCTCCCCTTCATTATCAGTAATATTAGCAAAGATCTTCATAGCATATCTCATGGCTAATGGCCAAAGTACACGAATTAAGTATGAAGTTTCTCTTGCTCATATTTGTCATCAAGGGATCTCGTATCCCCTTAACTTTTATTATTATTCCAGGACTTAAACAAGATATGTTATTAGGAACACCATTTCTAAGGAAAATACAACCATTTTCCGTTTCTGAAACTGGTATTTCTACTACTCTTGAAGGCAAATCTCTTCATTTTGCCTTTATCCAACCTTCACAAGATTCTTTTGTTAATCTTGTTGTTCATCAAATTGAGTATAAAACTACTCACATTCAATTTCTCAAACACGAAATACTACTCTTAAAAATCCGAGCAAATACTTCAATCGCCCATTTTTAAAAATAAGCTTGAAGCTTTCCAAACCTCTTTACAACAACAATGTTGTTCGATATTCTCTCTCGCTTTCGGTCTAGAAAACAACATATTGTCCGTCTGCCTTATATTCCCGATTTTATCGAATCGAAAATTCCTACAAAAGAAAATCCATCTCAAATGACTTCTCGTCTCAGAGAAATTTGTCAAAAGGAAATTACTGAATTACTTCATAAAAAATTAATTACTCCCTCTCAATCTCCTTGGAGTTGTACTGCATTTTATGTAGAAAATGCTCCTGAACTTGAACGAGGAGTTCCTCGCCTTGTTATAAACTATAAACCTCTTAACAAAGTCTTAAAGACTATTCGCTATCCCCTGCCTAATAAATCTGATCTGTTAAAAGCTACTACGTCTGCAGTAGTTTTTTCCAAATTTGATTTAAAATCTGGATTTTGGCAAATACAGGTTCATCCTTCTGATCGCTATAAAACCGCTTTTAACACACCATTTGGCCAATACCAATGGAATGTTATGCCTTTTGGATTAAAAAATGCTCCTTCTGAATTTCAAAAAATTATGAATGACATTTTTAATCCTTATTTCTCTTTTATTCTTGTTTATATTGATGATCTTTTAGTTTTCTCTCCATCTATTGACCAACATTGGAAACATCTTTATATATTTTCCTCCTTGATAAAAAAGAATGGTCTTGTTTTATCAAAAACAAAAATGCATCTTTTACAAAAAGAATTGGCGTATGCCATCGTTGAAAACTCGGAAGATTTAGAAATGCTTTCAACAAAAATATTGTTAGAATCAAAGCTATAATGAGCTTCTACTTCAGTCGTTCAAGATTGGTAATACGAGAGGTAAGTTGCTTAATTTCTTGTTTTAATTGATTTACCTCACTTTGGAGAGATTGAATAGTGACATGTTTAGGTTTTTTGTTGACAATCTCCATGAGACTTGCAAAATTAAGATGGGAGTTATCATTAGAGATATGGTCTTTAAATTGCTTTTGTTTTTCTTACTGAGAGAAGGTGGAAGGAATTCCTCAAGAGAAGGAGGATTAGCATTGTTAATGACTTCAAGAAAATATTTAAGTTTTAAAGAAGGATCGTAAATTTGTTCTCCGATAGAGAGAAGAAGTTCTTCATGAGCAAGCTTAAAACATTGATTTCAACTTCGACGAAGAGGAAGAAGTGTGTGGAAGATTAGACACACAAAGGACATTCATTATCGAAAGTGGAAGGTGAAGAAAATGCAACATGATGGACTTTCTTTGTTGTAGGAATAGTTCGGCATTTATTTGCATAATGCCCAGTGCTTGCCACACTTATAGCAAACATTTGAAGCAAGTGTGAGGATCACCTTTTGGTGATGGTTTAAAGGCATAAGAGGAAGAACGACGACGAGAAGGAAAACGAGGAGGATGTTTATAATAAGGAGGTTTATAAAAATGCGATGATTTATTTTGACGTTTAATGCGGCGTTGTGGAGTAAGATACTTAGAAACATCAATATCTTGGCCAAAATCAAAGCAAGTTGCCTAGATCATGTTTCAAAGTGGATTTTTCCTTTTGGATTTGGCGATTTAAACGTAGCTCATTACGAGATGGAGAGAGCACAAGTTTGGACAGATTGGGTGATGTCGCCATAAGAGAGATCAAGCAAGAGTATTATTATAATGCTCTTTTGATGAAATCTTTTATTTTTGCAAAGCAAAATAAGGAGGTAATCCGGCAATAAATCTTTCTTTCCGTAAAGACTCATCATGTTTTTCTCATTAAAGAATATAATTTTGAAAAGAATGTATCTTTATACCATCGATAATCATTGAGGGTTCGACATCCGAGATTTTGAAGTTGATCACGGATCTTTTCATTTATAGAGGAAACATGACCAACAAATTGCCAAATAATGGCAGCCATAAGATGATTCACGTAATCATAAACCCAATCTCCATTATTGTTGATAATGGGATTATTTAATGCATCTGTTTTAAGGTGGTTTGTAATAGCTTCACGCTCATCTTCATCCATGACATAATGCCACCAACCATATAATTGGCCGCTGAAACCACAAACAATGGCTTTAGCGAAAGGTCGTTCAAGATGATTTTGGAGAATACTAGCTTTAGCATAAATATGCATTTTAAGAACAACCTCAATAATTTGATATTCGAAAGACCATCAATACTCCAATCATAGATGGCATTACCATCATACTTTTGATTTCGTTTTACCTTTTCTTCAAGAATAAGGTCGATGGAGTTGGTCGAGAATAATATTGTTTGGTTAAAGGATAACGATTAGTTGATGGAAAACTTTTTGTTTTATTATGAGAAGTATGTTTAGATCGAGAGCGCATTAGGCGATGGATTTCGGTATAACATCATTATTTTCCGTAAGAATGTATTTCATGAGAGGAAGAAACTGGTGTTGTAACACCCGATGTTTCAAGAGGAGTTGCGGGAGCTAAGGTCGATATGGCAGGGGATAGTTGCGGGAGTTGCGCATTAGGCAATCCATAATTGCTCGAATCTTGGTCGAATCCACTCGCTATCCATATCGCTCCAACAACATGCCCCAAAAACTTGAACTCGAAAGCCAAACTTCATATTTGTTGTACTTGGCATAGAGTATGTGCACCCTCGAGGTCCGCAATGTCTCCCTAAGGTGTTGCTCGTGATCCTCTCTAGTCCTTGAATATATTTGTATATCATTAATGAAGACTATCACAAACGGTTTAGAAATGGTCTAAACACCCGATGCATCAAATCCATAAACACCGCATGGGCATTGGTCACCCAAATGGCATGACCATGAACTAAAAATGTCCTTATCTCATGCTAAAAGCTATCTTGGACCTATCTTCATCCCCGATCCTAAGTGATGATACCTTAATCGCAGTCTATCTTGGAAAAGAATTATGCTCCTCTTAGCTAATCAAATAAATTTTTGATCCTCGATAGTGGATTCTTGTTCCCGATTGTGACTTTTTTCAACTATCTATAGTCGATACAAGTCTCAAAGTACCATCTTTTTCTTCACAAAAGAGACGGTGCTCCCCCATGGAAACATAGAAGGTGTTATGAATCACTTCTTTTCCAAGTCCCGAAGTTCGAGTTTTCAACTCCTCTAACTCTCGCGGTGCCATGCGATGGCGGTATGGAAATCGTCTGGTGCCCGTGCCCAACTCAATAATAAAATCAACCTCTCGTGGCGATGGTAGACCAGTAAATCCTCCGAAAACACATCCGGAAGCTCTCTAACATGTTGTATATCCTAAAGTCTAGGTCCCCGAATCTTTGTCATTATGTATAGTGCAACAAATGCCTCCATCTTCTTTCTAGTCGCATGTAAACCTCTAGTGCCTCCGTCCTAACTAGACTACCTCGTATAGGTGAATATCAAATGCCTTTGGGTCTCAAATATCACTATCTTACTAAAATAGTTGATATGTGCATTGTATGCCGATAACCAATCCATCCCTAAAATTACATCAAAATCTAAGAAGTCGAGGACTCTAAAGTCGCAAGTAACTCTACCCCACCTATCTCGACCTGGGACATCCTTCAAAAAAACTTAAGGGTAAGCCATATCTCTAGTCAAGTACTTAAAATCAAGTGTACACTAAGTCTAATAGGTGTCAACTCGGAATGTCTACCATGTGACCAACAAAAAATAAAATAATAGAACCAGAATGGAACATTATATAAGCATCTCTACTAGAAATGAAAAGTGTACCCTCAATGAGATCTTGTGTCGCTCTAGAATCTAGTCAGTGCTACCATGTGGGCTACCTCTCCGCCCTTCCATCGTAGATAAGCCGCCACTAGTTGTGTGCACTCTCAGCCACATGGCCCACCCGATAGCATCTCTAACATGTAATGGGTCGACACTAACCAAACTAATCGTTTCGACCCGATCATGTTAGACCCGTCCCCGTGCTCGCTTTTGTCCCTCGTCTAAAATATCAGCCTCTACCTTAGCCTCTACCCTACTGGTGCTATCGAGGTGCCGGTGGTGCTGGTAATGCCTCGCTGGATGGAGGAGGTAAGGGAGGTTTGCCATAAGTATCATGTATGGGGGCCGATTTGTAGTGCTTGTTCCACTAGACGTATGTATGTGCCCTATGCTCCACCCTCTAGAAATGTCTACCTCGTCTCCTCTATCTTTTACCCCTCTATCCTCTTTGCTTATGATCATCTCCTCTCTCTCGGTAACTCAACGTATCCATCCTCCTCTCTACCCAACTCATATGTCTCATGGAGAGGGCCCGCTCATACATCTCCCGAAGAGATTTGGATTCGGTGCTCACAACCGATCGTGCATTATCTCGTCTCAAACCATAACCGAAATAGAAGGCATCATCGACATCACCCATAACTAAGTCTCCAAGAAAATGTTTGAGATAGCCATACTTGTCCCTATAGTTCATCACCGGCTCACCATCACTGTGTCTTAGCGCCATGAACTTATTCTTCATTCTTTTCACCATCGACGCTAGAAAGTGTTGCTTGAAGAATTCTTTCTTAAAGTAATCCCATGAGGTAAAACCGCCTCTACTAGCCACTGCGGTCCTCCACCAAACATCTCGCACCCTTCTCTATGGTGTAGTAAGAGATAATGGGTTGTAATCTATCCTTAATGCCCAATTGTATATGTAACTTCTCTTATGAAAGAATCCACCGCTCAATCTTCATATGGTCCGGCTCCCCAAAGCAAAGAACACCGGCCTAAGCGAGATAAACTCCTTCACCAACTTAGCATCCTCGATAATCGTCCGCCTCGGAAGACGTCGGTGTTGGAGTGGGCGTGTCCCAAGCCGTAGTCGTCTCTTGTATAATCACTATCGATAACTTTGGTGGATGTGTTACCGTAGGATCTACATGTGTACGTGGCACGAGTAGTGCGATGCTAGAGGCCCCGAAGTAGTAGTATCCGGTTCACTATCGATCCCGATAGCTTTGGGTGTCACCGCAAGATAGTATGAGCGCGGGGGGGCTGGTGTGATAGCCGCAATGTGCTCCCTCATAAAGGCGATGAAATCAGCTAGCTATTTCCCTAAAGCCGCTACATGGTCAAATAGCCTCCGATAGTCATCCGCTAAGGTAGTAGGAGGCCGATTGCCGCTAGCTCCAATGTCTTCGCCATCTTGGTGTCCGCCATCGATGTCGGTAGATAGATAACGAACGTGAATCGCCTACTACGTGGCATAACTCATATTTATGTACGTATAGAAATATCATGTACATATAAGAAATCCCCACCTTACTTTCACTCACTTCCCAACTAATAGTTTTTAGGCAAGGATCATCCGATTTCCATATCCAAGATTAGTATTTTATTTATCAAAAACATTGGCTCTAATACCAACTTTGACAAATTTCCTTCTCTAATATAGGGCACCGCTGTGCATAATCCCGTAATTAAGCCCAAATAATAGCCACATAGGACTTAACTACGTATAAGTCACCTTTTATCCAAATTTCTTTGACTACTTGTGTTTAGGATAAATAAGACATATAAAGATTTACAATTGAGTTTCGAGTAATTAAAAAACTTTAAAAGTTATAAAATTTAGCAAAAGTCTTAACAAATTATGGGGAAGCAATTATTAAAAATCCTAACTATGTGGAAACCAGGAAAAAAAAGATCACATGCTTCTACAACAAAGTGGCGAATATAAATAGTGTGATGTCATCATAAAAGAAATACCACAGTTAAACAAGTGAAACTGACACAAGGCTAAATAGTTATGATCTAAATCCGGTCGGTCGTGACATACATCAGTGAAGCCTTAACCACTAAAGGACGTGCGTGGTGTCGCACATTCTAATATCACTATGGACTCTAACCCCGTATATTGGTGATCCTAGGGACTTTAACCCCATATGCCATATCATCGCGGCGAGTGCCGACATCCTCAGGGACTCTAACCCTGTGTGTCGATTAATTAATAGTGCAATTGACTCTAGATTCTATAACTACTTTATAAATCTAAGAAAATGACTCGTTAAGGATTCCTAGAATTGTTTATACTACAAAGAACAAATTCTCCAAAGATTACAAGTCCAAAAAGTCATTCACAACTCACAAGTCCCTATAGCAAGCTATTTATACTACATTTAATGTAAAATGGCAAGAAATAACATATAGCACATGGATGGATTCAAAAGATTTCAAGTTATCAAAATATCAAGGAAACCAAGCCCAACAAGTGAGGAACAACAGCTAAGTACATGATATGAGAGTACAAAGCTAAACATAGTCAATATAGACTACAACAAAAAAGTTAACACTGAAAATGAAATGTAAATAAATAATCAACGGGTATACTCACATCAAACAATGTAAAGTCCTAGCTGTGTTGGCCTCTCGACACCCTAAATCTCGTATTTGAACCCCCGTAACACTCCTAGGTTCCTGATATCATATAACATATTTTTGGATCTATTTAGACCTTTACTTAAGGTATTAGGCTTATTTATAGTGTTTAGGAAAATTTGAAAAATTGCAGATTTTTATGTTGTCATAGCAATTAGCGCACTAAGTTATTTGATTAACGCTCTAGTGGCCTCATTAGTGCACTAACCACTAGCGCGCTACATGAAGTTGTGCGCTAATTGTTTTACCTAGTGCGCTCTGTGCAGGAAATAGAATTCTGCAGCTTGAATTCTGAGTTTAATCCATACGTAGGCTTCACTAAAGCCTTGGGGACCTCTACAAACACCTCTAAAACCCCAAGACAACATAAACTATAGCTATACATAACAACAAATTCATCAATTCATCAATTTAAACTAAATAAACTAGTGTAAGTGAGTTACCTACATGTTGTTCACTAGCTTGATCAACCACCACACCTTGATTTCACCAAGGTTTCTCTCCCTCCTAAGTTCTCCAGCAATTTTTCACTAGTTTAAACTAAATAAGCTAGTGTAAGTGAGTTACCTACTTGTTGCTCACGTGCGCTAATTGTTTTTCTTCCTCCTCAAGTTCTCCAGCATGGTTTCTTTCCCTCCTAAGTTTGTAAAATAAAAATATGTGGTTTGCATGAATTGATCTCTAACTATATATATGAAATGGATATGGTTGAATGACAACCATTGATCTAATTACACACGTATCTCGAGACCTATCTAATGGTACACTTCTTAACACAAGTCCCACTTACTTCCACTAACTTAATTGGTTTTCTAGATGTGCTAGTACGTGTCCCGATGCAAATCACGAGGCTATTATTTTAAAATGCTAACTTAGGTTACATTTAATTAAAAATCAACTATAGCCACATTAAAGCCACTACATAAATCTACATTAAGCTTAAAATAGACTTACCACATCACTCTCTACCCTGATCCCACGTCAGCACACAACTTAAGGCATATCCCTACTCATGTCTTGACAACTTTACACGAGTAGGAGTGACTTAATGGTCTACATAAATACAATACACTAGAAATACACCATAACAAATCTAACATATACATCGCCCATCTCGCCTCGATCAATGCATATATCACGGTGAGGGTCCTACGTCACGGATCCGTAATCTTGATTATAGATTAATAAACGAGATTAGAAAATTCAAGTCGTGACATTACTACTTTTATAATTGTTGTCAATAACTATAGACAAAGATTCAGAATCAAGATATCACAATACACATTTGCAACTATACATGCAATATTAATCTTTTTTAGTTGTAATACGCAAAAACTTGTTAAATATGTGATTAACACGTATGAATAGATTTAAAGTATTAAGTTCATGATTCATTAATTATAACTATCTAGCAATCCAAAGTATACACATGTCTAAGGTTGGTTTAGATTCATAAACTAATCACTCATGCTGGAAATAGACAATGCAAATATGTAATTAAAAGAAATATTTAATAAATAAATAAATACGTTAAAATAAATCAAAGCTCCAATTTATCTTCCAACATCAACTAAAAATATAAAATAGGGAATAGAAACAATGTAGCGAAAAGGAGAGAGAGTTATTTTGAAGCTCTCTTGCCTTTTTTGTAGTCTACCTATTTTTACATATCCTAGAAAAACTCAAATTCTACGTATTAATATAAACAAACCCGTAACTGACCTTAGCGATTTTTCAGCGATTCTTAAGTTGTACACTAATCACTAAGTCAATCACTAGAATAGGTTCTCTATGCTCTACCGATTTAGCTGGCGATTTCTAGTGTATTCTCCAATTCGATGTGGATTCAATGGCATTTTCTTGCTGCTGATTTAGGTGGTGATTCCTAGCGTAATTACAAATCGATGGCTAATCATTGGACATCTTCTCCAGTAGATTGTTTTGTTTTTCTTCCGCTCTTTCTTCCATTTCTTCATTTCCTATTTAAATCCTTAAATCGCTAAAACAAGAGAGTACCTAGTGTAATATCATCATTTATATATGAAATCAAACTAAATTACACTATAAAACATGTCTAAATATTGACTTATCACCCTCTCCTCCATGGTAGCTACATAGTCTAGAGCAAAATATGACAACTCATTAAATCTGATTCATATTCCTGCACTAGTCTGCCTCCATGGACTAAGTTCAGAAACTCGCACCTCAAAGCATCTCTGACCACCTTTGGGAAATATTGCTCATAAAACAAAGTCTTGAACTTTGACCAAGTTTCAATTAGTCCATCAGTCCTCTTCAACGACTTTCGCCACTTAGAAGCCTTCTCTTCCAAGAGATATGAAGCAAGGAAAACCAAAGTAGGATTATCCATCTTCAAAACTTCATGCCTCTTCTCCACACACATGATCAAATGCTCGGTTTGGTTTTCATCTTCCATGATTCTTAAAAAACCCTCAAGATGCTTAAAATACATAAAAGGTTACCACTAGTGTTTCACATCTCCATCCTCATATAAACATGGTACGTCATACTTCATAAACATTTTTTGTATCTTAAGCATCTTGAGGGTTTCTTCGTCAGTTGGTAACACTAGTGGTAATAATAATGATGCCACGGGATTCTTATCTGGCCCAACTACTAATTGAGCCGCATCATCTTCAACATTTCCAACCTCTATAATTGATCCTAAACCAGCTCTCGCAACAGGTGAATGCATCCGTGGAGGTACTTGTGGTTGTAGCAGTGGTAGCATTTACAGTGGTGCTAATTGTGCTCTTTGTTCCTTAGTAGCATATGTCATCTCAGCCATCTTGCCCTCATGTGCTACAGACATATCTTTAAGTGTCTTGCAATGATTCTCTGTCATTTCTGTCATCTAGAGCTCTATCTGAGCATGCCACTATCTATCATCATTCCCGTGTGAACCCCTAGTATTCCTCAGGCCATAGAAACTTCCACCTCAAGTACTTATTATGCACTATGAGCAATTCAGGGAACTTAGTTCCAAAAATTTACAAATGAGACAAGATGAATGAACAACAAATATAATGTTATAGATATAATATACATAATCAAATAACATCATAACATGTACTTTTTCATTTCAAATCCCATTACCAACTTAAGTTTGGTCACTTCTGCATATTAACTTAATGCAAACCATAAGCCCATGCAAATGATTTCATTGCTTTACCATAACCATCCGTTCCTAAGTTTCATAACTTACTTAACCTTAAGGTGACATATGTTTGATACTATTTAGATTCCATCCATGATTTTTAGATAAGTCATATTCCCAATTTTAGAATTGGACTACATTTTTCCCTTTAGGCTATATTACCTAAGGTTATGATATCAACTTTGATACCAACTGTAGTCATTTCCAACTTTGTTTCTAGGTTCGCTTGGCCTACTCATTGATGCCAACTGTGATGCCGGTATCACAAATTCGAATAAACCTATACACAATCTCTTTAGTTTCTACTACTTAAAGCTCTGATACCAACTATGACGACCCAAATTCTTACAATAAGGGTCGCTCGGCCTAAACCATCGCCAAACCCTTCGAGAAGATCCAAAGATTCGGGCAAAGATCTAGTAAGCCTTAACCTGTAGAAATACAATAAGACAATCTACAAATAGACTACTAACATATAATAAGTGCGGAATAAAAGTCTTCTGAGTCTATTAGGTCCGGAAATATAATAGAAAGTCTTACAAAAGTTTAAAAAACTAGGCTATGGGTTTCATAAGTACTCATAATAACATTTTGCACATTGAAAACCCCCTCCAAAATTGTTTTTTCTATTTTTACTAATATCGTTATTGATCTTAGCGAGTGCCTTTACATTTCTTAAGTTATGAGCCGAAAAAAAAATCTTTGGAGTCTCCTCAACTTCTTTCTCTCTATGTGACTCATCACTAAAATCTAAAGGTGGAAAAGGTTCTCTTGGTGTTATAACTCTAAGGATATTTATTGAAATCTTCGTTAGCCTAATTAGTATAAGTGGAACTTTGGATTTTATTTTGGGTTTTTCGACTAATGCTCACATTCCCTTCTCCTCTCTTGAATTTCTACCTTTACCACTTTCGGCCATTTTCTAAACCAAAAGTCACAAGTCTGAATAAAAATTTAAACATGTGGATCATAAAAGATAAATTTTTTTGGAAATAATTCGGTATAATTCCAAACTCTATTTAAAAGGAGAAATCTGTTTGGAACGGTAGCTTAAAAATCAATCTAAAATTTAGTTAAATTATGCATTGAAGTTTAACTCAATTATAAACTTAAAATTTTATTTTCTCAATAATATAAAATAATTGCGTGATAAGTTGTAGGCTTTTCAAAAACGAAACAAGCCAAACCAAACCCTTAAACTCATTTTGAACCCAATTGTCAAACTAATTGCACATGCATATAAATATACTAAAATTTTAAAATTATTGAATTTGTAAACCAACAATCATCATAATTGCAATGTCTAATCTATCAGAATCAATGAAATCATTTCTTCATGTTAATAGAATGAATTTCAATAAAACAATTTCAAAAATAATTGAAAAATTTGCAAAAATCCTTCAAAACAAAAGGTCGACAAAATAAAGAGCTAGGGTTATCAAGATTAATTTCTTGAGAGTGAATCCCTCAAGATATAAGCTCTTAAACTCCTACAGAATGATTTTTCAAGCTCTTAGGCAAAATCCCTTAAACCCTAGTTCGGCTCTACTCTCCCAAACTCAAACAAATTTTGGTTGAATGAACTAAAATAAGGTGGGAATCACTTAAATACACTAAGAATGAGCTTAAAAAGGTTGAATCAAGGCAAGAAATTGATTATCGAAGATGAAGGGGTCCAACGATTTGTATGTTGGAGGTGATTGTGTATGTTTGGCGATTTGGGGTTTTATTTAAAAAATTCAAAATTGTGTCTAGCGATTCAGGTGTTAAGTGGAATCACTGAGAAATCACTGTGTAGATCGGTGAAAATGAGGTGCTTGATGTCTAGCGATTCAGGTGTTAAGTGGAATCACTGAGAAATCACTGTGTAGATCGGTGAAAATGAGGTGCAGTGACTCACCGATCAGACCACCAATTTGCGTTGAAAGGGTGAATCTTCAATGATTCACCAGACTCAGATTTTCGCTTAGAATTTCTAATTTCTATCATCGATTTAGCCAGCAATTCCTAATGTTAATCCAAACCGCTGAGGATTCGCTAAGCTTAATTTACTATTTTTCCAATTTATTTCATAATTTACATATATTATTCCTTAAAACTTACATAAATGTAGAATTGACTATAAATTTTAAAGTTTGATAATGATATGTAACTAATTAATAATTTTATTAAATAAATAAACAAACAAACATGTGGATAATGCAAACTTACATAATGGTCATATAAGCAAAAACAATTCGATCACTCCCCCTTATTTGAAATTACCTTGGAGTTTAAATTCTAAAATATTTCCAATATAAAAGTCAAGAAATGAGAAAATAAAAATATATTATACAAAACTCCTAATAAAATTAAAACAAAAATAAAAATAGAACATGGGATGCCTCCCATAAAGTGTTTTTTTTTATTGTTGTTACCTCGACTTGAACCTTTATAAAATTAGGTTGGATCTCTAAACTTAGATTTAGGATTATCCGCTCTAGTGACATCTCAAAAAGTAATTGCTTGGTCATTAATTGTCAGAATGATTGTTTTGTTCAGGATATCCTTAATAGCTTGAGTAGTGGCTAAAAAATGTTATACAAAATTAAAGGAAGATCTTCATTAATAAAGTGTTGCATGACCAAAAGGTCCCTGGGTACGATGTACTTGTCCACTTGAACTGGTACATTCGTGACCACTCCTATTGGTTGAATTGAAGTACCACGTGGTAGAGAAACATGTTCAGAAGCAAGTGAATCTAACTCTAATTTAGTATGTAATGGGCATGAGATTTGCATTAGAACGCGTATCACACTGAGCTTTGAAGTACCAAGCCCATTTGATTTTAATGTTCAAAAGTATACCCCCATGATCATTAAGCTTCATAAGGCTTAAATCCAGCTTTTCTTTTTCTTATTCTTCTTGGATTGAAAATATCTCGGCTAGTTAATATTTTTAATATTCTCTAATTGTTTAACCCTCCATTTTTAAGTTATTTTATTTTTATTGAAGAGTCTTCAACTTGTTCTTTCTCTGAAATTTATTTTCCAGATTTCATTGTTAGTGCATTAACTGCATATATTTCAGCTTTAAGATTATCATAATTGTTTAATTCTAAAAAATCATTATCATTAATTTAATTGTCAAGTAATTCATCATATTCATCATAATTATGTTTGTTATTAATTTTAAATGTAGTAATCTTATCTTCAAAATCTATAGACATTATTCCTTCGTAAATATCAAACTTAGTTTTAGATGTTTTTAAAAAAAGTCCACTTAATAGTATAGGTAGAGGATTAGGTGATATTAAATCTCCCATTTCTATGACATAAAAGTTGGTTGAAAATACTAAGTCGTGTACTTGTACTAAAATGTCTTCTAATAATCCATACAGTTTAATAATTGTATTGTTTGCTAAAGTAAGATTTATAGGAATATTATTTGATGATCATACTTTCAATTATTCATAAGGTTTAAGTGGCATTACATTAATTGATGCTCCAAGATCACACATAGCAAATTCAATAGAAGAATTTCCTATTGTGATAGGTATGACAAACATTCCAGAGTCGGAACATTTCTCAGGCATTTTCTTCTTTATTAATGATGACATCTTTGATCCTAAGTTTTCATTAGATTTTTCTAAGAATTTTTCTTTAGACTCAGATAAATCTTTAGTAACTTCATCATGATTTGATTCCATTAAAAGTTCATTAATTTCTATTTTCTTAAATGATTAAGAAATGTCTACTTTAATTTCTCCCTTCCTAGCATTTGCTAATCGTTGTGGAATGGGAGAAATAAAATACATATCTTCATTCAATTCATAAATATTATTATATAATTTCACATGGATAACTAATTCAAAATTTAGTAAAGATTTCTCATAAGCTTCAACTCTAGCTAAATACCATAGGTATAGCCTTTTAAGAAAAGTTTTATATTTCTTTTGTTCAGCCATCCATTCCATAGCAGGAATGACATTGGTCGTCATCTCTTTTTCTTCTTGTTCTATCATTTTATGTATTTTATTTTTCTTCTTACCTCTCTTATGTATCTTTACTTTTATATGTGTTTCTTTTTCAATATCACAGAATAATGCGTTAACTTATGCTTGATTTGTAGGATTTGCAGTTTGAGTAGATCATTTAGTTTGATTACTTTACTTATTAATTTGTAGGTTAATTTGATTTAACCGATTTTTCAACTCGTTGATAGACGTATCAATTTTAATTTGATTTTGAGAAATTTAAGTAATTTTTTTATGACTTTGGGTCATAAAATTATGTATTATTTGTTTTAAATTTGGCAGCATAGGTTGAGTTTGTTGAATTTGTTGAATTGGTGTATATTGTATATATGATCTTCGTCTATAAGTGGTATAATTTTGATTTTGTGGACCATAAGATTTAAATTTGGTTTACCAGTGTAATAATTATTGTTATTATATTGATTTCTGGTATGACCAGAATATAAGTTCATAATCACATTGACATTTTCATTGTTATCTTCTTGTAAAGTGACACATGTCGGACATGTACAATAAATTTCCCCTCTATATTATACTTTTAATATTATGTAGCAGTGATAAGTGAGAATCGTCTCGACATGGATTTATCAAACTTCTCTAGGAAAAAAAAAGGACTTTTAAGGGTTTTTATTATTTTTACTTTACTTTAATTAATTACTTAAAATAATAATTAAACTAACTAATTCAATAAATAATATAATAATAATTAACTAACTATATTATCTTAACTAACACAATTCAAATTCAATATCAATCAAATAGATTCAATTTAATAATAAATAAATATCTAAACAAACATTCAAAACAATGAAACATAAACTCATTTTGCATCAAAACATGTAACTTCAATCAATATAGTTATGAGCATACTTTAAAAAGTATCATAGATCATTAAACATTAATCATAAGTAAGTAAACAGTCTTTAGCCAGCCATTTGTTCTTCTTATACCGGTGAAAAAGCCACATTCTAATTTTATTGAGCTAACCCCTTTGAATAGATAAAGACATTAACTTCACGCAATAAAACTACATTACACTTTATGAAAATTTTGAACTACTAAATCTAACACCTTCAAAAAGTCACTTCAACATTAGATTGAGATCTCAAATTCACTTAGGACACCTAAACAGTCATACATTTCAAGCAATTCTAGTTACTAATTTAATTAGATAATTAATCCAAATATCACAATACACATTCTAGACTATGCATGCAATACAAAGATCATGATTAAAATCATGAAGTATATAATCATCTTATCATAACTACATAGCAAAATGGATCTAGTTCAAGTTTGGACTTTATTTAGATTGACAAACTACTCACTCATAATCATAAATAACATTGCAATAATATAAATAAAAGACAAATAAATACCTCTCGAACATATACTTTAAATTTTCAAATCTTATCCAAAAGCAATGAACAATAAAGCAATAACTAAAGCAATAACAAATATCTCCTAGAGCAATGGAATATTTATCTAAGTACTCAAGGGCCACTAATTTCGTAACCCTAAGGTTGTATTTACAGTATTCTAGGTAGTCAACATCCCAAATCAACTCAAACTACTCGTAATTATCTTAAATTCTCGAAATCTACTCCAGTGATTCCTCAATGATTTATGTGTAAGTGGAATCGTTGGGTGAATCCATAAAACGGAAGGCCTTATTTCCATCGATGTGAGTAGCACTATTGTGTCCCTGGGAATTGCTGGGCTTGTGAACCAGTTCTTCCTTGATCCTTGGTAATGATTTTTTTCATACTTTTCCACTTGATTAATTCCTTTATAATCTTCCATTTTCATTCATTTCTTCATATACTTCATTTATTACCTAAAATAACAAAAACAATAGAAAACCCCACATAATATACTCTTTTACATCTAAGATCTTCTTAAATGAACCATAAAATATGTATAATTATTGACTTGTCAAATACCCCTAAACTCAACACTTTGTCATCCTGAGCAAAGGAATAGTCTCAATCATATTCTTTGTTCTTCCCTCATTCTAATCTCATAATTATATACTCTTATTCTCAAACATAAATAATGTTTAAAATAAAAACATATTACTTTCATAAAAATAAGAATCATGATAGAATAGAAAAATTAAAGAACAACCCCTTTATTTGACAACTTAACCTCCTAATTATGTAATATACATCAGAATTTAAAGTTAAACCAATCACCAAGGTTAAAGCTTTACATAGGTTTTTTTAATCTACACTGACAAGCATGAAGCTTATAATAAGTAATATAGAGTCTCAAGATACAAAAATCACTTAATCAATCTCTTTTTCAAATAATATTTAAAATATCACCACAATCAAAATTGATAGGAACTTTTATTCACCAATAATCATCATTTCATATTCATTTATTGGAATAAAAAGATATACTTGACTTCACTTAGAAATAAGCACTCAAGCTAAATCTTTTATTTGAAGAGTTTTCGTAAACTTCCATCATTTTCTTATATCTTTCTTTCTTTCTTCTTCAATTATATAAATTCAGTTTCTTCTTTATATTGCATTCATACAGTTCGCTACTCCATTTCTTTCGGAATCAGTTATTTTTTTATATAGAAATTATTCCTCTCATTTTTTTCACCACTAGATTCCCTACTCCATTTCTTTGGAATATGTGGGTCTCTCTATTTTCTCATTTAAAAACTCTTGTTAGCCCTTCTCATTTTCACTATAGTCAAGGAAGTACTCTTTCCAACTAAGTAAAGTATATTGGTTATTTCCTATTTTTAGCATAAGCTCTTTTTCAATACATATATATATATATATGAAAAATTGATCAATAATCTTTGTATAACAAGATTCTTAGCAATATGTCTTGTTTATCTTCCACTTTTATTTCGATCTTCAACCTATTATAATGTTTAACACAAAGCAATCAATCCCCTCTAAACTCCTCTAGTGCATACACAATCTAGGTGAAGTCAAATAGGGTATAACAATTCCTTTCTATCATAAAATTTTTATTTTCATGGTTAATGAAAATATATGACTTCCATTTCCATTCAAAGCAAAATTATATTCATTTCCATATTCCTAACTAAAAAAATAAAATGAAATGAGAAAATATTAACTGTTTTGTGAAAATTTTATGAAAAATTTACAATGTTCAACTAGATTCTACCTCTCTTTTTTTCCATACTTCACTTCACCTAATACCTCCAAGCTCATTCCAAACTTTATCCTCAAGGTTTAAAAACTAAGTCGAGTTTTCAACAAAATAAAAATAACTCGTACAGCATAAACGAATAAAAAGAAATAAATGAATAACATGTGAATGAATTGCATAAGTAAAGACACTTTAAACATTTTCTTGCCTCGAACACACCAAAGCAATTGTATCGAAGTAGTACATATACCACATCATTCAAATCATAGGGTTATTAACATAGACCTCTCACTCAAAAAATATTACACAGAGAAGAAGAAAAATATCAGAACCATCGTCCAAACATCACATCATCACCATCATCCCCATAATCAGGCTATTGAGACTAGTAGCTCGCTGTTGGATCATATTAGGTTTAGCCCACTCCCGCTATCGGGTTATATTCTATAAAGACCCTGGTTGGGCATTCTCAGTTGGAATGATGGAACATGAATGTTGGCTACCCCAACCTTGCGTCCTCTTGGTCTTAAGTCTCTCAGATCCTTAGATGCTTATGGTAATCTCGCGTTGGTTCTGGAACATAAACTCTTGATCTATTAAAGTTCTCATCTGATTGCGCAAGATCGACTCCATCATGGCTATTTTCATTTTTTGCATACAAGCCAGTGAACTCCTCTATAGATGGCTCTAGGCTTTAATTCTTTTGCTTTTCATATGCAAAAGTCTGCATTTTTTCTAAATTTCTTAAGTTTTCTACCCGTGCTCTTCTTCTCGCTATCATCTATCTCCTTTGTGTGTTGTTCCTCTCTCGTTCCTTCTCTGAATCAACATTTCCCAACACCTTCTTGGTTTTTTCAATGACTTTGTTGGTGATGGTCTTATCCGAAAAAACATTTAACTCTAATCCTCTTATCGGAACTCGGTCTTGTTTGTAAAATTCAGTAATCATGAAGGGAAAAGGCACACCTTCATTTTTTTTAGTGGTCATGGCGTTCCTAATCGAGTCATATATTATCCTACTAACATCAATATAGTCGATCCCTTGGACTACATGTTATAAAGGAGCCACCATATAGTTCACTATGTTGTAGTGTTGTAAACTAGGCTGTAGGCTCGCGTTCAAGAAAAAGCTCCAAGCTTTGGTGGTTTTCCTAAACTATTTAGCTTGTATGTGTTTTGGGTACCCATCTTTATTAAAAAGGAAACCATCCCCTAGAATACATTTTAAACCGTTCATAATGGTCTCATTGGGAAATCAGTGTTTATACATATATTCAGGTTTTGGGTACTCGTTATTTTGTCTCAAATGAGATTATGGTAATTCATAATACGGGTTTATACTTTTGGGTGAGTAGTCCACTTGTCTTCCTCGGACTTTGGCTACTTTTTTATTTTAATCTCCTTGCATGTTTGCATAAAACTTTCCTATAGCATTTCACACCCCATTTCAACTAAGGACCACACGTTGTTATCAGCGTAGTAAACCCTAGTCAACAATCCCCAGTTCATTTCTCTTATTATGTTTAGGCCCCGTACTTAACTTCATTTTTCACGTTGAAATCCCTATTCGGTATGATTTTTCTATTCTTGTTAATGTCGCTATTCATTCTAGCAATTGTTTTGGCATTAATTAGGTTATAGGCATGAAAAGAAATAGTAGATGTCTCCTCAATCTCTTCCTCTTACTCCGAATTATCGGTAAAACTTAAACACTGCAAGAAATTGAAAAATATAGCAATTGGGAGTAGCGATGGGCTTTTTCCCCTCACTATATTGATACGGATTAGTGACGGGGCCAGTCGCTAACCCTGTCGATCAGTTTAGCAATAGGGGTAGCGATGGCTCCCATCACTATATTTTGGGCTAGAAATTCTCGCCCATTGAGGATTTCCCCTTCCACGAGGTGTGGAGGCCGCCACGTAGCGTAATAAAAGTGGGCCACGTACTGGATTAGCGACGGAGTCTCCCATCGCTATATTTGGGGCGCCCACCTATTGATCAAACCTTTCCTCTCTCCCACTCCCTCTCCCTCTCCTCCCATCATCGATCCCTCTCCCCTCCCCTCTCCATCCCCTCCCCATCCCCCCCCGTCTCTCCCCCCCCCTCCTCCAAACCCTCTGCCCTCATCGACCCTCGATCTTTGTTGTCTAACGGCCCAAACCCTAACCCCACCTCTTTAGGCCTCTCTGTCTCTCCCGTGAGTCGACCCCAGCTGGATCTTCCCTCTTGGCACCGCCATCCACCTCGCTACGCTGGTGTTCAACTTGCATTGTCGTTGTTTGCCCCGCCCCATCGACCCACCGATTTAGATGCTCCGGTGCCATAGGAGTAATTTATATTAATTTATATATTTTAACTAAAATAAATGTGTGTATATATATATTTCTTATGTTCGAATATTAAAAATTGTTTTTTTGGAGAATAATAATATTTTAAATAATCTTAAAATAATTATTTATGTTGCTATCTATGATTTTTGAATATTCGTGAAAAAAATGTGCATATAAATGTGTTACAATTGAAATTATTGATATGTGTTTTTTATGTTTATGTAATGTGCATGTAATAATTTATAATAAAAATGTATAATGTATTAAAATTTTGGTGAAAAATAATAATTTATGTTTGTATATCTGGTGAAAAAATGTGTAATGAACTTAAATGATGTGCATGATATGTATTTTTATCTTTGTCTAATAAAAATGTGTAATGTGCTTCTATATGATTTTTTAAAATTGATATGTATTTTTTTGTAATTTGTTATAATTTTGGTGAAAACAAAGTATAGTATGTTGAGTTGAATTAAAATTATTGTTAAAAAATATATAAAGTTAAATAATGTACACTTCACTAAGAAAATTTCATATAATTGGAAGAATTAATTGGAAAAAACAAATTTCAATTAGGATAAAAATAAAGGATTAATAATATTATATATACACACAAACATAAAGCACTTTAAAATTAAATAAAGAAAATATATATTAAAAAATATAGAATTGATTGATATATATATATATATATATATATATATATGAATATAGTACAATGCTTTTATACTATATAAATATATATATATGAATGTACAAATTATACCATATATACAACTTATACTATATATATATATATATATGAGTATATAAAGAAGCACTTAAAAATTATTAATTATATACGAATATATAACAACGCTTTTATATTGAAACAAAATAGAGGACTTCAATTTTTGAAAAAAAAAAGTAGACAGTACTTATATATAGTATATATGTATATATATTGAAAGAAAATTAGAATAATTTGCACTAAACGTACTTAAAAACTTTAATTAATGACAAAGTAGTACTTATATATAGTATATATAGTGAAAAAATCATAATTACACAAAATAAATCTTAAATAAAATAAATTACACATTTAAAAACTCATACCACATAGATATATATATATATATTGAAACAAAATAGATGACTTAAAAGCAAATAATTATGCTAGCTAGTTATATATTGAAATAAAATTATAATAATTTATAATAACGCCTAAAACAAAATATATATTATGCAAAGTACGTGCAAGTTAATACAATCAATTCGACTAATTATGGTTAACATTCAACTAAAATGTATATAGTGATTGGTCTGTATATATGTTTAGGGTTCCATAGGTCATTTGAGATGTATGTATCTCGAGATTGGATGCATAACAGCATTCAAGGCGGTTACAATCGATTGGGTTTTGTGGCTGACGTGAAGGAGTTCATAAAATTTGTCATGCAACACTGTACCACTTTTATTTACGAAAGGAAAATTTGATGTCCTTGGAAAAAATGTCGCAACGAGAAATACTACAATGTAAACAAAGTAAAGCTTCATTTAGTGAGTCAAGTATTCATTCTCGAATATTATTGTAGGACTGAGCTTGGTGAGGAGGAATTACTAAACGATGTGGATGATGAAGATGATGATACAATGGACGAATATCTAACGCCATATCATCATATGATACACGACCATGCGGGGTCGAGTTTCGATTCGAACCGTGAGCAGGAGTCGAACCCTGAAGCCAAAAATTATTCAAAATGATTGACGCAACAAATTAACCGCTTTAGTCGGGTTGCAAGAAGAAGACCAAACTCTCAGCAATGGCGCGTTTGTTGACGATAAAGTTGAATCACCATATTTTTGAGCAAGAACTCAACGAAATCTTGTAGGTTTGTAAAGACATGTTGCTTGAAGACAACTGTTTAGTAGATAGCTTTTACAAATGTAAAATTTTAATGCACTAGTTGGGTTTGCCATCTGAGCGAATCGATTGTTTTCCTCAATGATGCACGCTTTTGAGGGCCCGACGCCAACCTTACATCTTGCAAGTTTTGCAAAGAACTTAGGTTTAACTCCAACAAACACCCGCATAAGACAATGTTTTACTTTCTCGTGGCGCCCCATTTACAAAGTTTGTTCCCGTCGAAAGCTACCAATAAACACAAGAGATGGCACACAGAACACGTTAGAGATGAAGACATATGCAGCATTGCACTGATTCCATGGCATGGAACCACTTCAATCAAGTGAACCCTACCTTCAGCTTTAAGGTTCATAATGTTCCATTTGGGTTATGCACTGATGGCTTTCAACCTTTTGGAATGATTCGTAAACTGCACTCCTCATGGTCGGTGATTTTAACACCATACAACTTGCCTCCATCTATATGCATGAAGAAAGAAGTGATGTTCTTAACACTGATCGTAACTGGACTGACGAATCCGTCGCAAAAAATTGATGTGTTATATTGGTGAAAGAATTGTAGGATTTGTGGTATGATGGAGTGCCTGCTTACAATGTATCTACAAAGGCAAGCTTTCAATGCGCGCTGCAATTATATGGACTATCAATGACTTTCCAACGTACAACATGTTGTCGGGATGGAGCATGAACGGGAGGACAATTTGCCCTTATTATATGGATGATACTAACGCTTTCTAGTTGAGGTTTGGCAGAAGAGCGACTTGGTTTAATTTTCACCGACATTTCTTGTCATGATATTTAAATGAGAAAAATACAAATTTAGTTTCTGTAGAGATGGAGTTGTATCATACAAACCACCAGCCAATAAATCAAGTGAAGATATCTTGCACGAAATCAAAGCTTTATGACTAATTAAGGTTACTAAATTGGGATCAGATGCTATAAAAAATGAAATCTCGAAGACTAGTAGGTGGAGAAAATGAAGCATGTTGTGGGACTTTCCATATTGGAAGACGAACCTTGTCAGGCACAACTTGGACGTAATGCACATTGAGAAAAATATTTTTGACAAGATTTTCAACACAATCATTAGTGTGTCAGGGCAAACAAAAGATAAAGCAAAGTCTATGGAGGACTTGAAAAAGATTTTTCATCAGTCAGAGCTTCATTGGGATCAGTTGCTAATAAATATCCAAAGGCAATATACGCACTTGAAAAGTAGAGAAAACAAGTGTTATGTAAGTGGATTAAGGATTTGTACTTCCTTTCTGGTTACGTGTATAACATCAGCAGTTGCGTAAATTCTAAGAAGTTGAAGATGTTTGGAATGAAAAGTCACGATTGCCATGTATTCATGTAACGAATTTTGCTGATTGCATTTCGCGATCTATTAGAGAAGTACATATGGATTGCAACCAATGAGTTGAGCATTTTCTTTAGAGATTTAATAGCGAGAAATTTAAATGATGAAAATCTATGGCTTTTGCATGAATACATTCCAAAGATATTAGGTAAGTTGGAAAAAATATTTTCACTAAATTTTTTCGACTCAAATGAGCATCTTCATATCCATCTGGTGCACGAAATTATCCTTACAGGCCTAGTGCGATTTCGGTGGATGTATCCTTTTAAGAGGTAATCAATTATACTTGTTGCCCATCAATTGTTTCTCGTAGACAATTACAAATATTTAAACTATATATCTACCTAATTTATCTCTACATATGTAGGTATTTGAAACATTTGAAAAATAATGTTAGGAATAAGGCAAGGGTTCAGAGCTTACTATGCAATGCTTATTTGGTGGAAGAGGCATGTAACGACCCGTTATTTTAAGCTAGTGATTAGTGTTAGTCAAAATCCTAATTAATCAAAGTTAGGCTCGTGGTTAAGTCCAGCGTATCTCGATTAGTATGTGCATGGGTTTGTGTGATGATTTGTGTTTGTTTGGAATGCTTAATGCGTTTTATACGTTGTATTATAAAAGAAAATTTATATACAAGCCTATAATCAAAAAATACGTAAATAAACAATAAATAGCCGGTATACTAAGTGTGAGGAGGGGGTTGTGAAATGAATGTGCACACCCGAGAATACTCAAAGGCATGTCCGATGAATTTATTATCGAGAAAATACACGAGGTACACATATATTTATATATTTAATATATAAATATATATTGAAATTATAAATTTAGTTTGAATTAAATGGATCGTCGGATTTCCTCGAGATGAGCGTAAGTGTTGATGGTGTCAACATGTGTGTAACTTTAGGTTGTCATGTTAGCACATCAATCATTTGATCAACTTTGAGATAGTGCGGTGCATATCTTGAGGAAAATTTATATATTTAAACTAAAACCTTCATGTTTATCTTCACTGATCGATCTCGAGAGAGAGAGAGAGAGAGAGTAGTTGAGGATTTTGAGAGATTGAGGAAATAATCAAGAGGGGATCTTCCATTGAATCGAAGTAATCAAAATAGTTGTAAGATTAAAGATCAACACGTTGGTAAGTTAAGTTTTGAGTTTCAAGTTAAATTCAATAATTTGTGATGATTTCTCTGTTAATTATTGTTGTTATTGATTGAGAAGTGGTTCATACCTCAATAGATGTCTTCCCTAATGAGTTTGGGGAGTGTTGGTTGTTGTTTAAGCAATTTGTTGAATGGACAGTAGATGTTGCCCTGTTTACTGATGAGACAATGTAGGGTAGAGTGCGCTCCATCTTGCAGTGGAGCGCATCGTGCTCCCTTCATCAATTGGGACGAACCCAGTTGGTGGAGTGCGCCCCACTAATTTCGGGAGCGCACTCCTACCACATAAAACAACAACTATGTTGTAAATTGGTTAGAGTTTCCTTAGGTCTTATGGACTGAATTAGGGGTTCTAAATATAAGATATTAGACCTATATTGATCACAAATGATTTGTAATAAGTGTTGGATCACCGAGAAAACGTGAGTTCCTAGAAAGTTAGGGAGTTTTTTAATGGAAACCTAAACCGAGGTAAATATGGATTCGCTTATTTATCAATGTTGTGGCTATCTTAGTATATGTAGTTCATGTAGTTTATGGACTAAATTGGAGACTATGTACACTATGATGTTTAAAATAAATGGAAACGGTGTTCAATATGACTTACGAGATTAACTCCTGGAACTGAGAATAGGTTATATAGGAAATGGATTACTTTCCCTGCCTATATGTAATTGTTACTCAGTTAGATAGGTAGCGTGGATTACATACTTACTAGAGGGTTTTGGATAGTACCATTTGACATTAATGGATTGACTAGACAATACATCGACCAATGTATTGGACTAGCAATAGCATTAATGGTGTCAATAGGTAATTAATCCTAGTTTTATAAATAAAATGGGAATCACAGTATAAAAGTCATTGACAGTTGGACTTGCATATGCTATTTATTGAATTATATGTTTTTCATAATCCCTTCAGTTAACATTGGTGTATATTGTTATTGTATAATGTTTTTTTATTATTATATGGAATGTTGATGGCTTTGTAAATCCTTACTTACTGAGCAAGTTGAAGCACTCACCCCAAATTTAATATTTCAGGTTCGCAACATAGCGCTTCAATGAAGGGAAAAGAGAAGATTTAGGAGTCTTAATATCTTCTCTATGATGTAATGAGTCTTCATGTATACATATACACTATTTGAGTTATTTTTTGTATATAAACAGGGTTGGGAGGTATATAAACGAGGTTTTAGGTTTCGATAAACTCTGTATTTACGTATATCGTTTAAATATCGAAAAAGTTTTAATTTTTCCCTGCGTATGTTTTAAATTTTGTATTCAATATTAATAAATAGGTTGAGTTTATCAGGTACAAACGGAGAGGTTACTGACTCTAGTTAAGTCTAGCTGGGTTACCGAGGCTTAATTATGGTTTCAGGTCGAGTATCACCCTAATCGAGATAGGGGATGCAACAGTTTGGTATTAGAGCCTAAGGTTTATCACTTTTGAATTAAGTGGTATCTCTAATACAATTTGGTATCATAAACAAGGCTCTGACCTCGTTTTCAATCTCGAATTATTCTCAAATTATGTGATAACATATTCCTTTGTACCGGAACCGAAGTTTATTGACTCTGGGAGTTATCTTGAGTTACGAATACGTTTAGGATATGATAAATGGTTTTCATCATGTTTTAGGGAAAAAATAAAATTGAAAACATTATTATATGTTATTTGCTACACATATTGTTATTTACTGTACATATATGATTTCATTGTTGTCTCTGAATGCTACTCTAATGAACTTATCTCTCCTTTAACTTGAGGATCTAATTGCAGATCAAGGAGAGGATTCACAAAGACCTAGATCTAAGGGTAACAGGGAGATTGAGGATCAATGGAAATCTCAAATAAAGCAGCAAACGAGGGAAGTTATGGAGTCTCAGGCAAAACTTATAACTATGTTGATGGCTTATATAGGAGCACCAATCCCAAGGTCAGCAGAGCTAAGGGAGGAGCTGGGACAGTGGTAGCTCCAACTCAACCAGTATTATCACATATTTAGGTGCCTGAGACGGCTACCGTAATGCCAGTGGATTCTGAGAATACTACATTTCTCAAAACTTGAAAGAAATTTATGAAATATGATATTATGAGGTTTAATGGCACAATAAAGGAAGGCGTAGCTGAGACTTTGATACTGGAGTTGGAGCAACAATTCGTTGTTATGGATGTTGAGGATCGATTTAAGGTTAAACTAGTTACATTTTTGTTGATTGATTCTGTACGAAAGTGGTGGAGTTCCTTAAAAAGATAAGGGAAGATTGTCACTACTTGGCCACAGTTTAGGACAGTGTTTTACAAACGGTATTCTCGAAATCAGTCTGGAACATGAAGAATATTGAATTTATTCAGTCAAAATAGGAAGCCATGTTTGTATGGGAATATTAGCGGAGGTTCATTGAGTTAAGTGAATTCGCTCCAGAGATGGTGGAGTTAGAGGAGAATAAAATAGATTTGTTTCTAGGGGCTGAATTACGAGATTTGAGTTGTGGTTTCCTCTCATCCTCACACTAGCACAAATGAGTGTAGTTGAAGTAGTAACAAAGTTAGGGTCTGTGGGGACGACATTTGTTAGTGCACTGTTTCCACCAGTTTCTCAGGCTTTGGTAGCCAAACCACCTTTTTCACCACCTCAAACTATAGGTAAGAGCAGGAGTAGAGCACAGTCATCACAAAAACCGAGTGGATTTGGGTAGATTCCCTCAAACGAGTGGGTTTTTCTCAAAGGGCTCCCATGATATGCTATCGATGTGTACAGACAGGACATATTTAGAGAGAATGTTTTATGCCACCAGCTACATTGATAAGCAGTATAGCACCACCACCACGAGGGCAGACTCATGCAGTGGCTGAGGCAGATCCAAAGGCTAATAGGAGGCTTGTTGAAGGTATATTAAAAATTTGTGGTTGAGATATGCATGTTTTGATTGATGATGGCTTTATTGTTTCCTTTATTAATAGTGCAATTGTTGATGAGTTGAAATTGAAACCTGATAGAGCCAGTACATTGTTGATTTTGAGCACAATAGCGAGTAAGAAGGTTTATCCCAACCTGATCTGCGAGCAATGTGTAATCAAGATTGGGGAGAATGAACTCCCAACTAATCTGAGGGTAATGGAGTTCCTCGAATATGATGCATTACTAGGGATGGATTGGCTACCAGTATACCATACCTGTATTGATTGTTTCCATGAGAGGTTAATCTTTCAGATCCTTAACCTTTCTGAAATTATAGTCTTTAAATGTTATAATCCTTCATGACTAGTAACTTGTGGAAGGGACGCTACTCCTCGAGATTTGGAGGTTATGGCGGGAGTTGTCACACTTGGAGAGCCTAGTCAGAAACATGAGGTTAGTGAAATACACGTGGTTTATGAATTTTTGGAAGTCTTTCGATCTAACTTGCTTGGACTTCCACCGCCATATGGCATCGACTTCATCATTGATCTTATTCCTAGTACCAAACCTATATATATTCGTCAGTACCGTATGGCACCGAAGGAATTACGTGAGTTGCAGACTCAACTTGATGAGTTGTTACAAAAGAGGTTTATCCATCTTAGTATGTCACCATGGGGAGCACTGGTTCTTTTATAGAGAAAAAATACGCAACCATGCGTATGTGCATTGATTATAGACACCTAAACCAGGTGACTATCAGAAACAAATGCTCATTGCCCAAGATCGATGATTCGTTTGATCATCTGAAGGGTGCCAGATATTTCTTGAAGATTGATTTGAGGTTTGGTTATCATCAACTCAGAATCAGTGATGAGGATATCTCGAATAGGGCTTTCAGTACTTACGACGGGTACTTCGAGTTTACGGTGTTGCTTTTTAGGCTCACTAATGCTCTTGCTATGTTCACGAACTTTATGCATAGGGTGTTTAAACCCTATCTTGACCAGTTCATCATCATTTTTATCAATGATATTTTGATCTATCGAAGACTCAGCAAGAGCATTCACACCACCTCAAAGTTACATTGCAGACTTTGAAGGATAATCAGTTGTATGCCAAGTTTAATAAGTGCGAACTCTGGTCTTCAAATATCGGATTTCTTGGACATGTGGTTAATGTTGAGGGTATATCTATTAATCCAGTGAAGGTTGAGGCAATCAAGAATTGGCCTACTCTTACTACAGTTTCAAATGTTCGAAGTTTTCTAGGGTCAGCGGGTTATAGAGACGATTTGTTGAGGGTTTCTCTCATTGCTTTGCAATTGACTCGACTAACATAGAAAGATGTAGGCTTTATTTAGAATGATGAGTGCAAGGCTGCCTTCAAAGATTTGAAGGATAGTTTTACTAAAACACCCGTTCTTACATTACCTGAATTAGGGAGGGAATTAGTGATTTATACAGATGCTTCTTATTTAGGTTTAGGTTGTGTGCTGATGCATAAATGTAGGGTTGTAGCTTATGCTTCAAGGCAACTTAAGGTTCATGAAAGAAATTATCCAGTTTATGATCTTGAGCTAGCTGCAGTTGTTTTTGCCTTAAATATTTGGAGGCACCACTTGTACGGTGAGAAATTTACAATATTTTCAGATAATAAGAGTCTGAAATATTTGTTTACTCAAAGTTAACTAAATATGAGGTAGCGTAGATGACTTGAGTTCCTCAAGGATTATGATTAAACTCTAGAGTACCGTCTAGGCAAAGCAAATGTAGTTGTTGATGCCTTAAGTAGGAGAAGAATAGGTAGAGAAAATGTAGCTACTTGCTAGTAGCTTCTTTGCTTCAGAGATTCTTCATAAAAACTCGACTAGCATTCATCAACGAGAGAAGCTTCAATGATGATGATTCATAGTGAATTGCAGAGACAGTTAGGAACTGTTCTTAACCTCAGTATAGCATACCATCAGCAGACTGACAGACTGACTGAGTAGTTGATATTGGTTCTAGAGGATATGCTTCAAGCTTGTGTCTTTGAGTTTGGTGATAGTCAGGAGAAATACATTCCTCTGTATGAGTTCTCTTAAAATAATAGTTATCAGGCTAGTATTAGAATGGCTTCTTTAGAAGCTCTGTTTGTTCAGCCTTGTCGTTCACTTGCGTATTGGGCAAAGGTTGGAGATATAATTTTGTTGGGGCTAGAGTTAATTCAGGACTACACAGAGAGAATTCAATAGATTTGCCAGCGTTTGATTACGGCACATGTAAGACAGAAGATATACATCAATAAACATCATAGGGTTTTGGAGTTTTCAAAGGACGATCTTATCGTGTTGAAAGTCTTACCTATGAAATGATTGTATAGGTTTGGATTGTGAGGTAAGCTAGTTCCAAGGTACATAGGGTCATTCAAAGTATAAGAAAGGATTGGTCTTGATGCTTATAGGTTAGAGTTACCTCATAAGCTAGCCAAAGTTCACAATGTCTTCCACATGTTTATGTTTTGCAAAACGGAGACTCGGTTCACTCCAAGGATTGATTGGAATGAATTTGATATTCGAGAAGACTTATCTTATGATGATCAACTAATTCAGATACTTGATCGTAAAATTCAGGGGCTGAGAACCAAATAAATTCCTTTTGTTAAGGTGAAATGGCTGTTTCACGAAGATGAAAAACTAACCTGGGCGCGGGAATCTTATATGATATAGCAGTTTCTATTTCTTTTCAAAACTACAGCTAATTTTATGTTTACTTTAATTTTGAGGATGAAATTGCTTTAAATTAGGGAGACTATAACGACCCGTTACTTTAAGCTGGTGATTAGTGTTAATCCAAATCTTAATTCACCAAAGTTAGGCTAGTGCTTAAGTCCGGCATACCTCGATTAGCGTGTGCATGGGTTTATGAGATGGTTTATGTTTGTTTGGAATGCTTAATAAATTTTATAGGCTGTAGTATAAAAGAGAATTTATATACAAGCCTAAAATTGGAAAATACGTAAATAAACAATAAATAGCCGGTACACCAAGTACGATGAGGGGGTCATGAAATGAATGTGCACATCCGAGAATACTCATAGGCATGTCTAGTGGATTTATTGGCGAGAAAATACTTAAGGTGCATATATGTTTGATATATAAATATATATATTGAAACTATAAATTTAGTTTGAATTATATGGATCGTTGAGTCGGCTCGAGATGAGCGTAAGTGTTGATGGTGTCAACATGTTGTCACTTTAGGGGTGTCATGTTAGCACATCAATCATTCGATCAGCCTCAAGATAGTGCGATGCGTATCATGAGGAAAATCCATTTATTTAAACTAAAACTTTCATGTTTTTTTCACTAATCGACCAAGAGAGAGAGAAAAAAAAAGAGAGGAGAGTAGCTGAAGGTTTAGAGATATTGAGGAATTGATCAGGAGGGGATCTTTCGTTGAATCGAAGTAATCAAAAAAGTTGTAAGATTAGAGATTATTACGTTGGTAAGTCAAGTTTTAAGTTTCAAGTTGAATTCAATAATTAGTGATGATTTCTTTATGAATTGTTGTTGTTATTGATTGAGAAGTGGTTTATACCTCTCTAGAGGTCCTCCCTAATGAATTTAGGGAGTGTTGGATGTTGTTTTAGTAATTTTTGGATTGGATAGTGGTCGTTGCCCTATTTACTATTGAGAAAGTACAAGGTGGAGTGTGCTCCATCTAGCAAATGAGTCATTAATTGGGACAAACCCAGTTAGTGGAGCGCGCCCCACCAATTGAAGAAACGCGCTCCCACCCCTGAAAACAGCAACTCTGCTATAAATTGGTTAGAATTTCCTGAGGTCTTAGGGAATGAATTATGGGTTCTAAATATAAGGTATTAGACATATATTAATCACAAATGGTTTATGATAGGTGTCGGATGACTCAGAAATCTTGAGTGCCCGGAAAGTTTATGAATTTCTTAACGAAAACCTAAATCGAGGTTAGTATCGATTCACTTATTTATCAATGTTGTCTGGCTATCTTAGTATATGTAGTTCATAAAGTTTATGGACTAAATAGGGGGACTATGTACACTGTGATGTTTTAAATAAATGGAAAATAGTGTTTAATGTGACTCACTAGAGTAACTCCTAGAACTTAGAATAGGATATATAGGAGATGGGTTACCTTCTCAACTTTTATGTAACTCCTACTCAGTTAGATAGGTTGTGTGGATTACATACTCATTAGAGGGTTTTAAATAGAACCATTTGACATTAATGGATTGACTAGACAGCACATCAGCCAATGTGTTGGTCTAGCAATAGCATTAATGGTGTCAGTAGGAAATCAACCTTAGTTTTATAAATAAAATGGGAATCACAGTGTAATAGTCATTGACAGTTGGACTTGCATATGCTATTTATTGAATTATATGCTTTTCATAATCCCTTTAGTTAAAATTGGTGCATATTGTTATTGCATAATGTTTTTTTATTATTATATGGGATGTTGATAGCTTTGTAAATCCTTACTAAGCAAGTTGGAGCACTCGCCCCAAAATTAATATTTCAGATTCGTAACCTAGCACTTTAGCAATGGGAAAAGAAAAGATTTATAAGTCTTAATATCTTCTCTACGATGTAATGAGTCTTCATGTATATATATCCACTGTTTGAATTATTTTGTTGTATATAAACATGGTTAGGAGATTTATAAACGAGGTCTTGAGTTTTGATAAACTCTGTATTTATGTATATCGTTTAATTATCAAAAAAGTTTTACTTTCCACTGCGTATATTTTAAATTTTTATTCGATATTGATATACAATTGAGTGTATCAGGTACAAACGGAGAGGTTGCTGGCTCTAGTTAAGTTTGGCTGGGTTATCGAGGCTTAATTAGGTTTTAAGGTTGAGTATCACCCTAATCGAGATAGGGGATGCTACAAGGCAACTACGTTTTGTTCCTATTGTTTTGAGGAATACGTCTCCACATCGGACAACCGTCCGCCCTGTAATTATGATGGTTGAGTCGGCCTAACCCAGAATTTTGATAGGATCTTCTCAATTTTCAGTCACCCAGGTTGGGCCTTTAGGAGATCAAATAGGCGTTATGTCACGGATGATAAGTGTAATGGCGCACACACATATGTGTTATTAAATTGTCCAAAAGTCGCTCCGTTCATAAGGTATACATAAATACGTTACAATACACAATTTTCATTTCAATTCTTAAATATCCTTATTCTATTCAATTGTAATCCTTGATTTCTTTCATATCTTGTTAGGATGTATGTATCGGAGTTGCATACCAAAGTTCTGAATATCACACAAAGTGAGATTGATAAACATCTTGAGAAACAATTTTGAACTTGTTTCAACAATTTGTACATTGTTAATAAATACATATTAACACAAATCTTCTTGTTTTGTTATTTAATTAAAATTGAAGTTCATAAACCAAAAATTGTTTCGACTGTAGGCACCATCGTATATTCAAGATAAAACACTTTTAATGCTTTCGTACGGCCCAAGTCGACTTTGCACCGTATATCATGCATATCTTGTCAATGGCTACAAGTTTCATAAAGTGTCACATAGCGCAAATAACGATACGTGTAGTAGTGGGGTGTGTGTTAAGGGCACAAATTTCGCAAAATGTCATAATGAATTCAACCGGCAATTGCAAGTAGTGATGCAAATTGAATACGATGTGTTCTTACTTTCCATGTTGTTCAAGTGTGAATGGTTCAATCCCACGCCCAATATCGGAACAAGAGTTCACTGCTCCTTAAAAATTGTTGATGTACTGTACGAGAGTTTGATACTAAACATGCAAGCTAGTCAAGTGTACTTTCTTTCTTACCTTAGTGTAAGACATAAGCAAAACAATTGGCAAGCCACGTGCAGACTTTAGCCAAAGTTCATCGATGAACACAACTTAGTCAAGAACGTTGACAAGCGCCTACCCAAGAAGACGTTTTTCAATAGCAGCTACCAAAGCATGATACTGAGGTTGATATTGGAAACAATATGGCAATTTCATCGACGAAGAAGGCGATGAAACCGATAATTTTGAGTTTTCATCGGATGATGGGAACGGTTACAACGAACCATGATATAACCATTTAAGTAGGTAAAGGAATACGAAACCTAGTCTTATATTTGTTGACTTGTTATATAATATTTAAAATGTAGGACAATTATATGTAGTTGTTACTAACTTAGTTTTGATTTTTTATAAAGGTCATGTCAGATAGAGGATACAGTCCATCATGTCGTGAGAGATCCGATGGACGATCTAGTGCCAGCAGAGATACCTAATCTCGTCGTTTGGATCGTTCACACTTACGATCTCATGACGATGTTGCTCCACAGTCTAGTCAAGGGCAGCAAACTCATTATTAACATCCTCAGCAGCATCACCCTCAGTAGGCCCCCTTATATCATTCGTACCCATATCCACCCTCTCAACAGGCCCCCTTCTTCCATCAGACACTCCCCTCTTATTTACATCCACCACATCCCCCTTCAGTATACGACATGTCTTTGCCATCTGTATTTGCTGATGATCTAACTTCTATGCAAATGTACTCTATGCTCCTTTCATCGCTACCCACACCACCTTTCGCAGGTCATGTTACCACGCAGCCACGTTTTGGGCCTACTTTTTCATCGGACAGATCAACATCTTCATCGCATCAGCAAAACCGACCGCATGACCACCAGACGGCCCCACCGCCAGGCCTTTCTGATTTACACGCCTCACAGTCGTCAAGTTCTTCAGCACACCCTTCGATCAACCCATCCATCGGGAGGCGTTCAGAGCGTTATGGCCCCTAAAGGTAACACTGCTACCCAAGCCAGGGGCAAATGTTTTTGTTGTCAAGGATGAGAGATAGTAAGTATATGTAATTTAATATCGCATATCTACGTTTCATTAATTTACCAAAATCTTGGTCTAACATAAGTTTTCAATTTAGTGGACGTAAGTAGCACTCGTCAGACAAAGCTGCATGGGAAGTACTCCTTACACAAAGATGGCTATTTCTGGGAGCATGTTCCTCAACACATTCGAGACATATATTGGGATCAATGGAAAGTAAAAAATCTTTAAGACAAAGTTGTTTCTTTTATTTAGGATATATAGATTAAATATATATATTTGTACATAATTTTCTTTCAATTAGGATCCATCGGATGACAGGTTATTAGAGAGGCATACGAAAGGCAGATCGCCTCTCGGTATACCAAATTCATCAGCAAGATGTGTTCCAAAGATAAAAATTTGGGCCACATATTTACTAAATCTTCGAGCACTACAAGAAAATGCGGTCTACCCCTGAAGTTAAAAAGAAGTCAGAGCAAGCAAGCGAAAATTGGCAAATGGAGACAAGGGGACATGGTACGAGTGTAGCTTGCATACACGTAGTTCTATATCCATCTATCAGCACGCAGAGAGACTAGTAGGTCATGCTATAGTAATTAAGTTTATATACATATGAGTCTCAAACCTAATCCTACTTAAACATATGTTTTATAGGAAGAGATATTACGTTGACCCTCGATTGCTTTGGAGTTATGTTTGTACTTCCACGCCAAGGATCACGACGGCGTTACTGTAACGGCCCACAATTCTAATAGCAAATTTGTTTGTTATTAAGGGTCACCGACCTGTGATGTGGCCCAACAGCGGGTATATTGTCCTAGCACTCAGCTCGAATACCGAGATGCATGATTTTTTTGTGTGATGGATGGCTAGTGCGATGTATGTGTGTACCATATACGGAATATTTACTTATTCTATTTATTTATCATTCGACACATGAGTGAGGACACGCCTCGAGATACGTGGCGATGTGGGGCCGGGGTATGGAGTGATAGGCTAAGTTATAATTTATTAATTGTGATAAATAAACTAATTTAAAGAGCCTATAGTTGAATATACATATGTACATTTAGTTGTAGCTTAAAGTTTGGTTAAAAATCAACCACCATTAGACATGCCTTGAGATACGTGCTAAGGTCTATGTGTGTAATCTTTATGTGTCACTTAAAGTGGGTTGGTGGACCAATATCTAATTAGGATTTTTGGATGGAAAGGTAGGAGTGGATTATGGCCATGTGATCATCATAGTGATGAGGGTGTGTGTAAGTGATGAAATTGGAACTATAAAAGTAACACTAGTTGGTATTCGCTTCATTTTGCATGTTTTTCAAACAAAAATCAGAGTTGTGCTTGGTTTTAGGGCTGGAATTTTGAATAGTGGTATGAGAAGAATTCTTCAACAAATTGAAGGATCAAAAGCAATAAGTCTAGCTACAACCCTAGGTATACTTCTACTGCTTCTATGCATACAATCTTTGATGAATTTGGTTGTAGATCATTGGCTTTTACCTCTAATCAATCTCAATATGTTTTAAGGTTGTCTATAAGCAAATTGTAGCATTGGTTTGGATTACAAGTCCCGATTTTTGGATTTTCAAGTTTTGGCAAAGTTTGGGCTTTTTCATATGAAACTGATTTTTCAAAATCAAAGTTAGAAAATGATTTCTTTTATGAAATCCAAGTTCATATTGGGTTCTTCAATAAATTCTACTAATCCAGCTATTAAGAAGTTTTAAATTTGATTTCCAAATTATCAAGTTATGATTTTTCAAGGTGTAAGTGTGTTCTTGAGCATTTCTCTTGCATGCATGTTTAAATCTAAATTTTGATCAATATATTGAAGTGCCTGGTGTTTTTGTGGTTGTTTTGAGGTGGTTGTACCCCATTAAGGGAGTTTTTGGCGATGAAGATGACCTAGTTGGGATTTGGGTCAAAAACTCCAAATCCCAACTGCAGAAATGCAGTCTGCAGCACACGTAGCGCGTTATCCATAATCGATAGCGCGCTATGTATTCTGCAGACGGGACAACTTTTTAGGTTTTTCGTAAAACGACCATGACTTTCTTGTTTCAACTCGGATTTTGACGCTCCATATACTGTTGGAAAGCTAAGAGAGAGAGGAACAACATAGAATAAATAGTTTTTGAAATATGATCATATTATTTGTCAAAATGGAGTTGAAAGTGAGAACTTATGAATAGGGGTAGTTATCGATAAATGTTTGAATTCTTTTTAGTTTTGGTTGGCCAAACACTTAACTAAGAACTAAGACACACCTAAATCAGTTTAATAATATCCAGTAATATTAGCAGTCGATGTTGGGTGTGGGACATGCGAACTCCAAGGCGGGTAGCGATCAATATTGCTAGGATTGCGGGTGTGTGTGTAAGTAAAGTTGTAAGAATTCTCTATTTCATTCCATTAACTCTTATCGATTTATAGTCTATTTGTAGACATTGCAACTTGTAATCTCACATCATGTTATCCTTGTTTCTATTAATTATTGAATATTGTCAACATGATGCCTTGTGAAGTATTTCATTGATTTATTTTCTTAAGCTTGATAATATTATTGATATATAGTTGATCTAAAGCATGTTATTAGGATATGTTGTAATGGATTAGACTTGTATTCTATTTCCTTGGGCTTTGTAGCTTAACTAGTCTTGAAATCCTAGAGACTTATAATTATTGATCCTTGAAGATTAAAGTAGGGATTATCTAGTGTCCATTGCATAAGAGATGAGCGGTTCACGGGGACTTAGATCTATCGGGGTTCTGGCACTCACCACTACACTTGCGCGGAACACGGGGTATAGGACTCGGGGTTGTCAGCAAGAATGAGATAGATGATTTATACGCGTAGAGCACAACTTCGTCATTTGAGGATTGATAGGATTTATGAAATATGTAGAGCACAGGTCCATATAGTAGTGGAAAAGGCTAGGTGATAGTTCTCACCGCCGGCCGAACGTAGATCCTCTCGACTTAGCCTATGTTAGTCTATATATTTTTAACTGTGGTATTTACTTTCATTACTTGATTCAGCAACTTTTTCGCTACTTTATGCTTTTAAATACCTTTCTTACGTTTTGGAAATGTAGTATAGAATTCTCTAGTTATTACTTAAATATCACTATACTCACCATCTAGTTTGTGATGGTGGGTGTAGGTCCGTCGAGCAGCAGCAAGCCAGGGAAGGAGAAGATCAGCTACTTTCCTTGAGCATTTCGATGACTCTCCTATCTCATTTTGTGTATGACTCAACTTTGTTGTATTACTGATGCTTATGTCTTTCATGTACATTTTTTGTTGTATATTAGGTTGAGCGTATAGTTCCCGACTTGAGACTCGTTTATCACACTGTGTTATTATCCTTATGATATTTATATACATGTGATGTTGTTTCTTGGTTTCCACACTTATGATTTTTAAATAATAATGGCTTCCGCATAACCTTTAAAATTTATGTGATAATATTAAAATGATAGAAAGTTTTAATTAATTTTGAAATCTAATGATAGCATGACATATGTATTACTCATTCTGAACACATGTATCGAGGAATATAAGAAAAAAAAGGCTGACTAATATGTAGTTAAGTCTTACATGGTTGGGATTATGGCTTAATTATGAGATTAGGCCGGGCGGTACCCTGTTTAGAAAAATGGGCTGTCACAGTTACTTTCCTAGATTAGAGAGAAGAGAGGATTGTCGTAAAAAACTAGTTTTGTAGTAATTGTTTGTTCAATTAATTATAGGTATTAATGACTTAAATTTATGATTTTTGAATGTTTAAGTTCTTAATACATATATGCGTCGAGCTCACATAGTTGTAGGGTCCCGACACGCCTATTGATGAGACTGAGTTGTATTTATATGTCGTGGAGCGTGACGACAAAGGGCAGACATATGGACTTGGGTGGACACCATCGGGGTCGAGGCATAAACATGCTGGAGCAGGATCTTCTCGGCCTATGTCTACTTATAATGAGGCCATTGAGTAGCTGAGGGGGATATTAAGTAGATGCAGAGAAGTCTTTTAAAGGTTATCAATGATAAAACCCTCGACCGTGACCAATTGCAAGAGATGTAGGGACGGTTGGGTCCCCCGAAGTAGGCTCTGATGAACAGATTTGGAATTTTATTCATGCATCCAGCAGATCCTGATGATAATTTAGAGACCGACCACGATCTCGATGATTAAATCCTTTTACGTATGCACTTATTTAGATTTTAGGCTTTTTTCATATTTTGTAGTCATGCATGTACATTTTTATACTTGTAACCATTCTTTTGTTATATGTATTATATTTATTTCTTTATTTATTTCAATTATTTAATTTGATTTGTTTATTTTTATTTATTCTTTGAAAAATATTGTTTTCACCAAATAAAAAATAAAAATATGTTATTTGTAATAAAAAACTGATATTTTTTTCAAAAAAAATCGTTTTATAATTGAAATGTTTTTTATTTTATAATGTTTTAAAATAAAAAATTAATTTCAATATTAATTTTAATAAAAAATAAATAGTTATTGTTAATAATAAAAATATTTTATAATGTTTTAAAATAAAAAAATTTATTTATTATTAATTTAAATAGAAATAAATTCTAAAATCTATTTTGAAAAACAAAAATTTAAATAAAACACTTTTTAAAAAATAATTTTTTTTTCAGATTAGCGAAGGACATAGTGACGGGCTCCCGTCGCTATTCATGTCTACATGACTGCCAAACTAGCCACGTAGTAGTTATTGGCGACGAGATTAGCGACGGGTATACATTGCTAATTGGGGTGATGTGGCGATCAAGCGTGTTGACCTTTTACACGTGGCAAAAACAATGATGGGACTTGGCAACGGGTTTAGTGATGGGTGCCCTTCGCTATTTCTCATACTCGTCGTCAAAAAAATAGCGACGAGGAAAATACCAACCGTGTCCCCATCGTTATTCCCGTTGCTAACTCTTTTTAGTATGAGGACGTACCAGAATAGTGACGGGGACCCGTCACTATTCTGGTACATAAGGTAGATATCAGCCCTCACGTCATTTGGACAACTGACCGACTTAGATTACCTTAATCCCCTGGTAGTCTAGTAAGCCTACCCATTCTTTTAACTTTGATCTCAAAATAATTTCTATTTTCATCCTTAAAAATGCTCCAAATTGTAATTCAGATCTTTAACTGATTCGATTCTTAACTTATTTTATTGGAGCAAATTAAGAAATCATACAGATTATTCTTCGTAAAAGTGGCTTGCCAAAAAATTGACCTAATAGACGGCAAAAGATGAGATACCTAGAAGGACTCACAAATTCTGCAGTTCATAATATATATCAAATTCAAATTTATAAACTAACTTAGAGTCTCTTATTGCTTAATCACAACCTCACAATCCCAAATAAGTCAAGATCGAAACATATACCTCTTAATATATTTCAAACTAACTTAAGAGACTCTCATAACCATTCAACAAAACTTCACATCCTACACTCACTCCAAGAATCCCAAAACAATATATATAAATAAATTAAAACAAAATTTTACTTTAAATTTTGAAAACAAACCCCATAATCTTCGAGTATTGTTCATTTTTCCGTTGTCTTCATATAGAATCTGAAGTCATCAAAAACAACTCAAAGATGTCAGGTAAGTAAACATCTACACTGATATGTACTTCTGCAATTGTTATTCCAATTCATGGAGACATGTAATTGCATTTCCAAATAATCAATAAGCTATATGTGACAACATGACATGCAATCTACTATGTTTCCGTCTCCCAACTATAATCAGATGTCGACTTCTAAAAATAGTACAGAAATAGAATTAAAATATCATGAAATGCATAGATAACTTGTCGGCATTTGACTCTAGAACTAGTCTCACTAGCCGGTGTTTAAGGTAGGATTGAAATTTACTTTCAAGCAAACCGGACTCTGAAACAAGCTTATTCCCTTCATTATCTATGTGCATGCATGACCAAAATTGATGAAATGCACTGCAAACTATGATGCAATTACAGGTACAGAGATATTCAATAAATAGTAAAGATCACTGTAGGGTTTACTTACCAACCACCAATTTTGAGCTTATTTTTGGTGTCCTGAAGCTTCGAATTACCTTGAAAATGGTTCTAACAGCTTCCCTGCATGCCCAATTATATTATGGGTCAAGCTTCAAGTGAAACCAAATCACGCAACCCAATGAAAACTTCAGCCAAAGTAAGCTTGAGAATAGTTTCCAAAAATATTTATTTATATAACTAATTCAACTGGCTTTCAACTAGCCAACTTAGGGTAACTTTTTAACCTTGAAAACCTCAATATTTTTCATGATAACCTAGAATGAACTTGTAGTACTCATGTCCTACTTTTCATAAACTTCAAGAACACTTAAATTAGATTACCGATGAAGAAGTTATAAATTTTCCTATATGGCCTGTCAACTAGGCAAACTTTATTTATTTTGTATTGAAAAACTTCTCCAAATCAATATTTTCGCAATTAAATCTTCAAAACTCGACAAAAAACACCATGAGACCACTCGATATCCACATCGAAATATTTTCACAGCCCATCGAGTCAAATCGGATAAAACTAATAATTGATCTATCCAGAAATCCAATGTAAATCAATTTCAACTATAAAAACGTCTCCAAAATATTTATCAATTGAATCGCATTAGTTCAACTCATAAAACCCCAACCCACGCTAGTGTGATTTATTCCAAATTGACGCAAATCAATCCAATATATTAATTCACAACAATCCCTAACAATTTCTATCAAAAACTCCACAAAAGAAATCGAGAAATCGCAAAAATTCAAATTGATTTGAGGAAATGCCCTGAATTGAGTATTTACCAAATTGCAGGCCAAATACCTTATTTTCGCCGCATGAACTACAATTTTACAAAAAGAAACTGAACGAAAATTGAACGTTGGGAGATCATGGAGCGAAAACCCGAGTTGTAAGGGTTTAGAGAACAAACTGTTGCTCGTTCTATCGAGAAATGAAATGAACCGATTCATTTTATTTTTTTTCTTTTTCTTTATACATATAAACCCTCAGGTGCTTGTCAATAGCTTAATTTTTTATTTATTAATTTCTAAAATTCCTATTTTGACGTGTTTTGGCTTCCGGCATTCGTTTTCGATCGGATTTTTCACCAAATTGAACCAAACTCTCAACAAAATAGTTCATCTTCATATAAACATCCATAACATTGGTTTTGGTCACACCAAAGCCCTAAAATCTTAACTTTTTCCACGACATACTAAACCCTTATGGACCAATTCGCTTGTCATACTAAACTAAACTTACACTAATTTGAACCCAATTTCAACCTCGACCTCCGACATGCGACATAGCTCAAGGTAAGGGTTTGCATTAATTTCATTCTCATTTTACAATACCATTATCCTAACTTGCACGTAAACCAAGACAATTAGATAATACTTAACACTTAAACACTGGTTTTTGGAATAACCGATAATTTTTAATGCACTTATGCCCTTCAGACACACACTTACAACCATGAGTACTTAAACTCCAAATAAAATCTGAAAATACTTAATTAGTCACCTAGTCAAGTTCATGAAATTCTCAAGTTTCATAGTGGAGAAGGTTCTCTAGGTTCTTTAGTTCAGGGGTTATTCATCGAAATCGTCGTTGGCCTAATTGATTTGGGTGGAGCTTTAGATTTTTGCTTGGATTTCTCTACTAATTGTGCCTTCCCTTTCTCCTCCCCGAGAGCTTCTACCTCTACCTCTGACCATTGTCTCAAATTTCAAAACTCACAAGTCCACAAATCAAAGAAATCTATAACTGATAGAAACAATGTTGTCTGAAATAATTCGGTAAAATTGAAGACTTTATTGTAAAAGGAGAAATCCATTTGGAAAGCTGGCTTGAAATTCATTGGAAACTTAAAATTAAATTTGGCATCGAAGTAATAACAAAAATATAAACTCAAAATCAATTTTCTAAATATCGTAAAGCGATTAGGTGACAAATTGTAGTCTTTTCAAAAATATGGCAACTTAAATTGAAATAAAACCATAATCAAACCCCCGAACTCATTTTAAACTCGCTGTGTAAACCATTTGCAAATATGTGTAAATATAGCAAAAATCTCAAAATTGTTGAATTTGTAAATCAAAGATCAATGTAATTGTAGATTCTGGTATATTGGAATCAATGAAACTATTTGTGCAAGATAATTGAATAAATTCAAACAAAACAGTTTCGAAAAGCATTGAAGAATTTATGAAAATCCCTCGAATCAAAAATTTGTTAAAAGTCAAGAGCTAGGGTTGATGTAGTCACCTTCTTGAGAGTGAATCTCTCAAGATTTAAGGCCTTAAACTCCTCTGGATCGTCCCTTCAAGCTCTGCGGCTAATTTCTTAAATACTATATATTAAGCTTAGGATAGTTGAATATAGGCAAGAGATTGAGATTTTTGTGAAAGGGTGCAAAAGTTTGTTTTTACAATTGATATTAAGTGATTCGTTATTTCCACCAATTACTGATTTTGCCAGTAATTCTCAATGTATATCCAAATCGCTGAGGAATCGCTAGGCCAAAATTTTATTGTTTTTACAATTTATCTCGCAATTATCTCATACATCATTCTATAAAAATTCCTATTAGGTAGAATTGACTTAAATTTTGAAAGTTTGAACGGGACATGTAACTAATTAAATACTTTTATTAATTAATTAATTAATTAAACATATTAATAAGCAAGCTAAAATAATGTGACTTATATAAAGGCCATATAAGCAAAAACAACCCGATCACTCCCTCTTAATTGAAATCACCTTGGACTTTAAATTCTTAAAATATTTTCAATACAAAAGTCAAAAAGTGGGAGAATAAAAACAAACTAAACTAAACTAAGGTCCTAATAAAATTAAATAAACATAGAATATGGGATGCCTTCCTTGGAGCGTTTTTGCTTATTGTCGTTGGCTCGACTTAACCTCTTCTAGATTAGGTTGGATCTCTAAACTTGAGTTTTGGATTTTTCACTCTAACGTCATTCCAAAAATGAGTGCTCGACAATTAATTGTCAAAGTAATTATTTTGTTTAAAATATCCATAATTGTTTAAGTAGTGGCTAAGAAAGGTCGTTCTAAAATCAATGGAGGATCCTCATTAATAAAATGTGGCATTACCAAGAAGTTCATGGGTACGATGTTGTCGACTCGAACTGGCACATTCGTGACCACTCCTATTGGTTAAATTGAAGTTCCATCTAGTAAAGATAATCATTTAGAAGCAAGTGAATTCAACTCTAATTGAGTGTGTAGAAAGAAATATATTGGCATGAGATTCGCATTAAAGTTCATATCACACTGAGCACTAAATTACCAAGCTCATTTGATTTTAATGTGCAAGTGTATGCCTCCGGGATCATTAAGCTTTGTAGGACTCAAGTCAGGTTTTTTATTTTTCTTATTGCACTCAGATCTAGAAATTTTCGTCTTGTTAAAGTTTTTACCATTCTCCGGTTGCTTAACTATCCATTCTTGAGTTATTTTTTTCCTTTTGAAGTGTCATCAACTTGTTATTTCTTTGAAATACCTTTATCAGTTTGCATTGTTATTGCATTAATTGCATGAATTTCAGCGTTAAAGTTATCGTAATAGTTTAAGTCTAAAAATTCATTATCATCTATTTCATTGTCAAATAATTCATCACATTCTTCATAAATGCCATAGTTATGTTCATTATTAATTTTGAATTTGACAATCTTATCTTCGAATTCCATAAACATTGTTCCTTCATAAATATATAAATTAGTTCTAGCCATCTTTAGAAAAGGTTTACCTAATAGTATTGGCAAAGGATTAGGTGATGTTGAATCTCGCATTTCCATGACATAAAATCTGCTGGAAATACTAAATCATGTACTTGTACTAGGATGTCTTCTAATAATCCATACGGTTAAATAATGGTATTGTTTGCTAAAGTAAGATTAATAGGTGTATTAGTTAACGATCATTTTTTCAATTATTTATAAAGTTTAAGTGACATAACATTAATTGTGACACGTGTCGAGCGTGCAATAATAATACCTACCTATTTATTATACTTTAAATTTGTAGTAGCGGTAAGCGGGATCATCTCCACAAGGATTGTGTAACTTTCTTTAGTTTAAAAAGGGTTTTGTCACGTTTTTAATAAGTATTAATTAACTATATTATTTAGAAAGCAATAAATAATTAAATAAACACAAGAATAATTATTAGGAATGCAATGCGAATAATGAAAACATTGACCAAAGGTAATTACTAACTAAGTTACAGTCAATTAGTCGTCGATCATGAAAGATGAGTTCAAACAATTCAATAATAGGTAGATAGCCTTTAGCAAGCCACCGATTTTCATATATTCAATACAAAACCAATATTCTTATCATTGTAAATCTACCTATTGGATAAAACATAATAACATAGAAATACGATATCATTAAAACTCAATGAGAATCTTGCCTAATCTAAATCAAATATAAATCAGAATATGCTAATTAATAACTAACTTAGAACATAATAACCTAGAACATCCACTCGGGAAAATAGCCCTATATATTAATCCTAGTTACTACTTCTATAATTATTGTCAATAATCATAGACATAGATTTAGATACCCTATATTAAGAAACATATGGGCCATTATGAACTCAATACAAAGAATTATTAGTTGTAATATGCAAAAACAACTTGTTAAAACCATGATTCACGTCATTGAATAATAATGAAAGAACTATTAAAATAAAGATCTCATAAAAGACTTACAACCATAGTGTAGCAATCTCTTTTTCTAGAAAATGAACTAGCTAACAATAACTATAAAAAATCCATTAAAACTAAAAAGGAAATAAAAAGAAAAGAAAAGAAATGGGAGAGAGAGAGAGAGAAAGAAAGAAAGAAAGAAAGAAAGAAAGAGAGTCAGATAATAAGAAGCCATATGTTTCTATTTATACTATTTTTCTTATTTTTGTTTCAACCTCTGGAGTAGTTTAAATAGGCTAGAATATGTTGGATACCCCATATCTTGATAGTTACAAACTTTTTGTAAACCACTTTTATTGATTAAGTTCGGTTTCATCGATTTATCAATAAAAGCTCCCAAATCCCTTTCAATTTGGATGGATAGCCCAGTTGTTTAGTCGCATATGCATTGGTGGGGTGTGTCTGGATTTCAATTCCTCCAAAGCCCCTTCTTTATTTTGCTTTGTTTTCTTAACTGTTGAGATGACCAAGGGATCGAATCCCTCCTCATACATATCCCATATACTGACACGATCAACCTCATTCACTCTATCTTCATCAATTTCTATAGCACGTACCTCGAGGTAGATAAGACACACTTCTGTAAAGATGTACATTAACTATCTTGCACTTTGCCATATTGGAACCTAACATATGCCACCTTTGCATGGGCCTTGCAAACATATCACAGAACACATCACTCCACCAAACTGCCACATCATCCCGCATCCAACTCATTGTTGCCACGTCATAATCACGTCACAACAGCTTTGTGGGCCCTGATTCACTACCTCGAGATTCGCATAATATGTTTTTGAGGTAAATCCAACATAAAACTATTATATGTGCATTTTACACCGTTTTTCGCCCCGATTTTAGTTATACTCCTTAAAAATGTAAAATTGAAAAATATAAGCTATTAGAATCATATTTACAAGACTTTACTTTATAAACCATACTAAAATGCACTAAATAATGTGTATAACTTGTCAAATTGATGCTCCGAGATCACACATAGCAAATTCAGTAGAATAATTAACTATTGTGATGGGTATGATAAACATTTTTGGGTCGCAACATTTCTCATGCATTCTCTTTAAAGAAGAGATCTTTTATCCAAAATCTACATTAATTTCTAACTTCTAAAATGGTTTAGATATGTCTACCTTAGGTTCTTCCTCTCTAGCATTTGCTAATCGTTGTGGAACGGTAGAATAAGAATGCATATCTTCATTCAACTCATAAATATTATTTACTTTGTCTTAGTTAACTAATTTAGGATTTTGTACAAATTTTTCGTAGGCTTTAACTTAGCTAAATACCATGAGTGTAGCCTTTCGAGAAAAGTGTATATTTTAGTTGCTCGGCTATCCATTCCTTAGTGGGAATAACATTTGTCATCATTTTTTCTTCTTCTTGTTATATTATCTTAGGTATTTTGATTTTCTTTTACCTTTTTTGGTGTCTTTTCTTGCGTATTCGTTTCTTTTTCATTTTCACAAAATAAAGCGTTAACTTGTGCTTGATTGTTAGTGTTCGTAAGTTGAGTAAATACTTTAGTTTGATTACTCAACTTCTTAATTTGTAAATTCATTTGACTTAATTGATTTTCGTGACATCTGAGAATTTCGTAAACTTGATTAGGATGCTAAGTAAGTATTTTTCGGATTTAATTTGAGATTTAAGTATCCGAGGTGGGACTCACATGTTACGAACCGGAGATCATAAGTTTCAAGTATTATTTTTGTGTGTCGCATGACAATTGGTTGTATTATACTCTATTCGAAGTGAAATAGGGTTAAGTTGAGTGTATATGCGGTGTCCGTAAGTTTCGAAGCGCGTTGGGAATATTTCTCAAATCTTTGCGAAATTGAGGTATATTTCAGAATTTAATTTGGACATAAATATCAGATAAGATCATGAAATTAAATTAAATAATTAATAACTTGGTGGGCGTCGAATGACACACGTGGGATGTACAATAGTGTGCACGCCCGAGGATGGTAGTTGGCGCGCATGGCGAATTTATAGCCGCGAAAATACATATGTGTATATATATTTATATATAATCAATCATATAGTTTAAATTAAATTAAAGTATATATTGGATGTGCCTTGAGATACATGTAGTGTAGGCATCAAGGAAAGGAATGTAGTGGACGATTGGTGGTTTTAGAAAGGATGTCCAAGCCTCGAGATACGTGCAATCATATCTCTTAGAAAATCAAGTGTTGCATGGATGTGATCGGTTGGTTAGCGATAAAACCATTTAATATAGCTCGAGATACGTGATACATATCTTGAGGAGATCAATACAATTGATCTTATGTAAGTCGGTGATGGGTTGGTTGAAAACCACAAAGATTTAATTCGAGATACGAAATACGTATCTCGATGAAGATAAAAAAATATCTAATGAAAAGAAACAATTATATCTGCATCAAGATTCGTGTGATGCAAATCTCGAGAAAATTATATATATATATATATATATATATATATATATCTTCAAACAACACACACCGCATTGCCTCATCTTTGTTTTGATTTTGATAATTAAATTAAATGAGAAAAAGAAAACTGAGAGACCGAGAGAGATGGAGTCAAAACCAAAGGAGAAGGTGAGGCTATTATTTGTATCATTGATGTTGCTATTGTGTTGGCTATCATTGTAGTTGTGTTGTGAAGATGTCATTGGTTGTCTCGTTGTTGATTTTGTAGTGAGGAAAACGAACATGTGGTTGGGATTGGGAGCCCAACCCTAATCGAAAAAATTAAAAAAAAAATTCTTCAACTGTTGAAATAGATAGCGGGGATCGATGAGGAAAAAGAGGGGGTTTGATCCCCCAGACTGAACCAAACTGGGTTCGGTATGGTCAAACCCCAATTAAAAATAAAAGAAAAAAATAAAATGCAGGAAATTCCGAAAAATTAGAAAAAATTTTAAAAAATATATATTTTTGACAAATAAATTTAAATTGTGGATTTCTATGAAAAATAAGGATTTTCAAATTTTATCGAGGATTTATGCCGAATTCTTCCTCGTTAAACATGATATGATACCTGAAAATATCCGAAATTTAGAAAATTGTTTAGAAGTCGAGGCAAGTTTAATTTTCAATTTTGAAACACAATTTACAGTCAAAATTGGGATCTGAATATGCGAGGAGTTGATTTGGAATGATTTCGAGTTTTTAAGACTCGAGAATATCAAAATAACTCAGAAATTGGTTGAAACTTAAGAAATTCAAATAGATAATTTATCTGGATTTCTCAATGGTTTTAGGTAACATCGAAGATTTTGAAACCACTCAGAATGAAGCTAGGGGAATAGATTCAAAGTACATAAAAGCCGAGGAAATGTTGTGTGAGGCTTCGCAACCAACTTTGAGTTGGTTTGGTGGTAAGTAAATCATACAATGATCTCTACTCTTTATGGAAATTATTTTCGTACCTCTAATTGTATCATAGTCTGCATTGCATTTTATCATTTTTGGTCATGCATACATAGAGAGAGTGAGGGGGATAAGCTTGTTTCGGAGTCTGGTTTGCTTGAAATTTTGTTTCGATCATGCTTCTAATGCTTCTAGTGAGACTAGCATAGTCTAACGCCGACAACTTATCTATGAATTTCATGATCTCTTAATACTGTCTTCGTACTGTTTTAGGAAGCCGACATCTGATTATAGTTAAGAGACAGCGACATAGTGGATTGCATATTGTTGGGGAATGTGCCCTAGGTCAATCTACAAACATTGTTTATCTTATAATTTTAGTTAAAAAAATTGAGTTTTTCATTTGTTGTTTTATTATAAGTGATTGAATGTTTACCTTATAATAAGATCCATAGCTATTTGTTAAAATATCTTAAATGTCTCTAGTAAGTCATTATACTGGAAACTATAATGAATTAAGACTAGTGTGAATCTTAATTGTTGGTCATGTGATGATCATGCGTATAAGGATACGAATTGAGATCATGAGTACTTGTTATGGAACAAGGTACTGGATCGACCTGCTATGAGAACACCACATAGATTAAGTCATAGGTGTTACTCATGATAGCTATATTATTTAATCCTTCAACTTGAGATTACCATAGATTTCAATGAAAGGAGCATGGGGATTTGACATAATCAAATGTTGGCTTTTACCGGATGATTATAAAGATTGTGATTGGTTACTATGTGAATAATATGTGATAGAATTTGTCCCTCTCGTATAGAGAGAGATATTAGTCGGTCCCTCGATATGATAGACTGATAATGGCAAAGTCCATGTGAATTGATACGATCAATGTCACTTGAATTTTTTTAGTCTACCTAAAGATCAAGACTAGTACAATTGAACTTAAACAGTGACTTTCCATGCCTTATGTTTAATCAAAGGATATGGCATGACAAAAGAATATGCTACTTGGGTAGTCATGATGTCTTACTAAATACCGCTTATGACTTGTGTACCAAAATAGTTTTGGTTCACTGCCATCGTCGCATGAACCTATTGAGTCACACACAAAGAATGGCTTTGCGTAATTTCAATCGGTCCAGAGTAATTAATTTTATATGATAAGATTCATGACATAAAATCCATTACGATTCGTTATATGATAATTGATTAATATGGGCGTTTGTATAATTTGCTTGAATTGTCTAAATATAATAGTTGTATTACAAATAAGTTTTTTAAGTGAGCATCTACACATATAAATAGAGGTAGAAACCCTAAAACAAAATAAAATTTTTGTTTTTACTATTTTCGAGTTCTCTGAATTTTGGAAGGTAAATAAAAATGTTTTCAATCTCTCTTTAGCCTAGTACTCAAAATTATGGTCACCGTTCTTGTATGGATTTCAGATTGAGGATGCACATTTGAATGACTTGAAAATCGAACAATCAGATAAGGAAATCATGGATTAAGGTATGGTTTACTTTTGAAGATATAGATTAATGGAACTTATTTTCGATCATGTTGGGATTTTTCAAAAACTATTTTAAATTTTTCACCGCGTATGAGCCCCAAAACACAACAGTGGTATCAAAGACTTAGCCTCGGTTCTATTAAATGTTTGCATGTCTTCTCGTATATATATATATATATATATATATATATATATGATATATGTATATGAAAACATGATCTTGATTAATGTATATATATGATGTACATATATGTGTAGTGATAATTGTTATCAAGAATTGATTTTAAAGCATGTTGTTAATTCATGTATATTGATACAAACGCTTTTTTTATTCGATGATAGTATTCATGTTCAGAATATTCCGATTAATGAACGATGCGAATTTTGTATGTTCATGGTAGAAGTCATGTTTAGGTTAATGTGATTCTAGTGTTGAATACATATTTCATTTTTATTCAATAATTATGTATGTCTCCATGATAGAAATCATAATTAAGTTAATATGATTAATTTAATATGATTCTGGTGTTGAATGCATGATTTATATTTTGTTTCTTGATTCAATTTCTTGTTTTGTATGAATAAGAATCGAAATTGGTTTTGATTACATATCTCATTTGGTTATCTGTTAGTATATTCCTATTAGATATGAAATAAACTTGTAATCGAATAATAATTATGAATCCTATAAGATAGGTGAGGTATATAACAAATTCGTATTGGATAAAGATTCAATATATCTTAAATTCTAATTGGATTAGGATATAAGTTAGAGGTGGGCCTGAGTTAATTAAAAACCTTTTTAATTAATATTTTTTAAAATTAAAATAAGGGGAAATTTTGGTCGATTGGATTGACTAAAATAATGAGAAATTTTATGCGATTTTCAATTTTTGGAATTGGAATTCGTTGTCTAAAAAAATAAAAAAGGGTCGCTAACTGTTCGTAGCGCAAGGAAATTCGTATAATAGTCAATATTAATAATATCCTAACTTGGTTAGTGATTGTACATGCCTTCTAATATATGATATTTATCTTGTTTAAATTATGATCACTAAAAAAATAAAATCCCTCTTCCAAATTTTAAGTCAAGTGTCATCCATTTTCAAACACTAGTCAAGGTTTCGATCACATCAATATGGGTCTATCTATGCAGAGTGTATTGTGTTACCTTGGTAAGGCAAGTTGAGTAACGGTTACTCTATTATTTGAAATGGTTTGACTTGATAAAGCTATCAAAAATGATTTTAGGCTTTAGGTACTAGATGAGATAAAACATGCTAAGACATAAGATGTCATTGTCTCATAAAAAATAACTAAAAGTTACAAATTATGTAATTGGTAAAAGGTACCTGCCTAAATAACATAATTCAAAGTGTCATGCCTTAGCTGTCTTAGAATTAGGTGAAACATGGATTTTAGTCCATTAAATTAACATAGTGGTTTTAGGATGGGTAGTGAAAGTCTATTCATCTATACTAAAATGAACTTTTGCATAATCTTTATTGTAGATCCATGTCCTCTTCAAATCACACTAATCCCTTATCATTGCGATCCAAAGGATAAGTTGTCCGGGACACTTTCTTGACTAGTTCAAAACTTGAGAATTGTTCTTAAGTATGAACACAAGTTGTATGTCCTGGATGATCTTATTCCTGAGGAACCATCAGCCAATGCTTTAAGAGCCATGAAGGGTGCACATACTAAGCATGTCAACGACTCAACTAATGTTGCATGCATTATGTTGGCAACAATGGTTCTTAAACTTCATAAGGACATGGAACACAAGGAAGCTTATGACATGGCTACGATGTTGAAGGAAATGTTTCAACTGCAGGTTATGCAAGAAAGTTCGAGACAGTCAAGAACCTCCATTCTCGCAAAATGGATGAGGGTGCGTTAGTTAGTCCTCATGTTCTGAAAATGAAGGGTTATATTAACCATCTTGACAGACTTAAATTTTCCATAAACCAATAGTTGCATACGAATTTGATCCTGAATTCATTGTCTGATAGTTATTTATAATTTGTGATGAACTATAACATGAATAACATGGAAAATTCTATCTCAGAGTTGTATTTGATGCTTAAAACTACTGAGTGGAATGTCAAGAAACTTATTGCTAATGTATTGATGGTTCATAAAGGAAAGGCTATGATGAAGAAGGCCAAGGGCAACGCTAAAGTTGCCAAGGTTGTTGTGACTATCACAAATCTTATGGTACAAGTTAATCCTAAGGTAGCTTCTACTTCACAGCTCCAAAAGGAAAAGGCAAAAAAAAAGAAAATTGTCATTTCCGGGTATTGGTTTAGAAATTGCTAGCTTTATCTTAAAGATCTAAAGAAAAAGAAAAGTAGTGCAACTATTGCTTCAAGTATTTACATTATTGAATTTTACTTGTCTACAAGTAACTCTTAGGTATTGGATACCGGATATGGATCTCGCATTTGTATTAATATGTGGGGTTTCACCAAAAGGAAAGATAAAGAAAGGAGAAGTCATCCTACGATTTGGAAATGGAGCAAAGGTTACTACGTTGGTTGTAGGATGTCGTGAGTTAATTTTACCTGGTGGACTTGTTTTAATTTTAAATAATTGTTACTATGTCCCTGCTTTGAGCAAAAACATCATTTTGGTTTCATGTTTGGATTTGGATGGTTTTAATTTCATTATTGTGAATAATAAATGTTATATTTCTCATAAAGTCATTTTCTATGCGAATGTTGATTTGTTTGATGGTCTTGTCGTCATGGCCACATAAATGAGAAACACATTTCTAAACTTCATAAAGATGGAATTTTAGATTCATTTGATTTTGAATCATATGAAACATTTGTATCTTGTTTACTAGGCAAGATGACAAAAAGTCTCTTTACTGGACACAATGAAAGGGCAAGTGATTTATTGGGTCTTATACATATTGATGTAGATGGTTATATAAGCACAATGGCTAGAGGTGGTTATCAGTACTTCATTACTTTCATTGATTATTTCAGTAGATATAGTTACGTATATCTCATGAAACATAAAGGTGAATCTCTTAAGATATCTCGAACATTTCAGAATGAAGTGCAAAATCAACTTTGTAAAACTATCAAAGCCCTTCGATCTGATCGAGGTGGTGAATATTTGAGCCAAGTGTTTGATGATCAAATTAGAAACTGTGGGATTGTCTCACAGTTAACTCCTCCAGTAAGTCTATAATGGAATGGTGTTTATGAGATGAGAAATCAGACTTTATTGGATATGGTTTGATCTATGATGAGTCATGTAGATCTTCCTATTTCCTTTTGGGGCTATGCCTTAGAATTTACTGCGTTTACACTGAATCGTGTTCCTCCTAAAGTGGTTGATAAAACACCATATGAGATGTGGTTTGGGAAAAGACCAAGTTTATCTTTCCCTAAGATTTAGGGCAATGAAGTTTTTTGTATGACAACAAATCTCAAAAAAATTATCAGCCAAATCTATCAAGTGTGTATTTGTTGGTTATCCTAAAGAAACTAGAGGATACTACTTTATAATCATATTGAGAACAGAGTGTTTGTTGTTTGGAATGGTGTCTTTATGTAAAAAAGTTTATTTCAAAAGACAACAATAGGAATAAAGTAAGCCTTAAAGAAGTTCAAGAACCACAAATAAACACTCAACTGGTAGTGGGAGATCAAAAAAGTCTTGAACTAGTTGAACATCCTCAGGTATCACAAAGCCCACGTAGGTCTGATAGGTTAAGACATCAGTCTGAGATAATTGATTTTTTTATTAATGATAGTAGTTTGGTGTTGCTTATGGATCAAAATGAGCCTACTAGTTATCAGGAGGCTGTATCTAGCCTTGAGTTAGGTAAATGGCTTTACGCTATGAATTCTAAGATGCAATCCATGAATGATAGTTAAGTTTGGAACCTGGTTGATTTACTTGAAAGTGGTTAGACCATTTGATGTAAATGGGTTTTCAAGAAGAAAACTAGCATGGATGGCAATGTACATAATTATAAACTATGACTAGTAGCAAAAGGTTTCAGCCAGACTCAAGGTGTTGATTATGATGAGACTTTTTATAGCATCCTCTATCCTAATTAGGGCGATACTCGGCCCGAAACCATAATCAAGCCCCAGTAACCAAGCCAGAGTTAACTAGAGTCAGCAACCTCTCCATCTGTACCTAATAAACTCAACCTGTAAATTAATATCGAATAAACAATACAAGAATACGCAGTGAAAAATTAGAAATTTTTCGATATTTAAACAATATATAGAAATACAGAGTTTATCAAAACATCAAAACCTCGTTTATAAACCTCTCAACCATGTTTATATACAACAAAATATATCAAACAGTGTAAATATGTACAAGAAGGTTCATTACATTGTAGAGAGATTATAAGACTCCTAAATCTTCTTTTTGCCCTTCACTGAAGCGTTAGGTTGCGAACCTGAAATATTAATTTTAGGGTGAGCGCTCTAACTTGCTCAATAAGCAAGGATTCACTAAGCAATCAACATTCCATATAATAATCAAAAACATTATACAATAACAATATGTACCAATGTTAACTAACAAGAATATGGAAAGCATATAAATAAATACATAATGAATGCAAATCAAATTATTATTGACTATTGTGATTCTCATTTTTTATTTACAAAACTAGGTACCCACTTACACCATTAATGCAATTGCTAGACCAGCACATTGGCCGATGTGATGTCTAGTCAATCCATTAATGCCCAATGGTTCTATCCAAAACCCACTAGTGAATATGTAATCCACGCAACCTATCTAACTAAATAGGAGTTACGTAAACCGGGAGATCATCCCCAAATCCTGTACAACCTGGTCTCAGTCCTCATGAGTTACTCTCGTGGTTCACATTAAACACCGTTTTCAGTTTAATTAAAACATCACAGTGTACATAGTCCCCCATTTCAATCCATAAACTAAATGAACTACATATACTAAAATAGCTAGGAAACATTGATAAATAAGTGAATCCCTACTTACCTCGGTCTAGGTTTCGTTCCAAATTCCCTAACTTTCCGAAAACTCGAGCTTTTCTAGGGATCCAACACCTATCATAGACCATTTATGATTAATATAGGTCTAACACACTATATTTATAACCCCTAGTTCAGTTCCTAAGTCCTCAAGAAATCATAACTAAAACTTAGTTTTATTGTTGTTTTCCGGGGTGGGAACGCTCTCCCTCGGTAAGTGGAATGCGCTCCAGCAGTTGAGTTCATCTTCACTGATGAAGGGAGCGCACTCCTCTGCTAGGTGAAGCGCGCTCCACCTTGTACTGTCTCGACAGTACACAGGGCAGCAGCCATTGTTTCATCCACGAATTCACCAAATAACAACAAATACTCCCAAAATTCATCAGGGAAGACCTCTAATGAGGTGATAAACTATTTCCTGTCATCAAACAACATAATTCATACAGATTTAATTACCTACTATTAAATTGAACTTTAAAAACATAAAAACTAAACTTACCAAAGTTATGATCTCTGACTTTCTAATTGATTAAGCTCCTCAGTTCTAGTTAAAAACACTCCCTGAGTGATCTCCTAAGATCAGAAATCAAAACCCTCAGCTATCATTCACTCTCTTGATCGATTTTATGAGATAAGTATGAAAGGTTTTAATTTAAATATGTAAGTTTTCTCGAGATACTTATCGCATTATCTCAAGACTGATTGAATGATTGATGTGCTAACATGACACTTTATAAGTGACATACTTGTTGACACCATCAACACTTGTGCTCATCTCGAGGTGATCTGATGATTCATATAATTCAAACTAAACTTATAATTTTCAATATATATTTATATATCAAATATATACAAATATATATATATATCATGTATTTTCTCACCAATAAATTCACTTGACATGCGTACGAGTATTCTTAGGCGTGCACATTCATTCCACGACCCCTTATCGCACTTGATGTACCGGTTATTTATTGTTTATTATGTATTTTTCAATTATAGGCTTGTATATAAATCGTATATTATACTACAACCTAAAAAACTCATTAACAATCCAAACAAACACAAATCATCAAGCAAACACACGCACACGCTAATCGTGGTACGCCAAACTTAACCACGAGTCTAACTCGAGTTAATTAGGATTTGGGTTAATACTAATCACTATCTTAAGGTAGCAGGTCGTTACAGTTTACCCAATTTAAAGAAATTTTGTCCTCGAAATTAAAGTAAATGTAAGGTTACCTATAGTTTCGAAAAGAAATGGAAACTACTCCTTCATTTAGGACTCCCGCTCCCAGGTTAGTTCCACATCTCCGTGAAATTTTCATTTCACCTTAACTAAAGGAATCTATTTGGTTCTCACCTTCTGAATCCTACAATCAAGTATCTGAATTGGCAGCTCATCGTAAGATAAGTCTTCTCAAAGATCAAATTTATTCCAATCAATCCTTAGAGTTAACTGAGTCTCCGTCTTGCGAAGCATAGACACAATAAAGACATTATGAACTCTGGCTAGCTGAGGAGGTAACTCTAACCTATGAGCAACAGGACCAATCCTTTCCTGTACCTTGAACGGCCCAATATACCCTGGACCTAGCTTACCTCGCAACCCAAATCTATATAAGCCTTTAATAGGTAAGAGTTTTAGCAGAACAAAATCATCCTTTGAAAACTCTAAAAACCTATGATGTTTATCAGCATTTCTCTTCTGTCTTAGCTATGATGTAGTCAAACATTGTCGAATCTGCTGAATTCTCTTTGTGTAGTCCATAATCAATTCCGACCCCAACAAAATTGTATCTCCAACTTCTGCCCATCACGCAGGTGAAAGACAAGGCTGACCATACATAGCTTTAAAATGAGTCATTCCAATGCTAACTTGATAGCTACTATTATAAGAAAACTCACACAGATGAATGTATTTCTCCCAGTTACCACCAAACTCCAAAACACAAGCTCAAAGCCTATCCTCTAGCACCAATATCAACCACTCAGTCTGTCCATCAGTCCGATGATGGTATGTCGTACTAAGGTTAAGAATAGTTCACAGATGTCTCTGCAATTCACTTCATAATCTGGACGTGAATCTCGGATCTCTATCCAAAGTAATCGACATCGGAACTCCATGAAGTCTCAACACCTCATGTACGTATACCTCACGTAATCGGTCAAGAGGATCTCGCATGGAAACTGGCAAGAAATTAGCAGACTTCATCAACCTGTCAACTACAACGCATACTCTATCGTGCTTACACTGACTTAGAAGTAGACCGAAAACAAAATGCATCGATATATGTTCCGATTTCCACTCAAGAATAGGCAGCGAATGCAATAACCCTCCAGGTTTCCTATGCTCAGCCTTAACTTGCTGACATATCTCACATTTCTTTACAAACTCAGCAATATCAGTCTTCATCCCTGACCACCAATAAACACGTCTCATACCACTATACATCTTATTATTACATGGCCGAATAAAGTAAAGAGATCTATGAGATTCCTGTAGCAACTCATGCCTCAACTGATCCTAAGTCGAAATCCATAATCTATCCCTAAACCATAATACCCATCATAAAAAACTGATCAACCAGGATAATCTACACTAGCCGCTAACTTCTAACGCGCTATATAATCCTAATCAACTTTCTGACAATCAATCACTCACATAATCATATCCGGTTCAATCAGAATATGAGCAAAGAAGAACAAATTAGTAGCTTTGGAACTAGCTCTCTCAGTTGATGATGTGTTGGCTGGACTTTCACGAATCATCATCACCGACACTTCCTCAAGAAGTCTAAACTAAAAAGCTCTGGCAGTAGCTACGTTCTCTCTACTTGTTCTTCTCCTACTCAAGGCATCAGCAACCACATTTGCCTTGCATGGATGGTACTCCATAGTGAAATCATAATCCTTGAGGAACTTAAGTCATCTACGCTACCTTATATTTATTTAACTCTAAGTAAACAAGTACTTCAGACTCTTATGATCTAAAAAAATTGTAAATTCCTCACCGTACAAGTAGTGCCTCCAAATCTTCAAAGCAAAAAAAAACTGCAGCTAGCTCAAGATCATGAACTGGATAATTTATTTCATGAACCTTAAGTTGCCTTAAAGCATAAGCTAAAACACTGCTTTCTTGCATTAGCATACAGCCCAGGCCTGAATGAGCAGCATTTATATAAATCACTAACTCTTTCCAACATTCAAGTAATGTAAGAACAGGTGTCGTAGTCAAACTATCCTTCAAACCTTTGAAGGCAACCTTGCACTCATCCGACCAAACAAAGTTAACATATTTATGTGTTAGTCGAGTCATTGGTAGAGCAATACGAGAGAACCCGTCAACGAACCATCTGTAATAACTCGCTAACCCCTGAAAACTCCGAACCTCTGACACTGTGGTAGGAGTAGGCCAATCTCTAATTGCCTCAACCTTTGTTGGATCAACGGATATACCCTCAGCATTAACCACGTGTCCAAGAAATTTGAACTCTAAAGACCAATATTCGTAATTACTAAACTTGGCATACATCTGATTATCCTTTAGATTCTACAATGTAACTCTAAGGTAGTGCAAATGCTCTTCCTCAGTGTTCGAATAGATCAAAATATCATCAATAAACACGATGATAAACTAGTCAAGATAGGGTTTAAACACCCTATGCATAAAGTCCATGAACATAGCAGGAGCATTAGTGAGCCCAGCTGCATCACTGTAAACTCAAAGTGCCCGTAACGAGTACTGAAAGTCGTCTTCGAGATATCTTCATCCATGATCCTCAGTTGATGATAACCAAACCTCAAATAGATCTTCGAGAAATGTTTGGCACCTTTCAACTGATCAAACAAATCATCGATCCTGGGCAATGGATATTTGTTCCTGATAGTCACTCGATTAAGCTGTCTATAATCAATGCTCATACGTAGGTTTTCGTCCTTCTTCATTACAAAAAGAACTGGAGCTCCGCACGGTGACATATTAGGATGGATAAAACTCTTCTATAATAACTCCTCAAGCTGAGTCTGCAACTCACATAATTCCTTCGATGCCATACAGTACGAAGGACTTGACATAAGTTTGGTACTAGGAATAAGGTCAATAATAAAATCAATGGCACGTGGCGGTGGAAGTTCAGGCAAGTCCGATGGAAAGACTTCTAGAAATTCACAAACCACACGTATCTCACCAACTTTAAGTTCCTCTCTTGGTCTCCGAATGTGACAACACTCACCATAACTTATAAATCTCGAAGAGTAGCTTCCCTTCCACGAGTTGCAAATCGTGAAGGATTATAGCCCCTATAAACTATAATTTCAGAAAAATTAAGGATCTGAAAGATTACCCTCTTATGGAAACAGTAATATACGGCATGGTATGCTGACAACCAATCCATCCCTAATAGTGCATCATATACTCTAGGAACTCTATTACCCTTAGATCAATTGGGAGTTCATTCTCCCCAAATTTGATTACACGTCCCTCGCAAATCAGGTTAGGATGAACCTTCTCACTCACTGTTGTGCTCAAAGGCTCTAATAGGTTTTAATTTCAACTCATCAACCATTGCACCAGCAATAAAGGAAACCGTAAAACCAGCATCAATCAAAACATGCATATCTCGACCATAAATATTCAATATACCTTCCACGAGCCTCTGATTAGCCTCTAGATCCGCCTCAATGATGCGTAACATATTTTAGTACCTTTATAAGTAGCGTTTTGTAAATTATTTAGGCCATTAATAAGTAAATTTGTGCTAATCTGATGTATCTTGTTGTTTTTTAGGTGAGGAAAGCGAAGTGGGAGCATTCGGAGCTTATGTTGAAAATCTAAGGAAAATTACCTCAAAAAGCGCGTTGGCACTGATCACGAGGCAAAGGAAAATGAGATCGGAGACGAGTGATTGAAAGATGATATTTCACATGGCTCGATCTGTTTTGAAGGTATTTGGAAGTTTCGAGATAAGAGTACAAGGTTTGAGCAAGAACGACAACAAATTAGCTAAGTTTCAGCGAAGTTCATTTGGAACAAGATTCAGTGTTTTGGCCATATCTCTCTCGTTTCAAATCCAAATGACCTGGGGTTTTTTGCTTTAAAAAGTAAAATCATAGCTGAACAATGTCTCACAAGCTTAGTCAAATTCGACCTCCAAGTGATTCAAAATTGCATCGCAAAGTGAAGTATACATGCAGGATTCTGATCCCAACCCCACAGTGCCCAACCCAGTGCCCCAGCGCCCAAAATAGTGAAGAATTTACAGTGGGCGCTAAACTCGGTGCCCCAGCGCTAGGGTAGGCACCCAATTCGGTCATGACACCTATATTACGAGTTTGTTGGGATTTTAGACCATTTTGCGAATGAAATTGCCCCCGGGGGTATAAATAGACTTGAAAATTAAGTTAGAGAACTTTTGCTTTGGAGAAACTTAGAGAACACACTTTGAAAGCTAGGATATTGGATCAAACTTGTGATTCATCTTGGATTTTTAGGTATTGATTTGATGTTTTCTTTAGTTTTCATCATGTTTAGTGTAGTCTATTGGCCTCTGATGAGGTAATTCTCTTGTCTTGGGGATCGATGGATCCCAGGTTGCTATTTTCTTCAATTTCAATGTGATTCATGATGTTATCTTTAATTTGTGGTGTGGATTTGTGTTTGCATGAACTTAATGCTATGCTTGCCTTGATCAAGTAGGTATAGAATTTAGGAATTAAACTCACCAATGACCTTGAGGTTTTTAACCCAGAAATAGTAAACACAACCCTTGAACTTACGGTATGTCAACCGACGACCGTTGACGAATGAGGCCTTAGAATTTGGAGTCTAATGCGGCGTTGCACTTACACTACTTACGCTGACCACTGGAGTTCGAGTGCAACGCTAAGATCCTCATCGCCGAGACATCAGGTGGAGTGAAAATTCATGAAAATTTGCCTATCACACATGAATTGGGGATTGCGCTATGAGAATTGGATGAAAAAAAAATGCAACTTAGGTGAAATCAACTCCCTTGGGCTATTTTTCCATTGTTAAAGCACATTTTAATTCCTTGCAATTAGATAGAGTAAATTAGATGTCAATTTCCTTTACAAAACCAAACTTAAAGTTGCCTAACTCTATTTCTTAATTAGATTACAAATTAGCACAAAATTGTCCTTGTGAATTCGATATACCCGGTACCAACACTAGTTGGTGCTACTATTACTTCCATATTGTTGTGCATTTATGGCTCATGTCTCTCAGCCACTGCATGAGTCTGCCCACTGCATGAGTCATGCCTACCGATGTGGTTGGCGGCATAGAAAACTCTCTCTGAATATGCCTCGTCTGCCTACAATGATAGCATATCGTGGAAGCCCTCTGAGGAAAACTACGAGCCCAAGGAACCTACCTCGATCCACTCGGTTTATGTGATATTGTGTTCTACTCTTGCCCTTACCTCCAAACTGAGGTGGTAGTGGTGGCAAATGTGGTTTGGCTACCGAAGCTTGAGAAACTTGTGGAACCGATGCACTAACAAATGTCGTCCCTGTAGACCCCGATTGTGTAGCTATTCTAGCTACACTCCTCTTCCTCTTGTTTGGCCTAAAAGAAGCAAATTCTTGAATTCTCTGACTTTAAGAAAACTGTGGTGTTGGAGATGGTGTAAGTACTGTTCCAGAAGGTATGGCTAAAATAGTTGCTTCCACCTTCATCACATTCTCGAATATAAAAGCGTAACTAGCGCGAGGATGGGAGGAAACCACAACTTTAATATCCCCACCAAAAAACAAATCAATTTTGTTCTCCTCCAGCTCTACCATCTCAGGAGCAAATTCACTCAATGCAGTGAACCTCCTCTCATACTCCCGTACAGACATAGCTCCCTGTTTCAGTTGAATGAACTCAATCATTTTCCTGTTCCTGACTGATTTCAAAAAATACTACTTGTAGAAAATAGTCTTAAATTGTCGTCTTCCCTTCTCTCTCTAGGGAATTCCACCACTTCCATGCTGAACCTATCAACAAAAATGCGACCAATTTAACCTTAAACCAATCCTTAACATCTACAACAATGAGTCATTGCTCCATCTCCAATATGCAGGTCTCAGCTACCCATTCCTCCATTGTGCCATCGAATCTCATAATGTCGTATTTCATGAATTCCTTGCGGGTTTTGAGAAATGCAACCTTCTCAAAATCCACTGGCACAACTGCAGTTGTTTTCGGCACCTGAATACGTGGTAATACTAGTTGGGCTAGAGCTGCTACTGTCTCGGCTCCTCCCTCAGCTCTGCTAACCTCAGGACTTATTACAGGATGTGCCTCGTGTTTATCTTGGTGGTGGTCCATCTCGAGCCATCAGCATAGCCATATGTTTCGCCTGATACTCCATAAGCTCCTTCATTTGCTGTTCCATTTTAGGTTTCCATTGATCCTCAGTCTCCCCGTTACCCTGAGGCCTAGGCCTCTATGAACCCTCTCATTGATCCGCCATTAGATTCTGAAGTCAAATGAAAGGTAAGATCATTAGGGTAACATTATGAAAAGATAATGAAATCATATTTATACAATAAAAAATAATATATGCAGCAAATAACGTATAATAATGTTTTCATTTTCATTTCCCCCTCCCCCAAAACACGCTGAAAATTGTTTATCAAACCCTAAGCTTATTCATACTTGAGACAACTCTCAAAATCAACAAACTTAGGTTTCGATACAAAAGGAATACGATATCACTTCAAAAACAATTTGAAAGTTAAATCAAGGTCAGAGCCTTGTCTATGATATCAAACTGTATCAACATTACCACTTAACTCAAAAGTGATAAACCTTAGTCTCTGATGCCAAGTTGTAGCATCACTTATCCCGATTAAGGCAAACTCGGCCTAAAACCCTAATTAAGCCCTAGTAACCCTGCCAGACTTAACTACAGCCAGCAGCCTCTCCATCCATACCTGATAAACTCAACCTGTAAATTAATATCGAATAAACAATACAAAGTATACGCGGCAAAAAATTAAAATTTTTTTGATATTTAAACAATATACAGAAATACATAGTTTATCAAAACTCAAAACCTCATTTATAAACCTCTCGACCATGTTTATATACAATAAAAAATATCAAATAGTGCATATATGTACAAGAAGGTGCATTATATCGTAGAGAAAATTATAAGACTCCTAAATCTTCTCCTTCCCTTCGCTGAATCGCTAGGTTGCGAACCTGAAATATTAAATTTGGGGTGAGCGCTTCAACTTGCTCATTAAGTAAGGATTCACAAAGCCATCAGCATTCTATATAATAATCAAGAACATTATGCAATAACAATATTCACCAATGTTAACTAACAAGAATATGGAAAACATATAATCAATACATAACAGATGCAAATCAAATTATCATTGATTATTACACTGTGATTCTCATTTTTTATTTATAAAACTATGGTCAATTACTCACTGAGGTCATTAATGTGATTGCGAGACCAAAACATTGGTCGATGTACTATCTAATCAATCCATTAATGTCCAATGGTTCTATCTGAAACCCTCTAGTGAATATGTAATCAACGCAACATATCTAACTGAGTAGGAGTTACGTGTAGACCAGGAGATCATCCCCGAATCCTATACAACCTGATCTCAGTCCTCATGAGTTACTCTCGTCGTTCACATTAGACATCGTTTTCTGTTTAATTGAAAACATGACAGTGTACATAATCCATCATTTCAATCCATAAACTACATGAACTACATATACTAAAATAGTCAGACAACATTGATAAATAAGCGAATCTGTACTTACCTCGGTCTCGGTTTCGTTCCAAATTCCCTTACTTTCCGGGAACTCAAGCTTTCCCGGGGATCCAATACCTATCACATACCATTCGTGATCAATATAGGTCTAACACGCTATATTTAGAACCCCTAGTTCAGTTCCTAAGTCCTCATGAAATCTTAACTAAAACTCAGTTTTATTGTTGTTTTCTGGGGTAGTCGGTGGAGTGCGCTCCAGCAATTGACTTCATCATCACTGATGAAGGGAGCGCGCTCCTTTGCTAGGTGGAGGGTGCTCCACTATGTACTGTCTCGACAGTACACAGGGCAGCAGTCACTGTTCCATCCATAAATTCACCAAACAATAACAAACACTCCCAAAATTCATCGGGGAGGACCTCTAATGAGGTAATAAACCATTTTCAATCGTTCTTTCAAGCTTAACCACAGGGTGAGAAAATCTTTTATAGTGAGATACTCACTTTTCAGACCTCCATGTAGATGATGGAGAAGGAATATCAGTGCTTTCGCACGATCTTGTATTGATGTTTCATTTCCTTCTATAATAGTTTCTCCCAAGTCTTTAGCTTGAAGATGTATCTCGACATCCAGTTGTCATGGCAAATAATTATTGTCAGTGTTATCGATGGCAACAAATTCAAGTTTTTGAAGATTTGCTATAGTATGAAAATATGTCAAGAAATTGGGTAAATAATTTTTCTTTTTTATATAAAATAAATAATATATGATTAAATATATATTCATAACTTGATTAATGCTACGCAAAATGTACTACTTGTATGAGTTAGTGGGACAACCTCCAGGTTGGGTGGCGAGACAAAGTCTACTGAAAATCATGCCTCCTCGAACGGGATAACTCGTCTCCCTTACAATGTTTAGCTTTACTGGGGACAAGGCTTACACACTATCAACCCAAACTCATAGCACTATTTGCAATATAAAAATCAAGAATAGAGCATAACTAATCGTTTGTAGTATAACGAGAAAACTAGTTATGTCACATATTGACTTTTGATTTATGATGAAGAAAATCGTACAAGACGCAACTACATAGCATACTTTCGCAGTCAGTGATGTTATAATGCATAATTTATGAATAAAGTATGCATATATAAGTGATGCAAGTAATAAAAAGAAAGCAAACATGATAATCATGGAAATAAATTGAACTTATTTAAATTAACAAAAGTTATCTTCCTAGCTTTGTCTCCTTAGTAAGCCTTCTTGAACTTCAAGATCTCATTTATGCTAGAGCAAACTCGTGCTGATAACGTGTTGTCAATTGAATTTGAACTTGCTAGAAATTAGAGAAGAAAAGTAGAAGATTAAGAACTTCTACTACCACAAAGGAGAAGAGAAGAAATGAGAGAGTTGGAATGAAAAGTTATTCATTCAACTTGATGTGTCTTTACAATTAGGTGGGCACCCTTTATATAGGCGCTTTGATGAAGATGATAAATGTACTTAGATAAGTATACAAATAACACATACACCACATGTCATATAACACATTACAAGTAATTTGACAATACATGGAAGAGCTGACATGACTACATAACATGCATGGTCATCCATACTTCACAACACAGCTCAAGCCTCAAGCTATGCCATTCTTAAAAGGTCCCAAGGAGAGGGGGGACACAGATAAATTGCAAAACTTGATTTATTTGAAAAGTATCATTGAGAGAAAATGCACTAGTATTTAAATTCTTTGATGATATGAGCAACTGGGACCTTAATATTTGAAGGACATTTAAAAATGGAAACTAGATAGTTGCTTGCAACCATACTCAAAGAGGGAAATTATTGACAGAGAACTAATGTGTTGACTTTACGAGTCCCTTTTAACTTATCTGATTCTGCAATGGCAGCAGTATCACGTGACCTAGGTTTACTACCAAACTAAATTATTAACCACAACTATTAAGCTAAAACTGCAATGAAAAAGTTCACATCAAAATTAGGAAAGGGTTCAATATCATTCACAAGGTTGCTCTCCTAGGCTTCCAAATAGGAACAAGTACTATTCTGATAATAGAAGATCAGAGACCTCCACCTTGCCCCAGCCGACTCTCCAACCATTAATAAGATCCAAACTCCATTCATCATCCTCCCCAAGATGCCAAACCACCACAAGGGTAAGGAGGAAAGGAACTAGGGAACTTCCTCGTCGAAGGTCCCTAAAAGCTGGAGTCTTGCCTCCTACTCTACCAACGATATGTAGCTAAGAAGGCGTCAATGCGAGCATACTCTAATCCAACTTCCCCAGCTCTGGCACATGCCTTCTCATGGCAACAACATAGTTGAGGAAAAACTAATGTAGACAGTCATATGCCTAATTTAACTCAAAGTTTAGGACTGACCTCTATTTTGCTACTCCGGTGCTCTTCAGTTGTTTCACTGCCAATCAAGAACGCATCAAGGATATGTCTAACATGAACAAAAATGGGCTTAACCTATTTTTAAAAGTAGCATTATAAAGGAGAGCTACTACACTAAAGCCTCTGCACAAGCAGCTTTACACAAAGGTGGATTCAAAGCCATCTTTCTTGTCTACCTCGAAACGTGCAAGTAAATATTAATATGAAGATATTAAAACCAACATGCTTAAAATTAAGAGAAGTGCTAAAATGACAACAGCATGTCACACCGCAAGACACATTGGTTCACAAGAAGAGTCTATGTACGCCTCGATATGAGAACATACACAGCTCTCAGTGCATAACACGCGAGTCGAGGCTGCATCGACGGCTCCTCAGAGACAATGTGTCTTGCGGTGTGACTTCTTGTTGTCATTCTAGAATTTCACTAAAATTAAACAAATCAAAGAAGTTAAACAAATCCAACTCTTCCTTTTCTTATTTTCACCTTTATATTAACATAACAAGACTCCATGTTTACTGTTTCTACATACCAAGAATCATATTATTTCAATATAATATAATTAAGGGGGAAAAATAACAAAAGATAACAAATTGAGCAAAGTTAACTTTGGAACCTCAATAGGGTAGCACTTGGATAAATTCGACACCATGTTCCAAGGTCCAAAGGGTAGACATCTCTCGTCAAGGACTCTGTCATTTTCTCATTATGATCATAGGGATGAAAACCTGCAAGTCAAGATAGAGATAACACTAAGGAAAAAGGAGTGCTATCAGTGGTGAAAATTAAAATTCCTACTTCCTTAATTCGCGAGAAGCACATCCAAAATTATATATACATAAACAATTCAAAGGGGTACTCACGAATGGTCAAATCTCACTATGACACAAGTGATGTTATCAGCGCTCCCACGAGAATAGGCTTCTTGTACTAGTTTACTAGATGCTGCTTCAGCATCTTTAATGCCCTGCACTAAGGCCACTGCATCCTAAACAAAAAATGAAGCACATAAAATTTGTCAACAGGAGAGGCATAGGAAAGTAGACTTTAAAGGTCAAATAGATTTAACATAAATAATAGGAAGATGATAATCTAACATTCTAGGAGACATACATTTGCTACACAATAATGTAGATTTGATTGAGACGTGTGGACCCCACAAATTTTAAGAGAATCTACACCATTGTGTAGCAAATGTATGTAACAAAAGAATGTCAAAAAATCTTTTTCCTAAATAATAATCTAAGAAATATTGTTACATTCAACACGAACACTTAGGATTAACACCAACGAAAACTGGGTCTACTGACATTGCGAATTGATTGACTTCAAACCCAGAACTCTGTGAAAACAAAGAGATTTTATTATCTGAAAACGCACACATATAATGTGATACAGACCTCTATTTATAGGGTGTAATATACACTCATAACAACTGTTGCATTTCAGTACTCACATAACTCTACATGAATAAGCCTGTGTTTTGTAGGGAGAGAGATTCTCCCCACCCCCCGATTGTCTTAAGTTAGCCCCGGAATACTGAAGTTGGGGATTTGGGTATGCCAACTCCTACAGAAATTTCATCCACAGAACGGCTCCTAAGTAACAAATATTATTCCCAATCGAAGCATTTTTAAGCTTCAACTCTTTACAACAGATTACGATGATATAAAATGCATAACCTGCATGATGTTTAAGCCAAGTAGAATGAGAAGAGAATAATCATCAGTTATGTTTAACCATATAACCAGTAATTACCCTCAAGCAGCTATACACTATTTACTCCAGGTATCAAAAGCTACAGCTAGCTTATTATTTAATTACCTTAATTGTTTCACAGCAAGAAAGCTGTAAAACCTAAATTTCTTCTGTTCGCGCACATTTGACATTACCATATTCTTTTTAATGGGAGTATTCTTTCAAATCTATATTATAGACAATCATTGTGAAAAAACTAAAAGCCTCAATCCCAAATTCATGAAAAAAAAAAAAATTAAAAAAAGAACCATTAGAAAAAAACTTGAGCAAATAAAGTTTCAAAATATAGAATCAATGAAGTTGTCAGCAGAAAAGAATAAGTTATTCTTCTAGGATTTTAAACTCCACGACTTGTTTTCTTAGTTATTATTCGGTAAGCTCTGCCCAGCTTCTTTCCTGCAAACATTATCTGACCTCATGAGTTCACTGTTTTCGTTTCCTTTTCTTCCATAATTTTTTTCTTGTAAATCTTTTACACAACCTCTTTATTCATTGTTGCTTTGCACAATAAGCCAGGAATGAGCTTTTGAAGGTGTTCAGGCTACAAACCCTGACTGCTAATGTTGGGACAACATATTTGCTCGTAGGAGCTTACCACGAACATATAAGACAGCTTTGAAAGTGGCAAATGGAAAGGAATGGCAGAGTTTTCGAGGAGAACAAACTAACATCTGAAGTATGGACATTCAAAATGTAACAGTGTTCTTAGGTTGGCATCCACAAACAACATGACGGGATACAGTGGCTTAGAAACTGACAAGTCATAGCTTAGTTAGGTCATATTATGGTTAGTAGTTCAGGCACCATTGATGCTAATTTGTAACTAATTAAGCTTTTTGTAGATGCAAAACCTTTTTCCCAATGTACCAAAGTTCATTTCCTCTTCGGAAAAAAAAATCAAGGAAAAAATGAGCAGCACAGCTATTGTATAACTCATGGGCAATTATTTTTTGGAGCTACAAGACTTGTTAGTTATTTCATTTACTAAGCTAGATAGCATATAGAAAGCTGCATTTTCACCTAAATTTGACATCAATCCCTTACTCTTCTTACTTGAGAGGCATCCAACAGTATTGTCAATAAATAGTCCATATTTGTAAGGTTGCACAAAAATCAAATGTACTTTAAAAGAATACCAAATCAATTATTCGATCTGTGTAAATTCAAGGAATTCTGCCACAGTGATGTAATTTGTTTTTTCTTATAAGAAATAAGAGGATTTATCAAGGAATTAAAAATTAACACTAGCCTAAAATCAAAGTGCAGAAAATCCATTACTATTATCAAAAGAAAGCTAAGATCGGCTATGTTTGGAAGGTACTAAGGAGCTCAAAAGTCAAAATTATTAAACAAGGCTGAATTAATCTATAAATATTTGTGGGAATTAGCATAATGAGAACATCTTTACTTTACCCATTGAAAAAATCAAAAAGATAAATCAATGTATCAAAAAAAGGAAAAAAGAAAAGAAAGGAAGAAGCACAATCCTAGAATCAAAGAACGAAAAGTCATCTGCAAAGCCACAACAACTAAAACTCTCAAGTACACTCGCTAGAGCACTATAGACCCGTCTTGGAACTATTCGGAAAACGAACAACAATTTCTAAGTTCTCATTATCAACATGAAAAATATTTATTTGAACCTAACCAAACAGCGAAACCAACAGCAGACAGGCATCGGTAAACACCTTTTACACCCAACTACTACATAAATGCCAAGCTCAATCGGTCATGGAACGTCATCCTTTCAACTCAAAGATCTTCAGATATAAGTATTACATACATTGTGGAAATGAAGCTACAAAATACATACAAACCTCATTTGACACCACATTCCAAAGTCCATCACTTGCAATAATTAGAAATTCTACACCATCAATTTCCTCTTCCTGAGGCATGAAACATAAAACAACACAAGGATCAATACCACTAAATGAATAATAACAGAAGCAACAACAACAACAACTACTTTCAAAAAAAAAAAAAAAACCAACATAGCCTCAATCCCAAAAATAATCACAGAATCGAACAGGAAAAATAGTGCCTTAAGTTCAATGAGAATGAAAGAAGAAAAAAAAGAGATAAAAGAAACAGTTGCAAATAAAAAAGATGATTTCCATGCTTGCGGGAGATTAACTAAATCAAACAAGGATAAATGATTGAATTGGCACAAAATAACTAGATAATAATGTAAAGTTAGCTTTTCAACTTGAAAAGACCTTTCAAGCATCATTAAATTGAGAGTTACAAGCTTCAAAAAGAGAGAGAGAGTTACACAAATTATACTCCGGCCTTTCTTAAATTTATCTTTACCTACTCTTTTAGTAAATCAAATCTCAGTAACTATGCTAGCCAAGATGGGAAACAACTTGAAGTATGCCAATGGTTCTCTCAACCTCTTACCTCAAAAGCCTAATTGGTCTCTCAACGCTTACTTTAAAATTAATTTGAATTCCTCGCCCTTATATAGTATACACTAGCCACGACATATTGAAATATTTCTTTAACATTCATTCCACTTAAAATAGGTATCTATTACCACCGCAGAGTACCTGCAATGGCCAAGGTCTAGCATTTCCACCGGGACGGATAAGGTTCGAGTCTCGAGAAATGCAAAATAAATGCTTAGCCTTTAGTTGATATTTAATTCAAGTCCATCATGGATCTTGGTAGAATAATCCAGGTCTACTATGGATCCTGGTAGTTAAGTGGGCCCATCGAGCCCACTAGACTCACCTAGGCTTTCTGGGTTCGGTGTGACCCGCCTAGGCTATGATCGACTATGACCGGTTAGCTGTGTCCACTGAATGTTAGTAAGCTTGAAATTGTTCCTCGCGAGCATGTAATTGGGACAAAACTGCCTCGCAAGGGGGGCAAGGGTTTGCACCTAGTGAGCTTGTTATATAATCAATTGACTTGCAATTGTTTTGAACTAATCTATAAATATCTGTCAAGTCTTATGATTAGGCAAAAATGTGATGGAAAAGGGAAAGCTAAGATGGAGGGAAAAAAAAAGGTTTAAAATAAAACTTGACAAATATATTTACCATTTTCCTAATACGCTAAAGTAGAAAATGACCAACTAAGTGTTAGCTGTTGAGGGTTTCAGTCTCCTCGTGTGCACCTTTGAGGGTATAATGGTATAAGTTGATTTCTTTTAAAAATAAGTAAAGATGCAATTAAATTATCTACTAGAGATTCTTAATTCCTATGAGTAAGGTTGCACAAAAGATTTGACAGTTCGTGAGCCAAATCCCATACACATGAAATGGGTTGGATGGTAAAATATAAAATCTATAATGATTAGATTGAATTGCAGGTTTATGTAAAGAAGGCAATGGTGCATGGTTTCACACAAGATTAAAAATTAAGATGTGTTAAACACATTACCAAGTAGACCTCAAAAAATAAAAAGGAACAAACAAACGTGTGTGCACACTCACATTAGCAAGCATACAAATGGCATTGACAAATATGAGTATTTTCTTAAAATATATTAACGCCATACACAAGGACCATAACCTATTGAACTATTTGAAAGATTTGGACAATACATAATTATTTTAGACTATAGACTTCGGATGTGATGAACAACGACCAAGCCTCAATCCCAAATTAGTTGGGGTCAACTTCATGGATGGAACACTTCTATTCAACTCAATTTAAACCAGTTGATGATATGCTTTCATAATATTTGAATTCTTCCTTAATCATACAACCCATATAAACTTAGATCTACCCGGTAGGCTTGTACCATTCGAGTTCTTTCAATTCCTATTTTACCGAGTTTTCTAATTGAGGCCTTTTTAGATGCGATCAACAATTTTTAGTTTTCGAACTAGTTAAAATGAGACTACAAGCCAATCGATATAATGACAAATATTTTAATAATATAATGCATAAAAGCTAAGCATTCACAAAGAGCCTGAATGTCAAGGTACCTGAATTTCTGGGTCTGCAACTACATATGCCTTTAGAACTTTGTTGCCAAATGCACGTGAAACAGCAAGAACACCCCCCACCCTCCAGGTTCCTATTTCAAAATAAACACCAATAAAATTTGACAAAGTTTATTTTCATTTGTCAATTGCTATTAAAAGAAGAACAACGATGCCCCTTTACATGGATATCCCCATTCATGCAACTGAAACAGTAGCATACATGAAACCAAATACGATAAAATAAATGATTGTATTTTGGGGAATCCATCGCTATATACAATATTGAGAAGCTCCAAAGGATAATAGGTGATAAATGCCCGAATAAACTAGATATAACACCATGTAATATTTCTTCAACATTTTAAATGCGCTAAAAGAGAAAATGCAAAATTTCAAAATCATGGATCAGTAAACTTAACTAACACTAATTATTTGATGTAGTATCAAGAGTCCCAGACTACTTATATGGTCATACCTAAATTAGAACTCACAATCACCTCAATTTTCAAACATCAATAGACCAAATTCATAAAATCATACATCTAGACAGAATCATGGCTAATCTTATACGTTCTGGAATAGTTACTTCATGTGACTACTGGTCTAGTCATTATATGCTAACAGAAGGATATTTTCTATAGATACCATGCATCAAAATATGTTAGGCATCCAGCTATGCACTATCCAGCAACTGAAAGATACCTGCTCAAGTGAGGAGGTTCTCCATTAGTTGATTCATGTGACTACTCTATTAGTACATCTAACAAATATGCTACAAATCCAAAATCAACCAATTGAAAATACCTGCCCATATAACAAACCCTCCAGCCTGTTCAATCCTCTCGCGTTCATCAGTTCTATCAGGCTTGTGATCAATTGATAACGGAACCGCTGCAGATCAAACATTTTATAGTTTCAAACATAAAAGCACATTATAATTGAGATACAAATTCACATAATTACACATTTCATAATGATGAAAAAAAGTTCATGATTTTCAACGGTAACTACCCCACATCGAGAATCCGTATCAAAAATAATTAGAGGATTTTATCATTTACCTCAAAATGTTTGAATTTAACAATCATATTTGAAAGCAAAGGCAAGAAATGCAAAGTAGGAGGTCACATTTAACTAAATAAATAGACGTTTATACAAAATACTTACCATATGTAGATTTGAGATAAAAATTTGGGTCATAACAGGTGTTGTGGAGTATGGACAATGCAAAAGCATCTCTGGTGAGATGGATGAGGCATCACTTGCCAAAAGGCAAGATTTGGGGAGGTCGTGACTTCGACTCCCTTTGAAGTCAAAAAACGATATTATGGACAACAGTGTAAATATACAAGGATATTCCTACAATCCCATTTTTTCACAGACAACCACTCCGTGACCCCCCAACTCCCACCTCTCTCTCCCTCTTTCCCTCCACAACAGCGACGGACCCAAGTATCTTTAGCCCTAGACTGTAACTCAGGACTACCCTTGAAAAAGTCTTTTGATTTACTTATTAAATAGCCCAAATTACAAAGTAACCCAGCCTAAAAAACTTGTGATAGCCCACCCCATCATTCAAGCCCAAAGGAGATCGATGCACAGTGGCACAACAAACCACATGGTCCACATCCCCCAACTTATTGGCATATAGTCCGTGGAGCTCTCTTTTCCATCCACTAACTAATAAAATATCATATATAAAAGTAAATCAAATGAATCTTTGGTGTCATTCTCTTTTCCTATTTAAAGGCCTACTTTCTTTTTCCGTTATTTTTTTATACTTCATTTTCTTTTAAAATATGTTGTCCTAATTGTAGTTAAAATTGAAAACTACTTGGACAAGAATAATTTTCGTCTACCTTTTCATATCAACTATACAACAACAACAACAACATGAGTCGAATTTGTTTTTTGATATATTTTATTTTGTTTTTTGATAAGTGACTCTAACATTAGTCGAATTTGGGACCTCTTCTAACCTTGCATTTTAGCAAATGATGTCTCATCCATCTCACTAGATATGCTTTAGCATTATATTTTATTCATTTCTTCTTTGCATTTTTAATTTTTTATTATGGATAATAATATAATATGTATACTCATATGGTTTCCAAATATCATTATTTGTTAATTAAAGTTGGAATGATATCAATGGGTTTTTTGGGTGTGCAAGCAAGGTTGATGGGTAAATTTAAGCAGTTTTTTTTTCAAATAGTTGTGTTTTAATAAAAAAAAAAAAGAAATTATATATAATGAAAAATTATTGAAGAATTGCTTACTATATGCAAAACAAATGGACACCGCTGATTTAAATATAGCCCAGGGCAACGTAAAATCTTGGGTCCGCTCCTACTCCACACCCAATCGAAGCAAGGACGAAGATGACAGAAGCTAGAATATGAAGAAATTCTACTAATAAAGCGTGTTCAAACCCAATTACCCAGCCAAAATAACACCGAGTTGCTTAACAATGTGAACTGAATACCATGCATCAGAAAATGAATTTGGGCATTCCAATGTATATTTCCCAATACAGTTAAATGATAAGTTAAAGAGGCATTGAAAAGAATGAAAATAGGGAAAGCATGTGGCCCATATGAAATACCCATAGAGGTTTGGAAATGCTTACGAAAAATTGGATTGACTTGGTTAACAAAACTTTTCAATAAAATTCTAAAATTAAAACGAATGTCAATGGATTGGAGGAGAAGAAGCACGCTTGTGCCAATCTTCAAAACAAATGAGACATTCAAAGTTGTTCAAACTACCGGGGAATTAAACTTATGAGTCACGCTATGAAACTTTGGGAGAGGATAATTGACAATAGGTTAAGGAGAGAAACAACAATATCAGAGAACCAATTTGGCTTTATGCCTGGGAGGTCAACTATGGAGGCGATTTTCGTTGTAAGACGATTGTTAGAAAAATATAGAAAAAAGAAAAAAGATCTTCATATGGTATTCGTAGATTTAGAAAAAGCATATGATAGGGTCCCTAGAGATGTTCTTTGGTGGGTTCTAGAAAGAAAATGAGCGCATGCTAGATACATAGACACTATTAAGGATATGTATGATGGAGTAGTAACGAGTATAAAGACATGTAGAGGAGCTACAAAAGAATTCCCTATTATGATAGGACTACATCAAGGATCGGCTTTAACTCCATATCTATTTACTTTAGTTATGGATGAACTAGCTAGGCATATTCAAGAGGATATATCATGGTGTATGCTATTTGCAGATGATATTGTCTTAGTAGATGAAACAAAAGATGAAGTGAATAGTAAACTAGAACTCTTGAGGAATACATTAGAATCTAAAGGCTTTAAGTTGAGTAGGACGAAAACTGAATACATGCACTGTGAGTTTAGAAACACTAGACATCGAGATGATGGAGTGGTAAAATTAGGGGAAGTAAAAGTTCCTAAGGTGAACCACTTTAGATACCTAGGATCAATCATATAAAATGATGGTAATATTGAGAAAGATGTCATACATAGAATTCAAGCTGGATGGAAGAAATGGCGGAGTGCAACAGGGGTGATTTGTGATCGAAATGTTCCTACTAAGTTAAAAGGAAAATTTTATAGGACCGCAATTAAGCCAGCTATGCTCTATGGTAGTGAATGTTGGGCGGTAAAGAAACAACAATTACATAAAATGAACGTAACAGAAATGAGGATGCTTAGGTGGATGTGTGGTAAAACTCGTAAAGATAGAATAAGAAATATATAAATTCAAAGACAAGTAGGAGTAGCACCAATTGATACAAAGATTAGGGAAGGGCGGTTGCGGTGGTTTGGTCACTTGCAAAAACGGCCTACAAATGCCCCCACTAGAAAACTTGAATCAATAGAAACTGTAGAAATTCAACGAGGTAGGGGTAGACCAAAGTTAACATGGGATGCATTAATTAGGAAGGATTTGAATGGTTTGGAAAGCTCACCATCAATTGCACTTAATCGAACACAATGGAAAAGTTTGATCCATGTAGCCGAACCCCAATTAATTTGGGATTGAGGCTATGTTGTTGTTGTACAGTTAAATGATAAGTTCTGTACAAGGGAATGCATCCATAGCCTTGTCAAACAGATTTTCATTTATCTGTCACAAGCTGACCTATCCTTTTACTTGTAGACTGTTGCTGAACCAGATGATATAAACTTTTTAAAGCCAAAAAGACCCAATCATTCACAATTAAGAGTTATGTTTAAGGAGTCTACGGATTGATGGAAAAAAAAAAAGATCAAATTTCAAAAGTAAAAAGGCACAAACATGAGACTAAAGCATGTGATGGAAGAAAGAATTATATAAGTTAAATTCATTTGTCATATAAACACTATAAAAGCATAAGAAGAAGAGAACACACAATCGTTAAAGAGAGCACCTTATATGGAATGAGTATGTTGTTACCAAGAATTAACACAAACCCATTTAATTGTGTACTAAGTACAAGTTCTGTTTCTCAGACCATGTACATTGACTAACAAAAGATTGTAGGAGTCGTTTGAGGAAGTCAAACTATGCAGAAGCCGATCATAAATTCTCTACACTAGTTTCAGCATATGATTGTCATTTTCTACAACAAATTACCCTAGTACTCTCTCACTTCACAGTGGAATTGCATGAAAAAGGCAGCTAACCTGAACCAGATATACACGCGACTACTCTGGAATCTCCTACATTTGCCACAAGCAATCGATTTCCAAGAAGTACAGCTGTAGATGCAGTTGAGCCAGAATCCTTCTGGCCACTTGCTTCTTTAAGGTAATCAGCATCTGTTTGTTTAAATGATTCAACTGCCATCCCATACAAGCAGACCATTAAAGATTATTCAAAGCCCAACGTTATCAAATAAATTTATTATGACTAGGAAGATTTGTTAACAAATTCACCAACCACAGACCAATAGCTGACTTTGTGTTGTTGATAAATTCAGGATGACTGCTCAAATTCCTAAAAAGGTGACTCTTAAGGTATTCTGCAGTTCTGGAACCTCCATGACCTGAAGTAAAACATACAGTTATGAAGATCAATAATATAATCACGAAGATTCAACACATCATAAATTTTAAGAAAATAAATATAAAACAAAAAAATATTGGGTAAGAGAAAAGTGTGATTAAAAGCATACCATCAAAAACACCAAAAAATGCAACCATCTGACCATTAACTTCTGATATTCTTGTCTCATAGAAGTCTTCCATTGATGACCTTTTACCCTTTAAACTGGAATATCCATAGCTGAATCTTCCATTTTTATTTCCAGAGAGGAAGCTACGCAGTAATAGTTCATGGGGAATAAGTATTACAACAGTCGATGAACTAAATACTAAAAATATTTGACAATGTAGATTATAAATGAAGAAGCAAAAGCAACTAAAATAAAAGAAAAACAGTCAGAAAAATCTGAACGAAACAGAAAGAAACAGAAAGAAACAAATAGCAAAGTACAAGTTTTGACTCTAGCATGGGAAACAATACTCTTCAAATGTCCTTTTCTTTTCGAACAAATGGAAAACAAAATAAAAAAAGAAGGTAACTTTAGCAGTGCGTATATAGGCAAGCCAATTTTGTACTAGCGATTCATTTCTTTCTAAATGTTTGTGCAAACTGCAAGTATATCTTTATTTTTTCATTTTTTCCCCCTTTGTCTTGGATGATTAAAATGTTTCGAAGGTAGGGCTCCCTTTCACGCCCTAAAAGGGGTCCCATCCTAGTAGTATATTTCAGAGTCCTTTCAATGAAACAGTTTTTAGAAAGAAGATTGAGATTTGAGAACATGATGTCATATACAGGTTAATAATATTGTTTACATTAGAGTTGAAACCTTGCCAAGCGATGTTAAAAAATAGTCAAATGGAAAAACCTAGGCAATCCTCATGCATGGACTCACTTGGAAGCAAGTAACTGAAAGCTTTTGGCAACTTTCTTCTACTAAGCTTAGCCCAACGCTTATTCTGTCGGATTAAAAACAAGCTACTAGTCGCTTATCTCAACCTAAATATGCCGACGCATACCAAGTTGCAATTATCCTTAACTACATGGATTCACCTCAATGGGCCCCAGTACTACACGTTTCAGTGTACCCCTGCCACTACAAGCCAGTATTCTTCCTCATATTCACTTCTCATTTTACTTGCTTATTGCAATTAAGCTGGGATAAAGCCATGTTTTCACCTATGCAGTGCTCCCCAATCACTAATTGACACGTGCCAATTCAACTGAAAAAAAAATAAAAAAAAGGACAACAAAACCGACCCTCCTCTGTCTCCCCTTCTTAAATGATTAAACCCACTCTCTCCTCTTAAACAATAAGCCGTAAGATCTTTCTCTACAATTTTTAAGATTTCATTAAGATCACATATCCTGTTTTTATTTCTCAAACAAGAGACCTCTCTTCATCCCCCCCACTTCCCTCCCATTTGGATCTTGCAATATGCTTATTTAGATTTGAAAAAGGTTCGGGTTGTGCACTATGGCTAGCTACTGTAGATTGAAGGTATAAGTTTAACTAATACTTTATATTTTTTTAAGTAGCAATATACATGATTGAATGGACAGAATAGATTAGCTATGCTCTCGATTGAGGAAGATTTATTGTCAAAAGCTCACCACCAATTGCACTTAATCGAGCATAATGGAAGAGTTTGATCCATGTAGCCGACCCCAATTAATTTAGGACTGAGGCTATGTTGTTGTTGTTCTATACTACTTTCTTGTTAATTTACGTCTTTTTTTTGCTAGTAACCCTTTTTAACTCCCTTATGATATACTTTTCATTAAGGTCTCACCTTTGGAAAAAGGAGGAGGATAATGTCTACAAATATTTTAATTAGTTGATTTAAAGTTCAATGCATGCTCTTCAAAGTTCGACTAATATTTAATTAAGATTAAATTTAAAAAATATATATATAGAAGGCCCCATTTTAAGTTTCACCCTAGACCTCCAAAATGACAAGGCTGGCCCTAATGATTTGTGACTATTAAAATCTATAGGTATAAAGAACGAATTTCAAAGAATGTACACCTAACTCATTTCCGCTATGTCTTCGCTTCCGAACAATTCTTCCAAGCGAAAACAAGAACATATCTACAACAAAGTTTAAACCTATGACAATTACTCAATTGGTGTAAACCCCCAAACTTCGCAAACGAAGCTAGCATGACAGGTAATGTAATAACAAGGGATTCTTGGGGTGGTTCTAATCTATCACATATTCAAATTATGAATTCAAGGACCCATCGATGTTCCACTCGAATATATATCCACAATTACTCATAATTCTCCATAGCCTAACAAAAAAGATCAAACTTTTTCTCCAAGAACACTTTTTTCCACTTAGGGTTCCCACCTACTTGGCATAATCAATCAATCAATCAAGAAAACCCAATTCAATACAATCAAATTGCAGCCATTAGAGACTCTTCCTGTTCACATAAACCCCAAATTCACAACCAATGTTTCATCAATCAGCACACAAAGATAGTGCCCAGAATTGAAAATTGAGAATTGATACCTGATTCCTCCTCCGCTGAAGAGGGCGTTGGGGTCTCTGGGTTGCAACATCATCATCACTCATTCATGATCCATGATCATTCGCAGTACGAGGAAGGCGTTGTCAATGCTGATTGTTGTTGGTCAGGGCGCAGATTGGATTTTGAGTTTGTTTTATTCATACAGCTATTGTGCAACGGGTCAGCAATAACATTAACTTACAATAGAACGCGTGACTGACCACAAAAGCCGTCAGTATATGCCTCCGATGTGAGAATGCACATCTTGAGGTGCACAACGCAATTGTAAGTTGTAAGTGATCTTTGTGGTGTGCGGTTCGTTGTCATTGTACCTTTGTATTGGGCTCACTGCCTCCTTTCATATAAAAGAAAATAAAAAAAAGGAAGACGCTAACATTCTAAAATACATGAATTTGCTATAGATTTGACTAGGATGATATTGCATGAATTTCAAGAGAATATACACACTATTGTGTAGCAAATGTATGTACCGAAAGAATGTCAAGAAATAGCGTGTTGTGAGGGCGTCATGGAGCCAAGAGAGGGGGTGTTAAGTGGTGGGGTGGGTAAAGTTGTGTGGGTTGATTTCGCACGAATTTCAAAAGAATATACATATTGTTCAAGAAGCTTATCAAGAACTTCTGTTCACACTTTGTTCATTCAATCTTTTAATACATTATGGGTGTACAGGGTATTTATAGGTTTCAACTATATACATGATAACTAAGTAATTGTGTAACAATAAACCCAACTAACTGACCTCACAGTAACCTCACACATAATAATCACAGTAAATATACATCACCCAAGTAACTATCATGTCCCAAGTAAACTAAATTACCAACCCTGTATAGTACAAACTTAAACATATCACTACATCCATCCTCAAGCTGGAGGTTGTAAGGAAGGACAATGTCAATCACATAAACCCAGCTTGCGCAGAAGACCATGAAAAACAGAAGCAGAAAGAGACTTTTGTGAAAATGTCTGCAAGCTACAATTTGGTAGAAACATATTGAGGAAGCACAAAACCTTGACTTGATCCCGAACAAGATTACAATTAATGTCGAGATGTTTAGTATGTTCATGAAAAACAAGATTGGCAGTGATATGTAAAGCAGCCTGGTTATCACACCATAGATTGGTAGGAAAAGAAACAAAGATTTGTATATCAGAAAGGATATAAGATATCCATTGAAGTTCACAGACTGCAGTAGACAGACTTCGATACTAAGCCTCAGCTGAGGATTTCGAAACTGTTGATTGCTTTTTAGTCTTCCAAAATACCAAAAAAGGCCCCAAAAATACACAGTAACTAGTGAGAGGATGACGAGATAAAGGGCAAGCAGCCCAATCAGCATCACAATAAGCAACAACAGTTAAATCTTGCTGAGAAGGAAAGAAAAAACCTTTGGATGGAGAACCCTTCAAATATCTCAAAACATGAAGAGCTGCAGTCCAATGTTGCTCAGTGGGAGTTTGTACAAATTGACTTAATTATTAGATGGCATAAGTAATATCAGGCCTAGTAAAACCCAAATAAAGCAATCGACCAACAAATCTTCTATAATCGATCTGCATTAGGAAGTAAAGGAGAAGAAGCATCATCAAATCTTGCATCTCTGGGAAGAGGAGTGGCAAAAGATTTACACCCTGTTAACCCCGCATCAGTAAGTAAATCTAAAATATACTTTCTCTAATTGACATACAAGCCTTGTTCAGATCTTGCTAATTCCAGCCTTAAGAAATAATGAGCTTGTCCCAATTAATAGTAAACTCGTGATCCAAGAACTATTTAATAGATTTAATTGCAGGGAGAGAAGAACGATGAGGACATCATCGACATACACTAATAAAGCAAGAAGACCAGCTTGAGAATAAGTGAACAAACAGGAATCATGTGCAGATTGAATAAAACCAAAATGACTTCAGCTCAATTGTGAATTCTTGATTCCATTATCGAGATGCTTGTTTGAGACCATAAAAAGACTTCTTGAGTTTACAAACTTGATGAGGCAAGGCCTTGGTATATCCATCAGGTGGTTTAAGATACAAATTTTCATCAATAAAACCATGTAAAACATTGTTAACATCTAATTGATGAAGAAACCAATTTTTAGCAGCAGTTAAAGCCAAAAAAACTCTCACAATAACTAGTTTGGCAACGGGAGAAAAACTATCTGAATAATCCACACCCTCCACTTGATTGTAGCCCTAGAACCAAACGAGCCTTATATCGATCAAGAGAACCATTTGGATTAAGTTTAACTTTATAAATCCATTTAGAACTAATAGATTTCCTGTCTTTGGGTAAATCAGTTAAATCTCATGTATCATTAGCCTCTAAGGCTTGTAATTCCTTATGCATTGCCTCAACCCATTAAGGATCCAACTGAGCTTGTGTAAAAGATGATGGTTCTTTGAATTATGATACATTAGATAAGAAATGAGTGTATTATGATGATATGGAAAAGTTGGAGGAGTAAATTCAGAAAAAAAAAAGAAGAAACAAGAGAAAGATTGGTAGGGGCATTGACATTATTAGTTACAAAATCATTTAACTAAGCAGGAGGTCTAGTGTTCCTTTTAGGTATATCATAATGAAGTTGAGGAACATGTACTTTTATTTCAGGATAAGAAGAATTAGCTGGAGCAAGCCAGGGCTATGAGGAAGAGAAACAGAAGATTCAAAAGAAGAAGACTCAGAGTCATCAAGAATAGGTAAAGGTAAAACGAGACTAGAAGTAGAAGAAGTAGAAACTTGTTTGAAAGGATAAATGGTTTCATAGAAAATTATATCTCTAGAAACAAAAACAGACTGAGTTACTGGATTAAACAATTTATATCCTTTTTTACCAGAACAGTAACCAATGAAAATTGATTTAACAGCCCTAGAATCAAGTTTGTCCTTATGAGGTAAAACATTTGTAGCAAAGCAAAGACAACCAAAAGACTTCAAGAATGAGTAATCAGGATCTTTTTGAAAAAGTAATTGATAAAGAGATTTCCAACTCAAAAAAAGAAGTTGGCAATCTATTAATGATATAAGTAGCAGTAAGAACAACATCTCCCCAAAAAAATTTGGATAAATCAGACTGAAACATTAGTGTTCTACTCACTTGGAAAAGTTGTATATGTTTCCTTTCTACCACACCATTCTATTGAGGAGAATAAGGAAGATATTTTTGATGAAAAATACCAAACTTAGCAAACAAATTTGCATAAGATTGGTTAACAAATTCGGTGCCATTATCAGTTCTAATGGTTTTGACAGTAGTATGAAATTGAATTTGAACAAAAACAATAAGATTTTCAATCATAGAACATGTGGAAGACTTGTACTGCAATAGATACATGTAAAACGAGTAAAACCATCCAAAATAGTAAGAAAGTAATGAGAACCATGAAGAGAATATTGTTTATAAGGTCCCCAAATATCCATGTGTAACAGTTGGAAAGGAAATTTGAGATTTTATTGTACTTAAAAGAAAAGACAAATGACATTGTTTTGACATGTGACAGACATTACGAGGATGAACATGAGACTGAGCTACAATATTAGGCAAAAAAGATTGTATATGACTAGTTACAGTATGAGAAGGATGTCCCAATCTATGATGCCAAGAAAAACTAGTACTAGCATGATTACAATGAACTAGCTTATTCAAATTCTCATCAAAAATACAAGTAAGAAATTGTATAACCTCCTTAGTAAAAGAATTGTGATCAAGAATGTAAAGCCCAGCTACCAATCTTCCCACTGCAAGAACTTGAGAAGACTCAATGTCTTGTAGAGTACAAAAAAAATGATAGAAAGTAAACTTAAGCTTTACAGAAGCTGTAAGTTTACTGACAGATAGCAAATTATATTTGAAAGAAGAAATATGTAAACAAGATTTGAGGCTTAGATTCGATGTCAACAAATTTAATAGCGCAATCAGGAAAGTAAACAAGAGTTTGTTTACTAGGAGTTATGAGATTAACAAGCAAAGACTTATCAAAGCACACATATGGTTTGATGTTGTAACGACCCATAATTTCTAATTGTGTTTATGTCTTTACACAGGCTCAACGACCCGTACTGTAAGACCCACACCGTGATGTGTCCGTTTACCGAGGCAAGGGCCTAGGTACATTTTATATTTGTGGTGATGTATGCCTAGTGTATTTGTGTAGACTATTAAGTTAATTTTCTACGGGTGTGTAGGTATCAAGACGAGCGGGGACGTACCTCGAGTCGCGTGTCGACGTGGGACCGAGGCAGCGGCATATTGGGGTAAGGTTACTTTATTTGACTAAAATGCGAATTTATTTGAGACTGTGTGATTGCAATGTGGCCACATGAACCTTTAATAAGTAAATGGCCTATAGTTAGGCAAATAAAACATGAGGCATTGGATATGCATCGAGACACGCGTTCACCCATCATGAGGCAAGGTGTCACATTTTTTAGTCACGCACAAGTGACTTGGGGGACAAGTGGGGCAATGTGCTCCATGTGATGAGCCTCGGGATACGTGTACACACCAAGATCTAAGTCTAAGATTTAGACATACATTATATAAATAAGTGATTATCTTATTATCCCCACCACCTCACCAAAACAAAAAAAGAAAGAAAACAGAGACAATCGGGAGATGAGAAGAGAAGGAAAAAAATCGATGTGGAGGTGGAGGAGAAGGAGAATGAGAGAACCCGAGCCGAACCAAGGTGAAGGTGTTGTTTCATAATGGAGTGGAGTGGTGACGATGGGGTGTTTAGAGGGACCTCGAGAGAGTCGTATCCCCCTCCCTACACGAGCCGGGGTGGATCGCTAACCCCGCTCGTGGCCAAACAAACCGAAAAAAAAAATTTGTTATCTCCCAATGAACCAAGGAGTTCGTTGGGAAGAAGAGCCCTAACGGGCCGGGCCAAGGGCCTTGGCCGAGGCGGGTCGACCCAACCCAAAACAAAAAAAAAAAAAAAAGAGGAAAAAAGAAAAAAATGGAGAAAAAGCTGGAAAAAATTCCAAAAAATAGGAAAAAATTTTGAAAAATTATATTTTGACAAAATAAATAGAAAATAATGAATTTCTAGACAAAATAAACTTTTTGGAACTTCGAACGAGCATTTTGCAAGGTTTTTACCTCGAAAAGCGCGAAATGGGCCGATTGGCCGAAAAAATAAATAATTTCTTTTTAGAAATTTGTCTCGACTTCGATTTGGCCTAAATTGAGACATTATTGAATGTTAGGGAACTAAGGGGAGAATTCACGCGTTTGGGCACGCATTTCGAATTTGTCGAGGGATATAATAGACTAGAACAAGCGTGTAAATTGTAAGTACAATCTCGTGAGATTTTATATTTCATTTTATTCATCTTTGTTGATTTATTGGTCTCTTGGTAAACATTACTACTTGAACTTGCACATCATGTTGTTCTTGTATCTATTCATGGGTGAATATTGTGACATGATGCCTTGTGAATTGTTTCATTGACTCTATTCCTACACTTGATGTCATTCTTGAAAACATTGATGAAAAGCATGCTAATGGAATAATTTGGACTTAATTGGACTTATATTTGATTTCCTTTGGGCTTTGTAGCCTAACTTGTTTTGGGATCTTAGAATTTTGGACTTATTTGTCTTTAAAGGTAAAGTAGGGATTATCTAGTGTCCATTGCACGAGAGATGCGCGGTTCATGAGGACATGGGTTTACCAGGGTTCCAAGACTCATTATTACACTTGCGCGGCACACGAGTTATGGGATTCGGGGTGGTCGGCAAGCATGAGATTGATGTTGTAAAGCGTAGAGCACAAACTCAGATATTTTGTGTGAGATATGTTGAGCGCGGCTCGATATAGTAGTGGGAAAGGTTAGGTTATAGTTCTCACCGCCGACCAGGACGTAGATCATCTCGACTTAACCCGTGTCTCTCTCTACATCTATAATTATGGTATTTACTTGCATTTCTTGTTTCAACAATTTATTTCGCTACTTTATGTTTTTAAATACCATTCGTTTATTTTGGAAATGTGGCATATAATTCTCCAGTTAGTACTTAAATATCACTATACTCACCTTCTAGTTTGTGACGGTGGGTGTAGGTCCGTCGAGCCTAGCGGACCGGGAAGGAGAAGATCGGCGACTTCCTCGAGCGATTCGACGACTCTCCTCACTCATTTGTATGTCTCGACTTTTGTTGTATTATTATTATGTCATTTTGGGTTGTACATTGGGTTGAGTGAATTGTGTCCTCTATATACGTGCTTGCGATCTTTGTTTTTTCTTGATTTTCCACGCTTATGAGTTTTGGAGAATGAATGCTTTCGTTTAATGATAATGGAATTGGAATTACCAATACATAGATTTGGAGGAATATAGGGACGAAAGGTGACTAATACGTAATTAAGTCTTATGTGATTTGGATTAAGGCTTGATTACGGAATTAGGCTCGGGCGGTGCCTGTTTCGTGGTTGGGGCGTCACGGTTGGTATCGAGCCTAGGTTTAGAGACTACAATGCATAAAATACAAACTTTAGTTGTGAAAACCAGATACTTATTGCCTAGACACCATTTGTTGGGAAGTGAGTGACAATGAGATGGGGGATTTCTTATATGTACTTGTTAATTGCTAGATGTATATATCTACTTATGCGCTATGTAACGTCGAAGTTGATTCGCGTTCGCTCTCCGTTGTAGACCTCGATGGCGATATACGCGGGGAGGAAATGCGAGCCTAGCGACAGTTCGCCTCTCTAGTATAGCTAAGGATTTACAACGACGATCGTCCGATCGAGTGACAACTCGGGGCCGCGATTAGTTGAAATTCATCGCTATGATGACCGCCTATTTTGCTCCGTCGGCATCGACTCCTACGATCGCTACACCGATCGTCCAGGCGCTAGCGCTTCCTCTTTCGACTTTAGCAGTGGCGATAGCGTGACGGCACCTTGGTAGAGACAGATTGAGGCGATATCGTCTCCCACGCCCGCATCTTCCAAAGACTTCAGGTGGATGTTCGTGGTGAAGGACTTCATCGATTCAAACCGTTTATTTCGATGGAGTCGGGGATTTTCATAAGATTGAGAAATGGATCCCGTCTCGGGAGAAGCTTCATCGGGTATTGAGAATTAATGATAGACTTCGGGCGAGAGATCTCATCTTATACTCTCGAGAGAGACGCCGACGTGTGGTGGCGTATGACGATTGCCACTCACGGAGAGTTCGAGACATGGGATGCTTTCAAGCGAAGTTCTATCAAGCAATATTTTTCACCTTCATCATGAAGCGATTGAGAGATAGTTCATGGATTTGAGACAGGGGGCGAGAGGAGCTGTGATGCGATACATGGATTGATACGATTATCTGCGCGCCGGTTTTTGGGGACTTGGTAAGAGATGAGTTCGATGATGTATATCACTTTCGGTGATGGACTCGGACCGATATTGGGTATTACGTTGTTAGTTCAGGCGCGAGGACACTCACCGAGATCTATGAGCGAGCCCTAGCGCATGAGACATATTATCTGGGCAGAGTTGCTGATGGTAGAGCACCAGGTCCAGTTTTGTCTGCGAGAGCAGGCCTTAGAGTATGAGAGGAGGAGACAGAGGGGTAAGGGAGCAAGGAGATGGAACCGAGGATCTCAGGGTTCGAGGGACGCTACGCACCCACTTGTTGTGCCTCATGTATCATCCATTGCTCCAGCACAGAGCACAGTGGGCAGACTTCCCTTGCCACCTCCCATCAAACCAAATTTACCGGCTCATGTCGTTCTCGCACTTCTCGCCCACGAGCTTCACGGTAGTAGCCACGGGGTGGCGAGAGGTTGAGGCGAGAGGTAGAGGCCGAGATACGAGATACGAGACTGGAACATGTTCGAGAGACAGTCGATCGTCGGGCACGGGGCCGATCTCGGACTCGGGGTCGGCGCGAGATAGTTGACATGCTATAGATGTGGACGGAGTCGGACACATCGTGAAAGAGTGCCCGCATCCCGCAAACGAGTGTACGCACAACAAGCTCGAGAGGAGGTTCACATGGTAGCCCGACCCGACGCCGACGCTACACGAGGTCTTATTGAGGGTACGGTTTCTACTTGCGATCGAGATTTATATGTTTTATTTGATTATGGCTCTACCGTATCTTTGATTGCTTTGGTCACATGGTAGACATCCTAGGGTTGAAACCTTTTAGGCTTAGCGTACATTTGATCTTGAGTCTTGCGGTCGGGGATAGAGTCTACCCTAATAGTATTGTTGAGAAATGTCTCGTCGAGATTGATGGAGTAAAGCTACCTGCGACTTTAGAGTCCTCGAATGTCCGGAGTTTGATGCGATTTTAGGGATGGACAAAGTTAGATGCATACCATTCTCATATTTATTGTTTCAAAGCAAGACAATGATATTTAAGATCCCAGGGCGTCCGCTATTTACTTATAAAGGTAGTGTAGAGAGTGTAACGACCGAAAATTTGACTTGTGCCACGTGTCAAGTCAAGGTCGCATGTGGGACCCACTCGTCGAAATACGTATGTCCGAATCCAATTTGAGATGATAATGCTAATTATGCGAGGAATTCGGTGAGCCGAAACACGAACGAGGACGCGCCTCGAGTCGCGTGCCGATGTGGGACCGAGATAGTGGCTTAATGTGACTATAGTGGATTTATGTGGTTTTAATGTGGTCACGTTAAAATCGTATACATTGGATACGCCTCGTGATGCGAGTGGCGCGAGTATCGAGATTTCGAAATGAGGCGGTTGGTGCCTCGAGATGCGCGCTGCCCAATTTTTAAGGAATTTTTTGTATAAATATGTTTTTGATGTGCCTCGAGTTTCGCTCCGCACGAATCTCGAGGACACTTGATTTCTTCTTGAGGAAGAAACAAAAAGAGAGAGAGAGAGATTTGGATAAGAGCAAGAGAGAGAGAGAGAGTGATCGGGAGGTGAAAGAAAGAGGAGAGGAGATGAGAGAGAGGTGAAGGAGCTCGCGAGCCAGCAGATCCGGCGGCGAACCGGCAGCTCCGGCGGCGAACCAGCAGCCGCGGATCATCGACACGGACGACTGTTCTTGAGCGACGCGGAGGCCGCGGATGGCGTGGCGGCTTCAGCAGTGGCGACGACGGCTCCCGATGCAGCGGCGAGCAGCCGCGACAGCGACGACGCAGGCCGTGAGCGTGGCTGGTGGCGAGATCGAAGGTGGCGGACGGCCAGCGCGGAGGTTAGCAGCGGCGGAGATCGAACCAGCGGCTCGGTGGCGGTGCAGCGGGAGTTGATGGCGGGCGATGTGGACGCCGGCGAGGAGCTGGACGGCAGGCAGCGGCGAGGCTCCAATGACGCCGGCAGCGGGATCGCTCGGCAGCTCGGACGGCGCGCGAGGGTCGAACGAGCGGGTCGGATCGGCAGCGATGGCGTGCGAGAGCGGCGCCGGCGAGCGGCCGGCAGCAGCGTCGGTGAGCAGCCGTCGACGGCGCCGGCGAGGCAGCGGCGAACGACGCGCGAGTAGCGGCGACGACGCGAGAACGGCGCGGTGGCGCGTTATTGACCGATCGGATGCGCGATTTCGACAAAATCGCGACGACGGGATGTAGGCGAGGTTTATTCACCTTATTTGGCTGTGATTTGCATGATTTTACGTAAAATATGCCTAAAATGTTTAAAGGAACACCATGGACTTAGGAGTCGGGTGTCGGGTGCGCAAATCGAGACGCGAGCGATATTTTGAGGTTCGCGTTTCTCGATGTACGTAAACCGATTAGGGACCTATACAATATTTCATGTTTATCCATTGATTGTTGTTATTTACTTGTTTTGTGATAGCTTATTGTTAATCACCGCAAAACTATGCCCATATATGTGGTATGTCCCTGCGTTTCGAGGTGGGTCGGTACCCCAGCGCTTGTCTTGAACTTCATATATGTACGCCCATATATGTGGTATGTCCCTGCGTTTCGAGGTGGGCTTGTACCCACGGCGCTTGTCTTGAACTTCATATATGGGGGAAACATAGAAGATGTATATGTCTTTCGAGTAATTGGGAGGCATGTACATCAATATACATAGAAGATGTATATGTCTTTCGAGTAATTGGGGAGGCATATACATCCATATAAAAGTTATTTGGCATTACTCATTGATGGATTGTTTACAGTCTTGTATATTCATGCGTTCGTTCTTTATTCATTTCGTTCTATTTGCATGAATTTGACTGCTTTGGATATTGTGAAATGTTGTGTATATGTCATACTTGGATTTACTTACCCGGGCTCGTCATTCTTATGTTTGATGAGTGCGTGCCACATGACGGTAGCGAAGGGAAGGCTTCATAGCTAGGTGATTTATGTATATTTTGTATTTACTCTCCTCGATAATATTTATTGGGTTCCACAATTAGGTTGCCTAACTCCCCGATCTTTTTGTTGAGTTATTTAATGTATTAGTTGCTTCCGCTAAATTTTTAAATCTTGAAAATACTAATAACTCAATTTTATGGGAAATTACTTGTCATAATGGATTGGAAGGTCGACTAGGCTGCGTTGACCTTGCGAGACCGGCTCGGGGTCCACGTGGGCTTAGGCGAGCGGGGCCCAATTTTATGGGAAATTGGGGCCGTCACGATTGGTATCGAGCCGCATTGTTAATACTCGACTCTTGATTTAAATCACAAGCCATGAAGAAACAAACCAATGCGGAAGTTAGGAATGGTTGAACTTAGAGTGGAACCCTATGATCCCGATCAAGTCTTCATTGGGAAGTGAGGAGAGTATTTGATGTGTTGTATTATACTACTTACGATAGAACTACTTTGGTAGCCGTATTTACTCTTGTGTATCACGTGAGACACGATGAGTAACTTGAAAAGGATTGACGATAAATTTATCATATCTAGAGAAAATTACTTTGCCTATGCGTACGTCCCTAGAAGAAAATTTGAATAGGAGTACGTAGGAAAGTAAAGTTAAAAAAAAAGGGGGCGAAGAGCAGACTCTAAGGGAGCAGAGTGTTGAGATGACTTGAGAGCTAACGATTTCATCATGTACGGACTCCTTAGCTTTGACGAAAGCTTTGGAGTAGTAATGTTGGATCAGAAGCCCAAGTAACTCCACTTTAGTGACCCTATGCATTTATCGTCTCAGGGTTGGTGAAGTCGACCACCACCTTTAGGGACTGGTAAATGAATTAAATGTTATGAGTTGAGGTAGAGTCTGCAAATTCGTTCTAAAAGTTAGTTGCCACCTAAGTATAAATCCTATGAGATCGTATATCTCAAGAATTCTTGCATGCTAAAATTTGTTCAGATGCGTTAGTAAACGTACTGAAAGAGAATTTACGTGCAAGTAGTGCATGTTGTAAAAATGTATCCGATATGGTATATTTGTTGTGTTGTAATATATATACGATATCGAGGATTCGTGGCTATGGAAAATGCGACGACGTTTCGGACCGGGTTTAGGAATGATCGTGAGGCTGCAGGTTCGCGGTTTGCGAGTACGGATGAGCTGCATACATCGCACTACCAACAACTGCAGGAGATTTTTCGATTGTTAAGGGCACATGTTACACCGTCGTCGTCTACGTCACCAACGCTAGTTATTCAGGCTGGGCGTGTTTTTACAGTTCACAACCCACCTGAAAAACTTTCAGTTCAAGCAGGACCTGCAGTGACCGAGGTGACACACGTTCGGGCCGAGATAGTATCTCCTATACCTGAGACACCGCCTGAGGATACGCCGAGCACGCCGATCGATACGGGTGTTAGGGCTACACTGAGAGCGAGGCATGCTCGTAAGTTTTAGCGACATCACCCGAAAAGTTTCACGGTGGTACGGATCGCGGAGCGAAAGAAAGATTCATAACGTTTTGGCCACACCGGATCATATGTGGTCGAGCATTTCATCGGCTTCGTTGTTCGGCGAGGATGATGTGTAGTTGCGCACTACGGTGGCGTCGATGGGGACGCTCAAGGATTAGGGCCGAGTGCAAGGATGAGGAAGTACATTCATCCTACGGTTCGTAACTCGAAGAGAACGATTCTTAAACCATTCGATAGAGGGCCAGGGAGTCGGTTGCGGTGTACGGATCGATATATACGCGTGATGCAATATGTTTGGGGTTGCGGGCGACCAAACTTACTACGTCATACGGTTTCCTGAATTTTATTGGTTTTGTTGGGTGACGACGGCTCCGAGCACGATACAGAGGCTTAAGCGAGCGCTATGGTGGCGAGAGCTTTGGGAGCACACGCACGGAGTACATCGCATTATCGACATCGTCACATTCGGTGCAAGTCCGGAGATGATCGGAGGAAAACGAGGGTTAGACGGTCATGGCAAAGAGAGCAACCTCATAGCGTATTGCGTTTCCACCGTATGCGGTGTATATGGCGCCAGTGTTAGATGGTCCAGCGCAGAGTTACGCTAGTGGATTACAGCAGCTAGCACCGTCAGATCCTTAGCATAAGTACCATCAGAGGGTTGATGGCAAGAGCAGTGGCCAGAGACGGTTAGAGATCCAGTCGAGTGCACAGACAGGGACATCGATCTAGTCATGCACAGGGACAAGGATATGGACATGTTCCAGTTGGAGCGGGATTCCAACGTACCTGTATGGGCATGTGGACAGACAGAAACAAATGCATGATACGCCACGTCGGGTCCGACTACTATCCATCGTAACCCGATAGAGAGTACGAGTTGGGTTGAGACTCACTCAATGAGAGAGACGATTTACATTTTCGCGGCATACGCGGATGTACGTATGTTAGTGACGGTGAATCATGAAATTAAAATGTTCATTTGTATTCATTTGTATTCCAATATATGTTGCGAGGATGTTGCCCTGGCATATATTGATGGGAAGATACGAGATGGTGTGTTCTTTGCTTAGGAGATCTCGGAGGAGCCCACTCGTCGCGGAGGAGCCCAACTTGTCGCGGAGGAGCCCACCTACGAGTAAGATGGGGGTATGGCCTTGGGGCGGGTATGGCCTTGGCGGGTATGGCCTTAGGTCTTCGTTCATAAAACACCATTGTCCTTTGAGACTTGCTTCAATTTCGATGATGAAATTCTAATTCGTTGGGAAGACCGTAACGACCCGAAAATTTGACTTGTGCCACGTGTCAAGTCAAGGTCGTATGTGGGACCCACTCGTCGAAATACGTATGTTCGAATCCAATTTGAGATGATAATGCTAATTATGCGAGGAATTCGAGTGAGCCAAAACACGAACGAGGACGCGCCTCGAGTCGCGTGGCGATGTGGGACCAAGATAGTGGCTTAATGTGACTATAGTGGATTTTATGTGGTTTTAATGTGGTCACGTTAAAATCGTATACATTGGATACGCCTCGTGATGCGAGTGGCGCGAGTATCGAGATTTCGAAATGAGGCGGGTTGGTGCCTCGAGATGCGCGCGCCGCCCAATTTTTAAGGAAAGCATTTGAATAAATATGTTTTTGATGTGCCTCGAGTTTCGCTCCGCACGAATCTCGAGGACACTTGATTTCTTCTTGAGGAAGAAACAAAAAGAGAGAGAGAGAGAGATTTGGATAAGAGCAAGAGAGAGAGAGAGAGAGAGTGATCGGGAGGTGAAAGAAAGAGGAGAGGAGATGAGAGAGAGGTGAAGGAGCTCGCGAGCCGCGAGATCCGGCGGCGAATCCAAGAGCTACGGGCGAACCAGCGACAGCAGCCATGCGGATCATCGCGACGGACGATCGCTCGCGAGCGACGCGAGGCCGCGGATGGCGCGTGGCGGCTTCAAGCAATGGCGGCGACGCTCCCGATGCACGCGGGCGAGCCGAGCAGCAATGCGACAACGACGCAGCCGTGAGCGTGGGCGGGTGGCGAGATCGAAGGTGGCGGACGGCGCGCGCGAGGTTGGCGGCGGCGGAGATCGAACCAGCGGCTCGGTGGCGGTGCGGCGGGAGTTGATGGCGGCGACGTGGACGCCGGCGAGGGCTGGACGCGGCGCACGGCGAGGCTCCAATGACGCCGGCAATGGAGATCGCAGCTCAGCTGCGGCGCGGACGGCGCGCGAAGCGGGTCGGATCAGCGATGGCGATATCGCAGCGATAAGCGGCGAGCGAAGCGCCGCAGAATGCAGCGGCGTGACGGCGTTGGCAGCGCCGCGCAATGCAACGACGCAGCTTGATAGCGGCGACGACGCCAGAACGCGCGCTGGCGCGCGTTATTGGCGATCGATCGGATGCGATTTCGACGAAATCGCGACGACGGATGTAGGTGAGGTTTATTCACCTTATTTGGTGTGATTTGCATGATTTTACGTAAAATATGCCTAAAATGTTTAAAGGGACACCAGGGACTTAGGAGTCGGGTGTCGGGTGCGCAAATCGAGACGCGAGCGACATTTTGAGGTTCGCGTTTCTCGAGGTACGTAAACCGCTAGGGACCTATACGGTATTTCATGTTTATCCATTGATTGTTGTTATTTACTATTTTGTGATAGCTTATTGTTAATCACCGCAAAACTATGCCCATATATGTGGTATGTCCTGCGTTTCGAGGTGGGTCGGTACCCCTGGCGCTTGTCTTGAACTTCATATATGTATGCCCATATATGTGGTATGTCCCTAACGCGTTTCGAGGTGGGCTTGTACCCACTGGCGCTTGTCTTGAACTTCATATATGGGGGAAACATAGAAGATGTATATGTCTTTCGAGTAATTGGGGAGGCATATACATCCATATACATAGAAGATGTATATGTCTTTCGAGTAATTGGGGAGGCATATACATCCATATAAAAGTTATTTGGCATTACTCATTTATGGATTGTTTACGATCTTGTATATTCATGCGTTCTTTATTCATTTCGTTCTATTTGCATGAATTTGACTTGCTTTGGATATTGTGAAATGTTGTGTATATGTCATACTTCGATTTACTTACCTGGGCTCGTCATTCTTATGTTTGACGAGTGTGCAACGCCGCGGACGGTAGCGAAGGGAAGGCTTCATAGCTAGGTGATTTTTGTATATTTTGTATTTACTCTCCTCTCGATAATATTTACTTGGGTTCCACAATTAGGTTGCCTAACTCCCGATCTTTTTGTTGAGTTATTTAATGTATTAGTTGCTTCCGCTAAATTTTTAAATCTTGAAAATACTAATAACTCAATTTTATGGGAAATTACTTGTCATAATGGATTGTAAGGTCGACTAGGCTGCGTTGACCTTGCGAGACGGCTCGGGGTCCACGCGTGGGCTTAGGCGGGCGGGGCCCAATTTTATGGGAAATTGGGGTCGTCACGGTTGGTATCGAGCCGATTGTCAATACTCGACTATTGATTTAAATCACAAGCCATGAAGAAACAAACCGGCGGAAGTTAGGAATGGTTGAACTTAGAGTGGAACCATATGATCTGACTTAAGTCTTCGTTGGGAAGTGAGAAGAGTATTTGATGTGTTGTATTATACTACTTACGATAGAACTACTTTGGTAGCCGTATTTACTCTTGTGTATCACGTGAGACACGATGAGTAACTTGAAAAGGATTGACGATAAATTTATCGGATCCGGAGAGAAAATTACTTTGCCTATGCGTACGTCCCTAGAAGAAAATTTGAATAGGAGTACGTAGGAAAGTAAAGTTAAAAAAAAAAAAGGACGAAGAAGCGGACTCTACAGGGAGCGAGTGTTGAGATGACTTGAGAGCTAACGATTTCATCATGTACGGACTCCTTAGCTTTGATGAAAGCTTTGGAGTAGTAATGTTGGATCGAAGCCCAAGTAACTCCACTTTAGTGACCACTATGCATTTATCGTCTCGGGGTTGGTGAAGTCGACCACCACCTTTAGGGGTGGTAAATGAATTAAATGTTATGAATTGAGGTAGAGTCTACAAATTCGTTCTAAAAGTTAGTTGCCACCTAAGTATAAATCCTATAAGATTGTATATCTCAAGAATTCTTGCATGCTAAAATTTGTTGAGATGCGTTAGTAAACGTCTTGAAAGAGAATTTACGTGCAAGTAGTGCATGTTGTAAAAATGTATCCGATATGGTATATTTGTTGTGTTGTAATATATATACGATATCGAGGATTCGTGGCTATGGAAAATGCGACGACGTTTCGGACGGGTTTAGGAATGATCGTGAGGCTGCGAGTTCGCGGTTTGCGAGTACGGATGAAATTTGCATACATCGCACTACCAACAAGCTGCGGGAGATTTTTCGATTGTTAAGGGCACATGTTACACCGTCGTCGTCTACGTCACCAACGCTAGTTATTCGAGTTTGGGCGTGTTTTTACGATTCACAACCCACTTTGAAAAACTTTCGATTCAACGGGACTTGCGGTGGCCAGGGTGACACACGTTCGGGCGAGATAGTATCTCCTATACACCGAGACACCGGTGAGGATACGCCGAGCACGCCGATCGATACGGGTGTTAGGGCTACGGTGAGGCGAGGCATGCTCGTAAGTTTTAGCGACATCACCGAAAAGTTTCACGGTGGTACGGATCGCGGAGCGGCAAAGATTCATAACGTTTTGGCCACACCGGATCATATGTGGTCGAGCATTTCATCGAACTTCGTTGTTCGGCGAGGATGATGTGTAGTTGCGCACTACGGTGGCGTCGATGGGGACGCTCGAAGGATTAGGGCCGAGTGCAAGGATGAGGAAGTACATTCATCCTACGATTCGTAACACGAAGAGAACGATTCTTAAACCATTCGATAGAGGACCAGGGAGTCGGTTGCGGTGTACGGATCGATATATACGCGTGATGCAATATCTTTGGGGTTGCGGTGACCAAACTTACTACGTCATACGGTTTCTGAATTTTATTGGTTTTGTTGGGTGACGACGACTCAGAGCACGATACGGGAGGCTTAAGCGAGCGCTATGGGCGGCGAGAGCTTTGGGAGCACACGCAGCCGGAGTACCGACGCATTATCGACATCGTCACATTCGGTGCAAGTCGGAGATGATCGGAGGAAAACGAGGGTTAGACGGTCATGGCAAAGAGAGCAACCTCATAGCGTATTGCGTTTCCACCGTATGCGGTGTATATGGCGCCGTGTTAGATGGTCCGCGCGAGTTACGCTAGTGGATTACGGCGACTAGCACCGTCGGATCCTTAGCATAAGTACCATTAGAGGGTTGATGGCGAGAGCGGTGGCCGAGAGACGGTTAGAGATCCGATCGAGTGCATAGACAGGGGACATCGATCTAGTCATGCACGGGGACAAGGATATGGACATGTTCCATTGGAGCGGGATTCCAACGTACTGTATGGGCATGTGGACGAGACGAGAAACAAATGCATGATCTTTGCCACGTCGGAGTCAGACTACTATCCATCGTAACCCGATAGAGAGTACGAGTTGGGTTGAGACTCACTCATGAGAGAGGCGATTTACATTTTCGCGGCATACAGCGGATGTACGTATGTTAGTGACGGTGAATCATGAAATTAAAATGTTCATTTGTATTCATTTGTATTCCAATATATGTTGCGAGGATGTTGCCCTGGCATATATTGATGGGAAGAGACAGACGGTGTGTTCTTTGCTTAGGAGATCTCGGAGGAGCCCGGCTCGTCGCGGAGGAGCCCGAACTTGTCGCGGAGGAGCCCGACCTACGAGTAAGATGGGGGTATGGCCTCGGCCTTGGGCGGGTATGGCCTTGGGTCTTCGTTCATAAAACACCATTGTCCTTTGAGAGACTTGCTTCAATTTCGAGGATGAAATTCTAATTCGTTGGGAAGACCGTAACGACCGAAAATTTGACTTGTGCCACGTGTCAAGTCAAGGTCGTATGTGGGACCCACTCGTCGAAATATGTATGTCCGAATCCAATTTGAGATGATAATGCTAATTATGCGAGGAATTCGGTGGTGAAACACGAACGAGGACGCGCCTCGAGTCGCGTGCTTAGATGTGGGACCAGATAGTGGCTTAATGTGACTATAGTGGATTTACGTGGTTTTAATGTGGTCACGTTAAAATCGTATACATTGGATACGCCTCGTGATGCGAGTGGCGCGAGTATCGAGATTTTGAAATGAGGCGGGTTGGTGCATCGAGATGCGCGCGCCCAATTTTTAAGGAAAGCATTTTTTGTATAAATATGTTTTTGATGTGCCTCGAGTTTCGCTCCCACGAATCTCGAGGACACTTGATTTCTTCTTGAGGAAGAAACAAAAAGAGAGAGAGATTTGGATAAGAGCAAGAGAGAGAGAGAGTGATCGGGAGGTGAAAGAAAGAGGAGAGGAGATGAGAGAGAGGTGAAGGAGCTCGCGAGCCGCGAGATCCGACGGCGAACCAAGCGAGCTACGGCGGCGAACCAAGCGGCCATGGATCATCGACACGGACGGCGATCGTCGCGAGCAACGCGGAGGCCGCGGATGGCGATGGCGAGCCAGCGGTGGCGACGACGGCTCCGATGCGGCAGCGAGCAGCCGAGACGGGCACGACACGCAGCCGCGTGAGCGTGGGCGGTGGCGAGATCGAAAGGTGGCGGACGGCGGCGCGGAGGTTAGCAGGCGGCGGAGATCGAACCAGCGGCTCGGTGGCGCGGTGCGGCGGGAGTTGATGGCGGCGACGTGGACGCCGGCGAGGGCTGATCGCGCAGCGCAGCGCGAGGCTCCAATGACGCCGGCAGCGGGATCGCTTCGCAGCGCGGACGGCGCGGAGGGTCGAACGAGCGGGTCGGATCGCAGCGATGGCGTGCGAGAGTGCGCGCGCGAGCGCCGCAGCAGCGTCGGTGAGCGGCCGTCGACGCGCCGACGAGCGGCGAAAACGCGCAGAAACGACGACGCGGTAAACGGCGCGGTGGCGCGTTATTGATCGAGGATCGGATGCGCGATTTCGACAAATCGCGACGACGGGATGTAGGCGAGGTTTATTCACCTTATTTGGCTGTGATTTGCATGATTTTACGTAAAATATGCCTAAAATGTTTAAAGGACACCATGGACTTAGGAGTCGGGTGTCGGGTGCGCAAATCGAGACGCGAGCGATATTTTGAGGTTCGCGTTTCTCGATGTACGTAAACCGCTTAGTTAGGGACCTATACAATATTTCATGTTTATCCATTGATTGTTGTTATTTACTTGTTTTGTGATAGCTTATTGTTAATCACCGCAAAACTATGCCCATATATGTGGTATGTCCCTGCGTTTCGAGGTGGGCTGGTACCCCTGGCGCTTGTGCTGAACTTCATATATGTATGCCCATATATGTGGTATGTCCCTGCGTTTCGAGGTGGGCTTGTACCCCTGGCGCTTGTGCTGAACTTCATATATGGGGGAAACATAGAAGATGTATATGTCTTTCAGAGTAATTGGGGAGGCATATACATCCATATACATAGAAGATGTATATGTCTTTCAGAGTAATTGGGGAGGCATATACATCCATATAAAAGTTATTTGGCATTACTCATTGATGGATTGTTTACAGTCTTGTATATTCATGCGTTCTTTATTCATTTCGTTCTATTTGCATGAATTTGACTGCTTTGGATATTGTGAAATGTTGTGTATATGTCATACTGGATTTACTTACCTGGGCTCGTCATTCTTATGTTTGACTGAGTGCAGCGCCGCGGACGAGTAGCGAAGGGAAGGCTTCATAGCTAGGTGATTTTTGTATATTTTGTATTTACTCTCCTCTGATGATATTTATTGGGTTCCACAATTAGGTTGCCTAACTCCCTGATCTTTTGTTGAGTTATTTAATGTATTAGTTGCTTCCGCTAAATTTTTAAATCTTGAAAATACTAATAACTCAATTTTATGGGAAATTACTTGTCATAATGGATTGGAAGGCGACTAGGCTGCGTTGACCTTGCGAGACGGCTCGGGGGTCCACGTGGGCTTAGGCGAGGCGGGGCCCAATTTTATGGGAAATTGGGGCCGTCACATTGGTATCGAGCGCAGCTTGTTAATACTCGACTCTTGATTTAAATCACAAGCCATGAAGAAACAAACCAATGGAAGTTAGGAATGGTTGAACTTAGAGTGGAACCATATGATCCTGACTGAAGTCTTCGTTGGGAAGTGAGGAGAGTATTTGATGTGTTGTATTATACTACTTACGATAGAACTACTTTGGTAGCCGTATTTACTCTTGTGTATCACGTGAGACACGATGAGTAAATTGAAAAGGATTGACGATAAATTTATCGGATCCAGAGAAAATTACTTTGCCTATGCGTACGTCCCTAGAAGAAAATTTGAATAGGAGTACGTAGGAAAGTAAAGTTAAAAAAAAAGGGCGAAGAAGCAGACTCTAAGGGAGCAGAGTGTTGAGATGACTTGAGAGCTAACGATTTCATCATGTACGGACTCCTTAGCTTTGACGAAAGCTTTGGAGTAGTAGTGTTGGATCAGAAGCCCAAGTAACTCCACTTTAGTGACCCTATGCATTTATCGTCTCAGGGTTGGTGAAGTCGACCACCACCTTTAGGGACTGGTAAATGAATTAAATGTTATGAGTTGAGGTAGAGTCTGCAAATTCGTTCTAAAAGTTAGTTGCCACCTAAGTATAAATCCTATGAGATTGTATATCTCAAGAATTCTTGCATGCTAAAATTTGTTCGAATGCGTTAGTAAACGTATTGAAAGGGAATTTACGTGCAAGTAGTGCATGTTGTAAAAATGTATCCGATATGGTATATTTGTTGTGTTGTAATATATATACGATATCGAGGATTCGTGGCTATGGAAAATGCGACGACGTTTCGGACCGGGTTTAGGAATGATCGTGAGGCTGCAGGTTCGCGGTTTGCGAGTACGGATGAGCTGCATACATCGCACTACCAACAACTGCAGGAGATTTTTCGATTGTTAAGGGCACATGTTACACCGTCGTCGTCTACGTCACCAACGCTAGTTATTCAGTCTGGGCGTGTTTTTACAGTTCACAACCCACCTGAAAAACTTTCAGTTCAAGCAGGACCTGCAGTGACCGAGGTGACACACGTTCGGGCCGAGATAGTATCTCCTATACCTGAGACACCGGCTGAGGATACGCCGAGCACGCCGATCGATACGGGTGTTAGGGCTACAGCTGAGGCGAGGCATGCTCGTAAGTTTCAGCGACATCACCCGAAAAGTTTCACGGTGGTACGGATCGCGGAGCAGCAAAGATTCATAACGTTTTGGCCACACCAGATCATATGTGGTCGAGCATTTCATCAGCTTCGTTGTTCGGCGAGGATGATGTCAGTTGCGCACTACTACGGTGGCGTCGATGGGGACGCTCAAGGATTAGGCCGAGTGCAAGGATGAGGAAGTACATTCATCCTACGGTTCGTAACTGAAGAGAACGATTCTTAAACCATTCGATAGAGGATTGGGGAGTCGGTTGCGGTGTACGGATCGATATATACGCGTGATGTAATATGTTTGGGGTTGCGGTGACCAAACTTACTACGTCATACGGTTTCTGAATTTTATTGGTTTTGTTGGGTGACGACGGCTCCGAGCACGACAGGGAGGCTTAAGCGAGCGCTATGGTGGCGAGAGCTTTGGGAGCACACGCATCGGAGTACCGGTCGCATTATCGACATCGTCACATTCGGTGCAAGTCCGGAGATGATCGGAGGAAAACGAGGGTTAGACGGTCATGGCAAAGAGAGCAACCTCATAGCGTATTGCGTTTCCACCGTATGCGGTGTATATGGCGCCAGATGTTAGATGGTCCAGCGCGAGTTACGTTAGTGGATTACACCAAACTAGCACCGTCGGATCCTTAGCATAAGTACCATTAGAGGGTTGATGGCGAGAGCAAGGCCGAGAGATGGTTAGAGATCCGATCGAGTGCACAGACGGGGACAGACGATCTAGTCATGCACAGGGGACAAGGATATGGACATGTTCCAGTTGGAGCGGGATTCCAACGTACTGTATGGGCATGTGGACACGATAAACAAATGCATGATATCGCCACGTCGGTCCTACTACTATCCATCGTAACCCGATAGAGAGTACGAGTTGGGTTGAGACTCACTCAATGAGAGAGACGATTTACATTTTCGCGGGCATACCGCGGATGTACGTATGTTAGTGACGGTGAATCATGAAATTAAAATGTTCATTTGTATTCATTTGTATTCCAATATATGTTGCGAGGATGTTGCCTTGGCATATATTGATGGGAAGATACAGATGGTGTGTTCTTTGCTTAGGAGATCTCGGAGGAGCCCACTCGTCGCGGAGGAGCCCGGCTTGTCGCGGAGGAGCCCGACCTACGAGTAAGATGGGGGTATGGCACTTGGGCGGGTATGGCCTTGGGCGGGTATGGCCTTAGTCTTCGTTCATAAAACACCATTGTCCTTTGAGACTTGCTTCAATTTCGATGATGAAATTCTAATTCGTTGGGAAGACCGTAACGACCGAAAATTTGACTTGTGCCACGTGTCAAGTCAAGGTCGTATGTGGGACCCACTCGTCGAAATACGTATGTCCGAATCCAATTTGAGATGATAATGCTAATTATGCGAGGAATTCGGTGAGCCAAAACACGAACGAGGACGCGCCTCGAGTCGCGTGGCGATGTGGGACCAAGATAGTGGCTTAATGTGACTATAGTGGATTTATGTGGTTTTAATGTGGTCACGTTAAAATCGTATACATTGGATACGCCTCGTGATGCGAGTGGCGCGAGTATCGAGATTTTGAAATGAGGCGGGTTGGTGCCTCGAGATGCGCGCTGCCCAATTTTTAAGGAAAGCATTTGAATAAATATGTTTTTGATGTGCCTCGAGTTTCGCTCCGCACGAATCTCGAGGACACTTGATTTCTTCTTGAGGAAGAAACAAAAAGAGAGAGAGAGAGAGATTTGGATAAGAGCAAGAGAGAGAGAGAGAGAGATCGGGAGGTGAAAGAAAGAGGAGAGGAGATGAGAGAGAGGTGAAGGAGCTCGCGAGCCGCGAATCCGGCGGTGAACCCAAGCACTACGGCGGCGAACCAAGCAAGCGCGGATCATCGGCACGAGACGGACGATCGCTCATGCGAGCGACGCGAGGTCGTGGATGGCGATGGCGGCTTCAAGAATGGCGACGACGGCTCCCGATGCAATGACGAGCGGCAGCAACAGCGACAGACGACGCAGTGCGTGGCGTGGCGGTGGCGAGATCGAAGGTGGCGGACGGCACGGCCAACATGCGAGGTTGGCGGCGGCGGAGATCGAACCAATGGCTCGGTGGCGGTGCAATGGGAGTTGATGGCGGCGACGTGGACGCCGGCGAGGGCGGACGGCAGCACGCGCGAGGCTCCAATACGCCGGCAATGGATCGCACGGCAAGCGGACGGCGGGGTCGAACGAGCGGGTCGGATCGGCAGCGATGGCGTGCGATAGCGGCGCGCGCGGCGAGCGCAGAAGGCAGCGTCAGTGGCGGCGGCATCGACAGCGCGCGCGCGAGCGTAATGCAACGAACGACGCGCGAGCGGCGACGACGCAGAATAACGCAGCGCGCGGTGGCGCGTTATTGATCGGAATGGATGCGCGATTTCGACAAAATCGCGACGACGGGATGTAGGTGAGGTTTATTCACCTTATTTGGCTGTGATTTGCATGATTTTACGTAAAATATGCCTAAAATGTTTAAAGGGACACCAGGGGACTTAGGAGTCGGGTGTCGGGTGCGCAAATCGAGACGCGAGCGACATTTTGAGGTTCGCGTTTCTCGAGGTACGTAAACCAATTAGGGACCTATACGATTTCATGTTTATCCATTGATTGTTGTTATTTACTATTTTTGTGATAGCTTATTGTTAATCACCGCAAAACTATGCCCATATATGTGGTATGTCCCTGCGTTTCGAGGTGGGCTTGTACCCTTGGCGCTTGTCTTGAACTTCATATATGTATGCCCATATATGTGGTATGTCCTTTTCGAGGTGGGCTTGTACCCCCGGCGCTTGTGCTTGAACTTCATATATGGGGGAAACATAGAAGATGTATATGTCTTTCGAGTAATTGGGGAGGCATATACATCCATATACATAGAAGATGTATATGTCTTTCGTAGTAATTTGGGGAGCATATACATCCATATAAAAGTTATTTGGCATTACTCATTTATGGATTGTTTACGAGTCTTGTATATTCATGCGTTCTTTATTCATTTCATTCTATTTGCATGAATTTGACTTTGCTTTGGATATTGTGAAATGTTGTGTATATGTCCTGCTGGATTTACTTACCTGGGCTCGTCATTCTTATGTTTGACTGAGTGCAGCAACGCAGACGAGTAGCGAAGGGAAGGCTTCATAGCTAGGTGATTTTTGTATATTTTGTATTTACTCTCCTCTGATAATATTTATTGGGTTCCACAATTAGGTTGCCTAACTCCCTGATCTTTTTTGTTGAGTTATTTAATGTATTAGTCGCTTCCGCTAAATTTTTAAATCTTGAAAATACTAATAACTCAATTTTATGGGAAATTACTTGTCATAATGGATTGTAAGGTGACTAGGCTGCGTTGACCTTGCGAAGACGGCTCGGGGGTCCACGTGGGCTTAGGCGGGGCGGGGCCCAATTTTATGGGAAATTGGGGCCGTCACATAGAGAGGACCGTAGGAATGAGAGGTCGACTGCGACTAGTGAGGAGAGGGAAGCGTTGATTTCGTTGTACATTGTACCGAGAGAGTCATGGACCTAGGGTGGAAGATATACGAATTGTTAGAGAGTTTCCCGATGTTTTTCCCGAGGATTTACCGGGTTCTTGTCGCCGCAAGAGATCGATTTCATTATTGAGTTGGTACTAGGTACGAAACCGATTTCCATACCACCATACATGATAGCACCATGAGAGCTAGAAGAGTTGAAGACTCGAACCAGGATTTGGTACAGAAATGATTCATGACACCTTCTATGTCGCCATGGGGAGCACCCGTCCTTTTTGTGAAGAAAAATGATGGTACGTTGAGATTTTGTATCGACTATCGACAATTGAACAAAGTCATAATTAGGAACAAATATCCACTCCCGATGATAGATGATTTATTTGATCACCGAGAGGAGCTCCAAGATAGACTGCGATCGGGGTATCATCGACTTAGGATCGGGGACGAGGATTGGTCCATTATAGCTTTCAACACCGAGATATGGACATTTTCGGTTCACATTCATGTTGTTTGGGCCGACCAATGCTCCAAATTTGTGTTTATGTTCCTAATGCATCGTGTATTTTCATACCGTTTCTTGACCATTTCGTGACGATCTTCATCGATGATATACTTGGTATACTTGAAGACGAGGGAGGATCACGAACGGCATCTCGAGAGATACGTTGCCGACTTTGACGAAGAATAGACTATACGCCAAATTCGGTAAATGTGAATTCAGTCGTCATAGGTCAAATTTCTAGGGCATGTTGTCGGAGCAACAGGGATATCAGTGGATCCAGCCAAGATTCAGGCGATTATCGATTGGCCAGCACCGACTTCAGTGACTGAGATCATAAGTTTTCTGGGTTTGGCGGGGTATTATCGCCGATTCGTGAAGGATTTTTTAAAAATCGCTTCACCAATTACTAAATTGACTCAGAAAGACGTGAGATTTCATTGGTCTGAGGAATGTGAGGAGGCATTCACTCAGCTGAAGAGGTTATTGACTACTGCGCCAGTATTAGTGTTACCAGAGGTTGGACAGGATTCTCCGTCAATATTGATGCTTATCATAAAGGTGCAGGATGTGTATTGATCCAGGGTACCGGTACGAGTAGCATATGCATCCGACAGTTGAAGGTACATGAGAAGAATTATCCGACGCATGACTTAGAGCTGGCAGCAGTAGTGTTTGCATTGAAGATATGGAGACATTATCTGTATAGAGAGACGTTTACACTCTTTACTGATCATAAGAGTTTGAAGTATCTTTTCACACATAAGGATCTGAATATGAGGCAGCGCAGATGGTTAGAATTTCTGAAAGATTACGACTTTTCCTTGGAATATCATCCGGGAAAAGCGAATGTAGTCGCTGATGCGCTGAGTAGGATACCTATTAGAGATGCGGAGGTTCCTACTTAAACTCGAGTTGAGATTTGCACGCAGATGAGAGTACGGGCCATATCTATATAGAGAGTGGCGAGGGTCGAGGACCGACAGTTGTACTACGAGTTTAGTGAGTTAGCGCGAGTGCGATTGTGTTGATTGGAAGGAGACGTCGACCGAGTGATTGCGCTTCGGGGGCAAACCGTGGATACCGTCAATACCGAGTTGGGAGAGGAGGTTCTTCGGGAGTCACACCGTTCCCAATTCACTATTCATCCAGCGGACCAAGATGTACCACAACATGAAGAGGCATTTTTGGTGGCCTGGGATGAAAGCGGATGTCTCAACGTTTATCAGGAACTGTGGGATCTGTCAGCAAGTGAAGGCTGAACATCGTAGACCTGGAGGATTGCTACAACCTCTTCCCATCCCACGGTGGAAGTGGGAAGACATTGCTATGGATTTTGTGAGAGGATTGTCGAGAACCGCCCGAAGACATGATTTCATCTGGGTTATTGTTGATAGACTGACAAAGTCTGCTCATTTTCTACCAGTGGTCGCACATTATACATTTGATCAGTTGAGTATACTGTTTGAGCGAGAGATTATTAGACTGCATGGGGTACCAGTGACTATTACGTCGACATAGATGTTATGTATACGTCCGGGATGTGGCGACTATGCGAGCGATATGGTACGCGCCTACGGTTTAGTACGATTTTTCATCCTTAAACCGACGGCGGACTAATAGATTGATACAGGTTCTCAAGATATGTTACGGGCGTGCGTCTTGGAGTTTGGCGGATCATGGGAGGAGTACCTACCGTTATGTGAGTTTGCATATAATAACAATTATCAAGCTAGTATTAAGATGGCGCCTTTTGAGGCTTTGTATGGTAGACCATGTCGCTCGCCATCGTGTTGGGGTGAGCAAGAGGACCGGAGACCGTGGGGTCCGAGATTGTTGTCGATCACACGGAGAAGGTACAATCGATTCGTTAGGGACTCGGGAGCCCAGGATTGACGAGAAGAAGTATGCGGACAAATATCGCGGTGATCTCACGTACACCGAGGGATCCTTTGTCTATTTAAAGGTTTCCCCTCGGAAGGGTTTTCGAGGTTTGGAGTGAAAGGTAAACTTGCGGTGAGATTTATCGGACCTTTCGAGAATTAAGAAACGGGTCGCAAAGGTTGCGTATGAACTTGAGCTACCTCCACGATGTCGAGTTCATCCAGCTTTTTCATATATCAATGCTTCGATAAGCCGAGTCGAGAGCGGTGATCGTCGATCGTAGATTTGAGCCGGATAGACTTGACGAGGATATGTCATACAAGGAGCACTGTTGTTCGGATCCTAGATCGAAGGGTACATCGGTTGAGAAATAAGTATATCCCAAAAGTACTTGTCAAGTGGCGCTTTCACGATGATACGTAACTCACTGGGATCGGGGTGACTATATACGAGATAGGTTTTCGTACCTCTTCGAGAAAGGTATACATGTTGGTTCGATTTTTAAATTTCGAGGACGGAATTTTAATTAGTTGGGAAGAGTTGTAACGAGACATTGGATGTGCATCGAGACACGCGTTCACCCATCATGAGGCAAGGTGTCACATTTTGAGTCACTCACAAGTGACTTGGGGGACAAGTGGGGCAATGTGCTCCATGTGATGAGCCTCGGATACGTGTGCACACCAAGATCTAAGGCTAAGGTTTAAACATATATTATATAAATAATTGATTCTCTTCTTATCCCCACCACCTCACCAAAACAAAAAAAGAAAGAAAACAGAGACAATCGGGAGAGGAGAAGAGAAGGAAAAAAATCGTTGTGGAGGTGGAGGAGAAGGAGAAGGAGAGAACCCGAGCCGAACCAAGGTGAGGGTGTTGTTTCAGTTATGGAGTGGAGTGGTGACGGTGGGGTGTTTGGAGGGAGCTCGGGAGCTTGGGAGCTCCCGTGCTCCGGAGGAAGGAGATGACTCGGAGAGTCGTCTCCCTCCTCACGAGCCGGGGGGTGGATCGCCAACCCCAACTCGTGGCCAAACAAACCGAAAAAAAAATTGTTATCTCCCCAACGAACCAGGGAGTTTGTTTGGGAAGAAGAGCCCCAACGGGCCGGGCCAAGGGCTGGGCCGGTGGCGGAGGGTCGACCCGACCCAAAACAGAAAAAAAAAAAAAAAGAGGAAAAAGAAGAAAAACAGAGAAAAATTGAAAAAAGTTTCCGAAAATAGGAAAAAAATTTGAAAAATTATATTTCAACAAAATAAATAGAGAATAATGAATTTCTAGGCAAAATAAACTATTTGGAATTTTGAACGAGCATTTTGCGGGGTTTTACCTCGAAAAGCGCGAAATGGGCCGATTAATGAAAATAAATAAATTTTTTTAGAAATTTGTCTCGGTTTCGATTTGGCCTAAAATGAGACATTATTGAATGTTAGGGAACTAAGGGGAGAACTCGGCGTTTGGGCACGCATTTCGAATTTGTCGAGGGATCTAATAGACTAGGACAAACGTGTGAATCGAAATTACAACCGTGAGAATTTTATATTTCATTTCATTCATCTTTGTTGATTTATTGGTCTCTTGGTAGACATTACCACTTGAACTTGCACATCATGTTGTTCTTGTATCTATTCGTGGGTGAATATTGTGACATGATGCCTTGTGAATTGTTTCATTGACTCGATTCCTACACTTGATGTCATTCTTGAAAACATTGATGAAAAGCATGCTAATAGAATAATTTGTACTTAATTGGACTTGTATTCGATTTCCTTTGGGCTTTGTAGCCTAACTTGTTTTGGGATCCTAGAATTTTGAACTTATTTGTCTTTGAAAGTAAAATAGGGATTATATAGTGTCCATTGCACGAGAGATGCGCGGTTCACGAGGACATGGGTCTACCAGGTTCCGTCACTCACCACTACAATTGCGCGGCACACGAGTTATGGGATTCGGGGTGGTCGGCAAGCATGAGATTGATGTTGTAAAGCGTAGAGCGCAGCTCCGCTATTTGTGTGAGATATGTTGAGCGCGGCTCCATATAGTAGTGGGAAAGGTTAAGTGATAGTTCTCATTGCCGACCGGACGTAGATCATCTCGACTTAACTCGTGTCTCTGTTTCTACATCTTTAATTATGGTATTTACTTGCATTTCTTGTTTCAAAAATTTATTTCGCTACTTTATGCTTTTAAATACCATTCGTTTATTTTGGAAATGTGGCATAGAATTCTCCAGTTAGTACTTAAATATCACTATACTCACCGTTTAGTTTGTGACGGTGGGTGTATCGAGCATAGCGAGGGGATGGAGAAGATCGGCGACTTCCTCGAGCGATTCGACGACTCTCCTCACTCATTTGTATGTCTCGACTTTTGTTGTATTATTATTATGTCATTTTGGGTTGTACATTGGGTTGAGTGAATTGTGTCCTCTATATACATGCTTGTGATCTTGTTTTTCTTGATTTTCTACACTTATGAGTTTTTGGAGAATGAATGCTTTCGCTTAATGATAATGGAATTGGAATTACCAATACCTGGATTTGGAGGAATATAGGGACGAAAAGTCCGACTAATATGTAATTAATTCTTAGGTGATTTAGATTAAGGCTTGATTACAGCTTAAGTTGGGCGGTGTCCTCGTTTCATGGTTGGGGCGTCACGAGATGCTCATGTATCAACAATCCAAGAACCATAACTAGTAAACACATTAGCACACTGATTAATGTTCACTAAACTACCTATAAAATCATGCATGTGAGCAAGATTTATATGAGCTGGAATCTCAGTTGCATCAGTTGCTATGGTCTTGCCTTTCATGAACTGAGCAATACCCTGCTGAATCGTCGCAGCAATACTAGCTTGAAACTCCCCAAGCTGTTGAGAACTTTCTTCCAGATCATCCATTGGTGACTCAAGCATATTCACAACAGATTTATTTACAGTATGCTTTGATTTCTTATCCTTTAAAGCTTTAAATCATTCAGGATAGCCATTCAATTTAAAACATTTCTCCCTTGTATGTCTTTTCATGTGGCAAAAATCACATACCAATTCATCCTTATTAATGTTCTTCCCAAAATTTCCTGAATTCTTAAAACTACCTTTATTGATGCTTTGATTCTAGTCACCTTGCTTCACAGTTTTACAGAAGTAACCTTAGCTAGCATAACAGTTTCAAGATCAGGGGCAAAAGCCATATTTACTTCCTTTTGCTTCTTAACTCTAAGAATCATAGAGTAAGCTTTGTTTATATTTTGAAGTGGATCCATCACCAAAATCTGATTTTTGATTTGATCATAACTATCATTTAAACCCATCAAAAACTGCATGAGTTTGTCATTCGAATCAATTTCAATCAATTTCACATAGGTACCACAATCACATCTAGGAATTCGAGCCAAACAAGCTAATTCATCCTAAAATTTCTTCAGATTTGTGAAATACTTAGAAATGGACAGAGTTCCTTGACTAACTGTAACGGCCCAAAATCTTTAACCGTGTTTACGTCTTTAAACATGCTCAACGAACCGTACTGTGAGACCCACACCGTGATATGTCCATTGACCGAGGCAAGGGCCGATGTACATTTTATATTTGTTGTGATGTATGCCTATTGTATTGTATATGTGTATACTATTAAGTTAATTTTATACGGGTGTGTAGGTATCAAGACGAGCGGGGACGTACCTTGAGTCGCGTGTCGACGTGGGACCGAGGTAGCGGCATATTGGGTGTAAGTTTAGTTTATTTGAATTCAATGTGAATTAATGTGGGTTTAATAAGTGGCTAATGTGGCCACATTGAAATGAATATGAAAGTGCCTATAGTTAGTTCAAATAAAACAATGATCATTTGATGTACATCGAGACACGCATTAACCCATCAAGAGGGCAAGTATCAACATGTTGAGTTACTCACTAGTGACTCGAGGGACAAGTGGGACAAGGTGGTCCATGAGATGAGCCTCGAGACACGTGTGCACACCATGATCAATGGCTAGCATTCAACATGGTCAAATGTGCATATATGTCAATGGTTTTGGTTTATTATCTCCACGAAATCGTTAGTGCAAGGAGGAGAGAAAGAACAGAGTTGCTGGAGTGGTTTAGGAGAGGAGGAAAAGGAGAGAAACCAGAGAAGATCAAGGTGAGTGTGGTGTTGTTAATTTGATGTTGTTTGTGGTTTGTTGTTGGCGAAGGAGGGAGCTCGGACGAACTGCAAACGCAGTTCGTCCGAGGAAGGAGATGACTCGGAAGAGTCGTCTCCCCTCCCCAAACGAGCTGGGGTTGGATCTCCGACCCCAGCTCGTGAAGAAAAAAAATCCATCAACGAACCAGGGAAGTCCCTGGTTCGTTGAGGAAGAAAGGGGGCACACGCACAAGTCGTGCGCGTGCACCCCTTTCCTTTGTTTGGGGCCGGGCCGGGCTCAGGGGGCGAGCCATGGGCTCTGGCTCGACCCATGGGGCGAGTCATGCCTAGTGCCTTGACCAGGTCGGGTTCGATCTGTTTGGGTTGACCCGACCCAAATACATAAATAAATAAAAAGAAGAGAAAAAAAAGAAAAATGGAGAAAAAATTGGAAAAAAATCCAAAAGATTGGGGAAAATTTTTGAAAAATTATATTTTGACAAAATAAATAGAAATTAGTGAATTTCTATGAAAAATAAAATATTTGGAATTCGGACGAGACTTTTACGGGGGTTTTACCTAGAAAAGCGCGAAATGGGCGGATTGGCCTAAAAATTGAGAAATTGGTCCGAATTCGATTTGATTTAACTTGATAAATTATTGAATGTTAAGAAACAAAGGGAGAACTCGGGAGTTTGGGCACGCATTTCGAAGTGTCGATGGATCGAATAGGCTAAGACAAGCTTGTGAATAGTAAGTACAATTTGTGAGAAATTCTATATTTTATTTCATTCACATTTATTGATTTATTGGTCTATTGGTAGATATTGCTACTTGAGATCTCACATCTTGTTGTTCTTGTATCTATTCATGAGTGAATATTGTGACATGATGCCTTGTGAATTGTTTCATTGACTCTGATTCCTACTCTTGATGTCATTTTTGAAAAGAATTGATGAAAAGCATGCTAATGGGATAATTTGGATTTACTTGGACTTGTATTTGATTTCATTTGGGCTTTGTAGCCTAACTTGTTTTGGATTCCTATAACATTGACATTATTTTTCTTTGAAATTAAAGTAGAGATTATCTAGTGTCCATTGCACGAGAGATGCGCGGTTCACGGGGACATGGGTCTACCGGGGTTCCGGCACTCACCACTACGCTTGCGCGGCACACGAGTTATGGGACTCGGGGTGGTCGGCAAGAATGAGATTGATGTTGTATAAGCGTAGAGCGCAGCTCCGCTATTCGTGTGAGATATGTTGAGCGCATCACCATATAGTAATGAAAAAGGTTTGGTGATAGGTTTCACCACCGAAATAGGACGTAGAATATCTCTACTTAACTTTGTGTCGGCCTCTACATTTTCAACTCTGGTATTTACTTTTATTATTTGATTTAGCTATTCTTTTGCTATTTATGTTTTTAAATACCATTTGTTTATTTTGGGAAATGTGGCATAGAATTCTCCAGTTATTACTTAAATATTACTATGTGACGGTGGGTGTAGGTTCGTTGAGCAACAGCAGACTAGGGAAGGAGAAGCTCGGCGACTTCCTCTGAGTAGTTCGGCGACTCTCCTCACTCATTTTGTATGACTCGACTTTTGTTGTATTATTACTGTTTATGTTTTTACTGTTTATTTTTGGGTTGAGTGTATAGTTCCCCTTTTTTTTAGACTCATATATATATATATATATATATATATACATGCATGTGATGCTGTATGTTTTTCCTGGTTTCCCACATTTAGGATTTTGGATAATGAAAGTTTCTGCATGATCTTTAAAATACATGAGAATGATAAGGGCATTTTAATTAACTTAATAATATCGGAACATGTGTAGTGAATGTAATATAGGGACGAAAGACTGACTAATACGTAACTAAGTCTTATGTGGTTAGGATTAAGGCTTGATTTCGGGATTAGGCCGGGCGATGCCCTGTGTAGAAGTTGAGGCCATCACACTAACAATAGTAATTTCACGTTTTAACTGATAGAGCAAAGGTTTATTGCATTCACCAAACCTTTCTCCCAATTTTTTCCATAGATGAAAAGCAAATTGAGCATACAAGAATGCTTCAACATTCTCAGTAGAAATAGAGTTTAGGATCCAAGAAATTATCATACAATCGACGTTAATCCACTTATCAATATCTGGAGAGAGTTCATCAAGTTTAGGAAATCGTCCATCAATGAAGCATACCTTCTTTGCTCATAAGGCGATCCTCATCGCTCTACTCTAACCGAGATAATTCTTTCTTGTAAGTAGGTTTGACACCAAAATCAAGCCTGGATGTTTAAACTTTGCAGCTACAAAGGTCCTTCAGTGCTGAAACCATGTGAATCATTCACATTTCTAGCAGATCCATTCGCATTTCCAGTAGATCCACTCACATTTTCAAAAGACCTAACTTGAGTTTCTTGATTTTCCATGACTCAGAACTCAACTGAATCAATCAGGAACTCACAAAGTCTCGATCGAATTCACATAGAAAACAATCGAGAACTTAATCAACAATCTAAACTTCACTCAACAACAACAAAATCAAGTACAAAAATTAGGTTTTCGAACCAAATTTTGTTGCTCTGATACCATGTTCAAAAAGCTTATCAAGAACTTATGTTCGCCTTTGTGGCGGCCCTCGCCGCCTGGATGACGTGTCTCTCGTGTACTCCTTGCCACCGGCCCAACTACACATGTACGACACCCGCCCGTCCTTTTTCTCGTCTCGAATTCATATCCACTTATGTGTACGGTGTATAAATGACATATTCATAGGAAGTCGTACTTAAATACAAGAATTATTAATAATCAATTAAACAAATCCTATTGTGGAAAAACCCTGAAAAGTACTATGTATAGAGGTAGACGACTGTACCATATAAGGTATCTATGTACAATGTCATGTTACTCCCAGCCTCCCAAAAGAATTAAAATATCAAAACAAAACACACGTACAAGTAATCCTCAATGGTAGGCGATCGAGGTAGTCGCCTAAGATCCCTTTGCCCTTACTTATACTCGGATTTGCACTCAATCATCACGAAAGAAAATGGATGATGAGTCCAATCAAGAAAAATCCCAAGGAACTCCTCTCGAGCATTCAAATAAACAAGTGGAATTCAATAAATACTAGTAAATAAACATGCGAAATGTAAACAGACAACCGTAATTAGAGCATCGCATGCATAGATAACAATAAAGTGCAAATGTATGTGCCTGTTCCAGTCAGACTAAACCATACTTTGGGATTCCCTTCCAGGATCCCACTAGTGGGCGCACCCAACTAGCTATCACCTGGTCCCTCTCGGTGGTCGGCGTAGACCTACGACGCACCGACACATGTAGCAGTTCATTAGCTCGGGTCATTATCCACCGAGAACTCCTGATACACATGTTATGGTCTAGAATGCATAGACACACAACGAAAAATTCGGTGGGAGTAACTCAACCAACCGTCCAAACAATGACAAGATATAGATGTAATAAAGACCACAAGGAATACTGGAACTGAATGGAAATACAAAGCAAAATAAATACTCAAAGTTTTTCAATTGGGTTTTATAAACCTCACAACGCACTCCAATACCCCGTAATCAATCCCCGAGTGCAAGTCCATTGGGTCCTTCGTCGCCAATTGATCACTCGTGTCCACCTATGTTCATTTATCAATAATTCGATTTAGCATGACAATTTACGACCAATTTCTAAAACTTTAGGCCAAATTGCTCATTTCGCGCTTTTCGAGGCAAAAACCCCGCAAAAGTCACATCCGAAATTTCCAAATATTTTATTTTCATAGAAATTAATCAATTTCTATTTATTTTATTGAAATATAATTTTTTAAATTTTCCCAATTTTTTCGGAATATTTTCCAAATTTTTCTTTCATTTTTTTTTAGTTTGGTTTGGGTCGGGTCGACCCAACGGAGTCGACCCGACCCTGGACAAGAATTGGTCCAGGCTCATGGGCCGAGCCTCGCCAATTCTGGCCCGACCCATGGGGTGGGTGCACACGCGCGCGCGTGTGCATCCCCTCCACCCGATCGATGGCAACAATTTTTTTTTCTGTTGTTGTTGGGTTGGGGTTGCTCTCACCCCAACCCCGGTGGAATCGATGGCGGGGATATACGCCCTTGCCATCTCCACCTTAACCCGGTTTGGCCTCCATGGCCGAACCCCCTCTCGGCCACTATGGCTGATCACCAAACTCACAACAAAATAATCACGACTCACCTTCTTCCCGCTTTTCCACCCTCTATTCTCTCATTCCCGCTTCTTCTTCTTCTTCTCTCCTCCTCTCCGTTTCTTCTTCTCTCTTCTCGGTCTCTCAATTTTGTTTAGTGTGTGTGTGTGTGTGTGTGTGTGTGTGTGTGTGTGTGTGTGTGTGAGATGTAAGTGAGAGAAAAGGTAGTGGTGGAGTATGGATAAGTGGTGTTGACTTCTTTCCTTGACTCAAAGTGTGACACGTTTGGGACACTCGCTCGTGTTTTACGCACCGAAATGCCATTTTAGGGCGTTTCGATGCTCGGTTTCGCGTTCGAATCGCGATATACGCGTACTTTGCACGCGTCACTAGCTACCTAATATCCATTCCATATTAGTTACTTAGCCAATTTTTATTTAATTTGTGTGTTTAAGTTTCCTCGACCTAATATTCGGTCTCGTCAACTACTCGGTACCCGCATCGACACGCATATCAAGGTGAATACAGTCACACAATCCCGCACGTATTGTTATGCAACATACACACATGCCATGTATTTCAATAAATTGCACCGCAAATAAGCAACCAACACACCATAAACTATCATACCTAAGTCCCCGCGTGCCCTAGCCTACATGCGTCCACGTAGATCCGAACCGGCATCCACGTCTCAGTAAATTTAAGATAATTAACGACATTAATAAAATGGGTCGTTACATTTTTTCCCAAGCCGTTACATTTCTTCCCAACTAAATAAAATTTTGTCTCGAAATTTAACCGTAACTAAAATCTCATACCGTATAATAGGAGGGTATCGTGTCCTCATCGTCGACTCGAGCTCCCAGGTGAGTCCCTTTGTCTTATGATGTTGCCAACGAACTAGGACCTTCGCGAGTTCCTTGTTTCGAAAAATCAGTACTCGACGGTCAACAATCTCTATCGGTCTCTCCTCACAGTCACGTCGGTGTCGTATCTCCACCGTCCCAACTCAATCGTCGGTCTCGGCCCCGACCTAACGAGTCTCAAAATGGAAATGTGAAATGTCGGATGAACCCCAACTAACTCGGCAGATAACTCCAACCGATATGCAATAGTGCATACTCTCTGTGCAATTCGATATGGCCCAATGTACCTCGGTGCCGGTTTCCCCTTAATGTCAAATCTATGTTGACCTTTCCAATGAGAAACCTTCGGATACACCATTTCGCCCTTGTCATAGCTCGGACCCTCGTGATACCTATCCGCGTATTCTTCTATCTATCTTGTGCAGCTCACAACTTCTAACGAATTTGTCGATTTTCTATGTGTGATCAACAACTATCTCGGCGCTCGCCCAACACGCAGTGATCTACGGGGCCTTCCATATAGTGCCTCAAATGGTGGCATGTCAATGCTCGCCCGATAGTTGTTATTGTATGCAAACTCACATAGAGGCGATAATCCTCCCATGAACCCCCAAACCGTAATATATAAGCCCCGAGCATATCCTCCAAAATCTGGATCAATCGCTTCCGACGTCCGTCGATCTGGGATGATAAGTCGTACTAAATCGCAACCTGGTGTCAAACTGTTTCGCATTACCTCCCATAGTTTCGAGGTCAATCTTGGATCTCTGTCTGACACACAATGGAAACGGCACCCCATGAAGTATAATAATCTCCCGCTCAAACAATATGCTCACCGGGGAAACGTGTATTTCATCGAGATTGGAATGAATTGAGCCGACTTCGTCGATCTATCAATCACTACCCAAACCGCATCGTGACGGCTTGATGTCTGCGGTAGCCCACTAAAGAAATCCATAGTAACATTTTCTCATTTCCACCGTGGAATGGGCAATGGCTATAATAATCCACCGGTCTCCCGTGCTCACCTTCACTTGCTGGCAAATGTGACAACTCCTAACGTACGCACCTACGTCAGCCTTCATCCCTGGCCACCAGAATAGTCGCCTCAAATCATGGTACATCTTGGTCTGACCAGGATGAACTGTGTAACGAGACCGGTGTGCATCCTCCAAAATCCCGTCCCGTATCTCCTGATCCGCAGGTATCCACAATCTCCTCGGTATCTCAAACACCGATTTGTGGTTTCTGCCCAATCAATGCATTCCAGATTCCGTGACAGACCACTGACCCGCTCATAGAACCCATCAGTCCTTTGACACTCGGCAACACGTTCAATCGATACGGTCGGTATCCTCATTTAACAACAAATGTGTTGTTCCGACGTAGTCGACAACTCGCCATGCACATAACGATCTTGTTGTAATAAGCCATGCTCATGTGTCATATATCTAACATAACGATCCGTTGAGTCCACTCATGCTCAATGTGTCGCCTACGACGTTCGCTTTGCCAGGGTGATACTCAATAGCGAAGTCGTAGTCCTTCAAAGAACTCAACCATCTTCGTCGGCGCATATTCGATCCATTTGCGTGAAGATGTAATGTAAACTCGGTGATCTGTAAACAACACGAATCGCTCTCCAAATAAATAGTGCCTCCAAGCCTTCAAGCAAAGACGCCGCCGCAAGCTCCAAGTTGTGCACCTGGATAATTCCCCTCGTGGGGTCTCAACCGTTTGGAAAGATAGGCAACTGGTATATCATCCCGCATCAACACACAAACAAGACCAATGCCCGACTCATCTCAGTATATATTGTCAATGTCTTGCCCGACTCCGACAATGTCAATCTTGGTGCGTATGTCAATCTTCGCTTCAATTCACAAAATACTTGCTCACACTCATCTAACCAAATCAAATCGACGTCTTTCTTAGTCGATCTCGTCATCGGCTATGCGCTGTGATCGAGGAAATATCCCGCACAAATCGTCGGTAGTATCCCAGCGATCAAGGAAACTCCGTATATCGGCCACGACTCAGCGTCTTCCAATCAATGATCACCCGAATCTTTTCGAATCCAATGAGATACCCTACTCATTGATGACATGGCCTAATAATCTCATCGCACTTAGCCAAAAGTCACACTTGCTAAACTTGGCGTACGATCGGTGCTCTCTCGTTGTCGTCAAAAGCGTCCCGAGATGTCCTTCGTGATCCTCATGAGTCCCGATGTAGATCAAGATATCGTCGATGAACACGATGATGAATCTGTCCAAATACGGCCACATGACCCTGTGCATCAGGTCCATGAAAATCGCTGGAGCGTTCGTCAGCCCAAACGGCATGAATGTGAACTTAAATAACCCGTATCTTGTCTTTGAAAGCGATTTTCTGGATATCCTCTTCTTGAATCCTCAACTGGTGATAACATGAGCGAATGTCAATTTTCGAGAAGAATCCGCACCCATAAGGGATCAAACAAATCGTCAATCCTAGGAAGTGGGTAACGGTTCCGCACGATGACTGATTCACTTTCCTATAGTTGATGCACATCCTCACCGTACCATCTTTCTTCTTCACAAACAAGATCTTGGAGCTCCCAAGGTGACATACTAGGGTGAATAAAACCCTTCTCCAACAGCTCCTCTAACTGTCGTCTCACCTCCTCCTCGTTTCGTTGGTGCCATCCGTAAGGTCGATCGGCAATCGGTGCGTCCCTGGTATCGGCTCGATTATGAACTCAACACTCGTGGCGGTGGCAATCCGGTAAGTCATCTGGAAATACATCGGCAAAATCCCTAACCACAAGAACGTCTTCAATCCGTACCCTCGTCCGAACCTCTAGCTCAACTATCGCCGCAAACGCCTCCATCTCATGTGTTGTAGCTAGTCGACCCTCGTGATGGGTAAGTCGATTCTTGATCCAAGTAATACGAGCTCCGTATTCTAAGAATATGAAACTCTATCCTCTTGCAAACAGATCTATCCGTGCATGATATGATGCTAACCAATCCATTCGAGTAGTGTGTCAAACTCTAAGTACTTCAATACTCGAAGATCAGCTGGTAGCTGATGTCCCTCCACCTCTATCATCACGTCTCTACATATTCGGTTAGGGTATATCTTATCCCCAACATGTACTAAGGACAAGATGTGGGTCTAGTGTCTGTGTAACTAACCCTAACAATCCAACAATACGTCCAGCAAGAAACGATAACGTGCTACCAGAATCAAACATAGCATGCATAGGGCGACCAAATATAAGTAACGTACCTTCAACGAGCCGCCTAACCAGGGAAGTCCCTGGTTCGATCGGGTGGAGGGGATGCACGCGCGCGCGCCGTGCGCCCGTGTCCACCCACCCCATGGGCCGGGCCGAAATTGGCCAAGCTCGGCCCTGGGTCGGGTCTCGACCGTCTGGGCGACCCAACCCAAACCAAACTAAAAAGAAAAATAAGAAAAGGAAAGACAAATTTGGAAAATATTTCGAAAAAATTGGGAAAATTTCGAAAAATTATATTTCAATAAAATAAATAGAAATTGATTAATATCTATGAAAAATAAAATATTTGGAAATTTCGAACTCGACTTTTGCGGGGTTTTGTCTCGAAAAGCGCGATATGGGCAATTTGGCCTAAAGTTTTAGAAATTGGTCGTAAATTGTCATGCTAAATCAGAATTATTAATAAATGGACATAGGTGGACACGGGTGATCAATTTGCGACCAAGGACTCAGTGGACTTGGACTCGGGGATTGATTACGGGGTATTGGAGTGCGTTGTGAGGTTTGTAAAACCCAATTGAAAAACTCTGAGTATTTATTTCGCTTTGTATTTCCATTCATTTCCAATATTCCTTTTGGTATTTATTACATCTATATCTTGTCATTGTTTGGAAGGTTGGTTGAGTTACTCCCACCGATTTTTCGTTGTATGTCTATGCATTCTAGACCATAGCATGTGTATCGGGAGTTCTCGGCGGATAACGACCCGAGTTAATGAATCGCTACACGTGTCGGTGCTTCGTAGGTCTACGCCGGCCACCGAGAGGGACCAGTGATAGCTAGTTGGTGGGTGCGCACACTAGTGGGATCCCGGAAGGGAATCCCGAAGTATGGTTTAGTCCGACTAGAACAGCACATACATTTTTTTATGTTGTTGTTGGGTTGGGGTTGCTCTCTACCCCAACCCCAAGTGGAATCGATGGCGGGGAGACGCCCCGCCATCCCACCCTCAACCCGTTCGGCCTCCATGGCCGAACCCCTCTCGGCCTCCATGGCCAACCCCTCTCGCCACCATGGCCGGATCACCAAACTCACAACAAAATCAACTACGACTCACCTCCTTCCCGCTTCTCCACCCTTCTATTCTCTCATTCCCGACTTCCTCTTCTCATCCTCCTCTCCGTTTATTTTCTCTCTTCTCGGTCTCTCAATTTTGTTTTGTGTGTGTGTGTGTGAGAGAGAGAGAGAGAGTAAGTGAGAGAAAAGGTGGTGGTGGTGGAGTATGGATAAGTGGTGTTAACTTCTTTCCTTGACTCCAAAGTGTGACACGTTTGGGACACCCGCCCGTGTTTTACGCACCGAAATGCCATTTTATGGTGTTTTACACTCGGTTTCGCGTCCGATCCGTAATCTACGCGTACCGACGCGTCACTAGCCACCTAATATCCATTCCATATTAGTTACTTGGTCAATTTTTATTTAATTTATGTGTTTTAGTTTCCCAGACCGATATCCCGTCAACTACCCGCACCGCATCGACACGCATATCGAAGCGAATACAGTCACACAATCTCACACGTATTGTTATGCAACATACACACATGCGTTGTATTTCAATAAATTGCACCGCAAATAAGCAACCAACACACCATAAACTATCATACCTAAGTCCCCGTGTGTCCTAGCCTACCGCGGCGTCCACGTAGATCCGAGTTTGGCGTCCACGTCTATAGATTTAAGATAATTAACGACATAAATAAAATGGACCGTTACACGCACTTTATTCATTCAATCTCTTAATACATTCTGGGTGTACAAGGTATTTACAGGTTTCAATTGTATACATGATAACTGTGTAACTATGTAACAATAAACCCAACTAACTAACTAATTTGGTTTTAACCTCACACATAATAACCACAGTAAATATACATCACTCAAGTAACTATGATGTCCCCAGTAAACTAAATTACCAACCCTATGCAGTACAAACTTAAACATATCACTAGACATACTATTATGTAGCAAATGTATGTACCAAAAGAATGTCAAAAAATAGCGAGTGTTAAGAGGGCGTCATGGAGCCACTTTGAAATTTTTATATTATTATGGATGCATAGGTTGTTAACATTTCTAAATAATAATAGTGGCCAATTTAAATTTTGGACGGGGAGAGACAAACAATGGGTTGAAATAACAACACTTTTTTTCACTAATCATAAATATCCACTTTGAAATCACAAAATTATTATTCCTTTTTTGGTTTATCACTCGATTATTGAACTCAATTTTAAGTGTATCTAATTAACTCGAGTACTCGAGTTTATCCCTAATTGTATCTCATTCAAGAGAATGAGCTTCCAAGTTCCAACAATAGTATCATTATGCACATATTTAGATTCAAAAACCTAAACGTATGTTTAAGAGATGTTGAGTGTTGAGTCATTAATTATGTAATTATATATAGGTTATTTATATGTTTTTTATTGTTAAGTCTTCAAAATATTAGTATAATTGTCCTCATTTATTATTTTCAGGTTAAATGGATTGCACGGTTGAATCCGAGGCGAAAAATTACGCAAAATTGAGTATTCATATGCTCGAGATCCGTTCTACATCGAAAATCGCAATCCACGCATCTCGAAGCGATTTTATGGGGGCCCGCACGCGAGGAGCAAGGGTGATGATGTGGCAGACAGCGGCACATACTTAAAACGTGCGTCTATTAATGAGTAGAGGAGTTAATCTGGTGTAGCGAGGCGTGTGGAGATTAATGTGCATGCATGAAATGTCCATGGGATCAACCTCGAGAAGCGTGCCATGGTGAGACGATGAAGATCAACAGCTAGACGTACATTGGTGTACGATGCATGCATGCACATGATTTAAGGATAGAAGTTAGGAGGAATAGATATAGGTTTGGTCCCCGAACCAAATCAATGATGAAGTCAATCTCCCTAGGCGGGGGTAATCCTGGTAGCTCTGCTGGAAAAATGTCAGGAAACTCGCATACAACCGGTACCTCCTCCAACTTAATCACAACCCGTCTCGTCGTACCTAATACACTAGCGAACGTCTCGACCTCTACACTTTGGTGGTGACTTTACCTTTGGTAATAGGCAAACTAGTCGAAGTCCCCTAGAAACTAAACTCTGGATGCCCTAAAAGATGAAATGTGACTTTCTTACTGAAGCAATGGATCTGTGCATGATAAGCACCCAACCAATCCATGCCCAGCAATGCATCAAACTCGAGGAATTCTAACACTCTCAGGTCCGCTGGCATGATATGACCCTTTATCTCAACCGAACAATCAACACACAACAAGTTCGGGTAGATCTTGTCCCCAGCAGCTGTGCTAAGGATCAAGGGTCTCTCTAGTCTAGTAGGTTTCAAACCCAACTCATCAACCATACGACCCGAAATAAAAGAAACAATAGAACTTGAATCAAACATAGCATGCATGAATCTACTGCAAATATAAACCGTACCCTCAATCAGATTACGGCTGGCAGTCGGATCGGCACGCAAGAATCGCATGAACCAGCTCCCAGCTCTCTTTGCGCCCCCTCGGCCCGATCGGGGACAAGCACCGATGAAATGACCTAACTGTCCACACTCCCAACAACCCCTTTGAGAGCTCGATCCATATGAACCACGTTATCCCCGTCCATGTGCCTAACTAGGCCTATGTCCCTGTCTCTACACTTGGAACTCGGAACTCGAACATGTTTCGCCATCGCCTCTCCCATCGATCCTCGATAATATTGATGCTTGAGGACTGACGGTGGGGGCTGCGGTGGTGTACTCGCGTAGCTCGCGCTGACCAACCGACATCGACGCAAGATGCGCTGCATAAGGTGGAGATGCAACGATCCCACGCTTTGAGCTCGATCTCTCTCGCCTTAATAGTCGAAATCTCTTCCTCCTCCAATCACCTCCGAACTTCCCACCGATTGTGACAATGCCGATGATGCAATCGTTACTCCGTGCGTGTTCCCAAAGCTCTCGCTAGCCATAACCCTTTCATAGGCCTCCCGTAATGTGCTCGGAGTTGTCATCACTACAACAAACCAATAGAGTCTAGTAAACCGTGTACAAAGTAGTAAGCATGGTCGTTGTCGGTGTCGGCCGCACTCCCGAAAGATACTTCATCAAGCGTAAATATCGATCCATATCTTGCATAACCGACTCCCCCTCGTCGAATGGTCCGAAACTCGGTCCTCTTCGATTATGGATTGTATGATGAATGTACTTTTCGTTAAACCTCTCCTTGAACTCGGCCCAATCCTTGGGCTTCCCCTTCGACGCCACCATAGTGCGCCACCGGACATCGGCCTCGGCGAACGAGAAAGTGACGATATACTCGCCGCATATGAGTGGCGTGGCCGGTACATCATGTATCTTCTCGTGGCTCCTCATATACCTCTTTACACCCTCGAGGTTAGTACCCCCGTGGAACTTCTCCCAATGATGCCTCTCGAAACTCACGAGCCTACCTCGCCTCGCTTGTAGCCCTAACACCCATATCGGTCGGAGTGCTCGGCGTATCCTCGGTGGTGTCTCAAGTGTAGGAGGTACTATCTCGGCTTGAAAATGTGCATCCTCGACCTATGCAGTCCCGCTGAACCGGAGGTGCTGCGGGTGGGTCATGGACTACGGGAGCACTCCTGGCCCGAGTAATCGGAGTTGCCGATGTGGAAGGTGATGTTGCCGCTGAGCCCTCGGCGATCGAAGAATCTCCCGAAGCTGCGATCGTGAGATGTAATCAATCGCGACATGCCATCTAATCTCCTATGTATGTCCCATGTACCACTATCGCTAGTATCGGGATGATCGGCCATCGCTAACTAAAAAGAAAGCGATTTTCACGATCGAACATAGTTATCGATAGTTCATAGTACAACAGATCAAATAGCTCGTAGTCCAATTTTAAATGTCCCAAACTCTCCTTACTTCCCATCTAAGACTTAGGTTAGGATCATAGGGTTCCATTCTAAGTTCAACCATTCATAACTTCGATGGTTAATGTCTCAATGGATTGTGATTTAAATCAAGAGTCGAGTATTTAAAACCTCGGCTCGATACCAACTGTGACGGCCCCGCCCACAATCCTAAATCGGGCCCCGCCGCTTTAGACTTACGTGGACCCCAAGCCCATCTCATTTGAGTCACGCAAGCCTAGTCAGCCTTCCTTTATCATTTACCATTTATCAAGCAATTAAAGTTGAGTTAATCAATTAGTGAGTTATCATAGTTATAGCGGAAGCAATTAAACCTCAAACTAACTAAAAAATCTCAAAGACACCAGTTAAGACAACCTAGAGTGTGGAAACCCCGAATCTGTACATGCAGAGAGGAGAGTAAATACAAGATATACATGCCCAAAATCTCTCAAAAACCCAACTCCCAGTGTTTTGAAACAAGTATATCTAATAATACAAAAGAATCACCTATGTCAGACAAGTGGAAAGGACTACTCGGTATCCTCAAACGATATTTCCTAGCTGTGGAGCCTTCCCCTTGCTGGACCCGTGGATCCGCACTCAATCAAACACAAGAATGACGAGCCCATGTAAGTAATGCCAAGCGGGACACATATAAAGCCTTTCGAAATAAATAAATCGATCTTTCATGCAAATAGAAATAAAAGAACATGGAAGGAATACGAAATTCGAATAGCAAGGAGTCCCGACCAAAAGGTCGTTGAGTCGCGACAAAAGCCTAGGCGACTCGGGTTCGGGACGAGACACACCTATCGCCCTAACCCTTGCGACTATGAGATATCCACAAACCCGAATAAGTGCCCCCAACGTACACTCAATTGGGAGATATCAATGGCGTCCGATAAGAGCTCATATCACGAGATAAATAATAAACATGACTCACTTGCCAATAGACCACTCAACAAATGAAAATTTCAAAAGAAATGATGAACAGAGCAATAACAACAAATTAAAGCTCAAAAAATAACTCGTAAAATTCCCTAGCTTGTTTACTTACCCGTATCCAAGCTAATACGCATTCAAATCGGCTTTGACACGCCTCCAACTTCGTACCCGATACCCGACACTAGAAAACTATGCCCCGATAATCATATGGGTAAATTTATATTGTGTTAGAGCCTATGTGAGAAATTTTAGATTTTTCAATCCCTAAAGTGATTAAATTAGAAAAATCTTAGTGGTGACACACCTTTCGAGGAATTATTTGTTAGTGTAAACCTTTTTTAATTTAATTAAATAATTAAATATATATTTTTTATTAGGGTTGGTCCGGTTAACCCGACTGGTCCAGCCGGACCGGCCTCGGTCGACCCGCTCCCCTCTTGTCGAGTCGACCGCCGACCCGACCGACTCAAATGGGGCCCCGACTGGGCTACCCTCGGCTACTCCGCCCCCTTACCATCTTCTTCCTTTCGTCCCTCTCTGTTCGGACGAGTTTTTCTTTCTCTCAATTTGGGAAGGGGAGACGACTCTCCCGAGTCGTCTCCTTCCTCGGAGAATCCGAGCTCCTCCATCAACAGCCGATCCAACAACAACAACAACCATTTTCAACAACCACAACTTCAAACGAGATTCAACAACAAAAATCACAACAACAAACTCACCTTCAATTCAACTTCCTCGAGCTCTCCTTCTTCCTCCGTTTCTTTCTTCTTCTTCTTCTTCTTCTTCTTCTTCTTCTTCTTCTTCTTCTCTCGTTCTCTTCTCTCTGTTTCGGTTTTCTTTGTTTCTTCTCTTCACCGTTCTTTTTTTCTTTTCGTTTTGTTTGTTTGTTTTTGAATATAAGGTTAACTCTAGCCATTCATTTTTAAATTTAACTCAACTATATTAAGCGTACCTCATTAACCGCTACCGGTCCCACGTCGACACGCGACTCGAGGTACACCTCCACTCGTCTCGACATCTGTTATGCCCCGCGTGTACCTTACCCGCACATTACCGAATTTCATTAATTTAAGTTGTTCAACCTTTGGTATGATAATTAAGACAAACATCAAACCAAAAATAACATACCTCGTGTCGACTCCCGAGATTTGGACATGTGTATCACGACAAGTGAGTCTCACGTACGACCACGAAATGACACGTGACACGAGGTAGATTTTTAGGATTGTTACAGGTTCAATTGCGCTTATCTATGGATTTGTGAGATTTATTTATTTTAATTTCATTGCTTTTCATTGATATTTATTGCCTTTGGTATTAATTGAATTATTAAGGTTAAATTCATATTTAAACCTTGATTCTTTTGCTAGTGAGTCGTAAGCATTCGTCCTTATGCAATAAGACCACACTAGTGGCAATTGACCATACCAATTGATTCGCCTTTTTTGGGACTGATTGAATACCTTATGGATCTAGACTAAATCGAACCCACTAGTGATCCAGTTGTCTAGGTGTAGTGCCTTCACAAAACTCATTGCAGTCATCGTGTTAAACTCAATGCGCTTGAGTATAGGGTTATACGATTGGCTAGAGAAATAGTCATTGTCATACCTTGGCTATCGAGATTAGGAAGTGCGAGGAACCGCAGAAGTTACCAGGTCTATAGCTACACTATGATACTTTTGATTTGCATATTTTACATAAATTGATAACCAAATCCAATATTTTATCGAACCGAACTTGTATGTCTTGACCTAAGTATTTTTCATTAATTGGTTTCAAAACAATTTCCATTGCTATATTTATTTAATTCCTTGTTATTTAGATTATATAATTTGTTCATTCTCTCAAAACCTTGTTTTTCTCTTTTCTTTTTTTCTTTTAGAACCTTAAAAGATACTAATTTATATGGGATCGACCCTTTACCGCTATTTACGAAATAGTTAGTCTGGGAATAATTATTTTATTGACGCGTTCGGCACGCGTCATTGAGGCATTCCCACTTGTATCAACCGCTTGTTGATAAAACCATAAAAGTATTCTACATGTTAAGAAAAATGTTTGGGCATCCGCATTTTAGTCTTTTTTTCAAGTCCTTTTCAAAGTTGGATTATTTTGTAAGTATTATCTTTCCTTCTTTTATTTGTAAATTTTTTAAAAAAAAATTCTCCGAAAAAATAATAAATAATAAATAAAATCTTGCAAATAATAATAATAATATATAAATATAAATCTAACCCTGCTGGTACCTGTTGTAAATGAACAATTTGACCGTTGGAGAGAAGTAGCCGTTACATACAAATTCGAACAGAAGCACCAGAACGTTCTGCCTTAACATTGTTTACAATTCTGAAAGAGAAAACAAGGAAGAGAGAAATTAAGAAACATATCGATCGAACGAAGGTGACTCCGCTTTCCTTTCACTATTGTCAATCATGAACGATTCAATCACTGAAATTAGGGTTTCTTTTGTTCTTAGAATTTGAAAGATTTGCTTATTTGGGTTTGGTTTGGATGACTCAACCACTAAAATCAGAGTTTCTTTTGTTCTTAGAATTTGAAAGATCGCTCAGTTGGGTGTAGTTTGAATGATTCAATAACTGAAATTAGGGTATTGTTTTGTTCTTAGAATTTGAAAGATTGCTTATATGGGTTTGGTTTGGATGATTCAATCACTAAAATTAGGGTTTATTTTGTTCTTAGAATTTGAAAGATTGCTCATTAGGGTCTCGTTTGAATGCAATTACTGAAATTAGGGTTTTGTTTTGTTCTTAGAATTTGAAAGATTGCTCATTTGGGTGTAGTTTGAATGATTCAATAACTGAAATTAGGGTATTGTTTTGTTCTTAGAATTTGAAAGATTGCTTATATTGGTTTGGTTTAAATGATTCAATCACTAGAATTAGGGTTTCTTTTGCTCTTAGAATTTTAAAGATTGCTCATTAGGGTTTCATTTCAATGATTCAATTACTGAAATCAGAGTTTCTGTTGTTCTATGTTTTTCGTTCTTTCTTTGATTTGCTTTGACTGTTCTGGAAATAGGTTGTGTTTCGTTGAGATATGTTGAAGATTGTGGTTATTGATTCGACAAGTTGACGAGAAAATATTTGTTAACTTCTTGCATTTTGTTCGATTAGGATGTATTGCATATGTATAGATGAAGTGGAGTTGGGGTTTCTCTTGTTAAGAGTTTTGTTTATGTGATCTGTATTTGATTTCTTTGAAGGAGAAAATCTGGGATTCTAAGGATTTTGTGACTTCTCAGTCTCTCTGATTGAAGTTATAGCATCTTTAGCCAAAACAGGTTTGTTTTATACTTCATGAAAAACAAGAAAAGATTACGCGATTCACATTGGTAGATCATTGAATTTGTTTGAATGATACTTTTTCTGCGGTAGCGTGATAAACCCTAACTTCGAGTTAATTTAATTTCTTGATTCTATTAGATGACCGCATGATTTCTTTATGATTGAAATTTTGTTGATTTTACACAAAAATGGGATTACTGTCGCACTTGATGTTTGTTGTCATTCGGTGCAAGTCCTTCACTGGAAATTTTAATATAGTTACACCAGATGAAGATATCAGTTCGTGTTGCTACATTTTGTTCTTGGCCATGCCATATCAGTTTCATTATTGCAAAATGATTATCTAAACCGATTAAGCAAATTCGACGCTTTCATGTTTATAATTTTGTATATATAGGGTGCAAAATCACTGTCTTGTGCTACTAAGTTTTGTCTGAGCAATGGCTGCGCAATTTCGCAAATCCAAGATGAAAATCTGACTGTTCACTATAAAGGTAATCTGGCTTTGCCATTTTCTGCCTATCTTGCATTATTCATGGAGAAGGAAAAAACAGGATGCAAACCTAATTGAATTATATAAACTCAGGTAAAGATGCAAACGCCCCCAATGCCAAGAAGAATATCAGGGGGCTTGGAGGGAGGAAGGCACTGGGTACCATCACAAACTCAGATCGGTTATCACCGCAGAAGATGGCTTTGAAGAAGAATTTTCTTAAGCAGAATGTGAATGTCAATGATCAGTTCCAGCACCACCATAATGAGAATTTTAATGCTGGGTGTGAAGGTACTTATTTTAGATTTTTTTTTTTTTTTTTTTTTTTGCTTAATCGATTTTGTTTGGATTTCTCATCGACTTCTATGTTATTGCAGGAAAGTTCATTAAACCAGCATCTCAGAAGAGAGAAGGGCTTGGTGGAGGCAGGAAGGCATTGAGCAACATTACCAACAAAGCAAGCTCTTCCGTGAACACCGCTAAGAAGAATCATCATGCGGAGAAAGTCATTGATATAGATAAAGAGCGGTTATATCACAATCACGACGAATGCATGAAGTCGCTAAAATGGGAAGTGGACTTGGATAACAGATTTGGATTTGAAGATGGTAAGAAAAACTCACTTGATTTACTTTTTCTTTTCTTTTATTTTGGGGGTTTTTATTTCTGTCATCACCATCAAATCTCATGTTTATGTTTTGCAGATTTGGCAACTCCAGTAGTATCATCCAGCCGACGAAAGGTATGGTAACTTTTTGATTGGTCTTGGAAAAGTTTTAACTTCTGATCTTTCAATGTTTTCATTCTCGTATTTTGTTTCATGTGCCAACTTTTTTCAGAATGCTATTGTAATGAGCCCACCAATGTTGCTTATGAAATTGGAGGAAATAGAAGAGTTGTCTCCTGAAAAGAATGCATTTCCTTCTCCATCCCCACCACCATCACTGAACATATCAACGCCAATGTTTGCACTGCGCTCACCAATCTCCTCGACTCCTACCTTTGCATTGCGCACGGTGAACCAGTAGTGAACACCTTTTTCTGTGTTCAGGAGAGAAGTTTTTCTTGCCTGTAGCAACACCCTCTGAATGTTGCACTGGTGTGATTGGCCGAGTTGGTAACTGCTAGCTACTTGATGTTTTTCTTTTTTTGCAGTACAAGAATTGTTTTCTGACTGAAATATGTTACTTCCTTCATTATGTTGTGAACATATTGAGACGCGTAGAATTCGGTATGATCATTTTGCTATTACAGGCATGTCCATGAGAAATTTCACCATCCATGAAACTATAATTTCAAATGGTTTGTCTGTAAACATGTCCAAGAGATGGAGACTCTTCATTGCAAGTCATTTTTTAATGTTAGGCCAAATGAAACTCAGTTCAGAAGCTCTTGGTATATGCAGACTTCAAGTTTTTGTTCCTTTGTATAAAACAATGTACTGTAAACACTTAAAACCTTTTTTTGAATGGAAAGCAAGCTCTGTCAACAATTCTCTACGTTATCAAACCCATGGAGCTTCTTGACTACTGGTATTGTTGCCAGAACATGCAGATGGAAAGTCCAGTAAGACTCATTTGATCCAATCCAAGGTAACAACTGCTCTTTAGCTTCTGTGACGGCGCCTCTTGTTGCGCTGTGAAGTGGAGCTGCAGGAAGTAATGCTGGCCCCCCAAAAGCTGGTAACAAACAAACCATTAATGGAAATCAATTCGAGAGCACATAAATCCTAGTTTTAAACTGACTGAAGAATCCAAGCTGTCTATTCCATTGACTTCTTGTTATATCTCATCTTCCACCTTGCAGTAGCCGATTTCTTGATTAAAAGCACACTCAATCTGCAACGACCGATGAAACCATCTGGGTTGAGCATGTCCGAACTAGAAGGTTTACAATAAGATAAGATGAAACCAGATTTGTCATTTCTAACAAAAAACCAATCAGATTGAATGGCCTCTTCACAATTTAAGTTATTATGTAGAAAACTAGCCCAGTTCTTCATATTACTTTATCACCACATACAATAATCCAACTGTAGGTACAAAAACACTCCTGCAACAAATACCTTTCTCATCATACTTTGTGCTACGTGCCATGACTATGTATGTTCCTACTCTTGATGAAATTAAGTTCTTATGCTCCTTCTCGCTAATCTTTGCACGAAAAACACTTAATCAGGTACGTATATGGAACGGATTGCTCGCTACTTCTAACAAGAACATAAAAGAAGGAAAATAACTGAGATTTACATCAATAGAATCGCAGATCAACATTGTAATTTGTACATGAAGATACTTTTCTGCTATATACATGAGATGTTCTATGAGAGAGTGATGAAGTGTTGCAAAGAGCTAACCAAGCTTGGAGGCCAATGCTTTGTTTCTCTCACATACGTGAGGTCAGAATAGCGAGGATCGAGCAAGGTGGCAATCGTGAACTGGTTTTCAGCAAGCAGCGGAGCGTGCTTGTCCGCATAGAGTGCGGCTGCTAGAGCGGCATGCACTTCTGCAAAAAAATGGATAAGACTCAAGCAAATGATTTGCAATGTTTTTAAGAGACTGTCTATTCAGTAGATGAAAAAAGTTCAGTTCAACGCTATCTTGAAGTACCTGGGTATCCTTTTAGTGATATGGAAACATCCTCCAACTCTGCAATAGCTTCTTCTCTATCACCAACCTCATACAATGCTAATGCTCTTCCTACTCTTGCATATTCTGATAATGCCAAATCTTTGTAGCCTTTGATCACCTAAAACTTGAGAGGAACAAATTAAGAGAAACAATAACTGGCCTTGAATCTCCCTTGATTAGCAATATAGCATTTTCCAAAACCAAATTCTAGTTAATTTAGTGTCAATCACCTAGGAGCTACGTTGGGAAAATTGCATCATGATCGGATACTTCAGAGCAAATCATTAGTATATGAGAGGCTAATAATATCATTGAAAAAGAATGGAAGAACCAATGGTTTTTTCATTTTCTCCGTGATTTGATAGTGTAAATGCTGCGTAATAACCTCTATGGTTATAAGATCATACATGGCCCCTGCAAACATATTTTGAAAACAATCTCTACTCACCAAATTATTGGGCTAAGACCAATCAATTGGGTGGCCCCATGGTTTGGTATGGGGTTTGGGGATAAGAGGTCAGGTGTTCGAACCACAATGGGGGCAAGTTGTTTCTTTCTTATCAAAAAACAAATTATTGGGCTAAGTGGAAAGGGCTTAGAGCTTTTAAGCAAGGTCTTAAGATCTCAAGTTCAAGTTCAAGTTCAAGTTGAGACTCGGAGCTCTATGTGGCTACTGAATACCATGGTCCATGACCGAAAAAATCTCTACTCAATTATTTCAGTTTACATATTTTTTTTTTTAATCCAACAAGACGTCTAGAAAAAAAAAATGAAAGAATTCTTAAAGAATGAACATCAACAGAATTAAGTGTTTTGTTTTTGGTCTTTCAATATAAAGTTTTGTAAGTTCTATATGTAGGTTTTTGTTTGAGAGTGGGTGTGTACAAAGCCACTTAAGGGCCCCAATCCAAACTCATAACTTCATAAGTCAATGTCTTTCTATTCAACTAGTTGATATGGGACTATTCTAACATCTCCAACATTCAACACCCGGTGTACAAAGCTTAAGGGCCCCAACTAATCCAAAGTCCAAACACCTCGGACACGTAGTTGTGGGGCAATGTTTTCAATGCGGCGAGGCAGTGTTAGGCGGTTTAGCCCCGCTTAGTTAAGGTAGGAGGTGAGAATGTGTAGGTGGTGCCTAGGCGACGCCTAGGTGGGCCAAAAATATTTAGTGAGACCTCCCTAAGAAATAATTTAATTTATTTAAAGACCCCTCAACAGTATGGGGCATACTTTCTAACCTACACATTCTCACCACCATATTTTCAACTCCACACTTTTCCACACGTTTTGAAATAAAAAAATGTTTTAATAATTATTTTCAAGCTCACCACTTGCCTTATTAAGGGCTAGGCAGTGGAAACTTCAAAAGGCCTAAAGCGGTGCTTAGGCCGCCCAGGCACCACCTTGAAAACACTGTTTGTGGGAGGCCATCGACACACATGCCAGTATCATAACTTGGTAGTGTTTAAGGGGCACTCGTTTCCTTGCCACCCACAACAAAACATTGTGTATGATACAACTTGCCCCTTCTAAGGTTCGAACTCCGGACCTCTTACCTAAGTAATCGCATACCAAACCAGTAAGTCATCCACTTGGTTGGTCTAAATTCCTAATTCATATAAGACTACAATCTCCTCCACCCACATAGTTTATCAGCAATACCCAGAAACTACAAGATCAACAACTAAACACCAAATTTCCTACCATAACTGATTACCAACCCATAAATCGTCTGAACACTATCCAAACCGTTATAAATACAACAACATAGCCTCAGTTCAGTTCCAAATTAATTGGGGTCGGCTACATGGATCAAACTCTTCCATTGTGCTCGAATTAGTGCAATTGATGGTAAGCTTTCCAAATCATTCAAATCCCTCCTAATTAATGTATCCCGAGTTAACTTTGGTCTATCCCTACCTCGTCGAATTTCTTCCGTTTCTATTGAGTCAAGTTTTTTAGTGGATGAATTTTTAGGCCAATACAAAGAAAAATCAAAACTTTGCTTAAACCAACAAATGGGCACCGCAGAAAACATAGAATTTCAACAAATGAGAACAAACCCAGATCGAGATACACCACACAGATTCCTAAAAAAAAATGGGTACCTGAGAAAACGAGTCTAGAGCTCGAACAAAGTCTCCCTGAACCTGCAACTCTCTCCCCCTCTCAAGAAGCTCAACCGCTTCGGAGATGCGCCGAGTGAGCGACGCACTGGCGTCCCTCTCTGCAGGGCTCACGGGGTCGAACGTCGCAAGCGCGGAAGAGCAGAGAGAGGTGAGAGAGGGAGAGATTGAGAGAGTGAAGAGCCAAAGACGACGACGTGTGATTGTTGTGGGAAGTGGAAGAGGTGTGGTGGAAGAAGAGAGGGTCTTTGGAGAATTTGGAGCTAAGGAGGCTCATCTCATTCTCATCTTTGGGGTTTGTTGTTTGCTTGATTCGCTTCAAACAAAATATCCAATTTGTATTAGTTTTTGTTTTATTTCATTTTATTTTTATTTTATTTTCCACGTGGTGTCTCGCACCGAATGCACCTATAAACGCTTAAATACTGTCAAGTTCTATATAAAAGTGGCCCTCCTAGCCCATTTTACTCCCACCAAACTCGTATTTACAAAATAATATATATATAGCTAAAATGTAATAAACATACTAACAACTGATTGACTCAAGTGGTAAGAGACTTGATCCTCTTAAGTGAGGTTTCGAGTTCAAGTCTCGTGATGAAAAAAATTTGATTGAGAGGGTCGTCCCCCCATATGAAGCCCGACAGTGCCCAAACATGAATTAATCGGTGCAGTTGACGCTGACACCACATAAGAAACCAAAAAATAAAATAAAATACGATAGATAGATAGATAGATACAAATTTTAAATATACTAATTAATTAAAGGATTTAGAAAGCACATCATCAATAGCGCAATGAAAAAGTTTGATCCGACCTTAACTAATTTAGTATTGAGACTTTATTGTTGTTGTTGTTACTACTGTATATGTGCATCAAAACTATGTCATTGTCACTATATATCACTTTCCATTTTCAAAAGCTGCAATTTTGGTGTTCAAAATAAAAACTCAACTAAAATTATAGAGACTAGAGAGACATTTGGTTGCAGTGAGAGAGCCACTTTATAAGCTAAGACAAGAACTTTAACAAGAACAAAGAACATCACTTTTTATCTAAGGAGAAAGCTGATATGAACACCTGTAGTCCATCAATTTATCAAATAAACAGAGTGGGCAGAACAGAACAATCTTAGCATTCATTGAAGCGTAGAACTATATAGATGACGCGAAGCTGAAAACAGGAAATCATTAATCTTTGGATATTTCAACTAGAAGAGATTGGGAGGCGCGATTGTAATCAACAGCAACTGCTGGTTGCTTCGCCGGTTTGTGGAGGCTTCTCTTTGAAGATATTCTTCTTAACACTAGACGCAGAAGCCAAAAGACTTGGTGTATCCAAGATCTGCAAGTCATCAACAACAATGTCGAGAGTAGCATTACATAGTCTCCAGGAATGATTATAAGAATTTTTTAACAGTTTCGCCTAAATACTAATAATATGAATACCTTGAGAACAAGCTCCTCAAAGCATTGCTCGACATTAACTCGAGTTTTTGCACTGCACTCAATAAAGAGGCATCCGTATTGCCTAGCAAACTCGATTCCCTCTTTCTTTGTGACAACTCTTTCACTTTCCTGAAACAAGTTAAAGAAGCAAGATTTCCATCAGTTCAAAGTGTGCAGATCAATCTGTGAAATTACTACGAAGTAGAAAACGATAAATTAATAACATACTGATACGATAGAGAATCATTATTGACCAAAAATAACAATGATATAAAAAGTAAGCAATTAATAGATGGTTCCATCTAAGCCATATATAAAAGGAAGCACTGTAATCATTGACTCCTGGAAGTACCTTGTCAACTTTGTTTCCAACGAGCATCTTAATACAGTCTTGATTGGTCGAATAGAGGTCAATTTCCTTCGCCCATATATCAGAAAGATTGGTGAAAGTGTCTCGCCTTGTCACATCATAAACTGCACATATTACAAAAAAAGATTACCACCCTGCTAGCTGATACCTCTAGATCGAACCATCTATTACAAGAATAAGCTCCAAAAAATGTTTGACAAAATTGATAGCAAACATAATCATCCGTCACGAGCAAAGCATATAAATTTGTTCAATCATCTAAAAGGAAGAAACTGGTGAGGACTGCACTCCACATCAAATAGTTAAGGAATTCCTTTACTGTGCAGTCAAATAAATATCTTACTCCTCACTCTAGCAAGCCAATGGTCAAACAACACATAAATTTCTTGGGGTAGCCAAAAACATACAAACAATAAAGCATTCACCTTCACTCGAAAGAAACCTCTAAACAACGACCCACATTTTCTAAGCTGAAAAGGGAGCGAACCTAGCTCATAAAAAATGAAAATATGGACAAAAACTAGAGAGAAAAAAAAAGCCAATCAGCAACTGTAAATACAGATATACGAAAACTCATTTATTAAAAATTCAGAATAGATCTTAAAAGAAAAAAAGAAAAAGAAAAAGAAAAAGGGAACATGACAAGAAAAAAGTATCACATCTGTTTAGAAAAAATGCATGAGAGCAGTACCCATAATAATCCCTTGAGCACCACGATAATATGAACTTGTTAACGTCCTGAAACGTTCCTGTCCAGCTGCAATATAAAATCCCTGCCATTACTGCTTTGTATTGGAACTATTAATATTCATACTTAAAAGAGCAGAAGTAGAAAGAAAGGGGGAAAGTTATTAGATTTTCATCATGATTACATGACCTTAACAGAACTGATGTACTCTATATAACATCAATAATCAATTATCCTCATTAGCTTAACAATGAAAAAAAATCATTATTCTCAATCACTATTCACTTGAATGGGTTGCTAAGGTGGTAAGGCAATCCTTAGGTGGTCCACCACCTTACCTGGGTAAATCAAAAGATAATTCATTTAGATGCCCTGAAAATAATTATGCATTTTTTAAGGCCAACAGTTGTGCATTTTGAAGTCCTACAACAAAGACTTTTGCATATTCTGTATATATAATTTCCATGCACAAATATTTTCACATATGCAGTGAACCAACGATCGAATCCACAAATATACAGAAAACTATAAAGTTAGAGAAATTCCAAGTATTAATAATCAAATGAACCAGAAATCGAATAAAAATTTACAGTCGGAGAACATAAGAAGTTCAAAAACTTCTTAAGTTTTAACCATCCAAATCCAAGCACCAATACAAATACCTTTATACAAAAAGCTACAATGTTTATGCATTCATATTAAAGTCAATATGCTAACTATCATCATTAAAAAATTTTAAAATAACTCTATCAAAAATATCTCAGAAGTTGCCAGAGCCATCGCCAATACTCAACTAGCTAGAGGTGGTGGACGAGTGAGGACGCAATGGATGTATATATTATATTCTACATATACCATAATTCTATTTCACTCTAAATCGAGCGCAATGGAAGATTTTGATCTATGTAGCCGACCCAACTAATTTGGGATTGAGGCTATTACGTTGTTGTTGTTATTTCATTAATTTTTCATTAACAATAATGATGTAACACCCACCTCCGCCTAACTACTAGTGAGGCAGAGTGCAAATAGCCTAAATCTGACTCATGAAAGCCAACAAGCATGTCTTTTGGGGCAGGACTTAAATCCACAATAAATCCCTATAAGCCTATACAACCTAGGATGTCAAATAGTTGGTCAATAACAAATGCTAAAAACTCATCATAAAAGGAGCTAAATTAGCATTTCTCTTATTCATGAGTCAGCACAGTTCCAAAGAAGTAAAAATTATAGAAAACAACTCAAGCAAGCTTGTTCTAACCGGAGACGTGCCCATATGGAAAAAATCGTGTTTTTAATAAGGAAAAGACCTCAAGCAACCTATGGAACTTCTAATCCTTTATTCATTTTCGTCAAGAGATAACAAGAGGGAGGCAAAAAAGAGAAAGCTAAAATGGCAATAAGCAGTTGGCATGAGCTGTGCGCGCGTGAAAATGCCTAGTTCGTCAAATAGACACAGTCAAGGAACAATACCAATTAAAATGAACTTTCCAAATACTATGCTAGGGTTTTACAGTCTATAGACTGGTGTAGCGAGACCTGGCATTCATTAGAAACAAGGAAGTGTCCAATTCAAACAACTGATAGTTGCCAGAGTCGCTCACACGTCTAAAAAAAGATTTAAATTTGCATGAAGTATAAATGAAAGCGTATTTTAGGGCCCACTGTTTTCTAGAATGCAATTCACAAACATTGTCTCGCTTCAGTAGCAACTCTATATATACCGACATATTGTGGAAGTGTGGGAAAAAAAAAAGAGCAGTGTCTATGGTAATACAGATTGAAGGAAAGGGCATCATGCATATTACAATAGTGCGGTGAGTTTCTTGATAAAAAAATAAAATAAAATAAAAAATAAAAGTCAGGTGAGTTGCTCTTTCAATAACAAAAGTATAGACTGAAGGTATGTGCAGAAATTCATAGCACAGAATTCAACCATAATATGGATCATCTGTTTCCAAATTCAAATAAAAAGAAAAAGAAAAATTACCAGTATCCCAGATTGCAAGCTTCAACTTTTTACCACCCAAATTGACCAGCTTCACTTTGAAGTCCACACCTGCAAAATGTGGGTAAAGCTGACACATTATGTAATTGAAAAAACACCCACAAAATTTGATCCAACTAAAAGAAATGATTCCAATGATCTTAAAATGTTGTACATTTCCTGAGGGACGATAATAGCATTGATATTATATTATTATTATATCAAAAGCTTAATGCTGCTAATATTTACGAGCACAAATACAATACATTCACATTATTCCAACTGTAAAAGTCAATACCATAAATCGAACTCCTCCAATTGCCTCGCTTTCCTACTTTTTCCACATTATTTTGATCAAACCCGATTATCTCAAACTGAAGCACAAATATTTCTTTTTTTGGACTTAATCTCTTAAATCAGCTTTTTTCCTTCCTATCATTATAACAAACCACCATTCTAAAAAGGCGAAAAAAAAAGAAGACCAAACGAAAGGGGACACTTAAAAACAACTAAAGAAACTAATGCAAAAAATTGAAAAGAAAACATTGAATGCTCACAAAAAAAAAACCATAGCGTATAGCTCGTCACTGATTGCAAAGAAAATAACTTTTTTTATTTAAACCACCCAATATTCTGGCTATCCAACTGCTCCGAGTTCGCTCGGAGTAAAACGGAGGGAGCTCCCAATGTTGGTATTTACATTCTCAGGACAAAAGCTCGAGTCACTAATTAAGGGACAACAACCCGCTCCCCAATCAATTACCTCGTAGAAATTTGATTATTAAAAATCTCTTAGTCACACTGCATCAATTGCACCAAATCGAGCGCAATGAAAGAGTTTGATCCACGAAGCGGGCAGACCCCAACTAATTTGGGATTGAAGCCTTGCTGTCATTCTATCAGAAATTATAAATACTTGCATTGTCAACACAAAGATAACAAAACCAGAATCAGATGAACTCTAACAATTAGTGCCTAAATTTAACTAACCAAACTTTCTACCAAGCTGAGACCTTTAAAACCCAATTGAGCAACAACGCTATCAATCGGACGGACAATGAGACGAACGCAGAAGAGATGAAGCGGGGTTAGGGGGCATTACCGATAGTTGGGGAGAGATCTTCGAAGGCATCGGAAGTGAAACTGAGTAGCAAACTACTCTTCCCAACACCAGAGTCGCCGATCAACAGCAACTTGAACAGGTAATCGAATTCCGGCTGGCTTGAGCTCGCCATATCCATCGATTTCGATCTCAAAGCGAAAAATCGAACCTTCACTCGGAATCTCTCAACATGAGAAACCCTAGAATCGAAAAAAAGAACAGATCTTACTTCGCTTTGCTTTATCTTTTTGGGAAATACAGAGAAGAAAGAGAGCGTGAATGGGAAGTTTTTGGGTCTGACCACCGAAAGGCCTAGAAAGAAACCAGAAGGGAAAATTCTACACGCACATAGCAAACGCACATCAGATATGCGTACGATGATCTTCAAGATGCGCGTAATTACATCTCGAGGGCATCTCACGCGCAGATGAACGCGAAATGTACGGATTAGACGCCTCTCACCGGGCGAGAACAATCTGGTTCAGGCGTCGGCCCCCCCCCCTCCTTTTTTTTTCCGTCCTTCCCACCCTACCGGTCCATTATTTTGTATTTTATTAACTCACTACTCTTATGAAATGGATGGAAACACTTGTGCCATTTTGTTCATTTATGTTCACGACCACATTGATCAATTAATGCTTTTTGCTTTTTTCTCAACCGTTTGTTTTTAATTAGTATATGGTTTCATGAATTTTTATATTTTATGTTGTTTGTATTTTTTTTGTAGTGAGATATCAATCATCAATTGTAACATCAAGCGTGTTAAGCACTGACTCATCACACTTCATGTAATAAACTTGTAATCATCTTCAATGCACACCAACTCTTCTATGTATTGCCACCTATGACTGTAATCATCTTCAATGCACACCAACTCTTCTATGTATTGTCTATGTTGCTTGTGATGTGTTGTATGACTTGTGGTGTATATATAACTTGTACACATTGTATAAGTACAATTATCATCATCACCAAATAGCTTATATAAAGGGTGTCAACCCCATTGTAATTCACACACTAATGTATGAATGAAATCTCTACATTCTCATCTCTAGCTCTCTTCTCTCTTGTCTCATCTATCTACTTGTTCTAGTAGTTCTTAGTTTATGTTTTCTATACTTAAGTCTCTAGCAAGTCCAACTTAAGTTCTAGTTGACTTACAACTTAGTTTACAACACGTTATCAGCACAAGCTTGCTCTAGCATTAAAGAGATCTTGAAGTTCAAGAAGGCTTGTTAAGGAGACAAAGCTAGGAAGGTATACCTTTTGTTATTTAAATAAGTTCAATTTATTTCTATATTATCATGGTTGCTTCTTTTTATTACATGCATCACTTTTATATGCATACTTTATTCATATACTATGCATTATAACGTCACCGATTGCGAAAGTATGCTCTGTAGTTGCGTCTTGTACAATCTTCTACATCAGAAATCAAAAGTCAATGTGTGACATATAGTTTTTCTCTTAAAACTATAAACGATTAGTTATTGTTCTATTCTTGATTTTATAATACAAATAATGCTATAAGTTTGAGTTCATAGTGGGTAAGCCTTGTCCCCGGTAAAGCTAAACATTGAAAGGGAGACGGGTTATCCCGTTCGAGAATGCATGGTATTAAGTAGACTATGTCTCGCCACCCAACCTGGAGGATGTCCCACCAACTCATACGAATAGTACATTTTGTTTATTAATGAATCAATTTGTGAACATATATTTAATCATATGTTATGTTTTTACATAAAAAAGGGAAAACTATTTTATATTAAATTTATTTTCAAAATATTATTCAACCATAGTTGAACTTGTTGCCTTATTATATTACCGATAAGAATTACTTGTCATGACAATTAGATACTATAATTTGTGAATAAAACATCTATCCAAGACTATATTGTGTTATAGAAAATTTAAATCATTTGCCAATATCTCTTTAGAGATTTGAAAAGTGAATATTTCACTTTATATATCTTTTCACCATATGGAGTTATAAATATATAAATATCAAAAAAGGTAATGCTCCAAAAGCTCAAAATGAGCGGTTGAGTCTCAAGCTACAAAATTTAATCAGTCAAATATTAATTATAATTCCGCAATTTTAATTACCTCTATGTTGAGGCTACGTGGAAATATGATTGATGAGACAATAAAAATAAGGTCACGTGGCCCGCCTCGATTTATTACTGCAACAAATATCGAGTGCGCACGTCAATCCAATAAATATTAAGGATTGATTTCTTGTCTCATGATAGCTGAGTAAAATAATGAGATATTATAAATATAATATCGCTCCCGTCCAATTAGTTCACCTTCAAATTAAGAAGCATATGTTGCATATAATGATCATGATCGCAATAATAAATTTATGGACGTGAAAATGGTGAAAATATCAGGTAAAGGTCGTATTGACAATTCTACCAAAAATTGGAACAAAAGTGGTGTACCACTACAAAGGGCAAATAATTATTGACAATGAGCGCTCGTAATTGTGACATTTTTGGTCATATATAAAATGTTATTTTGCCTAAATATTGTCATATATATATATACCCGAATATTTTTGTGGCATTTACCATGCCTTCAAAATCAAAGACGAAATATTATGAATTTATCATTGAAAATGACTTGATAAAACAGACACATCGAGATGTGTTTAAATCGTGACCTAAATATGGGTGATGAGTTTATGTCTTGTGTATCGTGCTACATGCATGTACATTATAATATAAAAGTGAATATTTCTCGAATTCGAACTCAGCGGAGGCTAATGTTCAAGCAATATCTGGTACAACAATTTTATTGTTAATATCTTGTTCAGAAGAAGTCTATTCAAAATAATAGAAAATTTATCTATATGAATATGATTTAATCTGAGTATAATATTCTCGGCGGAATATATAAGACACATTAAAACGAATGTCGTCATAAATCAAATGACATTCATAATGTGGAAAGATCTATTTGATTATCCATAATCATCAATAATGCGAAAATATCGTAAATTAGCACGAACATCCTTTATCGAACTGGATTTTTTTATCAGCTGGAAATTATCTCAAGGCAAATTAATAGGAGACTTATATTGATTTAACTCTTCATTAATCATATTATAAGATGCATTGGATCCCTAATAGGGAATTTATTTATAGCAAGTTTTGCTAATTGTCACTTTGATGAAGTCGTTTTCCCACCAATAGGGGGATATATAAGCCAATTCAAAAGGAATGACGTGAAATTGCTTGAAACACATCAAATTGCATTAAATTTGTTGTATTATGATCCATATATAAATTAATATGAACTCGAAGTTCAAATGATCATTAAGTAGCAACAAGTTATGAATCAATTACTTGATGCAAGTACTATATACAAAAGAGTGGCAATCATATGCTTCAACATTAAATGGTTCATATAGAAAACGATGTCCATGTGCAACAAAATGCACAAGATGTCTCACCCATGTGAACATGAGAGGGAGAATCAAAATGAGTTATTGGTTAGTGTATTGCACTCTTTTTCCCTTTGCTATGATTTAATCCCACTGGGTTTTCTTTGCAAAGGTTTTTAATGAGGCAATTCTAACAATATTAAAACTCTGTATCTAGATTGATTAGTATATTGCACTTTTTTCCTTTCGCTATGGTTTTATCCCACTGGGTTTTCCTAGCAAGGTTTTTAATGAAGCAATCCTAACATTATTATACTTCATATAAAAAAATAAATAAATAAATTATGAGAGCAATTAATGTACTCTTTTTCCTATACTAGATTTTTCCCACGGGGTTTTTCTAGTAGAGGTTTTAATGAGACATTTATATTATCTCTAAGTGTATCAATGTGTTGCACTCTTTTCCTTAGTTATGGTTTTGTCCTATTGGGTTTTCCTAGCAAGGTTTTAAATGAGGAAATCAACAAATATTATATTACAAAGCAATATTGTGACGACCCCAGCTCCCTACGACACTGGGCCCCGCCCGGCCTAAACCCACGTGGACCACATAACATGTGGCACGTATACTTTACGGGTCGTTACAAATATTATGCTTTTTTCCTGTACTAGATTTTTTCCCACAGGGTTTTTTCTAGTAGAATTTTAACGAGACACATTCTTTCAACAAGTGTCATCCAAGGGGAGTGTTATGAAATTGTCACGGCCCAAATCTCTAACCCCGTTTTAATTCCTTAATCAGGATCACCGACCCTTGACGTGGGACCTACACTGTGATACTTGCACCGACCGAGGCACGTGGCCGAGGTATATCGTATTTTTGTATTGATGTGTGCCTAGTGTTATGTATTGTGTAGACTTACTAAGTCGGTTTGTACAGTTGTAGGAGTCGAGACGAGAGCGGGGACACGCCTCGAGTAGCGTGCGAGCCGGGGAACCGGGTAATTAGCATTTTGGTAAGTCTTATTTAATACTAATATGAAATAAGAAATTACTTATAAGCCTATGGTTGTGTTTGTTAATGTAAATCAAATTAAAAGCCTATAGTTGAGAAAAAAAATGGAATAGGTATTGGGTGGCTAACGACGCGGCGCTTGTTGTTTCAAATGTGAATTGAATGATAAATAGCATGCTATTAGGCTAGTGAATATCTTATAAATGTTTAAGAGGACTTGTATTCCTTATTTGTTTAGGTGTGTAGATGTGCCTATGCTTTGACAATCCATACTTGGTGTTTCTTGAAATTTAAAAAGTAGTTTTTGCATTTAGGTCCCGTACTCGATCGAGGTGTGCGCGACTCACGGGGTTAGAGTCCCTGGGGATATCGACACAAGTTACTTAACACTGTATGACACTCGGGGTTAGAGTCATTGATGTGGTCTACACACCGGGGTTAGAGTCCATGTTAACACTTGGGTTAGAGTCCCTTGTGCTATATGATTATTGAGTCGGAGTGACATGTTTCACTGCCGATCGGACCTAAATCACCACTACTTAGCCTAGTGTTAGTATCACTTGTTTAACTCTGGTATTTACTCGCATATGGTTTATTTTCCCATTTATATGCTTTTAAATACCATTTGAATATTTGGGAATGCAAATTAAACTTGTCATCGGGGATTACTTCTTGTACTCACCGTCCTTTTTATGACGGTGGGTACAGAGCCGTCTACCAACAGGCAGGGCAAGGAGAAGATCGACGATTATCTCTGAGCCCGCGGGCGCGTCACGGCATCGATTGTAGGTCTTCTTTTGATATTTTGATTGTATATGTTATATACGTCTTTCGATACTATTTGGGGTTGTATATTGAGTTGAGCGTTAGTTCCCCGACTTGACTTAGACAATTTTACTGTTTCACTGCATTTTGAGGACTTTATATATGTGATGTCATTTCCTGATTCTCCACACTTAGGATTTTATAAATGGCTTCTGCATAAGTTACTAATTACTTCCACATAATCAATAAGACTTCTGCTAATTAATTTAATAAAAAGCTTTAATTAACTCTAAATTTTATAAAGTTGTAGGACTAGTGTATTATTTATCCTGAACACGAGAAAAGAGACGTCTAGGTTGTAAAGGTTGACTAATACGTAGTTAAGTCATGCGTGGATATGATTAGGGCTTAATTACGGGATTAGGCCGGGCGGTGCCCTAGATTAGGAGAGGGGCCGTCACATAAATGGATGGACACTTGTGCATTTATGTGACCACATTGTGAAGCATGGTTCTCACATTGAATTGTAACATCAAGCATGGCTCTCACACTTCATGTAACTTGTAATCATCTTCAATGTACACCAACTCTTCTATGTATTGTCTATGTTGCTCGTGATGTGTTGTATGACTTGTGGTGTATGTATAACTTGTACACATTGTATAAGTACAATTATCATCATCACCAAATGGCTTATATAAAGGGTGTCAACCCCATTGTAATTCACACACTAATGTATGAATGAAATCTCTACATTTTCATATCTAGCTCTCTTCTCTCTTGTCTCATCTTCTCTACTTGTTCTAGTAGTTCTTAGTCTATGCCTTCTATACTTAAGTCTCTAGCAAGTCCAACTTAAGTTCTAGTTGGCTTACAACTTAGTTTACAACAACTACGTCCCAATCTTGCCCTTTTTTTTTTTTGTTTGTTTGGCAAGGGATGCATGTATCATCTTACCAAAGATACTTAGTCATTTTATTGTTTTTTTTAGTGAAAAAAAAATTTATGAGCCAAGAGTGTGGCATGAAGTTGTTGGTGTCACTTAATTGTTGCATTGAAATGTATGTGCGCACATGCATATTATAAGGATGCTAGCAACTACGTGTTCAATTGTTGGGTAGCAAGATCCTTTTTAAAAAAATTAAAATTAAAATAAATGTTGGATATTGGGCACATTCTTAATTTATAATTAAAGTCATCGATGAAACCTTAAAGAGGTGGCCTCTCTTTTTTCTTCAAAACCTTTTGATACACTTTTGGGTATTGGGCACATTCTTAATTTATAATTAAAGTCATCGGTGGTGGTTCCGATCAAATCCATTTTGCACTTTGTTCAATAATAAACAACATATCTAATCAGATTTGTGGAGATTGGTTCTTCCTTATTGCGGTGCATCTTCATCAACGGTGTTGCGTAGATTTGTACAGCGCGCTGGATTGATCTTTTCTTTAATTTTTTTATTTTATAGTTAGTTTTCTTCCCTAGTTGGAAGTCTTTAATTTTTCTTCTCCTTGTTGGGAAGTTTAAGTTTTGTTCTCCTTATTGGAAATTTTTGCTATTTGTTTTGTAGTCATAGTAGTTTGTGTATTGTTATGAGTTTCAACATTGTAGAGCCATCTTTGATTGTCAAATAGTTTCAATTTGCATTTTTAGCCAAATCAATTGCAGTTTGTTTGCACGAATAGGATTAGCGAATCAATGTGTTTGACTCTATGTCTGGTCTTGTATTGAGCCATGAATGATTAATGAAATTTCGATTTCTCTTCAAAATAAAAAATAAAAACTAAAGTCATCGATAACCGAATCTATTACATTGCATCAAGTTGTAACTCTTGAAAATAGCCACCACACCACCAAGTCCAACTCAACATCTTTCTATAATCCTAAAGATTTGATTTTTCGTGCATCAAGATTTTATGCACTCTACTAGGCATGTTCGCTTCATGGTCTTAGATCGGATTAGCCATACTGGACTAGCTAATCTGGTGTTCGCTTAGCGGGTTAACTAGTCGACGGGACTATCTAATACTCAATACAAGTGACTAAAGTAAACCATTATTTTTAGTGGCACTAATTAGTCCTAATGATTGGGCTTCAAACATTACGAAACTACCATTCCCTCTTAAACCAAATCGTGATGGTGAGAGACGAAATCGATTTCGCCGTCCTCCTCACCCTCATCAAAACTCGCAACTCATCCTTAACCGCCACTTTAACTGCCACAACTACCAACCACCACCACCACCACCACCACGAACGTCTATCCCCCTCCATAGTTGACGCCCTCCTCCACTACGCCTCCTACTCCAACATCTCCGACCGATGACCAACTCCGAAACTCAACTCCATCTCCTATGTCCTCTAACAATGCTCTTCATCCTGCAACTTCCTCGTGTTTGAACTCACCCTTGAAACCCTCCTCTAGAAGGCCCTGAACCACAACGGTCACAATATCTTCGTTGACGAGAATGAGTACTATATTGTGCTTTTCGAAGAGCACCATCTCGCGATCGAAGCCTACGACGTGCAGTACACCACCAAGGTGAGCGACATTGTAACGACCCCTTCTTCTAAACAGGGCACCGCCCGGCCTAATCCCGTAACTAAGCCATAATCTCAGCCACGTAAGACTTAACTACGTATTAGTTAGTCTTTCTTTCCTATACTCCTCGATACATGCGTTTAGGATAAGTAATACATATGTCATGATATCATTAGATTCCAGAGTTAATTAAAGCTTTTTATTATTTTAATATTATCACGAAAATTTTAAAGGTTATGCGGAAGCAATTATTATTTAAAAATCATAAGTGTGGAAACCAGGAAACAACATCACATGCATATAAATATCATAAGGATAATAACACAATATGATAATCAAGTCTCAAGTCGGGGAACTATGCGCTCAACCAATATACAACCCAAAATGTACTGAAAAGATATAAGCATCGGTAATACAACAAAATTCGAGTCATACACAAAATGAGATAGGAGAGTCACCGAAATGCTCAAGGAAAGTCGCCGATCTTCTCCTTCTCCGGCCTGTTGCCACTCGACGGACCTACACCCACCGCAACAAACTAGATGGTGAGTATAGTGATATTTAAGTAGTAATTGGAGAATTTTATACTACATTTCCAAAATGAAAGAAAGGTATTTAAAAGCATAAAGTAGTAGAAAAGTTTCTGAATCAAGTAATGCAAGTAAATACCCAGTTAAAAATGTATAGACTGATATAGGCTAAGTCGAGATGATCTACGTCCGGTCGGCGATGAGAACTATCACCTAGCCTTTTCCACTACTATATGGAGTTGTGTTCTACATATTTCATCAATTCTATCAATCCTCATTTGGTTGAGTTGTGCTCTACGTGTATAAATCATCTATCTTGTTCTTGCTGACAACCCCGAGGCCCATACCCCGTGTGCTGCGCAAGTGTAGTGGTGAATGCTGGAACCCTGATAGATCTAAGTCCTCGCGCATATCTTATGTAATGGACATTAGATAATCCCTACTTTAATTTTTAAGTATCAATAGTTCTAAGTCTTTAGGATTTCAAGACTAGTTAAGCTACAAAGCTCAAGGAAATAGAATACAAATCTAATCTATTACAACTTATCCTTATAGCATGCTTTTGAACAACTATATGTCAAGAATATCATCAAGCTTAGAAATTTGAATCAATGAAATATTTCACAAAGCGTCATGTTAACAATATTCAATAATGAATAGAAACAAGAACAACATGATGTGAGATTACAACTAGCAATGATAAGAGTCAATGAAATGAAATAGAGAATTCTCACAACTTTACTTACACATACACCTGCAATCCCAACAATATTGATTGCTACCCGCCTTGGAGTTCGCGTGTCCTATACCAAACATCGACTCCTAATGTTCCTCGATAATATTAAATTGATTTAGGTGTGTTTTAGTTCTTAGTTAAGTGTTTGGACCAACCAAAACTAAAAAGACTCCAAACACTAATCAATAATTACCCCTACGCATAAGTTCTCATTTTCAACTCTATTTTGACAAATAATATGACCATATTTTCAAAAACTATTGGTTCTATGTTGTTCCTCTCTCTCTTATCTTTCTAACTGTATACGGAGCATCAAAATCCGAGTTGAAACAAGAAAGTTATGGTCGTTTTACGAAAGCCTGATAAGTTGTCTCATCTGCAGAATACATAGCATGCTATCTATTATGGATATCGTGCTATGTGTGCTGCAGACTGCATTTTCTGTAGTCAAGATTTGGAGTTTTTGACCCCAAATCCCACCCAGGTCATCTTCATCGCCAAAAACTTCCTTAATGGGGTACAACTACCTCAAAAACAACAACAAAAACACCAAGCACTTCAATATATTGATCAAAATTTAGATTTAAACATGTATGCAAGAGAAATGCTCAAGAACACACTTACACCTTGAAAAATCATAACTTGATAATTTGGAAATCGAATTTAAAACTTCTTAGTAGCTGGATTAGTAGAATTTTGTGAAGAATCCAAATATGAACTTGGATTTCATAAAAGAAATCATTTTCTAACTCTGATTTTGAAAAATCAGTTTCATATGAAAAAAACCCAAACTTTGCCAAAACTTGAAAATCCGAAAATTAGGACTTGTAATCCAAACCAATGCTTCAATTTGCTTATAGAAAACCTTTAAAACATATTGAAATTGATTAGAGGTAAAAGCCCTATGATCTACAATTCATCAAAGATTGTATGCATAGAAATAGTAGAAGTATACCTAAGGTTGTAGCTAGACTTGTTGCTTTTGATCTTTCAATTTGTTGAAGAATTCTTCTCATACCATCATTCAAAATTTCAGCCCCAAAACCAAGCACAACTCTGATTTTTGTTTGAAAAACATGCAAAATGAAGAGAAGACCTACTAGTGTTGCTTTTATATTTCCAACTTCATCACTTACACAACCATCATCACTATGATGATCACATGGACATAATCCACTTCTACTTTCCATCCAAAGGTCCTAATTAGATCTAGCTCCACTAACCCACTTTAAGTGACACACAAAGATTACACACATGGACCTTAGTACGTATCTCGAGGCATGTCTAATGATGGTTGATTTTTAACCAAACTTTAAGCTACAGCTAAATATACATATGTATATTCAACTATAGACACATTAAATTAGTTTATTTATCACAATTAAGAAATTATGACTTATAGAAACAATTAAGTTGGTTTCATTAATTCATTCATTTTAAATAAAAGATCACCATGTCACTCTACCCAGCCTACAACTGCACGCATCTCGAGGCATGTCCCCGCTCACGTCTCGACACCTACAAATAGGTAAAATGACTTAAATAGTCTGCACAAATACATTACACTAGGGAAACATCACAATAAATATAAAATATACCTCGACAACATGCCTCGGTATGCGTGTGTGTCACGGTGTGGGTCCCACGGTACGGGTCGGTGATTCTATTTAAGGAATTAAACACGATTAGAAATTTTAGGCCATTACTGACATGAAAGAGATCATCAAATTGGCTAAAAAGCAGGTCAAGAACAAGTGCAAGCCTGTCCAGAACTTGCTATTCTCGAGTGTAAATTGGGCATCATTGATCTCCCCAATCAGATCTACGACGTGGATATCTACTTGGGGAGGGAGAGGATGTTGGTCATTCCACCAACCTCCAAAAATCTAATCCCAAACTTAACGCACCCAACTGAACAAGTGACCCAATCGAGACTAATCACCACAATCACGTGTATAACTTAATCCCATACACGCAGGGACCACTATATTTGTTGTGACGACTCTCTCCCAACTTATGGTCGGGTCGCCCGGCCCAAACCATTACCCAAGCACGATACCTGAACCAGGCCTATATAACGGCTTGGCACGCCTAATTCAATTTGCGGAATAATCATAAAAATAATATGGAAATAAAAATTGCGGAATAAAATATAAAACAAATCCATATGTCTTCAAAAGAACTGTAATTGGGTTTTCATTTTGTGCAACCATGTAGGGTCATCCAAAGGCTCTTAGATATCTCGACTATAAGGGAAATATTGTTCAAACTACCCAAAAGACCTATTTTAAAATATAACTCAAGTTTAATAGTCTCAAAAACGAATATATAGATAATACAATACAAGGCTCACGATTAGAGAGAAGGCTTCAAGCTATCGCCTCTCCTTTTTCTCGATCTAGCACCAACATGGATACCTGAGATGTAAGTGGGGTGAGCTAAAAGAACTAACGAGCTCAATAAAAGAGAAGACTCGCTTAAACACTAAACATGCAAGTATTACCTATAAAGTAAAACAATTCTACACATGAAATAGTAAACCGAATTGTAAAGCATTTAATGAAAAGTAATGGAAACATGGTTCTTGTTCGTAAAGGGGGTACAAACAAGTTCCAAGTCAATTAAAACATAAATGTACGATTCATAATTCAATAAGCAAGAAAGTGAGCAATCTTTTGAAACCACATCATGAACAAGGATTCGCAATTCGTAAATAAATTCCATTTATTAATGCAATAACAAGAGATTTACCATAATGAATAGTAATAAATACAAGTCATTGTTCCATTCAATGCATTCTAGCTAATGGTATGAATCCGGTGATCGAAACTCTCACTCTCGAGGTGATGTGAACCATTGGTGGTCACAATGGTCGTTGTGACCTCCATCTAGTTCCATCAAGCCAACCGTAAGTGTTTCCATGCCATCACCGATTGTGACCACTTGTGAACTTGATATTTCGTAGTGCAGACCACTCTCTTTTTGGTGGGATCATAACCACACCACTGCAATTCGTGACGCGGACCACTCTCTTTTGGTAGGCACACTGCCACACCACCGCTACTCGTGGCGTGGACCACTCTCGTTTGATGAGCATACTACCACATCACCGCTTTTGATCGAATAACACAAGTGTTCATATCACATGCATTTCATAGATAAACATATTCATACCATTGACTATCACAAGTCTTTCGATATAAATATGATATTTCTATTTATTTAATATTCAAGCCATATTTAATGCATGAGCGAAGCTCCCCACTTACCTTGATTCGTCGCGAATCCTATTCTCGATCCTCGCGTGCTCGGGGTCCAATGAGAACCATCGCGCGTCACTAGACAATACATACAACATCATATCAATGCATAAATCAATACCGAGTTATTTATTCTTTATTTCATTTGTATTTAAGGATTCACTAGTGTAAGTCTCGCGGTCATTTGTGTCGCCGAGACCTTCGTCGAGGTTTAGTGTAGCTTGTCAGAGGGTGGGACCCACTGTCACTTCCCCGTGGAGCACGTTCGCGCTCCTAGTGAAGCTAGAATTTTTGTGCAGGGTCAACGGGCCTATGGTTGAGTCCAGGGGCCCGTTTGGCCCCTGATCAACCAGTTTAAAGGTCTGTCGACCCCTGGTCAACTAGGTCTAGGGGTCAACAGACCCCTGAACTGGTCAAACGACCATGGGATGTGGGAGCTCGAGCTCCCCCGGTAGCCAATGGAGAGGGAAATACGAGCTCCCCCTGTCCCTTCACCCTACTACCCTAGCGCCTTTGACGTTGGGGTCCCTTGGCCCGATTGGCCGGACCTCTGGCCAATCGTAGCCGATAGGGGAATACCCCACAAAGGGGAGGGTGGCTAGAGCCACCCTTCCCTCTCTGTCCGTGGGGGTGGGACGCCATGGTAGCGTCCCTCCCCCACCCAAGCTTGACAACGGCGGTGCCGCCGCTCCTTTGTGTCGGTGGCGGTAGCGGCGCGCCTCTCCCCTCCTAGGGTACTATTTGCTCCAAAAATTTGAAGAGATATATATATATATATATATATAGAGAGAGAGAGAGAGAGAGAGAGCATTCCATCACCATCATCTCCACCATCTAGTTCTATCCTTTTTATTTAGGGTTTGAAGATCAATGAGGGGTGGTTAAGGTTTTTATTTTAATCTTGTTTAAATTATGGTTCACATAATTACAAGTTTGCCCATAAGGCGGGTTTTTGGATTTTGGGTCGTCACAATATCTCCAATTTTAAGAACTTTCGTCATCGAAAGTAAGAGTAAGGTACACTTGTAGCCCAACGTGTCCATTCGTAACGTTTTCATTTATGGTCCTTTTTTTTACTAAGGCAAATATGCACCTATGAAATTTGCTTGTACCCCGCATGAAATTAAATTTAACTCTTGACTCTAACTTCTCAATTGAATTATTTTTGTCCCACAGGCTGAAAGTTATAAGGTTTATCTCGTATAAGTTCCATTAGAGTCGTTATACCTTAGCTATGCCAAGTTTTTCTATCATAACGCGTTTCTTGGTATTTTTTTGTAATCTCCACCAAAGTCGCTATGTGCACACAAATCGTCCGACAAACAAGTGAAGATAATCATACTAAGATGTGATCTGGTCCTTATATCTGTGTTGAAAATATCAAGAGCCTATCTGGCAGCAAATCGATACCACCAACTGGTAGTAGGAACAAGGATAGTTGTCTGCTATAATATGAACACTAGCACACCATCTCTGTCACCGTCTCGCTTACACATATTAATGAACGACTCATCATGTCCTTGCGACTTATCTGTGGAGGCTACAAATGAGCAGTCAAAGTATTTCTTTTGGAATTATACCTTAACAACATCATTGTTTTACACGTTTATCGACGTTCGTTCGTGTAAGTTCTTAATTCAAGTCAACTCTTGATTAACGACCCACCTTGTAATCTCCTCTGACACGTTTATTTACACAGCAAGCTTCCAATCTTGGTAAGCTATGGAACAATCATCAACGTCGTTATCCCTAAAAAGCTTTTAATACTCATTTGTATGCACTTTATTACATCGTAATTTTTTTGCTCCATACCAAGGTCTCTTATCGTAATCACTCGAATTTTTAGAGACTTGACGCATCGCGTCTTCGTACCAATCAACTATCACGATCCTGGGCAAACATTTTAAATTCTTTTGACGTTGTCAAGGTTCACATTTATTGCACAATCGTCTATTATCGTCCTCCCGAGCTAACTCTTAGCTCTTATAGTTTATTTAGAACTTCTCTCACTGAGAAATCAATCGTGGTTTAACTTTTATATCGTTTCTTGAGAACATATAACCCAAGTCTTGGGTTTTGTCATTAAGGACTCGTAACTCACTACGATCTAATTATTTTAAGTTCATAATTCACCATCAACGTTTCAATTTATTACTCATGTGTGTTACTACTGCCGCACTTTTTTTTCATCGGATACTTCAAAATAAATGTACACGACTGTGTACTTAGTACCTAGACGAGCGTAACTTGCACGTCATGCCATTTAAAGCTTTGAGCCAAGGGTACCCCGACTTCCAAATTATACGCGTTCATAGATTTTGCTTTCATCCGAAGAAATGCTCGAGTTTACTTCACCAACATAATCAGTTATGGTTTTAAACTCTTATATTGTCACTAATTAATGTGTCAACCTTTAACATGCTCGTGTCTCTCACCACTTGCCAATATCTTCAACACTTGGTCGTCTTTGTACCGTTATCGCTTTTCCATTTAGGTTGCATTTCAAATTCTCTTATTCCATTCGGTAAGGATTCTCACTTTAAAATTTACACTAAATCCTCAGGCTCTCAAGTTCTAGTAAAACTTTGTTTAACAATTCATAAAGGTGTCAAATTTAGAAGATCTCACCTCCACCTAGAGATACATGTTTCATAACTAGCTTAAGATATATTTTCATCATTCCTAGTTATCGTATTGTTCATGTTACACAATATGAATTTTATTTGGAGTCGATCTTAGCTTAGGATCCCCAATTTTAAATTGTCAACCTATCATTGGTTCGATCCTTCATCCTTCCTAAAATTGTCTAGTTTGGTAGTCTGGGTTCTTGCAATAACGTTTACTCTTATCGAGAAATTTCGGGTTACTCTTCATAAGCAATTATTATGATTTCTCGTGACGTCGCCATTTCGATTTGAAATTTTAAGTTCATGAACAAAGTATTCCCTTGCAAATACTATGACTACGAAAAGCTATCGTAGTTAATGTTTTCTCTCTTGGATTCATAATATTTTTTTCATACCACCTATTAACTTTTTATTTCCCCAGAGGTCGATCTTATCTTAGGATCCCCAATTTTAATAATCAACTCATCATTGACTTAGGTTAGGTGACATTAGTTACATTATTTATTCCTCGACATTATTTTCATTCAACTACCATTACAATCATGTTAGGTTCCACTTTGACTCAATAGTCATTAGTTCACGTGTTCATTACCGAACAATCATACCAACGATAATCTTTTAGCTAGGCATCCCCAATTTTAATGATTCACCTATCATTTGATTTATTACGACATCATTAACATTGATGTACACCCTTCAAACTGTACAAATTCTGAGTCATATAAATAATTTTATGACATTTCTTAATTTTCTCAATTATTGTACCGTCAGCGCATGCCTCACATTCATTTTGAAAACGATCTATCAAATTTCGGTATCCCCAATTTTATGAGTCAATTCATTTCTAGTTAAGTAAGAACAATTTATATTTGAGTCGGTTGCCTTTGATTTAAATTATCTTAACCTCATGTCCTAAGTCCTTTCAACATTTACAAATTACTTAGCAACACGATCCTTACACGTGACAATCTTGTCAAATACATCTCTTGACTTTGGATCCTCGATTTCAATACGCACCTAATTGATAGTTGGTTTAAATTTAAGTTTCTTTTGTACATAATAGATCAAAACCTCGAGAGACATGATTCAATTATCAAAAAGTAAACTTTGAATCAGAACTTTTCCAAAATCTTTTGTTTTCATCAAAAACCATATTTCAAGAATCGAGTTAAACTCATTTTCATAGGAAAAATCTAAATCAATCTTTGGGTTTTGAGTAACTTTAAATGTCTTTTCAAATCAATTGGGTCAATGCGACTTAAAATACATCATAACTACACGAATGTTTTTATTTCCACCATGAGATAATAACTTAGGCTCAAACCTATAATTAAGTCAAAACACTCTTTCATATAACCCGAACTGGGTCTAACATTTCATAAGACCAATCATTCAAGAAATCTCAACCATGCTTATCGAATCAAAGTAAAACTGATTTTGTAAACACCGAAGTGAAGTTACGACAAGAAATCATTGAAATACACATGAGTCTATTTACTTCATTTTTAAAACACCAAGAAAAATAATTCGTTTTCTTTTACACTTAGCTATGCTTTGAAATCTTGTAAAACAAATAGAGTTATTCCTTGAAAATTGATAAACATCAACTCGAAACACCACAAAAATTATTGTCCATTATAGTCGAAGACTCGTTTTTCGAGAAAAATAGATTGCATGTAACAACGAATGTCAAATCATAGTAATGACCAACTAGTCAAATCATAGACCATTGATTCACATATTTAATTAAGAGTTAGACATTTGGGAGTACATGTGTCTTTCCTATCTCAAATTAAGTTTTCAAATTCAGCTTGCAGACCGAACTAACTTAATTTTTATGATTTGAAACAAAGATTCATTTGCATCCTTACTAGGATCATTAACTTATGTTTTAAATAAGAAATCGTAAATTTTAACCGTTTTAGTAGAGTTTCGGTGCCAGAGTTGATTCTCTGAAATGTGACTCGTCATTATTTCATTTTGCGTATATAGCGTGGCGTCTTACTTCCCTTTCAAGCCTCACGATTATTGTTTAAGTTTTTATTTGTTACTCTGCCATTAAGTGTAGGTGTATCTCGCCATGCAATTTTCAATCAAAGCTTATTCGTTCTCTTAGATTTGTTCTTGTCACATTCGTTATAGACATCCTTGAAGCACATGTGGAATCTTCTGAAAAGTTCGCCTCGATTTCTTTGTGTCATTCATTGTCATTCCCATCTCGTGGGACTCAAGTTCCTTGTCTTAAGGAAAGACAATTATCTATATATCTAACAATATATTTATATATACAAGGTAGCAAATAATCATCACATTAAATCTTTGTCAAATTCTTTTTATCTCATCCCATCCAAGGATTTATCATTCATATATGTTAAGTCGACTTTGAACCAATGTCTCATATCAATGATTCGTCTAACTTAAACTTGACCTTTAAATCTTAAAGGCTCTATAAACTTAAGTTCCACTAATTTAACGTTTCCCTAGGTTCAAATCCTTATGCTTTGATACCAACTGTGACGACTCTCCCCCAACTTAAGGTCGGGTCGCCCGGCCCAAACCATTACCCAAACACGATACTCTGAACCATGCCTAAATAATGGCTTGGTAAGCCTAATTCAACTTTCAGAATAATCATAAAGATAATATGGAAATAAAAATTGTGGAATAAAATATAAAACAAATCTATATGTCTACCAAAGAACTGTAATTGGGTTTTCATTTTGTGCAACCATGTAGGGTCATCCAAATGCTCTTAGATAACTCGACTACAAGGGAAATATTGTTTAAACTACCCAAAAGACCTATTTTAAAATATAACCCAAGTTTAATAGTTTCAAAAATGATTATATCGATAATACAATACAAGGCTCACGATTAAAGAGAACGCTTCAAGCTATCGCCTCTCCTTTTTCTCGATCTAGTGCCAATGTGGATACCTGAGATGTAAGTGGGGTAAGAACCAACGGAGCTCAATAAGAGAGAAGACTCGCTCAAACACTAAACATGCAAGTATTACCTATAAAATAAAACAATTCTACACATGAAATAGTAAACCGAATTGTAAAGCATTTAATGAAAAGTAATGGGAAACATGGTTCTTGTTCGTAAAAAGGGTACAAACAAGTTCCAAGTCAATTAAAACATAAATGTACGATTCATAATTCAATAAGCAAGAAAGTGAGCAATCTTTTGAAACCACATCATGAACAAGGATTCACAATTCATAAATAAATTCCATTTATTAATGCAATAACAAGAGATTTACCATAATGAATAGTAATAAATATAAGTCATTGTTCCATTCAATGCATTCTAGCTAATGGTATGAATCCGGTGACCAAAACACTCACTCTTGAGGTGATGTGAACTATTGGTGGTCACAATGGCCATTGTGACCTCCATCTAGTTCCATCAAACCAACAGTAAGTGTTTCCAAGCCATCACCGATTGTGACCACTTGTGAACTTGATATTTCGTAGTGCAGACCACTCTTTTTTTGGTGGGATCATAACCACACCACCGCAATTCGTGGCGCGACCACTCTCTTTTGGTAGGCACACTGCTACACCACCGCTACTCGTGGCGCGGACCACTCTCGTTTGATGAGCATACTACCACATCACCGTTTTTGATCGAATAACACAAGTGTTCATATCACATGCATTTCATAGATAAACATATTCATACCATTGACTAAATGCAACCCAATCCCAAGTCTTTCGATATAAATATGATATTTCTATTTATTTAATATTCAAGCCATATTTAATGCATTAGCGAAGCTCCCCACTTACCTTGATTCGTCGTGAATCCTATTCTCGATCCTCGCGTGCTCGGGGTCAAATAAGAACCGTCGTGCGTCACTAGACAATACATACAACATCATATCAATGCATAAATCAATACCGAGTTATTTATCATTTATTTCATTTGTATTTAATGACTCACTAGTGTAAGTCTCGCGGTCATTTGTGTCGTCGAGACCTTCGTCGAGGTTTATTGTAGCTTGTCAGAGGGCGGGACCCGCTGTCACTTCCCCGTGGAGCACGTTCGCGCTCCTAGTGAAGCTAGAATTTTCGTGCAGGGGTCAGACGGGCCTATGGTTGAGACCAGGGGCAAGTTTGGCCCCTGGTCAACCAGTTTAAAGGTCTGTTGACCCATGGTCAACTCGGTCCAGGGGCCAACAGACCCCTGAACTGGTCAAACGACCATGGGAGGGGGGAGCTCGAGCTCCCCTAGTGGCCAAGGGAGGGGGAAACACGAGCTCCCCCTGTCCCGTCACCCAACTACCTCAGCGCCTCCGACGCTGGGGTCTCTCGGCCCGACTTGCCGGACCTCTGGTCAGTCGTGGCCGAGAAGGGAAGACCCCACCCAAGGGAGAGTGGCTAGAGCCACACTTCCCTCTCAGTCCTTGGGGTGGGACGCCATGGCAATGTCCTTCCCCCACCCAAGCTTGACAACAGCGGTGTCGCCGCTCCCTCGTGCCGGTGGCGGTGGCGACGCCGCCTCTCCCCTCCTAGGGTGCTCTTTGCTCCAAAAAGAGAGAGAGAGAGAGAGAGAGAGAGAGAGAGAGAGAGAGAGAGAGATTACCTTACTTGGATCTAGGAGCATTCCATCGCCATCATTTCCACCATCTAGTTCTACCTTTTTTTTATTTAGGGTTTGAAGATCATTGAGGGGTGGTTAGGGTTTTTATTAGGGTTCACATAATTACAAGTTTGCCCATAGGGCAGGTTTTTTGGATTTTGGGTCGCATTTGCGAAGCGAAGTAACCACATTTAGTAACAACAATTAAGGCACTGTTTTGATTAGATGGAAAAGGAATATGTTCTAAGAAAAATGGTAAATTTTGTGGAAAAATTACATTTTATTGCATTCGATAGCCAAAATTTTTTCACGGAACATTTTCTCACGATTGCCAATTTTTCAAATTAAGACTCGTATATTTTTTGAGGTGGGGAAATTGAGTTTTCTTTTGAGAAAATGAGTTTCTATATTAAGATTCACATTAAATTTATATTTTAAATATGAAAATTAATATATTTAATATATATGGTAAGTTTTCATCTTCATTTCAAAATTTGTTGGTGGTGAGTTTTAAGGGAGAAAACTCTTATATATATGCAATCAAACACATGTAGGAAAATCTTCTTATGAACATTTACTCGAAAAGACTTTCTTAAGAAAATATTTTTTTCCTATGTGAAACATTTTCCTTGCAATCAACAAGGCCTAAACTACTATGTGTGATTAGTAAAAAGACCAGCATCAAAATTAAGCAACTAAAAAAAAACAACTAAAGCTGCCCAAAATTCTCCATGCAAAATGTTTTGTAACCCAGAAAAGACATGTACAAACAACATACACTTGTTTGGCGATCCTTAATTTTCAGCATACATGCATCTCTAGGCAAATTCGACGAAAGCCAACAAGTGCGCGTTGTCGTGCCTAACAAAATACAAACTTTTTTTTTTCTCAAAAAAAATACTAACCTTTTTTAAGGAAAAAAAAATTATAAAAAAGGAATTACAAGGCTTAAAAAGAATAAAAAGATACTATATAGTTAAACCAAACAATACCATCCGTCGATTCACGTGAAGATACGACTATCTCAGATCCCCAACAATCCCCGGTGCACAGTCTCGCCCCTTAAACCCTTCCGAGGACTTCAACTGCTACGACAGTTGAGAAAAAGGCTCGGTCGGTCGCTCTCCAGAGATGGCAATGGCGGAGAAGGCGACGCCATGGGTGAGCTCGAAAGCGGAGCTGAAGAGAAGGGAGAAGCAGAGGAAGAAAGCCAAGTCAGGCGGGTTCGAGTCTCTCGGCCTAAGCCCTAACATCTTCCGAGCGATCAAGCGGAAGGGGTACAGAGTCCCCACCCCGATCCAGCGCAAGGCCATGCCGCTCGTCCTCTCTGGCGCCGACGTCGTCGCCATGGCCCGCACCGGCTCCGGCAAGACCGCCGCCTTCCTCATCCCCATGCTCGAGAGGTTGAAGCAGCACCTCCCCCAGAGCGGCGTCCGTGCCCTCATACTGTCGCCGACTAGGGATTTGGCGCTCCAGACGTTGAAGTTCGCGAAGGAGCTCGGGAAGTTCACAGGTGATGATTGATCGATGTGTTTGTTTGAGTGGTTGGTGTTGTGGGAATTGAAGGAAAGATTTGAATTTGTTGGGGCAATCGATTGGAATTGGGGTTTGATGATTTAGGGTTTTGGGTTCATTGAGGCAGTGCGATCAGTAGCATTTGTGTGCAAAATTGATGATGTCGTGAATGTAAAGTTCGAGTTTTGAAGACAAATTGAGTTCTTTTGTTTCTTAAAATGCTTAATATCAAAAAGTCATGCTTGCCTCCCATTGAATTGGTGTGGCGGTAAAGTTATTGAGGCATGCTTGTTGACTAATAGGTCTAGGTCATGAGATCGAATCCTGTCATTCTACTCCAAATATGTTGGTTTCTCCTAGGTCATGGGGTTTGAGCGCCCGACTAGTTCTCGTGGAATAGTCAGCCTTTAGGACTCCCACTATCATCAAAAATAAAATAAAATAAAATTCATGCTTGGTGCGTTTTTGTTTTGTGGGTTGATTGATTGATTGGTTGTGGGAGTTGAAGGAAATATTTCAATTTAAAGGAGCAATTGATTGGATTTGGAGGTTGATGATTTAGGGTATTGGGTTTTTTAAGATAGTGTGATCAATCACATTTGTGTGAGAAATTGATGGTGTTATCAGATTTTTGAAGACTAATCGAGGTCTTTTGTTGCTTACAATTAAAATTCATTCTTGGATTGGGAACTGAAATAGTTTGGCTAATTCACAGGTAACAAAGTGTTTTTCTTTTGTGAATTGATTGGTAATGAGACTGAACGAAAGATTTCAATGCGTATAGCCAATTGATTTAGAGTTGATGATTTATGGTTTTGGGTTCATCGAGACAATGCGAGCGATCATGTTGGTGTGGAATATTGATGATGTTATGAATGTAAAGGAAAACCTTTTAAGACAAAATTGAGTTCTTTTGTTGCTTACAATTAAAATTCATGCTTGAACTGGGGTTTTAAAAGTTAAAACTATGTGGATACTCACATATGTACTACATTTTGCTGTTCCTTCTCAAAAATAAGAGTGAAAATAGGTCTAATGTTCCACTTGTTTTGTTGGGTAGATTGAGACCTGTTTGATTTATTGCTCTTTGTAGTAGAAGGGAATATTTCTTTTATGGAGTAGATGGAAACTTCTGGTTGTCTTGATTATTGTTTTTTGTAGATGGCTGCATTTTACACTTAAAGTTTTCCACCTTGTTAGTAGATAGGGATGCTTATTTTGCTCTATTTTCTCTGTTGTCAAGACCTTCGTAGTAGTTTGCTGGTTGGTGGTGACAGTATGGAGAGCCAGTTTGAGGAATTAGCACAAAGCCCTGATATTATAATTGCAACTCCCGGTCGACTTATGCATCATTTGTCTGAGGTGGACGACATGTCCTTGCGCACGGTGGAGTATGTGGTTTTCGATGAAGCTGATTCTCTTTTTGGCATGGGGTTCGCTGAACAGTTGCATAAGATCCTTGGAGAACTGAGTGAAACCCGCCAGACCTTGCTTTTCAGTGCAACCTTGCCGAGTGCCCTTGCAGAGTTTGCTAAAGCAGGCCTGCGAGACCCTCAAGTTGTGCGGCTTGATTTGGAAACTAAGATTAGTCCTGATCTGAAGCTGACATTTTTCACCATTCGGCAAGAAGAGAAGCATGCTGCTTTGTTGTATTTGATCAGGGAGCAAATTGGGTCTGATCAGCAGACATTGATATTTGTTTCCACAAAGCATCATGTGGAATTCCTCAATATTATGTTCAAAGAAGAAGGTATTGAACCGTCTGTATGTTATGGTGACATGGATCAAGATGCTCGTAAAATTCATATCTCAAAGTTTAGGGATAGGAAAACAATGCTTCTGATCGTGACTGATGTTGCAGCACGTGGTATTGATATACCTTTGCTTGATAATGTCATCAACTGGGATTTTCCCCCAAAACCTAAAATTTTTGTTCACAGGGTTGGGCGAGCTGCCCGGGCAGGACGAACTGGCAGTGCATATTCTTTTGTCACTTCTGAGGATGTGCCATACCTTCTAGATCTTCATCTCTTTCTCTCCAAGCCAATTAGACCTGCCCCCACTGAGGAAGAGGTTCTGGGTGACGCACAAGGAGTATTATCAAATATTGATCAGGCAATTGCCAACGGGGAAACTGTATATGGTCGTCTCCCCCAGACTGTCATAGATCTTGTATCTGACAGAGTCCGAGAAATTATTGAAGAGAGTGCTGAGCTGTATCTTTTGCAGAAAACCTGTGCAAATGCATTTCGTTTGTACTCGAAGACTAAACCTTTACCCTCAAGGGAATCCATCAAAAGAGCAAAGGCTTTGCCGCGTGAAGGGCTGCACCCGATGTTTAAAAATGTACTTGAGGGGAATGAGTTGTCAGCAATGGCGTTTTCTGAACGCTTGAAAGCTTTTCGGTAAGTGTTTCTATAAGAATTCAAAATTTGTTGCCTGATTATAGCACTTTTGTAGTCTTTTGAAGTGATTAGTCTTCTTTCCGGTTAATATTTCCTGTTCTCTGTTGCATCTGTTCAGTTATTTTGCGCTCATTTGAACTGTAATTTCTTTTGCTCGAGTTTGATTTCTGATTAGCAAGAACTAATTATTTGGTGTTGGTGTGTTCTAGACCAAAGCAGACTATTTTGGAGGCAGAAGGCGAAGCTGCTAGATCAAAACATTTGAAAGTAATTTATTTCAAATTTCAATTTATGCTATTAATTCATCAATCTTTTGAATGAGTTTTTTGTGCTATTTATACCATCAGATCTGATTGGTCTCTTTTCTTGTATAAACTCTTGGTCCTAGTCATTCTTAATCTGTTTTTCATTTGTTAAAAGGCTTAGGCTCCAATGATACTACTTTTTGTTATGTTCTTAGTTATAAACCCCCAAAAGTAACCCTTAAGGATTAACTACAGAGAAAAATAAACAAGAATACACTCTACTCCTCTCTTAAAGCTTGCTTGAACAGTTGACTGAGAGTATGTTACTTTGAAGGATTGCGATTTCGTTGATGGCTTGCTAATTTATTGTGATTTTCTTTAGCTATAAACAGCTTGACAGTGGTTATATACCTAGATATGTTTATCTTAGAACTTCTTGGGTGCAACATACCACACACCTTGCTAGTACAATGGATTTCCCATAAAAATGAAAATAAAAAAAGATTAAGTACTTGTTCACTAGATAGTCTCCAACTCTCTATCTGCTAAATAAACAACATTTGGCAGCCTCATATTACGTCATACAGGGCTTAGTCTGCAACTTCTTCACACTCGCGCATCGCGTATCCTGTTCTTATACAATTGCTTTCTCCTACGTGCTTCTGACTTCTGAATGTTAATCCCAAAGAAACTGAACTCTCTTCACCAACCAAGTGTACCAGAAAATGAAAAGGCTCCAACCACCCAATTTATCTTTCTCCCATTGTCAAATGCCGCCTGAAAGAACATAGTTTACCAGATCTTAATACTTTGTGAGAACCAATCCTAAAGATGATTTATGAGTTAGCAAGCTAAAAAAAATGTGGTTTAATCGTTGCATTGTTTATGTAGCACACCAAAATTGGGAGAAAGCATCATATTTCTACATCTTCTTTGAACAATTTCAGCCACATCCAGTTTCGCTCATGCTAGAACCCACCCATAGATCTTCACCACCTTCAGGCATATTTTTTTTTTAGTGGGAACATATGTAGTTATTTTGAATAACAAGTGCGGCAGCCAACATCAGGGATGTTGCGTTAAGCTTAATCAATTTACACCTGAAAAAATGACGTACAAGTAAACATGTCTGATTTATCCAAGTGTCATACCCTTCTATTTTCTGGAAGATGGATTCAGCTCACCTTCCTCATTCCTTCTTAGGACTTCTCTGGAATCAGAATTCTACTGATTTGGGTTCCTCTCTCCTCAGTGTCCTCACTTATGTAATCGCCATTTTTAGTTGAACGGTACATGCATGATTATGTTGGTTTCTTACTATATGTTTCCACATGTGTGAAGTTTGCATGCTATCATTGCTATGTGACATCTTGAAAACTGTAGCTGCAGCCAGTTTCTGAAAAATTATGTTGGTTCCTTGCTGCCATTTTATTTAGATCTAAATCCTTGTTTGAATTGCAGGGCCCTTCTAGTCAATGGGTTGATGTCATGAAAATGAAAAGGGCCATCCATGAAGAAGTTATCAATTTGGTGCATCAGAAGAGAGCTAGTGATCAGACCCTGAAGGTAATGTTACTCATCCAGTTTGTTTCTGTCAATTCACTTTTACAGAAGTTTTTCGTGGCTACTAGTTACTAGATTTTTTAAAGGTTTGGCATTCTTCCATTATATATAAATATCTACAAATTTTATTGTCATTGATTATTATTTAAGGGTAAAAAATCTTAATTTTATAAATTTGAGCTCATAATATGTGCTCATCTTCGATACTCCTAGTTAAAAGAAAAGTTTTAATAGACAATTGAAATAATGACATATGTTGAATTTGTAGCTGAGTGCTAGGTACTTTTGTTCAAACTCAGATAGCAGTTCAAAGTTATTCGATATGTTTTTTTTTTTTGGTAAATTATTTCATTTGATATGTTGCTTCGTTTACTAATGATCTTCGCTATTCCTAAAGCTTAGTGACTATACCATATATATTTACACTTTAGGAAAGAATTTGAAGCCTACCTCTCTGATTTAAAAAAAAACTTGGCTAATATGACTTTGGAGTGAAAGTTCAATAGACAAATATATTTAACCCCATTTTTGCAGTTGTTTGAAGTATTATTAAGTTTGACATTGACCCATTTCTTGATATGAACTGCCAGAACATTTTCTATTGGAGACTTGTGGCTGGTCGTATCCTTTTTCATTCATCTTGTCTTCTTAAACAAATTTGAGTTTTACCAATTAAAGTTAATGCCTTTATACAGTGAGTGAGTTATGATTTCCTGATTTGAAGTTCAATTCTTCCAATGCACTGTTGTATTAGTTTATGATTTCATTGATGTCCTTTTCTTTTGCACCCTGGATGTCTTCAGCAGTTGAGAATTATGCTCTGCTACTTCTTATTGATAGATTTTCAAGATGTGTTTTGCATTAGTGTTTTTATGTTTTTGTGTTTTTTTTTTTAAAATTTTTTTTTTTATTGTTTTAACCTAAAAGCTTATTCTCCGTGTACATCACACAGGAGGAAGAATCAGTTTGCACCTTCTCTAAGGAAAAGACGAAAAAAGGTTGGTATCTTTTGGCTATAGGTTTTTAATCACATTTTTTCCCATGGAAGAACATTAACCTAACCTTCTAATTTCTTGAATAAGTCTCATATCATGTTTATATATGTCTGATTCATTAACACAATAAAAGTCCTTGTCCTGGATACAAATACTATTAGTGTCTAATCTAAACTGGTTCATTGCATGGTGGGAGTTTGTCTGTCACATGCGTTCTCTCATAGTCTGTTGTTTCTTAATGAAACAGTTATTTGATCCGTTGATGTTTTCTTACCTTTGATAGATGCTCATGGCTCCAAACGTAAGGCAAGGAGCTTCATGGATGAGGAATACTACATAAGCTCAGTTCCAAAAAATCAAGTGGGTTTTTTTTTGTCTTATTAGATTATGTGAATTGTCTTAGTGATTCTAGTATGATCTTATCTTTGACTTTGATACGGTTGTCTAGATGATCGCACTACATGCTAGTGAAGGTTTTTTTTTTTTTTTTTTTTTTTTTTTTTTTTTTTTTTCCACCATGCTAGTGTGAATATAGGCTAGCCAAATTAAGAGATAAAAAGAAACAAGACCTAAGTCATGTAAGATGTATTAAGGACGAAAATCAAAATGCTTTAACACGCGAGGAGGATAGTAAGGAGAAATGGAGAAGTTACTTCGATAGTTTATTTAATGATGGCCAAGTTGATACTATAATAGATGAAAATCCACACCAAGAAAGAAATGTAAACTATACACGCAATATTAGAATTGTAGAAGTTAAAGAGGCATTGAAAAGAATGAATATAGGGAAAGCATGTGGCCCATATGAAATACCCATAGAGTTTTGGAAATGCTTAGGAGAAATTGGATTGACTTGGTTAACAAAACTTTTCAATAAAATTTTAAAATCAAAACGGATGCCAATGGATTGGAGAAGAAGCACGTTTGTGCCAATCTTCAAAAACAAAGGAGACATTCAAAGTTGCTCAAACTACCGGGGAATTAAACTTATGAGTCACACTATGAAACTTTGGGAGAGGATAATTGACAATAGGCTAAGGAGAGAAACAACAATATCAGAGAACCAATTTGGTTTCATGCCTGGGAAGTCAACTATGGAGGAGATTTTCCTCGTAAGACGATTGTTAGAAAAATATAGAGAAAAGAAAAAAGATCTTCATATGGTATTCGTAGATTTAGAAAAAGAATATGACAGGGTCCCTATAGATGTTCTTTGGTGGGTTCTAGAAAGAAAAAGAGTGCATGCTAGATACATAGACACTATTAAGGATATGTATGATGGAGTAGTAATGAGTATAAAGACATTTGGAGGAGCTACAAAAGAATTTCCCCATTACGATAGGACTACATCAAGGATCGGCTTTAAGCCCATATCTATTTACTTTAGTTATGGATGAACTAACTAGACATATTCAAGAGGACATACCATGGTGTATGCTATTTGCAGATGATATTGTCTTAGTGGATGAAACTAAAGATGGAGCGAAGAGGAAATTAGAACTCTGGAGGAATACATTAGAATCTAAAGGCTTTAAGTTGAGTAGGACAAAAACCGAATACATGCACTGTGAGTTTAGAAACACTAGACATCGAGATGACGGAGTGGTAAAATTAGGAGAAGTAGAAGTTCCTAAGGTAAACCACTTTAGATACCTAGGATCAATCATACAAAATGATGGTAACATTGAGAATGATGTCCCACATAGAATTCAAGCTGGATGGAAGAAATGGCGGAGTGCAACATGGGTGATTTGTGATCGAAATGTTCGTACTAAGTTAAAAGGAAAATTTTATAGGACCGCAATTAGGCCAGCTATGCTTTATGGAAGTGAATGTTGGACGGTAAAGCAACAACAATTACATAAAATGAACGTATGCTTAGGTGGATGTGTGGTGAAACTCGTAAAGATAGAATAAGAAATATAGAAATTCAAAGACAAGTAGGAGTAGCACCAATTGATACAAAGATTAGGGAAGGGTGGTTTGGTCACCTGCAAAGACGGCCTACAAATGCCCCAACTAGAAAACTTGACTCAATAGAAACTGTAGAAATTCGACGAGGTAGGGGCATGCCAAAGTTAACATGGGATGCATTAATTAGGAGGGATTTGATGGGTTTGAAAAGCTCACCATCAATTGCACTTAATCGAGCACAATGGAAAAGTTTGATCCATGTAGCCGACCCCAGTTAATTTGGGACTGAGGCTATGTTGTTGTTGTATGCTAGTGTGAATGTGGAGGTTTATGAGAGAAGCTCCATGATAATCCTTGGCCGTCTGTTTGTTAGTTTTTTTTTTCCAAAAATGGGCAAAATTATTCTGCATATTTGATTTAGTGTTATTATTCTTAATTTGTTGAAGTGTTGTTTTTTTTTTTTCCTCCTCGTTAGTGTTACTGTTACCTATACAACTGCACCTACGATTATAAAAAAAAAAACTGTTACCTATACCACTGACCTAGACATCTTTCTGAATGTGGGGGTTTTTGAGAGAGCTTCATGATAATCCTTGGGCATCTGTTTGTTAATTTTTCTTAAATGGTAAAAACTATTTTGCAACTGTTACTATTATTGAGTTGTTGTTGTTGTTGTCTTTTTTTTTTTTTTTTTTTTTTTTTTTTTTTTTTTCAGAGAGATAGCCATGTAGTGATGTCATACTTTTAGGCAATCCTCACTTTGGTGTCTTCATGACTTGATAGGAAATGAAGTTGTATGATAAAAAAAAAAAAAAAAAAAAAAAAACTTGATGGTTAAGCTTGTTTCTGTCCTGATCAAAAAAAAAGAAAAAAGAAAATGATAAGCTTGGTCATGTGTGTGCGTGAGGGCGTCAAGCTATCAACACAATTAGGAAAAAATCCATAGGAACGTAGTGCCCATGTTTACACTATGGACTTTATGCATGAATTTCAGTGGAAGTGGCTAGAAAGGAGACTCCCAGTTTTCCAAATGTGCTAGCAAATCTCAATTATGCACGTCTCTGTCTAGATCAAGCATATGGTATTGTTCTAACTGCCCAAGGGAACTGATTCATTGCAATTTAAAGAAAAGGTTGTTTGATGCTGCCTTTATTATTGCACGAGAAAGTAGTGGGCATCATCCCTTCGCCAAAAGGATTTTATTAGATAAACAAATAATATTCAAGCTGAAAGGTTTATTACCCTTAAATGTGTTTCTTGTTTTGGGCTTTCTCATCAAATGAGACATTGATAGCTACTCAAGTGGTCAGTTTCTCTTGCATATTCTCTCTATATGTTCGCGAATGTGTTTGGACTCTGGACACTGTTTTAGTGATCTTGGAAAGATGAATGATTTGTTCCAATGTCAATTTCAGCACCTGGAGGCAGGACTCTCTGTTAGAGCTAACGAAGGGTTTGGAGCGAGCCGGTAAGCATTTGACTTAATTTTTTTTATTGTAATTGTCATGTTTGATGTGGTGTTTAGTTCTTCTTTGTGAATGAACGGTGCTATTGACAAAAAATAATGTGGTTGGTTAGAATGATAATCTTATCATTCTCAGAATTTCTTATAGTTCTCAGGCTGTGCAATTATATAGCCATACTTAGGTGGAGGCCCTCAGTTTCCAATTTGACAGGATAACTTGGGCGACGCTGACAGATAATAATGCTGACATTTCTAGTTTGCCAACCACCTTTTGGCCATGTCTTCACCATTGCTGCTTTACTCCTCCCTGCGGCCTCCCTCTTTCACACTCACTCCCATTTCCTCTCCTCCTCGCTCTCACTTTCCCGCTCATAATGAGATTGAAAGTTGACTGTTGAAACTAGAAAGTTGATAACATAACTCTAAATCCTACGGGATTTACTCGTTATGTGGATCAAATTCATATATGTTGTCTGTCATCTGGTATGTTATTGCTATCGAGAATCCTCGCTCATACAGAATCATCCCCTTCACGCATCACCATCCCCCAAGCATCCCCTCCCTCACACACAATCATCTCCCTCCACAGAGCACCTTCATGCTGCTTCTGGACAAGGCAGCGGCATAAATAATGAGCCATTGCCCTCTCCGGGAGCACCTTATACAAGGTGCTGCCGGCGCTGACAGCGGATCCTAGATGATCCATTGTTGGCAGTGGCAGTGGATCCTCTCTTGATCCGCTACCAGACTGGGCAGCAGATCCTTCCTTGATCCATTGCTCTGGATGGCAGCAGATTAAAGGGCCCGTCACGAAAAAATCATGCTAAACATTAAAACATATCAAAATTAATCTTTAAACTTGCATCAACTTGCTCCCAAGCTTTGTGAAAAGTTGTTTGAGGGTCAGCAGAAGGTTGCCAGTGGTAAGTTGTTGAGTGTGGGGAGATGGGTGGCAGAGAGCGGGAAGTTGAAGGATGAGAAGGAGACGAGACGAGTACAGTTTGAATGTTAAGGTTACTTTTTGTAATTTTACCTAGGAGTATTTTAGTCAAAAAAATATACTAAATTAGATGAGGGGCTGAAAATGGCAGAAGAGGGCCAACTAGTTGCTCCCTCTCTTTATGTATTATTTCTTATTTGGGCTTATATGTAATCATATTATTCTCTGTTTGGCTTTATTTGTAGGTTGGACGCTGCTGTTCTTGATCTGGTTGCAGATGATAGTACTGGCTTGCAGAAGCAAAAATCTGTATACCATTGGGACAAGGTATTCTCTACTATGAAATAATAGTTATTATTATGTATTGTCATGTATATCTGACCAATAATTTTTTTGACAGAGGAGCAAGAAGTATATCAAACTAAATAATGGTGAGCGTGTGACTGCCAGTGGAAAGGTAATTTCTGCAGATTTTGTTTTGGTCTTTAAGATGCATTTGTTATTAACTGACTTTGGCAATCTGTTTAATGCCTGAATTTAAGTTTTACATTGTAATTCGTGCATGCGGATTTTTCTTTTTCTCAAGAAATGCTAAGCTTATATTAGTTTTCAGTTCAAGTATACTTCTTGTTGACAATGTGACCCTGACACCGGTTTTCTGAAATAACCCAACGAATGCTAACCTTTTAGTCTTTATTCCAAGTCACATATTTCTTGTCCAAAAAAGAAGCTGAGTTTCGCACTAAATGTATATATATTTCTTGTCCATGTTAAGAGGAGGAATTGGACTTCCAATAGTGAAGCAGTGCATGAGATATCAGGTCATTTAAAAATTGCAGGAAAAATAGTAACTTGGGTTGTAAGTTGCTGCATTTATGCATGCTTTGGGTGTCCGGCGTTGGTAGCCATGCATGGTGGTTTCATCAGGTTCTTGGGGAATGAATGGGCTAGGAGTTTTGAGTCTTTACGAATGTATGAATTAATCTACAACCTGCCAAAATAAATATGTTTTGATTCTCTTTTTGTGCAGATCAAGACAGAGAGTGGTTCAAAATTAAAAGCAACAAAGACTGGGATCTACAAGAAGTGGAAAGAGAGGTCACACCACAAAGTCTCTCTGAAGGGGACAAACAGTGGAGGAAACACTGAAGCAGACGCAGATGGTTGGTCTTCAGGTAATGTGTAAAAACTAGAGCAACAATATTCAGAATGCTTTTATACCACGATGCTAATAATAACGTCTTGGAGCATCCTTTCATCTGCAGGTAATCATAAAAGTACAGGAAATCATAATCGAATGTTCAAGGCCGGTAGGGGACAACGTAATATCCACAATGCTCATGTGCGTTCAGAGCTCAAAAATCCGGAGCAAATCCGAAAGAAGAGGCAACAACAAGCAAGCAAAGTTTCTTACCTGAAGAGCAAATCGGCCAAGGGGAAGAATTCCGGGAAAACTAGGAAAAAAGGGAAGAAGTAGAAGCTGACGCAGACGTGGATTTCATTTTCGTTGTGGTTATATATCATGATTGTGCGATAACCTCTTTAAAGGCATGTAGAATTTCAATACAGAAGGGCAGCAACAAAGGTGGGTCTACAAAGCCCCTGCTGTTGCTCCACATTTTTGATCCGAGTGGTCTCTTGTTGCCCCTTTTTGGGCGTTAAATTTTCTTCTTTCTTTTGGTGATATTTTATTAATTTTCTTTTGCCGGAAGTTATATTTTCTTTTCTGTATTTTATGTAGTGAAAGTAAGTTATTGATGCAAGATGATGGGCTGAAGACACAATTTCACTCTTTTGTTGTCTAAAAATTATGTCGAATAGTATGCTTTACATAGTCAGTCTCAAGTTTGAATAAATGAGATGGGTGGATGGTGGAGGAGGGTAGCAATAAGTTGACACTTACAGTTAGTGTAAAAGTTGCAACTCATTCTAAAATGGATCAAATACATATAGCTCATTAATTTGGGATTCGGAATTGGTAGTTGTTATTTAAATTTTTGTTTTTGTTCTGGATATTCAAAATTGTCTTTCCTGCAACTTCAATTTTCACAGCTTCACCGTCTTTTCTATTGGTTGATATTGGTTGAACTTTGCACTATCTCATGAAGTGATGGACACGAAAAGTCAACACAGAAAGTCAACACAGATTAAGTCATTCAAGCAACGATCGAGCAGTAAGTCAATGATGTATGAACTTCTAGAAGTTTAATCAAACATATAAAACTATTTTTTTTCTAAAAAATCAACTTAAAAAAAAAAAAGTAGCGCTTTGATAACATTTCTATTAACATTGTTGATATAATATTCATTTTACATCAGCAATGTGTTCGTCGTGAAGCTATCAAACATTTAAAACTAACTTTATAAGAATTGTATTTTTTTTTTCTAAAAAAATTAACTTTTCATAAAAAAAAGTAGCGCTTTGATAACATTTTTATTACCAATGTCGATGTAATGTTTGTTTTACGTCAACAATGCGTTCGTGATGAAGATTTGTGTGTTAAAAAGTGTAAGGATCCCATGAATTTCTTAGAAATTGACAAAATTAAATAAATTGACAATATTCAAAATTTTATAAACAAGTTCTAAATTTAAAATGACATGCAACAATTAAAATTGTATATAAAATAACTCTAATTTCTTGATTTGGTTCGATTTTTGAATTTAACCTTTTTAGATTATATAGTTTATATTTGAAATTTTCAAATCTAGCTTATGCATTTTGAATATATGAATTCAATAGTAAATAATAACTAATAAACTCTTGACATGTTTAAATTCTATCAAATAACACTTATTATTGGAAGAAGCTTCTAACCTTTTTTAAATCACACTATAAAATATATATATATATATTTGAAACAATACATTATTAAAACTTAAATAAGACTATTAAAATGACAATTAAGCTATAAAATAAAGAAGAAGGTGAAGTTTACTACAATATTACATGCTATTTTTTGTTTTATAAGGTTGTTTTGTTAGATGCTAATTAAATATTATAAGTTTCGACGACATAATATTTAAGAACATTAGTAAGAGTTTTAAAATATAATTTTTACTGTAGTGGGCTAAAATAAGTTTCCTACCTAAGAGATTTTAAGAGTTTGACACCACCTTACTGGGTTAATTTCGCGACATTTGTCTTCAATAACATTTGTACTTATAGATTTTTTAGACTTTTAGCCAAAAAGTATATATTGTGGTTACTAATTAAGCAATGTTCTCCTTGACGAGCATACATTGAATTACCATCCATCGAGGAATAATTCTTTTATGTATGATAAGCCTAGACATTTTGGCGAGCTACACGATTTTCCATTTCAATTTGTTGATGAAGAAATCCAATGACTTCTTAAGTTTCTTCTGCGATATCAAAATACAAAGTAGTGTTGATATTGGCTTAAACGGAAGGTCGGTTCTTAACCTAGATGTGTTTGGATTAGTTTAACTCAGTTAATAAAATCAAGTTGTTAACTTAAATAGACTCCTAATGCAACATAATTTTAGTCTACTAATATTACTCTGATAGATTTTGGTCTCTTAGTACAACTTTGATACCCTAGTTAATATTAATATATAAATAGGGTAGACCACCTAGTGTTGGTGTAATAGTAGGTCGAATTCACCGAAAAGGGCCAAAACAATCTCATCTTCAAATTACTATTTTGAGCCAAAAGTCCAAACATCTTCTAACCATTTTTAATCGTAAAAACAATTTTGTAAGAAACTAAATATATCTTATTAAATGACGCGTCATTGAAACTTAAATAACATATAATAATATACCTTAAAATACAAGCTAGTAACAATTTATTTTATAAACATGAAATAATTATTAGTTCACAATCGTCCTCTGCGAAAAGGTAGTTGTCCTCAAGAGATGGAAATGTGGGTGGAGTAGCATTCTGCTTCCTCAACCCAGTTGTTCAGGAGGCCTCCTTTAAGAACCTGGATGAAAATAGATCGAGCGTTAAGCCTTGAAGACGAAAGATAGACACATGCAACAAAGGCATTCGCATACTTTTTAGGTTTGAAATGCTTTAAATAAGAGTAAGAGGAGTTAACAATGTTTTGATCTTCACTTAATGTTGAAAATGTTTCACTTTGTCAATAGAGTAAAGGATAACGGGGTAGAAAATCCGAATAGGTGGGTGGGTTCCAAGAAGTAAATCCTCTCATAACATTTATTAGGTTGGGTAGGATGCTGAATACTTTTGGTTAACCTGTGTATTTAATTGTCCTTACATAAAAAAATGTGCATATCCTGATATTCCTTTAGTTATTTATGACCATCCATTTTGACTCCTTGCAGTTCTAACTAGGCTTATCAAAGTGTTAGGTTCTCTTTTGTCTTTGAAATGTCTTAGTAACTCATTGAGAATACGAGTCCAGAAATGGCATATGAAAAGGAAATTTCCCATCTCCTGCATAGATGTTCCCTGAACAAGGAAGAAACTGATGAACTAGAAATCTCTGAGGACCAGCGTCAAGAGGAAACATAACTATATAAACAGAGCATATTGGGTACTCTGGCTACACACCAAAACTTTAGAGGCCCGCTAAGGGCACCCCACCATTTAATGAGGGCACCCAGTTAATGTGGGCACAAATCGATTTACCTGGGGCACCCAAAAATTAAACCCAAAATACCGAAAATGCCCCTCGTGCAAAAAACCCTCTCACCCACCCTCGTGCAAATCCCTGGGCACCCCACCACCACCACCACCACCACCCTCGTTCACCGAATTCCTGGTGGAAGAATTCATTTGTTTTGAACCGACCAGTGAGAGGAATCCCCGAAATCGTGTTCTCCGTCCCTCGCCGTGTGTTTCTCCTTCGTTGTTCTAGGTTTCGCATTTTGTAGGGTCCTGTGTGAGCCGATTTCGTCTCCAAATTAGGGCTCGGTTGAAGATCGACGAATTAAGTTACATTTGGTAGAGTAGATGTAATGTGTGTGTGGCGGTTTTTTAAAATGTAAAAAAATTGGGAAATCGTGGTTCTCGGCCACACAGGCCGAGATTGTCTCAACCGTCTCGGCCTTGGCCGAGACATAAGCTAATATTTTTGGGAAGTCGCAGCTCGCCACGAAGACAGGAAGAGTTAATCTGCGTATCGGTTGTCCACTTCCGATAGGGTCTCGTAGGCTCGGTCGTCATAGGACGAGAGTCGAGCGCGAATTGAAATGGTCAATCCATCTCGGTGGTGTACAACCGAGAAATTTAAATAGGACTCGGTTATACAAGAACGATATATTGGAATACTTGTCGGTCATTGATGACCGAAAATATGAGTTGTTTCACGAACCTGCTTGACCGCGATATCAGGAATGGATGAATTTGAACATTACGGTTTCAAAAAAATCTCCGTAGTCGTCAAACTAACAATGCAAGATTGAAAATCCAAAGACGACAATTTGCACCGAACCTTAATTAATTATAAATCTCCGTAACATTCAAACCGACTCTAAAAAGGGTCCATCCATAAGTAAACAACAATTAAAACACAACACAACATTTGCATATACATAGAACATTCTGACGAATTGGCAAAATTTTTAAATGTTTAGCCGTCTAGGTACAAGCTTTAACCTACGGTGTATCTAAATCTACAACAGTATGGTGACTTCATGATCGCGAGCTTGCAATGGACGCGATGTCTCGAAAAACGAATCCATCTCGCCAACCTTTAGCGCATCCTCAACGTACCGATCCCACGATGGATATAAGGATGGCAAATGCATGCATTCACATGCAACGCACTGTCAAAGTGAACAGTAGAACATAGAAGATATTGTCACAAACCCGATTAAGGGGGAAACAAACCAATTCACAAAAAATTCATAGAACTTACCCTAACCCAATGGATATTCCTTTCATTCGCCATTGCAATGATAAGTCTGTTGTGCAATGACGACGTTGAGTACTACGTAGAGGTAGGAATGTGGAGGCACTCCCATGCGAGAGGTTGACGAGAATGACATTGAATGCGGTGGATACTAACAATCCCATGTCCGGAAGTGTCAACCATTCTTTGAAAGATGCCCCTCTTGCTTCTCTGGGCAATGCACCGCATTCTTGACAGGCTCGAAACTCGAGCCAAGCACTTCCCGCCATAGGTATTCATACCCGATAATCTCATCGTACATCCGTCTACGCACAATCCTCCACCCGTCTACGTCGGCAAGTCCAAGCCCAGAGGCTATACACCGATATCCACAATTTCCATCGGAAACCACATCGATAATGGCCTCAACATGTGGCAACCAATCCGGTTCTAAGCAATGACTATAAGCCATGTTAGATCCACTTTGCGTGCGTCGACTGGCACGACGCATTTGTGGAACCTTGCATTTCTTCTGCCTAGAAGCTTTTGTGGAGTGGGAGGACTCAAATCCGATTGGAGATTGGGGTGCCTCCGGTTGGAGACCCCGGTGTCCTCACACCCGCATCCTCAACTTCCTGCTCGCACTCCACAAAAGACGAATGTGGACTAATCTCCCTGAGCTGCTCACTTTCAGTCCTCCCCCCCGCATCCTCAACTTCCTCCTCCCCCTTATCCAATCTTCCTGCGGTGTCGTGATTGTGCCTCCCACAAATCACAGTGACATACCATAAGGAGTCAGCATTCTCCTTGACGTTAATTTGGAAAGGGCATCCACATTTCTTCGTACTAGTGTGAGTCCTCGCATTTTCATCATTCCTTGATTTCTTTAAAATTTTTGCCGCTTTCCCCTCCCAACTCTCTCGAGCCGGTCCCCTATGTCCCGGACTGTCACATGCAATTTTCACCCTTCCCCGCGCTTAATGCCCCCGCATCCGAGCGCTTCGTTACTAATACAAACTTGTTCTCGCCACCAATCGGTTGAAGCCATGAAATTGCCGCTTCTCGAGAGGGGAATGACTTAGAAGGTGTAAAAGTGTCATTGTAGTCGAAAAATTACAAGATAACGGCATTACCCGCAATACAAACGGTGTAACATTATAATCAACCAAAATGTACAAAGACAATCACAAAAAAACCCAAAAAATAGGTTCTCGGTTGTACGCTTCGAAACTTTCTTCATAATCTCGTTTACGTGAGGCCGAGAGTTACCATTACCTTCGGTCGTTTCATACCGTGACTACGTGAAACCTCTCGGTCCTCTGCGACCGAGACATTACCATACATCTCGGTCTGCGAGGCGAAACAATCGCGCACCTAGACAGATACTTCGGATAACCGCAAAAAAAAAAAACACAAAAACATTTGCAACATTACCTCTAAGTACGACCTCCTCTTGCACCGAAGCAGTACAATCCTCCATTATATAGTGGAAACAAGTTCGGATTTGAAGAAATTATCAAACCCTACGTTGACAAACAAATCATCATTTTCACTGTTATACGCAACTAAACAGTTCAAAAAAACCCGAAAATGGTTGTCAAACATTGTTACCTCGCTGTCGGACGAGCAAGAATCGATCAGCTCTTCGTCAAACGCAATGTGGCTGTGGCTTTGTGGTTGACGCTTGCTGGTGGGGTGCCCTAACTCCTTGTCGAAATGGTTTGTGGGGTTTGAACCATTATATATATACAGGGGCAAAATGGTCTTTTCCATTTTTGCTGGAATTTTTACAAATAAGCTGGGTGCCCTCATTAAATGGTGGGGTGCCCTTAGCGGCCCTCAAACTTTAACAGGGGAGGGCTGAAGGAAGCAATGTTACGGGCATGGAAGGTAACGGAGGTAGAAGTACAATTCAGTGAAATCTCGGCCAATCTATATCAAATCGTGTTCTCCTCACCAAATGTTAAGACTTTCGCGCTGGAGTTTGGTCCATGGCTGTTTGAGGATTATGTCTTCCTTACCACTCCCTGGGACCCGGATATTCACCTACCTTCACTAAAGATCCACAAATGTAAAGTTTGGGTGCAGCTACATGGCTTACCAATCGACTGTAGAGGGGAAAATGTGCTGAAAGAGATTGTGTGTCACTTGGGAGAAAGTATATTGGAAAGACAAAGACATGAAAATCGATGGCGTTATCCTGAATAATTATAAGAGATTTACGATGGAAATTGATGTTGACAAACCTCTGCTGAGAGGGAGATATATAAGAAGGAGAGGGATTAGACACTGGGTGGAATTCAAATATGAAAGGTTTATATATGTATGTACATATTGTGGAAAAATCACACATTGTTCAAGATTGTGCAATGCTTTTATAGAAAATGTGTCGAAGGAGATTTAAAGTGACAAGATGTTAGCCCGCATACCAGAAGAAAAATGAGGGCCCTTCATTCACCAACCCAATAACCCCCCTCAGAACACGACTCCAGTCCTCATCACTACAATAATCAAGCCTCCTAACGGTCTAACTGAACCAGAAAGTCCAACCTACTTTGTCCTACAAGTCCATATTAATCTAGCCAAACCCTTCACCACACCCTCTGATCTGCACCCAACTCAGCCTCATATTAAAACCTTGCCAAAAAATGATATGCCTCATCTCACATCAAGGTACGACGCGGGAAAACCCTGAAAGCCAAGACTCTGAGGGAGGAAGAATGGCTTTGGCCCCACGACAAGAATGCTCCTCATCATCCTCGGTGGTCCCATAACGAAGGAAGATTCTGGAAGGGAAAGAGAATGCGATGCAAAGCCCGCAACCAAAAAAACTGAAAACTCACCAACAGAAGCCAGAGGCGGAGTCAGCCGGCTAAAACGGGGCTAAGGGGTTTCATCAAATTCCTGGTCTTGATTTTGGGGATACTTTCTCACCTGTTATTAAGCCGTCTTCTCTTCGTATAATGTTCACTCTTGCTGTTACTTATCAGTGGCCTATTAAACAACTTGATGTGAACAATGCCTTTCTTAATGGTGAACTCTCTGAAGATGTGTTTATGAGCCAACCTGAAGGTTTCATTAGTAAGAAATATCCTCAGTATGTGTGTAAACTGAACAAAGCTTTGTATGGTTTAAAGCAAGCTCCTCGGGCTTGGTTTTCTAAGCTCAAAACAGCTTTGCTCACTTGGGGATTCACTAACAGTTCAGCTGATGTTAGTTTCTTTTTTCAGCGATCTGGCTCTTCTGTTTTACTTCTTCTTGTGTATGTTGATGATATTCTCATCACAGGATCTGATTCTTCTTTGATTCAGAAACTCATTACTTGGTTAAATTCCAAGTTTTCTCTCAAAACATTGGGTGATGTTGATTATTTTCTTGGTTTTGAAGTTCATCGTGACTCTTCAGGATTGTATTTATCTCGACATAAATACATTCTTGATCTACTTAAGAAGGCAAACTTGTTGGATTCTAAGCCTCTGTCTTCTCCATATTCAGTTGGTGTTCATCTCAGTGCTACTGATGGAAAATTATTCTCTGATCCTACTTTGTATCGAAGTACTTTGGGTGCTCTGCAATATCTCACATACACTCGTCCAGATATCAGTTTCATTGTAAACAAACTTAGTCAATTTCAGCAGCATCCTACTGATCTTCATTGGGCAGCTGTCAAAAGAGTTCTTCGTTTTTTGAAATCCTCTCTTACTACTGGTATTGTGTTTCGCCCTGCTACCTCACTTTCTCTTGAAGTATTTACCGATTCTGATTGGGCTGGTGACATTGATGATCGTCGTTCTACTAGTCGTGTATGTGTTCTTCTTGGTGGCAATCTTATTACTTGGTATTCCAAGAAACAATCAGTTGTAGCACGCTCTGGTACTGAGGCTGAGTATCGAGCATTGGCTTTGGGAGTTACTGACATCTTATGGACTTCTTCTCTATTTCGTGAACTTCGTTTTGCTAGTTCTTCCAAGCCTATACTGTGGTGTGATAATACTAGTGCTCGGGCTTTAGCTTTAAATCATGTCTTTCATGCTCGGACTAAACATATTGAAGTTGATGTTCATTTTTTACGGGAAAAACTTGCTGCTGGAGTTTTTGATCTTCGTTATGTTCCTACTGAACATCAATCTGCTGATCTTTTCACCAAAGTTCTTCCTACTCCTCGGTTTCTTTTCTTATCTTCCAAACTGAATCTGGTTTGTTCACCTAGATTCAGTTTGAGGGGGCATGTTAGAGATCAAGATTCAGTTGATGACAGAGCAACAAAATGTGGATTGTCTGATCATGGTTAGCAGTTGGTGTTCATGAGTTCTGGTTGTCAAGACTTGTAACAAACTGTTTGTTAGTTTGTTGTAATTATGTTAGGTCTGTTGTAATTCTGTTAGTTCAGTTAGTTAGTTGGTGATTATTGTTAGTTAGTTAGATGAATGACGTGCTGTCATTTGAATGTATATATATAACACTTACTGAGTTGTACAATACAATTTTTCAATCAATACAAATCTGTTTCTTCTTGATTTCATAGCAACAGAGCATTATCTCATTAGAGAATTCTCACATAGGAGATCCCTGGTGTGAAACTGCAGAGGAGTTGGGGGACCTGTGACAGTGGAAACAATAAGGAATTCTATGAAGACCTAATCGTATGATGTAGTGATTCTGAGTGAAACAAAAAACCAAGAAAGAATTGTAGAAAAGGTAATGAGGCAGTTGAGATTTGAGTTTGTCATGCCAATCAATCCTAGAGGTACGCTAAGAGGCTTGGCTATATTTTGGAACGTTTCAGTCTCAATTCAAATAGTTAAATATGGATCATTCTTTATCGAACTTCAATTCCAAATACACAGTAGAGAAAGGTCATGACGATTATTCGGAGTGTACATCAGCTCGATACGATCCGAAAGAATGAGCCAACTAGAGAAACTAATGGAGAGAGTGATGCAATGCGGGGAACCAAGTGTGATCATAGGTGACTTCGATGCAATTGTGGCCCAAAGAGAGAAGAAAGGGTACTTCCATGGGAACCTGAGGACAATGGCGAACTGATCAAGTTCATAAATGAGATATAAGCGATGGATCTAGGCTTCGGAAGCCCTAGATTCACATGGTCTAACCGATGAAGGGAGGAGCAGAGAATAGTTGCTCGCCTAAACAAAGGTATAGCTACACAAGACTGGGTGGACAGATTCCCCAAGGCAATCATTACACACTTATGCCTCCCAGGATTGGACCATTTAGGACTTCTCCTAGACACTGAAAAGGGATCACGAAGGAAGAATCAGATCTTTCGATTCGATAATAGATGGCTGGAGAGCAAGGAAGTCAAAACTCATCGACAAAGTATGGAAGAGAGACTCCTACGCAAGAACAAAAAACCTATCGGAAAAGTCAGCTAAGCTAGCCAACAATATCATACAATGGATGAGGAAATCACCAAGAGCCAACTCAAAAAAATTAAAGGAGGAGGTCCAAGAGGAAATGAGAAAGCTTCACGAGGAAGGGGATACATATATTGATAGGCTCAGAAAGTTGGAGAAACAGCTGGGGGAAGCAAAAGCTAGTGAGGAAGTCTACTGGAAGAATTCACATGTAGATTGACTAAAGGAAGGGGATAGGAACACAAAATTCTTCCACTCTATAGTGAAATGAAGGAGGCGATCAAATCAAATTCTTGGCCTACATGATGCAGCAGGCAAATGGATTCACCGACAAACGGAACTGCTCAAGCAAGTCGAAGAGCATTATGGGGAAGTCTACACATCACGAGGGGGAGTGGTTGACTACTCAGTTCTTAATTATTTGGAGGCGAGATTTGGGGAGGCTGAGAGAAGTATTTTAGACTGACCGTTCAATGAGGAAGAGATTATAGGAGCATTGAATTAAATGAACCCCAACAAAACCACATGCCCATATGGCTTCACAAACAAGGTCTTACAAAGGAAGCGGGGCACATTCAGGGAAGATATTATGCAGGTTTTTGAGAAATCTCATTCTTCAGGTCATTTCGAAGCTGGACTCAATGAGAATTATATTATACTAATCCCGAAAAAACCATCTCCTCAATCGAATCGAAGTATCGACTAATTAGCCTCTGCAACTCCTCATACAAACTTTTATCTAAAGTTTTTTCAAATTGCTTAAAATCCGTTTTAAGTTCTCTGATCTCCCTCTACTAGAAAGCCTTTGTTGCAGGTAGACAAATATCCGATAACATCATTATAGCGCATGAAGTTCTCCACTCAATGAGTAGAGGAAGCAGAAGGACATTAGAAGCAGCAATGAAGCTTGACATATCCAAAGCCTATGAAAAGCTGGAGTGGCCCTTGATATTGGAAATGCTGAAAAGACTAGGTTTCTCTTGTAGATGGATTAAATGGGTGGAATGGTACATATCCTCAGTCTCATATAAAATTATGGTTAATGGAGAACTTACAGAGAAGATCATTCCTACCAGAGGGATTCGGCAGTGAGACCCCTTGTCCCCTTTCCTCTTCATGATCTGCTTTGAGGCTCTCTCCTACATTCTGATGAAAGGAGAAAAGAAAGGTTTTTTCCAAGGTTCAACAACACTACCCCTTCAATCTCCCATCTTATATTTGACAAAATTCTATTTTGCAAAGCCAACACTCAAAACTTAGAAGGAGTCAAGGAACTGTTGAAGGTTTATTCTGATATCTCTAGGTAGTATGTCAACGAAGCAAAGAGTTCTCTTCACTTCAGGAAAAGAGTCTCTCCCATTCTAAGAAGACATCTAGCAGCAACAACCCACATACTAGTTACAAAAGGCATTGGTAAATACTTGAGAATCCAGCTCCATGAAGGCCAGACAAGAAAACAACAATTCTCGGGGCTGGTGGAAAGGTTGATGAACAAGGTATTAAAATGGAAAGAGAGACCGCTTTCTACTGCAGGGAAAGAAATAATGTTAAAAACAGTTGCTCAAGCCATACCAAACTATCAAATGACAGTTTTCCTACTCCCGAAAGGTGTTCTTGATGAAATAAGCAGTAATATGGCCAGATTTTAGTGGAGTAGTTCAAAGAAAGATATTGGAATTCATTGGTGTAGATGGGGGATCAGATGTCAGCATGAAAGTCTTGGAAGACTTTTGGGTAGCAAAGAAAGAAAAAAAACAAGCTCTGGTCCCCTAGGAGAAGTGGGATCAGATGGGTCAAAGATCTTATATCCCAAACCACCGACATCAGTCAGCAGAGAAGAAAGTGAAGATTAACTAGTGTGGCACTTTGAGAAATCAGGGGTCTTCTTAGTTAAATCAGTTTATAGGCTGACGGTCAACATGGATAGTAGGGGCTTATGGGGGAGACCTTTGGAAGGGGAGTCGAGTAACTATGGTGATCGTACAAAAGAATGGAAATCCATTTGGAAACTTCGCAACCCTCAAAAAATTAAAATTTTCATTTGGAGATGTAGGTGCAATGCTTTACCAACAAAGAAGGTGCTATGGACAAGGAAGTTAGTGGACAATCCGAGATGCCCATGCTGCCAATCCTATGAAGAAACTCCCTCCCATATTCTTTTCTTCTGTAATAGAGCAAAAGCCTTATGGAGGGCCTCACCATGGAACCTCCCCTTCGAGAATCTGCAAGAACGGACTTTCCAAGTGGTATGGGAGTCATTACTGAGAAGAGTCACTTTGACCGAGAAAGGGGATGAGATGCTTCAATGGTGTATGTTTGGCTTATGGAACCTTTGGAAGGGGCGAAATGAAATCGTCTTCAAGGGGACAAGAAATGGGAGTGAAGTGTTGCTTGAATTGATGGCCTAACGGACGCAGCAGTACAGAGAGACTATGAAGAAGGGTTTTTTGAAAAGTAGGGTTAGTTTACAATTAATTTATCAAAATAGAGATGATTTTTTTTTTTATTACTGAAGTAAGCAATAGCGCCTTTTGAAAAGCGCTATTATTAGGTGTGGTTGGTTTGGTTGGCGGTGAGGTGGCGGTGACGTGGCGGCGCACGTGTACGATAGCGCCTTTTGAAAAGCGTTATCGGTAGGAATCCATTTGGTGAGGTGGCGGTTACGTGGCATGCCACATGTACGATATAGCGCTTTTTGAAAAGGCGCTATCTGTACACGCTCGCGCCACGTCGTCACCGCCACCTCACCAAATGGACTCGCCGATCTTTCATACACTGCCGCCGCCGCCGGCTGTTCTGCGACGTCCCTCATGGGACGTTGCTGTCTTGCTGCCAGTCGTCCGGCCGCTTCGTCCCTCTCGCGTTGCCGGCGTCGCGCATTGCGAGGCGGACAACCCGCACAACCCATAGCGCCGACCGAAACGCGTTACACGTAGTGCGCGCATTGCGAAGCGGACAACCCGCACAACCCATAGCGCCGACCAAAACGACCAGATGTCCACGTCGGCCAGGGTTACACGTAGTGCGCGCATTGCGAGGCGGACAACCCGCACAACCCATAGGCGCGACCGAAACGGCCGATGTTCACGTCGACCGGGTTACACGTAGTGCGCGCGTTGCGAGGCGGACAACCCGCATAACCCATAGCGCCGACCAAACGCAAACGCCGATGTTCACGTCGACCGGGTTACACGTAGTGCGCGCATTGCGAGGCGGACAACCCGCACAACCCATAGCGCGCCGATCGAAACGCCGATGTCCACGTCGACCGGTTACATGTAGTGCGCGCATTGCGAGGCGGACAACCCGCACAACCCATAGGCGATATTCAACCCATCGATGTCCACGCGGACTGTCCACGTCAGCAAGGGTTACACGGCGCTATCCGTGTAACCCGGTCCACGTGGACGACTTTACACAGATAGCGCCTTTTGAAAAGGCGCTATCTCTGTAAACCCGGTCCTACGTGGACCGTCCACGTCAGCAACAAAATTTACCCACTTTGATAGCGCCTTTTGAAAAGGCGCTATTGCCTATTCTGGGAAAAAAAAAAACACCACCCTATTTTTCGGATTTAAATTAAAAACATTAGTACTTTTGTGAAAACTTCCTAGAGAGGTCTGGAAAAAGCCTGGCAGCATATACGGATGCATCCAGGGATCCTGAAACTGGGGACTCGGGTATAGGGTGGGCACTAGTAAACGAAACCAACGCGTGGTCAGGGTAGGGTCTAGCTGGCTGAGTGCCTCTTCATAAGTGGTTGTTGCAGAATGTTCGATTCAAATTTGCTTGGGAGCCCCAAAATTTTGGACATTATGGACGCACTTAATAGTCAGGAACCCCTTCATAGTGAAATAGGACCAATTGTGTATGACGTTAAACACCTTGTGAGGAGTAGATGACCTTTTGAATTTTGCTATATAGCTAGAGAGCACAATGAAACTGCTCATTCTCTTGCTCGCAGAGCATTTAGAGAACGAATCAATTGTATCTAGGATTATCCCCACCCTTATGCTTTCCTACATCAATGGAATGACTAACTCTATTTTCTGAAAAAAAAATATTTTAGATGATATAAAACAAATAATACGCGTCATTTTAAAATTTTAAAATGATGTTTCTTATATGTTGATTAAATATTATAAGTTTTAACAACGCAATATTTAACAACATTATTTAAAAGTTGTAAAATATAATTTTTCTCGGAGTGCCAAAGCAAGTTCCCTACATAAGATTGGCCTAAACATCTCAGCTCTAGATTGTGTGTATATAAGTGTGTATATAGGTTGAGAATTCACAAATACAAAGTGATATAATAACCATGTGAGATCCATATAATACTTATCAAGAAGAAAAAACTCATGCATTGGTAATGGAGAAGTTATATATATTGTTTGGTGAAGGTATATAAAAATGTATTACATATTCCCTCTAGGGAATTTGAGTGAATCCATTGTACAAATTGAGTTTATTTATTTATTTATTTATTGAATTTTGGTATCCTAACCTATTCGAGGTAACATATGGCTTGCTCCATGTATTAGTTTGTATTTTTTTTTTTCTTACTAAAAATTTGGTTGATATTTAGTTTATCATGGATTACAAAAAACCTTTTTTGTCACATTTTTTCTCATGAAATTCATTCTTCTATAAGATATCGATATTCAGTCTTGCCCAAGCGTGAAGCGCGGGATGCCGACTAATTTGTTATATAATAAAGGTATAATAATCATCGTTACCTATAAAACGGGTAGACACAACTTGATTTTACCCTTTTTTTTCTTTTTCTTTTTTGTCAAAATGAGTCAAACTAATTTAACGTGCCAAACACAACCTAAGTCGATGCGATTGAACAGCCTTAGTCATAGACTCGTAGGTTTATAATACACATTATTTTCTTCCATAAAGTCCTAGGTCCTTCAAGAGAGATATTTGTTCATCAACAATACTTTGTACAATGCATTTTACTGAGAACTTCAATGGAAGGACATTATGCTCCACTATTTGAAAAAATAATCATCTGATCTCCCAATCCAACCAATATACAAACCACCGGACCTTTATTACTTTTTGCATGCAAACAAGGTATAATCTTGAGAAGATTAATAGAACTGTTGACAAAAAAGAAGAAGAAGATTAATAGAACCACAACAAGAAGCAAGCACCATTACCGATAAGAGGGTTTTTTCGGCTTTATTTTGGAGAAACACATTGTTTCTCGTCATGTACAAATTTGCTCTCGCTATATAGAATAAAGTCTTGTTCCTTAAAAAAAAAAAAAAAAAAAAAAAAAAAAAAAAAAAAACAGAAAAGAAAGCAAGCATCATTGAATAGCTTAAACAACTACCCAAAGTACATCTACCTAGCTAGCTAGACCAAGCTCACCACAAATTTCAAGGGAATATTCACCAGCCAAATTACTAGAGGAAAACTTCTCTAAGCTGATATATCTTTGAGAAGTTGCAACTTCTACAACCACTATTGTTCTGCTCTATCCAGATTCCAGATATTACATGACAAAGTAGAAATACTCTAGATATCCCTAGCACTGGATAGGATAATGCTACAATGACACACAAAAGTCACATATTTACTCAAATATCATGAAAACACGTCAGGTGCGTGCACACGGATTTTGTGTGTATTGCACCATCTCCAAGTAGCTATATGACCTTAGGGTGTAACTTTCTAAAAATATCATTTCGCCTCGATAAAGAACACTGGTAAGTGCACCGAGTAGTATAAAAAATAGCAGTTAAGAATATTCAAACAAGATCATACAGCAGAGACCGAAATAGAACATTGAAGAAATATGTGACTCACATTTTCTTTGCCTCGTATCTAAGAGGAAGGTCTGCTAACCTTCTAAAAAAACTATATGGTGGTCTGATCCATAACTTCTTTTGCCCATGCCCTTCTCCTCCCTTACTCAACAGAAGATTCCTCCATTCTTCGAATGTATAGGTTGAGAACCTCAATCCCTTGCACTCTTGTTGGAAAATAACCCTATTGGGTTGGAAGGCGCCTTAAGGCAACTTACAACAACAGAAGTCAGAACAATCACACTTGCCTACATCCTCTGATTGAGTCCCTATCAGCCAAAAAACCTAAACTACTAGGTACAAAAACTTTCAAATTAATAAAGTAGAGGAAAATGAGAAGCAAGACGAGTTGTGAATAGGAAAGGAAATGAAAGGAAAGGAAAAAACTTGCACGTAAATCTTTCACCAACGCCTATAGCCACACAGAAACATCTCTTTTCAACAAACTTTAATTTGCTATGCACCGCTGCTAGGGAAAAAGGTGAACCTTGGATTACTGGTTATGAATTGGACCAGTTGAGAATGAAATGAAGTCAAATTGAAAAGCAAGTATTCCTCGTCAAGAAAAAAGAAAAATGTTAAATTGAGTCAAAGTAATGAATAAAAGGGTGGTCCTCCCAGTTTTGTTCAACATTGCCCTAATGCAAGATTGATAGTTCTAACACTTGTAAAACTTGATGATCCTCCAAAGTTCCGTTAATGATGCAAATATGCAAGATTGATGCTTCAAACTCCCATAAATATTGTTGATCCTCCAAGATACTTTTAAGATTTTTTTTTTAAAAAGAATAAATTGTTCAAGGACTTTCGAATCGTGGAAAAACCTCATTCATCTATGCATAGAACAACCATATTCAAGATACAAATCAAACTCGGAATCAAGGATGACCCTGATATGAAAGAGAAACATTTAACAGTCGATGATTGAGTAGCCTGGTCATTCTAACCAATTTTCTTGATGCCAATGTTCAGTATAATGTCAACAACCACATAAAAAAATTGGTGAGCAAGCAACCTAGCCTTTAACGCCTAAGAATCCTAGCCCGTACGTTTAGACAATAATTACATCCTCAAGCATATTTGATTTGGGGCTCATGATGTGCCAACAATCCTAGTATAACCACAACAACAACGACAAATTAACGGAAGTTTTGCAGAGGACGGCTACATGGATCAAACTCTTACACTCTCATCTAGAACTTAAAGTCAATCAAATAGAAAAATTGAATGTTAATATATATCCCCATGGAAATGTCACCATAATATTCTAATTGCAATTGAAATCATGTTTTCTTATACAAAAAAGTCACAGCTTACCTTCGATATAACTTCAATATTTCGGGGCTTTACTCTCATACTTGTTTAAGAATCTGATAAAGAATTGGGCTTCACTCAACTTTAATACAGCTCGAAGACTTACGGTATCCTTGATCAGACACTTTGAAAGCAGACATTGAATTATCATCCATCTAGGAATGATTCTCTCCTGTAAGCTGAGCCCAAGCAAGACCGGGCATTTTGCGAGCTGCAACGGTTTCCATTTCAATTTGTTCACGAAGAATTCTAACGCATTCTTAAGTTTCTCTTCCGATATCGAAATACAAGTAGGATGAATCCTAATAGCCGATACAATCTCGTCTTCAGACCACCCGTAACTCTTAAACGTATGTAACTTGGCATCCAATGTATTCCTCTTCATTCCTGAAAACACATCAACTGCATTGACAAACAATGGACTAGTAGGATCAAACCCCATTTCACTAACATTCCTAACCAAATCATCGAACCGATCATCGTTCTTACTGAACGAACTCGGGCTATCCATCACCAATTTCGCCACATTCGCCTCTGAAACCCCATACTTTCGCAAGATCTCAACTTTTCGACCGATAACTCGTTGAATGTCGAATCGGAGGATCCACGAAGAGCAAGAGCTCTTGATGGCTGAGGCCACTTTCTTATCAGTGCCCAACAAACTCTTGAGGTACTCGTAGTAGGGTTTAATCTGGCGTTCTAAGCTCCTGATGAGAAAAGTTGGGTCTTTGGACAGGAAATGAGCGATTTCGGGGCCAGAAAATCCGATTTCATTGAAGAAGTCCAATTTGGGGAGAAGGGTTTGGTGTGGTTTGGCTAAGAGGATTGATGGGCGCTTGGATGCGATATTGGCGATCTGGGTATTGGAGAAACCGTGATTTCTGAAGAAGTGAAGAACCAAATCTGGCTTGGTCGGGGAGATGAAGTGGACTTTCTTTGAAGCAGAGAGAGCTGATTCTGGAGAGAGACCGCATGAGTTTACGAGATACGAAACTGTGAAAGATGAGGATTGATCTGAAGGGTTTTGTGGTGGTGGTGTTGTTGAAATGGGTTTGTGGAATTGGGTTTGGAGAAGAAGGAAATGAAATTGGGTTGTTGCTCTGTTTTCCGATGAGAATCCTCTGCGGAGAAGACTAAACATTGCAGTCAGCGAATTGGGGATTTGGGAATTGATGGTTTGAGAGGGTTTTAAAATTCATATTCTAGTCTCTAGTAAATCACCTTGAGTGCTAGAACGAAAACAATAAAGTCCACCATAAGATATATTGACTTGCAAGAGTCATTTATGTGCACCTTTAGATGCGGACATATACAAATTTCGATGCATAATACGCAAGTCGAGATCACATGAATGACTCTTATGAATCAATGTGTCTTGTGGTGTGACTTTATCGTTGTCATTCTAGTGTTTTCTTTTTGGAGAGAATTGAGGGCAATGAAATTGAGTTCCCTGGCACCGATCCGCACATAGGCGTGTCAATGGGGCAGGGAATCTTCCATGTGATGGAGACGAGGATGGAGAATTTAAATAGGTATGGGGACGGAGATGGGGAAGAAATTGGTTCCTCGCACGGGGATGGAGATGGGGATGAGGACGAAAATATCTCCACGGGATTCCCCATGGGGATGTCCCATTAGGTATTCCCCGTGGAAATACCCGTGGAGATCCCCATTGGATTTCACCACGGGGAATCCCGTTTGTCATGAATAAATATATCTTGTGTTTTGTATATATGCACATAAAATATCATGTATTATGTAGGTGTATATACATTATATAAGGGTTTATATATTACCATAAAATATAAATATATAAGTAAATGCACACCAATAAACATGTTGCAGTATATTATATAAAATATAAACATATGAAATTAATCCAAAATATATAGTATATATGTTTCCTAGAAAAAGATATGTACATACTATGCGGTAATTCTATAAGTTCTCATGTGATGAATACACTATATGTAATAGTCATTGATTAACCTTGGTGTACACATTGCACTGTTTGCACATTAACTTTGATACTATATGCATTTATAGTATTATAAAAATATGTAATGATACACATTGATGAGGATGAAGTTGATGTTGACTTAATGGTTGATAAAGACAGACCGACTTTATGGATGGGCTTCCACTTTTTATTTTGCATATTATAGGCAATAGTTTTGTTGAGACTAAATTACAAGTGTGATAATATAGAACTAAGAGCTTTCATTGAGTAATGATTTTGTTGAGTCTTAATTATAATTGTTAGAACTTAGAACTTTTCATTGGATGAAATGTTAGTATTTTGTTTTGGTTGGAACTTGGATGAATTGTGACTTATGTATTTCAGACCTTACTTTTTTTTGTTAGATTATTTTTAAGTACAATATTTTTTTAGGTGATATGACGATTTTTCCCACGAGAATTTTCATGGGGATTTGAACGGAAAATCCCCGCGAGAAACTAAATGGGGAATAATAAATCCCCACGGGAATTCCCCATCTCAGCGAGGATTAAACGGGGATGGCAGTGGGGATGGGGATGGGGATGAAAATCCATCTCCAAGTGATGGGAATGAAGATTCAAATTTTGAATGAGAATGAGGACGGGGACCTACTCCCCATCCCTGCTCCGCCCCTTTGACACCCCTACCCACACACTTGTTGGTGTATGTGAAGTACATATCGGATGCGTATACTCTCGCATTTCCAAGGGAAAAAGCAACCGGCGCTGACACTACATTTTTTTGTTACTTGGCACCAAAGGGGTCAATTTCACAAGGGCTCACGAAACTTTTTGTTTCCTCCACTTTGATCATAAAAAAATGATTTTTTTTTAAACGGTTACAAAATTTGCATTTTTCGTTAACTCACCGTTAAATAATGCTGACGTGAAGCAAATATGGCAATGATACGGCGTTGATGTTGATAGAACATCAAATTTACTCATTTTTTAGAAGATAAAATTTATTCCATTTTTTAAAACAAATGTCAAAATTATTTTTTAAAATAGAAAAAAAATAATTAGACAACCCCACTGTGGACACTGACCTAATCGAGAGCTGTGTGATATACCTCAAGATGCACTTACACACATCTCCACACACCTCGAGATGTGTGTGGAGATGTGTGCGCGTGCATGTCGAGATGTATCACACAACTTGTGATGAGGTCGGTGCTAATGATGCGACGCTAATGTGGCTAGATCATCGAATTTACTCAATTTTTTAAAAAAATTAAATTTACTCATTTTTTAAAAGAGAATTAAATTACTTCATTTCTTTTTAAGAAATATCAAAATTATGTTTTAAAATAAAAAAAAAAATGATTGGGTAACATACTTTGGGCAACAACCAGTTGAGAGCAGTGCGATACACCTCGAGATGCGCACACACATCTCCACACACCTCAGCTACCTCGGTGCCCGAAATGGGTTATTCACTCATTTTTTTTTTAAGTTTTAAAAATAATTTTGTCTTTTGTTTTAAAACAAAATAAGAAAAGTTTATATAGAAAAAATTGAGTAAATTTGATATCCTAGACACGTAAGCATTACATAACGAAAAATGGATGGAATGTCCATGAGTAAAAGTTTTGGAAAGTTTTGTGACTATATAAAAAAAAAAACATAAAGTTTTGTGACCATGAGTAAAATTGACATAATACAAAGCATATTTCTTTTATTTATTTATATCTCAACTCTTCATATTATGTAACACCTAATTAATGTGATGTAATTACATATCTTTAATTCTATTTTTTTTTTTTTTTTTACTTCAATACAGTCGAACCATGACCTCCCCAAACCATGTGGTCTTTTTCTTATAATCAAAGGCCTATATAAATGGGTCACATTCATGTAATTTACGCATTCTCAATTAGATTTCTCTCCTCTCTTGTCTTCTTATCTTTTTTAGTTTTCGTTTTACTTTCCTAGCTTTAGTTTTAAGTTTAGTTTACTACAACAAAACAACATATTGAATTAGTTATATTGTCTTTCCTGTCAATATGTAACCATATATACTTGCTAAAATATGGGCTTACAAGTTTTTTATTTTTTTTTTATTTTTTGGTCAAATATGGGCTTAGAAGATTACTCTTAAACACTTACGAAAATATTAAAAACATTGAAGAATGTTGGGATACAAATAGTTTTAAATTTGACTGCACTATTTTTTATTTTTTATTTTTTATCAAGAAACCTTTCCCTCCTCTACATCTCTTTAGTTCAGTAGGAAAAACTTCACTTGCATAGATTTTCAGCAACCATTAATTTCCTTTCAACTTAAATGATTCTCAAATTTTTGTTCCATCTTGTATCTGCAATACAACTTCTCTTCATAATAAACACTTGTAGCATAACTCCCCTTCGAAGTTCGATATTAACTAGTCTAGCAAACTACTTGACAATCAAACATTAGCACTATTCCTTTACAAATAACATATGTAGGTGCTAGCAATGCAGGATGCTTTAGATGGACAGTAGGATGATATCTACAATTCTTCTCCAATGCCTGTGACTGTCAAATATACACTCCACAAGCTACATCACCCACTGATGAGTGCTCTGAGGAGTGCAACAAATTCCAGTTTTAAAGAATCATCAAACCCCCTCGACGGAAACCATACTGCTGAGATCAAATTCTAAAGGCAAAGGAAAATGAAGAAAATTTGAAACACGCATTTGGAGCTCTATAAGCATAAAACATACTTTTGTGGAGAAAATTTCATGCTATGGATTTTCTTTACATCGTATCCAAGGTGAAGAAAATATGCTCGTGAGTCACGACTCACTCACCAACAAGAAAGTATGATTTTAGTATAAAAATGAGCTTCCAAACTGGAAGGGCCAAGGGAAATGCGAAATAAGATGAGTTGTCAGTAAGAAGGTATACAAAAAGCCTCGCGCATAAACTTATACAAGTATCTAATGACCATAGAACAAAATTGTCTGCTATGTGGAATAATGTACTCTCTCAATTCTAGCATGGAAGCCAACCAAGGAACCCAAACTAATTTTGATTCAATCCAAGTTCAAAGGCCAAATAGTTCCTTACCAGTGCTTCCTAGTTATGAAACAAAAATATCTCTTTTCGGAAAGCTTTATTTTGCTATGCGATATTTACTAGGAGAGAGAGGTGGATGTTAAAAATATCATTGGGCCTAAAGGGAACCATTTGAGATTAAAATTGAGTGAAAGTGATGCAATAACCACGGTCCTCCCAAGTTCTATTGACAATGTTCTAACTCTTGTAACATTCTCTTATAAGAAAAAAAATGAAAACGAAAGTCTCATAAGATCGATAGATTTTCCATTGATACTCTAAACACATACAAAGCCTAAATCCTAAATTAGTTGGGGTCAGTCAGCTACATGGATCCTCTAACACATCTTGGAAAGAAATATTTAAGTAATTTTTCTTAAGGGTCTTGGCAAATCCTAAATTAGGCACATGAAGAAAACAAACATTACAGAAGATGTAAACAAGAACTTGGAATCAACAAGGTTGGGATGAATGAGGAAACATTGCAACGGCCCGAGAATTCTTATCCATGTGAATTTAAATAGGAAAATAATTAGATCCACATGAATCTCTATTTCCAAAGTCATCATACATCACTACCATGAGTTAAAGACATAGAACTAGGTAAGCCATAAGAAAGAAAAATCAATAAATTTGAAATTGAAGGGAGAAACAAACAAGTATGACAGAGAAAAGTAGGATGTTTAAATTTCTTGATGGAGATGTCAACTATACATCCTAGTCTCCCATACAAACCATTCAAACCATTCACAACAATCAAATTTACCCTTTCTGATTAAAAGTAAGTTACGATGTACCTCGATACAACTTCAATATTTTGGGGGCTTTACACTTATACTTGTCCAAGAACTTGTCAAGGAACTTGGCTTCAGTCAACTTTAATACACAACGAATGCTCACAGCATCCTTGATCAGGCACTTAGAATGCAGATACTGAATCACCATCCATCTCGGAATGACCCTCTTCTCTAAGCTAAGCCCAAGCAAGTTTGCATCTTTTGCGAGCTTCGACGGTTCCCATTTCAATTTATTCATGAAGAAATTCAATCCCACATTAAGCTTCTCTTTCGATATAGAAATACAAACCGGCTGATTCCTAATCGCGGAAACAATCTCATCTTCAGACCACCCATAACTCTCAAATATCCTTAATTTGGATTCCAATGTATTCACACTCATTCCCGCAAATATATAAAGCGCATTGACAAACTGCATACTAGACGGATTCAAACCCATTTCACTGATATTCTCAACCAATTCCTCAAACCTATCCCCGTTCTTACTAAGCGATTGCGGCCTAAACATGACGAGTTTCGCGATATTCTTCTCCGGAACCCCATACTTTCGCAAGATCTCAACTTTTTGACCGATTACCCTTCTGAGATCGAAATTGAAGATCCATGAAGAGCAGGAGCTCTTGATTGTGGCGGCGACGTTTTCATCGGTGCCAAGCAAGCTCTTGAGGTACTCATAAGAGGGCTTGATCTTGCTCTCTAAGCCTCTGAAGAGAATAGTTGGGTCTGTGGAGAGGTAATGAGCGATTTCAGGCTCTGAGAGGCCTAATTCGTTGAGAAACTTGAGTTTGGGGAGAAGGGTGTGTTGGGGTTTGGCTAAGAGGAGTAATGGGCGCTTGGTTACGAGATTGGCGATCTGGGTATCGGAGAAACCGTGATTTCTGAGGAAGTGAAGAACCGAATCGGGCTTTGAAGGTGATTTGAATTGAACTTTCTTTGAAGCAGAGAGAGCTGATTCTGGGGAGAGACCGCACGAGTTCAAGAGATATGAAAGTGTGAAAGATTGATTTGAAGGGTTTGTTGAGGATGATGAAATGGGTCTGAGAAATTGGGTTTGAAGAAGAAGGAGATTGAGAGTTGGATGGATTTCTGAGAACGATCCTCTTCGGAGAAGAGAAAACATCGCAATTTTCGCAATTTGGGGAAGTGAGAATGGTGGGTTTTGAGGAGTTTTTTCCTTGAAGTACATTTATGAGTAAAAATTATCAACCCACCACACCCACCAAAATATTTACAAAACTAACACACTTGTAGCCACGTCAGCGCCACATCACGAGGCAGGTGGCATCGTGTCCGAAATTTTTTTTTCTTAGAGAGAAGTCGTGACCTCGAGTCACGATTTCACTTAAACGGAAATCGTGACCCTCCACAAGACTTTTTTTAAAATCAGCAAATCGTGACCTCGGGTCACGATTTTCGTTTAAGTGAAATCGTGACCTCGGGTCACGACTTCTCTCTAAGAGGACATAACACAAACAAAACAAACAGATCTGAAACTCACTCTTCCTTCCTTCCTTCAACTCCCCCAACGATTCCTTCCTTCAACTCCCCCAACGAACAGATCAGCTCCACTTCATTCCTTCAACTCTCCGGACTGAACGAACTCCACTCTTCGTTCAAATCCACCGGACCCGAGGTCACGACCCCAGATTGGCTCCATTGGTGCAGATCTTCTCTCCATCTTCAACTTCAGATCCGAACCGCAACCCACCCCAACTCAATCTGTATATACAACTCTGTAAGATCAACTTTTTTGGGGATTTCGTTTGTTTATGTTTCATGTGGTTCGTGTATTGTTGGTTGTTAATTTTTTTTTTTTTTTTTTTTTTTTTTGTATTTTTTTTTATCCGATAGTTGTTATTGTATCCGGCTTTTTTTTTTTTTTTTTCCGGTTTTTTTTTTTTTTTTTTTTTGCCAAGTAGTTGATGTGAGTTCTATCGTGGTTTTTTTGTTTATTTTGCCAATTACTTGATGTTAGTTATATACGCCTGTTATTTTTGATTGTTTTGTTGCCAAATTACTTGATGTTAATTCTATAGGCCTTGTAAAAATCAATACGCGCGATTATTTAATTAAATAGCTAGAAAGTTTAATTTTAGAACACATATATTTATATATATATATATATATATACTAGTAGATGAGGCACGTGCTCTGCACGTGATGCACAGTTTTGGGTCCAATAAATTCGTTGACATTAAATTAAGTTGTAACGCAATAGTTTTTTTTAATTTATATAATTCCAACATGAGTTGAATATGTGACCTTACCTGACCACACAATCGAGGTCAATCTCTAGAATTCATTTGAAATCAATTTTCTCTTCAACATATATCTCTTCTTATCATGACAATTATTTTCCCATTATTCTCTCTCGATGAAAAAACCCGAAAGATTTTGATGAAAGAATAAACAACCTAGTATTGTTTATCCCCAAGACCTATATTATACAACATTAAAATAGTTGAAGGGACTCCACTTTACATATTTTTTTACAATAATAAAAAAACACTGGTGGACATTTCTCAATCAAAACTTGTAGTACGTACTGCTGTGCAGACCATATAGCCAACATAGCGGCTATTATAATTTCCCAACATCAAATATTTGATCAAGCCCCTCTTCAATCGTCGCGAAGCAACAAAAGTTGAATTTAGACACTCTTATTGGCGTAACTTTTCTTTTGTACAAAAAAAACCCAATGGAACATTCACAAAATTCCTCCTATGCAATTCTTAAAATTTAAATATGTTTTGGGCTAATTCATGTAGAAAGCAAGTGTACACAAAGAAAAATGTTGTTCATATCACTTTTTTCACCTTTGGCATGCAGTGTATATTTCCTTCCAACGCAACCTTCTATCTCTTGAAGATCTGCGACAATTTATTCTCTCCCCTGAGCACCATTCATGATTTCCATTGAATTAGCAATTTTACCAATCTGTATTTGCTAGCATAAGAGTCAAAGAGGGGAAGGTGGGAAAAGCTTAATATAAAAAATTCAATTATTGGGTACATTTAACAACATATCTATTGAAAAAATTTCACTATAAAGTGCTTTGCATGATGATGAAGAATTATTAAAGAATTAAAGAAGATAATCAACCTAATGAGAAAAAAATAAATTTTACACTTACCTCACCTATTGTAGCGTCGTAGAGAATGTTGAGTGGATATTGAAGAGAGTAGAGTATGGCTGTGTATATAAAAAAACGAAAAAGTATAAGAGGAGAAGAAGATACAATATTGAACTTTACCACTACACCAATTCTATGATGGCATGGTTTGATCACTAGGCTATTTAGTTACCATATATATATATATATATATAAAACTTTACCACTACACCAATTCTATTAGGCCGCCTAAGCAATATTTTTTTGAAAGAAAAGTGATTTCATTTATAATTAATTAAGGTCATATTTATTTGAATTCTTTCTATAATGATTAATTTTATATGAGTGATTGGATGATTACGAGATTTATAGCGCATAGTCGTAACTTTAATTAGAAGGTCTTTATCATCACTTCTATTGAGTAACAATTATATTCTACATATATAGATTCAAGCATGGTTGATCGAAGAGTAACGTTGTTGTGTTATATGAATGGAGACATGGTTGATGGACCATCAGGGATTTCGTACACGAAACCGCCCATTCGACATCTCAGATCGAATATGAGTTTAGGGTACGATGAACTTGTGCGTTGTATCGTAATTCATTGCGGATAGACAATGAATTACGAGATTAAACATGACCTATCGATATCCAAAGTACATTGGAAGTGGAACGGCCAACTACGTCCCTTTGCGAATAGATGATGAGTCGAGTCTCAAAGATGCTCGGGAGATTGTGGCAGAATTACCACCACCACATTGCATGAAGCTTTATATCGATTTAGTTCCGAGGCAATCGTACAATAGTTCCAATTGCAATATGGTGTTAGATTCTGGAGCTGGACCTAGCACTCAACCAATTTATGAACATAGTCATTGTGCATCGCCTCTGATGACCGCAAATCCCGAAATGGACGAGGATCTTCGTTCCTGTGATGATTTGAATACTAGTGAAGATGATGACTATTGCGGTAGTGACGGGGATACTAGTGAAGAGAGTAGCGATGATGATGCAGACGATGAAGGGGATGATGGTCATCATGTTGATGATGGCATGATTCGATATACGTTAAATCGAGTCATAGCCGATGATGGCTCATTATCTTGTCCTCCAATTTCGAACGAAATTGGGAACGATGATTTTTTCGATGAAGAGGCTGCTGGAATTGATGGTGCGCACGTGGGTGTAGGTGAATTTGAAGTACCTTCATCTGTATTTATGGAATTGAGTAGTGAGGCAATGCAATCTATCCATGAGAATGCAATGATCCCTTCTAGGTCTTTATGGAATGAGGCATCATAATTTGAGAAAGGCATGCGGTTCATGTGCAAAGTAGATATCCAGCATGCTGTGAAATTGTATAGCATCAAATGACACAGGCGATTTGTGGTGACTCATTCTACACCAAATGTATGGATTGTTCGTTGTAAGAAATATTTAGATGGATGTACTTGGAGGTTGCGGTGTTCGAGAAGAAAATCGCATGGAATGTTTGAGATCAGTACATATGCAGGACCACATACATGCATCTATGCAAAACTGTCCAAGGATCATGCGCATTTGGACTCCACCGTTATATGCCGTGAGGTAGAAAATGTGGTGAGAAGAGATCCGTCCACCTCAGTTCCAGTGCTTCATCAGATTATCAAGGACAAATTCAGTTATGACGTTCATTATAAGAAAGTTTGGTTGGGGAAGAAGAAAGCAATTGCTAAAGTCTTTGGAGATTGGGAAGAATCGTATAAAATGTTGCCGCGGTGGATGACCGCTCTTCAAGAAAGCAATCCAGGGACACGTGTGGAATGGCGGCATGGCGAGCCTAATGCCAACAATGAGGTTGTCTTCAAATGGTTTTTTTTGGGCATTTGCACCTTCTATTGCAGGCTTTAGACATTGCAGACCAATGATACAAATTGATGGCACATTCTTGTATGAAAAATATAAACATAAACTCCTAATAGCCACTGTTGTTGATAGTAATAGTCATGTATTTCCTTTAGCATTTGCCATTGTTGATGAGGAAAATCAAGACAGCTGGGGATGGTTTATGGCTTGTTTGCGACATCATGTGACTGATAGGGATGGTATATGTGTCATTTCTGATCGACACCCATGTATATTGTTGGCAATGAACAATCCTCGAAATGGATGGACCCATGAAAGAGCTCAACACAGATTTTGTCTCCGCCACATATGCAGTAATTTCAACATGATATTCGGGAGCAAAGAATTAAAGGATATGGTGTACTTAGCGGGTGCACAACATCAACCACGAAAATTTAAGGCATCCATGAAAGAACTCCATCAAATGAATCCCGAATGTATTGCGTGGTTTACTGACCTAGATCGAGCACAATGGACAAACGCATACGACAATGTTTATCGATACGGATGGATGACTACAAATCTCGCGGGTATTACGTTTGATTTATTACGTTTGTTACTATTACTTACTTAATGTGTTTGATTTATTACGTTTACAAGCTAATACATATATGGATTTTATGTGTCACAAATGTAGAATGCTTTAACGGGGTCCTTAAAGGCGCGCGATTTTACCCCATCACCGCTTTAGTGCAGTTTACATTTTACCGTGTCGTGGCGTACTTTAACAAAAGACGAGACGAAATAGGTGTAGCCCTAGCCAGGGGCGAAATGTACACAACGTACGCAATGAATAAGTTGTCACATTGGGGAAAGGTGGCTGGAGGGCACAATGTGACATTAGTAAATCGTGAGAATGGTATATTTGAAGTCATCACTGCACCACGTGGCTATCATTTGAGAAAATGGTGTAACAAGCAAGTTGTGAAATTGGAGGCCCGTAGATGCACTTGTATGAAGTGGCAGTGTTTTGGCATTCCATGTTCCCATGTTCAAGCAGTTTGCGCTAGTGTTGCCATAGATCACTGTCAGTACATCGAGTCATACTACAAATTGTCTGTGTACAGTCAATGTTATCCTGCGAATTTCCAACCCGTTCCGCACGAAGATTATTGGCCTAACGCCAGACTTCCACACACGTTGCTGCCTGATCCATATCGGAAGCGAGTCAAAAAAGGTCGTCCTCAATCAAGCCGTTTGCGCACTGAGATGGATTGGAGAGGCAATCAGAAACAGCCACGGCATATGCAGCGAGAGAAGGAATGGAGAGAAACCCCAACAACGCTGCGATGTAGTAAGTGTAAGCAGGATGGACACAATAGACGCACTTGCGGTCGTCGTTAGCAAGGACAACCGTCTAATGCTTCATAGTGAAAGACTCTTTCAAGTCTTATGTGTCGCACTGACCTATATTTTCCTTGTATTTGATCACTTTCTTATGAATTGGTGGTACATGCTCTTACTTTCAATTTGAAGCGTGACTTGATTTCTTCTTCTTTGTCTTAATTTTTTTTTTTTTTGCCTGATTCCTGTCCGGGAGTTTTTTTTTCCTAATAACTTGATGTTAATTCCATCCGGTATCTTTGTTTTTTTTCCCAATTAGTTGATGTTAAATTGTTATACCAAACATGCTAATATGCTATGTTTTCAGCACTATCATCAGTAAAGTCTTCATTAGTTTTCATATCAATTTGATTGTTTGTTTGTTTGTTTTTTTTTTTTTTTTTTTTTAAAGGTCTTATATGATCTGCAATGATACAAATGAAGTCACATTGCATTATATTCACATTGCTTGCATTTGCAACCATATATTAAATTATTCCTTATAGAATGTAAAGCACAATTGATAACTCTATACCTCCAACATATAGGTAACTGTCTCAAATCCTGAAATTTGCAAACAAGGAAATGAAAACAAATAAATTCCAATTTAATCCATCTCTTTATAGTTAGTACATAAAGTATTGCTACTTCTCATGTTTCTTCATTGCACAATGGAATTAATGACAACATTGGTAATGATTTTGGGTTTAAGCGCGATATGGATCCTGGCCCTATAGATGACTCGGTTTTGACTATGCAAGCTCTCCATAGATCTACCCGCGTTTGGAATGAACCGGTAGTACTTCTTTTCGCATGTTTCTTTACTTTTGTAGCTGCGTAGCTACATTTTAACTAATTTCACTTAAATCTCATATCTCGTAGGAGCTGATATATTGACTATCATGCGTAATTCAAATTGCACTTCATCGGTTGGTCCCACTGGATGAACGCATAGTTGGGCATCTTCGTAAGTTGGCTTTTTACGGATCGCGCGAGTAGGCTTCATATCAATTGATTGGCATCTCATAACTGCCCTTGTAGAGAGGTGGAGGCCAGAAACTCACACGTTTCATTTCCCCGTCGGCGAGATGACTATAACCCTCCAAGATGTACAAATCATCTTGGGGTTGTCTGTCGATGGATTACCAATTACTGGCCGCGTCGACCAAGATTACGATGCCTTGTGCTTGACACAACTGGGATTCCCTTTCCCCGAAAATAACAGGACTGGAGGGCGGATTCAAATTCGCCAACTTTCAAGGTGGTTTCCAAACCTCCCAAACAATGCTAATGATGTGGAAGTGCAATGCTATGCGAGAGCATACATCCTACAACTTCTAGGGGGAACGTTATTTGCAGACAAGTCGAACAACCTCGTTCACATCACATATTTGCAATTTTTGGAGGATTTCGAGGCGGCTGGACAATACAATTAGGGTAGTGCAACTCTGGCTCACCTATACAGACAATTATGTCTTGCAGCCGACATTGATGGAGCTGAGATTGCAGGTCCGGTCATCTTATTGCAATTATGGGCATGGGATAGGTTGTCGTTTCTTGCACCAATAATGGGAAACGTTCTTCTAGACGACATCTTACGAAACGAAGAATTATTTCCACCTCCTCCATTTGGTCATAGGTAATTACTATTTTCTCACATAATAATTTCAATTTCTTCATTTCTATATACATGTGCCGACATACATGCATTGTGTGATTTTTTTTCATTTGTGCAGGTGGAAACATGCTTTGGAGACCACGGGAGCATCAATGCACGTCCTGACAAAGTACAGAGAAATGATTGACATGCAAGCACCCGATGAAGTAAGAGATATACATTATTACTTCTCCACGTAGTGCTTTGGAGACATCATGGAAAATGCGTTTCTTATTCATTTCAAATTGTTTTTATTGACTACAGGTAATATGGGAACCGTATCCTGAGGCATTGATAATGGACCTACCTGCGTACTGGAGCAGTGGTCATGCTATTTGGCGAACGAGGGCACCTTTGATTTTCTTCTGTGTAGTCGAAATGTATCATCCCGATAGAGTCATGCGACAATTCGGTCTCAGACAAATGATACCACCTTTACAGCGCACAAACATGCAGCTACATAAGATTGACTTGAGAGGGAAGACAGATAAGGATTGGAGCGCAGAACATAGTGCTTATGTCTGCATGTGGAACGAACGTGCCTCCAATATTGCAACTGATGAAAGCTTAGAGGAGCCAATGGACTTTTACAACCCGCATATGCTATGGTATCGTCGCATTACACGACGATTCATGTCTCCCCGTGGAGCTATTGCTGAGGCCTTGGTAGTACAATTTCATTTTTTTTCAGTCATGAAGCCTTGTCAAATAGTTGTTTTCCTTGTACTTTCGCATAAAACTTCATCAATATTTCATATGTAGGCACATGGAATTACTTCAATTCATCAGTTGACACTGGGTGATGATGTATCTATTGCACGTATTAGAGATGTAGCTGCATCGACTTTGACTGCAGTACACGCATATTATCGGATGCATAATATGACCAGTTCATTTCAAGCTTCTCATCATTCTTCCCATGCTGATACACCTTCGAGGCATGACACTCCATTGTATAATCCATCAGTGCCTCTCAACGAGTTTGGGACTCCACATACTCCTTCAGTTCCTCCCAACATGACATTCGAGGCCATGGAAGCCTTTCCATTTGACAGGGCACCTACATCTTCACGCCATTTTCATGCAAGTCCAATAATGATGAATTTATCTGGGAGTACAAGTACTCATGATGGCGGAATGCGTGACAACGATGATATTCAACCAGAAGATGCTCAAAATCCGGCTGATGTGGGTCATTCGGATATTCCACTAGCTTTAAACCGTAATGCCCGAGTCGTCAAGAGAACACGGTGTGGGACTGGAAGTCATTATTTGGGGTCAGACTAGGACCTTGTCAGACTATGACTTTTTCTAAACTGTTATAAGACATTTTCTCTTTATTCATTTTTGCTTTGTAGTTGATCACCTACCAATTTCATCATTTATATCAATTCAATTTTCAAGTTCTTTATTTTTTATGGGTTTTAACTTATTTTTTCTTGATGAACCTTTTGTATTGAAACTTTGTGTTTGCTATTATTGGAAACAACAGCTCCATTTAACCTTGCACTCCCATATTTACAATTTGATATCGACATAAGCAATGCGTGGAGAAGAAATTGTTTGATTTGGGGTTTAGGGGGGTATGGTATCAATCAAGCAAAAAACCCCATATTGAGATATATATATATATATATATAATTCAATATGGATACATTAATTAGTGTGGATATATGTCTCAGGATACGTGGAGAAGAAGTTGTCATATTACCTGTACTCAATAAAAACATCGCCGCATTATATAGTACAATATTGGAAATCAAATATGTCATTGACCCATACGTGGGGAAGAAGTTGTTTTCATTTCAAGTTGAGCATCACGACTTCCATTTCAAGTTGAGCATCAATTTTCAAGTTAACGGTTAGTTGATCATCAATCTGGTATTAGCTGCCAACATAAATAAAAAAAAAATTCAGCAGGAAGTCGTGACTTGCAGTCACGACTTCCATCGGCTGGAAAACGTGACTTCGAGTCACGTTTTCCAGTGACCACACCAAACCCTTTGAGGTGGCGCGTGATGTGGCGCTGACGTGGCTACAAGTGTGTTAGTTTTGTAAATAGTTTGGTGGGTGTGTTGGGTTGATAATTTTTACCCCTAAATGTACTAATCAAGGAAAAAGGCCGGGTTTTGAGGGGGTTTGGGAGTTCCCGAATTTCTCTGTAGCTCAACCCCTGACGGTTGACCCTTGTGCCCTTTTAAAGCATATCAAATTATCAATGACCAAAAAGAAAAGGCCACGGCTAGTCGACCCCACGTTTTGCTATATTTGCCCCCATTCCTTCTTTGTACCATATTTTTGAATTTCTTTTTAAGTATTGCTATATTAACGCGCTTTTCGCACGCATAAATCGCACGCGGTCGACGTGGCATCTGCCACGTAGGAGGCTTGGGCCACCATGCAACAAATCGTTTCCAGATTAATATAGTGGAAAAATGTCGATTCAATCATTGTTCACAATTACTGTTCACCGTCACTGTTCGCTGAGGCATGCAGTCTGTCAGTACGATTTCACTGTAGCTCTCAGTCGACATTAATAGCTCCAGTTTGAGCGGGTGATTCAAAAATTTTGGGGGAGGAAACTGCGTTTTCTCTCAACAGATCGCCATTTCTTATCCAAAATCGAGATCAATCATTCTCCAGTTTGGGCTGTTCGAGCTTGTCTTCATCGACACTGGTGGTAGAAAAGGAGATCGAGATTTTCTTGCTTTGGGAGCACCATTAGCGCAGAAGAAGTAGGGGAATCTCACTGAAAAGGGCAAAGCAGGGCAATAGTACATCACAGAAAGGTAGGTTTTTCGATTGTTCTGAAATTCATTGTTTGGCTCCATGCGCGTGTCGACTATTGGTCGAGTAGATGAACTTCAATGGTTTCTTTTGAGTTGCGGGCACGTGTTGAGTTAGGTCTGGTTGGGACCGAGATATTTGTAAGGAGTTTTTGTACATTTAGCTTAACTTAGGGATAATATGGACTTAACTGTAGTGTATGAATTACTGTTAGCATGTAATTTAGGGTTTTTTGCAGTGTTTTACATGTAATTTTTTGTATTAAGGGTATCGTCCCAACCACACATTTTGGTCTTGTATCATTGTGTTGTGCATATTTTTCAGGGGTGGTTCTTGGTAGTCTTTTCGTTTTGTGATTTGTATGTTGTTTTTGTTGGCTATTGGTAGACAATGATTTTGCCCCTGAATCGAATGTTATCGCATTGAAATTTGTTTGGATCTCTTTTGCTTGTTTGTTGCTTGACCATTGTAGGCATGAGGATTTATTGTAGATGGCACGGATGGATTGTACCATAGGGTTGGAAGATGGAGTGAGAGGGTTATTGGAAGAAGAAATTGAAGAGATTCATGACTCGGATGAGGGATTAAGCGAGGAAGATATCATTGAATTCAACTTGAATGCAAAAGTCCCCGAAGAAGGAATGATATTTGGTACACTCGATGAAGCGAAGTTAGCATGGCTTCGGTATGCTAGGAATGTGGGATTTGGGCCAAAAGTTAGGTCTTCGCATAGGAAACACAATGTAATAGTGAAGAGGGTTTTTGCGTGCAACAAGGAGGGGAATTACAAATCAAGAGGCATATACCACAAGACATTGGGATCACGATCCAATTGTAAGGTACAAATGATTGTTCAGTTGTTCAATGACGCAAAGTGGCATGTTACAAAATGTTGTCTTGAACATAATCACCCTGTGAGTCCCTCGAAGGCCAGGTTCTTTCGATGCAACAAATTCCTCACAACTGCAACTGCGAAGAGACTGGAATTGAATGATAGTGCAGGAATATCGCTGTGCAAGTCTTTCATGACTGAGTCAATGAGGGCAGGGGGTTTCGATTAGCTGCCCTTTGGAGAAAAGAATATCAGGAATCGCATTCAAGCTGCCCGAAAATCGAGACTGGGGGATTGTGAAGCAAAGGCGATCTAATATTTTTGAAGAAGCAGAAGGAAAATGTAAACTTCATTCACGCTGAGAGCTTTAGTAAGGAGGGCCTTCTGAAGCACGTATTTTGGGCGGTTTCAAGGTCTAAAAGTGCGTACAAGTACTTTGGGGATGTGATTTCCTTCGATACCACCTATCTCACTGATAAGTACAATATGTCGTGTTGCCCCTTCGTCGGTGTCAACCATCATGGGCAATCAATCTTATTTGGATGTGCACTCCTTGCTGATGAGACTAAAGAAAGTTATGAGTGGTTGTTCAAGACATGGCTTGCTTGTATGGGCAAGGCCCTAAAGGCAATCATAACTAACGTGCCCATCCATTGCATTTTCCATAGCGAAAGTATTTCCTAATTGCAGACATAGACTATGCCTGTGGCACATCATGAATAAAGTGCCCGAGAAAATGGCCGGTCTCAAGGATAAAGAGCTCATTATTTCGATATTGAAAAATGTTGTGTATGACTCTCAAAGCCACAATGAGTTTGAGAGTCTTTGGTGGTAAATGATGACTGAAAGTACATTGAAGCAGGCTAGTCGTACTTGGTTGGAGACGATTTATTCACTTAGGGAGAAGTGGATTCCAGCATACGTCAATCACTGTTTTTGGGACGAGATGTCCACCACTCAAAGGAGTGAAAGTATAAACCATTTCTTTGAAGACTTTGTGAACACGAAGACCACCTTAAAGCAATTTGTAGGTCAATATGAGCTTGCATTAAGTAAAAGACATGAAGACGAAAGAAAGGTAGACTTTAGATGCTTCCACAAGCAGCGAGACACCAGGTGTGACATTCCATATGAACGACAAATGCGCGATATCTACTCCGAAGGTATATTTGAGAAGTTTCAAGAAGAGGTCATGAAGTGCATGAATTGCGAGGCAAGGGTCACTTAGGTGGGTGTTGACTTTTGTGAGGACACATTAACATTCCACCTAGTCTAGACTGCATTAGGCCTCGAAATTCCAAAGTAGTGTACCATGAGGCTCTCGAAAACGTGCTTTGTATCAGTCAGTCGTTTGTGTCGAGGGGCATTCTTTGTTTTCACACTCTTTGTGTGTTCAATAAGCATGACATAATCGTAATGCCCTCCAAGTACATCATGGATAGGTGGAGAAAGGATTTTCGTCGTATTTATGCTCATTATAAGGGAATTGAGGAGTTAGATGCTGCTGCAAGTACCATATTAGATCGCCACGATACAATATTGTCTCGTTGTGCTCACAATGCTGATTTTGGTAGTTCTAGTATCAAAAAATGAACCTGGCTCTTGAAACCATTAAGAAACTAGAATAGGTTTTTATGGAAATAATGATGACGGGGATGTCTAAGTGGTTGTCAGTAATGTAGGTGCCAAGATGAAGATGAATACCTAGATCCAAAAAATGAAGGATCCACTTAAGGTGATCGCAATGGGTCGACCACGAGGTAGGTTCAAGACTGTTTATGATAAACAGGTTAACGAAGTTAAGATGAGGAAGGCAATAGTAATTTCAATCTACACAATTTGATAATATGTTAATTTCGTTAATTTTTTTGGCATATAAAGTTGAATAGGCCGCAGCTGCAATTGCAGAAAAATGTGAGAATAAGGATGAAAGCAAGTCGGGATCACCTGTTTGGAGTGCTAGTAGATGGACTTCGGTGAGTACTTGTTGAGGAGTTGATTTTAGGAGTTCCATACTCATATATACAATTATTCTGGAATAATGTATGTAATTTTGCTAAATAGGCCGCAACAGAAGGCGATTTGGGGGGTGGAAGCAAATCAAGATCTCCTTCCTGGTATGCCACTAAATGCACGAAGGCGAGTAATCTTTATGTGCAATATTACTCCAATTTCAACCCTCTTGACATTGTATTATTGAAATGAGGAATGGTAACCACTTTGTTGTATTGCAGGACTTTGACAAGCTTGTTATCGATGTGGATGATCCAATCGAGATTGATAATGATGATTAGGGAGTGTTGTTGCCATTGGGATCGCAAAGTGTTCGCATGAGCCAGGGTCAATCATCAAGTCAGCATGTTTTTCTCAACTACACATTCTAAACAAAGTTGTCGTCAAGGAATCTATTTTGTATCTTCTCATCCCCTATCCATTGAGCATGATTATGTTATTGTTTGGATACATATGGTTTCTTTACTTTGGGCTGTGTTGGCCATGACTGAGGTGGGCTAAGTTTGCTGATAAGTTACGTTAATGATGTGGAATCTTCTATTTTGTTTACTATGTGAAAATGGGTAAACCGGTTATCTGCTTTAGGTAACACATATTGTTATATCATTTCTTTATGTGACTCATTGTTTGAACCTCTATATGTGTATCATTTAGTAATGTAATTAACTTGATCACTTGGGTTGAGGAGTGGACCATCTAAGACTATATTGTGATAGGGACAAGTACTTCTAATAAGATCTTCTTGTAAGTTATACCTAACCGCTTTCTATTTGGAGTACTCTTCCATTTGAATGACTACACAAAAGGCAGTTGTCTAACGTGCCCTAAATGGGTGGTGTGCTGGTTGGTGTGTAGGTTTAATTGGGAAGTTAAAGAGCTTGAGAGTGGCTAATTGGTTGAAAGAGGAGTTGGGCAGACGTGACTGAAGATGTGATGGGGGTGGAAGTACGTATCAGCTGGGTTAAGTAGTGGATGGGATAATGGGAGTAATGGGAGTTCAATATTCTCAACCGTCCTCAAGTCAAGGTATTTAAACCATCAATTAAGGTGTTTGAACCACTTCCCTCTCTTATCTCGCAACTGTTCAAATCCCTTGCAAACCCTAAACCTTCCAAGCCATCAACAATGGCCGACTCAAGTCACAATGTCAAGGCCACCCCTGTGAAGCCCACTCCTTTACAGACACCCAAACCCTCCAAGGCAACTAACAAGCCAACTGATGTTAAGGGGGCCCCTGCGACACTCCCTCCCACTGAAGTTATGAAGGGATCCCAAGCCATTGCCAAACCTTCAAAGCCCACTGGGAAGAATCCACCACCTTCCGACAAGACTCCAACGACCTTTGTCATGGTTTCTTAACCCACCACGAAGTCTCCTAGGAGTAATAGCATGTTGCCCCCACTATCGATGAAGTCTCCACTGCCCACCATGAAGTCTCCTATGAGTACTAGCATGATGCCCCCGCCCTCGATGAAGTCTCCACTACCCACCACCCATCTGGCTCTGGCTCTCACACCACCACTGTGAAAAGCCCTACCCCTGCGAAGACTCCGTCAACTCGCAAAGCCCCTTCACATTTAGCCCCAGCCTTTGCCAAGGCTCGCAATGTCGTTGTTTTGGTCATTCAAGCACCTGTCGAATTCCTACTTTCCATGCCTTGGCTAGTATCCATGCCTTGCCTATCCATGCACCTAGCAAGGGGCATGAACTAGTTGCTGATACTACTCCATCACCTGCCAAGGCCCCTACGACTCACTCGAATGCCACACCAGCATTTGCGAAGGCCCCTGCATCTCAGAAGAAGGGCACGTAAGCATCTACTAAAGCTCCCTCGATTTCGAAGGCTCCAAATGCCACTACCACGAGTTAACCGCAAATGACTGAGAGCCCACCTCCACCCCAGCTCCCACCACTACCACGGGCGAGGAGGGTGGCCCAGCGAGATCTAAAGCCTATCCGATGATGATTTCGAAGTTGGAGAAGATGGAAGCAATGACCAGGAGTAGCGCTCGGTTGAAACAAAAACATGTCTTTTCTTTGCCAGCAAACTCTTACACAAACCCTATGCATGTCGAAGACGAGGAGGACACTGACAAAGACTCACCTACCCTTGAGCAAACTTCTAATACTAAGGGGAAAGAGAAGGCCAAGGCAGCCACCAAGGGGAAGGGGAAACAGAAGGGGAAGGGCAAGGCAGCCTCGAAAGACAAGCTGCAAAAGATGAAGGTTTAGGGGAAGACAGTGATGGTGAGAGAAGACATGGGGTCAATGGAGATGATTCTGGAAGTGTGTACGCAGTTCATCAACAGAGAATGCCTAGACTCAATTAGGCTGGACTTCGATAAGGTAAATATCAAATTCAGGGATTTATTTGATAAAATGGGTTGTATTAAATTTATTTCTATGAGATTGCCACTCGATGAAGAGTTGGTTAAGTTGTTTTATGCACACTTACACATCCTAAAACCTCCTGATGAGACCACACTGCAAACTTTTGTCAATGGTATGACGATCGGGATTAACAGGACATTGATTAGGCGTTTGTTTGAATTACCTAGAGGTTCAATTATGGTTTACGATGCACCCTGGATAGTGGATGAAGTACATGGTTTTGATTATCATAGTGCATTGAGGGAGGTGTGCGGGGGGAAAGACCATAAGGACTATAGTACCCCCTTGTTAGCGAGATAACTGTTGAGGCACGACTAATACATAAGTTGGTGCGGCACACCCTCATCCCTAGAACTGGGGGTCGAACCTGTCTTAGCCATTTTGATGTCTTTATGGTTTGGGCAGTCTTGAATTCCATGCATATTGACTTAGCACACATTATTGTCACACTCATGCATCGAATTACACTTGATGCAAATAAGGGCCTCATTTATGGTTACCACCTGTCCAAAGTATTTGTCCATTATGGTCTACCAAAACCAACCCAACATAAATATGATGAAGCTGACCGAGGTGGCGAGATAGTTGGGGAGGGGCACTTAAAACAAATGTGCTATAAGTACTCAAATGGAAAATAGGTTAATATACCTAGAGGTGAAAAGAAGAGATCAAGGATACAAGCAGCATCATTAGCAAAGAAAAATGCGAGACTGTTAAAGGATGTTGGGTTCGAGCCTATGAAAGATGAAGATGCTGACGACCCTCACAACGAGGCTGAAGTGAGCCTGTTGTCGAGGCTGGGCATGAAGTGGATGAGGATGATGAGGAAAAGGAAGACAATGAGGAACTCATGGACCAATTCATGGGCACGAATGAAGACTCGGATGATGAAGATTTTGCACCATCCGAAGGTGAGGATACCGCGGAGGGGGAGGGGCATGACAACGAAGACTCTCGCTATGGGTCCCATTCATGGGAAACTCAGACGATGACCACAATGTGGGCCAGTTTTTGTTCACATGTATCTTAATTGGTATTAGCTAGTTTATTATTACTTTAATCTAAGATTATTCTTCTAATTGTGGAATCAATTCATTGTTACGTAGGCCATCGCCTTGTGGACGATATGGAGGAGGACTCCGCAGGCGGGAGTGACAATATGGAGGATGACCTTGAAATCCCCCATGGGTTTACTAAACATGCGCATGCAAAGGAAAATCAAGATCAGACTGGTGATGTTGAAAGTCAAATAAGACAAGAGGATGCACTCCTTACTGAACTGGAAGTTGTCCATGCTGAAGGTGAAACTGAAACAACCATTGGGATGGATGATCACTCACTCCAACCTGACGAAGCCCTATATCATTCCAGCGAGGAGCAACAAATGGAGGGAGTAGGGGGAGAAGGATATGACTTGAACTTGAATAACCCCTGGCCTAACCACCCCAGTTCAGTCAGACCATCAACCCAACGATGAACAAAACGGAGATGAGACTAGTGAGGGGAACATTTCTGTAGGAGGCACAACGGAGCATGCTCTTGGGGAGATGATGAGGATGGTACATGAAGCCACTGCCCATGCAATGCAGGAAATGAAGAATGAGGTGCAGGGCTCGGTTGTGGCAATTCAAGTAGGCGCGGAGCAGTTGGTAGCAAAGACTCTGCAAAGCTTCGAAAGTACCTTCATCAACAACCTTGTGCATCACTATGCACTATTCGAAGGTAAGGTCTATCAATTCCAGTAGGCAGACTTGCAGAGGGGGATAATGCAGCTTAGAGCTCTGGTGGAATAATTAAAGGTGCAGATGACTGGTGTCGGAGGCGTCGGCCCAAGCAAGTAGTGTGTGTGTGTGGAAACACTCTACATGATACATTCCAAACTCTTTCAGTTTACTCAAGTACAGTTTAATTTGGTTAATTGTACAGTTTAATTTGGTTAATTTGGGACAACGTTTTATTTAATTTTTCTCAGTCACGTTATTTCAGACAATGCTACTTCATGGTTGGTTCGTTTAAGTACAACAACTTTGCTAGAAGTTCACTACAATTCATTGTCAATGGTCTCTTCGTTTATTTTGCAGCTTATATCCCTTATTTACTTTGTTTAAGTTCATATTGCCATTTGTTCAACTTGTTATTTCAGTTACAATGCGATGGGCTATGTTGCCTACTTATGGCAGAGTATCACAATACAATGGTTTCTTTATTCATTGACAATGTTTCTTAGTTTATTTCATACTTATGGCAGACTATCACAATGCAATGGGCTATGTTTCCTATTGCCATTGGTTCAACTTGTTATTTCAGTTACATTTCAATGTTACTTGGATTTGCATTGGGCTGTGTATCCTATTGGTGTCTTCATTGTTGTAACTTATGACAGAGTATCACAATGCAAGTTAAAGTATCTGGGTAAATCAAATAACAACAACTGAATATATAGATTTCATTAACAACACAACTGCACCACAAAAAAGTCATTATTCATCCTATAGAAAATTACAATAACAAAGACATCACAACTAATTTCTCAACTTTACAGGACTTAGGACCTACGATTCACAAATTTGACGGTCACTTTTGATTTCACTTCCTTTCCTACCCCTACATAATTGCGGCTGATTGTCGTCGAATCCTCAAAGAACCTCGTCAGCTGTGACGGCCCCAGTTCCATAACCCAAATTGGGCCCTGCCCGGCTTAGACTTAGGTGGACCACGAGTCAATCATCGCGACGTCAATGCAAGCCTAGTAAGCCTTCCTAACCATTTTTCATTACAAGGCAGCGAAATTTAACATTTATACTGAGTTATTCAAATTTGTAATTTATCAAACTTTATGCGGAAGCGATTTCAACTTAAATAAATTTAAACAACTCTACGCAAATCAATCAGGACAACCTAGAGTGTTGAAACCCCGCATAACATAGTCAACATGTATAACAAATAGATGAGAGAGAAATAATATCATCTACACGTCCTAAAGTATCTCACAAAACCCATATACCCCATGTGATAAAAACAATATACATAAGTAATACAAAACCTACAAAAGTACGAGAGGGAAGGCCGCTCCAAAGTCCTTACAGTAGGTCTCCCAGTACTGGCCCCTTTCCCTTACTTAACTCCGGATCCGCACTCAGTCAAACTCAAGAAAGACGAACCCAAGTAAGTAACGCCAGTATGATACTAAACAACATTTCGAAATAAATAAATCAGTCTATATTCATGCAAATAGAAAGAATGGTATAAGGACACATGAATAAATAAAATACTGTAAATAAATTAAAAGAAATCGATACATAAGTGTCCAGGGATGCAAACAGAGAGGTGCAAGTAGTCCCGACCAACAAGTCTTTGAGTCTTGGCAAACCATCAAGACTCGAATTCTAGGACTAGGTAAACTCACAAGCCCTAAACCCACGAGATAGTGAGACTTCCTAGGACAACCACGCTAGAACTCATACCTTGTCAAGAATTTGTATCTAGTACAGTGCATCCCGAGGTCATGAATATGGTATGTTACCTCAGCCAGCTTGTCACGGCCCAAATAACTAATACACGTGTACTTCGTTAATCAGGACAAAATGACCCGTGACGTGGGACCCGCAGCGAGATACGTGTCGATGACTTAGAGCACGGAGGCCGAGGTAAATATTATATTTGTTGTGTTGTTCGATAGTGTATTGTACATGTGTAGACTACTAAGTCATTTACATGTATGCAGATACCGAGAAGAGCGGGGGACGCGCCTCGAGTCGCGTGTTGACGTGGGACTGAGGTAGCGGCATATGGGGTAAGATTAATTAATTTACATTAAATGTAATTTAATGATTTTTTTAAATAAGTGGCTATAATGGTTTTAATGTGGTCACATTAAATCAATATGCAATGGCATATAGTTTGCAAAATAAAACAAGGTGTATTGGATTTGCCTCGAGATACGCATTTTGCGAGACTCGAGATACAGTGGAGACGATCGGGAGGAGAAGGAGGAAGAAGAAGAAAAAAAAAAGAGCGGGAGAGAGAGAGACCGAAAGCTCGAAGTAACGCAAGGTGAGTAGTGTCGTTTGTTGTTGTTGTTTCCGACAGTTGTTGTTGTTGTTGTTTCCGACGGTTGTTATTGTTGTTCTTCGGGTTGGCGAACTCGAACGAACTGCCATGGCAGTTCGTCCGAGCTCGAGGAAGGCAGGGGAGTAGTCTCCCCTGCATAGGCGACCCAACCTGGGGTTGGGGATGGAAGCCCAACCTCAGCAACTAGAATAAAAAACAAAAAGTGAAAAAGAAGAAACAGAGCATCGGCTCTGTTTCACTGAAGAAGAAGATGAAACCGGGTCGGGCCGACCCGGGCCCGGGTGGGCCTGGCCGGGCCGGACCCTGACCCGGTGGGAACGGGTCATACCAACCCGGATCTAGCTGGACCGGTTGGACCCAGATCTGGCTGGGACCGGGTTGGGACGACCCGAACCCACTACAATAAAAAAATATAATATATATTTAATTAGTTAAATTAATTAAACATATTTTTAATAAATAAATCCCAGAAAATAGAAAAAAATATGGAAGAAATTCAGAAAATTCCAGAAAAATAGGAAAATATATATTTGTCACCCAAATCAATAGAAATTCGAGATTTCCATAAAAAGTGAAGAATTCGGAAGTCGATCGAGACGTTATACGGGGTTTTACCTCGAAAAATGCGAAATGGGCCGATTTGGCCGAACATAAAACAAAATGGTCTAAAATGTTATATTATCCCATGGTAGGAAACTAAAGGGAGACCTCCGGTGTTTGGGCACGCACTTCGACTTATCGAGGGATCGGATAGACTAGGACAAGCGTATGACTTGTAAGTACAACTGTGAGAATTTTATATTTCATTTCATTCACCCTTATTGATTTATTGGTCTATTGGTAGACATTACTACTTGTCATCTCACATCATGTTGTTCTTGTATCTATTCATGGATGAATATTGTGACATGATGCCTTGTGAATTATTTCATTGCCTCTAATTCCTACACTTGATGTCGTTCTTGAATACAATTGATGAAAAGCATGCTAATGGACTACTTTGAATTTAAATAGACTTGTATTCGATTTCCTTTGGGCTTTGTAGCCTAACTTGTCTTGGTAACCTAGAATTTTTGAATTATTTGTCATTGAAATTAAAGTTGGGATTATCTAGTGTCAATTGCACGAGAGATGCGCGGTTCACGAGGACATGAGTCTACCGGGGTTCCGGCACTCACCACTACACTTGCGCGGCACACGAGTTATGGGGCTCGGGGTGGTCGGCAAGCATGAGATTGATGTTCTAAAGCGTATATTTATGTGAGATATGTTGAGCGCAGCTCCATATCGTAGTGGGAAAATGTAGGTGATAGGTCTCACCGCCGACCGGACGTAAATCATCTCGACTTAGCCTGTGTCTGTCTCTATATCTTTAACTATGGTATTTACTTGTATTACTTGTTTCAGCAATTTATTTCGCTCATTTATGATTTTAAATATCATTCGTTTCTTTTGGAAATGTGACATGAAATTCTCCAGTTAGTACTTAAATATCATTATGCTCACCGTCTAGTTTGTGACGGTGGGTGTAGGTCCGTCGAGCAGCAGCAGACCGGGGAAGGAGAAGATCGACGACTTCCTCTGAGCAGTTTGGCGACTCTCCTCACTCATTTGTATGTCTCGACTTTTTTTGTATTATTATTGTTTATGTCATTTTGGGTTGTACATTGGGGTTGAGTGCATATATATATACATGCATGTGATGTTGTATTTTTCTTGGTTTCCACACTTAGGAATGTTTTGGAGAATTAATGCTTCCGCAATTGCATGATCATTGAATTTGGATGACCTTTAAATTGGATAATATATCAATACGTGGATGTGGGGAAATATAGGGACGATAGGCTGACTAATACGTACTTAAGTCTTAGATCATGTGGATTAAGGCTTGAGTACGAGATTAGGCCGGGCAGTGCCCTGTTTAGAAATAGGGGTCGTCACTGTTGGTATCAGAGCCAGATTTAGCGAACTATATGGCTTAAGACAATGTGATACCAACACAGTTGGTATCAGAGCATAGGTTTAGAGACCAAAATGCATAAAATACAAACCTTAATTGTGGAAACCAGATACTCATTGCCTAGACACTATTAGTTGGGAAGTGAGTGACAGTGAGATAAGGGATTACGTCTATGTATTTGTAATTTATATATGTATATATCTACTTATGCGCTATGTCACGTAGAAGGTGATTCGCGTTCGCTATCCATTGCAGACCCCGATGGCTGATACACGCGGGGAGGAGATGCAGAGCCTAGCGACAGTTCGCCTCCTACGATAGCGGAGGATTTACTACGACTGTCTGATCGAGTGACAGCTCAGGGTCAGCAGTTGACTGATTTCATCGCGATGATGACCGCATGTTTTGCTGCACCGGCATCGACATCAACTCCTACAACTGCTACACCGACTGTCTAGGCGTTAACACTTCCTACTGCAGCTTTAGCAGCGCCGATTGACGTGAGCGCACCAGTTGTGGAGACAGTTGACGCAGTATCGTCTCCCACGCCCGCATCTTCTAGCACTTCAGTGGAAGTTCAACTGGTGAAGGACTTCATCTGACTCAAACCAGCTTATTTTGATGGAGTCAGTGATTTTCAGAAGATTTTGAAATGGATCCTGTCTCAGGAGAAGCTTCATCGGGTCCTGAGGATTGAGGATAGACTTCGGGCAGAGATCTCATCATATACACTCGAGCGAGACGCTGACGTGTGGTGGCGTAAGACAACGGCCACTCACGGAGAGTTCGAGACATGGGATGCTTAGCACTTTGGTGATGGACTCAGGCCCGATATCGGATATTACGTCGTCAGTTCAGGCACGAGGACACGGACCGAGATCTATGAGCGAGCCCTAGCGCATGAGACATACTATCTAGGTCGAGTTGCGGATGGCAGAGCACCGGGCCTAGTTTTGGCTGCAGAGCAGGCCGTAAAGTATGAGAGGAGGAGACAGAGGGGTAAGGGAGCAAAGGGATGGAACCGAGGATCTCAAGGTTCGGGGACAGCTACGCGCCCACTGGTTATGCCTCATGTATCATCCATTGCTTCAGCACAGAGCTCTGTGAGCAGACTTCCCTTGCCACCTCCCATCAGACCAGCCTTACCAGCTCCTATAGTTCCTGCACTTCCCGCCCCACAGGCTTCACGGTAGCAGCCGCAGGGTGGCAGAGGTCGTGGCAGAGGCAGAGGCCGAGATACGAGACAGAGACCGAACAGTGTGAGACAGGGGGTCAATATCGTGCACGGGGCCGGTCCGGACTCGGGGTCGCACGCAAACGCTTGACATGTTACAGATGTGGACAGGTCGAACACATCGTGAGAGAGTGCCCGCATCCTGCAGCAGTGTACGCACAGCAGGCCCGATAGGAGGTCCACATGGTAGCCCAACCAGACGCAGACGCTACACGAGGTCTTATCGAGGGTACGGTTTCTATTTGCGATCACACTTTATACGATTTATTTGATCAGCTAAGAGGAGCACAACTTTTCTCCAAGATAGACATGCGATCAGGGTATCGTCAGCTTAGGATCAGGGACGAGGATAGGTCCATTACAGCTTTCAGTACGAGATATGTACATTTCGAGTTCACGGTCATGTCGTTTGGGCTGACCAATGCTCCAGCAGTGTTTATGGATCTAATGCATCGTGTTTTCAGACCGTTTCTTGACCGTTTCGTGATCGTCTTCATCGATGATATACTGGTATACTCGAAGACGATAGAGGATCACGAACAACACCTCAGAGAGACGTTGCAGACTTTGAGGGAGCATAGACTATACACCAAATTCAGTATATGTGAATTATGGCTGTCAGAGGTCAAATTTATGGGGCATGTTGTGGGAGCAGCATGGATATCAGTGGATCCATCGAAGATTCAGGCGATTATGGATTGGCCAGCACCGACTTCAGTGACTGAGATCAGAAGTTTTTTGGGTTTAGCTGGGTATTATCGCCGATTCGTGAAGGATTTTTGAAAATCACTTCACCAATTACTAAATTGACTCAGAAAGATGTGAGATTTCATTGGTCTGAGGAATGTGAGGAGGCATTCGCTCAGCTGAAGAGGTTATTGACTACTGCACCAGTATTAGTGTTACCAAAGGTTGGACAGGGATTCTCCGTCTATATTGATGCTTCTCATGAGGTCCGGGATGTGTATTGATGCGAGGTACGGTACAAAGAGCATATGCATCCAGACAGTTGAAGGTACATGAGAAGAATTATCCGACGCATGACTTAGAGCTAGCAGCAGTAGTGTTTGCGTTGAAGATATGGAGACACTATCTGTATGGAAAGACATTTACACTCTTTACTGATCATAAGAGTTTGAAGTATCTCTTCACACATAATGATCTGAATATGCGACAACGCAGATGGTTAGAATTTATGAAAGATTACAACTTTTCTTTGGAATATCATCCGGGAAAAGCGAATGTAGTCGCTGATGCACAGAGTATGATACATGTTGGAGATGCGGAGGTTCCTACTGATACTCGAATTGAGATTTGCGCACAGATGAGAGTATAGACTGTATCTACACAGAGACTGTCAGAGGGTCAGAGGACCGACAGGTTGTACTATAAGTTTAGTGAGTTAGCGCAGAGTGCAGATTGTGTTGATTTGACAGAGACGTCGGAACAGTGTTTGCGCTTCCGGGGCAGACTGTGGATCCCGTCAATACCAGAGCTGGGAGATGAAATTCTTCAGGATTCACATCGTTCTCGATTCACTGTTCATCCAGGAATGACCAAAATGTACCATGATATGAATAGACATTTTTGGTGGCCTGAGATGAAAACGGACATATCAGAGTTTATCCGTAACTGTGGGATCTGTCAGCAAGTGAAGGCTGAACATCGTAGACTTTGAGGGTTGCTACAGCCTCTTCCCATTCCACGGTGGTAGTAGGAAGACATTGCAATGAATTTTGTGAGAGGATTGCCGAGAACCGCCCGGAGACATGATTTCATCCGGGTTATTGTTGATTGACTGACAAAGTCTGCTCATTTTCTACCAGTAGCCGCATATTATACGTTTGATCAGTTGAGTATACTGTTTAAGCGGGAGATTATTAGACTGCGTGGGGTACCAGTGACTATTATGTCAGACAGAGATGATATGTATACATCCAGGATGTGGCGGAGTATACAAGAGCAATATGGTACGCGCCTACAGTTTATTACGACTTTTCATCCTCAGACTGACGGGCAGACTGAGAGATTGATACAGGTTCTCGAGGATATGTTACGGGCGTGCGTCTTGGAGTTTGGCTGATCATGGGAGGAGTACCTACCGTTATGTGAGTTTGCATATAACAACTGTTATCAGGCTAATATTGAGATGGCGCCTTTTGAGGCTTTGTATGGTAGACCGTGTCGCTCGCCATCGTGTTGGGATGAGCCAGAGGACCGGGAGACCGTGGGGCCTGAGATTGTTGTCGATCATACGGAGAAGGTACGACTGATTCGTCAGAGACTCAATGGAGCCCAGGATCGACAAAAGAAGTATGCGTACATGTATCGCAACGATCTCACGTACGATGAGGGAGCTTTAAAGTATCTAAAGGTTTATCCTCGTAAGGGTCATCAACGATTTGGTTTGAAAGGCAAATTAGCACCGAGATTTATCGGGCCTTTCAAGATCAAGAAACGAGTTGGAAAGGTTACATATGAGTTAGAGTTACCTCCACAGATGTCGAGAATTCATCCGGTGTTCCATATTTCGATGCTTCGACTAGCCAAGTCAAGGGTAGGCGAGAGACCGACAGTGGACTTGAGTCAGATTGATTTGAGTGAAGATATCTCATATGAAGAGCAACCAGTTCAGATTTTTGACCGAAAGGTACAACAGTTAAGAAGTAAGTCTATCCCGAAGGTGTTAGTCAAGTGGAAATTTCATGGAGATTCAGAACTCACTTGGGAACGGGAAGACTATATGCGAGACAGATTTACGTACCTCTTCGAGTCAGGTATATTTTAAAATTCGTTTAGTTTAAGTTTGATGACGAACTTCCTATTAGTTGGGAAGTATTGTCACGGCCCAAATAACTAATACACGTGTACTTCGTTAATCAGGACAAAATGACCCGTGACGCGGGACCCGCAGCGAGATACGTGTCGATGCTTTCAGAGGCACGGTGGCCGAGGTAAATATTATATTTGTTGTGTTGTTTGACTAGTGTATTGTACATGTGTAGACTACTAAGCCATTTACAGGTATGCAGATACCGAGATGAGCGGGGGGGCGCGCCTCGAGTCGCGTGTTGACGTGGGACTGAGGTAGCGGCATATGGGGTAAGATTAATTAATTTACATTAAATGTAAGTTAATGATTTGTTAAATAAGTGGCTATAGTGGTTTTAATGTGGTCACATTAAATCAATATGCAATGGCCTATAGTTTGCAAAATAAAATAAGATGTATTGGATTTGCCTCGAGATACGCATTTCGTGAGACTCGAGAAATATGTGGTCAAAGTCGGTGGAAAAAGAAGATATTTATTGGTTTTGCACGAATCTAGAGGACATCAAATACTTAACTTCCACCTTATCCCATTCGGTGAAACAAAAAAAAAAAACAAACAAATAACAGAGTAGAGACGATCGGGAGGAGAAAGAGGAAGAAGAAGAAGAAAAAGAGAGCGGGAGAGAGAGATCGAGAGCTCGAAGTAACACAAGGTGAGTAGTGTCGTTTGTTGTTGTTGTTGTTTCCAACGGTTGTTGTTGTTGTTGTTCGGGTTGGCGAACTCGGACGAACTGCCATGGCAGTTCGTCCGAGCTCGAGGAAGGCAGGGGAGTAATCTCCGCTGCATAGGGATGGAAGCCCAACCCTAGCAACGAGAATTAAAAAAAAAAAAGAAACAGAGCATCGACTCTGTTTTAGCGAAGAAGAAGATGAAACCGGGTCGGGCGACCGGCCCAGCGCGGCGGCGGCCGGCCCCGACTCGGCCGACCGAACGGGTCATACCAACCCGATCCGGCTGACCGGGTCAGGTCGACCCGATCTGGTTGGACCGGGTTGGGTTGACCCGGACCCACTACAATAAAAAAATATAATATATATTTAATTAATTAAATTAATTAAACAGATTTTTAATAAATAAATCCCAGAAAATAGAAAAAAATATGGAAGAAATTCAGGAAAACCCCGAAAAAATAGGGAAAATATATTTGTGACCCAAATTATTAGAAATTCGAGATTTCCATAAAAAGTGAAGAATTCGGAAGTCGGTCGAGACGTTATACAGGGGTTTTACCTCGAAAAATGCGAAATGGGTCGATTTGGCCGAAAATAAAACAAAATGGTTTAAAATGTTATATTATCCCATGGTAGGAAACTAAAGGGAGACCTCCGGCGTTTGGGCACGCACTTCGACTTATCGAGGGATCAGATAGACTAGGACAAGCGTGTGACTTGTAAGTACAACTGTGAGAATTTTATATTTCATCACCCTTATTGATTTATTGGTCTATTGGTAGACATTACTACTTGTCATCTCATATCATGTTGTTCTTGTATCTATTCATGGATGAATATTGTGACATGATGCCTTATGAATTATTTCATTGCCTCTAATTCCTACACTTGATGTCGTTCTTGAATACAATTGATGAAAAGCATGCTAATGGACTACTTTGAATTTAAATAGACTTGTATTCGATTTCCTTTGGGCTTTGTAGCCTAACTTGTCTTGGTAACCTAGAATTTTGGAATTATTTGTCATTGAAATTAAAGTTGGGATTATCTAGTGTCAATTGCACGAGAGATGCGTGGTTCACGAGGACATGAGTCTACCGGGGTTCCGGCACTCACCACTACACTTGCGCGGCACACGAGTTATGGGGCTCGGGGTGGTCGGCAAGCATGAGATTGATGTTCTAAAGCGTATATTTATGTGAGATATGTTGAGCGCAGCTCCATATCGTAGTGGGAAAATGTAGGTGATAGGTCTCACCGCCGACCGGACGTAAATAATCTCGACTTAGCATGTGTCTGTCTCTATATCTTTAACTATGATATTTACTTGCATTACTTGTTTCAGCAATTTATTTCGCTCATTTATGATTTTAAATACCATTCGTTTCTTTTGGAAATGTGACATGAAATTTTCCAGTTAGTACTTAAATTCATTATACTCACCGTCTAGTTTGTGACGGTGGGTGAAGGTCCATCGAGTAGCAGTAGACCGGGGAAGGAGAAGATCGACGACTTCCTCTGAGCAGTTCGGCGACTCTCCTCACTCATTTGTATGTCTCGACTTTTGTTGTATTATTATTGTTTATGTCATTTTGGGTTGTACACTGGGGTTGAGTGCATAGGTTCATATATATATATATATATATATATATATATATATATATATATATATATATACATGCATGTGATGCTGTATTTTTCTTGGTTTCCACACTTAGGAATGTTTTGGAGAATTAATGCTTCCGCAATTGCATGATCATTGAATTTGAATGACCTTTAAATTGGATAATATATCAATACGTGGATGTAGGGAAATATAGGGACGATAGGCTGACTAATACGTACTTAAGTCTTAGATAATGTGGATTAAGGCTTGAGTACGGGATTAGGTCGGGCGGTGCCCTGTTTAGAAGTAGGGGCCGTCATACAGCAACTCCTTCCAAGGATCACCGTTGACTCACTTGCTCTCGGACAACTCAATCAGAATGGAATTCCAATGATAGATAACAAAGCAATGAACAACAATATTCAATAGCGTAAAATGAAATACTGTGCATTTCCTAACTGGTTTACTTACAAATCACAAAGCTTGTTCCTAGCCTATCCGGCCTCCCGACACTCCGAAACGCGTATTTGACACCCCGTAGCTCTTCCTTAGGTTCCTGACATCATATTATAGGTTTTTGAGTGTGTTGGAACCTTTACTTACGGTATTATACTTGTTTATAGTATTTATGGAGCTTTTGAAAATTGTAGATTTTTGTACTAACAGGACAATTAGCGCGCTAATAAGCCATATCTAGCGTGCTAATTAATATTAGCGCGCTAGATTTCCTACCTAGCGCGCTATGTGCAGCGGAACCCATAATTCTACAATCAGAATTCCGAGTTTTCTCTACACATAGGCCATATTGATGCCTTGGGAAACCTCATACACATTACTAGAGTTCCCTAACATCAACCACAACACAAAACAACAACCCATGTAGTCTAATTCATGAATTCATTGAATTGACCAAACTATGTTAATGGAGTGGTGAAGTTACCTAACTTGATGAACTTGATCTTCTTCTTCGCCAAACCTTCAACAAGCTCCTCTCCTCCATTAAGATCACGTCAGCACACCCTATATTCCTTGACAAATCAATGAAATGAGAAGAAACTTAGTTGCTAAGTTTGGTTTGTGATCTTTTTATGGGAATGGATATGGTTGAACCATAACCACACATCCAGTTCCATATACGTATCCCGAGACTCAACTAGTGGACCACTTTCATACACTTATCCCAAAAGTCAAGCTTAAGTGACACCAATAGTTGACTCCTTTGGCCTTTAGATTGGTCAATACGTGCCTCGATGCACATCATGTGGCTTTTTGATTTATTTCACGAACTTAGGCTCATTAATTTGATATCAAACATGGCTACATGAAAGCTACTATAAAACTATAGTTAACTCACATTAAATACCCCATAAATCTCTACTTCGGTCCCACGTCGACACGCAACTCGAGGTACGTCTTTGCTCATGTCTCGACTCCTATATGTCCCGCGTGTACCGTACTCGAAAATTTTCGAAATCAATTAATTTAAATTGTTCAATTTTTTGTATAATAAATAATACAAGCATCAAACAAAAATAGCATACCTTGGTGTTGACTCCCGAGATTTGGACATGCGTATCTTGATAATTGGGTCCCACATACGACCCTGAAACGACACGGGGCACGAGTTAGTTTTTAAGGTCGTTACAGTCTTCCCAACTAATTAGAATTTCGTCCTCGAAATTGAAACATATCACTAAGGAAAAACTTACTGAAACTCAGAAGAGGTAGGGAAAGTACTCGCGCATGTATGACTCGGGCTGCCACATCAGCTCCTCATCTCTGTGATGTTGCCATTTGACAAGGACTGATGGAATCTCTTTGATTCTAAGAATCTTCACCTTATGGTCCAGAATCTGAATAGGCTGCTCATCATAAGTAATGTCTTTCCTCAAGTCTATCTGGCTCAAGTCCACTGTCGGCCATTTGCCCTCTCTCGACCTATCTAGTAGAAGCATAGAAACATGAAATACAGGGTGGATCCCAGACATCTGAGGTGGCAACTCTAACTCGTACGTAACCTTGCATATTCACTTCTTCACTTTGAACGGACCAATGAACCTCAGCGGAAGCTTTCCTCTAATCCCAAACCTCTTGTGACCCTTCATCGGCTAAACTTTCAAATACACATAGTTCCCGACATCATACTCTAACTCGTCGTGATACATGTCATAATATTTTTTTTGCCTCTCCTACGCACCCTTCAGCCTCAATCTGATTAGTCATATATTCTCTGTGTGATCCACTGCAGTCTCAGGCCCAATAACTGCCACATCCTCGGGCTCTGCCCAATAAGATGGATATCTGCACGGTCTACCTTAGAGTGCCTCAAATAGTGTTATACCAATACTGGCCTAATAACTGTTATTGTAGGCAAACTCACACAAATGAAGATACTCTTCCCATGATCCACCGCACTGTAACACACACATCCTTAACATATCCTCGAGAATCTGAATCAGTCTATCTGACTGTCCATTAGTCTGTGGATGATAGGCTGTATTGAGGTCCAACCGCGTACTTATTTGTGCGTACATGCTCTGCCAAATCTGAGATGTAAACTGTGGCCCTCTGTCAGACACAATCGATAACGGAACGTCATGTAGTCGAACAATCTCCCGCTCGTACAAACTCACCAACTTATCCACCCTATGTGTGGTAAAGATCGGTAAGAAGTGCGCAGACTTCGTCAATTTGTCCAAATCACCCAGATACTATCATGTCCGCCCTGAGATCGAGGTAGGCCATTGAAGAAATCCATTGCAATATGCTCCCATTTCCATCGAGGAATGGGAAGTGGCTGAAATAATCGACTAGGCCTCCGATGCTCAGCCTTAACTCGCTTGCATACTTCACATGCTCAAATGTAATTAGAAATAGCGGTCTTCATCCCCGGCCACTAGAAAAGACAACTCACATTAGCATACATCTTGGTCCGACCCGGATGAACCGTAAAACTTGAGCGGTAAGCGTCATCAAGTATCACATCACGTAACTCAGCCACTGATGGAATCCACAGTCGACCTCTAAATCTCAGGCATGAATCTGTCGACTAACTCCAATCTGGATGATCCGGACTCTGACCAAACTCCAAGAACCTCTAATACTACTTATTTGTCTGCTGACCCTCAAGTACACCCTGAATCGACACTGTCTAAGTCCTCATCGGCCTACAAATCAACAATCTAGTATCGGTTGGAATATCAACAGAATACATCGAATCGGCCGCCTTGAGTAAGCCACACTCGTGTGTCATGTGGCAAGTAATAATCTCTGAGTCTGCGGCTCAATGCGACTGCAACAACATTGGTTTTCCCCGGGTGATACTCCAATGAGGAGTCATAGTCCTTGAGAAACTCAAACCAACGTCTCTGTCGCATGTTCAACTCTTTTTCAATGAAGAGGCACTTCAAACTCTTATGGTCAGTAAATAGCATAAACTTTTCCCCATATAGATAATGACGCCAAATCTTCAATGCAAATACCACTGCCGCTAACTCCAAGTCATGGGTAGGGTAGTTCTTCTCGTGAATTTTTAGCTGTTGGGACGCGTAGGCAATTACTCTACAGCTTTGCATCAAAACCCAACCTAAGCCGACCTCAGAAGCATCAGTGTTCACCTCAAAACCCTTCCCTCACTCATGTAGTACCAAAACTGTTGCGGTAGTCAATTTCTCATTCAAAGTCCTGAAGGCTTGTTCACAATTGTCATTCCACTGAAAACTCGTATCCTTCTTCGTCAATTGCATCATTGGTGTCGCAATCTTCGAGAAGTTTTGAACAAAACGCCAGTAATAGCCTGCCAACCTTAAGAAATTGCGGACATCTTTCACTAACCGCGGTATAGGCTAATCTATCACATCTCTGACCTTAGCGGGGTCTACTGACACTCTTTTGGCTCCGATGATGTGTCCAAGAAATTCGACCTCCGTAAGCCAAAACTCACACTTACTGAAATTTGCATACAGTCTGTGCGCCCTCAATATCTGCCAAATCATCTTGAGGTGCTCCTTGTGATCCTCACGGGTTTTAGAGTAGATAAAGGTGTATTCGATAAACACGATGATGAACCTATCCAAATACTTTCTCAGCACTCGATGCATGAAATCCATGAACATTTTCGGGGTGTTAGTCAACCCAAAAGGCATGATTGTAAACTGGCAATGCATGTATCTTGTGCGAAAAACAGTTTTCACCCTGTCTTTTGTTCTAATCCTCAGCTGATGGTACCCAGATCTTAAATCAATCTTCGAGAACCACTTGTTCCCGTCAGTTGGTCAAACAGATCGTCAATGCGAGGAAGTTGATACTTGTTCTTCACTGTCACCCTGTTGAGCAATCTGTAATCAATGCATAATCTCAGGCTACCATCTTTCTTCTTAACAAAAAAGACTGGTGCGCCCCAAGGTGACATGCTCGGGTGGATGAACCCTAACTCCAACAATTCATCAAGCTGTCCTCTCGGCTCCTCTAGCTTCTTCGGAGCCATCCGGTACAGTGGAATAGATATAGGTTTGGTCCCCGAGACCAAATCAATAATGAAGTTAATCTCCCTAGGCGGTGGTAATCCTGGTAGCTCTGCAGCAAAAACATTCGAGAACTCGCACATGACAGGTACCTCATCCAACCTAATCTCGACCTTCTTCGTCGTACTCAAAACACTAGCGAATGTCTCAACCTCTACGCTAAAAGCTACTTTGCTTCGGTAATCGGTATCGAAGTCCCCTGAAAACTAAACTCGGGATGTCCGAGAATCTGAAATGTAACTCTCTTAGTGAAACAATGGATCCGTGCATGATGAGCATTAAACCAATCCATGCCCAACAATACATCAAACTATAGGAACTCCAACACTCTCAGATCTGCTGGCAAAACATGACCCTTTATTTCAACCGAACAATCAACTCACAACAAGTTCGGGTATATCTTGTCCCCAGCAGCTGTGCTAAAGATCAAGGGTCTCTCTAGTCTAATGGGTCTCAAACCCAACTCATTGTTGAGTCGTTAATTATGTAATATTATATATAGGTTATCTATATATTTTTATTGTCAAGTCTCCAAAATACTAGCTTAATTGCGTTTATTTATTATTTTCAGGGTTATTGGAGTGCGTGGTTGAATTCGCGGCAAAAAATAATGTGGAATCGAATATTTATATGCAGCGATCAGATGCCAAAGGATTTGCCTCGAAATACGCATTGCACAGTTGATTTGGTGTGAGATTAGTTGAAGTGACGCAGCTAGGGACATGGTCAACCTACTCACGCACAACAGTTGTTGGTTTGTTCTCGAGATACGCGCGTCACCAACTCCCATATTTTCGCACGAATCGTGCGATTTCCACCAATGTTGCACGCCACGTGTCCTGCCCCAATTGGTCAGCAGACTCCAGCAAAAGTTGCCTCACCTGCCACTTTACGCCACGTGTCATATTCCCATTCGCCCGCTCGCGTCAGCAGCTGACGCGTGCCTGCAAAGCTGCACCATGTCCACCAATCCAACAGCGACACGTGGCAGCCTGCTTTCTCACCAGCTGCATCACAGCAGTTGTCTTCTCCAATCACAACGCGCCACGTCACACATGCCAGCAAGCCCAACCAATCACAATCTGACACGTGGCAGAGAATGGAAACAAATACTAACGACCATTTGATCGTCCTCGGCGCACGTGTCACAAATAAAAACCCAGCAGTTTTAATTAGGGGATCGACAGAGGGGGGGGGGTTATATATATTTTTTTCTTCTTGGCGGCGGCTAGGAGGCGATTCGGCCTCTCTGGCCGAACTCTCTTCTCCCCATTCTATATTTTTATTTTTCTTTGTTCTTTGTGTTCTTGGATGCGAGGCTAAAACCTCTAGCCTAGGCAAGACTGCGAGGGATGTTCGATTGCGCATATTAATGGATTTGTGAGATTTAATATTTTAATTTCAATCTTTTTATTATTATTTTATTTTCTTTGGTATTATTTGAACAATTGAAGTTAAACACTTGTTTAAACCTTGATTTATTTGTCAGTGAGTCGTAAGCACCCGTCCTTGTGCAATAAGACCACACTAGTGACAATTGACCCTACCAATTGATTAGTCTCTTTTGGGACCGGTTGAATACCTTAGAAATCTAGGCTAAATCGGACACACGAGTGATTCGGTTGTCTAGGTGTAGTGCCTTCACGAAGTTCATTGCGGTCAGCGTGTTAAACCCAATACGCTTGAGTATAGGGTTATGCGTTTGACTAGAGAAATAGTCACCGTCGTACCTTGGCTATCGAGATTAGGAAGTGCGATGAACCGCGTACGTTACCGGTTCTATAGCTACACTAAGATATTTTGATTTGCATATTTTACATAAATCGACGACCAAATCCAATCTTTTCTCGAACTGAACTTGTATGTCTTGACCTAGGTGTTTTTATTAATTGTTTTCAAATTTATTTCCATTGTTTTATTTATTTTGTTGATATTTAAATTAGCTTTATTATTCACTCTCTCAAAACCCCGATTTCCCTTTGTGTTCTTTTTAAACCTTAGAAAGAATATCAATCCCTGTGGGAACCACTATTCTACAAAAATAGTTGGTTTAGGTATTTTAATTTTATTGACGCGTTCGGCGCGCGTCACTCATCAACCATGCGACCGAAAATAAAAGATACCGAAGAACCCGAATCTAACATAGTGTACATAAAACGATGACTAATGTAAATCATACCCTCAATCAGGTTACGGGTAGCACCCGGATCTGGCGCGGCAATAGCATGAACTTGCTTCTGGCTTTGCTATTGCGGCCCTCTGCTCAGTCGTGGACATGTATTGACGAAGTGACCTGGTTGTCCACACTCCCAACAAGTACGCTGAGATCTCGATACAAATGGCACACTCTGTCCTCGTCTCTGTACTTGACTAAAACTAAGACCATGTCCATACCTATGCTCCTGACCATTGCCACTGCCTCTGCCACTGCCTTCAGCCCTCTGATATTGTTTTCGCAGAGGACCTGACTGTGTCGACTACTGTGGTGTGTTGGCATAACTCCGTAGTGGAGCTGATGGTATTGGCGCGGTACGCGCTGTATAAAATGGAGATGCAACAGATCCTACACTCTGAGCTCGATCCCTTAACCTCCACTGTCTAGGTCTCTTCCTCCTCCCCTCACCTCCAGGTCTGATATCTGACTGCGATGGTGCTGGAGCCGCGACTACTGCACCGATGCGCATGCTCAAAAAGGTCTCACTAGCCATACTCCTCTCGTATGCCTCCTGTAAAGTTCCTAGAGCTATGGTTACCACCATAGTCCCGATCTCACTCAGTAAGCCATGCATGAAATAGTAGGCATGGTCAGTGTCTATATCAACTATGCCCCGGTATAGTCCATCAACTACAAGTATCGACCCACATACTACATCACTGTCTCATCAGTAGCCTATCGAATATTCTGAAACTCGGTCCTCTTCATGTTCGTGACCAGAGTCCTTGGGCTTTCCCTTCGTAGCTACCATTCTACGCCTCCAACATCAACCTCTCCGAACAACGAAGCTGATGAGATGCTCGACCTCATATGATCTGGTGTAGCCAAGACATCGTGGATCTTCTCATGACTCCTCATATTTCTCTGCTTCTGCGAGATCTGTACCACCGTGAAACTTCTCCGGTTGATGTCTCTGAAACTCATGAGACTGCCTCGCCTCAGTCGTCGCCCGAGTACTCCCATTAGTGGGCGTCCTCGATGTATCCTCCACAGGTGCATCAGGTGTATGTGGCACTCTCTCAACCTGAACTTGAAACCATTCATCAATCACAAGTCTTGCCGGCGCTGTAGGAGCTGTAATAGTATCATGTACTGTAGGAGCACTCCTGCCCTGAGTGATCTGGTGGTGCAGATGTAGAAGGTGATGGTGTAGCCTGTGCCCTCGATAATCAAAGAATCTCCTGAAGTTCATGGCTATGTGAGGTGACCAGCTGAGACATCTCATTTAACCTCTCGTGAACGTCACCCGGACTGTTATCGTTGATCTCGGGCTGATCGGCCATCGCGATCTGCAAAGAATGTGATTCATCGATCATGACATAACTACTGATAGTAGTAATATACAATACATTAAATAGCTCATATAGTCCAATTTTAATTTCCCCAACTCTTCTCACTTCCCAACTAAGACTTAAGTCAGGATATAGGGTTCCACTCTAAGTTCCAACCTTATCCTAACTCTATCATTGATTTGTGTCTTATGTTGGTTGTGGGTTGTTCTTGAGTTGGGCATAAAAAATTAGGCTCTGATACCAACTGTGACGGCCCCAGATCCACAACCCAAACTGGGCCCCGCCCAGCCTAGACTTACGTGGACCCCGAGTCAATCCTCACGACATCAACGCAAGCCTAGTAAGCATTCCTAACCATTTTTCATTACAAAGCAGTGAAATTTAACATTTATAGTGAGTTATTCAAATTTGCAAGTTATCAAAGTTTATGCGGAGTGGTTTCAACTTAAACAAATCTAAACAACTCTACACAAATCAGTCTGGACAACCTAGAGTGTGGAAACCCTGCATAACATAGTCAACATGTATAACAAATAGAGGAGAGAGAAATAATATCATCTACATGTCCTAAAGTATATCACAAAACCCATATACCCTATGTGATAAAAAAAATATACATAAGTAATACAAAACCTACAAAAGTACGAAAGGGAAGGCCGCTCCAAAGTCCTTACAGTAGGTCTCCCAGTACTAGCCCTTTTCCCTTACTTGACTACGGATCTGCGCTCAGTTAAACACAAGAATGACGAGCCCAGGTAAGTAACGCCAGTAGGATACTAAACAACATTTCGAAATAAATAAATCAGTCTATATTCATGCAGATAGAAAGAAAAGTATAAGGACACATGAATAAATAAAAGACTATAACTAAATTAAAAGAAGTCGATACATAAGTGTCTAGGAATGCAAACAGAGAGGTGCAAGTAGTCCTGACCAACAGGTCGTTGAGTTTTGGTAAACCATCAAGACTCAGGTTCTAGGACTTGGTACACTCACAAACCCTAAACCCACGAGATAGTGAGACTTCTTGTGACAACCACGCTAAGAACTCACACCCGTCAAGAATTTGTATCCAATGCAGTGCATCCCGAGGTCATGACTCTGGTATGTTACCTCAGCCAGCCACTCCTTACAAGGATCAACGTTGACTCACTTGCCATTGGACAATTTAATCAGAATGGAATTCCAAGGATAGATAACAAAGCAATGAACAACAATATTCAATAGCTTAAAATGAAATATTGTACATTTCCTAGCTGGTTTACTTACAAATCACAAAGCTTGTTCCTAGCCTATCCGACCTCCCGACACTCCGAAACGCGTATTTGACTCCCCGTAGCTCTTCCTTAGGTTTCTGACATCAAATTAATGGTTTTTGAGTGTGTTGGGACTTTAATTAGGGTATTATACTTCTTTATAGTATTTATGGAACTTTTGAAAATTGTAGATTTTTGTACTGTTAGGGCAATTAGCACGCTAATTCTGAAATTATCGCGCTAATAAGCCATATCTAGCGCACTAGATTTCCTACCTAGCGTGCTATGTGCACCAGAACCCAGAATTCTGCAATCAGAATTCTAAGTTTTCTCCACACATAGGCCATGTTGATGCCTTGGGAACCCTCATACACATTACTAGAGTTCCTTAACATCAACCACAACACAAAACAACAACCCATGTAGTCTAATTCATGAATTCATTTAATTGACCAAGCTATGTTAATGGAGTGGTGAAGTTACCTAACTTGATGAACTTGATCTTCTTCTTCACCAAACCTTCAACAAGCTCCTCTCCTCCACCAAGATCACTTCAACACACCCTCTCTTCCTTGACAAACTTAGTTGTTAAGTTTGGTTTGTGATCTCTTTATGGGAATGGATATGGTTAAACCATAACCACACATCCATTTCCACATACGTATCCCGAGACTCAACTAGTGGACCACCTTCATACACTTATCCCACAAGTCAAGCTTAAGTGACACCAATAGTTGACTCCTTTGGCCTTTTGATTGGTCAATACGTGCCTCGATGCACATTATATGGCTATTTGATTTATTTCACTACCTTAGGCTCATTAATTTGATATCAAACATGGCCACATTAAAGCTACTATAAAACCATAGTTAACTCATATTAAACTTACCCCATAAATCTCTACTTCGGTCCCACGTTGATATGCAACTCGAGGTACATCTCCGCTCATATCTCGATGCCTATATGTCCCGCGTGTACCTTACTCGCATATTTTTGAAATCAGTTAATTTAAATTGTTCAATTTTTTGTATAATAAATAATACAAGCATCAAACAAAAATAGCATACCTCTGTGTCGACTCTCGAGATTTGGACATGCGTATCACGACAATTGGGTCCCACATACGACCCCAAAATGACACGTGACACGAGTTAGATTTTAAGGTCGTTACATCAGCAACTCAACTTGGTGAGAGTTTAATGTACTTTTAAGTGCTACGCCGTGGGTAGAAGTGCTACCAACTGATTGCGAGGAATTAGAAACCTTAACGACTGACATCTAAACTTGTGTTGCATTGTTTCTGCTGCTTCCACAGTTCACGCTATATGAAGCTTCTCCAATGTTGTCTTCCCACTTAAAGGATTTGCAACGTGCATTGGTGCAATTCGAAAATGACGCGTAGTTTTAGCCTAAATCCCAATGAACACTTCGTGCATCGCTCCGCCTATGGACATTTGTCTGCAAAGTGTCCTTCTCTGCCATAGTTCCAACAAGCATCATCTTTCACATGTGTCATATCTCCTTAAACAATAGCAATGAAGTGAATGCAAATGTCCTGATCTGCCACAATTCCAACAAGCTTGATCATTCTTCAAATGTTAATGCCATCAGGAGGGAGATCTTAAGACAAAGGCAAAGAAGAACTGAATGTTAATAACAACGTAGTTGTTTACCGAAGTTATTGCAATGCAACTTAGGCTCACCCTGGAGTACTTGTTCGTCTTAATGAATGCAAATTAAAGTACTACTTGGCCACCTAAGTTAATGCAAATTATAGCTTGGGCAAATATTCAACTGCCAAAAGTTGGTAACTGAAGGCAATTGGTTAACTACAAATAAACATGGCTGTAAGGATGCAGATCAATATTATAACAACAAAGAATCATTCATATAACACCAACAGAAAATGAGACCCAACAGAAAATGATAAGAAATAGAGACAAAATATAGAAAAAGTAGACTAACCTAACAATCAGCCACCTACAAATGGCTAACAACAACCAAAGACAATATAACCGAACAACCACAAAGAAACATGGGATGTAATCTGTAAGGATGCAAATCAATATTAGAACAACAAAAAATCATTCATATAACACCAATAGAAAATGAGACCCAACAGAAAATGAGCAAAAACAGAGAAAAAACTGACTAGCCCAACAATTAGCCACAACATATAAATGGCTAACAACAACCAATCTGGCTCTATAACACGAAAATGAAAACTCATACATTAACCCTAATTTTTTCGTTCAAAGACCTAACTAAAGAATCTTGTTACCTTGCTCATTAGTAAAGTCTGTCCAATCGTGCGCACACCATCCTCCGCCACTTCCGACTTTGAAACCCTAAAGACACCTCAACAATATCAGTTGAAAATGTAAAAGATCAGATACTCTAATCCTTGTGCCAGAACCATAATCTTCATAAACATACATTCTTCGACTAGCTCGTGGTGCCAGTCGTGGCTCAAACGCTAATACAAATCGTAACCCTCTTCTCACACCCACACAACACGAAAATGGGGTTTAGGGTTTACAGAGGACAAAATGAAAAAAAAAAAAAAGTTTCTGCTTTGTTTGATCAAATTTTGAATTTCCCACCATAATATTTTGTCTCTTTCTCACTGACAGCTACAGTGCAGTATCGATTGCGAGTACTTTGTCAGGCACGGACTGACTGAATAGACAATTTATAGTCAGGAAAAAAAAAGCAAAACATTAACAAATTTAAATTGTTGCCTTGGCCCCTTGACAAATTTGAGTTCGTTTTTATATGTTTTGAGTGGTGAGGCGCGTTTTGGGGAGAAAGAGGATTTGGAGTTCGTCAGATGTGGGTTCCCAAAACAACAGAGAACCAAAATAGAAAGTTGGGCGGTGGCTTTAGTTCTTGCCTCACGCGATCTTTCCCAATTTTCTTAGCGAATCGGAGATTCGGAGACGGTGTGTGTACAGCGCAACCGCGGAGAGTGGGAGCAGCAGAGACCACGACTTCGGCAGTAGCGAGGGTAGTTTGGGAAACGAGTATGGATTTATAGAGAGTTGGTTCCCCCGTTCCCCCTTTTATTCTCGTCAGAGTACAAGACGTGGACTGTTGTTGAGTCGTTTTGATCGTTGATGGTCCGAAGATGTGGGAAATTGTATTTTTGATCGTAGATCGTCTGCAGTGCAGTGGTGTTACTTAGGTGTGACGTTATGTTTTTGTGTTACGCCGTACTTCATCAGTTCATTGTCTCCCCTAAAAATAGTATTGCATATTTTTTAGGAAAGTGCTAGGCATATATCACCAAACACACATCATTTTTCGTCCGATGCTTCTCGAGATGCATGTAAATCGCACCATGAGGTACATTACACGCACATAGGCTAATTTTTTGTTGTATCCGGCTTTTCTCTCCTATCAATTATGCCCTAAAAGCATTCAATAGTGGATTGTGGTGAGACTTCATCGTCTCTGTTATTTTTTTTCACGGATGTAAAGGTTCTTACTGCAATTTTATTGCTCCTTTACCCAAAAAAAAAAAAACAAATTCATAATTTTATTTTATTTTTTTTGCTGATGAAGGAGACAATCTATCAAAGTAAAAGTTTAACATAATTTCTTCTTTAGATGTTTGATATGCGACATGGAATGTAATAATGAGCGCGTCTACCATTAGAAGCGTGAAGTGCTCTCTATTTGTTTTTTCTTTTCTGTATAAATGGAAAATGCTAAGGCATACATCACTAAACGCACATCATAATGCGATGATGTGCGTGCGTGCGTGCTGTTAGGGAAACTATAGTAACTAGTATAATAGTTTCCTTAACACATGCAATGCTCCTCAAAATGCATGTGACTCGCACCCCAAAGTATATCGCATGCACATCAAAACATGATGTGCGTTCTAATGTACGCCTAGCGGTGCCTTATAATTAATGAGTTCTCTTCAATCCTAAACTAATTAAGGTTAGCTACATGGTTCAAAGTTCAAACACCACTCAGCTTGAACTTGTCTCTATGAGTGCATTCTATTTATTTTTACTTCATAAGTTCTACAACAACAACAACACCAACAACATTAACAAAGCTTCAATCCCGAATTAGTTACGATTATCTACATAATTCGTGCGTAATAATCTTTAAATATAGGGCTATTCCTCGAATTAAAAAAATGAAAAAGTTATACAAGCATCTCCATTCACCAATAATCAAGACAAGAACATTCTCCAATGAAATGGTGAAACCTACTTCCATCTCTCACTATTATCTCCCTCTCAAATACTTTTGAGATCATCTTGCACACCTCATGACAATCCCCACAAACTCTCAAATTCTTTACAATTCTAATGCATTCTCCAACCTTATCAAGAGTTACCAGCAATCCAAATGCAATGGCAAGTCTCTCACTGTGCTCCCATATTGCATTCTCCTTCTCCTCCTCCCCCATGTCATGCAACACTGGCGAAACATCTGGCGAGTACCCAGCGTCTACAAGTCGCCTTTCAATCACTTTTAGCATTTTGTAGATCTCTACCACGCGCGTGTGCTCCTTCTCTCCGGCAAGGAAATTATGAACCTTCCCCTCTGCTTCAATCAAGCTCCATCCTGCAACTTTGTTAGCGCCCCGGTTCACCATTAGTCTTCTTACACGAAGAACATCATCCCATTTCCTCGCTTGCGCATGAATACTAGATAGGAGAACATAATTGCCGTCGTGCATGGGATCCGACTTGATTAACTTCTTCCCAATGGTTTCTCCCAGCTCTACCAATCCATGAATCTTGCAGGCACCTAATAGTGTTGCCCATAACACGGTCTGGTTTGATTGCCATATTTTCGACAAAATCTAAAGCTTCACGAACCAATCCGGCTCTTGCCAAGAGATCAACCATGCACCCATAGTGCTCCATCTCAGGCTCAAGCCGATAAAACTCCGTCATTAGCTTGAAATAATGACGGCCGTCATCAACAAGCCCGGCTCGACTACAAGCATTCAAGACGCCGAAAAAGGTGACATTTCCCGGAACAAATCCTTCTCTTACGAACCTCCCAAACTGCAAAAGAGCTTCCTTTGCAAGACCATGTGCCGCCAAGCCACAGATCATCACATTCCACGACCAAACATCCCTCCGAGGCATTCCGTCAAACACCTTTCTAGACGTATCAATGCACCCGCATTTTGCATACATATCAACAAGCGCAGTGCCAACCGCAACGGTAATCGGAAACTCACCCAACCGAATCGCCGAATGCACTAACCTCCCCGGCTCAAGCAAACCCAATTGAGCCGACGCAGACAACACGCTCACCACAACAGCTTCATTCATCGCCAACCCTCTCCCCCTCATCTCTCCAAACCACTCCAACCCCTTCTCCGGACACCCAGACCGCATATACCCCATAATCATAGTACTCCAAGAAACCACATCTCTTTGAGGCATTTCATCAAACACCTTCTCCGCAACACCCATCTCTTCCTCTCTAACGTATCCAGCTAGAATCGCAACAGTCAGGCATTTCTTCAAACACCCGCCGCGCGCTCTCGGCGCCGCAACAAGTCCCGTAAAAACTGACCAACGCGTTCCTCACAAACAGATCACGCTCGAACCCCAACTTCACGACATGCCCATGAATCTGGACGCCCTGAAAGACCCAGAGAGGCTTCGAGCAGGCTCGGAGGACGAAGGGGAAGGTGTGGTTGTTGGGTCGGAGATTGGGGGTTCGAAGGATTGATGAGTAGAGGAGAAGAGAACTGCGAGGGGAGTCGGAGTTGGCGAAGCATCTGATGAGGTTGTTGGTGGCGAAGATGCTGGGGGCAGGAGATGAGGGGTAGTGAGGAGGTGGAGGTGGAGAGAGGGCGGAAATGGCGGCGATGAGGTGGCCCAAGATGGTGCCGTTGGAGGAGAGACCGGCGACGGTGATGAGGGCGTGAGATTGCTTGATTTGGTGCAGAGATCGGCATGGCGGGAGAAGAGAGAGTCGGTTGTGGGTTGTGGGTTGTGGAGAGTAGCCGTTGTGTCAAAAATTTAGTGCATCTCAAGGTTAATTTCACAAATGGTCACTCAAGTTTATAGTTTGTAACACTTTAGTCACTAAACTCACATTTGTCCAAAATATATCACTCAACTTTAAAAAATATTTCAACAAAATAACTCTGACCACTCTCCGATCAAAAATTCGACGACCCTGCTTACCCGCCACGTGGAATTTCATGGGAGGTTACTAAATTTTTCAAGTGATGATGTGGCAATTTCTTGTTTGATTTTTTTTTTTTTTAAATGAAACATGGGTCACACTTCATCTTCTTCTTCTCTCCGTTGCTTTGCTTTTCTTCTTCTCTTTGTCATCTTCATCCTCGACCGCTCCTCTTCGCTTCCGACCGCTCCTCTTCGCCTTCAACTACGCCACTTCTGTTCCCTTTCTTGCTCGCTTTGCATCTTCTGAAACGCTGGTGGCTTCGCTTCCGCGTTGGCGCCCTCTCGCCCTTCTATTCTGGTCACCCGCTCTCCCATTCTCCTTTCTCTTACTTCCGCCCCATCATCTCTGTAAGTCTCTCTCTAGTTCTATTTGATGGGTTCGATGTGATTTTGTTTGATTTCTTTGATAATTTTTTCCACTTTCTTTGCTTGATTTGTGGATTTTTAAGGTTTTAGTTTGATTTGTGGATTTAAGGGTTTTAGTGGTATATTTGGTTGTATAAAGTTATATATAAACCCAAACAACACATAAATCGTACATTAATCAACAATTCACAACATGGGTTTCGAGAGATGGGTCTTAGTTAGGCGCCTACACAGAGTTGCCCAAAAATTAAAATTCATACTTAGCTTTAACATCGGGCATAGATGGAGGCTAGCATCAATTCTAAGTTCAAAGAGCATTAATAAACTAAGCTTCAACGATCGCCCGGGTATGTTGAGGTATTTTTCTTGATATCATGAATGTAATTTTTTTTACAAGAGTTTGTTTGTTTGTAGCTATATTGTTATATTTGTATCTTGGCCAAAGATCATGGAGTTCGTCAAAGGACACGAGTATTGTTATTGTGGTCTGCAAGCAGTGGTGTTCACCTCGTAGACGGCCACAAATTCAGGACGACGATTTTATGGATGCAGAAAATATAAAGTTTGTACGGAAATTTGTATATTGTACGAATTTGTAAAAAAAATTTCATATAAAGGGAAATAAAGGAGATTTTTCATTGTTATGCAGCATAGATCTGGATGTAAATACTTTAATTGGCTTGATCCTGAAATGACTGACCGGGCAACGATTGTTATAAATGGGTTTTTGAAGAAGTTAGACCGAATAGAAAGCGAGAAGTGGTTGCAAGATGAGTGTAAGGGGCAAAGAAAACCCATTGGTTGTTCAGTTGCATGTTGGTTATGCTTGGTGGTCGTCTGATGCTGCATAGTCTGAATCTTGGTCATGAACTTCAACAATCGCAAGTGCACTACTACGAGGTGGAGCAATGACCTTAGGCCTTCCTCTTTTCTTACCTTGCAGTTGTTCGTCAACAACTTCTTGATAGTCATCATCGTCCTCAACATCATTGTCACTCTCGAAAAAATCATTGCCTTCATTCTCTTCTAGTTCTTCTTGTTGAATTGTTCCGTTGTCTTGTTCTTCTAGAGGTTCCACTTCTTCTTGATGACCAACCTTTCAGTCCATTAATTCTTGCTCACTAATATTTGGCGACCCAAAATATCTTTGTTCTAAGTCAGGCTCCACTTCTTCTCGACCACCATTTCCACTGTGAAAATGAATCCTGCAATGATAAGGATGTTAAAAATGTCCTTTTACATAAGCAAAACCATAAAAAAACAAACAGAAAAATATATTCAAAAGGTTACACCCCTGATCTTTATTCAACCAAGATCATTTAGTAACTTAAAAAAATCAACTTAAAGTAATCAGGGAAACCAATAGATATATGGCTGATTCACCCAAGTAAAAGGTCAAGGATTCGAGAGTCTCTCGTGTAAGTTTGAGGGGGTAATAAGTTAGTTTCTTATCTAAAAATCGACATGTGCATTGCATTCTTGGTTTTCCAGCTTTAAAACACAGAGTTTTAGCTCTTCTAAAGTATAATTATATTTTCAGTATTATCATTTTAAGGATCCTCAATAAATTTTGAGTCAAGAATTAAAGAATATTAAACTACCTTATGACTAAGGATAGAAATACAAAAAAAAAAAAAAAAAAACTATTCTCTCAGTTCTCTTGCGGCTAAGTCTTAATTCATCCACAATCCTCCTAAAGTATGAACTCTCTTCCATGACTTTTTAAGAGAATTTCAATCAGTGAATAATGTTTTACACATGACACAACAACTCTAACTAAACTCTTTCTAGTCAGTGAATAGTGCTTCACTTCCAGATTTTCAACTGCAGTAGAGGTTAAGCCATAGTTGAATGAAGTACTCATAAAGAATATATGGAGCAGTGAATTAAGAAACAAGCACGCATTGAGTCCTAAAAAATGGAATTCACTAGCACAACAACTGTCTCATTTGATGGTTGATCAGGGATTCAGGATATGTCACATGGTACTAAGATATTACTCTCTTTTGGCTTGGAATTTTATAATGAAAGTAAAACAAAAGAAACTTGCAGTCACTTTGATACTCCAATCAACCCCGAATCCGTCAAATCCCCGCAATTCCTCAACGAAAGACACTTCAATCTCTTACACATCGTAACCTCATCAAGCCTTAAAGTCACCCCAGAATAAACCCCATGAAAATGTCCCAACTTCAACGACTTCAACTGCAAACACTCGGAATTCAACACCTTCAGCCTCCCCAGAATCCCTCACATTATAACCGACGTTGAGCACCAACTCCTCCAACGAAGTCAACTTCCGAAACACCTCCTCGAACATGGACGCGCTGACCCTGACGTCCTCGCTGGAGAACCCGTCGCTGTCGAGGTCGCCTCTGGAAGGGGACAGGAGGCCGGGTCGGCTAAATGGAGGAGAGTGAGTTTGGGGCAAGAGAGGGAGAGGAGGGCGGGGTCGGGGACGAACTCGATGTAGCGAGGTTCGAAGGTGCAGACGGCGAGGAAGCGGAGGAGGTTGGGGAAGCCTAGTCGTTTAACAGTGTAACGGCCCAAATTTTAATTACGCCGTTATTATTGTTTATTTTCAGACTTGGACGTCAACTCATATCCGCGTGGATGCCGCAGATAGGTCAGGGCACGCTGACTAGGTAAATAGTGATCACATGTGTGTATTTATATCATGAATCGAGTGAGATAGTGTAACGGGTGTTTGCCTCGAGAAACGTGTCAATACGGGTATTGAGCGAGTAAAATGTGGGTACGCTAGGTTGAAAAAATAATTTGATTAATCAAATTAATTAAATATGACAAAATACAAATTATAAACCCATAATCTAGGCCAATTGATCGAAATTGGCGACTATGGCGCGCCTCGTTATGCGTGCCGAGGTGTGGAACACCGAGTAACCGAAGGTAATTGAACAAGACGAAAAATTTGGTATCTAATGAGGAGCAAGTGGGAACATGTCACATACACACCTAATACCCTCAAAATGAGGATCATCACTCATTCCTCACCTCACTCCACGTTTTCTTCCTCTCCGTCTCTCTTCAACATATAAAAGGTGTATAACTAGGTGAAGAACAAAACAAATTCTTGGATGAGTTGGTTGATTGAAGGTGGGAGATTCATGATTCTCTTGGAGTTTTGAAGGGAGTTGATCAAACAAACAAGCAATCAAGGTGAGCATCTTTATTTTATTTCAAATTTCCATTAAAATGAAGCTTGAATGGGTTTTAATGGTGATGGTTGATTATTGATTAAATGTTGGAGAAAACTTGATATTAATGGTGTTGGTTGTTGTTGATGATGTTGTTGAAGTTGTTATTATTGTTGAAGTTGTTTAAAAAAAAACAGAGACCAACGTCTCTGTGAAGAAGGAGATGGGGATGGGGGTGCACGCACACAATGCAACCCCTGGACCGGGTCGGGCCGGTCCGCGCCCGACCCAAGTGAACTCGAACCGGGTCAAGCCGACCCGGTCCAGGGACCCACCCATTTGTTTAAATAATATAATATTAAAAAAATAATTAAAAAAAAAACAGTTTTAAATTAAATAAATTACATAAAAAATAAGAAAAATAGGTAGAAGATTATGGAAAAATCTAGAAAATCAGGAAAAATATAAAAAATTGAGAAAAAGATAGAAAAATAGTATTCGAGAATTTTTCGGGCGTTTGACACCCCGGTATAACTCGAAAAGTGTGCCAAACCAAACTTTTTGGAATCAAATTTCCATATTTTTTGCCACATTATAAATTCACTTAATTTGATTATAAACTAGTTAACATGGTTTAATTGGACACCAGGAACTTAGGAAACCATATTCAGGAGTCGGGCGCGTATCTCGAGACGTTAGTGGGACTTCGGAGTGCGTTTGTGACGGCCCCTCTCCTAATCTAGGGCACCGCCCGGCCTAATCCCATAATTAAGCCATAAACATATCCACGCAAAAAATAACTACGTATTAGTCAGCCTTTATAACCTAGACGCCTCTTTTCTCGTGTTCATGATAAGTAATACACTAGTCCTACCAGTTTATAAAATTCAAAGTTAATTAAAACTTTTTATTAAATTAATTAATTAGCGGAAGTCTTATTGATTATGCAGAAGCAATTAGTAACTTATGCGGAAGCCATTTATAAAACCGTAAGTGTGGAAAACCAAGAAATGACATCACATATATAAAGTCCTCAAAATGCATTGAAAACAGTAAAATAGTCTAAGTCAAGTCGGGGAAACTAACGCTCAACCCAATATACAACCCCAAATAGTATCTGAAAGACGTATATAACATATACAATCAAAATATCAAAAGAAGTCCTACAATCGATGCAGTGACGCGTCGCGGGCTCAGGGATAATCGTCGATCTTCTCTTTGCCCGGCCTGCTGGTAGACGGCTCTGCACCCACCGTCATAAAAAGGACGGTGAGTACAAGAATAAAACAGTAATCCCCGATGTCAAGTTTAATTTGCATTTCCAAATATTCAAATGGTATTTAAAAGCATATAAATAGGAAAACTGGAAAATAAACCATATGCGAGTAAATACCAGAGTTAAACAAGTGATACTGACACTAGGCTAAGTAGTAGTGATTTAGGTCAGGTCGGCAGTGAAACATGTCACTCCGACTCAATAATCATATAGCACAAGGGACTCTAACCCAAGTGTTACCAGGGACTCTAACCCCGGTGTGTAGACCACCTCAGGGACTCTAACCCCGAGTGTCATACGGTGTCAAGTAACATGTGCCGACATCCCCAGGGACTCTAACCCCGTGAGACGCGCACACCTCGATCGAGTACGGGACCTAAATGCGAAAACTATTTTTTAAAATTTCAAGAAATACCAAGTATGGATTGTCAAGGCATAGGCACATCTACACACCTAAACAAATAAGGAATACAAGTCTTCTTAAACATTTATAATATATTCACTAGCCTAATAGTATGCTATTTATCATTCAATTCACATTTGAAACAACAAGAATAGACATAGCATGGGATAGAATCAATTAATCAAATCAAATGACTGGATATCATGCAAACTAGACTCGTCAAGTGAGCATAGACACAAAGAACACATGATATAAGAATACAAAGGAAAAATAGTCAAAAGGACTATGCAAGGACAACAATTAACAGAAATGAAATGCCAAGTAAAGTTGCCATTGGGTATACTCACAACAACAAAGTAAAGTCTTAGCTTTAATGGCCTCCCGATACTCCAAATCTTGTATTCGCTCTCTCTCGTACATTTTTCCTAGGTTCCTGAGTTTGGTGTCTCATTAGTTCCAAGTATAGTGGGTTTAAGCTAAATTTATTGGTGTTTATTGTGTATTCAAATTGGTTCAATAGACTTTAAAATGGTCAAAATATCGAGATATAATTTTTCCCAATTTTTCCCAATTTTTCCGGAGGTTTTCCAAATTTTTCCCTCATTTTTCTTCTCATTTCATTTCATTTTTTTTAATTTTGTTTGGGTCGGGTCGGACCCGACCCGGCCCTGGACCAAAACAGGTCCAGGCTCGGCCCATGGGCAGAGCCTGGCCCGTTCTGGGCCCGACCCAGTAAGGGGGTGCACACGCGCGCGCGTGTGCACCTTCTTCCTCCCGATCGACTGGTTCGATCGGGAGCAACATATTTTTTTTTCCTTGATGGGTTGGGGTTGCTCTCCACCCCAACCCCGGTGGAACTGATGGCAGGGGAGACACCCCTACCATCTCCACCTTGGTCGGCCATGGGGTACGGCCTCCATGGTCGAACCCCACTCTCGGCCACCCCACCGCCAACCACCGAACCTACGACAACAACGAGGACTCACTGCGATTGTGATCTCTTCTCTCCTTCCTGGCACGTCCCTTCTCCTCCTCCTCATCTCCTTTTCTTCTTCTTTCTCTCTCTCGGTTCTCCTTGTTCGGTCTGTTGTGTGTGTGTGTGTGTGTGTGTGGTGTAGTCGTAAGTGGGGTGGTGGACACGTGGTGTGGGAATTGGACAGGTGTTGCTTGGGTTGGGGCAAGTGTGATGGTGTTAGGTGTCTTGACACTTAATTGTGACACAGCTAAGACACTCGCCTGTGTTTTCGGGCGTTTTGACGCCCGGTTTCGCGTCCGAACAGTGATATACGTGTAACGCCGCGTCGTTAGCCACCCAATATTTATTCCATATTATTTAATTGACAAATTTTTATTTAATTCGTGTGTTTTCGTTTCCCCGACCTAATATTCGATCCCGTCAACTACCCGATACCCGCATCGACACGCATATCGAGGCGTGTCCCCGCTCTCGTCTCGACGCCTACAACTGTACAAACCGACTTAGTAAGTCTACACAATACATAACACTAGGCACACATCAATACAAAAATACGATATACCTCGGCCACGTGCCTCGGTCGGTGCACGTATCACAGTGTAAGTCTCACGTCGAGGGTCGGTGATCCTGATTAAGGAATTAAAACGGGGTTAGAAATTTGGGCCGTGACAAATATTCCCAACAAAATGAAAATTTCGTCCTCGAAATTAAGTTTAAGTTACGGTTCTACCTGACTCGAACAGGTACGGAAATCTATCTCGCATGTAGTCCTCCCGCTCCCAAGCGAGTTCCGTGTCATCGTGGAACCGCCACTTGACGAGTACCTTCGGGATGGACTTGCTCCTCAACTGTTGTACCTTCCGATCTAGGATCTGAATGGGTTGTTCCTCGTAAGAGATGTCCTCGCTCAGGTCGATCCGACTCAAGTCAACCGTTGGTCGCACGCCTGCCTTCGACTCAGCTAGTCGAAGCATCGAAATGTGGAACACTGGATGGACCCCTTACATCTGTGAAGGCAATTCAAGCTCGTATGCCACTTTCCCGACCCGTTTATTAATCATGAAAGGCCCGATGTACCTCGGTGCAAACTCGTCTTTCACCCCAAATCTCTGAAGACCCTTCCGAGGGGAAACCTTTAAATAGACAAAGGCTCCCTCAGAATACGCGAGATCACCGCGATACTTGTATGCATATCTCTTATGTCTCTCCTGTGCTCCTCTGAGTCTCTGACGGATCAGTTTGACCTTTTTCGTATGGTCAACAACAATTTCAGGCCCCACTATCTCCCGGTCCTCTGGCTCAGCCCAACACGATGGCGAGCAACACGGTCTGCTATACAAAGCCTCAAATGGCGCCATCTCAATGCTAGCCTGATAACTGTTGTTATAAGCGAACTCACACAACGGTAGGTACTCCACCCAAGATCCACCAAACTCCAACACGCATGCCCGCAACATGTCCTCGAGGGCCTGAATCAATCTCTCAGTCTGTCCGTCGGTCTGAGGGTGGAAAGTCGTACTGAACTGTAGGCGCATACCGTACTGCTCTTGCATGCTCCGCCACATCCTGTACGTATACGTAGCATCTCGATCTTACGTGATCGTTAACGGTACCCCATGCAGCCTGATAATCTCTATCTCGAACGGTACGCTCAGCTGATCGAATGTGTAATGCGATGCCACTAGCAAGAAATGAGCAGACTTCGTCAATCAGTCAACTATAACCCAGATTGAATCATATCTCTTCGCGGTCCTCGGCAATCCTCTGACAAAATCCATAGAGATGTCTTCCCACTTCCATCGAGGAATGGGAAGCGGGCGTAGTAATCCCCGGTCCGCGATGCTCGGATTTCACTTGTTGCCGACGATACCACAGCTTCCCGATGAATCTAGACACGTCCGCCGTCCCAGCTACCGTAAATGTCTCCTCATGTCATGGTACATCTTAGTCCCGCTGGATGTACGGTAAATCTGAACGGTGCGACTCCCCGAAGGATCTCATCTCTCGCTTTCACTTGGTATCCACAACCTGCCCTAGTATCTCAGACACTGATCTGTCATCTCTGCCCAATCTGTACACTCTACACTCTGCGCTAACTCACTGAATCTCGAGCACAATCGGTCGGTCCTCTGACCCTTTGACACTCGCTGTGTAGACACGGTCTGTAGTCTCATCTGTGCGCAAATCATCACCTGAGTATCGGTAGGAACCTCTGTCTGACATGTTGTCGCCGCTGCCTCGAGTAATCCATACTCATGCATCATGTGACATCTAACCACCTCAGCATCTCTACTCGGTCTCCTACTCAGCGCATCTGCGACTACGTTCACTTTTCCTTGGTGATACTCTAAGGAAAAGTCATAGTCCTTCAAGAACTCCAACCATCTGCGCTGTCTCATGTTCAACTCTTTCTGTGTGAAGAGATATTTCAAACTCTTGTGATCAGTGAAGAGTGTGAATCTCTCTCCATACAAAAGGTGTCTCCAAGTCTTCAGCGCAAATACAACCGCTGCCAACTCTAGATCATGCGTGGGGTAGTTCTTCTCATGTATCTTTAACTGTCTCGATGCGTATGCCACGACACCGCTGCCCTGCATCAACACACAACCTAGATCCGTATGAGAAACATTTGTGTACACTAGAAATCCATGTCCAAATTCGCGATCACTAACACCGACGCGTAGTTAATGACCTCTTCAATCGAGTAAATGCAGCCTCGCACTTCTCACTCCACTCATAAGAAACTTCCTTCTGTGTCAGCCTCGTCATCGGTGAAGCGATCTTCGAGAAATCCTTCACAAATCTACGGTAATATCATTCTAACCTCAGAAAGCTCCTGATCTCCGGTACTGATGTCGGTGTCGGCCAATCCGTGATGGTCTGAATCTTGGCCGGATCTACTGCAATCCCTGCTGCTCCAACAACGTGCCCCAAGAACTTGACCTCTGCAAGCCAGAATTCACACTTGTTGAGCTTAGCGAAAAAGTCGGTGTTCCCTCAATGTCTGCAACGTCTCTCTGAGGTGCTGCTCGTGATCCTCACGTGTCCTCGAGTATATCAAGATGTCGTCGATGAAGACTATCACGAAGCGGTCGAGATATGGTCTAAGTACTCGGTGCATCAAATCCATGAATACGGCGGGGCGTTGGTCAGCCCGAATGGCATGACCGTGAACTGGTAGTGTCCGTATCTGGTGATGAATGTTGTCTTGGACCTATCCTCATCCCTGATCCTAAGCTGATGATACCCCGATCTCAGGTCTATCTTGGAGAAAAATTGTGCTCCTCTCAGCTGATCAAATAAATCGTCTATTCGCGGAAGTGGGTACTTGTTTCTGACTATCACTTTGTTCAACTGTCTGTAGTCGATGCATAGTCTAGAATACCATCTTTCTTCTTCACAAACAGAACTGGCGCTCCCCACGGTGAAGTCGAATGTGTGATGAATCCCTTCTCCCCCAAATCCTTAAGCCGAGTCCTCAACTCCTCCAACTCCCTCGGAGCCATGCGGTACGGCGGTATCGCGATCGGTCTGCTACCCGATACTAGGTCGATGATGAAGTCTACCTCTCGTGGTGGTGGTGGTAATCCAGGTAAATCCTCTGGGAAAACATCCGGGAAGTCTCGAACAACCGGTATCTCCTATAGTCTGGGTCCCTGACTATCCGCTACTGCGTACAACGCTACCTAGAGTCTCCATCTCTCTACTAAATGCAAGCCGAACTCTCGTAGTGCTGAGTCTCGTGGTCGGGGGTGCTGTAGTAGTAGCGGTGGTGACGGGGGCGGTCGAAACCAGTGCAGTCATCTGTGCGACATGTAGGCGATGAACTCGGCGATATGTCACTCCTGAGCGGTCGTCTGGTTAGAGATCCTCTAAAAATTGTCAATTGATATGGTGGGAGGTTGACTGCCGCTAGCTCTAGTGTCTTCAGCCTCGCGCGAATCCCCCATCGGTGTCTTCAAGTGGATAGCAGACGCGAATCAACTACTACGTGGCATAACGCATATATATACATATAGAAACTAACACGTATATATAAGAAATCCTCATCTCACATTCACTCAATTCCCAACAAAATAGTTCCTAGGCAAGGATCATCTGGTTTCCACTTCTAAAGTTTATGTTTTATACGAGTTCGTGTTTTTCTTATTTATCCCTAACATTCTAATAACCTGGCTCTGATACCAACTGTGACGGCCCCTCTCCTAATCTAGGGCACCGCCCGGCCTAATCCCGTAATTAAGCCATAAACATATCCACACATGACTTAACTACGTATTAGTCAGCCTTTATAACCTAGACGCCTCTTTTCTCGTTTTCATGATAAGTAATACACTAGTCCTACCAGTTTATAAAATTTAAAGTTAATTAAAACTTTTTATTAAATTAATTAATTAGCGGAAGTCTTATTGATTATGCAGAAGCAATTAGTAACTTATGCGGAAGCCATTCATAAAACCCTAAGTGTGGAAAACCAAGAAATGACATCACATATATAAAGTCCTCAAAATGCATTGAAAACAGTAAAATAGTCTAAGTCAAGTCGGGGAAACTAACGCTCAACCCAATATACAACCACAAATAGTATCTGCAAGACGTATATAACATATACAATCTAAATATCAAAAGAAGACCTACAATCGATGCAGTGACGCGCCGCGGGCTCAGGGATAATCGTCGATCTTCTTTGTCCGGCCTGCTGGTAGACGGCTCTGCACCCACCGTCATAAAAAGGACGGTGAGTACAAGAATAAAACAGTAATCCCCGATGACAAGTTTAATTTGCATTTCCAAATATTCAAATGGTATTTAAAAGCATATAAATGGGAAAACTGGAAAATAAACTATATGCGAGTAAATACCAGAGTTAAACAAGTGATACCGACACTAGGCTAAGTAGTGGTGATTTAGGTCCTGGTCGGCAGTGAAACATGTCACTCCGACTCAATAATCATATAGCACAAGGGACTCTAACCCAAGTGTTACCAGGGACTCTAACCCCGGTGTGTAGACCACCTCAGGGACTCTAACCCCGAGTGTCATACAAAGTGTCAAGTAACATGTGCCGACATCCCCAGGGGACTCTAACCCCGTGAGACGCGCACACCTCGATCGAGTACGGGACCTAAATGCGAAAACTATTTTTTAAAATTTCAAGAAATACCAAGTATGGATTGTCAAGGCATAGGCACATCTACACACCTAAACAAATAAGGAATACAAGTCCTCTTAAACATTTATAATATATTCACTAGCCTAATAGCATGCTATTTATCATTCAATTCACATTTGAAACAACAAGAATAGACATAGCATGGGATAGAATCAATGAATCAAATCAAATGAATGGATATCATGCAAACTAGACTCATCAAGTGAGCATAGACACAAATAACACATGATATAAGAATACAAAGGAAAAATAGTCAAAAGGACTATGCAAGGACAACAATTAACAGAAATGAAATGTCAAGTAAAGTTTCCATTGGGTATACTCACAACAACAAAGTAAAGTCATAGCTTTACTGGCCTCCCGATACTCCAAATCTTGTATTCGCTCTCTCTCGTACATTTTTCCTAGGTTCCTGAGTTTGGTGTCTCATTAGTTCCAAGTATAATGGGTTTAAGCTAAATTTAGTGGTGTTTATTGTGTATTCAAATTGGTTCAATAGACTTTAAAATGGTCAAAATATCGAGATATAGTTTTTCCCAGTTTTTTCGAAATTTTTCCAAATTTTTCCTTCATTTTTCTTCTCATTTCATTTCATTTTTTTTTATTTTGTTTGGGTCGGGTCGACCCAAACGGGTCGGACCCGACCCGACCCTGGACTAGAGCCTGGCCCAGTAAGGGGGTGCACACGAGCGCACGCGCACACGCGTGTGCACCTTCTTCCTCCCGATCTACTGGTTCGATCGGGAGCAACATAATTTTTTTCCTTGATGGGTTGGGGTTGCTCTCCACCCCAACCCCGGTGGAACCGATGGCAGGGGAGACACCCCTGCCATCTCCACCTTGGTCGGCCATGGGGTTCGGCCTCCATGGCCGAACCCCACTCTCGGCCACCACACCGCCAACCACCGAACCTACAACAACAACGAGGACTCACCGCGATTGTGATCTCTTCTCTCTTCCTGGCGCGTCCCTTCTCATCCTCCTCCTCCTCTCATTTTCTTCTTTTTCCTCTCTCTCGGCTCTCCTTGTTCGGTCTGTTGTGTCTCTGTGTGTGTGTGGTGTAGGTGTAAGTGGGGTGGTGGGCACGTGGTGTGGGAATTGGACAGGTGTTGCTTGGGTTGGGACAAGTGTGATGGTGTTAGGTGTCTTGACACTTAATTGTGACACAACTAAGACACTCGCCCCTGTTTTTAGGCGTTTCGACGCCCGGTTTTGCGTCCGAACCGTGATATATGCGTATCGTCGCGTCGTTAGCCACCCGATATCTATTCCATATTATTTACTTGACAAATATTTATTTAATTTGTGTGTTTTTGTTTCCCCGACCTAATATTCGGTCTCGTCAACTACCCGGTACCCGCGTCGACACGCATATCGAGGCGTGTCCCTGCTCTCGTCTCGACGCCTACAACTGTACAAACCGACTTAGTAAGTCTACACAATACATAACACTAGGCACACATCAATACAAAAATACGATATACCTCGGCCACGTGCCTCGGTCGGTGCGCGTATCACAATGTAGGTCTCACGTCAAGGGTCGTGATCCTGATTAAGGAATTAAAACGGGATTAGAGATTTGGGCCGTGACAGCGTTTTTGAGGTACGTAAGAATCCATCTGAAAGTCACTGAGGGTTTACTTTTCCATCGTTGATTTCCTATTCCTTGTTATTGTACTCTATTCCGTGATATATTTGGGTTGGTGGTCGAGTTACTCCTACCTGATATTCGTAGTGTACTTATGGCACACTTGGCTGTAGCACGTGTGATCAGACACTCGGTGAATTGCAAGCCGAGTTTCATTAAAGGTGCACTTGTCGGACACGCAACACGAGGAACCAGGTGAGAGGAAGTGGAGGCACCCACCGAAAGGATCATGGGGGTCCGAAGTACAGTTTAGTCTGACCGAGACGAGTACACATTTTGTTTCTCTCGTGTTATTTATTCATGTGATGATCGTAACACAGTTTTCTGTTTAGTTTCCGCATGATTATTTAACATGATTATTGGTATCTATTTATTTTCTTATAAATGCTCGGTGTACTTCGTTTGGAATCTTACTAACTGTACTCTCCATCTGGCTTTTTGTGATGGTCGAGTGCAGATCCCAGTACTAGTAGGGGCAAGGGGATTCTTGGCAACTGTAACGACCCTAAAAATCTAACTCGTGCCACGTTGCATTTCAAGGTCGTACGTGGGACCCACTTGTCGTGATACACATGTCCAAGTCTCGGGAGTCGACACCGAGGTATGCTATTTTTGTTTGATGCTTGCATTATTTATTAGACCAAAGATTGAACAAGTTAAATTAATGAAATTTGGTAATGTGCGGGTAAGGTACACGCGGGGCATAACGGTGTCGAGACGAGCGGAGGCGTACCTCGAGTCGCGTGTCGACGTGGGACCGAAGTAGCGGCATATGGGGTAAGCATAATTATTTTGGGCAAATGTTGAATTTATGTTGGTGAAATAATTGGCTAATGTTGTCACATTAAATGTAAACATTAATGGGACTATAGTTGGTGAAAAATTAAAATGGCCACATGATGTGTCTCGAGACGCGCATTGACAAATCAAGAGGCAAGGAGTTAACTTGTGAGTCATTTATGCATGACTTGGGTTAATAATTGAGTGAAGGTGATCCCTTAGATATGCCTCGAGATTCGTGTGCACAAATGGATGTGTGGCCATAGTTCAATTCTTATCCAATACATATAAGTTTGAGCATTCTTTGATTCTCATTGTTTGAGAGAAGAGAAGTGGAGATCAAGCAATTCAGGGAGGTTGGAGGAGTCTTGGTAATCAAGTGTGGAAGTTCATCAAGCAAGGTAACTCCATTAACATAGCTTAGTATTTCAAGAAAACATGAATTGAGTGCTTATGTTGTTGTTGGTTTGTTTTGGTTGTAATGGAGTTTCGATGAAATTGGGAAGAAGAAGAGAGCGCAAGGGAGTGAGCTCCCTATTATTGTAGGTATGGGATTGTATCCCGAGAAAAAAAATGATGAAATTGAACCAGGGACGAAGTCCCTGGTTCGACTCATTTAGGGAAGATGCACAAGCACGGGGTGCGCGTGCGTGTGCATCACCCCTGGGCCAGCCTCGGCCCATGGGGCGAGCCAGGCCCAGTGCCCTGGCCAGGGTCGGGTTCGACCCGTTTGAGTCGATTTGGCCCAAGTAAAAAAAAAAAAAAAACAAGAAAGGGAGAAAAAATTCCCAAAAAAAATCCAAAAAAATTGGGAAAAATTTCGAAAAAAAATTATATTTCGACAAAGTAATAGAAATGGATGAATTTCTGTGTAAAATAAAATATTTGGAATTTCGGACGAGACTTTTACAGAGTTTTACCTCGAAAAGCGTAAAATGGGCGGATTGGCCTAAAATTTGAGAAAATTTGTCTCGAATTCGATTTGGACCAATTTAGGGATTTGTAAATAATTAGTTGAAGTTTTCGAAAAGTGTACCACCACTATGATTTTCCTAAGTTGAAAAATTTTAGGAATTAAACATCTAAGAATTTCTTAAATAGGCTCTAACACAATATAAATTTGCCCATATGATTATCAGAGGCATAGTTTACGAGTGTCGGGTATTGGGTACGGATTTGGAAGCATCTCGGAGCCGATTTGAGTGTGTATAGCTTGGATACAGGTAAGTAAACCAGCTAGAAAATTTTACAGTTATTTCTTGAGCTTTAAAGTTATTGTTTTTGCTATGTTCATCACTTCTTTTGAAATTTCTATTGGTTGAGTGGTCCATTGGCAAGTGAGTCATGATTATTATTTATCTGTGATATGAGCTCTTATCTGGACGCCGTTGATATCTCCCAATTGAGTGTATGTTGGGGGCACTTATCCGAGTCTGTGGATATCTCATAGTCGCAAGGGTTAGGGCTGGTAGGCTGTGTCTCGTCCTGAACCCGAGTCAATGGGCTTTTGTCGCGACTCAACGACCTTTTGGTCGGGACTCCTTGCTATTCGAATTTCATATTCCGGACCCTCACTTATCGATTGATTTATTTGCAGTCTTTTATTCATGTGTTCCTTGTTCTTTTCTTTCTATCTGCATGAATTAGACTGATTTATTTATTTCGAAATGTTGCATATATGTCATGTTTGGCGTTACTTACCTGGGCTCGTCATTCTTGTGTTTGACGGAGTGCATATCCACAGTCCAACAAGGGGAAGGCTCCACAGCTAAGAGATATCATTTGAGGATACTTGGAGCAGTTCTTACCACTTGTCTGACATAGGTGATTTTTTTGTATTATTAGATATACTTGTTTTAAAACACTGGGAGTTGGGTTTTTGAGAGATTTTGGGCATGTATATCTTATATTTATTCTCCTCTGAATGTTCATTGATGATGATATACATATTCGGGGTTTCCACACTCTAGGTTGTCTTAACTGGTGTCTTTGAGGTTTTCTTTCAGTTAGTTTAAGGTTTAATTGCTTCCGCTATAACTATGATAACTCATTAATTGATTAGGTAAATGATAAAGGAAGGCTGACTAGGCTTGCGTGACTCTGTGAGACGGGGTCGGGGGTCCACGTAAGTCTAGGCTGGGCAGGGCCCAATTTAGGATTGTGGAACTGGGGCCGTCACAGCGACTTCATCTGATTGCCCGCGGTCGAGGACCCACTAGTACGTGTTATTTTGATATTTTGCTTTACTTTTGGGTATTCGGATATTCAATAGACACTGTACTTGTATACATTACTGCTTAGTATTGTCGCCTATATACAAAGTACTTTCCCGGGTTTTCCACAATAGGAGTTGCTCTTATAAATGATGTTTTATATGATGATGAATTTAATTGTTTTACTTGCTTTAAATTTAAGACTTTCGCTGTTTAAATGCTAAAAGTGATTCAACTGTCTAACTAAACTGATTAACGAAATGAGTTAACACGCATATCGAGCAGTCATGATGTAGCAAAGGACTTTAGTGGCGCGTGGGACCCAGTGGGTCAATGTCCTGACAGGACTACGGAGCCGCGACACTCCACATGGTGACCTCGGGATTTGGGGCCGCCACAACAGTATTGGCCCAGGACTCTTCAACTCAGATATTCAAACCAGGTGGCCCTAAAACCATTAACATTTAAACAAGAATAAATCATTTACCTTGAAATCTCGTTTTGCATATCCAAACCAGTGATGCTCTGATCGCACCCTATTCTTGGCGCGAGCTTGAACGATGGAGTGAAAATCGATTTCATGTCAACATTGTCAACAGTTATCAAATATGTTTTCCCGCATGAAATCGAACTCGAACAAGAAATCGAGCTTGAGCGATGGAGTGAAAGAAGAGGATCGATGAAAATTGATGAAAATGCACCCTGTTCTTGCCGCGCAACAAAGAAGAGGATCGATGATCGATTTCAATTTTTTAAACCTAAAAATTTACCCCAAATGTGAAGTAAAAGAGGGTGGGTTGGGTAGTAATTGCCACATCATCACTTGAAAATTTTAGTGGCCTCCCGTGAAATCCCACGTAGTGTCACGTAAGCAGAGTCGCCGGATTTTTGATCGGAGAGTGGTCGGAGTTATTTTGTTGAAACGTTTTATAAATTTGAGTGATATATTTTGGACAAATGTGAGTTTAGTGACCAAAGTGTTACAAACTATAAACTTGAGTGACCATCTGTGAAATTAACCCATGCATCTTGCTTAAAGTTTATTTTGTTTTGTTTCGGTCAAATAATTCAGTTTCACATTTTGTGGGAGACTTGATCAATTCCAAGAGTTTCAACAGTAAATTAAGGAAGACCTAGTTTTGACTAGTGGCAGTTTTTTAGGGGCAGTTAGTTACTATTGTTAGCTAATAAATTAGTTATGTTATGCTGTGATTTTTTCGAGCTCATATTAATAAAATCTTTCTCCAATTCTCACTATTGTTTTTGCTTGATTCCATATTGCAGCAATCTCCTCTCTTCTATTTTGTTTCATGGTATCAGAGCCTGGTTAAAAGCTCTTTTACTACTCTTTCTTTCTTCTTGTCTATCAAGCTTGTATCTTGTTAGAGAATATTGAAATTTGTATAATAGATGGAGCCTGCAAATGGGGGAAACAACTCTAACTCACATTATGGTGTGGAGAAGCTTGTAGGGACAAAATACAAGTATTGGAGAATGTGTATGGAGGCATATCTTCAAGGTCAAGATCTATGGGATTTAGTTTCGGGAGTTGATGCTGAAATTCCTGCAGATGCACCAGAAAATGTTGAACCAATGAGGAAATGGAAGATCAAGTATGGCAAACCTCTTTTTGCTTTAAGAACTTCAATTAGCAAAGAGTTCATCGAACATGTTCGAGATATCAGCTCACCAAAAGAAGAGTGGGAGACACTTGAGAAGTTATTTTCCAAAAAGAATACAGCAAGGTTGCAATTCTTGGAAAATGAGTTGGCATCTTCAACACAAGGAGGTATGTCTATTTCTAAATATTTCTTACAAGTTAAAAGCATTTGTGCTGAAATTTCAGAACTAGATGTTGATGAGAAGATCAGTGAAGCCAGGCTGCGACGATTTCTCATTCTAGGGTTGAAGCAGGAGTACACTCCATTTGTCACTTACATTCAAGTCTCGTCCTGTTCTATTGAATATATTAAGCCATTATGATTAATGAAATTTCTATTTTACCTAAAAAAAAAAACAATATATATATCATTCTTATAAAGAATAATAGTGACTTATAAATTTAACTAAATTCTTTATTTTACTGTCAGATGACAAAGTAATGTATGATTAGTTGATAAAAAAAATACTTTGCAACGACAAAAGTGTCCGTTTTAAAAACGGAAATGAGTTCGGACACTAATTTTAATCATTATAAGGAGGGATGTCCGATCTCGTTTATGTCCGGTCCTTTTTTTTTTTTTTTTTTTTTTGCCAACCGTACTCATGAATACAAAAGATGGTTAAAAAATAAATAAATAAATAAAAGTAGAAATAAATGCGCGTGACAGGGGGTGCGTTCTCCAACTGACAAAACTACCCACTCACCTTTCACACACTTCACACTTCAGTCAGAGCCGCAATTCGCAATTCGAAACCGCATAACCTGAAACCGCAAAACCACCAATGTCCTCCCGAGCGTACTTTCCTCCTTCTCCCACGCCAACCGTCCGATCCTCCTTACCCCATCTCTCCCAAATCCTCGAGATGCGCACCCCTCAGATGTCAGACCATATCATCAAATCGTCAACTGAAACTAATCTCACCAGTGCCATGTGCACTCCACAACTGATTCACTCTCAACCAATTAACCATCTCTCTCTCCCTCTCCTTAATTCATTTCCCATGAAAACTGCTCATTCATGATTCACCCACCCATTTTTTCTCTGCTAAATTTAAAGGAAGTAAAGCTGATTTTTCTGATTCCAATGACCTCACATGACCACACACCAACCTTTAATTCAGTTTTTAATATCCCCAAAAATTAAAAAAAATTAAAATGTGCGCACTCATCTTGATATGCATCACTCGTTAATTAGCTTTCATTATGTGAAAAACTTAATTTGATTGCATTTCTAGCAACTGCTATAAAAAGCGCTCCAAGCCACAACCTTGTGAGTTGTGAGTCTTGTAACTTGTCTACACATTTCATGAAAATGGCTTGCTCATCAATCAATAGAATGAGCTGCATTTGTGTGGTTGCTCTTTTTTCCCTGCTACTTTGTCAAGCCATTACTGCTCTTGGAGCATTTGTTGGCACTAGCAATGCCCAGTTTGTCCTCAATGGATCCCCCTTTTTGTTCGATGTCTTCAATTCATACTGGATGATGGACGTCGCCGTCGATCCGAATCAGTGCTACAAGGTCTCCAACGTGTTCCGCGACGCCTCCTCCGCCGGTCTTACCGTTTGTAGGACGTGGGCTTTCAGCGATGGAGGCGGTCGCGCCCTGCAGACCTCCCCCGGTGTCTACAATGAAGCCACCTTTCAGGTTAATTAATGGACTAGTTCCATGTATAGTACATTGTGTTCTATGTGGTTAATTTCTATGCTTATGTACAACTTGAATTTAACCAGAACGAGTTGGCCCAACGATAAGGGCGAACTTGAGACAATGCGGAAATAATCAAGCTCGCCTGTATACTGGCGGATATCAAAAGGAAAAATGTACAACTTGAATTTGTGAGGTTTGGTGCATATGAGTTATGACTAATGTAGTGGTCATTTGAACTATTACAGGCACTTGATTTTGTGATCTCTGAAAATGTGGAAAGTGCTAGCATTGCACTTAATCGACAAAGACACACGATAATGGCGTTGGAGCTTATGAAAAAGTTTGATACAGTAATGTGAGAATCGAATTAACCGATACGAATGGCTTAATTTGGGTTTAGGATTTTGAATATCATGATTAAAAGTACATTTGGATATGTTGTTGTTGAAGCGGGAAAGCATGGTGTGGAGGGGTTCTGTGGGGACTCAGTGCCTGATAGGAAGCAATTCAATCCTGGCTACCAAGTTGGAACAGATTTCATTAGTAATAATCTCATCAAGGAGATCGATTTTGCGACAATTCACGCCTATCCCGACATCTGGTACTTGACAATAATCAACAAACTTATATATCAAGACCTATTCAATCTAACCATATTGACAGTAACAAAAAAAAAATAAAAAATTACCATGGTTAATTTGCAGGTTGTCTGGACGAGGCGAATAAGCTCAATTAGGTTTCATGGAGAGGTGGGCGACGAGCCATTGGACGGACTCGAGAAGGATACTGAAGAAGCCGTTGGTGTTCGCGGAACTCGGGAAGTCGAAGAAGGATCCAGGATACAGTTTGAGTGGGAGAGACTCACATGAGCAATGTGTATAGCAACATGTACTAGTCTGCTAGGAGTGGAGGGACAATGGGAGGTGGACTAGTGTGGCAAATACTTGGAGAAGGAATGGACTCATACAATGATGGGTATGAGATTGTTATGTCTCAAAGCCCTTCAACAGTTGGAGTGATTGAAGCTCAGTCTCAGAAAATGACTCAACTCATTCACTCACTTAGCACTCCTACTCATCATGCCAGGACTACTACTACTGATGATCTCACTAGAAAAAATGTCAAACATGGGGGGCATCATCACCACCATCATGTGTTGAATAGAGGGCACAGAAAGATCAAGCCAGGCCAGTAGGATGGGAACGTTAAAATCTCAAAAGGGTCTCTATAAAATGCTTGTCTGAGTAGTAGCATAAGAGTTTGTTTGGTGGTTGTTGATTCATGTAAATTCATAGAATGATTGTTTCTTATAAAAAAAAAGTTTAAGCACTAAAAAATAAAAATAAAAAGCGTGGACGGCAGGATTCGAACCTGCGCGGGCAGAGCCCACATGATTTCTAGTCATGCCCGATAACCACTCCGGCACGTCCACCTTGGTTAAGAGGAATGCTCAAGTAATAAAACTAAGTTTGCTTTAACAATTGGAACAAATATGATATGCTATTTAAGCAAAAATAGAAAAGATATAAACCGGGTGTGTCGGAACATTTTTCAGCCTCTCCTTACTTTTTTTTATTAAAGGGGGGCTTAAGTTGCCTAGAGGTTACAGAGCACAAATTCTTGGAGTGGTTACACTAGAGATATCATTAAACAGAATGGGTCGCAAACCTGGAGCACATTCTCCATCACATGGGTGCCCATACAAAAAACAAAAGCATAGTTTGCAAGCCAGTCCACCGCACTATTACCCTCCCTGTACACGTGAACAACTCTAACGTGCCATTATCTTCAAAGCATTTGTAAGACAAGGGCAAGTAGCTGGATCTCATCATTGGCCATACTCCATCCCTTACGAATAGCTTCCACCACTGCCATATTATCGATTTCAAGGATAGCCTACCTGAATCCCAGGTCCCACGCCAATCTCAGGCTAATAAGTGCTCCACATAATTCAGCCTTCATTACACTGCAAAAGCCCAGGTTAGCTAGAATCCCTCCAATCCAATCTCCATCATCTCCCCTGATGACGCCTGCCGCTGCCGCCCTATTGTCCCCTGACCTACGTGCCTCGTCCGTATTAATCTTCACCCATCCACCTAGAGGAGGGTCCCATCCGACCAGTTTCTTTTGGCGTAGAGAATTACCAGTTGTCCCCTTCAATTTTAGATTATTGACTCTCTCAAATTCCTTGGCCTTTGTCAGTATGGTATGAACAACATAAGCAACCTTGTACTCATCTCCTCCTACCACGGCCTTATTCCTTGCGGCCCAGAGGCACCAACAGCATGTTGCAAACAAGGTTGTCCATTTAATATCACACACCATCTGGGAGGACTGGATATTTGATTGGAACCATGAGTCCCATTAGGAGCTAAAGAACCCCACAGGTAGTCCGTGCTTCAGGACTTTTGCCCAAACTATACGAGCTAGGACACAGTCCCTCAGAACATGTCCGATAGACTCCCCGTCCACCCCACAGAGTTCACACGTGTCCTCTTCTGTCATATGTCTCATCTCTCCATATTTGTAAGCAGAGCCTTCATGAGCACAAGCCAAATAAACATCCTGACACGTTCAGGTCCCCTCCATTTCCAAGCCCATTGCCATTTATCCACATCACCTTCGTTCGGCAGCTCTGTCAACGCCCTGTAATCGGATTTAACCGAGAACTTCCCATTCGATGAGTGTCTCCAGTACGGTGTGTCCTCTGACCCTTCTTGTGTTGGCGGATGGATACCTGCAATCTCACGCAACACCCTTTGAGGGATAAGGTGTTGAAATTCCCCCCAGTTCCATACTCCATTAAGTCTAACATAGTCGACCATTGTTCGGTCGATATGCCCCTCTGGAATCAGACTTGTAGCTAACTCAATAAGTGGGCAGTCTTGGTCTATCCAGCAGTCAATCCAGAATCGGATGTCGTCACCTCTGCCAACTGACCATTTCACACCTCTTTTCAGAGTTTCCCAATTCTTGCCAATACACCTCCAAATATGGGAGCCCCCAGGTGGCCAGGAGACAATTCCACTGTTCAGCCGTCCCAACTCCATACTTCGCTCTCAGTACTCGGGCCCATACGGCGTCCCGTTCCATGACCATACCCCACCCAATCTTTATTAGGAATGCCTTGTTCATTAATCTCATTTGCTTCAGTCCCAGGCCTCCGTTACTTTTAGGGAGACACACACCCTCCCAGCTGACTAAGCTAGGCTTGTTTTCACCCCTTCTGGCACCCCAGAGGAACCCCTACACACCTTGTCGATGGCGTCACAGATCCCCAACGGCACTCTCGTGGTTTGCATTGTGTAATAGGGCACTGAGGCAAGGGCGGATTTACACAGAGTGGCACGGCCCGCAAGCGAGATGTTGTGAGGGTTCAACTTGCTAACTTTGGACTTTGTTGAGGAGCCCATTGTATGTCGCTTTGGTGACTTTACTGTGGAGTAGTGGGACTCCAAGGTAGTGTCCCAAGTCCATTGAAAGTCTGAAGCCCGTTCTACTGCTGATGTCCTGCGCTAGGGGGAGTTTCACGTTCGGAGAAAAGAAGATTTGTGACTTCTCCTCGCTGATTTTGTGGCCTGAGTACTCGCAAAACTCATCAAGGATGTGGCACACCCTCACAGCAAGTTCCTCCGAGGTTTCCGCAAACAAAATGAGGTCGTCCTACGAAGAAGAGATGTGAGATCACCACTTCATTCGTCCCGGACCTTGGGGCATTCCAAGAGCCTTCCATGACCGCCTTAGTGATAACCTGTGAAAATCGTTCCATGCACAACACAGACACATATGGGGAGACCGGATAGCCTTGACGTACGCCTCTAGATGGAATAAAGGCATGCGCGGTGTCCCCATTCCATAGGAACTGAAACTCGCGTGATTTGAGGCCAATCAGGACAACCTGGGAAAGTTTGGTAGGTATTCCGGCATCTTCGAAGATATCTTGTATGAATTTCCAGCTCAGCCTATCATAGGCTTTTTCCAGGTCAATCTTCAATGCCATCCAACCCATTCTTCCCTTGACCTTCCTCATCGAGTGGATAAGTTCCGGAGATGTGCCTTCCCGCCATAAAACTTGACTGGGACTGATTAATTAGACGGGGCATGATCGGTTTGAGTCTATTGGCCACCACCTTCATAATCAGCCTCTCCTTACTTTGATTCAACTAATTCCATGGAAGTTAGTCGAGCACCACAAAATCATAAACTGAGAGAAACCAAGAGAATCTAATATAGCTATTAAGAATTAAACTCATGACATTAACCTTTAGTTAGAAGGGATTAGAAGATTTTGGCTATGCTCAAATTCATTGTCGTTCCTACTAGCATGTTAGATAACCAATCCATAAAGGTTCTCAGAAAAATAACTCTAATTGAAGCAGAAGCCATGAACTTAATCTCGTTAGCCCCATTTTATCCTCTTTATTTCCCTTGCTTATAAAGTTGGAGCCCCCAACTAATCCCCTGGGATGAATAAGGAGATGCTGAAAAAAATTTGGAGACCAATTGATATATAGAAAAATGTTCTCAACTTTCCTAACTAGGCAATTTTTATTGTTCAGACAACCCAATTAAAGTGGTCGCACGTGTGATGTATGGCACTTGAATTACCTATGGTAGTCACATAGAGAGAGACTTTGACAACTTGACTTGGGCCACTGAGATTGAAAGTGCTTTGAATACCCGGGGTTTTTCCAAAAGTAGGGTTATTTTACAATTTTTTTCACAAAATAGGGAGGTTTTTTTTTTATCACGGAAGTAGGCAATAACGTCTTCTCAAAAGGCGTTATTGAGTGGGATGTATTTTGGTTCGCGGTGACGTGGCGTCCACGTGGCATGGGTTTGTACAGATAGCGCCTTTTGAAAATGCGCTATCTGTACATGTGGACGACACGTCACCGACACGTCAGCGTCACATCACATCATCCAATAACGCCTTACCACGTCAGCGCCACATCACCTCGTTCAATAACGCCTTCTCAAAAGGCGTTATTGAGCGAAAATGGTCTTTGTGACATGGCGCTGACATGGCGCTGACATGGAGGCCACATGTACTGATAGCGCCTTTTGAAAATGCGCTATCTGTACGAACCCATGCCACGTGGACGCCACGTCACCGCGAACCTCACAAACGCAACTCGCCGATCTGTCTGTCACCGACACGTCATCAACCGGGTCACCAACCGCGTCGTTCTCTGCAGCTCAGACTCGCGGCGGCCATGGCGTCGTCGTCGTCGTCGAGCGATCTCGACAATTACAACCACATTTGAATATGCATATGAGGAGTTTATATTTGTATTAAAAAAACCAATTTTGAATATATATATATGTACATTGTTTTCAACCTTCAACTCTCTTTTCTAAACTAACTAACATTAACTAACATAACCAACTAAACTAAATAAACTAACTAACTAACTAAGTAACTAACTAACTAACTAACCTTAACCAAACTAAAATAACTAACCTTAACTAACATAACCAAACTAAACTAACTAACTAACTAAACTAACTAACCTTAGCTAACTAACTAACTAACTAACTAAACTAAACAAAACTAACTAACCTAAACTAACCTAACCAAACCAAACTAAACTAAGTAACTAACCTTAACCAAACTAAACTAACTACCTAAACTAACCTAACCTAACCAAACCAAACTAAACTAAGTAACTAACTAACTTCAACTAAACTAACTAACTAACTAACTAACATAACCAAACTAAAGTAACTAACAAACTAAACTAACTAACATTAACTAACCAAACCACCTAACAATACAAACTAAGTAAACTAAAATAACTAACTTAACTAGCTTAATTGCAAACATAACCTAACTCAACTACACTAAGGAACATACCCTAACTCAACTACACTAAACAAACATAACATCAACACCTAAACTAAACAAACTTAACTAACTTAACTAACCAAACTAACCAAACTAAACTAATATAACCTAACCACCGACACTTAACTAACTAAGCTAACCACTTAAGTTAAATTAAACATATAACCTAAACTAACTTAACAAACTAAACTAACTATTGAAGAGTAATCAAATGTACGACATTATAATAATATGGAAAACATGAGAAATAAGTTTATTCAATGAGAATGTTGAATACACGTACTTTGTGAACCCAAAATATAAGTTATTTACAAATCACCATGACATCAAGTAAACTCATCATGCAGGTCTATTTCGGCGGTTCCGTTGACGCGTTGTTGCTCGGTGATGCAAACCGACGTACTTTTGTCTAGTTGGACGATGTGTTTGTACATCCTGGTTGAGCTTGTTGAGGTAGGCTGGTGTTGCGATGAATCACGTCGAGTAGATTGTTGCGTTTCCTCCGGTTCTTGACTCGACTCACCTCTCGCTACGATGCTACCAAAAATAGGAGGTGGAACCATCCCGAAATACTTGGCTTCCCGCATGGGGTTTGGGAATGGAACATGAGGCTGCGGCATGGTCAACAAGTTCATGAATGAAGGGTCTCCACTATACGCCATATTGTAATTATATGGAGTAGGAGTATATGGACTAGGCATGTACTGAGGCAGTGATGGATACATTTGAGGATGAGGCATTCCAGGGTCCACATATGAAGACGACGGCCCAGGTGCGTATGGATCAAAATAGTAAGGAGGAAGATTCACGCTCGGCGGCCTGGGTACAAACATTTGAGGTTCTGGTTGGGGTGTGGAAGATGCAGGAATGTACCCATGAGAAGAATGACTACTCTCGCCAACATTCTCTGTTCTACTCACTCTCGAACGAGATGAACGTCTTTGGAGGAGAACGTCCGCTACTATCTCGCAAAGCAATCTCACCGAGTAGATGGACGTGGTGGACGAGGACGTCGGTGCGTTCCCGCACGCCTCTCGGTCGTGTTCGTCTTCTTCTCACCTCTATGTTTGGTTCGCCCTGATCGTCTTCTTCATCTTCTTGTTCATTATCCTCATCTATGTCTTGTTCGACGTCAATTCCGTCATGCGAAAGATTAGACCTTTGTCTTTCATCTTCGTCCAAAATTTTAATCCCTTCATCAAGGGCGCAAGACCTTGCTCGTACCCATCCTCAATAAACACACGCCTAAGTCGGTGCACCAAGTTACGCTGATATACAAAAAATAAGAGCTCAAATCACGCAATATAAAATATTAAATGTTCGAGGAAAAGTAAGAGTTAGAAGATTACCGAGTAGTCACGTAACGCCCGTCGTGTCCTATGAATCTCCTAGTGACCGATCGATACCACGTCATGTAGTCTTGATGGTCATGCCCTTCATTCGATGCATTTCGCAATGGTGTCCCCACGATTTTCCCACATGTTTATGTAGCTTGCGTGAAAAGTCACCCAATTTTCATGATGATGTCCACGCAATTCGACGCGGTGCAGTTGTGCGTCGTAAGCACAATTAGGTGGCACTACTTGTACCATGCCGAATTGTCTCATGACCCTTTCTGGTCGATGCCACTCCACAATGTGGAAACAAATAAGGGGACACGTCGAGAGCCAACTGCCGTGACCATTTGTACAGTATTCGGGAAGAGACCCCATGAGTTCATTATATGGTTGCCACACCACATCATCCTCATGCCTCTGAGAGTCGAGTGCATCACGGTATGCCGATACGACGTGCGTCGCATTTTGTGAAATCGAAAATGCATCGAGCCATTTGTGTAGGAAACAATAAGTTAAAATAAATGAACATGGACAAGAATTATTTGCAAACTAATGACAAATCGACTTTAATACCTGTGTCCGAGTGGAACGTCCATAAGCATGTTTTGGCCATCCACCGTTCGCTGTTGAGCTCTAGATACACGCAGACGCCGCGGTGCTATGAATGGAAATCGTCCCATGCCCACGCTTGTACAAGAATTGAGGCGCCGCAACCTCATGTGCCCTGCGCGAGATCCGCGACATAACTCCCCGTACAAATAAACCAAACATGCACTCCCCCAACTATATTGGCTCGCTACTTGGAAATCCTCCAAGAAAGGTAGGAACATCAAATGTACGAATCGATTGGACTTGTCGGCGAAAAGACAACCACCGATGAGTTGTAGTATGTACGATCGAACGTAACGTTGGACCGACTCGTCATCGCTTTCATCATCTATTGCTTGGAACGTTACGCTCAAGCCAATCGACTTTAAGTTTACAACCAACGATGTCATCTCCACCAGGAGTTCGTCCAAGTAGCCTCTCGCAGACATCAAAGCATAGTCTGCGCTCTGTCGTTCCCGTCACGTGCATACCTTCAATAGGTAATCCAAGCCGCACTCGCACGTCTTGGAGTGTAATTGTGCACTCCCACAATGCATGTGAAATGTATGCGTCTCGGGCGCCATCTCTCTACAAACGCAGAATCAAAGCCCAATCAAGGCTGAAAAATGCTACCCGGATATCCCATAGAACCCACCGGAACGAAGATATGGGATCATCCTAGAATGATCTTGCATCGTTCGATCAACGACCCCACGTCTTCGACGTACGCGCATTGTTTCGTAAACCTTGGAATTGATAATGTATTAATGTATGTTTTTGATAAAATATTGCTTTGTAAAATATGACGCATTCATGTAAATTGGCCTTACCTCGCCCCTCTAGGTTCGCGTCGATCCGTGAGTAGATTGGAGTTCCAAGAGTGATGGATCTGAAGGTCCTGGATCCATTGCGGACAACTACTTGTTTCCTCCGGTTTTCCGCCGCAACGTAATTAACTATACCAACTTAACTAAACTTAATTAAGTAAACTAACTTAAACAAACATAATTAACCAAACTAACTTAAACAAACTCACTAAACTAAACTAACGTAAACAAACATGTACCCACTCCACAATGAAAACTAACTTAATCAAACTTAATTAACTATCAAACGTCAACTAACTTAAACAAACTTATTAAACAAACTAAACTAACATAAACATACTTAATTAACTAAACTCACTTAAACAAACTAAAACTAACTTAACAAAACTAACTTAATCAAACTAATCAGTAACTAAACTTATTAAACAAACTAAACTAACGTAAACATACTTAATTAACTAAACTCACTTAAACAAACTCAAATTAACTTAATCAAACTAACTTAAACAATCTTATTTAACTAACTAAACTAACTTAACTATATACACATACCTCCTCCTTCTCCTACCTCCACCCGTCGTTTCGCGCCTTCTTCTCCTCCGCTCGCCATCGTCGCTGCTCCTTCCTCCCCCGCCGCCGTAGATCCTCCTCCTCCTCCTCCGGCGTCACCGTCATTCTTTGCTATGCCTCACCACCGGACCGCCACATAACACCACGTTCCACGTACCACCACGTACCCCGCCAAGCTCGACAAACGTCTCCGCCGCGCGCACACACTCGCCCACTCTCTCCCGTTCAAACAAATCCGTCCGCCCTCCTTCTTCCTCCCTCCGCCGCCTCGCCTCTCTCGGGTTCGCTCCCTCCCTCCCCTCCTTAAGTACCCGACCCACCCACTCTCCACAAGAAACCCGTGACCGATCCCGTGACCTACACCGCCCCCTACCCCCTACCCCCTACCCCCTACCCCTATAGCAAGAGGAGACGAACCGACGCAGAGAATATATTCTCTCGCGTCGGTTTCGGGAAGATGACTGTGGGGTGCAGATAGCGCCTTTTGAGAAGGCGCTATCTGCGCCCCTAAGTCACGGGTTTCCCGGTCCACGTGGAGCCACGTGGACCAGGAAACCTTTATCTTTTCCCACGTGGCATATGATAGCGCCTTCGCAGAAGGCGCTATCAGTATGCCACGGTTTTCTCGGTCCACGTGGATCCACGTGGACCGAAAATACCCTAATGTGTCCACGTGGACACTGATAGCGCCTTCTCAGAAGGCGCTATCAGTGTTCTACACGCCACGATGTCAGCCACGTGGATAACGCCTTTTGAAAATGCGCTATCCACGTGGCAACAGCAGAACAAAAATTTCTGCCACGTAGATGACGCCTTCTCAAAAGGCGTTATTGCCTACTCCTCGGAAATAAAAAATTTTCACCCCTATTTTCCTCATTAAATAGTATAACATGTGTACTTTGGTGAAAACTTCTTGAATACCCACTCAGTAATGGAAATTTGATTCCAACGTCGAGATTGATTGAAGTAGAGGGTTGGGAACTGCATACGTGAGATGGCGTGGAGAACTTGAATTCATGCGTGTAGGTCCAACAGTAGCTAAAATTGATTCACACTACTTTGGCGTTGTCTCTAATATGCAAATTGAATTCATACTTTTTGCCTTTTTTTTTTTTTTTTTTTTTTTTTTTCTTAGGTCTAAGCTACTTGTTATCCGAAGTATCCGACTATTTCCCTTGTCCCCAAGACTCAACTCGACACTTCCAATTGTGTCGACCAACCGGTGGTCTCTACTTTTTTCCTTTAGAAAAGAAGAGTTGTTGAACGTGCGCAGAAATAGAGGTGCCCATCAACCCACTTCATTATATTTTCAAAAGTGGGGCTCACAGTGTTAGGTTCTTCAAGTCTTCACTCTTGAACAAGACACTAGCAACTCCAAAGCTCTGGCCAATCTGATTGTAAAAAATACTTGGCATTTTAAATATAACCAAGTAAACAGACAACTGGGTGTCTATATGACTTATTTATAAAACCCAAATTCAGTGCAAACAAAACTATGGTCAGCAGCTCAACAAACTTAACCCTTGAAGATCAATTTTATAGAATACATCAGATTCTATTCTTGCCCTTATTATTTTAATTGATTTTGTCCCAAAGAGCTGCATCACTGGCTTAACAATGCTTTAAAAAGCCCTGTAGGGTCATCAAACACCAATATGGATACTTTTCAATAGAAAATATATGTATGCTTACATCAATATGGATGAAGATATAAGGAAGGATAAGGACCATAAGGTAGGCTTGCCAATAAGGCAAAAGTGGCTCCCTATACTCATATAAAAATCATATAAAAGATTGGAAGAATCTAGCTATGTATGTAAACTTGGGACACAAAACACATGAGTTGGCCAACTGGATGGGCAGGAATTACCAATGTGATCAGTCCTTAGCATTCATTCAAGATGTGTGGCCCAACCTCAACAGATCATACATTTTTTCTCTTCTTATCTCTATCTACCCAACATTGTGTAGGTTTTGTGATCAAAAGTTGCAATAGATAACAAAAAGTTACCAACATAAAATCAATGATCTCTCATAATGTTGATACATGTGAAAGCATTATAACTTTTCATAAATGGTCCTCAATGTGTGGTGCCATAGAGAGAAAGAGAAGAGAATAACTACAGAAGGCTTGAAAACAGATGAACACACTCGAAGGACAGAAGTTATTTTAAGTTTTGACAACCTCCATACACACACTAAGTATAATATCAAACGAAGAGCAAGAAAACTTCAAGTTCGATATGAAAAATAAACGAGTAAACTATCGAAGAACCTCATTGAACGCCTAGAATTCTTCCTCCATTGATCTACACGGTATAGCACACCTCATCTCGAGGTTAGCATAGGCCAGGGGCTCAAACCAGCAGCAGGCAGCGAAGGTCGAATGATGGGAACGCGTCTCACCACTGAAATTGCTTCGTTGAAACGAGATACAGTCTGCATGTAGGAGTTCAGAGAGAATTTCATATCATTTTAAAAATGCAAGAAATAAAAGTCTAATAACTTAAGCTAGCATGATTTCAATTTGCACGATTCTTGAATTTCAATCAGCTTGAACAAAAAGCGATAAACATCAAAAGACAATCAAGAAACTCCCAATCTCATATATTAAGACATCACCCGAAGGTTGCTGGTTCGCATCTGGAGAAGCCATTATGTAGAACTACTAAATAATTAAAACCCACACAAATTCTTTCTCCACAACAACCACGGAGACCCATCATAAACAATTCCGAGAATCAATTTTGGGAAGCAAAATTGCTCTTAATATTAGAAGTTATATCCTAATAAAGAATAAAAGTGCCAACAACAAATTCATAACCGCGACATTAAAATCAAACAATCAAACGGAGTGATATTGTATGATATAGTTGCAAAAACTAATAAATCAAACATCAAAAGCTATAGCACAATCTCAACAACTAGAGGCATGTCTTCAAACGCCCAACCCAAATTAATTTTCCTACCTTTATCCCTAGTGACGTTAGGTATCTACAAGCATCAAATGACCTCAATTTTAGTTCCTTCCTCTTAGTCTTGCCTTCATATGACAATCACTAAACAAGAAATGCTACCGAGGCGAAAATTGGATAGTAATTCACTAATTCCTCACGAAATGATAGACAAATGATCAATTATCTTCAGAAATCCATAGCCTTAGTCAGCTGGTAACATCAGAATGAACTAATTAAGTATGACTTAGATTATTGACTCTGGTCATCAAATAAACCAAATCTCCCATTAAAGAGCTAGAATTAATTAATCACTATGAACCCATTAAAACTAAATACAAATTAATTAAGCACTGAACCTGAGCTGATCAATCATATAAACCCAACATGATCTCTACCTATATTTGGTTAAATCTTGAATACAACACTACTTATGAACTTAGAATTCAAATCTATATTGAAAAAAAAAAGATCAAACAAATCCATGAATGATATCCCAAATATATGATCAAAGTGAACCTCACCTTCTCATCAAATGACAACTTCACTTGAAGGCTCCTGCTCTTTGGCTTCATCTTCTGACGTCTCCTTTTCAGAATCACAATCCCCATAATAGCAGCAGCAACAGAGAAGCTCCACACAGGACTAACCCTAAAAATGCAAAACTTAAAAAGCTCAATCGGTAGCTTCCACCAAACCATCTGTTTCTTCTCCTCCTCGATCGACTTCATCTCCCCAATCGCTCCCTCAACCACAACAACACCACCACTTGAAGCTGATCTCTCCGAAGAAACTTCAGAACCCTCATCCACCAATTCACTCTCAGAAGATTGAATTGCTTCAATTTCTTCACTCCCCTCCTTTCCCAGCTCATCTTCACCAAAACCCCTCTTTTGATCCCCTTCAAAAACCCTAATTTCCTCCGAATCCACCACAAACTCGCCCAAGTCGTTAACTTTCGCCGCAGTTTCTTCAATTCCTTCAATACCCACTTCGCCCTTCACGTCAAAACCCCCAATTTTGTCATCAGAACTAGAACCCACTTCAACCCCTCTCTTCTTCTCAGATTCAACAGCGAAGTAGTCCGATTTGATCAAATCCTGAGCACCCCCAGCACCACCAAGCTCCTCAACTTCTATGGGAGTTCTGGACGATCCGTCCAAACCCAGAATCTCCCACTCCCCAGACTCCTCCATTGAAGATGAAGAAGAGAACTCGAACACGAAATGCGATGGAGGCGTTGTTGTTGTTGTTGTTGTTGTTGATTAATAAGTGTTTTGTTGCGTCGTTTTCGTGAGTTTCGCATCGAATATGGGGGAGATAAAAGTGGTTCAGTGATTATCGATCGTTGATTAACGAAAGATTTTATGGTTCCCGCTAAATCTGGAGCGTTGAATCCAATTGAATCGAAGCCATTGAAATGTTTTTTTCAACGAACATCAACGAATTGGGCGCGCACGGGTGGGTCGGCAGTTAATGCGACGTGGCTTTACGTAAAGGAGATCAGTCTCGAATCTCTATTTTTTTTTTGACTTTGATGAGATACCTAATTTCTAGCGATAAGTCCAACACCACCTAAAGCTAAGTGTGGTGTAGTGTGATGACTCGGGTTGCGTTAGTCTCGATTAGTGGTCTCGAATTTGAGCCTAGAGTATGGTATTTTTGATTTCGTACATGTTATTGAAGTTGGGCTTTCCCTCAAAATGGTGCAATTGGATCTTCTCTTGTATATTTAATGTCAGCTATAAGGTTATATTAAATGGTGGTACTACAGCTGTTATTTCCCCTAAGAGGGGTCTACGACAAAGAGATCCTCTATCACCGTATCTCATCATTATCTGCATGGAGGCTTTTTCTTTTCTTCTTATTAAAACAGAATCAACTGGAGATCTTAAGGGTTTTAAACTTAATGTAGCTGCTCCTTCAATTTCCCATCTATTTTTTTTTTTTTTTTTTTTTGCAGATAATTCCCTTTTGTTTTGCAGGATATTAGTGCCATCTCTAACATACTTACTTTGTTCTCAAGAATATCGGGACAATTCATCAATAAGGCCTTCAACAGTAATGTATCTTCATATCTAAGATATCATCTATCTACCAAGATTGGTATTTCAGCCAGAGACAATATTGGAAAATATCTTGGCATTTTGATGGAGCAATTTCATATGAAGAGTTACACTTTCCAGCTCATTATTGATAGACTTACTAATAGAGTTCTCACATGGAAGGAAAAGTTTTTCTCTCCTACAGGAAATGAAGTCCTAGTGAAGGTCATTGCTCAGGCTATTCTTGTTTACATCATGTCTACTTTTTCCTTCCTAAGAAAGTTGCATATACTTTCCAACAACTTATTGCCAGATATTGGTGGTCTTCATCTCATGATAAAGGTATACATTGGCTTAGCTGGGCTAAACTTTCGAAACTTAAAGAACTTGGAGGCTTAAGGCTTCAGGGATATCTATCTTTTTAACTTGAGTCTCCTAGCTAAACAAGGTTGGTTCTTGATGAAAGATCAGACATCTCTAATGGCTGCTTTTTTGAAAGCCAAATCTTTTTCCAAATCATCCTCTTGGAAGCTTCTCTTGGAAGAAGTCATTCATGGATGTGGAGAGGTTTAATTAAAGCTACGAAATTGTTGAATTATGGAGTAAGATGGAGAGTGGATAAAGGTGGACACATTCACATATGGAAGGACCCATGTGTGGCTAATAAGAATATAACTTTTCTTTGGACAAAAGGAGGAGATTTTTGTCCAAGGTTGCGGACTTAATTGATCAATCCTCCAATACATGGAACGTGGAGCTCATTAACTCTCTTTTCTCACAGGAAGAAGTGAATCTTATTATTGGGACTCCTATTAGCAGGGTTGGATGTGAAGATGCATTTATTTGGCCCTATGAAAAATCTGGGGAGTTCTCTATTAAATTTGCATATAAATTAGCTACCTTACTGGACAAACAAGATCTTCTGGATAATATTTCTTCAGGTGAATCAAGCTCTACTTGCAATCAAAAGAAAATATGGAGCTCCATTTGGAAGCTAAATATCCCGAGAAAACTACAATTTTTTATTTGGAGATGTTTGCTTGATATTCTTCCTTGCAGATCCAACCTCTATAAAAAGAAAGCAGTGGATAATCCTTATTACCCTATTGATAAGGAGGAAACAGTAAATCACATTCTCTTTCAATGCCCTTATGCTATTAACTTTTGGTTTGGATCATCTTTGTCTATCTATTCATCATATTTTGAAGGAAGTTGTTTCTAGTCATCCTAGAATGTTTTTCGCTCATTGTTGAATAAAGCTGAAAAATGTGGATGAGATTATTCAATGGAGTGTCTTCACTTTATGGAGACTTTGGAAGGCACGGAACTCTTTTATCTTCAAGCATAAAGTTTTATCTCCTTCAGAAGTCATTTCACTTACTTCAACTCAATGCATGAACTTTAACTCATCCCTGCCAAGCAAAGCCCTCCCGTGTAATGTTGAGGATAGAAGAAAGGATCCTTCAGACGATAGTGTTGGAGGTATCTCTCCTCATTATAAAATAATTGTGGATGCTGCCAGAGATCCAGACAATACTGAATGCTCCTTTGGATGGATTCTACAGTTTGGCGGTGAAATTATTAAAACATGATCTATATCATTGGGGCATTCTCCTTCAGTTGAAATAGCTGAGGCATGGGCAATTTTGGGTGCTTTAAACTTTTGCTCAGAGATATGCCTAAATCGGGAAGAGATTATCAATGTTTATTCTAATTGCTAGGTTGTTGTTGATTCGTTTAATAAGCAATACTTTTTTCCGATGTAGAACCTATCATTTTTGACATTAGAGCTATGCATCCTTGGGAAAATAGAATGTATTTAAGTCATATTAGGAGGAATTTGAATACTAAAGCTCACTTTTTAGCCAAAAGGGCTTTGAAATCACATGTAACTGAGTTGTGGGATAAACCTGTACCCTTGAATATCTTTGATTATGAATAAATTCATTTTATGACAAAAAAGACCCTCGCAATAATAAACTTTAGATACCAAGTAACTTAGATAAAAAATATATAAAAAATTACATAAACCAAACAACACGTCTATTAAGATAGTTCAGTAGTTTGACTAATGTAAGTTTAGATGTGATTCTCACAACTTTTTACGGTCGACACACGAGCCCTATATAATAAGTGTGTCACTTTAAAAAAAATGATGTATTTGAAGTGGCATAATGTAATATTGTCAAAAACTTTTTTGTTATGCTTAGTTTTTCATATTAATATATCTTTTTGTTTGAAAAAAAAAGTTAGAATTAAAATTCGCCCCCAACAAGAATTTTTGGTTCCGCCACTACTTAAGAGAAACCCTATATGTAATTGGGGATGTGTTGATCGAAATATGATCTCATCTCAGTTGATTCAGATTGAATAATGTAAGTTGTTGAAGATTTGTGGACCGAAAGTTAGTCCCGCGTTGATTAAATGAAACTTCAAATGAAGTATATAAGTGATTAACTCCTCCCAACTAGTACTAAGACCTTTTAAGTCAAAACCCCACACCTATAACAAGTTGAAGGTGGTTAAGTTGAGGATAATATCGGTGCTAGCGGATGAGATCCATGGGCTCGCACACATGTGGGCGGCGCGGCCTGGAGAATTTTACATAAGTATATCTCTTAATTCTCTCCTCAAATATATAAGGAAAATATTAGAATGACAACAGCAAAGTCTCACCACAAGACACATTGGCTCACACGAGCTCTCCATGCGACCTCGACCTGCGTGTTATGCATCGAGATTTATGTATGTCAGCATCCCGATGTGCACATGAATGGCTCACAATGAATGGCTCTTGTGAGCCAATGTGTCTTGTGGTGTGATTTTATTGTTGTCATTTTAGCACTTCTCAATATATAATATTATGATTTTTGAACTAATTAAGGTGGTTTAGTTGGAGACAATGTTGCTACTAACAAAGTTTCTACGACCCGGTGCAAGGTCGTTGATAAGGGGTTAAGTCCCCAAATCAAGGAAGAACACAAGAACAAAAAAATAAGAATGGAAAGTAAGACAATATTGATTTCTTCTCTACCTAAACAAAACAGTTACAAGGATATAAACAGTGAAACCCTAGAACAAGTGGGCTTAAACATAGTCAATGAAAACAACAACAAGGCTTAAACTTAGTGAATGAAAACAACTACTAATGAAATGGGTAAGAACTTGTCACATTAAGTAATCCTTGGCCCAAGGGGTTTGTCGGTGGGCCTGTCGAGTAAGCTCAAAAAAGTCTGATCCATATCAAGGCAACCTCGAGATCGTATCAGTCGTACCTACAATTAGAATCAAAGCTGACAGTTCAACTTGGGGTAAGACATTTTTGTAGAGTAATGATGATTAGTAGTGACAACAGATTATGCGATGTGGGCTCGTTACTAAATTACAATCAAGGCGGACATATATTTGTTGGAGGTGTGTCACGCAAAATTTGGTTAAGAACAACTTTAGATTTGAAAGATACAAATGTAAATCTCTCAAAATAATACCAAAAACAACTTTAGTTTGGAAGATACAAGTGTAAATCTCTCTCAATTTTTTTTTTTTTAATATCCGTGGATATTCAGAAGACCTTGTGATGTAGTAACCATGTGGCCTTAATATTAGAATTAGATATTGTTATATGATAGGAGTATATTAGTCTTGTTGTATTAAGGTTTGCCTTTTAAAAAATAAACACAAGTTCATTGTTAGTTTTTTATCAAATGAATCAATATTGAGTATTGACCCCTCGATTGGGTGTTCATGAGTTATATTCTTCGTTGTTTTTTCATTCCAACAAACTCTCTGCATCAATGGTATCAGAGCTCAGTGTAGCGTCCGTTAATGGCAGAGAGTGGAAGCGATCGAACTCGCTCTATTAGCAATTACCAGGGGTGCAAAACCTAAAGGTCATAATCACATTGTTAGAGCGGGGATTCAACAAGTTCACCTTAAAGGTTAATTTAGAGAAGATATATATATATATAAAAAAAACCCACCTTAGAAGGCTTATATATTCAAAATCACATTACATTCATAAAATGAACCTCTAATATCAATAACAAAAAAGATACTTAACAAACTTCTTTATCTGCCAACAGACAATAGAGCACCAGCAGAGACGCAAGAACTCTACCCTCAAATATTTTGTGTGGGGCCCACACAAAAACCAACAATCTCCTCCTCCAACACATGGGGAGATCTCAATCATATTTGATGCTCAATAACAACTCAAATTTCCACCAACTTGGTGCAGGACTGATGCTTCTTACGAGTCACCACCTTCGTCAACATATCACTTGGATTCTTATCGGTGTGAATCTTCTTCGACTCATCTCATGATCATTCACAACTTCTCGAATCCAATGGTATAGGATATCAATGTGCTTAGTGCGGCAATGATAAGTAGCATTCTTGCTCAAATCTGAGAGCACTCGACTATCACAGATTCACTTTGCATACCCATCTTCTTGCTTCAACCCCAACTCTTGAAGGAATCTCTTCAACCAAAGCATTTCTTTGCTTGCTTCAATTATAGCAATATATTCTCCTCTGTCGTGGACAAAGCAACACACTTTTGCAATTTTGATCGCCAAGATACGACCTGACTCCCCGCAAAAGTGAACACATACCCCGAAGTAGATTTTTTGCCATCAAGGTCACCCATGCCATATCTCGAATCTGTATATCCCTCCAAAGTAGGTTTCGAGCCCCCAAAACATAAAGACATCTTCGAAGTACCTCTCAAATATCTCAAAATCCATTTCACCGCTTCCCAATGAACTTTTCCAGATTTGAGAGAAATCTGTGACCACACCAATCTGCGTGAGCAATATCTCGGTCGGGTGCAAACCATCGCATACATCAAACTCCCAACTGCAGAGGAGTAAGGAATATCGACATCTCCGCTATATCTATAGAAGTAGAGGGACATGATTTCTTGCTAAGTGTGAAGTGATTAGCAAGAGGTGTGCTAACGGCTTAGCATTGTTCATATTGAATCTGCTCAAGACTGCTCAACATACTTTTTCTGACACCCATAACTTTTTGGATCTCCCGTCACGAATGATCTGCATGCCAAGAATCTGCTTTCTTAGGCCCCTGTGTCTTTCATATCAAAATAACTAGATAATTCTTTCTTCAAGTTTCCAATCAAGGAAACATCATGCCCCACTATCAACATATCATCAACATAGAGCAACAAGATCACAAGCTTCCCATCCGAAAATTTCTTGAAGTAGACACAATGATCTCGCATCTCTGTTCTAGTGTACTCTTGACCCATCATGAAAGAGTCAAATTTCTTATACCACTTGCCTTGGAGCTTGTTTCACCATACAAGCTCTTCTTCAACTTGCAAACCAAATGTGTTTTTCCCCGTTACTTCAAATCCTTCAGTTGATCCATATAAATCTCTTCCTCCAAATCACCATGGAGGAATGCGTCTTCACATCTAACTCGCTCAAGCTCAAGATCCAAGCTAGCGATCGGACCCAAAATCACTCGAATAGAACTCATCTTCACAACAGGGGAAAAATCTCATCAAAGTCAATTCCTTTCTTCTGATTGAACCCCTTCACTACCAAACGAGCTTTATGTTTTACTAGATTATCTCCATTTGTCTTCAACTTGTACACCCATTTATTCTTCAAAGATTTTCTACCTTTTGGAAGTTCCACCAGCTCATAAGTATTGTTCTTCTTCAAAGAACTCATCTCCTCCTGCATTGCTTTCATCCATTGAGCATTGTCTTTGTGAATCTGAACTCCCTGGAAGCTCTCTGGCTCCCCCTCTTCTGTAATTGTAACATAATTAGAACTGGGGTACCTAGTAGAAGGAAGCAACCCTCTCTCAGACCTTCTAAGTGAAGGTTCAACTAAAGTTGTTGGTGGAGGAGTTTGCTCCCCCTGCTCAGCATCATCAACTGGTTCTGGCACATCAACCCCATGTTCTTCAAATGAGTCTCCCTCATGTGTGGCATCAGTAATGGAAGAAGACTCCAATCCGAAACATCATCATCAACAACTATGATTTTCTTTGATGTCTTCAAATCATTATGGTCTCATATTCATGAAAGGCCACATCCCCGGACCTCGACAATCTTTTTCTTCTCTGGATCCCATAACCTATAACCAAACTCGCATCTCCAAATCCCAAGAGGATACACGGAACAGCTTCTATCATCGAGTTTCTGTCTCTGCTCCTTAGGCACATGCATAAATGCCTTGCATCCAAACACCTTCAAGTGAGAGTAAGTAACATATTTCCCAGACCAAACTCTATCTGGAACATCAAACTCCAATGGCGCTGAAGGAGAGCGATTCATCAAGTAGCAAGTAGTACTGGGAGCCTCACCCCAAAACGACTTGGGCAACTTAGCCATTTTTAACATACATCTGACTTTATCAAGGATGGTTATGTTTGTTCTTTCAGCAACACCATTATGTTGAGGAGTACCCGGAACAGTCTTCTCATGTCTGATTCCATGTTCTGGGCAATAATTCTCGAACTCCTTTGAAGTGTATTCTCCCCCGTTATCACTACGAAGGCACTTCAAAGATACGTCTTTTTCTCGTTCCACCATCATATGAAACTTCTTGAGGTACTCAAGAACCTGACATTTTGTTCTCAACACAAACACCCAAACCTTCCGTGAAGCATCATCAATAAAAGTAACAAAGTATCTGCCACCTCCCATAGTTTCCACATCAATGGGACCACAAACATCAGAGTATACTAACTCAAGTAAATTTCTTTTTCTTTCAGATGATGAAGAAAAATAAACTTTATGTTGCTTACCGAATAAGCAATCATCACAAGGGTTCAAATATTTACCTTTGGCAAAGGGAATGTGAGACTTCTTTGCCAACACGTGCAACCCTTTCTCACTCAAGTGACCTAGCCGCCTATGCCACAGATCTGGTGAAGAATCATCTTCAATTGCGTTCAGGTCACCTCTGACGGTCTTCAATTGAGTCTTGTAAAGTGTACATCTCAATTTTCCTCTAGCAACAACAATTGAGCCTTTGGTGAGTTTCCACTCTTTGCCCCCAAAGATGTTGTAGTAACCATCTAGGTCCAAAGCATAAGTAGAAATCAAATTCAGACGCAGATCCGGAACATGTCGCACATCTTTCAGAATTACCGTGCAACCCATATTTGTCTGCACACAGACATCTCCAATGCCAACTATATCTGCAAAATTGTTGTTCCCCATCTTTGCCTTACCAAAATTCTCTGCTCGATAAACAGAGAAGAAATCCTTCCTCGGAGTAGCATGGAAGGATGCTGCGGAATCAACAACCCATTCACTATCTGTATTAGTGACATGACCTTGATCCTCAACTAAAGAAAGCACAACCAAGTCTTCAATTGCATCGATATAGCGGCAGTAGTAGTATTCGATCATTCGCTTTATTTTGATTTTTCTCATCATTCGTTCTCTTTTCCACACTCTACAATTTTTCTTTATGTGTCCTTCCTTGCCACAATGATAACAAGAGAATTTTCCTTTTCCTTGAGACTTGCCTCTAGATTTATTCCGCCCCCTGGACCTCTGGATCGACTTCTCGCCTCTATGTTCTCGTAAAGTAGTAACAAGAGCTTGTGAAGTTTCAATGCCTTTATCCTTTCTCCTAGTCTCCTCGTCAAAGAGACTATCCCGCACTATGGATGAAGACAAGACACCGCATGGAGCAGAATTACTTAGAGACACCACCAAGGTTTCCCAGCTTTCTGGCAACGAGCTTAAGAGTAAAAGTGCTTGTAACTCATCCTCAAGCACAATCTTCATAGCACTTAATTGATTGATCAATGCTTCGAAATCATTCAAGTGTTCTATCATCGACCGCCCATCTTTGTACTTCATATTAACAAGCCTTCTAATTAGAGAAGCCTTGTTCTGAGCCCCCTTCCTCTCACACATATTATGCAATTTTCTCCACAACTCTTGTGCATCAACCTCTTTGCTGACATGGTGATAAATACTGAGATCGATCCACTTTCGAATAGTCCCAGCAGTTTTTCGGTGCAACTTCCTCCAATTAACATCAGATATTTTCTCTGGCTTGTTTTGTCCAAATTCAATTGGATCAAATAAATCCTTGCAATAAAGATGATCTTCCATCATCGGTTGCCAAATCGAATAATTCGTAGGCGTCAACTTGACCATAATTGAGGAAAATGACATTAACGCTCACAGAACAAGCTCTGATCAAATTTCTTTCACCAGTCACTTTTACACACACCTGTACGTTTCCTCACACCACTCCATCTTCATCTTGCCCAGTCAGCCGTGGATCTTTTCCATTTTGTGTGGGGCACCAAAAACCAACAAGATGACATCTTGTCCCCAAATTTAATCACCTTCAATTTTTATCGGTGTGGGGTTTTAACTTAAAAGGTCTCGGTACTACTTGGAAGGAATTAATCACTTATATTATGAAGTTTCATTTAATCGAGGTGGGACTAACTTTCGATCCACCCATCTTCAACAAGACTCATGCATATCTAGTTATATATTTAGTCTTAACGTGTAAAATGTGAATTTGTTCAGTCTCTCCTCTCTCTCTCGCTCTATACATTGAAAAATTGAATCCAAAGCCATCCGTGTGATCTCTTCTTCTAGCTACATACGCGTACGGTTCTGCCAAACTCACTCTCTCATCTCATCTCATCTCATCATCAACACCAGTCCTTGCAGGCCCTCTGAATTCTTGGATTCCTTGTTTTGTTTTTACTTGCAAACTTATTGTAATATGCATGCCTGCTCTGTGTCTCTTCTTTGGTCCTCACATCATTCTCTCTACCTACTTCTTCACTATACATGTATGTCTTCAATTTTGAATGAAAGAATTTGAGTTTCTTATTCTCTCCTTTCCTATCTTTTCAATCTTTTCAAGATCTTCGTTTGTACACACCCTTTGTCCTCTTGAAGACAAAAACAGTATTTCAACTGGGCATTCAACCACTTCTCAACAAACACCAAACACACCCCTTTTTGCTATCTCTCTCTCTCTCTCTCTCTCTATATATAATCTGAAAACGATTACAACTTCTCTTCTCTTCTGTATTGGTTTTTAGCTTCTTTGAGTCTTCAATTAAAATGGGTTTTTTTCGTAGATTCATTTGCAGCCTCATACATCATAATTTGATGATTTACTTCATCTTGCTCTGTAGCTGGTCTCAAGTAAAACTCACAGTTCAAGGTAATTTTAGTGTATAGTTTTTTACTGTGTAGTGTGATTAGCTGTTAAAAAGTAGTTTGTGGAAGCTTTTACTCACCATAAATGCAGCTTTTGAGCCAAATTGTACTTTGTGAAAGCTTTTCTTCACAATAAATGCAACTTTTTGTGATTTTGTTGTGCAGGTAGAGCACTAATTGATCACAGACTATCTAAACCTTCAAAGGTGAGTTCCTCCTCAACATGTCTAGTAAAAATTACATGGGTTGGTAAGTAGTTAATTTTCTTAAAAGTTGAGTTTTTACTGATTGTTTGTTTGTGTTGATGAACAGGTGGGATTGGTGGGTGGGCTGATAGTGATGAGAGATGAAGAGAAATTTGTTGTGGTGAGGAGTCATAGAATTGGTTCAAGCCCACCAAGATGTGAGAGAATGTGCAGCAAATGTGGGCACTGTGAAGCAGTTCAAGTTCCAGTAGTCCCAAGAGAGAAAACCAAGACTAATAAGCACTACTTGTCTAAAATCACCTCCTCAAGAGACCAGTATGGCTATGACTACAAGCCAATGCGTTGGCAGTGCAAATGTGGAGACATATTTTACAATCCATGAATGCTAAGACTTAGTAACTTTTATCATAACAATGAGAGATAGAGAGAGATTTTTGAGTGAATTAGTTCAGAGTTTTGTATGTTTAGTTAGTTTTGTTTTTGTTAATTGACTATTGTACAAATTAATTGAAGAGATGTTTCAGCTTTCCTACTTTGGAGGCTTATAAAGTCAACAAATACTTGTCTTCACAGTAGTAGTAAATTTTTTTTGTTTGTTTGTATAAACTAGTCCGATATTGGTGTTTGAAGCTTCTTCCTCTAATTAATTATGGACACGAGAAAGAGTAAATGAATTTGTATTAAATTAGGCAAATTATGGCAAAATAAATACAATACTCAAGGCATGTAATGTAACTGAATTTGTATTAAATAAGGCAATTCATGGCAAAATAAATATAATAAGATGCTCTTATTTATAGAGCTTACCAATGCACAAATAAGAAAGTAACTACGACAAAAATATAGTAATAAATTAATACTGAGATAACATATAAAAATAGCAATTTTATATAATTGTCTAACAAAGTCTTTAATTAAATGTGGACCAACGTTATTCCACCACGAACCTTTTATTTGCATTGAGAAGAATTATAATTTTATTCTTTATTTTTGATTTTGAGTTTCGAAAACCTTTTTTATCTGACCATCAGAATCATAGGTTAAAAAAAAAAAAAAAACTTGATGATAGTGTCCGAGCGAGGGTTAGTCGGTCACAAAAATAGTTTTATATTTATTCCTATTTTTGTTTTTTTTTTATAAATATGTATCTAAAAAAAAAAACTAATCTCAGTTGGACTTGTATTTATCTCTCTTTTTGTCTCCCTCGCGAATACGTATCTTCGTGGGTTCAGCTCTTCGATCTGCCTGCAATGCGCTCAACCACTCTCACGATCGATCCATCTCTCTGAAGCTTCGATCTCTACTCCTAGATTTCGTTTTTGAAGTTGTTGGTTTTGGGGCTTAGATTCGCCAATGACCTGCGCTCCATAGATCCATCTTCGCTAGAATAATCCAAGTTGGGTATGATTCAATTTGTGTTCCTTATGTTGGTTGTTTAAAAAGATTGGATTTTGCGATGTTTCTCGCATTTTTTCAATCAAATCTTGATTTGGGCATCTGTTTATTATGCTTTTAGACTTGATGTTGTTGTGGGAATTAAGTACAAGTGACCTTTTTTCAATATAAATGCTCGCTTGGATCCGTTTTGATGCGTGCGAGATCTATTAATAGGTGAATTCAATTGTTTCTCAACTACATGACCTACACTAGTAGGTTTATGCAAATGATTGCTTGTGTATCTATCAGCCTGTTAGGTTCAGTTCGAGTTTAGGAATTAGGGTTTTTGATTTACAGTCGAAGCAAGATATTGTTTTAGTATTATAGCTCTTTGATTGAATGCTGCTTATTGTTGATTAAGTTGCTATGTTATGTTAAGTGGGGCTTAGTATTTTGGAACAGCTTTTGTCATCGACAATCGCCGATCAGATTTGATCATGTTGGTAGCTGGTTCTGAATCTCGTGTCTAATTTTTGATGTAGAGAGTTGAGTATGAAGGATTGAACAACCAAGAAGATAACATAAAACACCCAATCTAGGGTTTCAACGCTCAATTTTTGGATTCATTTTGATAAAAAAGCTCCTTAGTGTAGAGTCTTCACAACATTTTATACTGAACCACCAAAACCCTAATGGCGTGTTCGATTCATGGTGTTAGGCCGGATTAAGTAGTTGGACTACTTAAGTCGGGTCTTCGGTTCGCCTACTATGTAGTCCACATGACTATTAATAAGATAGCCTACAACATTGGGACTAATCTGAACAATGGTTTTGATGGTATTATTTAGTCTCACCCATATCACTTACCAAATGATGAAACTGCTCTCATCAAATACACACAAAAAACGCAAATCAAACTTCTACTATTTCTCATCGACACCAAGGAAGACACGGACAATGAAGACGTGGATGAAGAAGACGCACGAACACGCGCAGCTTTCTCCGCATCAGTCGAGTGCTACTAGGGTTTCTCGATTTGGGGATGTAAGTAGAAATAGAGGAGCACTTTAGTAACTTTACCTATTGCAACAACATTAATCTCACCCTCAATACTCCCAATTGAACAAGTTACCCAAAACGGACTAATACCTCAATACTCCCTACTATATATTTATCACATAATCTTAGATCTCCCAAGCATATGAACCAAACATGCCATAATACATCAATATTATTTATATTCCTAATATACCCCTACCATATAATAAATTCTAATGCATCAACTTAGACCCACATAGTTACTACATCATTTTCAGAGTTCGGATATTGTGAATATCTAATTCTGAGGTGTTTCTCTTTTGTTAATTTTGGTTTTCATTTGTGCCGTTGCACTATGTAGAGGTTGCTCAGTGAAATTGTAATCCTTTGCAGGAGATCTACCGCATAGTAGATAAGTAAATGTCTTTAAACTTTCAGTGAACTGAACATATTGTCGCAAGAACTACTCAGCATATGAATCTTGGATAGGTTGTTGCATGCAGGATATACGAGGAGGACGAGAGGCTAAAAATGCTAGACTCTATTTGAAGGATCAGTTATTGTTTTGCTGTGTTGTTTAACAACTGTGAGGCCACAATCTTATTCGGTTTGTAACGAAGGAAAGAATAAGTTTGTACAAAGATGGCATCTACTACTCTGGGTGTATTGAAATCTGCACTAGATTGGGCATCGATCACATTAAATGCTCCTTTTGCTCGAGCAGTTGTTTTTGGTGTGCCCATCGGTGGTAGGTCATTGTAATTTGTTTGAGCCTTGTGTTTTTTTCACTCTGGTATAGTTTCCATTGTCACTGAACATTTTTTTTTTTTTTTTTTGTTTGAAGGACATTATGTGGTGGAGGTTCTTCTTGGGGTTGCAGTCATTTTCTTACTTCTCCAAAAAAGTTACAATCCTCCTAGACAACCTTTGACAGAAAGGGTTAGCATTGGTACAATCTCTCCTTGAAGTTTTGTGTTTGCAGTTCTTTTCATCTCATCCCATCACGACAAATAATTAATGGACTTGTTACTCGTATTAATACAAGTTTGAGAATAATCTTTTCTGTAGTTGCGGTTGATACGATCCTGCTGCATATGCTTTAACAAAATATTAACTTTGTTTCTTTTTCTCCTTCGAAATATGGTTTTTGATCTTTTATTTCAAATGCATGATATTCTTAAGTAATGGGATATTTTAAGATAAGGAATTTGTTGGAGATCCGTTTCCGGGCATTATTTGTCATTCATTAAATTTATCATTGCGCATTTTTCTTTTGGATGAAAGTAAGAATCTTCAATTTTTCATCGAAACACAGGAAATTGAACTTGAATAAATGCCTTTAGTGCTCCATTTTGGAATGATTGTCACTGTATTCATCTTATTGGACTCTTTTCTATGTTTCCTGATATGATTTTTAACTTGAACTTGAGCACTCGAGGAGTATTCACCCCATAAACCTATATGGAAGACTTTTCCTTACTTTCTTGCATTGCCATTTTTCTTTGTCAATGAGTGTGGTTCTTTTTTATCATTATTATTTACCTTTTCCTTACTGGAAAGCTCACCATCAATTGCACTTAATCGAGCACAATGAAAAAGTTTGATCCATTTAGCCAACCCCAATTAATTTCGGACTGAGGCTATTGTTGTTGTTGTTGTATTTACCTTTTCCGCACTCTATCATATCCTTCTGTTTGATTTTTTTCAATACTTTTTTTTAATATTTCTTTTATTATTCTTATCATGGTGCTTGCATCAACTTAAAGCTCTTAGCCAAATAACTCTATATTGCTTGTAGGAAGTAGATGAGCTTTGTGACGACTGGCACCCAGAGCCTCTTATCCCTCCTATAACAGAAGATATGTTGTGTGAACCTCCAGTCTTGGAAAGGTTCTCTGTCCCCCTCCCTACCCACTCCACTCTTTTCTCTTTCTTCTGCATGCATGCTATATATTTATTGTGTTTTGTGTGGGTGTGTTCATAAAAGTGTAACTTAAAAAAAGAGGATGTTGTTCAAGAATTGCGAAAAAATTACAAATGTACACATGTTTGTACTTTAAATGAGAAAAGTAGGGGTGAATTGCATTTATTTTGGACAAATAGGCAATAATGACCAATGAAAAGGACCAATGAAAAGGCGCTATCACTGTGGGAAAAATTTTTTGATGACGTGGACATGGATAGCGCCTTTTAAAAGGCGCTATCCATGTGTTCGGGCCAGGTGGCGTAAATTACACTGATAGCGCCTTTTCAAAAGGCGCTATCAGTGTATGTCCGGGTCCTACGTGGACAGTGAGGTGGACAGTGAGGTGGAAGGCAGTTGTATAGAATCTATAGATAGCTCATTTTCAAAAGGAACTATCTATACAAAATTATACACTCTATGAATGACTCCTTTTGAAAAGGAGCTATCAATACAAATTTTTTTCCCCATGAACGACACGTGCATATGGAGATGGACGACCCGCGCCACTCGCGTATCTCGAGGTAGACAACCAATGTAAACAACGCGCACGCATATCGACGCAGACAACCCATGCAAACGTGACCCATGTATGCCGAGGTGGAGATTTCATGCAAATGTGTCATGCACACGTCGTGCGAGGGGGCGACCCATGCAACCTTGTGCAACTCATGCAAACGTCACGCACGTCATGGATAAATCTCACGGAAATGAAAAAATCCGCAAGGAGGCATCAAGTCACTTTCGATTAATCGAGACATCGGCTGAATCTGCCGCAGACCGGAAGACAGGGAGATCGCATGGGATAAAGGCAACAACACCCAAGTCGTCATCCTAAAGGACTCTAAGGTGTAGCTTGCAATAAATGTCGGGCCGCTTGGTTTCCCTTTTGCTTCACACGTGTTAGTCGTAGCCGCATGTTGCCTTTTATTCCGAGCTGTAGCTACGTCAAGAATTCATCGAGCCAAGACTATAGTAGATGTGTACGCACAATGTTACTCCTACAATTTCAAGTGCCATTCCAGATGAGTAAGTATTGGCCGACTTTTGGGACGAAGATCATACCCGACCCAAGGTGCATACGTGTCCGAGTGGAGACCAAAGGGAACGCGAAGCACATAACGTAGATGGATCTTCCTAAATGTCCTCGTGGCTCATGATGTGGCATATGTCAATCGCTAAGGACATAGTAAGAACAACATGTCCAACAAAGACCGTGCGAACGAGTCTCAAATCTAGAAGAACCTATGTGGTATTTGTCGTTGTAGGACATAACAAAAAAAATATCTGGGTAGACCCTCGACCTTCCAATGAAAAAACCTATAGTCGATTTTCAGTATATTGTTTGTCAAGTAACTTAAAGTTCATATTTACGTTGATTTTGAACATTTACGCATTTGTTTTCGTGTTAACATATATGAAAGAGTTATCGCTTTCGTTTCGAACAACACTCTAGTTCTTTTTATATCATTCATTTGTAGTTGTACAACAACGGATCCAGTCCTTCGAAATCCTTAACTTTTGCAACTCTAATCTACACACATATCATCGCGAACCTGGAGTAGGGCGAGGAAAACTTTTTACATGTATACGCTGCAAATGTTACAAAAGATAAACGTATCAAAAATATAGATTAATACATTATCAATTATAAGGGTGTACGAAACAACGCGCGTATCGTCGAAGACGCTGGGGTCGTTGATCGAATCGGTGTAGTACGTGTCTCGAGGTGGTAAAAACCAATGCCAACGTCGCACACGTATCTCCTGGTTGACAACACATGGAAACGCCACACACGTATGTCGATGTCGAGGTAGGCGAGCCATGCATATCCATTACGGACCATGGACCCCATGCAAACGTCACGCACGTATCTCGAGGCGACAACCGGATGAGTTGCATGGTTACTATGGATATGCATGGCCGGCCCACCTCGACATATGTGCGTGGCGTTTCCATGTGTTGTCAACCAGAGATACGTGTGTTGAAAATGCGCTATCCGTGTAACACGGTCCACGTATGATGACCGCGTGAACATGAGCCGACCGAATAGCGCTTATGGGTTGCACGGGTTGTCCCTCGCCGCAATACGTGCGTGACGTTTACATTGGCTTTATCACCTCGAGACACGTGCGTGACGTTTGCATGAGTTGCACGAGGTTGCATGGGTCGCCCACCTCGACAGACGTGCCTGACATTTGCATGGAATCTCCACCTCGGCATACATGGGTCACGTTTGCATGAGTTGTCCACGTCAATATGCGTGCGCATTGTTTACATTGGTTGTCTACCTCGAGATACGCGAGTGGCGCGGGTCGTCCATCTCCATATGCACATGGCGGTCATGGGGAAAATGATTTGTATTGATAACTTCTTTTCAAAATGAGCTATCAGTAGAAAGTTTAGTTTTGTATAGATAGCTCATTTTCAAAAGGAGCTATCTATACATATTGCCTCGCCAACTCAACGCCACCTCACCGCCACCTCACACCCATGAAGCCTACAAATAGGTGATAACGCCTTCTCATAAGGTGTTATCACCTATTTTTGAAAATAAAAAGTAAACTACCATATTTTGTGAAATAAATTGTAAATGTCCAACACTTTTGGAAAAACACCCAAGAATTGCTCCTTTTCATAGAACTCCCTTTTTTCCCACGAATTCTAAGGGGAACCCCCTAACTATTTACATATGGAGGCTTTGTACATAGCCCAATGAGGAGGAAACTCTTAATGTGGTGCCAAAACAGGTATAAATTTCAGTTTTTGGTTTATTTCTGCGGTACACTTTTACTTGGAAAATGAAAAAGAAGGGGAGGGTAGAAGTGCTGCAACCTTCTATGCTAACTCCTAACTTACATATTAATGTTTCTATGACTTCTCGGGAACAGAAGCTCATTTGAGCAAGCTTTACTTCATCAACCATTTAGTCTTCTTTGCTCTTATTAGATTAATGACTTTTTCTGCCCCTTTAATTTGACATGGTTGCAATGGTGTATAATTTCTTGATGAAAGCTCAAGAGCAAAAAAAAAAGGAATCTTCCATTTATTTATTTTTTAATAAAGATTGAATTGAACGACATTGTAACATATCGATGACTTCTCATTTCATGCAGCGCTGCAGGACCACATGCTGTAATTAATGTAAAGGATACTGTGAATTTTGCATCAGCCAATTATCTTGGATTAATAGGCTACGAGAAACTGATGGTGAGGACACTAAGATTTTTAAATTATCGTATTTCCTTTCTTACTCTAACACAATGGAAGAGTTTGATCCGTGTAGCCGACTCCAATTAATTCGAGACTGAGGCTATGTTGTTGTTTTGTTTCTTGTGGCACTTGAATAAACAATTGATAGTTTCTCTACATGTCAGGAATCCTGTACTGCTTCACTGGAGAAATATGGTGTCGGTTCCTGTGGCACCCGGGGGTTTTATGGAACTATTGGTAAGAATGGTATTTCTCGTAACTTAATGTACATGCCACATAAGCTTCTTTTTGCCGGTCCACCTTGGAACATGAATCAACCTTTCCTTACACCACTGTGAAAGGCTCAAGTGTCCCTTGCTTTTTTTTTAAAAAACGTTTTGGTGGATGTGCATTTGCATGTCTTAATCCTTGTTCAAGTAGATTTAGAAAAGCACATAAGATTTTTCACTTTGTGTAAAATTCTGGCATGGGTAGACATTTTTTTCCCCTCATCTACTTATGAGAGCTAAAGTGCCTCTTTCAAGGAGTACATTGATATTAGTAGAACCCTCGGGGTTTGGTGAGCCTGCAGATATCGAATGCCACAACCTTTTGTTATTTCTCTTTCGTTTGCCATTTAGTGGTTTCTATGGATATGGAGGCTATAGTGAACTGTTTCTCGATCTCGATCCCATTTTTCTCCCATTCTCTTATTGCTTTCTTTTTCCAATTGGTTGGAGGTGTGGATGGGGATAGCAAAATACATTGGCCTGCTAATCGATAGCTTTTTTTTATTCAATCCAGATGTCCACCTTGATTGCGAGGACATGATATCAAGGTTTTTGGGAACTGTTTTTAAATGATGGACATTCCTATGTAGGTCTGCCTTTTCATTGGGCGAAGCCACATACACGACTATCCCGCTCTGCCCTGATGACACGTGTCCTTAGCCTCAAAGTTCTCATCACCAATCGAGCAATCTATACCATTGGATATGTCAACACCAAGGTGATGTAACATGGACGGTTCAGATCTTTGTCTCAAAGAACCATTGGGCACACATAAATAGAGGTGGTAAAAAGTGTTTACACCCGTTTGCCCGCATTTGTCCATTTCAGGTTTGAACAGGTCAGGATATGCTTTTCCTCAAAACAATACAGGTCCGGACCTAAAAATTTGTCCGTTTTGAAAACGGGTACGAGTCGGGACAAAATGTTCAAAAAAAGGGGTACCCGTTTATGGGGGTAATTTAGTAATTTCAGATATATTATTATATAAATACAAAGTAAGAAAACCCTCAAGTCTTTTCACTTTCCCAAATCACAAATTTCGCATCCCTCTCCTCATGCTCGCCCATCTCGACATCCTCTCTGTCTCTCGTGCTCACCTCTCTCGTCTCCATCTCCTCGTGCTCGCATCTCTCGTCTGACGTCGTACCTCTCGGTCTCGGGCCTCGGTGCTCCCTCTCCTCTCACGGTGTCTCCGATCTCCTCTCCCATCTTCCTCGTCTCGAACTTGAAGGTAAGCTTGTGATCTTCGATCTCAGTTTTTCATTTACATATTTTTATTGTATGTTGAAGATGAAACACAACTCTAGGGCTTGTGCTGATTTGTGTTGCAGTGTTGCTCAATTTGGGTTTACTGCTTTAGTGATTTATGTTGCTCAATCTTTTTTAAGTGTTTAAGGTTGTTTTGTAAAGATTTAAGTTGTTCTGATTGAAAAAAAAAGTGTTGATTGATTGGAAAAAAACCGGTAGTGATACTACCAAGTTTTATTTTTTCTTTGTGTGAATGCATTTGATTGATGGGAAAAAAGGGATTTTATTATATTGAAAAAGGGTCCGAACAAAAAAGGGGTTACGGGTCTGGACACTACTTTTACTTGTTATTAGGGGGAGGTGTCCGTACCAGTTTCCGTCTGTACCCATTTTTTTGCCACCCCTGCACACAATCACTGAGACCTATGCCCACCTCACGAGAGACGCACATGAGTAGAGATGCCGACGAATTGACATTAATGTCCTGGACTTGTCCCTTTTATTACCGTACTAGTAAACGAGAATTACACTCTGAACCACAATCTCCTCTTCGTTGTTTCCAATCTTCATTGTTGTTATTTGTTGTTGCTGTTGTTGTTGTAGTTGTTCTTCGATTGTTTGTTCTGCTCGGCCTCGCTCGATTGGTCTCTCAATGACACACTTGGTGAGTCAGTCTCTCTCTCTCTGCATTTCCATCACTATTGCAACAGATCTGATCTGGGCTTTCTCTAAACGCCATGTTTTCTCTGATTTTCTTCAATCCCTGTGTTCGCACAGTGATGAAGCTTTTTGGGGTTTTTTTTTTTTTTTTCGTCTAATTTGGTGGTTTTTGTGTTGGTTCGTGATTAGTGGTGTAATTACTGGATTTCCCTTTTTAGTAAGTCTTCTTTGTTGGTGCATTTGTGTTGGTTTGTTCTTTGTTGGGTGATCGAATTGGATTGGTTTTGTGGCGAAATTGTAGTAAAAATGTGATCTTGGGTTCATTTTTGTGGTTTTGAGGTTGGATTCGAAGTGGGTTTTGGTTTTGGGGGACTAGGATTTCTGTTTTTTGTTGAACTTGTTTTGAATTTGTGATTAGTTTTGCCACATTTCTTCAAAAAGATGTGATTTTGATCACTGTTTGAGGTCGTTTCTCCGTCTTTGTTTTTCTTGTTGGAATTGCATTTCATGTTTATCATTTTGTGATGAATGTACTTCCATTATGTGAAGAGCGTTTGTATTTCTTCTTTCTTTGTTGTTTTCAATTTGTTGACATTGTTGTTTAGTTTTTTTTGTTGGGGGTTTTAGTTTGATTGAAGAGCATTATATATACCGCATGGTTTTACTGATTTAGTAATGCAAATGTTGAACTAGTCCTTGGAGAGTAGATTATAACCTTTGTTTTGATGATTAGTTATTCATCCTGCTCGGTTTTTCTATATTGAGCGATATCTAGAGATTCTCTTTATAAATGCTTAAATTTTTTATCTGTCTGATTGAGCTTATTGTAGAGGGGTTGCATAGCCAATTTTAGCATGAATTCTTATGTTAAGGTAGCCATAAAGTATGTTCTATTGTTACTCGGTTTTGCTCATTAGCCGACCCCCACTAATTTCGGATTGAGCCTTCGTTGTTGTTGTTGTAGTACTCGGGTTTGCTCTTTGGCTTTCTTGACAATGGGAACTGGATTGTAGTCTCAAATGCATCTTACATTCCTTTTACTTTGTTTATTTAGCTCAGCGTAAGTTATCTAGTGATAATCGACATGTTCTCATGTTTAAATGAATTAGAGAAAAAGATGTTCTTTTTGTAGTTGCTGTATGCGTCATGAATCTAAGTTGATGCAATAGAATTTATTATATGGTAGAGGTATATTAGAAATATAAATAATATTGATGTATTATGGCATGTTCGGTTCACATACTTGAGAGACCTAAAATCATGGGATTAGTTTATTCTAGGATTAACACTTGGGTTTAGGTATTAGTCCGTTTTGGGTAACTTGTTTGGTTGGGAGTATTAAGGGTGGATTAATGTGGTTGCAATAGGTAAAATTACTAAAGTGCCCCTCTATTTCTACTTACATCCCCAAATCGAGAAACCCTAGTAGCAGTCGACTGGTGCGGAGGTTGCCACGCGTGTTTGGGCATCTTCCTCATCCGCTCTTAATCGTCCGTGTCTTCCTTGGTGTTGAGGAGAAATAGTAGAAGTTCGATTTTGTTTTTTGTGTGTATTTGATGAGGGCAGTTTCGTCATTTGATAAGTGATATGGGTGAGACTAAATAATACCATCAAAATTATGGTTCAAAATCTTTAGATTAGTCCCAAGGTTGTAGGATATCTTAGTAGTCTTGTGGACTATATAGTAGACAAACCGAGTACACGACTTAAGTAGTCCAACTACTTAATTCGGGCTAATACCATAAAACGAACATGCCATTAGGGTTTTTGGAGTTTTAGTACAAAAGGTTGTAAAGATTCCACACTAGGGAACTTTTTATCAAACAAAATTGAGTGTTGAAACCTTGGATTGGACGTTTTATGTTATCTTCTTGGTTGTTCAATCCTTCCTACTCAACTCTCTGCATCAAAAATTAGACACGAGATTCCGAACCAGTTATCAACATGATCAAATTTGATCGATGATTGCAAAGGTTGTTCCAAAATACTAAGCCCCACTTAACATAACATAGCAACTTAATCAAGAATAAGCAAAATTCAATCAAAGAGCTACAACACTAAAATAGTATCTTGCTTCGACTGTCAATCAAAAACCCTAATTCCTAAACTGAACTGAACCTAATAGGCTGATAGATACACAAGCAATCATTTGCATAAACCTACTCGCGTAGGTCATGTAGTTGAGAAACAATTGAATTCACCGATTAATAGATCTCACCCGCATAAAAACGGATCTGAGCGAGCATCTATAGCTACTTCACCAATCAATCAACAAAAAGCACAATAGTTCGAACGGGTGCCGTAAATCTACATTGAAAAAAGGCCTCTTGTGCTAAATTCCCACAACAACATCAAGTCTAAAAGCATAATAAACAGATGCCCAGATCAAGATTTGATTGCAACAACACGAGAAACATTGCAAAATCCGATCTTTCAAACAACCCATATAAGGAACAAGAATCGAATCATACCCAACTTGAATTTTTCTAGCGAAGATGGATCTGTGGAGCGCAAGTAATTGGCGAATCTGAGCCCCAAAACCAACAAGTTTCAAAACCGAAATCTAGGAGTAGAGATTGAAGCTTCAGAGAGATGGATCGATCTCGAGAGAAGTTGAGCGCAGCGCAGCGCAGGCATATTGAAGAGTTGAACCCACAAAGATACGTTTTCGCGAGGGAGACAGAGAAAGAGAGAGATAAATACAAGTCCAATTGATTTTTTTTTTGAGATACAATTTAAAAAAAAAAAAAAAATAGGAATAAATATAAAAACTGTTTTTTGTCACCGACTAATCCACGTTCGGACACTATCATTTATTTTTATTTTTTTTGAACCTATGATTCTGATGGTTAGATAAAAAAGTTTTCGAGGCTCAAAATTAATAATAAAGAATAAAATTGTAATTCTTCTCAATGCAAATAAAAGATTTTGTTAGGCAACTATATAAAATTGATATTTTTATGTGATTTCAGTATTTAGGCATTACTATATTCTTGTCGTAGTTACTTTCCTTATTTGTGCATTGTAAGCTCTATAAATAAGAACGTCATATTATATTTTTGTTTTGCCATGATAAGTCACTGTGAAGCAAATGTGGGCACTGTGAAGCAGTTCAAGTGCCAATAGTCCCAAGAGAGAAAACCAAGACTAATAATAATAAGCGCTACTTGTCTAAAATCACCTCCTCAAGAGACCAGTATGGCTGACTACAAGCCAATGCGATGGCAGTGCAAATGTGGAGACATATTCTACAATCCATGAATACTACTTATCAGAAATATTTATCATAACAATGAGAGATAGACAAAGATTTTTGAGTTAGTGCAGAGTTTTGTTTGTTTAGTTAGTTTTGTTTTTGTTAATTGATTACTGTACAAATTAATTGAAGAGATGTTTCAACTTTGCTGCTTTTGAGGCTTATAAAGTCAACAAATACTTGTGTTCAAGTAGTAGTAATTTTTTTCTTTGTTTTTATAAACTAGTCCGATATTGGTGTTTGAAGCGTCTTCCTCTAATTAATTATGGACTCGAGAAAGAGTAACTGAATTTGTATTAAATAGGGTGGCAAAATAAACACAATACTCAAGGCATGTAATGTAACTGAATTTGTATTAAATAAGGCAAATCATGGCAAAATAAAAATATAATATGACGTTCTTATTTATAGAGCTTACAATGCACAAATAAGGAAAGTAACTACGACAAGAATATAGTAATGCCTAAATACTGAAATCACATAAAAATATCAATTTTATATAGTTGCCTAACAAAACCGTTTATTTGCATTGAGAAGAATTACAATTTTATTCTTTATTATTAATTTTGAGCCTCGAAATTTTTTTTATCTAACCATCGAATCATAGGTTAAAAAATAAAAATAAATGATAGTGTCCGAACGTGGATTAGTCGTTGACAAAAAATAGTTTTTGTATTTATTCATATTTTTGTTTTTTTTTTTTTTTTTAAATCTCTCTCTCAAAAAAAAAAAAAAATCTCAATTGGAGTTATATTTATCTCTCTCTTTCTCTGTCTCCCTCGCGAATACGTATCTTTGTGGGTTCAGCTCTTCGATCTACCTGCGCTGCGCTCAACTTCTCTCGAGATCGATCCATCTCTCTGAAGCTTCAATCTCTACTCCTAGATTTCGTTTTTGAAACTTGTTGGTTTTGGGGTTCAGATTCTCCAATGACCTGCGCTCCATAAATCCATCTTTGCTAGAAAAATCCAAGTTGGGTATGATTCGATTCTTGTTCCTTATGTTGGTTGTTCAAAAGATTGGATTTTGCGATGTTTCTCGTGTTGTTTCAATCAAATCTTGATCTGGGCATCTGTTTATTATGCTTTTAGACTTCATGTTGTGGTGGGAATTTAGCACAAGTGGCCTTTTTTCAATGTAGATTTACGACGCCCATTTGAACAATTGTGCTTTTTGTTGATTGATTGGTGAAGTAGCTACAGATGCTCGCTCGTATCCGTTTTGATGCTCGCTCGTATTCAATTGTTTCTCATGACCTACACGAGTAGGTTTATGCAAATGATTGATCTATTAATCTTAGGATGAAATTCTTTTTGATGTTATGTTAAGTGATTAAGTTGCTATGTTATGTTAAGTGAGGCTTAGTATTTTGGAACAACCTTTGCCATGGCAATCGCTGATCAGATTTGATCATGTCGGTATCGGTTCAGAATCTCAGTGTCTGATTTTTTATGCAGAGAGTTGAGGAGGAAGGATTGAACAACCAAGAAGATAACATAAAACACACAATCCAGGGTTTCAATGCTCAATTTTGGATTCATTTTGATAAAAAGCTCCCTAGTGTAGAGTCTTTACAACCTTTTATACTAAAACACCAAAACCTTAATGGCCTGTTTAGTTCATGGTATTAGCTCGGATTAAGTAGTTGGACTACTTAAGCTTAGTGTTCGGTTCACCTACTATATAGTCCACAAGACTAAAATAGCCTACAACCTTGGGACTAATCTGAAGATTCTGAACCATAATTTTGATGGTATTATTTAGGCTCACCTATATCACTTATCAAATGACGAAACTGCCCTCATCAAATACACACAAAAAAACACAAATCGAACTTCTACTATTTCTCATCGACACCAAGGAAGACACGGACAATGAAGACGTGGATGAGGAAGACACACGAACACGCGCATGCTTTCTCCGCACCAGTCGACTGCTACTAGGGTTTCTCGATTTTGGGATGTAAGTAGAAATAGAGGGGCATCTTAGTAACTTTACCTATTGCAACCACATTAATCCACCCTCAATACTCCCAACCGAACAAGTTACCCAAAACGGGCTAATACCTAAACCCAATTGTTAATCCTAGTATAAACTAATCCCATGATCGTAGGTCTCTCAAGTATGTGAACCGAACATGCCATAATACATCAATATTATTTATATTCCTAATATACCCCTACCATATAATAAATTCTAATGCATCAACTTAGACCCACATAGTTACTACATCATTTTCAAAGTTTGTTTATTAGAATATCTAATTCTGAGGTGTTTCTCTTTTGTTAATTTTGGTTTTCATTTGTGCCGTTGCACCATGTAGAGGTTGCTCAGTGAAATTATAATCCTTTGCAGGAGATCTGCCGCATAGTAGATGAGTAAATGTCTTTAAACTTTCGGTGAACTGAATATATTGTTGCAAGAACTACTCAGCAAATGAATCTAAGATAGGTTGCTGCATGCAGGATATACAAGGAAGACGAGAGGCTAAAAATGCTCGACTCTATTTAAAGGATCAGTTATTGTTTTGCTGTGTTGTTTAACAATTGAGAGGCCACAATCTTATTTGGTTTGAAAAAAAAGAAAAAGTTTGGCATCTACTACTCTGGGTGTATTGAAATCTGCACTAGATTGGGCATCGGTCACATTAGATGCTCCTTTTGCTCGAGCAGTTGTATTTGGTGTGCCCATCGGTGGTAGGTCATTGTAATTTGTTTGAGCCTTATGTTTTTTTCGCACTTCTTGTATAGTTTCCATTGTCACTGAATTTTTTTTTTTTTTTTTGAAGGACATTATGTGGTGGAGGCTCTTCTTGGGGTTGCAATCTTTTTCTTACTTTTCCAAAAAAGTTACAATCCTCCTCGACAACCTTTGACAGAAAGGGTTAGCATTGGAACAATCTCTCCTTGAAGTTTTGTGTTTGCAGTTCTTTCCATCTCATCCCATCACGACAAATAATGGACTTGTTACTCGTATTAATACAAGTTTGAGAAGAATCTTTTCTGTAGTTGCGGTTGATACGGTCTTGCTGCATATGCTTTAACAAAATATTAACTTTGTTTCTTTTCTCCTTCGAAATAAGGTTTTTGATCTTTTATTTCAAATGCATGATATTCTTAAGTAAGGGGATATTTTAGGGTAAGGAATTTGTTGGAGATCCGTTTCCGGGCATGGTTTGTCATTCATTAAATTTATCATTGTGCTTTTTTCTTTTGGATGAAAGTAAGAATCTTCAATATTTCATAGAAACACAGGAAATTGAACTTGAATAAATGCTTATAGTGCTCCATTTTGAAATGATTGTCACTGTATTCATCTAATTGGACTCTTTTCTCTGTTTCCTGATATGATATTTTTAACTTGAACTTGAGCACTTGAGGAGTATTCACTCCATAAATCTATATGGAAGACCTTTCCTTACTTCTTGCATTGCCATCTTTCTTTGTCAATGAGTGTGGTTCTTTTTTTATCATTATTATTTATCTTTTCCGCACTCTATCATATCCTTCTGTTTGATTTTTTTTTCAATACTTTTTTCTAATATTTCTTTTATTATTCTTATCATGGTGCTTGCATCAACTTAAAGTTCTTAGCCAAATAACTCTATATTGCTTGTAGGAAGTAGATGAGCTTTGTGACGACTGGCACCCAGAGCCTCTTATCCCTCCTATAACAGAAGATATGTTGTATGCACCTCCGGTCTTGGAAAGGTTCTCTCTCCCCCTCCCTACCCACTCCACTCTTTTCTCTTTCTTCTGCATGCTATATATTTATTGTGTTTTGTGTGGGTGTGTTCATAAAAGTGTAACTTAAAAAAAAAAGAGGATGCTGTACAAGAATTGCTCCTTTTCCAATGATAGAACTCCCTTTTTTTCCCCGAATTCTAAGGGGAACCCCCAAACTATTTACATGGGGGCTTTGTACATACCTCAATGAGGAGGAAACTCTAAAGGTGGTGCCAAAGCAGGTATAAATTTCAGTTTTTGGTTTATTTCTGCGGTACACTTGGCAAATGAAAAAGAAGGGCAGAGTAGAAGTGCTGCAACCTTCTATGCTAACTCCTAACTGACATATTAATGTTTCTATGACTTCTTGGGAACAGAAGAAGCTCATCTGAGCAAGCTTTACTTCATCAACCATTTAGTCTTCTTTGCTCTTATTAGATTAATGACTTTTTCTGCCCCTTTAATTTGACATGGTTGCAATGGTGTATAATTTTTTGATGAAAGCTCAAGAGCAAAAAAAAAAAAAAAATGGAATCTTCCATTGATTTTTCTTTTAATAAAGATTGAATTGAACGACATTGTAACATATCGATGACTTCTCATTTCATGCAGCGCTGCAGGACCACATGCTGTAATTAATGGCAAGGATACTGTGAATTTTGCATCAGCCAATTATCTTGGATTAATAGGCCACGAGAAACTGTTGGTGAGGACACTAAGATTTTTAAATTATTGTATTTCCTTTCTTAATTGATCACAATGGAAGAGTTTGATCCATGTAGCCGACTCCAATTAATTTGGGACTGAGGCTATGTTGTTGTTTCCTTTCTTGTGGCACTTGAATAAATAATTGATAGTTTCTCTACATTTCAGGAATCCTGCACTGCTTCACTGGAGAAATATGGTGTTGGTTCCTGTGGTCCCCGGGGATTTTATGGAACTATTGGTAAGAATGATATTTCTCGTAACTTAATGTACATGCCACAGAAGTTTCTTTTTGCCGATCCACTTTGGAACATGAATCAACCTTTCCTTACACCACTGTGAAAGGCTCAAGTGTCCCTTGCTCAATATTTTTTTTTTTTTTTTAACTTTTTGGTGGATGTGCATTTGCATGTCTTAATCCTTGTTCAAGAAGATTTAGAAAAACACAGAAGATTTTTCACTTTATGTGTAAAATTCTGGTATAGGTATTTCCATCATCTACTTATGAGAGCTAAAGTGCCTCTTTCAAGGAGTTCATTGATATTAGTAGAACCCTCAGGGTTTGGTGAGCCTGCAGATATCGAATGCCACAACCTTCTGCTATTTCTCTTTCATTTACCATTTAGTGGTTTCTATGGATATGGAGGCTATAGTGAACTGTTTCTTGATCCCGATCCCATTTTTCTCCCATTCTCTTATTGCTTTCTTTTTCCAATTGGATGGAGGTGTGGATGGGGATAGCAAAATATATTGGCCTGCTAATTGATAGCTCTTTTTATTCAATCCAGATGTCCACCTTGATTGCGAGGACAGGATATCAAGGTTTTTGGGAACTCCTGACTCTATACTCTATTCGTATGGGCTTTCTACAACTTTTAGTGCAATTCCCGCTTTTTGTAAAAAGGGCGACGTCATTGTAGTGTGAGCATTTTTTGTTTCTTCCTCATCATGCCTTGTTTAAAATTCACCTTAATTGAGAGATATGTGAAAGCTAGTGCTCCGCAAGACAATTATGAAAACCATCAGATTTTGCTGTTTTCAGAGATGAGGGTGTTCACTGGGGAATACAAAATGGCCTTCACCTTTCTAGAAGCACTGTTGTGTTTTTCAAGCACAATGATATGAATTCCCTGGAACATGCGCTGGAGAGGATCACTAGAGAAAATAATCGTGCAAGCAAGAAGAGGCGTTACATTGTGGTTGAAGCTTTATACCAGGTACTAAAGTGGCACTCTTAACTGCTAAGCTGTTTCTGTTCGAGACTTGTAGTTTTGTTTGTTTTCCTGAAGTCATAGGCATGCATGATCAAAGTCTTTCTCTGCGTCAATATTATGTAGGCTCTAGTCAAATTTCCTGAATAACTCCCGACTACATCTGAAAAATATTTGGAGGTAATGGTAATTGACATATGACAAGCCAAAAAGTTGCCCTATACTCTTAATAGTTTAGGTGTGCTTTCAATTTTATTATTAGCGCCTGGCACCTTGTAACCATCCTGTGGTCCTTGCAACGGCATGGAACTTGCCTCCAAAATAATGGATCCTGGTTCAGAATCCTACCTCAAGTGACCTACTCATATGATTTGCGGTAGTTGTGAATAGGGATATTTACACATACCTCAAGGAAGCAATTATGTTCTCTAAAGAGGCCGGCCAGATACCTTTCAACAGAAATGTTTGACCACTTTGTATGTGCATGCATGTTATACTCTTTATTATCGGAATCTCATCTGGATATTGCATCTTTGTTTTTTCTTCACATGTTATTAAGTGCTAAAATTAAGCTGTAGTTTCTTCTTTGAATGCTGCTGCATTTTAGTTTAGATTCTGCGGATGTGTTCATTTTTTTAATAACGTTTTGCAGAATTCTGGACAAATAGCACCTTTAGATGTGATCATTAGATTGAGAGAGAAGTATCGCTTTCGAGTCTTGTTGGATGAGAGCAATTCGTTTGGCGTGCTTGGAGGATCTGGAAGAGGTCTCACTGAGCATTATGATATTCCGGTACGTTCAAAATTTGTCAGTTTGAGCTGGTAATTGTGTATTTTTACTCATGTTTTGTGGTTTGCCAAATGCAGGTTGAGAAGATTGATATTATAACTGCATCAATGGGGCATTCATTGGTCAGTGATGGGGGATTTTGTACTGGAAATGCTAGAGTGGTTGATCACCAAGTATGAACTATTTTTATTTTTACTTTTATTTCTCGTGACGCTAATTTAGGATGTTAGCTCTACTTACTGACAGAGCTGCACTCCTCAACCACCCGAAAACATTGTTAGAAAGATAACAAATACAAATTTGTTTTCGAAGTGTCAGTGCTACTTAACGCTTCATTGGTTGCTGGTTATTTTGAATCAGCTTGTTCTTTCTCCTTTTTGCAGCGTCTCAGCAGCTCTGGATACGTATTTTCAGCATCTTTACCTCCTTATCTGGCAAGTGCTGCAATCACTGCTATAGATATCTTGGAGGAAAATCCGGATTTAATCACAAAGCTAAAGGATAATGTTGCTTTGTTATGTCAAGGTCCATTCCGAATTAGCACTTCCATTCTTACATGTGATTTCTAATTCATGTCAATTATATATTTTCGCCTTTGTTTTACATTCGCCGATTTCTTTCTTTGCGGTGCATTATTTTTAACTAAAGTTGGTACTCCAGTCAATAAATTGACTTGAGCTTTTTGGAATTATATTGTCCTTCCTTATCTTGATCTGAGCATTGACATTCTATTTTTCACTTGAACCATGAAGGCTTGGCAAACATTGAAGGGCTTTCCATTGTGAGCGACCCTCTATCGCCGCTCATTTTCCTGAAACTAAACAATTCAACTGGTTTCTTCAACGAGGATTTAAAGCTGCTCGAAACTATAGCTGATCGCGTACGTCAATAAATCAGTAACAAAATTTGAGTTGCATTTTCATCTCATGATTTCAATAAATTTAAGATTTTCTTTTCTTTTCAGATGTTGAAAGAAGACTCAGTGTTTGTGGCGGCTTCCAAAAGGTCTATAATTGACAAGTGCAACCTCCCAGCTGGGCTAAGAGTATTTGTTTCAGCTGCACATTCAGAATCCGATCTGCTTAAAGCTTGTGAATCATTGAAGAGAGTCTCAGCTTCAGTGCTTACAGGGATTAATTGAAGATGGACATTAATTTTGTTTTTGTAGGTTTACTGATAAATTATGAGAGATGTATGCACTTAAATTATTCTTGTTTTATTTGATTTCCATTTTTGTGTTTTAATTGTTACCACTGATCAATACTAATTTATGTTTGCAAATGCTTTTCCTTTCAATCAAGTTTTGACCATGTTGTGATCACTTTGTTTTACTGTTTAGTTCATTATACTTAAATCTGAAACTCTCTTATGTTTTTGTTTTGCTTGCTTATTTGAAATTCTTGAACTTTTACTACAATCCAAAGCTTTAAAATTTGATCGTTTGTTTTTCCTTATGAAACTTCATTAGATTACTTTGAAGGACAATCTAAAATTTCGTTAAAATATTTAAGGAGGCAACCAAACAAGTCTTTCCAAGTGATGGACATAACCGCCCCATAAAGATTCAATACCTGCGGATAACTCTGATTGAGGCATCATGATGGTTACATTATATTCACTTAATTCTTGAAGGAGTTTATTTAGGTTCTAGACATTATGAATGTTAAATTAAAAAAAAAAAAAAAATAGTGTGCAACAAATTGAGCAGAGTGGAAGAGTTAGTTTAGTCTATATAAACAACTCAAATTAATTTGGAATTGAGAGGATGATGTTTTTAAATGATGGACATTTCTACGTATGCCTGCCTTTTCATTTCATGACAGGCAAGGGCGAAGCCACGGCTGTATCAGGCTGTAGCGATCTGCCCGGATGCCACATGTCCTTAGCCTGAAAGTTCTCATCACCAATCGAGCAATCTATACCGTTGGATCGCTCCCCTAAATAAAGAAGCTCCAACATGTCAGTATGTCACCATCTCAACATCTGAAGACTTGAGGTTTTTTGCTTGATTAGTACACCTAGGAAAAAACTTTATCAACCCAACACATCTTCAAAACTTATTCCCCAACTAACACATTTTTTGCCCCGTCGGCGCTACCTCACTAGGTGAGGTGGCCACGTTGACAAAACGTGACCCGGGGTCACGTTTGCCCCCCACCTCTCCCCCCACACCCCCACACCCCCGCACAAACCCTAGTCCCCCAACCCCGCTGCCGCCGCTGCTTTGTGACGCCGGCCACTGCTGCTGCTTACTGACGCCGGCCGCCGCCATTGCTGCCCTGCCGCCGGTGATCCCGCTCCCTTGCCGCTGCCGCTGCTGCGCCGCCTGCCGCGCAATCGTCCCCATCACTGCTGCCAGCTCCTGCTCCCCACCAGCCAGTTCAGCTCCAGCTCTCGCCGCTGCCGCCGCCGCTCCAGCTCGCGCCGCCGCTCCCGCTCTCGCCACCGCCAAACGCGGGTAGATCTATGGCGAGAGCGGGAGCGCGGTTAAGCACGCGAGTGGAGCGGGAGAGGCGCCGGGCGGCCGACCGAGCGGAACGGAACTGCGGGCAGTGGTGAGCGAGCAGAGCGGCGGCACGGCGAGCGGCGGTCAAGGCTGGGGATGCGCAGGGCGGCAGGCGGCAGCTGCAAGGAGCGGGGCCGGATCACCGGCGGCAAGCAGCGCGGCAGAGGCGGCGCAAAGCAGGCAGGGGGGACTGGGTTTGTGGGGGGGGTGAGGGGGGGGGGGGGGGGATGGGGGCAAAACGTGACCCCAGGTCACGTTTTGTCAACGTGGCCACCTCACCCAGTGAGGTGGCGCTGACGGGGCAAAAAATGTGTTAGTTGGGGAATAAGTTTTGAAGATGTGTTGGGTTGATAAAATTTTTTCTTAGGTGTACTAATCAAGCAAAAAATCCTGAAGACTTGTGCCTAAAAATCTGGCTTTGGAGTAAAAGACGTGTAACAATTTCAAACGTTGGATATGTCAACGCTAATATGGACGGTTCAGATATTTGTCCCAAAGAACCATTGGGCGCACACAATCACTGAGACCTATGCCCACCTCACGAGAGACGCACGTGAGTAGAGATGCCGACGAATTGACATTAATGTCATGGACTTGTTGCTTTTATTACCGTACTAGTAAACGAGAATTACACTCTGAACCACAATCTCCTTGTAAGAGTTCTCTAAAGAGAGAAAACTCTGCAAACCTTAACTTGTAAGAAATCAAGAAAGAAGAATTGTATTGATTGAGAAAATCAAATTGTACATTCAACTTAGTAAGTGAGTGTTATATATATATATATTACACACACAAGTGACAGCTAGTCACTAATCTAACTAACTAACAATAACCAAAACTAACTAACATAATTTGTAACAGAATAACAAACATTATGTTACAAGTTTCATAACCAAAACACATGAACATCAACTGCCTCAACCTTGATCAGACAATCCACATTGTGTTGTTCCATCATCAGCTGCACTAGGTAGATCTTGATCTCTAACATGCCCCCTCAAACTGAACCTAGGTGAACAAACCAAGTTCAGTTTGGAAGATAAGAAATGAAAACGAGGAGTAGGAAGAACTTTTGTAAAGAGATCAGCAGATTGATGTTCTGTAGGAACATAGCGAAGATCAAAAACTCCATCAGCAAGTTTTTCACGCAAGAAATGAACATCAACCTCAATATGCTTAGTTCGAGCATGATATATATGATTTAAAGCTAAGGCACGAGCACTGGTGTTATCACACCATAGTATAGGCTTGGAAGAACTAGAGAAACCAAGTTCACGAAGCAGATAAGAAGTCCATAAAATGTCAGTGACTCCCAGAGCCAATGCTCGATACTCAACCTCCGTACTAGAGCGAGCCACAACTGATTGTTTCTTGGAGTACCAAGTGATAAGATTGCCACCAAGAAGAACACATACACCACTAGTAGATCGACGATCATCACAGTCACCAGCCCAATTAGAATCAGTAAAAACTTCAAGATTAAGAGAGGTAGCAGGACGAAAAATAAGTTCAGTAGTGAGGGAAGACTTCAGAAAACGAAGAACCCTCTTGACAGCTGCCCAATGAAGATCAGTAGGATGCTGCTGAAATTGACTAAGCTTGTTCACAATGAAGCTGATATCTGGACGAGTGTAGGTTAGAAATTGCAGAGCACCCAAAGTACTACGATACAATGTAGGATCAGAGAACAACTTGCCATCAGTAGCATTGAGACGAATACCAACAGAATATGGGGAAGACAAAGGCTTAGAGTCTAAAAGACATGTCTTCTTAAGTAGATCAAAAATGTATTTATGTTGAGACAAATACAATCCTGAAGAATCACAATGAACCTCGAAACCAAGAAAATAATCAACATCACCCAATGTTTTGAGAGAAAACTTGGAATTTAGCCAAGTAATAAGTTTCTGAATCAAAGAGGGATCAGATCCTATTATGAGAATATCATCAACATACACAAGAAGAAGTAAAATAGAAGATCCAGATCGCTGAAAAAAGAAACGAACATTAGAAGTACTATTAGTGAATCCCCAAGTAAGCAAAGCAGTTTTGAGCTTAGAGAACCATGCCCGAGGAGCCTGCTTTAAACCATACAAAGCTTTGTTGAGTTTACACACATATTGAGGATACTTCTTACAGATAAAACCTTCAAGTTGGCACATAAAAACATCCTCAGATAGCTCACCATTAAGAAAAGCATTGTTCAAATCAAGTTGTTTAATAGGCCACTGAAAAGTAACAACAAGAGTGAACATTATACGAAGAGAGGAAGGCTTAATGACAGGTGAGAAAGTATCCCCAAAATCAAGACCAGGAATTTGATGAAACCCCTTAGCCACAAGTCTTGCCTTATACCTCTGAATAGCACCAGTAGGACTAGTCTTAACTCGAAAAACCCATTTACAACCAACAACACTCATATCAGGACTAGAAGGAACCAGAGTCCAAGTATTGTTTTTGTCCAAGGCTTGAATCTCATCATTCATGGCTATACTCCGCTTTTATCGCAAAAGCAGCTTTAACAGAGGTAGGTTCAGTGAGAGAATGCACCAAAGCATATGGAGAAGTAACAACCATTGCGTTTGGTTTGAAAACACCACACTTACTTCTAGTTTGCATAGGGTGAGTGTTAATATGTGAACTGGTAATGACAGGTTGTGACAATTCAGTAGCTAAAGGAGACATAGACTGAGAAGATTCAGAAGGTAGAGTAGTAGGTAAATCAGACATAGAAGGAACAATGACAGATGAATCAGAAGAAGAAGAGACATGTCAAAACTGAAAAACAGATAAAAGAAGACTAGAAGATGACGAAATAACAGGAGAAGATGTACTGTTAGAAGAAAACAAGATGGGATAAGGAAAATCATCTTAATTAAACACAACATCACGAGAGATATAAATCTTGCCATTAGTATGTAAACACTTGTAACCATGATGCCTATGACTATAACCAATAAAGACACATTTGGCAGATCGAAAATTAAACTTGTGTTGAGAGTAAGCAGTGAGATTTGGATAACAAGCACATCCAAAAGTCTTGAAAAAAGAATAATCAGGTTGTTTATGAAAACATACCTCATATGGAGACTTAAAATCAAGAACAACAGATCGTAAGCTGTTAATAAGAAAAATAACAGTTAATAAGGCCTCCTCCCAAAAAGAGAAAGGAAGTTTAGAGTGAGCAAGAAGAGTAAGACCCATTTCAACAATGGAACGATGCTTTCTTTCCGGAACACCATTCTGTTGATGAGTATAGGGACAAGAGTAGCGATGAATAATACCAGAGGCATTACATAAATTTTCAATAGGTTTATACTCAAGTCCCATATCAGATTGAAACACTTTCAACTTAGAATTAAGTTGAAGTTCAGCTTGTTTAACAAAGTGAGTAAAAGCAGCATAGGCATCTGATTTCAATTGAAGAGGATAAAATCAAGTAAACCGACTAAATGCATCTACAAACACAATGTAATATCTTGAACCTTGAGAAGATAACAATGGAGAAGGACCCCAAAGATCAGAATAAACCAATTCCAAAAGTTTTGTTGCAGTTATATTGCAAGAAGTAAAAGGAAGTTTATGCATCTTAACCACTTTACAAGAGTCACACAATGATATGCAAGATTTATTAATAGACGTGTTCAATGAAGATAAAACTTTTTTCAAAACAGAAGCAGATGGATGTCCTAACCGAGCATGCCATACATCATTATTTGTAGAACTAAGCAATGAAGTAAGAACAATATTACAAGATTTATTTGAAGAAGAAATAGTAGGAACCGAGAAGACTGAACCAGATGCAGATGGATCAGCTTTGGGAAGACAGTATAGACCATTATTGAGCACTCATTGAAGCAAAGTTGTATTCGAATCCTTGTCCTTGACAAAGAAAGAAGAAGGAGTAAACTCAGTGATAACATTGTTGTCACGAGTAAGTTTTGATATACTTATGAGATTCTTAGCAATTTTTGGAACAAGAATAACATTATTTAATTGAAGAGAACGAGAAGGAACTAAATCAGACTTAACCAGACCACTACCAGTATGAGAAATTTTTAACAACTCACCATTACCAACAGTCACCAACTGATTACCTTTGTATTTAGCCTTGTTGAGTAGAGCAGATCCATCAGAAGTTATGTGACTGGATGCTCCACTATCCATGTACCAATTAGGATCAATATCATTTTCAGGAGTCACCACCATGCCTTGAAAATTATTGAACATAGCCTGAGGTGCAGTTGGTTGAAAGTTATGAGACACTGGAGGATGAATCTGTGCAAGAGGTCGTCGAGTCTGATGAGCTTGACTAGTAGAACCCGAGTATTGATTTTGAGGACCATAGAAAGACTGATCAAACCTATGATAGCATTGAAGAGCCATGTGTCCATGACGATAGCATAGTTGACAAAACACCTTTCCTCTATTACCAAATCTTCCTCCACGATTCTTGACTCCACCACGAAAACCATTGTTAGAACGATTATGAAATTGTGCGAACTGATTTTTGCACCTTGTGACTTCTTGTCACTGTTTTCAACAAGATTGGCTGAAACATTATTCATATCTATTTGTGAAGCTTGATTAAGATCTTCAATCCTCTGTTCATGCATCATCAACATATATTGTGCATCTTGCAAAGATACATTTGCACGTTGAGAAGAAATTAAAACCACAACAGGATCAAATTCATGACCAAGACCATTCAGTATTGATTGAATCATATCAGATTCAGTAACTACTTGACTGATTGACCTTAATTCAGCAGCTATTGTCTTAACTTTGAGAACAAATTCAGAAATTGTAGACGAACCTTTTTTGATGTTATTTAACAGCTTCTTGAGTTGCAGAATGCATGCCATGGATGACTGAGCAAACAAAGTCTCCAATGTTGTCCAGATTTCAAATGAAGACTCACATTCAATTACATGTCCAATGACATCTTTACTTATGTTGGAGAATAACCACAACATGAGCAAGTTATCACATCTGCTCAAAACTTCATCAGTTACATCTGAACTGGATGTCACTGAGGACCTCTTATTTTCAATGAAAAACTCCAGACCTAAAGCTCGAATTGCAGCTCTGACTTGAACCTTCCAGTAGATGTAATTGCCTTCATCGAGCTTTGTAGGTAGATTGAAATTGAGAGCTTTAACAATTGCCGTCACATCAGCAAATGTGCTGAGACCACCAGAATCACCTTCAGAAGAACTAGCTTCTGCCATTGTTGCAGGAAGCTCTGATACCATGTAAGAGTTCTCTAAAGAGAGAAAACTCTGCAAACCTTAACTTGTAAGAAATCAAGAAAGAAGAATTGTATTGATTGAGAAAATCAAATTGTACATTCAACTCAGTAAGTGAGTGTTATATATATATTACACACACAAGTGACAGCTAGTCACTAATCTAACTAACTAACAATAACCAAAACTAACTAACAGAATTTGTAACAGAATAACAAACATTATGTTACAAGTTTCATAACCAAAGCACATGAACATCAACTGCCTCAACCGTGATCAGACAATCCACATTGTGTTGTTCCATCATCAGCTGCACTAGGTAGATCTTGATCTCTAACACTCCTCTTCGTTGTTTCCAATCTTCATCGTTGTTGTTGTTGCTGTTGTTGTTGTAGTTGTTCTTCGATTGTTTGTTCTGCTCGGCCTCGCTCGATTAGTCTCTTAGTGACACACTTGGTGAGTCAGTCGCTCTCTCTCTGCATTTCCATCACCATTGCAACAGATCTGATCTGAGCTTTCTCTAAACGCCATGTTTTCTCTTATTTTCATCAATCCCTGTGTTCGCACAGTGATGAAGCTTTTTGGGGTTTTTTTTGTTTCGTCTAATTTGGTGGTTTTTTGAAAAAATCACAAAAGTACACATGTTTGTACTTTAAATGAGAAAAATAGGGCTGAAATGCTTTTATTTCGGGTAAATAGGAAATGTCGCCCAATGAAAAGGCGTTATCTAAGTGGCAAAATTTTTTGATGACGTGGACACATGGATTTTTCAAAAGGCGCTATCCATGTGTTCGGGCCAGGTGGCATAAATTACACTGATAGCGCCTTTTCAAAAGGCGCTATCAGTGTAATCTACGCCACGTAGACGGGCTTACACTGATAGCTCATTCTGAGAAGGCGCTATCAGTGTACATGTCCACGTGGACATGTCACGTGGACATGTGACAAACGATTAGCGCCTTCTCAGAAGGAGCTATTGGTGTAACCCATGTCCACGTGGATCCACGTGGACCGGACAAACCCGTGACAGAGGGGGTTCGCATATAGCACATTCTCAAAAGGCGCTATATGTACACCCCACTTTCTTCTTCTCGAAACCGACGCGAAGAATATATTCTCTGCGTCGGTTTCGGTAAGGAGGAGGGTAGGGGTACTGGGTGGTAGGGGTCACGAGACTACTGTGAGGAGGGGGACGTTGGCTATTTAAGGAGGGGAGGGGGAAGTGGTCCGTGGAGAGAGATACCGCGGAGGGAGGAAGAAGGAGGGGACGGCTTGGCGAGAGAGACAGGCGGCGGTGCACACGCGCGGCGGAGAAGGAGGAGATGAGGATTGTGGGGGCACCGGAGCAAGGAGCGGCGGCAGCGGAGGCTCTCATCAGCAGCAGCGACAGTGGTACGTGGAGGAAGTAGCGGCAGTGGTACGTGGAGGAAGGAACAACGGTCCAGGCAGCGGAGGAGGGAGCTCCGGCGGCGGCAATGCAATGGCAATGGCCAGAGTGCAATGGAGGAGAAGGAGGAGGTTAGTGTAGTTGAGTTAGTTGAGGTAGTTAGTTTAGTTAGTTAAGTTAGTTTAGGTTAGATGTTTAGTTTAGCTATTGGTGGTTAGTTTAGTTAGTTAGGTGTAGGTAGTTAGGTTATGTTAGTTTAGTTTGGTTAGGCTAGTTAGTTTAGTCAGTTAAGTTAGTTTAGATTAGGTGTTGAGGTTAGTTTAGGTTAGTATAGTTGAGTTTGGTTAGGTTCGTTAGTTTAGTTTAGTAGAGTTTAGTTTAGTTAATTTAGTTTACATAGTTAGGTCATGTTTGGTTAGTTGAGTTTAGTTCACATAGTTAGGGTAGTTATGTTTGATTAGTTCACAAATGTGAGTGCGAAAGAATGAGTATGCTCTGTAGTTGCGCTCTTATTGCGATCTTCTACATCAGAATGTTCGATTGCGCTTTAACTTGCTTTAGTCATCAACTATTTCACTTAACATATTTGTGCATTTGTGTGTAACCCTTTTACATCAAAGTTCGCAAACTTATTTAGGTCATGGAACATAGGAACATCCCTTTTCTATTCTATGCGTACGGTGAAATTGTTAATGGGTTAAATGGCATCGCGTACAGCTCACCCCCATCAGCAGTGTTGATGGTTAAGTTTGGGACGAGTGGCCGTCAAATGATGGATGACGTGTGTAACGCGTCAAATATCTCATCTACGGAGATTCTAGTTCAGATGACTTATCGCCACGTGATAATCCTCCCCGGAGGCTCACATTATTTCGTCCCTGTGTTGTTGCATGATACGACACACGTTGACTTGATGTGGGAGACGGTGGCCAATTTACCAATAACTGCAACGGTAGATATCTATTTGACATTTGAGTCAATCGACTCAGTTCAAAATCGTACGATTCATACGCAAGTTCGTGATGAACGTGACGGCACGCCAGACGCAGCATTAATGTTGGAAAGGCTGCATATGCAATCCCCACAGGGTGAGGTCGTGGAAGAGGGATTTGTTAGTCCATTACATCAAGATATTAATGCCTCTAATGACGATGAAGATAACGAGGACGCCAATAATGAAACTGATGAGGACATATGTCCCAACAAAGATGCTCCAACAGCTGTCGTTTGGGATAACGTTAATGTTTGCACGGATGATCCAAGATATGAACCTCCGGGTGCGGAGAATGTGGAAGATGATGAGCAATTTGCTATCGATGAAGAGATTTTGTTGGAGGAAGCAAGTGATGATGAAGTTCACCAACCAATACCGGTATATAACGAAATCGATTGGGAGGTGGCTAATTCCACTGCGACCCAACATTCCCATCAACAAACTCGGGGGACATGTCTAATTTCGATTTGGAGATATGGATGTACTTTGACAATAAAAAAGACTTACAACATGCCGTTAAAGTGTGGCATGTTAATAGACATTGTCAATTCCATGTGACGGAATCGACTACAACTACGTGGGCGATTAAGTGCGAAGTGCGCAACACGGGTGTATATGGCGTCTTCGTGCTTGTTTGCGAAAGAAAACACAATTATGGGAGATAACACAGTTAGACGTACCGCACACGTGTATTAATCCCGACGTAGAACACGGTCATGCCCAACTTGACCCCAACATGATTGCGCGAGAGATCCAAATCGTCGTCAAGAGTGATCAAAGTATCACGATCAAAGCATTAGTACAAATAATTAAGGGAAAATACAAACACGAAGTCAACTACAAGCGAATGTGGGATGCCAAAAGGAAGGCAATTGCATGTGCATTTGGAGATTGGGATGAGTCGTACGCTTTATTACTAAGATGGTTGGCGGATGTGAGGAGTAAGAGTTCGGGGACAAGAATCGAGTGGTCACATAGACAATGACATGCTGATGAGATAAGAACTGCATCTCCTCAATTTCGTCGTGCGTTTTTTGCATTTGAAGCATCAATACATGCTTTCAAGTTTTGTAGGCCTCTGCTTCAGATTGACGCGACATTCTTATATGGAAAATACAATGGGAAGCTAATGATTGCGATCTTTGTTGATGGCAATGGACACATATTACTGGTTGCATTTGCCGTTGCAGAAACCGAATCAACTGATTCGTGGGGGTGGTTTTTGAGGATGTTGCACAAACACGTGATAGATAGAGAAGGAGTTTGCGTTATTTCTGATCGTCACCCTGACATTTTGGAGGCGGTCAACACCCCAAGCAACGGTTTTTGTCCCCCAAAAGGGTACAACCGTTATTGCTTGCGACACTTGCTTAGTAATTTCGGCACCCAGTTCAAAAATGACCCCTTGAAAGTACTCCTTGGTCGAGCAACTGTTCAACATCAGGAACGAAAATTTAATGCGTGCATGGAGCGTTTTGCATACTTATCATCACGAACACCTTAATGTCTGCAATATTTCAATGCCATCCCCAAAGAACTATAGACTCAATCGCACGACAGAGACATGCGGTACGGATGGATGAATACTAATGGTGTTGGTATGTACGAAATACAATTTATGTTTTGCACTCAAATACACACAGTTATCGTCGATCCAATATTATTTACCCTAATGTTATCGTCAATTGCAGAGTGTTTTAACGGTGTATTGAAGGGGGCTCGATTCTTGCCAATAACAACGTTGACTCAGATGATTTACTACAGATTGGTGACATACCACGATCAACGCAACCAGGAAATCAATGAAGCAATCTCAAACAGACAATCGTACACGAAATACGTCATGGACAAACTTACGGAAAATGAAAAATCCGCAAGGATGCATTAAGTCACTTTGATCAATCGCAACATTGGTGAGTTCAAGTGCAGACTGGAAGACATGGAGATCGCATGCATAAAGGCAACAACACCCAAGTCGTCATCCTAAAGGACCGGGTGTGCAGATGTAATAAATAGCAGTCGTTTGGTTTCCCTTGCTCACACGTGTTAGCTGCATGTGTCTTTATTCGAGTGAGTTACGCGCAGTTCATCGAGCCATACTATAGGATAAATGTGTACGCACAATGTTACTCCTATAATTTCAAGGCCATCCCAGATGAGAAGTATTGGCCGACTTTTGGGACGAAGATCATACCCGACCCAAGGTGCAGACGTAGCCGAGGGAGACCAAAGGGATCGCGAAGACATAACGAGATGGATCTTCCTAATGTCCAAAGGCCTTTGCGATGTGGCATATGTCATCAAGAAGGACATAAAAGAACAACATGTCCAAATAAAGACCGTGAACGAGTCCCAACTAGGAAGAACCGGTGTGGTATTTGTCGTTCAGAGGGACATAACAAAAAAAATTGTCCAAGCAGACCTCAACCTTCCAATGAAAACCTATAGTCGATTTTGTATATTGTTTGTCATAACTTAAGTTCGTAGCTATGTTGCTTTTGAGCATTTACGCATTTGTTTTTGTGTGAACATATATGAAAGAGTTATCGTTTGGTTTCGAACAACACTCTAATTCTTTTTATATCATTCATTTGTAGTTGTACAACAATGGATCCAGGTCCTTCAGATCCTTCACTTTTGCAACTGCAATCTACACATAGATCATCGCGAACCTGGAGGGGTGAGGTAAACTTTTTTACATGTATACGTCAAATTTACAACAAAAACGTATCAAAAATATAGATTAATACATTATCAATTATAAGGTGTACGAAACAATGCGCTTACGTCGAAGACGTGGGGTCGTTGATCGAACGGTGCAGTATCATTCGAGGATGATCCCATATCTTCGTTCCAGTGGGTTCTATGGGATTTCCCGCGTAGCATTTTTCAGCCTTGATTGGGCTTTGATTACTGCATTCGTAGAGAGATGGCGCCCTGAGACGCATACATTTCACATGCATTGTGGGGAGTGCATAATTACACTCCAGGACGTGCAGGTACGGCTCGGCTTACCTATCGAAGGTATGTCTGTGACGGGAACGACAAATACGAACTATGCTGATGTGTGCGAGAGGCTACTTGGTCGAACTCCTGTTGAAGATGACGTTATTAGTTGTAAACTTAAAGTCGAATGGCTTGAACGTAACGTCCAGCTATAGATGATGATAGCGATGAGGAGTCGGTGCAACGTTATGTTCGATCATACATACTACAACTTATCGGTGGTTGTCTTTTCACCGACGAGTCCAATCGATTCGTACATTTGATGTTCCTACAGTTGCTGGAGGATTTCCAAGTAGCTAGACAATATAGTTGGGGGAGTGCATGTTTGAATTATTTGTACAAGGAGTTGTGTCGCGGATCTCGCGCAGGGGCACATGAGGTTGCAGGCGCGTCAATTCTTGTACAACTATGGGCATGGGACAAATTTTCATTCATAGCACCGCGGCGCCTGGGTGTTTCTAGAGTTCAACCGCGAACAGTGGATGTAGAACATATGCTTATGGACGTTCCACTGGGACACAGGTAATACAAATATTTTTCCTTAATTTGCTAAAAAATCAAGTCCAATTTCATTTTTCTTAACTTATTGTTTTCTACACAGATGGCTCGATGCATTTTCGGTTACACAAAGTGCGACGCACGTCGTATCGGCTTACCTTGATGCACTCGACTCGCAAAGGCATGAGGATGATGTGGTATGACAACTAGTCTCTTCCCGATTACTGTACTAACGGTCACGGTAGTTGGCTTTCGACGTGTCCCCTTATTTGTTTCTACATAGTCGAGTGGCGTCGACCAGAAAGGGTTATGAGACAATTCGGAATGGTACAAGTGGTGCCACCAAATTGTGCTTACGACACCCAACTGCACCGCATCGAATTGCGTGGACGTCATCAAGAAAATTGGGTGACTTTTCACGCAAGCTATATACACATGTGGGAAAATCGTGGCGACAACATTGCCACAGCGGCACATAATGAAATGCACGATCATCTACATGACGTGGTATCGCTCGGTCACTAGGAGATTCATTGGACACGACGGGGCTTTACGTGACTACTCGGTAAACTTCTAACTCTGACTTTTTCTCGAACAACTAATATCTTATATTGCGTGCTTTGAACTCATGTTTTTATATCAATGTAACTTGGTGCATCGACTGAGGCGAGTGTTTATTGAGGATGGGTACGAGCAAGGTCTTGCTGCGCTTGATGAAGGGATTAAAATTTTAGACGAAGATGAAAGGCAAAGGTCTACTCTTTCGCATGACGGAATTGACGTCGAACAAGACATAAATGAGGATAATGAACAGGAAGATGAAGAAGACGATCAGGGCAAAGCAAACAAAGAGGTGAGAAGAAGACGAACACGACCGAGAGACATGCGGGAACGCACTGACGTCCTCGTCCACCACGTCCATCTACTAAGACGAGATTGCTGCGCAGAGTAGCAGACGTTCTCCTCCAAAGACGTTCATCTCGTCCGAGAGCGAGTAGAGAACGAGATCGTTGGTGAGAGTAGCCAACGATCATCCCCACCAAGTCATTCTTCTTATGGGTACATTCCCGCAACGTCCACAATGCAACCGAACCTCAAATGTTTGTACCTGTGCCGCCGATCGTGAATCTTCCTCCTTACCATTTTGATCCTTACGCACCGGCCGTCGTCTTCATATGTGGACCATGTAATGCCTAGACATCAAATGTATCCGTCATCGCTCAATACATGCCGAGTCCATATACTCCACCATGTTATAATTACAATATGTCATATAGTGGAGATGGCTCATTCATGAACATGTTGACCATGCCGCACCTCATGTTCCTTTCCCCCAACCGCATACAGGAAGCCAGTATTTTGGGATGGTTCAACCTCCTATTTTTGAGAGCATCAGTAGCAGATGTGAGTCGAGTGAAGCACCAGAAGAAGAACATCAATCTACTCGACGTCATTCAATGCAAGACCAGTAACCTCAACAACCTCAACCGGATGTACAAACACATCATCCAACTAGACATAGAGTACGTCCGGTTTGCATCACCGAGTAACAACGTCAACGTAACCGTCGTAATAGACCTGCATGATGAGTTTTCTTGATGTCATGGTGATTTGTTTCATCTTATATTTTGGTGAACGAAGTTGATGTATACAACCTTCTCATGGAATAAACATGTTTTCCATATTATTATATTGCGGTATCTGTGATTACTCTTGAATATTCCATAAAAGAAACTCATCACTGTGAAATATATATATATCTCGAAAAATTAGAAGATTCGAACTTATAACCTTAAAAAACTTCAATTAATTAAACAACTAGTAGCTAGCTAGGTCATAACCAATGCATGAAACCCAGGGTTTGTTCATTGACCTCTAAGTTGGTTGGTGCTTTACTTATTTATTTTCGGCAATTTTAAGTACTAATTTTAAGAGTCTAGGGTACGGTATCCGAGTTCTTGAAGTGATTGACTTAAAGTTTGGTGCTTAATCAATAAATTTAATCAATCTTATTGATATTATAATCATTTAATTGAAGAAAAATCTCAAGCCGAATCATATGAAAGAATATAAAGAAAAGGACTTCAATGTGAGTATGGCTAGGGCAGAGCTTTACCATGTTGGTGCTTTTGTAATTTGTTTATACACATTCATTTACTGCAGTTTTTTGATTTTAAAAGTAATTTCTATTGTACATGATCCTATGGAGTCTTGGCCTATGCAATCTATAATTTTGAATTGATTGTCCCGAGGCCTATATAGAACTATAATATATGGTTAGTTGTTTTATTAAACATTTTAGCAGTAACTATTTGGGTGTACTGCAACTACTTGTGTGCAAATGTACTTTCCGTAGCTTTGAAGTGTCAACTTCAGATTTTTGATATTTTGTCACTAATTTATGAGAAAAAATTACAAAAGTACATTACCTTTTAGTTTAAATGAGGAAAATAAGTGTGGTTTTCTTTTTAATTCAAAAACTATGCTATGTCGCCTTTCCAAAAGGCGCTATTAGTTGGGTAGATTTTTTTCACTGTCGTGGACGGTCCTACGTGGATTGTGTTACACGGATAGCGCCTTTTGAAAATGCGCTATCTGTGTAACACAGTCCACGTATAATGACCGCGTGAACATGAGCCGACCGAATAGCGCCTATGGGTTGCACGGGTTGTACGGGTTGTCCGCCTCGCAATACGTGCGTGACGTTTACATTAGTTTTATCACATCGAGACACGTGCGTGACGTTTGCATGAATTGCACGAGGTTGCATGGGTCGCCCACCTCGACAGACGTGCCTGCCATTTGCATGAAATCTCCACCTCGGCATACATGGGTCACGTTTGCATGGGTTGTCCACGTCGATATGCGTGCGCATTGTTTACATTGGTTGTCTACCTCGAGATACGCGAGTGGCGCGGGTCGTCCATCTCCATATGCACGTGGCGGTCATGGGGAAAAGAATTTGTATTGATAGCTCATTTTCAAAAGGAGCTATCAATAGAAAGTATAGTTTTGTATAGATAGCTCATTTTCAAAAGGAGCTATCTATACATATTGTCTCGCCAACTCAACGCCACCTCACGGCCACCTCACAACCATGAAGCCTACTCATATGCAATAACGCCTTCTCATAAGGTGTTATCACCTATTTTTGAAAATAAAAAGTAAACTACCCTATTTTGTGAAATAAAATGTAAATGTCCCCCACTTTTGGAAAAACACCTTTGTGTTGGTTTGTGATTAGTGGTGTAATTACTGGATTTCCTTTTTAGTAAGTCTTCTTGGTTGGTGCATTTGTGTTGGTTTGTTCTTTGTTGGCCGATCGAATTGGATTGGTTTTGTGGCGAAATTGTAGTAAAAATGTGATCTTGGGTTCATTTTTGTGGTTTTGAGGTTGGATTCGAAGTGGGTTTTGGTTTTGGGGGACTATGATTTCTCTTTTTTGTTGAACTTTTTTTGAATTTGTGATTAGTTTTGCCACATTTCTTCAAAAAGATGTGATTTTGATCACTGTTTGAGGTCATTTCTTCATCTTTGGTTTTCTTGTTGGAATTGCAATTCATGTTTATAATTTTGTGATGTACGTACTTCCATTATGTGAAGAGCGTTTGTATTTCTTCTTTCTTTGTTGTTTTCAATTTGTTGACATTGTTGTTTTTTTTTTTTTTTTTTTTGTTGGGGGTTTTAGTTTGATTGAAGAGCATTATATATACCATATGGTTTTACTGATTTAGTAATGCAAATGTTGAACTAGTCCTTGGAGAGTAGATTATAACCTTTGTTTTGATGATTAGTTATATATCCTGCTCGGTTTTCTATATTAAGTGATATCTAGAGATGTTCTTTATAGATGCTTAGATTTTGATTTGTCTAATAGAGCTTATTTTAGAGTGGTTGCTTTGCCAAATTTAGCATGATTCTTATGTAGAGGTAATCATAAAGTATTTTCTATTGTTACTCGCATTTGCTCATTAGCCGACCTCAACTAATTGCGGATTGAACCTTCGTTGTTGTTGTACTCGGGTTTGCTCATAGGCTTTCTTGATAGTGGGAACTGGATTGTAGTCCAATCCTAATAAAGTACGGTAAATTCGGTAGACAGGCAAATGCATCTTACATTCCTTTTACTTTGTTTTTTTTTTTTTTTTTTTTTTGGTTACATTTTACTTTGTTTATTTAGCTCCAGTGTGAGTTATCTAGTGTTGATCTACATGTTCTCATATTTAAATGAATCAGAGAAAAAGATGTTCTTTTTGTAGTTGCTGTAAGTATGCGTCATGATTGTATTCCCAATGTTTCTTTTTTCATTTTGGCGGAGTTTACACTTGTAGGCGCTTCATGCTGTTGTTTTGATTCATTTCTTATGGTTCAGGGGCTCTGGAAAGATTGAATTTCATTTAAAATTTGTGCAAGGGAAAGTTCTTTAGGCGTAAGAGAGCAACCACGTTCAGGTCACCGAGTAGAAATCAACGGTCCAAAGGGTTCAAGGTAAAGCATTTCTGTAGATAGTGGCAAAAATTGACACGAGCCGAACGCGTCAATAAAATAATATACCTAAACCAGCTATTTTGTAGATAGTGGCAAATGGTCGATCCCACAGGGATTGATAATCCTTCTAAGGTTAAAAAATAAAATAAAAAGGGAAATCGAGGTTTAAGAGAGAATGAATTAATTAACTAATCTAAATATAAACAAAATAAAAATTAATAAAAACACATAGGTCAAGACATACAAGTTCGGTTCGATAAAACATTGGATTTGGTCGTCGATTTATGTAAAATATGCAAATCAAAATATTCTAGTGTAGTTATAAAATCGGTAACGTACGTGGTTCCTCGCACTTCCTAATTTTGATAGCCAAGGTACGACGTGCATCGGATTTAACACGATGACCGCAATGAGTTTCGTGAAGGCACTACACCTAGACAATCGGATCACTAGTGTGTCCAATTTAGCCTAGATTTCTAACGTATTCAACCGGTCTCAAAAGAGGTTAATCAATTGGTAGGGTCAATTGTCACTAGTGTGGTCTTATTGCACAAGTACGGATGCTTACGACTCATTGGCGAATAAATTAGAGTTTAAATATAAATTTAACTCTAATTGTTTAAACAATACCAAAAAAATAAAATATATTGAAAAGCAACGAAAATAAAATATATAAATCTCACAAATCCATTGATAGACGCAGTCGAACCTCTCTTGCAGTCTTGCCCGGGTTAGAGGTTTAGTGCCGAGTCGGCCAAGAGAGGGGAGTCGGCCGAGAGAAGATAAAAAAAAAATAGAACTCGGTCTTCCTTTTTTTTTTTTTTTTTTTTTTTTTTTTTTTTTTGTGAGCGTTCCTTTCTTTGTTCTTTCTATTTTGCATGCATATCCTCTCCGTCCATGCATATCTCATCTTTTCTATATCTATTATATATATATATATATATATATTAGTTTCAGGACGTGCTACGCACGATTGACCCGCTCGCTTCCCTCGCGGGAATTAATTTTTAAGAATTTATTAATAAAATTTAAAATTGTAATTAAAATTTAAAAATTAGAAATACAATTACCTTTTTTAGCTTATCAATATTATCTACTGTGATTGAGATAAGATGTGAATGAAAAAACAAGCTAGTCATGCTAGGACATTACTTCCTCAAAAAAAAAAAAAAAAAAAAGGAAAAAAAAAAAAACACAAGTGGTTTGACCCATCAATTTGTGAACACTTGCATGTGGAAATTCCGTAGAATTGTAAATAAAGTTCAATCTTTACCTCATACTCTATAGATAGAAATGATAACTTTGAAATTATTAATGTAAATAATTGAATTAATTGAGATTAAAACTTTAGACACCTTTTTTTTACATGATTAATCATAATTTTTTCATTCAAATTTCTTCTAGGTTTTGGGTTTGTTCCCTCCCCTAACACCTTCTTCAAACCACCTTCTTATTCTCCCTCTCGGATTCTCTCTTATTCACTTTGTTTATATATATATATATATAAAAACCGAACCTCCTCATCTCTTCATCACACAATCAACAACTTACCACAACAACCCCTCCCAATTCCAATTTTGAATTCATAGACAAAACCAATCCCACAATCCACTAAAATCAAAAATTGAAATATTATATCACCTTCAACTGTTCTTCAACAAATACGCCACCAACACTCACGACTCTCCTTGAATTTGATCTCTCGAGAGAGAGAGAGAGAGAGAGAGAGAGAGAGAGAGAGAGAGAGATTATATATATATATATATATATATGAGGAAGAATGATGAGGGTTTGGGTGAGAATGATGAAGACGATGACCAGTGATATGCACCCCCTTAAAACGTATCAAATTGTAGCATGCAATTCAAGCTTTCAACAGATACAATGTTCATATAAACCGATTTGCCCCAGAAACAAGTGCACACTCCAATTTAGAAGTCTCCCTCAATTTATCAACCTCTCATTCTCCGTGTATTGGATTGATGAGAAAGAGTTTGTGTATTGGATTGATGAGAAGGAGTTCGTCCTGAACATGAACGAGTGATCGATTGAAGACTGAGAGAAAGAGAAAATCGTGTATTGGATTGATGAGAAAGAGTTCGGGATTGATTTGGAGATAAAGAAAAAAAAACGTGTCGTGGATTGATAAAGAGTTAGAGTTTGATTTGGAGACAAAAGAAAATGTTGCTTTGGAGATGAAAAAAAAAAAGAAATATGGGCAAATAGGTAAATTTCATTACCACTCAAAAATTTGTGATTCGTGCTTTTATATATATGATAGATATATATTCCTATATATAACAAACCAAATCAATTAAAGTTGGTGGATAAGTACCCACCTTCAATGATTAACGTGAGATCAGTGGATAAGTACTAATCTAAGAGGAATGTGGATAAGAGGTGCCTCTAATAAGGGTAATTGGAATTTAATTCCAGTCCTAATTATGATACCTTGTCCATACACTATCCATTTAGGGTTGGAATCTCAGTTAGGCGTTAATGCACTCTATGGGATTTTACATTACGCCGTGTTCTCGCGTAAAGGAGAGGAAGATTCTCATTTTTAAAAATAAATGGAAAAGAGAGTCATAGTATAGTTGCGATATACTGAATAACTGCATCAACGCCTCATGCTCCACTTGATCTTTATCATCTCACCATGGCACGCTCTTGAGGCCGATCTCATGTTCACTTCATGCATGCACATTAATCTCCATACGCCTCGCCACACTGAATCAACTCCTCTATCAATTAACTCACACACCTTTTAAGTATGTACCACTGTCGGCGACATCATCACTCTCGTGCCTCATGCGTGGGCCCACCCAATTCATCTTGAGATGCGCGCTAGCACAATTTTCGATGTAGAAAGAATTCGGGCACATGGATACTCAATCTTGCTCCAATAATCTTGAAAATAATAAATAAATGTAATTAGACTAGTATTGAAGACTTAAACATAATATATATATAAATAAATTATAAATAATATTACATAATTAACGACTTATCACTTGGAGTGAGTGTGTATGGTTACTTTATCAGATCAAGCACTCTCATGATAAGAGGAAAGCATTTGATGAGAGCCATGCAAGACTCACTGAAAATTTGGAGAATGTGCATGAGATCATAAAGCTTGGAAGGAAGGATCTACCAAAAATCGACGAAACGACTATGGTAAATGAAAAACATGGCGAGGAAGAAAATATGGACTGATAGATTTCAAAGAAGAGTCTAAGAATTGTATTGATGTGGGCAAATTGAGTACAATAGAGTGCTCTTATTTATAGAGCTGAACAAATCATAAAATAAGGAAAGTTACCAAAACTACATAGATATCAAAATATAGAAACTTCATAAATACCTAAACTACGAAATATAACAACTACTCTAATTTCCTTTAACACCCTCCCTCAAACTCAAGTTGGTTCAACTTGAGGTTGTCGATCGAATCAGTAAACCTGACAAATCTAAGGTTTGTTGCGGAGCAGATCAACGACCACCAAAGACGACAAATCTAAGGTTCGTTGCGAACGATCAACGACCACCGAAGACGACAAATCGAGGTTCGTTGTGGAGCGGATCAACGACCACCTAAGACGGCAAGAAACAGATTCGATGTGGCGAGTCGAACAACGAAATCGTAGAACAAATGGATTGGGTATGGTGTTCACGGCGGCGGCGCATATATCTCAGTGGGTGTGCAAAGTGGCGCGTTGTGGATCGGATCTCGGTGTGCAACGATGTGCGGTGGCGGATGTGCGCGAGCGGAGAGCGATTGCGCAGCGACGAGAGCAGCGGCATCGGGGTGGACGCGGATGGAGCAAAGGCGCGGTGCAGCGGTGGACCAGCGAGGGCGACGAGGGTCGAGCGAGCCTCCAAGATGGCGATGAAATGGTCGGCGCGACACCAGGCAGCGACGCGGGTGCCAGCAGAATGTGACGTCGGCGGATAGTAGCAACTCCGGGGAGCCTCCGACGCGGACGACCAGCAGCAGCGGCGACGGAAGGCAGATTATGTGGGCGGGCGGGCGCGAGATTGGCGACGCTTTGCGAGCGGACATGTGACAGCGTGCAGACGGAGGTGACATACGAATGCGAAGAGATCGGGGGACAGATGGCAGTCGTGACAGATGTGAAACAACGTTCACACTGAAAAAAGTGTTGTGTAACACACAACCAGAGGACAGATTGAAAACGAAAACCCACGATTAAAACTCTGAAAAAACACAACCCAAAACGAGAACAACAACGAGAGATCGAAAGAGACACCACGAATTGGTCGTCGACTTGAAAGTCGGACGACCTAATACTAGAAACCAAGCTCTGATACCATGATAGATTTCAAAGAAGAGTCTAAGAATTGTATTGATGTAGGCAAATTGAGTACAATAGAGTGCTCTTATTTATAGAGCTGAACAAATCATAAAATATGGAAAGTTACCAAAACTACATAGATATTAAAATATAGAAACTTCATAAATACCTAAACTATGAAATATAGCAACTACTATAATTTCCGTAACAGGACGACGAAGAAGTGGAAGAAGAAGAAGAAGACGAAAGCAAGCCTGAAGAGAGTGAGGAGGAAGAAAGAAGAGGCGACGATGATCGATGAGATAGACGAACAAGATCAAGATAGAGAGGATTTTATAGATGAAGAAGATAAAGAGAGTGAAGAGAAGGAAAACCAGAAAGAGGATTCCGACTCATTTGACGAACAAGATCATGACCAGAACACGCAGGAGGCACGTGAAGAAATCTACAAAGGGGGATGACGCCTCCAGTGCTGTGGTTGTGGCACGGGATACTTGAAGCCAGTGGTGCTGAGTTGGTCAATTCAGATGAAGACAAGCCGATAGACACCGCAGAGAAGAATGCGCTTGAGGTGGAGAACGGAACCAACAATTCCAAATGAAACGACTTCCTATCCGAATGCCGCAGAAGGAAGCGATTCTGTGAATGTAGAAATCGGTGGGGAGAACCTCGAAACCAAGCAATCTGAGGTAGAGAATGAGTCTCAAACAACTCTTATCTGACAATCAATAAGAAGTGAAAAATGATACTACAACGAAAACTGCACAAGGTCCTGCTTTGCCCCTTTTGAATGAAACATACATCAACTCATCCCAAACTCAAGAGAAAAAATCAGAGGCATTGGCTTCCAATGAAGGAAATTCCAATCAGCAAATACTTGTACAAGAGCAGCCTGAAAACAATAGCATAGCCACTTAGGTACATCAATCTAGTCTGTCCACAACAACTGACAATGCCGACTCGATAGGTGGAGGAGCGACAAGTTCTTTGGCTGCCTCCGCACTACAAGAAAGAACTGATTCAGGAACAAACTAATCTGATGCTGAGGTGGTACGATTTTGTTGCTAAACCATTCTGCAACAAATCAACGACATATAGTAGATGTTGGTAAAATCTTTGTTCTGGTGCACCCCAGCGACAGAATATGTATTTTGTTGCTATTCAGCAACAGATTTGTGACAAATATCTGTCATTGAACAATGAATAAACACATCATCGTTGATGATTGAAGTCCCACAAGACAGACGTGTCTGTCGCAACTCTATTCTTTGTTCGATAGATACGGCGTCATCGCCGATCGGGCCTAGTCATGCAAGACGCTTTTTGTCGCAAGTCTGTTGTTGTTTAGTGACAGAAAGCATATGTCGCTGACTGTGCCCAGTCAGCAAAGACGTTGTATGTCGTAACTCTGTTGCTATTCAGCGATAGACAGTGTATGTCGCTGACTAGTGCACAGTCAGCAAAGACGCCTTGTGACAAATTAGCGACAGTGCGATCTTTGAAATGTCGCTAATTCTCGAATGGTAGTTTTTCCAAAAAAAATTATAAACAGTAAATAGTAAAAGGAAAACCTGCAGTAAAATCTGCAAAACCAAATTAAAAGCTACTAATATTACAAAAATTGGGAAGATGTATGTATATTATCAAAATTTGACAAACAATGTCTACAAAAGAATGAGATTAACATTTCATAATTAGTACTATACTATAACGTAGTAAATGAACATTATTCAACAATCTACAAACAACTACACAAGCTGGCTACACAAATTTACATACATACAATGTGTACAAAAACTCCTATAGCATTCTTTCACCGATACATAGATAGGCATTATACAAATTCTTTAGCTAGCAGAGCGTATCCCATCCAAATCCTGAAAATTAAAAAGAACATGAACAATATTCGACATGCAACCAAAATATTCCAACACAAATTAAAATAACATCACATCCAATTTTAGTGAAATTGAAGACTATAAATACTCTTCTTAAGCAACTTGAAATGTAGGCTACTTATTTAAAAAGTATAGTTGAATCTCAACTTAAAAGGCTAGGTTAAGGTTGAATATAGTCGAATTTGTCCCAAATCTAGCTTTGATCAATGTAATAAGTAAACTATAAAGCAAAATCATTCAGTTGGAATCAAAGAGAGTTGTAAGATTAAAAAGAGAAGACAAGGAAAAGAAAAAAGGAAGCCAAGTACAAGATATAACACTATTTCAATCAAATATAAGGTCTAGTGTGGCTTTTAGCAAAACTCATTCTAACACAAAAGGTGCATTCATCGAGAATTCAATGTTTTCAATATTGGAACATACGAGGACAGTGAGAAATCTAAATGTGAATTGAAGTAAAAACGTGCTCATGCAGCCTTGCATTTTGGGCCAACTTTGTTTCATGAAATATTATTGATAAACACATGTGCTTTGGTTCCCCTGTTCCTTGTATAATAAGACCAGTATTTGAGTTTTTTTCACTCTCCACTTTCAATGGCAGAATCACTTTTAACTTGCACTAGTTTACATCAAATTTGTGTTGTTTGCAATCCAATATCATGAATTGAACCATAAGACTTCATAGATTAAGTTTAATTCCAACGTCACTTATTCACAAAGTATAGTACTATTTCAAGAAATGTCTCAACTTTTTGTAATGAAGTCTTACTTAAAGTTTATTGATTAGATTCATAAGTTAAACTAGCTAGTAAAAACTTATGACACCAACAAATGTTAACTCTAACAAAAACTTTACCTATAAAAAATTTTGCATGAAAAAGCATATAGTGGCATTATTATTTAATACAATCACTTGGTCTCTCTAAAACCAAAATACTATCTCAATCAACCCTCATTCTCCAAAACATTAGATGCGAGAAAAATAAACATAAAATTCAACATGGGAGTTGTAAAGTAATTATATCTTACCCAACAAAAACAAAGAAGCCTTGTCAAATCCTTCTCTGTAAGCAACACCAATACCAAATGCCACCGCTGCACATACATACGCAAATGAATAATCACATCGACTACATTAGAAGGAAGAAAATGTGAAAATATACATTGACTCGTAATTAAAAGCTCACCATAAAAAAAAGATAGAACATCCAATCACTATTGCCGTGGCGGTGGCCGCGGAGGCGGCATAAGTTACGACATAAACTCATCATGATCATCCAAAAGATGATGTCTATCCTTAGGCATCTCTCTATGTGGATCGGTCCAATGTCCAGGCTGGTGGTCATCCATGTGCGTAGACTGAGAAGGTGCCGGTGGACTCAGCGGTGCTCTGTCGATCGTCAAATGTCCAGGCTGGTCGTCACTCTGAAGATCAGAACGCTCTGTAACTGGTGATAGTGGAGGTCGCGGTGTCGGAGGCACGTGGGGCCTAATACCAAGGTGTTGCATCAACAATGCCTCTATACGTGCTAAACGGTCCTGCATATCTCGATTTTCTTCTTGGCGTTCCATCTTGTCCCTCAACATTTGTTCTTGTCGTTCTATTCGCTCCTTCAGCAATGTTTCTTGCAACCTCTGGTGGTCCCGCTGGAGCTCTTCCAACTCATGAGGTCCATACGTTGGTTCTCGAGATGAGCTTGCTTCCCCTGAATATATGCTGTGATGATAACCTTGTGACCCTAATCCGTAGACACGTCCCTTGACTTCTGGCACCACCTGAAGATAAACCACATCCTCGTCAATCGATGTGTCGGGGGACTGGGTGGACATCTCTTACAATCTCCGAGTGAGTTCAAATTTCGCATTAAATTAATAAACTAATAGTTAACTCTACTGTTTTCTTTTAAATTGATGTGCTACATGTGTTGTCTTGAAAACTATTTATATGCAATTCATATTACTTACATCAATCTTCGCGGATCTCTGATCGACGAAAGTTTGGCCGTAATGGCCATGGGTGTGGAGGTGTCGAAATATCTCCTTGCGTGTGGGACAACGTTTATGCTTCTTCTCCTATAAACGAGTTCCAGGATTAGTAGTTTTTATTTGCGCTTATCTACATACGAAACTATTTATGTATGTATACGTACCAACGTATCACCGTGTTGTCTCGCGGATATACTTCCAGCGCTATGCAACGAAATACCAGTGCTCGGCCCTCCCACCTCGGACTTTCTATTCGTGCTCATCTACTCGGACTTCTTCTTGAATGTTCATCTGTTGCTTGTTTTCTTTTGTAATGCTCAAACACCTCATCTGTCAAGTAATTATGTGCTATTCTATTCTTCGTGATTAAATATATATTGCCCGTGTATCGGATGGCTGCCTTCCGACACCACGCTTCATATATCGCAAATGACATTTGCAAGTCCCAAGTGAAGAACACCTACAAATGAACGAGTAATGAATGCATTCTCATTTCAGCGCTGATCAGAAACTAGTTTAAATGAATTCACCTCGATGGTTGATGTGAAGTTACTGACCTTCCACCTAAGCCAGCATATATCTCGTTGGGATTGTGGAACATATTCCCATTTCCATCATTCTTTCAAATATCCACTCTTGAAGACTAAACTCATCTTCCCTGCCGCCACGGAAGAATGATGTAACCTACCATTTCAACATTTAAGTTAGTCTAGGAAAACAATATTTTTATAGATTAAATATATATTGTGGAGATTAACATACAAGCCATGCTCACCAATGAGATGAATAAGAGAGTTTTCGTCTTCTTACAGGGCCGTCTCGGCGGTCCGAAAAAATCAGGGATCTCCTCAATCCCATGTGGTATCGATGAGCGCAACCCGTTAGTGGATGACCTCGCAGATGAAGTCCTACGTGGTGTTGGGGGTCTACAAGATATAGAAGTGTGCTCGTCGCCTACTCCAGGAGAATGACCGGGATGAGCTGAAGGTGATGGTGTGGCGTGATGTGACGAAGAGGGCCTGATACCATGCTCATGTGGGTATACATATCCTAGAGGTGATGGTGTGGAGTGGTGTGACGAAGAGGGAATGGTACCATGCTGAGCTGGGAGTACATGAACTGGAGGAGATGGTGTGTCGTGATGTGATGCCGAGAGACTAACATCATGCTGAGGTGTGTATACAGTTCCTGCCGGTGATAGCGTGACATGTTGATGTGGATATGGATGACCGGGAGGCGATGAGGAGGTATAACGTGATGACGACGGTCCGAAGGCATAAGTTGGGTATGGACGAACTACACGTGACGTGCAGACTAGTGTGATGTGGCAACGGTTCAGTGTCGTTACGTAAGTAGGCATAACTCGAACGTGATGGAGTGGTGTGATGTGGTGAGTACGAATGAGTCGGATGTAATGAGTACTGACCATCCGGATGGGAATGTGTAGCATGGTGCGACAACGATCATCGTCTAATGGTGCAAGTCTCCTCCGTGGGTCTATTGATGTCCTCCATGTCCTCATCCTTCATATTACCACGCCCCCTACCTATCGCCATATATAATGGTATCTATATCTATCGCATAAACAAATAATTCAGTTGATTGATACATATAACATTTATAGAGATATATGAAGTCTAACATAAACATCATATTTCAAGCAAATTGATAGATTGCACTAAAAACTCACACCAATCACTCTAACTCATCTTCGCTACCACTGTCTGATGACGATGTGAACTCGTCATCTTCTTCATCGTCCGCATTCGTCTCAAATTCATCGTTGTCAGACACAATTTCACTTGTCGGATCAACAGTTGTCGACGCTAATGGATCTACATCTACTTCCACGATGAACATATTCTCATTTTGAACTAAATTTATTAATTTACTGTATTATTAATCAATGAACATACTATGAACTAAATTTAACAATAGTAATTGCTAATTGTCATATGACAAGCTAAGTGAAAATTGAAAACTAGCTAAATGCAAATTCTATTTGTTTTAATTGAGTTTTTCGAGGTTGTTTTGATTCGATTCATGCTTTTCATCTTCTATAATCATAAAATCAAACCTGAAAAATACTAATGATAAGTTGGGTGTTATATTTGACTCTGACAATATTGGTAACCAAAATAACCACATTAACATATGACCATAAACTTAGGTTGTTGATTTGTTGCTGTTTAGCAACAGATTGTTGAGTTGTTGATTTGTTGCTGTTTAGCAACAGATTCTGGTTGTCGCTATTTTTAGATGCTATTCCACCATATTCTTGTAGTGTCTGGAAGCATAACCTAGGTACGGTTTCGTTGAAATATTGAAGGCAAAACTTAAATTTCCTAATTACAGTAGTAAAAGAAAAAAACATAACGATTCAACAGATTCCAAAATAGGAAAGAAGTATAAGAAAAGACGCAAACCACGAGTGCTTCGGCAATGATATACTGGAATCAGATCAAGCGAAGCTGAGACTGTGATTTGAAGGTCCACTGCATCAACTTCCTGGTCGCGAGGCACTCCACGAGTCTGCTATGCCTTCGTGCTAGTCCACCGGGGTGAAGCTCGGGCCGACGCCGGTGTCGGTGTGCGAGCGGTGTATGAAGGGGAAGGAGAGAGGCGGCGAAGTCGCGGATGAGGAGAGCAACGTCGGAGTCGCAGATGAGGAGAGCAGCGGCGGAAATGCGATAGAGGCCCTCCACCAGTCTGCTATGCCATTCGTGCCAGTCCACCGGCACGACGCTCGGGCCGACGGCAGAGTCGATCGGTGTGCGATCGAGCGGTGTATGAAGGGGAAGGAGAAAGGCGGCGGAGTCGCAGAGGAGGGGAGCCACGATGATAATGAAATAGAGGCACTCCACGAGTCTACTATACCATTCGCGTCAGTCCACCAAAGCGACGCTCGGGCCGATGGCGTCGGCGTGCGAGCAGCGGTCGATGCAGAGGAAGGAGATAGGCGGCGGAGTCGCGGAGGACGACGATGATGAGAGTGGCGATGAAATAGACCGGGATGACGACGGCGACGGTGGTGGCGATAGTGATGGCGACGATGATGAGAGTGGCCGTGAAGAGGGTTTGGCGGGGGTGGTTTGCGCAGAGAAGGGACGAGGAGGATGGGTTTTGCTTTTTAATTATTTTTCACTTTCCGACATATCAGCGATAGAATATGTATGTCATTGATCTGTAGCAGATCTGTCACAACCACGTTTACACTTATGGGTTTTGGTTTTTAATTTTTGACTTTGCTACAAATCAGCTACAGAATCATATCTGTCGCTGATCTGTAGCAGATCTGTCACAACCACATTTTTAATTATTTTTCACTTTGCGATAGATCAACGACAGAATATGTCTGTCGCTGATTTGTAGCAGATCTGTCACAACCACATTTACACGTATGGGTTTTGGTTTTTTATTTTTGACTTTGCTACAGATCAGCGACAGAATCATGTCTGTCGCTGATCTGTAGCAGATCTGTCATAACCACATTTACTCGTATCTCTATGTTCATCATATTGGCGAAATGTATGGCGGGAGAAATCAACGATAGATCTGTGACAACATACAATCTGTCACAATGTTTTGTCACAAATCTGTCGATGAATAGTTACTTTTAGGTCAACCGAGTCAAACGGACTGTCTGATGCATAACTGTTGTTGAATTGTTTCTGTTTAACAACATATTCTTTCTGTCACAATCTTTTGATGCTATTCCACCACGTTCTTGTAGTGCCGAGGAACACTGCGACGTCTAATGCCACTATTGGAGAAGACAACAAGGCAACCGTAAATGAAATCGGCGATCAAGATCCTAGCGAGAAGCCTGAGACAAACGCGGGGACTGAGGAATCAGATGACAATGCGACAACGGGTGACAATGGAGATGAAGTTCTAACCGCTCCAGTTGATTCTAGTGAATCTACTACCCCACTAGACGAAGAGCAGGAGTCCCGAACCCATCTTGGTACCTTGCCGGAGATTCAGAACGAAGGGACAGACGGCGAAGATGTAGCCGCGGAGTGACAACATCTAATAAGGAAATGGTTGTAAAGTCTGCTTCTTGTTTATGTTGTTTTAATTTATAGTTATGGTTCTACTTTCACTCTATATTTTCACGAAGGTGACCAAACAAATATGTAAGATTTTTGCCTTGTACAGTCTATAACTGTTTCACGTTAGATTTTCTGTTCAAGGATGAACACTTGTTTTGATGCCTTTCACCTTGAAAGAGAGGTTTTATCTTAACACATTGCACTTGTTGGTCATTAGTTCCAGTTTGTCAAGGCATTCCTCACTGGGAAATAAGTGAACAAACTTTACAAGGCCATGACTGGTTTGAATTTATTCAACGAACTTGAAAAGTTGAAAACATGCACAAAAAATCACCAAAAAGATCAAAAACTGTGATTGAGCTGTTCAGAAAAACTGCTTGCATTAACTGTTTTATTCACTGTGGCATTTCAATTAGAAATGATTAACAACTCTCACAATAACGTTACAAAAAATTGTTGTCGATGCTAACATCCACTTCTAGCACCTAGTTTAAGTTAGACAGGGAAACATATGAAGAAATTAATGAAACGTAAAATTTTTTCTATCGATGAATGACAGATCTTTCAGTTGTTGATCATCAACATCGATGGTGCTCGAGTGAGGCGCATTGTGCATTGAGGTCTTCGAAAGCTATAACATCTCTGATGGAGTTAGCACCCGTTAACTGCATCACCAATCGATCCAACCCGTAAGCAATCCCACCTGAAACACAAGTACATGAATATGCATTCTATCACCACTTCGCAAAGATGCCAACGATCGAAACATGAGATGGCGCAGATGTCAGAGAGACTTCTGTTTCTTTGTATCAATCAATTTGACATCTCAAAAGATCATCTTCAAGAAAATATATCACATTGCAGTTTCATCAATGGTTCATAAAGAGTGCAAAAGGAAAGAAAACTAGCATAACAAAACAATTTTCTATGTAAGTATTAACGGTAGGTTTAGAATAATGTGTCTATCAGTTAGTCGGCTCCATTAATTCGAGGCGTCCATGACTATGAAAACAACACGAGTAAATCAACCTAAAGGGCTTTTTGACTTTCCCACGCCTTGCGAGCGATAGAGACTCCATTTAACTTAGGTTGATCTAGGCCGTAGGCAGACCTACGTCAAGATCACTCTTCTTTGAAACACTTTGGTATTGCTCCTGGATCAAAATAAAAAAGGAGTATTGCTATATTGACGCACTTTTTGCACGCCTAAATCGCACGCGGTCGACGTGGCATATGCCACGTAGGAGGCTTGGGCCACCATGCAACAAATCGTTTCCAAATTAATCTCGTGGAAAAATGTCGATTCAATCACTGTTCACGGTCACTGTTCATCGTCACTGTTCGCAGAGGCGTGTAGTCTGTCATCAGTGCGATTTCACTGTAGCTTTCAATCGACATTAAAAGCTCGAGTTTGAGCTGGTGATTTAAAATTTTTGGGGAGGAAATCGCGTATTCTCTCAACAGATCGCCATTTCTTCTCCAAAATCGAAATCAGTCATTCTCCAGTCTGGGCTGTTCAAGCTTGTCTTCATCGACACTTGTGGTAGAAAAGGAGATTGAGATTTTCTTGCTTTGAGAGCACCATTAGCGCAGAAGAAGCGGGGAATCTCACTGAAAAAGGCAAAGCAAGGCAAGAGTACATCACAAAAGGTAGGTTTTTCGATTGTTTTGAAATTCATTGTTTGGCTCCATGCACGTGTCGACTATTGGTCGAGTAGATGAACTTCAATGGTTTCTTTTGAGTTGCGGGCATGTGTTGAGTTGGGTCTGGTTGGGACAGAGACATTTGTAAGGAGTTTTTGTACATCTAGCTTAACTTAGGGATAATATGAACTTAACTGTAGTGCATGAATTACTGTTAGCATGTAGTTTAGGGTTTTTGCAGTGTTTTACATGTAATTTTTTGTATTAAGGGTATCGTCCCAACCACACATTTGGTCTTGTATCAATGTGTTGTGCATATTGTTCAGGGGTGGCTGTTGGTAGTCTTTTCGTTTTGTGATTCGTATGTTGTTTTTGTTGGCTGTTAGTAGACGATGATTTTGCCCCTGAATCGGATGTTATCGCAATGAAATTTGTTTAGATTTCTTTTGCTTGTTTGTTGCTTGACCATTGTAGGCACGAGGATTTATTGTAGATGGATTGTACCATAAGGTTGGAAGATGGAGCGAGAGGGTTATTGGAAGAAGAAATTGAAGAGATTCATCACTCGGATGAGGGATTAAGCGAGGAAGATATCATTGACTTCAACTTGAATGCAAAAGTCCCCGAAGAACGAATGATATTTGGTACACTCGATGAAGCTAAGTTAGCATGGCTTCGGTATGCTAGGAGTGTGGGATTTGGGGTAAAAGTTAGGTCTTCGCATAGGAAACACAATATAATAATGAAGAGGGTTTTCGCGTGCAACAAGGAGGGAAATTACAAATCAAGAGGCATATACCACATGACATTGGGATCACGGTCCAATTGTAAGGCACAAATGATTGTTCGGTTGTTCTATGACGCAAAGTGGCATGTTACAAAATGTTGTCTTGAACATAATCACCCTGTGAGTCCCTCGAAGGCCAAGTTTTTTCGATGCAACAAATTCCTCACAACTGCAACTAAGAAGAGACTGGAACTGAATGATAGTGCAGGAATACCGCCGTGCAAGTCTTTCATGGCAGAGTCAGTGAGGGCAGGGGGTTTTGATCAGCGGCCCTTTGGAGAAAAGGATATCAGGAATCACATTCAAGCTGCCCGAAAACTGAAACTGGGGGATGGTGACGCAGATGCAATCTACCAATATTTTTTGAAGAAGCAGAAGGAAAATGTAAACTTCATTCACGCCGAGAGCTTTGGTGCGGAGGGCCATCTGAAGCACGTATTTTGGGCGAATTCAAGGTCTAGAAGAGCGTACAAGTACTTTGGGGTTGTGATTTCCTTCGATACCACCTATCTCACTAATAAGTATAATATGTCGTGTTGCCCCTTCGTCGGTGTCAACCATTATGGGCAGTCAATCTTATTTGGATGTGCACTCTTGCTGGTGAGACTAAAGAAAGTTATGAATGGTTGTTTAAGACATGGCTTGCTTGCATGGGTAAGGCCCCGAAGGCAATCATAACTGACCAGTGCCCATCCATTGCATTTTCCATAGCGAAAGTATTTCCTAATTGCAGACATAGACTATGCCTGTGGCACATCATGAAGAAGGTGCCCGAGAAAATGGTTGGTCTCAAGGATAAAAAGCTCATTATTTCGATGTTGCAAACTCTTGTATATGACTCTCAAAGCCACAATGAGTTTGAGAGTCTTTGGAGGAAGATGATGACTGAAAGTACATTGAAGCAGGCTAGTCGTACTTAGTTGGAGACGATTTTATTCACTTAGGGAGAAGTGGATTCCAGTATACGTCAATGACTGTTTTTGGGCCAGGATGTCCACCACTCAAAGGAGTGAGAGTATAAACCATTTCTTTAAAGAGTTTGTGAACACGAAGACCACCTTAAAGCAATTTGTAGGTCAATATGAGCTTGCATTAAATAAGAGACATGAAGACGAAAAAAAGCAGACTTTAGATGCTTCCACAAGCAACGAGACACCAGGTGTGACATTCCATACGAACGACAAATGTGTGATATCTACTCCGATGATATATTTGAGAATTTTCAAGAAGTGGTTATGAAGTGCATGAATTGTAAGGCAAGGGTCACTCGGGTGGGTGTTGACTTTTGTGAGTGCGAGGTCCGGGACATTACCATTCCACTTGGTCTAGACTGCATTGGGCCTCGGACTTTCAAAGTGGTGTACCATGAGGCTCTCGAAAGTGTGCTTTGTATCTGTCGGTCGTTTGAGTCGAGGGGCATTCTTTGTTGCCACGCTCTTTGTATGTTCAATGAGCGTGACATAATGTTAATGCCCTCCAAGTACATCATGGATAGGTGGAGAAAAGATTTTCGTCGTATTTATGCTCGTGATAAGGGAATTAAGGAGTTAGATGCGGCTGCAAGTACCATATTAGGTCGTCATGATGCAATATTGTCTCGTTGTGCTCACATTGCTGATTTTGGTAGTTCCAGTGTCAAAAAAATGAACCTGGCTTTTGAAACCATTAAGAAACTAGAACAGGTTTTGATGAAAAATAATGATGACAGGGATGTCCAAGTGGTTGTCGGTAATGCAGGTGCTAAGAAGAAGATGAATATCAAGATCCAAAAAATGAAGGATCCACTTAAGGTGATCATAAAGGGTCGACCACGAGGTAGGTTCAAGACTGCTTATGAGAAACAGGTTGACAAAGTTAAGAAGAGGAAGGTAATGGTAATTTCAATCTACACAATTTGATAATATGTTAATTTCGTTAATTTTTTGGCATATAAAGTTGTGATAGTTATTGTAATTACATGCAATTATGTTGAACAGGCCGCAACTGCAATTTCAGAAGAAGGTGAGAATAAGGATGAAAACAAGTCGGGATCACCCGTTCGAAGTGCCAGTAGATGGACTTCGGTGAGTACTTGTTGAGGAGTTGATTTTTGGAGTTACATACTCATATATACAATTGCTCTGGAATAATGTATGGAATTTTGCTGAATAGGCTGCAGCAGAAGGTGATTTGGGGGGGTGGAAGCAAGTTAGGATCTTCTTCCTGGTATGCCACTAAATGCACGAAGGCGAGTAATATTTATGTACAACATTACTCCAATTTCAACCCTCTTGACATTGTATTATTGAGATGAGGAATGGTAACACTTTTGCTGTATTGCATGACTTTGAAAAGCTTGTTATCGATGTGGATGATCCAATCGAGATTGATAATGACGATTGGGGAGCGTCGTTGTCATTAGGATCGCAAAGTGTTCGCATGAGCCAGGGTCAATCATCAAGTCAGCATGTTTTTCCCAACTACACATCTAAACAAAGTTGTCGTCAAGGAATCTATTTCGTATCTTCTCATCTCCTATCCATTGAACATGATTATGTTATTGTTTGGACAAAGATGGTTTCTTTACTTGGGCTGTGTTGGCCATGACTCAGGTGGGCTGTGTTGGCCATGACTCAAAGTGGTGAGTTCTTCGATAAGTTACGTTAATGATGTGGAAACTTCTATTTTGTTTACTATGTGAAAATGGGTAAATTGATTATCTGTTTAGGTAACACATTCTTATCGTTATATCATTTCTTTATGTGACTCATTGTTTAAACCTCTATATGTGTATCATTTAGCAATATAATTAACTTGATCACTTGAGTTAAGGAGTGGACCATTTAAGACTATATTGTGACAGGGAGTGGTACTTCTAATAAGATTTTCTTGTAAGTTATACCTAACTGCTTTCTATTCGGAGTACTTTCCCATTTGAATGACTACACAAAAAGGCAGTTGTCTAACGTGCCCTAAATGGGTGGTGTGCTGGTTTAATTGGGAAGTTAAAGAGCTTGGGAGTGGCTAATTGGTTGAAAGAGGAGGTGGACATACGTGGCTGAAGGTGTGTTGGGGGTGGAAGTACGTGTCAGTTGGGTTAAGTAGTGGATGGGATAGCGGGAGTAATGGTAGTTCAATACTCTCAACCGTCCTCAAGTGAAGGTATTTAAACCATCAATTAAGGTGTTTGAACCACTTCCCTCTCTTCTCTCGCAACTGTTCAAATCCTTTGCAAACCCTAAACCTTCCAAGCCATCAACCATGGCCGACTCAAGTCACAATGTCAAGGCCACCCCTGTGAAGCCCGCTCCTGTAAAGACACCTAAACCCTATAAGGCAACCAACGAGCCAACTGATGTTAAGGGGGCCCCTGCAACACTCCCTCCCACTAAAGTTATGAAGGGATCCTAAGCCATGGCCGAACCTTCGAAGCCACGAGGAAGAATCCACTACCTTCCGACAAAGACTCCAATGACCTCTGTCATGGTTTCCCGACCCACCATGAAGTCTCCTGAGAGTAGTAGCATGTTGCGCCCACTGTCGATGAAGTCTCCACTACCCACCATGAAGTCTCTTGGGAGTACTAGCATGATGCCCCCACCCTCGATGAAGTCTCCACTACCCACCAACCCATCTGGCTCTGGCTCTCACATCACCACTGTGAAGAGTCCCACCCCTATGAAGACTTCGTCAACTCGCAAAGCTCCTTCAGTTTTAGCCCCAGCCTCTGGCAAGGCTCACAATGTCGTTGTCTTGGCCATTCAAGCACCTGTTTGAGTTCCTACTTTCCATGCCTTGGCAAGTATCCCTGCCTTGCTTATCCATGCACTTGGCAAGGGGCATGAACCTGTTGCTGATACTACCCCATCACCTGCCAAGGCCCCTACGACTCACTCGAAGGCCACACCAGCATCAACCACGGCCCCCGCATCTCAAAAGAAGGGCACGCAAGCATCTGCTAAATCTCCCTCGACTTCGAAGGCTCCAAATGCCACTGCCACGAGTCAACCCCAAATGAATAAGAGCCCACCTCCACCCCCAGCTCCCACCATTGCCACGGGTAAGGAGGGTGGCTCAGCGAGATCTGAACCCAATCCACTGATGATCCCGAAATTGGAGAAGATGGAAGCAATGACCAGGAGTAGTGCTCGGTTGAGACAAAATCATGTCTCTTCTTTGCCAGCAACCTCTTACACAAACCTTGTGCATGTCGAAGACGATGAGGACACTGACAAAAACTCGCCTCACCTTGAGCAAACTTCTAATGCTTAGGGGAAAGGGAAGGCTAAGGCTGCCACCAAGGGGAAGGGGAAGCAGAAGGGGAAGGGCAAGGCAACCTCGAAGGGCAAGCTGCAAAGGATGAAGGTTTTGGGGAATATAGTGATGGTGAGAGAAGACATGGGGTCGATGGAGACGATGCTGGAAATGGGTACGCAGTTCATCAACAGAGAATGCCTAGACTAAATGAGGCTGGACTTTGACTACTTCGACAAGGTAAATATCAAAGTCAAGGCTTTATTTGATAATGGGTTGTACTAAATTTGTTTCTATGAGATTGCCACTCGATGAAGAGTTGGTTAAGTTGTTTTATGTACACTTACACATCCCAAAATCTCCTGATGAGACCACATTGCAAACTTTTGTCAATGGTATGAGGATCGGGATTAATAGGACATTGATTAGGCGTCTGTTTGAATTGCCTAGAGGTTTAATTATGGTTTACGATGCACCCTAGATAGTGGATGAAGTACATGGTTTTGATTATCATAGTGCATTGAAGGAGGTGTCTGGGGGAAAGACCTTAAGGACTCCAGTACTCCCCTTGTTAGCGAGATGACTGTTGAGGCATGACTAATACATATGTTGGTGTGGCACACCCTCATCCCTAAGACTGGGGGTCGAACCTGTCTTAGCCATTTTGATGTCTTTATGGTTTGGGCGGTCTTGAATTCCATGCTTGTTGACTTAGCACACATTATTGTCACACACATGCATCGAATTACACTTGATGCTAATAAGGGCCTCATTTATGGTTACCATATGTCCAAAGTATTTGTCCATTATGGTCTACCAAAACCAACCCAACAACAATATGATGAAGCTGACCGAGGTGGAGAGATAATTGGGGAGGGGCGCCTAAAACAAATGTGCTATAAGTACTCGGATGGAAAATGGGTTAATGTACCTAGAGGTGAAAGGAAGACGTCAAGGATACAAACAGCTGCATTAGCAAAGAAAAATGCGGGACTATTAAGGGATGTTGGGTTCGAGCCTACGGAAGATGAGGATGCTGAGGACCCTCACAATGAGGCTGAGGCTGAGCCTGTTGTGGAGACTGAGCCTCCTTGTCGAGGCTGGGCATGATGTGGATGAGGATGATGAGGACAATGAAGACAATGAGGAGCTCGTGGACCAATCCATGGGCACGAATGAAGACTCGGATGATGAAGATTTTGAACCATCCGAAGGTGAGGATACCTCAGAGGAGGAAGAGCATGACAACGAAGACTCTCACTATGGGTCCCCATTCATGGGAAACTCAAACGATGACCCCAATGTGGGCTAGTTTTTGTTCACAAGTATGTTAATTGGTATTACCTAGTTTATTATTACTTTAATCTAAGATTATTCTTCTAATTGTGGAATCAATTCATTGTTACGTAGGCCATCACCTTGTGGACGATATGGAGGACTCCGAAGGTGGGAGTGACAATATGGAGGAGGACCCTGAAATCCCCCATGGGTTTGCTGAACATGCACCTGCAAAGGAAAATCAAGATCAGACTGGTGATGATGAAAGTCGAAGAAGACAAGAGGATGCACTCCTTGCTGAACTGGAAGTTGTCCATGCTGAAGGTGAAACTAAAACATCCAGTGCGATGGATGATCAGTCACTCCATCCTGACGAAGCTCTACATCATTCCAGCGAGGAGTAGCAAATGGAGGGAGTAGGGGGAGAAGGCTATGACTTGAACTTGAATAACCCCCTCCCCCCAGCCCAACCACCCCAGTTCATGAACCAGTTCAGTCGGACCACCAACCCAACGATGAACAAAATGGCGATGAGACTAGTGAGGGGCACGTTGCTGCAGGAGGCACAACGGAGCATGCTCTCGGGGAGATGATGAGGATGGTACATGAAGCCACTGCCCATGCAGTGCAGGAAATGAAGAATGAGGTGCAGGGCTCGATTGTGGCAATTCAAGCAGGCACGGAGCAGTTGGTAGCAAAGACTTTGCAAAGCTTGGAACATGCCTTCATCGGCAACCTTGTGCATCACTATTGTAACGTCCCGAAAATCTCTAACCGTGTTTAATTCCTTAAACAGGATCAACGACCCGTATTGTGGGACCTACACCGTGATATGTCCATTTACCGAGGCAAGGGCCGAGGTATATTTTATATTTGCTGTGATGTATGCCTAATGTATATGTGTAGACTATTAAGTCAATTTATACGGGTGTAAAGGTATAGAGAAGAGCATGGACGTATCTCGAGTCGCATGTCAACGTGGGACCGAGGTAGCAACTTATGGGGTAAGCTTAATTAATTTGAGGTAAATATGAATTTACGTTGGTTTTATAAGTGGCTAATGTGGTCAAATTTAATATAAGCATTAATATGCTTAAAGTTGGTGTAATAAAATAAGAATCACTAGATGTGCATCGAGACACGCATTAACTCATCAAGAGACAAAATGTCAACTTGTTGAGTCACTCAATAGTGACTTGAGGGACAAGGTGATCTATGAGTTGAGCCTCGAGATACGTGTGCACATAATGATCAAGGGCTAAGATTTAAACATATCTATATATAGTCAAATGAACCAATTAAGTCAACAATTCTCATTTCTTATCTTCATCAAATCGGTAGGAGAGGAGAAGAGAAGGAAGAGAGAGTTTCTGGAGTGATTTGGTGAGAAGAGGAGAGAACCATTGAAGCTTTGGTGAGGAAGAAGATCATCATCAAGCTAGGTAACTTCTCCACACCATAAACTTTGTGATTTCATGAAATTGATGTTGTAGTTGTTGTTTTGTGTTGGGATGAGTGTTAGGGACCTCTTGTAATGTGTATGAGGGTCCCTAACGCGAAAACAAAGCTTATGTATGGTAAAAACCCAGAATTCGAAGTGCAGAATTTTGGGTTCTCCTGCACATAACACGCTAGGTCGATAATCTAGCGCGCTAATATTAATTAGCGCGCTAGATATGTGAAGTAGCGCGCTAATGTTCAATTAGCACGCTAGAGGTGTAATATAGCGCGCTAATTCGCCTCTGTTAGTACAAAAATCAGCAAATTCCAAACATGGTTTAAACACTATAAATGGGTCCAAGCTCACTTTAAAACTTATCAAACAACTCCAGGGAACTAAAGGGAGATCTCAGGAGTTTGGGAACGCATTTCGGAGTGTTGAAAGGTCGGATAGGCTAGGACAAGCGTGCGAATTGTAAGTAAAGCTGTGAGAATTCTATATTTCATTTCATTCACTCTTATTGATTTATTGGTCTATTTGTAGACATTGCTACTTGTAATCTCATATCATGTTGTTCTTGTGTCTATTCATGATTGAATTTTGTGACTTGATGCCTTGTGAAATGTTTCGTTGATTCCAATTTCTACTCTTGATGTTGTTCTTGATAGATAATTGATGAAAAACATGCTATTGAGATAATTCGGATTTGATTAGACTTGTAATCTTTTCCTTCGGGCTTTGTAGCCTATCTAGTTTTAGAATCCTAGAGATTTGAAATTATTTGTCTTTGAAAACTAAAGTAGAGATTATCTAGTATCCATTGCACGAGAGATGCGCGGTTCACGAGGACATAGGTTTACCAAGGTTCCGGCACTCACCAGTACACTTGCGCAGCACACGAGTTATGGGAATCGGGGTGGTCGACAATAATGAAACTGATGTTGTATAAGCGTAGAGCGCAGCTCCGCTATTTGTGTGCGATATGTTGAGCGCAACTCTATATAGTAGTGGCAAAGGTTAGGTGATAGTTCTCACAGACGACCGGACGTAGATCATCTCGACTTAGCCTGTGTTAGTCTTTACATTTTTAACTGTGGTATTTACTTGCATTACTTGATTCAACAATTCTTTCGCTATTTTATGCTTTTAAATACCATTCTTTTATTTTGGAAATGTAGCATAGAATTCTCCAATTATTACGTAAATATTACTATACTCACCGTCTAGTTTGTGACAGTGGGTGTAGATCCGTCGAGTAGCAGCAGGCCGGGAAAGAAGAAGATCAGCGAATTTCTCTTAGCATTTCGGCGACTCTCCTATCTCATTTTTGTATGACTCGACTTTTGTTGTATTATTATTGTTTATGTTTTTACTGTACATTTGGGTTGTACATTGGGTTGAGTGAATGATTTCATATATACATGCAAATGATGCTGGATTTTCTTGGTTTTCCACACTTAGGATTTTGAATAATAAGAGCTTCCGCATAATCTTTTAATTACATGATAATATGAAAATGATAAAAAAAATTTAATTAACTCTGAAATCTACTAATATCTGGACATGTGTAGTGAAGAATATAGGGAAGAAAGACTGACTAATACGTAATTAAGTTTTACGTGGTTGGGATTAAGGCTTGATTATGGGATTAGGCCGGGCGGTGCCCTGTTTAGAAGTTGGGGCCGTCACAACTATGCACTCTTCGAAGGTAAGGTCAATCAATTCCAGCAGGACGTGAAGGCAAACTTGCAGAGGGAGATGATGCAGCTTAGAGCTCTGGTGGAAGAATTGAAGGCGCATATGACTGGTGCCGGAGGCGTCAGCCCAAGCAAGTAGTGTGTGTGTGGAAACACTCTACCTGATACATTCCTAACTCTTTCAGTTTACTCAAGTACAATTTAATTTGGTTAATTTGAGATAACGTTTTATTCATTTTTTTTTCAGTCACGTTATTTCAAACAATGCTACTTCATGGTTGGTTCGTTTAAGTACAAACACTTTGCTGGGAGTTCACTACAATTCATTGCCAATGGTTTCTTCGTTTATTTTGCAGCTTATATCCCTTATTTACTTTGTTTAAGTTCATATTGCCATTGGTTCAACTTGTTATTTCAATTACAATGCAATGGGCTGTGTTTCATACTTATGGCAGAGTATCACAATGCAATGGTTTCTTTATTCATTGCCAATGGTTTCTTCGTTTATTTCATACTTATGGCAGACTATCATAATGCAATGGGTTGTGTTTCCTATTGCCATTGGTTCAACTTGTTATTTCAGTTACATTTCAAAGTGTTATTTAGATTTGCATTGGGCTGTCTTTTGTGACGACCCCTTTTACTAAACAGGGCACCGCCTGGCCTAATCCCGTAATCAAGCCTTAATCCCAACCACGTAAGACTTAATTATGTATTAGTCAGCCTTTCGTCCCTATTTTCAAAAATGATCAGATATTATTAGATTTCAAAGTGTCATTATCATTTTCCTATTATCTTGTAATTTACAGATTATGTGGAAGCGTTTATTATTCAAAATTCCTAAGTGTGGAAAATCAGGAATATAAAGCATCACATGCATATAACATGAGTCTCAAAAATGGGGAACCGATACACTCAACCCAATGTACAACCCAATGGTGACTTGAGGGACAAGTGGCGCCCCATTTTTGTTGTATTAGTACTGTATATACAATACACATTTTTGCCTAGTGTATTGTATATATGTAGACTATTAAGTCACTTTTATACAGGTGTATAGATATCGAGACGAGCGGGGACGTACCTCGAATCGCGTGTCGACGTGGGACCGAGGTAGTGGCATATGGGGTAAGTTTAATTAATTTGAGTTAAATGTGACTTTATGTTGGTTTATAAGTGGCTAATGTGGTCACATTTAAATAGAACCAATAAATGTGCCTATAGTTAGTTAAAATAAAACAAGAATCATTTGATGTGCATCGAGACACGTGATAACCCATCAAGAGGTTAGGTGTGTCAGCATGTTGAGTCACTCAATGGTGACTTGAGGGACAAGTGGGACAAGGTGGTCCATGAGATGAGCCTCGAGACACGTGTGCACACCATGATCAATGACCAAGGTTTAAACATAGCGCTATATATGGTCAAATGGAACATTAGTCAACATTTTTGGTTTCTTATCTCATCAAAATCGGTAGGAGAGAAAGGAGGGAGAAAGAAGAGAGATTCTGGAGTGTTTGGAGAAGAGGAAGGTGTGTAATTAGTGCTTTGGTAAGGAAGAAGAAGAAGAACAAGCTAGGTAACCTCTTCACACCATAACTTTTGTGAATTCATGCATTTGAAGTTGTTGCTGCTATTTTGTGTTTGGCTGGGTATTATGGACCTCATGTAATATGTATAAGGGTCCCTAATGCAAAAACAAAGCCCATGTGTGGCAAAAAACTCGGAATTCGAAGTGTAGAATTCTGGGTTCTGCTACACATAGCGCGCTAACACTGAGTAGCGCGCTAGACAGCTGAGGTAGCGCGCTAATGTGGCAATTAGTGCGCTATTGTTCACAATTAGTGCGCTAATTTCCCAGCCATTACTAAAAATCAGCCAAGTTAAAAAATGGTCTAAACATTATAAATGGGTCCAAACACACTCTAACACCTGTCAAACAAGTCCAGAGGACTAAGCGGAGATCCGGGAGTTTGGGAAAGCATTTCGGAGTGCCAAAAGGTCGGATAGGCTAGGACAAGCGTGTGAATTGTAAGTAAAGCTGTGAGAATTCTATATTTCATTTCATCGCATATTATCATTTTATGGTCTATTGGTAGACATTGCTACTTGAAATCTCACATCATGTTGTTCTTGTATCTATTCATGAGTGAATATTGTGACATGATGCCTTGTTAAATGTTTCATTGACTCTGATTCCTACTCTTGATGTCATTTTTGATAAAGCATTGATGAAAAGCATGCTATTGGGATAACTTGGATTTGACTAGTATTGTATTCTATTCCTTTTGGCTTTGTAGTCTAACTTGATTTGGATTCCCAGAGAATTGGAACTGTTTCTTTTTTGAAATTTAAAGTAGAGATTATCTAGTGTCCATTGCACGAGAGATGCGCGGTTCACGGGGACATGGGTCTACCGGGGTTTCGGCACTCACCACTACACTTGCGCGACACACGAGTTATGGGACTCGGGGTGATCGACAAGAATGAGATATATGATGTATATGCGTTAAGCGCAGCTCCGCTTTTGGAGTGGAATATGTTGACCACAACTCCATATAGTAGTGGGAAAGGTTAGGTGATAGTTCTCACCGCCGACCGGACGTAGATCATCTCGACTTAGCCTGTGTCAGTCTCTATATTTTTAACTGTGATATTTACGTGCATTATTTGATTCAACAATTCTTTTGCTATTTATGCTTTTAAATACCTGTCTTATATTTTGGAAATGTGGCATAGAATTCTCCAGTTATTACTTAAATATCACTATACTCACCGTCTAGTTTGTGACGGTGGGTGTATGTCTGTCGGGCAGTAGCAGACCAGGGAAGGAGAAAATCGACGACTTTCTCTGATCATCTCGGTGATTCTCCTATCTCATCATGTATGACTCGACTTTTGTTGTATTAGTACTGTATATTTTAGGTTGTACATTGGGTTGAGTGTATTGGTTCCCCATTTTTTAGACTCATGTTATATGCATGTGATATGTATCGGTTCCCCATTTTTGTTGTCTTATATCACAACAAATATAAAATATACCTCGGCCTTTGCCTCGGTAAATGGACATATCACGGTGTGGGTCCCACAGTACGGGTCGTTGATCCTGTTTAAGGAATTAAATACGGTTAGCAATTTTGGGCCGTTACATGTTTCCTATAAGTGTCTTCGTTGTTGTAACTTATGGCAGAGTATCACAATGCAAGTGAAAGTATCTGGGTAAATCAAATTACAACTAAATATATAAATTTCATTAACAACACAACTGCACCACAAAAGTCATTGTTCATCCTATAGAAAATTATAATAACAAAGACATCACAACTAACTTCTCGACTTTACAGGACTTAAGACCCACGATTCACAAATTTGACGGTCACTTCTGATTTCACTTCCTTTCCTCCCCCTACATATTTGCGACTGATTGTCATTGAACCCTCAAAGGCACTCGTTAGCAACTCAACTTGGTGAGAGTCTACTGTACTTTTAAGTGCTACGCTATGGGTGGAGGTGCTACCAACTGATTGCGAGGAATTAGAAACTTCAATGACTGAAATTTGAACTTGTGTTGCATTGTTTCTGCTGTTTCCACAGTTTTCTATATGAAGCTTCTCCAAGGTTGTCTTCCCACTTAAAGGATTTGCAACGTGCATTGGTGCAATTCGAAAATGGTCGGTGCTTGTTCGGACCTTCTTTCATGACACGCATTTTCAGCCTAAACCCAACGAACACTTTGTGCATCGCTTCGTCCAGGGACATTTGTCTGCAAAGTATCATTCTCTGCCACAGTTCCAACAAACATCATCTTTCACAAGTGTCATATCTCCTTAAACAATAGCAATGATGTGAATGCAAATTTCCTGATTTGCCACAATTCCAACAAGCTTGATCATTCAAATGTTAATGCCATCAGGAGGGAGATCTTAAGACAAAGGCAAAGAAGAACTGAATGCTAATAACAGTGTGGTTGTTTACCGAAGTTATTGCAATGCAACTTAGGCTCACCTCGGGAGTACTTGTTCGTCTTAATGAATGCAAATTAAAGTACTACTTGGTCACCTAAGTTAATGCAAATTATGGCTTGGGCAAATATTCAACTGTTAAAAGTTGGTAACTGAGGGCAATTGGTTAACCACAAACAAACATGGCTGTAAGGATGCAAATCAATATCATAACAACAAAAATCATTCATATAACACCAACAGAAAATAAGACCCAACAGAAAATGAGAAAAAATAGAGACAAAATATAGAAAAAACATACTAACCCCACAATCAGCCACCTACAAATATAACTAACAACCAAAGACAATATAACCAAACAACCACAAAGAAACATGAGATGCAATCTGTAAGGATGCAAATCAATATCAGAACAACAAAAATCATTCATATAACACCAATAGAAAATGAGACCCAACATAAAATGAGCAAAAACAGAGAAAAAACTGACTAGCCCAACAATCAACCACAACATAGAAATGGCTAACAACAACCAATCTGGCTCTATAACACGAAAACGAAAACTCATACATTAAGCCTAATTTTCTCATTCAAAGACCTAACTAAAGAATCTTGTTACCTTGCTCATTAGCAAATTCTGTCCAATCGTGCGCACACCATCCTCCGCCACTTCCGACTTTGAAACCCTAAAGACACCTCAACAATATCAATTGAAAATGTAGAAGATCAGATACTCTAATCCTTGTGCCAGAACCATAATCTTCATAAACATAGCTTTTCGACTTGCTCGTGGTGCTAGTCGTGGCTCAAACGCTAATACAAATCGTAACCCTCCTCTCACACCCACACAACATGAAAATGGGGTTTAGGGTTTACATAGGACAAAATGAAAGTTTCTGCTTTGTTTGACCGAATTTTGAATTTCCCACCATAATATTTTGTCTCTTTCTCACTGACAGCTACAGTGCAAACGCACTGACAGTGAGTACTTTATCATGCACAGACTGACTGAAGAGACAATTTATTGTTAGGAAAAAAACAAAACATTAACAAATCTAAATTGTTGCTTTGGGCCCCTTAACTCGCCACCTCATCGTCCACGTCTCCTCCACGTCAGATGCGTGCGATTTTGCGTGCGTAAAGGGCGTCAAAAAATCATTTTCTTTTTTTTACTCATTTTACCCTAATTTTTTTAAATTTTTTTCTAAAACTACCCCTCACCCTCAACGAATGTTTACCCTCATCTCCTACCTTCATCCCAACACCCCTCGATCCTCTCATTTCTCAGTTTTAGTTATTGTAGAGCACTTGTAGTAGGTCACCAAGTGTCGTAGGAGTTTATTTCGTTGAACAAGGTCGGATGTGGTTGCGTCGTGTCCAAGAAGTGAAGAAGTGTCGCTGCAAGGTTTGGCCGACTCTGACCTATACCTGTAAAGAGGTTAGAGCCGACTCCGAACGATATCTCTAAAAATGTAACGACCGACTCTGACCGATGATGCGAAGTGAATTCGATTTTTATTGGTGACGGATAGATCCATCTGAGACCTCTAAAGATGTGTCGGCCATGTGTATCCGACACCTCTTCAAAGTTGTCGGCCCTGTGTCGTCGACACCCGCGGGTAACAAGAACGAACAAAAAAAATTTCAAAACTCGTAAAAAATACATGACAATGACAAAAAAATAATGGGTTTTACTCAGAATCGATTGATAGTTTCAATTTCATCGAGAATTTGCACCAAAAATGCAAGATTTAACCCCCCAAATCGAAGCCCTAAACAAAATAACAAAACCACAAAAAATATCGACTCAAAAACTTAAAAAAATCCAAAAAACCTCGAAATCGACAATAAAAGAGATGATGAATGCACACATGGCGTCAAATCGATGTGGTTTTGCTCGTATTTCGTCGATTTGGGTTGGTGGTGAGAATGCGATTTGAGAGAAGGGTGACTAGGGTATGCGTGAGTGAGGTGAGTAGGGTATGAGTGAGTAAAAACTCTTTTATATGAAAGGGTAGTTGAGTCATTTTACTAGGGGCTGAAAAAAATAAAAAATGAGGAAAAATAAGCAAAACGTAGGGTCCGAATAGCCTAGGCCAAAATAAAATGGTGATTGGTATAAACCGAGACTTTAATACGGGCCTCGGTAAGACATGGCTGAGACCAATTTACGACTCTTGGCTTTGTATAACCGAACAACACGTGAATCACAAAAAACCATCATCGGGCATCATGTGATGGCTAAAAGACATGAAAGAGGAGAAAGAGGATTTTGAGTTCGTTTTTATATACATTTTGGTAAAAATGTTAGGGTGTCCTCACAAAATCAATGGGTGCCCACACAAAATCAATTGGTGTCCTCAATAAGCGTTGGGTGCCTACTATGTGACTCAAAGAAAAAACAACCAAACTTAAACAAAAACTAGGAAAGTAAAGACAATGAACAGAAGATATGAGAGAATGAGAGAGTTTTTCATTCCAATATGATGTACATATTACATGAGGAGGACCCTTTGGTCACAATGAGATGAAGATCAAATGTACAAGTTACACTTGCATATACAATAATAACTTACATAGTAACAGGTGTTTAAAAATAAAAAAAACTTACAGGTGTTACAAAAGGTGGGAATAAAGAGGGTCATCTACGGCTTCCCCTTTTACAACATTGTGGTTTTTTTTTTGTATTTGAAGTGGATTTTTAGGGTTGAAAACAGAAAATTTGAAATTCAAACACTCTCGAAACCTCGCGTTTCTCATATCCCCAATTCTCTATATGCTATGTTTTGTCTTCTCCGACGAAGATTGTCCTCTGTAACTGTAATCAACCCATCTCAATCACAACTCCTTAGACCCATTTCATCAACAACACCACCACCACCACCACCACCACAAAACCCTCCCGATCAATCCTCGTCTTTCACAGTTTCGTATCTCGTAAACTCCTGCGGTCTCTCCCCAGAATCAGCTCTCTCCGCTTCAAAGAAAGTCCGATTGAAATCACCTTCAAAGCCAGACCTGGTTCTTCACTTCTTCAGAAATCACGGTTTCTCCAATACCCAGATCGCCAATCTCACAACCAAGCTCCCATTACTCCTCTTAGCCAATCCACAAAAAACCCTTCTCCCCAAATTGGAGTTCCTCAAGCAAGTCGGCTTACCCGACCGCGAAATCGCCAATTTCCTCTCCACAGACCCGAATTTTCTATTCAGGAGCTTAGAGCGTAAGATCAAGCCGGCTTACGAGTACCTCAAGGGCTTGCTGGGCAGCGATGAAAAGGTCGCCGCGGCGATCAAGAGCTCCTGCTCTTCATGGGTTCTCCAATTCAATCTCCAAAGGTTAAATAATCAAAAAGTTGACATCTTGCGAAAGCACGGGGTTTCGAAGGAGAATATTGTGAAATTGGCTTTGAATAGTCCGAATTCGTTTAGTAAGAGCAATGACAGGTTTGAAGAGTTGGTTAGGAATGTGAGTGAAAGGGGTTTTGATCCTTGTAGTTCTATGTTCGTCCATGCTATTGATGTACTGTCAGGAATGAAAAGTGATACATTGGAAGCTAAGATGCAATTGTTTAGGAGTTATGGGTGGTCTGAGGATGATATTGCTTCGGCAATTAGGAAATGGCCATTTTGTGTTTCTATATCAGAGGAGAAGCTTAAAAAGGGATTGGATTTTTTCATGAACAAGTTGAAATGGAAATCTTCGGGGTTTGTGAAATACTCTAACTTGCTTGGGCTAAGCTTAGAGAAGAGGGTTATTCCTAGATGGATGGTTATTCAATATCTGCTTTCAAAGCGGTTGATTAAGGATAGTATAAATGTTTTTACCGTATTAAAGTATACGGAAGCCAAGTTCGTTCATAAATTCTTGGTCAAGTATGAGAGTAAAGCCCCTGAAATATTGAAGTTGTACCAAGGTAAGCTCTGACTTTACAATCTCATTTCAATTGCAATCAGTGACTTGAGATGAGAGATTTGGAATTAATGTTAAGTTGCCATTTCCATTAACATAACATTAGTTATCTACTATCTCTGTTATACTTGCATGTATTTCGACGGTTTTAAATTTGTTGGATTTGCTTTCACCTTGTTAAACTAATTATCATAGTCTTTAATCTAGTTACTTCATGACATGCATTAACATGGATGAGGACATTGTGGGTGGTGGTGACTTGGTTGCTTACTCGCCAATCTCTTATGTAGTAGTTGTTAGCATACTGATTAACATCATTGAGAAAACTGGTAATAGTGATCAAGTTAATCTTCGAATATTACATGTTTCCTCATTCATCTCTGGTTTGTTTATAAGTCCAAGTTCTTGTTTGTTTCCTCAATAATACAGTTTGATTGCTTTCTTCGTGTATAACTTATCGCAATGTATCGAGAGGATCAACTTAATGCTGTAATGATGGTCTTGTGAGCGGCTTTTAACCTTGGTTGCGATGTAAGCAAATAAAATCTCAAACAGGATAAATTCTTCATAATGATGTTTTTTATGATCATATATTTTTAAAAAGGTTAGATCACATTTTTTCCTCATTGTTAGAGTTTGATGTCTACATTACGGTTTCCTTTAGGGGGGCTTGAGGACTCCTCACAATCGCAGTTTGTTATTTTCCACATAGCACCTATCAATTGGTCTTTCTGGAGCTGGGAATATTTAGGTAGGGGCTACGTTTTTCTATTTTGTGGAGTATATGGCGCAAGTTGAACTATAGAATATCCGATTACATGGAGAGGGTAGTCGAGAAGTTGAACGTCACTCTTCAAACTTTAAAGTTATTGGCTTGGAAGTATTTGCTCTAGTAATATGGGAAGTGGATATTCCCTTCGAGTTGGTGGTGAGATTATCCTAGATTGATGTTGTTGGGTGGTTCGTTCAATTATACAATGTGGAATGTGCAAAGTTTGCTTGCTGTTAGAGAGTTTCTGATTTTCTAGGCCTTTTTACCTTCGTTCCTTGTACATACTCATCTATGAATACTAAAAGCGATCCTCCGTTTCGTATCAAAAAGATAAAAGAAGGTCTAGTATTCTAGCAGTTTATTTATATTTTATTGACTGTATTGTCTTTGATTCATTTTCAATTTTTCACAATAACCATATTATCCCCTTCTTATTTGGAAGTAGACTAGGAATAACTTTGCTATCTGAAATGTGAACCAACCTTATAATGGAATGCAAAATTCAATTTCATCACTCTGGGTTCACTTCATTATTAGTTTTCGGGTTTAATTTTAAACTTTAATTTCTCTCTTTTGTGAGAATGAAAAAGAAAAATCGCAGCTCTTTGGTTAACATCAAGAGTCATATTTTTTGGCTATTCATCTGTGGAATGGAGAAGGAATTGAAACGATATTCTCATTAGGAATTCATTAGTGTTTCATGGGAAGAGAATGTACATGGAGATTTCGTTGGTGACGGATTTTTATTTGTTAGACTTTTTTCTTTTTATTAGTAATATAAAAGCAAGTTATTATCAAAAAATTGAAAGAGAAAAATCTCTACTTTACTTTTTGTCTTTTCTTGATGATTGCATTTTTGAATTGCCAGGCCCCAACTTTTCAAACTAAGCTCCAATGTTTATGCCTGTACAAGTATGCTGAGTTTTTTGGGACTATCCAAAAGCCAGCATTTCTTTTCCATTCCCCTTCTCGTCTGAAGCTTTTTAGTGTGTTGGTTTGATTTCAATGGACTCTAGACGGCGCTTGATTTGTGAGCTGAATGCAGAAAGTGTTCCAAAAAAAAAAATAGAAGTGCAGTTCGTAAACAACACAAGTCCTGGAACAGAACCCTACCGAAGACTGGTAGAGAGCTGAAAGATGGGGAAAGCTGAAATCCCTATTCCTAATGAGCAACAGATGATGAGGAGAATGGGTACTAGATTGAAGATGAGGATTATACTGTCAAAATGGATGTTGGCTTTCACAAATTAGTTATCAGCATGGTTTATCGTCTGAGGTTGACTTGCTAACTTGCAAATGGAGACTGTTATGGAGTCCGAACTTGCCGCCGAATGCGAAGATATTTTATGCTCAGAAACATTTTACGATCATTGGAAAACCTCTTTGAAAGAAAGTTATTTGACTCTTTATTGTTCAAGATGTCCTGGCACACATCTAATTTTAAAGATCACGCTCGGCCAGTGCAACTCTGACCGCGAGCTGCAGCAACACAATGGTTGAAACTTAAACCGGTTCTCGTGTCAATGATGGAGAAGACATGTCAATGTTGGGGAGATTTTTATTCAGAGTGACAAATAATATGATTACTGCTTTTTGCTGCGGCTCTTACACATCGCAAGGGTTTGCAATTGGCCTGAGATCAAAATTTGCATATGTTTGACATCAAGTTGAATGCTTTAAAAACTGTCCAATAGTTGAATCATGAGGTTGCAAAAGGAACTGGGCATAGTAGTATGTGATTGTGTTGGCACTTCTGGATATGCTTTCCTTATGTTTCGAGTCGTTGATGGAGAGTGTTCAATGAGCCTTGCTTCAACTGCGTCTTGGTGGAATTCACATTCCAGATGTATTTAGACCTTATACTCATCGAGTCACTATATTGCATTGCCTAACATCGGTTGGTATCTAAGTAGACTTGCAACCTTTGCTTGGTTACTTTGAGATAGTATTAGTAAAGTGTTTTCCAACTTATCGATTTTTTTGTGTTATTATTATTAAGCTGCTTGGACAAAGGTTGCTATTAAATGTTGCGGAAGAAAATTCCAAACAGAAGAGATAAAGAGAGAACACACAAGAAGATTGAAAAGAAGAGATTAAAGAAGAGTTGATTTAGAGAAGAGAGAGATGAGTGGGAATTAGAGAGAACGAGTAGTATAAGAGTAGAAAAGAAGTGTTTGATATATTTCTTTTTTCATCAATTACAATCTCATGAACAAGAGAGTTAAGGTCTTGAATTACTATAAAGAAAATACTAACTCCATTATATTTTATTGTAATACCAACAATCATCCTTGTTACTAGCGTATTTGGAAAATAAGTTGCTACCAAAACACAAGTTACACAACTTATTTATCAAAGTAAATTATAATTTAGTTGATAAGCTAACTAATAAGTTAGTTTGTGCATATTAAATAGAGGCTTAGGCTATACCTTTTTAACTGCAACTCAAAATTTAGTTTTGAAACATTTTGGTAAAACTAGATTGGTGACAACCAAATAACTTCATCACTAAATGGAAAATGAAATAAAAAATAAAACAAAAACATAAACAAAATCATTCCCTATGACCAACCAAGTTTTTAGCAACAAGACCAAATGATAATGACTAAAATAGTGTTCGAACCTATGCAGTTTTTGAAACGGACACTTTTTTTCATCTAATTATTAAAAAAAATGCATAATTTTTATGTCGCTACGCATTCTATGTTATATATTCAAAATTCAAGTCTTTCAAGTTTTCATATAGAAATAACATCATCATTAGTGAAATTATAACATAAACATCATGAAAATTTTAAAATACCCCGTTTAAATAAATAAAATATTATTTAAATTAATCATCAAAACATGTAACTATTTTTTAAAAACCATATCCGGATCTGTATAAAATTATGTTCGCACCCATTTAAAGTGAGTCCGAACACGTCCTATACTTTTTCCACTTTTGTGACCCCCGCTTGCAAGCGGTTCCTCTTCAGCACTCAGTACTCTGCAGGGGTTGGCGTTTCTTCTTTCCTTGAGAGGTAGTACTGTTTAGTGCGCGACCTCTCTTTCCATTTCTTCTACATTGCTCTGTGTTTTTGTCGATTTCACTTCAAAGGGGGTTGCAGGGTTTTTCATTTGTGTTTCATCATCATGAACTCGAGAAGAATTTGAATTCAATAACCCTCTCAAACCCCACTATTCTCAATTCCTCCATCCCCCAATTCCCTAATTGCAATGTTTCGTCTCCTCCGGAGAGTATTGTTGTCTTTTGAAACCCATCCAACTCACTATTCTCTTCGTATTCTCCAAACCCAATTTCTCAGACCCATTTCAACAACACCACCACCACCACCAGAAAATTGTTCGTCAGATGAGTCCTCATCTTTCACAGTTTCGTATCTCTTAAACTCGTGCGGTCTCTCCCCCAAATCAGCTCTCTCTGTTGCAAAGAAACTCCACTTCGCCTCCCCAACAAAGCTGGATTTGGTTCTTCAGTTCCTCAGAAATCACGGTTTCTCCGATACCCAGATCGCCAATCTCGCAACCAAGCGCCCATTAGTCCTCTTAGCCAATCCAGAAAAAACCCTTCTCCCCAAATTGGAGTTTCTCAAGCAAATTGGGTTCTCAGAGGATGACATTGCTAATTTCCTCTCCAAAGACCCAACTTTTATGTGCAGGAGCTTAGAGCGTAAGATTAAACCCTCTTATGAGTACCTCAAAAGCTTGCTGGGCACCGATGACAAAGTCACCGCAGCCATGAAGAGATCAAGCTCGTCGTGGATTCTCCAATTCAATCTCAAGAGGATTATTGGTCACAAAAGCGAGATCTTGCGGAAGTATGGGGTTACTGAGGAGTGTATTGTTAAATTAATTACGTCGAGGATGAGATTGTTTGGTAACAACGATGATAGGTTTGAAGAGTTAGTTAGGAATGTCAGTGAAATGGGTTTCGATCCTTCTAGTCCTTTGTTCGTCTATGCTGTTGATGTACTGTCTGGAATGAAAAGGAATACATTGGAAGCTAAGATACAATTGTTTAAGAGTCATGGTTGGTCTGAAGATGAGATTGCTTCAGCAATTAGGAGACAACCATTTTGTGTTTCTTTATCGGAGGAGAAGCTTGATAAGGGGTTGGATTTCTTCATGAACAAGTTGAAATGGAAACCGTCGGAGTTTATGAAATATTCGTATTTGCTTGGGCTTAGCTTAGAGAAGAGGGTCATTCCTAGATGGATGGTTATTCAGTGTTTGCTTTCAAAGTGCTTGATCAAGGATGTTAAAATTTCTAGTGTATTATTGTTGACAGAAGCTAAGTTCCTTAAAAAATTCTTGGTCAAGTATGAGAGTGAAGCCCCTGAAATATTGAAGTTGTATCAAGGTAAACTCTGACTTAACAATTTTAAATTATGATTTCAAAATTGCAATTAGTTACTTGAGTTGAGATATTTGGAATGTTAAGTTGACATTTCCATTAGGATGCATTTGTAATCTACTTTCTCTGTTATGCTTGCGTGTTTCTCAACGGTTTTAAATTTATTTGTCTTTGCTTTCTACTTGTTGAACTAGTTTTCCTACTCTTTAATTTAGTTACTTCATGACATACATTGACACGTAAAGGACATGTGGGTAATGGGTATTAATGATTAGGTTAATTACTCGCTAATCTCTTATGTTGTTGTTGTCGTCAACATACTGATTGATATCATTAAAAAATTGGTATAGAGATAAGGTTAATCTTCGACTGATAAATGTTTCCTCATTCATCTCTGGTTTCTTCTTGAGTCCAAGCTCATGTTTATTTCCTCAATATGAGCATATGGTTGCTTTCTTCATGTATGGCTAAAGTAGGATTTGTTACGCCCCCTCCAAGATGGCTTATTCAAAATCTTTTTTTTCACATTGTATCTAGAGGATCAATAAATCTTGCATTATTGACGGTGACACCATCATCATAGCATTATAGGGTGGCATTAGTAGAACTTAGGAGGTTGACCCTTGTTGCATCACTTTTGCTTAATTGTATGCCATTTCTCCCATCAGCATTGCATATGAAAATTAAGATTTATGAAAAGAGAAGTTTCTAGTAGTAAATTATCAGTACCAGAATGGATCTACTCGATCTAAGAACTATATTGAATCTAAACTTAATTAGGTGTCTTGGTTGGCCAGATAGACTTGAAAGATGAGTTATAAATGGAATATAGAATTCCACGGTCATTGGACACTGTAAAGTTCTGTGAACCAGTGAGTATCATTGACGAACAGACTAATACGACCCAAAATACTGTAACAAAAACTGCAGCGTGTAGCAGTGCTGGACAATGTGCAGTGTTGTGATGCAGTAATAGCAAACAAGAAGTAAAAATCACCCCAATGAAGACACAAGAATTGCCGACGCACCTGATCATTAAGCCTATGTCTGCGAAACCTCACTCATAAAATAATTTACTAAATGGAAAAGTTGTACAAGTAATGAACTCTCGCACTCACTTAGAAAAGGATTCGATGTTTATGGTTTATGTGGTATGGTTTTCTCAAAGGGGGTTTGAGGACTCCTCACAATTGCAAGTTGTTATTTTCCTCGGAGCACTAATCAATGGGTCTTTCTAGAGCTAGGAATATCTAGAGATGTGCTACCTTTTGAATTTTCTATATTGTGGACTATTTGGTGAGATCTGAGCAATAGGATATCCCGATTACATGGTGAGAAAAGTTGAAGAAGTTGAACAACACTCGTCAAAGTTAATGGTGTAGAGAAGTATTTGCTTGTGGATATCCCATCAAATTTGTGGTGATATTGGCGTAGGTTGATGTAGTAGGGTGGTTGGTTCCGTTATATGATATTGTGGAATATGTGATGTTTGCTTGTCGTCGAAGTATTTCTAATTCTCTAGACTATTTTAACTTTGCCTTCTCGTACATATTTCTCTGTCGACGATACAAGTGATCCTTCATTTTCTATCAAAAGATAAAAAAGGCCTAGTGTTCTAGTGATTAATATTGTATTAACGGAATCATTGTGAATTGTTTCATCTTCATGATAACTATAGTATCCTTCTTGTTTGTAAAGAATAAACTAGAAATAAGTTCACTATCTGAAAAATGAACCAATCTCATGTTTGAATGCAAAATTCAATTTCATCATCATCTCTTGGTTCACTATTCTTGTCTGAGGCTTTTTAATGTGGTGTTGTGATTATAGTGGACTCTAGATGTAGTTTGGTTCGTGATCTGAATGGAGAAAGTGTTCCAAAAATTATTTAAAGCCGCAGATCCTTAACAACGTGAAATTTAAGAATATAACCCTACTGAAGACTGGTAGGGATTTGAATGATAGGGAAAACTAAATTCCCTATTCCTAATGAGCAACAGATGATTATGAGATTTGATATTCCACTGAAGATGAGGTCTATACCATCAAAAGGGGCTCTTGGCTTTTTGCAAATTTATTATCAACATGGTTCATCTTCATATGGTGTGACTTGCACACTTACAAATGGAGGTTGGCAGGTTGCTATGGAGTCCGTTCTTTCCATTGGAAGTGAAGACATTTTTATAGAGACCAACAACAAACAACAACAATAACAACAACCCTCAGTCCCAAATTAATTGGATTTGGCTACACGGATCAAACTCTTTTATTGTGCTCGATTTGGTGCAGTTGATGGTGAGCTTTCCAAACCAAAACTATAAAAGAACCAGCATAGCATAAATGATTGTTCTGCAATTCTATATATATTTTTTCCTTGTGTTGCGCCTTCGGAGTCATGGATTGAGTGTTCATGAGTCTTGCTTCTACTGAGTGGAATTAGGTTCCAAGAGGTGTATGTGTTTTATTAGAAAGTTACGCATCATGATTATCCTTAATTTCATCTATTAAATCCACTTCAAAGCTCTAGTAACTTCAATTCTAGGTCGCCAAGTTGGGTATTGACATCTTCACCATTTGCACTTAGAGCATCTCTAATGGGATGTGGATTAGATGTTAATGTGTGTCACTTAGAACTAAATAGACATTGGGGTGAAAAAAACTTTTCCAATAAGAATGTGCATTTTGAATGTCAAGCTGACATGACATGTAAAGAATATACATTGTCTATTTTGAAGGTCCACTTCTAGACGATATAATCCATAGCCATGTCAGCAATTCTCTTCAAAATATATAAGAAAATAATAAAATTTAAAATAAAAAGTGCAATACACATTGACAATTGGAGAACACTTTTGAACTTCAATGTCTATTCAAGAAATTTAGAGCATATGGTAAATGTGGATTGTAGGCATGGAGAGGATATCCATCCACGGGGATCCCCATATATTAATTTTATATATGTAATGTAGCGACCTCAAATCCCGAGGCCGCCACGGGTGCAAACGCGGGCCCACAACCTTGCACATTCAGGCCTAGCTGTGTCCCACGTGCCATTAACCTACACGATTTCATTCAAAACACAATACTTAACCAACATACATCATGAAAAGTTACAAGTGAACCAATTAGACTCAATTCACCTGTTAAGATCATTTTAACAATCAAATTATAGCGGAAGACTTATTAGCCTTTATCAAGCAGTAAACAAATAAATTCAAGTCTTAGGAGCATCAACTAAATGTGAAAAATCCATAATATAAACATCATAATCGGAAAGATGGCCAAAATCCTCAAAATAAGTCAATATACAAGTCATGGGTAGCTCATAATGTATCCCGTATCCCAAAAGTAAATATAAATATATACAAAGATACGAGAGAGGCTGTAGTCTGTCACAAGTAGTCCTCAAGCTTCCCCTTGCCTTGACTCGTACCGGGGTCTGCACTCAAGCCATCACAACAAATGGCGAGTCCAAAGTGAGTAAGCCCAAGGAAATTCAATAAGCATTTATAAAAATAAGATACATGAATTTGAATAATGCTATTAAATAAACATGCGGAAAATTAAAACAGGCAACTGTGATCATCGCATGAATACATAATAGGCAAGCTCAAAATGTGTATCTACAACCTAAGTCAGACTAGCACCGTACTCCGGACTCTCCCACGAGCACTGCCAGCGAGTCACACTCCAAAGATGGCCGGCCTTCTTCGGTCCTCTCGATGGCCGGCGTGGTCCCACGGTGCATCGACACGTGCACCGAAAAGATCCTCGGGTCGAACTATTCACTGAGACCCCTGGTGACACGTGCTATGGTCTAGTGGACATACACACAGAATAGCCCGGTGGGAGCACACTCAACCAAACCGTCCACATAAACTATACCAGAAAGGAATCATGAAATAACTGAATGAAAGCAAATAAGGAAATACATAAATAAATACTCGAGAGAATTTCAATTGGGTTACTTTACACCTTAAACCGTGCTCCGCTAATACAAAAGCGAGACGCCTCCAAATGCGTGCCTTAACACCCGTCGATCAAATCCAAATACCTAATATTCGTTAATTTATCAAATTCTCAAACTTTGGAATTTCCCAAATTCACATTAGAGTATCAAATCTATCATATTAATTCATATTATACATGGTATTAATCCCCGGGATAGGCCCCCAATTGGTCGAATCGAAACCCAAATTTGAAAAAGTCTTTTTTTATTCTAGGCGAAATGGCGTCGCAGGTGGCGCCGTGAGAGTCACGGCGCTGCTCGCAGCACCCTTCCTACAGGTGCTCCCCGAGGTTTTTTCGGAACCCCGGCTCCAACTTCGCGACCCGAACTCGATCAATCCCTTATGGTTCACCAAAACTACTATAGGGTACGTTCAAACCATGTTAAAACTCGTCCAAAATTCAAACCAAAACCCCGAAAAAACTCGGCGAAACTCCGAAAAAAACTCTGCGACTTCAACACCACCATCCACAACATCTAATACCATGATAATTGCTCACATCCAACTCAAAAATCATAGCAAAAACCCCTAAACCAGCGAGCTAACTCGCATATCCAAAATCCACGTCAAAACTCGAAAATTCATACTCGAAACGTAAAGAACGATGAGGAGAACATGAATCTCACCCTGGATTGTGGATTGCTCGTCGTATGAACCTCCAAATCTTCACTTGAGATTCACCAAAATCCCTCAAATTTTTGTCCAAAATGAGAGATGAGAGAGAAAAGGTGGTGAAATGAGACATTTTTTGGACTTTTATAGTTGTTTGTCACGTAGTGTGTGTTTAGATCCAAGGATCACTTATGTGACGGCCCCAGTTCCACAATCCTAAACTGGGCCCCGCCCGGCCTAGACTTACGTGGACCCCCGAGCCCGTCTCACTAGAGTCACGCAAGCCTAGTTAGCCTTCCTTTACCATTTACTATTTATCAAGCAGCGGAATCAATTAAACCTCAAACTAAATGAAAAATCTCAAAGACACACAAGTTATGACAACCTAGAGTGTGGAAACCCCGAATATGTATATCATCATCAATGAACAATCAGTGGAGAGTAAACACAAGATATACATGTCCAAGATCTCTCAAAAACCCAAATCCCAGTGTTTCAAAACAAGTATATCTATTAATACAAAAAGAATCACCTATGTCAGACAAGTGAAAAAGACTACTCTCGGTATCCTCTAATGATATCTCATAGCTGTGGAGCCTTTCCCTTGCTGGATTGTGGATCTGCACTGCGGCAAACACAAGAATGACGAGCCCAGGTAAGTAATGCTAAGTAGGACATATATACAGCATCTCGAAATAAATAAATTAGTTTAATTCACGCAGATAGAAAGAGAGGAAGAGGGAACACATGAATATAAGAGATTGTAAATAAATCAATCGATAAGTGAGGGTTCGGAATACGAAAATCGAATAGCACGGAGTCCCGACTTAAAGGTCGTTGAGTCACGGCAAAAGCCCAACTGACTCAGGTTCAAGACGAGACATAGCCTACCAGCCCTAACCCTTGCGGCTATGATATATCCACAGACTCGGATAAGTGCCCCCAACGTACACTCAATTGAGAGATATCAATGGCGTCCAGATAAGAGCTCATATCACACATAAATAATAAACATGACTCACTTGCCAATTGACTACTCAACCAATAGAAATTTTTTTAAAAAAATAATGAACAGAGCAATAACAACAAATTAAAGCTCAAGAAATAACTGTAAAATTTCCTAGCTGGTTTGCTTACCTGTATCCAAGCTAATACGCACTTAAATCGGCTCCGACGCGCCTCCAAATCCGTACCCAATACCCAATACTAGTAACTATGCCCTTGATAATCATATGGGCAAATTTATATTGTGAAGCCTATTTAAGAAATTTTTAGATTTTTAAATCCCAAAATTGTTCAACTTAGGAAAATCATAGTGGTGGCACACTTTTCGAGGAAATTATTTCGGTGTAAAAACTTCCGACAACTTCAACCAATTATTTACAAATCCCTAAATTGGTCCAAATTAAATCCGAGATCAATTTCTCAAATTTTGGGCCAATCCGCCCATTTCACGCTTTTCGAGGTAAAACCCCTGTAAAAGTCTCGTACGAAATTCCAAATATTTTATTTTTCAAAGAAATTCATCAATTTCTATTTATTTTGTCGACATATAATTTTTTCAAGATTCTTCCCCAATTTTCTTGCATTTTTTTCCAATTTTTTTTCCATTTTTTATTTGTTTTTTTTTTTTTAATATGGGATACAATCCCATAACCAAAACAATAGGGATATCACTCCCTTGCACTCTCTTCTTCTTCCCAATTTCATCAAAACTCCATTAACAACCAAAACAAACCAATAACATCAACACTCAATTCATGTTTTCTTAAAATGACTAAGCTATGTTAGTTGAGTTACCTTGTTTGATGAACTTCCAAGCTTGATTACTAAGACTCCTCCAACCTCCCTGAATTGCTTGATCTCCTTTTCTCTTCTCTCCAATGATGAGAATCGAAGAATGCTCAACACTTTGACTTATATGTATTGGATAAAGATTGAACTATGGCCACACATCCATTTGTTCCCACGTATCTCGAGGCATGTCTAAGGGACCACCTTCATACAATTATCATCCAAGTCATGCACAAATGACTCACATGTTGACTCCATTGACCTCTTGATTTGTCAATGCGCGTCTCGAGACACATCATGTGGCCATTTTAATTTTTCACTAACTATAGTCACATTAATGTTTATATTTAAGGTGACCACATTAGCCACTTATTAAACCAACATAAATTCACATTTAACTCACATTAGACTTACCCCATAAGCCGATACCTCGGTCTCACGTCGACATGCAATTCGAGGTACGCCTCCGCTCGTCTCGTCACCGATATGCCCCGCGTGTACCTTACCCGTACATTTCCGAAATTAATTAGTTTAAATTGTTCAATCTTTTGGTATAATAAATAATACAAGCATCGAAAAATAAAAAAAATAACATACCTCAGTGTCGACTCCTGAGATTTGGACATGTGTATCATGACTAGTGGGTCCCACGTACAGCCTTGAAATGACACCTGGCATGAGTTACACTTTATGGTCGTTACAGTCTTCCCAACTAATTAGAATTTCGTCTTCGAAATTGAAACAAATTATAAAGGAAGAACTTACTGGAAATTCGAAGAGGTAGGGAAAGTACTCGCGCATGTATGACTCGAGCTCCCACGTCAGCTCCTCATCTCCGTGATGCTGCCATTTGACAAGGACTGATGGGATCTCTTTGTTCCTCATAATCTTTACCTTACGGTCCAGAATCTGAATATGTTGCTTGTCATAAGTAATGTCCTCCCTCAAGTCGATCTGGCTCAAATCCACTGTCGGTCGTCCACCTCTCTCGACTTATCTAGTCGAAGCATAGAAACATGAAATATAGGGTGGATCCCAAACAACTGAGGTGGCAACTCCAACTCGTACACAACCTTTCCTATTCACTTCTTAACTCTGAACGGACCAATGAATCTCGGCGCAAGCTTCCCTTTAATCCCAAACCTTTTGTAACCCTTCATCAAAGACACCTTCAGGTATACATAATCCCCGACCTTGTACTCTAACTCCCCGTGATACAAGTCGTAGTATTTCTTCTGCCTCTCCTGCGCAATTTTTAGTCTTAGTCTGATTAGGCGTATCTTATCTGTGTGATCTACTACAATCTCTGGCCCAATAGCTGCCACATCCTCTGGCTCAGCCAACAAGATGGAAATCTGCACGACCTCCCGTATAGTGCCTCGAACGGTGCCATACCAATACTGGCCTGATCAATGTTATTGTAGGCAAACTCACATAGGTGAAGATACTCCTCCCATGACCCACCGTACTCCAACACACACATCATCAACATATCCCCAAGTATCTAAATCAGTCGCTCTAATTGTCCATCAGTCCGTGGATGATAGGCAGTCCTGAGATCCAACTACGTGCCGAACTGTGCCTGCATGCTCTGCAAGATCTGAGATGTAAATTGTGGCCCCCTATCAGACATAATCGAGAACAGAACGCCATGTAATCGCATGATCTCACGTTCGTAGAAACTCGCTAACCTATCAACCCGATGTGTGGTAGAGATCGGTAAAAAGTGCGCAGACTTCGTCGATTTGTCCACAATCACCTAAATACTGTTATGCCCGCGCTGAGATCGAGGTAAGCCACTGATAAAATCCAGGGCAATGTGCTCCCACTTCCACTGAGGAATGGAAGGTGGTAACCGGTAATCTCACCTTAACATCGGTCTAAACATAATCGAAACATCGGTCTTCATCCCCGACCACCAGAAAAGACGACGCACATCAGCGTACATCTTGGTCCAACCCGGATGAACCGTAAAATGTGAGCGGTGAGCCTCATCAAGTATCTCATTACGTAACTCAGCCACTGATGGAATCCACAATCAACGTCTAAATTTCAAGCACGAGTCTGTCGACCGACTCCAATCTGGATGATCCGGACTCTAAGCAAACTCCAAGAATATCTGGTACTGCTCATATGTCTGCTGACCCTCAAGTACCATCTGAATCGATACTGTATGAGTCTTCATCTGCCCACAAATCAACACTCTGGTACCGGTCGGAATATCAACTAAAGACATCGACTCGACCGCCTCGAGTAAACCATACTCGTGTGCCATGTGGCAAGTAATAATCTCTGAGTCTTCTCCTCTACGGCTCAATGCGTCTGCAACAACATTGGCCTTCCCGGGGTGATACTCCAATGAGAAATCATAGTCCTCGAGGAACTCAAGCCAATGCCTAAGTCGCATGTTCAACTCTTTCTGAGTGAATATGTACTTCAAACTCTTGTGGTCAGTAAACAACGCAAACTTCTCTTCATAGAGATAATGACGCCAAATCTTCAATGCAAAAACTACTGCCGCTAGCTCCAAGTCATGTGTACGGTAGTTCTTCTCATGAATCTTTAGTTGTCGGGACGTGTAGGCAATCACTCTACCGTCCTGCATCAATACACGACCTAAATCGACCTTAGAAGCATCGGTGTTCACCTCAAAATAATTTCCTGACTCAGGTAATACCAGAAGTAGTGCGGTAGTCAATCTTTCCTTTAAAGTCGTGAAGGCTTCTTCGCAACTATCATTCCACTGAAAATTTATATATTTCTTCGTCAATTGCGTCATTGGTGCCGCAATCTTTGAGAAACCATGAACAAAACGTCGGTAATAGCCTGCCAACCCCAAGAAACTGCGGATCTCTGTCACTGTCCGTGGTGTAGGCCAATCTATCATAGCTCTGACCTTAGCGGGGTCCACTGACACTCCACTGGCTCAATGATATGTCCAAGAAATCCGACCTCTGTAAGCTAAAATTCACACTTACTGAACTTTGCATACAGTCCGTGAGCTTGCAAAGTCTGCAAAATCATCTTGAGGTGCTCGCCGTGATCCTCACGAGTCTTAGAGTATATAAGGATGTCGATGAACACAATGACGAATCTATCCAAATACTCTCTCAACACTCGATGCATGAGATCCATCAACATCGCTGGGGCATTCGTCAGCCCAAAAGGCATAACTGTAAACTGATAATGCTCGTATCGAGTGCGAAAAACAATTTTTTCTCTGTCCTCTGCTCTAATCCTCAGTTGATGGTATACATATCTCAAATCAATCTTTGAGAACCACTGTGCTCCTGTCAGCTTGTCGAACAAGTCATCATTGCGAGGAAGTGGATACTTGTTCTTCACTGTCACCATATTAAGCTGTCTGTAATCAATGCATAATCTTACGCTGCCATCTTTCTTCTTAACAAATAAGACTGGCGCGCCCCAAGGAGACATGCTCGGGTGGATGAATCCTAACTTCAACAACTCATCAAGCTGTCCTCTCAGCTCCTCTAACTCCCTCGGAGCAATCCCGTACGACGGAATATATATAGGTTTGGTTCCCGGGACTAAATCAATGATAAAGTCAATCTCCCTAGGCGGTGGTAATCATGGTAGCTCTGCTAGAAAGACGTCAGAAAACTCGCATACCACCGGTACCTCCTCCAACTTAGTCACAACCCGTTCCGTCGTACTTAATACACTAGTGAACATCTCGAAATCTACACTAGTGGCGACTCTACTTTGGTAATAGGCAAACTAGTCGAAGTCCCCTGAAAACTAAACTCTGGATGCCCTAAAATATGAAATGTGACTCTCTTACTGAAACAATGGATCTGTGCATGATAAGCACCCAACCAATCCATGCTCAGCAATGCATCAAACTCGAGGAACTCCAACACTCTCAGATCCGCTGGCATGATATGACCCTCGATCTCAACCGAACAATCAACACATAACAAGTTCGGGTAGATCTTGTCCCCAGCAGCTGTGCTGAGGATCAAGGGTCTCTCTCTAGTCTAGTAGGTCTCAAACCCAACTCATCAACCATACGACCCGAAATAAAGGAAACAGTAGAGCCTGAATCAAACATAGCATGCATGAATCTACTGCAAATATAAATCGTACCCTCAATCAAATTACGGTGGCTGATGCACGGATTCGGTACGACAATCTGCGTGCACTCGCTTCCCGCTCACTGCATGCGATCGCCTTGCCCCAGCCATCGTGGACACGCATCGATGAAACGACCTAACTGTCCACACTCCCAACAACCCCTCTGAGATCCTGATCCAGACGAACCACGCTATCCCTGTCTCTGTCCCTGTGCCTGACTAGACTTATGTCCTTATCTCTGCACCTGACTGGAACTCTGACCCTGTCTCTAGCAACTGCCTCTGCCATCAGTCCTCTGATAATACTGATGCTGAGGACCTGATGGTGTTGGCTTATGTGGTGCACTAGCGTAGCTCTACACTGGACCAACGGACACTGGCGCAGTATGCGCCGCATAAGGTGGAGATGCAACAGATCCCATGCTCCGAGATCGATCTCTATGCCTCGATTGTCTAAATCTTTTCCACCTTCGATCACCTCCGGAACCTCCCACTGACTGTGACGGTGCCGATGATGCAATCGGTACTCCGGCGCGTGTGCTCACAAAGCTCTCGCTAGCCACAACCCTCTCATAGGCCTCCTGTAATGCGCTCGGAGCCGTCGTCACTACAACAGAACCAATAGAATCCAATAGACCGTGTACAATGTAGTAAGCCTAGTCAGCATCAGTGTCGGATGCACCCTCAGCATACTCCATCAAGCGTAAATATTAGTCCATATACTGCATAACTAACTCCCCGGTCCTCTGTCGAATGGTCTGAAACTCAGTCCTCTTCCGGTTATAGACTGTAGGAGGAATGTACTTCTCGTTAAACCTCTCCTTAAACTCAACCCAATCCTTGCACTTCCCCTTCGATGCCACCATAGTGTGCCACCAAACATCGGCCTCGCCGAATAGTGAAGCTGATGATATACTTGGCTGCATATGAGCTGCTGTGGCCAATACATCATGTATCTTCTCGTGTATCCTCTTATACCTCTATGCAACCTCGAGGTTAGTACCCCCGTGGAACTTCTCTGGATGATGCCTCTGAAACTCACGAACCTGCCTCGCCTCAGCTGTAGCCCTAACACCCGTATCAGTCGGCGTGCTTAGCGTATCCTCAGCCGGTGTCTCAGGTGTAGGAGGTACTATCTCGGCCTGAACATGTGCCTCATCGACCACTGCAGGTCCTGTCTGAACCGGAGGTGCTGTAAGTGGGTTTTGGACTGTATGAGAACTCTTAGTCTGAGTAACTGGAGCAGCAGACGTGGAAGGTGATGTTGTCGCCTGAGCCCTCAGCGGTCGGAGAATCTCCTGAAGCTACTGATCGTGAAATTTAATCATCTGCGACATGCCATCTAATCTCCTCTGTACATCCCCCGTACCACTATCGCTGGTATCGGGCTGATCAGCCATCGCTAACTGAAAAGAAAGTGATTTTCACGATCAGAACATAGCTATCGATAGTTAATAGTACAACAAATCAAATAGCTCGTAGTACAGTTTTAAATTTCCCCTACTCTCCTCACTTCCTAACTAAGACTTAGGTTAGGATCATAGGTGTGACAACCCCAGTTCCACAATCCTAAATTGGGCCCCGCCCGGCCTAGACTTAAATGGACCCCCGAGCCCGTCTCGCTGAATCACGCAAGCCTAGTCATCCTTCCTTTATCATTTACCATTTATCAAGCAATTAAAGTTGAGTTAATCAATTAGTGAGTTATCATAGTTATAGCGGAAGCAATTAAACCTCAAACTAACTGAAAAAACTTCAAAGCCACAAGTTAAGACAACCTAGAGTGTGGAAACCCTGAATATGTATATCATCGTCAATAAACATTCAGAGGAGAGTAAATACAATATATACATGCCCAAAATCTCTTAAAAACTTAACTCCCAGTGTTTTAAAACAAGTATAGCTAATAATACAAAAGAATCACATATGCCATACAAGTGATAGGAACTGCTCCGGTATCCTCAAAAAATATCTCCTAGCTGTGGAGCCTTCCCCTTGCTGGACTATGGATCTGCACTCCGTCAAACACAAGAAAGACGAGCCCAGGTAAGTAACGCTAAGCAGGACATATACAACATTTCGAAATAAATAAATCAGTCTAAGTCATGCAGATAGAAAGAAAAGAACACGGAACACACGAATAAAAGACTGCAAATAAATCAATCGATAAGTGAGGGTCCGGAATATGAAATTCGAATAGCAAGGAGTCCCGACCAAAAGGTCGTTGAGTCGCGTCAAAAGCCCAGTTGACTCAAGTTCAGGACGAGACACAACTTACCAGCCCTAACCCTTGCGACTATGAGATATCAACAGACCCGGATAAGTGCCCCCAACGTACACTCAATTCGGAGATATCAACGGCGTTCAAATAAGAGCTCATATCAAAGATAAATAATAATCATGACTCACTTGCTAATGGACCACTCAACCAATAGAAATTTCAAAATAAATGATGAACAAAGCAATAACAACAAATTTAAAGCTCGAGAAATAATTGTAAAATCTCATAGCTGATTTACTTACCTGTATCCAAGCTATTACGCACTCACATCGGCTCTGACACGCCTCCAAATCCGTACCCAATACCCGACACTAGTAAACTATGCCCCCGATAATCATACGGTCAAATTTATATTGTGTTAGAGCCTATTTGAGAAATTTTAGATTTTTTTAACTCCCAAAATTGTTCAAATTAGAAAAACCATAGTGGTGACACATTTTCGAGGAAATATTTGTTGGTGTAAAAACTTTCGACAACGTCAACAAGTGTTTTTCCAATTTCCTCAACCTTTTCTAATTTTTTCCAATTTTCCTGAATTTTTCTTGCATTTTCCTGATTTTTATTGGATTTTCAGTTATTTATTTATTTTTATTTTTTTGAGTTTGGGGCCCTTTGGGCCCCATTTTCATTGAACTGGGCTGATTCAGTTGTTTGGCGGGGCCCAAATTTCGGTCGAGCCTCTCCGGGCTGAGCGAGCCCAACCCAATACCCCCTCTCTTTCGATCACGAAAAAGGGGACGTGAACAGAGGCGTGAAACGCCTCTATTTCACCTCCTTGTTCGCTTTTTTTTTTTTTTTTTTTTTTTCTTCTTCTTCAACCTCAAGACTCTCTAATTGCCTTACCAAATGCGATATAAACTCAAATCCTAAACCCAACATTTAACCACCAAAAATCAACAACAACAACATCCAACTCATGAAAATCACCAAATTGTTCAAATTATGTTAATGGAGATGGAGAGGTACTTAGCTTGATATTCTTGCAAGCGTGATCACCACTATTTCTCCACCCTCACCGGTTGCTCTTCTCTTTGCTCCAACACCCCATCAATCTCTCTTCTTTCTCTCCTCCTTCCCTGCCAAAACGTTGTGAGTGAGTGAGAGTTATGGATTTTATGTATTGGATAAAGATTGAACCATAGCCACACATCCATTTGTGCACACGTATCTCGAGGCATGTCTAAGGGACCACCTTCACTCAATTATTAACCAAGTCATGCACAAATGACTCACAAGTTAACTTCATTGACCTCTTGATTTGTCAATGCGCGTCTCGAGACACATCATGTGGCCATTTTAATTTTTCATTAACTATAGTCACATTAATGTTTACATTTAATGTGACCACATTAGCCACTTATTAAACCAACATAAATTCAATATTAGTCCAAAATAATTCAGCTTACCCCATATGCTACTACTTCGGTCTCACGTCGACACGCGACTCGTGGTACACCTCCACTCGTCTCGACACCGTTATGCCCCGCGTGTACCTTACCCGAACATTACCAAATTTCATTAATTTAATTTGTTCAACATTTGGTATAATAATTAATACAAGCATCAAACCAAAAATAACATACCTCGGTGTCGACTCCCGAGATTTGGACATGTGTATCACGACAAGTGGGTCCCACGTACGACCCTGAAATGACACGTGGCAGAGGTAAATTTTTAGGATCGTTACAATGGGGTTCCACTATAAGTTCAACCATTCCTAACTTCCACTGATTTGTATCTTAATGGATTGTGATTTAAATCAAAAGTAGAGTATTTAAAACTTCAGCTCTGATACCAACTATGATGATCCACGCTTCCACATTCTAAATCGGGCCCCACCCGGCCTAGACTTACGTAGACCTCCGAGCCCGTCTCGCTGAGTCACGCAAGCCTAGTCAGCCTTCATTTACCATTTACTATTTATCAAGCAAATGGAAGCAATTAAACCTCAAACATAATGAAAAACCTCAAAGACACACAAGTTATGACAACATAGAGCGTGGAAACCCTGAATATGTATATCATCATCAATGAACAGTCAGTGGAGAGTAAACACAAGATATACATGTCCAAGATCTCTCAAAAACTCAAATCCCAGTGTTTCAAAACAAGTATATCTATTAATACAAAAAGAATCACCTATGTCAGACAAGTGGAAAGGACTACTCCGGTATCCTCAAATGATATCTCCTAGCTGTGGAGCCTTCCCCTTGCTGGACTATGGATATGCACTCCGTCAAACACAAGAATGACGAGCCCCGGTCAGTAGCGCCAAACAAGACATATATACAACATTTCGAAATAAATAAATGAGTCTAATTCATGCAGATAGAAAGAAAGGAACATGGAACACATGTATATAAAAGACTGTAAATAAATCAATCGACAAGTGAGGGTCTGGAATACGAAAATCAAATAGCAAGGTCTCGACCAAAAAATCGTTGAGTCGCGACAAAAGCCTAACTAACTCGAGTTCAGGACGAGACACAGCCTACCAGCCCTAACCTTGCGATTATGAAATATCCACAGACCCGAATAAGTGCCCCCAACGTACACTCAATTGGGAGATATCAACGACGTCCATATAAGAGCTCATATCACAGATAAATAATAAACATGACTCACTTGCCAATGGACCACTCAACCAATAGAAATTTCAAAAGAAATGATGAACATAGCAATAACAACAAATTAAAGCTCAAGAAATAACTATAAAATCTCGTAGGGCAAATTTATAGTTTACTTACCTCGTATCCAAGCTAATACGCACTCAAATCGGCTCCGACATGCCTCCAAATCCGTACCCAATACACGACACTAGTAAACTATGCACCTGATAATCATATGAGCAAATTTATATTGTGTTAGAGCCTATTTAAGAAATTTTTAGATTCTTAAATCCCAAAATTGTTCAACTTAGGAAAATCATAGTGGTGGCACACTTTTCGAGGAAATTATTTCGGTGAAAAAACTTCCGACAACTTCAACCAATTATTTACAAATCCTTAAATTGGTCTAAATCGAATTCGAGACCAATTTCTTAAATTTTGGGCCAATCCGCCCATTTCACACTTTTCGAGGTAAAAACTCTGTAAAAGTTTCGTCCGAAATTCTAAATATTTTATTTTTCATAGAAATTCATCAATTTTTATTTATTTTGTCGACATATAATTTTTTCGGGATTTTTCCCCAATTTTTTGGCATTTTTTCCCATTTTTCTCCCATTTTCTTTTGTTTTTATTTGTTTTTTTTTTTTAAATCTAGGATACAATCCCATAACCAAAACAATAGGGATATCACTCCCTTGCACTCTCTTCTTCTTCCCAATTTCATCAAAACTCCATTAACAACCAAAACAAACCAACAACAACATCAACACTTAATTCATGTTTTCTTGAAATGACCAAGCTATGTTAGTGGAGTTGTCTTGCTTGATGAACTTCCAATCTTGATTACCAAGACTCCTCCAACCTCCTGAATTGCTTGATCTCCTCTTCCCTTCTCTCCAACTATGAGAATCAAAGAATGCTCAACACTTTGACTTATATGTATTGGATAAAGATTGAACTATGTCCACACATCCATTTGTGCCCACGTATCTCGAGGCATGTCTAAGGGACCACCTTCATACAATTATCATCCAAGTCATGCACAAATGACTCACAAGTTGACTCCATTGACCTCTTGATTTGTCAATGCGCGTCCCGAGACACATCATGTGGCCATTTTAATTTTTCACTAACTATATTCACATTAATGTTTATATTTAAGGTGACCACATTAGTCACTTATTAAACCAACATAAATTCACATTTAACTCACATTAGACTTACCCCATAAGCCGATACCTCGGTCTCACGTTGACATGCAATTCGAGGTACGTCTCCGCTCGTCTCGACACCGATATGCCTCGTGTGTACCTTACCCGCACATTTCCGAAATTAATTAGTCTAAATTGTTCAATCTTTTGGTATAATAAATAATACAAGCATCGAACAACAAAAAATAGCATACCTCGGTATCGACTCCCGAGATTTGGACATGTGTATCACGACTAGTCGGTCATACGTAAGACCCCGAAATGACACGTTGCATGAGTTGAATTTTAGGGTCGTTACAACTTGGATGGTTGAAATAAGGTCAAAAATTCCACGTAAGGTGACTTTGTCACTTGGTCTTATCCTCCTTCAATCCAATACACTAAACCCCCGGGCGTTCGGTACCCGGCTCTGCGACGCATATCGTTCGTGTACACTCACGCCATTAAACGTCTAAACAATGTTTTATATTAATTATTTAATGCATTTATTCATTTACTCATTTATCATATGTGCATTATTTCCCAACCTAATGTACTATCATTCACCTACCCGGTACCCGAGTCTACATGCTAATCGAGGCAAATACCTGTCAAATCATGCTTTGGTGAAGTAGAAAAAGTTCTACAAGCTAGGTAACTTCTCCACTCCACTAAGTTTATGAATTCATAAATTTGATATTGTGGTTGTTGTTTTACGTCGGGTATGGTGTTAGGAACTCTTGTTGTGCGTATGAGGGTTCCTAAGGAATTACCATGGCCTTTGTGAAGCAAAAACCCAGAATCCGAAGTGTAGAATTTTGGGTTCTGCTGCACATAGCGCGCTAGGTCGATAATCTAGCGCGCTAATATTAATTAGCGCGCTAGATATATGAATTAGCACGATAATGTTCAAATTAGCGCGCTAATGTCAAAACCTGGCGCACTAATTGCCCTTGTTAGTACAAAAATCAACATAGTCCAAACATGGTTTAAACACTATAAATGGGTCCAAACTCACTCTAAAACCTATCAAACAACTCCAAGGAACTAAGGGGAGATCTCACGAGTTTGGGAACACATTTCGGAGTGTCGAAAGAGCGAATAGGCTAGGACAAGCATTGTGAATTGTAAGAAAATCTGTGATAATTCTATTTTTCATTTCATTCACTTTTATTCTTTTATGGTCTATTTGTAGACATTGCTACTTGTAATCTTACATCATGTTATTCTTGTGTCTATTCATGATTGAATATTATGACATGATGCCTTGTGACATGTTTCATTGATTCAAGTTCCTACTCTTGATTTCATTTTTGATAGATAACTGATGAAAATCATGTTATTGTGATAAGTTGGAATGAATTAGACCTGTATTCTATTCTTTTGATCTTTGTAATCTAACTTGTTTTGGAGTCCTAGAGAATTAGAACTATTTCTTTTTGAAAACTAAAGTAGGGATTATAAAGTGTCCATTGCACGAGAGATGCGCAGTTCATGGGGACATGAGTCTATTGGGGTTTTGGCACTCACCACTACACTTGCGTGGCACACGAGTTATGATACTCGGAGTGGTCGGCATACATGAGATTGATGTTGTATAAACGTAGAGCGCAGCTTCGCTATTTGTGTGAGATATGTTGAGAGCAACTCCATATAGTAGCGGGAATGGTAAGGTGATAGTTCTCACCGCCGACCGGACGTAGATCATCTCGACTTGGCCTGTGTCAGTCTATACATATTTAACTGTGATATTTACTTGCATTACTTGATTCAACAATTATTTCGTTACTTTACGCTTTTAAATACCATTCTTATATGTTGGAAATGCGGCTTAGAACCGTCTAGTTTGTGACGGTGGGTGTAGGTCCGTCGAGCAAGCAGAGAGGGGAAGGGGAAGATCAACGACTTCCTTTGAGCACTTCGGCGACTCTCCTATCTCATTTTGTATGACTCGACTTTTGTTGTATTATTACTGCTTATGTTTTTACTGTACATTTTAGGTTGTACATTGGGTTGAGTGTATAGTTCCATATATACATGCATGTGATGCTGTGTATTCCTAGTTTTCCACACTTAGAATTTTGAATAATAAGAGTTTCTGCATAATCTTTCAAATATTTAATAATATTTAAATGATAAAAAGTTTTAATTAACTTTTAAATATAATAATATATTGACACGTGTAATGATGATGCATATAGAGACGAAAGACTGACTAATACGTAATTAAATCTTATATGGTTAGGATTATGGCTTGATTACGAGATTAGGCCGAGTGGTGCCCTATTTAAAAGTGGGGGTCATCTCAGTGATGTTGCCAACGAACTAAAACCTTTGGGATCTCCTTGTTCCGCAGAGTATCTATCCTACGGTCTATGATCTCAACTGGCTACTCCTCATAGGTCTCGTAAGACCGAACCTCTACCTGTCTGACATCCACCATCAGTCTCAGTCCTGACCTAGCCAAGTGCAAACACAACTATTGCAAGCTACAAGTCGTGCGTCGGATAATTACCCTTCGTGGGGTCTTTACCGTCAAGATAAGTAAGCCATTGGGTGTCCATTTTGCATCAAGACACAACCCAACTGAGTGCCTGAAGCATCGATATAAACTGAAAAGCCTTAACCTGCCACTGGCAAAGCTAAAACTGGCGCATAAGCCAGCTTCCTTTTCGGCTCCAAAAATGCTTCCTCACACTCCTCGAACCAATCAAATCTGACATCTTTCTTATTCAATCTAGTCATTGGCGCTGCAATCAATGAAAAATGTTACACAAACCGTCGGTAACATCCTGCCAAACCCAAGAAACTTCGAATGTCAGAAACAAACTCAAGCGTCTTCCAGTCAATAATCGCATGAATCTTGTCACCATCTACTGATATACCCTGATCACTAATGACATGTCTGAGGAACTTCACCTTACTCAGTCAAAATGTACACTTACTGAACTTAGCATACAGCCTATGCTCTTTTAGTGTCGTCAAAACAACCCTGAGATGCCTCTCGTGCTCCTCAAAATTCTTGCTGTATATTAAGATGTCGACGATGAACACAATGAGGTATCGATACAGAAATGGTCTCAAAACCCTGTGCATCAATTCCATGAAGTTCGCCAGCGCATTAGTTAGCCCAAATGACATGACTGTGAACTCGAACAAGTCGTATCTCGTGCTAAAAGCGATCTTCTCAACATTACCTTCTCGAATCCTCAGTTGATGGTATCCTATTCGCAAATCAATCTTTGAGAAGAACTTGGCTCTTACCAGCTGGTCGAATAAGTCATCGATCCAGGGAAATGGGTAACGGTTCTTGACTGTCACCTGATTCAACTTCCTGTAATCAACACACATCCTCATGGTACCATCTTTCTTATATACAAAAAAGATCAGAGTTCCCCAAGGAGACATACTAGTGCGAATGAAACCCTTATGTCGCAACTCCTATAACTGGGTCCTCAGCTCCTCTTGCACGGAAGCAAACATCCATAAGGTCGGTTGTAAATAGGTCGTGTCCCCAGTATCAACTCGATAATGAACTTAACTGCTCGGAGCGATGGTAGTCTAGGCAAATCCTTTGGAGATACATCCAAAAACTCACAAACTACTGGGACATCCTCAACCCTGATCAGTGCCCTCGGCTTTGACTCAACAGTCGCAGCAAACGCCTCTATCTCATGAGTCATCACTAAACGACCTCTAGTGATCGGTAAAGCTGTCACAACTTCGGCGAATAATAACTATGGAATCATCTCGATATCTATGTGTGTGATATGGTGACAACCAATCCATTTATAACATTGCATCGAACTCCACACACTCTAAAACTTGTAAATCAACCGGTAACTGATGTCCCCTATTTCAACAATACAATCTCGGCATATCCGGTTAGGGTATATTTTATCCTCATCAGCCGTACTGAGGACCAGATGTGTGTTTAAAGTCTATGCCTGTAACTCTAACTGTCCTACCATGCGTTCAGCAATAAAAGATAAAGTACTACCAGAATCAAGCATGACATGCATGGGAGTGCCATAAATGGATAACGTACCCTCGATAAGTTGTCTGGACGCCTCCCTATCCGACTGCGCGACTGCAAGAGCAACGACATGAACCCTATCTCTGGCCTGGTCTGACTGTGGCGGTGGCGATGTCAGTTTAGTACAGTCGGCTTGCAGATGCCCAACCTGAACACATCAATAACATCGACGAGACTCCTGTCTCCCAGCTGGTCTAGCGACACTCCCTTGACCCTGACCATGACTCTAGTTCTGTCCCTGTCCTATCTCGATCCCTGTCCTGCCTATACTGTTGCCTAGGTTGGTCAGTAAATGCAAAAGTGGTAGCATACATCGCCTGGCGATCATCATACCTCATTGGATCATCCCGTCGATCTCCGTCGCCTCGACGACCTGATCTGACCGCCTATCATCTCGACGAGATCTCTACCCAGATGATCCCGCTGTCTCTTCGGTCTCGCTCTGATCGAGAACTCTGCGAAGACTGACTCTAATAAGACGTGGAAGCGGGTCGACTGCCCCTCTGTATCAGATAAGTCTCACATGCCAGACCCCTATCAGAGATCTCCAGTAGTGTACGGGCTCCACTGGATACAATAAAGCTCGTAATCCTCTCATTTAGTCCCCTGACAAAATAATAGATCTGAAGCCACTTTGATACCAAAATGTAGCGGCCCCAAATTTCGAGGCCGCCATGGGTGCAAATGCGGGCCCACAACCCTACCACGTTAGGCCTAGCTGTGTCCCACATGCCATTAACCTACACAACTTCATTCAAAACCCAATACTTGATCAACTTACATCATGAAAAGTTACGAGTTACCATTTGGACTGAATTCACCTGTTAAGATCATTTTTAACAATCAAATTATAGTGGAAGACTTATTAGACTTTATTAAGTAGTAAACAAATAAATTCAACTCTTAGAAGCATCAACCTAATGTGGAAAACCCATAATATAAACATCATAATCAGAAAGATGGCCAAAATCCTCAAAATAAGCCAATATATAAGTCATGGGTAGCTCACAATGTATCCCGTATCCCAAAAGTAAATATAAATATATACAAACGTACGAGAGAGGCTGTAGTCTGTCACAGGTAGTCCTCAAGCTTCCCATTGCCTCGACTTGTACCGGGGTTTGCACTCAAGCCATCACAACAAAACAGATGGCGAGTCCATAGTGAGTAATCCCAAGGAAATTTCTATAAGCATTTATAAAAATAAGGTACATGAATTTGAATAAAAAACTATTAACTAAACATGCAAAAAATTAAAACAGTCAACTGTGCTCATCGCATGAATACATAATAGGCAAGCTCAAAATGTGTATCTACAACCTAAGTCAGACTAGCACCATACTCTAGACTCTCCCGCGAGCACTGCCGGCGAGTCATACTCCAGCATGGCCAGCCTCCGAGTCCTTTCGAAGGCCAATGTGATCCCACGACGCATCGACACGTGCACCGAAAAGATCCTCGGGTCGTACTATTCACCGAGACCATTGGTGACATGTGTTATGATCTAGTGGAAATACACACAGAATAGCTCGGTAGGAGCGCACTCAACCAAACCGTCCATACCAAAGGAATAATGAAATAATTGAATGAAAAGCAAATAAGGAAATACATAAATAAATACTCGAGAGAATCTCAATTGGGTTACTCTACACCTCAAACCGCGCTCCACTAATACAAAATCGATCTCCACACCTCCAAATGCGTGCCCCAAGACCTATCGATCAAACCCAAATACCTAATATTCGTTAATTTATCAATTTGCCAAACTTTGGAATTTCCCAAATTCACATTAGAGTATCAAATCCATCATATTAATTCATATTATACATGGTATCGATCCCCGGGATAGGCCTCCAATTGGCCTAATCGAAACCCAAATTTGAAAAATTATTCTAGGCGAAATGGCATCGCAGGTGGCGCCGTGAGAGTCACGACACCGCTCGCGACGCCTTTCCTATAGGGTGCTCCTCGGGTTTTTTCGAACCCCGGCTTCAACTTCGCGACCTGAACTCAATCCAATCCCTTATGGTTCACTAAAACTACCATAGGGAACGTTCAAACCACGTTAAAACTCGCCCGAAATTTAAACAATAACCCGACAAAACTAGGTGAAACCTCGATAAAACTCGGCGAAACCCAAACAAAAAAACTCCACAACTTCAACATCACCATCCACTACATCTAATACCATGATAATTGCTCACATCCAACTAAAAAATCATAGCAAAAACCCAAAACAAGTGAGCTAATTCGCATATCCAAAATCTACGTCAAAACCCAAAAATCCATACTCGAAACGTAAAGAACGACGAGGAGAACGTGAATCTCACATTGCATCGTCGATTGCTCGTCGTATGAACTTCCAAATCTTTACTTGAAATTCACCAAAATCCCGCAAATTTTCGTCCAAAATGAGAGAGGTGAGAGAAAAGGTGGTGAAATTAGATATTTTTGGACTTTTATAGTCTTTTTGTCATCTAGTGTGTGTGTTGATCCCAAGGACCACTTGGATGGTTGAGATAAGGTCAAAAAGTTTATTTAAGGTGACTTAGATTGGTGAGTTTGTCACTTGTTCTTATCCTCCTTCAACCCAATACATTAAACCCCCGGCGTTCGATAAGCAACCATTTTCATGAAACAATTTAACAAAACCTAATGTGGAAAAAACCCCGAACATTTCAAAGTAAACAATCGTATTATATAAACCTACGCATGTACAAGGTCATGTCACTCCCCGCCTCCCAAAAGAATCAAAATATCAAAATATCAAAATAATCACACGTACAAGTAATCCTCGAGGTAGGCGATCGAGATAGTCGCCTAAGATCCCCTTGCCCTTACTTGTACTCAGATCCGCCGTCCCTCTCGGTGGCAGGCGTAGACCTACGACGCACCGACACATGTAGCAGCTCCCTCGGTCGTTATCCACCGAGCACTCCCGATACACATGCTATGGTCTAGAATGCATAGACACACAATGTAAAAATCCGGTGGGAGTAACTCCTTGGTCGCCAATTGATCACCCGTGTCAACCTATGTCCATTTATCAATAATTTACTTTAGCATGAAAATTCACAACAAAGTTCTAAAAAATTTAGGCCAAATTGCCTATTTCGCGCTTTTCGAGGCAAAACCCCGCAAAATGTCGCGTCCGAAATATCCAAATATGTTATTTTTCATAGAAATTCATAAATTTCTATTTATTTTATGGAAATATATTTTTTTCAGAATTTTCCCATTTTTTCCGGAATTTTCCAAAATTTTCCAAAATTTTCCAAAATTTTTCCTCTTTTTTTTTTTTTTTTTTGAAATTTGGTTTGGGTCGGGTCGACCCAACCGGGTCGGACCCGACCCTGGGCCAGAACCGGTCCAGGCTCGGCCCATGGGCCGAGCCTGGCCCGTTCTGGGCCCGACCCATGAGGGGGATGCACACGCGCGCACGCTCGCGCGCGTGTGCATCTTCATCCTCTGATCGAACCAGTTCTCACTGGTTCGATCAATTTTTCATGTGATTTGGGGTTTGGGGTTGGGGTTGCTCTCCACCCCAACCCCCGGTGGACTCGATGGCAGGGGAGACACTCCTGCCATCACCACCGTGACCCGGTTCGGCCTCCATGGCCGAACCCTTGTCCCGGCCACCACGGCCAACCATCGAAACCCACAATAACGACTAAAACGCACCTCGATCGTGACGTTTCCTCCCTCTTCTCTCCTTCCCGGCTTCTCCTCCTCCTCTCCGCGTTCCTTCTTCCCTCTCGGTCTCCCGATTTTGTGTGTGGGGTGTGTACGGGTGTGAGAATAAATGGTGGTGGGAGTGTGGTTTAGATAAGGATAGGTGATGTTGACTTGTGTCATTGACACCACAATGTGACACGGCTGGGACACTCACTTGTTTTTCGGGTGTTTCGACGCCCGATTTCGAGTCCGAACCGCAATATACGTGTACCGCCGAGTCACTAGCCGCCTAATACCCATTCCATATTAGTAATTTGGCCATTTTTATTTAATTTGTGTGTTTTAGTTTCCCCGACCTAATATTCGGTCCCGTCAACTACCCGGTACCCGCGTCGACACGCATATCGAGGCGAATACAGTTCACACAATCTCGCACGTATTTTTATACAACATACACACATGCGATGTATTTCAATAAATTTCACCGCAAATACGCATCCAACACACCATACCTAGCATATACCTAAGTCCCCGTGTGTCCTAGCCTAACGCGACGTCCATGTGGATCCGAGCTGGCGTCCACGTCGGCAAATTTAATAAAATGGGCCGTTACAATTCTTCCCAACTAAATAAAATTTCGTCCCGAAATTTAACTGTAACTAAGGTCTCATACCAGAGAATAGCTAAGGGTATCGCGTTCTCATCGTCGACTCGAGCTCCCAGGTGTGTCCCTCAGTCCTATGATGCTGCCGACGAACCAGGACCTTTGCGAGTTCCTTTTTCCGGAGAATCTGTACTCGACGATCAACGATCTCTATCGCTCTCTCCTCATAAGTCACGTCAGGCTGTATCTCCACTTGTCCCAACTCAATCGTCGGTCTCGGCTCTGACCTAGCGAGTCTCAAAATGGAAATGTGAGATGTCGGATGAACCCCAGCTAACTTGACAGGTAACTCCAACCGATATGCAACAGTGTCTACTCTCCGTGCAATCCGGTATGGCCCAATGTATCTCGGCGCCAACTTCCCCTTAATGCCAAATCTATGTTGTCCTTTCCAAAGAGAAATCTTAAGATACACCATATCGCCCTCGGCATAGCTCCGACCCTCGCGATACCTATCTGAGTATTTCTTCTGTCCATCCTGTGCAGCTCGCACCTTCTGACGAATTTGTTGAATTTTCTGTGTGATCAACAACTATCTCAGCCCTAACGTATCTTGTGAGGCATCGTGTGCATCTTCTGTAGAATCTCGTCCGTATCTCCCGATCCGCGTGTAGCCACATCTCCATCGGTATCTTAAACACCGATCTGTGGTTTTTGCCCAATCGGTGCATTCCAGATCAGAGACACCACGACCCACTCTTGAGAGCCATCGACCCTCGACACTCGAAACCCGTTCAATCGATACGGTCGGTATCCTCAATTGTAACAAAATCCCGAACCACCTCGAACGTCTTCAATCCGGACCTCCATTCGAACCTCCGCCAACTATCGCCGCAACCGCCTCCATCTTTTGCTCTCGTAGTAGCTAGTCGGCTTCTCGTGATGGGTAAGTCGTCGCGATGCGTATCTTCGCGTACACTCGTACGCCACTTATTAACGTCTAAACGGTGTTTTATATTAATTATTTAATGCATTTTATTCATTTATCATGTGTGCATTATTTCCCTCGAGTCCAAGTCCACTAGGTCCTTGGTCGCCGATTGATCACCCGTGTCAACCTATGTCCATTTATCAATAATTTACTTTAAAGCATGAAAATTTACAACAAAGTTTTAAAATTTTTAGGCCAAATTGCCTATTTCACGCTTTTCGAGGTAAAACCCCGCAAAAAGTCGCGTCCGAAATATCCAAATATGTTATTTTTCTAGTGTCTTGTCATTCACCTACCATGTACACCCACGAGGGGATGCACGTCTACATGCTAATCGAGGCGAAACCCGTCACACTATCTCACACGAACAATAACAATATAAATACACACATTGCGATGCAATTCAACATAATTAAGCATAAACATCGGAAATTAGGCAAACATCACACAAAACTAATTATTTACCTATCTCAAAGGCATGTGTCTCCAACACACCATACCTAGCCGTCCTTCTTCGATACTGAGCTCCGCGCCGCGACGCTGCGAGGTCCACGAGATGCTGAACTGAAGTCCACATATGAAAATAAGTCATATTAACGGCGTAATTAAAACTGGGCCGTTACATGTAAATAGTCATACAATATGATATATTATATGTATACATATTAATATTTCATGGTTTTCACTTCAAAACACTAGAGATACGCATAAGAAACAAACTCTAATGAGATTTATAATTTAACTTATTTAGTTAAATAAATAAAATATTTTTATTACCAAACTACATTAATTATATATTTTATTTTGAATTGTTTGCAATTATATTTACATTTTACTAATTAGAATCAAATGAAAAAATTGCAAAACCTTATTGTACAAATTACTAAACTATATGCCTATGCTAGTAATAGACAAACATATGTATGTGTCTTTGACACCTTACTTTTTATAATTCTTTTTTGAGAAAAATTAAGTGAGAATAGATATTTTCCCGGGGCGAATCCCCGTGAGGATTCGCAATAGAAAATTAAATAGGGAAAAAATCTTCTCGAAGATTCTCTATTCCTGCAAGGATTAGAAGAGTATGGGGAATGAGGATGAGGACGAGGATGGGTATGGGGATGGGAATAGGGAAATGAATTCTTAAACGAAGATGGGGATGGAGATGAATCCTCATCTTTTACCCTCCCCATTTGCATCCCTAATCGGGGAGGGTGGCAGTGTATGTGTTTAGATTGAGGGAGGTGTTGTGTTTGATGTGAGAGTAATTTAGTTAAGAATAAAAAAGTGGTGTGTGTAAATACAAAAAAAGGAAAATTCTAAAATGACAACAACAATATCATACGACAAGACACATTGACTCATATGAGCCTTCTATGGGACCACGAACCGCGTATTATGCATCGAAATATGTATATGCCCACATCCCGTGACGTATACGGATGACTCTTGTGAGCCAATGTGTTTTGTGGTGTGCCATGCTGTCTTTATTCTAGCACTTCTAAAAAAACTACACTTGATAATTGTTGTAAATTGAGTTGGAACTTGCTAAGAACTAGAGAAGGAAACTAAAAGACTAAGAACTTCTACTACTACAAACTACTACTACAAAGGAGAAGAGAAGAAATGAGATAGTTGGAATGAAAAGTTTTTCATTCAACTTGGTATGTTTTTACAATAAGGTTAGCACCCTTTATATAAGCCATTTGGTGATATGATAAATGTACTTAGACAATGTTTACAACTAACACATACATCACATGTCATACAACTTTTCACAAACAACATTGACAATACATGGAATAGTGAATACATTAGATATGAATACAAGTAAGAGCAATGCTTGATATTATAACTCAATGACAAAGCCATGCTTGACAATGTGGTTATCCAAAATCTTGGTCAATTATTCATCCATATCATAACAGTCCCCCTTGGATGACAATTGCTGAGAGATTGTGCCTCGTCAAAACTTCTACTAAGAAAAGCCAAGTGGGAAAAATATAGTAAAAGAAAAAAGAGTACACTGTTCTCATAAATCTTAAGATGAGTATAATATTGTTAGGATTGCCTCATTAAAAACCTTGCTAAGAAAACCCAATGGGATAAAACCATAGCTAAGGGAAAAGAGTGCAATACACTAATAAATAACTCCGCGTCATGTGAATATAGGTAAAACTTGTTTTGTTTCTTTACTTGCAATGTCCTTAAGTTTACGCAAGCCAATAACATATGTAAGCCTCTTAAATGTCGTAGTTGATAAGACTTTTGTGACTATATCAGTAAGATTATCACTCGATCAGATTTACTTGACATCAATTTCACCATTCTTCTAAAGCTCATGTGCATAAATGAATTTTGGTGAAATATGTTTTGTTTTGTCCCCTTTTATGAATCCTTTACTTAATTGTGCGATACATGCGACATTATCTTCGTATAATATGGTAGAAGAATATTTTATTGAAGGCAATACATGATTCTTGAATATGTTCAATCATATTTCTCAACCATACACATTCACGACTTGCTTCATGAATTGCAAGTACTTCAGAATGATTGGAAGAAGTAGCAACCATAGTTTGCTTTATTGGCTTCCATGATATAGTAGTATTACCACAATTGAATACATATCCCATTTGAGAACGAGCCTCGTAAGGATCAGATAAAAATCCAGCATCAACATCACATTAGAGATTCAATTTTACTCCCCTCGAGTAAAATAAACGCATGTAACTTATTTCTCGAAAATATCGAAAATCATGTTTGACATCATTCCAATGTCTTCGAGTTGGTGAAGAGTTGTATCTTGCAAGTAGGTTGACATCAAAAGCAATGTCAGGTTTTGTACAATTTGCAAGATATATAAGTGCACAAATTGCACTTAAATATGGTACCTCCGGACCAAGTAGCTCTTCATCACTTTCATGAGGTCGAAATGGATCTTTATCAACTTCAAGTGATCTAACAACCATTGGAGAGCTCAATGGATGTGCCTTGTCCATATGAAATCTTTTTAATATTTTTTCAATATAATTTGATTGATAAACAAGTACTCCACTTGGAAAATAATCAATTTGCAAGCCGAAGGCAAAGTCTTTTTTTTTCCAAGTTCTTTCATCTCGAATTCCTTTTTTAAATATTCAGATGTTCTAACATTGTCGTCGTGGTTTTCAACTATATTTAAATCATCAACATATACAACAATAATCACGAATCACGTTGATGATCTTTTAATAAAGACACATGGGCAAAGTGGATTATTCGCATATCCTTCTTTAAGTAAATAATAACTAAAGTGTTTGTACCACATTTGTCCGGATTGTTTCAATCTGTATAAAGACCTTTGTAATTTTATAGAATACATGTTATGATGTTTTGATTTTATTTTTTCGGATATTTCAAATCCTTCAACGATTCTCATATATATCTCACTATCTAGGGATCCATACAGATATGTTGTAATGATATTCATTAGATGCATATAAAGCCCTTCAGAAACCGCAAGGTTTCTCAAGAATCAAAATGTGATTGCATTTATAACAGGAGAGTATATTTCCTTATAATCAATGACGGGCCTTTGTGAGAAACCTTGAGCTACAAGTCTTGCTTTGTACCTTGTAATCTCATTTTTTTTCTCTTTCGTATAAATACTCATTTATATCCAACAGGCTTTACGCCATCTGACGTTTAAACAACCGGTCCAAAAACCTCTCGTTTGTTCAATAAGTCTAGATCTGCTTGGATAACCTCTTGCCATTTTTACCGATCATGTCTTTTTCGACATTCGTTCACTGATCGTGGTTTTGGATCATCATCATTTTCACATATTTCAAATGACACATCGAAAGCAAATATATCATCACGAACAATATTATTTCTATCTGACATATTACCTAAGTTTAAATAATTTATTGAGATCTCATTATTTTCATATTTTCCCTCTTTTTCTAGAGGCACTTGTTCCTCGTCAAAATCAACTTGTTCTGACAAATCCTTATCAAAGGATTCTTGTGCTTTCTCGGGAGTATTTTGATTTGCATTTATTTGAACTCCCGTTTTTCTCTTTCTAGGAACTGTTACATTTGAACCAACTGGTCTTCCACGCTTTAAGCGTTTCGTTAGTTCTTATACATTTTGTTGCACATAGCTATCAATTTTTGCATGAACATTTTACAGCTGGAATATGTGATTTTGTCACTCGTTTTGCATTAGTAAATGCATCGGGTAATTGATTCGCAATTTGTTGCAAGTGAATGATCTTTTGAACTTCAAGTTCACACTGATTTGTGCGTAAATCATAATGTGATTTTCTCTTTCGAGGAACTGTTACCTTTGAACCAACTAGTCTTCCACGCTTTAAGCGTTTCGTTGGTTCTTGTGCATTTTGTTACACAGAGACATCAATTTTTGTAGGAGCATTTATAGCTTGAATATGTGAATTTGTTCACTCATTTTGCGCCAGTAAATGCATCGGGTAATTGATTTGTAATTTGTTGCAAATGAATGATATTTTGAACTTTAAGTTCACACTGATTTGTGCGTGGATCATAACGTGATAAAGTAGATGCATTCCAAGCAATTTCACGCAATTCCTTTTGAATTGACTTCTTGTCTCCCCCTAACGGTGGAAAAATTGCTTCAACAAAGTGACAATTAGCAAAACGTGCAGTAAATAAATTCATGTTAGGGGCTTAAGGTATCTTATAATGGACGATGAGTTAAATCCAATATAAATCCTAAGTTTTCGTTGTTGACCCATCTTAGTTCTATTGTGTGATGATATAGGAACATACACTGCACAACAAAAAATTTTCAAATGTGAAATATTTGGTTGTTAACCTAAAATGAGTTCCACATGGGACTATTCATGGTATGCAGTAGGCCTATAATGAATGATAGATATTGCATGAAGGATTACATGTCCTCAATCTGAAGTTGGTAACTTAGTTCTCATGATTAAAGGCATAACAATTAATTGAATGCATTTAATAAGAGATTATGCCAAACCATTCTGGTTATGCACATATGGAGCAGAATGTTCAATGGTAATTCCTATAAACATGAAATAATCTTTAAATGCTTGAGATTGAAACTCCCAGCATTATCAAGACGGATGGTCTTGATTGGGTTGTCAGGGAATTATGCTCTTAACTTAATGATTTGAGCTAAAAGTCTAGCAAATGCAACATTACAAGTCGAAAGCAAATAAACATGTGACCACCTAGTTGACGCATCTATCAAAATCATGAAATATTTAAATGGTCCACAATGATGATGAATAGGTTCACATATGTCTCCCTAAATGCATTCTAAGAAAACTGGAGATTCCACAACTTTACTTAGGGATGGTTTAACTATCAATTTACCTTGAGAACAACTAGCACAATTATAATCACCACTAAAAATATTTTGTGACTCCTTAAAGGATTTCCATGCGAATTATCAATTATTCTTCGCATCATCAATGATCTCGGATGACCAAGTCGGTCATGCCATAAAATGAATGTCTTCGGATCATTAATTTTTTTTATTTAAGATGACATTCGTTTCGACATGCCTTATATGAGTAAAATATAATCCATAGGATAAAGCTAGGAATTTTTCTAACACTTTTTTTCCATTTGAAACCAGTGTGACATAGAGAAATTCTCTATTATTTTCGTTCATGGTTTCAATGTGATATCCATTTTGTCGAATATCTTTAAAGCTAAGTAAATTCCTTCTAGATTTTTCAGAGTATAAGGCATTGTCAATATGAATTGTTGTTACCCCAGGCAACATAATATTTGCTCTTCCAAAGCCATTAATCAAATTGGAGATGACATATATTGTTTGAACATTAGTCTCGGCTAAGTTCAAATTGGAGAAATATTCTTTCTTTTTAAGGATTGTGTGCATTGTAGCATAATCAGCAAGACATATATCGCTCTTATTTAATTTATGATTTGAACACATGATTTGATGATCCATCTATACAAATAATGGTTGACAAATTAGAAAAAGAGTCATATTTTATTCATAATAAGAAACTAGTACATATAAACTAAAAAGCATAACAAAAACTAGTGCGTAGAATTATTGAAAAACATTACATATGATCATTAAAGATATCGAGATTAGTGTTTGAATCATCGTAAAAATTTGGGACTTCCATATAATTAATGTCCGACGAGCCATCTCCGACAGTGAAGTTCATCTCAACTGTTTTGTCTTTCTTATTTAAGGAGGCTTGATAAAGATCAATAAAATGTTTAAGCGTGCGACATACATGAGCCCAATGACCTTTCAGACCACACTTGTGGCATGGTTGGTCACGATTATGAGCATGCCCATTTTCAGCAGCATTCTTTCCTTTATTCAGCTGCGGCGTCATTTCTATTCCATTTATTTTGGAACTTATCGCCACGAAATTCAAATAGGGCTTGCCACGATCTTTGCCGATTGATCATTTCTTCTTTCCACGTTCGTAGTTTTTCTTTTCTTGACCATTTTTATGGTCATTATAAGATGCAACATTTGCTTCATTAATTAAAGCGGAACCAGTTGGACGGAGTTGTAGTTCTTCAATAAAAGCTCATTGTTATGTTCAGCCACCATGAGACAAGAAATTAATTCCGAGTACTTTTTAAATTGCGCTCGATATTGTTGTTGCAACAACAGATTCGAGACATGAAAAGTACTGAATGTTTTCTCCATCATTGCATCATCGAATATTTTCTCCACATAGCCTCAAACGAGAGGTAATATTAAACATGATAGAGTTATACTCACTAACTGTTTTGAAATCTTATAGCCTAAGATTCAGCCAGTCGTTTTGAGCTTTTGGAAATATCACCGTCTTTTGGTGATCATATCGCTCTTTCAAGCTTAACCATAAGGTGAGAGGATATTTTATAGTAATATACTTACTTTTCAAAACTTCACGGAGATGATGTCGAAGGAATATCGGTGCTTTCGCACGGTCTTGCATTGATGTTTAATTTCCTTCTATAATAGTTTCTCCAAAGTCTTTAGCTTGGAGATGTATCTCGGCATCCAGTTGTCATGAAAAATAATTGTTGCCAGTGATATCGAGAGCAACAAACTCAAGTTTTTGAAGGTTTGCCATAATCTGAAAATATGTCAAGAAATTGGGTAAGTAGTTTTTCTCTTTTATATAAAATAAATAATATACAATTAAATATATGTTCACAACTTGATTATTAATATACAAAATGTACTACTTGTATGAGTTGGTGGGACAACCTCCAGGTTGGGTGGCGAGACGAAGTCTACTTAAAACTATACCTCATCGAACGGGATAACCCATCTCTTTTCAATGTTTAGCTTTACTGGGGACAAAGCTTACCCACTATCAACCCAAAATCATAGCGCTATTTGCAATATAAAAATCAAGAATAGAGCATAACTAATCGTTTGTAGTATAGCGAGAAAACTAGTTATGTCACTTATTGACTTTTGATTTCTGATGTAGAAGATCGTACAAGACGCAACTACAGATCATGTTTTCGCAATCGGTGACGTTATAATGCATAGTGTATGGATAAAGTATGCATATGTAAATGATGCATGTAATAAAAGAAAACAACCATGATAACATGAAATAAATTGAACTTATTTAAAATAACAAAAGTTAGCTTTGTTTCCTTAACAAGCCTTCTTGAACTTCAAGATCTCTCCTTTGTGCAAGAGCAAACTCGTGCTGATAACGTATTGTAAATTGAGTTAGAACTTGCTAAGAACTCGAGAAAGAAAATAAACAACTAAGAACTTATACTACTACAAATTACTACTACAAAGGAGAAGATAAGAAATGAGATAGTTGGAATGAGAAGTTTTTCATTCAACTTGGTGTGTTTTTACAATGAGGTTGACACCCTTTATATAGATTATTTGGTGATGATGATAAATGTACTTAGACAATGTTTACAAATAACACATACATCACACGTCATACAACTCTTCACAAGCAACATTGACAATACATGGAATACTGAATACATTAGATATAAATACAAGTAAGAACAATGTTTGATATTACAACTCAATGACAAAGCCACGCTTGACAATATAGTTATCTAAAATTTTGGTCAATTGTTCATCCATATTATAACAATAATAAACATTACTTGCAAACGCTTTGACGGTTGGCGTCGATCCCCTTGAGTCTCAGGTGCGTCCTCTCATTCCATTTCTTATTCTAAGGTTTCTAAGTGTTTTTCGAGCTAAAGAGGAATTTGAATTAAACCCCACTTTTCTCAATTCCCCAATTGCAATGTTTTGTCTTCTACGCCGAAGGTTGTCGCCGCCTGTAATCAATCTCACTACTTGTACTAATCTAACAACACAAACCTCTTCAAATCAATCCTCATCTTTCACAGTTTCATATCTCGTAAACTCGTGTGGTCTCTCCCCAGAATCCGCTCTCTCCGCTTCAAAGAAAGTCCAATTCAAATCACCTTCAAAGCCCGATTTGGTTCTTCACTTCTTTAGAAATCATGGTTTCTCCAATTCCCAGATCGCTAAACTTGCATCCAAGCGCCCATTACTCCTCTTGGCCAAGCCACACAAAACCCTTCTCCCCAAATTGGAGTTCCTCAACCAAGTTGGGTTCTCAGAGTATCAAATCGCTGACTTCCTATCCAAAGACCCAACTTTTTTGTGTAGGAGCTTAGAGCGTAAGGTTAAGCCCTCTTATGACTACCTCAAAGGTTTGCTAGGCACCAATGAAAGAGTCGCCGCCGCCATTAAGAGCTCACGCGCTACTTGGATCCTCCGACTCGATCTGCAAAGGATTATCGGTCGTAAAGTTGAGATCTTGCGAAAGCATGGGGTTCCTGAGGAGAATATTGTTAAATTCATTACGGCGAATATGCGATCGCTTGGTCAGAAGAGTGATAAATTTGAAGAGTTGGTTAGGAATGTCAGTGAAAGGGGTTTTGATCCTTCTAGCATGCTGTTTGTCCATGCAATTAGTGTGTTTTCAGGAATGAAAATGGATACATTGGAAGCTAAGTTGGAATTGTTTAGGAGTCATGGTTGGTCTGAAGATGAGATTGCTGAAGCAATTCGGAAACAACTATTTTTTGTTTCTCTATCAGAGGAGAAGCTTAAAAGGGGATTGAATTTTTTCATGAACAAGTTGAAATGGAATTCGTCGGAGCTTGCAAAGTGCACAAACATGCTTGGGCTTAGCTTAGAGAAGAGGGTTATTCCTAGATGGATGGTTGTTCAGTGTCTGCTTTCAAAGTGTCTGATCGAGGATGTTGTTAGTATTCGCAGTGTATTAGTGTTGACAGAAGCGAAGTTCCTTGAGAAATTCTTGGACAAGTATGAGAGTAAAGCCCCCGAAATATTAAAGTTGTATCGAGGTACATGATGACTTACTTTTAATCAAAAAGGGTAATTTTGATTGTTGTGTGTGGTTTGAATGAGACACTAGCATGTATAGTTGACATCTCCGTATTATATTTGTTTGTTCCTCCTTTCGGTATCATTTTTTTTTTTTTTTTTTTTATTTCTTTCTTATGGCTAACTAAACTAGTTCTCCTAGTTTTTTAACTCATGGTAGAGTTCTATGTGAATGTGATGAGTTTGAAAATAAAGATGCATGAGAAAACTATATTCAAATGATTAAAGGATTGTTGGGCATTAAAGACTTAGTGATGCTTACACATGAATCTGTCTATCTTGTTATTGTCAATATACTAAATAATGCCATATAAGAAAAAGTTAGGCTGCTTGTTATTGATTTTAAGTTCTTGTTTATATAGTGTTGTTTTCTGCATATGCATAATTTAAGATTTGATAAGATTCTTAAGACTGTCATTTCAATACTTATTTTCAAGGTGCATTTAGTAGAGAGTGTTATGAGAGTTGGAACCATATTCTAGGGCATTGTCACAAAACTAGGGAACCAGAAACTTTCTCCACAAAATATGTTTTACATTTATAGAACTCCGGGTGCGCACATCACATTTTCTTCGTTGTCCTTCGCCATTAGGATTTGCTCACAGCGGTATGATCTCTCCTTCATGGGGGTTTGAGGATTCCTCGCAATTGGAATTTATTGTTCTCTTTGGATATCCCCAGCTCTAGAAAGACCCAGAGCGAAGTGCTCCAAAGAGAACAATAAATTCCTACTATATATTCCGCAGAAAGTTTTTATCATAAAGAGAAATTGTATTGCAGATACAGGATGGAAACACATTTTGACAGTCATTCAAGTCGAAAGCAAATGAATGTTGCCCGACAATCCATAGAAGTGAAGTTTTTCGTATTGAACTATAAAGATGGTAGAGGGAAAGGTTTTCTTGATAAAAAAAAATGTAGTTCAGTCAAAACTATTTTTATCCCAACATTCATCAATGTTTTTAATATTTTCTTAAGAGTTTACGAAGATGATTTCTATTAAGTCAATCCCAATTGTATTAGGCTACAAAAACCATATAAATGTTATATTTATTTACTTTACACCAAGGTCAAGATCTACTTGCAAAGTAATTACTAATTAGAAGATTAGATCCTCTAGCATCATTGTTCGGGACTCATATATTATAGCATTACCATAAGCAAAAATATTAGGAGAACTAGTTCAACAAGAAGATGTAGAAATGAAACATTCTAATACTTAATATTCTTCGCGGAGATGCCAACAACTTAACACCCTACAGCTTACCTTGGTACAACTTCAATATCTCCGGGAATTCACTCTCATACTTGACCAAGAATTTCTCGATGAACTTGGCTTCGGCCAACTTTAATACACTAGCAATATTTATTCCATCGCTTATCAGACACTTTGAAAGTAGACACTGAATAACCATCCATCTAGGAATGATCCTCTTCTGTAAGCTAAGCCCAAGCAAGTTGGAATGCCTTGCAAGCTCCAAAGGTTTCCACTTTAATTTGTTCATGAAGAAATCCAATCCTCCATTAAGCTTCTCTTTCGATATAGAAATACAAATCGGTTGATTCCTAATCGCCAAAACAATCTCATCATCAGACCACCCGTAACTCCTAAACATCTCTAGCTTTGATTCAAGCGTACTCTCATTCATTCCTGAAAATACATGAAGTGCATTCGCAAACTGTGCACTAGAAGGATCAATACCCATTTCGCTGACATTCCTAACCAACTCATCAAACCTATCATTGTTCTTAATCAGCGTTCGCATCCTCACCATCACCAGTTTCTCAATGTTCCTCTCCGGCACCCCGTACTTTCGCAAGATCTCAACTTTATGCCCCAACAACCTCTGAAGATTGATTTGGAGAATCCATGAACAGCAGGAGGTCTTGATCGCAGCGGTGGCTTTTTCGTCGGTGCCCAGTGAACTCTTGAGGTAGTCATAAGAGGGCTTAATTTGTCGCTCTAAGCTCCTAAGGAGAAAAGTTGGTTCTTTTGAGAGGAAATGGGCGATTTCAGGGTCTGAAACGCCTATTTGATTGAGGAACTTCAATTTGGGGAGAAGGGTTTTTTCTGGGTTGGCTAAGAGGAGTGATGGGCGCTTGGTTATGAGATTGGCTATCTGGGTATTGGAGAAACCTTGATTTCTGAGGAAGTGAAGAACCAAATCTGGTTTTGTTGGGGAGGTGAAGTGGATTTTCTTTGAAGCAGAGAGAGCTGATTCTGGGGAGAGTCCGCAGGAGTTTACGAGATATGAAACTGTGAAAGATGAGGATTGATTTGAAGAGGCTTGTGTTGGTGTTGTGGAAATGGGTCTGATCAATTGGGGTTGGGGTTGACGAAGAATAAAGAAACGCAAATGGGATGTTTTTGTTATTAGATTTGTACAACTGAAGGTGATTTGAGACAACAATAATCCTCTGCCGAGAAGACAAAACATCGTAATTGCGGAGTTGGGGAATTTAGAATTGTTGGGGTTTGAGTTTGAGAGGGGTTTATGAATTCAAATTCCTCCTTAGTTCATGCTGATGAAGAAACAATTAAAACCCTAAAAGCCCCTCAAGTTTTGCATTTTTATTTTTAACATGATAGCTAAATTTTTTTTTTTTTTTTTTTTTTTTTTCAACTGGAAGTCGAACCCACGGAACGGAGCCAAGACTTTTTCTTGCCTGGGCTAAAACTAATGCATATTTTTTTAAAAAGGAATATGATTTTCTAACATACTTTTTTGACACCAATTAAGTAGTTCTTATAGGAATCACTTTTGACACCAATTGGATAGTTTTATAGGAATATGATTTTGTAACCCACTTTTGACATCATCGGGATAGGCGTTGTGTGATGCAGCACGTGTACGCATCATGAGGTGCATCACACGACGCCTTTTCAGTTGGTGTCAATTAAGTGGTGCAAGATCCTTTTTTCATCCAATTTTGAAGTTAAAAAGTGATTTAGATACAAATTCAACAATTCAGAAAAATTAAGATATAATAATAAATTCAAAAAGATTAACATGTAGCAACAAAAGTTGTAAATGGTTGTGATATTTTAACTGAGGTGACCCTCACTTGAACTAGGGTCGAGTCGCCCGGCCCAAACCATTACTCAAGCTCGATACCTGAACCAAACACAAATAACAATCTGGCACGCCTATTTCAACCTGCGGAATAACATACTGACCATTTGGAATAATTAATGTGGAAGTAAAAATCAAAACTAACATTCCTTATATCATAAGATCAACATGATAAGAGTTCAACTATCTAAGTAGGTTCAATCATCTCAAATAGCTTCTAATACTCCCAATAAGCTTTTAAATAGTGCAAAATAAATAAGGAGGGTTTCAAACTACCCAAATAATCTACTTTGAGCTACAACCCAAGTTTATTATTCTCAAAAATCAAATAAATAAATAATAGGAACGTGCGACTTCTCACAAAGTAAGGAAAGACTTCGAGCGGGTGCCTATCCCTTGTCACGAGCTAAACCGAATGTGGACGCACCTGGAGAATAAGTGGGGTGAGCTAAAGAACCAACGAAGCTCAATAAGAGAGAAGATTCGCTCAAACATTAAATACGTAAGTACTACCTACTAATTAAGCAAAATCTAACATGAAGTTGAAAAACAAAATCTCAGACATTAAGTAGAAAACACGTAGATATTGATCAAATTCAAATTCAAGCAAGTAGATAAGATATAAAAGCATATAGAAACATGGGAGCATTGTTCATCGACATAAACAAGAATATAGTCATGCATTCATAACTTCTAAAACGAGTTTCAAGAATCATTTAAAGCACAACAGAATTCAAATCACTCATGCAAGGGGTCCACAAGAGATATACCATAAGAGATAATAATAATTATAAGTCATTAGTTCATTCAATGCATGCTAGTTAATAGTATGAATCCGGTGACCGAAACACTCACCCTCGAGACGATGTGAACCATTGGTGGTCACAATGGCTGTTGTAACCTCCACTTAGTTTCATCAAACCAACAGTAAGTGTTTCCAAGCCATTACTGATTGTGACCACTTGTGGACTTGATATTTAGTAATGCAGACCACTCTTTTTTTTTGTGGGATTGTGACCACACCACTGCAATTCGTGGCGCGGACCACCCCCTTTTGGTGGGCACACTGCCACACCACCACTACACGTGGCGTGAACCACTCTCTTTTGATGAGCATACTGCCACATCACTGCATTGGATCGAATAACACAAGTGTTCCCATCACATGCATTCCATAGATAAGCATATTCATACTATTGACTAAATGCAACCCAGTCCCAAGTCTTTCGATAAAAATAGACATTTCTATTTATCTAATAGTCAAGCCACATTTAATGTATGAGCGAAGCTCCCCACTTACCTCGACTCGTAGCGACGCCTATAACAACTCCTGGTACGTTCGGGGCCCGATGCGAACCTTCACGCGACACTATACAACTATAATACATCTCATCAATAAATGCTTTAATTTAAATTAATTAAATCTTTCATTTATTGGTTTTCGAGATCCACTGGTGTGGGTCCCGCGGGTCCCCTGTCGCCCGATGCGAGGGTCGAGGGATGAGACCCGATCGGTCCCCCTCGGAGACATGATAGCGCCCCGTTCGAAAGCAATTACTTTGCTTTTATTTTGTTATATATATATATATATATATATATATATTTTATTTTTTAGAGTTGACCGGTCAACCAGGGGTGTTTGGTCCCTAGTTTTCAAACCAGGGGCCAAACGCCCCTGTTGTAATCTTCACCAGGGAGGGGGCCCAGTGTCGTACCCTGCCCGACCATGGCTGGCGGGCCTCTTGGAGGGGTGGGGGTGGTCACGACACCACCCCTTTCCCCTTCTTCTCTACATTAATGGTAGGGGCAGCCTGGTGGCACCCCTATTGTTCCGGCGGCGGTGACTCGCCGCCGTCCTCTCCGACAGTGGCGACACTACCCCACTCCTTTTTGTGTACCATCCTCACCAAAACTTCAAATAACAAGAACTTGAATAGTTAGAGATTATCTATTTTGAAATCTGTGTGGCTTTTGTCTTCTCATCCACCTCATTTTCAAATTTGGGGTTTTGAACAAAAAAGAGGTTAAAGTTTTAAATTCAATTTATATTAGTGCTACATTAGTTTAGGGTTTGAAAATTTACCAAATTGCCCTTAGGGCAGGTTTATTTGATTTTTTGGTCGTCACATTAACCAATTTAGCCTTTTCAAATTCACTCCATCTTGTGTATAAGAATTTTGTGCTATGCAACCCCCTTTGAAGTTTTGAGGCGATATATGTTATTCATGTTGTAAAATTACTTTGAACAAAGCAAGGGAAAGTAAACAAAGAACTAGAAAATAGAACAAGAGATGTAGGAGAAATATGAGAACTTTCATTCCAACATGGTGTACCTCATTACATGGGTGTGACCCTTTTATATAGGCTTATTGGTAAGACCAAATGACACAAGTTACATTTCCATATAATTACATGAATAAATAACATTAAGGCTAAGTAATTACATGAATTAAAGTGGGTGTTACACCATGTGAATAGTTGGAATAATAGGAGGTGGAATATGTAGAGTTGTCAATCCATATTATTTACAATACTCCCCTTAGATGACAACTTGCTAAAAGAAAATGTCACGTTAAAACTTTTACTAAGAAAAAACTGTGGGAAAAAATTCAATATAGGAAAAAAGTGCATCGTTCTCATCAATGTTGATACGGAATATGATTTTGATACGATTGTCTCATTAAAAACCTTGCTAGGAAAACTCAATGGAATAAAATCATAGCGAAGGAAAAAAGTGGACAATACACTAATCAATTTTGATAATGAAGTATTAATATTGTTAGGATCGCCTCGTTAAAAACCTTGCATGGAAAATCTAGTGCGGTAAAACCATAGCTGAGGGAAAAGAGTGCATTACACTAATCAATAACTCCTTTTGATTATCCCCCTCATGTTCACATGGGTGAGACATCTTATATTGTTTTGCAACAAATTGTTGCAAAACTTAGTTGTACCCTTTTGAATAAAACAAACTCATGCCACTTATGATTAACTCGAAGATGACAAAATTGTATATAACACCATTTCAATTTCTTTGAGTAGGTGAAGAGTTGCATCTTGCATGTAAGTTAATCAAAAATACAATATCTGGTTTTTTACGCCTTAAGTGTTTTGTTGGTGTATATGCATTTTGTTACATATGGACATCATTTCCTATATGAATCTTTAACGCTGGAACATATGATTTCGTCACTTTTTTTATATTAGTAATTGCATCAAGTAACTGATTTATAACTTGTTGCTAATGAATGAACGTTTGAACTTTCAAGTTCATATTAGTTTATACATGGATCATACTGCAACAAATTTGATGCGTTTCATGCAATTCCACGTCATTCATTTTGAATCAGTTTTATATCTCTCCATAATGGTGGATAATTACTTCATCATAGTGACATCAACAAAACTTACTATAAAAAAATCCCCTATCAGGGGCATAAGACATCTTATAAGATAATGAATTGAGAGTTAAATCGATATAAATCTTTCATTGATTTGCCTTAAAATAATTAGTATAATTGCAATCACCAGCTGATTAAATTCATGGTTATTTAAAGGATGTCCTTACGAATTATAATTCGTATTATTGATGATATTGGATAATCAAAATGATCATTTTTATTATGAATGTCACTAAATCATATGACAACATTTATTTTAATATGCATTAGGTAGAAAATATAACCAGAAGGTAGAGCTAAGAATTTCATTCTCAAATAACACCAAAATCATATTAGATAATTTCTTTATTATTCTGAGTAAAATTCTTGTGGTGCAAGGCATTAACAACATTATAACTATTATACCAGATATTGTCTAAACATTAGCCTCAGCTAAGTTCAAGTTCGAGAAATATTTTATTTTATATCAAGACATAAATTCATCGTCTTTACTTAGCTCATGATTTGAACACATCTCAATATGTCAAATTTAATAAGCCATAAAATTCATAAATTTGTCTTTGATTGGCATGGTGGATGCCATCAAAATATTTGGGCATATATGACAATATATAATCAATATGGCCTAATGGTCTTTCATATGTGACACTTATTTGTCAATAATTTTGTCCTTCATATTTCATGTGGTGCACCACTTTTATTCTACTTTTGGTAGAATTATTAATACGACCTTTTCCAAATCCTTTCCCCTTTCCCACGTCCATAATTTTATCATTGCGATCATTGTCGTTTTTAATTATAATGTAACATATGCTTCATGAAGCTTGACCATTAATTGGACATGAGTGATATTATAAGTATAATGTGACGGCCTCAGTTCCACAACCCAAACTGAGCCCCGCCCGTTCTAGACTTACGTGGACCCCAAGTCAATCCTCGCGACGTCAACGCAAGCCTAGTCAGCCTTCCTAACCATATTTCATTATTTATAGTGAGTTACCAACTCTCACAAACCAATTCTCTTGTCATATTTAACCAAGCTAACACCAAATTAAACTCAATCTCAACCTTGACTACTGCCAATTAACACGAAACTCGAGGTAAGATTTACCTACGCATATCCGAAATTAATTATTTTAAATTTTTCAATCTTTTGTATAATAAATAATACAAGCATCATACAAAAATAGCATACCTCGGTGTCTACACCCGAGATTTGGACATACGAATCACGACGAGTGGGTCCCACATACGACCCTGACATAGCACGTGACACGAGTAAGATTTTTAGGGTCGTTACATATAATATCTCATTATTTTACTCAGCTACTATGAAACAAGAAACCAATTCATAGTATTCATATTGAATTGATATACGCGCTCGATATTTTATTGCAATAATATATCGATGCATACCACGTGGATTTTCCGCATAGCTTCAACCTAGAGGTAATTAAATTTGTGAAATTATAATTCATATTGACTAATTTTAATTTGGAGCTTGAGACCTTGCCACTCATTACGATCTTGTTGGAGCATAACCAATTTTGATTTTTATATTCGTAGCTCTTTAAGGTGAAAGATTATAAAGTGAAATATTCACTTTTCAAATCTCTATAAAGCTATTGGCGAATAAATAATAGTGTTATGAGCACAGCCTTGCATAAAAATCTTTATTCATAATTTTAGCAACTAGAACTGTCTTGACAAGTAATCTTTGTCAATAATATTATGACAACAAATTCAATCAAGTATACCATTTTTAAAGTAGAGATGATGTAAATAGTTATTTTCACTTTTTATGTAAAAAAACATAATATACGATCAAATGAATGTTCGCAACTTGATTATTTTATACACCAAATATACTACTTGTATGATTTGGTGGGATAACCTCCAGGTTGGGTGGCGAGACGAAAGTCTATTTAACAACCATACCTCATCGAACGAATAACACGTCTCCCTTTCAATGTTTAGTTTTACCGGGACAAGACTTACCCTCTATCAACTCAGACTTAGAGTATTATTTGTATTATAAAAATCAAAAATAGAACATAACTAATCATTAATAATTTTATGAGAAAAAAATTATGTCACATATTGATTTTTTATTTTAAATGTAGAAGATGGTACAAAAGCGTGACTCCAGAGCATACTTTCACAATCAATGTGATATATAAATATATACTGCGTCGTGCATAAATAATATATACTTAATATTTTATAAAATATTTATCAGAAATGGCGTTGTTACCACCGGATGAATTTGTCTATAGACAATTTATAGCTAGTAGCCTCGCATCTTCTGGTTTCCAGCCTATATATTGTTAATATAATTTTTTTATTCAAAAATCATGTATGCATAAATAACTGAAAGATGAAGTATTTAATAAAAATATTAATCCATTCACATGTAGAATAAAATGGAAATAGATTGTAATAAATCAAATTTATAAATATTACACGCACACATTTGCTACGCCTCATAAATATTACATGCGACAAATATGGCAGGACACATGCATTCATATTTATAATTAATGATGATTATAAATTACTCATGTATGCAAAACATATGCAAGAATTCAATGGCTAGATAAAGAAGTCGAAAGACTTGAAGAAAAACTCACAGTTCTTCACATAGTAAAGTGAAAGTACAAACACTATTTGAGAAAATTCTCTACAGTGCATATGTATATTGGCTAAGTTGTCTTATAACAATTGTTTTAGGGGCATTCCTTCATCGAACAATATTTAATTAATTAAGTTTAAGAAGGTTGTGGTGTGTTATTTGAGAAAATAAATGAATAAAGTTAAAAAAATTAATAATTTATATAATCTGAGAATGATTCCTATTTGGCATGACTCTATCTCTATGGTTTATTTGTCAAATAAGAGCAGAAATTTGTAATCTCTTTATTAACTTCACATGTTGGTTAAGTTGAGGCTCTGACCGTGCTAATTCACACCAAACCAACAATGGCCGTTTGAATTCTAATGATGTTTAACTTTGCTACTACAAACATGGTAATGGGTATGGTACTTATATATTGGTAACTTGGTATTTTGAAACACAATATGTAAGTATTCAGTAGCATGCAGTATCAAAAAGAACAATTTTTTATATTTAGGTTGCTCAACATGATTTAGGCTAACCCCAAAAAATTGAATTTATGCAAAATCATTTTTCATAGATGAGGTTTGGAAACCGTGCCCTTCCAAATTCATTTTTCTTTGAAGTAGTGAAAAATGAATATGCATTTGATTGCATTCAACTCAAAACTTGAAAATTAAAATCAAGCAATATCTTATCAAAACCATAAAATCAAATTTATAAGTTATACCTTCCAAGCGGCTTTTTGTCGATCTCCTTAGAAAAATCTTATTGAATTAATTGAAGACTTTTCTTCACCTAGGGTAGAGACTAGTGCTGAAAACATATTGTAAAATTACTTTGAGTAAAGTTGGGGAAAGTAAACAAAGAACTAGCAAATAGAACAAGAGAAGAGATGGGGGAGAAATAGGAAAACTTTCATTCCAACATGGTGTACCTCATTACATGGGTGTGACCCCTTTATATAGGCCTTACCAAAGGACACCAGTTACATTTTCATATAATTACATGAATAAATAACATTAAGGCTAAGTAATTACATGAATTAAAGTAAGAGGTGGAATATGTAGAGTTGTTAATCTATATTATTTACAACAAGCCACAAATTAAAAATAAAGCCATGGAAAAGCTTCACCCTTTAGTGGGCCGACCCGACTCGAGCCCGGAATATTCGATTAAGTCTAGATACCAAGTGGTCTACACAAAAAAACTAAAAAAAAACTAAAAAAAAACAAAAAAAAAAACAAAAAAAATTTACAAATATAGGTCGCGAAAGTTGGTGTGTTAGTTGCAGTATGCAAATGAGGTTGGCTTGTATAAGGGAGATTCAGTTCAAGCTCTTTCAGTATGTAGATGTAGAATAAAATTGGAAATGAAGATAAGTGAAGATTCAAAAGCATTGCGAAATTACAATGTGAATCAATAGCCATAAACAATAAAGCAATAACTTCGTGGAGGCCCCTACTTCTTCAACCTCCATTGCTGTGTAGTCGAATATCGATCCAGTTGTTCTACTCTGTCAATTGATAGTCAACTACATAGCAGAAGAAGCAACTCTCGAAATAACCCTGGCTAGCTCTAGAAAGACTTACTAACAATTGCTCCAAGGAGAATTTGCAGTTGCGAGGAATCCTCAAACCCCCTCCAAGGTAACCATACCGCTAAGCGAAATCCTAACGGCAAGGACAATGAAGAAAGAGAAGATCCACACTTTTGGATCTCCCTAAGCATTAAAAGGAATGTTGTCGAAAGAATGTCCGGTAAGAAAATTTTCTTCATGCTGCATCCAAGATGAAGAAATCAAACCAGAGCACATAATATTTATATGGGAAATGGAGAAAAATGGAAACAAGAAACCTTACATGTAAATCTTTTAGAAAGTTAGAAGTGTGTAATGTCCCTAGCACTGTATCATCTGAGTATACCCTTTCGAGTCTAGCAATTGGCCAATCAAAACACCTAAATTAAGTAAAGATTCAGTCCAAATTCTATGGACAAATGTTTCCTTTCATGTGCTTACTAGTTATGAATCAGAAATCACTTTATCAGAGAGCTCTATTTTGGCTTCCAATATTGTTAGGACAAACGAATATGTCGAGAAGTCCTCGGATTCAGAATATCAGATGAAATTAAATGATAATAAAATTGAGTTGAGTGATGCAGTAAAGGCCGTGTTCCTAAGTTCTAGTAACATTGCTCAAGAACGCTAGATTATGGTTCAACCCTCGTAAAAATCTCCAGTATTTTTGACAGCCCAATCCAGTATATTGAAAACTAACTGCATAGATTCTACCAAAAAAAAAAACTACATAGAAGACTATAGCATTGCCATAAAAGACTAAGAGGACTAACCAGTAAAAATAACATTAAAATCATTTGAAACTGAGGATGAACAAACAAGCATATCGGAAGAAAGTACAATGCCGAAATTTCTTCAAGGAAATGCCAATCTAACATCCTAAGTTTCTCATCACAAACCTCTAAAACTAAAATCAAGATCAACCTTTATGATCAAAATAAGTCACAATTTACCTTGCAAGCATTGCCATAAAAAATTAAGAGGCCTAGTTTAAACTTAACCAGTAGAAAGAACATTAAAATCATTTGAAACTGAGGATGAACAAATAAGCATATCGGAAGAAAGTACAATGCCGAAACTTCTTTAAGGAAATGCCAATTTAACATCCTAAGTTTCTCATCACAGACCTCTAAAACTACAGTCAAGACCATGATTCATGATCAAAATAAGTCACAATTTACCTTGGTACAACTTCAATATTTCCGGGGCTTTGCTCTTATACTTGACCAAGAATTTCTGAAGGAACATGGCTTCAGTCAGCTTCAACACCCTAGAAATACTTATAGCGTCTTTGATCAAGCACTTCGAAAGCAAACACTGAATAACCATCCACCTAGGAATAACCCTCTTCTGTAAACTAAGCCCAAGCAAGTTGGAGTACTTGGCGAGCTCGAAAGGCTCCCATTTCAATTTATTCATGAAGAAATCCAATCCCTTCTCGAGCTTCTCCTCAGACACATCAATGCAAAGTGGCTGATTCCTAATTGCTGAAACAATTTCATCTTCACTCCACCCATAACTCCTAAATATCCGTAGCTTGAATCCATTGTCTTCTTATTCATTCCTGAAAATATATAAATTGCTTTGACAAATTGCGTGCTAGAAGGATCAATCCCTATTTTTTTCACATTTCTAACCAACTCCTCAAACCTATCATTGTTGTTACCAAGCGATCGCGTCTTCGCCGTAACCAATTTCACTATGTTATCCTCAGGAACTCCGTGCTTTCGCAAGATCTCGACTTTATAACCGATAATCCTCTCGAGATCGAATTGGAGGATCCAAGAGGAACGCGAGCTCTTAATGGCGGCGGCGACTTTACCATTGGTGCCCAACAAGCTCTTGAGGTAGTCGTAAGAGGGCTTAATCTTACGCTCTAAGCTCCTACACAGAAAAGTTGGGTCTTTGGAGAGGAAATCGGCGATTTCGCCATCTGAGAACCCAACTTCCTTGAGAAACTTCAATTTGGGGAGAAGGGTGAGTTCTGGTTTGGCTAAGAGGAGTGACGGGCGCTTGGTTGCGAGATTGGCGATCTGGGTATTGGAGAAACCGTGATTTCTGAGGAAGTGAAGGACCAAATCGGGCTTTGAAGGTGATTTGAATACAACTTTCTTTGAAGCAGAGAGAGCTGATTCTGGGGAGAGACCGCACGAGTTTACGAGATACGAAACGGTGAAAGACGAGGATTGATCTGAAGGGTTCTGTGGTGGTGGTGGTGTTGTTGAAATTGGTCTGAGAAATTGGGTTTGAGATGGGTCGATTACAGAGGACAATCTTCGTCGGAGAAGACAAAACATCGCAATTAGGGAATTGGGGGATTCAGAATTGTGATGTTTCAGTGGGCTTTTGAATTCAAATTCTTATTTGAACCCTAAACACCCTTTTAGGTAAAATTGACATAAATTGTAATAAAACTTTCTATCGATCATTACGATGTGACTTGTGATTAAAATATTTCTATTAAGTTAAAAAAATATATATATATATATATATATATATTAATAGAATCACAATTATAGCCAGCTATAATTTATGGAAGTGAATGTTGCGCGATAAAACAATAACAACTACATAAAATGAACGTAGCATAAAAACAAAAATGTTTAGGTGAATGTGTGGTAAAATTCTTAAAGATAGAATAAGTAATATATAAAATTTAAAGACAAAAAGGGCCTACAAGTATCCCCACTAGAAAACTACTCAATAGAAATTAAAGAAATTTGACAAGGTAAGGGTAGACCAAAGTTAATTTGGGACACATTCATTAGGAGGGATTTGAATGATTTGAAAAGCTCATATTCAATGTAGCCGACTCCAATTAATTTAGGACTGAAGTATGTTGTTGTTGTTCTATCGATCAACAACACATCTAAAAGGAGGTCACTTGAAAGTCGTTGTAGCCTTTAAGATCAGAAATGCACAGCAAGAAACTTCAAGAACATCATCATCTTCATTACTTTTCAACCCTATAACGACCTAAATATAATTCGTCGTTATTTCTGACGTGGTTGCAGACGTGGCTGATAGCTCAGACGCTCGTGGGACCCGCAGTTAGGCTTGTGCGCGCCTGGAGCTAGGTAAATAGTACTTTTTGTGTGCTGAATTGTTAATTTGCGATGTTTATATTGAAATAGCATAAATGGCATCGCAATGTGTGTTAGGATAGTACATTTGACGAGTGAGACAGTTTGTGAAGAAGTCGCCTCGATAGGCGTGTCGACGCGGGTACCGCGTCGTTTAACCGACTTAACACTAGGCCGAAATAATACACACAAAATGAATAAAATTGGTTCAATAACTAATATGGAATGTATATTTGGTGGTTAGGGACATGGTAGTACGCGTATGTCGCGGTTTAGGATGAGAAATCGGGCGTCGAAACACCCGAAAATGGACTTTTTGAGGTGAAAACAAGGATGAGTGTCCTAGCTGAGTCACAATTGGAGTCACTAGTGGTTGGAAAGGGAGCAAATAGAGACCATTTGATGGCCTAGTGATGCACATGTGAGAGGTGATGACAAATCAACATATATAAGTCAAATTGACTTATTTTCCACCACATTTTCTCTCTCTTATCCACCCATCCGAGATTGAGAGAAAGAAAACAAGGGTTTTAGTGGTTCATCTTGGTGATTTGTGGAGCTTGGAGTGGGAAATCATCAAATCCAAGGTGAGAATCACTTACACCACAACTTTCTCTATCTTTTGATCTTATTTTGAGAGGTGTTAGTGAAGATTTGGAGGTTGTTGGGTTGTTGTTATGATGAGTTTAAAGTGTTTTCAAGTGTTGTTGTTGGTGTTGTGGTTGTTGTTGGGTTGTTGGGTGTGTGTAAAACCCAAAATTTCAGTTTTGCTATCAAGAATGCGATTAGCGCTCTAATCGCAGCATCTAGCGCGCTAATGAAAATTAGCGCTAGGCCAGAAAAGTAGCGCGCTAATGTTCGTCTGGGCGAAGAACGTATAACTGTCTGGGCATCTAGCGCGCTAATGCCCAAACCTAGCGCGCTAATGTACCCCTGTTTTGACATAATTTAGGTGAAATGACTTAACACACATATAAATGACTAAATATCACTTATACATGGAAATAGGTCATTACGGGCTATAAATTGGGATATCCGGGACTAGGCGAGCGGACCGGGGGTTAGTGACGGTACACGGAGTGCGGTGTGAGGTGTGTAGTATCCCAACTGAAATTACTTGAGCAATTATTTCTTTTTGCTTTTGAATTCATTTCCTGCCTTTCAATACTCTATTCCCGGTATGTTGTAATGAACGGACGTTGAGGCTCTCCCTCCGTGCCATTTTTGTGTGTACGTCCACTAGGCCATAGCACGTGTGCCATCTCGGTGAATAGGGCTACCCGAGAGTGTGACGGGCACGTGTGGGTGCATCGTAGATTCCACGCCGACCACCTAGTGGATCCAGATACTGGCATTGCTTGAGTGCTACTCGCCGCAGTAGTCTGTTGGGAGTCCGAAGTATGGCGCTAGTCTGACCCTAGGGGCTAGGAACACACACTTTGAGCTTTCACTATTACATATGCATGCGATGAGCACAGTTGCCTGTTTTTATTTCCGCATGTTTATTTAATAGTTTTGTTTAAATTCCAGTACTTACTTTCCGTATTGCTCACTTAATTTCCTTGGGAATACTCGCTCTGGACTCGTCATCTGTCTTTTGTGATGGCTTGAGTGCAGATCCTAGTACGAGCCGGGGCAAGGGCAAGCTACCGGAATACAGAGACGTTTAGCCAGGCTTGTACGTTTGTATATACATATTTTGTTCTTTTTGGGATTTGGGATTGTGTGAGACACTAGGACTCTATATTGTTGATATTTTGATACATTGAGGTACATTTTTTATCTATCCTGATATGGGTTTTCCACACAAGGTATCAGAGTTAAATGCATGACTTAATTGCTTAGTAGATGAATTGACAGGATAAAAGACTTCCGCTGTGTTTTATTTGGGATTAATATGATATTAGAGATAGATGATTTGAGGCCATTAACAATCTAAACAATAAAAGTTGTTGTTTATTGAGGATAATAACGACTATGGTGAATGAGATGGCATGTGGGACACAGCTGGCGCTGGTAGGCCAGGTTGTGGGCCCGCATCGGCCCCCGTGGCGGTCCATTTGGAAAATGGGCCGTTATAAACCCCCTTACACAGTCTGATCACTTTTTATTTATAGAGAGGTCATTTACATTACAACCTTCAGATCTCTCACACACATTACATCTTAACCTTCTATCTCTAACAAACTCCTGACACACTAAACGTATGACAAACTCCCAAACTAATGTGTCACAGTATACATTGTATTAACCAGCTCCTTGTTCACACTTACACAACCACCTACATTAGTGATTGTGTCTTACATCCCCTTCAAACGCGTAGGGGAAAAACTATGACACCAAGTTTGTTCCTTAAGTAAGAGAACTTGGAGAAAGATAAAGCCTTAGTAAAACCATCAGCTATCTGATCATGAGAAGGACATGATAAACTGCCAAAGAACCATTGAGAACTTGATCACGAATGTAATGAACATCAAGCTCAATGTGCTTAGTGCGAGAGTGAAACACTGGATTGTAGGCCAAGGCAGTAGCACTCATATTATCACACCAAATTACTAGTCGAGACATAACTGGAAACTTTAATTCAGAAAGTAAAGATTGAATCCAGGATAACTCAGTTGCAACCTGAGCCAGAGCTCTGTATTCAGACTTTGTGCTAGATCTCTTGCCACAATATTATGTTTCTTAGATGGCCAGGACACTAAGTCAGAGCCAAAATAGACAGCATAACCAGTTATTGATTTCCTATCATCAGGTGAAGAGGCCCAGTCTGAATCAAAGTAACCAGTAAGGACCATCTTAGCACCAGGTTTGAAGGAAATGCCAAGATGACAGCTACCCTTTAAGCATCGAAGCACTCTCTTGAGGGCTTGCTGGTGTAGAGTAGAAGGAGATTGCTGATACTGGCTTAATCGATTCATAATGAAGGCAATATCTGGTCTCGTGTTAACAATATATTGAAGACCCCCAAGATGCTACGATAGAGGAACTGATCATGAAATGGAGGAGACGTGTCTTTGCATAATTGTTTGCCTATCACTATAGTGTATTTGCTGGTTTGGCATTCACCATACCCGCCTTCTATAATAAAACATTAATATAGTTGGTTTGTGTCAAGTATAAACCATCGTTGTCTCTATGCACTTCAAAACCAAGAAACAAATTGAGGTCTCCAATGTCCTTCAAAGCAAAGACTTGATCCAAGGAACCGATGAACTAATGAATAAGAGACTTGTTATTCCCTGTGATAACAATGTCATCTACATACACCAGAATGTACAGTATATTGCCTTGATGATTATAGATTGACAGAGAATTATCACATTTGGAATTGATAAAACCCCACTGCAGTAGTGTCACTTTGAGCTTGTCAAACCAAGCCCTTGGAGCCTGACGTAAGCATACAAGGCTTTGTTAAGTTTGCAAACATGATAATTAATCCACAAAACCAGATAATCAATATCAATCGCATAAAACCGTAACGGCCCGACCACGTCATTCAAGGTCGTATGAGGATTGCCATTCAAGATGGCATTATTAATATCAATCGCGCGAACTTCGGTGATAGACCAGTCGCGTGTCGACGTGGGACCGAGGTAGCGGCCCATATACATAGAAGATGTATATGTCTTTCGAGTAATTGGGGAGGCATATACATCCATATAAAAGTTTTGGTTGGGACTCCTTGTTATTTGGCATCACTCATCGATTAGTTGTTTACAGTCTTTTATATTCATGCGTTTCTTGATTCCTTTCATTCTATTTGCATGAATTTGACTGCTTTGGATATCGTGAAATGTTGTTTTGGATATCGTGAAATGTTGTTTTGGATATTGTGAAATGTTGTGTATATGTCCTACTGGATTTACTTACCTGGGCTCGTCATTCTTATGTTTGACTGAGTGCAGAGCCGCGAACGAGTAGCAGAGGGAAGGCTTCATAGCTAGGTGAATTTTTGTATATTTTGTATTTACTCTCTTCTGATGATATTTACTGGGTTCCACAATTAGGTTGCCTAACTCCCTGATCTTGTTGTTGAGTTATGTCATGTAGTAGTTGCTTCCGCTAAATTTTTAAATCTTGAGAAAATACTAATAACTCAAAATTTTATGGGAAAGTTGATAACCAACAAGTTGATAGCAATAGACGGGATGATACGGATAGTAGATGCCTTCCTTCACCACAGGACTATAAGTCTCAAAAAAATCAATGTCGGGTAATTGAGTGAACCTTTTGCAACTAACCTGGCTTTATACCGATTCACAGAAGCATCAAAGTTCTTTTTAATAGTGAAAATCCATTTTGTGCTAACCAGGTTCTGCTTTGGAGAAGGAGGAACCAATGTCCAAGTCATTTTCATTAATGCAGTGTATTCACCTCCATAGCACGCAACTTTCCACTGAGGGGAACTTAAGGCAACCTTTAATGAAGAGGGAACATTAGTGGCTGATAATGTGGTGGTAAACACTCTAGCTTTTGTAATCCCTGACTTAGAGCGAGTAGTCATATGATGAGTATTAGTAGGAGCAATTGAAGTAGAAGCAGAACTGGTACAGGAGTGAGAAGAGGAAGGACTGCAGAAACATCAACTAGAAACTGCTGAACAGAGGTGAAAGAGGTGACATATCAATAGCTATAGGAACAGTAGGACTAGTCTCAGCTGGCAAAGAAGTACTCCCTGTTGATGTAGAGTAGTAGGAGTCTTAGAGGAGAGAATATGTAAGGAAAATATAGGACCAGGTACTGAAGAGAGAGATGCACTAGAGGATGGTGCAAACAAACTCTGATAAGGAAACTCTTCCTCATTAAACAATACATGCCTTGAAATATACACTTTCCCTGTTGCAGTTAAACATTTGTAACCTCTGTGTTCTGAACTGTACCCAAGGAAGATACACTTTTCTGATCTGAATTGAAACTTATGTCTGTTGTAAGGCCTTGTATAAGGAAAACAAGCACAACCAAATACTTTCAAAATTGTGTAATCTGGAGGTCTGTCAAACAACTTTTGATAAGGAGACAATCCATGGAGAACTTTTGTAAGTAGTCGATTGATCAGGAACACAACAGTGCTACAAGCATCCCACCAGTATTTGTAAGGAAGATGTGAATGTGCTAACAAAGTGAGGCATGTTTTAACAACATGAAGATGTTTCCTCTCAGCTTTCCCATTTTGTTCATGTGTGTAAGGACAAGGGTGTTGAAACCCAATACCATATTTCTCCATGATTGGTTTAAGATATCGATATTCACCTCCCCAATCAGATTGGACCATTTTTATTGAAGTAGAGAACTGATTTTCAACCAAAACTCTGAATTTAAGAAATGTATGTGCAACTTGATTTTTGATTTCAATGGATATAACCATGTAAATTTAGTACAATCATCCAAGAAATGTACATAGTATTTGTATCCTTTAGGTGATGTTATAAGAAAAGGGCCCCATACATCTGTATGAATCAAATCTAATACATTCATGCTACACTTATTCCAAACTTTAAAAGGTAATGCATGATGTTTGCCCAAAGGACAATGAGAACAGAAATCAATAGTATAACAAGGGATCTTTACATAATTGTGAAGAATGTGCTTCATTGTCTGAGAAGATGGATGTCCCAGTCGCTTATGCCATAAGGAAGAAGAGATCTTGTTAACTGCCATGAATGCTGAATAGCCAGTATGTCTTTGAGAAAGTTGAGGTTGTCCAAAAATTGATACAGTCCATCTCTCGGGTGCCAACCAGTAAAATTTCCTTTGTGTTAGAATCATTCACCAAACATTCATGATTAGTAAACTTAATAACCACATTGTTATCTTTGGTTAATTGAGAAATACTGATGAGATTTTTCTTCACTCGAGGTACACACAATGTATTATGAAACTTGAGTGTAGAATTAACTTTAGCATCTCCTATATGTGTGATGTTCAATGATTCACCATTTCCAACAAGTAAAGAATAAGTACATGTATAAGGAGAGAAACCTGAGAGTTGAGATGGATCTGGTGTGTTACATGTGCAGTAGCTCCACTATCTGCATACCATGAAGTATCTCTTGAACTTTCACCGTGATGATAGAAAGGATTAGTTGCTTGAGTAAAGAAAGCTTGAGAGTTTTGAGTATGATGAATCCCTGGAGTATCACCTCCATTAAAGCCACCTCTCTGAGTATTCTAGAAACCACCTCTAAAACCTCTTGATTTTGAAAATACAGGCCTTGATGTGAACCTCCATTAGATGGAATTGTCCCCATGTATGCAAAATCAGCTCTATAATAACAATGAGCTGCTAGAGTGTCCAATCTTTGAACATATCTGACAAGTAGGTCGACTTCCTGTGTTTTTATAGTTTCCTCTTCCTCTATTTCGACCACCTCTTCCTCTATAATTAGGTTGATCCACGACCACCTCCATTGTACTGATTATTTGGATTCTTAGGGTTATTGTAACCACTTTTAACCTCTCCTGCATTTGCATATAGATTTGAACTTTGTAAAGACAAAGAATTCAATCCAGACATGTTTTGTAGCTATGTAATCTTTGTGTCAAAATTGAGAAGTGCAAATTGTAAATTTGTCCACTTCAAGTCATTTTGATACTGTAAAACTGAGACAATTGAGAGTTATTCAGAATCTAATCCCGCAAGTGTACAAGAAATCAGATCCTTTGAAGAAACTGGTGATCCAGCAATGGCAAGACTATCAGAGAGCTCCTTCATCTTTTTGAGATACTTCATCATTGTTTGAGATCATTTTATGTATGTTTGTAACATTGTTCTTCGAACTTGAACTTGAGCCTTGTTATTTGCTCCACAAAGTTCTTCAATTGCTATCCATAGTTCATTTGTTAAGGACATGAACTCTGTGACTTGTCCTGCAATGTTGTTAGCCAGAAATCCATACAACCACCTAAAAAATTTGATCTTTAGAGTACCACTAATCATACTCTTGATTCACTTATTCAGATTTATCAAGAAACATTGGTGGACATTTTGTTGGACATTCATAAGTTTCAAAACAAAATTTGAAAAACCCCAACTGACTTGTCCTGCAATGTTGTTAGCCAGAAATCCATACAACCAAAATAAAAGAATTTGATCTTTAGAGTACCATTAATCATACTTTTGATTCACTTATTCAGATTTATCAAGAAACATTGGTGGACATTTTGTTGGGTTTTTGGGGTTCATAAGCAATGAAAAATTCAAAACAAATTTTGAAAAACCTCAACAGGATCGAAAATAAGTTCCATTAAACTAAATCTATGAAAGTAAATCATACCTTATTCCGTGATTTCCTTTTGATTGTTCGATTTTCTAAATGTTTAAGTGCGCGTCCTCTATCAAAAATCCACACACGAACGGTGCCCACAATTTGGAGTGCTAGCCCCAAGAGAGATTGAAAAATGATTTTTCTTTCTCTCCCTAAATCCAGAGAACTCGAAAAATTGTAAAACGAAATCTTATTCATTGTTTAGGGATCCACCCTTTATTTATATGTGTAGATAAGCCCTCACTTAAAATCCTATTCGTAATACAACTATTGTATTTACGCAGTTTAAGCAAATTATACATACGCCCTTATTAATAAGTTATCATATAACAGATCGTAAGGGCTTTTATGTCATGAATTTTATCATATAAAATTCATTACTCTAGACCAATTGAAATTGTGCAAAGCGATTCTTCGTGTGCGACCCAATAGGTTCATGCGACGTTGGCAGTGAACCAAAAATCATTTTGGTATATAAGTCATAAACGGTATCTAGCAAGACATTATGACTATCCAAGTAGCATGAATATCAACATCGATAGAACCTAATTAATAACGTATATCATATCATTTTGTCGTGCGATATTCTTTGATTAAACATAAGATATGGAAAGTCACCATTAATCTTCAATCGTACTAGTCTCGATCTTTAGGTAAACTGAAAAACATCCAAGTGACATTGATCATATCAATTCACATGGACTTGGCCATTATCAATTTATCTTATCGAGGGATCCACTTATATCTCTCTCATACGAGAGTGACAAATTATATCTTGATTACACACCTTCACATATTATTCACACGGTAACCAATCACAATCTTTATAATTGTCTAGTTAAAGACAACATTTGATTGTGTCAAATTATCATGCTCATAATATTGAAGTCTATGGTAATCTCAAGTCGAATGACTAAATGATATACTATCATGAGTAACACCTATGACTTAATCCATGTGGTGTTCTCATAGCGGGTCGGTCCAATATCTTATTCCATAATAAGTACTCATGATCTTGATTCGTATCCTTATACGAATGATCATCACATGACCATCAATCAAGATTCACACTAGTCTTAATTCATTATAGTTCCCAGTATAATGACCGACTAAGGACATTTAGGATATTTCAACAAATACCCATGGATCTTACTATAAAGTAAACATGCAATCACTTATAATAAAACAACAAATAAAACCTCTATTTTATTAACTAAAATTATAAGATAAACGAATGTTTGTAGATTGACCTAGGGCACATGCCCTAACACATTTCTTTGTCCCAAACAGATAACCATCAAATTTACAACCTCTAATCAAATGAATGATTGCAGATCTCCAAATGATATAATTGGATCCATCAAGTTTCATAGAACAAATTTGATTGAAAGAACTACCAAAAGGAGCCATTACCTGAGTAAAATTGGTATGGCTCATCATTTGGCTAGACGATGAAGATGATACAGATCTTACATTGTTGCGTGAGCTTAAGCTCTATATTATATAAGATCGAAATGCACAACAAGAAACTTCAAGAACATCATCATCTTCATTACTTTTCAACCCCCTTACACAGTCTGTTCACTCTCTATTTATAGAGAGGTCCTTTACATTACAACCTTCAGATCTCTCACACACATTACATCTGAATCCTCTATCTCTAACAAACTCATGACACACTAAACGTATGACAGACTCCCAAACTAATGTGTCACAATATACATTGTATTAACCAGCTCCTTGTTCACGGTGTTTTTCATGAAATAATGTGGGATTAGTTTTTTATTCATCAAATAGGGGAGCTTACTTTAAAATTACAAAATTAATGTATAACTCCTTTTCAAAAGGAGCTATTGATGATGAGGTGGCGTGCATGGTTGATGAGGTGGAAGAAACTTGTATGAATAGCTCCTTTTGAAAAAGAGCTATCTATACAAAATACTAAAGTGTATGAATGACTCCTTTTCAAAATGAGCTATTTGTTCAACTCAAATATCGCACATCGAGGTGGAGAACCCATGCAAACGACATGTGTGTATCGAGATGGACAACCCGCGTCACTCGCGTATCTCGAGGTAGACAACCCATGTAAACGATACGCACGCATATCGACGTGGACAACCCATGCAAACGTCACGCATATATGTTTAGGTGGAGAATTCATGCAAACGCCACGCACGTATGTTGAGGTGGGCGACCCATGCAACCTCGTGCAATTCATGCAAACGTCACGCACGTATCTCAAAGGGTGCAACTCATGCAACATGTTGCAATCCATGCAAACGTCACATACGTATCTCGAGGTGGACAACTCATACAACCTCACCTAATCCATGCAAACCATGCAAAGGTCACGCACGTATTTCGAGGTGGACACCCCATGTAACCTCATAAAATCCAAGTAAATCATGCAAACGACTCGTACGTGTCTCGAGGTGGTAAAGCCAATGCAAACGTCACACACGTATCTCGTGGTTGACAACACATGGAAACGTCATGCACAACAGCCATGCAACCTCTTGCAAACCATTCAAACGTCACATGAGGTGTGGACAACTCATACAACCTCGCCTATGTCAAAGGTCAGCACGTATTTCGAGGTGCGAGCCCTATGCAACCTCATAAAATCTAAGTAAACCATTCAAACGACTCACGTGTCACACATATCCAATGCAAATGTCACACACGTATCTCGTGGTTGACAACACATGAAAACGTCATGCACGTATGTCGACAACCATGCAACCTCGTGCAAACCATTCAAACGTTACACACATATCTCGAAGTGTGGACAACTCATGCAACCTCATGCAATCCATGCAAACCATGCGAATGTGAAGCACGTATTTCGAGGTAGACAACCCATGCAACTTGGTGCAATCCATGCAAACCATCCAAACGTCATGCATGTAACTCGAGGTGGATAACTAATGCAAATGACATACACGTATCTCGAGGTGGACAATCCATGCAAACGTCATGCACGTATCTCGAGGGGACAACCCATGCATATCCACTACAGACCATGCACCCCATGCAAACGTCACGCACGTATCGCGAGGCGGACAACCCGTGCAACCCATAGTAACCATGCAACTCATCCTTTAAAGTTTTGTCTTACTTCTATCTCGTGATGATAAGAAGAGATACGAAGATTAAAATAATTATAGGCCAAAACTACGTTATTTCTTTGTCTAGAATTTAAAATTAAAACAATAATGATCTCTTGAAAAATAAGTTCATTCCATGAAAAGGTTGTATACATCAACTTCATTCACCTAAGATATAAACTGAAAAAAAAATCACCACGACATCAAAAAAACTCATCATACAGGTCTATTACGACGGTTACGTTGACGTTGTTGCTCCATGATGCAAATCGGACGTACTCTATGTCTAGTTGGACGTTGTGTTTGTACATCCGATTGAGGTTGTTGAGGTTGTTGATCTTGCATTGAATGTCGTTGAGTCGATTGATGTTCTTCCTCTGGTTCACTCGACTCACCTCTGGTATTAATGCTTCCAAAAATAGGAGGTTGAACCATTCCAAAATACTGGCTTCATGTATGTGGTTGGCCGAAAGGAACATGAGGCGGCGACATGCTTAACAGGTTCATGAATGAGCGATCTCCACTATATGACATATTGTAATTATAACATGGTGGAGTATATGGACTCGGCATGTATTGAGGCAATGAAGGATACATTTGATGTCTAGGCATTCCATGGTCCACATATGAAGACGACGGCCCGGTGCATAAGGATCAAAATGGTAAGGAAAAGATTCATGATCGGCGGCCTAGGTACAAACATTTGAGGTTCTGGTTGCATTGGGGACGATGTAGGAATGTACCCATGAGAAGAATGACGTGGTGGGGATGAGCGTTGGCTACTCTCGCCAACAGTCTATGTTCTTCTCGCTCTCGGACGAGATGAATGTGGTGGAGGAGAACGTCTGCTACTCTCTGCAGCAATCTCAGTCCGACGAGATGGACGTGGTGGACGAGGACGTCTGGTGCTTTCCCCCACAGTCTTTGTTCGTGTTGTTCTTCTTCTTCTCACCTCTCTATTTGATTCGCCCTGATCCTCTTCTTCATCTTCCTCTTCATTCTCCTCATTTATGTCATGTTCGACATCAATTCCATCATTCCATAGAGTAGACCTTTGCCTTTCATCTTCATCTAAAATTTTAATGCCTTCATCAAGCACAACAAGACCTTGCTCGTACCCATCCTCAATAAACACTCGCCTCAGTCGATGCACCAAGTTACACTGATATAAAAACATGAGTTTAATACACGCAATTTAAGATATTACTTGTTCGGAAAAAAATAATAGTTTCAAGTTTACCGAATAGTCACGTAAAGCCCCGTCGTGTCCAATGAATCGTCTAGTGATTGATCGATACCACGTCATGTAGTCTTGGTGATCGTGTCTTTCTTCTTGTGCCGCTATGACTATGTTGTCACCATGATTTTCCCACATTTGTATAAAGGTTGCGTGAAAAGCCACCCAAATTTTCTTGATTGCGTCCACGCAATTCGATGCGGTGCAGTCGGGTGTCGTAATCACAGTTTGGTGGCATGACATGTATCATTCCGAATTGTCTCATAACCCTTTCTGGTCGATGCCACTCGACTATGTGGAAACAAATTAGGGGACACGCCGATAGCCAACTACCGTGACCGTCAGTACAATATTCGGAAGAAACCCAATGACTTCAACATAAGGTTGCCACACCATGTCATCCTCATTCTGCGAGTCGAGTGCATCACGGTAAGCTGATAAGACGTGCGTCGCACTCTGTGTAACCGAAAATGCATCGAGCCATCTGTATACAAAACAATAAATTATAGAAAATGAAAATGGAGTTAATATTATAGAAATTATGAAATAATATTTGTATTACATGTATCCTAATGGAACGTCCATAAGCATGTGTTCTTCATCCACTGTTCGAGGTCGAACTCTAGAAACACCCAACGCCTTGGTGCTATGAATGAAATATGTCCCATGCCCACAGTTGTACAAGAATTGACGCGCCTGCAACCTCGTGTGCACCGACGCGAGATCCTCGACACAACTCCTTGTACAAATAAGCCAAATAGGCACTCCCCCAACTATATTGTCCAGCTATTTGGAAATCCTCAAGCAATGGTAGAAACATCAAATGTACAAATCGGTTTGACTTTTCGGCGAATAGACAACCACCGATAAGTTGCAGTATGTACGATCGAACATAACGTTGCACCGATTCCTCATCGATTGTCGTCATCTATAGTTGGTACGTTACGTTCAAGCCATTCGACTTTAAGTTTACAACCAATAATGTCATCTCCAACAGGAGTTCGACCAAGTAGCCTCTCACACACCTCAGCATAGTCTGTATCGGTCGTTCCCGTCACAGGCATACCTTCGATAGGTAAGCCGAGTTGTACCTGCACGTCTGGAGTGTAATTGTGCACTCGCCACATTGCATGTGAAATGTATGTGTCTCAAGGCACCATCTCTCTACGAATGCAGTAATCAAAGCCCAATCAAGGCTGAAAAATGTTACGCGGGAAATCTCATAGAACCCACTGGAACGAAGATATGGGATCCTCCTCGAATGGTACTGCATCGTTCGATCAACGACACCACGTCTTCGACGCATGCGCAATGTTTCGTATACCTTATAATTGATAATGTATTAGTCGATATATATATATATACGTTTATGCAAGAACATTTGACGTATACATGTAAAAAAGTTTACCTGACCCCTCCAGGTTCGCGACGATCTGTGTGTAGATTGGAGATGTAAAAGTGAAGGATCTGATGGACCTGGATCCATTGGTGTACAAACTACAATTGACCGATTTAAAAAAATTAGTTGTGTTGTTCGAAAACTCACAATAACTCTTTCATATATGTTTAAACAATAACGAATACTTAAACATTTCAATATAATCAAATTACCAACTTAAGTCATCACAAACAATATACAAAATCGACTATCGATTTTCATTGGAAGGTTGAGCTCTACTTGGACAATTTTTTTGTTATGTCCCTCTGAACGACAAATACCACACCGGTTCTTCCTAGTATAGGGACTCGTTCACGGTCTTTCTTAGGACATATTGTTCTTCTATGTCCTTCTTGATGACATATGCCACATCGCAAGGGCCTCGAGACATTAGGAAGATCTATCTCTTTTTGCCTTCGCTTTCCCTTTGGTCTCCCTCGGCCACATCTGCACCTTGGGAAAGGTATGATCTTCGTCGCAAAAGTCGGCCAATATTTCTCATATGGGATGGCTTTGAAATTAGAGGAGTAACATTGCGTGTACACATCTATCCTATAGTATGGCTCAATGAATTGCGCGTAGCTCACTCGAATAAAGGCACATGCAGCTAACACGTGTGAGCAAGGGAAACTAAACGATTGCCATTTATTGCAACTGCACACCCGGTCCTTTAGGATGACGACTTGGGTGTTGTTGCCTTTATGCATGCGATCTCCATGTCTTCCAATCAGCACTTCAAACTCACCTATGTCACGATTGATCAAATTGACTTGATGCCTCCTTGCAGATTGTTCATAATGTGTGAGTTTATCCGTGACATATTTTGTGTAGGATAGGTCGTTTGAGATTGCTTCATTGATTTCCTGTTTACGCCGATCCCGGTATGTCACCAATCTGTAGTAAATCATCTGAGTCATCGTTGTTATTGGTAAGAATCGAGCCCCCTTCAATACACCGTTAAAACACTCTACAATTGACGATAAAATCGTGTAAGTAATATTACTTCAACGATAACTATATAGTTGAATGCAAAACAAAACTTGCATTTCATACATACCAACACCATTAGAAGTCATCCATCCGTACCGCATGCCTCCGTCATGCGATTGAGTCCATAGTTCTTTGGGGATGGCATTGACATATTGCAGACATTGAGGAGTTCGTGATGATAAGTATGCAAAACGCTTCATGCACGCATTAAATTTTCATTCTTGATGTTGAGCAGCTGCTCGATAAAGGAGTTTTTTCAAGGGGTCATTTTTGAATTGGGTGTTGAAATTACTAAGCAAGTGTCGCATGCAATAACGGTGGTATCCTTTTGGGGGACAAAAATCATTGGTCGGGGTGTTGACCGCCTCCAGAATGCCAAGGTGACGATCATAAATAAGGCAAACCCCATCTCTATCCGTCACGTGTTTGCACAACATCCTCAAAAACCATCCCTACGAATCAGTAGATCCGGTTTCTGCAACAGTAAATGCAACCGGTAGTATGTGTCCATTACCATCAACAAAGATGACAATCATTAGCTTACCACTATATTTGTCATATAAGAAAGTCGCGTCAATCTGAAGCACAGGCCTGCAAAACTTGAAAGCTTGTATCGATGCTTCAAATGCGAAAAACACACGACGAAATTGGGGAGACGCAGTTCTTATCTCATCAGCAGCCCATTGTTTATGTGACCACTCGATTCTTGTCCCCTAACTTTTATTCTTCACAACCGCCAACTATCTTGGTAATATAGCGTATGACTCATCACTTCCCTTCTTTTGACATCCCACATGCGCTTGTAGTTTACTTCGTGTCCGTATTTTCCCTTAATTATTTGTATTAATGCCTTGATAGTTATTGTTTGATCTGTCTGGACAACGCTTTGGATCTCTCAAACAAGCATGTTGGTGTCAAGTTGTGCATGACCGCGTTCTACGTTGGGATTTATACAGTTGTGTTGCACGTCTAATTGTGTGATCTCTCATAATTGTGTTTTCTTTCGCAAACAAGCACGAAGACGTCACATACACCCGTCTTGCGCACTTTTGCACTTAATCGCTCACAGAGTTGTAGTCGATTCCATCACATGATATTGACAATGTCTATTAACATGCCACACTTTGACGGCATGTTGTAAGACTTTTTTGTTGTCAAAGCACAATCATAATTCTAACTCAAAATTAGACATGCCCTACCTAGTCTTTTGATGAGAATGTTGGGTTGCAGCGGAGTTAGCGACCTCCCAATCGATTTCATTATACGCCGGCAATGGTTGGTGAATTTCATCATCACTTGCTTCCTCCATGAAATTCTTTTCATTGATAGCAAACTGCTCATCATCTTGCATGTTTTCCGCACCTGGAGGTTCATACCATGAGTCGTCTGTAACAACATTGACGTTTTCTCAATCGACAGCTGCTGCAGCATCCTCGTGTGGACGTACGTCCACGTCTGTTTCATTATTGTCGTCGTCGCCGTTAACTTCATCGTCACTAGAGACATTAATGTCATCATGTAATGGACTAACAAATTCATCTTGCACGACATCACCTTGTGGTAATTACATATGCAACCTTTCCATCATCAATCTAGCGTCTGATGTGCCGACATCTTCATCACGGACTTGCAAATGAACCGTAGGATTTCGAAATGAGTCGATTGACTCAAATGTTAAATAGATATCTACCGTTGCAGTTAATGGTAAATTGGTCACTGTCGCCCACATCAAGTCGAAGTGTTTCGCATCATGCAGCAACACAGGGACAAAATATTGCAAACCTCCGGGGAGAATTATCACGTGGTGATAAGTCATCCTAACTAGAGTCTCCGTAGATGAGATATTGAACGCGTTACACACGTCATCCATCAATTATCGACTACTCGTCTCAAACTTAACCATCAACACTGTTGATGAGGGTGCGTTGTACGCGATGCCATTTAAACCATTTACAATTTCACCGTGCGCATAAAATAGAAATGGGATGTTCCTATGTTTCATGACCTATATAATTTATTGGACATTGATGTAAAAGGATTACACACAGGATTACAAATATATCAAGCGAAAAAGTTGATTACTAACGGGAGTTAAAGCGCAATCGAACTTTTCGATGTAGAAGATCGTCATAACAGCGCAACTACAGAGCATACTCATTTGTTTGCATCAAGTACCAATTAATAACTCATATTTACATCTCAAACGATGAAAACTACTAAACTAGTTCATAAAGAGCATGTATTTCATCAAAATAAGATCATACTAATTTGTTCCCAAAGACTAATATATACTATATTTATCATCAATTATTCTATGTTTTTTATTCCTTTTTTCAAATATCAAGCCAAGAATTTTATCAAATTGGGGGGGGGGGTTTAAAGCGCAATCGAACTTTCTGATGTAGAGGATCGCCTTAATAGCGCAACTACAGAGCATACTCATTCATCTGCTTCAAGTACACCATCTATTTGAGTTACTTAATGTTTTAAGCACACATATCATGCAATGAACATCTCAACCATTTTTTTAATAAAATATCTATGTCACTACATAACATGAAAATTATAACAAAACCAAATAAATAATAATGGAAATATTAATTTTTTGAACTTACTATTTTCCTCCTATTTTTGTCTTCAAATTAATATTTATGTGATAAAAAATATAGTTAGTTATTTTATTTAAATGGACTATAATAACTCAAAAAAAAAAATAGTTAGTTCGACTTGTGTGTTTATTGAGGGATACATGAGAACAATAAAAACAGTTTAACTAAAAAGTTTAACAAAATAATAAAGTTAAACAAAAAACAGTTTAACAAAAATAAATAGGTTCAAACGTTATCGCACGAGCTTGCTCACTAGCATTGAGGAGATCTTGAAGTTCAAGAAGGCTTGTTAAGGAGACAAAGCTATGAAGGTATAACTTTTGTTATTTAAATAAGTTCAATTTATTTATATATTATCATGGTTGCTTCCTTTTATTACATGCATCACTTCTATATGCATACTTTATTCATATACTATACATTATAACGTCACTGATTGCGAAAGTATGCTCAGTAGTTGCGTCTTGTACGATCTTCTCCATCAGAAATCAAAAGTCAATATGTGACATAACTAGTTTTCTCGATATACTACAAACGATTAATTATGCTTTATTCTTGATTTTTTCTATTGCAAATAATGTTATGAGTTTGAGTTGATAGTGGGTAAGTCTTATCCCTGGTAAAGCTAAACATTAAAATGGAGACGAGTTATCCCGTTCGAGGAGGCATGGTTTTAAGTAGACTTCGTCTCGCCACTGTGAAGGCCCAAGGCACTCCCACACATGGAGAGCCCTTGACACCTCCAAGGTAGATGTATATGTGCTCCTCCCATGCGAGAGACACATATACATCTTCAGATCCCCCCATATATGCCACCTTCATGCACATATATGGGCACGATCTTTCGCCCCCACGGTTCGAACTTGGCCCTGGAGGCTTAAGTACCAAATTCTGCGAACCGTGTGTATAACCGGTTCGAACTAGCCCACTGGTTATACACGGTTCGCGAATTTGATACTTAAGCCTCCAGGGCCAAGTTCGAACCGTGGGGGCGAAAGATCGTGCCCATATATGTGCACGCGGTGGCATATATGGGGGGACATGAAGATGTATATGTGTCTCTGCGCTACGGAGGAGCACATATACATCTACCTGAGGACCTAGGTGCACCGTGTGGCCTAGGCCCTCACAAAAAAGGTGCCTTTTTGTGAAGGCCCAGCGGTCGGAGAACGAGCAAGCTAGTCCCAGCGAGCCCTTGGCACCCCCAGGCGGTGGGAGCTTTCTAAGGCCTCCCACTCCACGATCCTCGTGGTCTTTCGCCCCCCCCAGGGTTCGAACACGCGTTAAGGGGCTTTAACGCGCACCCTGGGTACCATTGGGCTACAATAGCCCAATGGTACCCAGGGTGCGCGTTAAAGCCCCTTAACGCGTGTTCGAACCCCCGGGGGGCGAAAGACCACGAGGATCGTGGATGGTGGGAGGCCTTAGAAAGCTCCCACTGCCTTGGGGGTGCCAAGGGCTCTGCTGGGACTAGCTTGCTCGTTCTCCGGACCGCCTTGGGCCTTCACAGCCACCCAACCTGGAGGTTGTCCCACCAACTCATACAAGTAGTACATTTTGCATATTAATAATCAAGTTGTGAACATACATTTAATCGTATATTATTTAGTTTATATAAGAGAGAAAAACTATTTACTCAATTTCTTGACACATTTTCAGACTATGGCAAACCTTCAAAAACTTGAATTTGTTGCTCTTGATATCACTGGAAATAATTATTTGTCATGGCAACTGGATGTTGAGATACATCTCCAAGCTAAAGACTTAAGAGAAACTATTATAGAAGGAAATGAAACATCAATGCAAGACCGTGCGAAAGCACTGATATTCATTCGCCATCATCTCAATGAAGGCCTGAAAAGTGAGTATCTCACTATAAAAGATCCTCTCACCTTGTGGTTAAGTTTGAAAGAGTGATATGATCACCAAAAGACAGTGATATTTCTAAAAGCTCAAAACGACTGGCTGAATCTTAGGTTACAAGATTTCAAAACAGTCAGTGAGTATAACTCCACCATGTTTAATATTACCTCTCGTTTGAGGCTGTGTGGAGAAAATATATCTGATGAGGCAATGATGGAAAAAACATTCAGTACTTTTCATGCCTCGAATCTGTTGTTGCAACAGCAATATCGAGCGCGTCAATTTAAAAAGTACTCATAATTAATTTCTTGTCTGTCCCATGGTAGCTGAACAAAATAATGAGCTTCTATTGAAGAACCACAACTCCCGTCTAACTGGTTCCGCCTCAATTAATGAGGCAAATGCATCATCCTATAATGACCATAAAAAGGGTCAAGGAAAGAAAAACCACAGACGTAGTAATGAGAAAAGATCAATCAGCAAAGATCGTGGTAAGCCCTATTCTAAATTTCGTGGCAATAAGTTCCAAAATAAATGGAATAAGAATAACGACGTTCAGAATAAGGGAAAAAATACTGCTGAAAATGGGCATGCTCGTAATCGTGACCAACTATGTCACAGGTGTGGTCTAAAAGGCCACTGGGCTCATGTATGCCGCACGCCTGCATTTTATTGATCTTTATTAAGCCTCCTTAAAGGAAAAAGACAAAACAGTTGAGATGAATTTCACTGTCGGAGATGACTCGTCGGACATCAATTATATGGATGTCCCGAATTTTCATGATGATCCAAACACTAATCTCGATATTTTTAATGATCATATGTAAAGATTTTCAATAATTATATGTACTAGTTTTTGTTATGCTTCTTAGTTATATGTACTAGTTCCTTATTATGAATGAAATATGACTCTTTTTCTAATTTGCCAAACATTATTTGTCTAGATGGATCAACTAATCATGTGTTCAAATCGTGAATCAAATAAGAGCGATAAATGGCTTGTTGATTGTGCTACAACGCACACAATCCTTAAAAACAGAGAATATTTCTCCAATTTGAACTTAGCTGAGGCTAATGTTCAAATAATATTTGGCATCTCCAATTTGATTAATGGCTCTGGAAGAGCAAATATTATGTTGCTTGGGGGAACAACAATTCATGTTGACAATGCCTTATACTCTGAAAAATTCAGAAGAAATTTACTCAGCTTTAAAGATATTCGACAAAATGGATATCACATTGAAACCATGAACGAAAATAATAGAGAATTTCACTATGTCACATTGGTTTCAAATGGGAAAAAAGAAGTGTTAGAAAAATTCTCAGCTTTATCCTCTGGATTATATTTTACTCATATAAGGCATGTCGAAACGAATGTCGTCTTAAATAAGAAAATTAATGATCCAAAGACATTCATTTTATGGCATGGCCCTAGCTTGGTCATCCAGGATCTTCAATGATGCGAAGAGTAATTAATAATTCGCATGGACATCCTTTAAGGAGTCACAAAATATCTTCACTGGTGATTATAATTGTGCTAGTTGTTCTCAAGGTAAATTGATAGTTAAACCATCCCCAAGTAAAATTGTTGTGGAATCCCCGGTTTCTTAGAACGCATTCGGGAGACATATGTGGACCTATTCATCCTCACTTGTTGACCATTTAGATATTTCATGGTTTTGATAGATGCATCAACTAGGTGGTCACATGTTTGTTTGCTTTCGACCCGCATATGTTGCATTTGCTAGACTTTTAGCACAAATCATTAAGTTAAGAGCACAATTCCACGACAACCCAATCAAGACCATCCGTCTTGATAATGCTTAGGGAATTTCAATCTCAAGCATTTAAAAATTATTGCATGTCTATAGAAATTACCATTGAACATTATGTTCCACACGTGCATACCCAGAATGGTTTGGCAGAATCTCTGATCAAACGCATTCAACTAATTGCCGGACCTTTAATCATGAGAATTAAGTTATCAACTTTAGTTTGGGGACATGTAGTCCTTCATGCAGCATCTATCATTCGTTATAGACCTACTGCATACCATGAACATTCCCCCATCAACTCATTTTAGGTCAACAACCAAATATTTCACACTTGAGAATTTTTTGTTGTGCAGTGTATGTTCCTATACCACCTCCCAATAGAACTAAGATAGGTCCATAACAAAAACTTGAGATTTATGTTGGATTTAACTCATCGTCCATTATAAGATACCTTGAGCCCTTAACAGGGGATTTATTTACTGCACGTTTTGATGATTGTCACTTTGATGAAACAATTTTCCCACCATTAGGGGGAGATAAGAAGCCAATTCAAAAGGAATGACGTGAAATTGCTTGGAATGCATCAACTTTATCACATTATGATCCACGCACAAATCAGTGTGAACTTGAAGTTCAAAAGATCATTCATTTGCAACAAATAGTAAATCAATTACCCGATGCATTTAATGATGCAAAACAAGTGACAAAATCACATATTCCAAAAAAATGCTCCCGCAAGAATTGATGTCTCTATGCAACAAAATGCACAAGAACCAACAAAACGCTTAAAGCGCGGAAGACCAGTTGGTTCAAATGATACAATTCCTCGAAAGAGGAAAACGTGAGTAAAAATAAATACAAATCAAAATACTCCTGAGAAAGCACAAGAATCCTTTGATAAGGATTTGTCAGAACAAGTTGATTCTGACGAGGAACAACTGCCTCTAGAAAAATAGGAAAAATATGAAAATAATGAGATCTCAATAAATTATTTAAACTCTGGTAAGATTTGGGATCGAAATAAAATTGTTCCTAATGATATATTTGCTTTCAATGTGTCCTTTGAAATATTTGAAAATGATGATGATCCAGAACCACGATCAGTGGACGAATGTCGAAAAAGACTTAATTGAAAAAATGGCAAGAGGTTATCCTAGCAGAGCTAAACTCGTTAAGGAAACGAGAGGTTTTTGGACCGATTGTTCAAACGCCAGATGTCGTAAAACCTATTGGATATAAATGGGTATTTGTACGAAAGATAAACGAAAAAAATGAAGTTACAAGGTACAAAGCAAGACTTGTAGCTCAAGGTTTCTCACAAAGACCTGGCATCGATTATGAGGAAACATATTCTCCTGTTATAAATGCAATCACATTTCAGTTCTTGATAAGCCTTGTAGTTTCTGAGTAGTTTCTGAAGGGCTTAATATGCATTTAATGGATGTCGTTACAGCATATATGTACGGATCCCTAGACAGTGAGATATATATGAAAATCCCTAAAGGATTTATAATATCTGAAGAAATAAAATCAAAACCTCATAACATGCATTCTATAAAATTACAAAGGTCTTTGTACGGATTGAAACAATTCGGACGAATGTGGTACACACGTCTTAGTGATTATTTACTGAAAGAAGGATATGTAAATAATCTGCTTTGCCCATGTGTCTTCATTAAAAGATCATCAACAGGATTTGTGATTATTGTTGTATATGTTGATGATTTAAATATAGTGGGAAACCACGACGACATCGTTAGAACATCCGAATACTTGAAAAAGGAATTCGAGATGAAAGAACTTGGAAAAACAAGACTTTGTCTTGGTTTGCAAATTGAACATTTTTCAAGCGGAGTACTTGTCCATCAATCAAATTATATTGAAAAAATATTAAAAAGATTTTATATGGACAAGGCACATCCATTGAGCTCTCCAATGGTTGTCAGATCACTTGAAGTGGATAAGGATCAATTTCGACCTCATGAAAGTGATGAAGAGCTAATTGGTCCGGAGGTACCATATTTAAGTGCAATTGGTGCACTTGTGTATCTTGCAAATTGTACAAGACCTGACATTGCTTTTGTTGTCAACCTACTTGCAAGATACAGCTCTTCACCAACTCGACGACATTGGAATGGTGTTAAACATGTTTTCCGATATCTTCGAGGAACAAGTGACATGGGTTTATTTTACTCGAGAGGGGTAAAATTGAATCTCCAATGTTATGCGATGTCTTGGATTTTTATCTGATCCTCACAAGGCCCGTTCTCAAACGGGATATGTATTCACATGTGGTAATACTCACGTATCATGGAAGTCAGTAAAGCAAACTATGGTTGTTATTTCTTCCAATCATTCTGAAGTACTTGCAATTCATGAAGCAAGTCGTGAATGCGTATGGTTGAGAAACATGATTGAACATATTCAAGAATCATGTGGATTACCTTCAATAAAAGATTCTCCAACCATATTATATGAAGATAATGCAGCATGTATTGCACAATTAAGTGAAGGATTCATAAAGGGGACAGAACAAAACATATTTCACCAAAATTCTTTTATGCGCATGAACTTCAGAATAATTGTGAAATTGATGTCAAGCAAATTCGATCGAGTGATAATCTTGTTGATTTATTCACAAAAGCCTTACCAACTACGACATTTAAAAGTGTTACATATGGTATTGGCTTGCGTAAACTTAAAGACATTGCAAGTAACGAAACTGAACAAGTTTCACCCATGTTCACATGAGGGGGAGTTATTGATTAGTGTATTGCACTCTTTTTCCCTTAGCTATGATTTTATCCCATTGGGTTTTCCTAGCAAGGTTTTTAATGAGACAATCTTAACAATATTATACCCATCTTAATATTTATGAGAATAGTGTACTCTTTTTCTTTTACTATATTTTTTTCCCACAGGGTTTTTCTTAGTATAAGTTTTAACGAGACACAATCTCTAAGCAAGTGTCATCCAAGGGGGAGTGTTGTGGAATATGGATGACCATGCATGTACACCAACATATTGTGTAGTCATGTAACTTGTATTTCTCACTTAATAGTACCTCCACTTGTCTATTTATTGTCATGTAACTTGTAATCCTCTCCAATGTACATCAACTCTTCCATGTATTGTCTATGTTGCTTGTGATGTGTTGTATGACTTGTGGTGTATGTAAAACTTGTACACATTGTATAAGTACAATTATCATCATCACCAAATGGCCTATATAAAGGGTGCCAACCCCATTGTAATACACACACCAAGTTGAATGAAAACTTCTCATTCCAACTATCTCATTTCTTCTCTTCTCATTTGTAGTAGTAGTTTGTAGTAGTAGAAGCTCTTAGTCTTCTATTTTCCTTCTCTAGTTCTTAGCAAGTTCCAACTCAATTTACAACACAAACAAAGTTTAACAAAAAAATGAATCCTAAATTAACACTTAAAACAAAATCCTAAACTGACCCAAATCCTAAACTAAACAAAACGAAACGAAATTCTAAACTATACAAAATACATATGATAAAAAGTTTAACAAATTAATATTTTCACAATAAAAAGTTTAACAAAACCTTTAACAAATAAAAATTCATAAACCGACTAGCTAAACTAAACTAACCTAAACTAAACTAAACTAACCAAACTAACTAACTAAATTAAACTAAATTAACCAAACAAAAATAACCAAAAACACACGTTCACAAAAAAGTTCAACAAAAAATTTTTTTTTCTCAAAAAAATAGTAAATAAAAAAAATAATTGTTTAACATCAAGTTTAACAAAAAAAATTAAGTTATTCCTAAATGAACACTTCAACACAAATTTCCTAAGCTAAACCAAATCCTAAACTAAACAAAACAAAACAAGATCCTAAACTATACAAAATACATATGATAAAAAGTTTAACAAAATAATATTTTCACAAAAAAAAGTTTCGCAAAACCTTTAACAAATAAAAATTCTTAAACTAACTAAACTAAGTAACTAAACTAAACTAAACTAACTAAACTAAACCGACCAAACAAAACTAACCAAAAACACACGTTAACAAAAAATCAACAAAATAAAAAAATTTCTCAACAAAAACAGTAAATAAAAAAAAATTGTTTAACATCAAGTTTAACAAAAAAAAAGTTAATCCTAAATGAACACTTCAACACAAATTTCCTAAGCTAAACCAAATCCTATACTAAACAAAACAAAACAAGATCCTAAATTATACACAATACATATGATAAAAAGTTTAATTATGAAATAATATTTTCACAAAAAAAAAGTTTAACAAAACCTTTAACAAATAAAATTTCCTAAACTAACTAAACTAACTAGCTAAACTAAACTAACATAAACTAAACTAAACTAACTAAACTAACAACTAAACTAAATTAAACTAACTAAACAAAACTAACCAAAAACACACGTTAACAACAAAGTTCAACAAAAAAAAAATCTCAAAAAACAGTAAATAAAAAATAAATTGTTTAACATCAAGTTTAACAAAAAAAATATGTTAATCCTAAACGAACACTTCAACTCAAATTTCCTAAGCTAAACCAAATCCTAAACTAAACAAAACAAAACAAGATTCTAAATTAAAACTAAACAAAATCAAATCCTAAACTAAACTAAACTAACCTAAACAAAAACCAAAACTAACCAAAAATCATATAATAACAATGTTTAAAAAAAATTAACAAAAATTAAATCCTAAATTGTCAACTTCACCTTCACCTTCACCTTCTCCTTCTTTCCTTCTAAGCCACCTCCTTCTCCTTCAAAATCAAATCCTAAACCTAACCTCTATTCTCCTTCTCTATAATAACAAGCTGTTACCAATTCTCCTTCAACTGTCACCACCTTCAAGCTCGTCTCCTCTCTCTCTCCTTCCTCTTCGTCAGCTTCACTAATCTCTAATTAAACCATTCCACCAACACCCTTAAATACCAAACTAACCCCCACCCACCTCTTCCAAACTCCCGTGACCTAACCTAGCTAGTACCTACCTACTATCAACAACTCGAGCCAAAACAGAAAACGCAGAGAATATATTCTCTGCGTTTTTTTCGGGAAGGAGACTGGGTACACAGATAGCGCCTTTTCCGAAGCGCTATATGTGTACCCGAGCCAACGTGGAAAGAAGCACCGAATAGCGCATTCGGAGAATGCGCTATTCGTGTGCTCTTTCCCACGTGGACGTCGACGTGGACTAGGGAAACAAAAATAGCGCATTCTCCAAATGCGCTATTCTTGTTTGTCTTTCCCATGGGATGTCCACGTGGACCACCCTATAATATTTACACGAATAGCGCATTCGAGAATGCGCTATTCGTGTAAATCTGTTCCAATCAATCCAAGTGAATGTCCATGTGGATTGATATATCCCAATAACACGAATAGCGTATTCCACGAATGCGCTATTCGTGTTATGTGTCCAACGTGGATCGAGCACATAGATAGGATCGAGCACATAGATAGCGCCTTTTCAAAATGCGCTATTCATGTGTCCACGTGGCTCGAAATTTTTCTCCCATGATAGCGCCTTTTCGAAACGCGACATACCTTATATCACGAATAAAAAAAAAAATCACACTTGCTTTGCTCATTTAAACTGTTTTGTGCTGTACTTGTGTAATTTTTTCTCCTTGTTCACACTTACACAACCACCTACATTAGTTATTGTGTCTTACATAGCCAAGGGCAGCCTTTGTCAAGCTAACCAAACAAAAGTTGCCCGCCCAAAAAATCAATCTTAGTTTGTTATGGCCCCAATTTCTAACTTGAAAAAGCCAAAATCCACATGGGATACATATTAACTATTAAGTGATGCAATAACGTAACTCAATGAATATAACGTTGTATCAATACATCTGGGACATGAATTCCACAAGACTTGGTAGAAGCAAGTCTCATTGAACAGTACATCTCAACCCATGACTTGCAACACAAGGAAAAAGAATAAATACAAGTGCTAAGACAATCACTTACTAGTACTATGCCCAGTTCTTTCTGTTGGTGTGGGTTTTATCTCGTGATTCAACAACTCAAACAATTCATAAAGCAATCAATTCAATGTCAAAAATATGCAAATTTCAAATTTCAATCTCAGGCAGACTGCAATTCCTCGCGATGTGTAAGAGCCGCGGTAAAGACAAGTTCGAATTGGTTAATTTTCCATTGGCAGTGATTACATTACATGTCGCCTGTAAAATAATCTCCCCAACGCTGACATATCTTCTCCATCTTCGACACAAGCATTGTTTTAGTTTTCGACCATCGTGTTGCTGCGGCTCGTGGTCAGAATTCTCGAACAATGATATGTTGGCTGTTTATTTCCTCAGCACTGGATATATTCTATACATAATGCACTTAAATCTTCAACTTTGCACTGCTCGGCATAATTGATCATTTTTGTAGCGACAAAGTGTTTCAGCAACATCAAAACATACTTGAAATACTGAAAGCCAACTACTTTTCTCTCAAAGAGGTTCCATCGCGAGCAAAATGTCTATGAGAAATCTCCATAAAAATATCTTAAAACGTACTTGACAGTTGACATAGTGAAGAGCCAAATACATTTCTTTCAAAGAGGTTTTCCATCACTGGCAAAATGTTTATGAGAAACCTCCATAAAAATATCCACACTTTCAGTAGAAAGTCCGGACTCTATAACAACTTCCATTTGCAAGTTTGCAAGTCACCCTCGGAAGATGATGCTGATACCTAATTTTTGAAATCCAACAATCCCTTTCGACGGCATAGACCTTATCTTCAGTGTAGTGCCAAATCTACTCATCATTTATTGTTCATAGAAAAAGGGATTTTAGTTTTCCCCATCTTTAAGCTCCCTACCGGTCTTCACTAACGGGGGTTCTGCTATGGAATTTGTGTTTTTTGCACGATCTGCACTTCTGAATCTTTTTGGAACACCTTTCCTATTCGGATCGCGAACCAAAGGCCATTTTAGAGTCCACTGTTATCACACCAACACACTAAAAAAACCTCAGACAAGAATGAGAACAAGGAAGAAATGCTGGCTTTAAAGTAACACCAAAAAATCTCAACAGATTTGTACATACATAAACATTGGAGATTTTCTGTTTTTTTCTTTTTTGATGAGTGGCATGCATTTGTATTAATTTAAAGGAAAAAGTCTAATGAATACAAGTGCATAGAACAAAATGATACAAAGGCAAGGAAAAAAATGATAGGTAGGAAAAGAAATGAGAAAAACAAATTGTTCCAAATTCCTCTCCACTCCACAGTTGAATAGCCAAAAAAATTTGCCAGTTGGCATTAGCCAAAGAGCTGGAATTTATTTTTTTATTTTTATTTTTGCATTATCCGAAAAGATAGAAAGTAAAGTTGAGAATTTAATCTTGAAAACAAATAGTGAAACAAGAGAAGATGAAATTGAACTACGCATTCCATTGTAAGGTTGGCTCACATTTCAGATAGTGAAGTTCTTACTTCTTACTAGTTTATTTTCCAAATAAAAAGGATAATATGGTTATCATGAAAATGAAACAACATAGACAGCTCCGTCGACAGAATATTATTAGGCTAAAATACTAGAATTCTTTTTTTTTTTTAATACTTTTGATAGGAAACAAAGGATTATTTTAGTATTCATAGATGAATATGTACTAAAAAGGAAAGGTGAAAAGGTCTAGAGAATCAGAAAGTCTCCAACAAGAAGCAAACTTTGCACATTTACATTGTATAGCTGAACGAGCCACCTTACAACATCAACCTAGGTCAATCTCACCAACAATTCGAAGGGAAAGTCTACTTGCTGCCTTAATAGAGCAATTACTTATAAGCCAACAACTTTGAAGTATGAAGAGTGTCATTCAACTTCTTCAATTTCCCTCGCCATGTAATCGGATATCATATAGCTCAACTTGCCCCAAATATCTAATGCATAGAGAAAGTAGAACCTCCCTAAATATTCCTAGCTCAAGAAGGACACGTTGATAAGAGCTTTGGGCGAAATAACAACATGAAATGGTGAAGTCCTCAAACCCCTTTGAGGAAATCGTACCATAGACATTGAATTCTAATATAAAAAAGACAATGAAGAAAAATGTGATCTAAAATTTTTAAAAAACTGTGAGCATAAAAAACAGCTTAATGAAGAATTTATCTTGTTTGACATTTTCTTTCTTGCACCACAACCAAGATGAAAAGCCACCCATGAGTCAGTTGCATCGCGAAGCAAGGCATTTTACCTGACCTAGGCAAGGCGGTGCCTAGATGGCGCATCACCTATGCGGGAAAAAGATATTTATTTAGAGGTCCATGAACAATTCAATATCAATTTGCAGGTCCTCACTCGACCATTAGTTAATGTAATTCATATTGAATATACACTTCAAGAATACTTAATTATAACCCTTTGGTCCTTGTGTAACCCTAATTGTGTTCAGGTTTCGTCATTGGATAAGCAACCATATCGACAATTTTAATCGCAATCCTCTTCGACTTTCTTAACTTGCTTTGAAGGACACCGCCCACCCACTCATTTTTCCCTAAAATACCTAGGTGATGCCAATGCCCTATAATCATTGTAACCAACCAAAGAACCTTATCTTAGAATGAACGCAAGCTTTCAAACGAAAAGGGCCAACGACCCAAAAGAAAAATGAAACGAGTGGGTCGATAAGAAGGAAATGAAAAGAAAAAATAAATAAATTTTTCGAAGCGCCTAACGACCATGGAATTCTAAGGCACATACAAATTAATCTTCTTAGAAGTCTCCAATGACCATGGGACTCTATCATCTATCAATAACTCATACTATGTAAGCTCTATCAAGCAGTAGATGCAATCTAGTTCTTAGTTCAAGTAGATGCTTTCATGTACTTATAACTTACTACCTGGAAACGTCTCTTTTAAAAAATCTTAATTTTGATATGCAATGTTGTAGGGAGAAAGGGTGAGTAGGCGATCCACCTAAGTTATAATGATGGTCTCACCACTGTCATGAATATTTTGTTGATCCTCCATATACAACAACAACAACAACAACATAGCCTCGGTCTCAAATTAATTGGGGTCGGCTTATGTGATTGATGACTTTGATCCATTTCATGAAGAGTGACAAAAGTTTTACGCTAGCTGTCAACCTATCACAACCCTCCTCCATTTTCCAAGAATGGAAAATGGGCTCCCTCCCCCATTTTTCGGGTATGAAAAATTGGTTTGGGACCTCCTAACCCATTTTCCGGTAGGGAAAATGGGTGTTAGAGTCCCCCTCCTTGATCGTCCATGTACATTGTGAAAAAAAGATTTGAAATAAGCCGCCTTGGAGAAGTAGCATATCCTACATTAGCCATATATGAAGAAAGCAATCATATCTTGTTATATTCATACTAGCTTGGACTCGAGAACAAACCAAAGATGAATGAGCAAACATGTGACATTTGAAAAAAAACTTTATCACTATTACCGGCATACTCAATGATGTTAATGTATGATGTGAAGTAACTAGATTTAAGAGTAAGATAATTAGTTTAACAAGGTGAAAGCAAATTCAATAAATTTAAAACCGTCGAGGTACATGCAAATATAATAGAGAAAGTAATTACTAATGTTTTCTTATGGAAATGCCAACTTAACATTCCAAATCTCTCATCTAAGCCACTGATTGCAATTGAAATCAGATTGTTAAGTCAGAGTTTACCTTGGTACAACTTCAATATTTCGGGGGCTTTACTCTCATACTTGACTAAGAATTTCTGAACGAACTTGGCTTCTGTCAACAATAATACACTAGCAATACTTATTCCGTCCTTTATCAGACACTTTGAAAGCAGACGCTGAATAACCATCCATCTAGGAATGACCCTCTTCTCTAAGCTAAGCCCAAGCATATATGGATATTTCACAAAGTCCGACGATTTCCATTTCAACTTGCTCATGAAAAAATCCAATCCCTTTTTAAGCTTCTCCTCTGATATAGAAACACAAAATGGCTGTTTCCGAATTGCCGAAGCAATATCATCCTCAGACCACCCATAACTCCTAAACAATTGCATCTTAGCTTCCAATGTATCCCTTTTCATTCCTGAAAACACATCAATTGCATGGACAAACAGCATACTAGAAGGATCAAAACCCATTTCACTCACATTCCTAACTAACTCTTCAAACCTATCATCATTGTTACCAAGCGATCGCGTCTTCGCCATAAGAAACTTAACAATATTCCCCTCAGAGACCCCATAGTTTCGCAAGATCTCGACTTTACGAGTGATAATCTTTTCGAGATCGAATTGGAAAATCCAAGTGGAGCATGAATTCTTGATTGCTGCAACCACTTTTTGATTGGTGCCCAGCAAAGTTTTGAGGTAGTCACAGGAGGGCTTAATCTTACGCTCTAAGCTCCGGCACATAAAAGATGGGTCTTTGGAGAGGAAATTAGCAATGTCATCCTCTGAGAACCCAATTTGCTTGAGAAACTCCAATTTGGGGAGAAGGGTTTTTTCTGGATTGGCTAAGAGGACTAATGGGCGCTTGGTTGCGAGATTGGCGATCTGGGTATTGGAGAAACCGTGATTTCTGAGGAACTGAAGAACCAAATCTGGCTTTGTTGGGGAGGTGAAGTGGACTTTCTTTGAAACAGAGAGAGCTGATTCTGGGGAGAGGCCACACGAGTTTACGAGATACGAAACTGTGAAAGATGAGGAATCATCTGAAGGGTTTGCTGGGTTTGTTGAAATTGGTTTTGAAAATTGGGTTTGAAGAAGAAGGAAATGTAAATGGGTTGATGTTATTGTTTGATTTGTGATTTTAGAGGAGAATCCTCTGCCTCTGCTGAGGAGGAGACAAAACATTGCAATCAGGGAAGTGTGGGGGTTTGAGAGGGTTTTTGAATTCAAATTCTTCTTCCACAGCTAATGCTGACAAGGACAAATGAAGAACCCTAAAAACTCAAGATAGTAAATGCTTTCAAGTAGTTTGGGCTAGTTATGGGAGTGAGTATTTTTTTTATTTTTGACTTCAACAGACCCGCAACCTCCCAAAATTTTGTCTTGTCTTCTTACAAGTGATGCTTTATTTAGGAATGGAAGTGTGTTTATTCTCACTTATGCCCATGTTTGACTAATTCAAACTCCGACGCTAGGGTTGCAAACAAGTCCTCTAAACTTAGTTTGATACGTGTATAAATTTAGAGTGATCCTCTCAATTCAATTTTACTTCATCCACAAATTTCAAATTAAAACTTTGCTACAAAATCAACTAGTTGAGAGGATCAAACTAACCAAACAAAGGTTGCATGTCTACCCGAATACTAATCAGTGAAATGGCTCCAATATTTCCACCAAGTAAAAAACTACATACATGTTAGGTGATGCAATATCATATGGTTCTTCAGATTTTTAATTTTTTTTTGGCAAGCAAACCACAGCCATGATTCAATAACTTCAAAGCTTTTGACAATTTTGAAAGCATTCAGCTCAATGTCAAAAAAATGCAAATTTCGGTCTCAGGCCAATTGCAATCCCTTGCAGCAATCACAATCACCCTGTAGTATTATCTCCCAACACTGACATGCTTCTCCACCATCAACATAAGCACCAGTTTTAGTTTCATTTCAACAATCGTGTCGCTGCAGCTTGTGGTCAGAGTTGCATGGTACGAGCATGATCTTTCAAATTGGATGTGCTGCCAAGACGCCTCGAACAGTGATGCATCCGCTATTTAAATTCCATAAGCCATGATTGTTTCCTCCAATTTCTCAAGCCTCATCTCCTATAGCAGAATATTCTTTACATACTGCACTGTGTACAAGTGCAGCTTAATTGAGCATTGTTGTAGTGGCAAAATGTTTTAGCACCACTGGAACATACTTGACATAGAAGTGATGACTCAATAACCTCCATTTGCAAGTTTGCAAGACAACCTCCAAAGATGAACCATGCTGATAACTAATTTGCGAATGCCAACAGCCCCTTTTGACGGTATAGACCTCATCTTCAATGCAATGCCAAATCTCCTCATCATCTGTTGCTCATTAGGAATAGGGATTTTAGTCTTCCCCATCATTCAGCTCTCTCCCAGTCTTCGGAAGGGTTCTGTTCTAGAATTTATGTTGTTAACGATCTGCACTTCTAATTTTTTAGGGAACACTTTCTGCATTCAGATCGCAAACCAAGCGGCTTCTAGAGTCCACTGTAATCACACCAACACACTAATAAGCCTCACAAGAATAGTGAAACCAAGAGAAGATGAAATTGAATTTTGCATTCAAATTTGAATTTATATTTAAATATAAGGCTTGTTCATATTTCAGATAATGAATTTATTTCTAGTTTATTCTTTACAAACAAGAAGGATAATATGGTTATCATGCAGTTGAAAAAACACTCATATTAAGGAGATAAAAAAAAGAGCTTGGATTCGAGGGCAAACCAGAGATGAATGAGGAAACATGTAACATTCAAAATTGCGTAACCTTATCGCTATTTCTAGTTTCCTCAGTGATGTTAATCAATATGCTAACAACCACATAAGAGATTGTCAAGTAGTCACCAATGCCCACACGTCCTCATCCATGTTAATGTACGTCATGAAATAGTAACTACATTAAAGACGAGGCAAAAGCATTTCAATAAATCAAAACCGTTAAAGAACATCCAAGAATAACAGAGAAAGTAGATTTTACTTATGTTCCGTAATGGAAACAACAGCTTAACAATCAAAGTTAATCTCCCATCTCAAATCACTAATAGGAATTGAAATCATATTTTTTAGGGGTGGACAGCGGTCTCTGCAAAACCGCTCAAACCGTCCAAACCGCATGGTCTTGTCTGATTTTTAAAACTCGCGGTTTGGGGGTGGTTTGAAAATTTTGAAAACTGTAAAAACCCGGTTTGGTGGTGGTTTTCATTTTTAGAAAACCTCAGTTCACCGAACCGAAGGTAGTTTAGTAAATTTATTTAATTTAAATTTCAAAACCCTAGCCAATATAAACAACTTACCCCTAACCAATATAAACAACTTAGCCAGCCGATTCTCTTTCTCATCTCCATTTCAAGACCCTAAACCTATCTCGCCTCCACCAGTTGACACCACCCACCGCCATCTTCTTTAGTCATCGTCGCTGCCGCTTCCCACCAGTCCCAGTCACCGTCGTCGCCACCTCCTACCAGTCGTCGTCGCTGCCGCCTCTCACAAATCGATGCCTCCCACCAGTCGACTCCTCCCACCGCCACCTCCCACCACCCCTCCCACAGTTCTACGCCTCCCATTAGTCGCCTCCTCCGTACTTCCCACTGATCAACTCCTCCCACCACCGCCTCCTGCAGTTCCACGCCTCCCACCAGTCGCCTCTTACCAGTCATCTCTCACTGCCACCTCCCACCACTGTTTTTTTTTTTTTTTTTTTTTTTTTTTTTTTTTTTGAAAATATGTAATAAGAAAACCGCGAAACCAGACAGACCAAACCGCGCAAACCGCAGTCGATCTGGTTGCAATTTAGGGGGTTCGCGGATTGGTGGTGGTTTGCAAAACGACCAAACCGTGAACCTCCAGTTTGGTCGCGGTTTGGTGGTGCGGTTTGCCCACCCCTAATATTTTTATATGATAGTTAAGTTAGCTTACCTTGGTACAACAATATTTCCGAGGCTTTACCCTCATACTTGACCAAGAATTTTTGAAGGAACTAGGTTTCCGCATACAATAATATACTAGACATACTTATTCCATCGTTTACTAAACACTTTGAAAGCAAACATTGAATAACCATCCATCTAGGAATGACCCTCTTCTATAGGCTTAGCCTAAGAAAACTCACATTTTTCGCAAGCTTTGATGATTTCCATTCCATTTTGTTCATGAAAAATTCCAATCCATTCTTACGCTTCTCCTCTGATATAGCAACACAAAATGGTTGATTCCTAAAGAGTTGTAGCTTAGCTTCCAATGTATTCCTTTTCATACATGAAAACACATCAATTGCATAGATGAACATAGAACTAGCAGCAGGATCAATGCCTATTTCATTAACTTTCCTAACCAACTTTTCAAACCTTTCATTGGTCTTACTAAAGGAACTCGGACAATTCATGAGCAATTTCGTGATATTCCCCTCCAAAACCTCCTACTTTCGCAAAATCTCAACTTTATGACCGATAATCCTTTGCAGGTCGAATTGAAGGATCCAAGTGGCGTGCGAATTCTTGATTGTTGCGGCCACATTTGCATTGGTGCCTAGCAAACCTTTGAGGTACGCACTTTGAGGTGTGTGTACGCATCTCAAGGTGAGATTCACGGCATCTGACTGAGTCGGTGCCCATAGTCGTTACCCAAGCTTTTTCCATCCCAAAGAAAGTGTTAAGATATGGTATGACTTGTTACGGTTGTAACTGACAAGATTGACACAATCGACACGATCGACATTGCTTATCTTCAGTTGTAACTACTTTAGGTGTATATATACGTGTATTGAATTCAATTAAAATCGAATAAGAATCATATTCCTTAGAAATTATCATGGTATCAGAGCCCTAGGCTACCAGTGCGTTTTCATCCTCGTCTCTACCCAGTGGTGCTTACTCTCCGTTCGTTTCTCCACTTTTGACTGATGTTTTCTGTTCGCCCCTCTGCCTGTGTGGCGCCAATCGCGTGCGCACATTTGATCGGTAAACCTTCTACGTTGGTTGCTTCGTTCGTCTCTCCATATCGTTCGTCTCCTCTTCGTTCATCTCTCCTCCAATCTGCAATCAGTCGTGGGCCTCTCTGTGCGCACCAGCCTGTACCATCTAAGTAGGCCTTTCATCCCTCTTGTTTGTGGGCTTCTGTTCAGCCGTGCCCGTGCATTCTTCATGCATGCTCTTCACGCATGTTCCTCCTTGAGAATCGCGTACGTTCTCCATGCACATCACAGCAGCCTCTCTGATCCAGCCCATCTGTGTGCCATGTGCATCCTCAACAATCGCCAAATTTACATCCAATGGAGGAGAAAAACGAAGTATCTCGACTAATCTCAACAATTCTTGATGGTTCAAACTATCCATTGTGGTCTTAACAGATCAAGAGTTTCTTGATAGGCCGCAAGCTTTGGCGCATTGTAACGGGAGACGTTGTCAAACCAAAACAATGTGAAAAGGAATCTGATAACAAATTTTTCGACCGAGTTGAAGAATACAACAACAACAAGAACATAGTCTCAGTCCCAAATTAATTGGGGTCGACTACATGGATCAAACTTTTCCATTATGCTCGATTAAGTGCAATTGATGGTGAGCTTTCCCAACCATTCAAATCCCTCCTAATTAATGCATCCCATGTTAACTTTGGTCTACCCATACCTCGTCGAATTTCTACAGTTTCTATTGAATCAAGCTTTCTAGTGGGAGCATTTATAGGCCGTCTTAGCAGGTGACCAAACCACCATAACCGCCCTTCCCTAATCTTTGTATCAATTGGTGCTTCTTTCTACTTGTCTTTGAATTTCTATATTTCTTATTCTATCTTTACGAGTTTTACCACACATCCACCTAAGCATCCTCATTTCTGCTACGTTCATTTTATGTAATTATTGTTGCTTTACTGCCCAACATTAATTTCCATAGAGCATAGTTGGCCTAATTGCGGTCTTATAAAATTTTCCTTTTAACTTAGTATTAACATTTTGAAAATGGAGGAGGGAGGTCCCAAACTCATTTTGCATACCCGAAAAGTGGGGGAGGGAGGCCTCAAGCTCATTTTCCATTCTTGAAAAATGGAGGAGGGTTGCGATAGGTTGATAGCCAGCGTAAGACCGAGTTGAAGAATAGGCGAGTAAAAATCATAAGATCGTACTTCTCCCTCCAATCACATTCAGTCTGTTGAGTTTAATACTACAAAAGAAATTTGGGATTTCTTGTGTGATGGATACAAAGTTTCTGGTTTGGCACAATATTATCAGTTGTTCACCAACCTCAACAGTTTGAAGCAAGAACCTGGTCAGTCAGTTAATGATTTTCTAGCCCTCATTCGACCTATCTAGAACTAATTGCAACAAGTTCAAATCACTCAGGACCATCTTCATCTCATTCAAGTTCTCATGGCGCTTCGCCTCTGAGTACAAATCGATCCACGTGGCTTTATTGCATCGAGATCCACTACCGTCTTTTGATGCAGCTGTCAAAGAAGTTTTGTTTAAGGAAAGCAGGCTCAATTTGGTTAAACCATAATCTTCTTTAGATGTCGCTATTGCTCTCACTTCATCACGGTTGAAGTTTGGATCGTCATTTTGTAGGAATTGCAAAAACACAGGCCATGTGTTTGCAAACTGTCCTACTATTGAGTGTCGATATTGCCATGAACGTGGTCATATAGTGCCAAATTGTCCAACTCGTCCACCTCGTCCCAAAAGTGCTGCAAAGTCTGCATCCAAGACTGATTCTCCTGTTGTTGCTGCTGTCACTGATGGGTCATCTTCCTCTCCTACTATTCTTTTAAGTGAAATAGAAGCACTTCTCAAACAGGTGATATCCCCTACAACCACTACCTTATACGTTAACCCGGGTTAATCTAGGTTTCTTGATTATGGATGTTGTAATCATATGACCTCTCAGTAGTCTATTCTCTCTCTAGCAGCCACACTCGGTCTTTTTCTTCTATTCATGCCGCAAATGGAAGTTCTATGTCCATTACTCATACGGGAATTGTCTCTACACCTACCCTTACTCTTCCTGACAATTATTATGTCCCTGATCTTGCCTTAAATTTGGTTTCGGTTGGTCAATTATGTGATCTTGGTTTATCTGTCTTTTTCTCCTCTTGGTTGTCAGGTTCAGGATTTTCAAACGGGTCAAATTCTTGGAATGGGGAGCAAAGTGGGACGGTTATTTGAGCTTACATCTCTTCATTTGCCTGCTTCTCATAAATTCTCTGCCGCTATTTCATCTCCTTCGGTATATCAGTGGCATCTTCATCTTGGTCATGTCTCTGCCATAAAATTCAAACTCTTGTTTCTAGTGGTTTATTAGGTGCTTCAAAATTTCATTCTTTTGATTGTATGCATTGTCAATTAGCTAAACAGCCTACTTCATCTTTTAGTCTTAAGTGATTCTATAGCCGATACTCCATTTGGTTTAATTTATTCTGATGTTTGGGGTCCCGCACCTACTTCCACTGTGAATGGTTATCGTTATTTTGTGTTATTTATTGATGATTATTCACAACTCACTCGGATATATTTTTTACGGAAGAGGTTTGAAATATCACATATATATTGAATTTGCTAATATGATTAAAACGCAATTCTCATGTACAATCAAAATGTTTCGTCCTGATAATGCCTTAGAGTATCGAGATTCTGTTCTTCTTACGTTTCTAAAACAGCAAGAACCTGTTGTCCAACGTTCATGTCCTTATACCTCTCAACAAAATGGTAGAGCTGAACGAAAACATTGTCATATCTTAGATTTTGTTCGTGCTCAACTTCTTTCAGCATAATGTCCTGAAAAGTTTTGGGGAGAGGCTACCTTAACCTGTGTCTATACCATAAATCGACTCCCTACCCCGACTCTCCACAACACTTCTCCATTTGAATGCTTATATGGTAAAGCACTTGTTTTGTTCTTCTCAATCCCCTTTAGCACACTAAGCTTGACCACGTGCTCATCTCTGTTGTAATCTTGGGTACGGAGTCGAACATAAAGGCTATCGGTGTTGGGATCCTATTTCTCGGAGATTGCGAATCTCCACGCATGTTACTTTCTGGGAACACACTATGTTTTCCACTCTATCAAAGTTTGATACTTCCTTTTCCAAGTCTCAGCCTTTCTTCACTAACTCGTCTGTCAAGCTCTATTCCTCTTCTGATGCATCAACTAAGCTCAATAATTGCGATCCCACTTCAACACCCATCTCTGCAGACTCTGATCCTTCTGATGATCTTGCTCCTCTTCGTCCTCCTTGTCGGTCTGAAAAGGTAACAAAACCTCCTCCTTACCTTAAAGATTATCATTGTTTCTCTACTATTTCTTCCTTACATGAGCCTTCCTCATATCGGGAGGCTAGTACTGACCCTTATTGGCAGCAAGCAATGACAGCATAAATTGTGTGCCTTGGAAAAGACACACTTGGGACTTGGTGGATCTTCCCACCGGCAAGACTCCTATTAGCTGCAAATGGGTTTATAAGATTAAAACTCATTCAGATGGTTCTATTTAGCAGAATAAAGCTCGTCTGGTTGCAAAAGGTTACACACAAAAGTATGACATTGACTATGAAGAGACGTTTGCTCCTATGGCTTGATTAACTTCTGTTTGGAGTTTGCTTGTTGTTGATGCTATCAAACACTTGTCTCTCTTTCAGATAGATGTTAAGAATGTTTTTCTTAATGGTGATCTTGAGGAAGAAGTCTATATGCGCCCTCCTCCTAGATATGCACACTCTCCAACTCAAGTTTGTCTCTTACGACGAGCCTTATATGGACTTAAACAAGCTCCTCGTGTTTGGTTTGCAAAGTTCAGTACCACAGTTACCGAATTCGGCTTCACATCAAGTCCTCATGACTCAACCTTGTTTACTCGTCACACTGCTCAAGGCATTGTTATTCTTCTGCTTTATGTTGATGACATGATTATCACTGGGGATGATTCCATTGGGATTTCAGAGCTACAGGCTCATCTTCGACGGCACTTTGAGATGAAAGATTTGGGCCTATTAAGTTATTTTCTGGGACATGAAGTCACATCTACTTCAAATGGATATTATTTATCACTGGCCAAATATGCATCTGATTTGATCTCTCGGTCTGTGATTATTGATGCTACTATTGCATCCACTCTTTTAGATGTGAATGTAAAGTTGACTCCATCTGACGGCACACTTCTTTCGGATCCAACTCTCTATCAACAACTTGTTGGTAGTTTAGTTTATCTAACAGTTAGTCGACCAGATATTGCATATGTTGTTCATATCGTGAGCCAATTCATGGCTGCTCCCCGTACTGCTCATTTCACTGTTGTTCTTCGTATTCTCCGCTACATGAAGGGCACTCTGTTTCATGGTTTACACTTCTCTGTTGCCTCTTCTCTTGTTTTGTCTGGTTATTCAAATGTCGATTGGGCTGGTGATCCGACTTATCGTAGATCCACTACTAGTTACTGTTTTTTTCTAGGTAATTCACTAATCTCATGGCGAAGCAAGAAACAAACAATCACTTCACGCTCCAGTACAGAATTTGAATACCGGACGCTCGCTGACACCACTTATGAACTACTTTGGCTCCGTTGGTTACTTGAGGATATGGGAGTCACTTGTTCATCTGCTACTCTCTTACATTGTGATAATCGTAGTGCAATTCAGATTGATCATAATGATGTGTTTCATTAGCGCACAAAACACATAGAGAATGATAGTAACTTTGTTCGTCAACATCTCCTCCGAGGCACACTTAAGCTTCATGCAGTTTCTTCCTCTGATTAGACAGCGGACATTTTAACTAAGGCTCATCTTCCAGGGCGGTTTCATGACTTGATTAACAAACTCAAGCTGGTCTCAACCAAACCAACTTGAGTTTGAGGGAGGGTGTTAAGATATGGTATGATTTGTTACAGTTGTAACTAACAAGATTGACACGATCGATGAAGCTTATCTTCAGTTGTAACTACTTTAGGTGTATATATACATGTATATTGAGTTCAATTAAAAATCGAATAGGAATCATATTCCTTAGAAATTATCAGAGACAATCGACAATGCTTAACCTAATGCGTCAACAACTGCACGACGTTCTGGAGCAATAGGCCGCACGAATCCCGAGAAAAACGCTAATAACCTTTCGAGAATGCAAACTGCAAAACAAACCTGGAGTGGGGGACTCCGAGGAAAACGCTCCGATGTCTAAGTTAGATTTGATGAGAAAAGAGAACTTAGGTTTAAAGAAGAGAGCATACCTAGTCCACCCATCTGCTTGTGTATTTATAGCCTTAGGGTCTGCCCCTTGTTGGTTTCCCATCGAAATCTTGCCAAATTTGAACTTCCTATTTTGGTAAGATTTGGCAAATCCCGATTTTTTCTTCTATGGTAAGATTTTCCTCCAATCCAAGTTTATCACAGATTCGACAAAATCTTGAGGACCCTGCGGGATTCTTCCTTATGAAGTCAACGTTGGACCCGTGCTGCCGTGCATATCATAAAACCCTATCGAGATGTATGTATACGGATCTTGAGGCGAAATCATAATCGACATACACCATATGTCCCCCGCTCTTACGAAAAACGCAAGTTTTGTGTAGGCGTACTTGAGTGTATTGTTTGGTGGTGTGCACCTATGAATTGCCCAACTTGGCTATAAGGGAAACAATGTCAAAGAATATGCTGCATTCTTTATTTGAAATACACTAAACGAGTGTCGGTAGCCTAGCTTGGCTATGAGGAAAACAATGTTAGAGAATATTCTGCATATGTTATTTAAGATACACTAAACGAGTGTTGAGCGTCTCGACGCGTGTCGGTGGCCTAGCTTGGCTATGATTGAGACGAGATGCACATATGACTCGTTACAATTTATAAAGTTCAAGAAATCCTTCTTTAGCTTGATGATCACTATTCATCAAGTCAAAATTCATTTCAAGTCAAAGAGAGTTCTTTGACTTAACACTATTCATCAAGTCAAATATCATTTCAAGCCAAAAAAACCTCTTTTTAAATTGACACTATTCATCAAGTCAAAATTCATTTCAAGTCGAGTTCTTTGACTTGACACTATTCATCAAGTCAAAGTATATTTTGTATGTTTCACTTTAAATACACTAAACGAGTGTCGCACGTCTCGACGCGCATTGGTTGCCTAACTTGGCTACAAGTGACACGAGGTAAAAGTGCGACTCGCTATAATTTATGGAGCCAAAAATCTCTTCTTTGGCTTGATAATCACTATTTATCAAGTCAAAGTTCATTTCAAGTCACATAATTTTATTTAACTTGATACTATTCATCAAGTTAATTTCAACCCAAAAACCTCTCTTTGATTTGACGTTATTCATCAAGTCAAAGTTTATTTCAAGTCAAAGAACTCTCTTTGACTTGACACTATTCATCAAGTCAAAGTTCGTTTCAAGCCAAAAAACATATCTTTGACTTGACACTATTCATTAAGTCAAAAATCATTTTAAGTCAAAGTATATTTTGTATGTTTCACTTTGAATAAACTAAATGAGTGTCGCGCGTCTCAACGCGTATTGGTGGTCTAGCTTGACTATAAGTGACACGAGGTAAAAGTGCAACTCGCTATAATTTATGGAGCCAATCACTATTCATCAAGTCAAAAAACTTTCTTTGACTTGACACTATTCATCAAGTCAAAAGTTATTTCAAGCCAAAAAACCTCTATTTGACTTGACACTATTCATCAAGTCACACTATTCATCAAGTCAAAGTTCATTTCAAGCCAAAGAACTCTCTTTGACTTGACACTATTCATCAAGTCAAAGTTCGTTTCAAGCCAAAAAACCTATCTTTGACTTGACAATATTCATCAAGTCAAATATTATTTTAAGTCAAAGTATATTTGTATGTTTCACTTTGAATACATTAAATGAGTGTCGCGCATCTCTACGCGTATTGGTGGCTTACCTTGGCTATAAGTGACACGAGGTAAAAGTGCAACTCGCTATAATTTATGGAGCCAAAGAACTCTTCTTTGGCTTGATGATCATTATTCATCAAGTCAAAGAACTTTATTTGACTTGACACTATTCATCAAGTCAAAGTTTATTTCAAACCAAAACACCTATCTTTGACTTGACATTATTTATCAAGTCAACGATCATTTTAAGTCAAAGTATATTTTGTATGTTTCACTTTGAATACACTAGACAGTGTTGCGCGTCTCGACGCGTATTGGTGGCATAGCTTGACTATAAGTGACACGAGATAAAAGTGCGACTCGCTATAATTTATGGAGCAAAAAAATCTTCTTTGACTTGATGATCACTATTCATCAAGTCAAAATTCATTTCAAATCAAAGAACTTTCTTTGACTTGACACTATTCATCAAGTCAACGAAATGCATCTTTCACTTGAATAATCTGTGACTTGATGAATAGTGTTAAGTCAACGAGAGTTCTTTGACATGATGAATAGTTCTCATCAAGCCAAAGAAGAGTTTTTTTTGGCTCCATAAAAAAGCGAGTCGAACTTTTACCTCGTCACTTATAGTCATGCTAGGCCACTAATACGTGTCGAGACACGCGACACTCGTGTGTTCAAAGTGAAATATACTTTGACTTGAAATGATCTTTGACTTGATGAATAGTGTTCATCAAGCCAAAAAAGAGTTTTTTTTTTTTGCCCCATAAAAGAGCGGATCAAACTTTTACCTTGTCATTTATAGTCATGTTGGGCCACCAATACGCGTCGAGATGCGCGACACTCGTGTGTTCAAAGTGAAACATACTTCGACTTGAAATGAACTTTGACTTGATGAATAGCGTCAAGTCAAAGAGATTAATGTCAACTCAAAGAAATGAATAGTGTCAAGTCAAAGAGATCAATAGTTAAAGTCAAAGAGAGTCATTTGACTTGAAATAAACTTTCACTTGATGAATAGTGTCAAGTCAAAGAGAGTCATTTGACTTGAAATGATCTTTGACTTGATAAATATTGTCAAGTCAAAAAGATGAATAGTGTCAAGTCAAAGAGATGAACATTGTTAAGTCAAAGAAGGTCCTTTGACTTGAAATGAACTTTGACTTGATGAATAGTGATCACCAAGTCAAAAATACTTAGTAAGCCTTTAAGTCCTTGTGCAATGCTAATTGAGTTAATGTCTCCTAGTTGGCTGTGTAATTATATCAACGCCTACGCAGTTTGACTTTCTAAAATTACTGTGAAGGGCACCACTTGCGTAGGCAGTTTTGACTTGAAACGCCAACAGGATGCCAACGATTAACAATCACTATAGCCAACCAAAGAACTTTATCTTAGAATGAGGCCAAGCTGTCAAATGGATAGAACCAAAGAATTTAAAAAAACAAAAACAAAACAAAAAAAAAAAAAACGTATGTTCATCATCATTGCTTCTTCAAGCACCTCTACTATTCCCCACTCTTCTTCTTTCGGTCCCCCTCTCACCCGCCACCTCCTCTTCTTCTTTTGTTCCTCTCCTGTCCTCCCACCCGCCAGCTCTGCGTTCCTCTTCATCCCCTTTGTCCCCCTCCTCCCTCCTCCTCTTCCTCTTATTCTTTCCCCTTGTTTTTTTGTTGGTAGTTCCGGCCTCCGGTCTACTGGGTTTCCGACGTTGCGGCATTGATGGGCCTCTTTTGTCACCTAGTGTCTTGATCGAATGGAAGAGAGACGGTGAGATATAATGTCGATCTCCAAGTCAAAGGCGACGATTGTCGACGACCGAACCTGAGGATGTGGCGAGCGGCGACTTGAATGGCAAACGTTGTTGGCGGCTTAAGTTCGGCGTATCTTTCTAGTTGCTTCTTTCTTGGTTAGATATAGGGCTTTTGTTTTTATTAGTAGGAACGTTGTCCCCGTATGAGGGGTTGTTGTCCCTTCTTGTGGGGCAATTGCCCCCATTAAGGGTTGGTGCCGCACCACAGTGAGTGCGTGGTGTCGGATCTTAGTTCCGAGCTTTATTTTAACAAAATATCTATTATTCTCACTGTAATAGATTGTTGTGCCCTTTTGGGTTAGGAACATCACGTTTGACAAAAAAAAATGAGAATGGAGATGAAAAGGCATAAACATAAATATTTTAAGGCGTCCAAGACCATAGAATTCTAAAAGACATACAAGTTAATCTTCTTAGAAATGTCCAATGACACCGTGGGGTTATCATCTATCTATAGCTCCTATAACATTGCAAGTCCATCAAGCAACAGGCCAACCAACACACCTAATCAAGTTTAGACTCAACCTAGTTCTTACTACCTGGAAACATCTCTTTTCAAAAATCTTAATTTTGATATGCAGTGCTAGGAGAAAGGGTGATCTTAGAATCATACGATGCAAATCGCATACAATTGAACTGAAGTAATGCAGTAGGGAGATCCTCCAAAGTTAACTGATGTTGCCCTATAATGCTAACGATGGTCTCAGCAACATCAATGAATGTTTTGTTGAACCTCCATACACATTGTGAAAAACAGATTTTGAATAAGCCGACTTGGAGGCGTAACAAATCCTACTTTAGCCATATACGAAGAAAGCAATCATTTAAAGTTCAAAGATTAACTTTATCACTACTACCAGTGTTCTCAATGATGTCAGTCAGTATGCTTACACCAACCACATAAGAGATTGGCGAGTGAGTACCCCAGTCACTAATCCCTAAATGTCCACAATCAAGTTAATGTATGCCATGAAGTAACTAGATTAAACACTACCAGAATTAGTTTTAACAAGGTGAAAGCAAATCCAACAAATTTAAAACTGTCGAGATACATAAGTATAACAGAGACAGTAGATAACTAATGTTTTGTTAATGGAAATGGCAACTTAACATCAATTCCAAATCTCTCATCTCAAGTCACTGATTGCAATTGAAATGAGATTGTTAAGTCAGAGCTTACCTTGGTACAACTTCAATATTTCCGGGGCTTTACTCTCATACTTGACCAAGAATTTCTGAAGGAACTTGGCTTCAGACAACTTTAACACGGTACAAATATTTACACTATCCTTAATGAGGCCCTTTGAAAGCAGACACTGAATAACCTTCCATCTAGGAATAACCCTCTTATGTAAGCTTAGTCCAAGCAAGTTAGGATATTTCGCGAGCTCCAACGATTTCCATTTCAAATTGTTCATGAAAAAATCCAATCCCATTTTAAGCTTCTCCACCGATATAGAAACACAAAATGGTTGATTCCTAATAGCCGAAGCAATCTCGTCTTCAGACCAACCATAACTCCTAAACAATTGCATCTTAGCTTCCAATGTATCCCTTCTCATTCCTGAAAACACATCAACTGCATTGACGAACAGCGTACTAGAAGGATCAAAACCCATTTCACTGACCTTCCTAACCAATTCATCGAACCGATCATTGGTCTTACTAAACGAACTCGGGCTACTCATCACCAATTTCGCGATATTCCGATCCGGAACCCCGTAGTTCCGCAAGATCTCAACTTTATGACCAATTAACCTTTGGAGATTGAATTGGAGAACCCATGAAGAGCAGGAGCTCTTGATCGCGGCGGCGACCTTTTCATCGCTGCCCAGCAAGCCCTTGAGGTACTGGTAAGCCGGCTTGATCTTACGCTCTAAGCTTCTGTATAGAAAAGTAGGGTCTGTGGAGAGGAAATGGGCGATTTCGTGGTCGGGGAAGCCGACTTGCTTGAGGAACTCCAATTTGGGGAGAAGGGTTTTGTTTGGCTTGGCTAAGAGGAGTAATGGCTGCTTGGTTGTGAGATTGGCGATCTGGGTATTGGAGAATCCATGATTTCTGAAGAAGTGGAGAACCAAATCTGGCTTTGTTGGGGAGGTGAAGTGGACTTTCTTTGAAGCGGAGAGAGCTGACTCTGGTGAGAGACCGCATGAGTTGATGAGATATGAAACTGTGAAAGATGAGGAATCATCTGAAGGGCTTGATGGGTTTGTTGAAATTGGTTTTGAGAATTGGGTTTGAGGAATAAGAACGTGTAAATCTGTTGTTGTTGTTGTTGTTGTTAGGTTAATTCGAGACGGCAATCTTAAGCGGAGAAGAGAAAACATTGCAATCAGAGAATTTGGGAATTGGGGATTGTTAGGTTTTGAGAGGGTTTTTGAATTCGTATAAATATTTTAGAAGTGTTGGAATGACAACAGGTCAAACTAACTCATTGACAAGAGTCATATATTCGTGCATTAGGATGTAAGCATATATAGGTCTTAACGCATAACACGCTAGTGAGTTCGCAACGTTCTTGTATAAATAAATTGTGAATATGGTCCAAGTAATAAATGCGAAGTCTCTTTTGAATTTCAATTCCAACACTATCCCTATGTCTCATTAGCCCATATTGCTCGTTAATTAAAATGACACACTCATCTATATCTAATATTGATGAAAAAAATAAAATAAAAAGGTGTTTTTAAGTCATGTTTTCCGGTATACTAAATCCTAGAATATCAAGATGTGTTAGATATAGAAATATTTTGATGAATGTGTTAGGTTAGTAAATATTTTGTTAAAATTCTTTCGGCTAGCTCATAGATCTCCGTTAGCACCAATATTGTCCCAAACTTAACCACCTTTAACTTTTGATGTGAAGTTTAATCTCAAAATGTCTCAGTATTAGTTAAAAGGAGATCATCACTTATATACTTTATTATGAAGTTTTATTTAATCAATGTGGGACTATTATTTCGATCCACACATCTCAACACTCCACCTTGGACTGAAATTCACATGATCCAAGAGATTTTTTTTTTCTCGACAGATCCCAATCGAACTGTCGGCTCTGATACCATGTAAAATTCTCTAAGCCGCGCCGTAAACGCGTGCGCAAACTTATGGATCTCCGCTAGCACCGATATATTTTATTTCAAATGTAATTATAATCATGTAAAAAAAAAAGAAAATTTTCACAAACAATAATGAATCTTCCATTGATCATCTAGATAGACAGTCTTAACCAGTCACCGATGTAGAAAACAACATTATTTGAGATATAAACAAGGACTATATATAAAACTTTTATAAAGCAAAATATTAATTCTATATATTCTACAAATATGATTTCACATCAAAATAACAAATTAAAGTGTAAATACTCACAAGGAGATGCTATTGCTATATCTTCAATCATAATTTTGACAAAGATTAATACAAGTGCACATATATCAATGTCAAACACTTATATGGTGGTCATTATTTATGATCATCATAAAATTATAATTAAATAATTCACTAATGAGAGTCATAGCGGTTATATATCTATGGAAGACATATTCCCTTATATATACTACAATATCAGTTACATATTTAATTATAATACATAATTTTAAACATTATGTCCATTTCTAAGACATTCACAATCATGATCATTCAAGTCATAATATGTACAAACTTAATTATAATATCATAAATAATATATAAGCATATTTAATTTAATGAGATGTCTCATTCAATAAATGTACGAAAAGAAATCTAACATTACTTAGAAAACATCATTGATTATAATTAAGATCCATTCTATGAACATGTCCTTAAATGATTTTGGAGGTATTCCTTTTGTTAAGGGTCTGCAATCATAAAATATGTGCATATATCCTCTAAAGACATTTTCCCCTTCTGAACTTTTTCTTTCATTGTAAAGTATTTTATCTCCAAATGTTTTGCACTAGTAGAGTATCTATCATTTTTGGAGAAAAATATTGCAGCGGTGTTGTCACAATAAATCTTCAAAGGCTTGAAAATTGTGTTAACAATACCAATTCCTGAAATGAAGTTCTTTAATCATAAACCATGATTTGTGGTCTCAAAACAAGCCACAAATTCAACTTCCATAGTAGATGTAGCAGTAATAGTCTGTTTTGCATTTTTTTCAAAAAAATGCTCCTCAGCTAAAAGAAACACATATCCAAAAGTAGACTTATGCTATCAAAATATCCAGAAAAGTCTGAATCCGAATACCTGATGACTTTTAAATGGTCAAACTTTCTATATGTGAGCATGTAGACTTTTGTTCCTTGCAAGTACCACAACACTTTCTTCGCAGCTTTCCGGTGATCCATGTCAGGATTACTTTGGTATCTCCCAAGCATACCCACTGCATAACTGATATATGGTCTAGTACATGTTTGTGCATACATTATACTTCCTACAACAAACATAAGGAATTGTTTCCATTTATCGACGTTCCCATTCAGTCTTTGGATATTGCATAAGACTAAACTTGTCTCCTTTTTAAATAGGAGCTACGCTTGCTGAACATTTATCCATATTAAAATCTCTTAAAAACTTTTTCTATGTAGGCTTTTTGAGACAATCCTAATAATCCACGTGATCGATCTCGAGAGATCTCGATACCTATCACATAGCGAGCCTCACCCATATCTTTCATTTCAAAGTTCTTTGAGAGAAAATTCTTGATGTCAAATGAAAGACCAAGATCATTAGTGACAAACAAAATATCATCAACATATAATATTAATAATATGAACTTACTCCCACTAACCTTAAGATATATGTATTGATCAACATTGTTTTCCTTAAAACCAAAAAGGGTTATGGTATCATCAAACTTGAGATACCACTGTCGGGAAGCTTGCTTAAGTCCATATATTGATTTCTTACATTTGCATACCATATGTTCAGTATCGGCAATCTTAAATCCTTCAGGGTGATCTATGTAAACTTCTTCATCTAAACTCTCATTTAGAAAAGTTGTATTTACATCCATTCGGTGCAACTCTTAAGTCAAAATGAGCCACCAATGCTATAATTTTTCTGAAAGAGTCTTTTTAGAAACTGGAGAATTTTTTATATAATCGATACTATAATGACCATAAAAATCTAACTCGTACTACGTGTCATTTCAGGGTCATATGTGGGACCCACTCGTCGTGATCTGGATCTAATCGACGCGAAATAGGGTCAAGTTAAGGTTTACACGCGGTGTCCCCGTGTTTCGGAGTGCAATGGTATTTTCGTCAATTTTTGGCGAAAATGAGGTATTTTTTGGGGTTTAATTAGGACATAAAATCGAGGAGATAAGCATGAAAAAAAAAGATCGAATAATAAGAGAGAGGAGAGAGGAGAGAGAGAAAAAGGAGATAAAGAGATAGGAGATAGAAAGGAGAGAAGATAGAGGGAAAGAAAGAGAGGGAGCCGCCAAGAGAGAGAGAGAGACGGCGAAACGATGGCGAGAGCGGCGACAACGGGTTAAGCTCGCGGCGCGCGCGGTGTGATGCGGCTCGGATGAGCGCGGCTCCGGCGCCATGCGGATTAAGCAGGAGGCGAGAGGACGACGACTCAGCGAGACGAGAGTCCGCCAGCGAACGATTGCGAGGCTGCGGATAACGCGACGGCGCGGACGACCAACAGCAGCGGCGGACCGGGAGGTGGCGCGGTTGTGGGGAAGACGACGAGCAGCGGCACGGAGGACGCCGGCGAGGAGCAGGGAAGGGACGTCGGCGAGGAGAAGTGATGAATTAGCGGCGACGGCGGCGACGTCGGCGACGCGCGCGCGCGAATGGCGCAGGGAACGAAGTGGAGCAACGTCGGGGTTGCGCGTTGCCGGACCGATCGATCCCCGACGAGACACAACAACAGTGGACAACGAGGCATGACTGTTATACGGAAGCAATTAAACCTCAAACTAACTGAAAAACCTCAAAGACACCAGTTAGGACAACCTAGAATGTGGAAACCCCGAATATGTATATCACCATCAATGAACATTTATGGGAGAGTAAATACAAGATATACATGCCCAAATCCTCTCAAAAATCAACTCCCAGTGTTGTAAAACAAGTATATCTAATAGTACAAAAGAATCACTAGCTATGGAGCATTCCCCTTGCTGGACTGTGGATCTGCACTCCGTCAAACACAAGAATGACGAGCCCAGTAAGTAATGCCAGTGGGACATATATACAGCATTTCGAAATAAATAAATCAGTCGAATTCATGCGAATAGAAAGAAAGGGACAGAGAACGCATGAATATAAAAGACCGTAAACAAATCAATCTATAAGTGAGGGTCCGGAATACAAAAAACCAAATAACAAGGAATTCCGACCAAAAGGTCGTTGAGTCGCGACAAAAGACCAACAAACTCGGGTTCAGGACGAGACACTGCCCACCAATCCTAACCCTTACGACTATGAGATATCCACAGACCCAGATAAGTGCCCCCAACGTACACTAAAAAAGATCGGATAATAAGAGAGAGGAGATAGAGAAAAAAGGAGATAAATAGAGAGGAGAGAGAGAGAGAGAGAGAGAGAGAGAGAGACGGCGGAGAGAGGGGAGCCGCCAAGAGAGAGAAAGAGACGGCGGAGACGGTGGCGAGGAGCGGCGACACCGGCTAAGCGCGACACAGGTGGTGTTGCGGCTCGGAGGAGCGCGACTCCAACAGCGGCGGAGGTCGCGGGCACGACGGCTCCAGCGAGACGAGAGTGCGGTAAGAGCGAGCGATCGCGCGGCGGATGACGCGACGGCGCGGACGACCAGCAGCAGCGGCGGACCGGGAGGTGGCGCGGCTGTGGGGAAGACGACGAGCAGCGGCACGGAGGACGCCGGCGAGGAGCAGGGAAGGGACGTCGGCGAGGAGAAGTGATGAATTAGCGGCGACGGCGGCGACGTCAGCGACGCGGCAGCGGCAATGGCGCAGGGAACGAAGTGGAGCAACGGCGCGGTGGCGCGTTGCCGGGCCGATCGATCCCCGACGAGACACAACAACAGTGGACAACGAGGCATGACTTCGACGAAGCTCTTCTTCGCGATGGATTGCTCGCGAAGATTACGAGAGGCGTAGGCCATGGTGAGGTCCTAAACCATATTTTGGTGTTGGGATCGAGTGATTTCAATTTAATCGCGAACCATTGCACTCCGAAACACGGGGACACCGCGTCTAAACCTTAACTTGACCCTATTTCGCGTCGATTAGATCCAGATCACGACGAGTGGGTCCCGCATACGACCCTGAAATGACACGCAATATGAGTTAGATTTTTTGGGTCGTTACAGTCTTCCCAACTAATTGGAATTTCGTCCTCGAAATTGAAGCAATTCACAAAGGAAGATAGTGTTTTGTGAAGGCCCAAGACCATACCCGCCCAGGCCATACCCTCATCTTACTTTGTAGGGCTGGGCTCCTCCGTGACGAGCTGGGCTCTTCCGAGGCCTGCAGACTGTGTAATGCCCTTACACACCTTACACCATCTATATCCTCCTCTCCAATATATGTCAGGGCAACATCCTCGAAACATATATGGAAAAACTCAAAGGAAAATATCATTTCCATGATCCACCGTCACACACACACATCCTCCGAATGTCTATGAAAATTTGAACCAGTCTCTCGGATTGTTCGTCAGTCTCTCTAGTCTAGTGGATTTCAAACCCAACTCATCGACCAAGAGACCTGACTTTCCACACTATCACGTTACGGGTAGCAGTCGGATCTGGCTCGGCAACAACATGAACCTGCTCCCGACTCTGTTGTAGCTGCCCTTTGCCCAATCGTGGACACGTCCTGGCGAAGTGACATTGCTGTCCACACTCCCAACAAGTACACTAAGATCCCGATCCAGATGGAACACTCTGTCCCCGTCCATACCTCTGCCTCTAACCACTGCCACTGCCACTACCACTGCCACTGCCCTCAGTCATCTGATATTGTTGTCGCTGAGAACCTGACGGTGTCGGCAGTTGTGGTGTGCTAATATAACTCCGTACTGGAGCATATGGTATTGGTGCAATACGCGTTGTATATGGTGGAGATGCAACAGACCCCATACTCTGAGCTCGATCTCTCGACTTCCACTGTCTAGGTCTCTTCTTCCTCCCGTTACCACCCGGTCGGACATCTAACTGTGTTGGTGGTGGAGCTGCGGCTACTAGTCCAGTGCGCGTGCTCAGAAAAGTCTCACTGGCCAAACTCCTATCATATGTCTCATGTAAAGCTCCTGGAGCTGTGGTCACCACTATAGACCCCATCTCACCCAACAGACCATTCATGAAGTAGTAGGCCTGGTTAGCGTCCGTATCAGCTATGCCTCCGGCATAGTCCATCAACCGCAAATATCGGCCCATATACTGTATCATTGTCTCGTCAGCCGTCTGTCGGATGTTCTGAAACTCGGTCCTCTTCAAAGTCCTGACCGAGGGAGGGAAATACTTTTGATTGAACCTATTTTTGAATTCAGCCCAGTCCTTGGACTTCCCCTTCGTAGCCACCATGCTACGCCACCAAACATCAGCCTCCCCGAACAACGAAGCTAATGAGATGCTCGGCCTCATATGCTCTGTTGTGGCTAAGACATCATGAATCTTCTCGTGGCTCCGCATAAATTTCTTCGCTGCTCCGAGATCCGTACCCCGTGAAACTTCTTTGGATGATGTCTCTGAAACTCGCGAGACTGCCTCGCCTCAGCCATCACTCGAGTGCTCCCATCAGTGGGCGTGCTCGGTGTATCATCCGCAGGTGTATCAGGAGTAAATGGTACTCTCTCAGCCTGAACGTGTGCTCCTTCAGGTCTGGTCGGCGATGTAGGAGTCGTAACAGCGGCCTGTACTGTCGGCGCACTCCGCCTTGAGTACCTGGTGCTACTGCTGCAGATGTAGAAGGCAATGTTGTAGCTCTGTGCTCTCAAAAGTCGAAGAATCTCCTGAAGTTGCTGGCCATATGAGGTGACCAGCTGGGACATCTCCTCTAATCTCTTGTGAACATCACTCGGACCAGTATACTCCTCTAATCTCATGAAGAATGCGATTTCTCGACCACGATATAGCTATCGATAGTAATAATATACAATACATCAAATAGCTCATATAGTCCGAATTTGATTTCCTTAACTCTCCTCACTTCCCAACTAAGACTTAGGTTAGGATCATAGGGTTCCACTCTAAGTTCCAACCATTCCTAACTTCCGCTGGTTTGTGTCTTAATGGATTGTGATTTAAATCAAGAGTCGAGTATTTAAAACTTCGGCTCATCGAGAAATCGCAAATCGTCCTCAAAACATCCCGTTCACGCCTCGATATGCGCACCCGACACCCGACTATAGCCTCCTAAGTCCCTGGTGTCCATTTATACCAATTAAGTTACTTAAGTCATTCAAATCAATATGTTCGCGATTAAATCGAAATCACTCGATCCCAACACCAAAATATGGTTTAGGACCTCACCATGGCCTACGCCTCTCGTCTTCTTCGCGAGCAATCCATCGCGAAGAAGAGCTTCATATGATAACTCACTAATTGATTAACTCAACTTTAATTGCTTGATAAATGGTAGATGGTAAAGGAAGGCTGACTAGGCTTGCGTGACTCAGCGAGACGGGCTCGGGGGTCCACGTAAGTCTAGGCGGGCATGGCCCACTTTAGGATTGTGGAACTGGGGCCGTCCAAATACCATATTTCTGAGTAAAATCTTTAGCTACAAGTCTAGCTTTATATCTCTCAATATTGCCACTTTGGAGTCGCCTTTGATCTTAAAGACCCATTTACACCCAACTTTCTTACAACCACTCGACAATTCAATGAGATCACAGACTTCATTTTGAGCTATCGAGTTCAACTCACCTTTCATGTAATGTTGCTTTAGTATTTAATTCACCAAATAGTGGGGTTTACTTTTAAATTCCAAAACTAACGGATAACTCCTTTTGAAAAAGAACTATTGATGATGAGGTGGCATGCATGGTTGGTGAGGTGGAAGGCAGTTGTATGGATAGCTCCTTTTGAAAAGGAGCTATCTATACAAAATTCTAAATTCTATGAACGACTCTTTTGAAAAATGAGCTATCTATACAAAATTGTTCACCCTATGAATGACACGTGCATATCGAGATGGACAACCCGCGTCACTCGCGTATCTCGAGGTAAACAACCCATGTAAACAACACGCACGCATATCTACTTGGACAACCCATGCAAACGTCACGCATGTATGTTGAGGTGGAGAATTCATGCAAATGTCAGGCATGTCTATCGAGGTGGGCGACCCATGCAACCTTGTACAACTCATGTAAACGTCGCGCACGTGTCTCGAAGTGGTAAAGCCAATGCAAACGTCACACACGTATCTCGTGGTTGACAACACATGGAAATGCTACGCACGTATGTCGAGGTGGGCGAGCCATGCATCTTCGTGCAAATCATTCAAACGTCACACACATATCTCGAGGTGTGGACAACTCATGCAACCTCGTGCAATCCATGCAAGCCATGCGAATGTGAAGCACATATTTCGAGGTAGACAACCTATGCAACATGCTGCAGTCCATGCAAACCATTCAAACGACATGCATGTAACTTGAGGTGGATAATTAATGCAAACGACATACACGTTTCTCGGGTGGAAAATCCATGTAAACGTCATGCACGTATCTTGAGGGGACAACCCATACATATCCAATACAGACCATGCACACCATGCAAATGTCACGCACGTATCGCGAGGCGGACAACCCGTGCAACTCATAGTAACCATGCAACTCATCCTTTAAACTTTTGTCTTACTTTTATCTCGTGATGATAAGAAGAGATACGGAGATTAAAATAATTATAGGTCAAAACCACGTTATTTCTTTGTCGATAGCTTAAAATCAAAACAACAATGATATGTTGAGAAATAAGTTCATTCCATGATAAAGTTGTATACATCAACTTCGTTCACCCAAGATATAAGCTGAAAAAAAAATCACCATGACATCAAGAAAACTCATCATATAGGTCTATTACGACGGTTACATTGACGTTGTTGCTCCGTGATGCAAACCGGACGTATTTTATGTCTAGTTGGACGTTGTGTTTGTACATCCGGTTGAGGTTGTTGAGGTTGCTGATCTTGCATTGAATGTCGTCGAGTCGATTGATGTTCTTCCTCTGGTGCTTCGCTCGACTCACCTCTGGTACTAATGCTCCAAAAAATATGAGGTTGAACCATCCCAAAATATTGGCTTCCTATATGCGGTTGGGCGAAATGAACATGAGGCGGCGACATGCTTAACAGGTTCATGAATGAGCCATCTCCACTATATGACATATTGTAATTATAACATGGTGGAGTATATGGAGTCGGCATGTATTGAGGCAATGACATATACATTTGATGTCTAGGCATTCCATGGTCCACATATGAAGACGACGGCCCGGGTGCATAAGGATCAAAATGGTAAAGAGGAAGATTCATGATCGGTGACCTTGGTACAAACATTTGAGGTTCTGGAATGTACCCATGAGAAGAATGACGCGGTGGGGATGAGCGTTGGCTACTCTCGCCAACAATCTCTGTTCTACTCGCTCTCGGACGAGATGAACGTACTGGAGGAGAACGTCTGCTACTCTCTGCAGTAATCTCAACCTGACGAGATGGACGTGGTGGACGAGGATGTATGGTGCTTTCCCCCACAGTCTTTGTTCGTGTTCTTCTTCTCACATCTCTATTTGATTCGCCCTTATCCTCTTCTTCATCTTCCTTTTCATTCTCCTTATTTATGTCTTGTTCGACATCAATTCCATCATTCCATATAGTAGACCTTTGCCTTTCATCTTCGTCTAAAATTTTAATCCCTTCATCAAGTGCAGCAAGACATTGCTCGTACCCATCCTCAATAAACACTCACCGTAGTCGATGCACCAAGTTACACTGATATAAAAACATGAGTTCAAAGCACACAATTTAAGATATTAGTTGTTCGAGAGAAAATAAGAGTTTCAAGTCTACCGATAGTCACGTAAAGTCCCGTTCGTGTCCAATGAATAGTCTAGTGACGGAGCGATACCACGTCATGTAGTCTTGGCGATCGTGTTTTTCGTCTTGTGCCGCTGTGACTATGCTGTGGCCACAATTTTCCCACATTTGTATAAAGGTTACGTGAAAAGTCACCCAATTTTCTTGATGGCGTCCACGCAATTCGATGCGGTGCAATCAAGTGTCGTAAGCACAGTTTGGTGGCACCACTTGTATCATTCTGAATTGTCTCATAACCTTTTTGGTCGATGCCACTCGACTATGTGGAAACAAATTAGCGGACACGTCGAAAGCCAACTACCATGACCATTAGTACAATATTCGGGAAGAGACCCGATGACTTCAGCATAAGGTTGCCATACTACATCATCCTCATTCTGCGAGTCGAGTGCATCACGGTAAGCTGATAAGACGTGCGTCGCACTTTGTGTAACCGAAAATGCATCGAGCCATCTGTATACAAAACAATAAATTAAAGAAAATGAAAATGGAGTAAATGTTATAAAAATTATGAAATAATATTTGTATTACCTGTGTCCCAATGGAACGTCCATAAGCATGTGTTCTCCATCCACTGTTTGCGGTCGAACTCTAGAAACACTCAGGCGCCTTGGTGCTATGAATGGAAATATGTCCCATGCCCACAACTGTACAAGAATTGACGCGTCTGCAACCTCATGTGCACCTGCGCGAGATCCGCGACACAACTCCATGTACAAATAAGCCAAACATGCACTCCCCCAACTATACGGTCCAACTATTTGGAAATCATCAAGTAATGGTAGAAACATCAAATGTACAAATTGGTTTAACTTGTCGGCGAATAAACAACCACCGATAAGTTGCGGTATGTACGATCAAACATAACGTTGCACCGATTCCTCATCGTTGTCATCATCTATAGTTGGTACGTTACGTTCAAGCCATTCGACTTTAAGTTTACAACCAATAATGTCATCTCCAACAGGAGTTCGACCAAGTAGCCTATCACACACATCAGCGTAGTCTGTACTGTAGGTCGTTCCCGTCACAAGCATACCTTCGATAGGTAAGCCGAGCTGTACCTGGACGTCCTGGAGTGTAATTGTGCACTCCCCACTTTGCATATGAAATGTATGTGTCTTAGGGCGCCATCTCTCTACGAATGCAGTAATTAAGGCCCAATCAAGGCTGAAAAATGCTACGCGGAAATCCCATAGAACCCACTGGAACGAAGATATGGGATCATCCTCGAATGATATTGCACCGTTCGATCAATGACACCACGTCTTCAACGCACGCGCAATGTTTCGTACACCTTAAAATTGATAATGTATTAATCGATATATATATACGTTTATGCAAGAACATTTGACGTATACATGTAAAAAAGCTTACCTCACCCCTCTAGGTTCGCGACGATCTGTGGGTAGATTGGAGATGCAAAAGTGAAGGATCTCATGGACCTGGATCCATTGTCGTACAACTACAAATGATTGATTTTAATAAAAATTAATCATCTTGTTCGGAAACTCACAATAACTGTTTCATATATGTTCAAACAATAACGAATACTCAAACCTTTCAATATAATCAAATTACCAACTTAAGTCATGACAAACAATATACAAAATTGACTATCAATTTTTATTGGAAGGTTGAGCTCTCCTTGGACAATTTTTTGTTATGTCCCTCTGAACGACAAATGCCACACCGGTTCTTCCTAGTAGGGACTCGTTCACGGTCTTTATTAGGACATGTTGTTCTTCTATTTCCTTCTTGATGACATATGCCACATCGCAAGGGCCTCGAGACATTAGGAATATCCATCTCGTTTTGTCTTCGCGTTCCCTTTAGTCTCCCTCGGCCACGTCTGCACCTTGGGTCCGGTATGATCTTCATCCCAAAAGTCGGCCAATATTTCTCATCAAGGATGGCTTTGAAATTATAGGAGTAACACTGCGCGTACACATCTATCCTATAATATGGCTTAATGAATTGCGCGTAGCTCACTCGAATAAAGGCACATGCAGCTAACACGTGTGAGCAAGGGAAACCAAACGATTGCCATTTATTGCAACTGCACACCCGGTCCTTTAGGATGACGACTTGGGTGTTGTTGCCTTTATGCATGCGATCTCCATGTCTTCCAGTCAGAACTTGAAACTCACCAATGTCACGATTGATCAAAGTGACTTGATGCCTCCTTGCAGATTATTCATAATGTGTGAGTTTATTCATGACATATTTTGTGTAGGATAGGCCGTTAGAGATTGCTTCATCGATTTCCTGTTTACGCCAATCGTGGTATGTCACCAATCTGTAGTAAATCATCTGAGTCATCGTTGTAATTGGCAAGAAACGAGCCCCCTTCAATACACCGTTAAAACACTCTACAAGTGACGATTGAATTCGTGTAAGTAATATTATTTCAACGATAACTATATAGTCATTGAAGCCGAAACAGGAAATGCAGAGAATATATTCTCTGTGTTTCCTGTTTCGAGAAGAAGAACAGGGTGTACACAGATAGCGCCATTTGAAAATGCGCTATATGTGTACTCGAATCGACGTGGCAAGATCACTCGAATAGCGCATTTTGGTCACGTGGACATCCCACGTGGGATGTCCACGTGTACCGGGATACAAGAATAGCGCCTTTTGAAAAGGCGCTATTCTTGTATCTCTTCTCAACGTGGACATCCCACGTGGACACGGTGTGCTATTTACACGAATAACGCCTTTTCAAAAGGCGCTATTCGTGTAAACCAATCCACGTGGACATCCATACACGAATAACGCCTTTTGAAAAGGCGCTATTCTTGTATTTGTCCACCGTGGACAGGACACATGAATAGCGCCTTTTGAAAAGGCATTATCCATGTGGTCACGTAAGCGAGAAAAATTACGGTCACCTAATAACGCCTTTTGAAAAGGCGATATAACCTATTTTTAGAATTGAAAAAACCCCACTTGTTTTGCTCATTTAAACTAGTTTCTACTGTACTTTTGTAATTTTTTCCACCTTTCATAGCATCGATCCATTTGTCAGAATCAACATTATTTATGGCTTTTGAGTAAGAAACTAGATCATTAATATTTCCTATATCATAATTAGTTTCTTGCAGATATACCATAAAATCATTTAGAATAGCTGATTTTTTTATCTTTCGAACCTTCTTAATGCTATTTTTTTTGGTATGTCTACAACTGTCTTATTGGAGTCCATAATATTATAGGAGTGACTATCGTTCTTATAACTAATAGGCATAGAGACTTAATCCCTTACTTCTTGAATATCTACATTTTCTAGCATAACACTCCCACTGATTTCACAATTCTCAATAAATCTTGCATTTCCATTATCTACAATTCTCGTACTATGGTTAGGACAATAAATTCTATAGCTTTCGAATTTTGTAGGGTAACCTATAACGAAACTACTGATCGTTCTAAAATCCAATTTACTTTCTTGTGGATTATAAATTCTAGCATCTGTTGGACATCCCTAACCATGAAGATGTCTTAAGCTAGGTTTCCTTCCTGTCCATAACTCAAAAAGAGTTTTAGGAACTGACTTACTAGGAACCTTATTCAATAAGTATGTAGCAGTCTTTAAGGCTTCCATTCACAATGACTTAGGCAATGTAGAACTACTTAGCATGCTCCTAACTATTTTCATCCGAGTACGATTACGCCGTTAAGCTACACCATTTTTCTGAGGCGTTCATGGCACGTGTATTGAGCATAAATATCATGCTTTTCTAGGAGTTTAGCAAATGGACCGAGACATTGTCCTAAACCATCATATTTACCATAGTACTCACCTCCTCTATCAAATCTTACAATTTTCACTTTTCTATCTAATTGTCTTTCAACCTCAGTGATGAATACTTCAAAAGCATTCGACGCTTAAGATTTCTCATGCAATAAGTCGACATATCCATAATGAGAAAAATCATCGATAAAGTGATAAAATACTTATCTCCAGTAATTAATGGAATATCAAAAGGTCCACAAATATTGATATGAATAATTTGAAGAAGCTCATTATTTCTTGTAGCACCTTTCTTAGTGTGTTTAATATGTTTTCCTTTTATACAATCTAAACACACATTGAGATCAGTAAAGTCTAAATGTGGAAGTATATCATCCTTTACCAATATCTCTAGTTTTTCTTTGGATATATGAACCATAAGTTTATGCTACGGAAAAGAAGAAATATCATTTATGCGACCATGTTTGGTCCCAACATTATGATGCAGAGAGAGAAGAGATTTAGCAAATTGATCATCAAGACACAATTTGTATAAGCCATCACAAAGAATGCCAGAACCAATGAAAGTTGACTTATTAAATAAACTGAAACTTTTATAATCAAAACGGAAGGAATAACCTTCACAATCAAGTTTCGATAAAAGGTATTAAGTTTCTGGATAAAGTCGGAACATAGAAAATTTCAGATAAATCTAAAATATAGTCAGAAGCGAGAAATAGACAAAAGGTTCTAATGACTTTAACGGGAGCTTTGACCTGATTTTTCATGAGAATGAACTTCTCGTTTTCCTTTATCGTTCGGGTCGTAAAAATCCCTGCATTGTATTAGAAATATGGACAGTAACACTCGAATCAATCCACCAAGTGTTGGAAGAAACTTATGTAAGATTTGATTTGAAACATACAAAAGCACTAGGCTTAACTTTCTTTTCGAACCATGCCTTTCACTTACGACAATCACTTTGATAATGCCCAGACTTCTTACAGAAACGACAGATGTCCTTCATTTCCTTCTCTTTATATTGAGATGATCCATGGTGCTTTGGTGGAGCTCGCTTTATGCCCTTCTCATAATTCTTCTTTTTAGCTCATTGAGTGACCAAATGAATATACTGTTGATCTTGCTTCTTTAACCTTGCTTCTTTTTGAACTAACATACCAGCCAATTCATTCACATATATTCCACTTATCCTTGATAGTGTTATAGTGAATTTGCAATGACCCATACTGAGAAGACAAGAAGTTCAAAATAAATGGAACAAGGAAGAATTCGTCAACATTCATGCCCAACCATTTAAGCTTAGCAACAATGTTGGTCATTTCAAGTACATGCTCATGCATTCTACATGTACCATCAAACTTTCTTGTTGTATGATTAGCCATTAAAGTTCCTGCAAGGGACTTATCAGCACTACGAAAATGTTCTTCCATAATTTTTAAGAATTCCTTAGCATTATCAGCTTGTGGAAGAGTTGACTTAATGTTGCTCGCTATAGTCATTCGCATGAACATTATGCTTAATTTGTTCGATTTTTCTCATGCTTTACAGAATGCCTTTTCATCCACACTGCTTTTCTCAATAATAGCAATGGATTTCTCATGCTGGAGAGTCAAGTCCAGATCCAAAACACCTAAGTGGGACTGCACTTGCTCACGCCAGTCAAAGAAATTCATTCCATTCAGTAAAGGAACAGAATTAGCATGCCAATGAAACGAAATAGGAATAGAGGCTGCAAATAAGATTATGCTCAAAACATAAGTGTTTTGAGAAAATAAATATGACATTCATGAAATGCATAAGTATTAGTATTATCATGATTCTCCTTTGGATAGATATCACAACAAACTAAGTTTTTTTTATTTAAAAAGATCAAGAAAATAAAAGTACCTTTAGGTATCCTTTAGTCTTTTTTTAATTATCATTAGGACAAATATTATTTATAAATTATATTAATAAAATGGATCACCTTTGGGTTAAACCAATTTTAATAAGTTTCGTAAGAATTTACATAATTTGATGTTTAAATACTATTATTTAACACCATAAATTGTTATCATAATGCCGATAATAATAATGTATATTTTAATTATATTATTATTATTTAACAATACAAAACGCACTACTCGTAAGAGTTGGTGGGACGAACGAGACAAAGTCTACTTAACAACCAGCTACCTCGAACGGGATAATTAATCTCTCTTTCAATGTTTAGCTTTATCGGGGACAATGCTTACCCACCATCAACTCAAACTTATAGCATAACATAATATTGTTGATTAAAAAAATAATAATTTCATAAAAAATTCATAAATTTATATCAAACATTGTATTTGATTCTTTTAATGACTTAATTAAAAGAAATTAAATTGATTTTTTTAACCAATTCAAATTTATCATTAAGAAATAGCTGTTATAAACTATTACAGAATCACATATAATGTCAAACGGTTATAAAATTAAATGATTTAATGACCCTAATGTGAAACGTACAGTTTGATTTCTAAATATTTATTCTTTAATGCAAAATTACACCAAGTCACACATGTGCCATATTTGAAAGTCAAACTATCTATTTTAATCACTTCCACCAACATCGAAAGGAAGATTTAACATTACACTATAATTAATGACATCATATAGAAATGTCATGCAGGATTTATGGCATTAACAATATACATGTAAATTCAAATTCAAACTTGTATGTTAAAAAATCGAAACATTCAAGGAATGTTATTAATCATGGCAGAATTAAATCAATTTATATTTTATTTTAAGTTTCTATAAATAGTTACACAAAATATCTTTAAAAATACGTACTTATATGTTCATTCTTATTAGTTGTAATTAAGGAAATTAAAAGCCCGAAGAATGTATGATCATAACAATAAATTAATAGATTAAATGACTAAACAATTAAATCTAATTTATGTAGCCAACTATATATGACTTGTAACTGATCTAAATCACCCCACGAATCATGAAGCTATATATGTGATGATTTCAATTTATACTTAAAACGTTACACAGTCTATTATAGTTTATACATATTTTATCAAAAGAATACACATATTATATAGATTATCAAGTTTTAATTTACTATATATATATATATATATATATATCTACTAATACTTAATAAGCACAAATACAACAACTTCCAACTGAATATGCACGAATACAACAATTTTCAACTGCTATTTTAAATTACAATTTTACCCTTCAATTTTGATTTTGCAAATATCTCTCTAATATCTCAATTTATCTAAAATTTCTTGCTAATAGTATCTCAATTAGAGATTATTTATCTTCTGTCTCAATTGACAATTAATATTATTGATATTATTAAAATTTATTGCATAATACCTTTATCTAATCCCTTTGGCAACTTATTATGCTACTTTTTTTACCCTACTAAAATCAAATTTAAATTTTTATAAATAAACTCTCGCGAGCGTAGCGAGCGGGCTCATTCGTGCGTAGCACGTTACGAAACTAGTATATATATCAATATATATATATATAAGATATATATAAGATGCTTAAAATGACGCTTTTTTATTATTATTTACTTAATTATATCAAAATCTATGAGATAATATGCGTCCAATAAATCAACAGAGGGATATATAAATCTTATTTAAAAAGGCAACAAAAATACTATCAACAAATAATGTATGTTATGTATATCTTTATGTAAAGATTACACAAAGAAAATTTTAATAGTTTACACAATTGAAATGTGTACACCGTCAAATCAAGGGAACATAACATTATAAAAACTTCGAAAGAAACCATAAAAGTTTAAAACCTTAGCTCTGATACCAAATATAAAACTTTTATAAAGCAAAACATTAATTCAAGATCTTCTACAAATATGATTTCACATCAAAATAACAAATTGAAGTGTAAATACTCACAAGGAGATGTCATTGCTATATCTTCAATAACCTTTTCGCTCTCTTTAACTTAAGCTTTTCAGGATGCACTACAATGAGGTAGCTTCCCCTTTTATAGGCTAGAGAGAAAGGGAGGGGTTACACAATTTAATTGAGAGTAATTGATGATAGATGTTATTGCTAAAGCGGCTATGCATCCATTCATATCCTTCTTTGTAACTCCTATTTTCTATCAAAAGATGAGTCTTTATTTATAACCATTCGAATCACATAATGGTCATGTGGGTTTGTGACACATAAGTTTTGAAAACATTAACACTTGGAACCAATAACAACTTAACAAGCCTAAGATGAATGAGGAAACATGTATAAGTGGACAATTCAGTAATTTGATTGGTTCGACTTGATTTTCTTTATGGCATTATTTAGTATATCGACAATAACCACATAGAAACTAGCGATGACAATTGAACCCTTGGGTATGGGTACCCAAGTACTTGATCCTAATGGATAGGGTAATACCGGACCCGATATACATTGGGTAAGGGTATGATTTTATGAATGAGATACCCACTTGAGTATGGGTACGGTAAGAATATTAACATCTACCCGCCCCATTTACCCAATTACCCAAACTTACATACCCATTTATAATATATATATTATATATATATATTAACTTGATTTTACTATTAAGATATGCCTATTGTCGAATATTGAAGATGCATTCTTACAATTTTCAAAGATTGAAGACTTTTTTTAGTTTAAATGAAGACTTTAATATTTTAAATTTTAGAATAATTATTAGAGATATCGTGCATTTTTTATATACGTTTTGTAATAATTATATAAATAATATGGTGTTTAAATCTATTAATATTTTATGCTCCAATATTTTATTTTACTCCTTTTAAATTTTAATTTTTTTATATCATATTAATTAATAATGTGTATGGATACCCACGGGTACCCTGCTACCCAAACGGATAATATCCATACTCGCCTCATCAAAAAATAGGGTAAAATGGTAGGGTATGGATAAGACACTCATACGATGGAGTGGGTATGGATATGGCGTACCAGCCCTATACCATATCCATTGACATCCCTATTAGAAAGTTCTCACATGACAGCACCACCAAATCAAAAGGAACTTGGCTACATTCAACTTTAATACACTACGAATGCTTACAACATCCTTGATCAGCACTTTCAAATACCAAACACTGAATTACAATCCATCTATGAATGAGCCTTTTCTCTAAAGCTAAACCCAAGCAAGTTTGTATTTTTTGCAAGCTTCATTGGTTCCCATTTCAATGAGTACACAAGACTATGAATAAGTCTAGGTTAAAGTTCGCCCATTAACTGAATTCTGCTTGTTAGTGGAGGAATTAGAAGGTTCACTCATGCGGAGGGAAAGCACATGTTGGAAATTTGGAATGAAGCTCTTTTATTCTAATTGATCGAGATGTAATTGCACTAAAAAAGAGCGACAACAAAGCCTTAAACTCAGGCCTCAATGAAAGATCATATTTTTCATGTTTGGTTCGACTTTAAACTTGTAGGAAAGTTGCAAATTTTTAAACAATAAAATATATGAATTGACATAAATAGCCTTCAAATAAAAGAGATGAATGTGGATAAAGGTAATTAATAAGAGGTGATTGTGTCCATAAACTCTTAGAAGATAACTCTCCTGGAGTGAGGAGATATCTCTCACCCTAAGATATGAGTTGGGAGATAACTTGCAGAGAAGTTGGGTAACCAAACAAGATTTGTTTCAACTCCCCTCGAAGTTATCTCCAGGGAGTTAACTCAACTTCTAACCAAACAAGGCCCAGTTTAGGGGTAGATCTACATTTTTTTTTCTTGAAGCACATGATCTACACTTTTGAATCGCTACAAGATCAGTGAGTCCCAACCAGAAAAACCTAACATGGTATGAGCAAGAGCTTTCAAAAGACCAGGGCCAAGGGACATGGGAAATAAGATGAACTAACAATATAAGAAATACATGTAAATCTTCTACAAGGGTCTAATTATGATTTATGAGTAAGCAAGCAATAGGCCAACCAAGGCACCTAAATTAAGTTTACATTCAAGACCCAAAAACAAATGGAACCAAGTAAAATTAAAATAGAGTTGAAGTCATGCAGATGCAGTGAGGGTCCTCCCAAGTTCTATTGGCATTGCTATAGATCTAGAGTGGTAGATTAATGGTTCCAACTCTCATAACATTGCCTATTCAAAATAAATCTCAAGAATATTGATGAATGTTCCATTCATCTATGCGGAAAAAAACATAATCGAGGATAGAAACATGAACTTAGAATCAACGACAAACCCAAGATGAGTGAGGAAACATGTAACAGTTAGATGATTCAGTAGCCTGACAAGTTTCTTCGACAAACTCACTCTTCTTTATATTGACACCAATAATCACGTAACTAATGAGTAAGCACCAAGTTTCTAATGACGAAGAATCCTTATCCATGGCGATTAAAGTTGGAAAGTAATCGATTCTCATGAATCGTTGTTTTTGGATATGGCACCAGCATGAGCTAAAGACTAGGAGAACTAGTTTAAAACTTTAACCATAAGAAAGCAAATTCACTAATTTGAAAACGTCGAGTAGTATACAAGTATACCTGAAAAAGTAGAAGTTGACATCCTAAGCCTTGCATCTCAAACCACTCACTGCAATCAAGATCTTGAATTTTGTTTACAAACAAACAAAGTTGGTTCATAGTTCGTATAGTGGAAAATCTACCAGCCAAATCACTGGAGGAAATACATATCTAAGCAACAACTTTGAGGAGTCGTCAACATCATCCACCTCCCTTGTACACTCGAATAGCCTAGCTAGTATTTGATGCCAGAGAATCCTCATCTACGTGAACATATATCGGAAAGTAATAAGACCCTCGTGCATCTTCGTTTTTGGGCTCATTATATAAGCTCTAACCAGGAAAAGAGCAAATTATAAGTTAAAGAACGAGTACATTTGCATGCCGAGAACTACGTTTTTTCTAACATTTGCAGGAAAATAGCAAATTAAATAAATTTAGAATCATCAAAGAACCCGAGATCACGATTCCTGTTGTGGAAAATCGAAATACATCTCGGGTCACGATTTCCGATGAAATCGTGACCGATAGTTCACTTTGTTTTATAGATCCAGGAAATTGTGTTTAATAAGCATGAAAAGAAAACTAGTTGTCACTCTTCCTTTTTCTTATTTGGTTTCCGTCACTCTCCTTTCGAGAAAATAAACAAATAAGCTCAAAATATAATGTGTCTACGAGATTTCGATTAGATGCATTTTTTGTTGTCTTTTCTCTTTCTAGCACTCATACTTGAATGTTCTTCTATTGGCGGAGTGCTCTTTTTTTTTTTTTTTTCATTTGTGTATGATATATCATTCTTACTGATGCATTGCATATTTAAGTAAATAGCTAGAAAGTTTGATTTTAATATAGTACAATGTATACATTAATTAGTGTGGATATATGTCATTGACCCATATTGAGATGTAAAACATGTGGGGTACCCAAGGGGGGAGTAGAAATTGTTTGATTTGGGGTGTAGGGGGGTATGGTATTAATCAAGCAAAAAATCCCATATACAAGTCAATACTTTAGTAGAAAAATTTGGAAGAACATTAGGCGTGCGCTTAGGATATGAGACATTAGCGGTGATAACTTTCTAAGGTTGCTTTAGGGGTTGTTATATTCTAAGCTAGCTAGGGAAGTTGTTTATAATATATAATAGTTATTTGCATATAATAGTTTCTTTGTTGCAGAATAAGGTACTTAATTTGATCACTAGGCTATTTAGTTACCATAGATATATATATATATATATTAATAAATTTACCACTACACAAATTCTATTAGGGTGCCTAAGCAATTTTATTAAGGTCATATTTATTTGAATTCTTTCTATAATGATTAATTATATTCTACATATATAGATTGAAGAATGGTTGATCGAAGAGTATCGTTGTTGTGTTATATGAATGGAGACATGGTTGATGGACCATCAGGAATTTCGTACACGAAACCGCCCATTCGACATCTCAGATCGAAGATCGGTTTAGGGTACGATGAACTTGTGCGTTATATATGTAATTCATTGCAGATAGACAATGACTTACAGATATTAAACATGACATATCGATATCCAGCGTACATTGGAAGTGGATCGGCCAACTACGTCCCGTTGCGAATAGATGATGAGTCGAGTCTCAAAGATGTTTGGGACTTTTTGGCAGAATTACCACCACCACATTGCATGGAGCTTTATATCGATTTAGTTCCGAGGCAACAATACAATAGTTCCAATTGCAATGTAGTGTTACATTCTGGAGCTGGACCTAGCACTCAACCAATTTATGAACATAGTCATTGTGCATCGCCTTTGACGACCGCAAATCCCGAAATGGACGAGGATCCTCGTTCCTGTGATGATTTGAATACTAGCGAAGATGATGACTATTGCGCGTGTGACGGGGATACTAGTGAAGATAGTAGCGAAGATGATACGAGACGATGAAGGGGATGATGGTCATCATGTTGATGATGGCATGATTCGATATGCGTTAAATCGAGTCATAGCGAGATGATGGCTCATTATCTTGTCCTCCAATTTCGAACGAAATTGGGAACGATGATTTCTTCGATGAAAAGGCTGCTTGGAATTGATGGTGCGCCGGTGGGTGTAGGTGAATTTGTCGTTCCTTCAAATTTGTATTTATGGAATTGAGTAGTGAGGCAATGCAACCCCTCCATGAGAATGCAATGATCCCTTCTAGGTCTTTATGGAATGAGGCATCGAATTTGAGAAAGGCATGCGGTTCATGTGTAAAGTAGATATCCAACATGCCGTGAAATTGTATAGCATCAAAGGACACGAGCGCTTTGTGGTGACTCATTCTACACCAAATGTATGGATTGTTCGTTGTAAGAAATATTTGGATGGATGTACTTGGAGGTTGCGGTGTTCGAGAAGAAAATCGCATGGAATGTTTGAGATCGGTACATATGCGGGACCACATACATGCATCTATGCTAAACTCGTCCAAGGATCATGCGCATTTGGACTCCACCGTTATATGCCGTGAGGTAGAAAATGTGGTGAGAAGAGATCCGTCCACCTCAGTTCCAGTGCTTCATCAGATTATCAAGGACAAATTCAGTTATGACGTTCATTATAAGAAAGTATGGTTGGGGAAGAAGAAAGCAATTGCTAAAGTCTTTGGAGATTGGGAAGAATCGTACAAAATGTTGCCGCGGTGGATGACCGCTCTTCAAGAAAGCAATCCAGGGACACGTGTGGAATGGCGGCATGGTGAGCCTAATGCCAACAATGAAGTGGTATTCAAATGGGTTTTTTGGGCATTTGCACCTTCTATTGCAGGCTTTAGACATTGCAGACCAATGATACAAATTGATGGCACATTCTTGTATGGAAAATACAAACAAAAACTCCTAATAGCCACTGTTGTTGATAGTAATAGTCATGTATTTCCTTTAGCATTTGCCATTGTTGATGAGGAAAGTCGAGACAGGTTGGGGATGGTTTATGGCTTGTTTGCGACATCATGTGACCGATAGGGATGGTATATGTGTCATTTCGATCGACACCCGGTATATTGTTGGCAATGAACGATCCTCGAAATGGATGGACCCATGAAAGAGCTCAACACGATTTTGTCTCCGCCACATATGCAGTAATTTCAACATGAGATTTGGGAGCAAAGAATTAAAGGATATGGTGTACATAGCAGGAGCACAACATCAAGCGCGAAAATTTAAGGCATCCATGAAAGAACTCCATCAAATGAATCCCGAATGTATTGCGTGGTTTACTGACCTAGATCGAGCACAATGGACAAACGCATACGACAAAGGTTATCGATACGGCTGGATGACTACAAATCTCGCGGGTATTACGTTTGATTTATTACGATTGCTACTATTACTTACTTAATGTGTTTGAATTATTACGTTTACAAGCTAATACAAATATGAATTTTTTTTTGTCACAAATGTAGAATGCTTTAACGGAGTCCTTAAAGGCGCACGATTTTACCCCATCACCGCTTTAGTGCAGATTACATTTTACCGTGTCGTGGCATACTTTAATAAAAGACGAGACGAAATAGGTGTAGCCCTAGGCGAGAGCGAAACGTACACGACGTACGCAATGGATAAGTTGTCAAAATGGGGAAAGGTGGTGGAGGGCACAATGTGACATTAGTAAATCGTGAGAATGGTACATTTGAAGTAATCGATGCACCACGTGGCTATCATTTGAGGAAAGGGTGTAACAAGCAAGTTGTGAAATTGGAGGCCCGTAGATGCACTTGTATGAAGTGGCAGTGTTATGGCATTCCATGTTCCCATGTTCAAGCAGTTTGCGCTAGTGTTGCCATAGATCACTGTTAGTACATCGAGTCATACTACAAATGGTCTGTGTACGATCAATGTTATCTTTGCAAATTTCCAACCCATTCCGCACGAAGATTATTGGCCTAACGCAAGACTTCCACACACGTTCTTTGGCCGATCCATATCGGAGCGAGTCAAAAAAGGTCGTCCTCAATCAAGCCGTTTGCGACCGAGATGGATTGGAGAGGCAATCGAAATAGCCACGGCATATGCAAAAGAGAGAAGGAATGGAGAGAAACCCCAACAACGCTGCGATGTAGTAAGTGTAAGCGGGATGGACACAATAGACGCACTTGCGATCGTCGTCGTCGAAGGACAACCGTCTAATGCTTCATAGTGAAAGACTCTTTCAAGTCTTATGTCTTGAACGGACCTATATTTTCCTTGTATTTGAGGTCTTTGCTTATTTGTATTATTTGTTTGATGAGAGATAGATGTGCTTTTGTGGTCTTGCATGAAACATAAACTTTTCTTGCCTAACTTGTATTTTTAACATGTACTTTATTAAAGGTCTTACATGATCTCGCAATGATGCAAATGAAGTCAAATTGCATTATATGCATCATAAACTGCGTTGTAGTATGCTACCTATAGTGTATTAATCCATCTCTCGTATAGTTAGTACATGAAGTATTTCTACTTCTCATATCAATTGCACAATGGAATTAATGACAACATTGGTAATGATTTTGGGTTTAAGCGCGATATGGATCCCGGCCCTATAGATGACTCGGTTTTGACTATGCAAGTTCTCCATAGATCTACCCGTTTGGAATGGCCCTAATACTTCTTTTCGCATGTTTCTCTACTTTTTTAGCCGCATAGCCACGTTTTAACTAATTTCACTTAAATCTCATATCTTCATAGGAGCACGATATATTGACTATCGGCGGAATTCAACACACTTCACGGTTGGTCCAACTAGATCCACGCATAGTTGAGCATCTTCGGGAAGTTGGATTTTACGGGGCTAGCGCGAGTAGGCTTCATTTCAATTGATTGGCATCTCATAACCGCCTTGTAGAGAGGTGGAGGCCGAAACTCACACGTTCCATTTCCCCGTCGGCGAGATGACTATAACCCTCCAAGATGTACAAATCATCTTGGGGTTGCGATCGATGGATTACCAATTACTTGGCCGAGTCGACCAAGATTACGATGCCTTGTGTTTGACACAACTCGGATTCCCTTTCCCCGAAAATAACAGATCGGAGGGCGGATTCAAATTCGGCAACTTTCAAGGTGGTTTCCAAACCTCCCGAGACAATGCTAATGATGTGGAAGTGCAACGCTATGCGAGAGCATACATCCCGCAACTTCTAGGGGGAACACTATTTGCGAGACAAGTCGAACAACCTCGTTCACATCACATATTTGCAATTTTTGGAAGATTTCGAGGCGGCGGGACGATACGGTTGGGGTAGTGCAACTCGGCTCACCTATACTGAGACAATTATGTCTTGTACGTAGACATTGATGGAGCTAAGATAGCGAGTCCAGATCATCTTATTGCAATTATGGGCATGGGATAGGTTGCTGCGTTTCTTGCACCAATAATGGGTAACGTTCTTCGAGACCGGTATTAGAAAACGAAGAATTATTTCCACCTCCTCCATTTGGTCATAGGTAATTACTATTTTCTTACATTATAATTTCAATTTCTTCATATCTATGTACATGTGCCGACATACATGCATTGCGTTTTTTTTCATTTGTGAAGGTGGAAACATGCTTTGGAGACAACGGGAGCATCAATGCATGTCCCGACAAAGTACGAGAGAAATGATTGACATGCAAACACCCGATGAAGTAAGAGATATACAGAATTACTTCTCCACGTAGTGCTTTGGAAACATCATCTAATATGCGTTTCTTATTCATATCAAAATGTTTTTGTTGACTACAGGTAATATGGGAACCGTATCCTGAGGCGGTGATAATGGACCTACCTGCGTACTGTAGCAGTGGTCGTGCTATTTGGCGAACGAGGGCACCTTTGATTTTCTTCTGTGTAGTCGAAATGTATCATCCCGATAGAGTCATGCGCCAATTCGGTCTCAGACAAATGATACCACCTTTACATAGCACAAACATTCAAATACATAGGATTGACTTGAGAGGAAGACGGATAAGGATTGGAGCGCGAAACATAGTGCTTATGTCCGCATGTGGAACGAACTTGCCTCCAATATTGCAAATCGATGAAAGCTTGAGGAGCCAATGGACTTTTACAACCCGTATATGCTATATGGTATCGGCGCATTACACGACGATTCATGTCTCCCCGTGGAGCTATTGCTGAGGCCTTGGTAAGTACAATTTGATTTTTTTTCAGTCATGAATCCTTGCCAAATAGTTGTTTTCCTTGTACTTTCGCATAAAACTTCATCAATATTTCATATGTAGGCACATGGCATTACTTCAATTCATCAGTTGACACTGGGTGATGATGTATCTATTGCACGTATTAGACATGTAGCTGCATCGACTTTGACTGCAGTACACGCAGATTATCGGATGCATAATATGCCCGGTTCATTTCAAGCTTCTCATCATTCTTCCCATGCTGATACACCTTCGAGGCATGACACTCCATTGTATACTCCATCAGTGCCTCTCAACGAGTTTGGGACTCCACATACTCCATCAGTTCCTCCCAACATGACATTCGAGGCTATGGAAGCCTTTCCATTTGACACGGCACCTACATCTTCGCGCCATTTTCATGCAAGTCTAATAATGATGAATTTATCTGGGAGTACAAGTACTCAGGATGGCGGAATGCGGGACAACGATGATATTCAACCGAAGATGCTCAAAATCCGGTGATGTGGGTCATACGGATATTCCACTTGCGTTAAACCGTAATGTCCGAGTCGTCAAGAGAACACGGTGTGGGAATCGGAAGTCATTATTTGGGGTCGACTATGACTTTTTCTATCTTGTTATAAGTCATTTCCTCCTTATTCATTTTTGCTTTGTAGTTGATCACCTACCAATTTCATCATTATTAACGTAAGTGAGAGAGAGTTATTTCATATTATTGAGCAAACTTACTGAAATCTTTATGGTGTATGGGACCTTGAGATTGTGATAGTCATTTGGGAGAGTGGGCAAAGATCAACTATTTGGGAGAGTGTACTGATTTTGGGGTTCATTGTTTGTTTTGGTGATGCGTTTTTAGCTTTCAAGCTCACTGGGTAGTCTTGTTTTTGCTTTCTTTTCATTTTAACATGCAAATGCCATTCATTGAACTGTTAAGTAATTTGGGCTCACTGTTACAAAGATCCATTTTTTACTGCTTTTCTGTGTTGTTTGTATTGATTAATGCATAAAGAATGAATTTTGGGATGTTTTGTGAGATGGGTTTCTAAAGATACTCCCAAAAATTGAACAAAAAAAATTAAAAACCTACTGAATTTTGTGTTCTGTACTTGTTATGTTTTGTATTTCTTGTTGTCCCTTTTTGTTTATTGTTCCATTTTTTATGGTTTTGGATTGAACTAAGTTTTGTGTAGTTATTAGTTATATTCAATGTTGATGTGCTATGTCAATTTTTTGCAGTTCAAGTGAATTAACTAGTATGAGAACCACTCAAATGTTGATGTTTTCTAGCACACTAGTAGTGCTATTGTTGAGTACTACAATTCCAACTTGTTCTCGCTAAACATGCAACACCAGCTCAACACCAACACCAAGACCATCACAAGGATATGTCAACTTCACATCCTACCATCCATCGATCATTGCATTTAAAATCACAGATCAAAGGAATTCATAGCTTACCTTTGTACAACTTCAATATTTCAGGGGCTTCATTCCCATACTTTACCAAGAATTTCCGAAGGAACTAGGCTTCAGTCATCTTTAATACATTACGAATATTTACAACATCCTTGATTAGGCCCTTCGAAAGCTGGCAATGAATAACCATCCATCTCGGAATAACCCTCTTCTCTAAGCTAAGCCCAAGAAAGTAGGGACTTCTCGCGAGCTCCAACGGTTTCAATTTCAATTTGTTCATTAAGAAACCCAATCCCACATTAAGTTTCTCTTTCGATAAAGAAATATAAATATGCTGATTCATAATCGCCAAAACAATCTCATCCTCAGACCACCCATAACTCCTAAACGTCTCTAGCTTCGATTCAAGTGTACTAGCATTCATTCCTGAAAATACATGAATGGCATTCGCAAACTGCGCACTAGAAGAATCAATACCCATTTCACTCACATTCCTAACTAACTTGTTAAGGAAACTAACAGTTAAGGAAACTAACAGTTAAGGAAACTAAATATTGTATTTAGCAGTTAAGGAAATTAGTATCTCGTGTAATTAGTAGGTTTCTTTTGTGGTTGCACTTTTCTTTTGTATTCTAGACTTGTGTGTATATATAAGTACCATGTACACAAGTTCAAAACACAATAAACATTATTTTCTTTATCAATTATCATGGTATCATAGACCTAATCGTGGGTTTCTCTCATTTATTCAATCTGTCTTCTAGTTGTACGAAACACAACAATCCTAGTTGTGTAAGACACAACAATTTGCGTGAACGTTGTTTCAACATACCAGTCCGCGCCTCCATCTATCTTTCACGCCTATTCAACCGCTGCACAGTTTGCCTGTCAACCGCTGCACAAACTACCTCGACTGCCGCGCGCAACTTGTCGATCCTCGTCAACACGCCGCCGCGTGGCGTCCTCCAGCCGCCTGCATAACCACGCCGCCTGTCACACCTAGTCATGTGTCGCCTTCACGCCAAATTGCTGCCCTGTTGCTTTGTGTGCTGCCACAGTATGACAACCGAGACGTTGCGTCACGTCTGTGTCCGCTTGCCCCGTTGCCCTACACGTTGCATCAGCACCTCATCTTTCAGCCGTTTACATCGCCTGTACGCTGTTGCCGCGTTTGCACGTCACCCGAGATTACTGACCGTTTACACCAGCCATTACCTACCACGTGTTGTTTCAATGGAAAAGAGTGAAGTCTCGCGACCCATCTCCATGATTCTTGATGGTTCAAACTATACACTTTGGTCTCAACAGATTAAAAGTTTTCTGATTGGTCGAAAACTTTGGCGAATCGTAACGGGAGACAACCTAAAACCAGAAAAGGATACCATAGAAACATAAGCCAAATTTCTTGACCGGCTTGATGACTGGGACAGTAAGAATCATCAGATCATCACCTGGTTTTGTAACACATCTACTCCTTCTATTCATATTCAGTTTGTTGATTTTGGAACGGCTAAAGAAATTTGGGATTTTCTGTTTGTTAGGTACAAAATTTCTAGTTTGGCACAATATTATCAATTGTTCACCATTCTGAATAGTTCGAAACAAGAAGCTGGTCAGTCCACCAATGGTTTCTTAGCACTTATTCAGCCAACCTGGAACTAGTTGCAATAAGCTGAGATTAGCAAAGACCGCCTTCATCTCATCCAAGTTCTTATAGCGCTTCATCCTGAATATGAATTAGTCCGAGTGGCCCTCCTGCATTGTGATCCTCTGCCTTCTCTTGATGCAGCTATGAAACAAATTTTGTTTGAAGAAACTCGGCTTAACTTGGTCAACTCTACCCCTTCATCAGAAGTGGCCCTTGCAACCACTCAATCATGGTCGAAGTCTACCGCACCTTATTGTAAGAACTGTAAAAGAACGGGCCATTCGTTCATTAATTGTCCTATAGTTGAATGCCGCTATTGTCATGAACGCGGTTATATTTTGCCGAACTGCCCAACCCGACGACCTCGTTCTAAAGGCACATTCAGGACCACGTCTACCTCTAAAACTAGTCTTTCTGTTGTTGCTGCTGCCTTTGATAGGTCACACCCTCTCCGATGTTTTCTATGAGTGATTTGGAAGCAATCATCAAACAAGTGATACCTTCCCATCGCACTGCCCTATATGCCACCTCAGGTAACCATTGGTTCTTTGATTCGAGGTGTTGTAATCGCACGACACCAACTTTATCTCTTCTATCTAACATTATCCCTTCACTTCATTCTTCGAGCATTCAAACTGCAAACGGTAGCTCCATGTCCATTACCTATTCAGGAACCGTATCCAATCCCAGTTTAAATCTCCCTGACACCCATTGTGTTCCTGATCTGACTCTAAATTTGATTTATGTTGGCCAATTATGTGACCAAGGATTGACTATTTTATTTTCTCCTACTGGTTATCAGGTACATGACATCTAGACGGGTCAGATTATGGGAACGAGGATCAAAGTAGGACGATTATTTGAGCTCACATCACTTCATATACCTGTTGTCAAACAGATTTTTGCTGCAGTTTCCACCCCCTTGGTTTATCAGTGGCATCTTCGTCTTGGCCATACATCAGCCAGTAAACTTCGTACTCTTGTTTCCAGTGGGTCATTTGGTATTTCTAAGTTTTTGAGTCTTTTGATTGTGTGCATTGTCAATTAGCAAAACAACCTGCTTATTCTTTCAGTCTTAGCGAGTCCATCAATAACACTCTTTTTGGATTAGTTCATTCTGATGTTTGGGGTCCTACACCTACTTCAACTGTGAATGGTTATCGATATTTTATACTATTCATTGATGATTATTCCAGATTCACCTAGATATATTTTCTAAATCAGCGATCTGAAATATTAAAATGTAGAAACTTCTCAAATACCTAAACTACGAAATATAACAACCACTATAATTTCCTTAACATGATAATTGATAAAGAGAATAATTTTTATTATGTTTTGAACTTGTGTACATGGTACCTATATATACACACAGGTCTAGAATACAAAAGGAAAGTGCAACTACAAAAGGAACCTACTAATTACACGAGATACTAATTTCTTTAACTGCTAAATACAATATTTAGTTTCCTTAACTGTTAGTTTCCTTAACACCCTCCCTCAAACTCAAGATGGGTTTGTAGAAATCAACTTGAGTTTGTTGACCAAGGAATGAAAGCGACTCGGAAGATGAGCTTTAGTGAAGATATCAGCCGTTTGATTGGAGGAGGAAACAAAAGAAAGCTGAAGAGTGCCCCGAACTAGGTGCTGACGGACGAAGTGACAATCATTCTCAATATGTTTTATTCTCTCATGAAAAACATCATCGTGCGCAATTTGGATTGCACTTTGATTGTCACAATGCAGAATGGTGGCAGAAGCATGTGTAACCCTCATATTTTCAAGTAACCAACGAAGCCAGCAAGAGTCCGATACTTAGATTCTATGCTAGAGCGAGACGTGACTATTTGTTTCTTGCTTCGCTAGAAGATTAATAAGTTACCTCAGAAGAAACAATAACTAATAGTAAAACATTGGTCAGTAGGATCATCAGCCCAATCTGCATCTCAGTAACAAGATAATACCAATGGAGAGTTGTCAAAGAAGTGGAGACCATGAAACATAGTGCCTTTCAAATATCGAAGGATGCTGAACACAACAGTGAAGTGAAGCAGTACGAGGAGCTGACATGAGCTGACTGACGACACGAATAGCGTAAGCTACGTCTAGATGACTAACAATAAGATAAACCAAACTGCCTACAAGCTGGCAAATAGGGTAGAATCTGAAAGAAGTGTATCATCTGATGGAGTCAGCTTGACATTCGTGTCCAATGGAGTGGGTGCAACAATAATATCAGTAATCACAGAGCGAGAGATCAAATCAGAGGCATATTTCACTTGTGAGAGATAGTATCCATCAGAAGTAGAAGTAACTTTAAGACCAAAAAGTAGCTCAAGTGACCCAAGTCCTTCATCTCAAAGTGACTTTTGAGATATTGTTGTAAGTTAGAGATCCCAGAGGATTCATCCCCGGTGATGATCATGTCATCAACATAAAGCAGGAGAAGAACCATACCCTTGTCAGTTCGTCAAGTAAACAAGGCAGAATCATGAGGACTCGACTGAAAGCCAAATTGTGTAAGAGTGCAACTTAACTTGGAAAATCAGGCACGGGGAGTTTGTTTAAGCCCATATAATGCACGATGGAGGAGGCAGACTTGTTTTGGAGAATGAGAATATCTAGGGGGTTGACACATGTAAACTTGTTCTGCAAGATCACCATTCGAAAAGCATTTTTAACATCCATTTGAAACAAAGACCAATGTCTGACAGCTGCTACAACAAGCAAACTTCGAACATAGGTCAGGTGAGCTACAGAAGCAAACATTTCTTCATAGTCAATGTCGTATTCTTGTGTGTAGCCTTTAGCGACCAGACGAGCTTTATACCGCTCAACTGAGCCATCATAGTGAGTTTTTATCTTGTAAATCCAATTGCATCAAATTGGAGTCTTGCCAGAGGGTAGTTCCACTAAGTCCCAAGTATGAGTCTTCTTTAATGCACACAGTTCTTCTGACATTTCTTGCTGCTAAAGGGGCCAGAACTAGCCTCTCTATAACGGCCCAAAAACCGAACCTGTGCCACGTGCCAGGTCAGGGTCGTATGTGGGATTTACTCGTCGGAATACGTACTTTTCTGTGATGTGTGTAGTAGTTAGTAATATCTAATTTGAGATTATAATGCTAATTGTTGAGTAAGGTATACACAGGGAATTCGGTGAGCTGAAACACGAGCGGGGGTGCGTATCGAGTCGCGTGTCAACGTGGGACCGAGGTAGCAACTTATGGGGTAGTGACTGATTTAATGTTGGTTTAATAAGTGGCTATAGTGCTTTTAATGTGGTCACATTAAACTAACTAAGCAATGGCCTATAGTTTGTTAAATTAAAACAAGATACATTTGATTTGTCTCGAGATACGCATTTCGCGAGAGTTAAAAAATTTTGGACAAACATAAAGGCGGTGGAGAAATAGGTGAAATATTGAGTTTGTCTCGTGATTCGTGTTGCACGAATATCGAGGACATCACTTTTCTTTCTCAAGATGAAACGAAAAGAGGGGGGAGAGAGAGAGGGAGAGAGGTGAAGGGAGGTCATAAGGCATAAGGTGGTGGCGGCTGATCCAACGAGAGAGCAGTCGCGACAGAGGGCAGCGACACGCACAGGTGACGGTGACGGACGACTTCCCGACGGATGGACAACGATTACGCAGACCAGTGAGCCTCGGACCAGCGGCACGGATGATAGCGGTGGGCGACGCGGAGGCCGCGAACGCGGTTCCAGCGACCAAGAGGTGGCGCGACTGTAGGGAAGGCGACGACGACCTGCGGCACGGCCCATAAAGACGTCGGCGAGTAGCAGTGACGCCGGCGAGGAGGCGCGGCTCCGGCGGCGGTGCGACTCCAGCAGCGGCGCGGCTTCGGCAGCGGCTTGGTGAACGGCGTGGAGTAACGGCGCGGTGGCGCGTTGCTGGACCGATCGATCCCCGACGAGACACAACAATAGTGGACAATGAGGCGTGACTTCGACGAAGCTCGACGACGCGATGGATTCAAATGGATTTTGTAGTGGAGACCTCCATTGAAGGCCATGGTGAGGTTTACTTCAACTAATTTGGTTATGATTTGAATGACTTAGTAACTTAGCCCTAAAAGGTGTAAATGGACACCAGAGACTTATGAGGTTCTAGTCGGGTGTCGGGTGCGCATATCGAGGTGTGAGCGGGACGTTCTCGAGGTAAGTAAACCAGTGAGGAACTATACAGTTATTTCTTGAGCTTTAATTTATTGCTATTTCTCTGTTCATCATGTCTTTTGAAATTCCCATTGGTTGAGTTGTCCATTGGTAAGTGAGTCATGGTTACTATTTATCTGTGATATGAGCTCTTATCTGGACGCCGTTAATATCTCCCAATTGAGTGTACGTTGGGGGCACTTATCTGGGTCTGTGGATATCTCATAGTCGCCAGAGTTAGGGCTGGTAGGCTGTGTGTCGTCCTAAACCCGAGTCAGCTGGGCTTTTGCCGCGACTCAACGACCTTTTGGTCGGGACTCCTTGCTATTCGATTTTTTTTTTCGTATTCCGGACCCTCACTTATCGATTGAGTTATTCATAGCCTTTTATATTCATGTGTTCCTTGTTCTTTTCTTTCTATTTGTATGAATTATACTGATTCATTTATTTCGAAATGATGTATATATGTCCTGCTTGGTTTTACTTATCTAGGCTCGTCATTCTCGTGTTTGACTGAGTGCAGAGTCGCAGACGAGTGAGGGAAAAGAACCAACATTAGGTGATTTGCTGTAAGGATATTAAAGCAACTTTCCCTCTCGAATTTGTGTAGGTTTTATATTACCTATTTATTTGTTGTTTTACATACATATGCGGGGTTTCCACACTCTAGGTTATCCATTTGTGTCTTTAAGGTTTTCAATTAGTTTGAGATTGAATTGCTTCCGCTATAACTTTGATAACTCACTAATTGATTAACTTAATATTAATTACGTCATAATTGGTAAATGGTAAAGGTTGACTAGGCTTGCTTTGACCTTGCGAGACTGGCTCGGGGGTCCATGTGGGTTTTGGCCAGGCGGTGCTCAGTTCATAGGAAATTGGGGCCATCACAGTTGGTATCAGAGCCTAGGTTTAGAGACCTAGATGGGTTAAGGTAACATGATACCAACACGGTTGGTATCAGAGCCTAGTTTTGAGAATCTCATGGCTTAAGACATTGTGATACCAACGTCACAGTTGGTATCAGAGCCGAAGTTGCAAATACTTGACTCGTGAAGGAAATCACAATCCATTAAGACACAAACCTGCAGAAGTTAGGAACCCTGAACTTAGAGTGGAACCCTATGATCCTGACTTAAGTCTTCGTCGGGAAGTGATGAGAGTTGTGGAAAAAATAAAAATTTATCCTATATGGTATATTTGTTGTGTTGTAATATACGATATACGATATCGGTAATTATATACTTATTCAAGGATTCGTGGCTATGGAAGATGCGACGACGGATCACACCAGATCTAGGAATGATCGTGGGGCTGCAGGTTCGCGATTTGTGAGTGCTGAGGAGCTGCATACGTTAGCAGCTCTAGTTATTCAGGTTGGGCGTGTTTGTTTTACAGTTCACAACCCACGTGAAATATCTCCAGCTCAGGCAGGGCCTACAGTGGTCGAGGAGGCACAAGTTCAGGTTGAGCTCGTACTTCCTACATTTGAGACACTACTTGAGGATACACTGAGCATGCCGACTGATACAGGTGATAGGGCTACAACTGAGGCGAGCCAGGCTCGCGAGTTTCAGAGGCATTATCCGGAGAAGTTTCACGAGGGTACTAACCTTGAGGAGGCAGATAGATAGCCACGTGAAGATACATGATGTACTGGCCATAGCAGCGCAAATGCAACTGAGTATATCATCAGCTCCACTGGTCGGCGAGGTTGAAGTGTGGACAACCAGGTCACTTCACCGACGTGTTCACAAGAATGGGCGGACACACACACAAATGTAAGAGCGATTCAGGATGTTGTTGCACCAAGTTCGACTACTACCCATCGTAACCTGATAGTGGGTATGAGTTGGGTTGAGACCACTCGATCAGAGAGACAAATGGCGGATCATGGGACTAATATGTTCCTTTGTATTTCCAATATATGTTGCGAGGATGTTGCCCTGACATATATTGCTAGGAGGAGACAGATGGCGTGTTACATTGCCTGGAGGTCTTGGAGGAGCCCAGCTCGTCGCGGAGGAGCCCAGCCCTACAGAGTAAGATGAGGGTATGGCCTTGGGCGAGTATGGCCTTGAGCGGGTATTGCCTTGGGTTTTCATTCATAACACACTATCTTCCTTTGAGAATTGCGTCAATTTCGAGGATGAAATTCTAATTCGTTGGGAAGATTGTAACGGCTCGAAAATCGAACTTGTGCCACGTACCATGTCAGGGTCGTATGTGGGATCCAGTCATCAGAATACGTATTTTTCTGTGATGTGTGTAGTAGTTAGTAATATCCAATTTGACATTACAATGCTAATTGTTGAGTAAGGTATACGTCGGGAATTCGGTGAGCTGAAACACGAGCGGGGACGCGCCTCGATTAGCATGTCGACGTGGGATCGAGGTAGCGACTTATAAGTTGGAGATTGATTTAATGTTGGTTTAATAAGTGGCTATAGTGCTTTTAATGTGGTCACATTAAACTAACTATGCAATGGCCTATAATTTGTTAAATTAAAACAAGATACATTGGATTTGTCTCGAGATACGTATTTTGCGAGACTCGAAAAATTTTGGTCAAACATAAAGGTGGTGGAGAAAGAGGTGAATTATTGGATTTGCCTCGAGATTCATGTTGCACGAATCTCGAGGACATCACCTTTCTTTCTCATGACGAAACGGAGAGGGAGAGAGAGAGAGAGAGGTGAAGGGAGGTCCGACGGCACATTGTGGTGGCGGCCGATCCGGCGAAAAGAGCGATCGCGACGAGAGGGGCGCGCACGCACGCGAGTGACGGTAATGGACGACTTCCCCGACGACACTCCAGTAGTGGTGCTGATGGACAACGACGACGCAGACCAGTGATCCGCAGACCAGCAGTGCGGATGATGGCGACGGGCGACGCGGAGGCCACGGACGATGGTTCTAGCGACCAAGAGGTGGCATGACTGTAGGGAAGACGACGACGACCGACAGCGCGGTCCACCAGGATGCCAGCAAAGAGCAGTGACGCCGGCGAGGAGGTGCAGCTTCGGCGGACTCCGGCAGCGGCGTGGCTTTGACAGCGGCGCGGTGAATTGGGTGGAGCAATGGCGCAGTGGCGCGTTGTCGGACCGATCGATCCCCGACGAGACACAACAATAGTGGACAATGAGGCGTGACTTCGACGAAGCTCGACGATGCGATGGATTCAAATGGATTTTGGAGTGGAGACCTCCATTGAAGACTATGGTGAGGTTTACTTCAACTAATTTGGTTTTGATTTGAATGAATTAGTAACTTAGCCCTAAAAGGTATAAATGGACACCAGGGACTTAGGAGGTTATAGTCGGGTGTCTGGTGCGCATATCGAGGCGTGAGCGGGACGTTCTCAAGGTAAGTAAACCAGTGAGGAACTGTACAATTATTTCTTGAGCTTTAATTTGTTGTTATTGCTCTGTTCATCATGTCTTTTGAGATTTCCATTGGTTGAGTAGTCCGTTGGTAAGGGAGTCATGGTTACTATTTATCTGTGATATGAGATCTTATCTGGACGCCGTTAATATCTCCCAATTGAGTGTATGTTGGGGGCACTTATCCGGGTCTGTGGATATCTCATAGTAGCAAGGGCTAGGGCTAGTAGGCTATGTGTCGTCCTAAACCCGAGTCAGCTGGGCTTTTGCCGCGACTCAACGACATTTTGGTCGGGACTCCTTGCTATTCGATTTTTTTTTCGTATTCGGATCCTCACTTATCGATTGAGTTATTCATAGTCTTTTATATTCATGAGTTCCCTGTTCTTTTCTTTCTATTTGCATGAATTAGATTGAGTTATTTATTTCGAAATGCTGTATATATGTCCTGCTTGGTTTTACTTGCCTGGGCTCGTCATTCTCGTGTTTGACTAAGTGCAGAGCCGCAGACGAGTGAGGTAAAAGAACCAACATTTGGTGATTTGTTGTAAGGATATTGTAGCAACTTTCCCTCTCGAATTTGTGTAGGTTTTGTATTACCTATTTATTTGTTGTTTAAATACATATGCGGGGTTTCCACACTCTAGGTTATCTATTGGTGTCTTTGAGGTTTTCAATTAGTTTGAGATTGAATTGCTTCCGCTATAACTTTGATAACTCACTAATTGATTAACTCAATATTAATTACGTCATAATTGGTAAATGGTAAAGGCTGACTAGGCTTGCGTTGACCTTGCGAGACTGGCTCGGGGGTCCATGCGGGCTTAGGCCGGGCGGTGCTCAGTTTGTGGGAAATTGGGGCCGTCACATTCTCGATAGGAGGAAGGCTCATGTAAAGAAGAAATAACAGAGAAATAATGATAATCTTTGACGTAAAAGGGAGGTTTAGTTACCCGTTCAGAATGACGAGGAGGGACAAGAGCAGGTACAGGAGTATCGGAGGGGACATTCATCGACAATTAGTGTTGGAATGGGATCACGTTCATTGAGCTCATCTGGAGTACCCTGAATAGGAGATGGGAAAAGCTCAATAGACGAGTTAGTGAAAAATGGTTGAGCACAAAATATGAAACTGTCAAACTTGGATATGGTAGAAAACATGGTATTTTCCCAAAAAGTAACATGTTTAAGATGCGTAATCTCCAAGAAAAAAGACCCCAACACCTATAGCCTTTATGTTCAATTCCATACCCGAGAAAACAACTCAGACGAGCACGAGGTTCATGTTTGGTATGCTCAGGGAGGTTAAGAAGAACGAAACATGCACAACCAAAGACCCGATGATTAGAATAGTCTGGTGGTGTACCATATAATCGTTCTAAAATAGAGGTGTTCTTTAACATTGGTGTAGGAAGTCGATTAATGGTAAAGACAATTTAAAGTAGCTTCACCCCAAAACTTTTCAGGACAGGATGCAGAGAGAAGTTGGGCACGTACAAAATCTAGGATATGTCGATGTTTCCTTTCAGCTCGACCATTTTGTTGAGAGGTATACGGGCAGGAACGTTGAATAATGGTACCTTGCAGTTAAGAAATTGAAGAAGGACAGAATCACGATATTCTAAAGCATTGTCAGTACGAAGAATTTTGATTGTACATGCAAATTGAGTTTTGATTATGTTAGCAAAATCAATATAAGTTTGAGATATTTCAGATCGATGCTTTAGAAAATATGTCCAGATAAATCTGGAATAATCATCAATGAGCAATATAAAATATCGATAACCATTCACAGTTGAAGTAGGTGCAGGACCCCAAACATCATAATGAACTAATCGAAAAGGAGTATTATTGATGGACTCCCTAAGACTGAAAGAAGAAGCTAGTCGTTTTGCTAATTAACAATGCACACAATCAAAAGACTTAAACTTAGAAATACCCAATGACCCACTAGAAACAAGAGTACGAAGTTTATTGGCTGATGTATGGCCAAGACGAAGATGCCACTGATAAACTAAGGGAAAACTGCAGTAGAAATCTGTTTGACAGCAGATACGTGAAGTGACGTGAGCTCAAATAATCGTCCCATTTTGATCCATGTTCCCATAATCTGACCCGTCTGAATGTCATGTACCTGACAACCAGTGGGAGAAAATAAAATGGTTAATCCTTGGTCGCATAATTGGCCAACAGAAATCAAATTAAGAGTCAGGTCAGGAACACAATGGGTGTCAGGGAGATTTAAACTGGGATTGGATACGATTCCTAAATGGGTAACAGACATGGAGCTACTGTTTGCAGTTTGAATGCTCGAAAAATGAAATGAAGGGATATTGTTAGACAAAAGAGATAAAGTTGGTGTCATGAAATTACAACACCCTGAATCAATTAACCAACGGTTACCTGAGGTGGCAGATAAGGCAGTGGGATGGGAATGTATCGCTTGTTTGATGATTACTTCCAAATCACTCATAGAAAACATTGGAGTTGGGTGTGACCCATCGAGTAGCAACAACAATAGAAGGACTAGCTTTAGAGGTAGACGTGGTCCTGAATGTGCCTTTGGAACGAGGTCATCAGGTTGGGCAATTCGGCAAAATATGACCGCGCTCATGACAATAGCGATATTCAACTATAGGACAATTAACGAACGAATGGCCAATTCTTTTACAGTTTTTACAATAAGATGCGGTAGACTTCGGCCATGATTGAGTGGTTGCAAGGGCCACTTCTGATGAAGGGTGGAGTTGACCAAGCCAAGCTAAATTTCTTCAGTAGGTGCAGGATTGTTGTGTCTCGTACTGCTCACTTTACTATTGTTCTCCGCATCTTTTAATATGTGAATTTCTTTATGGTCTCTACTTCTCTGACAACTCTCCATTGATATTATCTGGTTACTTAGATGCATATTAGGTTGGTGATCCTACCGATCGACGTTCTACTACTGGTTATTGTTTTTTCTTGGGCAACTCATTAATTTCTTGGCGAAGCAAGAAACAAATAATCACATCTCGCTATAGCACATAATCTGAGTATCAGGCTCTTACTAATGCTACCTCTGAATTACTTTGGCATCGTTGGTTACTTGAAGATATGGGGGTTACACATGCTTCTGCCACAATTCTGTATTCTGACAATCAAAGTGCAATCCAAATTGCGCACAATGATTTTTTTCATGAGAGAACAAAACATATTGAGAATGATTGTCACTTCGTCTGTCAACACCTGGTTCGGGGCACTCTTCCGCTTTCTTCAGTTTCCTCCTCCAATCAGACGGCTAATATCTTCACTAAAGCTCATCTTTTGGGTCAAATTGATTTCTACAAACCCATCTTGAGTTTAAGGGAGGGTGTTAAGGAAAATAACAGTTTAGGAAACTAAATATTGTATTCAGCAGTTAAGGAAATTAGTATCTTGTGTAATTAGTAGGTTCCTTTTATGGTTGCACTTTCATTTTGTATTCTAGACCTGTGTATATATAGGTACCATGTACACAAGTTCAAAACACAATAAACATTATTCTCTTTATCAATTATCATAACTCATCAAACCTATCATTGTTCTTAATGAGCACTTGCATCCTCACCATCACCAATTTCACAATGTTCTTCTTCGGCGCCCCGTACTTTTGCAAGATCTCAACTTATGCCCCAACAACCTTTGGAAATTGAATTGGAGAACCCACGAGGATCAGGAACTCTTGATCGCCGCCGCGACTTTATCCTCGCTGCCTAGCAAGTCCTTGAGGTTTTCGTAAGTGGGCTTAATCTTACGCTCTAAGCCCCTGCGTAGGAAAGTGTTGTCTTTAGAGAGGAAATGAGCAATGTCGTCCTTTAAGAACCGAATTTGTTTGAGGAACTCCAATTTGGGGAGCAGAGTTTTGCGGGGATCGGTTAAGAGGGTTGATGGGTGCTTGGATGCGATATTGGCGATCTGGGTATTGGAGAAACTGTTATTTATAAGGAACTGAAAAACCAAATTGGGCTTTGAAGGTGATTTGAAGTGGACTTTCTTTGAAGCAGAGAGAGCTGATTCTAGGGAGAGACCGCACAAGTTTATGAGATATGAGAATGTGAAAGATGAGGACTGATTAGAAGGGTTTCGTGGTGGCGGTGGTGTTGTTGAAATGGGTTTGAGGAATTGGCTTTGAAGAAGAAAGTGTGAATCGATCTCAAAAGAAATTCGTCGGTGGAGAATACTAAACATGTCAAATTAGGGTTTTGATAGGGTTTTTGAATTCAAAATTTCTTCTTTTGAATATATATCTGTGGTGTCTGAAGAAAAATCCTATGAGTCCTTTAAAGGAAAGAAGATAACAACTCGGTCAGGTTGCCATAACAGTAAGGGTGAAGGCGAGTTCGTGTCACACGACCTCGATTTCGATTTCTAATTGTGGTATAAAAAAGAGAAGAGAATCACTGACTTCTTTTGAGTCGATGTGTGGTGTCTCAAGAAAATTTCTTTGTTGGAGTCACCGTATGGTGTTTGAAAAAACCATTTTACTTAAAGAAAACCCTAATGGTGTAGATTTGATTGGGATGTGTGTCGAATAAATTCGAAAGGAATCTACATCATCACCATAATGTAGCAAATGCATGTACCAAAAGAATGTCTGGAAATCATTTTCCTTGAAAAAAAAACCCTACAAGCCCCTAAAGGACATAAATATTGATATTTTTTAATGAGGAAAATGCGAGAATGACAATCCTTAAATCACACCCTGAAGTTACATCGAGTATAAGAGCATCGACTCACATGTTATGCATTAAGATTTTTAGATACCCATAACTCAAGTAGTGTATGAAATGCTCATGCGCCCAATGCTAGAATTGTTAGAGTGATTATTGTTGCCAGTTAATTTACTTCTATTGTTTCAATATCTTTTTCTTTTTTGTTTGAATCTCTCCATTTCTTTAAAGTAGCTTTGAGATTTATGTGAATCCAGGTCAGCCTTAAAGTAGTTACCAAAGGGCGGCGGCCCTGAGCCCCCACTCAGCGGAAGGCCCCAATTTGGACAATAAACACATGGGTATGAATTTATTTTTCTTTTTTTTTGAAGAACATTTTTTTTTGTGTTTTCACTTAATTACTAAAAACTTAACCCACTTATTTGTGTGTGGTCTATTTTAGCGAGCACGCATCTCTAGAAGCATTACTTGACAAACAAACAGATAAGTTAATTTTCAAAGGTTATAAAAGCATTTTTTATAATTTAGTCTTTTTATCACAAGACTACATGGAGGAAAACACAAGTTTGATCGTTTCTCGTAACTCACGTATACATGCAACACAATAATATATTAGATCACTACCACCAAGCTTAAATTTAATATATTAGATCTTTATAAGATTAGCTCTTTCATGTATAGTTTAATAATGCTTGAATTGCGTACGTTTAATGCTATTGTGATAGAAGGTTTTTTTAATGGAAACTTAGATAGATTTTTAATTCAAAAAAATATTTGTTGATGAAGCTTAAATAAATTTTTACTTAAAAAGGTATTTTTTAAAGTTATTATAAACTATAAAAATAATAGAATTAATATCTATTTTTAGCAAAATATTTAATTAAAACTAACATTGTAATAATTTATTTATAATTTTGTTGATAAGAATTATATATTTGCTCTTTATACAAAATCGTACAATTTATAAAATTCTACAAATCTAAAAGTGATATGATTAGATACATTATATACAAAATAAAATACTTTTATGACAAATAAGTGTTGTCGAATATTACGTTGGTAAAACTTAATCAATATATAATTGGCATATCCTAACATATTGTTAATTTTAAAAAATCACATGTAATGGTTTATTAAATAATATATAAACTTAACAATGTATAAATTTAATAATGTAACGACCAACGTGTTTTTATATGGTAAATTCACTTAAAAAAGTATTTTTATGTATTAATTATGCATTTAATATATTTTGACGACTTAGTTATAAACAACAATTTTATGTTGTAAATTATGTTTTAATTTTCTTGATTTAAATCAAAGATAATCGGGTTAGTCAAATTTATAAGGACGTAATTTCTCATCTCGCCTAAGGCCCTGAAAAAGACAGCATGTTGGCACGGTGGCTCAAACTCAGTTGGAGTTGGAGATGAATTGATGAAATTGTGGTTAAAATTGGTGTTACGTTGGAGTACATGGTCTTGTACTGTGACATGGTACATGCAACATTAAAAAGTTTGAATGCAATTCTAACTTAGATAATATTGTAATGTGAGTGAAACACAAACGAATTGTGTTTAGTCTTAAGTTGTGAATAGCACCTATAAATAGGAACGCGGACACGAGAGTAGTGAATAGTGTTGCGAGAGTTGCATGTTTTGAGAGCTAAGAGTTGTGTCATAACGTGCGGGCCTACAAGCAGGTACGCGACACTGTGAGATTAAATCTTGTTAGGGTTGCTATTTGGGGTTTAGATAGAAGAAGTTTTTCTTTTATGTAATAAACTATTGATAGTAGATTATCTTATTTCTTGTCCGTGGTTTTTTTTCCTTATTTTGGGGTTTTCCACGTAAATTCTTGTGTTCACTATTTTCTCTATAGTTTGTTTATCTTTGAGTGTATTCATGTGATTGCGATCATATGTATTCTGTGGAGGTTCATCACAAAAAATTGGTATCAAAGCCAAGATTCATATATGAGGGGGTTACACTATTAAAGTGAAGTTTTTCAGAGAAGTCGAAGTACTAAAATACGATGAAGTTCGATGGGAAGATAAATTTTAACTTGTGGCAAATTCAAGTCAAAGATTTGTTGATTCAATCTAGGCTACGTCAAGCGTTGAAGTTCGTGGGAAGGAAAGTGATGAGGATTGGGAAGAGTTGGATTTGAGGGTGGCAAGCGTCATAAGACTCAATGTGGCAAAGAATGTTCTTTTTGGTGATCAAAAAGGGGAATGGGTAATTTCAGCTGAAGTTGTTTGTGTTAGGGCATGTGCCCTAGGTCAATCCATTAAATGTCTTTATGAATACTTTTAGTTAATAAAATAGAGGATTTCATTTGTTGTTTATTATAATTAATTTGCATGTTTACATTATAATAAGATCCATGGGTATTTGAGAAATATCCTAAATGTCCCTAGTCGATCATTATCTTGGGAACTATAATGAATTAAGACTAGTGTGAGTCTTGATTGATGATCATATGATGATTATACGTATAGGGATACGAATCAAGATCACGAGTACTTGTTAGGGAACAAAGTCTTGGGCCAGACCATATGAGAACATCACATGGATTAAGTCATAGTTGTTTCTCATGATAGGTATATTTTACTGATCCTCGACTTGAGATTACCGAGAGACTTCAACATTAGGAACACGGTGATTTGACACAATTAAACGTTGTATTTAACCGGACAATTATAAAGATTGTGATTGGTTCTTGTGTGAGCAATGTGATGAAGTTGCGTAATTGAGATAGAATTTGTCCTCTCATATAAAAGAGATATCCGGTGGATCCCTCGATGTGTTAGGCTGTTAAAAGGCCTAGTCTAAGTGAATTGATATTGATCAATGTCACTTGGATGTTTTCAGTCTACCTAGAGATCGAGACTAGTACGATTAAACATGTTGGATGACAATTTCATGCCTTATGTTTGATCAAAAGGATATCGTGTGACAAAAGGATGTTATATACACTATTGATTAGGTTGTATCGATTTGATATTCGTACAACTTGGGTAGTCATAATGTCTTGCTAGAGGTCGCTTATGACTTGTATACCAAAATGTGTTTTGGTACACTACCAACGTTGTATGAGCCTATTGGGTCGCACACTAAGAATGGTTTTGCGAGATTTTAAGATGGTTCAGAAAAATGAATTTTATATGATAAAATTCATGACAGAAACGTCCTTGTGGTGTATTACACTTATACTTCTTTAAGTAGGGGTATATGTGTAATTTACTTAACCGTCTATATACTGAGGGTTGTATAAATAGACGCTTTAAGAGAAAAAAGATTAAGGGCGAAACTCTATTTTCGTTTTAGAAACGAATTAGGGTTTTACAGTACGCTCGAATCGTTTTGGAGAGAAACAAAAGGTTTGGTATTCTCTCGAAGCTAGCACTTCGAATCTCGGCCGCGTTCGTGTGTGGATTGCTTGGTAGAGAGGCGTTCGTCGTTAGCGGCGCCTTAGAGATCGATCAACCTTGAAAGGTATATTGCGGCCAGAGGTATGATTAAGTTTTCATGGTTTAAACGTTTTTAATGGAATTAGATTCGGATCTGTTGGGGTTTTTGTCAAAATTGTTTTGTAATTTCCATTGCGTATGAACCCCAAAACCCAACGGTGGTATCGAGCCATCGAGTTCGATTCCATTAAATTCATTGCATGTTTTCTTCGATATATATACATGATATATGATTGAAAACATGTTAATAGTTGATGTATATGTGATATACATAAGTTTTTTGTGAGATTTATTATCATGTTTTGTGTATATGATACATATATTCGTGATTTAATTGAAATCAGTTTCGTACATGCTAGTAACCATGTTAGGTTAATTCGAATAATTTTAATGAATTGAATTTCGTGTTACGTGATCCATGACACCATTAGGTATAATCTTTATTTTTCGTGTATTGATGCATGGATGAAATCTCCGTAATTCAGTATGCATATTTAGGTTACATTGTTTTAAGTTTCTTAAATTGTATAAGTCTGAATATTAATTCGAAACTAATATGATTAGGTTCGATTGGGATAGTAGTTCATGATTCAATTACATGTTTGTGATTATTTGGATGAGGACCAAAATTGCAAATAATTATTTTTCGAAATTATTTATTTATCTCGTTATATCTATTATGTTATGAAATTTCTATTTGATAAGAGATATATAACAAATTAGATTAGGAGATATTAGCAAAATCGGTTTAGTTATCCCTATTGGATAGGAGATAAATATCGATAATTTTGTTATTGGTGATATGCTAGGATTCAAATATCTTAAGTCCTAATTGGATTAGGATAAGATGATTAGTTAGATGTGGGCTCGAGTTAATTAAAATGTTTTAATTGACTTAATTTCGGATAAATTAAGGGGTTAATTTATGATAATAAAATCAGCGAAAAATATGATTTTCTATAGCGAATTTAATTTTCGGAATTAAAATTCGTCTCCTAAAAAAAAAAAAAAAAAAAAGCGGCCCCTTTATACCCGTCCATTGGTTCACAGTCGAGGAACCACCGCTTCATTGATCCAATGGGAATCGCCGTCTAACTAATCCTAGCGCACGGAAATTCTTTTATTAGTGAAAAGTATAAAAAAATTTCCGAATTGTTTAGTGATTGAACAAATCAATTAAAATATATGATATTTCATTGTTTACATAAAAATCACTAAAACTGAATAAAATCCCTACATTAAGTTTTAAGTCTCGAACCATCCATTTTTAAACACTTGTCAAAGCCTCGATCACACTAATATAGTTTCAGCCATAGCTGGGTGTATCGTGTTATCTTGGTAAGACAAGTTGAGTAAAAGTTACCTAAATGTTTAAAAATGGTCCGACTTAATAAAGCTATCAAAATAGTTTTGAGTTTTAGGCACATGATGAGATAAAAAACATGCTAAGACATAAGATGTCCCGTATCTCATAAAAGTATTTAAAATTACATAAGATGTAATTGGTAAATGTTACCTACCTAAATAATCTAGTTATGTGTTTCATGTCATAGCTGTCATAGAATTAGGTGAAATATGGATTTTAGTCCCCTAAATAAACAATATGTTTTAGGAGGGTTGTTAATTTAGTGGGAGTCTATTCCTCTATACTAAAATAAACTTTGCATAATCTTTATTGTAGATCAATGGCCTCTTCAAGTAACAATAATCCCCTGTCACTGCGATCTATCCTTGAGAAGGATAAGCTATATGGGACTAACTTTCTTAAGCGGTTCGAAACTTGAGAATCGTTCTCAAGCATGAACGCAAGTTGTATGTCTGGATGCTCCAATCCCGAGGACCCACCACCAATGCTACGAAAGTTGTGAATGATGCGCATAATAAGCATGTCAACGATTCTACGGATGTTGCATGTATTATCTTTGTAAACTATGGTTCTGAACTTCGAAAGGACATTGAACTAATGGAAGCCTATGACATGGTACATGCTGGCGAAGGAAATGTTCCAACAACAAGCTAAGCAAGAAAAGGTTCGAGACAGTCAATAACCTACATTCTTGCAAGATGATGAGGTGCGTCGATTAGTCCTCATGTTCTTAAGATGAAGGGCTATGTTGACCGACTTGATAGACTCGGATTTCCCATAAGCCAAGAGTTGGCTACGGATTTGATCCCGAATTCATTACTGGAGAGTTACTCACAATTTGTGATGAACTAAAATATGAATAATATGGAGAAATCAATTTCGAGTTGCATTTGATGCTCAAAGCTGCTGAACAAAATATCAAGAAACCTCTAGTAATGTGTTGATGGTCCAAAAGAGAAAGGGAATGAAGAAGAAAGGCAAAGGCAATTTAAAGTTGTCAAAATTGTTGCTGCACACTTTTGTGCAGCTTTGTGGAACAAGTCAAGCCCTAGCACTGTTCTGCTTAAAACACTTAAAAGAAAAGGAAGGAAATTGTCATTTACGCCATGCACACTGGACATTGGTTCGAAATTGCAAACTCTATATGGAATATCTAAAGAAGAAAAAGGGTAGTGCGACTACCACTACATGTATTTATGTTATTGAAATTAATTTATCTACTAGTGATTCCTGGGTATTAGATCTGGGATGTGGATATCACATTTGTATAAATGTGCGGGGACTCACCGAAGTAGAAAGTTGAAGAAAGGAGAAGTCATCCTCCGCGTAGGGAATGGAGCAAGAGTTCTTGTCATTCTAGTTGTTGGATCATATGACTTAGTCTTACCTAGTGGACTTATTTTAACTTTAAATAATTGTTATTTTGTGCATTGCCTTGAGCGAAAACATCATTTATGTTTCATGTTTGGATATGGATGGTTTTGATTTTATTATTGCGAATAATAGATGTTCCATTTCTCGTAAAGGCATATTTTATGCAAATGTTGATTTGTGTGATGGTCTTTATATTCTAAGCATGAAAAGGTCCATTGATACTCGATCTTTAACATAAATACAAAGAGATTCAAGTCAAATGATTTGAATCAAACTTATCTTTGGCATTGTCGTCTCGGGCACATAAATGAGAAACGCATAACGAAGCTCCATAAAGATGGACTTCTAGATTAATTTGATTTAGAAACATATGAAACGTGCGTATTTTGTTTACTAGGCAAGATGACTAAAAGTCCCTTTCTTGGACACGGTGAAAAGGCAAGTGATTTATTGGGTCTAATACATGCGATGTATGCGGTCCTATAAACACAATGGCTAGAGGAGGTTATCGATACTTCATTACATTTACTTGATGATTTCGTGAGATATGGTTATGTATATCTTATGAAACATAAAAATTTGAATCATTTGAGATGTTTCGAACGTTTCAAAATGAAGTGCGAAATCAACTTGGTAAAACTATCAAAACACTTCGATCGGAAATCGAGGTGGTGAATATTTGAGCCAAGAATTTGATGATCATCTTAGAAATTGTGGGATTGTCTCCCAATTGACTCCACCGGCAACTCCACAATGGAATGGAGTTTACGAAAGGAGAAATCGAACCTTATTAGATATGGTTCGATCTATGATGAGTCATGCGAGATCTTCCATTATCCTTTTGGGGTTATGCATTACAAGCTATGAGATTTCACTCTAAATCGAGTTCCTTATAAAGCGGTTGATAAAACACCATATGAGATATGGTACGGAAAGAGACCTAGTTTGTCTTTCCTTAAGATTTGGGGTTGTGAGGCTTACGTAAAACGACAAGTCTCGAAAAAACTAGCACCTAAATCGACAAGTGTTTATTTGTGGGGTATCTAAGGAAACAAAAGGATATTACTTTTATAATCCCACGAGAACAAAGTGTTTGTTGCTCGGTATGATGCCTTTATGGAAAAACAATTTATTTCAAAAGACACTAGTGGGAGAGAAATAAATCTTGAAGAAGTTCAAGAATCACATATAAACAACTGAACAGCTACTTTGGAAGTTCAACAACGCTTACGAACCGAGTTGAACCTCCACAAGTGACACAAGGCCCACGTAAATCTGGTAGGGTAAGACATGAGCCGAGAGAGATTCGGATTTCTCATTACGATAGTCGTGATGTGTTGCTTATGGATCAAAATGAGCCCACCACTTATCGGGAGGCTATGTACGGACCGGACTCGGATAAATGGCTAAGTGCCATGAACTCGAGATGCAATCCATGTATGATAACCAAGTTTGGAACTTGGTTGATTTACTGAAGGTGGTAAGACCATTGGATGTAAATGGGTTTTCAAGAAGAAAAGCGACATGGATGGCAAAGTGCATACTTTTAAAGCAAGACTTGTAGCAAAAGGTTTCAGAGCGGACTCAAGGTGTTGATTATGATGAAACTTTTTCGCCGATAGCCATGCTTAAATCCATAAGAATTTTAATTGCCATTCTTTGCATATTATGACTATGAGATATGGCAAATGGATGTAAAAACATCATTTCTTAATGGAAAGGCAGCTTGAGGACGTGTATATGACACAACTTTGAAGGTTTTGTACATTCGAGAATTCTAGGAAGGTATGCAAGCATCAAAGATCCATTTATGGATTAAAGCAAGCTTCTCGGAGTTGGAATCTTCGTTTTGATGAAACAATAAATTATTTTGGTTTTATTAAGAACGAAGATGAGCCTTGTGTATACAAGAAGGTCAGTGGGAGTGTAGTTATTTTTAAATGCTTGTATGTTGATGATATATTACTCATTGGAAATGACATCCCAACATTGCGGAATGTCAAGTCTTGGTTAGGGAAGTGTTTCTCAATGAAAGACTTAGGAGATGCGACCTATATCCTAGGGATAAGGATCTATAGGGATAGATCTAAGAGGCTAATCGATCTAAGTCAGAGTGCTTACATAGACAAGGTGCTGAATAGGTTCAGTTTGTAAGACTCTAAAAGAGGATTGTTGCCAATGTCTCATGGCATAAGTCTCAGCAAGATTCAATGTCCTAAGACAAATGATGAGCGAGACCGTATGAATAAGATTCCATTTGCATAAGCTATTGGATCTATCATGTATGCCATGCTATGCACTCGACTTTGATGTATCATATGCTTTGAGCACTACAAGTAGATATCGATCGGATCTTGGTGAGAGTCAACTGGATAGCGATAAAGAACATTCTTAAATACTTAAGAAGGACTAAGGAAGTGTTCTTGTCTATGAAGGTTTTGAAAATGATCTAGTTGTAAATGGTTACACGGATGCAAGTTTTCAAGCGATATAGATGATTTTAGATCGCGATCTGGATATGTGTTTACTTTGAATGGGGGTGCGATGGCTGGAAAAGTTCGAAGCAAGAGGCGTGGCGGATTCTACAAGTAGTTTGAGTATATTGCGGCGTCTCTGCAAAGAAAGGAGCGATTTGGATCAAAAAGTTCATTTACGAACTAGGTGTGGTTCCAAGTATTGCTAACCTGTTTGTTTGTATTGTGACAATAACGGGGCAATAGCACATGCCAAGGAACCAAGATCACACCACGATCCAAACATATACTCGAACGTTTTCATCTCATCGAGAGAAATTATTGAGAGGGAGACGTGAAGATTTGCGAGTACCTGCGAAGACAACGTTGCGGATCCTTTGACTAAAGCTTTTCCACAAGCAAAACATGATGGTCATGTTAGATCATTGGGCATTAGATGCATGTATGATTGGCCCTAGTGCAAGTGGGAGATGTTGGGGCATGTGCCCTAGGTCAATCCATTAACTGTCTTTATGAATACTTTTAGTTAATAAAATAGAGGATTTCATTTGTTGTTTATTATAATTAATTTGCATGTTTACATTATAATAAGATCAATGGGTATTTACTGAAATATCCTAAATATCCCTAGTCGATCATTATACTGGGAACTATAATGAATTAAGACTAGTGTGAGTCTTGATTGATGATCATATGATGATTATACGTATAGGGATACGAATCAAGATCACGAGTACTTGTTAGGGAACAAAGTACTGGACCGACCCGCTATGAGAACATCACATGGATTAAGTCATAGTTGTTTCTCATGATAGGTATATTTTACAGTCCTCTGACTTGAGATTACCAGAGACTTCAACATTAGGAACACAGTGATTTGACACAATTAAACGTTATATTTAACCGAGACAATTATAAAGATTGTGATTGGTTACTGTGTGAGCAATGTGATGAAGTTGCGTAATTGAGATAAAATTTGTCCCTCTCATATAAAGAGAGATATCCAGTGGATCCCTCGATGTGTTAGACTGTTAAAAGGCCTAGTCTAAGTGAATTGATATTGATCAATGTCACTTGGATGTTTCCAGTCTACCTAGAGATCGAGACTAGTACGATTAAACATGTTGGATGACAATTCCATGCCTTATGTTTGATCAAAAGGATATCGTGTGACAAAAGGATGTTATATACACTATTGATTAGGTTGTATCGATTTGATATTCGTACAACTTGGGTAGTCATAATGTCTTGCTAGAGGCCGCTTATGACTTGTATACCAAAATGTGTTTTGGTACACTACCAACGTTGTATGAGCCTATTGGGTCGCACACTAAGAATTGTTTTGCGAGATTTTAAGATGGTTCAGAAAAATGAATTTTATATGATAAAATTCATGACAGAAACTTCCTTATGGTGTATTACACTTATACTTCTTTAAGTAGGGGTATATGTGTAATTTACTTAACCGTCTATATACAAGGGTTGTATAAATAGACGCTTTAAGAGGAAAGATTAAGGGCCGAAACTCTATTTTCGTTTTAGAAACGAATTAGGGTTTTCTGGTACGCTCTGAATCGTTTTGGAGAGAAACAAAAAGTTTGGTATTCTCTCGAAGCTAGCACTTCAAATCTCGTATGTTCGTGTGTGTGGATTTCTTTGGTAGAGGCGTTCGTCGTTGGCAGCGCCTTAGAGATCGATCAACCTTCAGAAAGGTATATTGCGACCGAGGTATGATTAAGTTTTCATGGTTTAAACGTTTTTAATGGAATTAGATTCGGATCCTGTTGGGGTTTTTGTCAAAATTGTTTTGTAATTTCCGCTGCGTATGAACCCCAAAACCCAACAGTTTGACGAACACGTAATTACGCTTCAGGACGTTCGACATGTGCCGAGTTGTACTCAAAATCTAATTTCTATTTCCCAATTAGATTATGAGGGCTACATGTACTCTGAGCGAGGTGGAGTATTGAAAATATCCCGAAAGTCTCCATTGGTCCTGAAAGGCATGAGGAAGAAGAACTTGTTTGTTTTGTTGCAGAAACATGGAGCAAAGTCTACGCCCTAAAAGTTGAGTGGGTTTCGGTTATTGTTAAGTCCAAACAGGCTGAATTGGACTTGGTTCATTCTCGATGTTAAGGATGGTGGCCTGAGAGGGCGGTATGGCAAGAGTAAGGTGTTTAGTTTTTCACCAAGGTGAAGATTTGTTGACACGATGGCTCAAACTCAGTTGGAGTTGGAGATGAATTAATAAAATTGTAGTCACACTTGGAGTCATGTTGGAGCACATGGTCTCGTACGTGCAACATTAAAAGTTTGAATTGTATTCAAACTTAGATAATATAGTAATGTGAGAGTGAAACACAAATGAATTGTGTTTAGTCTTAAATTGTGAATCTCATCTATAAATAGGAGTGCAGTTATGAGAGTAGTGAATAGTGTTGCAAGAGTTGCATGTTTTAAGAGCCAAGAATTGTGTCATAGCATACGGGCCTGCGAGCGGGTACGCAACACTGTGAGATTAAATTTTGTTGGGGTTGCTATTTGGGGTTTTGATAGAGGAAGTTTTTCTTTTGTGTACTAAACTATTGATGTGGATTGTCTTGTTTCTTGCTCGTGGTTTTTCCCTGATTTCGAGGTTTTCCATGTAAATTCTTGTGTTTGCAATTTTCTTTGTGGTTTGTTTATCTTTGTGTGTATTCATGTGACTGCGATCTTGGGTATTCCGCGGTGATTCATTACAACACAACACCTCCACTGAAAATGACATCACCGGCCCTGTGTGAATCATTTACCTTTGTCATATTTGTGTTTCAATGCAAAACTTCCATAACCACTACCATTATTATTATTTTTTTTTTTTTCTTTATACAAAGCACCAAACAAGATTATACTTTGTAGGATGATGTGAGACTTGATTGGGCCAAGCTATGTGAACCCTACAAAAGTGTAAGGGCAAGCCACAAAAAATAAAAAAAATCACAATATTTGAAACATATGAAAGTTACCAACTTACCCCTTCACAAAGCAAAAATCTCTCCCCTGTCCTCTCTCTTCTCTCACGTTCGTTATGCACCCCACATGTAACAACCCATTTTCCAAATGGACCGCCATGTGGGCCAATGTCGGCCCCCAACCTGGCCTACCAACGCCAGCTGTGTCCCATATGCCATCTCATCCACCATTTAATCATTATTAACTTCAATGAACAAAAATTTACTGTATAAATTGTTAATGAACTCAAATCATCTGCTTATCATATCATTTTAATCCCAAAAAAACCACTGCGGAAGTTTTTTTCTTTTCATGAAAATTAAAATATGAAACATTATGGTCATGCATATAACTCTGATACCTAGTGTGGAAAACCTTATGACATCATATATCATATATAAACCTCAAATAGCTCAAAATATTAGTGTATAGAGTCCTGATGTGTCTAATAATCCCAAATCCCGAAATAAAACAAAACTTGTATAATACAAATGTACAAGCCTGGCTCAATATCTCTGAATAAAAAGTATTCCGGTAGCTTGCCCTTCCCACTGCTCGTCTTGAGATCTGCACTCAAGCCATCACAAAAATGCAGATAACGAGTCTAAAGTGAGTATTCCCAAGGAAATTAAGTGAGCAATACATAAAGTAAATACTGGAATTCAAACAAAACTATTAAATAAATATGTGGAAATAAATACAGGCAACTGTGCTCATCGCATGCATAAATAATAGTGAAAGCTCAAAGTGTGTTCCTAGAGCCTAGGGTTAGACTAGCGCCATACTTCGGACTCCCTCCAAACTATTGCCGGCGAGTAGCACTCAAGCAAGGCCAGTATCTTGATCCTCTAGGTGGTCGGTATGGTGCCTATGACGCACCCACACGTGCCCCAATGTGACACTCGGGTTGACCTATTCACCGAGATCCCTGTCATACGTGCTATGACCCAGTGGACATACACATAGAAATGGTACGGAGGGAGAGCCTCAACGTCCGTCCATTAAATCACACCAAGAATAGAGTATTGAAAGACATAATATGAATTCAAAAGCAAAATAAAGTAATGCTCAAGAAATTTCAGTTGGGATACTACATACCTCAAACCGCACTCCGTGTCCCGTAAATAACCCCGGTCCGACTCCGCCTAATCCCAGATGTCCAAATTATCACCCAAAATGACCTATTTCCATTTATAATTGATTTTTAGTCAATTGGATGTGTTTTATGTCACTTAGCAAAAATAATGTCAAAACTGCAATATCTAGCGCGCTAGATTGCCAAGCAGTTATACGTTCTCCATTATGCAGAACATTAGCGAGCTATCTTTTGCGCCAACTATAATTTAGCGCGCTAGACGACGTCATTAGCGCGCTAATCGCGTTCTAGACAGCAGACTTGCTAAAAATTCTGGGTTTCCAACAACCCCACCAACATCAACAACAACCACAACACTAACCACTGAGCTTCATAGCACTTAAAACCTACCAAAACAACAACTCAACAGCCACTAAACAATCCCTATTTGATTCACACCAATACCTCAAAAATTGAGATCAAAAGATAAAGAAAGTTGATGTGTTTGTGATTCTCACCTTGCTTTTGATGATTTCACCACTCCAAGTTCCTCAAATCACCAAGTTGGATCTCTAAAACCTTTGGTTTCTTGGTCTCAATTTTAGATAGAAAGATAAGGAGAGAGAAAATGTGGTGGAAAAATGAGGGTCAATTGACTTTTATAATCAAATGTGATATCCCTTTACTTGTGCATCTCAAGGCAATCCTATGAGCCTTATTTGTTTTATTATTCGCCCTCTAATGACTCCACTTGTGACACCGATGACATACTTGCCCTTGTCTTTAACCCAAAAAGTGGCATTTCGGGTGTTCCGACGCTCGGTTTCGCGTTCCGAAAACTGACATATGCATACTACCATGTCTGTAACCACCATATATGCTTTACATATCATTTATTAACCCATTTTATTCATTTTATGTGTGTATTATTTCCCCCGACCTAATATTAAGTCTGTTAGACTACCCGGTACCTAGGACTGGCAAAAAAAGGGACCGAACAAAAAGGGGACCGGACACCTCCCTTATAATGATTAAAATTAGTGTCCAAACTCGTTCCCCTTTTTAAAACGGTCACTTTTTTTGTCCAGACCCGTATTTTTGTAAAACATACGGCTCCCATTTTGTCCGATTTTTATTTTTAAATATGATTAAATATTTTATTTATCAATTATTTTAAAAAAAACCTCAACTACATGTCACATAACATTCAATTACCAAGAAATAAATACATAATATCACAATTTTTTAATTTCCAATATAAACATCATAGATAAAAAAAATCTTCAAGGAATGCAAGGCAAAACATCACATCACTATTGTCTAAGTTTTAAAATTATATGCCCACATAACAAAAGTTTCAAAAAAAGAGATCATCTCAATAGTCCAAATTAATCGCTAAACGGGTATCCGTTTTTTTGAAATTGTTGTCCGGACCCGGTCCCATATTTTTAAACAGACACAAAAAATTGTCCAGACCCTTTTTTTTTACAAAAATATTGCCCAAACCCGTTAATAGCGGGTCCGGACAAACCCGGACAAACGGGTCTGGACAACTTTTGCCAGCCTTACCAGTACCCGCGTCGACACGCATATCGAGGTGAATACTTAACACACACTCTCGCACGTCAAATGTAATATAATCACACACATTACGATGTCGTTTACTCTATTTCTACGTAAACATTGCAAATTAAACAAATCAGCACACAAAGTAATTATTTACCTAGCTCCAAGCGGGCACTAGCCTAGCTGCGGGTCCCACGAGCGTCAGAGCTGTCAGCCACGTCTGCAACCACGTCAGTAATAATGGTGAATTAAATTCAGGCCGTTACATTTCTTCCTAACTAGGTGAAATCTTGTCCCGAAATTTAAATTAAATTTAAATACTTACCTACAAATAAGTGGGATACCGTCGTTGCATAGTAGACTCAAGCTCACAGGTGAGTCCCTCGGTCCCGTGATGCTGCCATCGTACCAAAACCTTCGAGATCTCCTTATTCCTCAAAATCAAAGTCCTCCTATCCATGATTTCCACAGGCTGTTCCTCGTATGATACATCAGGTCGCACCTCAATTTGATGTATATCAAGCATAGGCCTCGGTCCCGACCTAGCCAGCCTCAACATGGAAATGTGAAACACTCGATGTACCCCTGCTAACTGCGGTGGCAACTCCAGACGGTATGCCACTCTGTCGACGCGTTCCTCAACTCTGAATGGCTCAATGAACCGTGGTGCCAGTTTCCCCTTAATGTCAAACCTTTGATGACCTTTCCAGGGCAAAACTTTCAAATACACCAAATCCCCAACCTCGTAGCTTAGACCCTCAATATACTTGTCTGCATATTTCTTCTGCCTATCCTGCGCAGCCTGAAGTCTCTGCCTAATCTGTCTCACCTTCTCTGTATGGTCAACAACAACCTTAGGTCCTATAGCCGTTGTATCATCTGTTGCCGCCCAACATGTTGGTGACTTGCAGGGCCTACCATAAAGTGCCTCAAACGGTGGCATCCCGATACTTGCCTGATAGTTGTAGTTGTAGGCAAACTCACACAAAGGTAGATAATCCTCCCACGATCCACCAAACTGTAATATACACGCCCTGAGCATATCCTCGAGAATTTGAATCAATCGCTCTGACTACCCGTCAGTCTGAGGATGATATGCAGTACTGAACTATAAGCGAGTTCCAAACTGCTCCTGCATACTCTCCCATAATCTCGACTTAAATCTCAGATCCTTGTCAGAAATAATGGAGACTAGTACACCATGTAATCTGACAATCTCTCTTTCGAAGATAGTTTTCAGCTGTGTAACAAAATATCTCAAGGCGATCGGTATAAAATGTGTTGACTTCGTCAACCTGTCGATAACCACCCAAATCGCTTCGTGTCTCCTCGTAGTCTGGGGTAGGCCACAGACGAAGTCCATAGTCACGTGTTTCCACTTTCACTAAAGAATGGGCAGCAGCTATAGTAACCCAGCTGGTCTCCTGTGCTCAACCTTCACCTGCTGGCAAATATGACAACTTCGGACGTATCTGCGCACATCAGCCTTCATCCTTGGCCACTAAAACAATCTCAACAGATCGTGATACATCTTGGTTTGACTAGGATGAATTGTATATCGCGACCAGTGTGCGTCCTTGAGAATGTTCTCCCTGAGCTCTGATATCCCTTGTATCCACTGTCGACGACACACCCGTTTGACCCCTCAGACCACTCAGTGCACTCCAGATCCTGAGCTAGGCCACTGATATGCAAATAGTAGTTATCAGCTCTCTGCAACTCAACAACCCGCTCTAGAGACACCGTAGGAACTTGCATCTGACAGCAAATATGTAGCTCGGTAATAGCCTCTGTAAAACACAACACCGATGCGCCTCAAGCAGCTCGTGCTCATGTGCCATATGTCGTAGTACCGTTTTGCTCTGAATGTCGCTCCTGCTCAGCGCGCCAGCTACGACATTCGCCTTACCCAGATGATACTCAATTGCAAAGTCATAGTCCTTCAATAACTCGAGCCATCCCCGCTGTCGCATGTTCAACTCCCTCTAAGTGAACATATATCTTAAACTCTGGTGGTCTGTAAACAACACAAACTTCTCACCATACAAATAGTGCCTCTAGGCCTTCAATGCAAACACGACCTCTGCAAGTTCCAAGTCATGCACTGGATAGTTTATCTTATAAGGTCTCACCCGTCTAAATAAATAGGCTATTGGGTGTCCATCCTGCATCAATACGCAACCCAACCCAGTGCCTAATGCATCAGTATAAATGAAAAACCTTTACCTGCTACAGGTAAAGCCAAACTGGCGCCGAAGTCAACTTCCTCTTCAGCTCCCAGAAAGCCTCCTCACACTCTTGTGACTATTCAAATCTAACATCCTTCTTGGTTAGCCTCATCAACGACGCTACAATCATCGAGAAATTATGCACAAAGCACCTGTAATATCCTGCCAAACTTTGGAAACTCCGGATGTCAGATACAGACTCGGGTGTCTTCCAATCAATAATCGCCCAAATCTTATCACCATCAACAGATATGCCCTAATTACTGATGATATGACCCAAGAACTTCACCTCACTCAGCCAAAATGCACACTTGCTAAACTTGGCATAAAGTCGGTGCTCTCTCAGTGTCATCAACACATCTCTGAGATGCCTCTCATGCTCCATACGACTCTTACTATAAATCAGGATGTCATCGATAAACACAATGACGTATCGATCAAGAAATAGCCTCAGCACTCGGTGCATCAAATCCATGAAGATCGTCGGTGCGTTAGTTAGCTCAAACGGCAAGATTGTAAACTCGAATAGTCCGTAACGCGTACTAAAAGCAGTCTTCTCCACATCCTCCTCTCGAATCCTCAACTGATGGTATCCTGATCGTAAATCGATCTTCGAGAAGAACTTGGCCCCAGCTAATTGATCGAATAAGTCGTCAATCCTCGAGAGTGGGTAACGATTTTGAATCGTCACCTAATTCAGCTTCCGGTAGTCCACACACATACGCAATGAGTTGTCCTTCTTCACAAAAAGAACTGGAGCTCCCCAAGGTGACATGATAGGGTGAATGAAACCCTTCTGCCGTAATTCCTCTAACTAGGTCCTCAATTCCTTGTGCTCCGATGCTGACATTCCTATATGGTCTATTGTAAATTGGCCGAGTCCCGAAATCAGCTTAATGATAAACTCAACAGCTCTGTGGTGGCAATCCTGGCAAATCATCAGGGAATACATCTGGAAACTAGCAGACAATAGGGACAACCTCAACCCTAAGCACTGTCTTACACTCTGGCTCAACCATAGCTGCCTACGCCTCCATCTCCTGCAACGTCACTAATCTACCTCGAGTGATAAGTAATGCAGTCGCAACTCCAGTAAATGTAAACTTTGGAATCCCCTCGATGTTAAACGTCACAGTCTTGCTGAAACAGTCGATCTGTGCGTGATAAGACGATAATCAATCCATACCGGACATCGCGTCAAATTCCAGATACTCTAACACTCTCAAATTAGCTGGTAGCTGATATCCCTCAATCTCCACAACATAGTTCTGGCATATTCGGTTAGGGTAAATCTTATCCCCAGTTGCCGTACTAAGAACAAGATGTGTATCTGAGGTATGTGCAGGTAACCCTAACTCTCCTACCATGCGTCCATAAATAAAAGACAATGTTCTACTAGAATCCATCATAATATGCATGAAAATACCACAAAGAGATAACGTACCCTCAATAAGATGTCTGGTCGCCTCCCTGCCTGGCTGTGCGACCCCAAAAGCTGCAGTTTGGGCCCTATCTCTGGCCTGCTCCGTCTGTGGTGGTAGTGGTGTTGCTCTGGTACAGTCAGCCACAATATGCCCAACCTGACTACATGGGTAACATGTACGAGTCTCTGATCTGCCAGAACTCCTCTGACTTTGTGCTCGACCTTAGCCTCGACTTTGACCTCTCTGACCTCTATCTTGCCTATACTACTGTCTAGGCGATCAACTGGTGCAGAAGCCGTGGAATATGCTACCCGGCGATCATCACGTCTATCTCGGTCATCACGACAATCTCTATCGCCTCTACGACCCTAGTCAGATTGCCAATCACCTCAACGAGGTCTCTAGCTCTGTCTTTGTCAATCCTGGTCTCTCCACTGTCTCTAAGGTCTCTGATCAAATTGAGAACTCAAAGCTGGCTTACTTTGCTGACTCTGCAGCGCAACCTAGATTGCTAATTGACTGGCCCTCTGAACCAGGTATGTCTTATGTGCTATAGACATGTCGCAGAGCTCTACAGAGTACGAGCTCCACTGGATACAACCATGCTCGCAATTCTCTCATCCAAAACTTGGACAAAATAATATATATGTAGTTGATTTGTACCTTCTATGTTCATGGAGTACGACAGTAGATATAAGTACCTCTCTATGTATACCGTTACCGACATATCACTCGAAACCAAAGGCAAAAACTCCTCCCTCAAGCAGACCCTAACCTCCATAGGTATATACTCATCCATAAATAACGCTCAAAACTCTGCCCAAGTAGTAACAGCAGGATGAGTCACGATGTAGGTATTCCACTAAATCGCAGCATCGGCTCTCAAGCAGAAACTCGATAATCTTGGTCGATTAATCTCTTCAACCCGTAGCAAGTCATGTAGCCGCTTATGAGATAATAGCCACCTCCCAGCTGTCTCTGGGTATTCGACTCCATAAAAATATCCTGCCGAAAACTTAATGAAGTCCCTCATCTTCCTAACCTCAACTGTCATCAGGCTCCCTGATGTAGACGCCACTACTGGCTACTCTGTGGTCGCAAGTGTAAGAACCACTGCAGTGTCCACCGATACTGGTACTGGTGCAGCCCTCTTGGGCAATGTCTCAAATACTGCAGCCTGCACTTGAGTCTCTCCTGTAGTAGGAGCTATAACTATCGGAGTCGTAGTCATCGGAGCAACCATGATGGTAGTAGGAACTGCAGAAGTCTCCCGAACATCACGAGCTCTCATCATATCGATCAATAATGCGAACCTATCATCCATAGTTCGCGGTAAGGACTCCAATGTCAATGTTAGCCTAGTCGGATCACTAGTATCACCGATCTCAGGCTGAGTAGTATCAGAAGGTTGTCCGTCCATTAGTATATGCATCGAAGAACGTGCATCAAATTAGCCTCAATACATATACGTGCATCGTATGTATTATACAACCAAAAATATAACACGTATATCCTTGATTTCTACCCATCTCACATCACTTCCCAACTAGAACTCTAGGCAATTCCTTTGGGTTTTCACATCTAAAGTTTATTTATCAGGTTTATCCTCAAATTATACCACAAATGTAATTGTTTCAGAGTAAACTTTCAATTGCTCGAGGTTCACTAACCTTTGCTCTGATACCAAAATGTAACGGCCCATTTTCCAAATAGACCGCCACGGGGGCCAATGTGAGCACACAACCTGGCCTACCAGCGCCTGCTATGTCCCACATGCCATCTCATCCACCATTGAATCATTATTAACCTCAATGAACAATAATTTACTGTTTAAATTGTTAATGAGCTCAAATCATCTGCTTATCATATCATTTTAATCCCAAATAAATCACAGCGGAAGTTTTTTTTATCATGACAATTAAAATATAAAACATTATAGTCATGCATATAACTCTGATACCTAGTGTGGAAAACCTATATGACATCATATATCAGATATAAACCTTAAAGAGCTCAAAATATTAGTGTATAGAGTCCTGACGTGTCTCTCAATCCCAAATCCCAAAATAAAACAAAATATGTATAATACAAACGTACAAGTCTGACTTAATATCTCTGAATCACAAGTATTTTGGTAGCTTGCCCTTGCCACGGCTCGTACTAGGATCTACACTCCGGCCATTACAAAAAGGCAGATGAAGAGTCCAGAGTGAGTATTCCCAAGAAAATTAAGTGAGCAATACAGAAAGTAAATACAAGAATTTAAACAAAACTATTAAATAAACATGCAAAAATAAATACAGGCAACTGTGCTCATCGCATGCATAGATAATAGTGAAAGCTCAAAGTGTGTTCTTAGAGCCTAGAGTTAGACTAGCGCCATACTTCGGACTCCCCACAGACTACTGTCGGCGAGTAGCACTCAAGCAAGACTAGTATCTGGATCCGCTAGGTGGTCGACATGGTACCTACGATGCCCCACACGTGCCTCGACGCGACTCTCGGGTCGACCTATTCACCGAGATCCCTGGCACACGTGTTATGGCCAAGTGGACATACACATAGAAATGGCATGGAAGGAGAGCTTCAACGTCCGTCCATCAAATCACACCAAGAATAGAGTATTGAAAGATAGAATATGAATTCAAAATCAAAATAAAGTACTGCTAAAGAAATTTCAATTGTGATACTACACACCTCGAACCGCACTCCGTGTCCCGTAAATAACCCTCGGTCCGACTCTGCCTAATGCCGGATGTCCAAATTACGCCTGAAATGATCTATTTCCATTTATAATTGATTTTTAGTCAATTGGATGTGTTTTATGTCACTTAGCAAAAATAATGTCAAAACTGCAATATGTAGCGTGCTGGGTCTGGGAATTAGCGCGCTAGATTTCCATGCAGTTATACGTTCTCCGTTATGAATAACATTAATGCTATAGATGACATCATTAGCGTGTTAATCGCGTTCTAGACAATAGACTTGCTGAAAACTCCAGGTTTCCAACAACCCCACCAACATCAACAACAACCACAACACAACCACTGAACTTCATAGCACTTAAAACCTACCAAAACAACAATTCAAAAACCACTTAACAATCCCTATTGGATTCACACCAACACCTAAAAAATCGAGATCAAAAGATAAAGAAATTTGAGGTATTTGTGATTCTCACCTTGCTTTTGATGATTTCACCACTCCAAGCTCCTCAAATCATCAAGTTGGATCTCTAAAACCCCTGGTTTCTTGGTCTCAATTTTGGATAAAAAGATAAGGAGAGAGAAAAGAAGGTGGAAAAATGAGGATCAATTGACTTTTATAGTCAAATGTGATCTCCCCTCACTTGTGCATCTCAAGGTAATCCTATGAGCCTTATTTGCTCCATTATTCACCTTCTAATGACTCCACTTGTGACACCGATGGCACATTTGCCCTTGTCTTTAACCCAAAAAGTGACATTTCGGGTGTTTTAAAGCCAGGTTTCACGTCTCGAAACACGACATACGCGTACTACCATGTCCCTAACCACCATATATGCATTACATAGTATTATTTAACCCGTTTTATTCATTTTATGTGTGTATTATTTCCCCTGACCTAGTATTAAGTATGTTAGACTATACGGTACCCGCGTCGACACGCATATCGAGGTAAATACTTAACACAGTCTCGTACATCAAATGTAATATAATCACACACATTACGATGTCGTTTACTATATTTCAATGTAAACATCGCAAATTAAACAAATTTACACACAAAGTAACTATTTATCTAGCTCCAAACGGGCACTAGCATAGCTACAAGTCCCACGAGCGTCCGAGCTGTCAGCCACGTCCGCAACCACGTCAGTAATAACGATGAATATTAAATTACCGCCGTTACATATCGAATCAACATTTCCTAGATTACCTGGGACCCCACATTAGTTCTTATGCGTCAAGGGACTGTCCCAATTGGTGTAAGTATCTTCTCCTCCGTGTTTGATGCACAAAAATAAGATTTGAAGTGGATTTGAATGGTTCAACTACTTTGTTTGATTTTGTAAGGCTTCGTCATTCGACATCATAGTTGGTTGATTTTGATTGAAAATGGAGGATGAGCAATTAGGGAATGATGATAAGCAACATGAAAAAATAGGTGTTGCAACTTGTTTTTTTTGAAAATTTATGATTTTGCCCTCTGGTTCGACCATCCAGGGCTGAACCTTAGTTGTATGTTCGGTTAGACAAAACTAAACATACTTCAATTATTTGATGGTGGGTAACCGAACAATATTTCTTTGTTCTGTTGGTGAGTCCCGAACATCTTCCCAATGTTCGGTTGTTAGTTGTCGATCATACCCACTATGTATACGACCGAACCTTAATGTTTTTTGAGTTTTTTTGTCATATTGAATTTCACACCTAATACTTTGATATTTCATTATTTGCAAGAAAGAATTGATTCTAGTGTCTATCACGACTACACTAATGAATTCATCCCTGAAGCACCATTTACAAGTAGGCATGAGGCGGTCACTTGGGTGCAAAGACAATAGTCTAATAGATTTTATGTTATAGTCACGAAGAATTCCGATGTGGAGGGATGGTCGTCGTTGGGGAAGGGTGAACATGGTTTGTGAAAGGTCTGGATCTTATAGGGGTGCAGTCCAAAGAGTTGGGAAAATGAAAGTAGGTAAGGTTCTGAGTGTAGTGAACTCGAAAGACAAGATTGAAGAGAAGGGTGAGAAGGGGAAATTGAGGAGTAAAACTAGGGCAAAAAAGTGTGATTGCATATTTACTATTAAAGTTAAAGAACGTGAGGACCATTTATGGCATGTGACAGTGGTTTGTGGGTAGCATAACCACGACATTGGGTGTTATATGGAGGGTCACTCATACGCCGAACGGTTAAATCCGGGAGAGCATGTTATCATGATTCAAATGATGAAAGGTAACATCAAGCATTGAGAGATTTTGGACACTTTAAAGAAGTGGAATATATTGAATGCATCAACCTTGCGCACAATCTACAATGTGAGGCAAAAGCATAGGGTTGAGGAAGCCGTGGGGAGATCACAAATTCAACAACTCATGCATTTATTGGATACACAAGGGTATCTATATTGGCATAAGAAACATGACAAAACTGTCGAGGTCACATACTTGTTTTGGGGTCATCCGGACTCTATCAAGTTACTTCAGTGTTTCCCTTTGGTTTTGTTGATGGATTGTACATACAAGACTAATCGATATCGTATGCCATTGCTTGAAATAGTTAGTGTTACATCAACCGAGGTCACGTTCTCTGTCGGCTTTGCATTTATATCAAAAGAGACGCAAAAGAACTTTATTTGGGCATTGGAGAAGTTAAAGAGCCTTATGGATGGATGGTCTGACCCACAAGTGATTCTTACTGACAGGGAGTTGGGGTTGAAAAAGGCAATCGAGTTTGTTTTTCCATCTACATCTCACCTTCTATGCACATGGCACATCAATAAAGGTGTGGTAGCGAACACGAATTCTTTTTTTTTTTTTTCACGGAATGAAGATTTTAACCTATTCTTGAGTAGGTGGATTGCTATGATGGTTGCTACTTCTAAAGGTATCTTCAATTCTAGGATGACGAACTTGGTTGGTGAATATGCTTGTATTAATGGATTGCTAGATTATGGGCACATGGGTTAGGCATTATAAGGAACGATTTATGCGAGCATGGACTGACAAAATATTACATTTTGGACATTACACGACCAGTAGAGTCGAAAACGCACACAATACCTTGAAAAAGTATATTGAAAATTCTCAAGGAAACTTTGTAACTATATGGCCATACATTAACAACATGATTGAGGGCCAACACAATAAGATCAAAGTGTCTTTCGAAAAAAGCTTAAATGTCGTGCAACACGGCTTTGGTGATACCTTGTTTCATTCTTTACGAGGATTTGTTTACAAGTTGCATTAGAGAAAATTCGACTAGAGTTGGATCTCGCTTAAAATGTTAGGACCAATTCCGTTCAGTGTGGTTGTGTATTGCGCATGACCCATGGTCTTCCTTGCGCCCATGAACTTGCAACTTATCAATTGGCGGGTTCACCCATACCACTTGGCGATATACATAGACACTGGCAAAAGTTGAGCATGAATCCTGAGCAAGCCGTTAATCGAACAGAGTACAATTTTATAGACGAGATTGAAAGGGTAATTGAGAGATTCCAAAGTATCGGTAGTGAGGATCGGCGCATGAGGATAGTCCAACAACTTCTAGAGATTAGTTGTCCCTCCTAACTGTCTCTTGTCGTCTCTAATGAGAAACTTAAAAGAAGGGGAAGAAAGCGATCAGAATCGGGAAAATGAAAGGTGTCACAACTTAGAAAGAAGAGGAAAACCCCTAAGGAAGATGAAGTTGACATATCTACGAAGAGAAACCCTAGCCACTTCGAGTATGTTCATCATCCAGATAAGATACTGAAGCAAGTTACTAACCAAGTCAAACAAAAGGTTCATAGAACGCGAACATGTTTGGATAATCTGTCTAGTGTTGGTTATAGGGGTCTAGTCCGAATGGAATGGCTTGATTATATTGAAAAAGTTGATGATGTATGGGGAGATGGCAATTGTGGATACAGGGTTGTTGCTGCCGGTCTCGGCCATAAAAGAAGACGATGCTTGGAAACAAGTACGCAATGACATGTATTGGAAGCTTCATAGGAACGAAATTATTTGGCGCACAATCCTTGGTAAGGATTACTACGATCGAATTATACAATCCGTGTAGTACTGCGGGGATAAGTGCGCTCCACCGAAAAAGTGGATGAGTATGCATGATATGGGACTTGTCATTGCTACATGTTACCAGGCCATGGAAATGATTTTATCACCGAGTGGTAGTATGACATTCCCTCCACTTAGGGGCAAACCACTGAGTTCAATCGTTAAGAGGGTCGTAATAGGGATAACACACTTTAATGACAACCACTTTATGAGGGTAAAAATAACAATTTTTTTAAAGTATTCCTATTTAGAGAGCTCATTACATGTTCACTTTAATATTGTTACATTTTTGGTAATGTGTTTTTTGTCTTTCTTGTATAGATTTTATTCAATGCAGATGCCCATTTTCCTCCTTTATATCCTGGGTGGCAAAGAAATATAGAACCGGAGGTGATAGGATGGGATGAGAATTTGATCACGAGAACCCACCTGAAGTTGTTAATTCTCAAGACGGGACTCTGATTACCGTGGACTTAGGCACCCCTTGAAGTTGTTGTGAAAATCATTTTTTGTACATTCAACTTGAAGTTTAAGTCTTTTTTTTGGCACCTACAACTTCAAGTACCATACATTTTGTGGAACCTTACCTTGTGTACATAAAATATTTTACATGAGAGATTTTGTATAGATGTTATGCAAGTGGATTTTACATGAGAAATTTTGTGCGGATGTAATGCAAGTAAACTTTACATGAGAAATTTTGTATGGATTTTCATTTAAACTTTAATTTGGCGAACATCTTAACAGAAATATGTTCGGGCTTGCATGGCCGAATATTTTTAAATGGGTTAGGAAAGACACTGCCGAATGTATTAAGTTATTTCAGTTACACCCAACCGAAGTTATCAGAACGTCCAACAAATGAAGTGTTCGGATGGTACCCACCGAATTGCTTTTACAATGTTCGGTTGGGCTAAACCGAAACTATTTCAGAGTTTTGGTTATAACCAACCGAGCGTATTGCTGATTCTGAATAGCATGATGTTTGATTTTTACCAACCAAACATTAACAAATCATTCGGGCATACTTAACCGAACTTTCTCAGTGGTTTCGGTCGTATGTGACCGAATAATAAAAAAAATGAAATGTCAAAGGGACTCGGTCGTATGTGACTGAACATCTTACTAACTCTCGGTCAAGCATGACCGTACATTAAGAATAGTTTCGGCCCCGCTTGACCAAATCTTTGTGAAAAAACCAAAAAAAAAAAAAAAGTCATGGAAGACATGCATTCAAAAAAAATCAAGAATTCATACAACCATTCATACAACAATGAATAACATTCATACGACAATAAATAACATAACATCCCTTCCACTGATAGTGTCACAAATCCAATTAAGACATTGCATTCAACTAAAACATTGCATTCATCTAAAACATTCAATTCAACTTAATCACAATTCATTCACAAAACCATTGTTGCCTCAAATATAAGATAATGAATCCATTCACAAGCCAAATTAAGACATTGCATTCAACAAAACCAAAGGACCAAAAGTAATAATTTGTTCCCCTTCGTACGCTTCTTCGGGGGCTAGTCTGTGCTTTTGTACTTACGCTTAGATGGTCTGAAATCATCTCCAACTGTGTGTGATCTGGATTGAGTTCCTTCTTCAAAAGCACTTGATATTGATGATCTTTTTCCTGTCAGGTGCCTAAGTACATCGTCTGCCATCTTCTCTGCCGATGTCATGGTCGACTCACTGGCCGACAATGCTTTCTACGTCTGCACTACATCCACGGCTTGTCTGACACGCTGCATTCGATAAACGAAAAAGTATATCAAAAGGTTTGACAATGGGATTCAAAGTAAGGGAGATAGTTGCAAAATCCATATAAATATAACTTATATCAAGCAAGTCATCATCATCATCAATGGGATCGCCAGTATTGCCCTCCGGATTCTCAAGTAATGGGTAAGAAATCTTATTGAACCATGAGAGATAGTTCGGAGCAGCTTCCCAAGCATACGAGGCTCTCGCGCCTCTAGTTCTAGCGGACAACATATGATCTTGCCACCTCTCCCACATCTCTGCTAGGAAGTTATACTTAACGAGATAGCTCGCAGCAGATTTGCTTCTATTCACTCTAGTAGGCTTGTAGGGAGCCAAGGGGATGCGTTGTACGTAGCCCATTTAGCGCAAGAACCTATCCGGGTGGTACGGATCGACTATCGATAAGAACTTTAGGGTTCCCGTGTAGAACGCAATCTCCGCAATGTCATCATCATCCACTCGAATATCCGCATATGGGTCCCAATTAACATAAATAAAAAAGACAAAGTCAAAAGTTAATAACAAGTTAGAGATTCATAATTCAATCTAAATTTGAATTGACGGGTTTAAACAATAACAATACCTTGCTTGCTTGGGCCCTGTCAAGTAACTTACGCAGCCTCTCCACATTAGATCTATTAAGACCTTGTTCTTTCTTCTGTATCCACCTACACATATGAGAAAGGGTATCGACGTACTTTATATTGATGTGTGATGGGTGAACGTCCCAATGCTCGTACACCTATCCCTATAAAACAATAATAAAAAATAAGTCAATTGATTATACGGATTTATATAGGGAACTCATTGAGTGTGCAAAATAGTAAAGAGACAAACCTCAAGCAAGGTGAGATAACCCGTAATCTGGCAAGCATACACTCGATTTGCGCTGCCAAGTTGCCGATAAAAGTATGCTAGTGCTGCGGCACCCCACGCATATGTACTAATCTCGTCCAAATTCTCCAACGCAACTACAGCAGTTGGACATGTACTTGTGTGGAAGTCTTATTGACAAATAGAGTGCACCCGATCATATACCAGAGGTACGCTCGTGTCGTGCACTCAACCCGAGGAGTCGGCATCCGCTTGTCTTTGTCCTTCTTCATCATTTTTGGTTTAGTCCCCCATTTTGACTACAACCAACTTTTCTTGACATTCATGCCCCTCTACGGACCGATCGTTGTCTCTGTCTCTTTCTTAGACACCCCAAGGCATCGCGACACCAACTCGATAGCCTTAGACTTGGAAAGTTGCTCAACTGCAACCGCCTTTCCAACAACTGAAATCTTCGACAACCAACTCACATTCTCTAGTCTGATGGACATTTCACCAAATGGGAAGTGAAATGTGTTGGTCTCTGGCTATCAGCGCTCCACAAAAGCGCTCGACAAATGGGAATTGAAGTGTGCTCAAACCAGACTGATGGATAATCCATTGAAGGCCGGTAGTGTCAGGGTGACCTGTCGGCAAATCCCAAGCTGCCAATTGAGCCCCATGATTAATGCATCTAAGAAGCGATCTTTCCTTAAATTCACAAGTACACAAAGTTAGACACATTATCAATTACATAAACACAAGCATATTGGAGAATTACTAAATAAAACACAAGTGCAAAAATATTAAAGTTATTGAAGAGTTACATCATTTTTCCATATAACAGCCGCCACATAGTTGTTGAAACTGGCCAATATGGGACGGTCAATGGGGCCACCTGGAATAGGTCTCGACGGGTCATCTGTGGCCTCTTCCACTATCCTACTACTTAATGAAGCCCAATTCCCACTTGCCTTGTTACGTGTCCTTTCTTCCTCATCTTCATCGGCTCCCTCATTTTCCTCGCCCTCTCCATCCTTTTCTCCCTCTCCATCTCCCTTTTCTTCTCCTTCAGAAGATTCCTTTGATTCTTCCTCCCGTGACCCCTCTTCAGAACCCTCATATTCTCTTTCTCCAGGCCCCTCTTCTTCTCCCTCTCCTGAAGTCTCTTCTTCTCCCTCTTCATCCCCCTCTTCTTTTCCACCAATCGAACACTCTTCTGAATCCTCATCTTCTCCTTCCTCGTCCCCACCTTTCTCCCTATGTCCAGTCCTCACAGCTCCTCCTCTAATTCTCCCTCACCAGCCCCCTCTTCTGATTCCTCGTTGGAGTCCTCTTCAGATGAGGATTATGACTCCTCTACGTGCCCCTTATTCTCCTTTCCTTCCACCACATTGCCTTCTTCGACTTGTACCCGCTCTTCTTCAATTGAGTCGGAAGAAGAAGATCCCGAGGAGTGTGCAGAGGAGGTCTCAGCATCAAGTACATCTGTAACGCGTTCTAATTGCTTGGACTTTCTATATGATGTTGTTTGCGGTATGCGTCATCCACCACGGGTGCCTGTCACTGGCATGGCATCGTCCTCCTCCCGTGTCACAAACCTCTTCAGACGACTCATCCCTATAGTGAGAAATACAAGTTATAATATACAAACTTTAAATATATTGAAATTAAGATGGTTCGATCAAGCAGGACCGAAACTTGATTTTCGGTCATGTACAACTGAACTTCAATCATAGTTTCGGTCACATGCATCCGAACCTCACCTAGACATTCGGATGCATGTTGTGACCGAACCTCAATATAAGGTTCGGTTGTACATGACTGAAACTCCAACATAAGGTTCGGGCAACAACAATTGAACCTTGTGTTGGAGTTTCATCCCTGGACGACCGAACCAGATGGAAACCACTACAAAACTTTCGACAACATCATTAACCCTTACGAATCAACCAAAACAACAACAACACCACCACCATCACCAACAACAACAAATTATACAAGAAAACCAACATAAACAACAAAAACTCCAATCAAATGGTCACTTTCGATTCAACGAAACCCTTTGAGGCCGAGAATCAATCACTCACAACGCCTCTTCCTTTCTTCGAGCACGGTGACGAACTTCAAGTTGACTCAATCACTCGCCAACCAATCTATGGGGTACGAATCGCCAAGAACAGCTCGAGAATCACCAACCACAGTCGAGAATCGAGGGTTTATTGGGAGGTGGGAACGCAAACGTTCTAAATGCAGGTGGGGTTCCCTCCTCAACAGGGGTATTTTGGGAAATAAACGATTTTGTGGGGGTGCCCTAATCAAAATGTGGATTGCACTAATCAAGTGGCTTGCCCTTACACCACATAAAACTATCCGACTTGATTTAGTCTCAGTACATTTTCTTATTTAATTGTTGTTTTGTCCTTCTGTAAAAGGATTTTCTTATGCAGTAGGACAATGAAAACACATTCTTCTGTTAATTCTTCCATAAATTTGGAGAGGGGAATGTCAAAAGGACACAAATTCCATTGACAATAATTCTTAGGGCATGAATAAGCTGTTAAACTTGAGTGCTATTTTTGTTGTAGTTTTATGACTTTTTGACTGCCAACGGTTGCAGTACGAAGATATATAAGTTGATGCTGTTAGCGGCATGTTTTATATATGTTGAAAAAATTTAGTCTCATTAAATATTTAATCTCTCGATTCAACAACTAGAAAAATAGCAATTGTTTTGACTTTGATTGTATTTGTTTTGCATTTGGTTTTTCTTAGCTCTTATTAATGGGATTCACTTTGAAATAAGAGAGAATTCATAGTTAAAAAAGTTCTTACTTTCATGGAGGTATGCAAAATGGACTTTAGTCCTTTATGAAATTATTAAGAATTTTTTTTGATGAATATTTTTTTAAGAATTTGAGAAGCAGTGATGCAATTTTTTTAATTTTTTATTTTGATTAGAAAGAAACCGCAACCAGCCTCCACTAAAGCTCGAAACCCCAAACTCTTGCATCAGATGCTTCATACCAAACCAGTAAGCTACCCACTTGGTTGATATGAATGTGCAAAAGTTGGTAATATGCCTTCCCCGAAGTTGTACCGGTGTAAGTGGAACTTAATATGTTCTAATTTTCTTTTTTATTTTTTAATTACTTTTACCATATTTTTTCTAACTTCTTGTTGTACTTATATAGAATACTTAGTGCATATAGATGTTGTTTCTCCTTAGTTCAGCATTTTTTTTTTGCAGAACGACCTTTACTATTTGAACCTAGTTGTACAAGATATATTTCTCAAATTATATTCAAAATCTTAAAGAACTCCAAGATAGCATACAAATGTAAGCATTCTTAAACATAAGAATTAGATTAAATAGATAATTAAATGCGGAAGCAATTAGATAAACTCGTAAAACCCAAAGATCATATCGCCTTCACGAGCCTCGACACATTCGACACCTTTTTTATGGTTCAAGTGTCCTTTTATAGGTTGGAGGGAGAACCTTTAAGCTTCCCACATTAATACCAATTTTAATCAAATTGGTAACGGTAATGGGAGCTCAAGAGTTTAGGTCCATATGTTACATAATTTATTTATAAAGATATTATAAGACACATTATGGTCTTCCAACAAATTTCAAATTTCTAAAAAGCGACAATTCTCTTTATCAATTTTGTATATTGTTTCAAAAAACTTATATTCTCAATATAAATTTATAAAATATCATTGAAATTAAATTATAAAGATATATTTAAGATTTAAATTACGCATCTCTTTTTTAAATTTATTGAGTAGGAAAATTGTTTTTGAGTGCGAAGCACAAAAAAAGAAAATTCTTTCACTGAATGTGCAAACCACGTACGTGGCTCGTCAAGAAAGCTCAAAAATGTCACGTGGCATATCCAAGATACAAGTTTAATATAGATATAGATTAGAGTTGGAGGTAATGACGATGCAAAAAAGGTGATGATGTGGTGATTTAATTTCTATATTTAGTGATGTTTAATAGGTTTTTATAAAAGGAAGATAATGAGGTTTTGAATAAAGCTACATATTGGGCATGTCACGTGGCTCGTCGAGAAGGCTCGAAAATGCCACATGGCACACCCAAGATACAACTTTAATATATATATTAGTTCAAAATACATCAATGTATAACCCAACGAAAATAACTTTGATGAGAAAAGGAAAGTAAACACAAGATGTAGCCTTAATAAATATATAAATACATATATATTAGAGTTGGAGTTGATGAAGTGGCGGAAAAGTAGATAATGCAGCAAGAAGGAAGCTTGATAAGAAGCCACATGGCAACTCAAGATGTAGGCTTATAAATGTGTCATGTGATAATGCAAGATGTTATTTTATTTCCATTAGAGTTGGAGTTGATGATGTGGCGAAAGAGTTAATGGTGTGGCGACGAGGATGCCACGTGTAAGATGTAACTTTATTCTCATTAGAGTTGGAGTTGATGACGTGGCGAAAGAGGTGATGATGTGGTGATTTAAAAAATGAAGGTAATAAGATTTTTGAATAAAGTTATATATTGGGCATACCACGTGGCTCGTTAAGAAGGCTAAAAAATATCACTTGGCACACCCAAGATACAACTTTAATATAGATATAGATTAGAGTTAGAGGTAATGACATGGCGAAAGAGGTGATGATGTGGTGATTTAATTTTTATATTTAGTGATGTTTAATGGGGTTTTTAAAAGGAAAGTAATGAGGTTTTGAATAGAGCGACATATTGGACATGTCACGTGGCTCGTCGAGAAGGCTCGAAAATGTCACGTGGCACACTCAAGATACAACTTTAACATAAATATAGATTAGAGTTGGAGTTGATGACGTGGAGAAAAAGGTGATGATGTGATGATTTAATTTATATATTTAGTAATGTTTAATAGGGTTTTAAAAAAGGAAGGTAATGAGGTTTTGAATAAAGCTACATATTGGGCATGCCGCATGGCTCGTCGAGAAGGCTCGAAAATGTCACGTGGCATACCCAATAAACAACTTTGATATATATATATAGATGTTCTAAATCAAGAAAGAAGAATTTTTCTATGCCACGGTTATTCAGACCCCACGTTTTGCTCTCCTAACCCTATTACTTCATTGTACCTCATTTTTGAATTTTTTTACTGATTTTACCCCATTTTTTGTAAATTATTCAAAAACTACCCTCAACCTCAACAAATGTTTACTCCATCTCCTACCTTCATCTCGACACCCCTCAATCCTCTTCATTTCTTGATTTTATTCATTGTATAACACTTTTACTAGGTCACCAAGTGTCATTGGAGTTTTTTTTCGTTGAACAAGGTTGGATGTGGTCACGACGTGTCCAAGAAATGAAGAAGTATCATTTGCGGGGCTCGGCCGACTCTGGTCGATATCCCTAAAGAGGTAACGACTGACTCCGACTGATAATGTGAAGTGAACTCAATTTTAATTGGTCACAGAGGTATCCAGCCATGACCTCTTCAGAGTCGTCGGCTACACTGTGTGGCCGACACCTACGGGTAACAATAACGAACAAAAAAATTTCAAAACTCCTAAAAAATACATGATAATGGCCAAAAAATAATGGATTTTGCTCGGAATCGTTTGATATTTTTGATTCCATCTAGACTTGTACCCAAAATGCAAGATTTAACCTCTAAATCGAAGCCCTAAACTCAACAACAAAATCACAAACAATACCGACTCAAAAAAAAAAAAAAAAACTCCAAACAACCTCGAAATCAACACTAAAAGAGATGATGAATGCACCCATGGCGTCGAATCAATGTGCTTTTGCTCGAATTTCGTCAGATTTGGGTTAATGGTGGGAATGCAATTTGAGATAGGGGTGATTGGGGTATGCATGAGCGGGGTGAGTGGGGCATGAGTGAGTAAAAACTCTTTTATATGGAGTGGTAGTTGGGTCATTTTCACTAGGGGCTAAAAAAATTCAAAAATGGGGTAAAATGAACAAAAAGTAGGGTTCGAATAGCCCAGGCCTTTTTTTAAATGTGACGGCCCCAAATTCCAAGGCAAATCAGGCACCGCCACGTCGCCAGACATGTAACCAGGTTATGCCACATCATTTGCAAACATGTCCATGATGGCTCGCGAACTAATCATCTAGTAATCCGACTTAGTCAATTTCACTGTTTAAAAGATTATTTTATCGAAATATACTAAGTTAAGAAGTTATACAACTTAATTTGTTTATTTCGGTTCTTTTTAGGTTAATTTTATTAGCAGAAGTCTTAATAATATGCAAATAAATAATGCAAATGAGTTTTGCATTAATTAACAACCTATGAGGGTGGAAACCCGGCAAAAAGATATCATGTATATCAATAAAGGTGACAAAAAATATAATAAGTGTCAATATACATGTACGAGGTAAAAAAAGTCTCCCGAAATGATCTCAAAAATAGTATATATATATATATATATAAATACAAACACCTAAGAGCGAAGCTAGTGGGGGGCTCTAGGTAAGAGGTAGTCGCCAAGCACCGCCTTCCCTCGGCTTGTCTTAGGATCTGAAACTTGCCACAAAAAACAATGACATGTTCCAGTGAGTAAATTCCAGAGAAATTCAGTTAGTATTCACAAGAAACCCAAGAAAAACGGCTACAATTTATGCAGATAAAGTAAATAAACGAAAATGTGAAACATGAATATAAGTCGCTAAGATAATCAAGAATATGGAACGCGAGTGTGGTGTATAGCTATCAAGCCCTAAGACGCCCTGAAGGCGAGGAAATCCATGCCTCATCCTCACGGTCAAAATGAGGAAATCAGTTGGTTGGAAGGTAGACTTCCGCCCAACGCCCCAAATGAGAGGAGCTCTCTGATGGAGGAAAGCCTTACGTCAACCCACTCTCGAGATCATTGACTCGCAAAGAGAAATCTCACGTGCAGTTTAAGGTATGACCAACACCGCAGCAACAATCTGATCGTCATCTATGGGAGAGCTGGAAAGAGATCATACCGTCCCTTCGACCATACACAGACACAAGCGGGAATAAAGTAAGTATGCAAGCCTAACTGGGGAAATGTAATAATGAAATAAGTGAATTACAAGGAAAATAAGTAATTCTAAGCTGACTTTCTCATGAGTTTACTTACCTCAAGCAATCACAATAATCCTTTCAAAATTTCCCACTCACGCCACGATGCGCACCTGACGCCTGACTATAGTTTCCTAAGTTCCAAGTGTCCAATTATACCACTTTAATTATTTTATAATCATATAAATTGAGTTTATAATGTGGGACCAAAAATTTGAAATTTTATTCCAAAAGTTTAGTTTTGACATACTTTTCGGGTTATACCGGGGTGCCAAACACTTGAAAAAGCCTCGAAAACCACTTTTCTATCTTTTCCCAATTTTTATATTTTTCCTGGTTTTTCTGGATTTTTCCATAATTTTCTACCTATTTTTCCTATTTTCTTTAATTAGTTTTATTTAAAATTGTATTTAATTTAATTTTTGATTATTTTTAATTTTATTTAATTAATTTAGGGATGGGTTTGGGCTTGAACCGGGTCCGGTTTGGTTGGGCCTAATCGGACCTCTTGGGTTCGGGCCGACTTTGCCCGACCCGCTTGGGTTTGGGCCAGTTCGATCTGACCCACCCTAGGCCTGGACAGTCAAGCCCGGCCAAGCTGGGGGGTAGCCAGGCCCAACCCACCAAGCTACCATATTCCTCACTCCAAATAGTCTCTAATTTCATCTCTCCAAATACCCTATTTTTTATTTTCTTATAAAGCAACAATAACAACAACCACATCAACAACAACAACAACAACAACACAACTACACAATCACCATTAGAGCCTTAATTTATGTACCAAAAATTTACAAAATCAATAAACACTCACCTCGATTTGGAGATCGTCACGAGAGCTACCGAGAGGAGAGAGCACCGCGAGAGATGTGAGACCAAGTTGAAAGGGTAATGGAGAGTTGGAAGAAGCAGCTTAAACAAGGAAAATTGAGGGAGAGAAGAGAGAGTTCGGGTAGAGAAGAGGAGATGAGAGATTCTTTTTTTTTATTAAATGAGAGAAGTGAGAGAAAGTGAGGTATGGGTGTGGATGATTTAATGGGTGATGTGATGTGATTAGTGATTTGACATCTAAATCCCTGACTACCATACACCTGCATTACGTGCACCACGCGACGCGTACACTCTCGTCACTACACGCACACGATGCAACCAAATGTAATTCTTAACTAGTACGACGCAAATTATTAAATAATAGTAAAAGAAATAAACACGCGCTACATAAAAATAATAAAGTTTACATTTAGGCGTGCCCTAGACTTTTTCGCAACGTCCACTCTGGTTTGAGCTTAGGGTCATAATCTGTAATTTGCCAGTTAATCAGGATTTATTAAAGCAGGCTGTTACAATCTTTCCAACTAAAATGAATGTTGTCCCGAAATTCAAATTTAAATATCTTTACCTTAGAATAAGCGGGGGTATCGCTCCTGCACGGTAGACTCTCTCTCATATGTGAGACCTTCGTTCTTATGATATTGCAACTGAACGAGTACAAATGGTATTTCTTTCCACCTAAGAGTTTGTACTTTGCAATCTGCTATCTTAATGGGGTGCTACTCGTATGTCACATCTGGTCTGACATCGATTCTAGTCCTATCAACCATTGGTCTCGGCCCTGATCTGGCTTGCTCAGCATAGAAATGTTAAAAACATCATGAACCTCTGCCAACCGAAAATCTCAACTGATAAGCGTCCTCCCCAACTTGTTGGACTATTTGAAATGGCCCGATGAATCTCGGTGCAAGTTTCCCCTTGATCCCAAATCTCTGATGAACCTTCAAGAAAAAACCTTCAAGTAGACTCAGTCATCCACCTCATAACTCTGCCAATCGCGGTACTTATTCGCATATTTCTTCTATTTATCATGAGCAACTTGTAACCTCCGATGAATCTGCTTGACTTTCTTTACGTGATCTACAACAATCTATGCCCCAACGACAGCTATGTCATCGGGCTCTGCCCAGCAAGCTGGTGATCTGTAGAGTCTCCAATATAACGCCTCAAATTGTGGCATCCCAACACTGGCATGATAGCTGTTATTATAGGCAAACTCACGAACTGGCAAAAACTCCTCATATGGCATTTCAAACTAAAGCACACAAACTTTGAGCATGTCCTCAGGTATAAAGTCTTTCTGATTGTCCGTCAGTCTGGGGATGAAAAGTCGTACTGAACAGTAATCTAGTACCATACTGCTCTTGCATGGCCTACCAAAGCTGCAAAGTAAGGCGATTGTCTCTGTTTGACACTATAGATACTAACACTCCGTGCGGTCGATAACTTTTCGCTCAAAGAGCGTGCTCAGCTGTAGAAAGCTATATTTCACGAAAATTAGAATAAAATGTGCTGATATCGTCGGTCGATCCATGACTACAAAAATAGCATCATGCTTGCGCAAGGTCGTCGTCAACCCACTAACGAAGTCCATAGTAATGTGTTTCCATTTCCACCGTGGGATGCTGCAATAGTCCTCCAGACCTCCATTTCTTAGCCTTAACCTGCTGACACACCTCATAACTCCTCACATACTGGCTGACTTTTGTCTTCATCTCTGGCTACCAAAATAACTGTCGTATATCATGGTACATTTTGGTTTTGCTGTGATGCACTATGTACCTGGATCTATGAGCTTCCTGAAGCATACCATCGCGTAACTCTGCCGCTACCGGAATCCACAATCTACTTCAATGTCTTAACACTCATCAACGGACTCGTGTCAATCTGGGAAATCTGAACTCTATGGCATGTCTCTGAACCTCTGATACATTACATCGATCTCTGATAATCTAAAACACGCGGGATAGCTACTATCGGTACTCTCATCTATCCGCAAATATGTTTCTCTGCAGTATCTAAAACCTATGACAAACTCATAGCTGCTGCCGCCTCGAGTAAACTAAACTCGTGGGTCATCTAGCAAACCATTGTCTCATTGTCTGATCCTCTCCAGCTAAGGACATCTGCTATGACATTCGCCTTCCCAAGCTGATACTCGATGAGGAATTTATAGTCCTTCAGCAACTATAACTATTATCGTTGTCTCATATTCAAATCCTTTTAATTGAAGAGTTACTTCAAGCTATTATGATCTATGTATAGTGTGAACCTTTTACTATAAAGGTAATGTCGAAACACCTTCGATGCTAATATGGCTGCTACAAGCTCCAGAGTCGTGCACTGGATAGTTACTCTCATGGGTCCTCAACCGAAGCGACAAGTAGGCTATCACTTTGTCTCCCTGCATCAATACGCATCCCAATCCGGTGCCATAAGAATCCGTGGGAACTATCAACACTTTGTCCGGCTTTGGCAACACTAACAATGACGCAGAGGTCAACTTCTTCTTCAACTCTGTGAAGGTTGCATCACACTCTCTGGACCAATCGAAAACTACATCCTTCTTGGTCAATCTAGTCATTGGCGCTGTGATCCTAGAGAAATCATGTACAAACTGCCGATAATATCCCGCAAATCCCAAGAAGCTCATAATGTATGTCATACACTTTGTTGTAGGTCAATCGATGATAACGTGAATCTTACTCGGGTCCACTGATATCCCTTTGTCGCTGATCACGTGTCCCAATAATTTCACCTCGAAAATTCAAAATCCACACTTACTAAACTTGGCGGACAATCTGTGCTCTCTAAGAGTCATCAACGTCTCTCTGACATGTCTTTCGTGGTTCTCACGAGTCCTGGAGTAAAACAAGATGTCATCGATGAAACCTATCACAAACCGATCTAAAAATGACCTCAGAACTAAGTGCATCAAACCCATAAATACAGTCGACGTATTTGCCAACCCAAACGGCATGACAATGAACTCAAATAACCCGTAACACGTGCTAAGCGTTGTTTTGGGTATATCCTCCTCTCTGATCCTCAACTGATGATATCCTGATCTCATATCAATCTTCAAGAAGAACTATGCTTCGACCAACTGGTCGAATTGGTCGTTGATCCTGAGCAAGGGATATCTATTCCTAATTGTCGCCTGATTCAACTTTCGGTAGTCTATGCACTTCCTCATGCTACTGTCCTTCTTCCTCACAAATAGGACTGGTGCCCCTCAATGTGACATACTCGGGTGTATGAAACCCTTATTCGATAAATCCTCTAGCTAAGCCCTCAACTCCTCGTGCTCGGGCCGTAACATACGGTAAGGTCTGCTCGCTATATGCTATAAGCATGTCACTAATTCAATCATAAACTCTACCTTTTTGGGCAGGGGTAATCCTGGTAATTCCTCAGAAAAAACATTTGGGAACTCACGTACTACTGGGAGATTCTCAAGTCGGCCATTGGTCTCTCGTCGGACTCTACTATCCTTGAGAGGGTCTCATCTCCTAGATGGTGGCTAACACATCTCTAATGATCGGAAGTGATATCGCGACTCCGGTGAAGGTGAACTCGGGAATCCCTGGTATATAAAAAGTGACGATCTTCCTAATCAATCAAACAAGGTGTGGTATGCCGCCAACCAATCTGTGCCTAAGAGTATATCGAACTCTAGGTACTCTAATACTCGGAGATCTATGGGTAACTGATGACAAACAATCTTGACTAGACAATCTATACAAATATGATTAAGGTATATTTTATCCCCAACGGGCGTGCTGAGGACAAGGTGGGTGCTAACGTTCTCAGGCTTCAAACCTAACTCTCTCATCATCCGTACCAAAATAAATGATAATGTAATACTAGAATCTATCGATGTATGCATAGGACAACCAAAAACAACCAAAATGAGCTATCGAGACGCGTCACGGTCTGGTGCGACAACTGCGTGCACATGCTCTCTCGCCTACACTAGCTGAGCTACTAATGGTGGCACTGGCTCCCTAGTAAACTCACTCTTGTACTACCTCTCATGCCTACATCTGAAACACGTGACATGTTGCCTCTACCCAGAACCCTGACCCTGCTATCCACTGGCCCTATACCCATGTCTTTGCCACTGCTGACTCCCTTCTCTGCCCCTCTGGCCCTGACCCTTAGTCTGTCTCTGCTACTGTTAAATTGCCATAATCTATTGTGGCTGTGCAGGTATAACTGCATGAGCGATGATTGTAAGACTATCCTCATGTCTGTGCCTATATCCTCTATGATCTCTCTAGTCGCAGTTCCTTTTGCCTTTTCTATCATGCCTCCCCTCGCCCTTATGGCTATCCTGATGCACTGGAGTGGAGACGATGTCTCTCCACATCAAAAATCACTCATGCGCCAACACCCTCTCATAGACATCCTGAAGTGTCCTGGCCCATGTCGACACAATCGCACCTATCATTGTTCTAAGTCCTCGAATAAAGCAGTAGGTAATTAAATCTCTCCATGTACTGAATCACCATTTGGCTACCCTGCCTCAGCGTCAAGAACTATTTTCTCTGTGACGACCCTCACCTGATCTAGGGTCAGGTCGCCCGGCCCAGAACGCCTCCCAGGCCCAATACCTGAACCGGGCCTGAGAATGCGGCCAGGCACGCCTAAAACAACTTGTTGAATAATGCAACAAGTTCATATGGACCAAAAGTTTGGAATAAAGTAAACAAGATCTATATGACTAACCATGAAACTATATGTGGGTCCTCAATTCATAAATTGTTTTGAAGTCATTCATTCACTAGGAAGAAATTCAAACTAGGGGAGTGTGAGGTTCAATCTACCCGAAAGACCCATTTTATTGCAACCCAAGTACAATAGTTTCAAAAACAAATAATATAATATAATAATACAAGGCTCATATCATAAGAAAAGGCTTCAAGTTATCGCCTCTCCATTGTCTTGATCTAGCGCCGATGTGTATGGTCCTGAGATGTAAGTGAGGTGAGCTAAAAGGGACAACAGAGCTCGGTAATGCGGAAAACCCACTCAACCATCAAATACGCAAGTAATACTTAATAAGCATGCAACGCTAGCATGAATTTAAATTGAATAAAGGAGCATCTAAAACAAGACATCGATGGATTTATCAAGCATTCATAAATCAAGTCAACAAGATAGATAAAAACATATTCAAGTCAAAACTCATTATCATGCATAGGGTTCACAAAGAGAGATATTATAGGAAATATTAATATTATAAATTTGTGGTCTCATTCAATGCATAGTAGTTGTTAGAAATAATCCGATGATCGATTCACCACCCTTTAAAGTGATGGCAACCACTACACGACACACGGGCCTTATGTGCCCTCTCATTAGTCCGAGCAAATCAATAGTAAGTTCATTCAAGCCATCATCGATGCATGTCCCTCTTCACAAAAGTACAAGAGAAGGCAACTCCAACTCATGTCCTTAAGTAATACTCTTATGAATTCAATTAGACAAGTAAAGCCTTTAGTGGCAAACTCGACAAACATCTTGGAGCAATAAATAGTAAAGCCCTCGGTGGCACCACAAAAATCCTAGGGCATTAGATAATACTCACTAATAAATGCCCTTGGTGGGAACTCCACAAACATCCTAGGGTAATGAATATCATAAGAGGGGAAAATAAATGCGCTCACATTCCATAAATACGTAGATCCAAGCCAATAGCATGATGTAACCCATTCCCCAAGTCTTTAGTTAAAAACATGTCCTAACATAACTAATATCAAGCCATATTTGATAATTGAGCAAGCTCCCCACTTACCTCGACTCGCATAACTAAACTCTCTCGGTTGACCTTGCACGTTCGAGGCTCGATGTGAACATCCTTGCGAATCTTGACAATTTAAACAATAATCACATTACTCGACCATTCGAAATTCAAAATTAATTATTCATTCAATTACTTCGGGGTGGGGCCTACTAATATGGTCCCTGCGGGTCCCCCGTCGCCCGAAAAAGGGTCGAGGGGTGGGACTCGGCCGGTCTCCCTCGAGGACGTGGTAGTGCGCCCCGTTTGAAGGTAAAGATTTAGTTATATATATATATATATATATTTTTATTTATCATATCATATATATGTATAATTTTATAATATTTTATTTTTATTTTTATTTTTTTAAAGGGACCAGGGGCCAAATTGGCCCTTGGTTGGGGGTGGCCAGGAGCATGACGTCCCTACCCTTGAACGCCCATGCGTCAAGGAGGGGGACGCCCCTTTGCTCACTGCCATGGCCACTGAGCAAGCCGGGCATGGGGGGCCTCCTAGTGGAGGCCCTCCTCCCCATGGTGGCGGCGGTGGGCCCGTCGCACAACTCTGATGGCGGCGCGCGCCGCCCTTCTCCATCGGTGTTGCCCTTTTACGGCGATTTCACGACGATGTCACCCTTTTTTTGTCTAACAATAACCAAGACAAAGCTTATAGAAAGTGAGGGGGAGATGGAGACTACCGTCTTTGTGGATCTAGGAGCATTCCATCACCATCATCTCCATCATCTAGTTTTCCCCTTTTTTTAGGGCTTATAGATTAATTAGGGGTGGTTAGGGTTTTAATATTGTTTTATATTAGAGTTGAACCGTTTAGGGTTCACAAAATTACTAATTTACCCTTGGGGCGGGTTTTGTGGGTTTTGGGTCGTCACATTTTCAGCCTCAGCTGAACCTCAATCAGGATATACTGATCATAGAAAATCTTCTTGAGCTTTTTCCAAGTACTCGGCTCTTCGTGGGCGGCTGTGTCGGCGGTCCACCATATTGCAACTTCTCCTTAGATTATGAACCTAAAAATCCTAGCTCGTATGTTGTCGTGAATCCTCAAAAGTCCGTGGAATCTCTCGTGCGAAATCACCCGCTTCCCAGCTACCTATGGGTCTCCGCCTCCATAGTAGTAGCCTGGCTGAAAACGAACGAACTCCTTAATCAGATTCACCTCAGCTGATAAAGAGGTCTTGAATGTAATCTCCTAGGCCAGAAGCAGTATTGGTGTCACGACTGGTGTAGTAACTGTAGATAGTATCTCAGTAGTAGTAGTCATGAGCGAGGTCAGCTGAGTAGTTGGGGCGACAACAATCTGCTCTGCAGTAGTGGCGGCGGTGAGTATGGCAGGGGCCGATGTGGCTGCTACCTGTGCTCGGAGCAATTGAAGGATTTCCTCGAGCTGCAAACTGTGAAGTGCGACCGTGTCGCACAAGACCTGATTCGAGTCGGCAGGTGTCGAGCCGCTCGTCTTGCCCCCGTCATCCGTATGAGGAACTGGCTGTCCATCCATGCCGAATATGCAAATCGCGAACGTGACACAAGTCAGCATCGTAATACGCGTATATAAATATTACAATCAATATATACACATATAAGTCCTAACACTACCCGCTCACCTTATTTCCCAATTAAAGTTCTAAGTCAAGATCTTCAGGTTTCTACATCTAATGTTTATTTGTTAAGTTTTATTCGGATGTATTAAACTTTCCCCTAGGTTCGCCTAAACCTAGGCTCTGATACCAACTGTGACGGTCTCAAATTCCGACGCAAACCAAGCACCGCCACGTCGCCAAACACGTCATCACGTCATGCCATGTCACTTAGACACCTGTCCATAACGACCCGCAAACTAACTATCTAGTAATCCGACTTAGTCAATCTCATTGTTTAAAATATTATTTTATCGAAAAATACTAAGTTAAGAAGTTTTACAACTTAATTTATTTATTTTGATTCTTTTTAGGTTAACTTTAATAGCGTAAGTCTTAATAGTATGCAAATAAATAATGTAAATGAGTTTTGCATTAATTAATAGCTTATGAGGGTGGAACCCGGTAAAAAGATACCATGTATATCAACAAAGGCGACAAAAATTATAATAAATGTCTATATACATGTATCAGGTAAAAATTCTTTCAAACTGATTCCAAAAATAGTATATATATAAAAATACAAACTCCTGCAAATGAGGCTAGTGGGGATGCTCTATGTCAGAGGTAGTCGCCAAGCACCGCCTTCCCCCGACTCGTCGTAGGATCTGCAACTTGCCACGAAAAACAACGACAAGTTTCAGTGAGTAAATCCCAAATAAATTCAGTTAGTATTCACAAGAAATCCAAGAAAACGACTACAATTCATTCAGATAAAGTAGATAAATAGAAATGGGAAGCATGAATATAAGTCGCATAGATAATCAAGAATATGGAACGCGAGTGTGGTGTATAGTTGTCAAGTTATGTGACGCAAATACTAAATCGAGAAGGCTCTGAAGGCGAGGAAATCCACGCCTCCTCCTCACGGTCGAAATTAGAAACTCTGTTGGTCAGAAGGCAGACTTCCGCCCAATGCCTTATATGAGAGGAACTCTCTGACGGAGGCAAGCCTCACGTCAACCCACTCTCGAGATCATCAACTCGCGAAGATAAATCTCACGCGCAGTCTAAGGCATGACTAACACCGTAGCAACAATCAGATCGTCATCTACGAGAGAGCCGGAAAGAGGTCATATCGCCCCTTCGACCATACACAGACACATGTGAGAATAGAGTAAGTATGCAAGCCTAACTAGCGAAAAGTAATAGCGAAATAAGTGAATTACAAGGAAAATAAGTAAATTCTAAGCTAACTTTCGGGCGGGTTTGCTTACCTCAAGCAATCGCAATAATCCCTCAAAAATGTCCCGCTCACGCCTCTAGATGTGCACCCGACACCCATCTATAATTTCATAAGTTCCTGATGTCCAATTATACCACTTTAATTATTTTATAGTTACATTAATTGAGTTTATAGTTTGAGAAAAACAATTGAAATTTTATTCCAAAAAGTTTAGTTTTAGCACACTTTTCAAGTTATACCGAGGTGTCAAATGCCCGAAAGAGCCTCGAAAACTACTTTTTTATACATTTCCTATTTTTTATATTTTTCTTGATTTTTCTGGATTTTCCCATAGTTTTCTACTTTTTTTATTTTTCTGTAATTAGTTTTATTTAAAATTGTATTTAATTTAATTTTTAATTTTATTTAATTAATTTAGGGGTGGGTTTGGGCCTGAACTGGGTCTGGTTTGATTGGGCTCGATTCAGCCCAACCAAATCGCCTGGGTTCAGGCTGGCTTGGCCGACCTACTGGGTCAGGGTGCTCGGCTCGCCGACCCGCCCGCCTCAAGCCTCAACCCGATCCGCCCACTGGGGGTAGCGAGCCCACCTACCCCAGCTACCCTCTTCCTCCCTCCAAATCGTCTCTGGAGAGACATAATTCGTCTCTCTAGAGACCTTTTTTTTCTAATTTTCTTAAAAGGCAACAACATCAACAACAACAACCACATCATCATCAACAACAACAACACAACTACACAATCACCATTAAAGCCTTAATTTCTTCATCAAAAATTTACAAAATCAACAAACACTCACCTCAATTTAGAGATCGCTGCGAGAGCCACCGATAGGAGAGAGCACCGTGAGAGACGTGAGACCGAGTTGAGAGAGTGATAGAGAGCTTGTTGATGGAGAGTTAGAAGAAGAAACTTAAATAAATAAAATTGATGGGGGAGAGAAGAGAGAGTTCGGGTAAAGAGGAGGATATGAGAGATTTTCTCTTTTTTATTTAAATGAGAGAAGAGAGAGAAAGTGAGGTGTGTGTGGGTATGGATGATTTGATGGGTGATGTGATGTGATGAGTGATTTGACATCTAAATCCCTAACTACCCCATACGCCCGCATTACGCTCACCCCGCGACGTCGTACACTCTCGTCACTACACTCGCACAACGCGACCAAATGTAATTCTTAACTAGTACAACGCAAATTATTAAATAATAATAAAATAAATAAACACGCGCCACACAAAAATAATAAAATTTTACCTCGTTAGGCGTGCCCTGGACTTTTCCGTGACGACCACTTGTGTTTCAACTTAGAATCACAATCTATAATTTGCCAGTTAATCAGGATTAATTAAAACGTGCCTTTACACTAAATCACTTCCGGTCTTCCAAACCTTTCAACCATCAAAAATATGGCAAAGCAGTTTTAACGAGGTAGATGAGGCATCACTTGCAAAAGGAAAAGTTGGTGGGTTCAAAACTCATATTGGAGGGTATTGTAATTATGTTGGTTTCTTACTTAAAAAAAATAAAAAATAAAAAAGCGAAAAAAATAAAAACACTTTCAATTTTACTATTACAGTGAAGGTTAAACCATATGAGCTGGATCATATGCTTTAATAATATTAAAGTTACTTAGCTTAGATGTAAAGACATGAACACAAACCATTGCTGAGAGAGCTTTACCCCTTAGTGAGCCTTGCCGGCTCGAGCCTGAAGTAGTCAGTTAAGTTCGAATACCGGGTGGTCTAGACTAAAAAAAAAAAAATCATAAACACATGAAAGCCGTGCTACAAAGATTTCATATCTATTTCCTTGACTTATTAAATAATAAAAAAAAACCTTTAGCAAGTCAATTTGCATGGTCAATTGGAAAATTATTTACACTTAAGAAAAGCAAACAAAGCATGCCCATCAAATAAAAAGATTGGATATTTAAGACAACATACAACACAAACTACTATTGAAAAATCACACTTAATGCAAGAGGTGGCATTTTCCGATGCATAGACATCAAACAATCATTAAAAGTTTAAAACAATCATGTAGCAAACATAAAGAAAATATTTCACAAAAAAATTATTACAAAACTACAAGAAAAGAGAGACAAAAAATATCATAACTTTTGATGATCATTCATACATAGGGGTGCAAACGGGTAGGAGAATACCTCACGGGTAATGGGGATTTAACCTAATGAATAAGGGTATGGAGACTTTAAATGGGATGGTTGTGGGGATGGGTACAAAATCTCAAACCCACACGAGTATGAGTATGTGTACGGGTAATAAAATATCCCCACAGAGATCTCCACGGATAGTCCCACGGAGATACCCACAGGGATACCCAAGAGTAATCCCCACGAGGATACCCATCTACCCATGGGATCCTCATATATCAATTTATACACCATATGATATTTATATATAAATATTACATAGTTTTCATTATATGAAACACTTATACATTATACATATAACAAAAATCCTCTTAATGAGATTTATAATTTTAATTTATCTGGTAATTAATAACTATATGTGTTGTTTTGAATTGTTTACAACTATATTTATATTTTAGAATTTTAGGATCAAAAGTACTGAAAAAAGTTGATGACTTGACGATTTTACGAGATAGTGACTTTAATGAATATTTTGAATTTGAACTTTTCGTTTTGAATATGACAATGATTTTGTAGAAACTTAATTGTAATTGTTAGCACTTAGTAGTTAGAATTTTTATGGCATGATATGTTGATTTTTTTATTTTTTTTGTTGGAATTTCAACAATTATGTTGTTATGTATGTATATTTGACACCTTATTTGTTACAATTCTTTTTTTTTTTTTAGAGTTCCCACGGAGATCCCCAACGAAAAATGGAATGGAGAAAAATAATTGTCCACAGGGATTCCTCATCCCCGGTAAAATCTCCATGAAAATCCTCATGGGATATCCAATGTGGAATGAAATGAGTAAAGCATTTTACCCACGGGGATTTGATAGGTATGAGGAAGAGCATAAGAATTCATCCCTCGACGGGTATGGGTATGGTTTATAAACTTTTTAGTGGGTATAGGTATGGAAATGAGGTCCCCATCCCCTACCCTGCCCATTTACATCCCTATTCATATATAAGTATACATGTCCGACCAAGTACAGGAATACTCACTGAAAAAAAATAACTAGTAGAGAATCTAACAATCAACATGTGTTGATGCTGGAAATGTACCGAATGGCAAGGTGAAGGCGGCGCAATTCAATACCAAATCCTGCAAATACACTTATAGGCATTGATGCGAGTAGTGAGACAGCACCACTTTTTTTTCAAGGAGCAATAAGTTAAATTGATAAAGCGAGAACCCTTACATCCATATTACACTGTTCACAAACGGTCTCCATGAGAATAAACGGAGGCAACAAGCCTCACCACATCCACCATCGGGAGCCTCTAAGGCACAAGTTATGGGGAAGAACACCGAACATAACCTAGAGAACAACCTTGACAAAAGGAAAACAGCCCACAAGGGGAACTAAAACCTAAACTATACTGGAATAAAAAACACAAATACAAACTGTATACAAAAGATGAACAAAACAAAAAGAGGGACCATCAAAAACCTCTTCTTCAAGATCTAGCTCCATCATCTTTATGTACCACCCCTACCAATCTCCTCCAATGCTAAATGACAATAAATGACATATGACACAATTAAGTATATTAATTATATAATCATATAATTAATTGTTATAAATAACTCTATATTTTATTTACGAAATACAAATTAATACCATAAAATAATTTATATTATTTAGAAAACCAAATTATGTGTGTCCATAAATGCTTACATGAAAATAACTCTATATTAATTTATAAGAATTCGCAAAAAATAAGCACATGTAAATAAAATACAATAAACGACTTGGATAACTATACATATACCTAACGCATCATCCATAATTGAGAAGCAATGTTATTGCGAATATTCTTCATTTCTAGATAAGTCTCTCTATAACTTAAAAAAATAGTAGATTAGTAAAAAAAAATTTAAAAATATGTAGGATAGCCCACCACTAACACTACATTAAAAAATATTTTTATAACATCTAAAAATATTTTTATACTCAACGTTGTTAAAACTTATTTAATATGTAATAAATATCTAACAAGATTATCTATAATTAAGAAATTAATGTGTAATGATTTTTAATTTTAGTGAAATTCTTTGTTTTATAATATTTAGTTAATTATTAATCACTATTTTTTTCATTAACAATATTCAGCTATATGTTAATTTTAAATTCAATAAGTTTTAATAACGTATTATATAACTGTTGGTCTAGCTTAGAAGAGCTTGAAATGCTGGTTTCGCCTCTGCCAACTCTACTAGGGTATAATCGCGGGGTACTAATATTAAGTATTTGCGTATTTTGTTTCCACTAATTTGCAAGGGCATTAATTTATTAATACAGTTAAAATAAGGAAAACAGTGCCAAATTAAAAGATTTCATATCTATTTCATTGACTTATAATAAAAAAACATAGCAAGTCAATTTGCATGATCACTTGAAAACGTGTTTTTCTATGTTCATCATATGGAATAGAGTTAAGAAAATGTTAGAAGAAAGTTATTGGAAATGTGGAAAAACATAAATAATTGAAACTATGAATAACAAACATATTTAAGGCATACAAAAAATGTGAAGCAGAAGTTCAAGATCTCACAAGGAAGAAAAAAGAGATAGGGAGAATGGGAAGACATGATTGTTTAGATGGGCAGTTGGATGATAGCAACTACTCTTCTCCGATGCCCGTCATCGACTTATACATCGCCGCAGCCACATCGGTATGCTTCATACTCATACTTCTTGATATCATAGCCGGGTTTCGCAGTAAGAAGCAATGGTTACCTTGTCGATTCTTTTCGCTCAACTCAGTCACCTTAAGTCTTCTTTCTATTGTTGCTAAACTCCCAGTAGATTTAACCACTACAATGCGTAGCCCTGAAGATCAACTTTCCAAACTTACAAGCACAACCTTGATATGCATTTGCATGGGCTTTCTCATGCCTTCACTAGGAATTAGTAGACCTTCGGAGTGCTCGACAGACATGATGGCACTATGCATATTAGTAATCACCATTGCTAGAGGCGAAACCAGCATTTCAAGCTCTCCTAGGCTAGACCAACAGCTATATAATAAGTTATTAAAACTTATTGAATTTAAAATTAACATATAGTTTAATATTGTTAATGAAAAAAATAATGATTAATAATTAACTAAATATTATAAAACAAAGAATTTCACTAAAATTACAAATCATTACACATTAATTTCTTAATTATAGATAATCTTGTTGGATATTTATTACATATTAAATAAGTTTTAACAACGTAGAGTATAAAAATATTTTTAGATGTTATAAAAATATTTTTTTTAATGTAGTGTTTGAGTGGAGGGCTATCCTATATATTTTTTATTTTTTTTACTAATCTACTATTTATATAGGGAGTCACACCAAGGTGCCTTGGGCTATAGCCTAGCGCACCCTTGTATGTGGCTCCGCCCCTGACCATTGCCATCAACATCTGCATACAGTTGCGCACCCACGTGATCCTCTTGTTTCGAGTCGAACACATCATAATCTTGTGTTGTATGTTGCTATTGCTCATAGTTTTGGTGTGTTCTGCTTATGATATAAATAGGCAAAAGGGGGTCCTAGTTAATCAAAACAAAGAGCTTTTCACTAAAGGAAGTGGAAGCATGTTTAAAAGATTGAAGCTGTGCTACTTGTATGGCTATGACTCCAATCCCCAAATTGAGCTATGCAGAGATATAGATTATGCACTTGTTGCTATACTTTGCTTGTTTTCTTTGATTGTTCTCGGACAAGCCGCATTTCGATCGCTTGTTTTGAAGGAGACGACGCTTTGTCATGGACTGGTTTTCTGATTATAAATGGTCGATATGGATTACTATCGCGACGCAAATCGATGGTTCACCTTAGCTCGCCATATGGACCGCGGAACTATGGGAATAAACTGGCCAAAGAAGGATGTTGATGATGTGATACTGTATAATCCCCTCCTATTTTCAGGTTTCAAGGATCTTCATGTCATACAAGGAGTGTATGGTCTGAATGTGATTGTTGTATTAGTTGAGCTACTAGTTTTCAAGCCCTTCTTTCTTGCTTGCAAAGTAGCCCAGAAGTTCACCATGTTCAATCGCAACAACGAAGATCAAGTCGACGCCGGTGAATTCGAAGGGCTGCTCGATCAAGGCGACAGAAAATTGGAAGCATGGCTATTCAGGAAAGGTGTTGAAGACATGGAAAAATGGATGGAAAAAAGTAGAAATGGTGATTCAAGCTATCTAAGCAGACTTTTATCTCAAACTAGTACAACTAAATCAACATCCCTTTTGAGCCAACTTGGTCCATATGAAGTGTCTTCTCTTTCACTAGCCTTTCTTGTAAGAATTGCAATTCTTTCTACAGCACCTGATTTTAGTGTCCCTTTGAAGAACAGTTTAAGCCAAGTCTTCGAAGTCATTCACTTCGTCGAAAAGAAGACGCAGAACACAAGTTTTGCGAACAAGAGGAGATCTAGGCTCGCAGAAGCTGCATTCGCGGGTCAAGAGTTCAATGCCGACTTCTTCCAAGTTATTCTCGAGCATGACAATGGAGCAGTTAGAAGTCTTCAAGACTTAGACTTTGCAATGGGAATCATTCAAACATTACCAAGAGTATTACCATCAGATGCTACAGAGCAAGACATGGTAATCCTCACAGACTTCATTAGGAACAGAACTTACGGCTCGTTAGCAGAACTATACGCCTTCTTCGAGCGACTCTTTGTCGAGATGCTAAACAAGTTTCTTGTTCAGTTACCAGAAGCTATCCTCAAAGAAATCAATGAGAGCAATGCTGAGAATTTTGAAGAGACTGTGAGATTTGCCTTGAAAGTTCTTTGCAAGGTTGAATCAATAGAACCATTTGTTCAATGGGTGTATCCCCCTGGAGCCAATAACACAGATTTGATAACAAATAATGGCGGCGCAAATCCTGCAACTGCACCTGTATTGAATGATGAGAATGGTGGCACAGCAGCTCTTGAAAACAACATTGATGGTGCAACTAATGGGGCAGATGCAACTGCAAATTCTAATCAAGATGAGATTGTTGAGATTGAATTATCCTGAATCACTGTTGAGCCAAGGGGATGACTAAACCTTCTGTAAGATGAGTTTTTTTGAGCAGTTGCCATTGTTGATCTTGAGCTTGACTATACAATTTGCTTAAATGTACTGGATTGACCAAATGAATCTTGCAGTGCTTAATGAAGTACAATATAAGTAAATTAATGGAAGCAAATAAATATAAAACCAGTAAGCTTATATTATATGGTTATAATTAGTATAAGGAAGAATTCCAAGCCCTCCATATGGCGCCCGGCAGTGCCCAAGCGTTGCGCCAGATACCTGTGGGAAGCCAAAAAATAAAAATAAAAATCTCAAAAGCCACTACAAACAAGTTCTACATTTGAAAATCCAGTGCATCGACCGTCTTTTTTTTCAATAATTTTTGCTGCAAAATCACAACTTTACAACGTTCTACCTTGCAAGATCAAACACTTCCCACATCTCTTCAGTGAAGGATACAGGGATTTCTTTATCCCTACCCTTTTTTGACCATGGTGAGTATCTGAACCTATTTTCTTTGGTCCCTTCCTACTTAGGGTTGACTAATCTTATCCGTACTTTTTGATATCACAGACGGACTTTCGTAAAAGAATGAGATAGTTGTCACTGTCAAGTCTTTTCGATCAAATTCTACATCCTCAACTCTACTTGCAATTGCTGCAAAATCCTCATAGAACTTACAACTGTGCCATTTTATATGAAATTGTTTGTTGCACTGATTGTATGAAATCAAATTCCCAATTTTATGATCCCAAGAAACACATGAAAATTTACCAAATAGATTTCACTAATTCCTGCAAATTAAGATGGAAAATTTCATGGAAGAAAGAATCACAAAAAAAAAAAAAAAAAAAAGGCAGGGAATGGAAACTTGAAGACTTATTATTTAAAAGATAAATAGACGGCAAACATGCCATTCTCTACCTCCCCTTCTACAGTTACCGATTGCCCGAGCGAAGTTCCCTGATCTTTCTTCCCTTCAAGCCGGAAAAAACACTAGAAAATTGATGAGGAGACTTGTTTGTCAGGTCTTTCATAACTAGTTACTTAGTGCCTGAAATGCCGAACATTGGTGAAGAGAAGAGAGTCTCCATATTTGTTACAGCAGTCATAGGCATCAGCATCTCTAATGCTCCCACCAGGTTCTGCGATAACCCCAATACCGTTCTAACACGCTTCCTCCACTGCGTCATTCCACGCTGTCCATGTAATAAAAGCAACAGGTTCAGAAAGGGAGGTTCCAAATAAAATGAAAATAAAAGTAAGTATGCATGTTATTCTTCCAGTGATATATTCTCGCATAAACAGATAAACAGGTAAGCATGGTGAATCTTCATAACTTAAAGCGCAACGTAAGGATACCGAAAATTAAATCATCATAGACCTAGACTAAGTTTTTGAACTCTCACAACATTTTAATCTAGCATTTTCCTTTTAAGTGCTTCGGAGGTTTTGTTTTCAAATATTACGAGTAAAAGAGCGAACATGGCCTAACCTCAGATTAGCTTTTTTCGCATCTGACAAGTGATGAAACAGTCGTGTGAGTACTAAGATATATACCCCTTTCAAATAGCTACCATGACAATGAACAAATTCTCCTGTTAATTAGGAGGTGCACGGGTTTGGATATACAAGAGACTCCGCACCTTTTCAAAATTAGCTAGTTATGAGGATAATGAACACCTACCAAAAGGGAAGAAGGCATCACTAGCCAAAGCTGCTCCTTTGGCCTCTTCTCCAGCTTTTCTGAACGCTATCCTTAGACTCTCTACACGGTTTGGTTGCCCGCTTCCCATTCCTAGCATGCATTTATTCTGGACAGGCACAAACATCTTATAAGAATCAAATATATATACACACACACACACACATCATACACATAAAAATAAATATTTCAATATCAATTCATAATAAAAATATTCTATACCAAGTTACGAACCTTTGCAATCACAATGGCGTTGCTCTTCACATGCTTGACGCACAACCATGCAAATTTTGCATCACTGAGCTCACTTTGTACTGGAGTTTTTTCAGAGACAGTATTGAATTGAATGTCTTTTGGGTTTAAATCGTCCGAGTCCTGAGCTAGCCATCCACCACCAACCTGTCTTAGCGAAAGTTTTCCTTTCTCATTCTTGCTAGCTTCAAGGATCCTTAATGTTTTTGGGTTAAACCCATTCTTTTGTAGATATTGTTTGTAAAATTTTGATAATATACATACATCTTTCCAATTGCTATAATATTGGTAGCTTTTAAATTGTTTTGGCAAGATTTTACTCAGGACGCAGTTTTTTTAAAAAATATTTATTGTTTATAATTTTTTTAAAAAAAAACAAAATTACTATTCAAAAAATAGAAGTAGAAAAGGAAAACAAATACAAAGGGGAGAAAAAATTCGCTTAGGAACATGGAACATAGGAACACTTACGGGAAGTCAATAGAACTAGTAGATACCATGATTAGAAGGAGAGTCAATATTGCTTGCCTCCAAGAGACAAAATGGGTAGGAGAAAAGAGTAGAGAAATAGGAAGCACGGGGTTTAAACTGTGGTACACCGTATAGATAGAAAATGCAATGGAGTAGGAATTGTGGTGGATAATGATTATAAGGATAAGGTCGTAGAGGTTAAAAGAATGGGGGATAGATTGATTCTAGTTAAATTAATTATTGGAGACGAAAAATTAACATACTTAGCGCCTATGCACCACAAGTAGGATTAAGCGAGAGCATCAAACGCAAGTTTTGGGACGATATGGATGGATTTATGCAAAGTATACCATTAGATGAAAAAGTTTTTATTGGAGGAGATTTAAATGGGCATGTCGGGGCAAGTAACGATAGGTTTGAGAGAGTTCATGGAGGTTTTGGTTACGGTAATAGAAATGAAGAAGGAGAATCAATCTTAGAATTTGCTTCAAAGATACGATCTTCTCTTAGCAAATACTAGTTTTAGGAAGAGGGAGTCACATATAATTACTTTTAGTAGTGGTCATAACAAGAGTCAAATAGATTTTCTTTTAACAAGAAAAATAGATAGAAAAATATGTAGAGACCGCAAAGTAATACTGGCGAAGCACTTACTACCCAACATAAGTTAGTAGTACTTGATATCAAGCTAACACGACGACATAATATAAATAAAAGAGTTAGCGACCCTAGAATAAAGTGGTGGAACCTAAAACATAGTAAACAAGTAGAGTTTAGAGAAAAACTACTAAAGGAAAATATTTGGAATCTTGACTTAGATGCTAATACAATGTGGCTAGAAGTGAGTAGTTGCATAAGGAGAGTGGGATCAAACGTATTAGGTATATCTAAAGGCTTGGGACCACCAAAGAAGGAAACATGGTGGTGGAATGAGGATGTCCAACGAGCAATTAAGACTAAAAGAGAGATGTATAGGAAAATACCTAAGTGTCAAGATGAAGATGTGTACAATCAATATAGAGAAGCTAGAAAACAAGCTAAAAAAGTAGTTAGTCAAGCTAAAACAAATTTCATGGAAGATCTATATACAAGGTTAGGTAATAGAGATGGCGAAAAATATATATATAGGCTAGCCAAACTAAGAGATAAACAGAAACAAGACCTAAGTCATGTGAGATGTATTAAGGACGAAAATCAAAATGTTTTAACGCGAGGAGGATATTAAGGAGAGATGGAGAAGTTACTTCGATAGTTTATTTAATGATGGTCAAGTTGATACCATAATAGATGAAAACCCACACCAAGAAAGAAATGTCAACTATACACGAAATATTAGAATTGTAGAAGTTAAAGAGGCATTGAAAAGAATGAAAATAGGGAAAGCATGTGGCCCAGATGAAATACCCATAGAGGTTTGGAAATGCTTAGGAGAAATTGGATTGACTTGGTTAACAAAACTTTTCAATAAAATTTTAAAATCAAAACGGATGCCAATGGATTGGAGAAGAAGCACGCTTGTGCCAATCTTCAAAAACAAAGGAGACATTCAAAGTTGCTCAAACTATCTAGGGAATTAAACTTATGAGTCACACTATGAAACTTTGGGAGAGGATAATTGACAATAGGCTAAGGAGAGAAACAACAATATCGAGAACCAATTTGGTTTCATGCCTGGAGGTCAACTATGGAGGCGATTTTCCTTGTAAGACGATTGTTAGAAAAATATAGAGAAAAGAAAAAAGATCTCGCATATGGTATTCGTAGATTTAGAAAAAGCATATGATAGGGTCCCTAGAGATGTTCTTTGGTGGGTTCTAGAAAGAAAAAGAGTGCATGCTAGATATATAGACACTATTAAGGATATGTATGATGGAGTAGTAACGAGTATAAAGACATTTGGAGGAGCTACAAAAGAATTCCCCATTACGATAGGACTACATCAAGGATCGGCTCTAAGCCCATATCTATTTACTTTAGTTATAGATGAACTAACTAGACATATTCAAGAGGATATACCATGGTGTATGCTATTTGCGAGATGATATTGTCTTAGTGGATGAAACTAAAGATGGAGTGAATAGGAAATTAGAACTCGGAGGAATACATTAGAATCGAAAGGCTTTAAGTCGAGTAGGACGAAAACCGAATACATGCACTCGTGAGTTTAGAAACACTAGACATCGAGATGACGAGTGGTAAAATTAGGGGAAATAGAAGTTCCTAAGGTAAACCACTTTAGGTATCTAGGATCAATCATACAAAATGATGGTAACATTGAGTATGATGTCACACATAGAATTCAAGTCGGATGGAAGAAATGGCGAATGCAACAGGGGTGATTTGTGATCGAAATGTTCCTACTAAGTTAAAAGGAAAATTTTATAGGACCGCAATTAGGCCAGCTATGCTCTATGGAAGTGAATGTTGGGCGGTAAAGCAACAACAATTACATAAAATGAACGTAGCGTAAATGAGGATGCTTAGGTGGATGTGTGGTAAAACTCGTAAAGATAGAATAAGAAATATAGAAATTCAAAAACAAGTAGGAGTAGCACCAATTGATACAAAGATTAGGGAAGGGCGGTTGCGGTGGTTTGGTCACCTCGCAAAGACGACCTACAAATGCCCCAACTAGAAAACTTGACTCAATAGAAACCGTAGAAATTCGACGAGGTAGGGGCGTACCAAAGTTAACATGGGATGCATTAATTAGGAGGGATTTGAATGGTTTGGAAAGCTCACCATCGCTTGCACTTAATCGAGCACAATGGAAAAGTTTGATCCATGTAGCCGACCCCGCTTAATTTGGGACCGAGGCTATGTTGTTGTTGTTGTACTATTCAAAAATTAGCAACAACTCAGCGTTGTCGTTAATTTTTCACAAGGCGTCTTTGATGACTCGGCACCAATTAGTGACAGACGTTGTCTGTCGCTGAACAAAGAATAGACTTGAGACTTGTAAACGTCTGTGCTTGATCGGACTTCAATCGCATAATGACGTGTTTCTGTTGTTGTTCAACAATAGATGTTTGTCACAAATCATGTCACGACAATGCAAAAAAATAACAAGTCTGTCGCTGAGGTGCACCGGCAATAAAGAATTTAGCAACAGCCACCATCTATCGCTGATTTTTTGCAGGGTGGTTTAGAAACAGAATCGTACCAATTCAGCATCAGATTAGTTTGTTGTTGAATTGGTTTTTTCTTGTAGTGAATAGGCTATGTCGTACCTCAAATTGCGTGCTGAGACGCGGGGCATCGAATGCCGGGTAGTCGAGGGTTAGTGGGATCATAAAATTTGTCAATTTGGAGAGTAAAAACACTAACCTTATATATTAGGCATAAGCTAATGTAATTGAATCGAATAAATCAATGCCTATAGTTTGGTTATTTAAATTAGAAACCATGAGATTGTCCTAGAGATACGTATTGACACATCTAGGAACCATGTGAGTAGCAAATTAGAGTCACTTTGATTAGGTTAGTGGGAGTTAGTGGGATAAATATCAAGGTGTGGATAATTATATGAGCTTCGAGATACGTAAATGCATGGATATCAATGGCTATGAATCAATATTACCTAAAATTTATAAGATCAACACATGCAAGGAAACCATTTTCATTTTCAACTTATGAATCAAGAGAACTTGTTGGAGAATAAGGAGGTTGATGGAGAGAAGAAATCCATGGAAAATTGGTGAGAATTTCTCAAGCTAGGTGGTACATCAACTAGGTACACATCTATTAATGTCAAATTGAAATCATTTCTGGTTTTTGGCTTATTCCAGAGGGTAGATGATTGAATATTTGCAATTGGTTTATATATTTGGATTCCTCATTTGAAGCTGATAATCCAAATATATTAAAGTTCTTAATTTAGATTTGAAATCATAAATATATGAATTTTTGAAGTTGCAAAACCAAAACTAGAATTTTGCATGTTATATTAGGAATTAGCCTATATAATTTGGTTATAACTTGCTCATTTTAGATCCAAATCGACCCAAACTGGTGGCATTTGAAAGCTTACTCAAAGGGTAACAACTTTTCTTAGCTAGTGAAGTTGTAATTCAATTATTTTTGTCCAAAAGTGCTCTACAAATAGGTGCTGGAATTCAGAAGAAAAGTTTTGAAACTAAACTTGTTAAAGGCATAACTCCCTAATTACTTATCCAAATGAGCTAATATTTTAGTATGTGGTATTTGGGTATGTTTGATGCCTTGTGACCAAAAATCACATTTTTTGAAAATATAGATTTGGAGGAATAGATTTTTTAAGTCCGCTAGTCGGATTAGGTTCCAATTAGAGCGAGCTATGTTTAGTAGAATCATGATATCTCTTTCATTTTAAATCAAAATTTTGCAAACTAAACATTTTCTGAAAGCTAAGATAGAGACCAACGATCTTTATATTAGTGGAGGATTTTGAGATTTGGACCATTTCATGCCTAAAAATGTGCTGTAACATAAGACTGAAATTGAGACTTAATTTAGTCTTTAGGGCTGATTTAGGAATATCAATTATAAACATATTCAACCAATCTGAATATTAAATAAATATACTTAACTGACTTTAGGGACTTAGGTGACCGTAGCTCAGGTATCGGAGAGCTTGTCGGGTCGGATTCGGGTGTTCGGAGAAGTCAGAGCGCTTGTTAAGGTGCGTAAACCCATTGGAATGCCTCACGGAATTCATGATTTGGTTTATCATTTTTCCTTTTCATGTGTGACTGCTGGTGGGCACACATGGGGTTTTCACTCCTATTTCGGTGTACGTATATATTAGTTGTGGCTAAATCGCATGCACGGGTTACTTGTGATAGTACTCATGTCGATGGCAGTAGAATATATCTACGGCTGTCGGGAGGGATTAGGGTGGTCATGATATGTAACAGTGTCGGGAACGGACCATGCCGTTTACTGAAGTTGGGGTTTAGCCTTTGTAAGCATGTAAGTATATATGTGGTTCCTATTCAATTTATCGATTCCTGACTGGTATAAGTCAGGGTTTTCTCGTGATTATATGGATGTTTACTGATTAATGCTTTATTTTTGAACTGGTTTAATTGGTATATGTCGTTTATTTATTTCCCGCTACTGCTTTTGCTTGTTGTGTACTGCTTACATTCATGGAAATATGGCATAATGTTGCCAGGTGTTATATTTGCATGTCTCGTAGTTTATTAGTTTTATTTCATGAATATTGTGTAGACTTCTCTTGGGATTTTATTTAATTGACTCGTCATTGTATTTGTTGGGTGATTGAGTGCAGATCCTTCGACGAGCAAAGGCAAAAGCAAAGAGGTACTGAGCGACTACCTCTGAGATTGTGGAGTCAGCTCGTGTGTGATATCAGTATGTATTCATTTTACTTTTGTTGGGTTTTGGGGACCATAGAACACTGATTATATATATATATATATATATATATATATGGAACTTTTGTTATACTTTACTCGCCTTGATATACACATGGTATCTTTTGTCGGGTTTTCCACTACTTAGAATTGTTGAATATTGTATAACTTATTTAAATTAAGACTTCCGCTGTAAAATTTCATTATAACTTGATAAATTGATTCGCTGGCTAATGAAATCATTAATAATTATAAGGAAAATTAATTTGCTAAATCAGGAATAAATGGAAAAGTGTAAGTAGCCAGGTAGGTCGCGGAACGTCAAGGATAAGTTTGCTATGACGTGGCGGGGAGCAAGGCGGCCTCGAATTTGGGGCCGCTACAATTTGGTATCAAAGCGAGGTTTCGAGGAAGCCTCGGGAGTAGTTTAAAGGAAAGAGAATAAAACTGAAACAAATAAACCTTAGATGTGGAAACCCGATGATCCTGACTTAGAACCTTAGTTAGGAAGCAGACTTGAGATGGGTAGTGATAGGTTTATACACATGTTATATTTTGTTATATATAGGATATACGTCTATATATATCGAAGTTGAACCGGAGCACGCTTCACGATGCAGATCATGGACGGACAGTCTGGTACGCCTCGTGAGACTGGACAGACTAGAGATGCGGCTAAGGATTTCCTTGTTATGGCGAGTGTAGAGGATCGAATGTCGGCTTAGGAGACTCAGATGGCCGAGATATTACGATTGTTACGGGATCAGACCTCTACACGGACGGCACTTGCTATGGCGGTTGCAGCACCCCAAGACTTTGGATTAGTTACGACACGTACAGGGACAGTCGTCGCCCCGATTGTTCCCTAGACACCAGTGGAGAGAGTAGCTACAAAAACACAAGGGAGAGAGAGCTACAGCTACAGTTGTTCCACTAGAGACATCGATTCATACGCCTCCACCCATGACTACAGAGTAGACGACTGCTACTACGTCAGGATTTGTTTTGGGCCCAGAGGCTAAAATGTTGATGGAGTTCTTGAAGTTCCAGCCAAGTTTCTTCTACGGAGGCGGTGACCCTGAGGCGGCAGGGAAGTGGATAGTGTCCCATAAGCGTTTCCATAAGCTGATGAGGAACGATGAAAGCGTTCAGACGCGTCTTTCTAAAGCATGTTTGAGAGGTCATGCAATAGTCAAGTGGACTACGTATACGAATACTCATCCAGAACCGACAACATGGGCTGAGTTTAGAGAGTTGTTCTACGACCGGTATATACCCATGAAGGTGAGGTGGAGATTGAGGGAGGAGTTTCTGACCCTGAGACAGGGAAGTCAGACGTTGATACAGTATATGGAACGATTCTCGTATTTACTTCACTTCGCTATGGATGTGGCCGAGACTGAGCGACTGCATATATACTACTTCACATGAGGGCCTGATGACAGGATTATTGAGGCGGTGGTGTCATCTGGAGCTCGCACTTTGCAGGAGATATTTGATCGAGCTTTGGCACACGAGACCTTCTTGATGCAGAGAGATAGTAGGCATATTACTGGGTCTGAGGTACAGACTGGATAGAAGATACAAAGAGATCGGGATGATAAAGAGGATAGAATACGGTGGAGACCGTAGGGATGATGATCGGGCAGCTAAAGCTTATGTTGTACCCGCATTACCAGCGCCCCGCCGAGAGACAGGTACTTGACCGGGGTGGCATGGACTGGAGATCGCAGAATCAGGGCCATAGGTCAGGATATGGTTATTTGACTGCATGCTGGCAGTATGGACAAGAGGGGCACATCAAGAGGGATTGTCCCAAGAGATCGGACTCTAGTAGTAGTGACACCGGTGCAGATTCGAGAGCTAGTGAACGTGACTGAGCCAGGTCGGGAGATGTCCCAGCAACGGGTTCAGGGTATGTGAGTTTTTAAATTTTTAATCATTACAGCTTAAGTTCATGTATGCATGATAGATTATTGTATTATGACATGTGATTGTCATAGGTCGTAGCATGGCATGGAATTGTCATGGCGTGTAATGATAGGTCGTAGCATGGCATGGGATTGTCATGGTGAGTAAGAGTAAGTCGTGGCATGGCATGGGAATGTCAGGGTATGTGATCGTTGGTTAGGACTCTTATGTTGGGATACATGATAGGAGAGGTTTACAGTTACTGGTATTAGGTAACTGGGTTAGGGAAACTTGAACACGAAAATCAAACTGAGAATATGTTGCGGGGGTGTTGGGAAGAGATTGACTGATTTTGACCAACTTGGCAATACGCCCCTATGTCTCAAGGTAACACTACGATCCCTATGATGGAGTAGTGGAGGTGTTCAAGGGACTGTAGAAATGGACTATCAAAGTGTGAGGCGTGATCACACGAGGATAGGATAGTTACATTAAAGTTTACTCGAGATTCAAATTTCGACGACAAAATTCTCCTAGTTGGGCTGAGTTGTAACGGCCCAAATTAATTAAACTAGGATTAGCATTAATCTCGAGATTAACAGTTGAAATTCGGGCATTACGTGGACAACTCGGTTAACTCGGACGCGAAAACCGAAGAAATATGTTATTTATAGATGGTGGTTGTGTATATATGGTGTTTAAAAATCATTATTATTATATTGCACCGCATGTGTGTATGTTGCTATCGAGCAAGTTTGTGTGACGGGTGTTCGCCTCGAAAGGCGTATCAACGCGGGTGTCGGATAGGCGAACTACGGGTACACTAGGAAACTCGACTAATTCACGTTAAGATGACTAATAATCAATTAAAATGGGTAATGTGACCGTACGCCAAGTAAATTCAAATTAAAACAATAGGTTATGACGTACCTCAAATTGCATGCCGAGACGCGAGGGATCGAGTGTCGGGTAGTCGAGGGTTAGTGAGATCACAAAATTTGTCAATTTGTTGAATAAAAACACTAACCATATATATTATAATGGGCCTAAGCTAATGTAATTGAATCTAATAAATCAATGTCTATAGTTTGGTTATTTAAATTAGAAACCATGAGATTGTCCTAGAGATACGTATTGACATATCTAGGAAACATGTGAGTAGCAAATTAGTGTCACTTTGATTGGGTTAGTGGGAGTAAGTGGGATACATGTCAAGGTGTGGATCATTAGATGAGCTTCGAGATACGTAAATATATGAATATCAATGACTATGAATGAATATTACCTTAATATATAAGATCAACACATGCAAAGAAACCATTTTCATTTTCAACTTATGAATCAAGAGAACTTGCTGGAGAAGAAGGAGGTTGATGGAGAGAAGGAATCCATGGAAGATTGGTTAGAATTTCTCAAGCTAAGTGATACATCAACTAGGTACACATCTATTTATGTCAGATTGAAATCATTTCTGGTTTTCGGCTAATTCTAGAGGATAGATGATTGAATATTTACAATTGGTTTATATATTTAGATTTAGCCTACCCCAGTTAATTTGGGACTGAGGCTATATTGTTGTTGTTGTTGTTGTTGTTTATATATTTAGATTCCTCATTTGAAGCTGATAATCTAAATATATTGACGTTCTTAATTTGGATTTGAAATCATAAAGATATGAGTTTTTGAAATTGCAAGACCAAAACTAGAATTCTGCATGTTATATTAGGAATTAGCCTATGTAATTTGGTCATAACTTGCTCATTTTAGATCTAAATCGACCCAAAATGGTGGCATTTGAAAGCTTACTCAAATGGTAACAACTTTGCTTAACTGGAGATGTTGTAATTCAATTATTTTCATGTCCAAAAGTGCTCTACAAGTAAGTGTTGGAATTCAGAAGAATAGTTTTGAAACTAAAATTGGCATAACTCCCTAACTATTTATCCAAAGTATGTTGTATTTGGGTATGTTTGCTGCCTTGTGACCAAAAATCACCTTTTTTGGAAATATAGATTGGGAGGAATAGATTTTCTAAGTCCGCTAATCGGATTATGTTCCGATTAGAGCTATGTTTAGTAGAATCATGATATCTCTTTCATTTTAAATCAAAATTTTGTAAACTAAACCTTTTCGAAAAACTAAGATAGAGACCGACAATCTTTGTATTGGTGGAGGATTTCGAGATTTTGACCATTTTATACCTAAAAATGCGTTGTGACATAAGACTGAAATTTAAACTTAATTTAGTCTTTAGGGCTGATTTGGGAAGATCAATTTGAAACATATTCAACGAATTTGAATACATAATAAACATATTTAACTGACTTCAGGGACTTAGGGGACCGTAACTCGGGTATCGGGGAGCTTATTGGGTCGGATTCGGGTGTCCGAGGGAGTCGGAGCTCATGTTGAGGTGCGTTAACCCATTGGAATGCCTCACAGAATTCATGATTTGGTTTATCGATTTCGTTTTTCATGTGTGACTGCTGGTGGGAACACATGGGGTTTTCACTCCTATTTCGGTGTGCGTATATATTGGTTGTGGCTAAATCGCATGCACTGATTACTTGTGATAGTGCTCGTGTCGATGGCAGTAGAATATATCTACGACTGTCGGGAGGGATTAAGGTGGTCCCGATGTGTAACAAATACGAGAAGGGACCATGCCGTTTCTTCGATCGAAGTTGGGGTTTAGCCATTTTAAGCCTGTAAGTATATACGTGATTCTTATTCGATTTATCGATTACTGGCTGGTGTAGGTCAGGGTTTTCTCTTGATTATACGGATGTTTACTGATTAATGTTTTATTTCTAATCTGGTTTAATTGGTATATACTATTTATTTATTTCCCGCTATCGATTGCTTGTCGTGTGCTTCTTACATTCATGGGAATATGACATACTTGTTGTCGTTGTTATATTCGCATGACTCGTAGTTTATCGCTTTATTTCACGAATATTATGTGGACTTCTCTTAGGATTTTACTCACTGGACTCGTCACTGCATTTGTTGGGTGACTGAGTGCAGATCCTTCGACGAACAAGGGCAAGGGCAAGGAGGTACTGAGCGACTACCTCTGAGATTGTGGAGCCAGCTCGTGTGTGATATCAGTATGTATTTATTTTACTTTTGTTAGGTTTTGGGGACCATATTACACTGATTACATGTATATGGAACTTTTATTATACTTAACTCGCCTTAATATATACATGGTATCTTTTGCCGGGTTTTCCACTACTTAGGATTGTTGAATATTGTATAACTTACTTAAATTAAGACTTCCGCTGTAAAATTTCATTATAACTTGATAAATTAATTAACTGGCTAATGAAATCATTAATAATTATATGAAAAATTAATTAGCTAAGTTAGGAATAAATGGAAAAGTGTAAGTAGCCAGGTAGGTCGCGGAACGTCAAGGATAAGCGGGCCATGATTTGGCGAGGCTTGGTGACGTGGGATGCGACGTGACGGGTAGCAAGGTGGCAGGAATTTAGGGCGGCCACAAAAGATGACCCCTTGAATGGTGTAGTCATTTATTTTTTTTATATATGTGGATGTCCAAACAAGCCTCACTATTCCCACGAGGCCCTGGTGCAATCGGCCTGAGCGTGCCCCAGTGGCCCGAGTAGTCTTGCCACACCAGGGAATCGAAACTGAGGTCGTGCGCTTAACTCACACAACCCCGTCTTTGCCCTTACCGTTATGACAACCCAATCGGTTTAAGGGTGTAGTCACCTATTGACAAATCCTAATCAAGTAATCCATGAAAAGAGCAATCATATTGAAGCTATTAACAGAATTTGAACTAGGGAACAAAGCCGAGTTGAATGAATGAAACATATAGTAAAATTACCACTCTTACCAGTTCTTTCAATGGCATTATTCAGTACGTGGAACCAACAACGAAATACAAGATTGGTGAGTAAAGGAACCCAGTCTTTAATGCTCGAGTACACATACTTGTCCAAGAGAATCTGTTAGTAAGGAATCAACTAGATTATATAATAATAGACCAAGTTTAACAAGGAGAAAAGCAAATTCAATAAACTTGAATCGGATGAGGCGCCAGTAAGCATAACAAAGAAAAGTAAATTGCATCCTAACTCTCCTCCCATCAATCATTGTGATTAAAATCAAAACTACTTATTAAGGAATCATAATTCACAACTTACCCTGGTACAACTTCAATATTTCAAGGGCTTCATTCCCATATTTTACCAAGAATTTCTGAAGGAACTCGGTTTCAGTCATCTTTAATACACTACAAATATTTACAGCATCCTTGACCAGGCCCTTCGAAAGCAGACGTTGAATTACCAACCATCTTGGAAGGATTCTCTTCTCTAAGCTAAGCCCAAGTAAGTTGGGGTACTTGGCAAGCTCCGACGGTTTCCATTTCAATTCGTTCATGAAGAAATCCAATCCATTCTTAAGTTTCTCTTTTGATATAGAAATACAGACTGGTTGTTTCCGAATCGCCAAAACAATCTCATCCTCAGACCACCCATAACTCCTAAACATTTGCCGCTTCGATTCGAGTGTACTATCATTCATGCCTGAAAATATATGAAGTGCATTGGCAAACTGTGCGCTAGAAGTATCAATCCCCATTTCAATCACATTCCTCACCATCTCATCAAACCTATCATTGTTCTTACAAAGCGATCGAGTCCTAACCTTCACCAATTTCGCAATACTCCCCTCCGAAACCCCGAACTTTCGCAAGCTCTCAACTTTATGACCAATTAACCTTTGGAGATTGAATTGGAGAACCCAAGAAGAGGAGGAGCTCTTAATCGTTGCAGCGACTTTTTCGTCGCTGCCCAGCAAACTCTTGAGGTAATCATGAGAAGGTTTGATCTTACGATCTAAGCTCCTGATGAAAAAAGTTGGTTCTTTGGAGAGGAAATGGGCGGTTTCGGGTTCCGAAAACCCGATTCCCTTGAAGAAGTCCAATTTGGGGAGAAGGGTTTGGCGTGGTTTGGCTAAGAGGATTGATGGGCGCTTGGATGCGATATTGGCGATCTGGGTATTGGAGAAACCGTGATTTCTGAGGAACTGAAGAACCAAATCGGGCTTTGAAGGTGATTTGAATTGAACTTTCTTTGAAGCAGAGAGAGCTGATTCTGGGGAGAGACCGCACGAGTTTACGAGATACGAAACTGTGAAAAATGAGGATTGATCTGAAGGGTTTTGTGGTGTTGTTGTTGTCGTTGAAATTGGTCTAAAATGTGAAGAAATTCTTCGGCGGAGAATAATAAACATTGCAAATTTGGGGAATTGGGGATTTGGGAATGTGAGGTTTTGAGAGGGTTTTTGAATTCAAAATTACTTTGTAGGAAAGGAAAACCCTACAAGCCCCTCTAAGGAGATATCCACTAATTACTAACCTCTTTTCTTCTTCGGTAAATGCTGGAATGGTGATAACCCCAAAGTCACCTAAAAGTCACATTTAGTTACTTGTGCATAACACAAGAAGTGTGTATCCCGAGAAGCTCATGAACCTGCACGCTATGTGATTTTGGAGTGACTTCAAGGTGTCATTTCTAACATTTTCCTTATCTTTTTTTTTTTTGTGTTTTTCTAATGACTAATCCATGGGCATTGTAGGGTCAAATATGAGAGGCAGTCATTCCAGTTTAATTTTTTCCATCCACAAAATTTGAATTTGAGATTTCACTTGGAATCGAGTTCCTTCCGATCTAATTTTTCTTATGAACAATTCTACTATTATTCGCATCTTTGTCCCCTTGCACCAAAATGGTCGATTCTAACAGATATTGTTGTCGCCGTCGTTGTTGAGATTGGTCTTATTTAATTTTTGAAAAAAAAAAGGTCAATTGATAGTACACACCACATAAAATTAAATTAAAAAAAAAGGGGGAAAAAAAAAACTTGTAATATTGATACAAACAATGGAACATACACTTAATAAAACATCCATACAGTGATGTTGATGCCGTAGTAGTAATTTTTTTTTCAAAGCCTAAAAAGGCATATTAATCGTTTCTAACTCAAGAGGGTAATCCAACTTATTACAACATTTCTACGAATAAAGTGCAATAGAGATTACGTTGCATATTGAAGCCCTGAACTACTCTAATTAAAATGCATAGAGAGAACTACTCGAGGACAACTACTTCAATTTGAGCGAAATATCTTCATAAGAAGATAACCTTAAATTAAACATAAACTAAACCTAAGACAGAACAAAAATTGAATCCTAAAAACAAATTAAATTCTAACAAAAGAGGTGAAAAATAGAGAAGTAGACCACATCACCGTAGATTATGACAACCTGCTACCAGAACACTATTGAACACGAGCCATCATATGATCACGGCCGTGCTGGAAACACTGATCGACTAATGACCAACAACCCCTTTCACCTCATTCCCTTAAAATCTCCTCTTCTTTTTGTTCATGACTTATATCTATTTAACAGCACCACAACTCCATCACTGCCTCTACCCTTTTCTTTGAAGAAGAGAAAGAAAGGACATTGTTAAGGAGGCCGACTAAAGGCCGCAGCCGCCGGCCAAACAAGAATGGGGAGAAGATTGTGTTTTAGGGTTTTTTAGAGAGGAGAAAACTTGTTATAGTAGTGATTCTAGTGCACAGATATTGGAGTCTTAATTATTTTTTTCAATTCAGACCCTATTAGTGACTATACATAGATGTCAATGAAATGGTAAAAAATGACTTCTGAGTCCTATCTTCAGAACTTCTGCCTCGAGTGTCAACGTTGAGAAGAATATTTCTAAATCATGCCAAACCTTCAACCGTCAAAAATAGCAAAGCCAAAACAAAATGGATGAAGAATCAATTTTGCTCATATGAGCTGCAACAGATGCTTTAATATTATAGTGAAGGTCAAACCATATGAGCTGGAACAGATGCTTTAATAATAAAGTTACTTACGTTAGATGTAAAGTCATAAACACAGGCTCTGTTTGGCAAGCTTAACTGATAATCTAGCTGATAATTTACTAGCTGGTAGCGGAAAGCTGATAATCTAGCTGATCAACTAAAAATTGTTTGGAATGATAAATGTAAAATGACAATAAAGGACATATGACACAATTAAGTATATTAATTATATAATCATATAATTAATTGTTATAAATAACTCTGTATTTTACTTACGAAATATAAATTAATACCATAAAATAATTTATATTATTTAGAAAACTAAATTATGTGTGTCCATAAATGCTTACATGAAAATAACTCTATATTAATCTATAAGAATTCGCAAAAAATAAACACATGTAAATAAAATACAATAAACGACTTGGATAACTATACATATACCTAACGCATCATCCATAATTGAGAAGCAATGTTATTGCGAATATTCTTCATTTCTAGAAAAATCTCTCTATAACTTAAAAAAAATAGTAGATTAGTAAAAAAAAATTAAAAATATGTAGGATAATCCACCACTCGAACACTACATTAAAAAATATTTTTATAACATCTAAAAATATTTGTATACTCGACGTTGTTAAAACTTATTTAATATGTAATAAATATCTAACAAGATTATCTATAATTAAGAAATTAATATGTAATGATTTTTAATTTTAGTGAAATTCTTTGTTTTATAATATTTAGTTAATTATTAATCACTATTTTTTTCATTAACAATATTCAGCTATATGTTAATTTTAAATTCAATAAGTTTTAATAACGTATTATATAACTGTTGGTCTAGCCTAGAAGAGCTTGAAATGCTGGTTTCGCCTCTGCCAACTCTACTAGGGTATAATCGCGAGTTTGTTTAAGTATTTGCGTATTTTGTTTGCAAGGGCATTAATTTATTAATACCGTAAAAATAAGGAAACGATGCCAAATTAAAAGATTTCATATCTATTTCATTGACTTATAATAAAAATACATAGCAAGTCAATTTGCATGATCACTTGAAAACGTGTTTTTCTATGTTCATCATATGGAATAGAGTTAAGAAAATGTTAGAAGAAAGTTCTTGGAAATGTGGAAAAACATAAATAATTGCAACTATCAATAACAAACATATTTAAGGCATACAAAAATGTGAAGCAGAAGTTGAACATCTCACAAGGAAGAAAAAAGAGATAGGGAGAATGGGAAGACATGATTGTTTAGATGGGCAGTTGGATGATAGCAACTACTCTTCTCCGATGCCCGTCATCGGCTTATACATCGCCGCAGCCACATCGGTATGCTTCATACTCATACTTCTTGATATCATAGCCGGGTTTCGCAGTAAGAAGCAATGGTTACCTTGTCGATTCTTTTCGCTTAACTCAGTCACCTTAAGTCTTCTTTCTATTGTTGCTAAACTCCCAGTAGATTTAACCACTACAATGCCTAGCCCTGAAGATCAACTTTCCAAACTTACAAGCACAACCTTGATATGCATTTGCATGGGCTTTCTCATGCCTTCACTAGGAATTAGTAGACCTTCGGAGTGCTCGACAGACATGACGGCGCTATGCATATTAGTAATCACCATTGCCATCAACATCTGCATACAGTTGCGCACCCGCGTGATCCTCTTGTTTCGAGTCGAACACATCATAATCTTGTGTTGTATGTTGCTATTGCTCATAGTTTTGGTGTGTTCTGCTTATGATATAAATAGGCAAAAGGGGGTCCTAGTTAATCAAAACAAAGAGCTTTTCACTAAAGGAAGTGGAAGCATGTTTAAAAGATTGAAGCTGTGCTACTTGTATGGCTATGACTCCAATCCCCAAATTGAGCTATGCAGAGATATAGATTATGCACTTGTTGCTATACTTTGCTTGTTTTCTTTGATTGTTCTCGGACAAGCCACATTTCGATCGCTTGTTTTGAAGGAGACGACGCTTTGTCATGGACTGGTTTCTGATTATAAATGGTCGATATGGATTACTATCGCGACGCAAATTGCCACATCCGTGATAGCGAGTATAGGTGCTACTTTTCGATGGTTCACCTTAGCTCGCCATATGGACCGCGGAACTATGGGAATAAACTGGCCAAAGAAGGATGTTGATGATGTGATACTGTATAATCCCCTCCTATTTTCAGGTTTCAAGGATCTTCATGCCATACAAGGAGTGTATGGTCTGAATGTGATTGTTGTATTAGTTGAGCTACTAGTTTTCAAGCCCTTCTTTCTTGCTTGCAAAGTAGCCCAGAAGTTCACCATGTTCAATCGCAACAACGAAGATCAAGTCGACGCCGGTGAATTCGAAGGGCTGCTCGATCAAGGCGACAGAAAATTGGAAGCATGGCTATTCAGGAAAGGTGTTGAAGACATGGAAAAATGGATGGAAAAAAGTAGAAATGGTGATTCAAGCTATCTAAGCAGACTTTTATCTCAAACTAGTACAACTACATCAACATCCCTTTTGAGCCAACTTGGTCCATATGAAGTGTCTTCTCTTTCACTAGCCCTTCTTGTAAGAATTGCAATTCTTTCTACAGCACCTGATTTTAGTGTCCCTTTGAAGAACAGTTTAAGCCAAGTCTTCGAAGTCATTCACTTCGTCGAAAAGAAGACGCAGAACACAAGTTTTGCGAACAAGAGGAGATCTAGGCTCGCAGAAGCTGCATTCGCGGGTCAAGAGTTCAATGCCGACGTCTTCCAAGTTATTCTCGAGCATGACAATGGAGCAGTTAGAAGTCTTCAAGACTTAGACTTCGCAATGGGAATCATTCAAACATTACCAAGAGTATTACCATCAGATGCTATAGAGCAAGACATGGTAATCCTCACAGACTTCATTAGGAACAGAACTTACGGCTCGTTAGCAGAACTATACGCCTTCTTCGAGCGACTCTTCGTCGAGATGCTAAACAAGTTTCTTGTTCAGTTACCAGATGCTATCCTCAAAGAAATCAATGAGAGCAATGCTGAGAATTTTGAAGAGACTGTGAGATTTGCCTTGAAAGTTCTTTGCAAGGTTGAATCAATAGAACCATTTGTTCAATGGGTGTATCCCCCTGGAGCCAATAACACAGATTTGATAACAAATAATGGCGGCGCAAATCCTGCAACTGCACCTGTATTCAATAATGAGAATGGTGGCACAGCAGCTCTTGAAAACAACATTGATGGTGCAACTAATGGGGCAGATGCAACTGCAAATTCTAATCAAGATGAGATTGTTGAGATTGAATTACCCAGAATCACTGTTGAGCCAAGGGGATGACTAAACATTCTGTAAGATGAGTTTTTTTGTGTAGTTGCCATTGTTGATCTTGACTATACAATTTGTACTAATTGCTTAAATGTACTGGATTGATCAAATGAATCTTGTAGTGCTTAATGAAGTACAATATAAGTAAATTAATGGAAGCATACAAATATAAAACCAGTAAGCTTATATTATATGGTTATTATTAGTATAAGAAAGAATTCCAAGCCCTCCATATGGCGCCCGACAGTGCCCCAAGCGTTGCGCCAGATACCATGTGAGAAACCAAAAAATAAAAAAAAAATCTCAAAAGCCACTACAAACAAGTTCTATATTAGAAAATCCAGTGCATCAACTGTCTTTTTTTTCAATAATTTTTGCTGCAAAATCACAACTTTTCAACATTCAACCTTGCAAGATCAAACACTTCCCACATCTCTTCAGATAAGGATACAGGGATTTCTTTATCCCTACCCTTTTTTGATCATGGTGGGTATCTGAACCTATTTTCTTTGGTCCCTTCCTACTTAGGGTCGACTAATCTTATCCGTACTTCAGACAGACTTTCGTAAAAGAATGAGATAGTTGTCACGTCAAGTCTTTTCGATCAAATTCTATATCCTCAACTCTACTTGCAATTGCTGCAAAATCCTCATAGAACTTACAACTGTGCCATTTTATATGAAATTGTATGTTGCACTGATTGTATGAAATCAAATTCCCAATTTTATGATCCCAAGAAACACATGAAAATTTACCAAATAGATTTCACTAATTCCTGCAAATTAAGATGGAAAATTTCATGGAAGAAAGAATCACAAAAAAAAAAAAAAAAAATGGGCAGGGAATGGAAACTTGAAGACTTATTATTTAAAAGCCAAGATGGGCAGTTGTGACTTGTTTCTTATTCCTCAAAAAGATAAATAGACAGCAAACATGCCATTCTCTACCTCCCCTTCTACAGTTACCGATTGCCCGAGCGAAGTTCCCTGATCTTTCTTCCCTTCAAGCCGGAAAAAACACTAGAAAATTGATGAGGAGACTTGTTTGCCAGGTCTTTCATAACTAGTTACTTAGTGCCTGAAATGCCGAACATTGGTGAAGAGAAGAGAGACTCCATATTTGTTACAGCAGTCAATGGCATCAGCATCTCTAATGCTCCCACCAGGTTCTGCGATAACCCCAATACCGTTCTGACACGCTTCCTCCACTGCGTCATTCCACGCTGTCCATGTAATAAAAGCAACAGGTTCAGAAAGGGAGGTTCCAAATAAAATGAAAATAAAAGTATGTATGCATGTTATTCTTCCAGTGATATATTCTCGCATAAACTGATAAACAGGTAAGCATGGTGAATCTTCATAACTTAAAGCGCAACGTAAGGATACCGAAAATTAAATCATCAGAGACCTAGACTAAGTTTTTGAACTCTCACAACATTTTAATCTAGCATTTTCCTTTTAAGTGCTTCGGAGGTTTTGTTTTCAAATATTACGAGTAAAAGAGCGAACATGGCCTAACCTCAGATTAGCTTTTTTCGCACTGACAAGTGATGAAACAGTCGTGTGAGTACTAAGATATATACCCCTTTCAAATAGCTACCATGACAATGAACAAATTGTCCTGTTAATTAGGAGGTGCACGGGTTTATACAAGAGACTCCGCACCTTTTCAAAATTAGCTAGTTATGAGGATAATGAACACCTACCAAAAGGGAAGAAGGCATCACTAGCCAAAGCTGCTCCTTTGGCCTCTTCTCCAGCTTTTCTGAACGCTATCCTTAGACTCTCTACACGGTTTGGTTGCCCGCTTCCCATTCCTAGCATGCATCTATTCTGGACAGGCACAAACATCTTATAAGAATCAAATATATATATACACACACGCACATCATACACATAAAAATAAATATTTCAATATCAATTCATAATAAAAATATTCTATACCAAGTTACGAACCTTTGCAATCACAATGGCGTTGCTCTTCACATGCTTGACGCACAACCATGCAAATTTTGCATCACTGAGCTCACTTTGTACTGGAGTTTTTTCAGAGACGGTATTGAATTGAATGTCTTTTGGGTTTAAATCGTCCGAGTCCTGAGCTAGCCATCCACCACCAACCTGTCTGAGCGAAAGTTTTCCTTTCTCATTCTTGCTAGCTTCAAGGATCCTTAATGTTTTTGGGTTAAACCCATTCTTTTGTAGATATTGTTTGTAAAATTTTGATAATATACATACATCTTTCCAATTGCTATAATATTGGTAGCTTTTAAATTGTTTTGGCAGATTTTACTGCAGGTTTTTTTTAATATTTATTATTTATAATTTTTTTAAAAAATTACTATTCAAAAATTAGCAACAACTCAGCGTTGTCGCTAATTTTTCACAAGGCGTCTTTGATGACTCGGCACCAATTAGTGACAGACGATGTCTGTCGCTGAACAGCAACAAACTTGTGACAAACACGTATGTGCTGACTGGACTTCAATCAGTAACAGACGTGTTTCTGTTGTTGTTCAGCAATAGATGTTTGTCACAAATCTGTCGCTGAACAACAACAAAATAACAAGTCTGTCGCTGAGGTGCACCAGCAATAAAGAATTTAGCAACATCCACCATCTATCGCTGATTTTTTGCAGGGTGGTTTAGCAACAGAATCGTACCAATTCAGCATCAGATTAGTTTGTTGCTGAATTGGTTCTTTCTTGTAGTGAATAGGCTATGTCGTACCTCAAATTGTGTGCAGAGACGCGGGGCATCGAGTGCCGGGTAGTCGAGGGTTAGTGGGATCATAAAATTTGTCAATTTGGAGAGTAAAAACACTAACCATATATATTATAATGGGCATAAGCTAATGTAATTGAATCGAATAAATCAATGCCTATAGTTTGGTTATTTAAATTAGAAACCATGAGATTGTCCTAGAGATACGTGTTGACACATCTAGGAACCATGTGAGTAGCAAATTAGTGTCACTTTGATTAGGTTAGTGGGAGTTAGTGGGATAAATATCAAGGTGTGGATAATTATATGAGCTTCGAGATACGTAAATGCATGGATATCAATGGCTATGAATCAATATTACCTAAATATATAAGATCAACACATGCAAGGAAACCATTTTCATTTTCAACTTATGAATCAAGAGAACTTGTTGGAGAATAAGGAGGTTGATGGAGAGAAGAAATCCATGGAAAATTGGTGAGAATTTCTCAAGCTAGGTGGTACATCAACTAGGTACACATCTATTTATGTCAGATTGAAATCATTTCTGGTTTTTGGCTTATTCCAGAGGGTAGATGATTGAATATTTGCAATTGGTTTATATATTTGGATTCCTCATTTGAAGCTGATAATCCAAATATATTAAAGTTCTTAATTTAGATTTGAAATCATAAATATATGAATTTTTGAAGTTGCAAAACCAAAACTAGAATTCTGCATGTTATACTAGGAATTAGCCTATATAATTTGGTTATAACTTGCTCATTTTAGATCCAAATCGACCCAAACTGGTGGCATTTGAAAGCTTACTCAAAAGGTAACAACTTTTCTTAGCTAGTGATGTTGTAATTCAATTATTTTTGTCCAAAAGTGCTCTACAAATAGGTGCTGGAATTCAGAAGAAAAGTTTTGAAACTAAACTTGTTAAAGGCATAACTCCCTAATTACTTATCCAAATGAGCTAATATTTTAGTATGTTGTATTTGGGTATGTTTGCTGCCTTGTGACCAAAAATCACATTTTTTTGAAAATATAGATTTGGAGGAATAGATTTTTTAAGTCCGCTAGTCGGATTAGGTTCCAATTAGAGCTATCTTTAGTAGAATCATGATATCTCTTTCATTTTAAATCAAAATTTTGCAAACTAAACATTTTCGAAAGCTAAGATAGAGACCAACGATCTTTATATTAGTGGAGGATTTTGAGATTTGGACCATTTCATGCCTAAAAATGTGTCGTCACATAAGACTGAAATTGAGACTTAATTTAGTCTTTAGGGCTGATTTAGGAATATCAATTATAAACATATTCAACCAATCTGAATACAAAATAAATATACTTAACTGACTTTAGGGACTTAGGGGACCGTAGCTCAGGTCTCGGGGAGCTTGTCGGGTCGGATTCGGGTGTTCGGAGAAGTCGGAGCGCTTGTTAAGGTGCGTAAACCCATTGGAATGCCTCACAGAATTCATGATTTGGTTTATCATTTTTCCTTTTCATGTGTGACTGCTGGTGGGCACACACGGGGTTTTCACTCCTATTTCGGTGTACGTATATATTGGTTGTGGCTAAATCGCATGCACGAGTTACTTGTGATAGTACTCATGTCGATGGCAGTAGAATATATCTACGACTGTCGGGAGGGATTAAGGTGGTCCTGATATGTAACAGCGTCGGGAACGGACCATGCCGTTTACTGAAGTTGGGGTTTAGCCTTTGTAAGCATGTAAGTATATATGTGGTTCCTATTCAATTTATCGATTACTGACTGGTATAAGTCAGGGTTTTCTCGTGATTATACGGATGTTTACTGATTAATGCTTTATTTTTGAACTGGTTTAATTGGTATATCTTGTTTATTTATTTCCCGCTACTGCTTTTGCTTGTTGTGTATTGCTTACATTCATGGAAATATGGCATAATGTTGCCAAGTGTTATATTCGCATGTCTCGTAGTTTATCAGTTTTATTTCATGAATATTGTGTGGACTTCTTTTGGGATTTTACTTAAATGGACTCGTCATTGTATTTGTTGGGTGATTGAGTGCAGATCCTTCGACGAGCAAAGGCAAAAGCAAAGAGGTACTGAGCGACTACCTCTGAGATTGTGGAGCCAGCTCGTGTGTGATATCAGTATGTATTCATTTTACTTTTGTTGGGTTTTGGGCACCATAGAACACTGATTATATATATATATATATGAACTTTTGTTATACTTTACTCGCCTTGATATACACATGGTATCTTTTGTCGGGTTTTCCACTACTTAGAATTGTTGAATATTGTATAACTTACTTAAATTAAGACTTCCGCTGTAAAATTTAATTATAACTTGATAAATTGATTAACTGGCTAATGAAATCATTAATAATTATATGGAACATTAATTAGCTAAATTAGGAATAAATGGAAAAGTGTAAGTAGCCAGGTAGGTCGCGGAACGTCAAGGATAAGCTTGCTATGACGTGGCGGAGAGCAAGGCGGCCTCGAATTTGGGGCCGCTACAATTTGGTATCAAAGCGAGGTTTTGAGGAAGCCTCGGGAGTAGTTTAAAGGAAAGAGAATAAAACTGAAACAAATAAACCTTAGATGTGGAAACCCGATGATCCTGACTTAGAACCTTAGTTAGGAAGCAGACTTGAGATGGGTAGTGATAGGTTTATACACATGTTATATTTTGTTATATATAGGATATACGTCTATATATATCGAAGTTGAACCGGAGCACGCTTCACGATGCATATCATGGACGGATAGTCTTGTACACCTCGTGAGACTCGACAGACTAGAGATGCGGCTAAGGATTTCCTTGTTATGGCGAGTGTAGAGGATCGAATGTCGGCTCAGGAGACTCAGATGGCCGAGATATTACGATTGTTACGGGATCAGATCTCTACACGACGGCACTTGCTATGGCGGTTGCAGCACCCCAAGACTTAGGATTAGTTACGGCACGTACAGGGACAGCCGTCGCCCGATTGTTCCCTAGACACCAGTGGAGAGAGTAGCTACAAAAACACAAGGAGAGAGAGCTACAACTATAGTTGTTCCATTAGAGACATCGATTCATACGCCTCCACCCACGACTACAGAGTAGACGACTACTACTACGTCGGGATTTGTTTTGGGCCCAGAGGCTAAGATGTTGAGGGAGTTCTTGAAGTTCCAGCCAAGTTTCTTCTACGGAGGCGGTGACCCTGAGGCGGCAGGGAAGTGGATAGTGTCTCATAAGCGTTTCCATAAGCTGATGAGGAACGATGAAAGCGTTCAGACGCGTCTTTCTAAAGCATGTTTGAGAGGTCATGCAGTAGTCAAGTGGACTACGTATACGAATACTCATCCAGAACCGACAACATGGGCTGAGTTTAGAGAGTTGTTCTACGACCAGTATATACCCATGAAGGTGAGGTGGAGATTGAGGGAGGAGTTTCTGACCCTGAGACAGGGAAGTCAGACGTTGATACAGTATATGGAACGATTCCCGTATTTACTTCAGTTCGCTATGGATGTGGCCGGAACGAGCGACTGCATATATACTACTTCACATGAGGGCCTGATGACAGGATTATTGAGGCAGTGGTGTCATCTGGAAATCGCACTTTGCAGGAGATATTTGATCGAGCTTTGGCAAACGAGACCTTCTTGATGCAGAGAGATAGTAAGCATATTACTGGGTCTGAGGTACAGACTGGATAGAAGAGACAAAGAGATCGGGATGATAAAGAGGATAGAATACGGTGGAGACCGTAGGGATGATGATCGAGCAGCTAAAGCTTATGTTGTACCCGCATTACTAGCGCCCGTGAGACAGTACTTGACCGGGAGTGGCATGGACTGGAGATCGCAGAATCAGGGCCATAGGTCAGGATATGGTTATTTGACTGCATGCTGGCAGTATGGACAAGAGGGGCACATCAAGAGAGATTGTCCCAAGAGATCGGTGACTCTAGTAGTAGTGACACGGTGCATGTGCATTTCAAGAGCTAGTGTACGTGACTGAGCCAGGTCGGGAGATGTCCCAACAGCGGGTTCAGGGTATGTGAGTTTTTAAATTTTTAATCATTACAGCTTAAGTTCATGTATGCATGATAGATTATTGTATTATGACATGTGATTGTCATAGGTCGTAGCATGGCATGGAATTGTCATGGTGTGTAAGGATAGGTCGTAGCATGGCATGGGATTGTCATGGTGAGTAAGAGTAAGTCGTGGCATGGCATAGGAATGTCAGGGTATGTGATGGTTGGTTAGGACTATTATGTTGGGATACATGATAGGAGAGGTTTACAGTTACTGGTATTAGGTAACTGGGTTAGGGAAACTTGAACACGAAAATCAAACTGAGAATATGTTGCGGGGGTGTTGGGAAGAGATTGACTGATTTTGACCACCTTGGCAATACGCCCCTATGTCTCAGGGTAACACTACGATCCCTATGATGGAGTAGTGGAGGTGTTCAAGGGACTGTAGAAATGGACTATCAAAGTGTGAGGCGTGATCACACGAGGATAGGATAGTTACATTAAAGTTTACTTGAGATTCAAATTTCGACGACAAAATTCTCCTAGTTGGGCTGAGTTGTAACGGCCCAAATTAATTAAACTAGGATTAGCATTAATCTCGAGATTAACAGTTGAAATTTGGGCATTACGTGGACTCGGTTGACTCGGACACGAAAACCGAAGAAATATGTTATTTATAGATGGTGGTTGTGTATATATGGTGTTTAAAAATCATTATTATTATATTGCACCGCATGTGTGTATGTTGCTATCGGGCAAGTTTGTGTGACGGGTGTTCGCCTCGAAAGGCGTGTCAACGCGGGTGTCGGATAGGCGAACTACGGGTACACTAGGAAACTCGACTAATTCACGTTAAGATGACTAATAATCAATTAAAATGGGTAATGTGACCATAAGCCAAGTAAATTCAAATTAAAACAATAGGTTATGACGTACCTCAAATTGCGTGCCGAGACGCGAAGGATCGAGTGTCGGGTAGTCGAGGGTTAGTGAGATCACAAAATTTGTCAATTTGTTGAATAAAAACACTAACCATATATATTATAATGGGCCTAAGCTAATGTAATTGAATCTAATAAATCAATGTCTATAGTTTGGTTATTTAAATTAGAAACCATGAGATTGTCCTAGAGATACGTATTGACATATCTAGGAAACATGTGAGTAGCAAATTAGTGTCACTTTGATTGGGTTAGTGGGAGTAAGTGGGGTACATGTCAAGGTGTGGATCATTAGATGAGCTTCGAGATACGTAAATATATGAATATCAATGACTATGAATGAATATTACCTTAATATATAAGATCAACACATGCAAAGAAACCATTTTCATTTTCAACTTATGAATCAAGAGAACTTGCTGGAGAAGAAGGAGGTTGATGGAGAGAAGGAATCCATGGAAGATTGGTTAGAATTTCTCAAGCTAAGTGATACATCAACTAGGTACACATCTATTTATGTCAGATTGAAATCATTTCTGGTTTTCGGCTAATTCTAGAGGATAGATGATTGAATATTTGCAATTGGTTTATATATTTGGATTCCTCATTTGAAGTTGATAATCTAAATATATTGACGTTCTTAATTTGGATTTGAAATCATAAAGATATGAGTTTTTGAAATTGCAAGACCAAAACTAGAATTATGCATGTTATATTAGGAATTAGCCTATGTAATTTGGTCATAACTTGCTCATTTTAGATCTAAATCGACCCAAAATGGTGGCATTTGAAAGCTTACTCAAATGGTAACAACTTTGCTTAACTAGAGATGTTGTAATTCAATTATTTTCATGTCCAAAAGTGCTCTACAAGTAAGTGTTGGAATTCAGAAGAATAGTTTTGAAACTAAAATTGTTAAAGGCATAACTCCCTAACTATTTATCCAAATGAGCTGATCTTTTAGTATGTTGTATTTGGGTATGTTTGCTGCCTTGTGACCAAAAATCACCTTTTTTTGGAAATATAGATTGGGAGGAATAGATTTTCTAAGTCCGCTAATCGGATTATGTTTTGATTAGAGCTATGTTTAGTAGAATCATGATATCTCTTTCATTTTAAATCAAAATTTTGCAAACTAAACCTTTTCGAAAAACTAAGATAGAGACCGACAATCTTTGTATTGGTGGAGGATTTCGAGATTTTGACCATTTTATGCCTAAAAATGCGTTGTGACATAAGACTGAAATTTAAACTTAATTTAGTCTTTAGGGCTGATTTAGGAAGATCAATTTGAAACATATTCAACGAATTTGAATACACAATAAACATATTTAACTGACTTCAGGGACTTAGGGGACCGTAACTCGGGTATCGGGGAGCTTGTCGGGTCGGATTCGGGTGTCCGGGGGAGTCGGAGCTCATGTTGAGGTGCGTTAACCCATTGGACTGCCTCACCGAATTCATGATTTGGTTTATCGATTTCGTTTTTCATGTGTGACTGCTGGTGGGAACACATGGGGTTTTCACTCCTATTTCGGTGTGCGTATATATTGGTTGTGGCTAAATCGCATGCATTGGTTACTTGTGATAGTGCTCGTGTCGATGGCAGTAGAATATATCTACGACTGTCGGGAGGGATTAAGGTGGTCCTGATGTGTAACAGCGTCGAGAAGGGACCATGCCGTTTACTGAAGTTGGGGTTTAGCCATTTTAAGCCTGTAAGTATATACGTGATTCTTATTCGATTTATCGATTACTGGCTGGTGTAGGTCAGTGTTTTCTCTTGATTATACGGATGTTTACTGATTAATGTTTTATTTCTAATATGGTTTAATTGGTATATACTATTTATTTATTTCCCGCTACTGCTTTGCTTGTCGTGTGCTTCTTACATTCATGGGAATATGACATATTGTTGTCAGTTGTTATATTCGCATGTCTCGTAGTTTATCAGTTTTATTTCACGAATATTATGTGGACTTCTCTTAGGATTTTACTCACTGGACTCGTCACTGCATTTGTTGGGTGACCGAGTGCATATCCTTCGACGAACAAGGGCAAGGGCAAGGAGGTACTGAGCGACTACCTCTGAGATTGTGGAGCCAGCTCGTGTGTGATATCGGTATGTATTTATTTTACTTTTGTTGGGTTTTGGGGACCATAGAACACTGATTACATGTATATGGAACTTTTATTATACTTAACTCGCCTTAATATATACATGGTATCTTTTGCCGGGTTTTCCACTACTTAGGATTATTGAATACTGTATAACTTACTTAAATTAAGACTTCCGCTGTAAAATTTCATTATAACTTGATAAATTAATTAACTGGCTAATGAAATTATTATTAATTATATGAAAAATTAATTAGCTAAGTTAGGAATAAATGGAAAAGTGTAAGTAGCCAGGTAGGTCGTAGAACGTCAAGGAAAAGTTGGTTCTTTGGAGAGGAAATGGGCGGTTTCGGGTTCCGAAAACCCGATTCCCTTGAAGAAGTCCAATTTGGGGAGAAGGGTTTGGCGTGGTTTGGCTAAGAGGATTGATGGGCGCTTGGATGCGATATTGGCGATCTGGGTATTGGAGAAACCGTGATTTCTGAGGAACTGAAGAACCAAATCGGGCTTTGAAGGTGATTTGAATTGAACTTTCTTTGAAGCAGAGAGAGCTAATTCTGGGGAGAGACCGCACGATTTTACGAGATACGAAACTGTGAAAAATGAGGATTGATCTGAAGGGTTTTGTGGTGTTGTTGTTGTCGTTGAAATTGGTCTAAGAAATTGGGTTTGAATGACAAAATGTGAAGAAATTCTTCGGCGGAGAATAATAAACATTACAAATTTGGGGAATTGGGGATTTGGGAATGTGAGGTTTTGAGAGGGTTTTTGAATTCAAAATTTCTTTGTAGGAAAGGAAAACCCTACAAGCCCCTCTAAGGAGATAACCACTAATGACGAACCTCTTTTCTTCTTCGGTAAATGCTACAATAATGATAACCCCAAAGTCACCTAAAAGTCACATTTAGTTACTTTTGCATGACACGAAAGAAGTGTGTATCTCGAGAAGCTCACGAACAACTTTCAAGAACGCGGCCGTGCACGCTATGTGACTTTGGAGTGACTTCAAGGCGTTATTTCTAACATTTTCCTTTTCTTATCTTTTCTTTTTTGTGTTTTTCTAATGACTAATCCATGGGCATTGTAGGGTCAAATATGGGAGGCAGTTATTCCAATTTAATTTTTTTCATCCACAAAATTTGAATTTGAGATTTCACTTGGAATCGAGTTCCTTCCAATCTAATTTTTCTTATGAACAATTCTACTATTATTCGCATTTTGTCCCCTTGGACCAAAATGGTCGATTCTAACAGATACTGTTGTCGCCGTCATTGTCGAGATTGGTCTTATTTAATTTTTGAAAAAAAAAAAAGTCAATTGATAGTACACACCACATAAGATTAAATTTAAAAAAAAAGGGGAGAAAAAAAACTTGTAATATTGATATAAACAATGCAACATACACTTAATGAAACATCCATATAGTGATGTTGATGCCATAGTAGTGGTTTTTTTTTTCAAAGCCTAAAAAGGCATATTAATCATTCCTAACTCAAGAGGGTAATCCAAACTTAAGTGCAATAGATATTACGTTGCATATTGAAGCCCGAAACTACTCTAATTAAAATGCATAGAGAGAACTACTCGAGGACAACTACATCAATTTGAGCGAAATATCCTCATAAGAAGATAACCTTAAATTAAACATAAACTAAACCTAAGACAGAACAAAAATTGAATCCTAAAAACAAATTAAATTCTAACAAAAGAGGCGAAAAATAGAGAAGTAGACCACATCACCGTAGATTATGACCACCCGCTACCAGAACACTATTGAACACGAGCCATCATATGATCACGGCCGTGCTGGAAACACTGATCGACTCATGACCAACAACCCCTTTCACCTCATTCTCTTAAAATCTCTTCTCTTCTTTTTGTTCATGACTTATATCTATTTAACAGCACCATAACTCCATCACTGCCTCTACCCTTTTCTTTGAAGAAGAGAAAGAAATGACATTGTTAAGGAGGCCGACTGAAGGCCGCAGTCGCCGGCCAAACAATAATGGGGAGAAGACTGTGTTTTAGGGTTTTTTAGAGAGGAGAAAACTTGTTATAGTAGTGATTCTAGTGCACATGTATTGGAGTCTTAATTATTTTTTTCAATTCAGACCCTATTCGTGACAGTATAGATAGATGTCAATGAAATGGTAAAAAATGACTTCTGAGTCCTATCTTCAGAACTTCTGCCTCGAGTGTCAACGTTGAGAAGAATTTTTCTAAATCATGCCAAACCTTCAACCGTTAAAAATATAGCAAAGCATCTTTAGCAAAATAGATGAAGAATCAATTTTGCTCATATGAGCTGCAACAGATGCTTTAATATTATAGTGAAGGTCAAATCATATAAGCTGGAACAGATGCTTTAATATTAAAGTTACTTACCTTAGATGTAAAGTCATAAACACAGGCTCTATTTGGCAAGGCTAGTGATAATCTAATGATAATGATAAACTAGTGATAGTGATAATCTAGGCGATAGTGATAATCTAGGCGATAATTTATAATCTACTAGTGGTAGTAGAAAAAGTCGATAATCTAGCTGATCAACTAAAAATTGTTTGGAATGATAAATGTAAAATGACAATAAAGGACATATGACACAATTAAGTATATTAATTATATAATCATATAATTAATTGTTATAAATAACTATGTATTTTATTTACAAAATACAAATTAATACCATAAAATAATTTATATTATTTAGAAAACTAAATTATGTGTGTCCATAAATGCTTACATGAAAATAACTCTATATTAATCTATAAGAATACGCAAAAAATAAACACATGTAAATAAAATACAATAAACGACTTGGATAACTATACATATACCTAACGCATCATCCATAATTGAGAAGCAATGTTATTACGAATATTCTTCATTTCTAGAGAAGTCTCTCTATAACTTAAAAAAAAATAGTAGATTAGTAAAAAAAAAATTAAAAATATGTAGGATAGTCCACCACTCGAACACTACATTAAAAAATATTTTTATAACATCTAAAAATATTTGTATACTCGACGTTGTTAAAACTTATTTAATATGTAATAAATATCTAACAAGATTATCTATAATTAAGAAATTAATGTGTAATGATTTTTAATTTTAGTGAAATTAGTTAATTATTAATCACTATTTTTTTCATTAACAATATTCAACTATATGTTAATTTTAAATTCAATAAGTTTTAATAACGTATTATATAACTATTGGTCTAGCCTATAAGAGCTTGAAATGCTGGTTTCGCCTCTGCCAACTCTGCTAGGATATAATCGCGGGGTACTAATATTCGCGGGGTTTGTTTAAGTATTTGTCTATTTTGTTTCCACTAATTTGCAAGGGCATTAATTTATTAATACCGTAAAAATAAGGAAACGGTGCCAAATTAAAAGATTTCATATCTATTTCATTGACTTATAATAAAAATACATAGCAAGTCAATTTGCATGATCACTTGAAAACGTGTTTTTCTATGTTCATCATATGGAATAGAGTTAAGAAAATGTTAGAAGAAAGTTCTTGGAAATGTGGAAAAACATAAATAATTGCAACTATCAATAACAAACATATTTAAGGCATACAAAAATGTGAAGCAGAAGTTCAACATCTAACAAGGAAGAAAAAAGAGATAGGGAGAATGGGAAGACATGATTGTTTAGATGGGCAATTGGATGATAGCAACTACTCTTCTCCGATGCGTCATCGCTTATACATCGCCGCAGCCACATCGGTATGCTTCATACTCATACTTCTTGATATCATAGCCGGGTTTCGCAGTAAGAAGCAATGGTTACCTTGTCGATTCTTTTCGCTCAACTCAGTCACCTTAAGTCTTCTTTCTATTGTTGCTAAACTCCCAGTAGATTTAACCACTACAATGCCTAGCCCTGAAGATCAACTTTCCAAACTTACAAGCACAACCTTGATATGCATTTGCATGGGCTTTCTCATGCCTTCACTAGGAATTAGTAGACCTTCGGAGTGCTCGACAGACATGATGGCGCTATGCATATTAGTAATCACCATTGCCATCAACATCTCGCATACAAGATTCTTGCGCACCCGCGTGATCCTCTTGTTTCGAGTCGAACACATCATAATCTTGTGTTGTATGTTGCTATTGCTCATAGTTTTGGTGTGTTCTGCTTATGATATAAATAGGCAAAAGGGGTCCTAGTTAATCAAAACAAAGAGCTTTTCACTAAAGGAAGTGGAAGCATGTTTAAAAGATTGAAGCTGTGCTACTTGTATGGCTATGACTCCAATCCCCAAATTGAGCTATGCAGAGATATAGATTATGCACTTGTTGCTATACTTTGCTTGTTTTCTTTGATTGTTCTCGGACAAGCCGCATTTCGATCGCTTGTTTTGAAGGAGACGACGCTTTGTCATGGACTGGTTTCTGATTATAAATATACCTAACGCATCATCCATAATTGAGAAGCAATGTTATTACGAATATTCTTCATTTTTAGAGAAGTCTCTCTATAACTTAAAAAAAATAGTAGATTAGTAAAAAAAAAAATTAAAAATATGTAGGATAGCCCACCACTCGAACACTACATTAAAAAATATTTTTACAACATCTAAAAATATTTGTATACTCGACGTTGTTAAAACTTATTTAATATGTAATAAATATCTAACAAGATTATCTATAATTAAGAAATTAATGTGTAATGATTTTTAATTTTAGTGAAATTCTTTGTTTTATAATATTTAGTTAATTATTAATCACTATTTTTTTCATTAACAATATTCAGCTATATGTTAATTTTAAATTCAATAAGTTTTAATAACGTATTATATAACTGTTGGTAGCCTAGAAGGACATAAAAGAATTTCACTAAAATTAAAAAGACTTAAGGTGACTGAGTTATGCGAAAAGAATCGACAAGGTAACTATTGCTTGAAACCCGGCTATGATATCAAGAAGTATGAGTATGAAGCATACTGATGTGGCTACGACGATGTATAAGCCGATGACGGGCATCGGAGAAGAGTAGTTGCTATCATCCAACTTCCCATCTAAACAATCATGACTTCCCATTCTCCCTATCTTTTTTTTCTTCCTTGTGAGATCTTGACCTTCTGCTTCACATTTTTGTATGCCTTAAATATGTTTGTTATTCATAGTTTCAATTATTTATGTTTTTCCACATTTCCAAGAACTTTCTTCTAACATTTTCTTAACTCTATTCCATATGATGAACATAGAAAAACAAGTTTTCAATTGACCATGCAAATTGACTTGCTATGTTTTTTTTATTATAAGTCAATGAAATAGATATGAAATCTTTTAATTTGGCACTGTTTTCATGTGTTTATGGCTATGTTTGGTAAACACAAACTTGTTAAGCTGTGTTTGGTTTGTAGCTTATTTTAAAAATAATCTAGATGATAAGCACTCAATTGAAACGCTACTCTTAGTAGCGTTTGAACCGAAAATCCGTCGTTTGAATTTTTTCTCGCGATTATACCCTTATTTTTACAGTATTAATAAATTAATGCCCTTGCAAATTAGTGGAAACAAAACACGCAAATACTTAAACAAACCCCGCGAATATTAGTACCCGCGATTATACCCTAGTAGAGTTGGCAGAGGCGAATGTCATCAAGAAGGACATAAAAGAACAACATGTCCCAATAAAGATCGTGATCGAGTCCCTACAAAGAAGAACCGATGCGGCATTTGTCGTGCAGAGGGACATAACAAAAAAAAATTGTCCAGCCAGAGCTGAATCTTCCAATCAAAACCAATCGTCCAGTTTGTATATTGTTTACTAATGACTTAAGTATGTATGTAATTAGATTATATTGAACCTTTTGAAGTATCCAGATAGTTTACGTCATGAAATGTTTAGGTATTCGTTATTGTTTGAACCTTTAATAATGATTTGTGGCGACATTTCGAACAACATGAATAACTTTTAAAACTCCCTAAATTGTAGTTTGTACACAAATGCATCCAGGCCCGTCAGATCCTTCACTATTACATCTCCAATCTACACACAAATCCTCGCGAGCGTGGACGGGTCAGGTAAACTTTTTAAGATGAATACATCTAATGTTCATGAATAAACGTATAATATACATATATATCACAGCTTATTTTCAATTATAAGGTGTACGACACATTGCGCGTGCGTCGACGACGGGCTATCGTTGATCGAACGGTGGAGTATCATTCTCGAATGATCTCATATCTACGTTCCAGTGACTTTTATGGGATTTCGCGCGTATCATTTTTCAGCCTTGATTGGGCTTTGATTACTGCATTCGTTGAGAGATGGCGCCCAGAAACACATACATTTCACATGCAATGTGGGGAGTGCACTATTACACTCCAAGACGTACAGGTGCAGCTCGGCTTACCTATCGAAGGTATGTTTGTGACGGGAACCACCGATACAGACTATGTTGAGGTGTGTGAGAGGCTACTTGATCGAATTCCTGTTGGAGATGACCTTCATGGAAATAAACTTAAAGTCGAATGGCTTGAACGTAACGTACCACCTATACATGACGAGAGCGATGAGGAGTCGGTGCGACGGTATGTTCGATCGTACATTCTCCAACTAATCGGTGGTTGTCTATTCGTCGATAAGTCAAATCGATATGTACATTTGATGTTTCTACCGTTGCTCGAGGATTTTGACATAGTTGGACAGTATAGTTAGGGGAGTGCCTGTTTGGCTTTTTGTACAGGGAGTTGTGCCGCAGAGCTCGCGCGGGTGCACATAAGGTTGCGGGCGTCAATTCTTGTATAACTGTGGGCATGGGATAGGTTTCCATTCATAGCACCAAGGCGGCTGGTGTTCCTAGAGTTCAACCTCGAACAATGGATGGAGAAGAGATGCTTAATGACGTCCCTTTAGGACACATGTAATAGAAATGTTATATCGTAATTTTTATAATATTAACTACATTTTCATTTTACTAATTAAGAGTTTTCTATACAGATGGATCGATGCATTCTCGGTTACTCAAAGTGCAACACACGTTTTATCAGCTTACCGTGATGCACTCGATTCGCAGAATGAGGATGACGTGGTGTGGCAACCTTACGCTGAAGTCATCGGGTCTCTTCCTGAATATTGTACCGACGATCACATAGTTGGCTATCGACGTGTCCCCTAATTTGTTTCCACATAGTCGAGTGGCATCGGCCTGAAAGAGTTTTGAGACAATTCGGAATGATACAGGTCGTGCCACCAAACTGTCATTACGACACCTGACTGCACCGCATCGAGATGCGAGGACGCGTTCATGAAAATTAGGCGGCTTTTCACGCAAACTATATACAGATGTGGGAAAATCGTGGTGACAACATAGTCATAGCGGATTAAAAAGAAGGTCACGATCAACAAGACTACATAACGTGGTATCGATAAGTCACTAGAAGATTCATTGGACATGACGGGGCTTTACGTGACTATTCGGTAACCTTTAAACTATTATTCTTCTTTCCTCACGATTTACATCATAAATTGTGTGTACTAACCTCCTGTTTTGATATCAGTGTAACTTGGTGCGTTGACTGCAGCGAGTTTTCATTGACGATTGGTACGAGCAAGGTCTTGTTGCGCTTGATGAAGGCATCAAAATTTTAGATGAAGATCATAGACAAAGGTCTACTCTATGGAATAGTGGAATTGATGTCGAAGAGGGCATAGATGAGGATAATGAAGATGAAGATGAAGAAGATGATCAGGGCGAATCAAATAGAGAGCTGAGAAGAAGAAAAACACAAACATAGACTATGGGTGGGAGCACTAGACGTCCTCGTCCACCACGTCCTTCTTGTCGGACAGAAACTGCTGCTGAGAGCAGCAGACATTCTCCTACACCACGTTCATCTCGTCCGAGAGCGAGAAACAGAGAGGCTGTTGGTGACAGTAGCCAACGCTCATCCCCACCACATCATTCTTCTCATGGGTGCATTCCTACATTGTCCCCAATGCAACCAGAACCTCAAATGTTTGTACCTAGCTCGCCAATCATGAATCTTCCTCCTTACCATTTTAATCCTTATGCACCCGGGCCGTCGTCTTCATATATGGACTTTGGAATGCTAGACATCCAATGTATCATTCATTGCCTCAACACATGCCGAGCTCATTTACTCCATCATGTTATAATTATAATATGTCATATAGTGGAGATGGCTCATTCATGAACATGTTAAGCATGTCGTCGCCGCCTCATGTTCCTCTCCGCCAACCGCATACAGGAAGCCAGTTTTTTGGGACGGTTCAACCTCCTATTTTTGGGAGCATTAGTACCAGAGGTGAGTCGAGTGAAGCACCAGAGGAATAACATCAATCAACTTGACGACATTCAATGCAAGATCAGCAACCTCGACAAACTCAACCGGATGTACAAACACAACGTCCAACTCGACATAGAGTACGTCCGGTTTGCATCACGAGCAACAACGTCAACGTAACCGTCGATAGACCTGTATGATAAAGTTTTTTTTATGGAATGAAATTATACTTTCAAAACTTGTTTATTGCTTTAATTTTATATTCTAGACAAATATATAACGCGGTTTTGGCCTTTACGGTTTTTCATCTACAAATTTCTTCTTATGATCACGATTGTGTTGCATGGTTTATAGTAGATATGCATGAGTTGCCCCCTGGAGATACGTGCGTAACGTTTACATGGATTGTCAACCTTGAGATACGTTCGTGTTGTTTGCATGGGTTGCCCACCGCCAGATACGTGCGTGTCATTTGCATGGGTTGCCCCCTCGAGATACGTGCGTAATGTTTGCATGGATTGTCAACCTCGACATACGTGCATGTTGTTGGCAAGGGTTGTCCACCGCCAGATACGTGTGTGTCGTTTGCATGAGTTGGCCCCTCGAGATACGTGTGTAACGTTTGCATGAATTGCACGAGGTTGCACGTCACCTCGACATACGCGCGTCGTTTGCATGACTTCTCCGCCGCGAGATACATGCGTGGCGTTTGTATGAGTTGTCCACGTCCATATACGTGCGTGTCCTTTACATCATTTGTCTACCTCGATATACATGCGCGATGCGGGTTGTCCATTTCGAGATACGTACGTGATGCGGCTTGTCCATCTCGATACGTACATGACGTTTGCATGGGTTCACCGCTTCGAGTTGAACAAAGTACTCATTTTGTATAGATGACTCCTTTTCAAAAGGAGTCATTCATTTTGTATAGATGTCATTCACTCCACCTCATCAACACACATGCCACATAGAGCCACATCATCATCAATGACTCATTTTCAAAAGGAGACATACCTTAGTTTTGTAATTTAAAAGTAGCCAACCTTATTTCTGAAATAAAAAAAGTTTCCCACCTTACTTTTCTAAAAACCCCTTTTTTTTATCATGGTGGGTATCTGAACCTATTTTCTTTGGTCCCTTCCTACTTAGGGTTGACTAATCTTATCCGTACTTTTTGATATCACAAACGGACTTTCGTAAAAGAATGAGATAGTTGTCACGTCAAGTCTTTTCGATCAAATTCTACATCCTCAACTCTACTTGCAATTGCTGCAAAATCCTCATAGAACTTACAACTGTGCCATTTTATATGAAATTGTATGTTGCACTGATTGTATGAAATCAAATTCCCAATTTTATGATCCCAAGAAACACATGAAAATTTACCAAATAGATTTCACTAATTCCTGCAAATTAAGATGGAAAATTTCATGGAAGAAAGAAAAAAAAAAAATATATATATATATGCAGGGAATGGAAACTTGAAGACTTATTATTTAAAAGCCAAGAAGGGCAGTTGTGACTTGTTTCTTATTCCTCAAAAAGATAAATAGACAGCATACATGCCATTCTCTACCTCCCCTTCTACAGTTACCGATTGCCCGAGCGAAGTTCCCTGATCTTTCTTCCCTTCAAGCCGGAAAAAACACTAGAAAATTGATGAGGAGACTTGTTTGCCAGGTCTTTCATAACTAGTTACTTAGTGCCTGAAATGCCGAACATTGGTGAAGAGAAGAGAGACTCCATATTTGTTACAGCAGTCAATGGCATCAGCATCTCTAATGCTCCCACCAGGTTCTGCGATAACCCCAATACCGTTCTGACACGCTTCCTCCACTGCGTCATTCCACGCTGTCCATGTAATAAAAGCAACAGGTTCAGAAAGGGAGGTTCCAAATAAAATGAAAATAAAAGTATGTATGCATGTTATTCTTCCAGTGACATATTCTCGCATAAACTGATAAACAGGTAAGCATGGTGAATCTTCATAACTTAAAGCGCAACGTAAGGATAACAACAACAACAACAACAACAACATAGCCTCAGTCCCAAATAAAGCGCAACGTAAGGATACCGAAAATTAAATAATCAGAGACCTAGACTAAGTTTTTGAACTCTCACAACATTTTAATCTAGCATTTTCCTTTTAAGAGCTTCGGAGGTTTTGTTTTCAAATATTACGAGTAAAAGAGCGAGCATGGCATAACCTCAGATTAGCTTTTTTCGCATCTGACAAGTGATGAAACAGTCGTGTGAGTACTAAGATAATACCCCTTTCAAATAGCTACCATGACAATGAACAAATTCTCCTGTTAATTAGGAAGTGCACGGGTTTGGATATACAAGAGACTCCGCACCTTTTCAAAATTAGCTAGTTACGAGGATAATGAACACCTACCAAAAGGGAAGAAGGCATCACTAGCCAAAGCTGCTCCTTTGGCCTCTTCTCCAGCTTTTCTGAACGCTATCCTTAGACTCTCTACACGGTTTGGTTGCCCGCTTCCCATTCCTAGCATGCATTTATTCTGGACAGGCACAAACATCTTATAAGAATCAAATACATATATATATACACACACACACACACACACGCATCATACACATAAAAATAAATATTTCAATATCAATTCATAATAAAAATATTCTATACCAAGTTACGAACCTTTGCAATCACAATGGCGTTGCTCTTCACATGCTTGACGCACAACCATGCAAATTTTGCATCACTGAGCTCACTTTGTACTGGAGTTTTTTCAGCGACAGTATTGAATTGAATGTCTTTTGGGTTTAAATCGTCCGAGTCCTGAGCTAGCCATCCACCACCAACCTGTCTGAGCGAAAGTTTTCCTTTCTCATTCTTGCTAGCTTCAAGGATCCTTAATGTTTTTGACTTGCCACGAAGAGTTTCAAGACCCTTCTCTGTATATTTGGGCGCAATCACTATCTCATAGAACATCCGCGTTTCACCATCAGTTGGGCTTCTGAATTCCCGGATGTCCTTTGCAAGAGCCTTAATAAAATGCAAAGCAATGAAATCTCAATAAGGTTATTAAGAGGAACATGAATAAATTTCTTCGATTTAATTTACACAACTGACCTCATCAACTTCTACATTGAAGGCCACTATCCCTCCAAATGCACTCACGGGGTCTGCCCTTACCGCCAGCCTATAAGCTTCCAGGATATTCTCTCTCGATGCTACCCCACATGGATTTGTATGCTTCACAATCACACATGTAGGGTCTTCAAACTCTGTTACACAGTTCCAAGCTGCATCGGCGTCCAAATAGTTATTGTAAGACATTTCCTGCATTAAGAGAGATGAAAATAATAAGATGTAAACAAAACGCAGCACCATTGCACACCAGCATAAAATATTCATCAGACCACAAAAGACTGTTTCATCAGACCCCTCCAGTTGGCATTCCAAAAACATTCAAAATGGAAGCTTCCAATCTCTATTCACTTCAAGAATTCCAAGTAACAGCACCCTAGAGCTACTGGCTTAGGAGTTTCTCCTAATGATTCACAGGATTTGAAAACATGTAAAATTACTGTGAAATGCAATCTTGGAACATCACATGTATAAGAAGTCCCTGGGCATCTATGATTCTGAATTAAAACATTTTTGCCCATATGTTGAAAGCGGATGAACCAGGAAAGCCATATAGTTACCTTTCCATGGTGTTGTATGGCAGTCGCAATGCCTCCAGCTCTAACCTCAGAGAGACTCTTGTCAACATAGAATGCAGCTTTTTGATGAGGGTTTTCACCGTAACGAAGAGAACTTTTAAGTGAAAGAGGTACAGTAAAGCTGGGAGGAAACTTGTCTACAACACAACGTAGGAACAAAATCAACTTAATTAAGTCCATACAAGCGGTACCAGATAGAACTACATAAAATAAAATGGAGCATAACTATTACCTCCAGCAGTCTGCTTCCACAGCCACTCCGAAACGGCGGAATCATATGAAGCAACATGTTGGAAAGCCTTCCAAGCCAGCTTTCTTCGAAATTGTTCATCATCCTTGCCGCTTTTCAGAAATTCCAGGAGATCCGCATAGTCCTTGGAGTCTACTACAACCAAGACATCTTTGTGATTCTGCAAGGATCCAAGGCCATATTCTTGAGATTGAGAAATAATGTATAAGCAATTAGTCAACAGAATGATAGTTCAGATTCAAAAATATATATTTCTTCCAAACTTTACTTTGAAACAACAAATATTTACATTCAACCTCACTCCAAGATGTTGCACAATTAACTATGGGTTCATACTCAAAAGCACAACTTCAAAGTTTGAAATAATGGGTTCCATTTATAGACCCAAAAATTTAATCCTAACCTAACTACAATTCTCAATCTTTACTCAAATACATGACCTAATTGTCTCTTTATCATTCTATTAGTAAAAAAATAAGTCTTGAGTAGATAAGTTCTAAAATTCTATCAACCAATCCAAACAGTCACAATCATCAAAAACAATTGTGATTCGTCATCCAATCATCTAACAACACATACAAACGTAAGACAAACAAATCAATCAATTCTAGCTGAAAACTCACTCTCATCCAATCTAATTTACCAATCAAATATCACATAATTGATAACTCAATCAAACATCCAATATAAAAAGAAACTCTACCTCAAAAAAACATCTCAAATAATTAAATCTTCATAATCTTCACTGCAATGAACTTGAGTTCACTAATGCAGTACTACTATCTACTTCTTCATAGGCTTCGAAAAAAAAAATTTGTTTGGCTACTTGAGAAAATATTTTAATGATATGACCCATGTTATACATAATACTACAAACAAGCTCCAAGCCTCCAACAATGACTCGAAAGCTCTGGAGACTACACCTTGTCCTTGTTGGGTTTTGGAGTTCATACGCAGCGAAAAATTCAAAACAATTTTGAAAAACCCCAACATGATTGAAAATAAGTTCCATTAAACTAGATCTACAAAAGTAAAATCATACCTTAATTCGTGATTTCCTTCTCTGATTGTTCGATCTCCAAGACATTCAAGTATTCGTCCTCTATCAGAAATCCACACACGAATGGTGACCACAATTTGGAATGCTAGCCCCAAGCGAGATAGAAAACATTTTTCTTTCTCTCCCAAAATCCAGAGAACTCGAAAATAGCAAAAACGAAAATATGATTTCGTTTTAAGGTTTCAACCTCTATTTATATGGGTAGATAAGCCCTCACTTAAAATCCTATTCGTAATACAACTATTGTATTTAGGCAGTTTAAGCAAATTACATATACGCCCAAGGAACAAAAATTTGATAAAACTAACCGAAGTTTAGGCGAAGATTATCAAAGTTGAAGGGATCGAAACGAAGTTCATGGGTAGTTTAAGAATTACAAAAATTTTCCAAAGTTTATGTTAAAAATCGACAACATTGATACAAATTGATATGGATTGCTAGAAACAAGGAGAAATTATAAACTTTTCGATAAAAAAAATCAAATAAGTGTATAAGAGACGGAAGGGTTGAGGATTGTCATTGATGGTGGCTTTTGGGGGTTATTGAGAATTTGAGAGTGACTCACTTTTGTGCAAACATCTCTACACCTATCATGTGATCCGTTGATTTTGCATCAAGATTCAATGTATGCATCAAGATTCACTTTTGCACACATATACCTACAAAGCTTTGTAGTTTTTTAATCGATGCATAATGTCAAAAAGTGGATATTTTCTTTTGCTTTAAATATTGACCCGTATAAAAAGCATGTTTCATATTTTTAATTTTACTTATGTGAATGTGCAATTAATAAATGGTTAGAGAATCAAATTAAGTGTATTTATTATCACTAAAAAATGATCTACCATATGCAGAATGCATGACTAGTGCTAATAAAATTGACTTGAAACCATTAAATTGTAATTTTTTTAGGTATAAATGTATAATTGTGCTTGTTTTGACATCCCATAAAATGAGTTTTAGTTTATTGACCATTTAAATAAAAACTTCTTAAACTTCTCTAAATTAGCGAATTTTTATCAAAATTCTTCACGTCGAATTAAACTTCTCTGAATTAATTCCGATTATCAAGGAGCGAATTATAAGGCGAAACCAAAGTTTTGATCCTTGCATACGCCCCTATTAATAAGTTATCATATAACAAATAGTACGAGTTTTTATGTCATGAGTTTTATCATATAAAATTCATTACTCTGGATCAATTGAAATTGCGCAAAACCATTCTTTGTGTGCGACCCAATAGATTCATGTGACATTGGTAGTGAACCAAAACCATTTTGGTACACAAGTCATAAGCGGTCTCTAGCAAGACATTATGACTATCAAAGTAGCATGAATATCAAAATCGATACAACCTAATGAATAACATATATCATATCCTTTTGTCGTGCGATATTCTTTGATTAAACATAAGGCATGGAAATTTACCTTTAATGTTCAATCGTATTAGTCTCGATCTTTAGGTAAACTGAAAACATTCAAGTGACATTGATCATATCAATTCACATGGACTTGGTCATTATCAGTCTATCATATCGAGGGATCCACTGATATCTCTCTTTATACGAGAGTGACAAATTCTATCTTGATTACACACCTTCACATATTATTCAAATGGTAACCAATCACAATTTTTATAATCGTTCGGTTAAAAACAACGTTTGATTGTGTCCAATTACCATGCTCCTAATATTAAAGTCTATGGTAAACTCAAGTCGAATGACTAAATGATATACCTATCATGAGTAACACCTATGACTTAATCCATGTGGTATTCTCATAGCGGGTCGGTCCAGTACCTTGTTCCCTAACAAGCACTTATGATCTCGATTCGTATCCCTATACGCATGATCATCACATGACAATCAATCAAGATTCACACTAGTCTTAATCCATTATAGTTCCCAATATAATGACCGACTTGGGACATTTATGATATTTCAACAAATACCCATGGATCTTACTATAAGGTAAACATGCAATCACTTATAATAAAACAACAAATGAAAACCTCTATTTTATTAACTAAAATTATAAGATAAACAATGTTTGTAGATTAATCTAGGGCACATGCCCCGACAATCCTTTATAAAGAATATAATCCTCTCCTTAGTCTTGAATAACCAAAACTTGAGAACAATCACGAAGAGAAGACTTTGTGCATTCTCCATCCAATTTTCCAATTGAAATGAAGAAACATTGACTTGCTCTTTTATAACATCACTTATTTATAAAATAATGTATTAAATGAAAAAATGAATAAGTAGAAAAAAACATAACAGAATAAAGCAAGTGCACATTCTATTATTGGGTTAACTATTTATCAAATATCAGTCATATCATCAGCTATCTCATTTAAATTTCAAAATGTTGAGTCAAACTTGTACTTCCCTTCTCGTTAAGGGGAGGAGGGAAGAATTGATGCTTAAATGACAATATCTTGGTCAGGGCCTTACTCACGCAAATGGTTGCAATTTCTTACATATTCCAAGACCAGTTTTTCTACCATTGATCTGCCAACTAAATTTTCGACCAAATAAAGACAAGTGAAACTACTAGCACTAGGAACCATCAACCCAATTCTAGCTCCTAATCTCACTGAGGTTTTAATACTTCAAAACCAACTTTCAGTTCTTGTTGAATCAGTATAACCTTCAATTTGACACAAATAAGAATTTTGATTTCTGTCAAATTTTTCAACAATATATAATGTGGCAAATTTGATGGAAACCAAAATTTTTGACTGCAACTAATTAGAATGGAAGTCATGATCCTTCAATAAGGATTGGAAGTTGAATTAAATGATAAAAGGCCAAGTGAAATTGGAATAAAAAAGTGGGTCTGATAATTACTCAAGCTAGTATTTACTTTTTTTTTTGGCTAACAAGTAACAAAGCAATTTACAAAGTGACAAAAGTAACAATTGCGGGGTTATAAATTCATATTTTCATACATGTTAAATTATAATGTATTGCGGACTGTCAAGGTTAAGTCCAATTAAAAGCAATCTAACGTGGTTTGGACCTTAACGTATCTCGAGGGTGTGGACCTTTGATGTGTAGAGACATAAAAGGTAAATTAATATAGATTAAATTACCTAATGGTTACTCGATATGAAGCGATTACAATCCCCATACCATACAAACATTTCTGAATCTTTTTTTGAATTCCATCACAGAAAGATCGCATTGGAAAAGTCTAAGGATTCTCAAAAGAAGATTCATGCTAGTCTAGAAGATCAACTGCTCACATCAATCAATCATTGAAGCTATGGATTCAGGTATACTTCTGGATTTACATTATTTATTATTCTTCATAATTTGATATATTGTTTGGATAATTCATTGGGATCAAAAATCCATACAAGTGGTATCAGAATCACCTTCATGCCGAATCGTTGGGAATCTTGGGTTTCAATAAAAAATTCTTGAGAAATTTATTTAGCAAAGATTTTATTATATTTTTTTGATAAAGGAAATTATTTTTTACCAATTTCCTATAATTCAAAGTGAAAGTGTTCTCATCGGGTTGGCTTTAGGATAGCAATATGCTGCTAGAATAGAATATGAATCGAAATAACTTTCAAACAGTAGAAACTTTCGTTTAGGTGTGCCAGATTATCCAACTACTGGTATTTACCTTTGCAGCAGCTCTAATCATGGCAGGGCCACCAATGTCGATGTTTTCAATTCCGTCGTCAAATGTGATCCCACTTTTTGAACTAACTTTGTCATAAAAAGGGTATAAGTTCACCACAACTATGTCAAAGGTACCTGTAATAGAAGGATCAGCAAAAAAAAAAAAAAAAAAAAAAAAAAAAAAATATATTTTAAATCACAAGCATAGGAAAGCATGTCAAAAAATATGCAGGCAGGACATGGCAGAAATGAACTCACCAATCCCATGCTTGTTCAGAGCTTCCATGTGATGCTTCTGATCTCTTTTAGCAAGAATACCCCCATGTATGCTAGGGTGCAAAGTTTTGACACGACCATCAAGCTGTAAATAGAAGACAAAGTTCACTGACTAAGTAAAGAGAAAATAGAGAAATATGAAATATAACTGCCAGCAACAATAGAACTATTTATGGAAGAAAATTATAAGAGTATCAAAACTTATTGTCACATTAAGCAGTTATAGAACTAAAATTCAGAATGGCAAGACTATATTTGGGAAGGACAATTATAAGATTGCATACTTTTGATGCATACATTTGCCACACAATGGTTGAAGTTCTTTGGTCAAACTTTGAGACATGTGTGCATGCATCACGATGCAAAACCCAAAGGACTCGAACATCATTGTAGCAAATGTATGTATCAGAAGTGTTTCCCACTATCATTTTCCATTCGGCAAGATGTAGGTGTCAAAACTGCAATGCACATTGCCCAATCAAGAACAGGCTACACACTTTCCAAAGCTCACGAAAAAATAAAAAAATAAAAAAAATAAAAAAATAAAAAAATAAAAAAAATAAAAAAGCTTTCAACTTTCAATTTTTTAATTGCATAATGTCATAAAATACAACAACAACAACATAGCCTCAGTCCCAAATTAACTGGGGTCGGCTACATGGATCAAACTTTTCTATTGTGCTCGATTAAGTGCAATTGATGGTGAGCTTTCCAAACCATTCAAATCCCTCCTAATTAATGTATCCCATGTTAACTTTGGTATGCCCCTACCTCGTCGAATTTCTACAGTTTCTATTGAGTCAAGTTTTCTAGTTGGGGCATTTGTAGGCCGTCTTTGCAGGTGACCAAACCACCGCAACCGCCCTTCCTAATCTTTGTATCAATTGGTGCTACTCCTACTTGTCTTTGAATTTCTATATTTCTTATTCTATCTTTACGAGTTTTACCACACATCCACCTAAGCATCCTCATTTCTGCTACGTTCATTTTATGTAATTGTTGTTGCTTTACCGCCCAACATTCACTTCCATAGAGCATAGCTGGCCTAATTGCGGTCCTATAAAATTTTCCTTTTAACTTAGTAGGAACATTTCGATCACAAATCACCCCCGTTGCACTCCGCCATTTCTTCCATCCAAATGAATTCTATGTGTGACATCATTCTCAATGTTACCATCATTTTGTATGATTGATCCTAGGTACCTAAAGTGGTTTACCTTAGGAACTTCTACTTCCCCTAATTTTACCACTCCGTCATCTCGATGTCTAGTGTTTCTAAACTCACAGTGCATGTATTCGGTTTTCGTCCTACTCAACTTAAAGCCTTTAGATTCTAATGTATTCCTCCGAGTTCTAATTTCCTATTCACTCCATCTTTAGTTTCATCCACTAAGACAATATCATCTCGCAAATAGCATACACCATGGTATATCCTCTTGAATATGTCTAGTTAGTTCATCTATAACTAAAGTAAATAGATATGGGCTTAAAGTCGATCCTTGATGTAGTCCTATCGTAATGGGAAATTCTTTTGTAGCTCCTCCAAATGTCTTTATACTCGTTACTACTCCATCATACATATCCTTAATAGTGTCTATGTATCTAGCATGCACTCTTTTTCTTTCTAGAACCCACCAAAGAACATCTCTAGGGACCCTATCATATGCTTTTTCTAAATCTACGAATACCATATGAAAGAGTTAAGATTGTATCAGCTAATGGATCAAAGGCTGCAATATGGAATAGAAATAAAAGGACCTGCTCACCATTTCAGGGAAACAAGTAAGCTCCTCCACTTTCGTCACAGAGATACCAGCTTCCACCAAAGCAAATGCTGTCCCGCCAGTTGAAACAATTGAATATCTACATTATAAAATTCTTTTATCGGTCATGTATAGTTGCCAACCTCGAAGTAAAAGACCAGGAAATAGAATTGTCCAGCTAATTTGCAAAACATAGTTCTAGATACAACTCGTAAAACTGACTTAATGGAGCAAGACAAGGTAAGATTTGAAGAAAATGAGATTTTGATGCAAAGACTTCATGCTTGCAGTAGCCCAAAATATCAAAAACGGTATTTACTATCTTCTACAACCTTTTGAATAGATTTTGGGTTTCAACTGATTGTGCAACACAATCAATTTTGTATGCAAGTGTGGGAACAATGGGCTGATGATTTACTGGAAAAGATTAATCTGACAAATGACCACTAGCTAATTTTGGATCCCTTAGAAACTACACTTCCATAAAAACCAATCATCGATATGCACATGGACTGTCTTCATTTACCTTGAAATTTACATAGTTTCAGAGTAATCATTGCGCTTCGTGCTTCAAGAAAAAATCATTTTAGAGATGTAATTTTTGCCAGCAATAAGACGAGTTTACTTAATAATTGAAGGTATTCTTCAAGTTCTACAATTTCTTTTTTTCTAAGTAACTTTTTGGAGAAAGTGATTTTTTTAATGCATGAAGTGAAAATGAATCCAAGTCATTTTAATTTAAAGTAATCAACATATGCCCCTTGAGTATGTCACCAAATCATCGACACCTAATGATTTCAAAATAGGAGAACAACTCTTGCTCTCTAGATATAATGCATTTGTACAAAGATTATATTCTTATGAGCATTCATTTAAGTACAGAAATAACCAATAATGCATATTATGAAACATAGACACCATTACGTACAGGGTGTTTTAAGATAAAAAAAAAAAAATCAAAAATCAAAAAGCTATCAAGCAAATCGTAATTAAATATTTGAGGGCCCGTGAACTCACCCTAAGGCCTCGAGTCCCTTGCCAAGCAAAGCCAAATCATGTTTATCGGACAATGATATCAATGCCTGCTTTACACCTACAAGTGACACTAGAAACATCAATCAAGGCATTGAAATTAAAGAGAATAAAACAGTACACAAACCATTGCACAACATTGATATCATGAACTAGAAGACTCATATTAAGTGATAAAGAAAAACCCCAATTCACAAAATCAAAATCATAGTGAAAGAAAGATGACCAAATAAGACAAAAGATTCAATTTTAAAGTGGGAAAACAAAAACCCACCATTGCAAATGTTCAAAAACAGTACTAGGTAGAGAAAATAAGATTACCCTCCATAGAATTGCAGAGAAATCTTTGAAAAAAAAAAAAAAAAAAAAAAAAAAAAGAAAACACAACTTTGCTTAAATTACGAATTGAACCCTAAACCCTAAACCCTAAATCTCTGCAAAACATTAATACCATGAATTAGAAGATTCATGTATCAATTCAAAAAATCAAAATCATAGCAAAAAAGATTCAGTTTTTAAGTGGGGGATATCAAACCCCCACATTTAGAGACCCAAAAAAGTAGCAAATTTTAGTAAAAAATCACAACTTTGCTTGAATTATGAGTCAAACAACAAAATCCAAAACCACCCATTTCATCATCTGATCTAAAACCCCAAAAACACCCTAAAAGACTGATCAACAACAACACAAAGTGAAGAACCCAAGCATGGAATTGCAGAGACACCCATATTCAGAGACCCAAAAAAGTAGCAAATTTTAGTTAAAAATCACAACTTTGCTTGAATTATGAATCAAACAACAAAATCCAAAACCACCCATTTCATCATCTGATCTTAAACCCCCCAAAACCCTAAAAAAACTTATCAACAACAACACAAAGTTCAAAAACCCAACCAGACCCAGAAGAGTAAGCCCCGGCTTTGGCTTCTGCCAGTGTCCCCACTTCAGCCATTGCCCTGACAGACCCAGAATTCCAATGTGAAGAAGAAGATGTGATGGTCCTTTTGTTGAGCGAGATTGAGCCCTGAAGCAGTGAAAACAGAGATAAAGTAAGACTCTTTGCAAGAAAAGGAAGAACAAAAGAGGTTTTTTGGGGGGTTTGGGAGACCTGTTGAGGTGAAAAGGTGGAGATGGGTTTGTGAGTGGTGAAGTGATTGGCGGCGACGGAGGTTCTGCTGTGAAGATGATGAGTAGCGGTTTTGGTGAGAGTGAGAGACCCCAACATCACTATTGCTCGCTCTGTTATGCTCTGTTCTCTCCACCGATTTAGCGATGGTTTGTGTGTTTTTGTAAGAGCGAGGGCTCGCTTGACTTGAGGGTTTTAAGTCCCGGGCCAGCTTGTTAATACGTTGACATGTGTATTTGTATTTGGTTTTGTGGGACAATTTCTTGGTTAGTGTGGACTTTTTGTTAAACTAGAAATTTTTACAGAAGTACTAAAGTTTTTACTTTAAAAGAGGTAAGTACGGGTGAAACTTTTTTTTTTCCCACACTAAGCAATCTCGCATAATGAAAAGGCGTTATTGCGATGTGGCACGGGGAGAACGATAGCGCCTTCTCGTAAGGCGCTATTGGTTCTCCCCGTGGCCACGTGGATTTCAAGCACCAATAGCGCCAAAGAAGGCGCTATTGACGTGGACTTCTTGTGCTGCCCCACCACGTGACTTCCTTCCAATAGCGCCTTCGGAGAAGACGCTATTGATATAGTCGACGCGGGAGGCACGTGGAGGAGAAGGAGGAGGTTAGTGTAGTTTAGTAAGTTGAGGTAGTTAGTTTAGTTTGTTAAGTTAGTTTAGGTTAAGTGTTTAATTTAACTTAAGTGGTTAGCTTAGTTAGTTAGGTGTAGGTGGTTAGGTTATATTAGTTTAGTTTGGTTAGGTTAATTAGCTTAGTTAGTTAAGTTAGTTTAGTTTAGGTGTTGAGGTTAGTTTAGTTTAGTGTAGTTGAGTTAGGGTATGTTCATTAGTGTAGTTTAGTAGAGTTTAGTTTAGTTAATTTAGTTTACATAGTTAGGTTAGGTTAGGTTAGTCGAGTTTAGTTCACGTAGTTACGTTAGGTTAGGTTGTTAACAAGTAACTCTCGAGCTACTTGGTTGTTTGTTTAGTTTCGTTTGGTAGTTTAGTTAATCGTTTTTTGGTTGTTTTTTTAGTTAGTTAAGTTAGTTATTTTAGTTTAGTTAGTTTGTATTGTTTAGGTGGTTATGTTAGTTAAGGTTAGTTAGTTTAGTTTGGTTAGTTCCATTTAGTTAGTATGTTTAGTTTGCAATTAAGTTAGTTTATTTTTTGTTGTTTGCGTGAGATTCGTCACGGCCTTCATTGAACTTCGACACAAAAAACACCACAATGTCATGCACAAAGTTAGGTATGCATCAATGCATATACTTTTGATTCTTTTCAACTAGAGTCGAACCCAAGACTTTTCCGAAACTTCTAATCTATGTTTATTTGGTTAATGTTGATAACTGAGCTTTTATATATATATGCAACTTCGAGTTGTCAATTATATCCTTTATGGAAATGCAAGCCAATTCGAGGAATTTGTCATAAAAATATTAAATTGGACCATACCAAAAATCTGGTCAGGTTCTCGTTGTTCATGTTGGCTCTTTAGTAATAAGATCCGCTAAGCCGTCTTTGGCTACTCAATGAGCTACTGTACATGGCCATTATGGGGAAATCCTTTACGAATGAGATACATTGGTTACATTTATATATGAAAAATCTAGAACTGGGGATATAACGCAAGGCCTTCAAAAAGTAGAACAAGTGTTAGAAGTGCGTTCGAGTGATTCAATATCAATGAATTTAGAAAAGAGAGTTGAAGGTTGGAACGAATGTATATATATATATATATATCATGACAAAACTTTTGTCATGTATTTGAAAATCATGTTAAGGATTTACGCATTTGTTTTGAGCATTTATTTTGACAAAACTTTTGTCATGTATTTGTATAATGTGTGAAATAACTTAAGTTCGTACATATGTTGCTTTTGAGCATTTACGCATTTGTTTTGTGTGAACATTTATTAAATATTTACCATATGGTTTCGTACAACACTCATATTCTTTTTCTAACATTCATTTGTAGTTGCCCAACAATGGATCCGGGTCCTTCACATCCATCACTTTTGCAACTCCAATCTACACACAGATCAACGCGAACCTGGAGGGGCGAGGTAAACTGTTTTACATGAATACGTCAAATTTACAGCAATAATGTATCAAAAATATACATTAATACATTATCAATTATAAGGTGTACGAAACAATGTGCGTACGTCGAAGACGTGGGGTCGTTGATCGAACAATGCAGTATCATTCTAGGATCATCCCATATCTTCGTTCCAGTGGGTTCTATGGGATTTCCCGGGTAGCATTTTTCAGCCTTGATTGGGCTTTGATTACTGCGTTCGTAGAGAGATGGCGCCCTGAGACGCATACATTTCACATGCATTGTGGGGAGTGCACAATTACACTCCAGGACGTGCGGTACAGCTTGGATTACCTATCGAATGTATGCCTGTGACGAGAACGACAGATACAGACTATGCTGATGTCTGCGAGAGGCTACTTGGACGAACTCCTATTGGAGATGACGTGGTTGGTTGTAAACTTAAAGTCGATTGGCTTGAGCATAACGTACCAGCTATAGATGATGATAGCGATGAGGAGTCGGTGCAACGTTATGTTCGATCCTACATACTACAACTTCTCGGTGGTTGTCTTTTCGCCGACAAGTCCAATCGATTCGTACATTTGATGTTCCTACCATTGCTGGAGGATTTCCAAGTAGCCTGGACAATATAGTTGGGGAGTGCATGTTTGGCTTATTTGTACAGGGAGTTGTGTCGCGGATCTCGCGCAGGGGCACATGAGGTTGCAGGCGCGTCAATTCTTGTACAACTGTGGGCATGGGACAGATTTCCATTCATAGCACCGCAGCGCCTGCGTGTTTCTAGAGTTCAACCGCGAACGGTGGATGGAGAACATATGCTTATGGACGTTCCACCGGGACACAGGTAATACAAATATCTTTCATAAATTTGCTAAAAAATCTTGTCAAATTTCATTTATCTTAACTTATTTTTTTCTACACAGATGGCTCGATGCATTTTCGGTTTCACAAAGTGGACGCACGTCGTATCGGCCTACCGTGATGCACTCGACTCGCAAAGGCATGAGGATGATGTGGTATGTCAACTATATACTAAAGTCATGGGGTCTCTTCCCGATTACTGTACTAACGGTCACGGTAGTTGGCTTTCGACGTGTCCCCTTATTTGTTTCCACATAGTCGAGTGGCATCGACCAGAAAGGGTTATGAGACAATTCGGCATGGTACAAGTGGTGCCACCAAATTGTGCTTATGACGCCCAACTACACCGCCTCGAATTGCGTGGACATCATCATGAAAATTGGGTGACTTTTCACGCAAGCTATATGCACATGTGGGAAAATCGTGGGGACACCATTGCCACAGCGACACATAATGAAGGGCACAATCATCAAGACTACATGACGTGGTATCGCTCGGTCACTAGGAGATTCATTGGACACGACGGGGCTTTACGTGACTACTCGGTAATCTTCTAACTCTTATTTTTCCTCGAACAACTAATATCTTATATTGCGTGCTTTGAGCTCATGTTTTTATATCAGCGTAACTTGGTGCATCGACTGAGGCGAGTGTTTATTGAGGATGGGTACGAGCAAGGCCTTGCTGCGCTTGATGAAGGGATTCAAATTTTAGACGAAGATGAAAGGCAAAGGTCTACTCTTTCGCATGACGGAATTGACGTCGATCAAGACATAAATGAGGATAATGAACAGAAGATGAAGAAGACGATCAGGGCGAAGCAAACAGAGAGGTGAGAAGAAGACGAACACGACCGAGATCGTGCGGGAACGCACTGTACGTCCTCTTCCACCACGTCCATCTACTCATATATGAGATTGCCGCAGAGAGTAGCGAGACGTTCTCCTCCAAAGACGTTCATCTCGTTCGAGAGCGAGTAGAACATGATCGTTGGCGAGTAGTAGCCAACGATCATCCCCACCAACTCATTCTTCTCATGGGTACATTCCTGCATCGTCCACACCCCAACCAGAACCTCAAATGTTTGTACCCAGGCCGCCGATTGTGAATATTCCTCCTTACCATTTTGATCCTTACGCACCTGGGCCGTCGTCTTCATATGTGGACCATGGAATGCCTCATCGTCAAATGTATCCGTCACTGCCTCAATACATGCCGAGTCCATATACTCCACCATGTTATAATTACAATATGCCATATAGTGGAGATGCCTCATTCATGAACTTGTTGACCATGCCGCAGCCTCATGTTCCTTTCCCCCAACCCCATACAGAAGCCAGTATTTTGGGATGGTTCCACCTCCTATTTTTGGGAGCATCAGTAGCAGAGGTGAGTCGAGTGAAGCACCAGAGGAAGAGCATCAATCTACTCGACGTCATTCAATGCAAGACCAGCTACCTCAACAACCTCAACCGGATGTACAAACACATCGTCCAACTAGACAAAGAGTACGTCTGGTTTGCATCACCGAGCAACAACGTCAACGTAACCGTCGTAATAGACCTGCATGATGAGTTTTCTTGATGTCATGGTGATTTGTAGATAGCTTATATTTTGGGTGAACGAAGTACGTGTATACAACCTTCTCATTGAATAAACTTATTTCTCATGTTTTCCATATTATTATAATGTCGTATCTGTGATTACTCTTCAATATTCCATAACAGAAACTCATCACTGTGAAAGATATATATATCTCGAAACATTAGAAGATTCAAACTTATAAGAGTTATTTTGCAGTAGAAAAAGGATGGTGAGGTGCATTAAATGAGAGAAAAGCGGATGGTGAGGTGCACTAATCGCAGTAAAGGTATAAGAGTTATTTTGCAGTAGAATTGAATTTTTTTTAAGATTGAATTTTTCGTTAGAACGCCTTAAGTAAAAGGTGGGGTGCGTCTAGCTTCGCTCATGTGCTTTCGTATAGGATTGTGTATTTTTATGTTGTTTTTGTTAAGCTCACATTCAATTAAGGACCCAACGAGTTCAACAAGTCCAACCTTGCAAGAATAGCGCGGGCTTCCCGTGGCTGTAAAGTACATGCCTCTATAATTAAGTAAATGCACGATCTAATTTAGATTGTCATCGTGGCATTGTCCTTCAATTATTCTCGTGACACTTTCTTCAAGGAGGAGTTCTACACGTATATCAGTAACTGGCATAAATCGTGTTTTGATATGCGTGCGATGTACTTCACGATACGTATCATGCACATCTCGAAGAGCATCGCACGTACATATATGTATTTTGACGTGCGCGTAGACTTTTCCTTTTTCAATAGGCTAGAGTCTAGCTAGACCTATCGGTTATGCCGAAAAAAAATGATAGTTGATAGCAATTCGCAAATCAATATTGAATCCCATGCAATTAGACCTAACTGCATGCGTGCTATTAAGAAGCTAGAATTACTATATGATCTCAAAGTAAAAGAGAGACGCCAGTTTTAACACGGCCAACCATGTGCATCCCCGATTCAACGCATGCTTCCCCCACGATGCACCTACCTCCAATACACAAAAACTGCACAAACATATATGTTCTATTTTATGTTAAGGAAAGCCCCAAAATTAATGAATCCATATATATAGTAGACTAAGCTCATTTAGGCTTTGTGAATTCGTCGTTGCGATCCACTTAAGTTTCATGAACACATCTACAATTTTGTGATTTTTTTTTTTTTGGAGGGGGAGGGCTTCTCCATGGTAAAAGTGATTCTTAGGTTTTAAAGTACAGCTTTAAGAATTGTATTAATGTGAACAAATTGTGTATAATAGGGTGCTCTTATTTATGGAACTGAACAAAGCATAATTAAAATAAGGGTAGTGCTATTTGGACTCGTTAGTACAAACTCATAACTTTTTTTAATTTCAAATACATCATCGAGTAATAAATGAAGCAACCATGATCACTTGTGAAATTCCTTTGATACCCCTTAAATATTTACAAAGATTTTAAAAACCTCCATATGAGTCGGACTCATGAGTCCAAGTGGATTCGTTGTTATAATAAAGAAAGTTTTCTAATACTATCTAATACCAAAATATAACAACTATATAAATATCTAAACTATGGAAATATAGCAACTACTATAATTTCCTTAACATAATGTTGTCCCATTAACCACCATAGACATGTGTCCCTAATTAGACAACTTTTTCAAATAAATTGAACTATTAAGATTGTGCACATTCATCGTAACCAAGTTGCGGCCGGATTGGATGGTCAACTTTACAGTGCAACGCTCGATTGAATCTCAAGAGCTTTTCTCAATGTCTATCTGAGCTAGTACCGACAAGTCCTTATATAAAGACGATATAATGAAAGTTTCTGACTAAAAAAACTTAAATTACATCTGAGCTTTTCTCAATGTCCATCAAGAGCTTTTCTCAATGATGTGTCTTTTGTAACTAGGCAGCTACGCCTCATTCTTATTAAAGAAAAAGAATTGAGATTGGTCACAGTGAATATAATTTCTGACTAAAAAAACAAAATGGATTATTATTAATATTTATAATAGCTACCTCTACTAATTTGACACGTATTAATTACTTCTTTCTAGCTAGGTGAGGTAGTAACAAATTTGATAGCTTCAATTTCCTGCTATTATAGACAAACTTTTTTTTTTTTTTTAGAACAAATGAATTGCAAACCATCAAACCCTATAAAAATAACTAATTAAGAAAAATAATTGGCATGAACTAGGTCAAGCCTAACTAAGGAGGGTTGGGAAAACTTAAAACATAAGCTTCATCGATAGCCTACATATATAAAAGTAGAACATTCTAATTAATTAATTAGAAGATTCGAACTTATAACCTTAAAGAACTTCAATTAATTAAGCAACTAGTAGCTAGCTACGTCCTAACCAATGCATGAAACCCATAGTTGGTTCATTGACCTCCAAGTTGGTTGGTGCTTTACATATTTATTTTTGGTGAGTTTAAAGTACTACTTTTAAGAGTCTAGGGTACGGTATCCAAGTTCTTGAAATGATTGACTTAAAGTTCGGTGCTTAATCAATAAATTTAATCAATCTTATTGATATTATAATCATTTAATTGAAGAAAAATCTCAAGCCGAATCATATGAAAGAATATAAATAGAGGGACTTCAATGTGAGTATGGCTAGGCCAGAGCTTTACCAAGTTAGGTGTTTTTTAATTTGTTTATACACCTTAATTTACTGCAGCTTTTTGAAGTTAAAAGTAATTTCTTTTGTAACGGATCATATGGAGTTTTGGCCTTTGCAATCTATAAATTTGAATTGATTGCCCCAAGGCCTATATAGAACTAAAATATATGGTTAGTTGTTTTATTTTACATTTTAGCAGTAACTATTTGGAAGTACTGCAACTACTTGTGTGCAAATTTACTTTCCGTAGCTTGGAAGTGTCAACTTCATATTTTTGATATTTTGTCACTAATTTATGAGAAAAAATTACAAATTTACTTTAAACCCCGAAAAATAATTGTGGTTTTTTTTTTTTTTTTTTTTTTTTGTAAAATTGGGCTGTCGCCTTTTCAAAAGGCGTTATTGGCTATTTTTGAAGTTTGTGAGGTGGCGGGGCAAATGTATAGATAACTCATTCTCAAAAGGAGCTATCTATACAAACCTTTACAATTATGTCCCCCTATGCCTCGCCACCTCACCGCCACCTCACCGCCACCTCACAAACTTCAAAATAGCCAATAACGCCTTTTGAAAAGGCGTTATCAAAAGGCGTTATTGAAGTTTGTGAGTTGGCGGTGAGGTGGCGGTGAGGTGGCGGTGAGGTGGCAGGTCAATTCTATGGATAACGCCTTTTCAAAAGGCGCTATCTATACAATTGCCCCGTACCTCACCGCCACTAACGCCACCTCACAACCGCAAAAAATAGGCACGCCTTTTCAAAATGCGTTATTGGAAGTTTGTGAGGTGGCGGTGAGGTGGCGGGGCAATTGTATGGATAACGCCTTTTCACTTCAAAAGCAATAACGCCTTTTCAAAAGGCGTTTTGACTTTCTTCCAGTCGATTAGTTTGACTCACTGATTGTTGGGTGTAAGAGGTAAGGTCAACTTTTTGGAAAAAAATGTGAAATTTTGAGCGACAAATGCACAATGCTCCCCTACTCACCGGGTATATTGCACTACGGGATACGTAAGCCTGCATTTTCTAGGTGCAAATTAGGGGTGTCATTTCAGCACTTCCCTTTTTGGTTGAGACTAGCTGAAAAATTGTCTAGCAGACTAACAAAAAAGAGAAGCAGCAGCTGTGGGTCCCACATGCCACATCAGCTCAGTGCACAATCTAAGTGCTCAAAGTGGGGTTAGTTTAGTAGCTTTCCTTTTCTAGCCACCTTTTCTTTTGATAAAAAATGGCAATTTTATTCAATTGTATTTCTTTTCGTTTTATTGACTTAAGTGAGAGTGGAACTCGCGACCAACCAAACTTTGTCTTTTGGCAAGTGATGTCTCTGTTATCTCACCAAATATTATTTGACTTCAATTGTAATTTTATTTAATTACGAAAATGAAAGAAAAAATCGATAAAAGGGGCATTTTTATTTAATAATTTTTTTAAAAAAATCTTTCTATATATACTATAGAAAGATGAAAACGGTTCTGTTCATTGTACAATGTTCAGACATTTTTAACCTTCTCCAAGTATCATAACAAGTGTGACGTATTGTGGGCTTCTACCTATGCCACCTACACAAGTAACACTCATAATTTTTTGTTAAATAAGTAACACACGTATCTACTAGACTACTATTACTATATAAAAGCCAAAATTTGTGACAAGTTTTTTTCCTCATGACTATTTTTCTTCTTGTAAACAAAAGAAGTAATTACACCAATTAAAAATAATAATAATGAATGATATATATATATATATATATATATGAGACTTCATGACGGGTCATTTTAAACTTCCAACAACTCAACAAATCGAATTCTCAATTAAGTTATTGTCTCCACACTTTCCAAATTATTAGATCACTTAGACAATTAATTATTTTTCCTTAAACCTTAACAATGATATTATGAAAATTGAAAATACACGACATAATAGTTTTTTTTTGGATGAAATACAGTATAATATAGTAGTACCTAGGATTTTCCTTAATTAAGCCTAGAGAATGATATTATGATAATTAAAAGTATAGTATAGTACTCTGCAATCCGTTTGGGAAGACAATCTTTTCGGATGACCAAGAAACACATTAACAATTCCTTTTCTGCTAATTGGTCAGGTAGACTATTACAATATCTCTGCTCAAATAGGATAAATTCCTAAACATTAATTGTCAACTACCAAGATCTCACGAACGAGTGTTTGTATATAGTAATACCCATTATAAATAGTAATACTCAAATTAAAAGAAATTATAAAAGTTAATACAATAAAGTACAATTGAAATACGCATATAGAACATACGTAAATAAAAATTAGAGGGTTTTATGTATGGGAAATGCTAGAATGATATCACCAATGCACACCAGAACACAAGAGCAGTCCGTGTGCGCCTCAAAATGCGAGCATGTACAAATCTCAATATTGCATAACACATAGATTGAGAGCCCCAATGTGCGTTCTAATATGCATTTGTGATGTCATTGTAGCATTTTCTACAAAATACACCCAATAGATATTAAAAGCAATTATAACACATCACAAAAATGGTATATAGTACACATTTTGCTATGTGGGCATCCATCTGAAGTTACTGAACTAAACAATTTTGAGTGAGTTACATAGTTTTTATAAATAAGTACACTTAAATCATTTTAAAAGAAGGGGAAACATATGTATACAACCTGACTCATGTACCTGCACTCCCCTCTAACTAATATTTTTTAAATTTGCTTTCATTATTAGACAAATTAAAAAAAATCTTCAGTTACATATGTAGTTGTTATTTATACACACACACACAAAACACAACACAATAACAATTATGTTCATCCACATAACCAAAAATAACGATTTTAAAAAATATATTGCTAATTAATTTTCTTTTCGCACTATAAATCTTTTTTGTTCATTAGTTTCAAATTACAATATTTCATAATGTCAAAAATAAAAGTTTAATTTTTTACTATTTTTTTTACTACCTACTTAATTACAAAGATAAAAGTAACAATAATTACTAAGAGGGATAATGATGGGGTTGCCTACTTCTACTACAACTTTTTGTTACACAATTGTTAACATCTCTTATACACATGAAAATACGTACAAGGTGCACTTTATCTCAATGAAAATATCACGGGTTCATAAGAACATTGAAACAAAAGATTAGCAAAAAGCTAACAAAAGCAACACTCTGTTGCTACTATTTGAATGTTGAATCTTCTTGTAATTTGAATGTAAATTGATCGTAGGAAGGAGCTAATAACAATAATAATACATACATACCGTAAACATGGGCATTAATTTGATCAAGAAAATATAATTAGTATATAAAAAAATGCACGAAACGCGTCACCCAACTAGTTATTATGAGAAAAAAAAATTTTTATTCAATTAAAAATAAGAAGAATGAATTATAAAAATGAATTATAACATGGATGATGGGTCGAAGATTGCTTCAAAATAAAAGAACATGTCCTACATGGTCGACACTTTTATCACTAATCTCGAATGATTTGCACTTATATCACCTTTCTAGACATTTTGATCGGTCAACAACCCAATAAAACTGAAGGCATATTTTCAAAACGCACATTCAGTTCAACAACTCCAAACTTGCATACAAATGTCATGTGGTCCCGCGTATCTTGAATGTTGTATTTTCATTGACAGTTTTGTTGGGGTGTGTCGAGGCACAAAGAATGTATTGATCAGTCAAAATGTCTAGATAATGGTATAATTGCAAATAATTTGAGATGAGTAATAAAAGTGTCAACTTTTTGCCACCAAGTGGTATACCATACGAAATAGAAATAGTCGATAATAGGAACGAATACTCTTAAGGAAAATGATTAAATAACACACTCTGGACGTACGCTTTGTTTTTTAGTTAGGAGACAAGAAAGAGCCATAAATAGCTAAAAAACAAAGTATGTGTCCCAAGTGTGCATCCAAAGTGTGTTATTTTATCATTCTCCTACTCTTAAATAAGGGACAATTTCTACGTCGATGTCAAAATACCTAACTTTGATTGTGGTTTTACAGGAGATAACCTCCAAAATTAATTCTAAAACCTACATCCTAAGAGAGAAGATCGAATAGAAGAAGAAACAATAAGAAATTGGACTCAAACTCTCCAAGTGGTGAAAATTTTTTGTATGTTGTAATTTAAGTTGTAAGCCAACTAATACTTGTAAAACTAAAATTTGAGAAACATGAACTAAAGACTAATAACAAGTAGAGAAGAGGAGATGAGAGAAAAGAGCTAGAGTTGAGAAATGTGGAGATTTTCATTCCAACATTGGAGTGTATTTTACAAGTGAATGCACCCCTTTATAGAGACCCTTAATAATCATGAATACATGTACTTGAACATAACTTACAAGTAATCCAAAGTGTATGTTACAAACATATATAGTGTATACAAAGTGAACAATACATTGACATAACATTTACAATATAAAAGTGTTACAAGTTACTTAGACAACACATGCATAATCAATTATGGGTGTATAAAGTTAGGAGATACAAGCAACAAGGAGATGTACAAGTTACACATGTATTGATATTACAAATGCTTGATAGGGTTATCCAATTTACAACATTGTAATCCCTTATTTGCCTTTCTTTGAGCTCAAACTAACTAGACCCATAGATCCGTAGAAACCATGGGATATGTTAGAATGTGCAAATATGTTTGTTGGACATCACCTACTTGGCCCCGTATTATTGATAGATTCGACAAATAATATTGATCACTTATCCAGACCTAACTAACATGACTTAAAGCACCTTTAATACTACGTTCAATTACGAAAAAAAAAATAGTTGGATTCTTGCATATATGAGATACTTAGGCCCCATATCTTAAGGTTTTTTTAAGGAATCATCAGACTTCACATAGATGGGAGTCTGGCTTTTCCACCCTACTACAGGCGTGGTTAATCCCATACGTGAGAAATGCTAGAATGATCATATTAAGACCAACTCCAACCAGCGCCAACACATTGCATAACAACTGATGTAGCATGTGGGCCCACATTAAAATCCCAACATTTATTTTTGATATGGGGCCCATATGTCACATCACTATTGTGCAATGCGCTATGACTTTAGTGTTGCATTTTAACATTTCCTTATCTTCAGGCTTGAACACAGGCGCATAGCTATTGTCAGGGCTTCCCTGGGCTACAGCCCAAGGCAACCCAAAAATTTTTTTTTTTTTAGCACTAATTGGGCCTTACTCACTTTTTAGCCCACCTCTATTCCAAAACAAAGATCACCTATTATTATATGATGTAAAGCCCAAATGAAAACCCCAAATTGGTTGTTTAGTTGAACACATCGAAAACTAAAAAAAAAAAACATACACCTATCAAAACGCACGCTTGCGCATAACGTTGCAAATTGAAAAAAAAAGCAAAAAAATCAACACGACTAGTAAGTCGTCTTTAACAATTCTACCCTTTTCTCACTGTCCTAAAAATTCTTAACCCTCTTTTAGACTACTATTTGCCACATCTACACTAATTAGAAGAAGAAAAGATACAAATTGTGGTCTCTTGGAAAAAAGAACAAGGAGTTATTGGTGGTCTTACATTACATTCATTCCCCTATTTTGAAAGCTTAGGTAATTTTTTTAACTTTTTCATCTCATATTTTTTCAATAATTTATATTTCCTATCTCTCATTTGATTTGTCTTTGTCTTTGTCTTATTTTTTTGCTTCCTCCTTCTTTCGTTCTTTGAAATCATGAAAACCCTAAGTCTATATGCACCATTAATTTTTCATATGAAAAAAAATCAATTTATTTTCTTGTTGAATACTTGTTTATAGATGAGAAATAATATGTGAAAAAGATTTATGTTTTGGTATTTAAATATATTTCTTTGAGTTAAGTAGGTTTTCTTTTTAAAGTTATTGTTTATATTGTTTTTTTTAAAAATATTGTTTAGATTGTTAATCTTAATTAATTTTGTTTTATTAATTACGTTAAGTCTTTAATGGATCATTGTGGAAAGATGAGATTGAAGACTCTTTATTTATTCTTTAAGCTTAAAGGAGAAACATCAAAAGGTGACACACCTTTATCTAATGTTGAAAAACAAACTCCAAATGTAGTAGAATCTCTAAGTCTCCAACTCAAAGAATTGGAATTGATTATAATTCTCTTGAAAGAGATCCAAATTTGTGTATTTCCATTTGAAGAATACCCTGTTAATTTGCGGGATGAAGTACGAAGGACATACATAAAAACGGGTCCTTATCAATCTAACTTGCCAGAATATTCTCGAACTCCATTTGGGAAATAATACCGTGGATTCAAATATGGTTGGTTTGAAGATTTTCCATGGTTAGAGTATTCTCCTTCAAAAGATGCTGCATTTTATTTTTTGCGTTATCTTTTTGAATGTGATATCACACCTCGTTGCACATTAACTAATGGAGGTTTTACAAATTGGAAAAGGATTAATAATGGAAAAGATTGTACATTTTTACACATGTTTGGAGCATCAATTCTCCGCATAGGCATTGCGTACAAGCTGTTGAAGATTTGTCAAATGTTACTAACCATATTGATAGGTTGTTGAATGCACAAACATCTGAAGAAGTTCAACAGAATCGATTACGACTAAAAATAAGCATTGAGAGTGCTCGGTGGCTTTCCTTACAAGCATGTGCATTTAGAGGTCATGACGAGTCTTTGAGTTCTAAGAATCGAGGAAATTACGTGGAAATGATAGAACTTTTGGGAAGATTAAATGTGACGACCCCAGTTCCCCATAAAACTGGGCCCCGCTCGGCCTAAACCCACGTGGACCCCCGAGTCAATCCTCGCAAAGTCAACGCAGGCCTAGTCGGCCTCAAATAATCACATTATCATTAAATTTGTATTTTTCACATTGAGTTATTAAGTTATGTCTTTTACAGAATAATTTGCAGCGGAATTAAACTTATGACAAGATTAAATAACTCATATTTCATTAAAAGTGAAACAACCTACAGTGTGGAAACCCTAAAAACCATCATATAAACACACTTATCCTATATCACTCGGTCCCATTATGTCCCAGTGTATTTCAAAAACAATAATATACAATAAATACAACAAAAATGGCAAAACATACAGTCGTGCAACGAAGGAACCGCTCCAAAAGTCCTCAAAGAAAATCACCGATCACTGGTCTTTTCCCCTTGCTCATCTCTGTCCGCTCTGCACCCATCGTCACAAATTAGACGGTGTGTACAGTAAAGTAGAAAGTAATAACCAGAAGAATATAAACAAAATTCATGAATCATGTAAAAATAGTCCAAATATCATGCGGGTATTAAAAGACAGATAAAAACAAAGAATGTGCATGATAAACAGACTGACAGACATTCACGACGAAATATGAGTGCCTACGAATCAAAAGAGGCAACTAAGTAGTCTTAAATCCACAACAATCCACAACAAACCACAACAATCCAGTACTCGGGGAAAACTCGCGTTTGGTTGGGTAGCTGCACCCTCACAAGTAGTGTTCACGATAGCCCAACTAGCTATAATCCCAGGAGTACCTTCTCGACACACTTAGGTCATAGACACTCAACCAAGGAAATGAAGAATAGACTTCCAAACAAAGGAATTTATCAAGTAAAACAATAAGTAAGAAATATGAATTACTATGCATTCCCTTAATCTGGTTTACTCACTTACTTCATATCCACGCTATTCCGCCTTGCGCGCTCGGACACGCTCCCAAAGCGAATACCCGAACTTTCAAGACCTTCCCTTAGGTTTGTGGGGTCCTAAAACATGTTTTTAGACCAAATTATAATGTTTTGGAGATTTTGAAAAATTTCAACTTTAGGTACTGCTAGGGGAATTAGCACGCTATTTTAGACCCTTAGCGCGCTAATCCATATTAGCGTGCTACCTCACAGATCTAGCGCGCTAATATTAATTAGCGCGCTAGGTGAGAAATCTAGCGCGCTATGTGCAGCAGAACCAAGAATTCTGCAGTTCGAATTCTGAGTTTGCATGACACATAGGCCTTGTTTATTGTTTGGGAACCCTCATACACATTAGTAGGGGTCCCCAACATCAATCAAAACACAAAAACAGCAACAACAACTCCAAATACAAGAATTGAATGAAGTGACCAAGCTATGTAAATGGAGTACCTAGCTTGATCTTCTTCCTCACTTCAATGATTTCCTGAGCTTTCTCTCCACCTCCTGATCACTCCAGCACCCTCTCTTCTTTTCTTCTTCCTTACTAGATCGTTAGAAATGAAAGTGAAGTGATAAGCTTGATTGACCAAAATGATATATATATATATATATATGTTGAATTTGATTAAACCTTAGCCACTCATCTATATGCACTCTCACATCTCAAGGCTTGTCTTGTAGACCATCTTCACATACTTGTACCACAAGTCATGCATGAGTGACTCCAAACATTGACTCACTTGGTCTCTAGATAGTTCAATACGTGTCTCGATGCACATCCTAAACCCTTTGTTTTATTTCCACTACTTTAGGCTTCTATTTAATTATTCAATGTGACCACATTAAAGCTATATGCACCACTATAATAATTTAACTTACACTTACCCCATAAGCCACCTCCTCTATCTCACGTCGACACGCAACTCGAGGTACGTCCCCGCTTATGTCTCGACTCACCGAATGCCCCGCGTATACCTTACTCGCAAATTCGGCACAACAAAATCAAAATACACTTGAACATTAGAAATTCACATTTGGGTATAAATAAATAATACATACACCACGAAAAAATAATATTTACCTCGGTGTCAATTCAAGAGGTTTCGACAAATACGTCAAGTCACGACGGTCCAGTCCACGGTCCTAAAACGTGACACGTGGCACGTATAAATTTGAGGGTCGTTACATTAAATGTCAACATTGGTGGGGTTGTATTAGATAACACTCCAAAAAATGCGAAAGACACCTCACCTATGATTCAAAAAAAGTTTTTACAAATAATGGCTCGTATGGTAAGAAATAGAATTCGTGAAGAAGTTGGAGATAGAAAGTTTTGTCTTTTAGTTAATGAAGCTAAGGATGCATCGGAGAAGGAGCAAATGGCTATTATCTTGAGGTTCGTTGATTCCAAAGGTTCTATCAAGGAGCATTTTTTTGATATTGTGCATGTTGAGGATACCACTGCACTAACACTTAAAAAAATATAATGGATTCACTTGCTCGCTATAACTTATACGTTCATGATATACGCGGTCAAGGATATGATGGTGCTAGTAATATGTATGGGGCATTGAATGGATTGCAAGCTTTATTTCTTAGAGATTGTCCATATGCCTATTATGTGCATTGCTTTGCCTATCGATTGCAGCTAGCATTGGTTGCATCTTCTTCAATGGAAACTTCGATTTGGCTATTCTTTTCAAAGTTGACATCTATTGTAAATCTTATAATTGGTTCTCCTAAGCGCATTGCCAAGCTACAATCCATCCATGCTGATTACATTGCTCAAGAGATAGCTAATAGAGAATGTGAAACTGGCATGGGAGCTAATCAGATGGGGAATTTGCAACGTGCAGGAACTACTCGGTGGAGTTCTCAATTCGATTCTATTTGTAGCTTGGTTGACATGTATTACGCCACTTGGTAAAGTGCTTAATATCATAAAAAAGAAGGACCAAATTTTGATGTTCGAGGAAAAACACTTGGTTGTTTAATTGATATGGGAACTTTCGATTTCATGTTCATATTGCATTTAATGCATAGAATCACGGGAATTACACAATCACTTTGCTAAGTCTTACAACACAAGTCCCAAGATATTTTGAATGTTGTAGATTCAGTTGCTACAACAAAAGTTCTTCTCTAAAGGTTGAGAAATGAGTGTTTCGACCATCTTTTAGCGTATGTGGAATCAGATTGTAGAAAGTACGGTGTTGATATTCCCAATATGAATGCTTCCTACAAAGAGGGTACATGTTATTCTTGTCAGCAAAGAGATCTCATTACAGTTCGTCATCACTATCACTATGATGTGTTCAACTTTGCAATTGATTACCAGTTGGAATAGCTGAACTTCATATTTAATGACGATGCACTAGAAATTTTGAAACTTGCATCTGCCTTACAACCAAATGACAACTTCAAATCATTTGATGTTGATCACATATGTCTGCTTGCTCAAAAATCTTATTATGATGATTTTAGTGAACAAGACATGCATAATTTGAGATGTCAATTGAAGCATTATGAGGTCGATGTACTGCACCATGAAAGCTTTCAAGGGGTACAGACACTCTCTGATTTGTTGAAGATTTTGATTCGAACACACAAGTCATAACTCTATTACTTAATTGATAGATTAATTCGTCTTGTTTTGACTCTTCCCGTGTCTAATGCAACCGCAGAGCGATCATTTTTTGCTATGAGTCTTATTAAAACAGATATTTGAAATAAAATGGAAGAAGCATTTTTAGCGGATACTATGGCGATGTATATTGAACGAGAATTCATATAGGATATTGATCCAGAATTAGTAATTGATGAACTCGATTCTTTAAAGAAAAGAAATGCGCATCTACGATAGGTTCCCTTCTATTTATCTTGACGCTATTTATTTTACAACTCGGCACTTACATTTGATTGCAATTGAATAAATGAATATATGTATTTGATCTTTATTAATGATTCTTGCTTAATTGTTAATGTTTGCAGTTGGCACCACTTTTCAAGGATGGGACTTTTACATATTTTGATGCGAAAGTTTTGCTTTAGAATGGTAATGTTATGAAATTATCTTGTTTTATTGTCATGACTTGTTAGAAGTTACATTCTATTTAAAATGGAAAATGCTAGAATGACACCCTAATTGACACTCCAAGTGACACCCTTTTGACGTGGCACGCGAGCCCATCTATGAGAGCCGTTCGAGTTCGTTTCGAGATACACACCACGCGTGTTATGCAACATGAACTATTTTGCGCACATTTATTTTTAAGTGGGGCCCATGCGCCACGTCATAGGGGTGTCACTTGGGGTGTCATTCTAGCATTTTCCATTTAAAATTTAGTTTGATTTATTTATTATTATAATTTCAAAAAGTGTAGTATTATTATTTTTGAAGAAAATAATTATATAATCTTTTTTAAATGCAAGAAGTGCATTTTTTAGAATTTAAACTATCATTATTAAAGAAAAAATATAAATTTTTTTGCTTAAGTCAAACAAAAAAATAAAGTGCAAAATTTTACACTAATATTTCCAATGATCTTTTCTCAAAAAAAAATATTTCCAATGATTTTACTTGATTCTTTTCTACCACTAAAAGATGATTTATTTGCTTATTTATTATGTTGATATTTATTTACTTATTTGTCATGCTACTACCTTGAGAGTAATTCATTAATATGTCTATATGTTTTTCTTTACTAAATACAAAAATACTTTTTAAAAAATTAGTAATAGTTCTTAAGAAAAAAATATAATTATTTATTTTTTATAATAAAGTGCAAAATATTTGTTTCATTTTAAAAATCACAATAATCTATTAGTATCATCAAAATCATGTTTAATCTAATTGTTGTTCCTTGTGATCTTAAAGTGATTAGTATTTGCTTAAATGATTTGTAGTTTTATATCGCGTGGTGTTTTTTAACTATAAAAATGTGCATTAGTATTAATCAAGTTGATAGACACACACACGTCGTCAGCCTTTCAAAATACCTTGGGATACGTGCACGCCCAATAATCAAGGGATGCATGCACGCTCGAGAATCAAGGGCGGTCATGTCATAGTTTGTGCACCAAAGCATTTTTCGTTGTTAAATACAAAAAATATATACATTAGTTTTAGCCTAGGGCTTCAAAAAAACCTAGCTTCGCCCTTGCTTAAGCACGTGAGAATGTATTGAGATTAAAATCTTCAATAATCTATAAGAGCAACTACAACCATACTCTATTTTAGAGTTCAAAGTTCAAACTTTATACTTTAAAATAGAGTTGAAACAACTCCAATAATATTCTATTTCCTATCTATTATAGAGTTGGGTGAATAGTGGAACTCTAATAAATTTGGAGTTTCACTATTCACCCAAATAATATTTCCTTACTTTTTATTTTTTTATTTTTTTCTTTTAAAAATTATCAATAATTGTTTTTTTTTCAAAAAATATGAATGTGTTTTTTCTTAATTCTTTTATTGATTAAATAATTTATTAAAATTAATACAAATAAATAACAAAAAATTAAAAATTAGAAATAGAGTTTTGAAGTTGAAGTAAAGTTTGTTGCTGGAGAAGAAATAGAGTTTGATGTGATAGAACTGTAAAATAGAGGGGAAAATATAATATTGTGGTTGGAGATGGTCCAATAATTTATAACTATAGCCAAAGAATTAAAAGCAAGATGATTGCTTGAACCTCTCTAGAGTCTAGATGAACAACACATAGTGAAATTGAATTGAAGACTGGCCATTCCACTGTAGCCCCACGCCACCATATCTGCTATTTAGCCAAGCTGACCTCATTTTTTTTTTTACTTAACTCAGCTTAATGGAAGCATTAATTCGATTGCCTCCTAACTAATCAGTAATTAATTGATACTAATTCAGAACTGATGAAATTGCTCTTGTTGCAGGTAATTAATATATTTTTCCGTGTCCTACTATTTTGACTCACTTTGAGCATGCTAATTTGGCACACACTCATTGAAATTCCTTTAGATGCACATTAAGTTTCGTGCGCATAATGATGCACTCACATCGATGCAACAATCAATAGTCGAAATTAAGGGCGTGTCAAAAAAGCATTATTCATTCTTATAAAAAAAGCATTACCCATAATATTTTTACCCATAATATTTCTTTCTTCGCAAAAGGATATGTAAATCACATATTCACAATCGTCAATGTGCCTTTTCCAAAAGGAAATGCTTGGGCTACTCACTTTAGACATGCATCGACTTTGGGCATTTAGCGGCCGTGTGTCTTTGATACATCTCGAACGCGTACTCCAATTAGGTGTATCGACGAAGCATGACCTCTAAGTGCCCAAAGTCGGTGTCTAAAAAGTGGGTACCCCAAACAACTTCCTTTAAAAAAAAAAAAGAAAAAAACAAATGGCATTTTCTACATTTTTATAGGGTGTATATAAAGCTACCATTGACCTCACTGCTAGCTTGGGTATTTTGAGATCATTTTTTTTTTTGATAAAGAAGAGATATATCTTTTTTTTTTTTTTTTGTTTTGTAGACGTTTTGAGATCATTATTCATTAGCACTTGTCATGCCCTTTCTATAAAAGGGAGGCGACTTGGAGACCTTTAATTACTTTGATACTAATGTTGTTTTCTAAAGTTGTTGGAGTTGGTTTTGGATACATATATTTAGATGTGCGCGCTACATCTCAATTCAATGGATACCAACAACTATGTAGCAAATGTATATATCAAAGTAATTAAGCATCATCGCGATGAACCATCTTTTTCCGCTATAAAAAGTTTTTCATTTTAGGGCTTGTTTGTTTGGGGGTGTAGCTTACACCCATGCTTAGGCATAAGACCCATGTTTGTTTCACATCTTAGCTAACACTTAGTGCTACCTAAACACTCAATCTCATGCTTAGGAAAAGACACCTCCCCCCTGTCTTTATCTAAGCCCAACTTAAGTGGGCAAAAAAATACAAATTTACCATCACCTCATCGCCCTATCATCTTCTTCATCTTCATCGCAGCAGGCTTCATTGCCTCATCATCTTCTCCATCCCTATCTCCATCACATCGCCTCATCTTCGTATCGTAGCAGGCCCCATCTTCTTGAAGCAAACATGCCATTAGCGGGTCTCTCAAAAGCTCATCTGTTACCATCTTATTCTTCGTTCTATTCTTTCTCTGCTTCTACTGGGCTTTTTAGGGCATATTTGAGAGTTGAAATTGGTGATTCGATTAAGACATAAGATTTCGAGGAGTTCCAAATGGGTTAGGGCATGAAATCTTTAGATCATTTTAATGGATTTGGGATGAGACTTTGAGGGTTTTTATCTGTTGAGATAATGAAATTGTGTCACTTGAGGTTGAGATAGTGGGAGTTAGTGGGATATATGGCAAGAGGTGGACCATTAGATGTTCCTCGGGATACATAAATCCATGGAGATCAAGGGCTAAGAAGGAACATCACCTTAATATATAATATTAGTGATCAAACAACATGCAAACCAAATCACTCATTTTTTTTTTTTGGAGAAGAAGAAGGAATTACTGGAGAGGAGTGAATCATCAAGGTGTTGAAGGAATCCATGGGAGTTGGTGAGAAATTCTCAAGCTAGGGTGCTACATCAACTAGGTACACATCCTTTTAGTTGAAATTAGAACAAGTTCTGGTTTTAGGCTAATTTCAGATGGTAGATGATTGAGTATTTGCAATTGATTTATATATTTAGATTCCTCATTTCAAGCTGATAATCCAGCTATATTGAAGTTCTTAATTTGGTTTTGAAATCATAAAGATATGAAATTTTGAAGTTGCAACACCAAAACTAGAATTCTGCATGTTGTATTAGGAATCAACCTGAGTAATTTAGTCATAATCTGCCAATTTTAGATCCAAATTGATCCAAACCAGTGGCATTTGAAATCTTTTTTAAAGGGGAATAACTTTGCTTAAATGAAGGTATTCTGATTTAAATGTTTTTATGTCCAAACATGCTCTACAAATAGGTACTGGAATTAAAAAGGAAAGTTTTGAAACTAAACTTGTTAAGGGCATAACTCCCTAACTACTTATCCAAATAAGCAGATCATTTAGTATGTTGTATTTGCGCATATTTACTGCCTTGTGACTAAAAATCACATTTTTAGGAACTATAGATTGGGAGAAATAGATTTTCTAAGTCTGCTGGTCGGATTAAATTCCAATTATACCTATGTTTAGTAAAATCATGACATTTCTTTCATTTTAAATCATAATTTTGCAAACTAAACCTTTCTGGAAAGCTAAGAGAGAGAACAACAATAATTGTACTAATGGAGGATTTCGATATTTGGACCATTTCATGACTAAAAGTGCATTAAAATGTAGGACTGAAATTGAAACTTAATTTAGTCTTTAGGGGCTGATAAAGGAAGATTGATTTAAAGTCTATTGAACCAATTTGAATACATAATAAACACCACTAAATTGAGCTTAAACCCACTATATTTGAACTAATGAGACACCAAACTCAAGAACCTAGGAAAAGGGTACGGGAGAGCGAATACAAGATTTGGAGTATCGGGAGGCCAGTAAAGCTATGACTTTACTTTGTTGTTGTGAGTATACCCAATGGCAACTTTACTTGACATTTCATTTCTATTAATTGTTGTCCTTAAGTAGTCCTTTTGACTATTTTGCTTTTGTATTCTTATATCATGTGTTCTTTGTGTACGTGCTCACTTGATGAGTCTAGTTTGCATGATATCCATTCATTTGATTTGATTCATTGATTCTATCCCATGCTATGTCTATTCTTGTTGTTTTAAATGTGAATTGAATGATAAATAGCATGTTGTTAGGCTAGTGAATATCTTATAAATGTTTAAGAGGACTCACGGGGTTAGATGTGTAGATGTGCCTATGCTTTGACAATCCATACTTGGTATTTCTTGAAATTTAAAAAGTAGTTTTCGCATTTAGGTCCCGTACTCGATCGAGGTGTGCGCGACTCACGGGGTTAGAGTCCATGGGGATGTCGGCACATGGTACTTGACACTTTGTATGACACTCGGGGTTAGAGTACCCGAGGTGGTCTACACATTGGGGTTAGAGTCCCCGGTAACACTTGGGTTAGAGTCCCTTGTGCTATATGATTATTGAGTCGGAGTGACATGTTTCATTGCTAACCGGACCTAAATCACCACTTGCTTAGCCTAGTGTCGGTATCACTTGTTTAACTCTCGGTATTTACTCGCATATGGTTTATTTTCCAGTTTTCTCATTTATATGGTTTTAAATACCATTTGAGTATTTGAAAATGCAAATTAAACTTGTCATCGGGGATTCTTGTTTTATTCTTCTGATCTAGAAGAATAGGTTTTAACATACAAAATTTTGATTATCTTTTTGCAAATCAATCCATTTTAGTTTCAGTTTCTTAATGGATATATTAAATTGTTTGTTTGTTGATGTAATTAAATTTTTTTCTTGATATGCCTCTTGCTCTCAAATCGAACTCTTGCTATTAAAAAAATGAAGTTCTAGTCAGAGCAGTTCTTCCATTCTTCGCGTTTTTGAAGAGGGCGAGGGGCATAACAGTCAAATCATATATTTTACATAATGCAATGGTTCTAGCATCCGAACAACATACTTGCTTACATGTGACTTGGCTTAGATAAGTCAAGGTGAAAGGCTCATAACCACATCCTAAGCAAACAGACCCTTAGAATCAATAATTCTTTGTCATTTCAACATCCTGATTTGACACAATCAAACGTTGTCTTTAACCGGACAATTATAAAGATTGTTATTAGTTACTTGTGTGAGCAATGTGATGAAGTTGTGTAATCAAGATATAATTTGTCCCTCTCATATAAAGAGAGATATCCAGTGGATCCTCGATGTGTTAGACCGTTAAAAGGCCTAGTCTAAATGAATTGATATTGATCAATGTCACTTGGATGTTTTCAAGTATACCTAGATATCGAAACTAGTACGATTGAACATGTTGGATGACAATTCCATGCCTTATGTTTGATCAAAAGGATATCGTGTGACAAAAGGATGTTATATACATTATTGATTAGGTTGTATCGATTTGATATTCGTACAACTTGGGTAGTCATAATGTCTTGCTAGAGGCCGCTTATGACTTGTATACCAAAATGTGTTTTGGTAAACCGCCAACGTTGTATGAGCCTATTGGGTCGCACACTAAGAATGGTTTTGCAAGATTTTAAGATGGTTCGAAAAACAAAATTTTATATGATAAAACTCATGACAAAAATGTCCTTGTGGTGTATTACACTTATACTTCTTTAAGTAGGGGTATATGTGTAATTTACTTAATCGTCTATATACAAGGGTTGTATAAATAGACGCTTTAAGTTAGAACACACGTATGAAAGATTAAGGGCTGAAACTCTATTTTCATTTTAGAAACGAATTAGGGTTTTCTCGGTACGCTCTGATCGTTTTGGAGAGAAACAAAAAGTTTGGTATTCTCTCGAAGCTAGCACTTCGAATCTCGCCGCTCGTTCGTGTGTGATTTCTTGGTAGAGGGCGTTAAATGTTAGCGACTCCTAAAAGATCGATCAACCTTCGAAAGGTATATTGCGACCGAGGTATGATTAAGTTTTCATGGTTTAAACGCTTTTAATGGAATTAGATTCGGATCCCGTTGGGGTTTTTGTCAAAATTGTTTTGTAATTTCTGTTGCGTATGAACCCCAAAACCCAACAGAATGAGCCCGCTCGCTACGCTCGCAAGAATTTAATTATTAGAGTTTAAATTTAATTTTAGTAGAGTAGATGCCAAAGGGATTAAATGAAGATATTATGCAATAAATTTTAATGATATCGGTTATATTAATAGTCAATTGAGACAGAAGATAAGAATCTCTAATTGAGATACGATTAGCAATAGATTTTTGATACCAAAGAATATCTAATTGAGATATTAGCAAGAGATTTGCGAAAATCGGAAATTGAAGGGTAAAATTGTAACTCGAAGTAACGGTTGAAAGTTGTTATATTGGTGCTTATTAAGTATTAGTTGATATACTAATTCTCTCTTAAAGTTTGCTCAAATTTGTACTAATTAAATTATATCTCAAGTATCATTTCGACATTATTGTAGTTATGAAAGTACCAACCCTAAAACGAACTACAAACTTCAACAACACTAAATTTTAATATAATGTATTTTTATTATTTTAGATCCCATGTCGCCCTCTTCCCTCATAACAATCGACACTTTTTATATATATAGTTAGTAATTGCCCCTTTATAATTAGATTTTCTAGTTCCGTCACTGCTACATATTGATCATTATGTGGGAATCTTACTGGTGTATATTGATAATGATTTTGCCTAGAGATTCGTGTACGTATATCTCGAGAGGGTTTTATGATACGCCCGAGTCTAACGTTGACTTGATAAGGAAGAACCCTACAGGATCCCCAAGATTTTGTAGAATCTATGATAAACTTGGATTGAAGGAAAATCTTACCAAAAGAGGAAAAACTGGGATTTGCCAAATCTTACCAAAATAAGAAGTTCAGATATGGCAAGATCTCGATGGGAAACCAACAAGGGGCAGACCCTAAGGCTATAAATACACAAACATATCGAAGGAATATGCATGTATGCTCTCTTCTCTAACCCTAAATCCTCATTTCTCAAGAGCCCTGATTTAACTTAGGCATCAGAGCGTTCTCCCCAGAGGCCCTACTCCGGGTTTTGTCTTATAGTTTGCGTTTTCGTAAGGTTGTCGGCGTTCACTTAGGGATTTGTGCGCTAGAAGGAGGGCCGTCAATCATAGTGGTAAGAACAAGAAATTCTGGAGCAAGGACTCCTCAACATCAAGAACGAGTTTTTGGGCAAACTCTTCCTGAAATCCCAGAAAATTATCGCCATGAACCCTTAAGGCGATCTCTATTAGGAAGAGATATGCACACTAAACCAAATGATCTTAGGGATGAGTTCGAGCGACGACGGGTGGAGAAAGGAAAAAGGGTCTGAGACCCTTAGGACGAAAGAAATAATGAAGTGAATGAACTACAAGAAAAGCTTAGTCACTTGCAATATCAACTCGAAGCACTAATTGGAGGGCGACGTGGCATAGCAATCACTGAAGGTTCATAAACTGGTTATAATGCCTAAGACGTTGATGCAAGAATTGAACGAAAGGTGGAACATAGACTCCATGAATGTCTTAGAGTCGCTACAGCAAAGGAGGTGTTCCTCGTACTGAAGAAGTCAAACGAGTTAATCATCTATGAAGCTGGTCTACCTCCTTTAGTTCAAGGGATTGTAGAGGAACCCCTTCTGAAAGGTTTTAATATGCCAGATATTGGTAATATGACGACACAGGGGATCCAACTGAGCATGTCCTCAATTTCGATGCAGTCTTGTTTCTACATGGCGTTTCAGATGTGATCAAGTGCAATGCTTTCCCTCAAATATTAAGAGGGCCGACTCAGAATTGGTACTGCTTATTATTCCTAACATCAATCAATGTGTTCAGATAATTGAGTAAGCGATTCTTCAACCAGTTCATAGGAAGCAAAACTCATGCTAAGAGTTAAACGTCCTTGATGGCAATAAGACAAAAGGAACGGTGAGTCTCTAAGAGACTATATAACTCCTTTCATAAACAAAGCATTAAAAGTCCCGAACTTGGACCAATTGGTAGCAGTGGTTGCCCTCACTAATGGGATAACCAATGAACACATCGAGGTTTCCTTAGCCAAGAATCTGCCTTAAAATATGGCATAGTTGCAAAAGAAGGCTGAAAAATATATGGTAGTCGAGGAAGTCATTCAACCTGAACGAAAAGGCAAAAGGTAAGGTGCTTGGGAAGACAAGAACAATGAGCAAGCCAAAAGGCCCAAGCATGACTCTGTTTCTGTGCCGAAAACTGGAAGTTGCTATGGATTTCATCAATATACTCCTCTTAACTCCTCAAAAGGACAAATATTGCTTGAAATTCAATCTGAACAATATGTTTGATGGCCGAAACTAATGAGGTCTAATGCCGCAGAAAGGGATAAAACATTATGTTATCATTTTCATAAAGATTACGTCCATGACACTGAGGATTGCAAGTAATTGAAAGAGGAAATCAAGTTCCTAGTCTGAAAAGGACGATTAGAGAAATTCATTAAGCATAGAGATAATACACATGACAAAGACTCAAAGCTAGTGCATTGGGAAGAAATATTGGAAAACATGGAAGCGAAAAATGCAGAAAAGATAAAGGAAAGATTCCTCAATGTCATATTTGGAGGACTAGGACTTAGAGACAATATTTATTCATCTAGGAAAGCATATGCAAGAGAATGCCTAAATGTTAAAGTTCCACCCGAAAAGGTGTACCTTGATTTTGAGATTACTTTCACTAATGCAAATCTAGAAGGAGTGAAGTTTCCAAATGATGATCCAATAGTTGTTGAATTAATGGTTGGAAATTTCATGGTACGAAGCCTTCAAAGGAATGGTATATGAAGATAATCAGTTAACTCATTGTCTAACTCCTTTGTACGGTTTCAATGGAGCAAAGGCAAAGGTACAAGGGTCAATCATGTTGTTGGTAACCCTCGAAGGGATGCCACGCAAGTCGCACATATGATAAACTTCATGGTAGTGAAGGTTCCTTCTGCTTATAATATCATCATCGGTAGAAAAGGTCTAACTATCTTCAAAGTCATTCCCTTGACATACCACCTTCTGTTGAAATCCCCTACACCAAATAGTGTGGGTGAAGTAAGGGGTGATAAAAAGGCAAGAACTTGTCATTTCATGGCCATTAAATCAAGCAAAGTTGGTGAGCAAGTCTTGCATGTGGATTCAATGGACATAAATGATAGCAAGCTACGGTCGTAGTCGGTAGAAGACTTGATCCCAGTCATGTCAGACCCACAAAGCGATGAGAATATACCTACATGAGATCTAGTCATAGGGATGCAAATGGGGAGGGTAGGGGATGTGGCCCTCATATCCATCCCCGCTTAAGAATTCATCCCCCATCCCATACCCATCCCATCCCCATCCCCACCTAATCCTCGCGGGGGATGAGGAATCCAAATGGGGAAGATTTTTTCCTAATTTCATTCCCCATTGAAGATCCTCACGGGGGTTCATGAGGGTAATTTGCGACGGCCCCAACCCTACTAATTGGGCACCTCTCGACACTAGGCCTCCATTAACCCTCGGTAAACCAGTTCAGAGTTAACAAAGGCCAAGTCAGCCTTACAAATCGGTCTTCAGTACCTGATAGTCCACACAATAGAGTATATATATATATATATATATGAAATCATATGCAGTGGAACTTAAATGCGGTGAAAACGCAATAACAAATAAATTAAACACACAAAGAGTTCTAGGTATAGAAGCTAGTATGTGGAAACCCCGTACAACATATACAATGAACAAATCATAGTGACGAAGGGAAATATACGTATCTCTCAACCCAAATACCCATTTATAAAATAGTATACATGTGATATAGATACATCAAATAACCTACGTATGTCGCACATCAATGTTCCTGAGCTCGAAGATTATGCCTGTAATTGTCACCAAAAGCGGAGACAATTCCAGTGAGTAAATACTGAAGAAGTTCAACAGTAATTCAAATTAAACAATAAATAAGTCTATAAATCATGCAGGAAAGGAAACGAAGCTGAAAAGAACAATAAAGTGAATGATAAACAGACTACAATGGTCAACGATAGAGACCAAGTGACCCAGAAGCAAAGGATAGGCGCCTAAGTGGTCGTGACACTCTACACATGGGCTCAAAGCCGCTTAAAACATGTAAGTGCCAAATACTAGTACGGTGGGACTAAGTCCGCTTCAACCGCACCAAATCTGTTCGGTACTTGTAACGGCCCGAAAATTTGACTTTGCCACGTGTCAAGTCAAGGTCGCATGTGGAACCCACTCGTCGAAATACGTATATCCGAATCCAATTTGGGATGATAATGCTAACTATGCGAGGAATTCGGTAAGCCGAAACACGAACGAGAACTCGCATCGAGTCGCGTGCCGACGAGGGATACGCATCGTGACGCGTGTAGCGCGAGTATCGAGAGTTTGAAAACAAGGCGGGTTGGTGCCTCGAGATGCGCGGGCCGCTTGATTGTTGAGTTTGCCTCGAGATTCGTGTTGCACGAATATCGAGGACACTTGTGATGTGAAATAAAAAAGATAAAAAAAAAGAAAAATGTATATATTGTTGTGGAATATGGATGACCATGCATGTACACCAACATATTGTGTAGTCATGTAACTTGTATTTCTCACTTAATAATATATCTCCACTTGTCTATGTATTGTCATGTAACTTGTAATTCTCTCCAATGTACACCAACTCTTCCATGTATTGTCTATGTTGCTTGTGATGTGTTGTATGACTTGTAGTGTATGTATAACTTGTACACATTGTATAAGTACAATTATCATCATCACCAAATGGCCTATATAAAGGGTGCCAACCCCATTGTAATTCACACACCAAGTTGAATGAAAACTTCTCATTCCAACTATTTCATTTCTTCTCTTCTCCTTTGTAGTAGTAGTTTGTAGTAGTAGAAATTCTTAGTCTTCTATTTCCTTCTCTAGTTCTTAACAAGTTCCAATTCAATTTACAACACGTTATCAGCACGAGCTTGCTCTAGCATTAAGGAGATCTTGAAGTTTAAGAAGGCTTGTTAAGGAGACAAAGCTAGGAAGGTATAACTTTTGTTATTTAAATAAGTTCAATTTATTTCCATGTTGTCATGGTTAATTTCTTTTTTGTTACATGCATATTTAATTATGTAAATGTACTTTATTCATACATTATGCATTGTAACGTCACCGACTACGAAAGTATGCTCTGTAGCTGCGTCTTGTACGATCTTCTACATCAGAAATCAAAAGTCAATGTGTGACATATAGTTTTGCTCTTAAAACTACAAACGATTAGTTATTGTTCTATTCTTGATTTCATAATACAAATAATGCTATAAGTTTGAGTTGATAGTGGGTAAGCCTTGTCCCCGGTAAAGCTAAACATTGAAAGGGAGACGGGTTATCCCGTTCGAGGAGGCATGATATTAAGCAGACTTTGTCTCGCCACCCAACCTGGAGGTTGTCCCACCAACTCATACGAATAGTACATTTGATTATTAATGAATCAAGTTGTGAACATATACTTAATCATATGTTATGTTTTTACATAAAAAGGGAAAACTATTTTATATTAAATTTATTTTCAAAATATTATTCGACCATAGTTAAATTTGTTGCCTTATTATATTACCGACAAGAATTACTTGTCATGACAATTAGATACTACAATTTGTGAATAAAGCATATATGCGAAGCGTATTTACTTGTGATCGGCCCCAACTACAAATAAGGGCACCGCCCGCCTAATCCCAAGCATCTTTTGGTGTCCTCGAGATTCGTGCTACACGCATCTCGAGGCAATCCCAAGCATATCCATTTCATTTCCACCGCCTTACTATTTGACTACATTTTTTTTTTCGAGACCCGCACAATGCGTATCTCGAGGCGAATCAAACTCTTATGGTTTTATGTACACACTATAGGCCCACTAATAAATATTTAGATGTAGCCACATTATAGCCACTAACTTATATCATTTTCCATTTTATTTTTTTTATAAAATGAAATTCAACTAGTTACACTTACCCCACGAGCTGCTACCTCGGGCCTACGTCGGCACGCAACACGAGGCACGTCCCCGCTCGTCTCGGTATCTGCATACCCGTAAATGACATAATAGTCTACACATATACAATACACTAGGCAAACAACACAACAAATATAACATTTACCTCGGCCACCGTGCCTCGGTAGTGACACGTATCGCATCTGCGGTCCCACGTCACGGGTCATTGTGTCCTAATTAACGAATTAAACGTGTATTAATTATTGGGCCGTGACGAGTTATACACAATCATTCGCCAATTTCTCTTTAGAGACCTGAAAAGTGAATATTTCACTTTGTATATCTTTTCACCTTATGGAGTTATATATATACATACCAAAAGGGTAATGCTCCAAAAGCTCAAAATGAGCGGCTGGGTCTCATGCTACAAAATTTAATCAGTCAAATATTAATTATAATTCCACAATTTTAATTACCTCTATGTTGAGGCTATGTGGAAATATGACTGATGAGACAATAAAATAAGGTCACGTGGCCCGCCTCGATTTATTGCTGCAACAAATATCGAGTGCGCACGTCAATCCAATAAATATTAAGGATTGATTTCTTGTCTCATGGTAGCTGAGTAAAATAATGAGATATTATAAATATAATATCGCTCTCGTCCAATTAGTTCAGCTTCAAATTAAGAAGCATATGTTGCATATAATGATCATGATCGCAATAATAAATTTACGGACGTGGAAAAGGTGAAAATATCGAGTAAAGGTCGTATTGACAATTCCACCAAAAATTGGAATAAAAGTGGTGCACCACTACAAAGGGCAAATAATTATTGACAATGAGCGCTCATAATTGTGACATTTTTTGGTCATATATGAAATGCTGTTTTGCCTAAATATTGTCATATATATACCCGAATATTTTTTTGACATTTACCATGCCTTCAAAATCAAAGGCAAAATATTATGAATTTTATCATTGAAAATGACTCGATAAAACAGGCACATCGAGATGTGTTTAAATCGTGACCTAAATATGGGCGATGAGTTTATGTCTTGTGTATCATGCTACATGCATGTACATGATAATATAAAAGTGAATATTTCTCGAATTCGAACTTAGCGGAGGCTAATGTTCGAATAATCTAAGACAACAATTTTATTGTTAATGTCTTGTTCGAAAGAAGTCTACTCGAGAATAATAGAAAAGTTATCTATATGAATATGATTTAATCGAGTATAATATTCTCGCTTTAACTTCGTAATATATAAGGCACATTAAAACGAATGTCGTCATAAATAAAATGACATTCATAATATGGAAAGATCTATTTGATTATCCATAATCATCGATAATGCGAAAATATCGTAAATTCGCACGGACATCCTTTATCGAACTGATTTTTTTATCACTTGAGATTATCTCAAGGCAAATCAATAGGAGACGTATATTGATTTAACTCCCCATTAATTATATTATAAGATGCATTGGATCCCTAATAGGAAATTATTTATAGCAAGTTTTGCTAATTGTCACTTTGATGAAGCAACTTTCCCACCATTAGGGGAGATATAAGCCAATTCAAAAAGAATGGCGTGAAATTGCTTGAAACACATCAAATTGCATTAAATTTGTTGTATTATGATCCATGTATAAATTAATATGAACTCAAAGTTCAAAGGATCATTCAAAGTAGCAACAAGTTATGAATCAATTACTTGATGCAAGTACTATACATAAAAGAGTGACAATCATATGCTTCAAAGACATTAAATGGTTCATATAGAAAACGATGTCCATGTGCAACAAAATGCACAAGATGTCTCACCCATATGAATATGAGGGGAGAATCAAAATGAGTTATTGGTTAGTGTATTGCACTCTTTTTCCCTTTGCTATGGTTTTATCCCACTTGGTTTTCTTTGCAAAGGTTTTTAATGAGGCAATTCTAACAATATTAAAACTCTTTATCTAGATTGATTAGTGTATTGCACTTTTTTCTCTTCGCTATGATTTTATCCCACTTTGGGTTTTCCTAGCAAGGTTTTTAATGAGGCAATCCTAACATTATTATGCTCCGTATAAAAAATTTATGAGAGCAATGTACTTTTTTCATATACTAGATTTTTTCCCTACAGGGTTTTTCTAGTAAAGGTTTTAATGAGGCATATATATATTCTCTCAAAGTGTATCAATGTGTTGCACTCTTTTCCTTAGCTATGGTTTTATCCCACTGGTTTTCCTAGCAAGATTTTTAATGAGGCAATCAATAATATTATACTACAAATCAAGATTGACGAGAACATTGTACTCTTTTTCCTATACTAGATTTTTTCCCACAGGGTTTTTCTAGTACATGTTTTAACGAGGCACAATCTATAAGCAAGTGTCATCGAAGGGGAGTGTTGTGGAATATGGATGACAATGCATGTACACCAACATATTGTGTAGTCATGTAACTTGTATTTCTCACTTAATAATATATCTCCACTTGTCTATGTATTGTCATGTAACTTGTAATTCTCACCAATGTACACCAACTCTTTCATGTATTGTCTATGTTGCTTGTGATGTGTTGTATGACTTGTAGTGTATGTATAACTTGTACACATTGTATAAGTACAATTATCATCATCACCAAATGACCTATATAAAGGGTGCCAACCCCATTGTAATTCACACACCAAGTTGAATGAAAACTTCTCATTCCAACTATTTCATTTCTTCTCTTCTCATTTGTAGTAGTAGTTTGTAGTAGTAGAAATTCTTAGTCTTCTATTTCCTTCTCTAGTTCTTAACAAGTTTCAATTCAATTTACAACATATATAATATATATATATATATATATAGAAAAAAAAGTGGAGAGGATAAGATCAAAAGGAAAAAAAAAGATCGGGAGGAGAAAGAGTGGAAGAAGGAGATCGACGAAGAGAGAGGGAGAGGACGGCGGCGGTTTCTCCAGGCGGCCGGCAGCGCAGCGGCAATCCGGCCGGCGACGCAAGCGATCGCAAGTGGCGGTTGAGCGAGCGCGCAGACACGCGGCGATCGCGCGGCAGCGACGCGAGTCAGTGCAAGAAGGTCGCAAGCAAGCGGCGTCCGGCCCATGGACAGCGGCATGCTCCGATCTAAGATCTAGCGGCCAGCGCGATCGCGCGGCGCGAGGAGCGCGCGATCGCGTATGGCGGCAGCGCGGACGCGCGGCGGCGGACTGGCGGCAATGATCGGTAGCGCAGCGGACGGCCAGCGAGACGCACGACGGCTCCGACAAAGCAACGCCGACGAAGCAGCAGCGACTCCGACGCGGCAGCGGCGGTGGAGGGTCGAATCGCTGCGATGGCGCGCGATCGCGCGACGCGACGCAACGCAACGCGGTGAGACGCTTGAAGGCTCGGCGCGCGGCGCGCGCGTCGGCCCGACGGCGACGCCGGTGGCGACGCGGGCGAAAGCGATCGGCGCGCAGCCCGGCAGCGAACGATCGCGACGACAGCGCGATGGCGCGATATCGACTGTCGGATGCTCGATTCCGACGAAATCGCGACGACGCGATGGAGGTGATGTTATTTCACCAAATTCGAGTTGTGTTTGCAATGATTTTACGTAAAATATCCTAAAATGTTGAAATGGACACCAGGGACTTAGTAGTCGGGTGCGCAAAATCGAGACGCGAACGACGTTTTGAGGTTTGCGATTTCTCGAGGTAAGTAAACCAGCTAGGGAATTATACATTATTTCATTTCTCTCCATTGGCTGTTGTTGTTACTGTTATTTGATAGCTTTATTGTTGTTCACTGCTTTGTGATGATAGCTATCGTTGAAATTGTTGTCGATCGAGTGGGTCCAATGGCAAGTGAGTCACGGTTACTGTTTATCTGCGATATGAGCTCTTATCCGGACGCCGTCGATATCTCCCAATTGAGTGTACGTTGGGGGCTCTAATCCGGGTTCGTAGATATCTCATAGTCGCAAGGGTTAGGGTTGGAAGGCATGGGGCTCGTCCTAACCCGAGTCTGCTGGGATTTTTCTGCGACTCAACGACCTTTTGGTCGGGACTCCTTGTTATTTGGCCTCACTCATTGATGGATTGTTTACAGTCTTGTATATTCATGCGTTCTTTATTCATTTCGTTCTATTTGCATGAATTCGACTGCTTTGGATATTGTGAAATGTTGTGTATATGTCCTATTTGGATTTACTTACCTAGGCTCGTCATTCTTATGTTTGAACTGAGTGCATAGCCGGACGAGTAGCGAGAGGAAAGCTTCATAGCTAGGTGAATGTTTGTATATTTTGTATTTACTCTCCTCTGTTGATATTTATTGGGTTCCACAATTAGGTTGCCTAACTCCGTGATCTTTTTGTTGAGTTATTTAATGTATTAGTTGCTTCCGCTAAATCGTAAAACCTTGAAAAATATTAATAACTCAATTTAAAATGTTGAATGTGCTTGATAATGATGGATTGGAAGGTGACTAGGCTCGCGTTGACCTTGCGAGGTTGGCTCGGGGGTCCACGCGAGCTTAGGCGGGCGGGGCCCAATTGGTGGAAAATTGGGGCCGTCACGGTTGGTATCGAGCTTAGGTTCAAAGGCGAACCTAGGGGAAAGTTCAATGGCTTAAGACATTGTTATATCAACGTCACAGCGGTTAAGATTTAAATCACAAGCCATTAAGACACAAAACCAGCGGAAGTTAGGAATGGTCGAACTTAGAGTGAAACCCTATGATCCCGACTTAAGTCATCGTTGGGAAGTGAGGAGAATTGCAATGTTTCCGATATGGTATATTTGTTGTAATATAATATATATACGATATCGAGGATTCGAGGCTATGAAGAATGCGACGCCGTTTCGGAAAGGTGATAGCGAGGTCTGCAGGTTCGCTGTTGCGCGTGCTTCGATGAGTTGCATATATCGCACGGCCAACATATGTTTTTGGAGGTGTCTTGAGATACGCAATTTGCGAGATTCAAGACAGGCGGTGCCTCGAGATTCGTGTCGCACGAATCTCGAGGACACGCTTACTTTGAAAGTCAAAAAGTGAACGTGTTCGAGTGAACGAGTTGAACTCGTAATTACATGAGGAGATCTTGAGCACGCCAACCGAAACGGGAATTAGAGTGACGACTCGGGTGAGGTAGTGCCACGAGTTTTAGCGCCATCACTCGAAAAGTTTCACGGTGGTACGAATCTCGGAGCAACAAAGATTCATGACGTTTTGGCCACACCCAGATCATATGAGGTCGAGCATCGTATCGGTTTCGTTGTTCGGCGAGGCCGATGTCTAGTCGTGCACTACGGTGGCATCGATGTGGACGCTCGGGGTACAAACGATGTTATGGTGAGGGAAAACGTGGGAGTACACGCATCGGAGTACCGTCGCATTCTAGGCATCGTCACAGTCAGTGCGAGGGTCTGGAGAGGATGGACATGTTCCAGTTGGAACGAGATTTCAATGTACCTGTATGGGCGTGTGGACAGCCAGAAACAAATTCATGCTACTGCCACGTCAAGTCCGACTGATTTACATTTCTCGCGGGCATACAACGGATATACGTATGTTAATGACAGTGGATAATGAAATGAAAATGTTCATTTGTATTCCAATATATGTTGCGAGGATGTTGCCCTGACATATATTGATGGGATGAGACAGATGGTGTGTTCTTTGCTTGGAGGTCTCGGAGGAGCCCAGCTCGTCACGGAGGAGCCCAGCTTGTCGCGGAGGAGCCCAGCCCTACAGAGTAAGATGGGGGTATGGCCTTGGGCGAGTATGGCCTTGGGCGGGTATGGCCTTGAGTTTTTATTCATAAAACACCATTGTCCCGTGAGACTTGCTTCAATTTCGAGGACGAAATTCTAATTCGTTGGGAAGATTGTAACGACCCGAAAATTTGACTTATGCCACGTGTCAAGTCAAGGTCGCATGTGAGACCCACTCGTCGAAATACGTATATCCGAATCCAATTTGGGATGATAATGCTAACTATGCGAGGAATTCGGTGAGCCGAAACACGAACAAGGACTCGCCTCGAGTCGCGTGCCGGCGAGGGATACGCATCGTGACGCGTGTAGCGCGAGTATCGAAAGTTTGAAAACAAGGCGGGTTGGTGCCTCGAGATGCGCACTGCTTGATTGTTGAGTTTGCCTCGAGATTCGTGTTGCACGAATGTCGAGAACACTTGTGATGTGAAATCAAAAAGATAAAAAAAGAAAAATGTATATATAATATATATATATATAGAAAAAAAAGGGGAGAGGATAAGATCAAAAGGAAAAAAAAATGATCGGGAGGAGAAAGAGTGGAAGAAGGAGATCGACGAAGAGAGAGGGAGAGGACGGCGGCGGTTTCTCCACGGCCAGCAAAGCGCCGCAAATCCGGCCGCAGCGATCGCGGTGGCGGTTGAGGCGAGCCGCTGCGACACGCGGCGGCCGGCCGGCAATGCAGCAAGAAAGCGAAGGTCGCGCAGCGGCGCGGCGACGTCCACCCATGGACGGCAATGATGCGGCTCCAGATCTAACTGGCAGCGGCGCGATCGCGCCGGCGAAGGCTGCGATCGCGTATGGCAAACAGCGGCGGCGGACTGGCCGGCAGCGATCGGTAGCGCAAACGGGACGCGGCAATGACGCACGACGGCTCAGACAACAACGCCGACGAGCAAGCGGCGACTCCGACGCGGCGGCGGGTCGGATCGGCTGCGATGGCGCGGCACAGCGCAGCGACGCGACGCAACGCGCGAGACGGCTTGAAGGTCGCGCAGCGCGCGGCGGCGGCGACGGCGATTTTGGCGACGCCGTGAGCGGTCGGTGGCGCGCCGTCGAGGCAACGAGCTGCGACGCGGCGCGCGATGGCGCGATATCGACTGTCGGATGCGCGATTCCGACGAAATCGCGACGACGCGATGGAGGTGATGTTATTTCACCAACTGAGTTGTGTTTGCAATGATTTTACGTAAAATATGCCTAAAATGTTGAAATGGACACCGGGGACTTAGGAGTCGGGTGCGCAAATCGAGATGCGAACGACGTTTTGAGATTCGCGATTTCTCGAGGTAAGTAAACCAACTAGGGAATTATACATTATTTCATTTCTCTCTATTGGTTATTATTATTCTACTGTTATTTGATAGCTTTATTGTTGTTCACCGCTTTGTGATGATAGCTATCGTTGAAATTGTTGTCGATCGAGTGGGTCCAATGGCAAGTGAGTCACGGTTCTTGTTTATCTGCGATATGAGCTTTTATCCGGACGCCGTTGATATCTCCCAATTGAGTGTACGTTGGGGGCTCTAATCCGGGTTCGTAGATATCTATAGTCGCAAGGGTTAGGGTTGGAAGGCATGGGGCTCGTCCCTAACCCGAGTCTGTTGGGATTTTTCTCGACTCAACGACCTTTTGGTCGGGACTCCTTGTTATTTGGCCTCACTCATTGATGGATTGTTTACGAGTCTTGTATATTCATGCGTTATTTATTCATTTCGTACTATTTGCATGAATTCGATTGCTTTGGATATTGTGAAATATTGTGTATATGTCCTCTTGGATTTACTTACTTGGGCTCGTCATTCTTATGTTTGACTGAGTGCAGCGCCTCGGACGAGTAGCAGAGTGAAAGCTTCATAGCTAGGTGAATGTTTGTATATTTTGTATTTACTCTCCTCTGTTGATATTTACTGGGTTCCACAATTAGGTTGCCTAACTCACGTGATCTTTTTGTTGAGTTATTTAATGTATTAGTCGCTTACGCTAAATTGTAAAACCTGCAAAAATATTAATAACTCAACTGTAAAATGTTGAATGTGCTGATAATGATGGATTGGAAGGCTGACTAGGCTCGCGTTGACCTTGCGAGGTTGGCTCGGGGGTCCACGTGAGCTTAGGCCGGGCGGGGCCCAATTTGTGGAAAATTGGGGCCGTCACGATCTTGCTTGGCTCATTTGAGCCGTAGCCCGAGAAAACATTCCAAAGGGAGCTACAGTCACAACCGGATGCTCAATCGCAATGGAATACTTGAAGTCTTGTGAGAAGCCACGATATATGGCGGATGCTCACTCAGAGGATTCAGTCTCGTCTAGGAGCCACGAGGGCGACTCTGATGCTCAACACATGAGTAAACAACGACTCAACTCGACCACTTAGACCCTAGGTCACTCGGTAAGGAAGTAAAGTCCAACAATAGATATCATTTTCATCAAAATATGCAAGGAAAGGAAAGAAATTAATATTGAATTTCTTGCTGGTTTACTTACAAATACCTATGTAACTCGCCAACTCAAGTTGATCATTCGAATAACCTAGTTGAACCCTCCACGCATATCTACAATCAAACAATGTATAACACAATTATTTTAAGGACCGTTTGCTAAGTTGAGGTTTAGTGCGTAACTTAAAGGGAATAATTCATCCACCAGCTCTTTTTGAGATTTAACTCCTTATATTAGGGACTTAATCCGCTAAGATGATCATATATGAGTTTCGCTCTTAACTTAAGAATATAAATCTCAGAATCCCAAGTTCATAAAATCATTTTTCTAGTAATTTAAACCCAAACAATACATTTGTCCAAGCATGTGGTTGTATATGAAAGTATATTCAAAGGCATTGGGTTTTCTTGGATTCATATAACTACCAAATATAGCTTTCAAGTAGCATAGTTGATTACGCAATGCTAGCATTAATATTAAATAGTTCTTTTAAATATGCAAGCCTACTTCCATGTGCTAGTAAAATAAATTTATAAGTTATTCTCATAGGCATTTACACCTAAACCTTTTCTAAATTCGGTTAGGCTCACACAAGTGATTTTAAATGGTTCAACTCAACCAAACCATTACTAAAGTCAAAACCTCTTCCAATATCAATTTATAAATAGTTTACTTCAATTAGCCAAGCGTCGATTATTATATCCTTAAAAATACTTGCATATGATGAACTTCATCATATCAATCTAATTACTCTTTTATCCATGTAGATTTCTACTCTTGAGTTTGGAAAAAGAAGACAAGTTTCCTATCATGCATTATATCAAACATTTGGAGTGCATTCATTCAATGAACTATTTTAACTTCAAGCTTTTATTCCTAATTGTGTTCACAATCTCTACCTCACTCAAATCAAGTATTTCAAAGCATTAATGCAAATTTAGAATGAAGTATAACCATTGAAATTTTGAATCTTCACTTCAATAGTCTAAGTTGAAGTTAATTCATGAAGTTTAGTAAAAACCCAATTTGAGACCTAATTTTTGTAAGTTCAAATGCATATTAGTTTAAATCAATCAAACCATGCTCAAAACTCGGAATGAATAAGTAAACCTTATTTGAGTCATCAAACATTTGGTGTGTATGATCTACACACTAAATAGATTAATTATTAATTTAGAAAAACAACTTCAACAACTACAACAACTCATTCAAGGCTATCACAAACTAAATCTAACTAACAACAACTCTCGGTTCATGATTTTGATCTTAATTTAAACTTAAAATAGAGTTAGATCTTACCAAAACTTTTTAATGGAGTTCCAACTTCAAACAAGTTTAGATCTATGTCTTCTCCATGATTTCAAGCAAGATCTCACCTCCTTCAAAGCTCTTGAGCAATTAATCCCTTTAGTTCAATTTTTCTTCCCCTTCCTTTTTATCTTCCTTTTCTTTTTTGGCAAAACCCATAATTTGGTCCCTGAACTTTGTGTTTTTTATGCTTTTGGTCCCTAAACTATTATTACTACACATTTGGTCCTTGACCTTTCACAAAGATCTACATTTAGTCATTCCACCATTTAAAGTGTTAAATTCCGGCAATGTTGGTAGTAAAAGTGACGTGTGACTAGTCAAGAAGAGTAAAGTGGTTTATACTACTAGGCCAAACGAATCACATCAATCAACAAAAGCTGAAAAAAAAATTAATTTCCCCTAAAAACATAAAAAACTCAAAGTTCAAGGACCAAAAGCATAAAACACTCAAAAGTTCAGGGACCAAATGTACAAAAATGAAAGTTCGGGGACAAATTGTACACTAATAAATGTTCAGGGACTAAATGCATAAAAACCTCAAAGTTCGAGGACTAAAAAATATGTTTTGCCTTTTTTTTTCTTCTATTCGCGAACAACACCACCGTCAAGCCTTGCCGGAGTTCCCGACGTCACACCACGCCATTCGTCGCGCCGCTACCATTGGTGACTCACCGCTCCGCTGGCCGTCCTTGCCGGAGTCGCTGCTCCTCGCCGGCATCGAGCCCTCCGCGTCTCGCTGGCTATCCACATCAGCCGCTGTCCACGCGTCTATTGGCCGTCGTCTGCGTCTGCCGTCCCACCAGCTTGTTGGTCTGCCGCTGCTAGAGCCGCACTGCCACCATGCTACTCTCGCCTGAGCCTTGAGCTCCTCCTCCATGACCGCCTCTCTCTCTCTCTTGTGTTGTGAGTGCGAGTGAAATGAGGTTAGAAACCTTTTTTTTGTTTGTGCGTTCTTGAGTTGTGTGTTGTTTTTTTTTCTTATTTGAGAATCACCTCATTTCTCCATTACTTTCTCAATTAAAGCAACACTAAAGATCTAGGGTTGATATCACTCACTTATGGCTAAATCTAAGGGTTGAGACTTGTCCCAGTCACTTTGTGACCCCAAAATTGACACGCCTAGCACACATAACCTTTGTCTTGACCCCACTTAGCCAATTTTCAATAAATTAATAGTCTAAGTCTCGTCATCGCACGAATTTAATCTAATTAGCCCCAAACCATTCGCGATACTATATACTACACGTAGTAGCACGCCAAACATAATTAAAATTATTTTATGTTTCTTTTATAGATGTTCAATCATTTTGAAATCACCGCGACTCTTGGTTGGGTATTAACTATTAGTAATTCGAGATAATCAATTAATCATCGAATTAAAAATACGGGTCGTTATAGAATTTGCGAAGAATCACCACGGGGAAATATTTTTTCCCGCTTAATTTTTTTAGTCAAAAATTTCATAAAAAGTATGATACACATATATAGAATCACAATTGTTGAAAATTCAAACCAAATAAAGTATAACATATAAATATAGTTGCAATTAATTCAAAACAAAACATATAATTAACCAAACAAATTAAAATTATAAATCACATTAGAGTTTGTTTATCACTAGTGTTTTGGGTAAAAGCCTTGTAACATTATATAAAATTGATATATATATATATATATAATGTATATAGTTGTATTTGATGTATAAGAGGATCTTCGCGGGGATCCCCTTGGGTAATCCTCATGAGAATCCCCAATAGGGATACCCACGGAAATCCTATCACGACCCGAATTTCTAATCTCGTTTATTATCCTTAATCGGGATTATCGACCCATGACGTGGGACCCACACTGTGACTGATGCATTAACTGAGGCGACATGACCGAGGTATATGTTTGATTTGTTGTGGTGTATGCCTAGTTTATTGTATATGTGTAGACTATTAAGTCACTCCTAATCGTGTATAGGTGTCGAGACGTGAGTGAGGACGTGCCTCGAGTTGCGTGCCGACGTGGGACCGGTGTAGAGAGTAATGTGGTAAGTATATTTTAAGCTTGATGTAGATTTATATAGTGGCTTCAATGTGGCTATAGTTGATTTTTAATTAAATGTAACCTAAGTTAGCATTGTAACACAATAGCCATGTGATTTGCATCGAGAAATGTATTAGCACATTTAGAAAAATCATAAAGTTGGTGGAGGTAAATGGGACATGTGTTAAGAGGTGTATCATTAGATAAGTCTCGAGATACGCATGTGTGATTAGATCAATGGTTATCATTCAATCATATCCATTTCATATATATAGTTAGAGATCAATTAATGCAAACCACTTGTTTTCATTTCAACAACTTAGTAACTAAGGAAATGGTGCTGGAGAGCTTGAGGAGGAAGAAAAACAGTTTGTTTTGGTGGATTCAAGTTGTGGTGGTTGATCAAGCTAGTGTACATCAACTAGGTAATTCACTTACATTAATTTAGTTAGCTCCATTTGATGAATTTGATGTCATGTGTGTATTTTTATGTTGTTGGTGATGTCTTAGGGTTTTGGAGGTGTTTATGAGGGTCCCCAAGGCATTAGGGTATCCTATGTGTGGAGAAAACTCAGAATTCTGGTTGCTGAATTTTGGATTTTATTGTACATAGCGCGCTAGGTAAATTAGTTAGCGTGCTAATTTCTTTTAGCGCACTAGATACAGTGGTTAGCGCGTTAATGAGGCCACTAGCGCGCTAATTGCCCTGACATCATAAAATCTACAATTTTTTCAAAATTTTCAAAACACTATAACTAAGCCTAAAACCCTAAATAAAGGTCTAAGCACATCCAAAAACATGTTACATTATATCAGGAACCTAGGAAAGAGTTTCGGGGTCGCAAATACGTGATTTGAGGTGTAGGGAGACCGGTAAAGCTAGGACCTCACATTGTTTGATGTGAGTATACTCGTTGATTATTTATTTACATTTCATTTCCAGTTTTAATTTGTTTGTTATAGTCTATATTGACTATGTCTAGCATTGTACTCTCATATTATGGACTTATTTGTTATTCCTCACTTGTTTAGCTTGGTTTCCATAATATTTTGATAAATTGAATTCTTTTAGATCCATCCATATGCTTTATGTAATTTCTTGCTGTTTTACGGTAAATGCAGTACAAATAGTATGCTATTAGGAATTGTGGAATTATGATGGTTTTATGCACTTGTATTCTTTGGAGAACTTGTGCTTTGTAGCATAGCCAATTCTTGGAATCCTTAATGAGTCAATTTCTTAAAATTATAAATTAGTTATATAATTTAGAGTCCATTGCACTCTGAGTCGATCAGCACTCTGGGTTCGAGTCCTTGGGGATGTCGGCACTCACCATTATGATGAGGCACATGAGGTTAGAGTCCCTTACGGGGTTAGAGTCCCTGATGATACCGGGGTTAGAGTCCCTGATGACATTGGGGTTAGTGTCCCTAGTGATATTGAACTGTGCGAAACCACGCACGTCCTATAGTGATTAAGGATTCACCGACGTAGGTCACAGCCAACCGAATCTAAATCATAACTATTTAGCCTTGTGTCAGTTTCACTTGTTTAACTGTGGTATTTTTTAGCATAATTGTGGTATTGGTCTTTATTTATTGTACTTATGCTTTTAAATACCATTTAGTTTGTTTTGGAAATGTGAATGAATTTTGTCAACAGGGATTATCGTTACTTTTGTACTCACCGTCATTTTTATGACGGTAGGTGCAGAGCCGTTAACGAGCAAGCCGAGCAAGAGGAAGATTGGCGACTATATGACGGTTCCAAATTCCAGACCGCCTTGCTACTCGCCACATCGCATCCCATGCAACTAGCCTTGCCACGTCATGGCCCGCTTGTCCTTGACGTTTCGCGACCTAATGAGTTGCTTACACTTTTCCAGCTAACCCTAGTTACGCTAAACAACCTTTACATAAGTATTAATAATTCAGTTAGCTAGTTACTCAATTTATCAGGTTATATTATAACTTTACAACAGAAGTCTTTTAATGAGTAACTTATGCAATATTTATTAATCCTAAGTAGTGGAAAACCCGAAAAAAGTACAACAAAAATTCCATATACCTGTAATTAGTGTTTGATGGTCCCCAAAATCTAACAAAAATAAAATAAATACATACTGATATCACACACGAGCTGGCTCCACAATCTCAGAGGTAGTCACCCAGTACCTCCTTGCCCTTGCTCGTCGAAGAATCTGCACTCAGTCACCTAACAAATACAGTAATGAGTCCATTGAGTAAAATCCCAAGAGAAGTCTACACGATATTCATGAATTAAAACTGATAAACTATGAGACATGCGAATATAACACCTGACAACAATACATCATATTCTCATTAATGTAGGCAACATACGACCAGCAAAAGCAGTAGCGTGAAATAAATAAATAAACAACATGTACCAACTAAACCAGCTCAGAAATAAAGCATTAATCAGTAAGCATACGTATAATAACGAGAAGACTCTGACCTACACTAGCCAGTAATCAATAAATCGAGTAGGAACCACGTATGTACTTACAGGCTTACTGTGACTAAACCCCAACTATGGTTATCGGATGAACCCCTCCAGTTGCTATTTTAAGTCAAGGGAACACCCTAAATCCCTCCCGACGGTCGTAAGCATACCATACTGCCGTCGATACGAGCACTAAACACAAGTAACCCGTGCAAACGATTTAGCCACAACCAATATATGCACAAACCGAAATAGAAGAGAAACCCCATGTGTTCCCACCAGCAGTAACATATGAAATGTGATATTGATAAATTAAAACCATGAATTCTATGGAGCATTCTCAATGGGTTTAAGCACCTCAACACGCGCTCTAACTCCCCCGAACACCCGAATCTAACCCAACAAGCTCCCCAATACCCGAGCTATGGTCCCCTAAGTCCCTGAAGTCAGTTAAGTGTGTTAATTTTGTATTCAAATTGGTTGAATATGTTTCAAATTGATCTTCCCAAATCAGCCCTAAAGATTAAATTAAGTCTCAATTTCAGTCTTATGTTACAACACATTTTTAGGCATGAAATGATCCAAATCTCAAAATCTTCCATCAATACAAAGATCGTTGGTCTCTATCTTAGCTTTTCGAAAAGGTTTAGTTTGCAAAATTCTTATTTAAAACGAAAGAGATATCATGATTCTACTAAACATAGCTCAAATTGGAACCTAATCCGACCAGCGGATTTAGAAAATATATTACTCTCAATCTACATTTCCAAAAAAAGTGATTTTTGGTCACAAGGCAGAAAACATACCCAAATACAACATGCTAAAAGATCAGCTCATTTGGATAAGTAGTTAGGGAGTTGTGCCTTTAACAAGTTTAGTTTCAAAACTTTTCTTCTGAATTCCAGCACCTATTTGTAGAGCACTTTTGGACATGAAAAAATTGAATTACAACATCTCCAGTTAAGCAAAGTTGTTACCCCTTGAGTAAGCTTTCAAATGCCACCATTTTGGGTCGATTTGGATCTAAAATGAGCAAGTTATGACCAAATTATATAGGCTAATTACTAATATAACATGCATAATTCTAGTTTTGGTCTTACAACTTCAAAAATTCATATCTTTATGATTTCAAATCCAAATTAAGAACTTCAATATAGCTGGATTATCAGCTTCAAATGAAGAATCCAAATATATAAACCAATTGCAAATATTAAATCATCTACCTTATGGAATTAGCCAAAAACCAGAAATAATTTCAATTTGACATAAATAGATGTGTACCTAGTTGATGTACAACCTTGGTTGAGAAATTCTCACCAATCTTCCGTGGATTCCTTCTCTCTATCAACCTCTTTCTTCTTCAGCAAGTTCTCTTGATTTATAAGTTGAAAATGAAAATGGTTTCCTTGCATGTGTTGATCTTATATATTAAGGTAATATTGATTCCTAGCCATTGATCTCCATGTATTTACTTATCTTGAAGCTCATCTAATGATCCACACCTTGACATGTATCCCGATAATTCTCATTAACCCAATCAAAGTGACACTAATTTGCTACTCACATGGTTCCTTGATGTGTCAATTATATTGATTTATTTGATTCTTAGCTTAGGCCCATTATAATATATATATGGTTAGTGTTTTTATTCAATTGACAAATTTTGTGATCCCACTAACCTTGAACTACTCGGATGCCCTTTCCGAGGCCAAGACAGGGCCTTTGCCAGCGTTAACAAATGACGGCCTGTGGCTTACCATCACAATACTCCAACTTAGTAAATTTCGATGTTTAAATGATTATTTTAGCGGAAATATACTAAGTTATAAAAAGTTTTACAACTTAATTTATTTGTTTTGATTTATTTAAGTTATTTTAGTAGCGGAAGTCTAATAATAATATGCAAGTTAGTAATGTAAATGTGGCGGCCCCAATTTCCTTAAATTGGGCCCCTTGCCCGCCTAAGCACCCCAGAGGCTTGATCTCGCGAGGTAATGATCGGCGCTTCAATCCATCATTTATCGGTAAATTAAAAGTTTTAAGTTGAGTTATTAATATTATTTCAAGATTTAAAAATTAAGCGGAAGCCAAATTGAGTTAGGCACGTATCTCTAGGACAATCTCATGGTTTCGAATTTAAAAAACCAAACTATAGGCATTGATTTATTTGATTCAATTACATTAGCTTAGGCCCATTATAATATATATATGGTTAGTGTTTTTATTCACCAAATTGACAAATTTTGTGATCCCACTAACCTTCAACTACTCGGCACTCGATGCCCTGTGACGACCCCAAATTTCGAGGCAAACCGGGCACTGCCACGTCGCCAAACACGTCATCGGCACAACTGCCCATGACGGCCTACGAACTTACCATCTAATACTCCAACTTAGTAAATTTCGATGTTTAAATGATTATTTTAGCGAAATATACTAAGTTATAAAGTTTTACAACTTAATTTATTTGTTTTGATTTATTTAAGTTATTTTAGTAGCGGAAGTCTTAATAATATGCAAGTTAGTAATGTAAATAAATTATGCATTGATTAACAAACATATGGGGTGGAAACCCAGTAAAAATATACAATGTATGTCAATAAAGGCGATGAAAATGTATGATAAGTGTCAATATATATGTATCAGGTAATAAGTCTCCCAAAATGATCCCAAAAAGTATTACATATATAAATACAAATACCTACAAGTTAAGCTATTGTGGCTCCTTAGATCCGAATCGTCGTATAGTCTACAACTTGCCACCAAAAACAATGACAAGTTCCAGTGAGTAAATCCCAGAGAAATTCAGTTAGTATTTACAAGAAATCCTAGAAAACGGCTGCAATTCATGCATATGAAATAAATGAACAAGAATGTAAAGCATGAATATAAGTCGTGAGATAATCAAGAATATGGAACGCGAGTGTGGTGTATAGCTGTCGAGCCTTAGGACGTAAATACTAAACCGAGAATGCTCTAGAGGTGAGGAAATCCACACCCCCTTTTCACGGTCGAAATGAGGAACTCTGTTGGTCGGAAGGTAGACTTCCGCCCAATGCTTCAAAGGAGAGGAAATATGTGACGGAGTTGAGCCTCACGTCAACTCACTCTAGATATCATCGACTAGCTGAGAGAAATCTCACGCGTAGTCTAAAGTATGACCAACATCGTAGCAACAATCGGATCATCATCAAAGAGTGAGCCGGAAAGGGGTCACATCGTCCCTTCGACCATATACAGACACACACAGGAATAGAGTAAACATGCAAGCTAAGCAGGCGAAAAGTAATGTGAAATAAATAAATTACAAGGAAAATAAGTAAATTCTAAGCTGAATTTCTCGTGGGTTTACTTACATCAATCCTGTCGATACCTTATCCAAATACCGGTCCTTACACCCGTTCCGTAATCGACGCGTCTAAATTTCCTTAATCAATCAATTATTTTTGATTATTATCATTTTTGAATTATTTATTTTTACCATAATCACACGCATAACGAGGTAAACCTCTACTTGAGTCGCTTTTAAAATATTTTTGGGTCATTGCACATTTATCGAGACGAATCCCATTTGGGTTATCATTGTATTTTAAGTCTTTATACCAATTTTGAGGATACATAGAGAAACCGTTGATCTATACGCACCTCGAGACCATCTTTTTATATCTATTTTTTATATTTTTATTTATTTACTATTCTTTCGTTAATACACATCTCAAAGAAATCTCGAAATGCGTGTAACGACTAATGCGCATCTCGATGCAATTTTTATTTATTTATTTATATATAAACATTCAACCCAAAAATATCGAGATTATTATTGTTTGTTATATTTTGATTATAGTTTATTTATTTATTTAAAATTAGCACGCATCTCGAGAAAATCTCGCGATACGTGTGATTTTGGTGCACATATCGAGGTGATGATATACGCTCCAAAATCAACACGAATCTCAAGTCGACCATCAAAGCATCAACATCATGGCGCGGATCTCGAATTCATTTAATATTATTAAAAATCAGCACGCATCTTGAGACTGCCGCGAGATGCGTGCGGTCTCAACACGCATCCCCACGCATCATTTACGCCCCACACATGAACATGGATCTCGAGGCATCCTTAAAATAGTCTCAAATCACCTTACAATACAAATCCCAAGGCGACATACACCCGAATACTATAAGTTCACCCCGAGATCTCTACATACCATATACATTAAATCTATCCGAAAACCACTATATAAACCTCTTCTTCTTCTTCAACAACCCTACATCTTACAAAAGCAAAATTACATACCTTGACAATGGTGAAGGAGAACAAGTAGTGTGAAGTCCCGAGCAAGGAGAGGGCCGGCCGGAAGTAGGGCCGAGGCCGAGGAGAAAGAAGATCGAGAGTGAGGGGAGGTGAGGGAACCGAGAGAGAATAGACCAAGAGAGGTTAAAAAGTTAGAGAGATGTGACGTCGAATGCGATGAGAGAGAGAAAGAAGCCATGAGAGGCCGAGAGGGGAAAAATTACAAATGTACTGTTAAAAATAAAATAAATTAGTAAAATAAGTTAGGTTTTGTTTTTATTACAAAAGTAAGGTAAGTCGCGTTTTGCAAATACGTTTTTAGTTGGGCAAAATTTATACATTAATGGCGCATTCTCCGACTGCGCCATTAGTGTCTACGTGGCGGGTCAAAAATACACGAATGGCGAATTCGGAGAATGCACCATTAGTATAAGAAACCGATACACGTGGGCACCACGCGGGTTTTCCCACAGTACATGAATGGAGCATTCTCCGAATGCGCCATTCGTGTACTGTTCCCCCCGTGATGTCCTCTTCCTCGAGAACACAGGGAATATATTCCCTGCGTTCTCGAGGTAGGTTTTGCAGGGTAGGGGTAGGGCTAGAGGTAGCCATGCTTGGGTGGTTTTTTAAGGTGGGTGTTGGTGGGGTGGAGCAACCGAGAGGTCGAGCGAGAGAGAGTCCGGTGCGGGAGAGAGCGAGCGAGAGAGAATCCGTGCGGGAGAGACCAGCAGAGGGAGAGAGGAGAGAGTAGCGACCGAGAGAGAGAGAGTTGGAGAGACCAGCAGAGGGAGAGAGGAGAGAGTAGCGATCGAGAGAGAGTTGGAGAGACCAGCAGAGGGAGGAGAGTGCAGCAGCAGAGACGGAGAGGAGGGGGGACCGAGAGACCAGAGAGAGAGAGAGAGAGAGTAGGGTGACGGAGAGAGGGAGAGAGTTGGGGGACCGAGAGACCGCGAGAGAGAGAGAGTAGGTGACCGAGAGAGAGTGTGGGGAGAGTTCGACACCGAGAGAGAGAGAGAGAGAGAGAGAGAGAGAGAGAGATATATATATATATATATATATATATATATATATAGTTGGGGTGGCTTGGGTTGGGTTGGGTTGTGGGGTGGATAATTTATTTTTGGTGTGATAGAGTTGGATGAGTTGTGGGTTGAGTTGTGGGGTGGGTCATTTTTATGGTGTGATATAGTTGGGTGAGTTGTGGGTTTGGGTTGTGAGGTGGGTCAATTTTTTTATTTTTTCAGGGAATATCAAATAGAAGATAAACATTAGTGGGTTTGATCTGGGTTGAAGGTTGTTACAAGGTTCGAAATTTTTTATTTAATTTTTACGTCATTTCGTTGTAGTTATTAATATTTATATAAGTAAAAACTAATTTTTTATTTGTTTTTTTAGGGATAATCCAATTGAAGATAAAGGAAAAAAAGAGGGAAATTAGTAAGTTAACAAATTTATTTATTTAAGTTTGAGTAAGTTTGACTTGCTAATTTAGTAAAAATAAATAAATTTATTTGGAGCTTGTTTGTTTAAAAAAATTCATATGTGGAGTTTGTTTGTTGAAACCAAAATATTTTATGGTTAGTTTTTTTTTTTTGAAAATATGCCATAATTTGACATAGCTGATATAAATATGAGTTTTTAATTGATGTCATGTAGACGAATGAGTATGCTCTGTAGTTGCGCTATTAAGGCGATCATCTACATCAGAAAGTTTGCTTGCGATTTAAATCCTCAATTTGATGAACGAATGATGTTTTATATATATGCAATTTTTTACAACATCATTATCCAATAAATTATGTAGGTCATGGAAAATAGGAACATCCCATTTCTCTTTTATGCGAACGGTGAAATTGTAAATGGTAGGAATGACATTAGGTACAACGCACCCCCATCAGCAGTGTTGACGTTTAGGTTTGGGACGAGTACACAACAATTGATGGATCACGTGTGTAACACATTCAATATCTCATCTACGGACACTATGTCAAGGATGACTTATCGTCACGCTATAACCCTCCCCGAGGGTTCACAGTATTTTTTCCTCGTATTATTGGAAGACGCGACGCACTTCGACTTGATGTGGGTGACAGTGGCCAATCTACCATTAACTTCAAGGGTAGATATTTATTTAACATTTGAGCCAATCGACTATTTTTAAAATCGTACAGTTCATTCGCACCTAGTAGATGAAGATGGCAGCACGTCAGACACCAGATCGATGATGGAAAGATTGCAGATGCAATCACCACATGGTGATGATGAACCGAACGACGATGATGACATTAATGACGCGGACGAGGATGTGCGTCCCCGAGGATCTTTGCACAGTGTCGATTGGGAAAACCTAAATGTTGTGGCGGATGACCCAAGGTATGAACCTCCAGGGGCAGAAAACATGCAAGATGATGAGCAGTTTGCTATCGATGAAGAGAATTTCATGGATGAAGCAATCGATGATGAAGTTCACCAACCATTGCCAGTGTACAATGAAATTGATTGGGAGGTGGCTAACTCCACTGCGACCCAACATTCTCATCAACAGACTGAGGGGACCTCTCTAATTTTGATTTGGAATTAGGGATGTGCTTTGACAACAAAAAAGACTTACAACATGTCGTCAAAGTGTGGCATCTCCAATCTACACACAGATCCTCGCGAGCGTGGACGGGTCAGGTAAACTTTTTAAGATGAATACATCCAATGTTCATGAATAAACGTATAATATAAATATATATATCACAGCTTATTTTCAATTATAAGGCGTACGAAACATTGCGCGTGCGTTGATGACGGTCACAGTCGTTGATCAAACGGTGGAGTATCATTCTCGAATGATCCTATATCTACGTTCCGAGTGGGTTTTATGGGATTTCGCACGTATCATTTTTCAGCCTTGATTGGGCTTTGATTCGCATTCGTTGAGAGATGGCGCCCATAAACACATACATTTCACATGCAATGTGGGAGTGCACTATCACACTCCAGGGACGTACGGTGTGCGGCTCGGCTTACCTATCGAAGGTATGCTGTGACAGAACCACCGATACAGACTATGTTGAGGTGTGTGAGAGGCTACTTGGTCGAATTCATGTTGGAGATGACCTTCATGGAAATAAACTTAAAGTCGAATGGCTTGAACGTAACGTACCACCTATACATGACGACAACGATGAGGAGTCGGTGCGACGGTATGTTCGATCGTACATTCTCCAACTAATCGGTTGTTGTCTATTCGCCGATAAGTCAAATCGATATGTACATTTGATGTTTCTACCGTTGCTCGAGGATTTTGACATAGCTGGACAGTAAAGATGGGGGAGTGCCTGTTTGGCTTTTTGTACAGGGAGTTGTGCCGCGGATCTCGCGCGGGTGCACATGAGGTTGCGGGGCGTCAATTCTTGTACAACTGTGGGCATGTGATAGATTTCCATTCATAGCACCAAGGCGGCTGGGTGTTCCTAGAGTTCAACCTCGAGCAATGGATGGAGAAGAGATACTTAATGACGTCCCTTTAGGACACAAGTAATAGAAATGCTATATCGTAATTTTTATAATATTAACTACATTTTCATTTTACTAATTAAGAGTTTTCTATACAGATGGATCGATGCATTCTCGGTTACTCAAAGTGCAACATTTTTTTATCAGCTTACCGTGATGCACTAGATTCGCAGAATGAGGATGAAGTGGTGTGGCAACCTTATGCTTTGAAGTCATCGGGTCTCTTCCTGAATACAGACCGACGTCACGGTAGTTGACTATCGACGTGTCCCCTAATTTGTTTCCACATAGTCGTGGGCATCGACTGAAAGAGTTTTGAGACAATTCTGAATGATACAGGCCGTGCCACCAAACTGTCATTACGACACCCGACTGCACCGCATCGAGATGCGAGGACGCGTTCATGAAAATTGGGCGGCTTTTCACGCAAACTATATACAAATGTGGGAAAATCGTGGTGACAACATAGTCACAGCGAAACAAGAAGAAGGCCACGATCAACAAGACTACATGACGTGGTATCGATCAGTCACTAGAAGATTCATTGGACATGACGGGGCTTTACGTGACTATTCGGTAACCTTTAAACTATTATTCTTCTTTCCTCACGATTTACATCATAAATTGTGTGTACTAACCTCCTGTTTTTATATCAGTGTAACTTGGTGCGTCGATTGCAGCGAGTTTTCATTGACGATGGGTATGAGCAAGGTCTTGCTTTGCGCTTGATGAAGGCATCAAAATTTTAAATGAAGATCATAGGCAAAGGTCTACTCTATGGAATAGTTGAATTGATGTCGAAGAGGGCATAGATGAGGAGAATGAAGATGAAGATGAAGAATATGATCGGACGAAACAAATAGAGATGTGAGAAGAAGAAAAACACAAACACAGACGGTGGGTGAGAGCACTAGACGTCCTCGTCCACCACATCCTTATCGTCGGACAGAGATTGCTGTTGAGAGCAACACTTGTTCTCCTACACCACGTTCATCTCGTCCGAGTGCGAGAACAATAAAGACAGTTGGTGACAGTAGCCAACGCTTATCCCCACCACGTCATTCTTCTCATGGGTGCATTCCTACATTGTCCCCAATGCAACCAGAACCTCAAATGTTTGTACCTAGCGCGCCGATCATGAATCTTCCTCCTTACCATTTTAATCCTTATGCACCTGGGCCGTCGTCTTCATATATGGACAATGGAATGCCTAGACATCCAATGTATCCTTCATTGCCTCAATACATGCCGAGCCCATTTTCTCCACCATGTTATAATTATAATATGTCATATAGTGGAGATGGCTCATTCATGAACATGTTAAGCATGCCGCCGCCGCCTCATGTTCCTCTCGGCCAACCGCATACAGGAAGCCAGTTTTTTGGGACGGTTCAACCTCCTATTTTTGGGAGCATTAGTACCAGAGGTGAGTCGAGTGAAGCACCAGAGGAAGAACATCAATCGACTCGACGACATTCAATGCAAGATCAGCAACCTCGACAAACTCAACCGGATGTACAAACACAACGTCCGACTCGACATAGAGTACGTCCGGTTTGCATCACGGAGCAACAACGTCAACGTAACCGTCAATAGACTTGTATGATAAGTTTTTTTATGGAATGAAATTATACTTTCAAAACTTGTTTATTGCTTTAATTTTCAAATTCTAGACATATATATAACGTGGTTTTGGCCTTTACAGTTTTTCATCTACAAATTTCTTCTTATAATCACGATTGTGTTGCATGGTTTTATAGTAGATACGCATTGGTTGCCCCCTTGAGATACGTGCGTAACTTTTGCATGGATTGTCAACCTTGAGATACGTTCATGTTGTTTGCATGGGTTGCCCACCGCCAGATACGTGCGTGTCATTTGCATGGGTTGTCCCCTCGAGATACGTGCGTAATGTTTGCATGGATTGTCAACCTCGACATACGTGCATGTTGTTGGCAAGGGTTGTCCACCGCCAGATACGTGTGTGTCGTTTGCATGAGTTGGCCCCTCGAGATACGTGCGTAATGTTTGCATGAATTGCACGAGGTTGCATGGGTCGGCCACCTCGACACACGCTCGTCATTTGCATGACTTCTCCGCCGCCAGATACATGCGTGGCGTTTGCATGAGTTGTCCACGTCCATATACGTGCGTGTCTTTTACATCATTTGTCTACCTCGAGATACATGCATGACGCGGGTTGTCCATCTCGAGATACGTACGTGACGTTTGCATGGGTTCATCGCTTCGAGTTGAACAAAGTACTCCTTTTGAGGAGTAAAAAGGACGTGTATTTTGTATAGATGGCTCCTTTTCAAAAGGTGTCATTCATTTTGTATAGATGACTCTTTTTCAAAAGGAGCCATTAACTCCACCTCATCAACACACATCGCCACATGGAGCCACATCATCAACAACGACACCTTTTCAAAAGGAGACATACCTTAGTTTTGTAAATTAAAACTAGCCAACCTTATTTTTGGAATAAAAAACTATTCCCACCTTAGTTTTTGAAAAACCCCGACCGAGAGGTAATAGAAATGGGGGGAGATGAGATTTTTGGGAGAAGGGGAGTTTGCTCTCTGGAGAAGAGAGAAAATCTCTCTCCTTTTATTTTTCTTTTTATTTTTGGTTTGCTTGCAGAGAGAGAGGAAAGGAAAGAGAGAGAAGAAAAGTAAGAGAGAGGGAGAGTGAAATCGTTGTGTGAGAGAGAGAAAAGCATGTGATTTTTAATGAGGAGAGAGAAAAAGTGAGTGTGTGATGTCATTAATGTGACGAGGTGTCCACATTGTAGAGGTTGAGTGTTGTTTGATTTTATTTGACTTTTTTTTATGCAAACTTTTAAACCACAACTAACCATTTTAAACTAACCATTTTAAAGTAACCCAACTTATCTAGTAAATCACTCTAACTTGTTTGACTCTCTCTTACGTTCTCCACAAGACTTGACACGTTTTACGAGAGTATTTTTCGGTCACACCTGTTCTCAACTTGTCGGTGACGTTTACATGGCTCCGAGCTTAGGGTCGTGATTTGTAATTACTCAATTAATTGTGATTAATTAGAGCGGGTCGTTACATGCCCCAGGTCTCGGCACGCAATTCGAGATACGCCTTTGCCTATTATTTTAATTGAACTCTACTTGGCCTATGGTCACATTACCCATTTTAATTGATTAATTAGTCATCCTGACTTGAATTATTCCAGTTTCCCAGTGTACACATAATTTGCCTACTCACTACCCGCGTTAACACGCCTTTCAAGGCGAACACCCGTCATACAAACTCGCCCAATAGCAGCATACACACATACGGTGCAATATAATAATAATTTTTTAAACACCACATATACACAACCACCATCCATAAATAACATATTTCCTCGATTGTTGTGTCCGAGTCAATCGAGTTGTCCACATAACGTCCGAATTACGACCGTTAATCTCCGAGATTAATACTAATCATAGTTTAATTAATTAGGGCCGTTACAGACTATCTCTGAGCCAACGACGTACTTTTGCATCGACATTTTATAGGTTTTGATATTTTGTGTATTATACAGTTATATTATGATTCACTTTGAGATTGTATATTAGGTTGAACGTTTAGTTCCCTGACATTCCCTGACATATGACGACATCACACTGTTTATATTCGCAAGTGACGACCCAAAACATAAAAGACCTTCCCTAGGGGCAATTTAGTAATTTCATAAACCTACACCAATTGATCCTACTATATAAATTTAATTGCAAACCTTATCCCTTTTTTTGTTTGAAAACAAAAAAAGACGTATGACAGCAAATGGGAGCTCTAATGGTGGCATATGGGGAGAAAAGATTCTCAAATTATGATTGGACTCATTTTGAAGAGATTTGAACAAATATGATGAGTTTTTGAGAAATTTTAGAGTTATATGTCAAAGATTTGGTGTTAAAGAACCCAGGAGAGCGGCGCCGCCATGACATCGCTGGCGAGGAGGGTGGCGGCGATCATGGCCATCGTCATCGGCGATGAGCGGTGGCCACCACCGCCGCCAGGGGGCCTCCACTAGAAGGCCCCATAAACCCCAAGGAAAGGGGTGGCTTCTTGGCCACCCTTCCCAATCAGAGCCGCCTGCTATTGGGACTAGTAGGGGCGAACCAGCGCCGGCACCAGCGTTGGGGCGCCCTCGGGCAAAGACACTGGTAGGGGGAGCAAGTGCCCCCCATAACGCCTGAACATCCAAGGGCATTGCCCTTGGGCGGTCCAGGCGGTTGATAATGGCAGGGGCTAATTTGGCCCAAGCCCCAAACCAGTGATCGAACTGGCCCTTGACCCATCTAGCAAAAGGGCCAAGTTGGCCCTGACCTAAAATAGGGGCAACTCGTCCCTGATCCAAAAAAATCTAAATAAATATGGCATGATATTAGTTATGTTAGGACATACGTTTTTAACTAGTGACTTGGGAAATTGGTTGTATCATGCTATTGGCTTGGATCTACGTATCTATGGAATGTGAGTGCATTTGTTTTCTCCACTTATGATATTCATTGCCTCAGGATGTTTGTGGAGTCCCCGCCGAGGGCATTATTAGCAAGTAATATCTAATGGCCCAAGATGTTTGTGGTACCACCAAGGGCTTTACTATTTATTGCCCCAGGATGTTTGTGGAGTTTGCCACTGAGGGATTTACTCTTCTAATTGAATTCATAAGTGTATCAATTAAGGACATGAGTTGGCGTTGCCTTCTCTTGTACTTTGTGATAGTGGGACGTGCATCAGTGACGGCTTTGGATGGACCTATTATTGGGTTGATGAGACTAACGAGATGGCACATAAGGCCTGTGTGTCGTCTAGTGGTTGTCATCACCTCGAGGGTAGTGAATCGATCACCGGATTCTTGCCAATAACTAGTTTGCATTGAATGAGATCATGACTTTATATTATTACTATTTCCTATAATATCTCTCTTTGTGAACCTTATGCATGATAATGAGTTTTGAATATGATTTTATCTATCTTGTTGACTTGATTTATGTATGCTTTATAAATCTATGCAATGTCTTGTTTTAAATGCTCCTTTATTCAATTTAAATTCATGCTAGCCTTGCATGCTTATTAAGTATTACTTGCATATTTGATAGTTGAGTGGGTTTTCCGCATTACTGAGCTCCGTTGTCCCTTTTAGCTCTCCCCACTTACATCTCAGGACTATACACATTGGCGTTAGATCGAGACAATGGAAAGACAATAACTTGAGGCCTTCTCTTTTGATGCGAGCCTTGTATTGCTATATTATATTATTTGTTTTTGAAACTATTGTACTTGGGTTGTAGTAAAATGGGTCTTTCGGGTAAATTGAACCTCACACTCCTCTAGTTTGAATTTCTTCTTAGTGAATGAATGACTTCAAGACAATTTATGAATTGAGGAACCACATATAGTTTCTTGGTTAGTCACATGGATTTTGTTTACTTTTTTCCACACTTTTGGTCCATATGAACTTGTTGCATTATTCCACAAGTTGTTTTAGGCGTGTTAGGCCGCATTCTTGGGTCCAATTTAGGTATTGGGCTTGGGAGGCGGTCTGGTCGGGCGACCCAACCCTAGGTCAGATGTGGGTCGTTTCGATTGGTATCAGAGAATATGTATTATAACCTAGGGAAACGTTTTGAGAGCCTTTAAGATTTAAAGGTTAATTTTAAGTTAGACGAATCAATAGTATGAGATATTGCTTCAAAGTCGACTTAACATACATAAATGATAAATCCTAGAAGGGGATGAGATAAACGAAATCTGACAAAAGTTTTATTATGTTAATTATTTGTTGCCTTGTATATATGAATATATCATTAGATATATAGATAATTGTATTTCTCATTTGTCGAATTGTCTCTGATGATTTCTGCGAGCAGATAAAGAACTTGAGTTCCACAAGGCAATAGAGGGAATGACAATGAACGACAAGGAATTCGAAGTGAACCCTTTGGGAGGGAGCCATACACCCACTTCAAGTTATATTTGAAACGTTTATTGTGAGAATGAATAAGTTTTGATTGGGAATTACATAGCGTAATGAGCCTATACTAATAGTAATGTAGCAAATAAAATACTCAAACAAGAATCATGAGCCTTGAAATGGTAGTGACACGCCACGCTACATAAACAAAAGGGAGGAGTGACGTGGTCACATTTCTGAGAAGTAACTTTGACACTTGAGACTATTTAAATGGTTAAAAATCATGATGTCTTGTTCATAAATTAATATCATCGATCTTAGTAAGGATCCAGATAAATTTAGGTTTTCAACCATTAAATTAAGTTAGTTTGGCTAGGAAACTAAACTTGAAAACTTAATTCGAGATAAGAATGACACATTTACTCTTAAACATTTAACTCTTGATTAAATATGCAAATCAATGGATTATGATTTGACCAGAAGATCATTACTATGATTTAACTTTTGTTGGTACATGTGACCTATGTTCCTCGAAAAATGAGTTTTATGACTATATTGGACCATGATTTTTCGAATTGATGTTTATCGATTTTCAAGGAAGAACTCTACTTGTTTTACAAGATTTGAATGCATAACCAAGTGTAAAAGGGAACAAATTATTTTTCTTGGTGTTTTAAAAAAAATGAAGTGAATAGATTGTTGTGTATTTCAAAGATTTGTTGTCGTAACTTTACTTAAGTGTTTAAAAAATGAGTTTTACTTTGATTCGAAGATAAATTGTTTTTACTTAACTATAAATGAGTTGACTCATAAAATTGGGGATACCGAAATTTGATAAATCGTTTTCGAAATGAGTGTGAGATACGCGATGACAGTACCATAATTGAGAAATTAAGGAACGCCTCAAAATTAAATGCTTTATATGACTCATAATTTGTACAGTTTGAAGGGTGTACATTAATGTTAATGATATCATAGTAGACCTAAATGATATATAGGTGAATCATTAAAGTTGGAGATACCCAGCTAAAAAAAATTATTAGTATGATTGTCCGGTAATAGACACGTGAACTAACGACTATTGAGGCAAAGTGAAACTTAACATGATTGTAAGGGTAGTTGAATGAAAATAATGTCGAGGAATAAATAACGTAACTAATGCCACCTAACCTAAGTCAATGGTGAGTTGATTCTTAAAACTGAGGATCCTAAGATAAGATCGACCTGTGGGGAAACAAATAAGTTAATAGGTGGTGTGAAAAACTATGAACGCAAGAGAGAAAACACTTACTACGATAACTTTTCGTAGTCATACGATTTGCAAGGGGAATACTCTGTTCTAGAACTTAAAATCTCAAATCGAAGAGGTGACGTCACGAGAAATCATGAAAATCACATATGGAAAGTTACTCAAAATTTCTCGGTAAGAGAGAATGTTACCTTAAGAGTCAGACTACCAAACTAAATGGTTTTGAGAAAGATAAATGATCAAACCAATGATAGGTTGACGATTTAAAATTGGGGATCCTAGGTTGGGATCGACTCCTAATAAAACTCATATTGTGTAACACAAACCATCGATAACTACGAAGGATAAGAAAATGTCTTAAGCTAGTTATGAAACATGTATCTCTAAGGGAGATGAGATCTTCTAAACTTGACACCGTTAAGAGTTGCGAAACAAAGAGTGTTACTAGAACTCAGGAGCCTGAAAGCTTAGTGTAAGTTCAAAAGTGGAAATCCTAACCAAATGGTGTAAGAAAACTTGAAATGCAACTTAAATGGGAAAACAATAGTTATAAAAAGACTATCAAGTGTTGAGGATAATCAACATTTGATGAGATACACAAATATTCAAGGTTGATGCCCTGATAAGTAACAAATGGATGGTAAATTATACGGCATCAAAGACTTGCCTATGTACAAGGTACAAAAAGGAGTCGCGCATCAACCAGGTATGCTCAAATACTATTCACAAAATAAACATATATATGATATAGAATATTTGATGAGTCAAAGGACGTGAACCTGACCTACATCAAGATTTAATCATTGAGCAAAAGATAGTGACAATGTAAGAGTTTAAAACCATAACCGATTATGTTGGTGAAGTAGACTCAAACATTTCTTCTGTTAAAAGCAAAATTTGTGAACGCATATAACTTTGAAGTCGGGGTACCCTTGGTTCAAAGTTTTAAATGGCATAAGATGAAAGTTACGCTCATTTAAGTACTAAGTACACAGTCGTATACATTATTTTGAAGTATATATAGAACAAATAAAAAGTACGACAATACTAACGCACACGAGTAACATCGAAACGTTGATGGTGAATTATGAACTTAAAATAATTAGATCATAGTGAGTTACGAGTCCTTAATGACAAAACCCGAGACTTGGGTTATATATTCTCAAGAAACGAATTCTCAATGAGAGAAGTTCTAAATAAACTATAAGTGCTAAGAGTTAGCTCGGGAGGATGATAAGAGACGATTGTGCAATAAAATGTAAATATTGACTACGTTAAAAGACCTTAAAATGTCTATCCGGGATCGTGAGAATTAATTGGTACGAAGACGCGATGCGACAAGTCTCCATAAATTCGAGTGATTAAAATAGGAAACCTTGGTATGGAACAAAAATTACGACGTAATAAAGTGTATAAAAATGAGTATTGAAAGCTACTTAGGGGATAGTGACGTTGATGATTATTCTATAGCTTACCAAGATTGAAGGCTTACTGTGTAAGGAAACGATTAAATGTGATAGAGAAGTTACAAGGTGGACCGTTGGTCAAAAGTTGACTTGACTTATGAACCTACATGAATGAACATTGATAAACGTGTAATAAAATGATGTTAAGGTATAATTCAAGAGAGAAATACTACAACTGCTCATTTGTAGCCTCCACAGAAAAGTTGCAAGGACAAATAGGTCATTCATAGATATGTGTAACTGAGATGGTGTGCTAGCGTTCATGCTATAGCGGATAGCTATCATTGTTCCTACTACCAGTTGGCGGTATGGATTTGTTCCCAGATAGGCAGGGATATTTCTACAACACAGATAAGCACCAGATTGTAACGACCTGAATATAATTCGCCATTAATAATGACGTGGTTGCAGAAGTGGCTGACAGCTTAGACGCTCGTGGGACCCGAAGTTAGGCTTGTGCGCACCTATAGCTAGGTAAATGGTTATTTTGTGTGTTGAATTGTTTGAATTGCGATGTTATTATTGACATAGCGTAAATGACATCGCAATGTGTGTTATTATATTACATTTGACATGCGCGACCGTGTGTTACGTATTCACCTCGATATGCGTTTCGACGCGTGCACGGTAGTTTAACCGAGAAATTGAGCATTATTTTAAAGGTGTTAGTGAAGATTTGGAGGTTGTTGAGTTGTTGTTATGATAAGTTTATAGTGTTTTAAAGTTGTGTTGTTGGTGTGGTGGTTGTTGTTGGGTTGGTGGGTTGTTTAAAAACCCACAAATTTGCATCTGTTTACTGTTCAAAACACGATTAGCGCGCTAATGACAGCATCTAGCGCGGTAGATCTAGATATTGTCATTAGCGTGCTAGGCCAGAAAATTAGCGCGCTAATGTTCTGCTGGATGAAGAACGTAAAACTTTCTAGGCATCTAGCGCGCTAATGCCCAGACCTAGCGTGCTAGATTCGACTATTTTGACATAATTTGTGGTAAGTGACTTAAAACACATTCAAATGACTAATTATCCACTATAAATGGAACTAGGTCATTACGGGCTGAAACTTGGGATATCGGGGACTAGGCAGAGTCGGACCGGGGGTTAGTGACGGGACACGGAGTGCGGTGTGAGGTGTGTAGTATCCCAACTGAAATTACTTGAGCAGTATTTCTTTTTGCTTTTGAATTCATATTCTGTCTTTCAATACTCTATTCCTGGTATGGTTAATATGGACGGACGTTGAGGCTCTCCCTCGTGCCATCTCTATGTGTACGTCCACTAGGTCATAGCACGTGTGTCATCTCGGTGAATAGGGCTACCCGAGAGTTATGACGGGACGTGTGGGTGCGTCGTAGGTTCTACGCCGACCACTTAGCGGATCCAGATATTGGCCTTGCTTGAGTGCTACTCGCCGACAGTAGTCTGTTGAGAGTTCGAAGTATGACATTAGTCTGACCCTAGGGGCTAGGAACACACACTTTGAGCTGTCACTATTACATTTGTGATGGCTTGAGTGCAGATCCTAGTACAAGCCGGGGCAAGTGCCAGCTACCTGAATACATAGACGTTTAGCTTGGCTTGTACGTTTGTATTATATATATTTTGTTTTATTTAGGGATTTGGGATTGTGAGTGATACACTAGGACTCTATATTGTTGATATTGTGTTACATTGAGGTACATTTTTGCTCTATAAGGATATATTGGTTTTCCACGCTAGGTATCAGAGTTGATTGCATGACTTAATTGTTTTGTATTTTAATGGTCATGATAAAAGACTTCCGCCGTGGTTCATTTGGGATTAACTCGATCTTATAGGCAGATGATTTGAGTTCCTTATCAATTCAACCAGTAACAATTGTTGTAATATGAGGTTAATAATGTGTAAATGGTGGATGAGTTAGCATGTGGGACACAGACGGCGCTGGTAGGCCAAGTTGTAGGCCCCCATCGGCCCTTATGGCGGTCCATTTGAAAAATAGGCCGTTACATTTTAGTATCAGAGCAAGGTTAGGGAACCTCGAGGAATTGAAAGTTACCTCTGATACAGATACAGTTGTGGTGGATAAACCTATTGAATAACCTGTAGATGTGGAAGCCCAAAGGAATTGCTTAGAGTCCTAGTTGGGAAGAAAGGCGAGATGGGTAAAAATCACAGATATACGTGTTATATTTTGAGTGTATTATATATACGATACATGTATAATGGTAGTGAGGCTGATTCGGTGCACGTTCTTTGATGCAGAAATCGATGGACAGACAACCATCAGATACCCCTCAGCTTGAGGTCGGAGATAACAATGATCTGACGAGACAGACCTTGACTTTGAAGTCATTGGTGCGGACTATGGACGATAGGTTCGCATTGCTGATGGATATGTTGAGAGCTCGAGAGGTTACTGTTGCCCGTACTACCGTTGTGGCTGTACCGACGACCACGCATGCAGTCGTAGCTCCTACTATGGCCGAGGCTCGAGTGCGAGAGCGTGTCGTAGAGACAAAAGGGCGAGAGAGGGCTACACCCGCAGCAGTACCAGTGGAGGCTGTAGTGGTGGTTACACCTGCTACGACAGAGAAGCCAGCAGTGGCATCGACTTCTGGGAGCCAGATGACATTAGAGGCTAAGAAGATGAGGGACTTCCTTCACTTCTCTCCAGGATACTTTTATGGGGCTGGAGATCCAGAGGTAGCCGGGAGGTGGTTGTTATCACATGAGCGACTACACGACTTGCTTCGGGTCGAGGAGATTGATCGGCCGCGATTATCGAGTTTCTGTTTGAGAGCCGATGCTGTAACTATGTGGGCAGAGTTCCGGACGTTATTCATGGATGAGTACATACCGATGAAGGTCAAGGTCCGCTTGAGGCATGAGTTTTTGTCCCCGGTGCAGGGTGATATGTCGGTCACGGTATACATGGAGAGGTACCGATATCTATTATCGTACTCCATGGACATAGATGGTACCGATCGACTATATACTATTTTGTCCATTGTCTGGATGAGCGGATAACGAGTACGGTTGTATCTAGTGGAGCTCGTACTCTGACTGAGGTCTACAACAGGTGTCTTGGACACGAGACATAAATGGTTCAGAGACCCAGTCGACGAGTGATTCAGGCTGCGCTGCAGGGCCAGCAAAGTCAGCTAGCATCAGGTTCTCGGTCTGATTAGAGGCCGAAGAGACATCGGAGATATCAGGACCGATAGAGACAGGGCCAAAGACCTCGTCGAGGAGAGTGGCACTCTGGTCAGGGTAGCATAGGTGACAGGGATCGTCGTGATGACAGAGAGCGACGTAATGAACGTCAATTGGCATATTCTACGTCTTCTGCACCCGTTTATCAGCTTAGGCAGCAGAGGCAGGATAGAGTTTCGAGAATCCAGAGTCAAGGCTAGAGTCAGACGTTGAGTTAGAGGAGTTCTGGCAGGTCAGAGACTCGCACATGTTGACGATGCGGTCAGGTGGGGCATATTGTGGCAGATTATACCAGACCAGCACCAGTACCACCACAAACGGAGTAGGCCAGAGATAGGGCTCAGTTGCAGCATTTGGGGTCGCGCAGCCGGACAGGGAGGTGATCAGATAGCTAGTTGAGGGTACGTTATTTGTCTATGGTATACCTATACATGTTATGATAGATTCTGGTAGTACCTTGTCTTTTATTTATGGAAGAATGGTAGGAAAGTTTGGGTTGCATGCACAGACTTTAGAAACACATCTTGTTCTCAACACGGTAGCTGGGGATACGATTTACCCTAACCGGATTTTCTGGAATTGTATTGTGGAGATTGAGGGACATACGACCCCGTTTTGTCTTCAAATTAATCACGGTTTTTGATTTGAGAGTGTTAGAGTACTTGGAGTTCGACGCTATGTTCGGGATGGATTGGTTATCTAATCACGCACAGATCGACTGTTTCAGCAAGACTGTGACGTTTGACATCGAGAGGATTCCAAGGTTTACATTTGCCAGAGTTGCGTTTGCATTACCTATCACTCACCGTAGATTAGTGACGTTGCAGGAGATGGAGACGCACGCAACTATGGTGGAACCGGAGTGTAAAATGGTGTTGAAGGATGAGGATGTCCCTATTGTCTGTGAAGTTTCCGATGTATTTCCGATGATTTGACAGGATTGCCACCATCGAGAGTTGTTGAGTTTATTATTGAGCTGATTTTGGGGACTTGGCCAATCTATAGCAGACGTATAGGATGTATACATAAGAGCATGAGGATTTGAGGACCCTATTAGAGGATTTACTGCAAAAGGGTTCATTCACCCTAGCATGTCGCCTTAGGGAGCTCTAGTCCATTTTGTAAAGAAGAAGGACGACTCGATGCGAATGTGTGTGGACTACCGGGAGTTGAATCAAGTTACGATTCAGAATCGTTACCCACTTATGAGAATCGATGATTTATTCGATTAGTTGGCTGGGGCCAAGTTCTTCTCGAAGATCGATTTATGATCCGGATACCATAAGTTGAGGATTCGAGAAGAGGATGTGGAGAAGACCGCGTTTAGTACGCGTTACGGCCTGTTCGAGTTCACGATCACGCCGTTTGGGCTGACTAACGCACCGACGATCTTCATGGATTTGATGCACAGTGTGCTGAGGCCATACCTTGATCGGTACGTCATTGTGTTTATTGATGACATCCTGATTTATAGTAAGACTCGTGTGGAGCACGAGAGGCATCTCAGAGATGGATTGTCGACGTTGAGATAGCATAGACTGTATGTCAAATTAAGCAAATGTGCCTTTTGGCTGAGTGAGGTGAGGTTTTTGGGCCATGTTATCAGTGGTCAGGGTATATCAGTTGATGGTGATAAGATTTGGGCGATTATTGACTGGAAGACACCCGAGTTTGTATCTAACTTCCGAGTTTCCTGGGTTTGGCAAGATATTACAAGCGCTTTGTGCATGACTTCTCGATGATTGCAGCGCAGTTGACGAGGCTGACCAAGAAGGATGTTAGATTTGAACGGTCACACGAATGTGAGGATGCTTTTTGGGAGCTGAAGAGGAAATTGACTTCGGCGCCAATTTTGGCTTTACCGGTGGCAAGTACAGGTTTTTCGTCTATACTGATGCATCAAGCACTGGGTTGGGTGGCGTGTTGATGCAGGACGGACACCCAGTGGCCTATTTATCTCGATGATTGAGACCTCAATAGGTGAACTATCCAATGCACGACTTGGAGCTTGCAGCGGTTGTGTTTCCACTGAAGTCCTGGAGGCACTACTTGTATGGTGAGAGGTTCGTGTTGTATACAGACCACCAGAGTTTAAGGTACATGTTCACTCAAGAGGAGTTGAACATGCGATAGCGGCGATGGCTCGAGTTACTGAAGGACTATGACTTCGTCATTGAATATCATCCGGGTAAAACGAATGTTGTAGCTGATGCGCTTAGCAGGATTGGCATTGAGAGCCAGACTATACTGCGACATATGACACATGAGCACAGGTTGCTTGAGGTAGCATCCGTGTTGTGTTTGATAGAGGCTATTGCTGAGCTACAGATTTGTTCTTAGATGCAAGTTCCTATAGTGTCTCTAGAGCGGGTGGCTGAGTTGCAGAGAGCTGATGACCGATATTTGCGGATCAGTGGCCTGGCTTAGGATCCGGGGTGCACTAAGTGGTCTAAGGGGTCAGACGGGTGCTTGAGGCACATAGGTCGAATGTGGATACCAGGGGTATCGGAGCTCAGTGACAACATTCTCGAAGACGCACACATGTCGCGGTATATAGTTCATCCTAGTCGGACCAAGTTGTATCACGATCTGCGGAGATTGTTCAGGTGGTCAGGGATGAAGGCTGACGTGGGTAGATTCATCCGGAGTTGTCATATATGCCAGCAGGTGAAAGCTGAGCACATGAGATCGATCGGGTTACTACAGCCGCTGCCCATTCCTCAATGGAAGTGGGAACTCGTGACTATGAATTTTGTCAGTGGCCTACCTCAGACGACGAGGAGACACGATGTGATTTGGGTGGTTATCGACAGGTTGACGAAGTCGACACATTTTATACCGATCTCCATGAGATATTATGTTACACAACTTAGTACTATTTTCAAGAGAGAGATTGTCAGATTGCACGGTGTACCGGTCTCCATTGTTTCTGACAAAGATCCAAGGTTTACATCGAGACTATGAGAGAGTATGCTGGAGCAGTTTGGCACTTGTTTACAATTCAGTACTATGTACCATCATCAGACTGACAGACTAGCAGAGCGATTGATTCAGATTCTCGAGAATATGCTAAGAGCGTGTATACTACAGTTTGATGGATCGTGGGAGGAGTACTTACCTTTGTGTGAGTTTGCTTATAACAACAGCTATAAGGCGAGTATTGGGATGCCACCGTTTGAGGCATTATATGGTAGGCCATGTAGGTCACCAGCATGTTGGGCATCACCAGAAGATACAACGGCTATAGGACCTGAGGTTGTTGTTGACCATACTGAGAAGGTAAGACAGATCAGGCAGAGACTTTAGGCAGCGCAGGATAGGCAGAAGAAATATGCGGACAAATATCTTTAGGGTCTAAGCTACGAGGTTGGAGACTTGGTGTATCTGAAAGATTCACCCTGGAATGGTCATAAAAGGTTTAACATTAAGGGGAAACTAGCACCAAGATACATTGGGTCGTTCAGAGTTGAGGAACGCGTCGACAGAGTGGCATACCGTCTGGAGTTGCCACCGCAGTTGGCAGGGGTACACCCAGTGTTTCATATTTCCATGTTGAGGCTGGCTAAGTCAGGATCGAAGCCTATGGTTGATATACGTCTGATTGAGATGCGACCTAACGTGTTATACGAGGAACAACCTGTGGAAATCATGGATAGGAGGACTAAGATTTTGAGGAATAAGGAGATCCCGAAGGTTTTGGTAAGTTGGCAGCATCACGGAATCGATGGACTCACCTGAGAGCTCGAGTCTACTACGCGATGACGGTATCCCACTTATTTGCTGGTAAGTATTTTCAGTTTAATTTGAATTTCGGGACGAAATTTCCCCTAGTTGGGAAGAACTGTAACGCCTGAATATAATTCGTCGTTAATAATGACGTGGTTGCAAACGTGGCTGACAGCTCAGACGCTCGTGAGACCCGCAGTTAGGCTTGTGCGCGCCTGGAGCTAGGTAAATGATTATTTTGTGTACTGAATTGTTTAAATTGCGATGTTACTATTGACATAGCGTAAATGGCATCGCAACGTGTGTTATTATATTACATTTGACGTGCGCGACCGTGTGTTACGTATTCGCCTTGATATGCGTGTCGACGCAGGTACTGGGTAGTTTAACCGACTTAACACTAGGCCGGGGAAATAATACACACAAAATGAGTAAAATTGGTTAAATAAATAATATGGAATGTATATTTGGTGGTTAGGAACATGGTAGTACACGTATGTCGCGGTTCGGGACGAGAAATCGGCGTCGGAACACCCAAAATGTCACTTTTTGAGTTAAATACAAGGGCGAGTGTGCCATCAGAGTCACAAGTGGAGTCATTAAAGGTTGGAAAAGGAGCTAATGAGGTTCATTTGATCTCCTAGAGATGTACAAGTGAGAGGAGATGTCAATTCAACCTATAAAAGTCAACATTATCACATTTCCACCACCTTTTCTCTCTCCTCATCTTCTAATACGAGACTAAGTGAAGAAAACCAGGGTTTTGGTGGAGCAGACTTGGTGATTTGTGGAGCTTGGAGTGGGTAAAACACCAAAATCACGGTGAGCACCACAAACACTACAACTTTCTCTATCTTTTGATCTTAATTTTAAAGGTGTTAGTGAAGATTTAGAGGTTGTTGAGTTGTTGTTATGATCAGTTTACAGTGTTTTAAAGTTGTGTTGTCGGTGTTGTTGGGTTGGTGGGTTGTTTAAAAACCCAAAAATTTGCAGCTGTTTACCGTCCAGAACGCGATTAGCGCGCTAATGACAACATCTAACGTGCTAGATGACAATTAGCGCGCTAGGCCAAAAAATTAGCGCGTTAATGTTATGCTGGACGAAGAATGTATAACTGTTTGGGCATCTAGCGCGCTAATGCCCTGACCTAGCGCGCTAGATTCGACTATTTTGACATAATTTGTGGTAAGTGACTTAAAACACATTCAAATGACTAATTATCCACTATAAATGGAACTAGGTCATTACGGACTGAAATATGGGATATCGGGGACTAGGCGGAGTCGGACTGGTGACGGGACACGGAGTGTGGTGTGAGGTGTATAGTATCCTAACTGAAATTACATGAGCAGTATTTCTTTTTGCTTTTGAATTCATATTATGTCTTTCAATACTCTACTCCTAGTATGGTTAATATGGACGGACGTTGAGGCTCTCCCTCCGTGCCATTTTTGTGTATACGTCCACTAGGCCATAACACGTGTGCCATCTCGGTGAATAGGGCTACCCGAGAGTTGTGACGGGCACGTATGGGTGCGTCGTAGGTTCCACGCCGACCACCTAGCGGATCCAGATACTGGCCTTGCTTGAGTGCTACTCGCCGACAGTAGTCTGTTGGGAGTCCGAAGTATGGCGCTAGTCTGACCCTAGGGGCTAGGAACACACACTTTGAGCTTTCACTATTACATATGCATGCGATGAGCACAGTTGCCTGTTTTTATTTCTGCATGTCTATTTAATAGTTTTGTTTCAATTCCAGTATTAACTTTCCTTATTGCTCACTTAACTTCCTTGGGAATACTCACTCTGGACTCGTCATCTGTCTTTTTGTGATGGCTTGAGTGCACATCCTAGTACAAGCCGGGGCAAGGGCAAGCTACCAGAATACAGAGATGTTTAGCCAAGCTTGTACGTTTGTATTATATATATTTTGTTTTATTTTTGGATTTAGGATTGTGAGTGATACACTAGGACTCTATACTGTTGATATTGTGTTACTTTGAGGTACATTTTTTCATCTATGAGGATATATGGGTTTTCCACACTAGGTATCATAGTTGATTGCATGACTTAATTGTTTTGTATTTTAATGGTCATGATAAAAGACTTTCGTTGTGGTTCATTTGGGATTAACTCGATCTTATAGGCAGATGATTTGAGTTCCTTATCAATTTAACCAGTAACAATTGTTGTAATATGAGGTTAATAATGTGTAAATGGTGGATGAGTTGGCATGTGAGACACAACTGGCGCTGGTAGGCCAGGTTGTGGGCCCGCATCGGCCCCGTGGCGATCCATTTGGAAAATGGGCCGTTACGTATCACCTCTCGGTATGTTTCCTTATACTGGTTGGTTGGACGACTTGGGTGCACGTTGCGATATCGGTGGAGATTACAAAGGAATACCCAGAAACAAGTGAAGATACAAGAACTTGGCAGGTAGCTAAGGTATAATGACTATAATATGACTTATAAGAGACAAACCTTATGAGTTTCGGCCTGTGGGACGAAAAGAATACTATTGAAAAGTTAAAGTCAAGAGTAAGATTTTATTTCACGCGTGGTACAAGAAAATTTTCACAGGTGCAAGTTTGCATCAATAAAAAAATGGGTCGTAAAAAAAATCATTACAAATAGACACGTTGGGCTATGAAGAGATTTGAACAAATATGGTGAGTTTTGAACAAATATGGTGAGTTTTTTTAATAATTTTAAAGTTTTATGCCAAAGATTTGGTGTTAAAGAACCCCGCGAAAGAGAGCGACGCCGCCACGACATCACCGGCAAGGGTGGCGAAAGTCCGCTGTCGTCGTCACTAGGCGATGAGCGGTGTCTATCGTAGCCGCTAGAGGGACCCTATAAACCTCAAGGGAGGGGTGGATCCTTGGCCATCCCTCCCAATCGTAATTGCCTGCAAGGGGGGAAGGGCTGGTAGGGGCACACCAGAGCCGGCGAGCGCTGGGGCGCCCTCGGGCAAAGATCCGGCCCGACGCTCGGCGGTCTCGAGTAAAGACCTGGGGGGAGCATGTGCTCCCCCATAACGCTTGGACACCCAAGGGCGTTGCCCCTGGGCGGTCTAGGTGGTTGATAAGGGCAGGGGCTAGTTCGACCCCTGGCCCCAAACAAGGGACTCACTGGCCTTTGGCCTATCTGGCAAAGGGGCCAAGTTGGCCTTGACCTAAAAAAAGGCCAACTTGTCCCTAATCCAAAAAAATATAAATATATATAAATATAATTAGAATTTATATATATAATACAAGTAAATCCTACCTTTAAACGGGGCACGCTACCGCGTTCTCGAGGAGGACCAGTCGGGTCCTATCCCTCAACCCTTGCACCGGCGACGATGAACCCGCATGACCCACACTTATGAACCTTGAAATAAATGTAGAAATAAATTAGAATTAATGTACGACTTGTTGATGATGTGAATGTGTCTTAACTTATTTAGATTCGTAAGGCGGTTCGCATTGGACCCCGAGTGCGCAATGATCGAGAATAGGATTCACAACGAGTAGAGGTAAGTGAGGAGGTTGCTCAATTATCAAATACGGCATGGTATTAGTTATGTTAGGACATACGTTTTTAACTAGAGACTTGGGAAATGGGTTGCATCATGCTATTGGCTTGCATCTACGTATCTATGGAATGCAAGTGCATTTGTTTTCCCCACTTATCATATTCATTGCCCCAGGATGTTTGTGGAGTCCCCATCGAGGGCATTATTAGCAAGTAATATATAATGCCTTAGGATGTTTGTGGTGCAACCGACGCCTTTACTATTTATTGCCCCACGATATTTGTGAAGTTTGCCACCGAGGGCTTTACTTGTCGACTTGAATTCATAAGTGTATCGATTAAAGACATGAGTTGGAGTTGCCTTCTCTTGTACTTTGTGATAGAGGGACGTGCATCAGTGACGACTTTGGATGAACCTACTATTGGGTTGATGAGACTAACGAGATGGCACATAAGGCATGTGTGTTGTCTATTGGTTGCCATCACCTCGAGGGTAGGTGAATCAGTCACCGAATTCTTGCCAATAACTAGTATGCATTGAATGAAATCACGACTTTATATTATTACTATTTCCTATAGTATCTCTCTTTGTGAACCCTATGCGTGATAATAAGTTTTGACTTGAATATGCTTTTATCTATCTTGTTGACTTGATTTATGAATGCTTTATAAATCCATGTGATGTCTTGTTTTAAATGCTCATTTATTCAATTTAAATTCATGCTAGCCTTGCATGTTTATTAAGTATTACTTGCATATTTGATAGTTGAGCGGGTTTTCCGCATTCCTGAGCTCCGTTGTCCCTTTTAGCTCACCCAACTTACATTTCAGGACCATACACATCGGCATTAGATCGAGACAATAGAGAGGCGATAACTTGAAGTCTTTTCTTTTGATGCGAGCCTTGTATTGCTATATTATATTATTTGTTTTTGAAATTATTGTACTTGGGTTGTAGTAAAATGGGTCTTTCGGGTAGATTGAACCTCACACTCCTCTAGTTTAATTTTTTCTTAGTGAATGAATAACTTCAAGACCATTTATGAATTGAGGACCCACTTATAGTTTCTTGGTTAGTCATATGGATCTTGTTTACTTTATTCCGCACTTTTGGTCCATATGAACTTGTTGAATTATTCCGCAGGTTGTTTTAGGCGTGCCAGGCCGTATTCTCGGTCCCTGTTCGGGTATTGAGTCTAGGAGGCGATTTGGGCCGAATGACCTGACCTTAGGTCAGGTGAGGGTCGTTTTATCGCCACTTTGTTATATATGCATGTGATCGTTGTTTTCCTGGTTTCCATACACTTAAGATTTATTATAATTGCTTCCACATAATTTGATAAGACTTCAACTAAATTTATAACTTTTAATAAGTTAGTTTTTAATAACTTTGAAACTTAATTGTAAAGTGACATATGTTTTATTTATCTTAAACACAAGTAGTTGAGGAGATTTAAATAGAAAGGCCGACTAATACGTTGTTAAGTCCTTTGTGGTAAGGATTTGGGCTTAATTATGTGAGTAGGTCGGGCGGTGCCCTAAATTAGGGAAGGGGCCATTACAAATCCCCTCGAATATTACCAAAGGAGATTTTTTGCGGGGATCCTTGCGATTATATTTTTCCCTATACTCGTACGCATACCCACGTGGGTATGAGATTTTATCCCATCCCCATATCCATCTCTATTTAAATTCCCCATCCTCATCCCCGTTACGGGGAATTCATGTCCCTCGTGGGGATTCCCTACCCCACTTGCATCCTTAGTCTTGACAAAGACATCTCTGAAACTCTTGCTCGATTCTTGAAAGAAAACCAAGACGTTTTTGTGTGGACTCCACAGGACATGCCAAGGATAGACCCGAGCATGAAGGCAAATTAAGTTAGAAATTTTGGATGGGAAAAAATATCGCGATCATGGAATGTCTCTAACTTGCGCAAGTTATACCACTTAGTTTATTAATTTTTTAGAGTTATATTTCAATCTTTCTTTTGTTTGAATAAGAAGCCCAGTTGGCTTATTCACTCGATGCTTAATGAATTTCTTTTGTTTCGCTTCACTCTATATTATTAAATTGCATCTTCAAATATTCATTTTGATCAATGCAATGTTTTTAAGTGAAAAGCTCGTTTTTAATCTTAAGATCTGTCTTGATCGTACAATGTGTTAAGTCAAAAAGCCCGTTTTTAGGCTTGAGATCCGTTTCGGTCAGACAATGTCTTCAAGTCAAGGAGCCCGCTTTTAGGCTTAAGATCCATTTCGATCGTACAATGTCTTCAAGTCGAAGAGACCGTCTTTAGGCTTTAAGATTCATTTCGATCATGCAATGAGTTAAAGTCAAAAATCCCATTTTTAAGCTTTAAGATCCGTTTCGATCATGCAATGAGTTCAAGTTAAAGAGCCCATTTTTAGGCTTTAATATTCGTTTGATCAATATGACAACGGAGACAATAATTACTAATAAGATACAAAAATACTTTCCGATTCACAGTTTTAATTCAAAGTAGAGTACGATAAGAGTTTGAGCACATAGGCTTCAACAGTCACAAAAGGACGACAAAACCTACAACAACAAAGCTATAATGTTTCAAAGAAAATGGGACAACCTAAAGACTAAACCTACGAAAATCAATAAATCACCGATTCTCAATTAGGTGGAAAGTTGATGCAGCCAGGGGTGTCATCTCTAACCACTTCATGAGCAGACGTATTCACGACATCGCTTATGCCATCATTCGCTCCATCCCATGTTCTTTGAAACATTCGTTGTCTAGGTTCACCCGCTGTTCGCGAGTGAAGTTAAATTCATGCCCAAGTAACTCAACAACCTTCGCCCACCTATCCATAAAGACATCAGTACCATTATCAATCAAGTAATCTTCTTGCTTCTTTTACAATACTTTAGACATCTCATATTGGGGAATGCAATCATCCAGTTTCGCTTATATAGTGACATATCGAATGAATGACGGGTCGAATGCGATTCCAATTGTCTATCCCTAGCTGCAACTAGCATGTTTGCAGCTGCAGCTTTGTGGCGAGGCCTCCGACATAAAGAATATTATATTAAAAGTGATTTATATATTTATATATAAATAAGCACAGTTGCTAGGACAAATATAAAAGAGTCGTATTACGGTCATAAAAGTTACGTACCATCGCGACAACTTGGTACGCAAGCGATAATGACTTTTTCGTGTCAAACACATTCGCCTCATTACAATCGAGAAGAATGCTTCCATGCGACGTTAAATCCCGCGAGATCATCTTGTTGCTAAGACAAGTATCAATCATTTTTACTCTACAGCTGAGGATGCAAGAGTTTTCAAAACCAATAGATATGGGCTTAGAGGATGGAGGGATATGCGAAGGGGCGTCGATAGCAGGTTCATTTATTTCAATTACATCATCATCTTCATTCGTTCTCTGCCTTTTTGCTTGCTCGTTCACCATCATTTTTGAAAAAAAAAACATCTCTCCCGCGAGATTATCTCATCGCCAACGTGATTTCAATAAGGCCATGTAGCCCAACTGGTAAAGATGAATTTGGATGGATAGGGTGACCAAGGGATCAAATCTCATCTCCTAAAAATTTTCAACACAAATTGCAAGTAAGTCACTATTCACCAAGTCAAAGAAATGCTTCTTTCACTTGAATAATCTATGACTTGATGAATAGTGTCAAGTCGAACATAGTTCTTTAACTTGATGAATGGTGCTCATCAAGCCAAAGAAGAGTTTTTTTAGCTTCATAACAGAGCGAGTTAAACTTTTACCTCATCACTTATAGCCATGCTAGGTCACTGATACGCGTCAAGATACCGACACTCGTGAGTTCAAAGTAAACCATACTTTGACTTAAAATGAACTTTCACTTGATGAATAATGTCAAGTCAAAGAGAATTTTTTAACTTGAAATGATCTTTGACTCGATGAATAATATTTATCAAGCCAAATAAGAGTTTTTTTGGCTCCATAAAAAAGTGAGTCAAGCTTTTATCTCATCACTTATAGTCATGCTAGATAACCAATACGCGTCAAGACACGCGACACTCGTGTGTTCAAAGTGAAACATACTTTAACTTGATGAATAGTTTTAAGTCAAATAGATGAATAACGTCAAGCCAAAGAGAGTCCTTTGACTCGAAATAAACTTTGACTTGATGAATAGTGTAAAGTCAAATAGATGAATAGTGTCAAGCCAAAGAGAGTCATTTGACTCGAAATGAACTTTGACTTGATGAATAATATCAAGTAAAAGAGATGAATAATGTCAAGTCAAAGAGGTGAATAATGTCATGCCAAAGAGAGTCATTTGACTCAAAATGAACTTTGACTTGATGAATAGTGTCAAGTTAAAGAGATGAATAGTGTCAAGTCAAAGAGGTGAATAGTGTTAAGTCAAAGAGATGAATAGTATCAAGTGAAATAAAGTCTTTGACTTGATATGAACTTTGATTTGATGAATAGTTTCAAGTCATAGTGTCAAACCAAAGAGAGTCCTTTGACTAGAAATAAACTTTGACTTGATGAATAGTGTCAAGTCAAAGAGGTGAATAGTGTCAAGTCAAAGAAAGTCCTTTGACTTGAGATGAACTTTGACTTGATGAATAGTTCCAAGTCAAAGAGATGAATAGTATCAAACCAAAGGCAGTCTTTTGACTCGAAATGAACTTTGACTTGATGAATAATGTCAAGTCAAATAGATGAATAGTGTTAAGTCAAAGAGATGAATAGTATCAAGTCAAAGAAAGTCATTTGACTTCAGATGAACTTTGACTTGATGAATAGTTCCAAGTCAAAGAGATGAATAGTTTCAAGTCAAAGAGATTAATAATGTCAAACCAAAGAGAGTCATTCGACTCGAAATGAACTTTGACTTGAAGAATAGTGTCAAGTCAAAGAGATGAATAATGTCAAGTCAAAGAGGTGAATAGTGTTAAGTGAAAGAGATGAATAGTGTCAAGTCAAATAGATAAATAGTGTCAAGTCAAAGAGAGTTCTTTGACTTGAAGAATAATGATCATCAAGCCAAAGAAGGCTTTCTTTGACTCTATAAATATTAACGAGACATATGAGCACATCGTCTCAACCATAGCCAAGCTAGGCCACCGACACGCGTCGAGACGCGCAACACTCGTTTAGTGTATCTGTAACGGCCTAAATTAATTAAACTAAGATTAGCGTTAATCTTGGGGATTAACGGTCGTAATTCGGGCGTTACGTGGATACTCGGATGACTCGGACACGAGAACCGGGGGAATATATTACTTATGAATGATGGTTGTGTATATGTGGTGTTTAAAATTATTATTATTATATTTGCACTGCATGTGTGTACTTTGCTATCGGGCGAGTTGGTGTGACGGGTATTCACCTCGAAAGGCGTGTTAACACGGTATTGGGTATGCGAACAACGGGTACACTAAGAAACTCGACTAATTCATGTTAAGATGACTAGTTAATCAATTAAAATGGGTAATATAACCATAGCCTAAGTTGATTCAATTAAAATAATAGGCTATGACGTACCTCAAAATGCGTGTTGAGACGCAGAGCGCCGGGCGCCTAGTAGTCGAGGGATTAGTGGAACCATTAATGTGTCCATAAGAGGTTCTAAAAACACTAATCACATGTATTATAATGGGCAAAAGCTAATTTGATTAGATTGAATAAATCAAGGCCTATAGTTGGTTATTTAAATTGGAACTATAGGATTTTCCTAGAGAAATGTATTGACGCATCTATGAACCATGTGAGTAGCTCATTAGTGTCACTTGGATTGAGATAGTGTGAGTTAGTGAGATACATGTCAAGGTGTGGATCATTAGATGATATTCGAAATACGTAAATACATGAAGATCAATCAATGGCTAGGAATCAATATTACCTTAATATATAAGATCAACACATGCAACTAAACCATTTTCATTTTCAAATTATAAATCAAGAGAACTTGCTAGAGAAGAAGGAGATTGATGGAGAGAAGGAATCCAAGGAAGATTGGTGATAATTTCTCAAGCTAGGGTGGTACATCAACTAGGTACATATCTCTTTAGTTCAAATTGAAACAAGTTCTGGTTTTTGGCTAATTCCAGAGGGTAGATGATTAAGTATTTGAAATTGATTTATATATTTGGATTCCTCATTTCAAGTTGATAATCCAGCTATATTGAAGTTCTTAAATTGGTTTTGAAATCAAATAGATATTAATTTTTGAAATTGTAAGACCAAAACTAAAATTCTGCATGTTATATTAAGATTTAGCCTATGTAATTTGTTCATAACTTGCTCATTTTAGATCCAAATCGACACAAATTGGAGGCATTTGAAAGTTTATTCAAGGGGAACAACTTTGTTCAATTGGAGATCTTGTTGTTCTAATGTTTTCATGTCCAAAAGTGCTACACAAATAGGTAATTGAATGCAACACGAAATTTTTGAAACTAAAATTGTTAAAGGCATAATTCCCTAACTACTTATCCAAATGAGCTGATCTTTTATTATGTTTTTATTGGGTATGTTAACTGCTTTGTGACCAAAAAGCAAATTTTTTGAAACTATATATTGGGAGAAATAAATTTTCTAAGTCCGCTTGGTCAGATTAGGTTCCAATTAGGGTTGTGTTTAGTAGAATTATGATATCTCTTTCGTTTTAAATCAAAATTTTGCAAACTAAACCTTTTCGGAAAGCTAAGATAGAGACTAAAAATATTTGTAGTGGTGGAAGATTTTGCGATTTGGACCATTTCATGCCTAAAAATGCATTGAAACATAAGATTGAAATTGAGACTTAATTTAGTCTTTAGGGGCTGATTTGGGAAGATTGATTTAAAACCTATTTAACCAATTTGAATACACAATAAACACACTTAACTGACTTCAGGGACTTAGTGGACCATAGCTCGGTTTCGGGAAGCTTGTCGGGTCGGATACGGGAGTTCGGAGAAGTCGGAGTGCGGATTGAGGTGCGTAAACCCATTGAATGCCTCGCATAATTCATGGTTTATTTTATTGATATCAGATTACATGTGTGACTGCTGGTGGGAACACATGGGTTTTCACTCTTATTTTGATTTACGTATATATTGGTTGTAGCTAAATCGCTTGCGCGAGTTACTTGTGATAGTGCTCGTGTCGACGATAGTAGGATATACTTGCGACCGTCAGAAGGGATTAGGGTGGTCTCGATGTGTAACAACATCAAGAAGGGATCACGCCGTTTATCGAAGTTGAGATTTAGTCACTGGAAGCCTGTAAATATATGTGGTTCCTATTCGGTTTTATCGATTACTGGCTGGTGTAGGTCAAGGTTTTCTCTTGATTATACGATTGTTTACTAATTAATGCGTTATTTCCGAGCATGTTTAGTTAGTATATGTTGTTTATTTATTTCATACTATTGCTTTTGCTTGTCGTATGTTGCTACATTCATGGGAATATGACGTACTGTTGTCAGGTGTTATATTCGCATGTCTCATAGTTTATTAGTTTTATTTCATAAATATTGTGTGGACTTCTCTTGGGATTTTACGCACTGAACTCCTCACTGTATTTGTTGGGTGGCCGAGTGCAGATCCTTCGATGAGCAAGGGCAAGGGTAAGGAGGTATTGGACGACTACCTCTGAGATAGTGATGCCAGCTCGTGTGTGACTACAATATGTACGCATTTATATTTTTGTTGGGGTTTGGGGACTGTAGAACACTGAATACATGTATATAAATCTTTTGTTATACTTATTCTGCCTTGATATATACATGATATCTTTTTTGTCGGGTTTTTCAATACTTAGGATTGTTAAATATTGCATAACTTACTTATTAAAAGACTTTCGCTGTAAAATTGTAAAATTGTAATATAACTTGATAAATTGAATAACTGGCTAACTAAATCATTAATACTTATATAGAGATTAATTAGTGAAATTAAGGTTAGCCGGAAAAGTTTAAGCAACCAGTTAGGTCGCGAGGTGTCATAGATAAGCGGGCCATGACTTGGCAATGCTAAGTGACATGGGATGTGACATGGCGGGCCCTAGGGTTGCCTCGAATTTGGGGCGGTCACAATATCATATGCGAATACTCTCTAATAGAGTTTTCATAGCCAAACTAGGCCACCGATACGCGTCGAGATGCACAACACTCGTTTAGTGTATTTCAAATAAAAATGCAGCATATTCTCTGACTTGTTTTCGTTATAGCCAAGTTAGGCGACTTATAGGTGGGCACCACCAAACAATTCACTAATGTACTCCTATGCAAAACTTGCATTTTCCGTAAGAGTGAGGGGTATATGGTGTATACCGATTATGATTTTGCTTCAAGATCCATGTGCTTACACTTTGAGAGGGTTTTATGATACGCCCGAGTCTAACATTGAATTGATAAGGAAGAATTCTACAGGATCCCCAAGATTCTATAGAATCTGTGATCAACTTGGATTGAGAAATACCTTACTGAAAGGGGAAAAATCGAGATTTGCCAAATCTTACCAAAATAGGAAGTTCGGATTTGGCAAGATCTCAATGGGAAACCAACAAGGGGCAGACCCTAAGGCTATAAATACACAAGCATATCGAAGGAATATGTATGCTCTCTTCTCTAACCCTAAGCATTCTTTCTCATGAGCCCTTATCTAACTTAGGCATCGGAGCGTTCTCCCCGGAGGCCCCCACTCCGGGTTTGTTTTGCAGTTTACGTTCTCGGAAGGTTGTCAGCGTTCACCTCGGGATTCATGTGGCCTACTGCTCCAAAACTCGTGCGGCAGTTGACGCATCACTTACAATTAATTAAGATTAATAATGATAGCACTTAAGTGAGAGATGCAAAAGTGAATGCATGACCATATGGGCTGGAGGGGGTAATTAAGTATAAGATGTTAGAGTCATAATCTAAGTTAGCAGTTAGGGCTTCTAAATTAGTTTTATGGTTTTTTTATTTACTAGTTTCCTAGTTTGATTAGGAGTTACGTCAATTCTATAAATTAGTGTTAGCCGACCCCCACATTGTAAATAACGAGTTTATTGAGATTAATAGAAGTGTGTTAGTGTCTCTAAAAACTAACATAAGAGAAGTACTCCATGTAGCAAAAGATTAATTGATTATAGATTCCACACATACATATATTTGAGTGTACATTTTTCACCCAAGTCCTTTTCATTCCAATTGAAAGCTTGATAAACACGCTGAAGAGAGACGGGTGTGGACAAGGAGATAGTAAGCATGTTTTATGCCATCATACAACAAAAACAACATAGCCTCAGTCCCAAATTAACTGGGGTCAGCTACATGGATCAAACTTTTCCATTGTGCACGATTAAGTGCAATCCGATGCAGTGCGTCGCTAGGTGGGAACGCCCCAACGTTTATATATGTTTGATCCATTTCATGAAAAGTGACAAAAGTTTTACGCTGGCTGTCAACCTATCGCAACCCTCCTCCATTTTCCAAGAATGGAAAATGAGCTTGGGGCCTCCCTCTCCCACTTTTCGGGTATGAAAAGTGAGTTTGGGACCTCCCTTACCCATTTTTCGGTATGAAAAAATGGGCGTCAGAGTCCTCCTCCTTTATCCGGACTTGGGACCGGCTATGTAGCGCACATAGTGTACAACATAAGTGGAGTTATATTTTATGCCATCATAACAGTGTGATTTCATGAAGCAAAGTCCTTCGATCATCAACTGCACTATACACATCAATCTCTAAGCACTACCAATTAAACTTTCCTTTTCATTCATAAGTGGTTTGGCTTGAAGCCAAATGAGCCCTTCACTTCACTTTACATCACATCTTTCATCTCATCAACTCTCAATTAAAGGTAATAATAAGAAAGAGTGAAAGAAAGAGAAGATATGAATCAAGTGATGAGATGAGAGTTTGGTGATAGCGACACTATTAAATTAAAATTGTAAAGCAACTTATCACATGCACTTGTTTCTTAATTTCTTTGTGCATGTATTTGAGTCTAATCTTCTTCTAATGCATATGGGCGAGATGATTAGACATATGAGGGGTTAGGAGCTCACTAAGCAAGCAATATATTTCTCATTGTACTTTCGCATTAATTAATTATTGTCGTCGTGTTGTTTTTTACTTCAGCGGGAGTCAAACCCACAACATCGCTAAACTTTAATTTGACTTTGGCAAGTGATGGTGATGAGATGCTTTAATTTGGCATTAATGTCACCGCGTTGTTTATAAGCAAATAAAAATAGTGAGCGGCTAAACGGACTCCAATTTTTACTTAGAGGACCCCATTTTAAGATTTTTACTTTGTCGTACACCAATTTTTACTTAGTTTACCACACATTTTTTTTTCTCAAAATTCCCAAAGTACCCTTGCTCACCCCATTACCCCCACCCTCACCCCAACACCTCTCAATTCTCTTCATTTCTCAATTTTAGTTATTGTAGAGCACTTGTACTAAGTCACCAATTGTCGTAGGATTGTTTTTTTTTGTTGAACAAGGTTGGGTGTGGTTGCGCCGTATTTTAGAAGTGAAGAAGTGTCGCCCGCGGGTGTCGGACACACAAGGTTGACACCTCTAAAAAGGTGTTGGACACATAAGGCTGACACCACTAAAGAGGTGACGACCGACTCCGACCGAGACTGCAAAAAGAACTAGGTTTAAGTGGATGACGGAGGAGTCCGGTCGATGCATCTTTAGAGGTGTCGGCCCTGTGTGTCCGAGACCTCCTTAGAGGTGTCTGAAGAGGTGTCGGCTCTGTGTGTCCAACACCTCTGCTCTGTATGTCGACACCCGCGGGGCAACAATAGTGAACAAAAAAAAATTTCAAACTCCTAAAAAAGTACATGAAAATGACCAAAAAAAATAATGGGTTTTGCTCATAATCGCTTAATGTTTTTTATTCCATCAAACCTTTGCACCAAAAATGTAAGATTCAACCACTAAATCGAAGTCCTAAACCCAACAACAATCCTACAAACAAGACATACTCAAAAAAGTAAGAAATCCCAGAATAACCTCGAAATCAACGCTAAATGAGATGAGGAATGCACCATGGTGTCGAATCGATGTGGTTTTGCTCAAATTTCGTCAAATTTGGGTTGTGGTGAGATATGATTTGAGAGAGGATGATTAGGGTACGGGCGAGTAGGGTATGAGTAAGTAAAAGTCATTTTATATAGAGGGGTAGTTGGGTCATTTCACTAAGGTGGGGACCTCTAAGCAAAAATTGAGGTCCTTTTAGCCGCTCCCATAAAAATAATGCATCATGGAAAAAAAAAGTGTGCCTTTCTCTAGCTAGTTAACCAGTTTCATAGTTAGGGCTGACAATTTAGTGTTCGAACCTGCCGATTCAATTTTGTTTGCCCCGAAATAAAAAGGGTTCGGATAATGTTTTAACAAATCTGGGCCGGGTCTGGACAAATACTTCATGTCCGAAATTTAAAATTGGGTTGGGTCTGGACAAGTCCTTGTAACCCCATAACTACCTCAGACTCGGTTCGAATTTTAAATAGAGATAAAATTATTTTTGATAAAAGAGTATATTGAACACTTACTACTTATCAAATAGATTAACAAACATTAATCTACTCTAATACTTAAAAAACTTAATGTACTAAGTATATCTTTTATTTTAAAATGAATTAAATTTTATTTTTCTCATATTTAACAATTGTTTCTTGACATTAAATGTTTAATTACATGAATTATGCTACTTTTTCAAATTAATCATATGAAATTATAATATGTGTATATCTTAATTCTTGAAGAGTCTTTCAATGTTAAAAGTTAATTTTCAAGATAACAATAAATCTGGACAATTGGACAACCTGAATTTTAAGCAAAACGAGCTGGGTATAAACAAACTAGTCTTGTCTGAATTTAAAACTGGGCCGATCCAAACAATAAATATACTTCTTTATAATAGGAGTTGTACAAATTCGGACCCGTCTGAGTCCAAACCCAAATTCTTGCCATCCCCAGCCATAGTGTTGGTCCTGTCGGAGTGACGAAAACTCGAGTTACCAGGACAAATTCAATATTTATTTATTTATTTCTTTTTTTGAAAGATTTCATTGATTGAACATTCAAATATTTTTTAGAAGGATCGACAAATTGATATTTAATTTGTATATGACATTTATGTTGGCCCGACTTGTTTTCAAATTTAGACTAGGACAATTATAATCATGGTGACATCCTTCTGCTACAACGTGTGCATTGATGTTTGTGCACATACAATCGATGTTTATTTAAGGGACATCATTCAATATGTCTATTTCAGATGTCCAAAGTAGGTCACCCTAGCACTACCCTAAATCTAATGCTCGAGCATGTTCAACTGGTCATCAATTTAAGGTGTCCATTCATTTGCGTATTGGGATATGTGTCCACACCCACATCGATGCACGATGGATGAACACCATCACCGGTGTCCCATCATGGAGTCATCTAGTATTCCAAAAAAAAAAATATGGAGGACGCTATAAAAGTTGAAGTTCCATGCGTAAATTGAAAGAGTTGACAAGAACACGTGTGAAGGGTGTCAAACGTGTGTGGACCGCTGACAACACGAGTGACGAAACGCTAACCTAAGCAGGCACCCAATGAAACAATATGAGAAACAACAAATAATAAGAAACAAAGAAAGGAAAAGAAGAGATCATCAAAGGACTTTAAAAAAAAAGAAAAGAAAGAAAGCTAATTAATTAATAAAGGCAATGAAGAGAGGGAATGAACGAGTATTGATGAAGTGATGAATAATGTGTGCTTTCCAGCCTCTCCTATGTGTCCTATGTGTATACTTTGATGAATATAGTAACTTTCAGCAGCTTGTCTCCTATTTCTTCTAAAAAAATAATGTGTGCTTTCAATTCATAAAATCTCATATATATGGGCTGCGCCTGATAGTGTTGTTTGGGCTCCACCCCAACTTCACGTTTATCTACTTATTGGATCATCTCACAAGTCTTCCCAATAAGCCAAGCCAAACACGTGATCCATCACAATACAATATAGACCCCACCTCTATCCCTCTCAATCTAAATCTACGAGTGCAAAAGAAGGAAAACTTTATAAGTATAGATGTATATAAAAACATTCAACTTAACTAATTCAGGGTGTATGTGTACATACCAAACTGTACTACTTCACTATTTGTTTAATTTTGTATCAAAACAACGCCATTGAAAAGACTTACATATATATGTTCTTGTGGAGCTAGATCATAATTATACATTTTTGCTTTAATTATGATCTAATTAATTCGGCAAACTTATTTCATCAAAATCATCTAATGCCAAAAAAACTTCATCTAGGCATGACAATTCAGTTCCTTCTTCTCCTATGCTTCCTTGAGAGCCCCCATTTCGTTCGAAAACGCGGCATAGCACCCACTTATTAGCATCCTGAAAACACAATACGTACAATTCGAATATTTATTATTAGTATTATTAGTATTATTAGTATTATTAGTAATTTATTTTTATAATATATAAACTCATGAGCTATCTATACGAATTAAGGGCACTGCATAATTAATCACACTTTGCGCATGCATCCTTTTTGGATAATCTCTGTCTCTTAATATTAACTCTAAAAGGCAGCAATAGTAGTTATTTGCAGCATGTCTTGAGAACTATGTGTTTTGACCATTAGATCTTAATTCGATAATGAGTAATGCAGGGCATTTAATGTATTATATGCATTAAATGATCATTAAATGTATTGAAATTTTAAATTTTTAGTTCTCATGTTAGTACTACGTACATACCCTATATCTAAATATATATTTATACTATTATATATGTCTATATGGAACATACTGCTTTTGAGGTTGCCCTTCGTTTGGAAGACTTAGAAGTAGAGCCGGAATCAGATAGGCGAAACTCATGCATGATCCAATTGGTTACTACGTCCATTGGAGCTTCACCAAGGTAGAAACCAAGATACTTCTTCATACCAACCTTCTTACCATCACCTCTAAAAATTGGTTCATCAATTCCCAATGGCTTCCAGTACCCATTCGCCGACACCCGATTCGCGGTTCTCCGACTGAAGAAGTACCACTGGTTCCCCCCTGCCAAGGCCTTACCTATACAATATATAACAGAACAACTGTACAATATTAGTTAACAAACTAGGTTTTTTTTTTTTTTCGAGGAAAACTAGCTAATTAATTATAACTAATTAAAAAAAACTCGAAAATTTTGCATGTATATATATTAGCTAATTAAGTGATTATAACTAATTAAACAATATATGTACCATCAAGGTCCCATGGATCATAGGGGTAGAGATCAAGATCGGGAATGATGTCGGGGTGGCAGGGCAAGAGGGCGGCCTTGCGGCGGAGGAAATGAACGACGAGCTCTTCATCGGTCGGGAAGAATCGGAATCCGGGAGGGAGGTTAATATTATGATCATCTCCCATGATCAAAATCAAATGAAGACAGTACTATTAACAAAGTAAGTTGAGGGTGATATTTATAAGAAATAAGAGAAGTAGATATAGAGAGAAAGGAGGGGGCACAACATAAAGGATGTGTGGATATGTATAGAGTTATTAAGAATTGTATTGAAGAAAAATATATAACATAATTATAAATTTATACATGAGTTTGGAGTGGTAACGGATCGAACCTTGTGAAATGATTGGAACTTTGGAGGGTTTATTTGTTATTCAAAAACAATGAGATGATCTGTTAGTGTTGGAGGGAGCCACATACAGCCCCACCTCCCAGAAAAATGATGACGTCATGCTTACCACATCTATCTTCCATCCACGTGGCATCAAATTCAATTAAGTGGACTCATGGGCCACTCTATATATTTATGTGACCTAGCTTAGTTAGGATTATAAGTAGTGTAGTACCTTAAACATCATTGATATGCATGACATTTTTTTCATAAAATGTATTTATTCATAATAAAAAATGTTCAAGTGTACAGGTTTATCCCACAACTCAGTTACATGTGATTTCAAAGTCCTTTTGGCTAAAGAGTGGGCTTTAGTATTCAAAGTCCTCTTAATATGGCTTAAATACATTCTATTTTTCCATGGATATATAACTCTGATATCAAAAAGAATGAGATCTATATCAGAAAGAAGTATATGCTAATTAAATGCATCTACAACAACCTTGGAGTTTGAATAAATATTGATAGTCTCTTCCCGATTTAGACGTATCTCTGAACAGAACATAAGTTTAAAGCCCCCAAAATTGCCCATGCCTCTGCTACTTCAACTAAAGGAGAAGGTCCCAATGATATAGATCATGCTTTAATAACTTCACCTCCAAATTGTAGAATCCATCCATAAGAACATTCAATATTGTCTGGGTCTTTGGCAGCATCCACAAATATTTTGTAATGTGAAAGGATACCTCCAACACTATCGTCTGGAGGATCGTTTCTTCTGTTCTCAGCAATACACGAGAGAGCTTTGCTTGGCAGAGATGAGTTGAAATTCAGACATTGAGTTGAAGTAAATGAAATAACCTCTGAAGGAGATATAAATTTGTGCTTGAATATGAGAGAGTTCCTTGCCTTCCATAGTTGCCATAACGCAAATACACTCCATTGAATGACCTCATCTGCCTTTTCAGCTTTACTCAACAGTGAATGAAGAGCAATCCAGGATGACCATAAACAGTTTCCTTCAAAATAAGTTGAATAGATAGACAAAGGTGATCCAAACCAAAATGTAGTAGCATAAGGGCATTGAAAGAGAATATGATTTACCATCTCCTCCTTATCAAGGCATCTAGGACAGTAAGAATTATCCACTGCTTTCTTTTTGAATAAGTTAGATCTGCAAGGAAGATTATCAAGTAAACCTCTCCAAATAAAAAATTGTAGTTTCCTCGAGAAATTTCGCTTCCAAATAGATCTCCATATTTTCTTTTGATATGCATGACATTTGTTTATTCAAGTTTGATAATCCAATAATGTTATTAAGTTGCTACTTGCATTTTTTATTAAAGGTACCGGTTATTCGCACCCCACTTTTTGCTTCTTATACCTCATTACTTCGTTGTACCCTATTTTTAAACTTTTTTTACTTTGCGTTTACCCCACTTTTTGGAAATTATTCCGAAACCACTCCCACCCTCAACGAATGTTACCACATCTCCTACCCTCACCCCAACACCCCTCAATTCTATACATTTCTCGATTTTAGTCATTCTAGAGCATTTGTACTAAGTCACCAAGTGTTGTACGAGTGTTTTTTTCAATGAACAAGGTCGGATGTGGTCGCGTCGTGCCCTAAAAGTAAAGAAGTGTTGCTCACAGGGTTCAGACGCACATGATCGAAATCTCTAAAGAGGTACATGCCGACTCTGACCGAGACCTCTAAAGAGGTAACGACCGACTCCAATCGAGACATCTTTAGAGGTCTTTGGTCGACTCCGACCGAGATTGTGAAGAGAACTCGTTCATAGTGGGCGACGGAGGGATCCATCTGAGACGTCTTTAGAGATGTCGACCCTGTGTGTTTGAAAACTCTTCAGAGTTATCAGCCTTGTGTGCCCGACACCCACGGGCAACAAGAACGAACAAAAAAATTTTAAAACTCCTAAAAAATACATGAAAATGACTATAAAAATAGTGGGTTTTGCTCGGAATCGCTTGATATTTTTGATTTCATCAAAACTTTGCACCCAAAATGTAAGATTCAACCCCCAAATCAAAGTCCTAAACCCAACAACAAAACCACGAACAATACCGACTCAAAAAGTTAAAAAAAAAAACCTCAAAAAGAATCTCGAAATCGACACTAAAAGAGATGAGGAATGCAATCACGGTGTCGAAGCGATATGGTTTTGCTCGGATATCGTCGAATTTGGGTTAGTGGTGAAAATGCGATTTGAGAGAGAGGTGACTAGGGTATGGGTGAGTGGGGTATGAATGAGTAAAAATTCTTTTATATGGAGGGGTAGTTGGTCATTTCACTAGGGGCAGGAAAAAGAATTCAAAAATGGGGTGTGAAAGCAAAAAGTGGGGTTTGGATAGCCTGTGCCTTTATTAAACTCCTTGCTGGATAAATTTCAACCCGAACGATCGCGAAAAGCTTAACACCATCAAAATATTGGCTAAAAGAGATCTCTATATGCATGTGGAGTGATTAGGGCTTTCCAACAAAGATTTACATGTCCACTGCTCTGCCTCGAGATCAGTTCAAGTATATCCATCACGCGGGTGACAAAGTGGCCCGCACTTTGGCCTCGCTAGCTAGTAAGGGTGGGTAAACTGCGGTTTGGTGGTGAAAACCCTCAAATTGCTACCAAATTGAGAGTTCACGGTTTGGCCGCTTAATTTGCAAACCACCACTAAATTGTGAACCCTCAAAATTGCAACCAAACTGATTGTGATTTGCCCAGTTTGGTCGATTTGATTTTTCGATTTTTTTGTGACACATTTTTAACAAAGAAAAATTGTCACGCATTCTATACAAGTCCATCAATAAAATATATGTCCACAAACGACCATTCATTAAAAACACAATGAAATACATGAACTAAATCAAAATTATGAGTCTAAGTTTATTTCAAAAGTTAAAACGTACAACATGAAAAAGCTTCAACTCTATTTCAAGTTTAGGGATGGTTTTACGGTTTGGTGAACTACGATTTTTCATAAATAAAACCACCACTAAATCGTATAATCACGATTTTTAATTTCATAAACCACCTCCAAACCGTTAGTTTAAAAAACCAAATTAGATTAGACTGTGCATAGTTTTCAAGTTTTTTAAAATACCGGTTTTGGTGGTTTATATACCAAAATAGAAAAATTTATATATATCCAATATGATCGAGTGCTGAATATCACATCACCAATCATTCAAATCCTTCTGGTGGGGCTCACCAAATGGTAGTTTAATTGGAAGTATTTTTTTCAGATCCTAACATGTATAATTAATATTGTTATATATATTAATTCCTTAATTTTTAAAGAGAACTTAATTAAATTACTTATGTGTATTGTAATATATATTAACTATTTATTGATACAACAACAAGAAGAAGATAGTCTTAATCCCAAATAATTGATATAAATATTAATTAATACATGAGAACTTTTAATGAATTTATATTTTCAAAATAAGTGCATGAATGTGAGTGTCAAAGTTTTTCTTTCCTAAAGTTTTTTTTTCTTTTTTTTTTTATTTGCACAATATTTCTCACGCTTTGGATAATTTTTTTTAGTGAAATGTAAAATGACCCGAAAAATGACATCCGGTCAACGCATATGCTGACGTGGACACCCTGAGTTCCACCCAAAATAAGCAATTGATTTTTAATAGTTGACGTTGACAAATACGTTGATCGAGTGTCATTTCTAAGTTATTCTAGCATTTCTCTTTTTTTTTAAATATCGATATATATATTCTCAATCAAGCATGCTTAAACTTTGATAAAAATAAATTATAAAAAATATGTTTATAATGATTTTAACATTAATAAAAACAAAAGAAAAATCATTTATATTGATAATCAACAATACAGTTTTGTCTAATTAAGAAAAAATTGATAGGAGTTTAATTGATTAAGAAAAAATAATTAAAAAAAACGACTTCTTGTGTACAAGTACATTGTGAGATCACGTTTGGGTCAGCTGAGGTCATCATGTAAAAGCTAATGAACCTCTCTAGAGTCTCTATGAATCTATGATATAGAATGTGGACTCTTTATTATTGACAATATATAACCCTACAAATACAATACCCAATTAGATAAAATATATATTGTGATGGGTTCTGCCGAAACCAAGTTCGCAGGGACCCATAAACTGTGTCTTACATAAGTGTGCATAAATATAAGTTTACATATACGTACGTGTCTTACATGTGAATACATTATGAGATACCTAGATACACCAAAAAGCAATCCCGCCGGACGGATTGGCTTAATGATAAAGACGAAGGTTGGATTTTGTGGGTTAAATGCACGATCTCAAATTTGATTCTTCACGATAGTTGAATGTTGGGCCATCAGTGGTAGTTTCTTTCTGTAATCTCAATGCTCATATATAATACTAGTGTCAAACAAGTGTCTGGATACTTATAGTTAATAAAAAAAAAAAAAACCAAAAAGCTTTTATCCAAAAAAATATATACCAAAAAGCAAGTCAGTTGATATTATTTGTTAATATATATGAATTAAGATAGACAGAGAGTGCCCTAGTGATGTGCGATGTACTTGTGGGTTTTAGAGCATAGTGGGAAAATAGTGGAAGGAGACCAGAAAGCGAAATAAGGACAAAGGGCTATACTTCATAAGCACTTCCTGTACATTATATATATAAAGCCTCTTTTGCTGGAAAGCAACACGTGTTAGTGAAGTTAATGCCTAGGCAACATTTACTTGGTATCGCTCTCTGTATATGGTGGTCCTTTGGAAAACTATACATGCATGACTTGAGTCCCACTAACGATAAGCCACGAGGACGACGACAACAACAACAAAAAGTCTCAATCTTAAATTAGTTAGAGCTGTCTGCATGGGAACATATTCTTTCATTACACTTAATTTAGTACAATTAATGGTGTACTTTTAATTTCAAATATATCCTTCAATACGGTGTAACATGTCGCCAAATCCTTTAATCTGATGCAACGCGTCGTTGGGTGAGAACGCCCCAACATTTATATTTGTTCGATCCATTTCATAAAGAGCGACAAAGATTTTACATATTGCATTTGCTTGTCGATCTATTGCAATCCTCCCATATTTTTTGGGTATGGATAATAGGCTTGGGACCTCCATCTCCCATAGCCATTTCTGAATATGACTAATAGATTTGGGAACCCTCCTCCTTTATCCAAACTTGGGAATGTGTGTGTGTGCGTGCGCTCGCGCGCGCGCGTGTGTATAGATATACATATGTTGTAAAATAACTAGCAAGTAAGCTAGGAAAGTAAACAAAGAACTAGAAAATAGAACAAGAGATGAGATGGAGGAGAAATAAGAGAACTTTCATTCTAACATTGTGTATATATTACATGAATCTCATCTCCTTATATAGCCCCTTTGGTCTTAATGAGATGAAGACCAAATGACACAAGTTACATTTACATATTAAAACAAAACTTAATACATGAATTAAGCGAGTGTTACATGGAGTAAGTGGAATACAAAGAGGAAGAGTCATCCCCTTCAATTACATTTACAACACTCCCCCTTGGATGACACTTGCCGAGAGAATATGATTCGTTAAAACCTCTACTAGAAAAGATCCGGTTGTCATGAATCTTGATATTGATATTGATCCGATTGTCTCATTAAAAACCTTGCTAGGAAAACCAGTGGGATAAAACCATAGCGAAGGGAAAAAGAGTGCAATGCACTGATCAATTTTGATATGGAGTTTTAATATTGTTATGATTGCCTCATTAAAAACCTTGCTAAGAAAACTCTGTGGGATAAAACCTTAGTTAAGGGAAAAAGAATGCAATGCACTAATCAATAACTCATTTCGATTCTCCCCCTCATGTTCACATGAGTGAGACATCTCATATTACATTGCAACAAATCATTGCGATTAACTTAAAAATACAATATCTAGTCTTTTACACCTTAAACATTTTATTGGTTCTTGTGCTTTTTTTTTTTTTTTTTTTTTTTTTTTTTTTTTTTTTTTTGCACAGGAGATCATTTCCTATATGAACCTTTATGCTGGAATATATAATTTTGCCACTCTTTTATATTAGCAATTGCGTCAAGTAATTGATTCATAACTCGTTGCTAATGAATGATCATTTGAACTTTCAAGTTCATAATAATTTATACATAGATCATAATAACAAATTTGATGCATTTCCCGCAATTTCACACCATTTCTTTTGAATTGACTTTGTATCTCCCCCTAATGGTAGGCAAATTGCTTCATCATAATGACATCAACAAAACTTACTATAAAAAAATCCCCCTTAGGGGCTTAAGGCATCTAATAAGATAATGAATTGAGAGTTAAATCGAAATAAATCTCTCATTTATTCACCTTAAGATAATTAGCATAATTGTAATCACCAACTGATCAAACTCATGGTTTCTTAGAGGATGTCCTTACGAATTATAACTTGTCTCATTGATGATCTTAAATAATCAAAATGATCATTTCATCTAATAAATGTCATTGAATCATGTGACAATATTTATTTCAATATGTCTTATGCAGAAATATATAACGAGAAGGTAGAGCTGGGAATTTCATTCTCAGATAACACCAAAATCATATATATAATTTCTCTATTATTTTGAGTAAAATTCTTTTGGTGCAAGGCATTAACAACATCATAATTGTTGTACCAAATATTGTCTGAACATTAGCTTCAGCTAAGTTCAAGTTCGAGAAATATTTTCTTTTATATCAAGGCATAAATTCATCACCTTTATTTAGCTCATGATTTGAACATATCTTAATATGTCAACTTTAATGAGCCATAAAATTCATAATTTTGCCTTTGATTGGCATGGTAAATGTTGTCAAAATATTTGGGCATATATGACAATATATAATCAGTATGAGCTAATGACCTTTCATAAGTGACATTGATTGTCACGATTTTGAGCATGTTCATTTGTAAATAATTTTGCCCTTTATATTTCATGTGGTGCACCACTTTTATTCCACTTAAGGTGGAATTATTAATATAATCTTTACCAGATCCTTTCCCCTTTTCCACATCCATAATTTTATCATTGCGACCATGGTCATTTTATAACACAGAATATGCTTCATGAAGCTAAATCAATTGGACGAGAGTGATATTATATATATAATATCTCATTATTTTACTCAGCTACCATAAGGCGAGAAATTAATTAATTCATAATATTCATATTAAATTGATATATGCGCTCGATATTTTGTTACAATAATATATTGAGGCGTACCACGTAGATTTTTTTCTATCATTACCTCATCAGTCACATTTTCGCATAGCCTCAACCGAGAGGTAATTAAAATCGTGGAATTATAATTAGGAGTTAATATTTGTGTTAGATACAAACTATGTTAATGTGTTGTATACTAATTAGGAGTTAATATTTGTGTTGGTTGATGTGTACATGCATGTAACACATATAAATAGATGAGTACGTACGGTTAAGTGAAATGACATAGTGTTGAGGTGCTAGTTGAGAGCCGAGAGTTGTGTCATAGCGTACGGGCCCGCGAGCAGGTACGTGACACTATGAGATTGAATCTTATTGGGGTTTCTATCTGGGGTTTAGATATAGGAGGTTTTTCCTTTGTGTACTAAACTATTAATAGTGAATTGCTTTGTTTCTCGCCCGTAGTTTTTTTCTTGATTTTGGGGTTTTCCACATAAATTATTGTGATCATAGTTTCTTTGTGGTTTGTTTCTCTTTGGGTGTATTCGCGTGACTATGATCTTGGGTATTCCATGGTGATTCATCACAACTATTTGGTATCAGAGCCTAGATTTAGATCTTAAGGAGTTACGCTATTAAGATAAAGTTTCAGAAATGTCCAAGTACATAAGTGTGATGAAGCTCGATGTGGAAAGGTTCAACGGGAAGATAAATTTGGATTGTGGCAAATTCAAGTCAAAGATTTGTTGATTCAATTTGTGTTATGTTAAGCGTTGTAAGGTCGTGCGAAGGAAAGTGATGAGAATTGTGAAGAGTTAAATCTGAGGGTGCCGAGCGTCATAAGACTCAATTTGACAAAGAATGTTCTTTCAAACATGAGAAATATTTCTTCAGCGAAAGGTCTTGGGGAGAAATTGAAGACTATGCATATGACGAAAAGCATGTCAAATCGTTTCTACTTTAAAGTGCGATACCATCACTTGAAGATGGATGAATGTACAAGTATTACTGATCATCTTAAAGCTCTTATCGTGATTGTCTCGGAACTTGAGGAATTGGGAGAGCAAGTCAGTGATGAGGATCAGGCGCTCAAGCTTATCTGGTCACTTCCACCTTCGTTTGAGCACATGAAGCCAACACTGATGTACGAGAAGGAAACCGTCAATTTAGCAGAAGTCACTACCATGTTAATATCTGAGGAGAAATTGATGAAAGGTGAAGCGGCCCAACTATGTGCACCCCACAATTTACTATATGCAAATCGAATGTTGAGTACAAACCACGTATGTTTGAGGGCACCCCATAAAACACTTTTAATTCCCAAAATGCCCTTGCCCTTACGCACCCCATATTTTTGAATTTTCTTTCCCTCGACGACGGCGAAGAAGAAGGAGACGATTGGCCTAGGTCGATATTCACGCAACCCACTCGTTTGTGGTTCATCTTCGCATCCACTCGGTCAATCTTCGCTCTTACCCTAGGTTTTGCTTCCAGGCGGTGGTCGGAGGGGACGTGCGGTCGAACGTGGCGTCATAGCTGGGTTTATCTTTGAATATACTCAAGTTTTTAAGGTAAGATTACTGTTATTGGTCGATATTAGTGGTTGGTATGTGTTTGTTATTGTATATGGTTGGATTTGAAGGGCATTTTTGTTTTATATTTCGAAACTTGGTTGAATATGATGGTCGATTTGTGCACTTTTAATCGAATATGAATTTTTTGTCAATTTTGGTGGTTGTGTATACGTTAGTAGCTGTTTTTGATCGAATATGATGGTCGATTTGTGCATGATTGATGATTGAAGCTCATTCGGTGACACAGACCGAGTGGAGATGTATTGTTCTATTTTAGGTGACTGAACACTGCATTTTGAATCGGTTTATAATGACTGAACAACACAATAAGTATTGATGATGCACTATTTGGTTGTAGGTGACCGAACAATGCACTTTCATTCGGTCCATAATGACTGAACAACACAGTAAGTATTGGGGATGCACTGTTCGGTTGGAGATAATCGAATAGTGCATTGTTAATCGGTCTATGATGACCGAACAACACAGTAGTGTCTAATACTTGGTCCATGATGGAATATGGTTGTTTGTTCAATTTTTTGATGTTGTATAGCAATTATAGGTTGTTTTGTATGTATTGGTCATTGTTTGGTCAATTTTGAAGGTCGGTCAAAAATGAAATAGCAAAATATGCTCATTTGATCAACCGTGACCGAGCAAAATATGCTTAATCGGTAAACCCCCACCAAACAGTCAAGTGTTGGTTAGTTCATTCATACCAAATAGAGTACTATTATGAGAAATATGACTTATAATGATTGAGTTTTAATGCTTAGGTAATATTTGTGTCATTATTATAGGTATGACACCTACAAAGACGACTGAGGTGCCCAAAAAGAGTGAGGAAGCCAACAAGAATACTGCAGAGATGGGTGAGCATGTTATCGAAAGAGTTCAAACTACATCTTATAAGAAAGAGAAGGAGTTGCGAAGGGATACGAGGGGCAGTAAAAAGGATGGTAAGTTACATGACGAGGCAGCCGCAACACAGGTCTCAGATGTGGTAGGCCAAGATTTGGCAATTCGTACGAGTCAAGCAACTTCAATTGAACAATCTTCATCTGAGTCAATTGAATCAGATCGGGGAGAAGAAAGGAAACAAGAAAGTGTGGAAACATTGAAAAGAAAAATAAAAAAGTGATGAAGGTGATAGTGAATATGATGAGCAAGGTAGTGAAACTGATGGGGAAGATGGAAAAGAAGGTGAAACTGAAAGTGGAGAAGGAGATGAGGAAGGAAGTGGAAGTGAAGAAACAAGTGATAAAGCAAATAAGGAAGGAAATGGAAGTGAAAGTGAAGATGATAATGAAGAAGAAGAATAATGAGGTGAGACTAGGGAAAAGATGAAGAAGAAGAAGAAGAAGTAGTGGTGGTGGAAGAGAGGGTAAGGCCAAGTCGGGACCATCAGGAAAAGTGGTAATCGACGACAGTTCCAAACCATTTCCAGGTAGGCGCACAAATCAGGAGTTGTCGACGAGTTTGAACAATCATGTCGCCACTGCCATATGGAATAACAAGGTATTTAAGTTATTTTACATTTTGCAATTATTTCGAGTAGTTGTAATGTGACGACACCTTCCCTAATCTAGGGCACTGCCTGGCCTAATCCCTTAATTAAGCCATAATCTCAACAACATAGGACTTAACTATGTATCAGTCACCATTTAAGTAATACACATATCAACATATTATTAGATTTCAGAGTAATTAATTAGTTTTAAGAGTTATAAATTTAGCGGAATTCTTAATAGATTATGTAGAAGCAATATATTAAATCTTAAGTATGGAAAACAGGAAATAACGATCACATGCATATATATGATAAAGTGGCGAATATAAACAGTGTGATGATCATAAGTCGAGAAACTAAACGCCCAACCAATATACATCCTCAAAATGTATCAAAAGATATAACTGTATAATACACAAAATATCAAAACCTACAAAATGTCAATGCAGAAGTACGTTGCTGGCTCAGAGGTGGTCGTCGATCTTCTCCTTGTCGGACTTGCTCGTCGACGGCTCTGCACTCACCATCATAAAAAGGAAAACGAGTACAAAAAGTAATAGTAATCCTTGTTGATATATTCATTTACATTTCCAAAAGACTAAATGGTATTTAAAAGCATAAGTTCAATAAAGAAAGATTATTACCAGAAATATGCTAAGAAATACCACAATTAAGCATGTGAAATTGACACAAGTTTAAATAGTTATGATCTAGATCCGATCGTCCGTGCCATGCGTTATTGAAGCCTTTACGACCACTAAAGGATGTGTGTGACATTGCATAGTCTAATATCACTAGGGATTCTAACCTCTGTCTCACCATGGACTCTAACTTTAGTGAATCGACAAACCCAGGGACTTTAACCCCGTGTATCGCGTCATAGTGGCGAGTGCTGACATCTCCAGGAACTTTAACCTCGTGTGCCGATCAACTCTTACATAGTGCAATGGACTCTAGATTCTATAACTACTTTATAATTCCAAGAAATCGGCTCGTTAAGGATTCCAAGGCTTGGCTGTGCTACAAAGCACAATTCCCAAAGAGTACGAGTCCATAAAGTCATTCACAAACTCAGAATTCCTAATAGCATGCTATTTACACTATATTTACTGTGAAACAACAAGAAATGACATAAAGCACATGAATATATTCAAAGAAATTCAATTCATCATAATATCATGAAAGTCAAGCTCAAAAAATGAGGGGTGTCAAATAAGTTCATGATATGAGAGCACAAAGCTAGATATAGTAAATATAGACTACAACAAACAATCATAAAGTGGATATGAAATGCAAATAAAATAATTAACGAGTATACTCACCTCAAGCAATATAAAGTCCTAGCTCGGTGCCTCTCGACACCCCAAATCTCGTATCTGAACCCCTTGAGACAGTTCCATAGGTTCCTGATCTCATTTAACATATTTTTTAATGTGTTTAGACCTTTAACTAGGTTATTGGACTAGTTTAAAGTATTTAGTTTAATTTAAGAAATTGCAGATTTTGTGTTGTTAGAGCACCTAGCACGCTGGGTGGACTGTCTAGCGCGCTATGTGTAGGAAAACCTAGAATTCTGCACTTAAAATTTCAAGTTCTCTCCACACATAAACCACTCCAACATCTTTGGATCCCTTTTTATCACCTACTAGAGATCAAATGACACTCACTAAACATATAAGAACATCCACATTTCAATTTTTTCACAAGTTCATCAAACTAACTAATTTACTAGTGTAAGTAGAATTACCAAGTTGATGAACACCTATAGCTTGATCAATTCTTCACCAAACCCACAAAAATTCCTTTACTTCTCTTGCTGATATTCTCTTATCTCTTCTCCAACTTTGCTTAGCTTCCAAGTTTTGAAATGAAATGAATTGCATGGGTTGATATATCCAATCTTATATATTAAGGTAAGATTAATTAATAATCATTGATCTTTATGTACAGACGTATCTCGAGATTAATCTAATGCCCTACATTTTCACACAACTTCATTAACTCTCAACTAACTTCCTCTAACTAACACCAATTGAACTAAATTGGCCTCTTGATGTGTCAGTACGTATCTCAAGAATCATCAAATAGTCATTGTTTTAACTTGCTAACTTAGGTTACATTTAAAATAAAATCAACTATAGCCACTAATTCTACTATTTAAGCTACATTAAGCTTAAACCAACTTACCACATCACTTTTCCCTAGGTCATATGTCGGCACGCATCTTGAGACACGTCCCCTTTCATGTCTCGATACCTATACACAATTAGGAGTGACTTATTTAAAGCGTCTATTTATACAACCTTGTATATAGACGGTTAAGTAAATTACACATATACCCTTACTTAAAGAAGTATAAGTGTAATACACCACAAGGACGTTTCCGTCATGAATTTTATCATATAAAATTCATTTTTCTGAACCATCTTAAAATCTCGCAAAACCATTCTTAGTGTGCGACCCAATAGGCTCATACAACGTTGGCGTGTACCAAAACACAATTTGGTATACAAGTCATAAGCGCCTCTAGCAAGACATTATGACTACCCAAGTTGTACGAATATCAAATCGATACAACCTAATCAATAGTGTATATAACATCCTTTTGTCACACGATGTCCTTTTGATCAAACATAAGGCATGGAATTGTCATCCAACATGTTCAATCGTACTAGTCTCGATCTCTAGGTAGATCGAAAACATCCAAGTGACATAGATCAATATCAATTCACTTAGACTAGGCCTTTTAACAGATCTAACACATCGAGGATCCACTAGAAGTCTACACATTTACAATACACTAGGCATACACCATAACAAATCTACATATACCTCGACCATCTATCCTCAGTTAGTGCACGTATCACAGAGTGGGTCTCACGTCATAGGTCGATAATCCTAATTACAGATAATAAATGAGATTATAAATTTGGGTCGTGACATGTAATATGAATCGTTACAATATCATTTTGAAGCTTGAATTTTTCCTTTCTCAGTTTTCCAATCATATGTTGTGTGCTATTTCAAGAGCGAACATAGCTCAGATGCATTGATCATGGCCTTCGATTGTCACAGTGGGATTTGGAGAAGTGTCACCCAAAAAGAAGTTGACTTCAGAGTACATTAAAGCGGCTGGGTTGAGTGCAATGTCTACTTGCTCATACAAGCAGGCACACAAGACTCTAATATCGATTTTTTTGGAGAGGTAGCTACCGGAGACCACGCATTTCACCTTCTTTTTGATAAAATGTCGATCACACAAGAGGATATGAGCATGTTGTTGCAGATTCCCATGATGGGTAAATTTGTTGAATGTGATCCCATATCCAGGAATGAATCTATTTAGTTGGTAAGTTAGGCTCTTAATGTGCCAGAATAACGCGAGGCAGCCCAGCAGTTAAACAAGGAATTGAAAGTAAACAAAGTCTGGCTGAAGGGGAAATGTGGACGTAAACCAACATCGTAGATGAAAAGAAAAGAGAAGAAGGTTGTAATGCCCAAGGTTCAGTGTGCTGCCACAATGTACCTTTGGTACTTGTTGGGATGCATTGTGAGGACCCCTTCTTCTAAAAAGGGCACCGCCTGGCCTAATCCTATAATCAAGCCTTAATCCTAGCCACGTAATACTTAATCATGTATTTGTCAGCCTTTCGTCCCTATATTCTTCATTACACGTGTCAAAATATTATTAGATTTCAGAGTTAATTAAAACTTTTTATCGTTTTAATATCATCACATAGTTTAAAGATTATGCGAAAGCTTTTATTACTCAAAGTTTCTAAGTGTAGAAAATCAGGAATACACAGCATCACATGCATGTATATATATCAGTCTCAAAATAGGAACTATACACTCAACCCACTATACAACCCAAAAATGCACAAGAAAGACATAAACAGTAATAATACAACAAAAGTCGAGTCATACAAAATGAGATAGGAGAATCGCCGCAATGCTCAAAGAAAGTTGTCGATCTTCTCCTTCCCCGATCTGCTGCTGCTCGACGAACCTACACCCACTATCACAAACTAGACAGTGAGTATATTGATATTTAAGTAATAACTGGATAATTCCATGCCATATTTCCAAAATATGAGAAAGGTATTTAAAAGCATAAAGTAGTGAAAGAATTGTTGAATCAAGTAATGCAAGTAAATACCACAGTTAAAAATGTATAGACTGACACAGGCTAAGTCGAGATGATCTACGTCCGATCGGCGGTGAGAACTATCACCTAACCTTTTCCACTACTATATGGAGCTCCGCTCAATATATATTATACCAATAGCGGAGCTGCTCTCTACGCATATACAACATCTATCTCATGCTTGCCGACCACCCTGAGTCCCATACCTCGTGTGCCACGCAAGTGTAGTGGTGAGTACCGAAACTCTGGTATACCCATGTCCCCGTGAACCGCGCATCCCTTGTGCAATGGACACTAGATAATCCCAACTTTAGTTTCCAAAGATAAATAGTTCCAATTCTCTAGGATTTCAAAACTAGTTAGGCTACAAAGCCCGAAGAAATAGAACACAAGTCTAATCCAATCCAACTTATCCCAATAGCATGCTTTTGATCAACTACCTTTGAAGAATATCATCAAGAGTAGAAACTTGAATCAATGAAACTCTTCACAAGGCATCATGTCACAATATTCAATCATGAATAGACACAAGAATAACATGACGTGAGATTACAAGTAGCAATGTCTACAAATAGACCATAAAATGATAAGATTCAATGAAATGAAATATAGAATTCTCACAGCTTTCCTTACAATTCACAACGCTTATCCTAGCCTATCCGGCATTTCGACACTCCGTAATGAGTTTTCGAACTCCCGAGATCTCCCTTTAGTTCCCTAGAGTTGTTTGATAGGTTTTAGAGTGAGTTTGGATCGTTACTTAAAGTCTTAACCCACTTATAGTGTTTCAACCATTTTTGGAACTAGTTGATTTTTAGTACTGGTTGGGAAATTAGCGCGCTAATTTTGAACAGTAACGCGCTAATTGCCACATTAGCGCGCTACCTCTATTATTTAGCGCGCTAATCAATATTAGCGCGCTAACTTTTGACATTAGCGCGCTAGATTGCAGAACCCAGAATTCTGCATTTCGAATTCTGGATTTTTGCTTCATATAGGCGTTATTAACTCATTAGGGACCCTCACACACACTACTAGAGGCCTCTAACATCAATAACAACATAAAACAACAACAACAACATTAAATTCCATAAATTCACCAAGTTGGCTACGTTGATGAAGTGGAGGAGTTACCTAGCTTGAAGAACTTCTTCTTCTTCACCCAAACCTCTAATGAATCTCTCATCTCCTCCACCAAAATCACACCAACAAACTCTCATTTCTTTCTTCTTTTCTTGCCAATGATTTGTGATAATGAGAAATGATAAATTGTTGACTTATATGGTTTGTATGACTTAAGTGGATATGTTTAAATTATAGCCATTGATCATGTGTGCACACGTATCTCGAGGCTCAACTAGTGGATCACCTTGACACACTTGTCCCTCAAGTCATGATTAAATGACTCCAAAAGTTGACTCAATTGACCTCTTGATGGGTTAATACGTGTCTCGATGCACATCTTGTGATCATGAATTTATTTTACTAACTTTAGGCATATTAATGTTACATTACATATGACCACATTAAAGCTACTTATAAAATCATATTTAACTCAAATTTAATCAAGCTTACCTCATAAGCCACTACCTCAGTCCCACGTTGACACGCAACTTGAGGTACGTCCCCACTCGTCTCGATACATATATACCCGTATAAATTGACTTAATAATCTATACATATACAATACATTAGGCATACATCACAACGAATATAAAATATACATCGACCTTTGCCTCGGTCAATGAACATATCACTGTGCGGGTCCCACGGTATGGGTCGTTGATCCCATTTAAGGAATTAAACATAATTAGAGATTTTGGACCGTTACATGCATTCTCTTTATTGACAAGACATCCACGTTAGTCCCTATAATGACTCGTGTCCTTAACCTAGTGATTAACATTAATCCAAAGTCTAATTAACCTGAGTTAGACTCATGGTTAAGCCCGACTTATCTCGATTAGCATGTGAGTATGATTGTTATGATGTATTGCGTTTGGTTGGTGTGAGAAATAATTAATGTAACTATAGGTGAATTAATATGAAACCTATAGTTGGAAAAAGAATGATAAATAAAATTGATGATACGCCTAATGTGACACATGTGAATCGTGAGGGATCACACAGAGAGACGTGGAAGCAATGAGTATGCTTGGGTGTACTCATTGGCATACGTGGCAAGCAGAAAAGCCGTAAAATATATATAGGTGTATATATATATTTATATATGTTGATATATAAATATATATAAATAAAACTTATAGTTTGGAAATAAAATAATTGGAGAATTATGAGACACTTAATACCGTATGTGGGTCAAGGATGGCGTACATGGGTCGTGGGGTAGTGTGCACGCTCGAGTGTACTCGTTGGCGCGCACGACGAAATTATAAACATATGAATATATATATATATATATATATATATATATATATTATATATATTGTATATATAAATATATATTTGAAATAATAAATAAATTGATGGGCGTTTAATGACACGTGGGGTCGAGGGTGATACACGTGGGTTGTACAATAGTATGCACGCCCGAGGATAGTCGTTGGCATGCGTGGTAAATTTATAAAGGAGAAAATGCATAGATGTATATATTTATATATATAATGGATATATATAAATGTATAAATAACATTAGTTTTGTTTAATTTTTTTTAAAATCATTATATTCGCCTTGAGATACGCGTAGTATGGCATTCGAGGAGAAGAGATGTGTTGGACGTTAGTATGTTGTAGAGGTGGTACATGCCTTGAGATGTGTGCAAATGCATCTCAAGAGCAATCAAAGGGGTATGAGATGAAACTGTTATTTAAATTAATATACACTTAGATCGGCCTCGAGATTTGTGCATGCAAATCCTAAGAAATATTTGATCAAACATAAGGCGGTTATGTGATGGTTGGTTTGTTAATAGCCATCAAGATCGAACTCGAGATACGCATTACGTATCTCGAGAATGATCGAAACATAATTGAAATGAATAAAACCCTTAAATCTGCCTCGAGATTTGTGTGATATGAATTTCAAGAAAATATAATAATTATCCTCAACTCACCAGAATTGTTTCATCTCAAAACCCATTTCGATTTCAAGTTCAAAGGAAAGAAAAGAAGACGAAATCCTTGGAGATATAGGGAGAGCTCGAAACAGAGTGGGAGAGGCCAGAGGATGATGATGGTAAGTCGTTATCGAAGTTGTTAGGTTATTGTTCATGTCATTGTTGTCATTATTAGAGGAGATGAGCACGAGGATTGGGAGGTAGGACGAACTGCTGTGCAGTTCGTCCGAGGAAGGAGACGACTGGGGTGCCGTCTCCCCAGCCCAAACTCGTTTTGGGTTGGGATCAAACCCAACCCCAATGAAAAACAACAATTGAGAGCAAATAAAAAAAATATTGGTTGAAACAGAGGACAAGGGATCGTGGAGGAAGAAGGGGGTTTGGTTCCCTCGAATCGGGCTAAACTGGTCCTGTTCAACTGAACTGGACCAGCCTGATTTAAGGGCCAAACCCCTATTTTCAAACAAAAACAAATGGAAAAAATAGAAAAAATGCTAAAATTTGGGAAAGAATTCCAGAAAAACCATGAAAAATATATTTGTTGTCCAAATAAATAGAAATTAGATATTTCTATTAAAAGTGAAGAATTCGAAAGTCAATCGAGAATTTATACCGGGGTTTACCTCGAAAAATGTGAAAATATCGTATCGACCTAAAAATTAGTAATTTGGTTTCAAATTCAATTGGGATCAGTTTAAGGATTCTAAAAATGAGTTATTGAACATTTAATTATCTCAAATGATTTGTGATAGGTTATCGAACACCGATAAAGGTCAAGTGACCCGAAAAGTAAAGAAATTAGAAATGAAAACCTAACCGAGATAAGTATGGATTCGTTTAACTATCAACTTTGTCTGGCTATGTAGTATATTTAGCTAATTTAGTTTGTGGACTTGAATGAGATCTATGTACACTGTGATATGTTTTCATGAAAAAGAAAAATGGTGTTTAATGTGATTCACGAGAGTAAACTCCTGGAACTGGGACCAGGTTATATAGGAGATGGGTTACCTTCTCGACCTATATGTAAATTCCTACTCAGTTAGATAGGTTGCGTGGATTACATATTTACTAAGAGGGTTTCGGATAGAACCATTTGGACAGTGACAAGTGGTCAGACAACACATACGCGCAATGTGCTGGTCAGGTTATTGTGTCACTGTAGTTTATGGGTAATTGACCATAATTTTATAAAAATAGGGGAAAATTATAGTGTAATAGATATTGACAGTTTGATTTGCATCCTTTATGTATTGATTTATATGTTTTCCATATTCTTGTTAGTTATGATTGGTTCATATTATTACTGCATTTCATTCTTGATTATTATATGGATTGTGATAGTTCTGTGAATCTGTACTTACTAAGCAAGTTGGAGCGCTCACCTCAATTAACATTTCAAGAATATCGACAAGCGCGATAACTATTGGACATAGAAAGTTTAGGTGTCTTGATCTTCTCTTCGATGTAATGATTAATCTCTTGTCTATATATTCGTATTGAACTACAGTTTCGTAATATCATAAGAGTTGATAAGTTTTGTATAACCGATGTTTATTCCGTTTTAAATTGGTTTGTATATCGTATTTTATATCGCGGAAATTTTTTAATTTATGATGCATTTATTAATTGTTTAATTATCAATATTCGATATACAATTGTATTTATTAGGTGTTGAAGATAAGGCTGCTAGCCCTAGTTAAGTCTGGCTGATGTATCGGGGCTTAACTAGGGTTTCAGGCCGAATGATTCATTAATTAGAATGAGGGTCATAAGAGTCCCTATTAACCTTCTTAAGCTGGTAGAGAAGTTGGATGAGATCCATACATATACTTGGGGTGCTGCAGCTTCGGCTTACTTGTATCAATAATTTGAATCGGCTACTCGGGTGAAAGTATGACAGATCGCTGGTTATATGAAGTTGCTAGAGGTGTGTTTAATATAATATTGTTTAATGTGAAATTTGTCTCTTTCACTTTAAATGAGTTTTTTTTTGTAATTCCTTTGCAGGGTTGGGTGTCAAAATATTTTGATATTCATCATCATGAAGCACACAGGAACAACATGCATATTGATACCCTTCTATGTGTGTCTAGGTGGGACGTCAAGGTAGAGCAGGCCCTTAATGTAGATCATGTTCAAAGGATTCGCAGAGCCCTTGATAAATCTCGATCGAACATGGTGTGTGCTCTCTTGCTAATTATTACTTTATTAAGTTGTTATGATGTTTCATTGATTTGGTTCAATTTTTGAATTGTTAATCAATTGAATAGATATAGGAATTGAATTGAAGTTCATGTTAGGTTTTATTTGATTTGGTGAAAACGTTTTAATACTCCCTCGTTCAGTTGGTCATAATCGATCGAACCTCAACTGTTCGGTCCTTCCTGACCGAGTAAATATTTATTTGGTTGGCCTAAACCAATTGATCAACATTTTCATAAATTTTTTTATTTATGTTAATTATTAATTTGGTTAGTTTGTGAATTTGTTAATGTCATGTATTTCTTAGGCTACATGTGACCCGTATTCGACTATCCGGACATATGAGGATATTGCCGAGTCATCTTTCTACAAGGGGACCATTAAATATCTTGGGATTGTTGAATCATATAACCCCGATAGATTCTTAAGACAAATGGGTCACATGCAACGCATTCCAAAAACCATACACTCATATTCGAGCCCAAAGAGAGAAGGTGACAAAAGTTACGTAGCCAAGTACACTTTCCAACTTGATAATTGAGAGTCTTTGCAAGATCACTTACTAGCTGCAAAATTAAGGGGACCACGTGCGACAGCTCCATGGGATACGACTGAGTATTACATGGCTAGGTTCAATGACATCTCCCACCCATTCATTGAAAATTCAGAGAGAATCACAGTCAGCAACGAAGAAGAGGTTGACATCTATGTTGTGAGTTGTTTATTGGTTTTCATGTTTATATTTGTTTTTTCTTATAAATTAAAACTTAACGTAATAATATAAACTTGATATGAATCTTGTTCTGTTACTTGTGTAGTGGGTACAACAGTCTGTGGATGTCATAAAAGCTCAGAAGGCATTGTCGCCGCGTGGATCAGATAAGGCATCCGCGGTGAAGATGGTGGATAATGCGCTGAAGCTCATCGCTATGTTTGGTTCTCATACTCCGTCCAGTACCACTGCATCAGTGGTGACTCAATCCCAGCCTGCAAGCAAATCAGTTGAACGCGGTTCATCTTCAAAATGAAAGACAATGACATCGGCACCTTCCCCTTCCCTAAGAAAGGGAAAAAGACCAAGAATTGAATTGGGATTGAAAACTTGACAATGTATATTTATTTTTGAATTGTTATTTGAATTGATTCAGATTGACTTGGATAAAGAATTCATTTTCTGTTGTATAGTTAACTTGGTTTTGTGTGATTTATTTGGAGTTGGAATTGATTTGAATTTAGTTGGAGTTGATGATTTTTTTATGAATTGGACGAATGTATTGTGTCGATATTGTGTGGGATTAACTGGATGTCAATTGATTTTTGGTTGTTGAGATTATCAATCAGTCGTACTTGACCAACTCACTATTAACTATATGGTACACAATGACCGAGCATTATGATTGAGTTCGATTGGGCATGACTGACTCAGCTTGTACCAAATATTAATTTTTTGATCGGTCTCATACTGCCGAACAAATTATGTTTTTTCGCTTGCATTTTACCGAACAAATTACCGTAGTCCGGTCGAGCACGAACGACTAAAATTTTAAAAATATTAATGTTTCGATCGGTCTCATCCTGCATGAAAAAATATGTTTGATCAGTTGCATTGTACCAAAAAAATGACCATAATTTAGTCGAGCAAGACTGACTCACCTTTTTGTTCAGAAAAAATGATTTGTTCGGTCAATTTCAATCGATGTAGTTGGTGTTTATTCGATTTCCTACAACCGAACAAAAAAAATCAATCGATTCGAAAAATCGAACAAAACAATGGGGCAACGATTTAATAACTCAAACTATTTAAAAGCTATTCCCAAATAAAGATTACTGCGGTGTATCGTTTGTACAAAAAAAAGGACAGTGTCATTACAAGTCGTAAATACAAGTGATGGTTCCAACAATACGTCATGTATCGGACGTACAAAAAAGGAGTGTGTCCGATACGACGGATGATGTCATCTATACATGATTACAAAGTGTGTCGTTCAAAGGATGTACAAAAAACAAATGTCTACTTACATATTGTTTGTAAACAATGAATTAAATATATATAAGATCAAGGTGTGTCCAAGTCAACGGTAATAAGATTCTCGTCTTGAGAATGAACACGTGACGATTGGTTTTCCCAATTCAAGTTCTCAATCCATGGCAACGCCTCCGGTAGTATATTTTTATCCTACCCTGGATACAATTGAGGAAAACGGGCATCCGGCTTGAACAATACATGTACAAATATTGATCAACCAGTGAAGAACAAGTAATGAGGATACAAGTATAAAAAGGAATACAAAAAATTAATCATTTTACCCTCATATAATGGTTTGCATTAACATGCGTGATCTGAATTACAACCCGGTCAATCATCTTCCGTGGCGGTGTGTCTCTAAGTGGAAGTAATGTCATACTGTTCGACGGTGATAGAGACACTACAATGACATTGTAACATTAGCAATCACGAGACCCATTTCAGGCATACACACCCACTTGTCCAAATGAGGATTCCTTTTTTCATCGTAGCATTGCACGGATAGGATAATTTTATCAAAGTGATCGCTCCCGAGGATTGAGCGCTAAAGATCTTCGTGGTCATAAAGTTCCCAATATATATCATTGCGGACTTGTATCCATACACCGACTTCATTATGTCCCAAACCGGCTACAACAACATGGTAACCACAATTACCATCTCCCCTAACATCATCAACTCTTTCAATGTAATCAAGACATTCTTCAGAGGTGACATCGCGATAAGCATCCTTTGTCACATTCTGCAAATAGGTACGTGTTCTATGAGACTTTTCTGCCACTTGACATTTAGGCTTGATTGGTGTCAATTCTGGATGGAGGACATACTCTTAGTGGGATGGATTTCTCTTAATGGATGCCTCATTCTCGTCGTCCTTAGTCACCTTTTATCTTCTTAGCCGGTTGTGATGCCTTTCTTCCCCTTGTCTTAATTTTCTCCATTGGGACCATCAAAGACGAGGATAAGGGACAACAAATCTCTCGAAATTGTTGCACAATCCTCATGCGCAAATCCTCATTATCGACACTTGCAACCTCTCAATGACTATTTGAATTTCCTCTTTAAAATTGTACTTTGTTTGATTCACTGATTGCTTGGGATTCATGCTCAACTTTTGTCAATGTAGGTGGACATCCTTAAGTTGTATTGGTGATCCTTCCAATTGATGAGTTGCAATTTCATGGGCACAAGGAAGACCAAAGGTCCTGCGCAAAACACAACCACATCTAATTGGATCGGTCCCAATATTTTCTGCGCGATCCACCTCTTAGTGAGTTTTGTTTAAAGCATATTGCAAAACAAATCCTCGCAACACATGGTAAAATGTATGACCAAACCTGTGTTGCATGACATTCAAAATCATCTCAAACAACACCTTAATAGCATTATGTTTCCGTTCAACCAAACTATTAGCAACTCGCCACAACTCCTCAAATTTTCCTAGCGAGTTTCTAAGATGTTTTTAAGGGCATTATATGATCTTTCAACACTGTCGGTCGTAAAATGTCCAAGATGAAATGTATGGTATGTTCATGCTTTAACAAACTTTTATTGTATTCCCTAACCCATATATCCATAAAATAATCATGCAATCCATGTAGACAAGCATAATCAGCGGCCAAATTTGACATCTTTGGGTTAAACACATCTTCGGAATTGGCATTCATCAAAACATTACATCTAGTCAAGAAAAGGTTGAAGTCTTCGTTCTATTTAAAATATTTCTTCCCCTTTCCTGCCATGCTCTTATCAATGTGTCAAGTACATAGAAGATGAATCGACATAGGAAAGACCAACTCAATTGCCTTCATCAATCCCAACTCCCTATCAGTAAGTATCACATATGGTTTAGACCACCCATCCATAAGGTGATTGAGATTCTTCAACACCCAAATGTAGTTGTCTTTCTTTTATTATGAAAAAAAATGCAAAATCGACAGCAAATGATAACTCAGTCGACGTCACACCAATGATCTCTAGCAAAGGCATCTCATATATGTTAGTCTTGTACGTGCGATCCAAAAGTAAATCCCATAGGAAACATCATAGTAACTTGATGGAGTAGGGATGAGCTCAAAATAAGTATGTCACAACATATGTTTCCTCGTGTTTCCTATGTCATGAGAGATAACCATTTGTGTTAAGCAAATGCATGAGTTGTGGCATTTGTGATCTCCCTTCAGCCTCATCAAACCTAATTTTTTGCCTTGCATTGTATATCGTGTGCATGGTTGATGAATTTCGTACTTCCATCTTCTCAGCCCTCTTCTTTATTATGTCCAAAATCTCTCGAGACTTGGTGTTTCCATCCATCATTTGTACCACTACATCATGCTCTTCCGGTTGTAACTGACGAGCGTATGAGTAACCCTCCATATGATACCATATGTCGTGGTTATGCCGCCCACACACTGTTGTCACACGCTATAACCTATCTTTATGTTCCTTCATATTTATTTCAAATGAACAACCACATTTCTTGGTCCCACATTTGGCCCTTGTTGTCCCCTTTAAGTCCTCCCCATGTTCATCAAACATAATTTTTTTCTTAACAGTGTTCGCACCATTTTTAGCTTTCATTTTTTCAACCCTTAGGAAGTCACCCCTATAAGTACCCGACCTCTCACACCATATCTTCACCCTTCCCCGACGACGACCATCATGCATCAGAGCCTTTCGTGATAATAATGAATCCTTTATTATATCCTTGACTTTGAACCCATTTGACTAACTCAGGCCTACTTCCAAATTTTATGTATGTTTTGAAATTGTTGGTGTAGTCAAAATAGTCAGTATAATCCCAATTCCCATACGAAATGGTTAATTACAGTATTAAATTAGACCCTCGAATAAGGAAGAGAAAAAAATTCCAAAAACCCCTAAATTTAGTTCAATCGGTTTCAGAAGACCGAATGAAACCCTTTTGTTCAGTCACAGATAACCGAACAGAAGACGTTAGTTCGATTAATGTTCGCCGAGCTACCAGTATTTGTTCGGTTGCAACACACCGAGCAAACCCTTAACAAGTTTTTTTCCTAGCATTCTTAATCGGCTTGTATAGGACCGAACAAAAGCCATTTGTTTGGCCCTGCGTGGCCGAACCAGAGGCGAAATCCTTGGTTTCAACACGAAAAAAAAAAACAAAACTAGACTTAAAACTCAAGAAATATCTCTCCATCTTTAACATCCGCTTCTCCTTCACGTTCATTCTCCATTAGTTATGGTAAATAGCCACTTAACAACGCAAACAAACTAACCTCTATCAAAACATAAAAATTTGTTCAAACCATTTCACATGCATACAAAATAAGTGCAAATACACCATTTTCCACTAAAAACTATGAAGAAATTGACTCTCGCAATGGTAGTAGGCTCTGAATACGCAAGTTTGCATCGCCGGATGTGGTCATCAGTGGTCGGAGGGGATCGTCGGAGTCGATGTTGGATCAATGTGTGGGGTGCACAACGATGGTGGGAAAAAGGCATGAGAGTGATTGTGTGAGTGATGAGGAGTAAGGAAGTCATTTCATTTGAGGGCATTTTTTAAAATGGAGTGAAAAAAAATTAGTGGGTTTTACATAGTAAAATGTGGGGTATGCATAACTGGGCCGAAGGTGAAGACAACAATTTATTTAAAAACTCTAGTTTGGTAGCTACTAGGAAGGAAAAAAATACGAGAAAGTGGTATATTGGAGATGCAGTCAAGCATGCCATCTCAGGAGAGACTACAAGAATAGATAAAGGAAAAGGAGCGGATTCGGCAAAAAGCTCTAGTTCAATAAAGGGGGATTTTGATATTGAAGATGATGACACTGACAATTTTTTAGTTCTTAAGATCAATATTAATTATCTTATGTGTCCAACAAAGAATAAGATTGGTGATCAGAAGGGAGAATGGGTAATTGACAACGGGGCTACATGACATGTGTGCGTATATAGGGCATGGATCGATAATTATGCAAGTTATACGGGCGACAAAGTTATGTTGATGGCTGACGACTTTCTGCGACTGATATTGTGAGTTGGTGAAGTTCAGTTGAAGTCGTTTGACTGATGTGTCATAGCGCTTCGAGATACTCAACGTGTGACGAGTTGTACTTCAAATTTAATTTCTCTTTCTGAATTAGATTCTGAGGGTTACAAGTACTTCGAGCAATGTGGAGTATTGAAAATATTCTGGAAGTCTTCATTGGTCATAAAGGGTGTTAGGAAGAATAACCTGTTTATTTTGGTGCATAAACATGGATCAAAGCTCAAGCCTCAAAAGTTGATCAAGAAATGGGTTTTGGATGTTGATAAGTCCAAATTGGGTGGATTGAACTTGGGTTCTTTTCGGTATTGATAATGGTGGCACGAGAGAGCAATGTGGCAAGAGCAAGTAGTGAGTTTTCGCCTAGGTTAAGATTTGTTGAATCAAGTGGCTCAAACTTGTAATTTGAGTTGGACTCAAATTACTGTCCTACATGAATTCATGCGTACACGGTGATTACACATGAGATTAATTAGTAATTAGATACAAACTACGTTAATGTGTTGTATTCCAATTAGGAGTTAATATTTGTGTTGGTTTATATGTACATGCATGTAACACCTATAAATAGGTGAGTACGGTTAAGTGAAAGGACATAGTATTGTGGTGCTAATTGAGAGCCGAGAGTTGTGTCGTAGTGTGCATACGGGTCTATGAGCGGGTACGTGACATTGTAAGATTGAATCTTGTTGCGGTTTCTATATGGGGTTTAGATAGATGAGGTTTTTCCTTTGTGTACTAAACTATTAATAGTGGATTGCCATATTTCTTGCCCGTGATTTTTTCTTGATTTTGGAGTTTTTCATGTAAATCCTTGTGTTCATATTTTTTCTGTGGTTTGTTTATCTTTGAGTGTATTCATATGACTGTGATATTGGGTATTCTCCGGTGATTCTTCATAACAAATACACATACAATGTTATACATAAGTGTACAATGTTTTACATTAACTGTAGTTGAGCTATAACAACAAGAATTAATTAAGTCTCAACCAAAATCAGTTATTAAGCTTCATAGATCAAACATTTTCCCTAATTGGTGGCTAGGGTTAGATATATGTCATCAACATGGATGAGGTTGATATTATTTTTTGGATATAGGTTCAAGTCTAAATTATGAGAGTACTATCGGAGTGAGTTTCATGAATGAGCTTTAGTTTGAAAGTTGGAGAATTCTAGATCCATAATGTCAAGGTAAGTTGGAGTTCTCACTCTAAACTTACAAGTCATATTCATTCTCTCAACTAGTCTATATGAGATTATTCTCTTATCTCCAACACTCCCCCTCAAGTCTTACTGGTATGCTGAGTGTTACGTGTTCTCTAATATTTTTAGTAAGCTTGAGCTTGTGTTTTTTTAACCTCAAAGGCCACAAGTCTTTCAACATTTGGTAAGTTAATTTGAGCTATTGCGTTATTAGGCTTGGGTTATGATACCGTATTATTTTTTATAATAAGCCCAAAACCAAGTCATGGGAGAGTATAAGATCAAGTTACTAGTTTCATGTGTGGGATTTAGTTTGAAATGAGAGAGTTCTTCAAATTGTTAAGGCAAGATGGAGTTCCCACCTTAAACTTATAAGTCATGTCCCTCTCAATTAGTGGACATGGGATTATTCTTTATCTCCGAGAGTCCAAAAGTTTTTTTTTTTTTTTTTTGATAAGAAAAAAACAACTTAATTCGACCCCACCAGGGTTCGAACCAATTAATGACTTGTTACTTTCAAATCTCATACCAAATCATTGGGCCACCCAATTTGTTAGTCGAACAGTTGAGTGTTTGAATATCTCTTGTATATGCAAATTAATTTGAGGGGTAATTGAACTTAAGTTGGTTAATTTCTTAATTATTGTAAGAAAAATATATACTCTCAAAGCAATTAAATCAAAACATAATTTTGATTCTATGGTACAGCCAAACAGGCTCTGTAAACGATATCTATTAATAAAACCATCTTTATTATAATGCATGGAAAAAGAGAATTTGTGTTTCTGTTAAAGTTCCTTTTATGATTAGTTTAAATTGTTAGGTTTATAAAGTTTGTTTTTCAGATTTTATTCCAATGTAATTGATCACTTGGGAACACGACAAGTGTCACGCCAACCATATATGGCTAAGTCTAAGCAAGGAAATCATCTTTATCATCAAGCTTTTTAAAAAGTAGTTAAGTGACTTAAGACAATGGCACCACATATCTGCACGCGTGTTAATTACGCACTGTCTCATTCACATTTAGCATGAAACATAGATAGACCACCTATAGTTTTGATTAAACTATTTTGACATGATATCCAAATAATTAAAAACCTAACCCATTACATTCATGACATGGTATGTGTAATACCCTCCACCAAGATCGTACGCGGATCTCGAGGACATATAAAGGAAGTATAAAATTCTCGACAAAATTTGTTGCTCATTCCCGAGATACCCGAGATATGTAAAGCTAATATCGAGAATCATCAAAAAAAAGGAATGTTCCTATAAGATACATATCTAAGTAGTTAAGGAAAGAGAAAATAAATTATTGACTAGGTAACAAACATAGGTTCTTTAATCAACAAATACCAAACTACGTTGAAAAAAAGAGGTATGCTTTCAAATCTCCAAAAATCTTTCATCTCTTTAATTTCCTCTCTAACTTAAGCATCGGAGTGATCTTTCCAAAGGCCCCCACTCTGAGTTTGTTTCGCAAAGTGCAACGAGGGATCACCGACGAACACCTCAGGATCCACGCGGTTTATAGTTCTAGGCCACAAATGCGGTTAGTCGACGCATCAATTCATATGAAAGACGATGGAAGTTTCACCTACGCCAGCTTGCTCTAGGCACGTGTTTGTTGTAACCTACGTATCTAAATTTTAAATTTTATGGGTCTATAGTGTTTAGATATATCTTTTAGAAAAATTTAATAATATATTAGGGCCACATATGTAATGTACAATGTGTCACGCTATTATTTGAGTTAGCCTAAATTAAAGTGATCTACTAATGTATAATGGTATTGGCTAATGAGCATAATTATGGTCATGAAACAATGTTAGTGTAGATACCGTATCGATGTGCAACTCAATAAGGGCCAGAGTTGGCATATCACTCAATTATTGTCCAACCAGTTATTTATTGGGTTATGGTCCCCAATTTGTAATTCACTTTGTGTTTCTCTATCCCCGTTAAGAGAACTCATTAGGCTAGAACTACAATTGGAAGACCTAATCCAGCTCGATCACTGCGTCTCCAATGGAGAATCCAAGTACGCTTCCGCTTTTTATTTATCATCTTGAATCTTTGTGGCTTTATGTATCTTATGTGATTTATGATAGTTTATGATTAGGAATCATAGATCTAAAACTAACAATATCTAGTACATTATATACGTTGGCATTAATTAATTTAAGAGGATAAGTTCTTTTAAAAGTTAGAAATTCCACTGTTAATTAGAAATTCCACTACAAATTTATTAATTCTTCCAATATCGTAGTTAATTAGTAATTAATATGAGAAGACTTACATAAGAAAAAAATTATGTATATGAGAAGACCAATTAAGCTTTAATTTGGGTCAATATATATTTTTAGTGAACTAATCATTAAGTTTTTTTCCATGCAATCTATGTATAATTTAGGAATCTCAAGGCATTTGATTAAATGAGTAATAATTCTTGAACTCAATAACTCAATTATATAGAACTCATTATGCATTCTCATTTTAATAAGTAAGCTTTTTTTACTTACTTACTTATCATTATGCATTCTCATTTTAATAAGTAAGTAAAAAAAAGCTTACTAATTAAAATGAGAATGTATAATGAGTTCTATATAATCAATCATATTAACTAACACCTAGTACTACTGCTTACACTTGGTCATCAGATCAATGATCATCAATTATATCTTATATGCCAAAAATGTTGTCTTACAAATTACAATTATTATTATTTTTGGTGAGTCATTAGTCATTACAATACTTTTGGGTTCATTCTGAACATCTTCATTGAAAAAGTAAGATCAGGTGGTTGACAAAAAAAAAAAGAGGGCCGCTAAGGGCACCCCACCTTTTCATGAAGGCACCCAAATTATTTGTAACAATTCCAAAGAAAAACTGAAAAGATCATTTTGCCCCGTATATATAATGATTCAAACCCCACAAATCATTTTGACAAAGAAAAAGGGCACCTCACCACCAAGCTTGAACCACAAAGCCACATTGCGTTTGGCGAGCGTTTATCGATTCTTGCGGATTGACATCATCCCACAAATGATGTAACAATGTTTGACAACCATATGATGGTTTCGTAGAACTGTTTAGTTGGGTAAAACTGTGAAAATGATGATTTGTTTGTCAACGTAGGGTTTGGTAATTTCCTCAAATCCGAACTTGTTTCCACTATATAATGGAGGATTGTATTGCTACGGTGCAAGAGGAGGTTGAACTTGAGGTAATTTTGCGAATTTATTGTGTTTTTTATGAGGTTATCCGAAGTTTCTGTCGATGTGCGCGATTGTTTCGGCCTCGCAGGACCGAGCTATATTGAAATGTCTCGGTCATAGAGGACCGAGCCTACTCTAACCCTCTCGCCAATGTACAACCGAGAGTAGGAGAAAATTCTCGGTTGTACACCACCGACGCCACATTACCTATCACTAATTGTAGCTCTCGTCATGTCTCGGCCGAGATAACTGAAGTATTCTCGGCCATGCGTAACCGAGACACTGTGAACTCTTCCGGCCTTCATGGCCGAGACTGCGAGTTCCCAAAAATTTAGCTCTGTCTCGACCATGCTTGGCGAGACAAGCAACACGCCTCGGCTTTGTGTGGCGAAACCGCGATTTCCCAATTTTTTTACCATTCTACAAACCGCCACACACACATTACAACTACTCTACCAAATGTAACTTAATTATACTATAAACGTAACTTCAAACGATCGATTTCGCGCAAAATATGTGTGTTCGACGATCTTCAACCGAGCCCTAATTTGGAGACGAAATCGGCTCACACACCGGACCCTACAAAATGCAGAAAACTCGAACAACGAAGGAGAAACACACACACGAGGGACGGAGAACACGATTTCGGGGATTCCTCTCACTGGTCGGTTCAAAACAAATGGATTCTTCCACAAGGAGTTCGGTGAAGGTGGTGGTGGAGGTGGTGGGGTGCTCAGGGGTTTGCACGAGGGTGGTGGGGTGCAGATGGATTTCCACGAGGGGTAGTTTAGGTATTTCGGGTCCAATTTTTGGGTGCCCTAGGTAAATCGGTTTGTGCTCACATTAACTGGTGCCTTCATTAAATGGTGGGGTGCCCTTAGCGGCCCTAAAAAAAGTAAGATCATGTGACATGATTACGTCACACGTTCATATTTGACATTTGTAGCTTTTTTTTCTTGACGAAAACATTTGTAGCTAAATTATAAAATGATTTGTCAAAACATTTCAAGTGTGATGGGCAAGACATCACTTGTCAAAAGATAAGATTCGGATAAGTTTTGGGTTCGACTATTATTTGAGTAAAAAAAAAAAAAAAAAAAAACACCAGATTTGACTCTTATTGAAGTCAAAAAAAAAAAAAATTATTAATTGAGTTTGGGACGGGAGTTGGTGAAGAAAATGCAAACTCATTTGATAAGAAAGAAAATGCAACTATACAAAATGTTAAACCTAAATAGCATACATCTTTGTTGCTGTGTACTGATTTATTTATATCGTATACTATATATATTATGTCCCCTAAGTAGAAGAGAGATTTTTTTCCCCGCCATGTGTTTAAAATGTTCGCTATTTTTTGTCATTGATTATGTATGTTTGCCTAAGAGCATTTGTTTTTTATGAAATAATCATTTCAAGAAAATAAATAAATAGCATACCAACTAATGAAAGTTTAAGGTAAAAGCATGAAAACTTAAAGTTCAAGGATTTAATGATACGCTTGGCCAAAAAAAAAAAAAAAAAAAATCACATATACTTGGAGAGATGCCTTACTTGGCAATCTCCACATATGTAAGCTTTGATCTCAGCAGACGAATGAAAATTGACTTTGTAACCTCAAAAAGTAAAGTTTCGCACTTACTTGAACGCAATGAAAAAGTTTTTTCTTTTGTCAAAGTGCACTCAAAGAGTTTGATCTATATAATTGATTCAATTAATTTAATATTTAAATTTTTTTTTTTTACTTCAATGAGAGTCGAACCAACAACCTCTTTAAATCTTAGGCCTTGTTTGGTATGTGGTGAGATATCTCCCAACTTACGGGGGAGTGAGTGAGTTATCTCCCCCTCCTCCATAGGAAGGTATCTTTCAGGAGTTCAATGGATAAAAATACCCCTCACAAATAATTTTTTCTCAAGTCCCTCACAGATCATCTTTTTTTTATTTTAAAAATATATTTGAATGATATTTATGTCAATTCTCATATTTTACTGTTTTTAAAAATTTGTAACTTTTTTGCAAGTTTAAAGTTCAACTAAATATGAAATATGATCTTATACTGTAAGTTAACTTCATGAAATTATCTCCACTCGTACTGTAAGTTAGGAAAAATGAACCACACAAAGCCTGACTTTGTAGCAAATGACGCACTACCCTTCTCACTGGAGATGTGTGGATGCTTTACCACGCTTTTGTTGTTGGTATTGCTGTGTTGTACTGGATGAGTGTGTTACAAAGTTCCAATATACTAGTCTTAATGTAGGACAGTAAAATCAACATCCGAGTTTGTGCGTTTGACCGATGGAATTGATAAGAGTGTAATAATAGCCAATCAATCTGAGGTGAGATGAGTAGGAGGCCCGCACGAGTGCTACATCGCAGTTCACGAGGTGTCACTGTATAGTGGAGGGTGGTGTCCGCTCTCATGATTATATTGACTTATGATATGGACAAGGATAAGATTGGAACACATATTCCTTTTAAAATTGCAGTAATGTTTTTTTTTTAAGCGGTTTTCTTTCTTTTGGAAAGATGCTGGAGTAATTTACTTTGGGCACTTAGTAAGTCCAAATAAGCGTTCAATCGTACAATACATATCGAGGTGTGTACATTATACCTCAAGATATGTACACACACTCCTCACGATATATAACATGGAGGGACACTTACTTGAGCCCACTAAGTGCCCAAAGTGAGTGTCCAAAGTCGGTTAGAAAACATTTCCTTTTCTTTTGGTCTCTCTGTAATGCTCAATGCCCTACAGTTAGTACAAATAATAAAAAGACAAGAACATAAACTACAACACAGAATTATTGACGCATTTTGGACCTCTCGTCTTACATCTGCGGGGCCACGCCCAGGTATAAAATCCACTAATAAAAATGATATACGAATTTACACAAAGCCCCAAACTAATGAGCCCCCATCTAGCTAGTGATCCCTTACCGAACTTTGTTACATTCCTCACTTCCCTTACAATGAATCCTTCACTAACCAAGATCTCCTTAGAAGTCGAGATACCCTCGACTATGTGTGTTAACTCAAAGAACAAACCAACGTTCGTTCTATCTCACAATGAATTGGAATCACAAAACTGAGTAAGTGATGTATTTTGTCTTGTGATTACATACATAAATATGTAAAGTTGTCTTGTATGTCTTTAATCGTGGGTTGTCATTATTCTTCTTTCCTTTGATTTCGTCTTATGATGGAAAGAAGGCCCGAAGAGAATATCTTGCTTGGATGTCGAAGATATTTTGACTGTGCTGGATCTCGAGACTATATAGATCTTCTATATATGTCCAATCATCACATGTGGTCGTTGGAAATATTCTGCAAATTCTGCTTAAACGTCTTTATGTCCACAGATTTCATGGAATGATCATGCATAAGATTTACATATTCCGTGTGTTCTTTACCATATCATTTTTCTTAACGGCCAAGGTTGTACAAATGATAACTATGAATATTATTCCTTAACATTCTCTCCCTTTATCATTTATTTTTCACAACACTTAAGAAAAGGATAATGGTAGAACTAATGCTAAAGAAAAGACATGCATAAACAAGAACTATATTTAACTGGTAGTGAAGCATGTATGTCACGACCCGAATTTTAAATCTATTTTATTATCTGTAATTAGGATCACCGACCCGTGACGTGGGACCCACCGTGATATATGTGCATTGACCGAGGCGTAATGGCCGAGGTATATGTTAGATTTGTTGTGATGTATGCCTAGTATTTGTATATGTGTAAATTACTAAATCACTCCTACCAGTGTATAGGCGTCGAGATGTAAGTGGAGACGTGCCTCGAGTTGCGTGCCGACGTGAGATCGGGGTATATATTTATGTGATAAGTTTATTTTGAGCTTAGTATGGTTTAAATAGTGGATTTTTATGTGGCTATGGTTGATTTGGAATTAATGTAGCCTAAGTTAGTGATTTAATTCAATAGTCATATGATGTGCATCGAGACACGTATTAGCATAGCTAGAGACCAATTGAGTTAGTCATCTGTGTTACTTAGGATTAGTTAGTGAAGGTTAATCGGAAAAGTGTCAACATGTAGGCCATTAGATAGGTCTCGAGATAGGTGTTTACAACAAGATGTGTGGTTATAATTCAACTATTTCCATTTATATATATAGTTAGAGATTAAGATATGCAAGCCAAGTTTTTTCATTCTCATCAACTTAGCTATTAAGAAACACTTGCCGGAGTGATTGAGGAAGAAGAAAAGTAGGAGAAATCAGAAGCTTTGGTGAGGAAGATCAAGTTAGGTGTTGTGCACACTAACTAGGTAATTGCATACACTAGTTTATTTAGTGTAATTTGATTTGATTATATACATGGCTGATTTTGTGTTGTTGATGGTGTCTTAGGGTTTTGGGAGTGTGTATGGATATCCTCAAAGCATTGGAGAGGCCTATATATGGAGTAAACTCAGAATTTTGTTTGTAAAATTCTGGGTTTTCATGCACATAGCGCATTAGGTGAAACAGTTAGCGCGCTAGAGACAGTAGTTAGCGCGCTAATCCACTTTATTAGCGCGTTAATGGTCGTGATAGAACAAAAATTTGTAATTTTTCAAAATTTTCAAAACATTATAACTGAGCTTAAAACCTTAAGTAAAGGCCTAAATATATCCGAAAACATGTTATAGGTCATCAGGAACCTAGGAAAGGGTTACGGAAATACGAATACGAGATTTAAGGTGTCGGGAGACCGATAAAGCTAGGACTTTACATTGCTTGATATTAGTATACCCTTTGATTGTTTATTTACATTTCATTTCCAGTGTTATCTTGTTTGCGGTGGTCTATATTGACTATGTCTAGCTTTGTACTCTCATGTCATTGACTTGTTTGTTATTCCTCACTTAATGAACTTGGTTTTCCGTGATATTGATAACTTGAATTCTTTTGAATCCATTCATGTGCTATATGTCATTTCTTGTTGTTTTACAGTAAATGTAGTATAACTAGCATGCTATTAGGGATTTGTGGGTTATGAATGACTTTATGGACTTGTACTCTTTGGAAAAATTTATGCTTCGTAGCATATCCAAATCCTTGGATTCCTTAATGAGTCATTTTCTTGAAATTATAAAGTAGTTATAGAATCTAGATTCCATTGCAGTATGAGTAGATCAGCACTCGGGGTTAGAGTCTCTAGGGATGTTGGCACTCGCCACTAGGATAAGGCACACGGGGTTAGAGTCCATGGGGTTGCTAATGATATACAAGGTTAGAGTCCCTGATGATACCGGGGTTAGAGTCCCTGATGCCACTGGGGTTAAAGTCCCGGTGAGGTAGATTGTGTGAGACATATACGTTCCTTAGTCGTTAATGGCTTTAGTGACGTAGGACACAGCCGATCGGATCTAGATCATAACTATTTAGTCTTGTGTCAGTTTCACTTGCTTAACTGTGGTATTTCTTAGCATATTGTTGGTACTTGTCTTTCTTTATTTGATTAATGCTTTTAAATACCATTTAGTTAGTTTTGGAAATGTGAATAAATTTGTCAATTGGGATTACTGTTACTTTTTGTACTCATCGTCCGATTTTTGACAAATGTGGGTGTAGAGCGTCGTGAACATGTCGGCGGAAGGAGAAGATTGGCGACTACATTTGAGCCGTGCGTACTTCTGCATCGACATTTTATAGGTTTTGGTACTCTATGTATTATACATTATGTTTTTGATACATTTTGGGGTTGCGTATTGGGTTGAGCGTTTAGATCCCTAACTTATAGTGACTATCACACTATTTATATTCTCCATTTTGTTATATATGCATGTAATCGTCATTTCTTGGTTTCCACACACTTAGGATTTATAATAATTGTTTCTGCATAATATGTTAAGTCTTCTGCTATAATTAAATAAACTACATAAAAAGTTTTAAATTAACTCTGAAACTCAAATGTATAGTGACATGTGTGTTTACTTATTCTGAACATAAGTATAGTGTAGATTTAGATAGAAAGGCTGACTAATACGTAATTAAGGCATATGGGGTTTAGGCTTAATTATAAGATTAGGCCTGGCGGTGCCTTAGATTAGGGAAGGGGTTGTCATAGTTGGTTCAGAGACAATGTTTTCGATAAGTAAGACATAAAACTTGAATAAAATACAAATCTTAGATGTAGAGACCAGATGATCTTTGCCTAGAAACTATTAGTTGAGAAGTGAGGGAAAGTGAGATGGGGGTTTCTTATGTAGTGGCCCTCGCCGCCCCGGAGTGACGTGTCTCCGTGTACTCCTTGCCGCCCGGCCTTACTACGCATGTACGACACACCGCCCGTCCTTTTCTGTCTCGAAATTCGCATCCACTTGTGTGTACAACGTATAAATGACATATGCAAATGAAGTTGTACTTAAATGCAAGGAATATTAATCAATTTAACAAATCCTACTGTGGAAAAACCCCGAAAAGTATTTTGTATAAAGGTAGACGATCGTACCATGTAAAGTATCTATGTACAATGTCATGTCACTCCCCGGTTCCCAAAAAATCAAAATATCAAAATAATCACATGTACAAGTAATCCTCGAGGTAGGCGATCATAGATAGTTGCCTAAGATCCCCTTGCCTTTACTTGTACTCGGATTCGCACGCAATCATCACGAAGAAAATGGATGACGAGTCCAAATCAAGAAAACCCCAAGGAACTCTTCCGAGCATTCATATACATAAGTGGAAGTCAATAAATACGAGCTTAAATAAACATGCGGAATGTAAACAGACAATTGTAAGTAGGGCATCGCATGCATAGATAACAATAAAGTGCAAATGTGTGTGTGCCTGTCCAGTCGACTAAAACCATACTTCGGGATTCCCTTCGAGATCCCACTAGAGGGCGCACCCAACTAGCTATCACCCGATCCCTCTCATGGCCGGTGTAGACCTACGACGCACCGACACATGTAGCGGTTCAATAGCTCGGGTCGTTATCCACCGAGAACTCCCGATACACATGCTATGGTATAAATGCATAGACACAAAACGAAAAATCCGGTGGGAGTAACTCAACCAACCGTGCAAACAAGACAAGATATAGATTTAGGAAAAATCACAAGGAAATACTTTGGAATTGAATGGAATTATAAAGCAAAATAAATACTCAAGAGTTTTTCACCGGGGGTTTTACAATCCTCACAACGCGCTCCACTACCCCGTAATCAATCCCCGGGTCCAAGTCCACCGAGTCATTGGTCGCCAATTGATCACCGTGTCAACCTATGTCCATTTATTAATAATTTAAGTTAGCATGACAATTTACCACAAATTTCTAAAATTTTAGGTCAAATTGCCTATTTCGCACTTTTCGAGACAAAAACCACGCGAAAGTCGCGTCCAGATTATCCAAATATTTCATTTGTCATAGAAATTCATAAATTTCTATTTATGTTATGGAAATATAATTTTTTTCAGAATTTTCCCATTTTTTCTTTCATTTTTCTTTCTTTTTTTCTTTTTTTCTCTTCCTTTTTTTTTTTTTAAATTTTGTTTGGATCGAGTCGACCCAAATGGGTCGGACTCGACCCGGCCTGGACCGAACAGTCCAGGCTTGGCCTGGGGGCCTAGCCTGGCCCGTTCGGGGCCCGACCCATGCGGGGAGTGCACACGCGCGCGCGCGCTCGTGTGCACCATCTTCCTCGATCGAACCACTGGTTCGATCGGGAGCAGAACAATTTTTTTTTCTTTTCCTCCGTGGTTTGGGTTGGGGTTGCTCTCCACCCCAACCCCGGTGGACTCGATGGCAGGGGAGACACCCCTGCCATCACCACCGTGACCCGGTTCGGCCTCCATGGCCGAACCCCTGTCTCGCCACCACGGCCAACCCGAAACCCACAACCAAAAACCACTAGAACTCTCATCGATTGTGACATCCCCACCTTCTCTTTTCTCCTTCCTTGCGCGTTCCTTCTTCTCCACCTCCTCTCTTTTTCTTCTTCTCTCTCGGTCTCCCGATCAGTGTGTATGTGTGCATGGAGTGTGTGTGTGAGGTGTAGGTGTAGGTGAGGTGAAAGGACACATGTTGTTGAATTTGGACAAGTGTTGTTGTTGAGTTAGGTGTCTTGAAACCTAAATGTGACATAGCTAAGACACTCGCCCGTGTTTTCGGCATTTTGACGCCCGATTTCAGGTCCGAACCGTGATATACGCGTAGCGCTGCGTCGCTAGCCACCCAATATATATTCCATATTATTTACTTGGCAAGTTTTTATTCAATTTGTGTGTTTTCGTTTCCCCGACATAATATTCGGTCCAGTCGACTACATGATACCCGCGTCGACACGTATATCGAGGTGAATACCGTTCACACACCCTCACACGTATTATTTTGCAACATACACACATGCGATGTATTTGAATAAATCACACAGCAAATAAGCAACCAACACACCATAAACTTCCATACCTATGTCCCCGTGTGTCCTAGCCTACCGCGGCATCCACGTAGATCCGAGCTAGCATCCGTGTCTCGCAAATTGAATAATCATTATTAAAATGGGTCGTTACGCTTCTTCCCAACTAAATAAATTTCGTCCCGAAATTTAACAAGAAACTAAAGTCCCACACCAGAGAATAGTTGATGGTATCGCGTCCTCATCGTCGACTCGAGCTCCCAGTGAGTTCCTCCGTCTTATAATGCGCCAACAAACTAGGACCTTTGCGAGTTCCCTGTTTTGGAGAATCGTACTCGACGGTCAACGATCTCTATCTGGTCTCTCCTCATAAGTCACGTCAAGTTTGTATCTCCACCGTCCCAACTCAATCATCGGTCTCGGACTGACCTAGCGAGTCTTAACATGGAAATGTGAAATGTCGGATGAACCCCACTAACTCAAGAGTAACTCCAACCGATATGCAACAGGGCCTACTCTCTCGTGCAATCCGGTATGGCCCAATATATCTCGCGCCGCTTCCCCTTAATGCCAAATCTCTGTTGACCTTTCCAATGAGAAATATTCAAATACACCATATCGCCTCGTCATAGCTCGGACCATCGCGATACCTATCCGCGTATTTCTTTTGTCTATCCCGTGCAGCTCAGCTTCGACGAATTTGTCGAATTTTCTCTTTGTGATCAACAACTATCGCAGCCCTAACGTCATCAGTATCTTTCGCTCCGCCCAACAAGCGAGTGATCTACAGGGGTCTCCCATACAAGGTGCCTCAAATGGTGGCATATCAATGCTCACGATAGCCGTTATTGTATGCAAACTCACACGAGGCGATAATCTTCCACGAACCCCCAAACCGTAATATGCATGCCCCGAGCATATCCTCCAAAATTCGAATTAGTCGCTCTGACTGTCCATCAGTCTGAGGATGATAAGCTGTACTAAATTGCAACATGGTGCCAAATTGTTCCTACATTGCCTCCCATAGTTTCGAGGTCAATCTGGGATCTCTGTCTGACACAATGGAAATTGGCACCCCATGAAGTCTAATAATCTCCCACTCAAACAATATGCTCAGCTGGGGAAACATGTATTTCATCGAGATTGGAATGAAGTGAGCCGACTTCATCAGTCTATCAATCACTACCCAAACTGCATCGTGACGCCTCGATGTCTGCGGTAGCCCACTAACGAAATCCATAGTGACATGTTCCCATTTCCACTGTGGAATGGGCAACGGCTGTAATAATCCAGCGGGTCGCTTGTGTTCAGCCTTCACCTGCTGGTAAATGTGACAACTCCTAACATACTCACCTACGTCAGCCTTCATCCCTGGCCACCAGAATAGTCGCCTCAAATCATGGTACATCTTAGTCCGACCAGGATGAACTGTATAACGAGACCGGTGTGCATCCTCTAGAATCTCGTTCCGTATCTCTTGATCCGCATGTATCCACAATCTCCATCGGTATCTCAAACACCGATCTGTGGTTTCTGCCCAATCAGTGCATTCCAGATTCCGTGACAGACCATGACCATTTCTCATAGAGCTCATCACCCTCGACACTCGGCTACTGTTCAATCGATACGGTCGATATCCTCAACTGACAACAAATGTGATGTTCCGCCGTAGTCGACAACTCGGCCATGCACATAACTGATGCTGCCTGTAATAAGCCATGCTCATGTGTCATCTGCTGCAGAACATCTGATTGTCGAGTCCACTCCTGCTCAATGCGTTTGCTACGACGTTCGCTTTGCCAGGGTGATACTCAATAGTGAAGTCGTAGTCCTTCAGCAACTCCAGCCATCTTCGCTGGCGCATATTCAGCTCCCTTTGAGTGAAAATGTACCGTAAACTCTGGTGATCTGTATACAACACGAATCGCACTCCATAGAGATAATGTCTCCAAGCCTTCGATCAGCAAAGACGACGACGCTACAAGCTCCAGTCGTGCACTTTGGATAATTCCCCTCGTGGGGTCTCAACCATCTAGAAAGATAGGCAACTCGGTCAACCATCATGCATCAACACACATCCAAGACCAATACCCGACACATATGTATATACTGTCAAGGTCTTGCCCGGCTCCGGCAATGTCAATATTGGTGCAGATGTCAACCTCCGTTTCAATTCACAAAAAGCCTGCTCACACTCCTCTGACCAGTCAAATTTGACGTCTTTCTTAGTCAGTCTCGTCATCGGCGCTGTGATCGAGGAAAAATCCTGCACAAATCACCGGTAGTATCCGACCAGTCCAAGGAAACTCCGTATATCAGCCACAGACTCAAGCGTCTTCCAATCAATGATCACCCTAATCTTTTCTGAATCCACTGAGATACCCTGCTCACTGATGACATGGCCTAAGAATCTCACCGCACTTAGCCAAAAGTCACACTTGCTAAACTTGGCGTACAGTCGGTGCTCCCTCAGTGTCGTCAAAACTGCCCTGAGATGTCCCTCGTGATCCTCACGAGTCCTGCTATAGATCAAGATATTGTCGATGAATACGATGACGAATCTGTCCAAATACGGCCTCATGACCCTGTGCATCAGATCCATGAAAATCGCTGGAGTGTTCGTCAGCCCAAACGGCATGACTATGAACTCAAATAATTTGTATCTCGTGCTAAAAGCAGTTTTTTGGATATCCTCTTCTCGAATCCTCAACTGGTGATAACCAGAGCGAAGGTCAATCTTCGAGAAGAATCTGGCACCCGCCAGCTGATCAAACAGATCATCAATCCTAGGAAGTGGGTAACGGTTCCTCATAGTTACCTGATTCAACTTCCTATAGTCGATGCACATCCTCATCGTACCATCCTTCTTCTTCACAAACAGTACTGGAGCTCCCCAAGGTGACATACTAGGGTGAATGAAACCCTTCTCTAATAGCTCATCCAACTATCGTCTCACCTCCTCCCTCATTTGGTGCCATCCGAGTGTCGATTGGCAATCGGTGCGTCCCCCGGTATCGGCTCGATTATGAACTCAACAGCTTGTGGCGGTGGCAATCCAGGTAAGTCATCTGGAAATATATCGACAAAATTATGAACCACCAGAACGTCTTCAATCCGGACCTCCATTCGAACCTCCGGCTCAACTATCGCCGCAAACGCCTCCATCTCCCGCGCTGTAGCTAGTCGGCCTCTCGTGATGGGTAAGTCAGTTGTCGATCCAACTAATACGAACTCCGGTATTCCAGGAATATGAAACCCTATCCTCTTGCCGTAACAATTTATCCATGCATGATAGGATGCTAACCAATCCATCCCGAGTAGTGTGTCAAACTCTAAATACTCCAATAATTAAAGATCCGCTGGTAGTTGATGTTCATCCACCTCTATCATCACGTCTCGACATATTCGGTTAGGGTATATCTTATCCCCAGCAGCCATACTGAGGACAAGATGTGGCTCTAGTGTTTGTGTAACTAACCCTAACAATCCGACAATACGTCCAACAAGAAACGATAAAGTACTACTAGAATTAAACATAGCATGCATGTGGCGACCAAATATAAGTAATGTACCTTCAATAAGCTGCCTGGTCACCCCGCTATCTGGCTGTGCTAACGCATGCGCTATATCTCTGGCCTGGTCAGACGCTCACCGTGGCGACGGTGGTGTCCGAAAGTCAGCCCGCTAATGTCACATCTGCCCACACCGGTGACATCTACGGCTCTCCAGTCTACCCGTCTGTCCGTCTCCAGATCTCGAACCCTGACCCCGGTCTACCTGACCCCTGTCATGTCCCCTCTGATCTCGACCCTGACGGTACTCCTGTGGTTGTGCCCTCTGTCGATCCACTGGTGCTGAGGTGATAGCATGAACTAGTTGTGACTCCTCATATCGGAACTGACTGCCCTGAAACTCGTCCCAGTGGCCCCTATCTCGTCTATCATCTCTCCGGCCTCTATCCGGACGATCCATCGGTCTCTTCTGCCTCTGACTAGACTGAGAACTCTGCCCTGACTGTACCTCCCTACCCGTCACACGTCGGCCAGCCCTCTGCAGTAGGTATGTCTCATGAGCCAATGCCTTGTCAAAGATCTCCTGCAGTGTCGTGGCTCCGGTCGAGACAACTGCTGACGCAATCCTGTCATCAACCCCTCTGGTGAAATAATAGATTTGTAAACGCTCTGTCCCGGCGACATCTAGAGAGAACTGAAGCAAATGTCGGAACCTCTCCATATACTGCATCAAGGTCCGATTAACTTTCTCAAGGCTAGGAACTCCTCCCTCGGCCTCAACCTAGCCCTCCATAGGTATGTACGATCGTAGAATAGTTCCCTAAACTTAGCCCATGTCGTCGGTTCTAGATGAGTATCCGTATATGTCGTCCACCGCACCGCCATGCCCTCTCAAACAGCTCCAGAGAGTCGTGCTCGTATAATCTCATCGTTCCTCATCGCCTTATGGAAACGCGATGAGACACTATCCATCTCCCCCCCGCACCTCGTGGTCACCGCCTCCATAAAAGAATTCAGGCTGAAACTTCAAAAACTCCTTCAATAGCTTCGCCTCTGGTGCCAGAACGAATGCCGATGTAGTAGGAGTATCAGCAGTGGGGGTGGCAGTAACCTGGTCCGTCGTCGTGAGTGGAGGCGTAAGAGTCGACGTCTCTAAAGGAACGACAACTGCGGTAGCTGTCTCTGTGGGTGCCTCGTCGCTACCCCCTGAACTGGTGTCTGGGGTACCACCGAACAACGAGATGTCCCCGCCGGATGGTCACAACTACCGCTCTCTAGGCTGAAGTGAGTGCCGCCGCATCGCGATGCTCGCTCTCGTAATAGCCGTAATGCCTCGGCCATCTGTGTCTCCTGTGCCGAGAGTCTATCCTCCACACTCGTTGTAACCGGGACATCCCTAACCGCATCGCTAATCTGTCTAGTCTCAACTAGCGTACCAGACTGTCCGTCCATGATATGCATCGAGAATGTGCTCCGGATCAGTCTCGAAGTATGTACATATATCATATAATAAAATGAAAATATAACATGCATATAAGTTCTAACTCTACCCGCCTCACATCACTTCCCAACTAAAGTTCTAAGGCATTAACTTCGGGTTTTCCACATCTAAGTTTGTTGATTAAGTTTTATTGTCTTAGGACTTCCTCTTTGTCTCTGATACCAACTGTGGCGGCCCTCGCTGCCCCGTTGTGACGTGTCTCCGTGTACTCCTTGCCAGTCGGCCCTACTACACGTGTACGACACCTGCCCGTCCTTTTCTTGTCTCGAAATTCGCATCCACTTGTGTGTACAGCGTATAAATGACATATGCAGCGGAAGTTGTACTTAAATGCAAGGAGTATTAATCAATTTAACAAATCCTACAGTGGAAAAACCCTTAAAAGTATTATGTATAAAGGTAGACGACCGTACCATGTAAAGTATATATGTACAATGTCATGTCACTCCCGCTTCCAAAAGAATCAAAATATCAAAATAATCACACGTATAAGTAATCTCGAGGTAGGCAATCGAGAGGTAATCGCCTAAGATCCCCTTGCCTCTATTTGTACTCGGATATGCACTCAATCATCACAAGAAAATGGATGACGAGTCCAAATCGAGAAAATCCCAAGGAACTCCTCCGAGCATTCATATACATAAATGGAAGTCAATAAATACGAGTTAAATAAACATGCGGAATGTAAACAGACAACTGTAAGTAGGACATCGCATGCATAGATAACAATAAAGTGCAAATGTGTGTGTGTATGTTCCAAATCGGACTAAAACCATACTTCGGGATTCCCTTCCAGGATCCCACTAGTAGGTGCACCCAACTAGCTATCACCTGATCCCTCTCGGTGGTCGGCGTAGACCTACGACGCACCGACACATGTAGCAGTTCAATAGCTCGGGTCGTTATCCACCGAGAACTCCTGATACACATGTTATGGTCTAGAATGCATAGACACACAACGCAAAATCCGGTGGGAGTAACTCAACCAATCGTGCAAACAACGACAAGATATAAATATAGGAAAAATCACAAGGAAATGTTGGAATTGAATGGAATTACTAAGCAAAATAAATACTCAAGAGTTTTTCCATTGGGTTTTACAAACCTCACAACGCGCTTCACTACCCCATAATCAATCCCCGGGTCCAAGTTCACCGAGTCCTTGGTCGCCAATTGATCATCGTGTCAACCTATGTCCATTTATTAATAATTTAAGTTAGCATGACAATTTACCACAAATTTCTAAAATTTTATGCCAAATTGCCTATTTCGCGATTTTCGAGGCAAAAACCCCGCGAAAGTCGCGTCCGGATTATCCAAATATTTCATTTGTCATAGAAATTCATAAATTTCTATTTATGTTATGGAAATATAATTTTTTTCGGAATTTTCCCAATTTTTCCAATTGAATTTTTTCTTTAATTTTTCTTCTCTTTTTCTCTTTTCCACTTCTTTTTTTTAAAAAAATTTGTTTGGGTCGGGTCGACCCAAATGGGTCGGACTCACTAAGCCCTGGACTGAACAAGTCCAGGCTTGGCCCATGGGCCGAGCCGGCTGTTTTGGGCCCGCCCATGCGGGGGTGCACACGCGCGCCCGCGTGCATCATCTTCCCTGATCGAACCACTAGTTCGATCAGGATCAGAACATTTTTTTTCTTTTCCTCCGTGGTTTGGGTTGGGGTTGCTCTCCACCCCAACCCCGGTGGACTCGATGGCAGGGGAGACACCCCTGCCATCACCACCGCATCCCGGTTCGGCCTCCATGGCCGAACCCCTGTCTCGCCACCACGGCCAACCCGAAACCCACAACCAAAAACCACTAGAACTCACCTCGATTGTGACATCTCCACCTTCTCTTTTCTCCTTCCTTGCGCATTCCTTCTTCTCCTCCTCGTCTCATTTTCTTCTTCTCCTCTCGGTCTCCCGATCGGTTGTGTGTGCATGGAGTGTGTGTGTGTGTGAGGTGTAGGTGTAGGTGAGGTGAGTGGACACGTTTTGTTGAATTTGGACAAGTGTTGTTGTTGAGTTAGGTGTCTTGACACCTAAATGTGACACAGCTAAGACACTCGCCCGTGTTTTCGGCATTTCGACGCCTGGTTTCGCGTCCAAACCGTGATATACGCGTATCGTCGCGTCGCTAGCCACCCAATATCTATTCCATATTATTTACTTGGCAAATTTTTATTCAATTTGTGTGTTTTCATTTCCCCGACCTAATATTCGGTCCCGTCGACTACCTGATACCCGCGTCGACACGTATATCGAGGCGAATACCGTTCACACACCCTCACACATATTATTTTGCAACATACACACATGCATTGTATTTGAATAAATCACACCACAAATAAGCAACCAACACACCATAAACTTCCATACCTAAGTCCCCGTGTGTCCTAGCCTACCGCGACATCCACGTAAATCCGAGCTGGCATCCGTGTCTGCAAATTGAATAGACATTATTAAAATGGGTCGTTACACTTATATATGTAGATGATATTTTCTATATGTATATATCTACAAGTTATGCCACATAGTAGCTGATTTGCGTTCATTATCAACTTGCAGACATCGATGGCAGCCTCCTACTACTTCAGCTGATGACTATTAGAGGCTACCTGATCGTGTAGCGGCTTAGGGGAAGTAGTTAGCCGACTTCATCGCTTTCATAAGGGAGCACATGGCGACTATCACACCAGCCCTTCGCGACATTCTTACTACTACGGTGACCCCACAGGCCACTAGGACTGAGACTGCACCTGACACACTACTTCAGGACCTCGAGCACTCGCGCCATCAGTGCCACAGTCACGTGTAGATCTCATAGCACCACTTCCACCAAAGTTACCGATAGCGACTGTTCAGGAGACAGCTACAGTTGGGGACATGTCCACTCCTACACCTACGCCCTCTGAGGCAGCAACAATATCAAAAGATGTCAAGCTACTGAAGGAATTCATCAAGCTTAGGCTAGTATTATTTGTCGGAGAGCAAGATCATGAGAAGATTAAGCGGTGGATTCTCTCATAAGAGAATTTACATCTACTATTGGGCATTGAAGATATGTTACAACCTATTCTCTCTTACTACACCCTAGAGAAGGGTGCAGATATTTGGTGGAGGACCACAGTAGCAAGCAGAGGCGGTTTCTCATTATGGGATGTGTCATGGCCCAAATCTTTAATTTGAATTTAGTCTTTTAATTAGGATCAAATGACCAGTGACGTGGGACCCATTTCGATATACGTTTCGCAAACGAGGCGAGATGGCCGAGGTGAATGTTATATTTGTAATGATGTATGCCTTGTGTATTGTATATGTGTAGACTACTAAGTCATTCCTACTTATGAATAGGTGTCGAGACGTGTGTGGGAATGCGCCTCGAGTTGCGTCTTGGGAATGGGACCGAGGTATAGAGCAATATGGTGAGTTGGTATAAGCTTTATATTGCTTTTATGAGTGATATAAGTGAGGTTATGGTTGATTAAGTATCAAATACACTTAAGTTAGTAAGTTAAAATAATAGCCACTTGATATTTCTCGAGACATGTAATGACCCATCTCAACACCAATTGAGTCACTTATTAGTGTCATTTGGCATGAGTTAGTAGGACATGTGTTAATAGGTGTACCATTAGATAGGTCTCGAGAGACGTATGCACATTAGGATCAATGGCTATCAATCAAACATATCCAATTCATGAATATAAAGCTTTTGGTCAACTCAAGCAACTCAACTCTTTCATTTCAATTGCTTAAAAGAGAAGGAAATTTGCTGGAGAAGGAGCCGTTGGAGAAGAAGAAGATCATCAAAAAACTAGTGATTTAGTGAAGGAGAGCTCAAGTATAGCTAGTGTTCATCAAGTTCAGTAACTTCTCTACACCATATAGTTAGCTTAATTCAATGAATTCATGAATTAGGTGTTGTGGGTTGTTGTTTTATGTTGTGGTTGATGTCATGGAACTCTAGTAGTGTGTATGGAGGTTTCTTAGGCATTAACATGGCTTATGTGTAGAGAAAACTTGGAATTATGATTGCAAAATTATGGGTTTTACCGCACATAGCGCGCTAGGTAGATTAGCTAGCGCGCTAATTTGGATTAGCGCGCTAGATAAGGATTGGTAGCGCGCTAACGCCAAACATTAGCGCGCTAGGTCTATGAAAGCATAGAAACTGCAGTTTTCAAAAATTTCTTAAACACTATAAAAGAGTCTAATACTCTAAGTAAAGATCCAAACACACTCAAAAACCTATAATGTGATATCAGGAACCTAATGAAGAGCTACATGGATTCAAATACGAGTTTCGAGGTATCGGGAGGCCGAAATAGCATTGGAAATTACGTGGATTTTAAGTAAACTGATTTATATATTTCTTTACATTTCATTCCTATTCATATGTTCATTTCCAGTCATTTGGACTGATTTACCTTTGTATTCATCCATGACTTGCTGTTATTTCTCATTACATGAGGTTGATTTCATGGTATAATTCGTTGATCAAATGATTTCATTAACTCCAAATCATGTGCAATGTCATTGTTGATTGTTAATACATGTGGTCAGTGAAATAGCATGCTATTAGGTAGGTGTTACATAGTATTGTAATCTATTTCCTTTGTGGGTTAGCAGGCAATGTTTTTATTGGATTTCATTACTGTGTCGTTCTTGAATATGAAAGTAGTTCTTGTATCTAGGACCACTTTATGATAGAAATTCGACGTACATACGGGGTCACTAGACTTCCAGGGTGATCGGGATTTTCTCCACTATCTTGCGCAGCACACGAAAAATGAGTCCTGGGGTTTTTGGCAAGCATAACTTGTGCAGCAAATAGGTTATGAGACCCGGGGTTGTTGGCAAGTATATATCATAGGTGACTGGCACCAGCGAAAGGTTACAAAGGCAAGAGCACTGCTCAGACCTTCACATTGATGTAGAGCTCAACTCCATCCTCATATAGTGGAAAAGGCTGATGTGATGAAGATCACGGCCGATCGGCCCTAGATCATTACTACTTAGCCATGTGTCAGTTTCATGTTGTTTAGTTTAAGTATCTCTTTGCATGTTCTCTTTACAGCATAGTTGTTATTATCATGCTTTTAGATACTTGTTGCATATTTGGGAATGTGAACAAATGTCTCTCAGTATTACTTTCTACTTTCTTGTACTCATTATCTAGTTTGTGACGGTAGGTGCAAATCCATTGAGTAGCAGACCAAGCAAAGAGAAGATCGACGACTACCTCTGAGCCAGAGGAGCATTGCTACACCCGATTTTGTAGGTTTTGATTTTTGATGTATTACTTTTATATGTATATGATATACTTTTGGGGTTGTATATTATGGGTTGAGTGATTAGTACCTTGACCAGACATATGCCGTTATATATCGTCGTTTTCTTATATATATGCATGTGATCTTTATTCCCTGATTTTTTCACAATTGTTAGGCCTCATGTTATAAGCTCCCGCTAAATAAAATTTTAAGTAAACAGATTTTTAACTAACTCTGATTAAGGAATTGTCATAGGATAATTATAGGTTTATATTCATTAAATAAAAAAAATTAATTGGTATGTAACAAGGTTTTGGAAAGGGTAACTAGTCCTTTATTAGGTCTTATATGGTGAGGTTAGGGCTTAATAACGGAATTACGTCGGGCGGTGCCTTAATTTGAGAAGGGGTTGTCATAGGATGATTTTAAGAAAGAGTTTTCAAGCACTATTTTTCGGCCTCTATGGTGAAGAGAATGAAGAAGAGATTAATGGCACTAAGACATGTTGAGGGTGAAACAGTGATGAGTTACAGAGATAGATATGGCTACCTCAGACAGTTTGTCAGAGACTTATTTACAGATGATGCTTATGATGTTTTCTATTTTGGTGATGGTTTGAGACGAGATATAGCAAGATCAGTTGTGAGCACCGGAGCGAGATCTCTTCAGGAAATAAATGAGCGGGCTCTCTCCCATGAGACGTATGAGTTGGGTAGAGAGGAGGATAGACGAGTCGAGTTACCGAAAATGGGAGATGATTTTGAGCAGAGATGACAGAGGGGTAAGAGACAGAGGAGAAAAAAAATGGTTTCAGAGAGGTGGAGCACAGGGTCTTACATACGACCAATAGCACATGCACCACTACTAGCCCCAGTATATGACACTTATGGTAGACCTCCATTACCTCATCGCACCAGGCAGGCATTACCAAGACACCACCAACACGATAGCAAGAAACAACAAAGCAAGGTAGAGGCCGAGATTCTAGATAGTGGCAAAGGCAGGCACCGGGATAGGTTCAGGATTATCAGGGACAGAGATAACAGTTTAGTCAACGTGAACCCCTTACATGTTGGATATGCAGTCATGTGGGGTACATGGCCGGAAAGTGCACGCAGTTAGCGACAACTTATCCACAGCAAGGCAGAGAGGGAACACACATGGTAGCGCAACCAGGTCCCGAAGCGAGACGAGATATCATTGAGGGTACGGTTTCCATAGAAGAGATGTGTATGTGTTGTTTGATTCTGGTTCTACTATTTTATTCATTGTTGGTTGCATAGTAGACATTATAGGGTTGAAACCCGTTAGGCTTAGTGTACATTTGATTTTAAGTACTGCGGCTGGAGATAAGGTTTACCCAAATATTTTTATCGAGGGATGTCCGATTAAGATAAGTAGGGTAGAGTTACCTGCTAAATTTAGAGTCCTCGAGTTTTTAGAGTTTGACGCGATTTTAAGGATGGACTGGTTATCGGTATATTACGTTCATATCGACTGTTTCAGTAAGACAATGATATTGGAGATCTCAGGGCATCCGATATTCACCTATAGAGGTAGTTCAGCGAGGATAGTAAGCACGAGAGGTCGACCTGCAACTAGAGAGCAGATAGAAGGATTAATAGCACTATATAAAGTACCAAAAAGTCGAGGACCTAGGCATGAGGATATACCGGTCGTTAGAGAGTTTTCATATGTGTATCCAGAGAATTTACTTGGACTACCGCCGCCTCGAGAGGTTGATTTTATTATTGAGTTGGTACCGGGCATGAGACCGATTTCCATACCACCGTACCACATTGCACCACGAGAGTTAGAGGAGTTGAAGACTCAGCTTCAGGACTTGGGACAGAAGGGATTTATCACACCTTCTATGTCGTTATGGGGAGCACCCTTCCTTTTTGTGAAAAAGAAGGATGATACTTTGAGACTTTGTATCAACTACAAACAGTTGAACAAAGTCACAATCAGGAATAAGTATCCACTGCTGAGGATTAATGATTTATTTGATCAGCTGAAAGGAGCACAGTTTGTCTCCAAGATAAACCTATAATCAGGGTATCATCAGCTTAAGATCAGATATGGGGATAGGGCCATGACAGCTTTTAGCACGAGATATGGACATTTTTCAGTTCACGATCATGCCATTTGGGCTGACTAATGCTCCCGCAGTGTTTATGGATTTGATGCATCGAGTATTTAGATTGTTTCTTGACTGTTTTGTGATAGTCTTCATCGATGATATACTGATATATTCGAGGACCAGAGAGGATCACGAGCGGCACCTCAGGGAGACGTTGCAGATCTTGAGGGAGCACAGACTCTATGCCAAGTTCAGCAAATGTGAATTTTAGCTTTCAGAGGTCAAGTTCCTAGGGCATCTTGTTGGAGCAACAGGGATAGCAGTGGATCCGACCAAGATTCAGGTAATTATGGATTGGCCAGCACCGACTTCAATGACAGAGGTTAGGAGTTTTTTGGGTTTGGCAGGATACTATCATCGATTTGTGAAGGATTTCTCGAAGATCTAGATTGACCAAGAAGGACGTCGGGTTTGATCGGTCTAAGGAATGCAATGAGGCATTCAATTAATTGAAGAGATTATTGACTACTGCAACAGTATTAGTGTTGCCAGTGGCTGGACATGGATTATTGGTGTATAAAGATGGTTTTCATATGGGTCTGGGTTGCGTGTTGATACAAGGTAATGGTACGGTAGCTTACGCTTCCAGACAGTTGAAAGTGCATTAGAAGAATTACACCACACATTAATTGGAGTTGGCAGCAGTAGTGTTTGCACTGAAGGTGTTGAGACATTATTTGTATGGAGAGAAATTCACACTCTTTACTAATCACAAAAGTTTGAAGTATCTCTTCACACAGAAGGAGCGGAATATGAGACAGCGCAGGTGGTTAGAGTTTTTTAATGATTATTACTTTTCTGTATAATATCATCCACAAAAAACCAACGTAGTCGCAGATGCATTGAGTAGGATATCGGTTAGAGATACTGAGGTTTCTACAAGTACTTGGGTTGAGACTTGCACACAGATGAAAGTACAAACCGTGTTTACACAAAGAGTGTTGAAGGGTCAGATGACCGACAGGTTATACCCGAGGTTTAGTGAGTTGGCGTAGAGTACAGATTGTGTTGACTGGACGGAGACGGTTGATCAGTGTCTGAGATTCAGAGACAAACTTTGGATACCGTCAGTGTCAGAGCTGAAAGATGAGATCCTTCAAGAGTCACATCGTTCCTGATTCACCGTTTATCCAAGTAGGACCAAAATGTACCATGACATGAAGAGACATTTTTGGTGGTCTGGGATGAAGGCGAATATATTTGAATTCATCAGAAACTGTGGAATTTGTCAGCAAGTAAAGATTGAACATCGTAGACCTAGAGGATTGCTACGGCCACATCCCATTCCACGATAGAAGTTAGAGGAAATTTCTATGGATTTTGTAAGGGGATTACCGAGGACTACTAGGAGACATGATTCTATCTAGGTGATTGTAGACAGATTGACGAAGTCTGCTCATTTTTCTACCAGTAGATGTGCATTACACATTTGATCAGCTGAGTATACTGCTCGAACAAGATATTATCAAGCTGCACGGAGTACCATTGACTATTACGTCTAACATAGATGATATGTATACGTCCAGGATATGATGGAGTATGCAGAGAAATATGGGATGCCCTTACGATTCAAAGACGGATTTTCATCCTCGGGCGACGGCATACGAGAGATTGGTTCAGGTTATCGAGGATATGTTACGAGCTTGTATATTAGAGTTTGGCAGATCTTAGGAGGAGTACCTGTCGTTGTATAAGTTTTCTTACAACAACAGTTATCGGGCCAGTATTGAAATGGCGCCTATTGAGGCATTGTATGGCAGACAGTGTCGCTCACCATCGTGTTGGGCTGAGCCAGAAGACCGTGAGATTATAGAGCTTGAGATTGTTGTTGACTACACGGAGAATGTCAAACTGATCCGTCAAAGACTCAAGGGAGCCCAAGATAGACCCAAGATATCGCGATAGATCTCGCGCGTTCACGTTCGGAGAGGGAGCCCTTGTATATTTAAAGGTTTCCCCTTGAAAGGGTCTTCAGAGGTCCAGAGTGAAGGGTAAGCTTACATCAAGGTTCATTGGCTCTTTCATGATTAAAAGATGGGTTGGGAAAGTTGCGTACGAGCTTAAGCTGCCTCCACCGATATCAGGGATTCATCCAGTCTTTCATATTTCGATGCTTTGATTAGCTGAATCGAGAGCAGGTGTTCGACCGACTGTGGATTTGAGTCAGATAGACCTGAGTGCTGATGTTACTTATGAGGAATAGCCTATTCAGATCTTAGATCAAAAGGCACAGTAGTTGAGGAATAAGTCTATCCCAAAAGTTCTCGTCAAGTGGCAATTCCATGATGATATGGAACTCACTTGGGAGCGGGAAGACTATATGATGGATAGACTTTCGTACCTCTTCGAGTCAGGTATTAACTTAATCTAAATTTTAATTTCGAGGACGAAACTTCCATTAGTTGGGAAGAATTGTCACGACCCGTGACGTAGGACCCACACCGTTATATATTTGCTTTGACCGAGGCAAGATGGCCGAGGTATATGTTAGATTTTTTGTGATGTATGCCTAGTGTTTGTATATGTGTACATTACTAAATCACTACTACCAGTGTATAGGCGTCGAGACGTGAGTGGAGATGTGCCTCGAGTTGCGTGCCAATGCGGGATCGGGGTAGAGATTTATGTGGTAAGTTTATTTTGAGCTTAGTATGATTTAAATAGTGGCTTTTTATGTGGCTATGGTTGATTTGGAATTAATGTAGCCTAAGTTAGTGATTTAATTCAATAGTCATATGATGTGCATCAAGACACGTATTAGCATAGCTAGAGACCAATTGAGTTAGTCATTTGTGTTACTTAGGATTAGTTAGTGGAGGTTAATGGGAAAAGTGTCAACATATGGGCCATTAGATAGGTCTCGAGATACGTGTTTACAGCAAGATGTGTGGCTATAATTCAGCCATTTCCATTTATATATATAGTTATAGATTAAGACATGCAAGCCAAGTTTTTTCATTCTCATCAAATTAGCTATTAAGAAACACTTGCCGGAGTGATTGAGGAAGAAGAAAAGTAGAGAAATCGAAGCTTTCGTGAGGAAGATCAAGTTAGGTGTTGTGCACATCAACTAGGTAATTTCATACACTAGTTTATTTAGTGTAATTTGATGAATTTGTGAATTTGATTGTATGCATGGTTGTTTTTAAGTTGTTGATGGTGTCTTGGGGTTTTGGGAGTGTGTATAGAGATCCCCAAAGCATTAATGAGGCCTATGTGTAGAGTAAACTCAGAATTTTGTTTGCAGAATTTAAGGTTTTCATGCATACGCGCTAAGTGAAACAAGCTAGCGCTAGAGAGCGCGCTAATCCACTTTATTAGCGCGCTAATTGCCGTGACAACACATAAATCTTCAATTTCCCAAAATTTCCAAAACATTATAACTGAGCTTTAAACCTTAAGTAAAGGCCTAAACACATCCAAAAACATGTTATAGGTCATCAGGAACCTTGAAAAGGGTTACAGGAATACGAATACGAGATTTGAGGTGTCGGGAGACTAGTAAAGCTAGGATTTTACATTGCTTGATGTGAGTATACCTGTTTATTGTTTATTTACATTTCATTTCCAATTGTATGTTGTTTACGGTGGTCTATATTGACTATGTCTACCTTTGTACTCTCATGTCATGGACTTATTTGTTATTCCTCACTTGATGAACTTGGTTTTCCATGATATTTTGATAACTTGAGTTCTTTTGAATCCATTCATGTGTTATATGTCATTTCTTGTTGTTTTACAGTACATGTAGTATAGATAGCATGCTATTAAGGATTTGTGGCTTATGAATGGCTTTATGGACTTGTACTCTTTGAAAAAATTTGTGCTTTGTAGCATAGCCAAATCCTTGGATTCCTTAATGAGTCATTTTCTTGAAATTATAAACTATTTATAGAATCTAGAGTCCATTGCATTATGAGTAGATCATTACATAGGTTTAGAGTCCCTGGGGATGTTGGCACTCATCGCCAGGATGAGGCATACAAGGTTAGAGTCCCTAGGGTTGCTAATGATATACAGGGTTAGAGTCCCTGATGATACCGGGCTTAGAGCCCCTTATGCCACTGGGGTTAGAGTCCCTAATGAGGTAGATTATGTGAGACATGTACGTTCCTTAGTGGTTAATGGCTTCACTAACGTAGGTCACAGCCGACCGGATCTAGATCATAACTATTGAGCCTTGTGTCAATTTCACTTGCTTAACTGTGGTATTTCTTAGCATATTATTGGTACTTGTCTTTCTTTATTCGACTAAAGCTTTTAAATACCATTTAGTTAGTTTTGGAAATGTGAATAAATTTGTCAATGGGGATTATTGTTACTTTTTGTACTCACCGTCCTTTTTATGACAGTGGGTGCATAGCCATCAATGAACATGTCAGGCAAGGAGAAGATTGGTGACTACCTCTGAGCCAGCGGCGTACTTCTGCATCGACATTTTGTAGGTTTTCGTACTCTATGTATACAATTATGTTTTTGATACATTTTGGGGTTGTGTATTGGGTTGAGCGTTTAGATCCCTAACTTATTGTGACTATCACACTATTTATATTCTCCACTTTATTATATATGCATGTAATCGTCGTTTCTTGGTTTCCACACATTTAGGTTTTATAATAATTTTTTCCGCATAATATGTTAAGTCTTCCGCTATAATTAAATAAACTATATAAAAAGTTTTAAATTAACTCTGAAACTCAAATGTATAGTGACATTCGTTTTTACTTATTCTGAACATAAGTATGGTGTATGTGACGGCCCTAATTTCCCACAAGCTGGGCCTCGCTTGGCCTAAACCCACGTGACACGTGTTAAATTATTAGGGTCGTTACAGTCTTCCCAACTAATAAGAATTTTGTCCTCGAAATTAAAATAGCTTGGACTAAGAGTTACCAGAATCAAAATAGATATGGAAAGTGTTCGCGCATATAAGACTCTAGTTCCCAAGTCAGCTCCTTGTCCCCATGATGTTGCCATTTAACGAGGACTGACGGGATGTCCTTATTCCTCAGTGTCTTCACATGACGGTCCAAAATCTGAATAGGTTGCTCCTCGTATGTGATGTCTTCCCTCAGATCTATCTAACTCAGATCCACCATTGTTCGTACGCCTCATCTCAACCTATCCAGCCGAAGCATTGAAATATGAAATACGGGGTGGATCCCGGCCAATTGAGGCGGTAACTTTAACTCATATGCAACCTTTTCGACTCTCCTCTTGACCTTGAAAATGCCATGAATCTCGACACGAGTTTTCCTTTGATTCCAAATTTCTTCTTACCCTTCAAAGGTGAGACTTTCAAGTACACATAAGCTCCCTCATCATACTCTAACTCACCATGGTACTTGTCGTAATATTTCTTTTGTCTCTCTTGCGCACCCTTCAGACGTAATCTGATCTGTCGTATCTTCTCTGTGTGATCCACCACAATATCTGACCTAAGAACTGTCACATCATCAGGCTCTGCCCAACACGATAGAGATATGCATGGCCTACCGTAAAATGCCTCAAACGGTGTCATCCCAATACTGGCCTGATAACTGTTATTATAAGCAAACTCACACAGATGAAGATACTTTTCCCATGATCCACCATACTCTAACACACACATCCTCGGCATATCCTCGAGAATTTAAATCAGTCTCTCTAACTGTCCGTCAATCTTTGGATGATAGGTTGTACTAAGATCCAACCGTGTGCCAAACTGTGCTTGCATGATCTAGCCAAATTTGATATGTAACTTGTGGCCATCTGTTTGATACAACGGATAACGTTGCTCCATGTAGTCGAACAATCTCACGCTCGTACAAATTTGCCAACCTATCCACCCGATGTGTAGTAGAGATCGGTAAGAAGTGCGCAGACTTCGTCGACCTATCCACAATCACCCAGATATTATCATGTTCGCACTGAGATCGAGGTAGCCACTGACGAAATCCATTGCAATATGCTCCCACTTCCACCGAGGAATGAAAAGTGGCTATAATAACCCACCGGGCCTTCGATGCTCAACCTTAACTTGCTGGCATACCTTACACGCTCGAACGTAATCAGAAATAGCGGTCTTCATCCCCGACCAACAGAAAAGACGATGCACCTCAGCATACATCTTGGTCCGACCCGAATGAACCATAAAACGTGAGCGGTAAGCATCATCAAGTATTTCATCACGTAACTCAGCCACTGATGGAATCCACAATCGACCTCTAAATCTCAGGCATGAGTTTGTCGCTGACTCCAATCTGGATGATTCGGGCTCTGAGCAAACTCCAATAACCTCTAGTATTGCTCATCCGCCTGATAAACCTCAAGTATACTCTGAATCGACACTCTTTTAGTCCTTATCTGCCCACAAATCAACACTGTGGTATTGTTCAGTATATCAACTGAATTCAACAACTCTGTTGCCTCGAGTAGCCCATGTTTGTATGTCATGTGGCAAGTCACTATTTCTGGATCAGTTCCTCTCCGGCTCAATGCGTCTGCTACGATATTGACTTTCCTTGGGTAATACTCCAAAGAGAAATTATAGTCTTTAAGGAACTCTAGCCAATGCCTCTATCTCATATTCAACTCCTTTTGAGTAAAGAGGTACTTCAAACTCTTGTGGTCAGTAAATAGCACAAACTTCTCTCCATATAGATAATGACGCCAAATCTTCAACGCAAAGACTACTGCAGCTAACTCCAAATTATGAGTTGGGTAGTTCTTCACGTGAATCTTTAGCTGTCGGGATGCGTAGGCAATCACTCTATCGCCCTGCATTAAAACACAACCCAAACCGACCTTAGAAGCATTGGTGTTCACCTCAAAACCCTTCCCTGATTCAGGTAGTACCAAAACTGGTGCGTAGTCAATCTTTCCTTCAAAGTCCTAAGGCTTGCTCACAACTGTCATTCCAATGAAAACTCGTATCCTTATTCGTTAATTGCATCATTGGTGTCGCAATCTTCGAGAAGTCTTAAACGAAACGCCTATAATAGCCCGCTAACCCTAAAAAACTGCGGATATCTGTCACTGATCGCGGTGTAGGCCAATCTATCACAACTCTGATCTTAACGGGGTCCACTAACACTCCACTGGCTCCGAAAATATGCCCAAGAAATCCAACTTCAGTGAGCCAAAACTCGCACTTACTGAACTTAGCGTACAGTCTCTACTCCCTCAAAGTCTGTAAGATTGTCCAGAGGTGTCCCTCGTGATCCTCACGAGTTCTGGAATAGATAAGAATGTCGTCGATGAACACTATCACGAATCCATCCAAATATTCTCTCAATACTCAGTGCATAAGATCCATGAACATTGCCGAGGCATTCGTCAGCCCAAACGACATGACGATAAATTGGTAGTGCCCAGAGCTCGTGCGGAAAGCAGTCTTCACCCTATCCTCATCTCGAATCCTCAACTGGTGGTATCCCGACCTCAAATCAATCTTAGAGAATCAATGTGCCTCAGTTAGCTGATTGAACAAGTCATCAATGCGTGGGAGTGGATACTTGTTCTTCACTGTGACTTGGTTGAGTTGTCGGTAGTCAATGGAAAGTCTCAAAGTACCATCTTTCTTCTTGACAAACAATACCGGTGCACCTCAAGGTGACATGCTCGGACATATGAATCCCAACTCTAACAACTTATCTAGTTGGGTCCTCAGCTCCTCCAACTCTTTAGGAGCCATCTTGTATGGTGGAATCGAAATAGGTTTGGTCCCTGTGACCAAATCTATTTCCCTGTGACCAAATCGATCTCTCTAGGTGGTGGTAATCCTAGTAGCTCAGCGAGAAAAACATCTGAAAACTTGCATACAACAGGCACCTCATTTATCTTCGCCTCAACTCTCTCGGCCGTACTCAAAATACTAGCAAATGTCTCGAGATCTGAACTTGTTTCCACTCTAGCTCTGGTGATCGACAATGTGGTCGAAGTCCCCTGAAAACTAAACTCTATTCGATCTGAAAGCCGAAACGTAACCACCATGCTGGAAACACTCAAGTTGTGCATGGAACGCGGCTAACCAATCCATGCCTAATAAGGCATCAAACTCTAGGAACTTCAATACTCTCAAGTCTGCAGGTACCTCTTGTCCCTCTATCTCAACAGAGCAGTCAACACATAATAAGTTCGGGTATATCTTGTCCCTAGCAGCCGTGTTGAGGATCAAGAGACTCTCTAACCTAATAGGTCTCAATCCTAACTCATCAACCATATGACCCGAAATAAAAGATACAGTAGAACCTGAATCAATCATTGTATATATAAATCGACTGTAAATGTAAATCATTATACCCTCAATAAGGTTACGAGTGGCAACTGGATCTGGTGCAGCGATGACATGAACTTGCTTTCTGCGCTGCTGTGGCTGAGCCCTGCCTAGTCATGGGCATGTACTAAGGAAGTGCCCTGTCTGTCCACACTCAAAACATGCTCGGTGTGGTCTCGGCCCTGGTGGAATCCGTTGTCTCTCTCCCTGCGCCTGACTGGACCTATGTCCCTGTCCCTAGTCATATCTCTATCCCTGACCATGTTCGTACCTCTGCCCCTAACCACCGCCTCTGTCTCTACCTTCAGTCCACTGATATCGCTGTAGCGGCCCAGACTAAGCTGGTTGTTGTGGTGTACTGGCTTAACTCCGTGCCGAAATTGATGGTACTGGCGTGGTGCGCGCTGGATGGGATGGTGGCACCACGGATCCTATACTCTGTGCTCTGTCATCTCTCGACCTGAACGGTCGGTGTCTCTTCCTCCTCCTGTCACCACCTGACCTATAATCTAATTGTGCTGGTGCTGGGATGATCTCATTGGGGTGTGTGCTCAGGTACGCCTAGCCAGGCTCCTCTCATATGTCGCTTGTAAACTCCCTGGCTCTGTAGTCACCACGGTGCCTCCGATATCCCTCAACAGCCCCTCCATGAAATAGTATGCCTGGTCGGCATCTGTGTCAGTTATCCCTCCAAGATAATCCAACAACTGCAAATACCTGCCATATCCTGCATCACCGACTCCCCAGTGTACTGTCGGATGCTCAGAAACTCGGCTCTCTTCTGCTTCAGGACTGAAGGCGGAAAGTACTTCTGATTAAATCACATCTTAAATTATGCCCAATCATTGGGCTTACCCTGGGTAGCCACCATACTACGCCACCACGCATCGGCCTCTCCAAACATCAGCCCTGATGATAAACTCGGTCTCATATGCTCTGATGTGGCTAGGATGTCATGTATCTTCTCTTGGCTCTTCACAAATTTCTCTGACGCCTCGTGATTCGTGTCCTCGTAGAACTTAACTAGTATGTCTCTGGAACTCTTGTGACTGTCTCGCCTTAGCTGTTGCCCCAGTGCTCATCTCTATGGGCGTAGTCGGCGTGGTCTCCGCCGGTGTAGGTGGTGCGGGCAATATCGTCTCAGTCTGAACTGGTACTATCTCAACTATAATGGATGGCGTCGGTACGACGAGAGCCGCTGGAGTGGCATGTACGTTAGGCGCACTCCTTTTTTGAACAGTGGGCACTGTCGATGAAGATGGTGCTGGTGTAACTGTGATCTGTGCCCTGAGTATCCTAAGGATCTCGTCCAATCGTCGATCCTAAGATGTGACTCTCTAAGTCAATGATTGTACCTCCTCAATACTCGTGAATCGAGGACCTGCTGCCCCATTATCATCACTCTAACCAGGCTGATCTGCCATTGTGATCTGCAATAGCAAGCGAGTATCTAATCAGCGTATAGTTACCGGTATAGTATAGTACAATACAACAATTACCATATATAGGATCCAAGTTTTAATTTTCCCCAACTCTCCTCACTTCCCAACTAAGACTCTAAGTCGGGATCATAGGGTTCCACTCTAAGTTCCAACCGTGTCATAACTCTATTTTTAATTTGTGTCTTATATTGGTTGTGGGTTAATTAAGAGCTAGAAGTAAAAACTTAGTATTTGATACCAACTGTGACGGCCCCAATTTCCCACAAACTGGGCCCCACCCGGCCTAAGCCCACGTGGCACGTGTTAAATTTTTAGGGTCGTTACAGTGTATATTTAGATAGAAAGACAGACTATTACGTAATTAAAGCCTATGGGGTTAAGTTTTGGGCTTAATTACGGGATTAGGCCGAACAATGCCTAGATTAGGGAAGGGGCGTCACAATGTAATAACAAAAGGTTAAATCCTACCAAAAAATCTTAGATGAAATATGCGTAAACAAAAACTCAGCAAGACAAAAAATAAAGTCAAGTTTAGCAGTTTGATAGAGCAAGCTCCCCCTGAACTGGAGCTGCTATCCCCTTTGTGACATAATAAATTACAAAGATATGAGGGAATAGACGAAAGAAAATCTACCTAAGCTGGAATGGACTGCCTCGCACTAATGAATATTTGGCAGATTTCTTTCATACGTCGCCCGCAATCTAGATATTGAAATTGAAGCAAATAGAAAGCGTCATCCGGTAAGTCAGAGATGTCAGGAAGATATGCAGATGAAGTCTAGGAGAAGCTATGCTAGTGTCAGGAACTGAATCCTCAGGGGCAAGAGACGAGTTTGCTAGGACGTGCGTGGGGAGAGGGACCAAAGGTATAAGCTTCTCATCCGAGATTGGGTGTGAGGAGAATGAGAAGATATCTGATTCAAGATGGTCTTCTTAATTTTCTACGTGCCTATGGCCACAATGAGATCGGTGGTCAAACGCGAGACTCTTTGAGATTCAAGACGTCTGTGATGAGACACGAAAAAAATAGCTTTTCCACTTCTTATCTTAGTTGGAACGATTACAGATAGCCTCGAAGAGAGCTTGGCCTAGATCAAGGGGGACACCTAGACCAATAGCATAAAGAAGAGTGGCGTCGGCTCAGATAAAAGTGGCATCATGAGCCATAGGAAAAATATTGTGGATGTCAAGCATGAACAAGAGAAACACTTAGCGGACAGAGAGCCTGAGGAGAGGCGAGTACTTGTAGAACCACGTCTCACCCTGCCCCTAGTAAGGGTAGAGGCCATGGTATTGTAGTCGAGAGATTAAAGAAACACGAGAGGGTAGATGGTGCCATTTGTCATATAAATTGGATACCCAAAAATTCATTGATGATCCAAGGAGAAGAATCGAATGACTTTGCCTCGGCATAGACACGGTAATAGAAGTTGTAGCGTGGAAAGGCAACCGAGAAATAAAGGTTGATGTATAACTCCTTGATCAAAGTGACATTATACTTTTTTAGAAAAGAGAACAACTTCGGCAGATGGCAATTCTCGAGGAGCTGAGAGAGCCTGTAGTGCTAGATAGGAGGACTCGTCAAGGCCAACCTCGGGATGAAAACCGAGCGGGACAATGTCATTGTGCTTGAGCACAGAGTCAACATTGAAGAAAGGAAGGAGTGAGCCTCGATAATAGTTGCATATATCATTGGACAATGGGGACTGGCTCGCGCGGAGGGTAATAGTATAGCGAGGAAGGAGGTGTTACTAGAATATATAAACCGTTTGAAATCTTGGTACGACGAGGTGGAGTAGTTGCTGGTGGTGTAGTGGACTTTGTAGGCACAATATCATCTGTAGGGACAGAGTCATCCTATGGAGGAGAGGGTGTCGTGGCCTCGAGAGCTCGGAGCGGGCTTGACAAGGGCCGAATGGGCGACGCTAGAATGGCTCACCAATGGAACACACAAGGAGTCTTTTGCGACGGGGAGCCGATGCCACATTAGGGTTTGCTCCAGGAGTGGAGGAAAGAACAAGGTCCACTGAGGGTGCAGCACTCGGTTGGTTGGCTGGTCGAGGGCTGGATGGGGCCAATGGAGGCAACTCGACATTGGTGGTACCATTTGTTACTACATACGAGGTTGGTCGGGATGTCGTGGCTAGGACCACAAAGGGGCAGGCCTCGAAGGAGGCGAGAAGAACACCACTGTTGCCATAAACAGTGGAAGGAACCGAAAGGATAGTAGGAACAGGATGCTTGGAACGGCGAACATAGACCTTCAAAAGTCTCGCTGCAGATCTGCTGCTGACGGAGGGGCTGAAGCCGACAACTGGTGTGGAAGAGGCCATGGATGATGTTTAACAAGATTGTGCACAACAGTCGGGAAGAAGAGTGGAGTAGGGCAGCATAGACGGCGATGTCAGAGAGACGTGGAGAAGATACAAAATCGCACAGAAAATAAAGAGAAAAAAGGAATGATAAGGGGTGAGAGTGGATTGATGGTAGAGGCGCCCCATTAATGAGTAGCCTGTCGATGTAGAGAGAGATGATAGGACTTGAGGATTCGAAAAGATGGAACTAATACCACGAGTGCAAATAAGGAAACTGAATAATAACCTTACATAACCGAAGAGAAGGTTTAGAAAAGAAACTACAAAGTTGATATTTTTCTATTTTGGCAACTAGTTTAGAGGGGATAAACAGAGTCCCAACTCATTGTTAGGTTTTGGGGATCATGCGCGGAAGTTTTTGAAACCTTTTTCGAACATCCCCGAACAAAGATCCTATCGATTCCATTAAATTGATGTGTCAATAAAAATCATACCTTAACAAGAACAGCTCAATGTCTGCCTTGTTTGGTGTTGATCGATTCCTTCAAGACGCTGCCGAAGACAAACGTCCTCTATCAGAAATCCACACACGAACGGACGATCACGATCCGGAGTGCTAGCCCCAAAAATCCTAAGACAAAAATTCTCAAAAAAATCTTTAGGAAAAATCTCTCTCGGGAATTCATGCAACAATTGTGACCCTAATGTCTTATTTATAGTACACTAGGTCGAGTTGTAAAAGAACTTCATCTCCTAGTCACACTCCAAATACAGTCCTAGATAAAGTCCAACTCTAAAAAGGATAGAGTCATAGATAATCTACAATTACTAATCTAATAAGAGTTGTAATTTATCTAAAACTCAAATAAGAATTAAATTCATACTATAATTCCAATTAGAGTCCTATTCAAAATAGGATTTACTAAGAGAAAATTTCTAGTCACACTAGAAATGTATGAGAATCTTGAATCCTAGTCAACTAGGACATTTAATGAGAATTTTCAAAATGATTTTTTTCAAATAAAACTCATTAACCCAGACAATATTAAATCGTGCAAATTTGTTCTTTGTGTGGGACCCAATAGGTTGATACAACGTTAGCAATGAACCAAAACCATTTTGGTATACAAGTCATAAGCGGTCTCTAGCAAGGCATTGTGACTACCCAAGTAGCATAAAGGTCAAATCGATACAACTTAATAGAAAGTGTATATCATATCCCTTTGTCACGCGATATCTTTTGATTGAACATAATACATAGAATGTCACCCTTATAGTTCAATCTACTAGTCTCGATCTCCGAGTAGACTGAAATTGTCAAGTGACATTAATCAAATCAATTCACTAGACATGGAAATTTATCAGTCTAACATATCGATGGGCCCAATAGATATCTCTCTCTAAAAGAGATGGACAAATTCCATCTTGATCACACAACATCCACACATTAGTCGAACAATGACCAATAACAATCTTTATAATCATTCGGTTAAAGACAACGTTTGATTGTATCAAATCATTGTGCTCCTAATGTTGAAGTCTCTGGTGATCTCAAGTCAAATGACTAAATGATAATCTCATGAGAATCACTTATGACATTGACCATGTAGTGTTCTCATAGCTGGTCGGTCCAGCATCTGTTTCCAACATATATCTATTATTTTGATATGTATCCGTATACGCATAATCATCATATGATCATCAATCAAGACTCATACTAGTCTTAATTTATTTTTGCTCCCACAATAATAACTGACTATGGACATTTAGAATAATACAATAATTATCCATGGATACTATTATAAAAGAAACATGCATCTACTTATAATAGTTATACAACGTTTATAGAATTGGCCTAGGGCACATACCCCAACATCTCCCACTTGCACTAGGTCCAATCCTACACGTATCCAATACTGAGTAACCTTAATGCATTCTTAGTATAATAAGTTTGTTTATGTATCTGCTACATTGTTTGTTATTGATGTTCTGCAAATCTTTACTATCTCTCTTTTATAAGACAAAAACGCTCTAGTGATTGTTTAGATCTATAATGTGATTTAGGTTCCATAACCTAAATTTTTCCATTGGTTTTACAATAAAAGCCAACATTATTTCCAACACTTAGAACCACACCTTATTCAATCATGAACCTTACGATCTAAACATTTTATTTGGCTGCATCAAATGCCGCTAAAAACTCAGTTTATGTTATAGGACTTGTTAGAGTGAGTTTAGAACATTTCTAACTCATTCCTATGAAGTTAACACATATCCATATTGCGATCATTAATCTTTTATATTAATTTGGAAGTTTGAATCGTGTAACCATTTACAAGACTCATATCTTTCAAACCTCTACAAATCTAATAACATCTCTTAAATGCTTCTGAAGTACTTAAGAATGTTATTAATAAATATCCAATGACATTCACTGGAATCTATGAGATGTATGTATGTTTTGCCTAAAGCATATGACATATCAAATTGAGTGCAAAGTATAACATATGTGTTGATTCTCATAGCTTATGCGTATGAAATCTTATTCACATTGTCCCGCTCATCATTTGTCTTGAGACGTTGAGTCTTGCAGAGACTTATGTTATAAGACATAAGTACGAGTTCTTTTAAGAATCTCGTACACTAAAACCTTTTCAGTTATTTGTCTATATAAGCAGTCTTATTTAAAGCAATTAGCATCTTAGATCTATCTTCATAGATCTATATCACAAGGATATAGGCCTAATTAGCTAAGAATCTCATTGAGAAACTTTACTTAACCAAGACTTGACATTCTTCAAGGTTAAGACGAAGTTTCTAATGAATAATATACCATTATCATACAGATTCAGAAAGATAATTGCGCTCCCACTAACCTTTATGTATACACAAGGTTTATCTTCGATTCAATGAATGTGATTCATTAATTATTTCATCAGAACAAAGATCCCGACTCTGATAAGCTTACTATAATCCATAAATGGATCCTTTAAGCTTGCATACTTTTCTCAAATTCTCAAAATAATCAAAAAACTTTTTAAGTTATATCATACACATCTTTAAGGGGCATAGAGCAATGCAATGCTATTTTTGACATCCGTTTGTCATATTTTATAGTCAAACTATGAAGTAATGACAATAAAATTCTACAACTTGAGCTTAGCTACCAGTGAAAATCTTATCATAATAAACACCTTGATTTAGATTGGAGTTCTCGATAAGCTGTGCTTTTAAGTATGCATATTTTCTTTTTCATGTCACTTTAACTCATTTACATCCAATGGTCATACCATCTTTAGGTAAATAATTCAAGTTCCAAACTTGGTTAACATACATAAATTAAAATTCAGAGTTAATAACACTTAGTTTCTTCGTTCAATCTAGACAAGACATGTCTCTTGATAAGTAGTGATTAATTCTGATCCAGTATCAAAAATACATAACAACTATCAATAATAAGAAATTCCAAATTTCTCTAGCCAATTTCTAATTATTCTAGATTTTCAAGAGATATATGTTACTTGTGTATACTCAACTAGTTCAAAACTTTGTTGATCTTCCTAAAGTGGTTCGGTTCTCATTTGTGGCACTTGAACATTTCAAAATTTATTTTATTCCCAATAGTGTCTTTAAAATAAACACTTTACTTAGAAAGACATCATTTTTTAGCAACAAACAATTTGATCTCGATTTTATAAAATAGTATCATAGTGTTCAACCTCAATTAGACACAAGAGATTTAGGGATCAAACTTTATGTGACTTAACTCTTTACGCAAGTCTCGCCGCCTCAAATCTCCAAAAAAAGACAAACTAGGTTTTTTATTTCATATCATATATGGAGTTTTATCAACCACTTTAACGAAAATAAGGTTTAGTGCGAGTGCCTTGATTTCTAATGTATAGCCTCAATAAGACATCATAGGAAAGTCTGCGTGACACATCATAAATCAAATTATATCCTATATAGTTTGATTTCTCCTCTTAAAACATCATTTCTCAAATGGCATTCCTAGTGGAGTTAATTGCAAGACAATCTCACAATTTCAAAGATGGTCACTTAAACTCTTGGCTCAAATATTATCCACCTTGATCTCATCAAAGTATTTTAATAGTTTGCCAAAGTGATTTTTTTTCTTATACTCATTTTGAAATGTCCGTAACAATTCAAAATTATGTCTTTCTGATAGAATTTGTAATTCATTATAAAATGAACAATTTCATTCTATGAAAAACAAAATCAGTTCTTTAAGGCTTTCTTTAGAACTTGGCAAAGTCTAGCTCACAACTAAGGTTTTTGTGTCCGACACAAACATTTTTTGTAGCTTTTACCTTCCCTTTATCTTTCTTTATTAAATTCTTTTATGTTACGAACTATCAAATATATATATCTAAGGCCCCTTTTATTATTTTGTATTACAATTTTAAACATCATATGCAACTGTAAACAGTGTTCTCCATGCCTTTCAGATTTTGTAGTTTAAAACTATTTTGATGAATTATAGATCAAATCTACTACCAACTTTTGGCACATGAAGATTCAAGCCTTTTGAGATAATTAATATAGTTCTTTCATGTTCCAAACATAAAGACATATTAATAGGTTCTCAACCATTTTACAAGAATCTAGGGATTTTACAATCTTATGCCCTTCCCGTGTGACTTACTGTTGGAACATTTCCTTCAGTGTCACTGTCATGTCATTAGTTTTCACGGCCCGAATCTTCCTAAAGTCCAGTTTTATATTTGCTAACATGACATATAATCCTTGTACTAATAGATGGTAGTTTAAATGAATCATTAATCTAAGACATACATCCTTGTTTTATGATTGATAACATTTATAAATTTTCTAATCAAAACAGGGAAATTAGTCTTAGAAATTATTTTTTTTCCTTATCAAGGATTGATCGCGATTAGTCGGCCCTTTACAACCTAGATGCCTTTTTCTCGTGTTCGGCTACTGGATTAGTGTTACTAGAAGTTTAACATCTACAACTAGAAGATTATGCGAATAATTTATTAGAAAGTAATTAAACTCCCACCAAATCAATAACCCTCGTAAATATTAATTTAGTGGTCTAAGATTCATATATTTCACTTAATTTTGAGACGCAATCTTCCTAAATCAGCCCCTAAAGACTAAATTAAGTTTCAATTTCGAGTCCTACACTTAAGGCATGACATTCAAAATCAATTTATTTAGGTAGGTAACCATTACTAATTGCATCATATGCGACTTTTAGGTTCTTTATGAGACCTAGACATCATATGTCACAACATGTTACATTTCATCTATGCCTAAAGCCCAAAACCGTTTTGATAGCTTTATTAAGTCAAACCAATTTAAAACATCCAGTCACGACTTTTAGTTACCATATGTCAGGTTGTCTCACCAAGATAACACAATATACCCTGCGAAGGCAGACCCATATTAATGTGATCAAGGCCTTGACAAGTGTTTAAAATGGGTGGCATTAACTTAAAATTCTAATCGATGGATTTTTATCAAGTTTGATGATCCATGTAGTGTTTTTACAATGATTAATTCTAGCATCTATTTAATTATGGAATATCATATATACCCAATATGCATAGAATAAAGATCATTTATATAAAACAAGAATAAACATCTTCATATATCAACAAGGCATCATAAAACAAATCAAGGAAATTAAATACATTAAAATTTCCCAAGTGCATGAAAGATTATATTTTCATTAATCTCATTAATTAAATATACTCAATATAATTTTTATCGGACTCTATTTAATTAAAACCCCTTTTAATTAAATATTCTAATTAATATTAACAACAGTCTCACTAATTTAAATTGATATTAATTCAATTAAAACACCTTCCAATTAAATTAATTCAATCTAATTAATGAACAATAACCCCATTTTAATTAATGGTAATTAATTAATTAAAATTTCTTTCAATTAATATATATGACTCAATTAATATAAATAGAGTTGTAATCCTATTACAACTTGTAATGGATAGCCAAGATGGTTAAAGCACCACAATGAGTTCGAGTATTAGGGATCGAATCCCTCCTTTTTATAAAATCTCCTTATATTTTACTAAAACTATAAGTAATTTGTACTCCCATTACAAACAATATAAGCCTTTATTTTGTAATCCTATTACAAATAATACAAGCTTGGCTTGCTAGTTGGGGCGGTTAAAGCTTTTCAACAGGAGGTCTTATGTAATAGGATCGAATCTCTCACCAAAAGTCCTTTTATTTTATTTTGCAATACTATGACAATCCGATTTGTACTTTAATTTTGATATGTAATCATATTACAAGTTGATTTGCTTGCTATGATGGTTAAGACACTTCAACGAGTTGGGTAACTAGGGATCGAATCCCATCTTAGCCAAAGCTTTTTATTTTTTTTAAATCCAATTAAAGTAACCCAACTTATAATCCAACTAAAGTAACTTGCCACATGAAACGCACATATTAGCCAAAATCAATTTATTATTATTCCAATGAGATCTCCTCTAATCATATTAGACATAGAATACTAAATTGGACACATTATTTTGGCAACAATCAAGACCCCATAGTTAATCACGTACTATGACATAGAGTGGACAGCATGGCTTACGAAAATAAAATAAAATAAAAATCCACGTGCATGAAGATTTCTCAACTTATCTCAATGTGAAAGTTAGATCTTGATATCAAATTTAATGGAATTCAAGCAACCTTGGCTTTGATACCACTGTTGGGTTTCGGCGATGATGCGCAGCGGAAGTTTTTGAAACCTTTTTCGAACATCCCCGAACAAAGATCCTATCGATTCCATTAAATTGATGTGCCAATAAAAATCATACCTTAACAAGAACAACTCCATGTCTGCCTTGTTTGGTATTGATCGATTCCTTCAAGACACTGCCAGAGACGAACATTCTCTATCAGAAATTCACATACGAACAGACGATCACGATCCAGAGTGCTAGCCCCAAAAATCATAGAACAAAAACTCTCACAAAGATTCTCTAGGAAAAATCTCTCTCGGGAATTCCATACAACAACTGTGTTATAGTACACTAGGTCGAGTTGTAAAAGAATTTCATCTCCTAGTCACACTCCAAATAGAGTCATAGAAAAAGTTCAACTCTAAAAAGGATAGAGTCATAGATAATCTACAATTACTAATCCAATAAGAGTTGTGATTTATCTAAAACTTAAATAAGAATTAAAGTCATACTATAATTCCAATTAGAGTCCTATTCAAAATAGGATTTACTAAGAGACAAAATTTCTAGTCACATTAGAAATGTATGAAAATCTTGAATCCTAGTCAAATTAGGACATTTAATGAGAATTTTCAAAATGAATTTTTTCAAATAAAATTCATTAACCTAGACAATATTAAATCGCGCAAATCCATTCTTTGTGTGCGACCCAATAGGTTCATACAACGTTAGCAGTGAACCAAAACCATTTTGGTATACAAGTCATAAGCGGACTCTAACAAGGCATTATGACTACCCAAGTCGCATGAAGATCAATAAATCGATACAACCTAATAGACAGTGTATATCATATCCCTTTATCACGTGTTATCTTTTAATTGAACATAAGACATGGAATGTCACCCTTATAGTTCAATCTACTAGTCTCAATCTCCAAGTAGACTGAAATTGTCAAGTGACATTGATCCAATCAATTCACTAGACATGGCCATTTATCAGTCTAATATATCGAGGGGCCCAATAGATATCTATTTCTAAAAGAGAGGGACAAATTCCATCTTGATCACACAACATCCACACATTAGTCGAATAATGACCAATCACAATCTTTATAATCATCCTTTTAAAGACAATATTTGATTGTATCAAATCATTGTGCTCCTACTGTTGGAGTCTCTGGTGATCTCAAGTCAAAGGACTAAATGATATAACTCTCATGAGAATCACTTATGACATTGACCATGTAGTGTTCTCATAACGGGTGGGTCCAGCATCTGTTCCTAACAAATACCCATTATCTTGATCCATATCCGTATACGCATAATCATCACATGATTATCAATCAAGACTCATACTAGTCTTAGTTTATTATTGTTCCCACAATAATAACTGACTAGGGACATTTAGAATAATACAATAATTATCCATGGATACTATTATAAAAGAAACATGCATCTACTTATAATAGTTAAACAATGTTTACAGAATTGGCCTAGGGCGCATACCCCAACACTCACGTCTAAGGAACTCAGAATGGGAGCCATCCTAGGCTTTGGTGAAGATATCCGCTAATTGTTTGTCTGTGCCCACATGATTTAAGGAGACAATCTTACGCTCTACAAAATCACAAAGAAAATGATATCGAAGGTCGAAGTGTTTCATACGAGAGTGTTTAACCGAATTTTTGGAGATATCGATAGCACTTTTGTTATTGCAGAAAAAAGTGAGCTATGCCCACATAACAAAGTAGTCGTCAAGCATTTGACGCATCCATGTCAGCTGTGTACAGCACTGACTAATCGCTATGTATTCAGCCTCTTCAGTAGACAGTGATATGGAATTCTATTTTTTGTTGTACTGAGAGACTAAGTTGGTGCCAACAAAAAATAGCCACTTGATGTGCTTTTACGATTATCGGCATTACGAGCCCAGTCTACATCACTAAAACCAGCAAGACAAAGATTAGAATCGTTAGAGAAACATAATCTAAAGTTAAAGGTGGATGAGACATAGCAGAGAATATGCTTGACAACAATGAGATGAGATTCTTTAGAACTGGCTTTATAACGAGCACAAACTCCGACGCTAAAACAAAGATCTGGTCGACTAGTAGTGAAGTAAATGAGGTTTTCGGTCATACTCCTATATAGACTAGGATCAATATCGACGTCGGCGTCGTTTTTGGCGAGGTTGTCATACATGCTTTTTGTGGTGCGAACATGACGTGCTTTCTCGAGACCGAGTTTGCGAACAATTGCATCAGCATATTTGCTTTGAAAATGAAAGTACCGGTGACACTTCGATGAACTTGAAGGCCTAAAAGATAATTGATCTCTCTGACCATGCTCATTTCAAACTCGGTTTGCATGTTTTGAACGAATTCTTAAACCAATGATGGAGAAATGGATCCAAAAACTATATCATCAACATAGATTTGAGCAATAAGGACAACGGAAGACTTGGACATTATTATGAGTGTCTTATCAACTCTATCACGGCGATAGCCTTTTGCAAGAAGATAAGAATTTAATCATTCATACCATGCACGTGGGGCTTGTTTTAGTTCGTAGAACACCTTTTGAGGTGATAGACATGGTTGGAGTAGTGAGGATTAATGAAGCCTTTAGGTTGTTCTATATAGACTTATTTAGATAATACACCGTTTAATAAAACACTTTTGACGTCCACTTGCTACAATTTTATCTTCAAATTGCATGCGCGGGCGAGGATAAGGCGAATGGATTCCATCCTGGCTACGCAGGTAAAAATCTCGTCAAAGTTAATCCCTTCAACTTGGTTGTAACCTTGAGCAATGAGGCGAGCTTTGTTGCGAATGATAGCACCTTTTTCACCAATTTTGTTGCGGAAAACCTATTTTGTACAAACAACGTTGACATTTGAAGGATGTGGGACAAGTGTCTAAACATCATTACGCTTGAATTGAAGCAGCTCGTCTTGCAAAGCAGCAACCTAGAACTCATCTTGAAGTGTTTCTTTAATATTTTTGGGCTCAATAGAAGAGGCATAGCAATCGTAGCTGTCTAGTTTTTTATTTTCGACCTTGGAGATGTTTCTAGTAGTGATGCCTTTAGAGATGTTCCCAATGATGTTGGAAGGAGGATTAGCTTGTTAAGTTTTAGAAACAGAGGTGGTAGCAGGAGAGGATGGAGCAAAAAGAATCTGAGGTGTTGTGCTTTCTGTTTCTATTGTAAGAACAGGTGCTGATGTATCTAAGGGTATAAGATAGACATGCTCATGAGAGTGAGAGATTGGTTATGTGGGGACAGATTCGCTTATTTCTGAGGCTACAAGCACTTCAGCTGGGATGGTCTTTGCAGCTGGCGCAGCAAAGGGGTCAGGAAAAAACCCTTTGTCGTCATCATCTCTGCGTCGTATAAGATGAGCTAAATAAGGGGAGACAATCATGTCGCTGATGGAATTTTCACTAGTGAAGTCGGTATGGTCGTCAATAACGACATTTATGGATTCCATGACGCGTTTGGTACGTAAGTTGTAGACACGGAAAGCTTTGCCGGAGTATGAATACCTAAAGAAGATAGCATCATCACTTTCATTTCGAATTTACCGAGTACCCTGTCTTTCAACACAAAACACTTGTTGCCAAAAACATGAAAGTAAGTTAAATTGGGTTTTTTTGCCTTTCCATACCTCATATAAGGACGAAAGTAGGTTCGATTGACAATATAGCAGGCTGAGTGCACAACTTCGGCTTAAAGTGTCGAATAAAGTTGTTTTGAGTTGAGCATCACACGAGCCATCTCTTGAATATGCCTATTATTCCGTTCAACTACTCAATTTTGTTACGGAGTGATTGGAGAGGAGAAATCATGATGGACACCTATGGATTTGCAAAATATTTCAAAGTTAGAATTTTCAAACTCCTTACCATAATTGTTTCGAATGGAGACGATTCAATAGTTTGTGGCGGCTTTTTTCGTTTGAAGTTTGATGTATAAGTCGCGAAATTCCACGAACGCATCTGATTTGGCTTTGAGGAACAAAATCCAAGTGAATCGAGAATAGTCATCGACGCGGACTATTATGTATTTCTTGTCTCCTAAACTAGGTGTTTGGGTTAGTCCGACAAGATCAATATGGAGAAGTTCAAGTAGCATAATATTGCTACTACTTTCTACCATACGATATGTCTCACGTCTTTGTTTGCCATATTGACAAGAAGCACATACACCATCGGGAACTTTTGTGATTAAAGGAAGTCATTTTGTTGCATTGGCAGCATAGAGTTTTTGCAGATGACGGTAACTAGCATGTCCTAGTTTTCGATGCCACAACTCTACCTGGTCATGGTTGTTGTGGGCACATGTGATCAAGGAAGAGTATGAGACAAGGGACTGCAGCAGAGAGCAGTTGTCTGATGATCAATAGCCTTTCATGATGCAGTTTCCATGTTGATCCAGTACACTGCATTCTTCCTTTGTGAATTTGATATGGAGATTCTGATCGCATAACTTACAGAAGTTTAGGAGATTAGTTTTCAAGTCTACAACATGAAGAACATTTTCTAGAGGAGGTAGAACCTTCACATGAAAGGTGCCCTTTCCCATAACCTTTCTTTGGATGCCTTCTCCGAATGTTACATGACCACCTGAAAAAAAAAAAAAAAAAAAAAAATAATAATGGAAAGAGAAGAAGTGTTACCTATCATGTGCCTCGAACAACCACTGTCAAAGTACCAATCTATAGATGATGTAGGCGTTAAGGACCCGTCAGCTACATTGCATTGCATAGTCCTTTTGGGTACTCCTTAAAGTCGTGGGATGAGAGCACTTTTAATTGGATTTCTTTTTTTTGTGACAAATTTTGTGTTCGTGCTAGATCACGATATATACATCATTAAGAAACGAGGTCGAATGTGACCTTTGATCCTATAGTAGTAGCAGGTTAGCTTAAACCGTGGTGGACAGTTTTATTTGTGACATTTGCTGCTTTTGTTCTTTTGACAAAAGAAGTTGCTTCTCATTTTGTTGAGGTCGAACCTTTATTGGGATATCCTAGACCTCTATAATCATAAGAGTATTTTCTCATTTTTGAAATGTCGTCCAGTTTTGTTTTGCCCTTATTCAGCTGTTTAATGGTTGATTCTGATTTTTCTATAGCCTTTTTGGTTTCAGACAACTTCTTATCTTTATATGAAAGTGGTTTCCTTAAGGTTGTGATCTCCTTACACGTGACGATATTTTTATTTGCTACCTTTGACCATTTTACATATATTTCTGCATATGCTTCCCTCAAATCTGCAACATCAACAGAGTTAGTAGAATCAAAATAAGAATCATAGTTTGGTGAAGTTAACTAATTAGAATCTATGGTTATAGTGTGATGATTGCTAGGCTTTGGATTTTAGGCACAGTTAAGGTGTCATTGGTTTCCTCAGTTATTGCACATGTGAAAGTAACGTAGTTGTTATGATGCCCACTTTCACTTTCACTGTCTAAATCTATATCGCTCAATGTTTTGAATGATTTTCCCTTCCTTTTTAGAAGGTTTGCACATTCATATTGATAATGACTGAAGTCGCTACATTCACGGCAATGGCCTGGTATGATGTCAGGCTTTATCTCGAATCCAATGTATCTTGGACCTTCGTATATATTTCTGAATTTGCTTCCATGCGCCTTTTCGAACAGCTTGTAGTATTTCTTTGTAAGCATTGCCAATTTTGTGTTCTTTACTTGATCTTCTTTCAAGAACTGTGACGTCATCTTTAGTGCCATTTCTCGTTATTTCTTATTCTGATTAAGTATTTCATATATAGTAAGATAACCCATTAGTTCATCAAATTATACATTTTTCAAACCATTGGTTTTTTGAATGACAGCTACTTAGATATCAAACTTTGTGGGAAGAGATCGTATGGATTTTTCAACCATCTTTCGATTTGAGTATTTTTTTTCCTAAGTTGTTGAGCCTGATTGGCTGTCTTTGAGTTTGGCAGTGTATTGATTGTTTCATCATCGCTCATCCTTAGTGCTTCAAACTGTGATGCCATAAGCACCTTTTTTTAATCTCCAAGATTTTCATTACCTTCGAACATGATTTGAAGAATCTGTCAAGTTTCTTTTGCTACCTTGCACGATGAAATCAACTTTAAATGTTCTTGGTTTACTGCACTAAATATAGCGTTTAAGCTTTTGCGTTTGCAAGCAACTGTCTTTCATTATTGTTTGTCTCCATATTAGTATTTTTGGGCTTGCTATCGAGTGTGGCCATAGAGTACCTTTTTCGATTGATCTCCATGCTTTTACATCGAGCGATAAAATGAATCCCTCCACTCTTGATTTTCAGTATGTGTAATTCATACTTGTGAGCATATAAGGTTTTATTGTGGAGATGCCTTCAGGTTGATCAGATTGTATATTAGTATTTTTGGGCTTGCTATCGAGTGTGGCCATAGAGTACCTTTTTCGATTGATCTCCATGCTTTTACATCGAGCGATAAAATGAATCCCTCCACTCTTGATTTTCAGTATGTGTAATTCATACTTGTGAGCATATAAGGTTTTATTGTGGAGATGCCTTCAGGTTGATCAGATTGTAGTGTTTAAGGCATTATTATGTCCGGATCGCACCTTCTTTAACTTACAAAGAGCCTAGGTGTAGGCTCTTATACCATTTGTAATGCTCAGTGCACTGCAGTTAGTACAAATAATAAAAGTGGCTTGCTATATGCACATAAGAAATGCCCTTACACACACCACTCACACTATTTTTTTAAGCCTCATCTCTACCATACACCACCACCACCTCCCTATACACACCACCACCACCACTCACCACCGTCGCTGTCGTCCGCCGCCCGTCGCCTACCTCCCACCCATGGCCCCAAAACACACACCTAATGCCCTTATACACACCACATATATTACTATTTTGATTTATTGATCAAATTACCATAACCTCTCATACACACCACCTTCCTCACCCCCTCATCCACCGCCCCTCCACCACCTTCGCCATCACTGTCGTCGTCATCTCTTGTCGTGGTTGACCCCTTTCTCTCTCCTCTACCAACATCGCTACTATTATCTTCACCGCTCCATCGCCACCACTTGTCGTTGTTACCTCTCTCTCCTACTAGATCCAGCCACCAACTCTGGTGGCTAATCACCGCATTCGACCACACCGACCAAACAATCAACACATGTTCAACCATGTTGACCAAACATTCAAGATATGTTTAGCCACGCTGGTCGAACATATGTTGGTGGCCGAACATGGTCATCGAGTTCGACCAGAGCGAACGACCACAATGACACCACAAGACTTTGTAGAGAGGTGGTGAGGGCGGCGACAGCGTTGAGACAGCGATGGTGGGAGTTGGCAACGACAACGGTGGCGGCTGTGAGGGTTAGAGTTCTTAGGAGGAAGGTGGTGTGTATTGTGTGAAGTGAAGGGTGTGTATGTATTTGTGTGGAAGGGTAGTTTTGTCAAAAAGTTTAGAGTGGCGGGTGTAAGGGCATTGAGTGTGTGTGTTTAGCAAACCCCTAATAAAAAGACAAGAACATAAACTACAACACATGAATTATTAACGTAGTTCGGACCTCTCGTCCTACATCTGCAGACACCCAGGTGTAAAATCTATTAAGAAAAATGACGTACAGATTTACACAAAGCCCCTAACTAGTGAACTCTCATCTTCGTTACACTCCTCACTTCGTTACACTCCTGACTTCTTTTACAATGAATCCTACATTAACCCAAAATCTCCTTGGAAGCCGAGATACCTTCGACTGTGTGTGTGTTAATATCTCACAATGATCTGGCATTACAAAATTGAGTAAGTGATGTATTCCGTCTTGTGATTATATACATATAAAAAAAAAAACATACGGCAGAGTTAATATGTCAAATTGTCTTGTATGTCTTCAATTGTGGGTTGGCATTATTCTTCTTTCCTTTGATTTCTTCTTACGATGGAAAGAAGGACTGGAGAGAATATCTTGCTTGATTGTCGAAGATATTTTGAGTGTGTTGGATCTCGAGAGTATATCTTCTAGATCTGTCTAACTTTCTAATGTGGCCGTTGGAAATATTCTACTGATCCCGCTTAAAAGCAAGTATTTGTGTCCACAGACATCTCTTTGTCCACAAACTTCATGGAATGATCCTGCATAATATTTACATATTCTGTGTGTTCTTTACAATATCCTTTTTCTTAACGGCCAAGGTTGTACAAATGATGACTATGAATATTTTACCTTAACACCTTCAATTTTGAAAAATAAATGACGCAAGTGGGAGTAGGAGATTGAAGAGGTAAATATTTTTATTTTATTTTTAAATAAGAAGAGTAAATAATTTAGAATAGATAACTAAGTGGGTAGTTCACTGATTTGAATATTTGATAGTGTTTTTTTCATTACATAAAGGCCTTACAACCCAAAGAAAAGGCAATATGTTTTTTTTATATAAAAGAAATTAAAATAAATTATTATAATTATTCTCTAAACGGTATTGGGCGAACTCGACCAGGGACTAAGGTGCATATGGAATTTGTGTTAACATATTGTAATATGATGCAATGTCAAATGCATTAATTTAATATTTGAACTTGACAAAATAGTTCTTTTGGACATATTGTGTCACATTAATTGTATTTTGAATCATCATAGTTACTCTCCTTAGCATTTGATTTGTTACATATGATGAGAGATTGAGTTATCTTTATATTAATTTAATATTTGAAATTCTTTTTTTTTGGTAGAAATATTTTAAATTCTTAAATATATGAAAAAGTGTGAACATTAACACTAACCTTTTATTTGTAAAGCGAGTCTAGATGAGATACCTTTGTCCGAATTTAAAATAGAATAGGATTCAAAATTTCAAATAAAGCATTAATTTACAATAAATGATTTGGAGACCCACTTTGAGTAGGTTCCTTGGACACGTACCTCGATTTTAATTTACAATAAATGTTTTGGAGACCCACTTTGAGTAGGTTCCTTGGACACGTACCTCGATGTGTACAAAACGGCACACCACTAGACACCCAGGTCAGTGCACCTAATTGGATGTCCAAAATGAGTCCTTTTAATAGGGTCCTTAATGTACTTGTTTATATCAAGAGTTGTTCAGTCCCAAATATATCTAGACCCAGATTTTAGCCGCCCCAATATGCCATACTCTAATATGTGCGCATACATCTCAAAATATCATTATAGTTTACATATATACACTAATATGATAAATCGTACATTAATTACCCAACAACTAATTATCTAAACTATGTCAACAAGACTTAAGTTCATATGAAAATGAGCACTCTTAAAGGGAGTGTATGTGCTTGATTTTCTGAATTGCTTCCTTCACCTTGGTTAATGGTTCTTCATACAAGATGGCAGGGTTGTCGAATTTCAATGCAGAACTCGGCTCACCAAGGAAAGCATGAAACGAATCTGCCACCGAGTATGCAAGAGACTCGAGATTGTATCCGCCTTCCAGGAAAAATACGCAGCGGCCTCCGCAAAGCTCTCTTGCAAGTTGTTTAATGCTTGCCGCGAGCATGTAGTATGTACCAGTTGTAAATTGCAGAGAAGCTAGTGGATCCAATACATGGGCATCATATCTGAGGATAACAAAATGTGCTTTAGATTGATAGTCTTATCCAAAACTTCAAAAGTCGAGGAAGATCACCATTAGAAGCATTTTCGTTTTGCAAGTTCGCAACGATAATTTTTGTTCAAACATGCAAAGCCAGTAGTCACATTTCAAATTTTGATTAACTTTTAAATACATCTTATTAGATCAATGAAGCATGTAAAATGTTAATATATCTATTTCATGTGAAATTTAAAATAAGGGGAGGGCTGCGAAACTGAGAACATAGACGAAGAAGTAACTTACCCTGCCGAAACAAGAATTATATCAGGCTTGAACCTTCGAGCACATGGTGCAATGACTTCGTCGAATACAGACCTCATGGTGGTGTCTCCTGAGCCTCCAGGTAAAGGAAGATTCAGTGATGTTCCTTCTCCACGCCCGCAGCCTACTTCATGTATCTTACCTGTACCAGGATAGCTTCCATCCTGCATTAGTCGAAATAAGATCAAGTTGTCAAATAAATGACATAATTGAAAGCGATCTTTATAAAGCGTTGCTGTCAACTAACAGATATTGATGGCTGTATCCGATGACATAATTAAGCATATAATGACTACTTAGACAATGAGGACTTAGTATATTAATTTTAACTGAGCAAATGACAACTGATCTGCAATAACATAAGCTACAGATCAGAAAATTTGTATCAGATGCAGAAACGTATCTAGCGATTCAAATAACGGTTTCTTACTTGATGAGTTGAGAGGAAGAATATATCTGGATCCTCATAGAAAGCGTCATTGGTTCCATTTCCATGATGCACATCAAAATCAATGATGAAAACCCGCTTCAATCCATGCACACGCTGAACATGACGTGCTGCAACAGCCACATTCCCAAAGACGCAGAATCCCATAGGCCCCTTTGGAACAGCATGGTGACCGGGAGGTCTTACTAAAGCAAATCCCACAGGTGGGTTCGGGTTAACCTTTGACGCCTCTACCTGAGAAGTCAAGTGGCAGCTTTGGGCAGATTGGCATTCCATAAAATATCCGTTAGCTTAGAAACCGAACGAGATGAATTTGGGAAACAATTTACCCATGAAATGAAATATATTTAACTAATTCGGCCCAATGCACGAGCACAACTACTTGCTTATGCATGTTAAAGAATAAGCAAAGAACAGAATTTGGAAAATTAAGAAGTTCCTGCTCACCACTGCATCAACTAAGGAGATTCCTGCCCCAGCGGCAATGAGTGATTCCTGAAAGGTCTGCACTATATTTTTAAATGTCAGAATTTGTGAGAGGAAAAATGGTGAAATCCAAAAAATTACAGACGAAAAAAAAATCATGAGATTTTATGGATAGACAAGACAAATCAAGACCCTCAAGATGCACTGGTTGTACCAATCTCAAATTGACGGCAAAACACATCAAACGCGCCAAATAAGCTATAATTGGAGACCTAGCAAACTCAGAACAAGTTTGATCAACTCATTTTTAGATTTATAACAAGGTTTGAGATATTTCAATCATTTGACATCTTTCCAACTACTTGGGTATCATAAATTTCATGATAATGATAATTGGTAAATGATAATGCAAGCAGTTCCAAGTTCTTACAGATACAAAACTGTAAAAATTTAAATAGAAAAAAAAATAAAGGACGAAGCAAGTAGGAAAATGCAAGAAGTAGAGAATCAATTTACAGCATGGACTAAAATGCATATTAGTTAAAAGAATGTGTTTCCTATACAATAACCCTGAAGTATTTAGAAGAAGTTTCTTCTATTTATGCAAGTGTTACACACGTATCCTCTAACAAAAGCGCTACACATGTATCATAATATGAATTAAAGTTTTATGTTTACTGTCTAAACAACTGCATTAAATCGAGCTGAGTGGAAGCGTTTGATCCTTGTGCCCGAAACCAACTAATTTGGGACTTAGGCTTTCTTCTTTACCATCCAAGTAATGCCTATGCATTGGCTCTTCCAATAATGAAAATTGTCTAGGAATCTCATCAATGCCTTGACAACAATGTTATTATTTCTTTTTCTTTAGTAATGATATATATTGTCGCTTCTTATTTAAAAAAAGTTTTAGATAATATACGCAAGTCATGGAAAAGGAAAAGAAAAGGCTTCAGAACCGAAAATTTCCATAGCGAGCGCAACATCATTAATTTATGAAGAGAAGCAAGATTAGTGGTTTACAGTTGCTGTAGCGTATGTAGGTCCTGAGCCTTCAATAAAAATAAGACCTTCTTGAGAAGCCTTACTCATAGCCTATTGAAGAAAACAAAAAGGTGATCAACAGAAATTCTATAAAGAGCGAAACACAAAGTAACTGTGTTAAAGGGTTAACAACAAAAAATCATGTCATACAATGCCATAAAATAGAGCTTCTCAAGTTGGAAGAGAAAATATGAGAAAATATGACAATAACTTCAACAAAGGGAAACTGATGCAATATGATTTTTTTGTTGGAAATTCGGAACTAATGCAATATGATCACTCCAAGTCATAAGCCAGAACAAATGAAAGTTACCTTCTCATTGTTATAAGGTACAAGTAACTAATATCTAAATAAACATAATGCACATATAAGAAATCTGAAAAGAGCTACAAAGAGGTAAGATTACCCTCTCAAGACCAGAAACATAAGTTCTGGAATGAACACTTGTGATATCGTCCACAGAAGCAGGCTTAAAATTTAGTTCAATAACTTCTGAACCACGGAACTGATTGCAAATTTGAAGCATAAAATAAGGTTAGAAACAACAACAACAACAACAACAACAACATAGCCTCAGTCCCAAATTAATTGGGGTTGGCTACATGGATCAAACTTTTCGATTGTGCTCAATTAAGTGCAATTGATGGTGAGCTTTCCAAACCATTCAAATCCCTCCTAATTAATGCATCTCATGTTAACTTTGGTCTACCCCTACCTCGTCGAATTTCTACAGTTTTTATTGAGTCAAGTTTTCTAGTTGGGGCATTTGTAGGCCGTCTTTTGATGGAGGCGATTTTCTGAATCGTGTCGAGCGTGATCGGGAAGAGGCGAAATGGGAGACAGATGACCACACTGCGAGAGGTCATATTCTCGAACGCCATGAAGGACTCGTCGTTCGACCTCTACCATGACGTCCCCTCTCGCCAAGGAGCCGCTGGGAGAAATTGGAGGCAAGGTATCATAAGGAGGATGCGACAAGTAAGAAATTCCTTATATCAAAGTTTATTAATTTTAAAATGGTTGATGAAAGGTCTCATGGAACAATTTCGTGAAGTTGAGAGGATTAGAAATAATTTCTCTCAACACAATCTTGTCATGGATGAAACAATTGTTGTGTCTTCTATTATTGATAAATTGCCCCCATCCTGGAAGGAGTTCAAACGAACTCTTAAGCATAAAAAAGATGACATATCTCTTGATGAACTTGCTAACCATCTTCGTGTAGAAGAGGAATGTCGCATGCAGAAAATGAAAAAGAGCGAGAATGCTCGGGAGATTTTGTGCATGTGATGGAAGCACAAGTCTGTGGCAAGTCTTCCACAAAAGGCCCACTGCTCGGTGGCTTCAAAAAGCCCAATGTTCCTGGGAAAACCGAACAACCAAAATCGAACTTCAGCACAGAAAGTCACTTATTGGTTTCATGGAAAGATGGCTACCCAAGTCCCAATGTTATCATCTAAGAGGTAGCAAGAAAAAATCACCAGGCCTCCTTCCAGCCACCGCCAAAGTGGTAGCAGGTGTAATCACACGATGATAGATCTCCATTGCTATAAGATATCTCCAAACCACAACGGCCGCTGAAAATGGATATGGCTGGTAGTAGACTCTGAAGTTACCTTCGATATGCGCCGCAAGAAGAAGAGAGCTCTTCTTAAAACCATAAGGTGCAGAGATGAAAATACCTGTTCATAGTAGGAATGATGCTACCGTCTCTTACAAAGTAAGAGGTAAAGAAAGTTGATTCTAAGTTTGTCTCTCCCAAGTTGGTAAGAACACTCACTACTGGTATTGGCACCGTAATCTAACAAGGGAAGAATCTCGTGCCCAAAAATCATGGAATAAGCTCAGATTTTAGGGCTTGTCTTCGAGGCCGATAAGTTTCCTGCATTCTCCAAGTGAGTGGGGTATATATAGAAGGGGTATGCTTATGAGAAAATGTTTAAGTTTCTAATGTAATCGCTGTGATCTAATAAGAATGTTGTTTCATGTGATTTTATGCAGCCTCCTTCATTTCTACGGCATTACACATTATGATAATGTGTTCTATTTCTCAAAATTATAATGAGATGGTCAATCAGGAATTACTCCGCTTTATTTGATAAAGATGAAGGAAATTGCAATGCAGATGCATGTGAAACAAAAGGAACTCAGAAAAGCCATTTCCCGAATGTTGAAATGAAATTCAACGTTGCGTAGGACTGACATTCTCGATGTATGCTGCATATACATGAAGACACCTAATTGGAGGCAATAAATAATTTTATGAACATTTATTTGATGTTTACTTACAGCAAATTTTGTTACGTTTATTCATTACATATCTCAGCAGATGAGGTAACAGTTTGAGTTAGTAGTGAACTATGATCCAAAGCAATTGTGAATCCACCGAATAGTCCATGTAGACTATCGGCTTCCTTCATACACCTACCAACAAAATGCTATGAGTGACGTAAAAATTCGTATTAACCTAAAATGCAGTTAATGCTACGCCATCAAACCCCTGCCTTTGGAATACTGGCGACAGTATCATTGATCGCATGGCATATTTTGAATTTAAGTTCCCACTGCAAGAGTAACAAAGTCACCCTATATGAGCTTTAGGAATACTAAAACCAAATCTTAATTATTTCAAGAGTTCTGGGGTCATAGAGCGGAGTAGTAGGCAGTACCCCAACCTAAAGATAGAAAATCAGGTGAAAGTGGGATGGAGGCAGACATTTATCGGATATGCACAACACAGATATGTAGATATCGCGTTCATGTAATTGAGTCCAACTGCATTTGAAGAACACTAATCAGAATCTAATCATGATGGAATTTTCACGAGACAAGATTTAAATCTGTCACCAAAAAAAGTATTCCCCAACAAAACCAAAAAGGTAGTACAGTCAGAAATTGAAAATGACAAAGAATTAGTAAAGTTCCTCTCAATCCTCAAGGAGCAAACTGAGCTCGTGAAAATTAAGTCATTTGGTTCTCGACACAAGCATCTCTGGCTGAAGCAGCTGTAGAAACAGAACTAGACAAATTCCGTATTTGCTTAATGTTCTATCCCAAACACATAGAGGAGCCACGAAAGAAAGTAGATGCAACTGAAAGAGGCATTAAATGATGAGATAGATTCAATAATGGGGAATAGGAATACTTGGGAGCTTAAGTTGGATTCACTTCCTGGGTGTAAACCCATTAAATGCAAATTTCTCTCTTCAAAAGGAAAAGAAGAAGTTGATGGATCCATTGGTAAACACAAAGTGAGACTGCGAGCATGAAGTGTGTTTCACCTAAAAGCATGGAATAGACTATTTCGATAGACTCTATTCACCAAGTAGTTTAGAATTGTTACTATCAGATTGCTGATTGCAAATTGCACGCCTATAAACAAGTCGGGTCATCCAATACAAATGGACAGCAAGCGCTTAGAAACAAATGTTCTTAAATGGAGAATTGGATGAGGAAATATACATGGAAATAACCTCATGGGTTTATTATGCCCCAGCCATGAGAATAAAGTGTGCATCAAGTAAAATCATTGCATGGTTTTAAAGCAAGCACCAAACAACATAGCACTAAAAATTTGACCAGGTTGTATTTCGCTTTTGGATTCAAAATAAATGAATCTTGATAAATGCCATAGCAAGTTTGATGAAAAAGGCATTGTGTCATTATCTGCCTTACGATGACATGCTGATTTGCACGATTTGTAACAAGTTCATGACTGCAAACCCTTACTTTCAAGCCATGAATGAAAGATATGGGGCAAGTCATTATTACACGGACCAGATTGTAAGAGATGAGGAGTAATAGTCAACTCATCCATTTATTGAGAAATTTCAATGATTCCACCACTGAATTGAGTCTCTGCTTCTACCCCACTATCCAAGTATTGAGCTGTTGAAAATACAGTAATCCAGCTCACAACCTATATTCTGGATTAATTGATGCCAATGTATGCAATGACATGCACTAGGCCTGATATTGCTCAAGTAGGGCAAGTCGTAGGTGATTTACACTAATCCACAGTTAGCCATTTGCACCAAGAGTTTTGAAAGATCTTAAGAAAACAATTAACTATGGATTTATACATAAGGATATCCTTCATTTTAGAAGATTTCAGATGTGTTGATTAGAAAGATCAAATCATACCCACAAGCAAGATTTTCACTACTGGGAGGTGCATCTGGCTTCAAAGAAGCAACTTTAATGGTCGGGTTCACCATGGAATCAGTTTATTGCATATTCCTGGGCCTTTCAAAGAAGTCAATGGCTACTAATTATTGAGACAGACAATTAGTCAGGTCAAACCTTAGGCCCAATCTCATCCATTGCGGATAATGCCATATTGGCAAGGGGGCTGAGAAGCACAACCTGTAGTCCTGTATGATATTGGACCAGAGCATATTGTGCTCAGAATTGATAACAAGAGAGTTACTCTACTGGATCATGCAGGTTCAACAAATCTTGCGTATCCCCTTACTAAAGACGCTGGTAGACTTATGAATAAAACATCAAGAGGGACGGTCTTAAGTCATAAATTGCGTCACTAATAAGGGAAACTTCAACTCCTGACGCCAACATTACGCTAAGTCTTTAGGTTCAATGCAATAATTTCATTATAAGAAAGGACTTCAAGAGCACTAAAATTTTTATAACCATCCGTATGTTTGTTACTTGCATCTTACGTAAAGAGAGAGGCTGAGTTGATCTCTTAATACTTTAAAAGTACTAAATTGGTAAGTATTAGAATGGAGACGACCACAAGCATGTGAAGTACCAGTTTGCTAGGAGTTCAAGGCTATTTATTCGAAAAGATGACATTCACTGTGGAAGAGACGGACACAAGGCCAATGCTGATGTCGTGATATTTGTATATTTTTGTCGTATGTTATATAAAAGATAGGTTATGCCACATTTAATAATCATTGGTTCAAAGTTTATCTACCATGTATCTTCGATATGATGTAATGAACTTTTTCACAAGTTATGGTTCAAATCTAAAGATACCATTGAAGTTATGCATATAATGTTTCTAGATTTCAGGATTGAAATAACTTGATTATTTTGAAATGTATTGGGATTGTTGAACATTTTCAAAATAAATGCTTAACTCACATTGATTAGAACTCAATTTCAGCAGCATATGTAATTTCCGCACCATGTTGTGTAAAATAAAATGCTAAAGTGTTATGCAGGAAGACAAGTATACATACGTTACATGCCATACGATATGGCTTACTTAGCGCTTTTATAGGCGCATCAGCAGATTTGGCAACAGGCACGTATGCAAGTGTCTATATGGGGTACAAGCCAACTAGTGAAGAAACCTTTACCATTAATTTTTACCATTTTCAGATTAAATGGTTGAGAGTGGTCATGGCACTTTGAACTGCCTCCATTAAGAACATCATTTCCACTACTCCATTGCATCAATGCTTGGTCGTCTCCATTTACTCATCAGACTAATGCTTGACTGCTCCACTTCTCCAACTGTCATGACCAAGGTTTCTATAAGAGGAGAGGCTCGAAGAAGAAAGCATCCTTAAATTCACCGTTGAATGTCTGCTTTCATCTTCTCACTACCGCATAGGGTGGTTTATCATCGTATCCTTTAGATATTCTTCATCACTTTCGTAAAGATGTATGAGCGTAATTTCCTTTTAGGAAAGTAGCAAAGGTTACACGCTAAGCCATTATGAAGTCCCTTTGTTCAAATAACTGCATGAAATTTTTTGTCAAGCCGTTCAGAATGGCTTCAATCAAACAATCGCCGCCAACATACGAAGTCGGGATCGCCATGAGGCTGCATTTTCCTGAGGCGCGTGTTTGCGCATTTCCTCACAGTGTATCATCCGTATATCTGATACACCAAAACCTATGAGTCCATGATGAACTGAGCGTGACGAAGAGGCGTAAATGGGAGACGTATGATTCACACTCATAGAGGTCATATCTTCAACAAGCCATGAAGGACTCCATTGGCTCAATCTCTACCATGAATACCCTCCTGGCGAGCCATGTGAAATTGGAGGCAAGGTATCATATGAGGATGGCTGCTAAGAAATTTTATCGTAAGTTTATTAATTTTTAAAATGGCTGATGAAAGGTCCATTGAACAATTTCATGAAGTTTATAGGATTAGAAATAATTCTCCCTAAACACAACTGTCATGGATGAAACAATTGTCAGGTTCTATTATTGATAAACTTTCCCCCTTCTAATAGTTCCAACGAATCCCAAAGATAAAAAAGAGACATATCTCTATTAAACTCGCTAACCATCTTCAAGAAGAGAATGTCACAGAAATGAAAGAAAGGCACGTCGAGATCAAAGTGTATGATAATAAATGCGTTCAAAAGCCTTCCCGAATGTGCCTAACAAGCCCAGAGCTTCAAAGCCTCCACTGTCTGGAAAACCAACAACCAAAATCGTGAACTCAAAAGCAGCTAAAGTCATCAGTTGTTCTCATGAGTATGGCTACCCTAAGTCCGACAAAGACACAAAGAGGGAAGCAAGGAAAAATCATGTTTCCTCCACACAACAAAGGTAACGCACAATGATGATCTCACTTATATGATATCCAAATCAAACTGCTGAAACATATGGCTGTAAGTAGATTCGTGCTATTTGATATGTCCTGTAACAAGAGGTTCTTCAAAACCATGAGTAAAGATGAAAATACTCACTTACATGGGAAATGATAAGCACGGTCCCCCATAAAGTATAGTAAAGGTTGATTCATGCCATTTCCTGCAAAGTTGTAACACTACCACTCTTGTATTAAGTGCACTGTTGAGGAAGAATCTGTGTCTGGTGGTCTGTCGAATAAGTTTGGATTTAGGCTTTTGTTCTTGGTAATGAATAAGCTCACTTCCAAGGGAGTGGTGATTGTAGTAGCTGTAAGGTTACTGAGGGCATGTTTAAGCTCAATGTAATCGCTATCTAATAAGAATGTTGCTCTACAGATTCGTGGAGTCTCCTTCATTTTTATGGCATCATGTGACAGACATGTCTGGTTTCAGAAAATTATATGCGATATGGTCAACTGGGACTACCTGCCTTGCCTTTGATAAATATGAAGAGAAATGCAATACATGTATGAAAACAAAATAACTAGGAACCATTTCCTAATGTTATTAAAATTCAAAGTTACAGACTTGATAAGCATCTCTCATGTATATGTGACATACATAGTACACCCTCATCAGAGGCAATAAATATTTTATAATATTTATCGATGATCAGAGTGCTTTTTGTTATGTTTGTTTGTTGCATTCCAAAGATATAATGGTTGCCTCGTCAGGCGTAAACTGACTGTAATGCAGACCTTTATAAAATGTTTAAGCAACTGAGACAGTGGGAGGAGAGACGAGGATCCAAAGTACTTTGAATCCATCGGAATAGTCCACAGACTATCGGGCTTCTACACACCACAACAAAATGTGGCCGAGTTGCAAAATCTAGTTTTAACCCAAATGGTGCACGGCCATGCACAAACCCTGGCTCCTGAGTAGGAGCTGTGGAGCAGGTATCATTGACTCCATGCCATATTTTTGAATGTAATTCCACAAAGAGGGGGGAAATAAAAAGTCACCTACATGAGCTGAATAAAGCTAAAACCAAATCTTAATTGATAAGAGTTTATCAGAGCAATAGTAAAAGTACCCGAACCTGCAAAAGAGAAAATCGTGGAAAGGGGAGTTGGAGTGCATAGTTTATTGATATGCACAACACAAGAAGGGGCATATAGGTCAAATTGGATTTAATAATTCGATTTCAAGAAACACCGTAATTGAATCAAGTGGATGCAATCTTGACGAGACAAGATTTAAATCGTCACCAAAAGTATTCCCGAAGAAACCAAAAGGAAGGAAGTCATAGAAATTGAAAATGATAGGTGAATGCCAGGTAGAAGTTCCCGAACTTCAAGGAGCAAACGAGCTCTAAAATTAAGTCATTTGGTTCTCGATTTCTATACATTCCAATAAAGAAGTAGAGAAACAAGACCAGACAACCCGTATTGTTTTAATACTGTTCGATCCTCAAACAAGTAGAGAGTAATGAAAGCAAAGAGATGCACGCTGAAAGAGGCATTAAACATGAGTATGGACAATAACGGGAAATAACACTCGTGAGCCAGTTGATCCACCTGCGTAAACCCATTAAATGCAAATTTCTTCAAAAGGAAAAGAAGAGTCATGGATCCATTGAAAAACACAAAGAGATCAAGTTATGGTTTCACCAAAAGCATGGAATAGACTATTTCGACATCATTCACCAAGAGCTGTGAATTGCTTACCATCGTATCAAGATCGCAATCATAGCCTATAAACAAGTTTGTCATCCACCAAATGGATTTAAAACAACAGCTCCCAATGGAGAATTGACGGAAATATACATGGAACAACCTGGCGGTTTATTATGCCCGCCATGAGAATAAAGCAGCAAGATTGCTAAATCATTGTATGGTTTAAAGCAAGCACCAAAATAAGGCACCAAAAATTTGACCAGGTTGTACTTGCTTTGGATTCAAAATAAATGAATCTCATAAATGGCGATATAAGAAGTTTGATGAAAGGTACTGGTGTCATTATCCTGCCTTTTACGATGACATGTTTACTTTTAAATCGACTTTAACAAGTTCATGATCCAAAAGGTTTCTTTCAAGCCAAATGAAAATGAAAGATACGGGCAATGATGTCATACTTAACGTATCAGAAGAGACGAGGGAGTATTTCCAATCCTCATCTCATTATATTGAGAAAATTCTCAATAGATTCAATCGATTGAATTGTGCCCTCGTGCCACCCCACTAGATCTTTTAAGTATTTGCTAGTGAAAAATACGTGCAATCCAGCCATTAACCCGGAGTATTCTAGATTAATTGGATGTTAATGCGTAATGACATGCACTAGGCCTGACATTGCTCGCAAGAAAGCAAGTCGAAAGAGATTTACAATTAACCAGTTTAGCTGCATTGGTTTGCACCAAGAGTTTTCAAATATCTTAAGAAAACAATTAACGGCGGTTTATGCTATAGTGGATATCCTTCTGGCCTCAAGGATTTTCGACGTAAGTTGGATCGTGAAAGATCGCAAATCATGCATCCATGTCGGGTGGATTTTCACACTTGCCGGAGGTGCATCTCGGGCTTGCAAAAGAAGCAAACTTTAATGGTCGTGGTTCACTATGAATCAGCTATGTCAGACTGTGCCTCACTTTCCGGGTGCTGCCCTTCCCTAATCTTTGTATCAATAGGTGCTACTCCTACTTGTCTTTGAATTTTTATATTTCTTATTCTATCTTTATGAGTTTTACCACACATCCACCTAAGCATCCTCATTTCTGGTACGTTCATTTTATGTAATTGTTATTGTTTTACCACCCAACATTCACTTCCATAGAGCATAGCTGGCCTAATTGCGGTCCTATAAAATTTTCCTTTTAACGTAGTAGGAACATTTCGATCACAAATCACCCCTGTTGCACTCCACCATTTCTTCCATCCAGCTTGAATTCTATGTGTGACATCATTCTCAAAATAAGGTTAGAAAGAACTCAAAAAAAAAAAAAAAAAAAAAAAAAAAAAAAACGCAATTAAAATTTAGAACTTGTGATAATCTATATATGGTAAAAATTATTATCTTTGAGATCCAATTAAATCTCAATAATATATTTACTAGGCTATATCTTTGAACATTTTCTAACCCAAGTTGCCCAACTAGTCCTTGAAATCATTCTAACTCACCTCCCATCAGCATCATAGCGAACTTGAATAATACTACCAGTCTACCAGGATCATTGATTTCGATGCTAATACAATCATGCACACAAAACTCTCTCACTAGATTAGATTATAGAGTACATAGGGGAAACTGTAAAAATCTGATTTTATAATCCTTTGACTTATACATTTGTACACTGGGGAAATTCTAAAAATCTGATTTTATAATCCTTTGACCTTATACATTTTTTAGTCAAATATATTTTGAAGTTTTAATTCTAGATAGTTATGGATGAGTTTCTGAGATGCACACAAAACTCTCTCACTAGATTAGATTATAGAGTACATTGGGGAAATTCTAAAAATCTGATTTTATAATCCTTTGACATATACATTTTTTAGTCAAATATATTTTGAAGTTTTAATTCTAGATAGTTATGGATGAGTTTCTAGATAAAATCAGAAACTCATCCAAGTACTTTAATCTGTTCAGTGGCATCTAAATAAATAGAGTATAGTCGCCTTGAGAAGTTGCTACAGTTTGCTTAGGAAATATATTTAAGTGTATCGATTGATTTAAAACAGTTTAAAAGGATTTAAAGAGCTCCAACTACAACCTTTAGATGCAAGCACATTACCTTTTTGTAATCAGAAATCAATTTTTTCTACCTATTCGCTCCTTATTTTACCTTAGTCCTCCAATTCATGTGAGCTTATGCTCCTTACTCAATTTTTTAAAACCTTTGTTGATGGCTCACCAGGTCCTATACATTTAAGAGGTAGATATTACTGCATTAAAGGCTTTAAAGCTTTAAACAAACCTTGTAAGGAAATAGTGATATGAGTTTTATCAGGTGAAATTCTACAATCATGAACCCCAATCTGCCAGTAGACTTCCATTTGAAATCAATAGGTTTTACCTTCTAGGTACAAATTTTTAAACTCAAGGGGAAGACACCCAAAAAGGTGGTAAACCTTCTCCCTCCAAAGAGGCAACTGCCTATACTTTGCAAGTTACCTTGGTCACTCTAAATGAACAAAACAACGGCGTATATTTTGCAAGTTCTTCACATTGAAATACAATAGAAGTGAGAGACATATACGGCAGCATAGCCAAGACTTAATTTAATGCTTTTTACCTTCTCTGTGAGTTCCATCTTTTCAAGAGCATTCTTGATTGCAGGAACTCTGAGGTGGGATTCTGGATGTGATTCCTATGGACATAAATTAATAATCACCAAAATAATGAAAATATAACATAAAACTTGCCAGAAAAAAAAAATGCTGAAAGATCAAAATAAATTATAGACAAAACAAAGAAAAGGAAAGGCAATTTCTGATATAACGAGTTAGCAATTAATGAAAAAGTTTTTCTCTGTTATTCTCATGAGTCTCGTCTAAGAAAATACAGAACCCTGTAACAAGCAAACAAATAAAAAGTCATCCTTTTAAACTAATAACACAACTTATGAATTAGCATATATATTTTTCTGTAGGTAAGTTTATGAATTCCAAGGACAAGAAAAGCCTGTTATATTTGTGTACGCATGACCAAGTATCAAATGATTTGTGAATTTTATTTTGATGCAAGATGATCACAGTTTCGAACTTATAACTCAGGATGATCAGTTATCACAACACTTCCAATATTTATTACTGACACCAGACCATATGAATCAGTACGCTCAGGAGTTTGCAGAAGACGATATCATAATTCAAGCATTCTTACATCATAAATAGGAGGGAAAAACAATTCCACATTGCAGTGGAGTGAACAAAATAAAAAAGAACTTTAAACGAAGACAAAACTCATAAGAAAGCAAACAATCATATCCTTTTCACCTTGTTATGACCCATGGCGGGAGCAACGCAGTAAAGAACACGGGCATTAGATACTCTCGTGTCAGGTAAAGAAGCAGTGGAAGAACCACTTGAACAAGAAATTGGTGTTCCACCCCTTCTCTTTCCAGTTCTCAAATGCCCGTAACACTTCCTATTCCAGTTCAGAAACTTGAATTCTGAACCGATTCTGTAATGACATTTCACCTTGCACAATCCATTGTACATCAAGAAAACCCCTCCTACAAATGCCATCAATCTTTCCATCACAAACAAATAATTCATAAAAATTTCGCAAGACTAACTAATATGGCTATTAAAAAAACTATTGCAGTCTTGATTCAATCAGTGAAACCCCATATGCAATTACTAACCAAAAGCCAAGTCCCACTAAAATTTTGAAGTTGCCCATGATTATATATCTCAAATACTGCAAGTAGTATAAGAAATCACAAAAATTTACAGCAACCCGGAACCAAAAATCAAATTTTCCCCACATAAATAAACAATATTCCACATTTCATTACCAACTAAAAACCAAGACCCATTAAAATTTTGAAGTCTCCCATAATTGTATATCTGAAATACTGGAAGTAATATCAAAAATCACAAAAATTTACAGCAACCCAGAATCAAAAATCAAATTTCCCCCACATAAATCAACAATATCCCACATTTCATTACCAAATAAAAACCAGGACCCATTAAAATTTTGGAGTTGCCCATGATTATATATCTGAAATACTGCAAGAAGTATAAAAAATCACAACAAAATAGACCTGCCCAGAATCAAAAATCAAATTTACCCAACATTCATAGCACACAATAAGGGACATAGAATCAAGTTTACCCAGCATTTGAAGGGACCCAGTTTATCAAAAATCAAAAGAAGAGACATTTCCATTCAATGAAAAAGTGGAACCTGAAAGGGCAGGACGAGATATTGTTTGGAGGTCCATGAGGAATCCTCAATTCAAACAAAAACCACAGCAGCTGCAACCAATGTTTAAAGGATAGAGTCGATTTTTCTTTATCAAAAATTTGGGCTGTCTGGGCCGTGCCACACTTTCTACCACCTAAACCGAAACCCAGTTTATTGTAAAGAAGCCTGTTACAATAACCAACAAACTCAACCCAAAAACAACACGCCCCTGTCTGGGCGCCGAGCATTTCGATGCACACACATCTCGAGGAACATCTATGAGTTCTCCAGTTTTTTTTTTTTTTTTTTCGAAAATTATGTGAACCCTTTTTAGTATGTTTATTTTCACTAGATCTTTAATTGATATTTAATCTAAGTACATCATGAATCTTGGTAGAAAAATATTCTAAGTTCATTGGACCCTGGTCGAGCCCACAATACTCACTTATGAGTTCATTTTGACTAACTTAAATTATATGGATTTACGATTGTTTAGGTATATCCACTAAACTTTAGTGGGCTTAATTATAATTACTAGTTGTAAGTTTGTAGTTGGGACAAACTGCATCTTAATGGGGCGAGGCTTGCTCCTTTTGAGCTTGTAATTATGTTAGGTATATCCATATACTGTTAAATTTCTCGAGTTTCTTACTTCTACATATCAATTTATTATTGTATATATTCTAATTACTAAAGTATCACTTGAGACATGGATAGGGTTGCAAGTAGGGTGGGGAATCTTCGTACCCTGCGGTGCCCTGCCCCTGGTGGGTGCAAGGATTCCCCACTTTTTGCTCTCCACGGGCAAGGCGGGGACGGGAATTTTTCTCGCCCGGCGGGGATTCCTCGCCCCGCATCCCTGGCATAAAGTTTTTCATTTTTTATGTTTGTACAAAAAAATTATATAACTTTTTTACTTAAAATATATGTAATATATAGAATGAAACTCGAGATCTCCAACAATAAATTTTATTTTTACCATTAAATTAATTATCATATACTCCCTCCGGTCATTTATATAAGTCGTTTAAAGTAAGGACATAAGAATCAAGACGGCATTAATTACGTGTGTAATTTACATATATGTCATTTGACATTAAATGAATTGAAGAATTGAAGAATCATAAATGTTTGAATTATGTGAGGGTAAAATGGTCAAAATGCAATAAATACACTTTTGAATTCTGAAAATGACTTACAATTTTGAACAAAAAGCTTTTGCTAGAACGACTTATATAAATGACCGGATGAAGTATATATATATTTATTTGTTATATCATAAAGATATATAAAATTATATTTAGAAAATCATTGAAATATATTTGTCATACTAGTTTTGGAAATCTTATATATTTAATTAAGTATGATAACTTGTAATTCAATCAACAAAACAAATCCACATTAAATCCTTCAATTTGAAAAAAATAGTTTCTCAAAAAAATTAAGAAAGTAGTATTTAAGTGTCAAAATGACTAAGAAATGAAGATCAAAATATATATTTTTTACAAAATTGATGGGGCACCGCGGGGATTCTCCGTCCCGTGAGGATCCCCGCGGAGTGAATTTGCAAGAATAAATCCTCGTCGCCTCGGGGGCGTTGGGACGAGAATGGGAACGATAATTACAATCCTCGCCCTGCCCCGGCCCTGCCCCATTTGCAAAGCACTCACATTTTTGCTAAAAGAAGAGAAATCCTACCTAGCATTTGCATTTTTTGCTTAAAATCATTTGTATGCATCTTCCAAGTCTAAAAAACCAACTTCTCTAACTTTTACCTAGATGTCAAGATTTTCCAACATTTCCACTAATAAAAAGAAATATTATTCTTTTTCTTTTCTTAGGAATTTTTGAACAACATGCTTTCTAATATCAGTCATTCCATAAAAACATACAAGGAAAAAGTGTTTTATAAGTAAAGATCATTTAGATGATTGTGTTAAGTGGGGTTGAAAAAAATGGTGATGTGATCAAAGATGTACGTTTATGTGATGAACTCCACGGGTGGAAGTAACCACCTGATCACATTTATGCATGCATGACAAAATCCTAAAGTCAAGGACCAAGGTTATGTTATATATAATTTGCTAACAATATTGAATCCACACACTTAGTCACACATGTACTAGATGCTATTAAATTGCTCCATAGAGATGCACATACACACATCTAGAAGCGGTCGGAAACTACTCTAAGTGTGTGTGTTTTTTTTTTTTTTTTTTTTTTTGGTACAATACTCTATGTGTGTTTGCAACATGTTGTATTAATATAGCATTATAATTACCTCTTTTTTCTTTGTGAGTAATTAGGGTAAGAGATAGAGGGATGAATTGCTGTGGCCAAGTCATTTCTAATTTTGTAATCAAGAAGCTGTTGAAAGAAATGAGAATCCTTTGACATGAGACACAAAGCTTACTGGGTTTAATTTTGGTGCATTCGTGATGTCATTTAATTCCCAAAGTGAGAAAATGATATCAAGTTTCATGAGACACGCATATGAAACCATAGAATCTCCCCATCTTGGCACGATTTCTTAATTTGGAGCCAATAATAGAAATATGTGTATATGAACTGATGATCAGATTTCAGATTCAAAAATAGTTACCTAAAGCCAATTAGAAATCTTTTTCAAAAAGAAAAAAGAAAAAAAAAAAAAGCCAATTAGTGAAGCGATTATAATTCTCTAAAACAAAATTTCAAAGAACTAGCTCGAGAAGCTAGTAGTTCTTTGTCTGATCGGAATGAGTGGTGTGATGTACCCTCATTTTTCTCTACTGTATTGACAAATGATTCGGGATAAAATTTGTTGCTTTGTGATCCAACTTAAAGAAGTCCGTAACTTGGAAACATTTTTTTGGGTTTGGTTCAGTATTCGAGAAAAACTTCTTTGACTAATCTAGACTGGCCTTATGGAGAACACATAAAGAGTTGAGGATCCGAGGGCTCTCAATGTGACCTTCATATTTAAAGCTTGACCGATTGAGACACTTTTATTAAGAGTCTGTCACTCCTAACCACTCAATTCAACTTTGCTACCTCTTTCTTTACCAATGAAAATGATTGGCTACAAACAATGGTTACATTTAGTTGTTAAGATCCTGTGAATCATTAATCGAGATGTATGCGTGTACATCTCAAAGTGCATCAAAAGGATCTCAACAACCGTGTAGCAAAAGCGCGTCATCGATCCTAACATTTCCCTTCTAGTAAGAAAAAGAAGAAGAAGAAGAAGAAGGCTTGAACACTTCACACTTGGTGCATAATTTACCATTCATTTGTCAGAAGGTAGCTGCTAGAGGTACTCACTTTAGACACCGACTTTGGGCACCTTGCGGTCGTGCGCCGTCAATACACCTCGAAATACGCATTTGATGTGTATCGAACGACGCCCGACTGGTGGGTGCCAAGTCAGTGACTAAAGTGGGTACCCCAAGCATTAATAAGTACAGGTCATCAAATAGTATCACAATCAGCACTAAGAGATGGTTAGACTATTAAATGAACCACAACAACAGTGACTAGAAACAAAAATGAATCAATACATAATGCTTTTATGTCAAAAATGAAAAAGCAAGGCTGTATAACCAAACAACACACATATAATACAGTTGACACATTTCATAAAAGACTGCTAGACAAGAAACTACAAACATAAATAGCTCTTCAATTCATTACAATCCCAACATGTAAGTCTCTTTCAACTTACTCATCATTTCTCATCTCTGCTCTTCCTGTACTTTCTTTCCTTCTTGATCCAATTTATCATTGAAATGGCCTTAATTCCGACTCTCGCGGCCATCTTCATGGCTTGCACCTTCATGGGATCTCATAATTCAGTCACGGCACAGCTCGCATTCGGTTTCTACTCCTCAACATGTCCTAAAGCAGAACAGATTGTCAGTTCTGTTGTTCAACAGTCTGTCCAGGCCAATTCGAGAATGGCTGCAATATTGCTCAGGCTTCACTTCCACGACTGCTTCGTGCAGGTCCTATTGCTTTTCTATGAATCTGCCATGCATAATTGTTGTTTCTTTTGTTTTCTGACATACATGTGTGTTTCTATATGATTCTGCTTGTTCAGGGATGTGACGGTTCGATACTGATCGAAGGAGACAAAGCGGAGAAACATGCATTCGGCCACCAAGGTGTTCAAGGCTTTGATGTGATAGAGACTGCGAAAGCGCAGTTGGAATCAGAGTGCAGAGGTGTTGTCTCTTGTGCCGACATTGTGGCCATGGCTGCTAGAGATGCTGTTGCATTGGTACAATTCAGTAACTAGTTGATCTCCATAGAAATTAATTTTGTCGCGGTAGCTATGATTCTTCTAGTCCAATTATGTTGAAGGATCTGATACTGCCTGATGACGCAGAGTGGCGGACCGGTTTATCAGGTTCAGACGGGGCGAAGAGACGGGCTGACTTCTACCACTTCATCTGCTGATGACATGCCTGAAGTCACTGAATCAATTCAGCAGCTCAAGAACAAGTTCATACAGAAGGGACTCTCCGTGAAGGACTTCGTGCTCCTTAGCGGTACACATGCGTAATTCCCATGTCTCTCTTCCTATCTTAGAAAACCCAACAAGGAGACGTGGTTAATTGTCTTCTCATTCTGTCTGAATTGTTCAAATTAAGCAATCTGGATTGATTCTTAACATGGGTGGTTCTTGGGTCTTGGCCAATTTCAGTAGTTTTTTTTTTTTTTTTTTTTTATTGATGTGTATAGAGAATCTGAGTTCATGGTACTAACTTGAGAAGTCTGATTTGATTGATGGAAATTGTTGCAGCTGCACATACAATTGGGACTACTGCATGCTTCTTCATGACAAATAGGCTCTACAACTTCCCAGATGGAACCTCTGATCCGACGATTAACCCTGCATTCCTCCCGGAACTGGAGGCAACCTGCCCAAAAGATGGAGATGTTAATGTCAGATTAGCAGCAGATAGAGAAAGCGAATTAAAATTTGACGACAGTATACTCCGCAACATAAGAAATGGATTTGCTGTTCTAGAATCAGATGCAAAATTGTATACAGATGCCGAGACCAAGAGCGTAGTAGATTCCTACGTGAGTCCATTGAATTTTCTTACGGGGCCAAATTTTGGAGCAGATTTTGCTGAATCAATGGTGAATATGGGGATGATTGATGTCAAGACCGGTTTGCAGGGACAGATTAGAAGGGTTTGCAGTGCTTTTAATTAAACTTCATGGGCTAATCTCCTGTTAGTTGTGAGAAATGAATAACTAAAATGCATAAACTATATTGTAGAGGTGGGCATATGTTTGAATGAAATACATGTATATGTTGGCGTGCATAGTCATAGACTGAAAAAAAAATACAGATCGTTGGTTGTTTTACCTGCTCGACAGTGTGAGCTTTGTCAGACTATTAAGGTTATATCTTCTTGGGACTTGTTATAGATGGGGCGTCGCAGTGGTCGCATTGAGATATTCCAAAAAAGTAATACAATGTGCATATCCCAGCACATTTTTCAAACCATCTTGATATCTCTCAAGCATCACCATTTGGATCAACTGGAACTAACAAAATAGTCACCCTGCACAAGGCCAACAATACAAATCTCTTTGAGGGAAAATTATATGCAGCACAAAAATAACTGATAAGCACGGCTTGAGAAGAACGGTCCCAGTAAGACAACACAGATCATAAAAACATGATTTACTATTTAGTCATAACCAAGGCACCGAAACAACAATAGCTGAAAAGCATGGTGGTTTCCTCAACAGTAAATACAATCTTAAGGTACTTCCAAATTGTCAGATGTTCATCAGATAACCAGAACGAAACAAATCAGAGGTCCTTAAGAGTTTTTTATCTAACTAAGCAGAAAAACCTGTATTGAGTACAGCATTATCCGAGTGCAGCATTTGTTTTCGTTGGAATGATATTCATTACCACTTCTTCAAAACTGGAAGTACTTCAGGCTAACCATGAAATCTCTTTCATGACATCAAGATTTCATAGGTCTGAAATCTGCATGCATGCCCAATAAGTTCGAGGTCATTCTTTTCCAAAAAAAGCAATGGGAACACAATCAAACCTCAAAGCAAGAATTTCTTCAGCGTATGATAAGCATTTTTCCTGTTTAAAAGAAAATAAAAAATGATATACACCTGGCAGTTGATAATGAGATGGCCTCCAATCTCAATCGTCATACAGCAATGACTTTCTGTTTTTGTTGCGCTCTCATGCCCTCAATTTGGAAAGAATATGCATGAGCATTATTTTCATGAGAACAAATATCTATGATTTTTCCCTGTACCAACACCTAATGCATTATCATGGCATCCACTAATGCCATTTAGATTATTAGCTCACTCTTCCAAAAAATAAAAAAAATAAAAAATTCTTCAGGCACGACAAGGAAGAATTCAGATGTCCAAAGCAAAAACCAAGTTACCGAACACGATATTCTGTTTAATTTTTTTTTTTTTTAAAAATACAGAATGGAAGTGGTTCATGTAAGGGTTCTTCAGCTACCAAACAATAGGACCTCCGAATCTTGAAGGTAAAATACAAAATATGCAAACAAATAGAAACTGGGCATTGAGCAAAAGGAAACCTGCATCATAGAAACAGATCCTCCTACAAGAGGCCCTAGCATTAACATGTTAATACCATGAGATAAATCATTCTTAGAGTTTTGATGGAATTATGTGCATCTCTTTGGCAATGGACTGGACTAGCAGTTGTATAAAAGAGCCAAACGCTTGAGATCAGGTGGATATATCTATGTTAAAAGTTTATGCTAACTATATTTATCATTGAAACATTACAAGTTACTACATAGTACATAGAGTGAGCTTAAGATTAACAATAATATGTTTTTTAGATCCAGTTTTGTGTTGGTGCCTAATGGGTCACAGTGGGTCCTGCCAGTTGGCTCGACCCATGCGTGTGTGTGTTTTGTGTGTGTTATTAGTTTCTAATTAGAAAAACTAAACAAAGTCAGACCCACAGCGACAAGTCCAACTGGTGTCAAAGTGCTTATAAATCTGAGAAGCCCCCTTAATTGTTGGACCCAGTTTCGAGGTTGTGCTAATGACAAACTCGACCGACATGTGAGTGCTTTGTGCATGCTATTCGTTTCTAATAGAAAAAGAACAATAGTAGGTAGTGTTATCTTATATCTGCCTAGAATAGTATGACAGCTTCTCACGGTTTGAATGACGAAGCATTGCAGGTCTTCCTTCAGCCAAGTAGGTGTAGCAGGTCCATTTAAAGCCATATCAGTTGCCTCAATGTCATGCTCAATCAAAATCCTGAGACACAAGTATAAGGCAACGATTGAGTAAAAGTTGCAGATAGTTTTATCTGACAATCTGAAATAAAACAAATATTCTTTAAAGGTCATTCAATGATTGAGTAGAAGTAGACTTTCGAAGAAGTGAAACGCCACTTCCCCTATTTGACAATACAGGCATTCTCTAATCAGTCACTGAATACAATAATGAATGAAAGCTATTTGAGTGTTACCTTTATGAATCAATGTTTCATGAAACCACAAAGAAAACATAATGATCTCCAGTTGGTTTAAAATAACTAGGACATGCATTTTGAAGGTTGTGTTCTCTGTCTTCCTTTGACAAAAAGGTCCACCCAGAATCCCAGATATTGAAGAAGACTCTTGTCTTAATATCCAGAATAGTTATCGACTTGCATCGCGAATTAGTGCAAGCATCTAGATAGAATGTCTGAAACTAGTGTTATCAGCTCACGGGAATAAATGCACTTCGACCGGGTGTCTTTTGAATTCCGTTTTTTGTCATTAGCATTCTCAACTTTTTGGCCTTCTCCCATTCATCTGAAGCAGCATAAACATTTGACATCAATGAGTAGTGTGCATCATCACCAGAACCCATGCTGGCGCCCAGCGTACCAACATCTCTCACCACTTGCTCTGCCATTTCAGTGTCCAAGTGAACCCGACAAGCTCCAAGCATGGCTCCCCAGACCACATCATTTGGTTTCATTGGCATACTCTTGATCAAATTGTAAGCATCACGTAATCTTCCCGCCCTTCCTAGGAGATCAACCAAGCAACCATAATGTACAACACCAGCAACTAAACCATACTTTTCCTTCATGCTAGAGAAGATCTCCAAACCTTCGTTTACGTAACCCCCATGCGCACAAGCAGAGAGAACTGAGAGAAATGTTAACTCGTTCGGCTTCTCATTTGAGGCCTCCATTTTGCCAAAAAGCTCAAGAGCCTCTTTACTTTGGCCATGAGCCGCAAGGCCGGATATCATTGAGTTCCAACATACATCATTTTTACGAGCCATACCTTCAAAAATCATTTTCGCATTACTTATATCCCCACATTTTGCATACATGTCAACCAAACCATTCAAAACAAACTGATTAAGCTTGATCCGTTTGCAATTTACAAGATCATGGATTCTCTTACCAAAGTCCAACAAGCCCAACTGTGCACACGATGATAGAGCACTTGCCACTGTAATCTCATTAGGCTCGAAACCGTCAGCCTGCATTTTCTGAAAGGCCCTTATAGCTTCTTCACAAAACCCGTTTTGCGCATAACCCGCAATCAATGCATTCCAATTCACTAAGTTCCTCTCTGGAATCCTATCAAAAATCTCCCTAGCTTCACCAACTTCTCCCTTTTTGCAGTACCCGGCAATCATCGACGACCAAACAAAGAAGTTCCTCTCCGGCATCTCCTCGAACAACTCCCTCGCCGCCCCCATCTCCCCATTCCTCACATACCCATCAACCATCACAGTCCAAGTAACCACATTCCTCATCCCAACAGGAACCTCATCAAACACCCTCCTCGCAACCGCAACGCTCCCGCCCCGCGCGAACCCATCAATCATTTCAATCCATGTAACCGACGTCCTCTCCGGCATTCGCTCAAACAACTCCAATGCAGAACCCATATCACCCATTTTTGAATACCCAGCAATCATGGCATTCCAAGTAACCACATTTCTCTCAGGCATTTCATCAAACAGTTTCCGGGCACCAACAAAATCACATTTTGAGTAGAAACTGATCAATGTGGTGCCTACCTTGACGTGGTGTGAGACCCCAGATTTGATTGCTTCGGCGTGGAGAGATTTACCCATGTTGGGATTGGGAAGGGAAGCGCAGGCTTTGAGTAGTGCTGGGATTGCGCCGTGTTGGGTGATGATCCCTTCACGCCTGGATTGAATGTATGCAAGTAAGGCTTGTGTGGATGAGCCTTGAGAGAGGAGTTTGCTTATGAGTTGAGATGGAGACTGCATAGCCTCCAAATTCGATCGGGTTTTGGCAGAGTAGGATGACTTTCAATTGTTTTCTTAAATGTGGATTGTAAGCATGAATAATGTCAAAAAAGTGAAGATGATGTTGCTTAAATAGATAGTGAAGTTCAAAAGTGTTCGCGGATCATGAATTTGGATTGCACTTTCTATTTTAAAATTTTATTACTTTTTATATATTTTGGGAGCGAAGAGTCCTTTATTTTACGGTTTTTGCAATCCTACATATATCATCTCTTGATTGGTTCACGTGTAAACTCAAGAAAAATAAAAAATGGAAAACTTAAGGGCATCTGTAATGCTTGTACTCAAAAAGAAGCTTGTAGCATGTCACATCATCAATTTATTTTATTATACCCACTTTTTCTCTCTTCTATCTCTACTTTTTCTCCACAATAATTTAGACTCTCTTTAGACTCAAATAGGACCCACAATGACATCATACCTTCAACAAAAACATATAATCTGGATAAACTAGCTCGTCTGCGAAGTAATCGTCGAAAATTCATTGATATCCACCTTCGCGATCCCCTTTTTTAGAATCTGCGAGTTCTACGATAGTTGGATGTCTCGGCAGATATCCTTTGTTGACGTTCTTGAAAAAACAAAAAACATTCGCTCATCATCTTCGGTATCATCCTTCATTTGATCCATCATATATTTTTCCATTGTTTTTAAGAGCTTGCGAGAGTCAATTTTCATAGGATGAAAACAACGTGTGATGCAATGCAATGAGGAAACAATAAGGGATGAGTGGAGAAGTTGGTAGAGTGGGTGATGAAGTTTGCCCAAAATTAATGTTACCAAATATATAGAAGTTGGTAAAATGGGTGGAGCAATGACTACATTATAACGACTGTATTTTCGCGGCTATATTTCTACGGCTACTAACACAACGACTATATTTTAATGGATAGTAGCACAACGGCTACATTTTACCAGCTACATTATAACAACTATATTTCAACGGCTATATTTTAATAGCTAGTAGCACGAGCGGCACGGCGGCTATATTTCAACAGCTAGTAACATAACAACTAGTCTAAAATTAATAATAATAAAATTCAAATACATCGATCATCCTAATGTAACAATAACAACAACATAGCCTCAGACATCCTTATAAAATTCAAATACATCATCCTAATACATCATCCTTACGTTAAATTTAAATTCTCAAATAAATAAATTACAATAAAAAAAGTTATTCATTGTTCCTTGTTCTTATCCTGACACTTAATTCATTATGATCTTGAAGTTGTTATGCATTCATGTGTCTAGTGTCCATAGTCAATATTATGTGTTCAACAAGTTCAACAAAATTCATCTGCATCTTTTGCATTGCTTCTATTTTCACTTGTTTTACTTCTTTCCACTCTTTCGTATCATCATTTATTTCATCACTCGTATCCCCTCCTTTTGACTTGTTTTTTCTTTTCGCATTTTCTTTTGCCTTTGTTGTCGCCACCTGCATTTGGGTTGGATGAAGATGTGTAGTGGCCACTCACATTTATCTTTGTTCTTTTCGAAGATTTATTTTTGGAACTAGTCCCTTTCCATATGGAGTCGTCCTTCAATATGAACCATACGTGCCGTAATACCATGGCACACATTTGTCTAATACTTTTTTTTTTACTTTGTTGCTTTTCTACCACAACATTCTCGGCTCTCGGCTGTGTAGAATAAGGAGGAATTTGAGACTCGGATAACGAACATGTTTCGGTTGCGTTATCTTGATCAGTACGAGAAGCACCTTCAAATGATTGATAAACATTTTGAAAATTTGTCGGATCAAAAGGAAATGAGAGGTTAGGCATGTTTGGTGGGAACAAAGGATATGGAAAGTTAGGCATTTTGTGCGAATGTTGAAAATTTTACAAATAATGAGGATTCGGGGGATTTTGAAAATATAGTTGGCTTTGAGTGATTTGGGTAATTTGATAATATTGCACATTTGGTGAAAAATTGAGGCAAATTTTTTTGAAAATTTAGCAAGGGTTGGAATTTTGAGAATTTGGAAGAGTTTGAGAAGATGAATGATTATTATTATCATCCATATTCCAAAAAAAAAAAATGTAAAACAAAGAACACATAAACTATTCAAATGGAAGTGTATGCAGAAGAGATATGAGAGTATTGATGGAGAAGTAAATAAATTATTAGTGTGTGTTAGTGTGTGAAATTAATATATTTTTTTTATTCTCAAAAGAAAAAGATCCAACAGTCAGCTTTCAAAGAAAAAATGCAACGGTGAGAAAAAAACAGCCAAAAAAAAATCATGAACGTACCGAAGTACCAATAGTAAAACGGATAAATAGTACAAATATTAAAACAAAAAAATGAATTAATTGTTGTAAACTAAGTTGTAAGTCAACTAGAACTTAAGTTGGACTTGCTAGAGACTTAAATATAGAAGACATAAACTAAGAACTACTAGAACAAGTAGAGAAGTTGAGACAAGAGAGAAGAGAGCTAGAGATGAGAATGTAAAGATTTCATTCATACATTGGTGTGTGAATTACAATGGGGTTGGCACCCGTTATATATGTCATTTGGTGATGATGATAATTGTACTTATACAATGTGTACAAGTTATACATACACCACAAGTCATACAACACATCACAAGCAACATAGACAATACATGAAAGAGTTGGTGTACATTGGAGAGGATTACAAGTTACAAGAAGTGTGAGAGCCATGCTTGATGTTACAATTCAATGTGAGAACCATGCTTCACAATGTGGTCACATACATGCACAAGTGTCAATCCATTTCATAACACTCCCCCTTGGATGACACTTGTTGAAAGAATGTGTCTCGTTAAACTTCTACTAGAAAAAACCCTGTGGGAAAAAATCTAGTACAGGAAAAATAGTATAATATTTGTAACGACCCGTAAAGTATACGTGCCACTTGTCATGTGGTCCACGTGGGTTTAGGCCGGGCAAAGCCCAGTGTCGTAGGGAACCGGGGTCGTCACAATATTGCTTTATAGTATAATATTATTGATTGCCTCATTAAAAATCTTGCTAGGAAAACCCAGTAGGACAAAACTATAGCTAAGGAAAAGAGTGCAACACATTGATACACTTAGAGATAATATAAATGTCTCATTAAAACCTCTACTAGAAAAACCCCGTGGGAAAAATCTAGTATAGGAAAAAAAAAGTACATTAATTGCTCTCGTAATTTATTTTTTTATTTTTTATATGAAGTATAATAATGTTAGGATTGCTTCATTAAAAACCTTGCTAGGAAAACCCAGTGGGATAAAACCATAGCGAAAGGAAAAGAGTGCAATGCACTAATCAATCTAGATACAAAGTTTTAATATTGTTAGAATTGCCTCATTAAAAACCTTGCAAAGAAAACCCAGTGGGATAAAACCATAGCAAAGGGAAAAAGAGTGCAATACACTAACCAATAACTCATTTTGATTCTCCCCCTCATGTTCACATGGGTGAGACATCTTGTGCATTTTGTTGCACATGGAAATCGTTTTCTATATGAACCATTTAATGCTGAAGCATTTGATTGTCACTCTTTTGTATATAATACTTGCATCAAGTAATTGATTGATAACTTGTTGTTAATGAATGATCATTTGAACTTCAAATTCATATTAATTTATATATGGATCATAATACAACATATTTGATGCAATTTAATGTGTTTCAAGCAATTCCACGCCATTCCTTTTGAATTGGCTTATATCTCCCTCTAATGGTGGGAAAATTGCTCCATCAAAGTGACAATTAGCAAAACTTGCTATAAATAAATTCCATATTAGGGATCCAAGGCATCTTATAATATGATTGATGGAGAGTTAAATCAATATAAGTCTCGTATTGATTTGCCTTGAGATAATCTCCAGCTGATAAAAAAAAATCCAGTTCGATAAAGGATGTTCTTGCGAATTTACGATATTTTCGCATTATTGATGATTATGGATAATCAAATAGATCTTTCCACATTATGAATGTCATTTGATTTATGACGACATTCGTTTTAATGTGCCTTATATATTCCAGAAGTTAAAGCCGAGAATATTATACTCAAATTAAATCATATTCATATAGATAAATTTTCTATTATTCCGAGTAGACTTCTTCTGAACAAGACATTAACAATAAAATTGTTGTACCGGATATTGCCTGAACATTAGCCTCCGCTAAGTTCTAATTCGAGAAATATTCACTTTTATATTATAATGTACATGCATGTAGCACGATACACAAGACATAAACTCATCGCCTATATTTAGGGCACAATTTAAACACATGTCGATGTGCCTGTTTTATCGAACCATTTTTAATGATAAAATTCATAATATTTTGCCTTTGATTTTGAAGGCATGGTAAAGGTCACAAAATATTCGGGTATATATATGACAATATTTAGGCAAAATAGCCTTTCATATATAACCAAAAAATGTAACAATTATGAGCGCTCATTGTCAATAATTATTTGCCCTTTGTAGTGGTGCACCACTTTTGTTCCAACTTTTTGTGGAATTGTCAATACGACATTTACCTGATATTTTCACATTTTCAACGTCCATAAATTTGTTATTGCGATCATGATCATTATATGCAACACATGCTTCTTAATTTGAAGCTGAACTAATTGGACGGGAGCGATATTATATTTATAATATCTCATTATTTTACTTAGCTACCATGAGACAAGAGATCAATCCTTAATATTTATTGGATTGACGTGCGCACTCGATATTTGTTGCAGCAATAAATCGAGGCGGACCACGTGACCTTCTTTTTATTGTCACATCATCATATTTTCACATAGCCTCAACATAAAGGTAATTAAAATTGCAGAATTATAATTAATATTTGACTGATTAAATTTTGTAGCTTGAGACTCAACTGCTCATTTTGAGCTTTTGGAGCATTACATTTTTTGGTATTTATATATTTATAACTCCATAGGGTGAAAAGATATATAAAGTGAAATATTGACTTTTCAAATCTCTAAAGAGATATTGGCAAATGATTTAAATTTTGCATAACACAACATAGTCTTGCATATATGTTTTATTAACAAATTATAGTATCTAATTGTCATGACAAGTAATTCTTGTCGGTAATATAATATGTCAACAAGTTCAACTATGGTTGAATAATATTTTGAAAATAAATTTAATATAAAATAGTTTTCCCCTTTTTATGTAAAAACATAACATATTATTAAATATATGTTCACAACTTGATTCATTAATAAACAAAATGTACTATTCGTATGAGTTGGTGGGACAACCTCCAGGTTGGGTGGCGAGACATAGTCTACTTAATACCATGCCTCCTCGAACGGGATAACCCGTCCCCTTTCAATGTTTAGCTTTACCGGGGACAAGGCTTACCCACTATCAACTCAAACTTATAGCATTATTTGTATTATAAAATCAAGAATAGAACAATAACTAATCGTTTGTAGTTTTAAGAGAAAAACTTTGTCACACATTGACTTTTGATTTCTGATGTAGAAGATCGTACAAGACGCAGCTACAGAGCATACTTTCGTAGTCGGTGACGTTACAATGCATAATGTATGAATAAAGTACATTTACATAATTAAATATGCATGTAACAAAAAAGAAATTAACCACGACAACATGAAAATAAATTGAACTTATTTAAATTAATAAAAATTATACCTTCTTAGCTTTATATCTTTGAAAAGCTTCTTGATCTTCAAGACCTCCTCTTGTAGAGCAACTTCGTGCAGATAACGTGTTGTAAACTAAGTTGTAAGCCAACTATAACTTAAGTTGGACTTGCTAGAGACTTAAGTATAGAAGACATAAACTAAGAACTACTAGAACAAGTAGAGAAGTTGAGACAAGAGAGAAGTGAGCTAGAGATGAGAATGTAAAGACTTCATTCATACATTGGTGTGTGAATTACAATAGGGTTGGCACCCTTTATATAGGCCATTTGGTGATGATGATAATTGTACTTACACAATGTGTATAAGTTATACATACACCACAAGTCATACAACACATCACAAGCAACATAGGCAATACATGGAATAGTTGGTGTACATTACATGAATTGTGAGAGTCATGCTTGATGTTACAATTCAATGTGATAACCATGCTTCACAATGTGGGCACATACATGCACAAGTGTCCATCCGTTTCATAACATTAATGAATTAATAAAAAAATTTAAACAAAATCCAGGCCCACAACATCAGCAAAAAGCTGATGTGGCCCTCTTGTTGGGGCGTTTGCATACCCAAGATTATTATACCCTCCCTTTTATATTGGAAAAAATTACAAAAGTACAGCATATTTTAGTTTAAATGAGGAAAATAAGTGTGGTTTTTTTTATTCAAAAAATAGGGTATATCGCCTTTTGAAAAGGCGCTATTAGTTGGGGCAAATTTTTGTGGCTTACGTGGACATCCCACGTGGATTTTTTACACGAATAGTGCCTTTTCAAAAGGCACTATTCGTGTTAGTATGACCACGTGGACTGTGTTTACACGAATAACGCCTTTTGAAAAGGCGCTATTCGTGTAAACATCCACATGGGAAGTCGACGTGGCAAGAACACACAAATAACACATTTTTTCGAATGCGCTATTTTGTGTGTACTTGCACGCGACTCGGGTACACGGATAACGCCTCGAGATACACGCATGATATTTGTATGCGCATCGAGATACGTGCATGACGTTTGCATGGATTGTTCACATCGAGATACGTGCATGATGTTTGCATGGAATGTCCACCTCGAGATACGTGCATGACGTTTGCATGAATTGTCCACCTCGAGATATGTGTCTGGCGTGGCCACCTCGACATACGTGCATGACGTTTTCATGTGTTGTCAACCAGGAGATACGTGTGTGACGTTTGCATTAGCTTTACCACCTCGAGACACGAGCGTGACGTTTGCATGAGTTGCACGAGGTTGCGTGGGTCGCCCACCTCGACAGACGTGCCTGACATTTGCATGAAATCTCTACCTCAGCATACATGGGTGACGTTTGCATGGGTTGTCCACGTCGATATGCGTGCGTGTTGTTTACATTGGTTGTCTACCTCGAGATACGCGAGTGATGCGGGTCGTCCATCTCCATATGCACGTGTAGTTCATAGGGCGAAATTTTTTGTATAGATAGCTCCTTTTCAAAATGAGTCATTCATAGAGTGTATAATTTTGTATAGATAGCTCCTTTTGAAAAGGAGCTATACCTTACTTTTGGAATTTAAAAGTAAACCTCACTATTTTGTGAAATACAAACTAAATCCACCACACTTTTTGAAAAAGCCCTTTATATTGTATGGGGAGGGTACATATAGTGGATCTAATAGACCCCCCTTAACACACCGCTGCAGTTGCTCTAAGAAACACAATTGTTTCTTCTTTTTTTTATTTTCTTGAGTGTGCACATAGATCAATCAAAAGGTGACACATGTAGGACATCGCAAAAATGGTAAAACAAAGAACTGTATACAAGTTGCTCCCATGTATTTTTGAGAGAATTGCTGAAGTGACTATGTATTGCATTGTATGGAAGTAGACATTCAAAATAAACAATGTCCATCCACGTCATCTCGACATTCAAAATGCGCATTCCATTGGAGAGGCTTTTTTTACTTCAATGTCGATTTAGTCATAAGTGGCACACATTAACATCTAATCCACATTCCATTGGCATGCTTTTACGAAAAGCGACTAGACCTCTGCTCAAGCCAACCAATTGTTGGTACATCTTTTTTCATTCTATTTATTTAATAAACTATATATTAGTTTGAATATGAGAAGGTTGAATCAATTCTTGTCGAGTCTCTTTCAACTTTTATTTGTGGATTTGTACCACTGTTAGGTTGGTCTTTTCTTTAGTTTTTTCATTTGACAGTTAGTTTGTTTTTTCATGTTGAAAGTGTTGAATTGCGTCTTAAGTTTTTTTTCCTTGTTGAAAGTTTTGATTTTCGTTATGTGGTTATAGCGTTTTTTTGTGTACTGTTATGTGTTCCGAATGTTTGTAGAAAGCAATCATTAATTGTCACATTGTTTTAATATTATAATCGCATTCACAATTAAATGTATAACAATTTTTTAAAACAAATAAAATTAGTGAATCAATGTACTTTTATTAAAGCAATTGATTTTACGTATGATCCTGTATTGAGCCATTGATGATTAATGACATTTTTATTTTACTTGAAAAAAAACTCCACTCCTTACTACTAGAAAAAATTACATTCTTGTAATGGAGCCCACATTGTCATCTGACTTACATACCACTCTTAAACCTCCACCTTAAACTCACACCACCATGAGAACTCCATGAGCATACCTACTACACAACTAAGTAGTTTGGAACCCACCTCAAGCCAGATAAAAAATCCTCTTGTGTGGGAGGAGAGAACTGAGGTTTGGCACCCACGCCATCCTTTTTTTATGCTGCACTCTGAAAGATTCTGAAATTAACTCCAAATATTTGGTATTGCCTACAACAAACAAAAAAAATACATTTTTCGTGTTGGAGTTCAGCTCAATAATCTGACCAATAAACCATGGGTTACACTTGGGACTTAATGTTACAGCTTACATGATCAAGAAACAAATACTCAAATAGTCAAAATTTATAGGATGAACAGAACTTCGCGAAGCCAACCTTTTTTTTTTCATAAATTTATCCCAAGCCAAGTCGTCGCCTAGCATTGATAGACAGAGAACCATGTTCCTCAAGGCTTCGAGTGTCGGTTCACTTCCGGCAGCAGTTTGAAGTTCAACAATGTCGTTGCTCCATCATCAGCAGGAAGACTCCATCCGGTGCAAGCTCAAAGGCACCTGGGGAGTTTTTTCACCTGCAAATCTGGACTCCATCCGATGATACATTAGCACTCTCGTAGTCAGGAGTCAGGTCTGTTATAAAAAAAAAATGCGGCAGGCACACCTGGCGCAGTTACTGCAGAAGCCTTTTTAGCTATTAGATACAACCAACCACCCAACAAAGATGAAACCTCGGGCCAGTACCTGCCAAATAATTGATTAGCTTCTTTCTCATCACACAAGTAATGCACGGCTCAAATCAAGTGTATGTAGGGGTGTCGAGGGCTCAAGAGAAATCCAAATTTATTTGAATTACTAATTCAAGATTCAAGTGGAATCTGTGAAATGATCGAGTCTTATGTCATCCACTAGAATGAGTAAACATGAGATGAACTAGAAGCAGATCATACGTACCGCAAAACTAATCAGTAACTTTCAAAGGAAATGATCAGCCATCAAAAGCTGTGGTTTTGTTCTATCTTCTTCGATCTCCATAGTCACTTCATCTTTAATTTCCTCGATCCTCTTATCCCAAATGCCATCTATCAACTTCCAAGTCTCGTCACTGATAATTTGGGTCTGCAGGTCGGAAGATGAGAAAAAATTTAGATTGATCGCCTTAAAACATGAACTAATTCAAATGATAGAAGTGGAGATAATTAATGTTCTTACATCCAAAGGCCGAGGCGCCCCAAATGTTGCAAATCCTGCATTCCCTGGTGAAAAGGTAACTCTCCCAGGAAGTGAAACTCCATGGATTCCCCATCTTCCAGAGTAAATGAGAGCACCATACTCGTCAACAGGACTCACACGAGGCTGCATAAATTAAATTTGGATGAGCACAAGGAAGCAACACTTATACAATGCAAGAACCCAAAAATTACAGGTAGGAGAGCGATGAAGTTTCCAACTTTCCTGGGCTGGCTGAGTGCGAATTTCCATTTCTTTTTATGAGATTTGGGGTAAGAAAACCAATTCGAGAATTAATTATTCATTAAATACAAATAATCTGGTACTCCTCACAAAAGTTTCTCAACCAAGAAATTTTCCACTTTCACCTTGCTCCTCGAAACTTAATGTTTTTCAGTTGTTAATTCATATAGTGGAAGCTCACTAACTGCATTAAATGAGCGTAGCGAAAGAGTTTGATCCACGTGAACGACCCCAACTAAGTTGTTGTATTATTGACATAGATCATGTGTCAATAAAATCCCTCGTGTGCGATACACAGGAATCCAGCGAGTGACAATTGGTGGAAGTTCTTCAATGATTTCAGACCATAGAATTAAAGAATAGAGACAGACATCTAAATCCAATCAGCCATAAACATCTAAGCCTGATGTATAAAACAGACTGTCTGCCATTGTTGCCACTATCGATGAGCAGAATCCCATAAATAACCATCACAAAAAAAGACCAGGAAAGGTTACAAATGAGGAAAGCTAGCCACTACTTCAACTTAGAATACACTATGACTGCAGCAATTACCATAGTTAACAAGTAAATAACTAGTTAAAACAAAACATGTCTTTGTCGCTTTGTGAGTTCTGAGCAAGTTTATCAAGATCAACATCTACCAGGCATGAAGAAAATAAATTTCACCGCCATTATGATATATTTTCACATAACTGGAGATTCAGAAAAAAGTTACCACCAAAAACAAAGATTCAAGAAAAAGCAACGGGATCCATGCATATTGAGATTCGTAGAAATGGCTTCCATAGAAAATTTCATATGGCCTTACTCCCAATAGTCACAATTATTCAATTCAATGTCCTTCACTTGGATATGACAATTTTTTAATTAAAAAAAAAGGTTTTGTATTAATACTACGATGTTACTGTTACAAGAGCAAAAACCTCCCAACAAACTGTATAATATCGATACAATGACAAGGTCTCATAGCAAAGGATACAAACTACCAAGCACTACCTATTGCCTATTGGCTACCAATCACTTCTCAACAATATAGACACAGTGCTTTTTGTAATCTAGAATCACAAACAAGAATTTTTAGTCAGAAATTATGACAGGTTTAAGAATGGGAAAATAAAGTACCTGAGGTAGTCGTGGTGCTTTTTTGTATATGTTCCAAATTTCCTCAGCTTTAATTTCTCCTTTTTCGAGCAATATGTCTAATATTATTATGAAAGCACACAATAAATCAATAATATGAAATAGTTGGTATAGAGCATGTAAAAATCGTATCTGCCAACTGCATCATAAATTGATGTTGACCTTTAGCAGTCATTGTAAATTCTCATCTCTCAGAAATAGGAATTTAAGAAAATCGTGCCAACAAAAGAAAGATAATACCTGTGATAGTCTCCACTGCTGAATAGCACTCCCTAAGTACAGAGGAACATTTTTCAACAGCAAAGCGCATATATTCATCCCTAAGCGCTTCCAGTTTTGCAGCAAGCTGAGAATGACAACAATAACGTTAAATAAGTTTAGGAAAAATGAAGCTTCACATCCACTCACAACATGAAAACAAGTATATTTTCCTAATAAAATTTAAACATAACCTACATTTGGTACTAGATCACCCTGATGCCTATAATATGCTTTTCCAAATGCTGTCATCCCTGTTTGCAAAATCAAATATTCTGCAAGCCTAGAAGCTTTAGATGTAGCCTTAGCAGATATCCAACATAAGTTGTCAATCCCAAACATCTCTTCTTCAACTACTCGAGCTACATGTTAAAACCAATAGCACGAGTTATAAATCCACTTTCGTTGTTTAACATTGCCAAACACGAAAATTGCTCAACAGAAATGAACAATACCAAGTAGAATAAAATAACCAAAACATCTAAAAAACTATAGAATCATAGAAAGTAATAACGCAAACGATATTAAATTCATAAACTACAACTTCGTACTGTCAGTTCACTGGAAACTTAAGGATTGTTCCTTTCAATATCTTTTTTATTTTCATAGTACTACAACAAATAAATAAATCAAGACGGCGAGACTTAACTATTCTGTATTTTTCAGCTGAATTTCAGGTGCAATTTTGCATATTTGATATTTCAACAAATATTGGCTACCAGCACCAATGAAAAGAAAAGAAATTAGCCACATTGTCAACAAATTGCAGAGCTAACAATAGATTTCAGACAGGAGTGCCCAAAAAATGCATTTTATGACGAGCATTGTATGCAACAGTAAAGGAAAGGTCTACATTAATGGAACTAACTTGGAAAATTATGAAAAAATCTTATAGCATGTCAGAAGTGAGAAATTCATAACTTACGTGCGCATGCACGGACTATAGAATTCACATAGTCTGACTTCTTTGCAAATTCTCTTCCGGAAGTTTCAGCATATTGCATGTTTGGTTCGCTTTGAATAGAATTTATATTTGTCTGAAACATGAAAATTACATATAGCTTAAAAGAAATACACATCCAAGATCTGGGAAAACACTTACAGCCTTGTAATACTAATGACCTCTGTAAAAGGATGATGGGGATCAGGATAGTAGCAGGCAAGAACAGCAACAGCAGCTTCTCGGTATGCCAATCTCAATTTTAATTCATCTGGAACTTCTCTGCTATCTTCTTGACCTGTCTCAAATGTGCCCTTTTGCTGCAAAGCAAAAATTTCCACAAGCAGAAAGACCATGTAAGCATAACCCACCATTAGAAACGGTACAAGAACAAGAAAAGTACACCCACCCTCTTCAAAGCCTCCAGCAGTTCCTCTCGTCCAATGTAGTCCAAATCCTTTCGAGCAGTCAATATCCCAGCTTCATTCCTATCATCAAGGTATAAGAGAACACAAGAAATTCATTCTTGAGTTGAATTTGATTAAAATTAAAGAAAAAAGAAAAAAAAAAGCAACTTAAAGATTAGCAGGCATACAATATGTTTTGCAGTTCAGCGCCAGTGAAATCTACCGCTAGCTCAGCGACTTCTTGAAGCAGGATCTCCTTTTCTGCCTCTGACCGGAAAAACTTGTTCCTTGCATGCACCTATAGTATGCACAAGACAACTATTGAAATCTGTGCCTATATACAAGATTTATAGTGCGGATGAACACTATTAGACGAAAATATAAGAAAGAAAAATTCAATAGCTTGATTAAGCATACCCTTAATATAGCCAATCTTCCATCTTTAGAGGGCAAGCCAACTCTAATGATTTTATCAAACCGGCCTTTCCTTAAAAGAGCAGGATCAAGGATATCAAGCCTGTTTGTCGCACCTATAACTAATACCTGACAATCTAAAGATTAGAAATGGACAACCTACACACTGCTGAGTAAAACATATTGAAAATTCAATCATACTTGTGATGTTGAAACTTTAAATCCATCCATCTCTGTCAGAATCTGAAGAAGGCCCTGTTCCCTTTCTGCACCGCCCTGGCATCAGTGAGTTGCATGCTAGTTTACAAACTGAGGTTTCTGGAGCATCATATGATGGCTTCATCATTTAATGAAATGACATACATCCAAATTTCAATGTATAAAGTAAACCCTGGTGGAGCAAGGATGCTAAGCAAGCTTATTAATGCATAATCATAAGTAAAGCCAGAGCTCAACCATACAGTTCTTACTCTAACCCACATTGCAACCCATATTATTCAGCTAATAGTCCCAGAGCCCAAATGCTAATGCACTACCCATTGATGGTATGCCAATAATCAATATTGTAGATTAAAAAATAAGATGCAATGTATTTCGATCTGAAATTTTTATTGAAAATCTGTCAACCATATGTAGCTGAGAAAAGGGCTTTTACTAATTAAGTGACTTGAGATCGACTCTAAACATTCCTCCCATCTCCTAAGACAGTTACTGCAGTAGAGGCCAGTATTAATGACTACAACTTAGTAGCTTGGCATTCATTTGGTAATATAACGGGTCACTAATTCTTCTCATCTTCCTCAAGTTTTCCGAGAAATGGGGATATACAGGTTTGAATGATGTAGACGGTAGATGATTCTTTTTGCAGAAGCAAACTAGCTTGGTTCACTTTACCTTTCCACATATTCATAAGCAAGAGTTGAATCTTTTAGCATCGTTATAATAGATTTTCAATATGAAAAAACTTTTTGTCAACAATTATAAGAAACAAACGACAATGAAACAAAAAATTAATAACCCATTATCATATGGAGGTTAACTAGCTCTTCCTCAAAGAGGTTAACCTCAATTTCACCCAAAAAAAAAAGAGATTAGCCTCAAACATATCATGTTCATTTCTAAATTTGTGCAAGTCTAATTCAGCAGGTCTAAGGATTTTGACTAAACATAAGACATGTTAATTCAATACTACTAACCACAAAACTTATTTATATCCATATAAAAGGTATATAAATAATAAAATTATAAACGTCAAATAACAAGAGCAGCCAATCTACCTTTGAATTATTCTACTACGCTCAAAACATTGATTCACATTATTATATTCTCTGAACATTACTGACCATGCATATAAGACGTAAATCATAATCTTGATTAACAACTGAATAAATTAACGGGAAACAGCTAAAGACGTGTAGCTCCTTATGGATAAATATAACCGTTGACTCAAAAGTCATCCTACCCCTCCAAGATCAGGTCCGCCACGTTTGCTTCCAATTGCATCTATCTCATCAATAAATATAATTGACGGTGCAAAGGATCTTGCACTCGAGAAAAGATCCTTCACACGAGCAGCTGCTACACCCACAAACATCTGCAAAAGACATTTTACATTTAAAAAGGAAGGTCTAGACAAGGTATCATAACAAACATTTCGAGAAAGAATAAATGGCAAGAAAGTATGAAGAGTTTAGGGTTTAGGGTGAATCGCCAGTATGGAGAATGCAAACATATATCAACATAAAACCTTTTACGATCTCACAAGTGCCAAAAGGCTTGTTTACAGTTAAAAATTCAATAAACTTGGTTGTAGACTCAGAATCTCACATTGAGGATTTTATATCATCAATGTGTATTGAGAGAGAAGCATGAGACACAAAAAGGATTTCCAACTTAATCTTATTTATTGGGGTCCAGTTTAATGTCACAAGCTGATAAGCATTAATTAAATCATTTTATTACCACTCAATTTAAAATGGCCACAACACTCGTGGTTTTATACTTTTATGATTTCCAAATCAAATTAGCCTAATAACTATTGATTAATTTGAAGAATTTATGTATTACCTACAATTTAGACTTGTTTTGTAACTATTGGTTCGAGGGATATTCTCTTTAAAATTAATTAAAAAAGATTTGGCTGCCAATAGCGCTTTTCTTTCTTGTGCATATGTAAGCTACTTGTTCCTTGATGTGTGTGTCATGAATTTGGGAGAGTGCATGCCTGAAATATGGGATTATTGCATTCAAGAAGATTCTCACTATCGATTTAGTCTGATATTTAAGGCAAATGCATCCTTGCCAAACTTGGATTCTATGAGAGAAACCAGGATTTCTTGAATAGTTTCTCAATCCAAGGATGATTCTACTGGACTTGGTTTCAATGACTCACATTAGTAGCAGCTAATAAGTCTAAGCAGCTGATTTTCATAGCATCTATCCTTTCAATACAAACGCACACATTTAAAAAAAAAAAAAAAAAAAGAAAGAAAGGCAGGAAATTGTTTAAACTGCAATTTATTTTTAAAGAAAATGAGACAGAGAAAAGATTCCAAAAGGAAACTTGATCTCACATCAGGGCAAAACAAAACCAAGAGAATGATGAACACTGTCAAGCTATGGCAGAAAGTAACATAAGACAAAACTCAAGATTAGCAATGATATACAATCTTCTATAGGAGTTATCAAAGAAAATGATTTTTACCTCAACAAAATCAGTTCCACTTCCTGCAAAGAAAGGAACCCCGGCTTCACCAGCAATTGCTTTGGCCAGCAATGTCTTGCCAGTACCGGGAGGCCCATGAAGAAGGACACCTTTTGGACAATAGATACCTTTATTTTGAAACTCCTCCTCATTCTTCAATATTCTTACAATTTCTTGAAGTTCCCTCTTTATATACTCTTGACCAGCAAAGTCATCAAAAGTGACTCCTGTTGTTTCTTCTGCTGATATAAATTTTGCACTGAGGTACAACAAAAAAAGTGAAGGATCAATTTGCTCTACGAGCATTATTTATCCTTTATCTTAGAGTATTATCAAAAAATATCTTTATACATAATTACAACTTCTTAAGAACAAGATGACGTTTAGTTAACAATGAGTGAAAGCTTAGGAAAATAAGTGATGAGATGAGGTAGCCACCAAAAGTGAGGAAGAAGGTGTTTGATGATTTGCTTTAATAGTGTATACCCAAAAGCAACGTTATATAAAAAATTATACAACATTATAAATTTTATATCCATGTCAAAAGATATAAACATATTTGTCTCTTAATAGTTGAGCAGATAAGCCTATCTATGAGTAAATCCATGTTATTATACTTTTAAGTTTAACCACACCATGCGGACTAGCCTGCACTATGATCTAATATTCTTATCCATGATTTATTCTTGCCATGATAAGACTCGTCCATCATTGAAGGCTAAGATGTTAGTTTTACAACAACAACAACAACAACACAGCCTCAGTCCCAAATTAAGTGGGGAAGATGTTAGTTTTAATAAACAAATTTAATATTAGGTTTTAAAACCATGGACTTAATTGACAAGTACAGCCTATATTGTCAAACAAAAGCCAAGACAAAGTCCAATAAAATAATAACAAGAGTAAGTAAGCCGTTCTACCCCTAAGGCAACAATCCCAAACCTACAAATTTCCCATAATTGGCAATGCTGGATTCTTCGCACTTAAGTGGCAGCAATAAGAAGGGGAATACTAGAACCAATCACAATGTTCTACTTTTGTTTGAGATTATATCATGATACTAAAGAAGAAACGTGACAAACCCTATATTGTAACACCCCAAGCCAGTCCTAAATGATTGATTAGTAAATAAAAAGAATTAAGATAACCTTTGAAACGGCATACAAAAGCAGGACTATTTCAACAAATGAGGCAAATTCTGGTTTTTTCGGAAATTGGATTTTACAAGATTCATAACCTGAAATCTAAATACAATTGCTACAGGCAATTCAATTTGGGCTTTGGTTCAGCATCCAAATCCTAACTCAGTCACTTATAGATCATTTCAATCCTTTTCGCAGTTGTTATTCCTGTTCAGAGGTAGTAAATCCCAGCTGTTACCCTAAGAACAAAAACTTGCAGTTTATATTTCATGAGCATTTTTTGTGAAGGATATGGAAAGATGATACAGAGTAGGCATGTCAATGCAACCAAGGGACCTGTGCTTTCAGTCCCAGAAACTCCATGAATCATGGACTTTGCAGTGTCCCCAATGGCACCCTAGGTGATGAAGTGACACATCACAATAATCTTGTCAGCTTTCTAAACAGAATAGTTGTTGTGGCTTCTTGTCTTATCTCTATGGCCTTGTTTGGTTCGTTTTTGCCAACTTACAATGTGAGCGGAGTTAACTCACAGTGAAAGATCATATTTTCATGTTTGGTTCAACTTTGAACTTGCAGGGAAGTTGCAAATTTTTAAACAATAAAAGACATGAATTGACATAAATATCTTTCAAACAAAAAAGATGGATGTTGGTAATAAAAATAACTAATGAGGGGTAATTTGTGTCCATAAACTCCTGGGAGATAACTCCCCTAAAGGGGGGGGGGATATCTCTCACACTTGGGTATGAGTTGGGAGATAACTTGGAGGGAAGTTGGGCAAAAAAAAAGATTAGTTCCAACTCCCCTCCAAATTATCTCCCGGGAGTTAACTCCACCTCTAACCAAACAAGGCCTATATTGGTAGTTTTCATGCCGACTATGCACATGTCGACAATGTCAAGTAGTTCATTATCATTTTATGGTTCATGGAAAAGATGGACAAAGAAAATAACAGATCCAGCCACTTAGTCACAAAATATTTCCCCCCAGTAACCCCAAGGATTGGTAGTCTATGCAAATAACCTGAGCCACCAGAATCCTTAAGGCGTTATCCAATGCTCAGTTAGGATAAAGCACACGTGACTACCATAAATAATGCACGAGTACTTTTTCAAGCTCCATTACAATTCTTATTTTCCAAATTTCTCAATGAATTAACAATGGTGAAAAAATCCAAGTAATCAGAAAATAACTATAGACTTACCGACTCTTCCCTAAAGATCCAAGACTTCCTAAATTTTGAAATTCATACTTTCTGAGCTGCTGTGATGTTGTTTTCTGGGGTTTGCCCAAATCACAAGGAATTAATTTTGCATAAATGGGCCTCATGAGACTGTCAATCCAAAGATATAAACCTATAGAAAGGGCAAGACGCATAGACCATATAACAGCAGTTGCAACAGTGGAGTAGACCTCTGCATGAACCGGATCCACATTAAAAACATCCACATTTACTAACTGTTGATGCAACTTCTGCCACACATCATTCCAAGAATCAATTGGCATACGATCAACTACATGCCGCCTGTACACAATTTCCCTCTTAGCATTTTCAGATTTTTTTCCATCCTTGCAATATGGAAGTATAACTGCAGCCAAAAGAACATAGCAGAATAAGCAGTCTACTACCTGAATATGGATATATGAACATGAAGGGGGGAAAATCAATTATACCCAACAATGACTGATGTATATCTGTTTCAAATCTATACGCACTGACTCTCTATACTGGAAATCCAACAACAAATCTCAAATTAGTTAGGGTCGGCTACATGAATCAAATTCTTCCATTGTGCTAGATTTAGTGCAATTGATGGTGTGCTTTCCAAATCATTTAAATCCCTCCTAATTAATGTGTCCCAAATTCACTAACAACTATAATCAATGCAGAAAAATAGTTGCTTAATAATTCGTAGTCATAAGAAAACAAAATGTATCAATCAGACGTATTAGAGACTTGAGACAACATAAATATGATAAAAACCAAGTCAAATAAAATAAAAGTCGACACATGAGGGTAGTCATGGTGCACATGCATATCAATCAATTGACACAAAGAAGTAAGAACTTTCTCAAGCATTCCCCAAGCACATTATATCCCTACATAAACAGGGGGGCAAATAATATGACATGTACAAGCAAGGGAACCATGAATATATTATATACCTGATATAGTTTGACCATAATTTGAATATTCCATATACTGAATGTTATTTAAGTTAAGAAGTCTCAAGAATTCACTGTAGTCAATCTTATGTGAGTTCTCAGGATCCCATTCTGTTCCCTTCAATTTCCCTTGCATGGTCAGTAATGCCCTGCTCCAACTTGAAGCCATCACAAGCTGCCTTTCCAACTGCATATTGGCCTTGTTTTCTAGGTTTTCCAATTTATTTATGCGCTCCCTTTCTGCATTCTTTAATTTCTGGAAATATATGTGAAAACAGTCTTATAGCAGAGTCAGAAGCATGTAGACCGAGGGATAAAATGAATGCGCCTGATAAATTCTCGAAGTAGAAGAAATGAATAAAAATGATGAAGCTGGTTGTAGGAACATGATACCTTGTTTTTACTTAATCATCTATTGTCGTATTATTAGGAATTCATAACTTGTCTAACAATGGAAGTTTTGAGCAAGCAACCGTCAAAGAGTAAAAGCAGACTAACAAATAGGTGGATTATTTGTATTAAGAGCAAAAACAACTAAGTGATTCAACGACTTGAAATATGCAGCTTTTGCATTTCCTCAACAAAACCAAAATATCGAAAAGATAATGTCTCCCGCTCCAAATCAATAAAATCACAGTTGAACCCATAATGTCCACATAATCACCTCAAACGTCATTTTTGTGCAAATACAAGAGATCCTGGTTAAAAAGAAATCTGAAAAACGCCAAGCTAAAAAATTGATCCTAAAAAATAATAATGAACAAACATATCAGACTAGTTGCCTATATCAAGACATAAATAATGGTGATGCTCAACCCAGTCAACTAGTAACAAAAGAACAAGAGCTTCTGGACTTTTTTTTTTTATAATTGTGGGTGTTTGAGCCTTTTTAGGCTCGACTATTCCCACGACATCTAGTCGGGCGCCCCAACCCCATGACCAAGGAGAAACCAACATGTATGAAGTTGGGTGGCAGGATTTGATCCCATGACCTATATCGGTTATGGATGGTTGTTTTTCAGTCCAATGCAATAAGAAAAGTTTTAGAACTCAAAATTATATTGACTATCACTTATTCACTTGGATTAATGACATTGCCAACCTAGAAATGTCAACAGTTGAATGTGTACGTCGTCAATTCTTCAATCATCCAGAGAAAGAAGTTTTACTATAGCCTGCAAGCCGTAAAGATATTATTACCGAGACATAAAGCGGGTACGAATGAATATATCCTGCAAGCTGTGAAGATATTATTTTTTGAAGGTTGAAGCATATAGTACCCTTTCCGCTAAAGCAAGTGAGTAATTACTTAATTTACTTGTCTTCAATTACCTAACAAAGAAAAATGATGTGAACATGATGTGACTGTGCGCGCATCATGTGAAAGAACAATTGCGTGTTCCCGAGTGCCTTCATCACTCCAATACATTTTACATCCACTAACACATGATCAATTCAACATGAATTGACATCTGATATAAAAACAATCGCACGTCCTCATGGCTAAAGACATACTTTGAACAAGTCACAAGCTCTCACAAAAACTGTTTTGGCCTAAAATCAACCTTCATGATGGGTCACATTCAATACAATGAAGTGAGCACAAATAGAGATCCAAACATTTGAATCATACATTGTCAATTCCTAGAATCGTCATAATTCCAATACAGCGTTCTACATTTGTCGCGAAAATCATCACCGCGTCCTAAAGGTGGCGGGCTTTTTCTACTTTCTCCTTATTATACTTCTATAAATCTATCATAAGGACACAAATAACATAAATATTGCTTAAAGGCATAGTTTCTAGTAAGCGCCTCAAATTCGCGCGAACCACATCTCTTTCAATCCATTAATCAACAAAAGCAAAGTCCATAGCTTTATTGAAATCCTCTTGTAACAATCCACCACACTTGCAATAACCACAAATGAACATTTTTTTGCTCAACTCATGCTCTTTCAGAACCAAAAATCGCAACGAAAAGGCGATATCTAGCAAAATTTGAACGAAATTCAACTGAAACAAAACAATGTTCAACAATTGAGTACAATTCACAGACCTCGAAGAGCTGAGCGGACTCCGAGTCTTCTTCACGATCTTCGCCGGTGGAAACAACGGCGGATTCGGAATTCGACGAAGAAACTCGACAACAACTGACGAAGCTGGGTTTCGGCTCTCTCCGCTTAAACCCTAGCGATTTAGTGGTGCGAAAGTGCAAGGAAGAGCGAGTGCGAGTGGATTGAGGCCTTGGAGAGCGTAGATTGTAGGTTGAAAACTCAGCAGGTTTCAGCGACTGTGGAATCATCTCCTCAGCTTTCTCGCTCTGGCGAACTCTCTCCAACTCCAATCCCTTTTCCCAACTGTGGGATAGCTGGTGATGTTGTTTGATTTACGGATGATCGTTCTCGCGTCTTGTGGTATGTGGGAGGAGAAAGTATCCCGAGGTACATCCAATGTGTGTCACCAATAGGCTTGAACAGGTTTTTTTTTTTAAAAAAAAAAAGTAAAATAGTAATTTCATTAATCGTGATGGTTTAATACATTAGATAGAGTAGGACTGGGAGGCATAGAATCAATTACTTTGATAAAGGCACATTGATTAGCTAATCCTAATTATTTATAAGAATATTCAACTCAAACAACTATGTAGAGTTGATTTTAAGAAATTTTTTTGCTATCAAACACACCCTCATGTATCAATGAAACATAAAGGCACATATGACAATTAGTGATTATTCTCTTTAATGAAACAAATATGACAAACATATATACAACAATAAACATAAAGTATAAGTCCATAACCAAAAATAAAACTGCCAACATTAGAAGACGAATACTTATTGTAAAAGATAACTATAGCGGCCCATTTTCTAAATGAACCGCTACGGGGACAATGTGAGCCCACAACTTGGCCTATCAGCGCCAGCTGTGTCCCACATGCAATCTCATCCACCATTTAATCATTATTAACCTCAATGAACAACAATTTACTGTAAAAATTGTTAATGAACTCAAGTCATCTGTTAATATCGTTTCAAACCATAAATAATCACAGCTGAAGTCTTTTATCATGACAAATAAAATATTAAAATATACAAATCATGCATTTAACTCTGATACCTAGTGTGAAAAACTCATATGTCATCATATATAAAAAATACACACCTCCAAGGTCTCAAAATATCAAAAGTATAGGGTCCTGAAGTGTCTCACAATCCCAAATCCCCAAAATGAAAACATAATACATATAACACAAACGTACAAGTCTGGCTCAATGTCTCTGAATCACCGGTACTCTACAAGCTTGCCCCTTCCACGACTCGTACTCGGATCTGCACTCAAGTCATCACAAAAAGCTAGATGACGAGTCCAGAGTGAGTATTCCCAAGGAAATTAAGTGAGCAATACTGAAAGTAAATACTTAAATTTAAATAAAGTAATTAAATAAACATGCGGAAATAAATACATGCAACTGTGATCATCGCATGGATAAATAATAGTGAAAGCTCAAAGTGTGTTCCTAGAGCCTGGGTCGACTAGTACCATACTCCGGACTCTCCCACGAGCACTACCAACAGTCACACTCCAAAGATGGCCGACCTCCGCGCCCTCTCGATGGCCGGCGTGTTCCCACGGCGCACCGACACGTGCACCGAAAAGATCCTCGGATCGAACTATTCACCGAGACCTCGGGTGACATGTGTCATGGTCTAATGGACATAGACACAGGAATGGCACGGAGGGAGTGCCTCAACGTCCGTTCATTTAAACCAAAACCAAGAATGGGGTATTGAAAGACAGAATTTGAATTCAAAAGTCAAAAATAAGTAAATGTTCAAGAAATTTCAGTTGGGATACTACACACCTCAAACCGTGCTCCACAAATACAAAAGCAAATCTCCACGCCTCCGAATGCGTGCCTCAACACCCGTCGATCAAATCCAAGTACCTAATATTCGTTAATTTATCAATTTCCCAAACTTTGAAATTTCTCGAATCCACATTAGAGTATCAAATCCATCATATTAATTCATATTATACCCAGTATCGATCCCCGGGATAGGCCCCCAATTGGTCGAATCGAAACCTAAACCCCGATAAAACTTGGCGAAACCCCGATGAAAGTCCACAACTTCAACACCACCATCCACAACATTCAATATCAACAACAACAACATATATTACTCAACTTCATAACACTTGAAACCCACCAAAACAACCACTTAACAATCCATATTGGATTCACTTAAACACCCCAAAAATTTGTACCAAAATATGAAGAAAGTTGAGGTGATAGTGAATCTCACCTTACTTTGATGAATCAACCACTCCAAGCTCCTCAAATGATCAAGTTTGAAGCTCCAAAACCCTTGTTTCTTGGTCTCAATTCTCGGATTTCTTGATAAGGAGAGAGAAAAAGGTGGTGGAAATTAAATCAAATTGACTTTTTATACTATGTAAGGATCTCTCCTCACTTATGCATCGCTATGCCATCCAATGAACACTATTTGCTCCATTTCCAACCCCTAATGACTCCTAAAGTGACACCGATGGCACACTTGCCCTTGTTCTTAACCGAAAAAGTCGTATTCCAAGTGTTTCAACGCCCGATTTCGAGTCCCAAATCGCGACATACGCGTACTACCATGACCCTAACCATCAAATAGGCATTACATATTAATTATTTAACCCATTTTATTCATTTCATGTGTGTATTATTTCCCCCGGCCTAGTATTTTGTCTTTTAGCATACCCGGTACCCGCGTCGACACACATATCGAGGTGAATACTTATCACGCAGTCTCGCACGTCAAACATAACATAAATACACGCATCGTTTTCAACATAAACATCGCAAATTAGACAAATCAGTCACAAAATAACCATTTACCTAACTTATAAGCGCGCCCTAGCCTAGCTGCGGTTCCCACGAGCTTCTGAGCTATCAGCCATGTCTACAACCACGTCATTAATAATGGCAAATTAAATTTGGACCGTTACATTTCTTCCCAACTAGATGAAATTTCATCCCGAAATTTAAATTAAACTTAAACACGTACCGGCAAATAAGTGGGGATACCGTCGTCGCATAGTAGACTCAAGCTCCCAGGTGAGTCCATCGGTCTCGTGATGTTGCCAACGTACCAAAACCTTTAGGATCTCCATATTCCTTAAAGTCTGAGTCCTCCTATCCATGATCTCCACATGATGCTCCTCATATGACACGTCAGGTCGCACCTCAATCTGACGTACATCAACCATAGGCCTCGGTCCCGACCTAGCCAAATTTCGACATGGAAATGTGAAACACTCGGATGTACCCCTACTAATCTGCGGTGACAACTCCAGACAGTATGCCACTCTACCGACGCGTTCCTCCACTCTGAACAATCCAATGAACCTTGGTGCCAGCTTCCCCTTAATGTCAAACCTCTGATGACCCTTCCAGGGTGATACCTTCAAATACACCAAATCACCAACCTCGTAGCTCAGACCCTTCAAATACTTGTCCGCATATTTTTCTGCTTATCCTGCGCCGCCTGAAGCCTCTACCTGATCTGTCTCACCTTCTCAGTATGGTCAACAACAACCTCAGGTCTTATAACCAATGTATCCTCCGGTGCCGCCCAACGTGCTGGTGACCTACAGGGCCTACCATAAAATGCCTCAAACGGTGGCATCCCGATACTCGCCTTATAGCTATTATTGTAAGCAAACTCACATAAAGGCAAGTAATCCTCCCACGATCCACCAAACTGTAATATACATGCCCTGAACATATCCTCGAGAATATGAATCAAACGCTTGGACTACCCGTCAGTCCGAAGATGGTATGCAGTGTTGAACTATAAACGAGTGCCAAACTGCTCCTACATACTCTCCTAAAGCCTCGAAGTAAATCTCGGATCTTTGTCAGAAACAATAGAAATCGGTACACCGTGCTATTTGACAATCTCTATCTCGAAGATAATATTCAATTGTGTAAATGAATATCTCATGGCAATCAGTATGAAATGTGCCGACTACGTCAACCTATCGATAACAACCCAAACTGTGTCATGTCTCATCGTAGTTTGCGATAGGCCACTGACGAAGTCCATGGTCACATGTTCCCACTTCCACTGAGGAATGGGCAACGGCTGTAGTAACCCATCTGGTCTCATGTGCTCAGCCTTCACCTGCTGGCAAATATGACAACTTCGGACGTATCTACCCACGTCAACCTTCATCCCTGGCCACCAAAACAATCCATGCAAATCGTTATACATCTTGGTCCGATCAGGATAAACTGTATATTGCGACTGGTGTGCGTCCTCGAGAATGCTGTCCCTAAGCTCTGATACCTGCGGTATCCACATACGACCCATTTGTCTCAAGCACCCGTCTGAACCCTCAGACCACTCTGTGTACCCCGAATCCTGAGTCAGGCCACTAATCCGCAAATATCGGCCCTCAGCTCTCGGCAACTCAGCAACCCGCTCGAGAGATACCGTGGGAACTCGCATTTGACAGCAAATCTGTAGCTCGGCAATAACCTCTGTCACATACAACACCGACGCTGCCTCAAGCAACTTGTGCTCATATGTCATTTGCTGTAGTGAACATGTACCTCAAACTCTGATGTTCTGAGAATAACACGAACCTCTCGCCGTACAAGTAGTGCCTCCATGCCTTTAGTGCAAACACGACCACCGCAAGCTCCAAGTCGTGCACTGGATAGTTCCCCTCGCGAGGTCTCAACCGTCGAGATAAATATACCACTGGGTGTCCGTCCTTCATCAACACACAACCCAACCCAGTTCCTGACGCATCGGTATAAACTGAAAAACCACTATCTGCTACAGGTTATGCCAAAAATGGCGTCGAAGTCAACTCCCTCTTTAGCTCCCAAAAAGCATACTCACACTCCAGTGACCAATCAAATCTAATATCCTTCTTGGTCAACCTTATCATCGGCGCTGCAATCATCAAGAAATCCTACACGAAACGCTTGTAATATCCTGCCAAACCCAGGAAACTCCAGATGTCAGATACAGACTCGGGTGTCCTCTAGTCAATAATCACCCGAATCTTATCACTATCAATTGATATGCCCTGATCACTGATGACATGCCCCAAGAACTTCACCTCACTCAGCCAGAACATACACTTGCTGAACTTGGCATAGAGTCTGTACTCTCTCAGCGATGTCAACACATATCTGAAATGCCTCTTGTGCGCCACACGAGTCCTACTGTAAATCAGGATGTCATCGATAAAAACTATGACATATTGATCCAAAAATGGTCTCAACACTCTATGCATCAAATCCATGAAAATCGTTGTTGCGTTAGTCAATCCAAATGACATGATTGTAAACTCGAATAGCCTGTAACGCGTACTAAAAGCGGTTTCTCCACATCCTCATCTCGAATCCTCAACTGATGATATCATGAACGTAAGTCGATCTTCGAGAAGAACTTGGCCCCAACCAATTGATCGAATAAGTCATCAATCCTCGGAAGTGGGTAACGATTTCAAATCGTCACCTGATTCAGCTTCCGGTAGTCCACACACATTCGCATTGAGCCCTCTTTCTTATTCACAAAAAGAACTGGAGCTCCCCAAGGTGACATGCTAGGGTGAATGAAACCATTCTGTAGTAAATCCTCTAAATGGGTTCTCAACTCCTCGTGCTCCGATGCTGACATCATATACGGCTTTCTGTAGATCAGCTGAGTCCCCGAAATCAGCTCAATGATAAACTCAGCAGCTCTCGGTGGTGGTAATCATGGCAAATCATCAGGAAACACGTCTAAAAACTCGCAGACAATAGGGACATCCTCAAACCTAATTGTCGTTCTAAGCTCTTGCTCAACCATACCGCGTACGCTATCGCTTGCGACGTCATCTCTCGCGACGCAACTCGCTAGTCCGCTCGATCGAGTGATAGGTAATGCATTCGCGACTCTGGCAAATGTAAACTTTGGGATCCCCTCGATGTCAAACGTCATAGTTGATCTCTGTCACCTCCGCGACCCTAATCAGACAGCCAATCACATCAACAAGGTCTCTGGCCATGTCTCTGTCGGTCCTGATATCTTATCTGTCTCTTCGGTCTCTGATCAGATCGAGAACTCAAAGCTGGCTGACTCTGCTGTCTTTGCTGACTCTACATCGCAGTCTAGATCGCTAATTGACTGGCCCTCTGAACCAGTATGTCTCGTGTACGAGGGACTTGTCGTAAATCTCTGTCAGTGTACGAGCTCCAATAGATACAATCGTGCTCGCAATCCTCTCATCCAAATCTTGCACAAAATAATATATCTGTAATCGATCGGTACCTGCTATGTCCATAGAGTGCGACAATAGATATCGGTACATCTCCATGTACATAGTGACAGACATATCACCCTGGACCAATGACAAAAACTCTTCCCTCAATCGGACCCTAACCTCTATAGGTATATACTCGTCCATAAATAACACTCAGAACTTTGCCCAAGTAGTCACATGTGACGGCCCCTCTCCTAATCTAGGGCACCGCCCGGCCTAATCCCGTAATTAAACCCTAGTCATATCCACGCGGGACTTAACTACGTATTAGTCAGCCTTTACAACCTAAACGCATCTTTTCTCGTATTCATGATAAGTAATACACTAGTCCTACCAGTTTATAAAATTTAAAGTTAATTAAAATTTTTATTAAATTAATTAATTAGCGGAAGTCTTATTGATTATGCGGAAGCAATTAGTAACTTATGCGGAAGCCATTTATAAAACCCAAAGTGTGGAAAACCAGGAAATGACATCACATATATAAAGTCCTCAAAATGCATTGAAAATAGTAAAATAGTCTAAGTCAAGTTGGGGAACTAACGCTCAACCTAATATACACCCCTAATAGTATCTGAAAGACGTATATAACATATACGATCAAAATATCAAAAGAAGACCTACGATCGATGCAATGACGCGCCGCGGGCTCAGGGATAATCGCCGATCTTTTCTTTGCCCGGTCTACTGGTAGACGGCTCTGCACCCACCGTCATAAAAAGGACGGTGAATACAAGAATAAAACAGTAATCCCCTCAGACAAGTTTAATTTGCATTTCCAAATATTCAAATGGTATTTAAAAGCATATAAATGGGAAAACTGGAAAATAAACCATATGCGAGTAAATACCAGAGTTAAACAAGTGATACTGACACTTGGCTAAGTAGTGGTGATTTAGGTCCCATGGCTAGAAAGAAACGTGTCACTCCGACTCAATAATCATATAGCACGAGGGACTCTAACCCAAGTGTTACCAGGGACTCTAACCCCGGTGTTACCAGGGACTCTAACCCCGGTGTGTAGACCACCTCAGGGACTCTAACCCCGAGTGTCATACAGTGTCAAGTAACATGTGTCGACATCCCCATGGACTCTAACCCCGTGAGTAGCGCACACCTCGATCGAGTACGGGACCTAAATGCGAAAACTACTTTTTAAATTTCAAAAAATACCAAGTATGGATTGTCAAGGCATAGGCACATCTACATACCTAAACAAATAAAGAATACAAGTCCTCTTAAACATTTTTAAGATATTCACTAGCCTAATAGCATGTTATTTATCATTAAATTCACATTTAAAACAACAAGAATAGACATAGCATGTGATAGAATCAACGAATCAAATCAAATAAATGAATATCATGCAACTAGACTCATCAAGTGAGCATAGACAGAACACATGATATAAGAATACAAAGGCAAAATAGTCAAAAGGACTATGCAAGGACAACAATTAATAGAAATAAAATGCCAAGTAAAATTGTCATTGGGTATACTCACACAACAAAGTAAAGTCCTAGCTTTACCGGCCTCCCGTAACTCCAAATCTTGTATTCGCTCTCCTGTACCATTTTTCCTAGGTTCCTGAGTTTGGTGTCTCATTAGTTCAAATATAGTGGGTTTAAGCTCAATTTAAACATCACTAACATTCCCACATATGTACTTTTCATAGAACTTTATCAATTTCTATTTATTTTATCGACATATAATTTTTCCCAATTTTTTCGGAATTTTTTTCCAACTTTCTTTCATTTTTCTTCCTTTTTTTTTTTTTTTTTTTTTTTTTTTTTTTTTTGTTTGGGTCGGGTCGACCCAAACGGAGTCGGACCCGACCCGGCTGGACCAGAACAGTTCAGCTTGGCCCATGGGCCGAGCCTGGACCGTTCTGGGCCCGGCCCAGTAAGGGGGAGCACACGCGCGCACGCATGTGCACCTCCTTCCTCCTGATCGACTGGTTCGATCGGGAGGAAGGAATTTTTTTTTGTTTTGTTTTTTAAATCTCGGTGATGGGTTGGGGTTGCTCTCCACCCCAACCTCGGTGGAATACCACCTCGGCGCCATTCGGCCAGGGGGTTCGGCCGAACCCCACTCACGGCTACCCCACCGCCAACCACCGGAACCCACAACCGACGATGACGCACCTCGACCGTGATGTCTCCACCTCATCTCCTCCTTCCCGGCGCGTTCCTTCTTCTCCTCCTCTTCTCCTTTTCTTCTTCTTCCTCCCTCGACCCGATCGATCAGTTGTGTGTGTGTTGTGTGTGTGATGTGTAGGTGTAGGTGGGGCGGTTGACGCGTGGTGTTTGTTTGGACAAGTGTGGCATATTTTTGGACAAGTGTGTTGTTGTGTGTGTGTACAAGTGACACCTAACTGTGACACCACTAAGACATTTGTCTGTGTTTTCGGGCGTTTCGACGCCCGGTTTCGCGTCCGAACCGTGATATCCGCGTACCATCCCGTCGTTAGTCACCCAATATCTATTCCATATGAGTTACTTGACAAATTTTTATTCAATTTGTGTATTTTTCGTTTCCCCGACCTAATATTCGGTCTCGTCAACTACCCTGTACGCGCGTCGACACGCATATCGAGGCGTGTCCCCGCTCTCGTCTCGACACCTACAACTGTACAAACCGACTTACTTTGTCTACACAATACATAACACTAGACACGCATCAATATAAAAATATGATATACCTCGACCACGTGCCTCGGTCGGTGCACGTATCACAATGTAGGTCCCACGTCAAGGGTCGGTGATCCTGATTAAGGAATTAAAATGGGGTTATATATTTGGGCCGTGACAAATATTCCCAACAAAATGAAAATTTCGTCCTCGAAATTAAGTTTAAGTTACGGTTCTACCCGACTCGTTTCTTAATCATGAAAGGATCGATGTACCTCGGTGCAAGCTTGCCTTTCACCCCAAATCTCTGAAGACCATTCCGAGGGAAAACCTTTAAATAGACAAAGGCTCCATCGGAATACGCGAGATCACCGCGATACTTATCTGCATATCTCTTCTGTCTCTCCTGTGCTCCTCTGAGTCTTTGACGGATCAGTTTGGCCTTTTTCGTGTGGTCAACAACAATTTCAGGCCCCACTATCTCCCGATCCTCTGGCTCAGCCCAACACGATGGCGAGTGACACGGTCTGCCATACAAAGCCTCAAATGGCGCCATCTCAATGCTAGCCTGATAACTGTTGTTATAAGCGAACTCACACAACGGTAGGTACTCCGCCCAAGATCCGCCAAACTCCAACACGCATGCCCGCAACATGTCCTCGAGGACCTGAATCAATCTCTCGGTCTGCCCGTCGGTCTGAGGGTGGAAAGCCGTACTGAATTGTAGGCGTGTACCGTACTGCTCTTGCATAGTCCGCCACATCCTGGACGTATACGTAGCATGTCGATCTGATGTGATCGTTAATGGTACCCCGTGCAGCCTATTAATCTCTCTCTCGAACAGTACGCTCAGCTGATCGAACGTGTAATGCGATGCTACTGGCAGGAAATAAGCAGACTTCGTCAGTTTGTCAACTATAACCCAGATTGAATCATGTCTCCTCGCAGTCCTCAGCAGTCCTTTGACAAAATCCATAGAGATGTCTTCCCACTTCCATCGAGGAATGGGAAGCGGCTGTAGTAATCCCCCGGGCCTGCGACGGTCAAAATCAGGTGTACGCTAAGCCTAACAGGTGTCAATCCTAATATGCCTAACATGCGACCAGCAATAAAAGAAACAGTGGATCCAGAGTCAAACAATGCATATAAGTCTCTATCATAAACGAAAACCGTACCCTCGATGAGGCTGCGTGTCGCTCCAGCATCTGGTTGTGCGACCATATGAACTCTCTCTCTGCCCTGCTGTGGGGGATGTGCTGCCGGCTGTGTGCACTTCCTAGACATGTGTCCCATCTGACCACATCTCCAGCAAGTGATTTGACGACGCTGCTCTGCCTGTTGCTGCTGTCGCGGTGCCGGTGGAACTAGCAATGCCTGTCTGGTTGAAGGTGGTAAGGGAGCTCTGCCATATGTCTGTGTGGGTGCAGGGTGAGGTGCGTAGGGCACTGCTGAAATAGGGACAACAGGTGCCCCGTCCCTCTGTGTACCCCTATCCCCTCTCCTCTGTCCCTTACCCCTCCGCCTCCTGTATAGTCTGAACCCTGATCGTAACCCTCTGCTGCTCTCTCCTCCTCTCTGCCCAACTCATAAGTATCTTGGGCGAGTGCTCTCTCATAAATCTCCTGCAGAGTGCGGGCCCCGCTTCCAACGACGTGTTTAGCTATATTTGGCCTTAGTCCATCTCCAAAGTAGAAGGCGTCATCTGTGTCATCCTTCACCAAGTCTCCCGCGAACTGCCTCATGTAACCATATCGGTCGCGATACATCATCACTGTCTCCCCCTCAGTCTGTCTCAAGCTCATAAACTTCTTCTTCAACCTCTGCAACATCAAAGCGAGAAAATACTGCTTGTAGAACTCCACTTTGAAATCTGCCCATGATGTGAACTGCCTCGGCTCGCCACTGTAGTGCGCCACCAAACATCGGCCCCCTTATCCACGGTATAGTATGAAAGAACTGTCTGGAGTTTGTCCTCAACACCCAGTAGTAGATGCAGCTTCTCCTGCGATATGATCCACTTCTCAATCTTGTCGTGGTCCCTCTCTCCCGAAAAATACGCCGGCTTGAGTCTATTGAACTCCTTCACTGGTTTGGCGTCCCTCGACAAGCCAGTGATCTCAGATATAGCGGGTGTGGGCGTGTCTACTACGCTTCTATTGTCGGTACTGCGACGACCGGTAGTGCTAGTGGACGCGGTGTCGCTGGCTCTACGGGTGGTACTGGTGCTCGTGCCTCTGCAGTAGTAGTAGTGGCTGGTGCGAGAGGAGTCTCTCGTGGTCCTGGTGCCGTAGTAGTAGCCGTAGTGACGGGGCGATCGAAACCAAGGCAGGTCATCTCAGTGCGACATGTAGGCAATGAACTCGGCGATCTGTCTCTCTTGAGCGGTCATCCGGTCAGACGACTTCTGAAAATCATCAACTGATACGGTGGAAGGTTGACTACCGCTAGCTCCAATGTCTCCGGCATCGCGCGAATCCGCCATCGGTGTCTGCATGTTGACAATTGTACGCGAATCAGCTACTATAAGACGTACCTTGTATTCCTTTACATATAGCAATTAACATGTATATAAAGAAAACACCATGGCTCACCTTCACTCAATTCCCAACAAAATAGTTCCTAGGCAAGGATCATCTGGTTTCCACTTATAAGGTTTGTGTTTTATACTAGTTCGCATTGTTGTTATTTATCCCTGAGGTTCTAATACCTAGGCTCTGATACCAACTATGACGTTTGTATCACAATGCCTTAAGCTATTAAACTTTCCCCTAGGTTCGCCTGAACCTAAATCTCTGATACCAACTGTGACGTTGGTATCACATTGTCTTAGTCTCAAAAACTAGGCTCTGATACCAACTGTGACGGCCCCTCTCCTAATCTAGGGCACCGCCTGGCCTAATCCCGTAATTAAACCCTAATCATATCCACACATGACTTAACTACGTATTAGTCGGCCTTTACAGCCTAAACGCATCTTTTCTCGTATTCATGATAAGTAATACACTAGTCCTACCGGTTTATAAAATTTAAAGTTAATTAAAACTTTTTATTAAATTAATTAATTAGTGAAAATCTTGTTGATTATGCGGAAGCAATTAGTAACTTATGTGGAAGCCATTTATAAAACCCTAAGTGTGAAAAACCAGGAAATGACATCACATATATAAAGTCCTCAAAATGCATTGAAAGCAGTAAAATAGTCTAAGTCAACTCGGGGAACTAACGCTCAACCCAATATACAACCCCAAATAGTATCTGAAAGACGTATAAAACATATACGATCAAAATATCAAAAGAAGACCTACAATCGATGCAGTGACGCGCCGCGGGCTCAGGGATAATCGCCGATCTTCTCTTTGCCCTACTATTGGTAGACGACTCTGCACTCCACCGTCATAAAAAGGACGGTGAGTACAAGAATAAAACAAGAATCCCCGATGACAAGTTTAATTTGCATTTCCAAATATTCAAATGGTATTTAAAAGCATATAAATGGGAAAACTGGAAAATAAACCATATGCGAGTAAATACCAGAGTTAAACAAGTGATATTGACACTAGGCTAAGTAGTGGTGATTTAGGTCCGGTCGGCAGTGAAACGTGTCACTCCGACTCAATAATCATATAGCACGAGGGACTCTAACCCAAGTGTTACCAGGGACTCTAACCCCGGTGTTACCAGGGACTCTAACCCCGGTGTGTAGACCACCTCAGGGACTCTAACCCAGAGTGTCATACAATGTCAAGTAACATGTGCCGACATCCCCATGGAGTCTAACCCCGTGAGTCGCGCACACCTCGATCGAGTACGGGACCTAAATGCGAAAACTACTTTTTAAATTTCAAGAAATACCAAGTATGGATTGTCAAGGCATAGACACATCTACATACCTAAACAAATAAAGAATACAAGTCCTCTTAAATTTTTTTAAGATATTCACTAGCCTAATAACATGTTATTTATCATTAAATTCACATTTAAAACAACAAGAATAGACATAGCATGTGATAGAATCAACAAATCAAATCAAATGAATGGATATCATGCAACTAGACTCATCAAGTGAGCATAGACACAAAGAACACATGATATAAGAATACAAAGGCAAAATAGTCAAAAGGACTATGCAAGGACAACAATTAATAGAAATAAAATGCCAAGTAAAATTGTCGTTGGGTATACTCACACAACGAAGTAAAGTCCTAGCTTTACTGGCCTCCTGTAACTCCAAATCTTGTATTCGCTCTCCCGTACCCTTTTTCCTAGGTTCCTGAGTTTGGTGTCTCATTAGTTCAAATATAGTGGGTTTAAGCTCAATTTAAACATCACCGACATTCCCACATATGTACTTTTCATAGAACTTTATCAATTTCTATTTATTTTATCGACATAATTTTTCTCAATTTTTTCGGAATTTTTTTCTAACTTTCTTTCATTTTTCTTCCTTTTTTTTCCTGTTTGGGTCGAGCCGAGCAGCTCCGACCGGTAACAGTCCAGTCGGTCCGTGGCTCGGCCAGAGCTCGGCCCGTTCTTGGGCCCTTCTCCCTCCGAAGGGGTCGATCGGGAGGAAAGAATTTTTTTTTTAAATCTCGGTGATGGGTTGGGGTTGCTCTCCACCCCAACCCCGGAGGAATACCACCTCGGCGCCGTTCGGCCATGGAGTTCGGCCTCCATGGCCGAACCCCACTCACGGCCACCCCACCGCCAACCACCGGAACCCACAACCGACGATGACTCACCTCGACCGTGACGTCTCCACCTCCTCTCCTCCTTCCCGGCGCGTTCCTTCTTCTCCTCCTCTTCTCCTTTTCTTCTTCTTCCTCTCTCGGCCCGATCGATCAGTTGTGTGTGTGGTGTGTAGGTGTAGGTGGGGTGGTTGACACGTGGTGTTTGTTTGGACAAGTGTGGTGTATTTTTGGACAAGTGTGTTGTTGTGTGTGTGTACAAGTGACACCTAACTGTGACACCACTAAAACATTTGTCTGTGTTTTCGGGCGTTTCGACGCCCGGTTTCGCATCCGAACCGTGATATCCGCGTACCATCGCGTCGTTAGTCACCCAATATCTATTCCATATGAGATACTTGACAAATTTTTATTCAATTTGTGTATTTTCGTTTCCCCGACCTAATATTCGGTCTCGTCAACTACCCGCTACGTGCGTCGACACGCATATCGAGGCGTGTCCCCGCTCTCGTCTCGACGTCTACAACTGTACAAACTGACTTACTAAGTCTACACAATACATAACACTAGGCACGCATCAATACAAAAATATGATATACCTCGACCACGTGCCTCGATCGGTGCACGTATCATAGTGTAGGTCCCACGTCAAGGGTCGGTGATCCTGATTAAGGAATTAAAACGGGGTTAGAGATTTGGGTCGTGACATCACAGCAGGATGAGTCGCGATATAGGTAGTCCACCATACTGTTGCATCAGCTCTCAAGCAAAAACTCGATAATCTCGGCCGATCAATCTCCTCAACCCGAAGCAACTAATGTAGCCGTTCATGAGATAACAGCCACCTTCCAGCTATCTCTGGGTCCCCGGCTCCCTAGAAGTATCCCGGATAATCACAAATAAAGTCTTTTATTATGACAAATAAAATATTAAACCATACAAATCATGCCTTTAACTATGATACCTAGTGTGGAAAACCCATTTGTCATCATATATAAAAAATACACACCTCCAAGGTCTCAAAATATCAAAAGTATACGGTCCTGAAGTGTCTCACAATCCCAAATCCCCAAAATAAAAATACAATACATATAATACAAACGAACAAGTCTGACTCAATGTCTCTGAATCATCGATAGTCTACAAGCTTGCCATTGTCACGACTCGTACTCGGATATGCACTCAAGCCATCACAAAAAGCCAGATGACGAGTCCAGAGTGAGTACTCCCAAGGAAATTAAGTGAGCAATACTGAAAGTAAATGCTGGAATTTAAATAAAGTTATTAAATAAACATGAGGAAATAAATACAAGCAACTGTGATCATCGCATGGATAAGTAATAGTGAAAGTTCAAAGTGTGTTTCTAGAGCCTAGGGTCAGACTAGTACCATACTCCGGACTCTCCCGCGAGCACTGCCAGCGAGTCACACTCGAGCATGGCCAACATCCGGGTCCTCTCGATGGTCGGCGTGGTCCCACAGCGCACCAACACGTGCACCGAAAAGATCCTCGGGTCGAACTATTCACCGAGACCCCGGGTGACACATGTTATGGTCTAATGGACATACACACAGGAATGGCACGGAGGGAGAGCCTCAACGTCCGTCCATTTAAACCAAAACCAAGAATGGGGTATTGAAAGACATAATTTGAATTCAAAAGTCAAAAATAAGTAAATGTTCAAGAAATTTCAGTTGGGATACTACACACCTCAAACCGCGCTCCACAAATACAAAAGCAAATCTCCATGCCTCCAAATGCATACCCCAACACCCGTCGATCAAATCCAAGTACCTAATATTCGTTAATTTATCTATTTCCCAAACTTTAAAATTTCTCAAATTCACATAAGAGTATCAAATCCATCATATTAATTCATATTATACCCGATATCGATCCCCGGGATAGGTCCCCAATTGGCCGAATCGAAACCTAAACCCCGACAAAACTTGGCGAAAACCCGATAAAACTTGGCGAAACCCCGTTAAAACTCCACAACTTCAACACCACCATCCACAACATTCAATATCAACAACAACAATAACATATATTGCTCAACTTCATAGCACTTGAAACCCACCAAAATAACCACTTAATAATATATTGGATTCACGTAAACGCCCCAAAAATTTATACCAAAAGATGAAGAAAGTCGAGGTGATAGTGAATCTCACCTCGCTTTGATGAATCAACCACTCTAAGCTCCTCAAACGATCAAGTTTGAAGCTCCAAAACCCTTGTTTCTTGGTCTCAATTTTCGAATTTCTTGATAAGGAAAGAGAAAAAGGTGGTGGAAATGAAGTCAATTTGACTTTTTATATTATGTAAGGATCTCCCTCACTTGTCCATCCCTTTGCCATCCAATGAGCACTATTTGCTCCATTTTCCAACCCCTAATGACTCTTAAAGTGACACGGATGGCTTGTTCTTAACCCAAAATGTAACGGCCCGATTTCCAAATGGACCGCCACGGGGGCCGATGCTGGCCCACAACCTGGCTTACCAGTGCCAGTTGTGTCCCACATGTCATCTCATCCACCGTTTAGTTGTTATTATCCTCAATAAACAACAAATTTTACTGTTTACATTATTAATGGCCTCAAATCATCTGTCTCTAATATCATATTAATCTCAAATAAAACACAGCATAAATCTTTTATCCTGTCAATTCATCTACTAAGCAATTAAGTCATGCATTTAACTCTGATACCTAGTGTGAAAAACCCATATATCATTATCAGTAAAAAACGTACCTCAATGTATCAACATACCAACAATACAAAGTCCTAGTGTCTCACATAATCCCAAATCTCGAAATAAAACAAAATATGTATATACAAACGTACAAGCATGGCTATACGTCTCTGTATTCGGTAGCTTGCCATTGCCCTGGCTCGTACTAGGATTTGCACTCAAACCATCACAAAAAGACAGATGACGAGTCCAGAGTGAGTATTCTTAAGGAAATTAAGTGAGCAATACGAAAATTAAATACTGGAATTTAAATAAAACTATTAAATAAACATGCGGAAATAAAATACATGCAACTGTGCTCATCGCATGCATATGTAATAGTGGAAAGCTCAAAGTGTGTGTTCCTAGCCCCTAGGGTTAGACTAGCGCCATACTTCGGACTCCCAATAGACTACTACCGGAGAGCAGCACTTAAGCAAGGCCAGTATCTGGATCCGCTAAGTGGTCGGCATGGAACCTACGACGCACCCACATGTGTCCATCACACTCTCGGGTAGTGGACGTACACACAAAAATGGCACGGAGGGAGAGCCTCAACGTCCGTCCATTACAACACACGAGGAATATAGTAATGAAAGACAAAAAATGAATTCAATAGCAAAAGTAAATACTGCTCAAGTAATTTTAGTGGGGATACTACACACCTCACACTGCCCTCCGTGTCCCGTCACTAACCCCCTCGGCTCCGGCTCCGCCTAGTTTCGGATATCCCAAATTATAGCCCGTACTGACCTATTTCCATGTATAAATGATATTTAGTCATTTGTATGTGTGTTAAGTCATTTCACACCAATTATGTCAAAACAGAGGTACATTAGCGTGCTAGGTCTGGGCATTAGCGCACTAAATGACCAGCCCATTAGACGTTCTTAGCCCGATTAACATTAGCGCACTAATTTTCTAGTCTAGCGCACTAATTGTAATTAGCGCGCTAATCGCGTTCTGGACAGTAAAACTGCCGAAATTTTTGGGTTTTCTTCTTCCCCAACAACCCAACAACAACCACAACACCAACAACAACACTTCAAAACACTAGAAACACATCTAAACAACAACCCAACAACCTCCAAATCTTAACCAAAACCACTCAAACTAATATCAAAAGATAGAGAAAGTGAAGGTGCAAGTGATTCTCACCTTGCTTTTGGTGTTTTCCCACTCCAAGCTCCACAAATCATCAAGTTAAACCACTCAAACCCTGGTTTTTCTTCCTCTCTAGCTCGGATAAGATGTGAAGAGAGAGAAAATATGGTGGCAAATAGTCAAAATTTGACTTGTATAGTGGGATTTTCATCACCACTTACTCGTGTATCACAAGACCATCATGAGCACCTCATTTGTTGCTTTTCTAACCTCAATTGACTCCATTTGTGACTTTGATGGCACACTCACCCTTGTGTTTCACCTCAAAAAGTCCATTTTCGGACGTTCGAACGCCCGGTTTCATGTCACGAATCGCGACATACGCGTACTACCATTTCCTAACCACCAATTAGACATTCCATATTACTTATTGAACCAATTTTATTCATTTTGTGTGTTTTAGTTCCCCCATCCTAGTGTTAAATCGGTTCAACTACCCGGTACCCGCGTCGACACGCATATCGAGGCAAATACGTAACACAAGGTCTCGCACATCAAATGTACTAGAATAACACACATTGTGATGTCATTAACACTATTTCTATATAAACATCACAATTTAAACAAGTCAGCACACAAAAGTACTATTTACCTAGCTCCAAGCACTCACAAACCTAACTACGGGTCCCACGAGCGTCTGAGCTGTCCGCCACGTCTGCAAACAAGTCATAAATAACGACAAATTATATTCCGACCGTTACACAAAAAGTCATCTTTCGGGTGTTCCGACGCCCGATTTCGTGTCCTGAATCGCGACCTAACCATCAAATAGGCATTACACATTAATTATTTAACCCATTTTATTCATTTCATATGTGTATTATTTCCCCGGACCTAGTATTTAGTCTTTTAGCCTACCTGGTACCCGCATCGACACACATATCGAAACGAATACTTATCACGCAGTCTCGCACGTCAAACATAACATAAATACACACATCGTGATGTCGTTTAATCATTTTCAACATAAACATCGCAAATTAAACAGATCAACACACAAAATAAATATTTACCTAACTCCATGTGCGCGCTAGCCTAGCTCCGGGTCCCACGAGCGTCTGAGCTGTCAGCCACGTCTGCAACCACGTCATAATAACGACGAATTAAATTCGGGTCGTTACAATAACTTAATGAAATTATCAAACCAAAAACAGTAAACTTAAATCCACGCACTAACAATAGAAATGGAAATGAACTTAAATGATGGTAGCACGCATGAAGGATCAACAAGTGGTGCCAACGATGAATACAATAATTGATGCAGGGTTAGAACTCTTAGATCTTAATATATATGTGTCTTAGACTTGAATACATGTCAATAACATGATTTATATATTTTTTATTTACACACATCTTTCGTCATATTTTATTTTTTAGAGGAAATATTTGTTTTACTTTTAATATATTGTTTACATTTTAAATTTTATTTATAATTATTTATCGAGAAAATATAAATTTTCACCAAATTAAAATTTAGATGATTTTTAAAGGATTCTTATAATTTTTTATATGTTATTTGTTACGAGTCATTTTTCCTCTATTATTAAAACTAATAAAGACTTGAACGAAAAAAGTAAAGTAAAACTTAAAACTGCAACCTCGTTATATTTTATCGACTATATTATGTTGATTTAAATTAGGTATATTTTAAAATGTAGTAAGAAATTATAAAAAGCTAAAATTAAAAAGTTTAAGTAAAATATTTAATAAATGGGTGAGAAGAATATCTGACATGTTTAACATGACACATTTAGATAAAAAATCGATTAACACGATTAATAAATGTGTCATGTCATTGCATTATATGGGTCATGACATTTCTACAACACGATTACGAGTCGCCGACGTGAATTGTCGCCCCTAATTGTGGGTCCCTTAAGTGTGTAGTAAAGTGTTTAGTTACAACAACCACAACGATTGCTTTTACATCGCATATGCCACCACTCTTCGCGCTCCTTGTACAAGAGCGCGGAGAGTGCATTGTGCGTTAGTCGGCAGGAAAGTTAAAATTATAAGATGCGCGTGGGGCCAAAATCTTAAAAAAAATAGTCTTGCCTTTTTTACTTTCCTTTGATAAAAACAAAAATTAGAAGTTAAATTTTTATAATAAAGTGTGATGTGATTATGGGTTCTAATAGTGTGTAGTAAATGATTTAGCACATGCAATAATATTGGAATGTGGATTGTAGGGACATTTTAAATATTTAAGGGCCTCGAGTGAAATCAAGATTTGGGACCCCTTAATTCGAATACTTAAAAACAAATACGCGCTTTACATACACACATATATTACTTTAAATAACATAAAGCTAATAATAATTAAAAATAATTTTAATTTAACCTTTTCTCTTTTAAGTTTGATAATGGTAACTTTTTAATCGTCAAAATCAAAAGGGTTTAGTCTTTTGAAATAACAAATTTACCATCTTTGATTAACCAACATCAACAACGCGAGATCCTATATAACAACATAATGTGTGAAAGAAATATCGGATCATTCTTAATTATGTAAGACGATGCAAAATATAAAAAATACTTGTTGAATCAATGCACAATAATATGACATAAAAAACAACATTAAGGCATTCTCAAAACATTTCAAATTAATTAAACTTCAACCATATATATACTTCAAATAAGCGATAATGGACTACCAATTAGTGGAAATTCAGCTTGAAGGGCATTTGTACACATGGGAAAGTGGTCTGAACATATTGAGTTGCTAACGAGCAATGGCTATCTGAATTTCCCCACGTCAGTTTATCGATTCTCAATGCACCAACGGCAGACCATCGACCCATCCTTTTGAGATCTGACCTGTAAAAAGTATATCGAAGCATACACAGATTTAGATTTGAAAATGCATAGATGAATGAATCAGAATTGAGTGACGAAAGACACATGGAAAGCAAATGCGTCATGCTTACTGCCATAGAAGTTACGAGAATGTGGTCACACCCTTGACAAAATGGAGGAAAACCATCACTGGTAAATTCGAGGCCAAAATCAGAAAAAGCTAATGTAGAATTGAAGAATTGATCTAAATGAAGGTCGAAGGCTCGAAGGTTCAGAATGAGAAGAACAAACTTGGTGAAATCCTAGTACCAGAGGAGACTTATTGGAAGCAGATATCAAAAATGCATTGGCTAAAATAAGGAGATGCAAATACAAAATATTTTCATGCCACATCCAACCATAGAAAGAAAGCAAAATTTTATAATCCATCTATTCAATGAAGCATGAACAAAACTTACTAATCCAGATGACATGAAGGAAGCGGTAGGAGATTACTTTCGCACTCTTTTCTCACCATCAAACATAGACCCATAAGAGGTCTTGGAAGCAGTAACTCCTACAGTCACGAATCATATGCGCCACCAACTGGACCAACCGTTCCAATTAGAAGAATTTAAGAAAGCTCTAAGTTAAATGAATCCAGACAAACCCCCAGGACTAGATGGGTTTAACTCAGCTTTCGTTTAGAAATTCTGACAGCTCACGGGTGATGAAATATGTCAGAAAAGGTAAGGATTGGCTTTCAAACTTGAACTTCCCAATGGCCTCAATGATAAGATCATAGTCTTAATACTGAAGAAAGATAAGTTGAACCATATGAGAGATTTCCGACCAATCTCACTCAGTAATGTCCTATACAAGATGCTAGCAAAAGTGATCGCAAATAGTCACAAGCCTCCACTTCACCACAGAGAACCAATATGCATTCGTTTCAGAAGATCAATAGTGGACAATGTGCTTGTGACGACCCCTTCTCTAATCTAGGGCACCACCCAACCTAATCCTATAATTAAGCCTAAATCCTATCTACACATGACTTAATTACGTATTAGTCAGCCTTTCTATCCAAATCTATTTCATACTAGTGTTTAATATAAATAAAACACATATCACTTTACAATTGAATTTCAGAGTTAATTAAAAACTTTTTACGAGTTATAAAATTTAGTGGAAGTCTTAACAAATTATGCGGAAGCAATTATTAAAAAAAAATTCTAAGTGTGTGGAAACCAGGGAAACAACGATCACATGCATATATAATAACGTGGCGAATATAAACAGTGTGACAGCCATCATAAGTCAAGGAACTAAACGCTCAACCCAATTTACAACCCCAAAATGTATCAAAATAAAACTATATAATACACAAAATAACAACACTTACACAATGTTGATGCAGAAGTACGCCGCTAGCTCAGAAGTAGTCGCCAATCTTCTCCTTGCTTGGCCTGCTCGTCGACGGCTCTGCACCCACCGTCATAAAAAGGATGGTGAGTACAAAAAAGTAACAGTAATCCCCGTTGACCAATTCATTCACATTTCCAAAACAAACTAAATGATATTTAAAAGCATAAGTTCAATAAAGAATGACTAGTACCACAATTATGCCAAGAAATACCACAGTTAAACAAGTGAAACTGACACAAGACTAAGTAGTTATGATCTAAATCCGGTCGGCTGTGACCTACGTTAGTGAAGCCTTAACCACTAAAGGACGTGCGTGGTGTTGCACAATTTAATATCACTAGGGACTCTAAGCCCAGTGTCATCAGGGACTTTAACCCCGGTATCGTCAGTGACTCTAACCCCGTATATGGGCAACCCCAGGGACTCTAACCCCGTGTGCCTCATCATAGTGACGAATGCTGACATCCCCAGGGACTCTAACCCCGTGTACTGATCGACTCATAGTGCAATGGACTCTAGATTCTATAACTACTTTATAAATTCAAGAAAATGACTCATTAAAAGATTCCAAGAATTAGCTATGCTACAAAGCACAAAATTTTCTAAAGAATACAAGCCCACAAAGTCATTCACAACTCACAAACCCTTAATAGCATGCTATTTATACTATATTTACTACAAAACCATAAGAAATGACATATAGCACATAAATGGACTCAAAAGAATTCAATTTATTAAAATATCATGGAAACCAAGCTCAACAAGTGAGGAATAACAAATAAATCCATGATACGAGAGTACAAAGCTAGACATAGTCAATATAGACTACAACAAATAAGTTAAAACTGAAAATGAAATGTAAATAAATAATCAACGAGTATACTCAGATCAAACAAAGTAAAGTCCTAGCTTTACCAACCTCTCGACACCTCAAATTTCGTATTCGAACCGTCTTAACCTTTTCCTAGGTTCCTGATATCACATAACATGTTTTTGGATGTATTTAGACCTTTACTTAGGGTTTTAGGCTCAGTTATAGCATTTTGGCAAATTTGAATTGCAGATTTTTATGTTGTCAGGGCAATTAGCGTGCTAAGTAATTTGATTAACATGCTAGTGACCTCATTAGCACGTTAACCACTGTCTTTAGCGCGCTAACTATCCTACCTAGCGCGCTATGTGCAGGGAAATCCAGAATTCTGAATTTACACTACACATTCGCTACATAAATGCCTTGAGGACCTCCATAAATACCTAAAAAATCCCAAGACATCATCAACAACATAAAAATGACCACTAACATGATCTAATTCATGAATTCATCAAATTAACTAAACAAACTCGTGTAAGTGAATTACCTAGTTGATGTTCCCTAGCTTGATCAACCACCACACCTTGATTTTACCAACCCAAACTGATTTTCTTCTTCCTCAAAACTTTCCAGCAAGTTTCCATCTCTCCTAAGTTTGTAAAATGAAAATATGTGGTTTACATGAATTGATTTCTAACTATATACATGAAATGGATGTGGTTGAATGATAACCATTGATCTAATTGCACACACGTATCTCGAGACATATCTTATGACACACACTAAGACATATTTCCCACTAACCTCAACTAATTCGTGCCAACTAACTCCAACATGTGACTTAATTATTTTGCACATTATGTTAGTACGTGTCTCGATGTAAATCACATGGCTATTTTTAAAAAAATACTAACTTAGGTATTTTTAATTCAAAATCAACTATAGCCACATTAAAGCCACTATATAATCTACATTAAGCTTAAAATAAACTTACCACATCACTCTCTACCCCGGTCTCACGTCGGCACGCAACTCGAGACACTTCTCCACTTACGTCTTGACACATATACACGAGTAGGAGTGACTTAGTAGTCTCCACATATAAAATACACTATGCATACACTACAATAAATCTAATATATACCTCAGACATCTCGCTGCGGTCAATGCACATATCACGTTGTGGGTCCCATGTCACGGGTCGATGATCCTAATTATGAATAATAAGCGAGATTAGAAATTCAGGCCGTGAAAATGCTAGTTGCCTTCGAGACGCTACACACAATGAAATGCAACACAAAAGGCAAACGCATAAATTTAGCCTCAAAGTTGACATCAATAAAGCCTATAATCGAGCGGATTGGGCTTTCCTTGAAGGAATGTTGCTCAAGTTGGGTTTTAAGGAGAATTCAGTGCAGATGATCATGTACTTAATGCGATCAGTGAAGTTTTTCATACACAGCTGAATGGAGAACTGGTAGGACCTATTACACTTTATAGAGGTCTACGTCAGGGATGTCCACTCTCACCATATTTATTTATCCTATACGCCGAAGGATTATCGTGTCTACTGGCGAAGACAGAGATGGAGAAGCACATAAATGGTTGCAGAGTAATCAGAGGAGCACCGTCCATCACACATATTCTCTTTGCGGACGACAGCTTTTTATTCCTTCAAGCATCAGTGGAGGAGGCGAAACTCAACAAAGGACTTTTAGACAAGTTTGAAAAGCATCAGGCAAGGCAGTGAATCTACAAAAATCACCTATGTTTTTCTCCTCTAATGTAGCATCAGACTTAGAAGCCCGCATAAGGAATGAAACTAGAGTGTACACTGACATTGAAAACAACAAGTACCTGGGACTTCCATCTCTCATTGGAAAGAAGAAATGTGAAATCTTTTCTTTCTTAAAGGAAAGACTATGGAAACGTCTATCATTTTGGAATCACAGGTTTTTCTCTAAAGCTAAAAAGGAAGTTTTGCTCAAGTCAATAGGGCAGGCTATATCCACTTACGACATAGGTACTTTCCTAATCCCTCTCTCTATATGTGATGCCTTACATAAAATGATGAACTCATTCTGGTGGGCTAAGAGAGAAAATGCCTGAATTGGATGAAATAAGAGAGACTTTATGTCAATAAGGAAGAGGGGGCATGCAGTTTAAGGACCTACAAAGTTCCAACCTAGCAATGCTAGCAAAGCAGGGGTAGTGTATTATGACTTACCACACCAGTCTGGTAGCTAAAGTAATCAAATCCAAATATCACCCGAGATGCAACTTTTGTGAGGCCTAAATAGGACACAATCCCAGTTATACTTGGAGAGGGATAATTACATCACGAGTTGTGCTAGAAAAAGGGTGCACATGGAGAATTAGGGATGAAGAGAAAGTGGATGTGTGGAAACAATGTTAGTTGAGGGACGACCAAAATCTCAGAGTAACGACTCTGCATATATCAGGGCATGAGAATATGAGGGTGAATGTGTCAACCCCCTCGTTATTAAGACGACTGACTGGCCTAGATTACCTTAATCATCAGATAATCTAGTCAACATAATCTATTCTTTCAACTTTGACATCAAAATAATAATTGTGACGACCCCAAATCCCGAGGCCGTCACGAAGGGCGTCGCGGCCCCGCATCCCATCACTTCATTAACCCACTGGGTCCCACGCGCCATTGACGTCATTTGTCGCGTCACTACTCCTCGATATGCATGTTAACTCATTCCGTTCAATTAGTTTAGTTAGACAATTGAATCACTTTTAACATTAAAACAGCGAAAGTCTTAAATTAGAGTAAGTAAAACAAATAAGTTCATTCTCATATAAAGCATCATTCATAAGAGCATGTCCTACTGTGGAAAACCCGCGAAAGTACTTTGTATATAGGCGACAATACTAATAAGCAGTAATATATACAAGTACATTGTCTCTCCAGTCTCCCAATACCCAAAAGTAAAGCAAAATATCAAAATAACACATACTAGTAGGTCCTCAACCGCGGGCAATCAGATGAAGTAGCCAAGAATCCCTTGCCCCTACTAGTACTGGGATCTCCACTCAACCATCACAAAAAACCAGATGGAGAGTACAGTTAGTAAGATTCCAAAAGAAGTACACCGAACATTTATAAGAAAGTAAATGGATATCAATAATCATGTTAAATAATCATGCGGAAACTAAACAGTCAATCGTGCTACGATCATTACATTAATAGATAACACGAGAGAGAAACAAAGTGTGTATGTGGCGGCCCCTGCTGCCCCGGGGTGACGTGTCTCCGTGTACTCCTTGTCGGCTGGCCCAACTATACGTGTCCGACACCTGCCCGTCCGTTTTGTCTCGTAAATCTTGTCCACAAGTGTATTATCCGATAATTTAGTAAATTATCCTTATATTATTTGTCCATTCTCGGTGGGAATCTAATTGTTTCAACTGTTACCTAGTTGGCAATTTATTGAGATCCTAACCATACTAATGGGTTGTATTTTAAAGGTTAACATATTCAGTGGAAGTCTTAATTAATACCATTTAAATAAGGTAATTTAACATGATAAACATTGTTCAAATGCAAGACTTACTGTGGAAAACCCTGGAAAGTATTATGCATATAAGCGACATCACCACGTATTCTATTACTCCCCGCTTCCCAAAAGAATCAAATATCAAAATAATCACACATACAAGTAAACCTCAACGTAGGGCGATCGAGGTAGTCACGTAAGATCCCTCGCCTTTACTTGTACTCGGATCCGCACTCAATCATCATAGAAGAAATTGGATGACGAGTCCAACAAGAAAATCCCAAGGAACTCCTCCGAGCATTCATATAAGTAAATGGAATTCAATAAATACCGTTAAATAAACATGCGGGCGTAAATGCACAACCGTAAGTAGGGCATCGCATGCATAAATAACAATAAAGCGCAAATATGTGTGTTTGTTCCTACGACTAAACCATACTTCGGGATTTCCTTCCAGATCCCACTAGTGGGCGCACCCAACTAGCTATCACCCGATCCCTCTGCGTGGCGCGTAGACCTACGACGCACCGACACATGTAGCAGTTCCCTCGGGTCGTTATCCACCGAGCACTCCTGATACACATGCTATGGTCTAGAATGCATAGACACACAACGGAACATCCGGTGGGAGTAACTCAACCAACCGTCCAAAAGGTGACAAGATATGAATATGAAAAAAAAACACAAGGAATAATGGAAATGAATGGAAATACGAAAGTAAAATAAATACTCGAGAGTTTTCCCTTTGGGTTTTACAAACCTCACAACGCGCTCCACTACCCCGTAATCAATCCTCGAGTTCAAGTCTACTAGGTCCTTGGTCGCCAATTGATCACCCGTGTCAACCTATGTCCATTTATCAATAATTTACTTTAGCATGAAAATTTACAACAAGTTTCTTAACTTTTTAGGCCAAATTGCCTATTTCGCGCTTTTCGAGACAAAACCCCTCAAAAAGTTGCGTCCGAAATATCCAAATATGTTATATTTCATAGAAATTCATAAATTTCTATTTATTTTATGAAAATATATTTTTTCCAGACTTTTCCCAATTTTTCCGAAATTTTCCAAATTTTTCCCAAATTTTTACTCTCTTTTCTTTTTTTTTTTAATTGAAATTTGGTTTGGGTCGGGTCGACCCAACCGGGTCGGACCCGACTCTGGGCCAGAACCGGTCCAGGCTCGGCCCATGGGTCGAGCCTCGCCCGTTCTGGGCCCGGCCCATGAGGGGGATGCACACGCGCGTACGCTCGCGCGCGTGTGCATTTTCATCCTCGATCGAACCAGTTTTTACTGGTTCGATCAATTTTTTTTTTCCTGTGATTTGAGGTTGGAGTTGCTCTCCACCCCAACCCCGGTGGACTCGATGGCGGGGAGACACCCCCGCCATCACCACCGTGACCCTGTTCGGCCTCCATGGCCGAACCCTTGTCCCGGCCACCACAGCCAACCATCGAAACCTACAATAACAACGACTAAAACGCACCTCGATCGTGACGTTTCCTCCTTCTCTCCTTCCCGGCTTCTCCTCCTCCTCTCCGCGTTCCTTCTTCCATCTTGTTCTCCCGATTTTGTGTGTGGGGTGTGTACGGGTGTGAGAGTAAAAGGTGGTGGGAGTGTGTGGTTTAGATAAGGATAGGTGATGTTGACTTGTGTCATTGACACCACAATGTGACACGGCTGGGACACTCACCAGCTTTTCGGGCAAGCTGACGCTCGATTTCGCGTCCGAACCAACGATATACGCGTACCGCCGCGTCACTAGCCGCCTAATACCCATTCCATATTAGTTACTTGGCAAGTTTTTATATAATTTGTGTGTTTTAGTTTCCCCGACCTAATATTCGGTCCCGTCAACTACCCGGTACCCGTCGACACGCATATCGAGGCGAATACAGTTCTTACAATCTCGCACGTATTTTGATGCAACATACACACATGCGATGTATTTCAATAAATTTACACCGCAAATAAGCAACCAACACACCATAACTATCATACCTAAGTCACTGTGTGTCCTAGCCTACCGCGACGTTCATGTGGATCCGAGCTGGCGTCCACGTCAGCAAATTGAAGAGAAATAGGTCGTTACAGTTCTTCCCAACTAAATAAAATTTCGTCCCGAAATTTAACTGTAACTAAAGTCCCATACCAGAGAATAGCTGAGGGTATCGTGTCCTCATCGTCGACTCGAGCTCCCAGGTTAGTCCCTCCGTCCTATGATGCTGCCAACGAACTAGGACCTTCGCGAGTTCCCTGTTCCAGAGAATCTGTACTCGACGGTCAACGATCTCTATCGCTCTCTCCTCTTAAGTCACGTCAGGCTGTATTTCCACCTGTCCCAACTCAATCGTCGGTCTTGGCCCAGACCTAGCGAGTCTTAACATGAAAATGTGAAATGTCGGATGAACCCCAGCTAACTCGGCAGGTAACTCCAACCGATATGCAACAGTGCCTACTCTCTGTGCAATCCGGTATGGCCCAATGTATCTCGGCGCCAACTTCCCCTTAATGTCAAATCCATGTTGACATTTCCAAGGAGAAACCTTCAAATGCACCATATCGCCCTCGGCATAGCTCCGACCCTCGCGATACCTATCTGCGTATTTCTTTTGTCCGTCCCGTGCAGCTCGCAGCTTCTGACGAATTTGTCAAATTTTCTCTATGTGATCAACAACTATCTCAGGCCCTACTTGTGTACCGAGACCGATGTGCATCTTCTAGAACCTCGTCCCGTATCTCCTGATCTGCAGGTATCCACAATCTCCATCGGTATCTTAAACACCGATCTGTGGTTTCTGCCCAATCATTGCATTTCGGATTCCGTGACAGACCACTGACCCGCTCATAGATCCCATCAGCCCTCTGACACTCAGCAAACCGTTCAATCGATACGGTCGGTATCCTCAACTGCGACAAAATCCCGAACCACTGGAACGTCTTCAATCCGGACCTCCATTCGAACCTCTGGCTCAACTATCGCCGCAATCGCTCCATCTCCTCGCGCCGTAGCTAGCTCGCCTCGTGATGGGTAAATCAGTTGCCGATCTAAATAATACGAACTCCGGTATGCCAGGAATATGAAACTCTATCCTCTTACCGTAACAATCTATCCGTGCATGATAGGAATATGAAACTCGATCCACCTCTATCATCACGTCTCAACATATTCGGTTATGGTATATCTTATCCCCAGCAGCCGTACTGAGGACAAGATGTGACTCATTCAACGAGTTGCCTAGTCGCCCCGCTATCTGGTTGTGCTAACGCATGTACTCTATCTCTGGCCTGGTCTGATGCTCGCCGTGGCGATGGTGGTGTCCGACGCGCCCTCGTTGTCCCCTCTCGCCCGCACCGGTGACATCTACGCTCTCCGCCTACCCGTATGTCCGTCTCCCGGATCTCGACCCGACCCCGGCCTACTCGACCCCTATCATGTCCCCCTAATCTCGACCCCGACGGTACTTTCATGCGTGGCCGTGCCCTCTCACAAATCCACTCGGTGCCGAGGTGATAGTATGAACAGTCGTGGCTCCTCATATCTGAATCCGATCGCCTCGAAACTCGTCCCGACGGCCCTCTCCCTTCTATCATCTCTCCAAATTCTATCCGGATGATGCATAGGTCTCTTCGCCTCGAGTAGATCGAGAACTCGCTTTGATCGTACCTCCCTACCCCACACGTCGTCGGCTGCCCTCTCATCAGTAGGTATATCTCATGTGCCAATGCCTTGTCAAAGATCTCCCGTAGTGTCGTGGCTCCTAGGTAGAGACAATCGCCGATGCAATCTCGTCATCAACCCTCTCGGTGAAGTAATAGATCTCAGAAGCGCTCCGTCCCGCGCGATCCGAGAGAACCGAAGCGTATGTCGAACCTCTCCATATACCGCATCAAAGTCCGACTTCCCTATCGCGGGGCAAGAACTCCTCCCCGGGCCTCAACCTAACCTCCATCGCATGTACCGATCGTAGAATAGCTCCCTAAACTCGCCCATGTCGTCTGCTCCGATGAGTATTTGTATATGTCGTCCACCGATCGTCGCATTCCTCTCAAACAGCTCCCGAAAGCTCGCGCCTATACGTCTCATCGTTCCTCATCGCCATGGAAACGCCGACGGGACACTATCCATCTCCCCGCAGCCTCTCGGTCACCGCCTCCATAAAAGAATCCAGGCTGGAACTTCAAAAACTCCCTCAATAGCTTCGCCTATGGTGTCAGGACGAATGCCGATGTAGTAGGAGTATCAGCATTGGGGGTGGCAGTAACCTGGTCTGTCGTCGTGGGTGGAGGCGTAAGAGTCGATGTCTCCAAAGGAACAACGACTGCGGTAGCTGTTTTTGTAGGTGCCTCTGCCGCTACCCCTTGAACTGGCGTCTGGGGTACCACCGGAATAACAACGGTCCTCGCCGGTATAGTCACAACAACTGGCTCTCTCGCTGAAATGAGTGCCGCCAGTACTGCGCTCTGCTCTCGTAGTAGCCGTAATACGTCGGTCATCTGTGTCTCCTGTGCCTAGAGTCTATCCTCCACACTCGTCGTAACCGAGACATCCCTAGCCGCATCGCTCGTCTGTCCAGTCTAAAAAGGCGTACCAGACTGTCCGTCCATAATCTTGATCGAGAATGTGTTCCGGATCAGTCTCGAAGTATATACGTATATCATATAGTAGCATGAAAATATAACACATATATAAGTTATAACTCTACCCACCTCACATCACTTCCCAACTAAAGTTTTAAGGCACTAACATCGGGTTTTCCACATCTAAGTTTGTTGATTAAGTTTTATTGTCTTAGGACTTCCTCTTTTCTCTGATACCAACTGTGGCGGCCCTCGCCGCCCCGGGGTGACGTGTCTCCGTGTACTCCTCGCCAGCTGGCCCTACTACACGTGTACGGCACCTGCCCGTCCTTCCTCTGTCTCGAATTTCGTATCCACGTGTGTGTACAGTGTATATATGACATATGCAGCGGAAGTTGTACGTAAATGCAGAAAAATATTAATCAATTCAACAAATCCTACTGTGGAAAAACCCTAAGAAGTATTCTATTACTCCCCAGTTCCCAAAAGAATCAAAATATCAAAATAATCACACGTACAAGTAAACCTCAACTAGTAGGCGAATAGGTAGTCACGTAAGATCCCCTTGCCTTTACTTGTACTTCCTGGATCCGCACTCAATCATCACGTAAGAAATTGGATGATGAGTCCAGTCAATGAAATCCCAAGGAACTCCTCCGAGCATTCATATAAGTAAATGGAATTCAATAAATACTATTAAATAAACATGCGGGCGTAAACAGACAACTGTAAGTAGGGCATCGCATGCATAAATAACAATAAAGCGCAAATATGTGTGTTTGTTCCAGTCAGACTAAACCATACTTCGGGATTTCCTTCCAGGATCCCACTAGTGGGCGCACCCAACTAGCTATCACCTGATCCCTCTCGGTGGCCGACGTAGACCTACGACGCACCGACACATGTAGCAGTTCCCTCAGGTCGTTATCCACCGAGCACTCCTGATACACATGATATGGTCTAGAATGCATAGACACACAACGGAACATCCAGTGGGAGTAACTCAACCAACCGTCCAAAAGGTGACAAGATATGAATATAATAAAAAGCACAAGGAATAATGGAAATGAATGGAAATGCGAAAGTAAAATAAATACTCAAGAGTTTTCCCTTTGGGTTTTACAAACCTCACAACGCGCTCCACTACCCCGTAATCAATCCTCGAGTCCAAGTCCACTAGGTCCTTGGTCGCCAATTGATCACCCGTGTCAACCTATGTCCATTTATCAATAATTTACTTTAGCATGAAAATTTACAACAAATTTCTTAACTTTTTAGGCCAAATTGCCTATTTCGCGCTTTTCGAGACAAAACCCCTCAAAAAGTCGCGTCCGAAATATCCAAATATGTTATCTTTCATAGAAATTCATAAATTTCTATTTATTTTATGAAAATATATTTTTTCCAGACTTTTCCCAATTTTTTCGGAATTTTCCAATTTTTCCCAAATTTTTACTCTCTTTTCTTTTTTTTTTTTAATTGAAATTTGGTTTGGGTCGGGTCGACCCAACCGGCTCGGACCCGACCCTAGGCCGAACCGGTCCGTGCTCGGCCCATGGGCGAGCCCGGCCCGTTCTGGGCCCGACCCATGAGGGGGATGCACATGCACGCACGCTCGCGCGCGTGTGCTTCTTCATCCTCTGATCGAACCATTTTTTACTGGTTCGATCAATTTTTTTTTTCCTGTGATTTGGGGTTTGGGGTTGGAGTTGCTCTCCACCCCACCCCCGATGGACTCGATGGCGGGGGAGACACCCCCGCCATCACCACCGTGACCCGATTCGGCCTCCATGGCCGAACCCTTGTCCCGGCCACCACGGCCAACCATCGAAACCCACAATAACAACGACTAAAACGCACCTCGATCGTGACGTTTCCTCCTTCTTTCCTTCTCGGCTTCTCCTCCTCCTCTCTGTGTTCCTTCTTCCCTCTCGGTCTCCCGATTTTGTGTGTGGGGTGTGTACGGGTGTGAGAGTAAAAGGTAGTGGGAGTGTGTGGTTTAGATAAGGATAGGTGATGTTGACTTGTGTCATTGACACCACAATGTGACACGGCTGGGACACTCACCCATTTTTCGGCGTTTCGACGCTCGATTTCATCCGAACCGCGATATACGCGTACCGCAGCGTCACTAACCGCCTAATACCCATTCCATATTAGTTACTTGGCAAGTTTTTATATAATTTGTGTGTTTTAGTTTCCCCGACCTAATATTCGGTCCCGTCAACTACCCGGTACCCGCGTCGACACACATATCGAGGCAAATACAGTTCTCACAATCTCGCACGTATTTTGATGCAACATACACATATGCGATGTATTTCAATAAATTTACACCGCAAATAAGCAACCAACACACCATAACTACCATACCTAAGTCACCGTGTGTCCTAGCCTACCGCGACGTCCATGTGGATCCGAGCTGGCGTCCACGTCTGCAAATTGAAGAGAAATGGGTCGTTACAGCAGGTATATATACATGTACGGTGTTATCTCAAGTCTCCTAATACCTAAAATATATAAAATATCAAAAATAAATAAGTACAAGTAGGTCCTCAACAATGGACAATCAGATGTAGTCGCCTAGGATCCCCTTGCCCCTACTGGTATTAGGATCTGCACTCAATCATCACAAAAAGACAGATGACGAGTACAGCAAGTAAAATCCCAAGGAACTCCTCTGAGAATTCATATAATAAAGTAAAGGAAATACAAGGAATGTTGTCAAGTAAACATTCGGAATATAAAACAGACAACTGTAAATGGCTCATCGCATGAATAAATAACATACTAGCTAACAAATGTGTGTGCTCGCCCCAGAGGGACTAGACTGTACTTCGGGTCACCAAGTTCCCACCAGTGGTCGTGTCCAACTGTCACGACACTTGGTCCCTTGCGGCGCTGGCCAAATCCGCTGAGTCATCAACACGTGCACCAAGGCAAGCCCAGGTCGCCATTCACTGAGGGTCGGTTCACACGTGCTACAGTCCAGTGCATCATAAACACACAACAAGGACATCCGGGGGAATAACCTCAACCCACACGTCCAAATAACTGAATAGAATAATGAATAACAAGGAATGATAGAAACATGTAAGCAGAGCAAATACTCGGAGTTTTTCAGTTGGGTTTTACAAACCTTATACCGCTCTCTGACCTCCCTGGACTCTCGGATCCGACCCGACAAGCTCCCCAACACCAAGCTACAGTCCACTAAGTCCCAGAACTCCAATTTTAATAAGTTTAAGTTGTTTATAAGTGTTTAGACATGTATTAAGTTGAAAATAACCAAAACAACCGTTAACTTCATAGTTCATCCGTTATTAGCGCTCTAATTTAGTCTACCTAGCGCGCTAGTTTTAAGTTAGCGCGCTAAGGGGATGTACCTAGCCCGCTATTGTTCTTCGTTTCGAAGAACAGTTGCACACTCAGGACAGTTAGCGCGCTAATAATTCCAATTTGCGCGGTAATTGCCTTCTGGGACATAATTCTCAATTCGAGAATTATGTCCTAGCCCTTTCAATTAGCTATTCTAATTGGTTTTTCACCCTCTCCTCATCAAAACAACTTCCATCCATAAATTAGAACACTCTAGAAACCTCAAATTACATCCATTTCTACAATCATGCATTTACCACCATCTCCATTAACAACCAATTTCATCAAATCTAACTAAACCAGTGATAAATTCTCCCTATATACGATCTAATAACATGAAATGCATCATATTTACACAACAAACCAGAGGCTAAATCATCAACTCAAATTTCACTAAACACACCCAAAAATGGATTCATTTGCAAGCTTAAAAGGTGGAGAAGATGATTACCTAGGTTAGATCACTTGGTTTGATGCCTAGGTTGTAGAATTCCCAACTGGAAGTCCTTCTTCTTCCTCTGAATTTTCTGGTTTTGCATGAAATGGGTGAGTGTTGTGCTCAAACACTCCACTAACTCTCCTATATATATGTTTTATGGAATCAATTGTGCATACGTTTCCCGATGCATATCTTGTGGTTCACAAGCATGCTGTCCTATACCCCCTGGTGACTCCAATAGCACACTCATAATCTAGTACCACTCACTATGTTGATCTAGATGTCCATCTCATGGCCCCTTTTATTTAATGTAAACTATAGGCTTTCATTTATTTTACTATTGTCACATTACATTAAGTCTTATTCAGCCATATGGCTAGTGTTTTATTTATCAAATTAAACCAACTCATGGTCACACTAACCCTCGGCTACCCGTACCCGGTGCCCCGCGTCTCGACACGCATTTTGAGGTGCGCTACACCCTATTATTCAAGTTGATTTAATAAGCTTATGGTTACATTAATTATGTCAACTTGATAACCTACACATGTTTATGTAAGTTTATTGAGTTTTCTCTAGTGTACCCGTATCTCGCCTCTCAATATCCGCATTAGCACGCACTTCGAGGCAGCTACCCGTCACACAACCTCGCACGTTCTCATGATTCAACATACATACATGCGATGTATTTAACCAATAATTGAATAAATTGCACAACAATTAAACTATCCAACACACAATTTAACCAGTGTACCTAGGTCAACGCGTGTCCTAGCCTACCCGCGGAGTCGACGTGGATCTGAGCTGACGTCCATGTCTACAATTATGAGATAATTAACGACATTAATAAAATGGGTTGTTACGGTGTACTCATTGTGTGCTCGTCCCAATCAGACTAAACTGTACTTCGGACCCCGGGATCCTTTTCGTGGGTGCCCCCACTTCCTTTCACTTGGTTCCTTGGGTGCTTGTCCGACACGCGCACCTTAGTGCAACTCAAGTTGCGATTCACAGAGTGTCTGATCACATGTGCTACAGCTTAGTGTGCCATAAGTACACTACGAATATCAGGTGGGAATAACTCAACCACCAACCCAAATGTATCATAGAATATAGTACAATAACAAGGAATACGAAATCAGCAATGGAAAAAAATAAACCCTCAGTGACTTTCAAATGGATTCTTACGTACCTCAAAATGCACTCTGAAGTCCCGCTCAAGTCTTAAGATATGCGCCCGACTCCCGACTATAGTCTCATAAGTTCCTGGTGTCTGATTAAACCATTTTAAATAGTTTAGAGTCAAATTAATTAATTTTTGCTTTGAGATGGCAAAAATTAGAATTTTATTCCGATTTTTTTATTGTGACACATTTTTTGAGTTGACCGAGTACCAAATGCCCGAAATAGTCGCGAAAGCCTAGTTTTTAATCCATTTTCTAATTTCTAAATTTTTTATGATTTTTTTGGATTTTTCGTAATATTCTATTTATTTTTCCATATTTTTGTATTTTATTTCATTTATATTAATTTTTATAAATTATATTATTTAATTAATGGGGTGGGTCCCTGGACCGGGTCTGACCCGGTCCAACCAAGTTAGCCAGACCCGATCCGGCCCAATCTGGTCGGCCCAGACCGGCTAGGCCCGGTCAAGGGATCACACGTCCCCTCCCCTCCCCTCCCCAATTCTTCTTCTTCAACAAAGAAGTCTTTGTTTCTTTTTTTTTCTTGTAAGTTTTTCTTCAACAACTAAAACAACAACAACATTATAACATCATCAATAACAACCTAACCACCATTAATACCTCATTTTCTTCAACATTTAACAACACTCAACTATCACCATTAAAACCTCATTTAAGCTTCATTTTAATGGAAAATATAAAGAAGGTAGAGATGCTTACCTTGATCACTTGTTTGCTTGATCAATTTCCTTCAAAAACTCCAAGAGACTTATGAAATCTCACTCTCAATGGTTGCTATCAACTCTTCAACAAATCACGCACTCTTTTATGTGTTGAAGAGAGGGAAAAAGAGGAAACGTGAAGTGTAGTTAGAATGAGTGGTGAACCTCATTTTAAGAGTGTTAGGTGTATAGGTGGCATGTTCTCATTCGCTCCTCATTAGACACAAATTTTTTTAGTCTTGATCAATTATCTCCGATTACCCTGTGTCTCGCACCTCGGCACGCATAACGAGACGCACCACAGTTGCCAATTTCGAAGTCAATTGCCTAGGCTATGGGTTCATCATTAATATTTTGTCACATTTAATTAATTTGATTATCCAAATCATTTTCCCGACCTGGTGTACCCATATTTCGCTCGCTCAGTACCCGTATTGACAAATTTTTCGAAGTGAATACCCATTACACTGTTTTGTTCAGTTCAACGATATAAATACATACTTGCAATGCTAGGTAAAATAATTTAACATACGACATCGCAAATAAGTAAACATCACGCAAAGTTCACTATTTACCTAGTCGGACGTGCCCTGACCTATCTACGGTATTCACGCAGATCTAAGCTAGTGTCCGAGTCTAAAAATAGTCAATAATAACGACATAATTAAAATTAGGTCGTTACAACTCTTCCCAACTAGAAAAGAAATTTCGTCTCGAAATTTTAAATAAATTGAAGCGTCGTACCATGAAATAACTGAGGATAACGGTCTCGCATAGTAGACTCGAGTTCTTAGGTGAGTCCTTCAGTACCATGATGCTGCCAACGAACCAACACCTTAAGGATCTCCCAGTTCCTAAGAGTCTGAATCACGCGATTCACAGCCGCTATCAGTCGCTCCTCATATGTTACATCAGGCCGAACCTCGATCTGTCTCAAGTCAACCATCGGTCTCGGTCCAGACCTAGCTAGCCTCAACATCGAGATTTGAAACGTAGGATGGACCCCAGCTAACTTCACTGGCAAGTCTAATCTATAAGCCACACTACCAAATCGTGTTGCGACTCTGAATGGTCATATGTATCTCGGCACCAGTTTCCCTTTTATGCCAAATCTTTGCTGGCCCTTCCAAGGGGAAACCTTCAAATAAACCATGTTGCCCTCTTCATAGCTCAGACCCTCATGATACTTATCCGCATATTTCTTCTATCTGTCTTGTGCCACCTAAAGTCTCTGTCGAATCTGCTTAATCTTCTCTGTGTGATCAATAAATATCTCTGGCCCAGTCGCCGCTATATCCTCAGGCGCTGCCCAACACCCAGGTGATCTGTAGGGCCTGTCATACAATGCCTCAAATAGAGGCATCCCGATACTCACCCGATACCTATTATTATAAGAAAACTCACACAGCGGTATATAATCCTCCCACGAACCTCCGAACTGCAAAATACAAGCCCTGAGCATATCTTCAAGAATTTGTATCAATCTCTCTAACTGTCCGTCAGTTCGAGGATGGTAAGCCGTATTAAACTGTGCCAAACTGCTCATGCATCGCCTCCCAGAATTTCGAAGTCAACCTAGGATCTCAGTCTGATACAATAGAGACTGACACTCCGTGCAATCTAATGATATCCCTCTCGAAGATAATGCTCAGCTATGGGAACGAATACCTCATAGAAATAGGAATAAAATGCGCTAATTTCGTCAGTTTGTCAATCACAACCCAAATAACATCGTGTCTCCTTGAAGTTGGCGGTAACCCGCTAATAAAATCCATAGTGACGTGCTCCCATTTCCACTATGGAATTGGTAGTGGTCGTAGTAAATCGCTTGGTCTTTTGTGCTCAGCCTTAACCTGCTGGCAACTATGAGCACTCCTGACGTACTCGCCAGCGTTAGCCTTCATCCCTGGCCACCAGAATAATCGCCTCAAATCATAATACATCTTGGTCCGGCCAGGATGAACTGTATAGCGAGAGCTATATGTGTCCTCCAGAATCTCTTATCGTATCTCCTGAACTGCAGATATCCATAACCTCCTTCGGTGTCTAAAACACTAATCTGTCGCCTCTATCCAATCCGTACACTCCGGATCCCGAGCCAGACCACTGTACCGCTCATAGAGTCCATCAGTCCTCTGACATTCGGCAACCCGCTCAATTGATACAGTCAGAACTCCCATCCTGACGACAAATGTGCGGCTCGGCCGTGGTTAAAACATCTGTCATGCACATAACTAACGTCGCCTGTAATAAGCCATGCTCGTGTTCCATACGTTGTACCACCGTTTGACTATCAATACCGCTCCTCCTCAATGTGTCAGCTACAACGTTCGCTTTCCCTGGGTGATACTCAATAGCAAAGTCGTAGTCCTTCAGTAACCCAAGCCATCTCCTCTAACGCATATTCAGATATCTCTAAGCGAAAATTTATTTCAGACTCTGATGATCGGTGTAGAGTACAAACCGCTCTCCGTAGAGATAATGCCTCCAAGCCTTCAGTGCAAAAATGAATGTTGCAAGCTTCAAGTCATGCACTGGATAGTTTCTCTAGTAGGGTCTCAATCGTCGGGACAAGTAAGTTATTGGTCTACCCTCCTAAATCAAAACACATCCAAGTCCAATGCCCGATGCATCCATATACACTGACAAGCTCTTGCCGGCTTTGGCAATGTCAATATTGGTGCAGAAGTCAATATTCTCTTCAACTCCTAGAAAGCCTGCTCACACTCCTCTGGCTAATCAAATCTAACATCATTTCTATCAGTCTAGTCATCGGTGCTGCGATCGAGGAAAAATCCAGTACGAATCGGCGGTAATACCCTGGTGGGCAAGAAACTTCAAATGTCGATCGAAAAGATCGTCGATCATGGGGAATGGGTAACGGTTCCTGACTTTTACTTGATTCAACTTCCTGTAGTACACACACATCCTCATTGAACCATCATTCTTCTTCACAAATAACATTGGATCTACCCAAAGTGACATGCTAGGGTGAATGAAATCCTTCTCCAGTAAGTCATCTAACTGCCTCTTGACCTCCTCGTGCTCCGACGGTGACATCTGGTAAGGTCTGCTAGAGATCGGCTGAGTCCCTAGTATCAGCTCAATGATGAACTCAATCGCTCGTGGCGGTGGCAATCGTGGTAAATCATATGGAAATACGTCGACAAAATCTCGGACTACTGGGACATCCTCAATCCCGACTTCAGTCCTAACCTCCGACTCAACTATCGCTGCAAATGCCTCCATCTCCTGAGTCGTAGCTAGTCGACCTCTAGTAATGAGTAGTGCAATCGCGACTCCGGTAAATGTGAACTCTGGAATCCCTGAAACTTGAAACGTGGCGATCTTTTGGAAGCAATCCAGCCGTGCATGATATGTTGCCAACCAGTTCATCCCTAAAAGTGCATTAAACTCGAGGTACTCTAGGACTCGTAAGTGTATCGGCAATTGATGCCCCTCTACCTCTATCGTGCGGTCTCGACTTATCTGGTTAGGGTATATCTTATCCCCAATGGTCGTACTGAGGACAAGGTGTGTGTCTAACTTCTGTGATGCTAACCCTAACTCTCCTATCATGCGTCCAACAATAAATGATAATGTGCTACCAGAATCTATCATAACATGCATCAGTCTACCCATAATAGATAACGTACCCTCGACAAGCTGTCTGGTCGCATCTTTGTCCAGCTGCGCGACTGCATGTTAGACCGCATGTGCTCTCTCCCTAGCCTGACCCTGTTGTATTCTTGGTAATGTCGGTGGTGCCCTGTAGTCCGCCTTCAGTGTCCTCTCTGACCACAACGATGACATCGTCATTTCTCCTACCTCCCATCCTATCTATATCTGAATCTCAGACTCTGACCCAGGTCTCTCTGACCCCTGTCACGGCCTCCCTGATCCATATCTGGATAATACTACAGTAGTTGTTATCGTCGTGCTCTATGGGTGTTGGTGCGAAGGCATACGTCTGCTGCCTATCTTCTTACTGAAACTGGATGTCCCTTTGATCACCCCTATGGTCCATATCTTGTCGATCATCTCGGCGACCCCGTATGAATGATCTCTTCGTCTCTTCAGTCTCCGATCCGACCGAGAACCCTGACCCGCTTGTACATCAGTGCCTGTCGTACGCCTGCCCTCTCTCTCAATGAGCAGTGTCTCATAAGATAATGCTCGGTCGTACACCTCCTGAATAGTGGTAGCTCCTATCGAGACTATCGCGTCAACAATTCGCTCATCAACACTACGGGCAAAATAGTAAATCTGAAACCTCTTTGTGCCTGCAACATCCATCGAGAACTGCAATAGGTATGGTACCGCTCCATGTACTGCATCAATGACCGGTTACCCTATTGTAGGGCCAAAAAACCCTCCCTCAACCTCAGCTTCACTTGTATGGGAATGAACTCGTCGTAGAACAAATCTCGAAACTCTGCCCATCTCGCTGGCTCCGGGTGGGTATCCAGATAAGTCGTCCATCGACCGCTGCATGGCCTCTCAGAAATGCTCCAGATAAACGTGCATGTATGCTTTCGTCGTTCTGTATTAGATTATGGAAACGCTGATGTGAGACAATCCACTTTCATGCTGCCTCAGGGTCTTTACCTCCGTAGAAGTACCCCGGCTGAAACTTCATAAACTCTCTGACAAGCTTCGTTTCTGGGGTCAAGACGAATACAAAAATAGCAGCAACTGTAGTAGTGGCCCGTTGCTCGGTAGTCGTAGGTGAGGGCGTAGGAGTTGAAGTCTCTAATGGTATCACAACTGCTGGCGTAACTCCCTCAGCTAGTGTCTCTGAAACTGTTGTATCAATAGGCATATGTCGTGTAGCCGGGCGACGGTGTCGTACGATAGATGCGACAAGAATCGTGGGAGCTATTCTTTGCCACGGTGGCGGCTGCAAGGCATGAGCCCTAAGTAATGGAGGATATTCGCCAACTGGGCATCATGAGCATCGAGTCGGTCTTCTATGCTCGGATTCAAAGCGGTAGTAGTAGTGGTGTCCCTAGTAGGATCACTAGTCTATCCTATCTCAGGCTATGTAGAGGGTTGTCCGTCCATCGTGATCTGTATCGAAAATCGTGCGTCGGATCAACCTCAATATATATACGCGTATAATATATCATTTACAGTAAAACATAACACGTATATAAACCCTAACTCTACCCGTCTCACCATCACTTTCCAACTAGAGTTCTAAGGCAAGTACATCGGGTTTCCACATCTAAGTTTTTTTTAAAGTTTTATGCTTTTTCATTTAAATTCCCGCAACCCTGTCACTTCATTGACCCACTGGGTCCCACGCGCCATTGACGTCAATTGTCGTGTCACTACTCCTCGATATGTATGTTAACTCATTCTGTCAATTAGTTTAATTAGACAATTGAATTACTTTTAACATTAAAACATCTGAAGTCTTACATTAGAGTAAGTAAAACAAATAAGTTCATCATCATATAAAGTATCATTCATAAGAACATGTCCTACTGTGGAAAACCAAAGAAAGTACTTTGTATATAGGCGACAATACTAATAAGCAGTAATATATACAAGTACATTGTCTCTCCAGTCTACAATACACAAAAGTAAAGCAAAATATCAAAATAACACATAATAGTGAGTCCTCAACCGCGGGCAATCAGATGAAGTAGCTAAGAATCCCTTGCCCCTACTAGTACTGGGATCTGCACTCAACCATCACAAAAAGCCGATGGAGAGTACGATTAGTAAGATTCCAAAAGAAGTACACCGAGCATTTATAAGAAAGTAAATAGATATCAATAATCATGTTAAATAATCATGCAGAAACTAAACATGCAACTATGCTACGATCATCACATGAATAGATAACACGAGAGAGAAACAAAATGTGTGGTCATCCCGGTCAGACTAAACTGTACTTCAAACCCCCAAGATTCTTTCGATGGGTGCCCCCACTTCCTTTCACATGGTTCCTTGCGGTGATCGTCCGACACGTGCACCTTAGTGCACTCATGTTGCGATTCACCAAGTGCCTGATCACACGAGCTACAGCTCAGTATGCCATAAGTACACTACGAATATCAGGTGGGAATAACTCAACCACTAACCCAAATGTATCACAAAATATAGTATAATAACAAGGAATATGAAATCAGCAATGGGAAAAAGTAAACCCTTAGCGACTTTCAAATAGATTCTTACGAACCTCAAAACGCACTCCGGAGTTTCGCTCACGTCTCGAGATACGCGTCCGACTCCGACTACAGTCTACTAAGTTCCAATTAAACCATTTTAAATAGTTTAAAGTCAAATTAATTGATTTTTATTTTGTGAGGGCAAAAATTAGAATTTTATTCCAATTTTTTATTGTGGCACATTTTTTCGAGTTGACCGGGGTACCGAATGCCCGAAATAGTCGCGGAAACCTAGTTTTCAATCCATTTTCTATTTTCTTATATTTTTATGATTTTTATGATTTTTTGTGATTTTCTATTTATTTTTCCATATTTTCTGTATTTTATTTCATTTAAATATGTTTTTAAATTAATTTTTATAAACTATTTTATTTAAATAATGGGGTGGGTCCCTAGACTGGGTTTGACCTGGTCAAACTGAGTCAGGCCCGGACCAGCTAGGCCCAGTGTAGGGATCGCACGTACACACATGCGAGTGTGCGTCCTTCCCCTCCCCAATTCTTCTTTTTCAACAGAGAAGCCTTTGTTTCTTTTTTTTTCTTTCAAACTTTTCTTCAACAACTAAAACAACAACAGCACTATAACATCATCAACAACAACCCAACCACCATTAATACCTCATTTTCTCCAACATTCAACAACACTCAACTATCACCATTAAAACCTCATTTAAGCTTCATTTTAATGGAAAATTGAAAGAAGGTAGAGATGCTCACCTTGATCACTTGTTTGCTTGATTAATTCCCTTCAAAAACTCTAAGAGACTCATGAAGTCTCACACTCTCAATGGTTGTTATCAACTCTTCAACAAATCACACACTCTTTTATGTGTTGAAGAGAGGAAAAAAGAGGAAACGTGGAGTGTAGTTAGAATGAATGGTGAACCTCATTTTAAGGGTGTTAGGTGCATAGGTGGCATGTTCTCATTTGCTCCTCATTAGACACAAATTTTTTAGTCTTGTTCAATTATCTCCGATTACCCGGTGTCCCGCACCTCAGCACGCATAATGAGGTGCGCCACAGTTGACAATTTTGAAGTCAATTGCCTAGGTTATAGGTTCATCATTAATATTTTGTCACGTTTCACTAATTTGATTATCCAAATTATTTTCCCGACCTAGTGTACCCACATTTCGCTCGCTCAGTACCCGTATTGACACTTTTTTTCGAGGCGAATACCTGTTATCTCGCTCGGCTCAACGATGTAAATACACATTTGCGATGCTACGTAAAATAATTTAACATACGACATCTACAAATAAGCAAACATCACGCAAAAATCATTATTTACCTAGTCAGGTGTGCCCTGACCTATTTGCGGCATCCACGCAGATCTGAGTTGGCGTTCGAGTATGAAAATAGTCAATAATAATGGCATAATTAAAATTAGGTCGTTACAATAATTATTTCAATCCTTTCTAAGGCTCCCAAACTATATTTATATCCTTAATAAAACTTAACTCATGATTTGTTCAATTTAAGCAAATAAAAAATCATATCCATATTTAATAAAAAAATTGGCGGCACCTCCCCTAAAAGTGGCATATGCCGAAAAATTCACCTAATAGACAGCAGAATTGAGGAGAGGCCTAGAAAGACTCATAACTCCCCCGCAGTTCATAATATGTATCAAATTCAAATTTATAAATTAACTGAAAGTCTCCGATAGCTTAATCATAACTTCACAATCTCAAATGGACCAAAATTGAATCATAAACCTCTCAACATATTTTAAACTAATTTAGGAGACTCTCATAACCATTCAAATAAACTTCACGTCCTACACTCACCCCAACCCCCAAAATCCCAAAACAATAAATATAAACAATTTAAAACAAGAATTTAATTTGATTTATGAAAACAATCACCATAATCTTCGAGTCTTGTCCACTCTTTCCTTGTCGTCATACAGAATCTAACATCATCAAAAATAACTCGAATATGTCAGGTAAGTAAATTCCTACATTGATATGTACTCCTGCAATTGTTAGTCTGATACATTGAGACATGTAATTGCATTTCCAAATAAACAATAAGATATATGCGTCAACATGACATGCAATCCACTCTGTCACTGTCTCCTAACTATAATCAGACGTCGACTTCCAAAAATAGTGCAGAAACAGTATTAAGAGATCATGAAATGTAGAGATAACTTAAATGCGTTAGACTCTACTAATCTCACTAGAAGGCGTAGAGGCAGGATTGAAACCAAGTTTGAATCAAACCAGACTCCGAAACAAGCTTATCTCCCTCACTCACTCTATGAATGAATGACCAAGAATGATAAAATGCAATAGAGACTATGATACAATTACAGGTACAAAGATAAATTCCTTAAATAGTAAAGATCACTGTATGGTTTACTTACAATCAAACCAACTTTAAGCGTAATTTTCAGGGTTCTCGGAGCGTCGAATCACCTTAAAGATGGTTCCAATGGCTTCCCTGCATACCTAATTATTTATGGGTCAAGTTTGAAGTGAAAATAAATCACGAAACCCAATGAAAATTGCGGCCAAAGTACGCTTGGGAACAATTTCTAAAAATATTAACTTATATAACTATTTCAACTGGCTTTAAACTAGCTAACTTGGAGTAGCCTTTTAACCTTGAAAACCTCAATATTTATCGTGATGACATCAAATGAACTTGTAGTATGCATGTCATACTTTTCATAGACTCCAGTAACACTCAAATCGGATAATCGACAGAGAAGTTATGAATTTTCCAATATGGCTTATCAACTAGGCAAACTTTATTTATTTTGAACTGAAAAACGTCTCCAAATCAATATCTTCTCAATTAAGTCTTCAAAACTTGACAACAAACACCAGAAAACCACTCGATTCCAACATCAAAATATTCCCACAGCCCTTGGAGTCAAGTTGGATCAAAACCATCCATTCATCCAAAACCTAATTTAAATCAATATCGACTCTAAAAACATCTCCAAAATAGTTGTCAAATGAATCACGTTAGTTCAATTCATCAAAACCTAACCCACATTGGTGGAATTTATTCCAAATCAGTGCACATCAACTCAATACATCAATTCACAACTATCTTTACCAATTTCTACTAAAACCTCGCAAGAGAAATTGAAAAATTGCGAGAATTTAAATTAAATTGAGAAAAATGCACTAAATTGACAATTTACCTAATCGCGGGACAAATACCTCATTACCACCGCATGAACTTAGCTTAAATTGATCGTCTCGAGATGTTCTATGGTTTTACAGAAAGGAACCGAGCGAAAATCGAACGTCGGGAGCACGCAGAGTGAAAACTCGAGAGAAAGGGTTTAGAGAACGAAACTTGTTCGTTCTCTGTTGATTGAAATGAAACATTCATTTCAGTTTATCTTTCATATATATATATTTATATATAAACCCTCAGCTGCTTATCAGCAGCTTAATTTCTTTTTATTAATTAATTCTCAAAATCTCTATTTCGACGTGTTTTGGCTTTCGACACTCGTTTTCGATTCGATTTTTCACTAAATTGAACCAAACTCTTGACGAAATAGTCTATCTTCATAAAATATCTATAACACTAATTTTGATCACACCAAAACCCTAAAAATCTTAACTTTGTCCACGACATACCAAACACTTATGGACCAATTCTCTTGTCATATTTAACCAAACTTATACCAATTTGGATGCAATCTCAATCTCGACCATCGCCAATCGACATGAAAATTGAGGCAAAGTCTTGTATCAACTTCGTTCTCACATTATATTACCATCAATCTCGACTTGCAGGCAAATCGAGACAAAATCTTCATGTGAGGATTAACACTTGGTTAATTAGTTTTCGAACAACTAATAATTTATTTTCACTCGTGCCCTTCAGACACACTTGCAACCCCGAGTATGACAAACAAGTGATACACCTCAACACACCTCAACTTCTCGACAAAATAACGTATATTACATCCACTATGCATGCAACACGGAAAAATAATATATAAACTTATGATCTCTGGTCCATAACGTGTAGGTCCCACCTCGGATACTTAATTTTCAATCAAAATTCAAAAATACTTAATTAGTCAACTAATCAAATATATGAAATTCTCATATGTCACAGAATGAACTCCTAATCCCAACAAGATGGGAATGGGATGTAGAGAAAATCGATGCCCTCTGTAATGAGAGAGACGCATGACTGATTAAGGAGCTCATACTGAGTGCAGAAGGTATATATAAAATCATATGACATTTTTTGAATGATAGCCAATATCAAGTCCGCTCTGGATACAGAGTGGTGATGGAGAACCTCACAAACATCCGAGATGTGCATGATGTGGCTAAACTGATGAATCACTAACGCACCTCATGCTACACTGTCTAGTTACAAAGGTGGACGAATAGACTTGGGCTATAATAGATGCATGAAGATACCAACCTCAAGTCTTAGCCTTCGATCTATAGAATGTCAAGAACCAAGAAGATATCTCAAAAATTTGTATGATCCTTTGGGGGATCTGGAACTTTAGGAACGATAGAGCATGGAATAGATCGTCGAATTCACTTTCTCGGGTGGTAGCCAACGGATTGGAATGGTTCAACTCTTAGAAGAAAACTCAAAGCACAAATGGGAGACAGGGGGCCGGAACCAGAAAGACAAAATATGACAAGCTCATGACAGCCTCCCCCTGATGGCTGGCTTAAATGCAATGTTGACACTGCAATTTTTACTGATTTGCATCGAATTGGTACTTGAGCTATTCTTCGAGACGAGAAGAGGGTGTTCATCAATGGTTTGACGAGGCGATATTACGGAAGCAACAGTTCTATGGAGACATAGACATAGCTTTGCGTGAAGCCATGCATTGGATGTCAGAACTTAGAGAGGAAAAATTCATCTTTGAGTTAGATGCTTTGGGAGTCATTAATGGACTACAAAGCACAATTGTAAACGACATTGAGGTGGGAAAATTATTTGATGATTGTAGAAGGGTACTTAAGGGTAACATCATATGGAGATATCAATTTGTTGTAAGACAAGCGAATGCGTTTGCTCACAAGTTAGCAAAACTCTCACGATGTCATTAGAGTCCCAAACATTGGGATGTAATTCATATGGCAATTCAAAACACATTGTAACACTCTATTGAATGAGCCATGAATGAAATCGATGCCATTTAGTCAAAAAAATCATATATATATATATACTTCAGAAAAAAGTAAATCATAACCACAATTACAAAATGTAATTAAAGAAAATGATAACCTATAAGAGAATAAGTAGAAACAACTATGAGTCAAATTAGATCATTAAAATATAATTTGAAAAGTATGTAGATAATTGACATGCTTAACAACATTGTATCTTTAAATCAACAATAGTATTTTTTTTAATTGTATATATATACACTAGTCATGAATGAAATCGATGTATCAAGAAACATTTGTGAAAGTTAATATTAAAATATTATATTAATGATCTGTATCATTTATTGAATTTATATTTAGAGAGAAAAATGTGTCAAAATTACCTTTCAATAAAAGTGCTCAATATTTTTAGTTGGGTCTAAACAATTTATTTTAGGTAAAATTAGATATTTGCAAGTGCTCATGAATTTAGAGTATCGATGACAAATACATACAAATATTTATTTTGATAAGTATTTAGACAATATTATAAATATCATTTTGATTAATTCAATTTTACGAAATTACTTTAAACATGATCCTGATTCATAACATGTATCAACATATACCATTTTCAAAAAAGCGTTTTAAAATAGTTTGACAATGAAAATGAAAGAAAAAAATAGATAAACATATTGTATGTATAACATCATCTAAAAAAAATGCAACAATAAATTATTTTTAGAGAGTAGTAGGTGTGCTCATGGAAGATATTATAATTCAAAGAATGTATGTACATGGAAGAAAGTCAACATTATTGTACAAAAGAATTGGTGCATAGAATTGGAGCTGCATCAATTATTCACACATCATCAAAGGTACAATACAATTGGCCGCAGCCAAAAATAGAGTCAAAGCTCACAACCACCTAACACATCCTACCACAATAACACCGCCATTGATATAGAACTAAACAGATCAATGGATGAGCTAGGAAAGACATGTGGAGTACAAACTCATGCTTAAAGTCATTCACCCTATCATCCACGTTGCAACCGGATGTGGAGTAGGCAAGACCTTACAAAATATAAAAATGAAGACAATGCCAACCAATCACAATCCTCCAAAAACGCACACGCCCCAAAATCAAGGCGGTTCTATCGTATAGGGGCTCACGAGCAGTAGAACTTCGTGGCTCCAAATCAAGACGCAATCAACACGACTTGTCCTGACCATGTAAGATCCCAACCAAGTAGTGATGTCCAAAATGCATCACTAATAAACCCTTTCAACCACAACGCACGTAATATATTCCCTGCAAAAAGAACTAACAGTAAAATGACTAAAAAGGACGAAACCTTAAAAGACTTACCAAGGTAGTGAGTTCATCTCTTTTGATAAACGATGTCATTGCGTAAACACCAACTACGAAAACTTCTGAAATATCTCACGTACGACGCATATGTCAAAATGTTTTTGACGTCGCTGCTACCACATCTTCAAAGAAAAACCTCACCACCATGGCTATTAGAGTTCATCAAAACATTATAAGGAATATGAATTAAAAATAAATAAATTAAAAATTATCGAAAACAATTCCATCATGTAATTTTTTTCCAAATAACAAATAAGCTAACCTTGTCGTACGTTATATAAAGGCATCGTTGCTCGTCACGTAATCCATTGAAGCAAGATATCGTATTAGACGCAAAGAATTGTAAACAATTATTATATTAAAAATTATTTTCATATATTATGTGTTATGATTTTACTTAGCTACATACAATTGTGGAGGACGTCGCGATAAACTACATTTTTTGTGAATGTACCTATATGTCTATCTATTTTTCCATTTTTAACTAAAATTTTGGTTTGACTTAAACACACCTCTAGATAAAGCTACATATAGTTGGCCATGACTAAAAACATGTTCAGGAAGATAAACTCCTACGTTGGGTACAGTTTGTCCTTGGGATTTATTAATTGTCAAAGCGAATGCTAGTTTTATTGGAAATTGTTTTCGAATAAGTTTGAAAGGCATTTTTACATTATCAAAAGGTTTTAGTGGGATTCGTGGTATAAAAACTCTAGATGTACCTATGAAAGACATAATAATTAACATGGTGTATCATATTAGTAAGAACATATAACTTAAGTAATAAATAAATTATATAAAAATATAATTGTATGTACCTTCCATGGAATTGTAGCGTTGTAAATATCTTTGATGTCGAACATTCCTTTGTTCAATAGTCTCAGTAGTCTCTTGATTTCGTCGAGCTGCGAGTAGGTCCTCCCTAGCTGAGTTAGACATATTTTGACGCGTCCGCCTTTGAGATAAATGACGACGATTTCGTTGTTCATTCATGGTAGCAACTATATTATTGAATTGTTGATCCATATAATGTAATTGTCTACAATTGATGGAGGAATTTTTTAGATCATAAAAATATGTATATCTAACAAAATACTTCTACTTTTATTACAAAACACCCAAATCCGGTTTAAAGCAATTTTGAGCAATCAATCAATAATTACTTGAAACCACCAATGTAAAATTGATTTTTTGTAAATTATCACATGACTTAAAAAATTTAAAACTTGGATGGAATGTTTAAGAAAATTAATAAAAATCTTAGTCATAAATCAATGAAGGTTAAAAGTTTTTAATCAATTTATGTGGATTGCAATATTCACAATAAAGTCCATGTAAAAAACTTAAATTATGAACCAATTGGAGTTAAATAGACTTTGGATCTAATTGGATTTGCGGATTCATGAACACCCCTAGATGTGATCAATAAATTTCATGTTCACAAAATTTTTGGTACAATTTTACATTACACGCAATGTTGTCAAGTCAGTAAAGGAGATGTGAAGGAAATAAAAATTAAAATAGTTTAATAATTGTTGAGAATTTTTATTCATAAACAAATTTAATTGTTTAAGATTTGAATTAAAATTAGTGGTTTTGTAATTCACGAAAAGGAAAAAAAATATAGAATTATAGATTACTTATTTTTTGACATTAAAAAATCCAAAGCAATATAGACGACTCACAATATTATTAAAAAATAATGAGTTTCACAAAACAATGTAGAAGGTTCAAATTGACCAATGTTTTCACAAAAGTAAATGTAGTGACAATCACATAACAAACAAATCGCAAGTCCTTCTGCAATTCCCTTATTAATCCATTGTTAACAAAAAAATGTAATGGAAAAGTAAAAGTTTAGCAAACCCACTTATATATGTAGTGTGCATTTAACCAAAAATTATTAATGGACAAAAGTAAAAGTTCAGGAATCCCATTTTGTTGTTTGGATTTGGCATGTTTTAGCATATCAAAGTAGACTAAATTAATTAGTTACCCACTTATATATGTAGTTTGCTCATGTACTTCCACCTCTTATAGATGAGTATTCCCTTATTAATTAAATAAGTTTGCAAGACCGAACCTAAAAACTTGTAGAATTTATTTGTTGATAAGATATGAGATTCAACACTTCCAATTGCTCCTCATTATAATTTTTCATCATTAAAATTATGCGCGCCAAAAATAATAAACATGAAACGTGTGATTAAAGTTAGTTATTAATATGAAGATTTTGGAAGATTGGATAAATATAATATGCACTTGCATGTGATAGAGCACTTTATTTATGTCAAATTTACAACCAAAACTCATTAATTGTGGTCGTTAAGCAACGTAATTATGCAACCAAACACTCAACTTAAAAAGCAAGTTTTATGTACAAATGTTTATACAATTTAATCACATGGAGAGCATATGTTGGCCTTATTATTCCACTTTGAAGCCCATGTGGTTTAAGCGGCTTTTGCCTCACACCGTGCCATGAGATCCGAGTTTATTAGATCTAATAGCATCTCCTGTGAAGGGCATTTATGTCTTAAGATTGAAATAGAAATAACCCAATTGATAAGATTAAGAAAAAGATAAGTGTTTCTCACTATTAGAGTTAATTCACTCATCATGAAAAGTGAAAAGAAATATTAAAAAAATTATACATGGTTGTTCTAAATATGTTCACGTCCAATGAAAGAAAGAAGAAAGAAAAATTGAAAATTGAGTTTATGATATATACCTTGCTACAAAGATAAATAAAATGAATGGTTGGCTTCAAGGAGACCACCTAACCCAATAGAAAATCATAAAAAAAGAGGAGGCACTGCGATTTTGAAGAAGAAAGTGGTTTTCAATAAAATAAACACATGGAGGAAGAAAACGTGAATAGAGTGGAGAGAGAGAATTGTGGAGGGGAGAAAGAGAAACGTTGAGGGGAAAGAGAGAGTAGAGAAACGTGGAGGGGAAAGAGATAGTAAAAAGGTGGAGGAGAGAGAAAAAAATCATCCAAATCCCACTTTGTTAGGAAATTGACTACTAATTTAAAAACTTTTGAAAACTAATTGAGTTTTCATCCGCACATCTAAAATCAAAACCGCCTATTAATTTGTAGTTATCAATTAAATTACTATTTTATCCCCAATTTAAATATTTGCATCAAAACACTTAGGGGCATTGTTGGAAGTTTTAGCCAAAAAGGCTTCACGGTTAACCGTTTTGGGATTACTATTATAATAATATACATATATATAAATACATTTACATACTAATATTTTTTTAAAGTGGGGGCCCTAAGGGGGCAGGGGCTCGGGACGGTTGCTCACTCGCACCCCTTTAGGTCTGGCACTGGTGGATTGGGTGTTAATGTATGTCACGTAAGACTAAATAGACATTGAAGAGTGAAAAAACCTCTCTGATGAGAATGTGTATTTTGAATGTCGAATAGACGTGACAAATAAGGAACATACATTGTCTATTTCGAGTGTCTACTACTTGACGATGCAATCCATGGCCACATCAACAATTTTTTTTCAAAATATACAGAAAAATAATTAATTTTTAAAATAGAAAGTATAATCCACATTTTCTTTTTAAGAGCATTTTTTAAAATAAGAAAAACTCTACACGTACATCAGCAAACGCACATCAGAATGTACATTGCGTTCTGATTAGTGTGCGATGCTCCTCAAGATACGTGTGAATCAAATCTCGAGGTGCATCATACGTGTAACGACCTATTTCCTTAAGCTGGTGATTAGTGTTAATCTGAATCCTAATTAACCGAAGTTCGACTCATGGTTAAGTTCGGCGTGCCTCGATTAGCATGTGTATGATGATTTGTGTTTGTTTGGAATGTTTGGTAAATTTATAGGTTGTAGTATAAAAATGAAATTTATATATAAGCCTATAATCGGAAAATCAACAATTAAACAATAAATAGCGGGTACACTAAATGCGACAAGGGGGTCCGAAATGAATGTGCACAGCCGAGAATATTTGTAGGCATGTCCGGTGAATTTATTGGCGAGAAAATACACAAAGTGTATGTCACGGCCCAAATCTTTAATTTGACTTTAATCTTTTAATTAGGATCAAATGACCCTTGACATGGGTCCCGCTTCGATATACGTGTCGCAACCGAGGCGAGATGGCCGAGGTAAATGTTATATTTGTAATGATGTATGCCTAGTATATTATATATGTGTAGACTATTAAGTCATTCCTACTTGTGAATAGGTATCGAGACGTGTGTGGGAACGCGCCTCGAGTTGCATGTCGGCGTGGGACCGAGGTAGAGAGCAATATGGTGAGTTGGTATAAGCTTTATATTGCTTTAATAAGTGATATAAATGGGGCTATGGTTCATTTAGTATTAAGTACACTTAAGTTAGTAAGTTAAATAATAGCTACTTGATATTTCTCGAGACACGTATTGGCATATCTCAACACCAATTGAGTCACTTATTGGTGTCATTTGGCATGAGTTAGTGGGACATGTGTTAATAGGTGTACCACTAATTAAATCTCGAGATACATGTGCACATTAGGATCAATGACTATCAATCAGTCATATCCAATTCATGAATATAAAGCTTTTGGTCAACTCAAGAAACTCAACTCTTTCATTTTGATTTCTTAAGAGAGAAGGAAACTTGATGGAGAAGGAGGAGCTGCTGGAGAAGAAGGACATTAGTAAAAACTTGGTGATTTAGTGAAGGAGAGATCAAGTTCAGCTAGTGTTTATCAGGTTAGGTAACTTCTCTACACCATAGAGTTGCCTCAATTCAAATGAATTCATGAATTTGATGTATGGGTTGTTCTTTTATGTTGTGGTTGATGTATGGGTTGTTGTTTTATGTTGTGTGTATGGAGGTTCCTTATGCATTAACATGGCATGTGTAGAGAAAACTCGAAATTTTGATTGAAGAATTCTGGGTTTTACTACACTTAGCACGCTAGGTGGATCAGCTAGCGTGCTAACTTAGATTAGCGCGCTAGATAGGGATTGGTAGCGCGTTAATGTGTCATTAGCCTGCTAACCCCAGTTATCAGCGCGCTAGGTCAATGACACCATAAAAACTACAATTTTTAAAAATTCCTTAAACACTATAAAAGAGTCTAATACCCTAAGTAAATGTCCAAATACACTAAAAAACCATAATATGATATCGAGAACCTAAGTAAGAACTACGGTTTGACGACCTCAAATTCTAGGCCGCCTTGCTACCCGTCACGTCGCCTCCCACGTCAACTAGTCTTCCCACGTCATGGCCCGCCTTGCTAATCTTTACATAAGTATTAATAATTCAGGTAGCTAGTTACTCAATTTATCAAGTTATATTATAATTTTACAACGGAAGTCTTTTAATGAGTAACTTATTGCAATATTTAACAAACATAAGTAGTGAAAAGCCTGGCAAAAGATACCATGTATATATCAAGGCGAGATAAGTATAACAAAAGTTATATATACATGTAATCAGTGTTCTATGGTCCCCAAAACCCGACAAAAGTAAAATAAATACATACTGATATCACACACGAGCTGACTCCACAATCTCGTAGGTAGTCGCCCAGTACCTCCTTGCCCTTGCCCTTGCTTGTCAAAGGATATGCGCTCAGTCACCCAACAAATACAATGATGAGTCCAGTGAGTAAGACTCCAAGAGAAGTCTACAAAATATTCATGAATTAAAACTGATAAACAACGAGACATGCGAATATAACACCTGGCAACATTACATCATATTCCAATGAATGTAGGCAACATATGACAAGCAAAAGTAGCAATGTGAAACGAGTAAACAACATTTACCAACTAAACCAGCCACGAAATAAAGCATTAATCAATACGCATACGTATAATCACTAGAAAACCTTGACCTACATCAGCCAGTAATCAATAAATCGAGTACGAACCACGTATATACTTACAGGCTTACAGTGACTAAACCCCAATTACGATTATTGGATGAACCCCTCCAAACGTTATTTCAAGTCAAGGGAACACCCTAAATCCCTCCCGATGGTCGTAAGTATATCATACTGTCGTCGACACGAGCACTAAACACAAGTAACATGTGCAAGCGATTAAGCTACAACCAATACATACGCAAACCGAAATAGGAAAGAAACCCATGTGTGCCCACCAACAGTCACACATGAAATGCGATATCGATAAACCAAAACCATGAATTCTGTGAAGCATTCTCAATAGGACTCCGATCCATCTCAACCGAACTCCCATATCCAACCCGACTAGCTCCCCGATGCCCGAGCTACGGTCCTCTAAGTCCATAAAGTCCAATTTTATAAGTTTAGGTTGTTTACAAGTGTTTAGATGTGTATTAAGTCAAAAATCTCAAAACAACATTTTATGTTCAGTTTATGTTTGTTGTTAGCGCGTTATGTTCAGGTAGCGCGCTATGGACAGGATGTAGCGCGCTATTGTTCTTCATCCTAAAGAACAGTTGGAAACCCAGAACGATTAGCGCGTTAATCATTCTAGGTAGCGTGCTACCTAGCCTCTGTGATAGAATTCTCAAGTCGAGAATTATGTTTTTCCCTTCAAATTTAGCTATCTAAATATGTTTAACACACCATCCATACATGATTAACTCCACACGTCAACTAAACAACCTCAGAACAACTATTTTGCATCGAATTGATCAAAATTTTACAAAAATGGGTTTAAATGAAAGTGTAGATGATAGAGAAGATTATTACCTTAATGTAAATCCTCAAATTGACCTTCAATTGATGATCTCCATCTCCAAATCTCATCCTTTGCTCTCTGGATTTTCAGAAATGTAAATGTTTGGTTACACGGGTTTGATCAAATTATCAATATATATTAAGGTGGGATTTATTTCTAGCCCTTGATCTCAATGTGTTTACGTATATCGAGGTTTGTCTAATGGTTCACCTCTAGCTACTTAGCTCACTCACTCCCACTCACTCCGTCCATGTGACACTAATAGATATTCTCGTAGCTCCTAAATGTGCCAATGTGCATCTCTAGAAAAATCCTATAGTTCTCAATTAATTAACTAAACTATAGGCCTTGATTTATTTTAATTTGATTACTCTAACTTAAGCCCATTTTAATACATATGGTTAGTGTTTTATTTATCAAACTTAACCAACTTATGGTTCCACTAACCTTCGACTACCCAGTACCCGGTGCCCCACGTCTCGACACGCATTTCGAAGCACACCATAACCTATTGTTTTTACTTTGAATTTACTTGGTCTATGGTCAGATTACCCATTTTAATTGATTAAGTAGTCATCCTGACGTGGATTAGTCTAGTTTCCCAGCGTATCCATAGTTCGCCTACTCACTACCCGCATTGATACGCCTTTCGAGGCGAACACCTGTCACACAAACTCATCCCGATGCTGAATAGCGGTGAGTAATGCAATTGTTGTTGTCTATGTGCGCATCAAATCCATCAATAGCTCAAATTGTCTATCGTGAGCTGCGAATCGTGTGGCTACTATCAAATCTAAACCCCCGTCTCTAGTTTGGTCGCTCGTCAGTCCAATATCTGTAGTAGGTGGAGTCGGCTGGCCATCCATCATGATCTGCATTGAAAAGCATGCGCTGAATCACCTTCCGTATACGTATATATAATACATTCAATAAAAAACATAACACGTATATAAACTTTATCACTACCCGGCTCAAGTTGCTTCCTAACTAGGATTCTAAGTCAAGATCTTCGGGTTTCCACATCTAAGGTTTGTTTATTAAGTTTTATTCAATTTCTATAAACTATTCCGAGGCTTCCTCGAAACCTCACTCTGATACTAAACTATGACAGCCTCAAATTCCAGGTCGCCTTGCTACCCGCCACGTCGCCTTCCACGTCAACAAGCCTTCCCACGTCATGGCCTGTTTCTTTTATCAAGTTATATTATAATTTTACAATGGATAATAAGTACTTATGAATATTTACATGTGAATGTAACACCATGACAACAATACGTCATATTCCCATTAATGTATGCAACATACAACAAGCAAAAGTAGTAGTGTGAAATAAATAAATAACATGTACCAATTAAACCAGCTCAAAGATAAATAAAGCATTAATCGGTAAGCATACGTATAATCACGAAAAACTCGACCTACACCAATACTAGTAATTAATAAATCGAGTAGGAACCATGTATATACTTACAAGCAAAACTACGCGTGACTAAACCACAACTACATTAATCGATAAGCATATATATAATCAAGATGAACCCCTTCATACACTATTTCAAGTCAAAGGAATACCTTAAATCCCTCCCGATGGTCGTAAGTATATCCAACTGTCATCGATACGAGCACAAAACACAAGTAACCCGTGCAAGCAATTTAGCTAAAACCAATGTATACGCAAACCAAAATAGGAGAGAAACCTCGTGTGTGCCCACCAACAATCACACATGAAATGCGATATCGATAAATCAAAATTATGAATTCTTTGAAGCATTCTCAATGGGTTTACGCACCTCAATCCGCGTTTCGACTTCTCTGGACTCTTGTATCCGACCCGACTAGCTCCCGATGCCCGAGCTACGGTCCCCTAAGTCCCTGAAGTCCAATTTTATAAGTTTAGGTTGTTTATAAGTGTTTAGATGTGTATTAAGTCAAAAATCCCAAAACAACCTTTTATGTTCAGTTTCTGTTTGTTGTTAGCGCACTATGTAAATAGCATAGCGCGCTATGGACAGGATGTAGCGCGCTAATGTTCTTCATCCTGAAGAACAGTTGAAAACCCAGAACGATTAATGTGCTAATCATTTCAGGTAGGGTGCTACCTAGCCTCTGGGACAAAATTCTCTAGTCGAGAATTATGTTTTTCCCTTCAAATTTAGCTACCTAAATATGTTTAACACACCTTCCATACATGATTAACTCCACACATCAACTAAACAACCTCGGAACAACCATTTTGCATCAAATTGATCAAAATTTTACAAAAATGGGTTTAAATGAAAGTGTAGATGATGAAGATGATGATTACCTTAGTTTAAATCCTCAAATTGACCTCAATTGATGATCTCCATCTCCAAATCTCCTTCTTTGCTCTCTGGATTTTTAGAAATGTAAATGGTTTAGTTGCATGGGTTTGATCAAATTACTAATATATATTAAGGTATGATTTATTTATAGCCCTTGATCTCAATGTGTTTACGTATCTCGAAGTTTATCTAATGGTTCACCTTTAGCCACTTAGCCCACTCACTCCCACTTACTCAGTCCATGTGACACCAATATATTCTCTCATAACTCATAAATGTGCCAAAGTGCATCTCTAGAAAAATCATATAGTTCCCAATTAATTAACTAAACTATAAGCCTTGATTTATTTTAATTTGATTACTCTAACTTAAGTCCATTTTAATACATATGGTTAGTGTTTTATTTATCAAACTTAACCAACTTATGGTTCCACTAACCTTCGACTACCCGGTACCCGATACCCTGCATCTCAACACGCATTTTGAGGCACACCGTTGCATATTGTTTTACTTTGAATTTACTTGTTCTATGGTTAGATTATCCATTTTAATTGATTAACTAGTCATCATAACGTGGATTAGTCTAGTTTCCCAATGTACCCGTAGTTCGCCTACTCACTACCCGCATTGATATGCCTTTCAAGTCGAACACCCGTTACACAAAGTCGTCCGATATCAACATACATACATGCGGTGCAATATAATAATAATAAGTTTAAACAACACATATACACAACCACCATCCATAAATAACATATTTTCTCGGTTCTTGTGTCCGAGTTTACCGAGTTGTCCACGTAACACTCGAATTACGACAGTTAATCCCCGAGATTAATGCTAATCCTAGTTTAATTCATTTCGGTCGTTACATACGGGATTCAAATACGAGTTTCGAGATGTCGGGAAGCCGAAATAGCATAAGAAATTGCGTGGAGTGTAAGTAAACTGATTGATGTATTTCTTTTACATTTCATTCCTATTCATATGTTCATTTCCAGTCGTTTGAACTGAATTGCATTTGTACTCCATATGCAATGACTTGTTGTTCATTCTCATTACATAAGGTTGCTTTCATGGTATAATTTGTTGATAAAATGATTTCGTTGACTCCAATTCATGTGGTCAGTGAAATAACATGCTATTAGGTAGGTGTTATATAATATTGTAATACATTTCCTTTGTGCATTAGTATGCAATGGTATTGTTGGATTCCATTACAGTGTTGTTCTTGAATATGAAAATAGTTCCTGTATCTATGACCACTTTATGATAGAAATCTGACGGACATACGAGGGTCACTAAACTTTAGAGGGTGATCGGGATTTCTCCACTATCTTGTGTAGCACACGGGAAACGAGTCCCGGGGTTTTTGGCAAGCATAACTTGCGCAGCACATGGGGTATGGGACTCGGGGTTGTTGGCAAGTTTATATCGCAGGTGACTGGCACCAGCGAAAGGTTATAAAGGCAAGCACTACTCGAGACACCTTCACTTGATGTAGAGCTCGGCTCTTCCTCATATAGTGGAAAGGTTGTTATGAAGAACACGACTCCTTATATCATTACTATTTAGTCATGTGTCGGTTTCATGTTGTTTAAATGCGGATCTTTACAACATAGTTATTATTATCATGCTTTTAGATACTTGTTGCATATTTGGGAATGTGAACAAATGTCTCTCAGTATTACTTTTTATTTTCCTGTACTCACCGTTAAGTTTGTGATGGTGGGTGCAGATCCATCGAGTAGCAGACAAGGCAAAGAGAAGATTGGTGACTACCTCTCGAGCCGGATGAGCTACTTACACACCGATATTGTAGGTTTTGATTTTTGATGTATTATTTATATATATATACAATATACTTTTGGGGTTATATATTATGGGTTGAGTGATTAGTACCTTTACCAGACACATGTTGTTATATATCGACGTTTTCTTATATTTATGCATGTGATATTTATTCCCTGATTTTTTCCACGATTGTAAGGTATCGCATTAATGCTTTCGTTAATTTGTAAGACTTTCGCTGAATAAACTTGTAAGTAAGCAAAATCTTAACTAAATCTTATTTATTTTATGCATAAGACATTAAAACTCATATTGAACTTATAATTTTTAAGTAGGTAAATGGTTTTTAAAAGGTTGACTAGTTATGTGTTAAGTTCTACGAGGTAAGGCTAGGGTTAAATAATGGGATTAGGCCGGGCGGTACCCTAATTTGAGAAGGGATCGTCACAGTGTATATATATATATATATTTATATAATTGATATATAAATATATATATATATAATTAAATTATAAGTTTGGTTTGAGTTATATGGATCATTGGATCGCCTCGAGATGAGCGTAAGTGTTGATGGTGTCAAGATATGTGTCACTTTAGAATGTGTCACATTAATACATTATTCACTTGATTAGTCTCAAGATAGCGCGTTGTGTATCTCGAGAAAAATACATATATTTAAATCAAAACCTTCAAACGTATCTTCACTGTTCAATTCGATCAATTGAGAGAGTGTGAGATACAAACAACTGAGGATTTTGGCTTTTAAGGAATTGATCCGGAAGTGATTTTCCAAGTGGAATAGAGAGATCAAACCACAATTAGATCAGATATCATCATCTTGGTAAGTGTAGTTTTGAGTTTGAAGTTGAATTCAATAGTATACGATGATTTCTCTATGAATTGTTGTTGTGGATTATTGTAAATGAGTTTATACCTTGGTAGAGGTCCTCCACGATGTTTTGGGTGAGTATTTGATGTTGTTGGATGATTTGGTGATTGAATAGTAGCTGCCGTCTTGTTCACTATCGAGACAGTGCTGGGTGGAGCACGCTCCCTTCATCAGTTGGGATAAACCCTGTTGATGAAGTGCGCTTCCACCCCAGAAAACAACAGCTTGTTTTGCTTATAATTTCTTGAGGTCTTAGGGACTGACTTAAGGATTTTAAACATAGGGTATTATGCCTATATTAACCACAAATGATTTGTAATATGTTTTGGAACACCGGGAAAGTGTGAGTGACCCGAAAAGTTAAGAAATTTGGAAACAAAAATCTAAACCGAGGTAAGTATGGATTCGCTTATTTATCAATGTTGTCTGCATATGTTGGTATATGTAGTTCATATAGTTAATGGGCTGAATGCGGGACTATGTACATTGTAATATGTTTATTAAATGGAAAACGGTGTTTAAAGTGATAAGCAAGAGTAAATCCTGAAATTGAGATTAGGTTATATAAGATATGAGTTTGATTTCCCCGGCCTATATGTTAAATCCTACTTTGATAAACAGGTTGCGTGGGTTACATATTCACTTTAAGGTTTGAGCAAGTAAAACCATTAAATTTATCATCGTATAAAGCATCATTTTAAGAACAACACCTATTGTGGAAAACCGGGAAAGTACTCGTATATAGACGACAATACTAAGCAGTAATATATACAAGTACAGTGTCTATCCGGTCTCCCAATACCCAAAAGTAAAGCAAAATATCAAACTCGCACGTACTAGTAGGTCTCGACCATGCGGCGATCGAGATAAAGTCGCCCAAAATCCCTTTGCCCCTACTAGCACTAGGATGCGCACTCGACCATCACAAAAAGCCGGATGGAGAGTACAGTTAGTAAGATTCCAACGAAGTACACCGAGCATTTATAAGAAAATAAACAGATACCAATAAACATGTCAAATAATCATGCGGAAACTAAACAGACAACTGTGCTAAGATCATCACATGAATAAATAACACGAGAGAAACAAAGTGTGTACTCGTCCCGGTAAGACTAAACTGTACTTCGGACCCCCAGGATCCTTTCGGTGGGTGCCCCCACTTCCTTTCACCTGGTTCCTCGCGGGGCTTGCCCGACACGTGCACCCTTACAACTCGGGTTGCAATTCACCGAATGCCTGATCACACGTGCTACAGCATAGTGTGCCATAAGTACACAATATCGAATATCAGTGGGAGTAACTCGACCACCAATCCAAATGTATCACGGAATATAGTACAATAACAAGGAATAGGAAATCAACGATGAAAAAGTAAACCCTCAGTGACTTTCAGATGAAATCTTACGTACCTCAAAACGCACTCCGAAGTCTCACTCACGTCTCGAGAAACGCGCTTGACTCCCGACTATGATCTCCTAAGTTCCTAGCGTCCAATTAAACCATTTTAACTAGTTTAGAGTCAAATTAAGTGAATTTATAATGTGCGGTTAAAATATGAAAATTTTTATTTCAAAAAGTTTGATTTGACCCACTTTTCGAGTTATACCTTAGGTGTCAACGCCTTAGAAAGTTTTCAAATATCATTTTTCTATCTTTTTCTCATTTTTTTCATATTTTTCCCGATTTTTCTTGATTTTCCATAATTTTCTTTCATTTTTTTCTTTTCTTTTTCTCTTTTCTCTTTTTTTTTTTTTTTTTTTTTTGGTTTGGGTCGGGTCGACCCGAGACGGTCGGTCCCAGGCCCTCGGCCCGATTTTAGGTTTGGGTCGGGTCGACCCAAACAGGTCGGACCCGACCCGACCCTAAACCAGGCTCGACCTATGGGCCGAGCTGGCCCATCTGGGCCGGCCAGTCCGATGAGGGTGCACACGCGCCGCGCGCACGCTCGCGCGTATACACCTTCTTTCTCTTCCAATGTTTTTCGAACCGATTCTTTGGTTTTTTTTTCTTTGCATCTTCTTCTTCTTCTTTTTCCGTGATGGGTTGGGGTGGCTCTCCACCCCAACCCCGATGGGAAGCCGATGACGGGGAGGCACCCCTGTCATCACCACCGCCATGGCATGGGGTTCGGCCAGTCATGGAGCCGAACCCCCACTCTGGCCACCACCCCAACACCCAAACAACAACAATCATAACGGGGACTCACCTTGATCCTTCCCGACGCGTCACCTCTCCTCCTCCTCCTCTCTCTTTTCTTCTTCTTCTCCTTCCTCTCTCTCTCTGGATGTGTGTTTGTTGTGTGTGAACAACAGTGTGCGCATGAGTGTATGTGTGAGATGTAAATGGAAATGAGTGGACGAACACGTGGTGAAGGAAAATGACAAGTGTTACTTGGTTTTGCCACTTATCTTCTTTGTAGCTTTGACAAATGGTGATGTTAGGTGTGTTGACACCTACTTGACTGACCATTAAGACACTCGCCCTTGTTTCCGGGCGTTTCGACGCCCGATTTCGCGTCCGAACCGTGATATTCGCGCACCGCCGCGTCGTTAGTCACTCAATATATATATTTCATATTATTTACTTGACAAATTTTTATTCAATTTGTGTGTTTTAATTTCCCCGACCTAATATCCGGTCCCGTCAACTACCCGGTACCTGCGTCGACACACATATCGAGGCGAATACAGTTCACACAATCTCGCTCGATTCAATGATATAAATACACACATGCGATGCTAGGTAAATAACTTAATATACAGCATCGCAAATATGCAAACAATCACACAAAATCATTATTTACCTAGTCGGCGTGCCCTGCCCTATCTGCGATATCCACGTGGATCTGAGCTGTCGTCCATGTCTGAAAATAATCCATAATAACGGCGAAATTAAAATTTGGGCCATTACAACTCTTCCCAACTAGAAAAGAAATTTCGTCTCGAAATTTTAAATAACTTGAAGTTTCGTACCATGAAATAGATGAGGTAACGCTCCCGCATAGTAGACTCGAGCTCCCAGTGAGTCATTCATACCATGATCTTTGCCAACGAACCAACACCTTAGGGATCTCCCTATTCCTAAGAGTTTGAATTGCACGATCCACAATTGCTATCGGTCGCTCCTCATATGTTACATCGGGGCCGAACCTCGATCTGTCTCGGTCGACCATCGATCTCGGTCTGACTTAGCGGTCTTAACATCGAGATATGAAATGTAGGATGAACCCCGACTAACTCTGTGGCAAGTCCAATCTGTAAGCCACACCGCCAACTCGTGCTTTGCGACTACGAACGGTCCTATGTATCTCGGCGCCAATTTCCACTTTAATCCCAAATCTCTGCTTGGCCTTCCATGGTGAAACCTTCGGATAAACCATGTCGCCTCTTCATAGCTCGGACCCTCGTGATACTTATCCGCATATTTCTTTTATCTGTCATGAGTCTTTGCCCAGAAGTCTCTGTCGAATCTGCTAATCTTCTCTCGTGTGATCAACAACTATCTCTGCGGCCCATCGCCGTTGTATCCTCAGCGCGCCCAACACGCAGGTGATCTGCGGGCACTACCATCTGGCGCCTCAAACGGAGGCATCCGATCTCGCTTTGATAGCTCTTATTGTAAGCAAACTCACACGGCGGTAAATAATCCTCCCACGAACCTCAATGCCGCAAAATACAAGCCCTGAGCATATCTTCCAGAATATGTATCAGTCTCTCAGACTGTCCGTCTGTCTGAGGATGGTAAGCTGTACTAAATTGCAACCTGGTGCCAAACTGCTCCTGCATCGCCTCCCTGAATTTCGAAGTCAACCTGGGATCTCGGTCGGATACTGATAGAGACGGCACCCCATGCAATCTAACGATCTCCTCTCGAAGATAATGCTCGGTACATTTGTGGGAACGAATATCTCATAGAAATAGGAATGAAATGCGCCGATTTCGTTAGTCTGTCGATCATAACCCAAACCGCATCGTGTCTCCTTGTAGTCTGCGGTAACCCACTGACAAAATTCATAGTGACGTGCTCCCATTTCCACTGTGGAATTGGTAGTGGCTGTAGTAAACCGCTTGGTCTCATGTGCTCGACCTTAATTTGTTTGGCGGATATGACAACTCTGACGTACTCGCTAACGTCGGCCTTCATCCACAGCCACCGGAACAATCGCCTCAAATCATGATACATCTTGGTTCGACCAGGGATGAGCAGGTGTAGCGAGACTCGTGTGTCCTCAAAATTTCGTCCGTATTTACGAAGCTACGGGTATCCACAACCTCCCCAGGTGTCTCAAACAACGATCTGTCGACTCTGCCCAATCCGTACACTCCGGATCCAGAGCCAAACCAGCAACCGCTCATAGAGCCCATCGATCCTCGACACTCGACCACTCGCTCGATAGATACGATCGGAACTCTCGTCGACAACGGATGTGTGGCTCGATCGTAGTAAAAACATCGGTCATGCACATAACTGACGCCGCCTGTAATAAGCCATACTCGTGTGTCATATGTCGTATTACAGTCTGACTGTCAATACCGCTCATGCTCAATGCGTCAGCTACAACGTTCGCTTTCCCTGGGTGATACTCAATAGTGAAGTCGTAGTCCTTAAGTAACTCAAGCCATCTCCTCTAACGCATGTTCGGAATCTCTCTGAGTGAAAATATATCTCAAACTCTGGTGATCAGTGTAGAGTATGAACCGTTCCCCGTAGAGATAATGCCTCCAAGCCTTCAGTGCAAAAGCATTGCTACTGCAAGCTCCAGTCATGCACTTTGGATAGTTAACCTCGTGGGGTCTCAATCGTCGGGACAAGTAAGCTCTTGGTCTACCCTCCCGCATCAAAACGCATCCAAGTCCAATGCACGATGCATCCGTATACACCGACAAGCTTTTGCCGGCTCTCGCGATGTCAACACCGGTGCGAAGTCAATCTCCTTTTCAACTCCCGAAAAGCTTTCTCACACTCCTCGACCAATCAAATCTAACATCCTTCTTGGTCAATCTAGTCATCGGTCTTTGCAATCGAGGAAAAGTCCCGTCACGAATCTGCGGTAGTACCTGCTAGTCCCAAGAAACTCCGAATGTCAAAAGCGATTCGGGTGTCCTCCAGATCAATAATTGCCCGAATCTTCTCGAATCCACAGAGATACCACGATCGCTAATGACATGTCCCGAAAATCTCACGCACTCGGCCAAAATCACACTTGCTAAATTTTGCGTGCGGTCTATGTTCTCTCATGTCGTCAAAACCGCTCGAGATGACTCGCATGCTCCTCACGAGTCATCTTTGTAAATCAAGATGTCATCAATAAAGACGATGACATATCTGTCCAAGTATGGTCTCAAGACCACATGCATCAAATCCATGAAGATCGATGGGGCATTAGTCAGCCCAAAAGGCATGACTGTAAACTCAAACAACCCATATCTTGTACTGAAAGTGGTCTTCTTGATGTCCTCTTCTCGAATCCTCAACTGATGATAGCCTGAACACATATCAATCTTTGAGAAGAATTTGGCACCAGTCAAACGATCGAAAAGATCGTCGATCCTAGGGAGTGGGTAACGGTTCTTAAGCTGTCACACGATTCAACTTCACCGTAGTCTATGCACATCCTCATTGAGCCATCCTTCTTCTTCACAAATAACACCGAGCTCCCCAAGGTGACATCTTAGGGTGAATGAAACCCTTCTCCAGTAAGTCATCCAACTGCATCCTGACCTCCTCGTGCTCTGACGGTGACATCCGGTAAGGTCTGCTAGCGATTGGCTGAGTCCCTGATATCAGCTCAATGATGAACTCAATCGCTCGTGGCGGTGGTAATGCTGGTAAATCATCTGGGAATACGTCAACAAAGTCTCGGACTACTGGAACATCCTAAATCCTGACTTCGGTCCTAACCTCTGGCTCGACTATCGCTGCAAATGCCTCCATCTCTTGAGTCGTAGCTAGTCGGCCTCTAGTATTGGGTAGTGCGGTAGCGACTCCAGTAAACGTGAACTCAGAAATCCCCGGTACTCAAAATGTGACGGTCTTCTGGAAGCAATCCAGTTGTGCATGATGTGCCGCTCACCAGTCCATCCATGTCGAATGAGTAAACTGCGAACGTGTCGCATGTCAGTGCCGTAGTACGTGTATATAAGTATTACAATCAAAATATACACATATAAATCCTAGTACTACCCGCTAACTTTGCTTCCCAACTAAAGTTCTAAGGCAAGTACATCGGGTTTCCACATCTAAATTTTTTTTTTTAAGTCTTATGCTCTTTCAGTTAATTTCCCGAGGTTCCTCGAACTCTCGCTCTGATACCACTTTGTGACGGCCCCAAAACCCGAGGTCGCCACGTGGGGAGGCGCTGCCCTAGCGGTCTTGTCGGATCTTTGACCCACTGGGTCCCACGCGCCACTGACGCCATTTGTTACATCATTACTACTCATTATGCGTGTTAAACTCATTTTGTTGATCAGTTAGATCATTTTTATAGCATTAAAAACAACAGCGGAAGTCTTAATTTAAAGCAAGTAAAACCATTAAATTTATCATCGTATAAAGCATCATTTTAAGAACAACACCTATTGTGGAAAACCCGGGGAAAGTACTCTGTATATAGACGACAATACTAAGCAGTAATATATACAAGTACAGTGTCTATCCGGTCTCCCAATACCCAAAAGTAAAGCAAAATACCAAAATCGCACGTACTAGTAGGTCCTCGGCCAGCGAGGCGATCGAGATAAAGTCGCCCAAAATCCCTTGCCCCTACTAGCACTAGGATCACTCGACCATCACAAAAAGCCGGATGGAGAGTACGGTTAGTAAGATTCCAATGAAGTACAGAGCATTTATAAGAAAATAAACGAGATACCAATAAACAAGTCAAATAATCATGCGGAAACTAAATAGACAAGCTTGTCTTTAAGATCATCACATGAATAAATAACACGAGAGAAACAAAGTGTGTACTCGTCCCGGTCAGACTAAACTGTACTTCGGACCCCACGAATCCTTTCGGTGGGTGTCCCCACTTCCTTTCACCTGGTTCCTCGCGGGGCTTGCCCGACACGTGCACCCTTACAACTCGGGTTGCAATTCACCGAATGCCTGATCACACGTGCTACAGCATAGTGTGCCATAAGTACACAACGAATATCAGGTGGGAGTAACTCGACCACCAACCCAAATGTATCACGGAATATAGTACAATAACAAGGAATAGGAAATCAACGATGAAAAAGTAAACCCTCAGTGACTTTCAGATGAAATCTTACGTACCTCAAAACGCACTCCGAAGTCTCACTCACGTCTCGAGAAACGCGCCCGACTCCCGACTATGATCTCCTAAGTTCCTAGCGTCCAATTAAACCATTTTAACTAGTTTAGAGTCAAATTAAGTGAATTTATAATGTGCGGTTAAAATATGAAAATTTTTATTTCAAAAAGTTTGATTTGACCCACTTTTCGAGTTATACCGGGGTGTCAACGCCCGAAAGTTTTCAAATATCATTTTTCTATCTTTTTCTCATTTTTCATATTTTTCCTAATTTTTCTGGATTTTCCATAATTTTCTTTCATTTTTTTTCTTTTTTTTTTTTTTTTTTTTTCTTGTTTTGTTTGGGTCGGGTCGACCAGTCGTCAGGTCGGACCCGCCGGCCCGGTTTGGTTTGGGTCGGGTCGACCCAACGGGTCGGACCCGACCGACCTGACCCGAGCTCGACCTATGGGCCGAGCCTAGCCCGATTCTCAGGGCCGGCCCAGTCTAGTAGGGGTGCACACGCGCGCGCAGCTCGCGCGTGTACACCTTCTTCCTCTTCCAAGCTGGTTTCGAACCGATTCTTTTTTTTTTTTTTTTTCATCTTTGCATCTTTTTCTTCTTCTTTTTTCGTGATGGGTTGGGGTGGCTCTCCACCCCACCCCGGTGGCCGATGGCGGGGAGGCACCCACTGCCATCACCACCACCGCGCCATGGGGTTCGGCCATGGAGGCCGAACCCCCACTCTTGGCCACCCACTGCCAACACCCAAACAACAACAACCATAAGGGGGACTCACCTTGATCCTTCCCGGCACGTCACCTCTCCTCCTCCTCCTCTCCTTTTCTTCTTCTTCTCCTTCCTCTGTCTCTCGGTTGTGTGTTTATTGGGAGTTTTTGCTTGATTATGACATTTTTGGATAAATATTATCACCCCAACATAGCCACAAAACTATTTCCAAACCTAACACACTTTTGGCCACGTCACAGCCACATCACGCGCCACGTCAAGGGCAAACTGTGGTCACTGAAAAACGTGACTTCAAGTCACGTTTTCCAGTGGATGGAAGTCGTGACTTGCAATCACGACTTCCTTTCAATGGAAGTCGTGACTGCAAGTCACGACTTCCATGTGAATATTTTTTTTTTGTGCAGATACCCAACATGACATACAACAACAGTCACGACTTCCATGTGAATATTTTTTTTTTTTGTGCAGATACCCAACATGACATACAACAAATTTAAGTTGGCAACAAAATGGCATTAGCACCCCGAGTGTCTGTCATTAGATTAAGCCCATAACAACATGACATACAACAAATTCTTAAGTTGGCAAAATTCAATCATTTCATAGCCCTCATAGCATGAAGTTATCTTCACATGCACTATAAGTTAACTTACACTGTAATATTAAAAAAAATGATCATTCCTATCACAATATCTATCAAGAAAGTCCTATAACAACATGACATACAACAAATTCTTGAGTCCTTGTAGATCAATAATCTCAGCATTAGTAACTACAGAACCATTCATGACAAATAGAAGAAAGTCGAAAAAATCAATGTTTTCCACACAAATTGTAGGATCCACCAGTAGCCAAAACTTGCATATTTGGAGTGCACAAGTGTAAGGGAAAGTTGAAATGTCCAACCAAACTAAACAAATTCAATTATTTGCATAGCCCTCATAGCATGAATTGAAATAATTTATTCAAATATCACCACCCAAATGAAAGTAAAGAGGAAGGGGAAAGAATCCAATGACTATTTTTATCTTTAAAAAAGAAGCTTAAAGTAAAGGTTTAATGAAGTACAAAATACATAAAAAAGGGAAAACAACAAATGTCTCATTATAGTTAAGGACAACTCCTAGTCTGACCCCAAATAATGACTTCCAGTCCCACAACTCCTAGATTAAAATACTGCAATGTTACTACAACCACCTAACTAGTTTGAGATGAAACAGAATAAACAATGACTATGTTCATCCTTGCAACACAAGGGGCAGGCATAGCTTAACTAAATGTCAAAGTACTTGAATGAGCCTGTCACTATGAAGCACTCGGGGGTGGTTGTTGCTGACGACGAGAGCATGTGCGTCTATTGTGTCCATCCTGCTTACACAAAGTACATCGCAGCGTTGTTGGGGTTTCTCTCCATTCATTCTCTCGCTGCATATGACGTGGTTGTTTCTGATTGCTTCTCCAATCCATCTCACGTAACGCGCAAACGTCTAGCTTGAGACGACCTTTTTGACTCGCTTTCGAGATGGATCAGCCAGCAACGAGTGTGGAAGTCTAGCGCTTGGCCAATAATCTTCGTGAGGAATGGGTTGGAAATTCGCAGCATAACATTGACTGTACACAGGACAATCGTAGTATGACTCAATGTACTGACAGTGATCTATGGCAACAGTGGCGCAGACTGCTTGAACATGGGAACATGGAATGCCAAAACACTGTCATTTCATACAAGTGCATCTACGAGCCTCCAATTTCACTACTTGCTTGTTAGACCATTTTCTCAAATGATAGCCACGTGGCGCAGTGACGACTTCAAATGTACCATTCTCGCGATTCACTAATGTCACATTGTGACCTCCAGCAGACTTTCCCCAATGTGACAACTTCTTCAATGCGTAACTTGTGTACACTTCGCCCCTTCCTAGGGCTGCACCTATTTCGTCTCGCCTTTTGTTTAAGTACTCCATGACACGATAGAATGTCAATTGCACTAAAGCGGTGATGGGGTAAAATCGCGCGCCTTTAAGGACCCCGTTAAAGCATTCTACAGTAGTGACAAAATATGCATATATGTATTAGCTTCTAAACGTAATAAATCAAACACATTAATTAAATATTGACCATAAAATATAGACACAATGAATACCCGCTAGATTTGTAGTCATCCATCATATCGATATCATTTGTCGTATCGTTATCCATTGTGCTCGATCAAGGTCATTAAACCACGCAATACATTCGCATTCATTTCTTGAAGTTCTGTCATGATTGCGCTTAAATTTTAAGTGGTTGATGTTATGCACCAAATAAGTACACCATATCCTTTAATTCTTTGCTCCCGAACCTCATGTTGAAATTACTGCATATGTGACGGAGACAAAATCTGTTCTGAGCTCTTTCACGGGTCCATCCATTTTGAGGATTGTTCATTGCCAACAATATACCGGGGTGTCGATCAGAAATGACACATACACCATCCCTATCAGTCACATGATATCGCAAGCAAGCCATAAACCATCCCCAGTTGTCTTGACTTTCCTCATCAACAATGGCAAATGCTAAAGGAAATACATGACTATTATTATCAACAACAGTGGCTATTAGGAGTTTATGTTTGTATTTTCCATACAAGAATGTGCCATCAATCTGTATCATTGGTCTGCAATGTCTGAAGCCTGTAATAGAAGGTGCAAATGCCCAAAAAATCCATTTGAATATAACCTCATTGTTGGCATTAGGCTCGCCATGCCGCCATTCCACACGTGTCCCTGGATTGCTTTCTTGAAGAGCGGTCATCCACCGCGGCAACATTTTATACGATTCTTCCCAATCTCCAAAGACTTTAGCAATTGCTTTCTTCTTCCCCAACCACACTTTCTTATAACGAACGTCATAACTGAATTTGTCCTTGATCATCTGATGAAGCACTGGAACTGAGATGGACGGATCTCTTATCACCACATTTTCAACTTCACGACATATAACGGTGGAGTCCAAATGCGCATGATCTTTGGACAGTTTAGCGTAGATGCATGTATGTGGTCCTGCATATTTACTAATCTCAAACATTCCATGCGATTTTCATCTCGAACAACGCAACCTCCAAGTGCATCCATCTAAATATTTCTTACAACGAACAATCCATACATTAGGTGTAGAATGAGTCACCACAAATCGCCTATGTCCTTTGATGCTATACAATTTCACGGCACACTGGATATCTACTTTACACATGAACCGCATGCCCTTCTCAAATTCTGATGCCTCATTCCATAAAGACCTAGAAGTGATCATAGCATTCTCATGGAGGGGTTGCATTGCCTCACTACTCAATTCCATAAATGCGCAGGAGAAGGTACGACAAATTCACCTGCACCCACGTGCGCACCATCAATTCCAGCAGCCTCTTCATCGAAAAAATCATCGTTCCCAATTTCGTTCAAAATTTGAGGACAAGATAATGAGCCATCATCGGCTATGACTCGATTTAATGTGTATCGAATCATGCCATCATCAACATGATGAGCATCAACCCCTTCATCGTCTACATCATCATCGCTACTCTCTTCACTAGTATCTTCGTCACTACCGCAATAGTCACCATCTTCACTAGTATGCAAATCATCACAGGAACGAGGATCCTCGTCCATTTCGGGATTTGCAGTCATCAAGGGCGATGCACAATGACTATGTTCATAAATTGGTTGAGTGCTAGGTCCAGCTCCAGAATCTAATTGTCTATTACAGTTTGAACTATTATACGATTGTCTCGGAAGTAAGTCGATATAAAGCTCCATGCACTTTGGTGGTGGTAATTCTGCCACAATCTCCCAAACATCTTTGAGACTCGACTCATCATCTATTCGCACGGGGACGTAGTTGGCGTTCCACTACCAATGTACTGTTTGGATATCGATATGTCATGTTCAATATCATCTTTTCATTGTCTATCTCCAATGAATTACAGATAAAACTCATAAATTCCTCGTACCCTAAACCCATCTTCGATCTAAGATGTCGAACAGGCGGTTTCGTGTACGAAATCCCTGATGGTCCATCGAACATGTCTCCATTCATATAGCACAACAAACTTACTCTTCGATAAGCCATTATTGAATCTATATATGTAGCATACAAAGCATGATCAATAGAAGTGATAATAATTAATACACTTAATTCGGACATGTAAACATAACAAGCTCCATCGTATACACTCAATTTCACGTGATACATGCATGCCTCATCTCAGAAGAGACGAGGACGAAGATGACGACAACAACAACGTACACCAACATAGTTTCAATTCCAGAATTAGTTGGGCTTAGTTACATGGTTGAAACTCTTCTATTTGAAATGTTTTGAGTGCAACACTATCAACATTTTTTTTTAAGTTTAGTTTTTCATACTAAAAACAGTTACGAGTAAAGTTTAAAAAAAAAAAAAAAAAAAAGATTTTCAGGTTCCGCGAATGCAAGTGTGCATAACACTAGGGTTGCCAAAGGCTTTATAATTTGCAATTACGACCACATCTTAATTGCCTTTTCCTAAGAAACATTGCTTTTGTAATGGATTTGGTTTAGTAATTGTCAAAAGCATCTTTGGATTTGGTAAATAGATTCTTCACATTTATTTGAGCAGTTTTAAGGAAAATATGGCAGAGCTATCCAGATTTTCTATGTTGCCTAAATGAGGGTAAAATAATGCTTTCCTACAAAGTTCCACAGGGCGTGAAAGCAATATCTTTACATTTTATAGTAGTTTTATGCCTAAAGGCTTTGAAATTGTAGAGTTTTTTTTAGATTTTTGTATTGAGCATTTTTAAGAAGGATTACATCATCGAGAAATTTGTATGTGATATGTTTCTTGAATAGGAACCCAAATCTTTAGTTTTCTTATTTATTGCAAATTTACTTTCAATTTACATTATCATTGTTTAATAAGTTCTATTATGAAGCATGAACTATTTCGGATTTTCATATTTCACTCTTCCATGGCCACTGTTTACAATCATGAATATAATTTGTAATTAATCCCAAATATCACAACATGAAACTAACAAAAAATGTACCGGCGGGAAGGTGAGTAGTGATCGGCGCAGTGAGCGAGGAAGGTGAGCGAGAGAAAGCGATCAAGGAGGACCGGCGAGGACCAGCGAGGACCGAGCGAAAGCGAGAAGAAGAGGGCTCGCGAGGACCAGCGAGGGCTCTGCGAGGACTACGGTGGAGAAGCGGGGACGGCGGCAGGGGCGACTTCCAGAGCAGAGATCTAGGTGAGGCAGAGAGCAGAGAGCTCGGCGACGCACAAGCTAGGTGCGACGGAGATGCAAAGAGACCGGAGAAGGCCGTCAACGACCGGAGCACAGGGACGATCTCGGTGAGGCGAGCAAACAGGAGGAGATTTCGGTGAGGCGAGCAAACAGGGAAGAAAACGTTTTTTTACCGTTTTAAAACTGGTTTTAACCGTGGGTCACGAGCAGGAAGTCGTGACCCAGGGTCACGACTTTTGTTTGCTGGCACGTTACCGTGTTGATATGGCGCTGACATGGCACTAAATGTGTTATATTGGGAATTATTTAAGAAGATATGTTCTTTTGTTAATTATTCCTCTTAATTATATTAATCAAGGAAAAAATTCGTGTTTGTTGTGTGTGAACAGTGTGCGCATGAGTGTATGTGTGAGATGTAAATGGAAATGGGTGGACAGACACGTGGTGAAGGAAAATGACAAGTGTTACTTGGTTTTGCCACTTATCTTCTTCGTAGCTTTGACAAATGGTGATGTTAGGTGTGTTGACACCTACTTGTGACACCGCATTAAGACACTCGCCGTGTTTCCGGGCGTTTCAACGCCGGTTTCGCGTCCAGAACCGTGATATCCGCGCACTTTGCCGCGCGTCGTTAGTCACTCAATATATATATTTCATATTATTTACTTGACAAATTTTTATTCAATTTGTGTGTTTTAATTTCCACGACCTAATATTCGGTCCGTCAACTACCGGTGCCGCGTCGACACGCATATCGAGGCGAATACAGTTCACACAATCTCGCTCGATTCAATGATATAAATACACACATGCGATGCTAGGTAAATAACTTAATATACAAAGATCGCAAATATGCAAACAATCACACAAAATCACTATTTACCTAGTCGGCGTGCCCTGCCCTTTTATCTGCGATATCCACGTGGATCTGAGTTGTCGTCCATGTCTGAAAATAATCCATAATAACGGCGAAATTAAAATTTGGGTCGTTACATTCTAAGTACAATAGGGTGCTCTTATTTATAGAGCTGAACAAAGTATAAAATAAGGAAAGTTACCAAAACTCCTTAGATATCAGAATATAGAAACTTCCTAAATACATAAACTACGAAATATAGCAACTACTATATTTTCCTTAACACCCTCCCTCAAACTCAAGTTGGTTCAACTTGAGGTTGTCAATCGAATCAGTAAACTTGACAAATCTAAGGTTCGTTGCGGAGCAGATCAACGACCACCGAAGACAGCAAGAAATAAATTATGATGTGGCAGAGTCAGAACAACAGAACTGTTGAACAGCGGATATCAAAGTCGACGGAGTCGACGACGGACATATAGCAGAGTCGACATAGTCGACGACAGGTAAACGACACAATCGGCGGATGTATAGCGGCGGACGTGTAGCGGCGGAAACGAGCGAACTTTGAGATATAACCATTGAACATTAATAGATTGGCTAGACATCACACTGACCAATGCATTGGTCTAACAATCGCATTAATGGTGTCAATGGGTAATCAACCCTAAATTTACAAATGAAATGAGAATCACAGTGTTATAGTCGTTGACAGTTTGACTTCCATATATTATTTATTGGATTATATGTTTTTTCATAATCCCTTTAGTTATTTTTGGTGCATATTGTTAGTGCATATTACTCTTAATTATTATATGGAATATTCATAGTTTTGTGAATCTTTACTTACTGAGCAAGTTGGAGCGCTAGCCCCAAATTTAACATTTCAAGTTCTCAGCCTAGCACTTCAGCGAAGGGAAAAGAGAAAATTTAGGAGATACACACACGCGCGCTCTGTTTAAGTTACTTTATTGTATATGATCAGGGTTGGGTGGTTTTATATTCGAGTTTCAGGTTTTGATAAACTTTGTATTTATATATATATATATATATCATTTTAATTATCAAAAAGTTTAAATTTAACGTTACGTATATTTTGAATTATTAATTTGTTATTGATATACATGTTGAGTTTATCAGGTACATAAATAGAGACTGTTGGCTCTAGTTGAGTCTGGTTGAGTTACCGAAGCTTAATTATGGTTTCAGGCCGAATATTACCATAATCGGGATAAGAGATGTCAGAACACACACATCAGAACGCGATGTGCATTGTAATGTATACCTAACACTCCCCTAAAAATAGAAAGATTGACATCCTTTCTATGTTGCTGACGAGGCATGCCTACAACCCATCGACATGTACAATTGGAGGTGTTCTAACCTATACAACGTGGAGATGTTCTAACCTATGCAACGCGCCGCCACAAAAGGTGAAAAATTTTGAGCAGATGATCTGCGGTGACTCACTGACTTGTTCTGGAAGCTTCATTTCAACCGCGGTAACTTTACAATAATACAAATACACTCACACCCTAATCTCATGCATGATCAGAACCCCTCGATTTGAATATAGATGCTAAATGCTAACATCGACGCCTATCGCACGCATTTAAAACAAGCGTAACTCTTACGCGTCTCTCAGCGTTCATTGAGCACTTGAACTCACCCACCTCACGCGCTTCTATATAAACCTCCGAGTTCCCCGCATTTTTCACTAGTCTCGCCTCGTCGCCTCTGCTGTCGAGCACTCTCTCGCTCTCCGTCTCTTCGCGGATCTTACTCGATCGCCGGTACGCGTCCGATCTACAGCTTTGATCTCTCCATTTCTTCGTTCAATTTGATTTCTAGGGTTTCGTTTTCGATTTTTGATCTGTTCGTCTCAATCTCTGCGGTTCTTGTGGTGTAATGGCATGATTTGTTCAGGATTAGGGTTTATCTCGCGTTTCTGGCTTCGTTAGGGTTTTTGTTTTGGTTATTGAATTGAAGTTTGTTTGTGATGATGTTGTGAAAGCAGGGTTCGTCAAATGTCCGTTGATCGTCTAATCACGAAGGATGGTTGGCGACTGCTCTGCGGATTCTTATTCATGAACCAGGGGCGACCGAGGTGTTCGAGAAGAGTGTCATTTCGGCATTGGACTTGAAAGATTGTTGTTTTTAGTTCTTCTGTGTTGCCTAGCTAGGGTTTTAATTCTTTTAGAGGATTGGAGCAATTAGGGTTTTTAAGCCGATTAGGTAAGTTATTAGAGAGCAGCGCTGAAGAAGGTGAGATAGTCTGTTTAATCTTGAATGGCGAGGACGTCTATGCCACCGGGTTTCCGGTTTCATGCTACTGATACTGAGTTGATGATGTATTACCTCAAAAGGAAGGTCATGGGAAGGTCGATACCCGTCAATGTTATTCGGGAGCTGGACTTGTACAAGTTCGCTCCTTGGGACCTTCCAGGTATTTGGTTGTCTGTTTAAATGCTGTTTTATGTGTTACATATACTCGTATGCATATTTGTGTTGGTAACTTGGTATTGATGTTAATAATGTAGTTTTCGATAACATTCAAAGGCGAAAAGTATTTGTGTGATCTGTTTAACCTGTGTTGTTTTACTTATCCAGTCACTTTTTTATTATTATTATTATTCTTTACAGATATGTCTTGGTTGCGAACGGGAGACCTTGAGTGGTATTTTTTTTGTCCTAGGGATAACAAGTATGCAAATGGGAAGAGAACCAACCGGGCCACAGAGAAAGGATATTGGAAAACTACGGGAAAAGATTGTACTGTGACTTATGATAAGCGTGATGTGGGAACGAGAAAGACACTTGTTTTTCATATTGGGAGGGCACCTGAAGGTGTCAGGACTAATTGGGTGATGCGTGAGTATAAGCTTAATGACAAGGAATTGGCTGACGCGGGCGTTTCACTGGTAAGGCTTATATTTTATTTCAAGATGGAAATTCTGCTGTTCTCGATTCAGTGTTTCTTTATTGTGGAAAAAAACCCTGGCAAAGTTGATGTGTGTCCTTGTAAGTAGTGGGCACTGCTATTTGACGTGGGAACTGGGAGCACTAATTGTATTTCAATTTTCCCTAAAGAACATATTTTGGGGTGTTGATTACACTAATGCATTTTCATTATCAAGTGAGAAACTGTTGTAGTTATTCATCAGAGATGTAAGATGCATGATAGTGTTAGCTTTCGAAGCTATCCTTAAGGATTTTAGGAATATTTCTGGAAGTAGGCCTTAGATTTATGCTTCCAGAGCTCTCTGTAAGGGGATGATAGTCAAGGTTTTTGACTCATTAACATTATGAAGTATGCGAGCCTTTTTCTCTCTTTTATTCAGCTGCCTGTAGTTTGTTTGTGTTTGTAGTTACAGGTCAGTTTCCTTTCAAAATAAATAAACGAATAATAATAACATAAAGTTATAAATATGTTCTTCTTCTTTTGACCTATTATTTTTTAATGCTTTCTTTCTAGTGACAAGTGTTACTATATTATGTGTTTGCACTTTATTGAACAACCCCTGATAGTCAAAATCAAGATGTAATGTAATCTTTACATACTATTCTTTGTATCTGTGTTTTGATTTATTTGGGGTACCTTTTAATTATGCTGGTGTATTTGTTGCTTGGGCGAATTGTTTCCTTATTTTCGAATTTAATTTAGTGGAAATTACCAGTGTATTTAGATATACTGCTTGATACTCAGAAGTCAGACCTGCTCTTCCTTTCATGGCTAGTTGAGAAATTACTTATTTTAAACCAAGTTATATATAACCTAAAATATAATGGTCCTGTGTGGACTGCATATCAGTTAATGGAAAGATATAATTACACGTGAGTGTATCATAGATCCTTATACCATTTGTAACTGCAGAAATTGCCGTACTTATTTTAAACCTAGTTTTTTATTTTTGCTGTTTTTGATCATAACTAGTGACCAAAACATTTTCCTTGTAGCAAACTTGTTTCACTAAATTTTCAACATGCTCTTTTTTTTTTTTTTGTTCTGGTTACTCCATCTGAGTTGTTGATATAACTGAAACCGCATCTGCTTTTCAGGACTCATATGTTCTGTGCAAAGTCTATGAAAAGAGTGGGGTGGGGCCTAAAAATGGTGAACATTATGGGGCTCCATTCAGAGAGGAAGATTGGGAAGATGATGTTTCAAGCAACTTAGAACCAGTTAGATTCAATGACCTTCTTCCAGTTGTTGGCCCAAATAATATCATGGAGAATAATGGGTTCATTGTTGGAGATGTACCTGCAACTTCGTCAAATCCCATTCCTTGTCATAATATCAGTTACAGACAGCCATTGTTGGCTGAGGATAGTAAGCCTTCATCAATTGACCCAAATGAAGAAAATATGCATAATCATGTGGGCACTTCAAACAAAAAGGTAAGGCTGGTTACTGCTTCTGCATATCAATTATCAATTTATATCGTTTTGGATTTTTGTTTTTTCAGTTTTCATTGTGATTTGTAGTCTGCATTATGATTGTTATGATAAAATGGTGTATTTGATGTCTTGCAAAATTTTGTCAAGGCTCATTTAGTTTATCAAGGTGATTGTAGTTTGTTGATATATCCTTTTCTTCTGGTTACTATTACTATTTTGTGGGAATTTCTGTTAACTGGCGTTATGTCTCTCTCGCATGCCCTCTCACACCCTCGGCCACTCGTTTATTGTAATGTATTTATAATATTTAAAAAATGTTCTTTGCACTTTTACCGCTCATTCATCTTCTGACGTTTTCTTTGAAACTTTTAGGAAACTGCCAAGTCCAGTGCTCAGAGCATCGTTGAATCTCATGCTGATGATATCTTCAATGACTTGGAGGCCATTAGCTTCCATGGGGAAGTTAAGGGTGCTGAGAGAGTAGAATTTCTTAACTTTGGAGGCAAGGATGCAGCACCAAGTCAAATTCTTTTGGGAGAAGATTTAGCTTTTATGGAATTGTGTGACCTTGACCGTCCTATATGTTTGCCTGATAATTTCGAGCATCTACCTTGCAAGAATGTTGGCAATACTTCAGAACCAAAATTAGATGGAAATTGCGGATTTTCCAACTTGTCGAAGGATGGATCTATTGTTGAAGAAACACATTTGGAAGAGTACAGAGAATGTTTGGGTTTGGAAGATCTCATTTCTGCTCCTGAACTTATCCAATGTAACAATTCCAGTGCAGTTCCGAACTCTGAGTTGAATCTGCAGACTGTTGACGAGTTTCTCGCCTTCGCCAACTCGCCGCATGACTTTACAAGGGACCAAGTGCCCGAAACTGATAATCCTTTTGTTGAGTTGGATGATCTTATGAGTCCACTGTGGCCCATGGAAGGTAGCTCTTCCAATCAGGTTTTTGACGTGAACTACTATGACCTTCATCAATTTGCTGGTTATGTGGGCAACCAGTCTGATCTTTGGGATGCAGTTCCTTCCTTCAATGGGGTAAGTCTGACTGGCTTCATATGTATTAGGGTTTCAGTTGGATGACGTGGGTTATGTTTTAGTTGTCTTTCTTTTCTTTTTCCATTTTGGTTGATGATGCATAGTGCGTATTGAAAATGCTCGATTTCTTTTTTTTTTTGCATATATTCAAGCCTTCGAGGACCTATCAATTGAGATTTATTTGAACATTTTTGTGCTTTACTTTTCTTTTAACTTGAAAAAAGGCGTATTGAGAATGCTCGATTTCTTTTTTTTTGCATATGTTCAAGCCTTCGAGGACCTATCAATTGAGATTTATTTGAACATTTTTGTGCTTTACTTTTCTTTTAACTTGGAAAAAGGCACTGTTTTAACTTTCATGCATGGGTTAGTAGTTATCTGTGTTTTTGTTTCATGTTAGGCCTAGGTAAACTTAATTCATATTTGGCAGCAACTTTCTTTTTCTTCACAGTGAAATCTGATCTTTGCTATCAATTCAGGGTGGTCGTGGCAATGAAGAAAATTTAACCTTTGGAAGTGAAAGTTTCGTACAAAATTCCGGCTTCTTTTTACCTCAAGAAACAATAGAAGAAGCACTCAATGCAGAAGATCTTGTTAGAGGTAGCGGCTTTTATCCCTAGTGCCATCCGTATGGCATCGACTCAAATTCATTCATCATTATGGCTTGGAGTAGGCGTATAGTCAATTAGTAAGATTGTTTTCTACTGAATCCAATGGAAGTTGAGAAGTTGCTGCAACGCCAGTATAATCTTCGTGCAATCTTTCTAGCATTTTATTTGTGTTACCTCTTGCCTCTTGGCCTCTTTTACTTTTCTCTCCTGCAGACTCTTCAATCAAAGGCACAACCTCTGGTTTGTTTTGATGGGTACTGCAGAGGGACACTGTGACCTCTTGTTTATGTGATGGCAGCTGCAGAGGTGTTAACTGGTCTTGCAGCTGGTTTTTAAATATTGATCTGTGAAACGTAACATGAGTTCGTTGTTGTCATTTGTGTCCCATCCCAGGTGAACGACAAATAGCACATTCGAGGGCTCATCGCCTATTGGATTCCATCCCTGCTCGTCCCGCTTCAGCTGCCGAGCATCCATCTTCCAGTGGAGCTGGAAAGGGATCCAAGGGCAGGAGTAGCCTCTTTGGTTGCTATGGTGCTCCCTCCATTCATGTCAAAGCTGAGGTGACGGTTGTTTGCAGCTGCACTAACGAAGCTTTGCCGGGCAAGTTAGGGGCGCTTTCTTGTCATTGCTACCATGGACGATATGTCGCCAGAAAATCAAGGAACGAGGGCGCTACATGGGGTGGAGGATTTACTGTTGTGTTTGTCTTAGCCATGGTGACAGCGCTGTTCTGGTTGTGCGTTTTTGCAGTCGCTGCGAAGCTTGCCCAGTGCTCCTTGAAGCTGATTCTCTCGTAGCATCAATTTTTTTTTTTTACTTGCATATTTATTCAAGTCTCAAATCTGAGTTTAAAGGATTCTTTTCTATTTTCCTCTTAATTCTCAGTGGATACATTGTTATTAATTGGTTGTAGGTGGATTATGCAGGTTATTTATGAATCCCCTTTGAAGTTTTACAGGGTATTTGAAATTATCAAGTTTATGGGAATGTCTCATGGTGACAGATTTTTCGCTTTGTGGGAGGTGAGATTTGAATTCATAATCCATGAGGTTGTGAGTCCAGTTCTTGTACCACTTGGGCAACTGCACCATTGGCAGTGCAGCTAGTGCCCGGCTTGAGTCTTGATTAGTCAGGTCCATTGAGCTTTTGATAATGCGTGGTGGTTTAGACCAGAAAATATCTTCAAAAGATTAATGAATTTTTTAGGTTTTTTTTTTCTTTTTCTTTTTTTTAGTATTCGATATTAACTACGTCGTGTTCAGGCATTTTCGTATGGAAAATATTAGTATTACAACAATAATGTTATAACTCGACATATTAACTTGCAGGTGCTATTCATGCAGCTTCGGCTTATTTGTTATGCATTGAGTTCTGTGTGTGTTTTCATTTTGAAGCGTGCATAGATGGCTCATGTAACCTGTCAAGTGTCAACCAATCAATCGCGGTTGCATGTTCACTAGGTTGTCAAGCAGATTGGGTCACAAAGATTCAATTCAACGTTTAATATGTTTCAGTGAAAACTTAATTTAATATTTGATGACTACACGAGGTAAATAGTAATGTATTAAGCCTACCGTGGTGCTCCTATAGTTTTGAGTATAAAGTGTTAGAATGACAAAGATAAAGTCACAATACAAGGTACATTGGCTCACAAGAGCTATTTATGTACGCTTTCGAATGCGAGTATATATAGATCTTGACGCATAACATGCTAATTAAGGTCGCATTGAGGGCTTTTGCGAGTCAATATTTTTTATTGTGTGACTTTGTTGTTGTCAGTTTTAGTATTTTCCTAGTAGTTATTACCTTTGTTTTCAGCTGGAAAGAGCCAAAATAACTGGTGACATGAAAACACTTATGGCTAGAAAAAAGAACAAAGAAATACGGGGACGAGTGGAAGACGTGATTCACGTGAACTGGAAAATCAACAGTGTACATCGTCTGTTAAATGCATATCGTTTCATGTGCTTTATGTAATTTGTAATACATGCGACAACTTATTTGTTATTAATATAATAAAATAATAACAAATATGCATTATATTATTATTTTAAACTAGTTAAATGAGCTATAAATGAGTTGTCGTGTTTAGTTATATCAACCTGCTTATAACATTAACTCATATAAGTTCAACATTAACCCACTACTATCTCATGTTAGTTGTTTCGTGTTATTGTGTCATAACTTATTTTTGTCACTCCTAAATGAGTGCAAAAAGAAAAATTTGAAAAAATAGAAGACTCGATTTTTTTGAAAAGAAGTTTATGTTATAATTTTGTAGAAGAAAAAAAATCGATGAGTTGGGAGGGCCGGCCACCCTCGTATGGGCCCGACAGTGTGGTTGACACTGACTACCACGTTCGAAATATATATATATATATATTTGTAAAGAGTCAAACAGTTTGTTAGACCAATGAGCAAAGGCCACGTGCCTCAACCAGGCCCATCTATTAACCGAATTTTGAGCCTAAGTTGATGGGCATTTGAGATGCACAGAAAAGAAAACAGAATAGGGGGGGTTTGGACAAACATGAACAACATATCAAGGGGGAAAAGACCAAGAAAATAAAGGAGGATAGAAAGAGAGGAGACAAGAAACGAGAGAAGATGGAGATGTAAAAACAAAGACTAAATTTTCTCTTCTTCTTCATCTCTATCTTTTCTCATCAAATTCTATTTCCAATCATTCCCCTCTGTAATTCTATGTTGGTGTGGGACGCCCTATTTTGCCTATCCCCATAAGTTAATTAAGGTAATCCCTTTAACATTTTTTTTTTGTTTCTTATCTTATGTTTTCCTTCTTATTTAATTATTTTCTTTATGAATTTTTTATTCATACAAACAAAGATCAAATTAAACAACCCATTTCACTAATTTCTATTTTTATATGAACAAATGTCAAAGCACTAATTCTCTTTGATTTTGTGAATTAATTAATACTAATGGAATACTTATTTTTCTGCATTTTGACATCATATATTTAAATTTCAAGAAAATATAATTTTCAACACTATTCTTATTTTTTCTTATTTCAAAAGGCAAATGAAGCAGACAAATGAAGCTAGTCTCGTCTATCTCACTAGAAATACTTTGACAATATTAAATATTATTCTGATTCATAATTATTTATCATCTTAATTTATAATTTGTGTATTTTAAAAAAATGTTAATTTAATTCAACTCTAGCTAATTATTCCTTTTTTTTCTTTTTTTTTTCAACAGTTACCCCCACAAATATTGTGTTCCATTTAAATCCTCCAAGCTAGACACACCTTGATTTGAAGTGTAATTATTTGAAACATCAAATACCCTCTCTCAACAACAACAAGAAGAAGAAGATTATAACATAACATAACATTACATTCAGAATTAATGGCTCCAAGCAAGATAAGGAAAGCCATTGGAGCAGTGAAGGACAGGACCAGCATCAGCATAGCCAAGGTAGGCAACAGCCACTCCATGTCCGACTTAGAAGTGGCAGTCCTCAAGGCCACCCGCCACGACGAATACCCCGCCGACGACCGCCACCTAACAGAGATCCTCTGCCTCACCTCCTACTCTCGCGCCTTCATCAGCTACACAGTCGACCTAATCTCCAAGCGCCTCTCCAAGACCCGCAACTCCACCGTCGCCCTCAAGACACTCGTCCTCGCCCACCGCCTCCTCACCGACGGGACCCCATGTTCCAACAAGAAATGTTCTTCGCCACTCGCCGCGGAACTAGGCTACTCAACATGTCCGATTTTCGGGACAAGTCCAAGTCTAGGGCGTGGGATTACTCGGCGTTTGTGAGGACTTATGCATTGTATTTGGATGAGCAATTGGAGTATAGGACGCAGGGGAAGAAGGGGAGGAGGCGGCGGAGGTCGAGGTCAGTACTGTCTACTGTGTCGTCGTCTGCGGGGGAGGATGCGACGTCGGCGCCAGTGGTGGAGGGAGATGAAGGGGATCATCATGAGGTTGAGGGGGGTGAGGGGGGTGATGAGGATGATGATGATGAGAATGTGGAGAGGAGTAGGAGTAGTACAGCTGGGAGTACAGCCATTGCTACTCCTGTTAGAGGTATGAAGACTGAAAGGATCTTTGCTAAGACCATGCACTTGCAACAGCTGCTTGAGCGGTTTCTTGCTTGTAAACCCACAGGTACGTGTATATATGTTATAGGAAAATTCCAAGAGTCCATCAAAACTCGCATCATCACACGCATCTCGAGGTACATCACACGAACATCAGAACACAATATGTGTAAACTCACATCATCACATCTCGAGGTACATCACACAAAAGCGCACACACTTTTATATATACTAGTTTCAAGACGCTCAGGAATACAAGAGTTTATTAACAAAATTTAAAATTGTAATTAAAATTTAAAAATTAGAAATACACACACTTTCTCACACAAAAACGTTTTATATATATATATATATATATATATATATACATATATAGAAGCTAGTCATTGGTCAACAATCAACATTAATATTATGTATGCTTTTTGATGCATACACATAAGTTATGTACCTATATGTCTATTTGAGAAACATGCATACACATCAAAATATTGTGCACACGTCTTGAAAATATTGCGTGATTTACAAAGACGAGTGACTTTAAGTTTGTAAGAATATCAACAGAGCTCACATATATAGAGTATTATAATTTGTGGTATTCACATTCTGATGTAAGCTTACACATCTCGATGTCACATTCTCGTGGAAGCTTACACATATCGCGATCGTCGTTAATTGGAGCTGGGTGTGCATTCTGTTGAGTGCTTTTTAGATATTGTCATTCTAGTATTTCCCATTTTTCTTATGAAAATTAAGGGACCTCAATTATATACGAGGACATTTGAACCCTCAACCTCTCGTAGAAGTAATTAACCACATATTAATTACCATTAAGGTACCCCTTGATTGGTAGTCCGTCGAGTACACATTATTAGAATGTGTACGTACGTATACGGTACACGTCTTGATTCCTGATTCATTTGAGATGACTCCAAGAACTATATAGATGTATCGTGATGTGAGATCTACACATTATGTTGGAGTATATAATCATACATCGATCGGAAATATAATAAGAGTAATGAGTTGAGTAGATTGAATCTTAGAACAAACCAATTGATTTCTACAAGATGGACTCTAACTCCATTCATATGCCCACGTGTGCGTGTGTGGCCCAACACTCTTCGGTCCTTTGAATTTCTAAACATTAGGTTACCTCCATTTAAATCTTGAGGTATGCATGCATGTTCCTAATAAGTTTTCTCTTATTTGTGATCATTGTGCAGGAGAAGCAAAAGCCAACCGGATTGTGCTGGTTGCGCTCTACCCTATTGCGAGAGAGAGCTTCCAACTCTACTTCGAGCTAACAGAAATAATGGGAGTCTTAATAGATCGATTCATGGAGATGGACATCGAAGATTGCGCGAAAGTGCATGAAATTTTCGCTCGTTTAAGCAAGCAATTTGAGGAGCTCAATCTATTCTACAACTGGTGCAAGTCAGTAGGGATTGCAAGGTCATCCGAGTACCCCGAAGTGGAGCGAATTCCATCCAAAAAGCTCGACTTGATGGACGAGTTCATCCACGAAAAAGCCGCCCTATGGAGAAGAAAGAGCGATAAATCTTCGGATCATCAAAAGCTCGAATTAACATATAAAGAGGAAGAAGATCGATCACAAGAACCCGACGCCGTCGAGGAAGAAGAAAAAGACGTCGATGACATGAATGCAATAAAAGCGTTGCCACCGCCGGAAGGTTTCGACATTGATGATGCTAATAGTGATCATGACAAGAACAAAGATAGAGATAAAGTAGTGGAGGACTACACCAATAAGAGTACTCAACAAGAAGCTGATTTATTGAACTTAGGAGAATATGCACTAAAAAGTGAAGAACATGGAGATAGGTTGGCCTTAGCATTGTTTGATGGAGAAGCTTCAACAACAATGACAACAAATGCGAACAATTGGGTGGCATTCCAAACAGATGATCAATCTTCAGATTGGGAATCATCACTAGTTCAATCAGCCAGCCATTTAAACAAGCAAAAGTTGGCACTACCTGGTGGCTTTGACATGCTATTGCTTGATGGCATGTACAAGCAACCACCAGTTAATATTACAACGACTGCACAAACAAGTAATGGTAGCTTGAGTAGTGTGGCGCTAGGGTCGGCGGGGGCGCCGGGGCCGATGTTGGCGTTGCCTGCACCCCCGCCGAAGCCTGGGGACGGTGCTGGTGGCAGTGTTGCGGTGAATGGCGGTGACCCGTTTGCGGCGTCGCTAGGGGTGGCGCCGCCGGCTTACGTGCAAATGTCTGAGATGGAGAAGAAGCAAAGGTTGCTTGTGGAGGAGCAAGTCTTGTGGCAGCAGTATGCAAGGGATGGGATGAAGGGTAATTTTGGGATGCCTCAAAATAACTCATATGGGATGGGAGGTTACAACAGAAATCACCACTGATTATGATTTATATATACAGTTTAAATTTTTTTTGTTTGTTAAGGTAGAGAGATTAGATGTGGAGCTATGTACTTTAATTTGTTGTTGCTGGTTACGAAAACATGAATTTATTGTATGTTTTTGGTAGAGAGAGGAGTGAGCAGTACAAATTGAGTATATATAGATGTACAAATATATAACTTTTATATACATTTAACGGTAATCATTTTAAACATTTTTTTAATCTTTTTAATTAATGAAGGGTGATAAGATTTAGACTTGGGTTGCTTCAATAAATACCTCCTCTAGATCTTAAGATAGGAAAAAAATTTATGTGGTTATACATACTCCCTCCTGTCAGAAATATATATGTCTTTTTTTTTTCAAGGCGCAATGAGATTACATTCATAAAAGAGAACCCTTACATTCAAATTACAATGTTAATGTTCAGTTTCTCATGAGAAAAGACGGAGGCAATGAAGCCTCACCATGTCCACCATCGAAGGCCTCTAAGGCACAAATGATAGGGAAGAAAGCCAGATACGGCTCGGAAAAAGCCCTGACAAAAGGGATGACATCCCTACCATCACCTTTATGCCGCCGAGCTCCATCAATGGAGAGTCTGGCTAAGCGAAGCCCTTTTTACCTGCGATCTCCCCAAAAGCTCTCTTATTCGAGTTCTTCATGTGCAACTCTCATAAACTCCCCTCAACGCCTTTTTGCAAAATCAACATAGGTCTGAGAGGGTCGGCCCGCAGCCGCCGCTGCCGCCGACCGCACTAAGAGAGTGAAGGAGATCTCTTCTCTGAGTAGATCAAACATCATCCACCCAAAATCATCTATTCAGCATAGCCGAAAACATGGAAAAAGGAGATAAGAAGAGAAGGGGAAATGAGGAAAAATGAAAAGAAAGAAACAAGCAAAGATGCGAAACAAAAGGGGGGAGGGAGCTACTGACCAACGCAAAGCCCGCCGGAGCGCTCCAACGTTGCCGAAAACCCCTTAGCAAATTCTAATAGATTACTAGCTTAAGGGCACAATAATTAAGACAGTCTTAATTACAAATATAATTTACATATACGCCTTTTGACATTAAATGAATTGAATAATTGAAGAATCATAAATATTTGAATTGTATAAGGGTATAATCAGTAAAAATAAATAAGTACACTCTCAAATTCCGAAAACGACTTATAATTTTGACCAAGAATGTTTTTACTTGAAAGACTTATATTTTTTTTTTTTTTTGGAGGGAATATATATTTAAGATAATCTTTTTAAATTTTATTGGGTATACATTTAAGATCATCTTTTTGAATTAGTTGATTTTGCAGAGTTGTAATTATATGATTGATCGTGTATTAATTTTGTGATAGTGTAGTATTTATTACCTATATATAAAATAAATATATAAATTTTATACATCCTGAGTAAGAACAACAAGAAAATATATATCCTAAGTAAATTACAAAGCTTAATTCCCAACGTTTGTTAATTATAATCAGTTTACGCACCATTCTACGATAAGATATTACTGGTGTATCGTTCCCGCGAAAGAGTACTTGCTAACTTTGTAATATTTAGTACTTCAACCCCCATCAATACTCCTCCAACCAATGATATGTAATTTATGTATGCATCATATATAGCAAAGATACCAATCATGTGTTCCTGCATTGCGACTTCGCTCAAAACCTCTGGCAATCACTACTTCACGAATTGGGGATCACTTAGGTATGGTCGAGAGGAATAAAAGATTGTATAGAACACCAAGTAGTGCGGGGCGGTAACCTATGCAGACATAGGTTGTGAGACTGGGGTACCGGCAGTGATTTGGTGGATTTGGCCTGAATGTAACAGGTGTTGGAACAAAAAGTTTCGAACAAGAAATTCAAGATGAGAATGGGGAACCAAACAAAAACTTGAGGCGCGTAATCGCTCTCTTTTAGACAAGATTTCTCTCTACCAGTCGAAACCGCATATACACTATGAGATTAATCGAAACTTGCCTTCAGGATACAATCAAGTCTCTAATGGTTGTTGGATGATGTGTGTAACACAACTCCAACCAAGAACACTCTTTGAAGAACTTTTGAGAGAATGATGCTTTGACTTAATAACATACTTTGATTCAAAATCCTTTTGTGTTTCAATGTTTCTCAATGTATTTCAATGTGTTTTATACGTACTAGATCACTTTGATTTATAGAAAATCAAGAGATTTGATGTCTATCCACAAAGATGTGAGTTTTGGTGTGAATAGGTACCAAAAAACGGACAAAAAAGACCAAATAACACCCAAAAGTCGCACCAATTCGTTCAGGGCGCTATGGCGCCGACCCGACGCTTCAGCGGCCAAAACAATGGATTTTTCGTGCCTAGCAATGAGCTTGGCGCCATAGCGCCAGGCTCGGCGCCAGACACAGAACATCTATTTGTTTTGGCGCTGTGACGCGAGCCTTAAAACCGAGAATATCACACATATCTTGAACCAAGAACCTTTGCGAGAAAACTCGAAAATATCACATATACTAATTTCATGTAAGTAAGAGTGTTATGTTGATTGCGCATTATGTCCTTGTGCAAATCCCGTCTTTCTTGAATGCTCCAGAGTCGATTAGGCTCATAAGAAGCGACCACACTTCTACACTCATATAGATAAGTCTACTTAATTGAATCTGCGAGTCACTCTATTCGACTTATTAAGACTCAATTGTCAACCTCCGTCATACAGAACCAACACTAGAACTAGGAAGGGACTTTTCATAATATAAATTTTCTAGTGTTCCCCTAATCTTCACTTGACTTGTTAGTACCACATTGAACTTATTCTGTATTTTCAAGAATTAAGTTGGGTTCCATTAAGTGACAATCAAGTTAAGCAAATCTAAGTCTCATTCCTTTTGATGTCTGAGACACCATATCTCTACAAGACCATTTGTTAATGGATCCGCTAAATTCTTGTTAGATTCCACGTAATCAACTGTGACAACCCCATTTTTGAGTAATTGTCTCAAAAGATTATGTCTTAGACTTATGTGTCTAGGCTTTCCATTATAAGTTTTGCTTGCGACCTTATAAAGAGTTATCTTGTTATCACAATTGATTAATATACCCGGATATGGCTTGTTCCATAATGGTATCTCCATTAACAAGTTCCTAAGCCATTCCGATTCCTTGCTTGCATCTGCTAGGACAATTATTTTAGAAGTCATTATTGAATCAGAAATACATGTTTGTTTCTTTGAGCTTCAAGAAATAGTCGCACCTCCTAGTGTAAATATCCATCCACTAGTTGACTTGGAATTTGACTCCATATTATTCCAACTAGCATTACTGTAACCTTTCAAAACTGTGGGATATCCATTAAAATGTAGACAATAGTTCAAAGTCCCCTTCAGGTATCTAAAGATCTTGGTAACCGCATCCTAGTGTTGTTTGCTTGGATTACTAGTGAACCGACATAGCATACAAACCGCGTAAGCTATATCCGGTCTTGTGCAATGCATAACATACATGAGACTTCCTATCACACTAGAATACTCTAATTGTGATAAACACCTACCGGTGTTCTTTACTAGTTTTAAATGAGGTTCGATAGGAGTACAAACTGACTTTTGATCAAAATTACAAAATTTCTTCAAAATCTTTTCAATATAATGGGATTGAGATAATGTAAGACTATTATCTTGTCGTAAGATTTTGATTCCCAAAATTACGTCAGCTTCTCCTAAATCCTTCATGTCAAAGCTAGTAGACAAGAATCGTTTAGTTTCTTCAACTAAGGCTAGTGAAGTCCCAAATATTAACATGTCATTCACATATAAACATATGATGACACCAACATCATTGTCAAACTTGCTATAAATACATTTATCAGTATCATTGGCTTTGAACCCAAATGATTCAACAACCGTGTCAAACTTCTCATGTCATTGCATAGGAGCTTGTTTCAAGTCATAGATAGATTTTATCAATTTGCAAACTTTCTTCTCTTGGCCTGGCATAACAAAACCTTCTGGTTGTTCCATATATATTTCTTCCTCTAGATCACCATTTAGAAAAGCTGTTTTTACATTCATTTGATGGATAACTAAATGATGAATAGAAGCAAGAGATATCAACACTCGAATAAATGTTATTCTTGCATCCGGTGCGTATGTATCAAAATAATCAATGTCATGCCTTTGTCTATAGCCCTTAGCTACTAGAGGCGTTGTAACGACCCTAAAATCTAACTCGTGTCATGTGTCATTTCAGGGTCGTACGTGGGACCCAACTTGTCGTGATACGTATATCCAAACCTCGGGAGTCGACCCCAAGGTTTGTTATTTTTGTTTGATGTTTGTATTATGTAGTATACAAAAGATTGAACAAATTAAACTAATTAATTTCGAATTGTGCGGGTAAGGTACACGCAGGGCATATCGTTGTCGAGATGAGCGGAGACGTACCTCGAGTTGTGTGTCGACGTGGGACCGAGGTAGCGCCTTATGGGGTAAGCTTAATTAATTTGAGCTAAACATGATTTTATAAGTAGCTTTAATGTGGTCATATTTAATGTGAAATTAAGAGGGCCTAAGTTAGTGAAATAAATGAAATGACCACATGATGTACATCGAGATACGTGTTAAGCAATCTTGAGACTAGATGAGGCAACTATTATAGTCATTTGTGCATGACTTGGGAAATTATTGAATGAAGGTGGTCCATTAGTTGAGCCTCGAGATACGTGTGCACACAAGATCAATGGCTTAATTAGTCAATTAAACATATAAGTCAACATTTGATCACAATTATCCTCATCATCAAAATCGTTTGTGCAAGGAAGAAGAGAGAAAAAAGAGGTTGCTGGAGTGATCTTGTGGAGGTGAGGAGCTCACAAATCGTTGAAGGTTTGTTGAAGAAGAATAAGAAGTCATTAAGCTAGGTAACTCCTTTAACATAGCTTGGTCAATTCAAGAATTCAAGAATTTGATATTGTGGGGTGTTGTTTTGAGTTGTGGTTGATGTTAAGGACCTCTAGTAGTGTGTATGAGGGTCCCCAATGCATCAACAAGGCCTATGTGTAGCAAAAACTCAGAATTCGAATTGCAAAATTCTGGGCTCTGCTGCACATAGCGCGTTAGGTAGGAAATCTAGCGCGCTAATATTGATTAAGGCACCAGATGTATAAATTAGCGCGATAATTACCCTGGTAGTACAAAAATCTGCAATTTTCAAAAGTTCTTTAAACACTCTAAACAAGTGTAATACCCAAAGTAAAGGTCCTAACATACTCAAAAACCTATAATATGATATCAGGAACCTAAGAAAAGTTCTCGGGGGGTCGGGAACGCGTTTCGTAGTGTCAGGAGATTGGATAGGCTAGGAATAAGCGTGTGGATCGAGGTAAGTAAACCAGCTAGGAAATGCTCGGTATTTCATTTTAAGCTATTGAATATTATTGTTCATTGATTTATCATCTATCATTGGAATTACATTCTGATTGAGTTGTCCGAGGGCAAGTGAGTCAATGGTGATCCTTGGAAGGAGTGGTTGGCTGAGGTAACATACCAGAGTCATGACCTCGGGATGCACTGCACTAGATACTGATTTTTGACGGGGTGTGAGTTCTTAGTGTGGTTGTCTCAGGAAGTCTCATTATCTCGTGGGTTTAGGGCTTATGAGTGTACCAAGTCCTAGAACCCGAGTCTTGATATTTTGCCAAGACTCAGCGACCTATTTGTCGTGACTACTTGCGCCTCTCTGTTTGCATTCCTGGACACTCATGTATCGATTGCTTTTGATTTATTTACAGTCTTTTATTTATTCATGCGTCCTTATACCTTTCTTTCTATCTGCATGAATATAGACTGATTTATTTATTTTGAAATGTTGTTTAGTATCCTACTGGCGTTACTTACATGAGCTCGTTATTCTCGTGTTTAACTTAGTGCAGATCCGCAATCGAGTAAGGGGAATGGGCCAGTACTAGGAGATCTACTGTGAGGATTTTGGAGCGGCCTTCCCTCTCACATTTTTTGTAGGTTTTGTATTATTCATGTATATTGTTTTTGTCACATGGGGTATATGGGTTTTGTGAGATATGTTAGAACATGTAGTTGTACATGTTGACTGTGTTATGCAGGGGTTTCCACACTCTAGGTTGTCCTTACCGATTTGTGTAGAGTTGTTTAGATTTGTTTAAGTTGAAATAGCTTCCGCATAAACTTTGATAACTTACAAATTTGAATAAATCACTAAAAATGTAAAATCTTGTTGCCTTGTAATGATAAATGGTTAGGAAGGCTGACTAGGCTTGCGTTGACATCGCGAGGATTGACTCGGGGTCCATGTAAGTCGAGGCCGGGCAGGGCCCAATTTAGGTTTTGGAACTGTGGTCGTCACACGCTTTGAACTTGTTTATTGTTCCATCGGCATTTAATTTTCTTTTAAATACTCGCTTGCACCCAATTACCTTTGATCCCGGTGGAAGATCAGAAAGTACCCAAGTTTGATTCGACAAAATCGAATTCATCTCATCATTGATCATTTTTTTCTCAAAATGAAGCATCCCTTAATGAAACTGCTTGTTGAAACGAAATAGGATCATCATCAACATTAAGGATAAATTTTGTTTGTTCTTTAATTTCACATCTATTTCCTTCAACCAAGTAGGTTATAAAATTCGGGCTAAAAGATTTATCGATCTTTTGCCTTTTACTTCTCCTTATTTCAACGTTCTCACCATCGTTAATAGGAAGATTCTCTTGTTCATTAGAAGAATTTGAAGACAAATTTTCTAGATTCTCACGTCTTTGTTCATTAGAAGAGTTTTGAGGCAACTCATCTAGATTCTCAAAATTAGGATGCAAAAGCATGTCATGTGTTTTATTTAAATGTTCAAAGAATTGTACATCTATAGATTCAATTATATCATTAGTTTCCAAATTCAAGAATCTATATGTCACACTATGCTTCGAATAACCAATAAAAACACATTTATACGTTATATTTCCCAACTTAGGCCTTTTTGGATTCGGTTTCCTTAGATAAGCTAAACAACCTCAAACTTTAAATCTCTTAAAATTGGGTTGTCGCTTGAACCATAACTCATATGGGGTGACATTGGTGTTCTTTAGTAGAACCCTATTCAATATAAAGCAAGCCGAAAGAATGGCTTCCCCTATAAGTTCAAAGGCAAGTTAGAACTTAGTATGATAGAATTAACCATATCCACTAAGTCATATTCTTCCTTTCCGCTACACCATTTTGTTGTGGTGTATAAGGTGTGTATAAGGTGTCGTTACTTGATGTATAATTCCATTAGTCTCACAAAATTTTATGAACTCCTTGGAACAATACTCACCACCTCTATCGGATCTTAGAGCCTTAATTTTCTTGTTATGTTGATTTTCAACTTCCGATTTGAAAACAAGAGAATTTTCAAAAAACTCATCTTTGTTTTTCAAAAATAGGAATATTTTGAAAAATCATCAATAAAAGTGAGAAAATATTTGTTTCCTCCTAATGTAACATGACTTTTCAAATCACATATTTCACTATGTATTAAATCAAGAATTTGAGAAGATCTTTGTACCGATTTGTGTGATTGTCTTGTGACCTTTGTTTGTGCACAAATTTCACACTTAGTATCATAATCAATTTCAAAATCAGTAATCAAGCCCAAGTTATGCATATTTCTAATGCAGCGAAAATTAACATGGCCGAATTTACCATGTCATAATGAACATGAATCAACGATAGAAGAACATGAGTCAACAATATAACAATAACAGTTCACTGTTATTTCATTCAACTTAATCATACCATTACATGAATATTCCTTGTCAATAGGAACACCTCCCTTGGACAAGATAAACTTATCCGACACATAGAAAAGACGAAAACCTCTTTTATTAATGAGGTTACCGAGATACAAGATTCTTACACATTTCGGTACATAATAAACATTAATTAAATATAAAACTTTTCTCGAAGTAAGCTTGATATCCACCGTTCCTTTGCCAACCACCTTGGTGCGATTGTTGTTCGTCATGCGCACTTCTTCACTAGTGGCAAAATCTTCGTAAGTCTTGAAAAGATTACGGTCCTTGCAAATGTGTATGGTTGCGCCATTATCCAGCCACCACCCCACTTCATTTGCAACCGAATTGGCTTGACAAATCGTTGCTATGAGTTTCATGTCCATGTGCTCCACATCGTGACTTTCTTTGACCACTTCCTTATTCTTCAAGAATTGATTCTTGAAACGACACTCTCGTGCATAGTGTCCCGGTTCGTCACAATAGTAACACTTCACTTTCTTGTTTGAAGTGTTTTCATTGGCAAATCCCTTGAATTTTGAATCCTTTTTAGCCTTAAATTTTTTGGAATTGTGAGATTCCACTAAATTTTCCCTTGAACTAGATTTAAAAGTCAAGTCATCTCGATCTCTCTCTCTCTCTTTCGAGAGTCTTCCTCAATTCGAAGATGACGTTGGAGGGATTCAAGAGTATAACTCTTCTCCTCATGAATGAGTTTCTTCTTGTAACTATTTTAATTTGTAGGTAACTTGGAAATAATCACACCTACTTGGAATTCTTCTTCAAGAGAAATTCCAGTTGTTTTAAGATCACCAACAATCTTTTGCAAGTCATGAACTTGAGTAAGTAGAGACTTGTCGTTTGTGATATTAAAATCCAAATAATTCGAAATTAAAAACTTATGATTGCTAGACTCCTCAATTCGATATTTGGTGTCCAGCTCGAAGTCCACAACTCCTTCGCCGACTCAATGGTTCGATGTGCTCTGCATAGACGTTGTCGGAGAGTGCATTAAGGATGTAGCCATGGCAAAGATAGTCATCCGCCTTCCTTACGACACGTCGATCCACTACTTCGTTTGAGTCATCCGAAGTTGGTTCAGGGAGGGTCACAAGCGCATCATCAAGATGTACGTCAACTTGAGAGATGTGAGAAAGAACAACACTTTCTCTTGCCATGGGTGAAGTCGCCGTCAAAACTTTTGAGACGAGTCAAATCATGGTTCATGATTTGTATGGAGTAAGGAACGAACCCGCTATTAAAATTGAGTTTGGAGGGCAGTGAAGAGCCATCATTCTCATTCGTTTGCGCAATTCCGTCCAAAGTTGAAGAAGCCATTGATGAAGAGTAAAATCTTGTCTAAAAATTGTTGGAACAAAAAGCTTCGGATAAGAAATTCAAGATGAGAATGGGGGAACTAAACAAAGACTTGAGGCGCGTAATTGCTCTCTTTTAGACAAGATTTCTCCCTATCAGCCGAAACCGCGTATACACAATGAGATTAATCGAAACTTGCCTTCAGGATACAATCAAATCTCTAATGGTTGTTGGATGATGTGTGTGTAGTACAACTCCAACCAAGAACACTCTTTGAAGAACTTTTGGAGAATGATGCTTTGACTCAAGAACACACTTTGATTTAAAATCCTTTTGTGTTTCAATGTTTCTTAATGTATTTTGTACATACTAGATCACTTTGATTTATAGAAAATCAAGAGATTTGGTGTCTATCCACAAAGATGTGAGTTTTAGTGCGAATAGGTACCAAAAAAGGGATAAAAAACGGATCGAATAACACCTAAAAGTCGCACCAATTCGTTCTAGGCGTCGACTCGATGCTTCGACGCCAAAAACAGTGGATTTTTCGTGCCTGACGCTGAGGCTAGTGCCACAGCGCCGGACACGAACATCTATTTGTTCTGGCGTTGTGTATGGCGTTGTGGTGTCGGCCAAGACTTTATATATGTGACTAGACACATAACTTACAATAGACAAATTTTTTAGAATAAAACTAAGGGATTGGAGGAAACTTAGGAAGCCATTCACAGAACGGTAGCGACGTCCTTGGTGCATACGAAGAATTTCAAAAATGTATATTGGTCTACTTTGAGTGGGGATTGGAAACGAGTTCTCCGTGGAGAATGAACATGATATGGGCATATGAAAAGGGTATGTGAAAAAGGGGGAGGGGGAAGGGGTGGTAGCTTTTGTTAAAATATGGAGTAGAATGTATGTAGGGACAATCATGGTGTAATTTTATTTTCCACTTTTGTAATCCCAGTCGTATTATCACGAGTTCAACCTAGTTGATTCGGTGAGAATACGACACCACTTTGATTTGAGTAAACATCATTGACTCTACCCAAATGTGGGGAATAGAGGTACTCATGAAAGACAACGTGTTTTTCCCCATTACACTACTAGGAGTTTTTTTCGACTTTATTTCATGGGAAACACATTGTTTCTCACCATGTAAATACAATATTTTCGGTTATAGTAAAATAAAGTCTCGTTACTATAAAAAAAACCCTCATCAATTAAAAAAATAGCATGTAATAGTTAATCCCTTCACCGGTAAAGTTATGTGGTGGATGACATGGGTTTTTTTTTTTTTTTTTTATTAATCGGCATTTCTTTTCTTAACCAGAGGTTTCAATTTCGAACTTAGTAAAAAAAAAAAAAAAAAATCTTAGGGCGTGTAGGCTATGTTATATGGTCCTACACACGTTCCTCAAATTTATGATTAATCAAGATAAAGCCCCAAATACTTTAACAGTAATTTTTTTAAAAAGTTTTTTAGCTATTAAATCCCATTATAGTGGAAGGAATAAATAGATTAAATACAGATGTGGATTAAAAAAAACTGCAAAGGAATTGGTAATTTAATATATATATATATATATATATATATACACGTGTGTGTTTATCTGATCACTTGTTTATTTCATGTAACAATTAATTAAACAATTTGCCGTAAAATGACGGCCTTAACCCTTTCGACATTTTTTTTTTAATTAAATCGCATGGTATCAATACTAATTCATGCTTGAGCCAAGTAAAATCACTAATCAAGCGATGGTAACTTATGTTTGAATTATTTAAATCGATTTTATATCTAAAAAATTCAAATTTTGATATCACTGATTAAAAATGAAGCAACTTCATATTAGAGCCCTGTGTTTAATTCGTTTGACTTTTGAACTACCGATGAGCTAATAAAAGTATTTGGACAAAATAAAATAGTTTGATCTTCATTTCTTGGACGAAATGGATTCCTAGCAGAAAAAAGCTTAGAGTTTTCCTCGGAAATAAATTCTTTCCTCCAAAATAGCTTTTAACGGTTGGCAACGCCAAACTAGGGGCATTCCCGTAAAAACACCCAGCTCAATATAGGCGGTGCCGTGCCCCCATCGATGATGAGTGATGACCATAACTTTATCAACTCGAATGACCATCCATGCATAATGATGATGATGATAACAACATAAAACATGAACAACATGCATGTTTGATGAGTCATGCCTGGGTCAGTATATAGATATGGAAAATATTAGAAGGACAAAATCAATGTCACATCACAACATATCATCTCTCAATAGCCTTTTATGCTATCTCAACTCACGTGTTATATATCGATATTTATGCATATTAGTATCTCAAAGCATATATCAATGACTTTTATTAGTCAATATATTTTGTGGTGTGACATGATGTTGTTATTCAAACACTTCTCTATATATATAAAGCTAAAGAGAAAAATAATTAGGTTGGGCGTGATATTTGATTAACAAATTAATCTCCTTATGTGTATAGTAGTTATATTACATTTTCTTAATTTCTTTCGAGACGTGAAGTTATGGTACCCGACTAATTTTTATATAATTTTTTTTAGTCAAATACTAACTTTTATATAATTGTTCGAATCAAATAAAAAAGGGTTGGAAAAAGTTTTAATTAGACGTCATATCATACTTATTAAAATATAAAAAACAAATTACGCTATATAGCGTGAACGGACTTTCTGAAAGGAATTTTAAGGAAGAAATGCATGCGAGAGAGCTGTTTGAGAAGTCGAGAGTTGGATACTATAGGTAAGGATTGTTTGCAGTTATTTAAAAAAAGTGAGTAGCTGTAATCAATCATGTAAAAACTCAAATTCCAAATGGTGTGTGAGGTAAAAATACTAGATGGAGTAGCAGGTCCCTACTTTTATGAATTATCAAGTAATTAAAATGACCATCAAGATAATAATGACGATAACACGAGAGAAAATAATTTTTAACCTATTTTGTGCATTCAAATAGACACTGATTGGATAAGCATCGTGCGATGTGCTTTCGAGATGCATTGCATACACCGCTTGACATGTGTCGCACGATTTTCACTTGATTCGTATATATTTTGTTGTGTTTAAATTGGATTACTTAGCAAGGTCCTAACAGAAACGAAAAAAAAAATATTTCTTTCATATAAGAAATTAAAAATGCTTTTAAAACTCATAAATTTAACTCAAAAAATGACACCCACTTATTTGCACGCGGTGTGATGATTTTTGAGTTAAGTTTGTGAGATTAAGGTCGGTACATGAAAACATGAACAACATGCTTGTCTGATGAGTCATACATGGGTCAGTACACACATAGCTAGAGAGAGAATGACTAGAGAGAGAGAGAGAGATTTGACTTCGTTGGACAAAAAGGCGAGGCGAAGAGAGGATCGAAGAATGAATGAAAGAGAGAGAGAGAGAGAGAAAGTAAACCCAATTGAATCCAGTTTTTGACGTCCGCAAGGACAGAAACAACAGGCACTACTCTCTCTCTCTCTACACTTTCTCTCTCTACCCCTCCAACGAAGAACAACAACAATCACAGCAACAACAACCACAATCACAACAAGAACAACAGAAACCAAAAACATTCTCCACAACAACCACAACAGAGCAACGAAACCCTAGTTTCTCAATCTCTTCACATTCCACAATCTCAGCTCACTCTCTCACCCAATCCGAATCCCCTCCCTCTTTTGCTCGATCGACTTGCTAGGTAAGTCCCTCCAATTGCCTCTCTCTCTCTCTCTCTCTCTCTCTCTCTCTATGGTTTTTGCGTTCTAGGGTTTCGTTGGGGTTGCACTGATTTGGGCGAAACCCACTCGATCGAGTTCGATTTTGAGGGTTTCGAAGAGGGGTTGTGAGAAAGATTGGATTTTGAGCTGGATTGGGAGCTACTAGTGTGGTGTGGTGTGGTGGTTCTAGGATTTCAGCTGAGTTAATGGAGTGTGGAGTGTGTGTGTGTCGACATTTTGGGGTTTTGTCGATCTGAGGGTTTTGTGAGTGATAGAGCTGGTGAAGATGCTGGAAATCAGTGGCGGTTGTTGCTGGGTTTTGGTTTTTGATGGTGTTTTCGCGAATTCGCGGCGCGGGAGGGCTTGTAATCGAATGCTCAGATGTGGGTCTTCGTCAAGATTGGATTTTGGGAATCATGTGTTGTGTTGAGCTTCTTGTTTCAGTGTAGGTAGTGGAAAGTTGGTTGCTTTTGGTCTCATTGTTGTGATTTTGTGCAATTCATGCCTGTTTAGGAAGTTTTTTGTGTTTTTTGGGCATTGAAGCTTTGTGGGTATTTCTGTTTATTGGTGTTTTGGGGGGTAGAAATGGTGCTTTCAGGGCCTCCAACCCCAATGGGTGGAGCGCAGTCGGTTACGCCTTCGCTATTGAGATCAAACTCTAGCATTTTAGGGGGTCAAGGGGGTGGAGGGCCGGCGCAATCGATGTTTCCGTCGTTGGTTTCTCCTCGGAATCAGTATAATAACATGAATTTGCTTGGGAACATGCCTAATGTTCCCTCCCTTTTGAACCAATCCTTTGGAAATCCCAATGGCGGGTCTAATTCGGGTCTTCAACGTGGAGGGATTGATAATGGGGCCGAGGCGGATCCGCTTTCCGCCGTAGGCAATGGGATGAGTTACAATCCTGCTGCGTCTTTTGTGTCGCCGTCGAATTCAGGGAACCCAAATTCTGTGGGTGTGGCTCAGGGTCAGCAATTCACTGGTTCATCTGGAAACCAGCTCGGTCAAGATCAACAGCAGCAACATCCGCATCTTGATCCTCAGAGCTTTCATCATGTTCAGCAATCACTGCAACAATTTTCGATGCCGCAGACCCAGCAGCAGCAGCAGCAACAGCAGCAGCAGCAGCATCAACAGCAACAACATCAACATCAACATCAACATCAGCAACAATTACAACAACAGCAGCAGCAGCAGCAGCAGCAGCAGCAGCAACAACCGCAATCTCAACAACAATATCAGTCGAGGGTGCAGGTTAAATTAGAACCACAGATGACTAATGATCAAAGTATGTCACAGCAACAGTTGCAGGCTTTAAGGAATCAGGTGAAACTGGAGCCTCAACAAATACAGACGTTGAGAAACCTGCCGCCTGTTAAAATGGAATCCCAACATTCAGATCAGTCATTGTTTCTGCAGCAGCAACAGCAGCAGCAACAACAAATGCTGCAAATGTCCAGGCATTCTTCACAGGCTGCAGCAGCCCAGATGAATATTTTACACCAACAGCGTCTTTTGCAACTTCAACAACAACAGCAACAGCATATCTTAAAGACACTTCCCCAGCAACGTGCCCAGTTACAGCCGCAGTTTCAACAGCAAAATTTACCTGTGAGAACTGCTACAAAACCTGCTTATGAACCGGGGACGTGCGCTCGGCGGTTGATGCACTATATGTACCACCAGCAACATAGGCCAGCTGTAAGTTATTTTCGCTTGTTCGTGTTATTCATTCGCCTTTCCATTTTCTGTTTTGGAATTTGTCCTTTTTCCTGTGGTAGCTTTGAAATGTGTCATTCTAGATGCTTATTCCTATCTCATTTGCAGGATAACAACATTGAATTCTGGAGGAAATTCGTCGCTGAGTACTTTGCACCCAATGCCAGGAAGAGGTGGTGTGTTTCTCAGTATGGAAGTAGCAGGCAGACAACTGGTGTTTTCCCTCAGGTCTTTTGCTGGATTTATCTTTATGTTTTTCCTAGTGACATGGCTGTTGAGGAAATTCGGATTGATTGACCATGGTTAGTTTAGGGGTGTTTACGGATTGAATTGTAGGCCAGTTATCAACCCAACTCATACAAATCAGTTTTTAAGTCTTTTCTTTTGTAATGTACTATAAATTAACGCACCCCTGCCAATAAAAAATGATCCAATTGTTGAAGTGTGATTTAAATTAGTGACGTTGTATAAGCATTAGGCATTGGGGCTTGAAATGAGTGATGGAGGACAATATTGGGCTGTAATGAGTAGAGGCGGGTAATACTAGCACCGAAGTAGAACAATTATAAAATAATAGGTTTATTTACCACAGAACTATGGAACTACATTTTTGAATAATTGATCCAGGAGTCACTCCTAAAAGACATTGGCCTTGGCATAAGTCGGTTTACACCACAAACCTAAAGAGGATTGATAACAATCTGTAACTTTTATTCTCAATAAAAAGAAATTACAGCCGTTTTTACAAAATCTTCTACGACAACATGATGCCTAAGCAGTTTCTTGATAGCACTAAATGCCTAGAAAATCACAATGTCTCCATCCGATTAGACCATTGAAAGCTTGGAAAAAAATGATAGCTAGACCAAATGATGTAGTAGCATCAGCAAAAACCCAAGAAGGGTCTTTACATAACATGGAAGTGAGCAGTAGAAGACTGATCAATTGATTCTTATAGTTGTAGGATTACTCTTTACTTTGAATAAAATGTCATCAATGTTGCTTGACACCCATTTGTTACATGACATGCCACACATACACGTTGTACCAGTTCGTTTTTCCGTTAAAATTGCTCTTGCACATGAATCACAATGATTAATTTTTTGGATCCATATATGCGTTATACCAATTTGTTTTTCTGTTATAATAACCCTACCATCTTGTAGAAAACTCCAAATGTGTTGTACAATTAGGCGAGGCATAACTGGCCTTATTGGCTGCTTTGTCCTTGAGTACACCTCACGCCTTTAGTAATTTTGCCAGAAACTCGAGAAGGTTACATATTTTTTATTTTGCTTGGATATCGTCGTTGGAGAATCTCAAAAATGAAGAAAGATCCATCTATAGTGGAAATAGAAAGTTGACAGATGTCCATAGCCATGGTATGATTCCTTGTTATTAGAATTGGAGCATTGGCAAAACTGTTGTCTAGACACCTGTAGTCCAGTTGATACTCCGTTTTTCATAATAAAATTGCAAAACATAGCTAAGTAATTTCATTCATCTTCACATCAAGTTTCACTCTCTAGGGATGATAAAAATCTGTCCTTCAATCTTTGTGTTTCAAATGGTATCGCTACAAGATTAAAACTCTTTAGGAAATGCAAATAGTTTGGGTTGTCTGCCCAATTTGCAGGGTTGCTTAAATGAAGGCTGAATCCAATCAACAACTCTGTTGCAATACCAACCAATCCCTGCAGATTGGGTTTCGGACGCCTGTGGTGTGTTTGTGTTTTAGAATCGCAGTTTGGTGAATTGTGCCTTCATGATGACCTTGATTTTTCGATGAAATATTTGGTGAATTTAACCTTCTTGCTGACCTTGCTTCCTAATGAGCATTAGATAAATATTATAATTAGGTCTCTAGGTGCTATAATGGACTTTCTGGAAGATAAAAGTAACTGTTCCGTGTCTCATTTAAATCGTGTTGCTAATATTAATTACTTTCCTTTTTTTTTTCAGGATGTATGGCATTGTGAGATATGCAATCGAAAGCCTGGTCGTGGTTTTGGTATGTCCTTTTCTTGGCTGCTCTTCTAGGCATTGTATTTGGATTTTGTTCTTTATGTTCTACAATACTAATTCATGTATTTGTGCTGCTCTTCACATGCTGTGTTTTGATTTCTTATTGTTTCTTTTAAAATATCTAATGGCTCTTTCCTGTCACATCCTATGATCCAGCTCATATATAATTTTTTCTCCAATTTCTTACAACTGAAAGTATGCTTTGCACTGTAGAAACAACTGTCGAGGTACTACCCAGGCTGTGCAAGATTAAATATGATAGTGGTACACTTGAGGAACTCCTCTATGTTGATATGCCCCGAGAATATCAAAATACTTCTGGCCACATTGTTTTGGATTATGGAAAAGCAATTCAGGAAAGTGTATTTGAACAATTACGCGTCGTTCGAGATGGTCAACTACGCATTGTCTTCTCTCCTGAATTAAAGGTTGTATTGTTAATTGCAAATTGTACTTTGAAAACTGTCTTTACATAGGTTATTTGTTCAGATTTGTCTCTAGACGGGAAATAGCTGATTACTTGATTTGAGGCAAATTTTGACGTTATTTGTTGGTGTTTTCTTTTTCTATTATCTACTAGATTGTTTCATGGGAATTTTGTGCTCGGCGCCACGAGGAGCTTATACCCAGAAGATTATTAATTCCTCAGGTGATCACTTTTCTCTACATTATAATATTAGTCTCATTTAAAAAGATTTAAAAATTACCAAATGATACGATCAAATTAAATCAAGCTTAATCCGATTAAAAAACTAAATCAAGCTGAATGAAGTTGGATCATGTGGCTGACCCAACTAATTTGGGATGTCACTTTGTTGTTGTAATCTCATTTTGTATTATTGTTGTCATTACAATTTGGGGCTTTTGCTTTGCAGGTAGGTCAGCTTGGAGCAGCTGCTCAGAAGTATCAGGCTGCTACCCAAAATACGTCATCCAACTTATCTACTCAAGACTTGCAAAGTAACTGTAATATGTATGTCGTGCTATGACATTTATCCTACTAATTTAACCAGTTGATTCTTATATAAGTTTTGGTTACAGCATTTTCCGTGTGTGCATGGTGTTGTAGTTTTTTGAATTTTATCTTCATAAAAGTATATTTATAAATAGTCGTGCTGTCTCCAAAATTCTTGTGGGTATATCCGCAGGTTTTATTGCAACAATTAGAATGCTGAACGGGTAGGCATATCACCCATTGCAACAATGAGTTTCTTTGCTTTACTACCTTTTTTGTTTTCCTGTTGTATGCTTAAGATATACTTGATGTTGCAACATGCTTAAGAAATGCTTAAGACATACTTGAGTTTCTTTGCAACATGTTGAACTTTGCATTGCGTGTCTAACTAGCATGCTGGTGGTTCATTGAAATCTTTTAAGGTTTTAAAGTTCTCTTCCAGTGGGGTGATCAACTTGAGAAACTGTTTCAGGTTCGTTCAATCAGCTAGGCAATTGGCAAAAGCGCTTGAAGTGCCTTTAGTGAATGATTTAGGATATACAAAAAGATATGTACGTTGCCTCCAGGTACTGTATTGAACCACTCTCCCTAAGTTTATGACTTTTCCCGCTTATTAATTTATATTGCTTTAATGAAGTATAACGCATGGAATTTTTCTTTACGACCAAGGAGATAATTATACTCTTTGTTTGGATTAGCCATTAAAGATTGCTATATTTTGCCTTGGCAAGATTTAGGTGGTTTACAGTATAGCTATATAGTTATTAAAAAGAAAAGATGAAACGTGAGGAGCATGTTTTCCTGATCCTCTATGGAATCAAATGCTAAATTTATTTTGGTTTGCCTTTTCTTTGGATGCATTCCTAGCCTTCTTACTTTAATACTCTAATTTACCCATCCATTCACATGAACCTTGTTCTGTGGTTATACTTCTTCGGTTCTTCCAAACATCCTGAGAAACCTATGTTTGGGATACATATCCTGTGGTTCACTTGTTTTCGTTGGCCATAGCATGGCCTCTCAAATCTCATGATTTACTTTTTGATTTCCTCTGTGTCATCTGAACCTCATGCTTCACAAATGTCATGTGTTGGTATCCTTTTACATTCAGATTTGAGTCATAAGATTTGATGTCTCTAATTTGTACATCTCCCAATGTATTCTAACTTCATATTTACTATTTCATGCATTTCAAGTTCCAGAAACTGCAGAAAGAGTGATGCAAGTGCATCTTTTTTTTTTTGCTTTCTTTTTAAATTTTTTTTTTTTTTGCGTGTGCATGGAACCCAGTCATTTAGATTAGAAACAGGGAGAACTATTTCTACTTTGAAAAGTTCTAGAGTAACACCCACTGACAGCACAACAAAATGCACACCCCCCACATCCCACCAGTGTTGTTATGGTGCCGACTATTCCCCGACTAAAATGTGGAGGTGAAAATTTGTTGATGAAAATGTGTTGGTGAAAAGATGGCCCCCGACTAGTCCGTCTAAATAAATATTATTTAGTCCGTTTAGTCCCCGACTAGTCTAGGCGGTATAAAATCGCCTAGAACTGCCTCGCTGTCTTGAAAACACTGCATCCCACCATGTTTTGCACCTCGGGTTGTGTAAGCTTGCATCCCGAGGTGAGCACGGACGACTGATGTGTGGGGGTGTGTGCTCTGTTTTGCTGCAAGGGGGTGTTATTCTAGCATTTCTCTTCTACTTTTCATGTCAAATGCAACTTTAATCTCTCCTTTCCCAAGTATCAAATTCGTCTTCATTTGTTTTTAAGACAATTATATCATTATTTAGTAGGAGCACCATTTTCTTTTTTTGCATTGGAATGCTCATTTGGATAAAATCTCCTTAATAAAACTACAAGAACATGAATCAGAAGCAATAAATAGGATTTAGGAATTCAAGTTGTTTGATCTAATTTTTATTGTGACAAATTTTCTATTATTATAAACTCGATGTATCGACTTTGACGAGTAGGTTATTTTTCTACAATTCATGGTTATATATATTTCTTTATATTTACTATTTTCAAGAGCACTTAACTTCTTTATATTTATTGGACTCATTGGGATAGAAGCTTCCTTAAATATGCTAAAGTCAATGAACTCGAATTCATACATATTATTGGACCAATGAGAGTGCGCCTAGGTTACACGTTTTTACTTTTTTTTTTTTTTTTTTTTTAATTGTGACAATTAAAGTTATATGATGATCAAGTTTGATTGATAGTGGGAATAATGGATATATTGAGTGCATTGTTAGTTATTGATAAAATTGATGTCTCGCAAGTAAATGTAAAGTAATGACTGAAAGTAAACAAACTACAACACAACGATCTTGTTTACGCAATTTGGACCTCCTGTCATACGTCTGCAGAGCTACGTTCAGGTGTAAGATCCACTAGGAGAATGAGTTGCAAAATTACATAAAGCTCCTAACTAGTGATCCCTCACCAAACTTTGACATACTCATCACTTCCCTTACAATGATCCTACACTATTACCGAAGATTCCCTCAGCTTACAAGTTAAGTCCCCTTGAGAGGTTTGCGGAAAACAAGAAGATCGAACTACTGTTCGTCTATCTCAAATATCAGAATTTCAGTCTTCTCAAAGAATGAATTTGCTGATTGTGATAACGAATATAAAAAAGAAAACATGTACTAGAGATTTCGAAACACATTCCAAATATATATGTCTTCAATCTTCAACGGCAATCTTCCCTTATTCTTCTCAATCTTTTCGCGAAGGAAAGATGTGCTCGAGAGAATATATCTTGTGGGTTGACATTGGATATTCTCGCTTGGCTGGAATGGTAAGTAATTCAAATATGTCCAGCTGTACACTTTATCTATTGGAGAGAAATCCTACAAGTCTGTCACGACTATGTGTATCTGTTAACGGTCTGTGCCCACAGAGAATGTCTTGTGGGCACAACACTGTTTTTATAAACATACCACAAGCTACATATGATCACCCCCTATTCTTTACTTACTGTATTAAAGGTGTGCAAATAATGCCAACCTTAATATCTTACCTTAACAGTTATGGTAATGACAAGCTTTGAGGTCTCAAGCATAGGATGATGCATACTTTGTGTTGTATTATGAATCTTTAATTGATGGGGAATGATGGTGTAATGTGCATTTTACGAAGTTAGAACATTATGAGTCAAGTGTATATGGGTCGAAGTAGTAAAAAAATTATATGTAGATTTTTTTGATAAAAAATTATATTTAAAATTATATGTAGACTTGTTTTTCTTTTTTTTTTTTTTTTTTGAGGCCATAATTTGGCTTAGTTATGAAAATAAAGTGGAGAGATAGTATTATGTTCTCTTGGAATGGGGTAACTAGTTGGTAATTTTCTGCTAAGTGTTTTAATACTAATTTGTCTTAAACAATGTGCCGCTATCTAGTGCGCACGCAGACACACTCTTGCGACAGTTATACCTGCATAAGGTGAATTTTCTGGTGAGGAAAGCATTGAGATGATTTAGATCAGGTTGTGGGCCTTGGGAAGATAGTAGATGTCAACTAAATCTTTATACTGTTGTGAAGTTTTGTTGGTCATATTCCTCCGCTGACATCATTTTTAAGTAAAATCAAGTTTTTGGTCATATTCTTCTGCTGACATCATTTTTAAGTAAAATCAAGTGTTTGTATACACACTCCTTAAGCGATGATGTTTTCCCTGAAAAGATACCTAGTCAAATTGACCATCATAAAAATATTTATAGAAAAACTGTCAAAATAATCAGCAAAACGTTAATATGCATGCAAACTTCTGGGCCTCTGGCATTGCATTTGTGTAGTTTGTAAAAACTGAAAAGACGCATTGTTGTGTGCCAAAAGAAAATCCAGGGAGGCAGAATGAGCAGGACGTGTTCTTATACATTTTTATTTCTATTTCATTCTTCATCTCTCTCATGACTGGCTACATCTCCTTGTACGTTTTACATTTTTTTGTTGGTAAATGGCAGATATCTGAGGTTGTTAATAGCATGAAAGATCTTATTGATTACAGTCAAAAGACAGGAACTGGACCTATGGGTAAGTTATCCACATATTTCTCCTAATTTTCTTTATTGCCTTTTAGTGTAATTTGTAAAGCTTTCAGCTGTTCTTAATCTAGCTGTTCTGTTAATCTATATATCATATTCAATGTACTGAGCTATTTTTTTAGAGTAAAACTAAATGTGACATAAAGTAACTGCAGAAGTTCGTAGTATGATAGGTCAGACTGAGTAGATTGTATAGAAGAAACAACGTAAACTGTATGCATGGAACCGCAGAGAACAAATTTGATAGTGTATAAAACTCATCCAACCAGTAATTGAATGTATTTTTTTTTGAAAACCGTAATTGGATGTACTGATTAGGTTATGTATAGGATTTTAGGAGCTATCCAAGTTGACTATGTGATGGAAATTTTAAACCGGATCTCTTCACCTTTGAATATAGGATTTCTGGTTATTTTCTCTGTTGGAAAAAAGTTAAAAAAGCCTTCATCCTTTGAAGCTTTGCAGAATGATGAAGCTAAACAAATTGGGGCTTTTGTAGTCAAAGAATTGGAACATAGAAAAGTTTGCCATTTTGTAGTCGATTGGAAGGGGAGTTAAACATAATTTCCAAGAGTAATGAAGAAGTCTGCTCTTCTGTGGCAGAATTTTCCATACTTCTGGTACATAGATTATTTTCCGCGGGTAGATTAACAAAGGTCAAAGTTTATGGATGATTGGATGAAGGAATGGGGGCTCATGCATTAACATGTAGCTAGATTGTGTTTCTTTTAATTGTGGGTGTGCATGCTTTTATATGTAGATTTATTTGTAAGTTGGGTTGTTGTGCGTGGAAGATGTCTACAAGCCACACCAGCATTTCCCTTTTATAAATTTTTTAGAAATCAAAATTTAGTCCAATAGATGGTTGCCAGTTGTCACATCATCAATGAAGGAGAGCAATCCATACTATAGTTGCATTGGAGACCATTTTTGAAAATTAATGTATATTAGTTACACGGAGGATAGACATCCCCTCCACAAATGTGCAATCTTCAACCTTTGGGTGCTCGATTCTAATACCCTTTTTGTTTGGTCGTGTGCATATAAACTGTGTGCTTGGATGTTTGTATTACTCTTCTCTCTTAAAATGAGGTTTACTTAAAGTGTATCAGTTAGATTGGCAAAAGTGTGGCAATTAGTCGAAGCATTTATGATGACTCACTTGTTAGGTATTTTGAACTCTAATCAGGGCAGACAAAATGTAGATAGTTGTAATTAGACCATTATGCTAATTGCGCGAAATCATTATTGAATATTTAGTTGCCACACTGATAATCCTCGCATGTTTCACAGATCAACTTTATTTTTGTTGAAATGATTTTATTCTGTTTCAGTTTCAATAGAGAGTCAAGGCATGATAGTCTTCTTTTTTAATTTTTTTTTCAAACTTCTCTATGAGAGAGAAGCACTCCATTGGTGTAAACTGTATCAAATGCTAAAATTTGTGGCATTGTCTTTTTTCAGCAAGTTTAATTAACTTCCCTCGGAGGACTAGCTCTTCGTCTGGTGTCCATAGTCAAGTTCAACAATCTGAAGAACACCAACAACAGATTATTGCTCAGAACTCGAGCAATGATCGGAGTTCTGTCCAGGCCAATGCCATGCAGCTTGCTGCTGGCAATGATATTACCAGTGTAAATAATTCTGTCAATACTGCAACTTCATCCTCTACCACAAGTGCTATTGTTGGGCTTCTCCACCAGAATTCTATGAATTCCAGGCATGAAAACATGGTGAATAATGCAAACAGTCCTTACAGTGGTATCACTGTTCAGATCCCATCTGCTGGCTCTTCAAGCTCACTTCCACCAGCTCAGCCTAATGTCTCCTCCCCATTTGCGTCGCCAACACCCTCAACGTCTAACAATCCACCTCAGACTTCTCATAGTTCCTTACCTATAGCAACAACTGCAAGCCACATGAATTCTGCAAATTCACCCGCAAATATGTCCATGCAACAGGCAGCCCAGTCCAGTGAGGCTGACCTGGATTCTCAGAGTTCTGTCCAGCAAATCATACAAGAAATGATGATGTCTTCCCAATTAAGTGGTGGGGGTGGCATGATTGGCGTTGGCTCTTTAGGGAATGACATGAAAAACATAAATGGTATGGTAGGCAACACAGCTATTAATGGCGGGAACTGCTTGGTTGGTAATGCGATGCCCAACAATTCAGGAATAAGTGGTGTTAGTTTTGGCAGTATGGTTGGTGGTATCGGTCAGTCAGCTGCTTCTAGCGGTATCAGAGCAGCCATGGGTAATAATTCCATGGCAGCAAATGGAAGGGTAGGCATGCCTTCTCTATCTCAGGATCCAAACATAAACCATCAACCGCCGGATTTGGGGAACAGACTATTAAATGGTCTTGGAGCAGTAAATGGTTTCAATAATCTCCCTTTTGATTGGAAATCATCACCATAGAATATTTGTCTTCGAGCGGTGTTATGTTTCAATATGTCATAAGCAAAGCTTCTGCTTAATCGGCAAAGGGCTACACCAGGAGCGTCAGTCGATCTGTAATGTCGTGATTCATAACTGAAGCTACTTAATCAGCGAAAGAACATGCGGGACTGCAGTTGTTCCGAGTGCCTTTCAATGTCCATACGCTTTGTTTGAGTTCAGGTCCTTCCTTTCCACTCCTTGTACTAATTTAAGGAAAAAAGAAAAAAAAGGCATAGCGTGGGTTCCACCATTGATATGCTATATTCTCCCTGCTGCCTTTCCTCTAACTCATTCTGACATAGTTTAAGGTCTGTTCTCTGCGGTCCTGTGTATCTTATGGTTTCATTATAGCTGTTTATCTAACACGCCGAAAATTGGAAATCGGGAAGAAGCATTATAGTTTGATTCTTGTGAGTTTGTACTTCGCGTTGTTTGAGCGATTACATGAATTTTTCGGCCGGATTTTAATTGTGGCTGCTGCAAAAGGCATTACATGTGAATTAGCATATAGAATCTTCTCTGCTGTGCATGCATTACATGTGAAGACAGGTAGTGCCCTTGGCTTCCTCTTGTACTTGTGCTGAATCTCTATGTAAAATTATGGTTCCCTTATTAAGGTCCAAAAAATATGGGAATCTACTTGTAGTAGCCAACATGGGCTTATATGCTTCATCTTACATGTGTGATAGAACATTGTCTGCCTGCCGGGCTTGTATGAAACTAGAGTTGTTTATGAAAGAGTGATGAATCTGATGATTCCTTGTCTTTTACCAAGTAATGTTTTCACAGCTTTGCTTCTGATGCTAATTTTAAGGACACCGGGGGATGTGCTTTTGATATATATGTTTGCTACACAGTTGTTCTATGAACATGCAGAACTCTATGCATAAAAAGTACGTCATCTAATTTGTTACATGTTTTTAATGTTGTCATTCAGGATTTCTAAGAAATGTTGCATTGCCATTCAGTCAAATCTATTGTAGGAGAGACTAAATTTGGGATCTAGCTAATTGTTTGTACAAGTGTTAGAAGAGATTAACAACTCAACTCTTATTAAAAAAATGAATCAAAATCATGTACAGAGAAGGAGAAGTTCAACAATGATGATTATTTCACAAATAAAATGCTAGATTCTTCCCTTCTAAAATGGCTGAAGAATGTTTGTTTTCTTGCTGTATGTTTCATCAACTTCAACATGAACTCTAGCATCGAATAGCTCAGCCAGCACCCACGTCGTACGTCGATGCACAAACCTGTGAATATGTGATGGCAGTAGGGCATAGTTTTAGCAAGAATTAATCTTCCATAACTCCAATTTGGAGTTCTGGTGCTCCAAATTGTTTACTAAAGCAGTGAGGAGAAACACACTGCCTATTTCAAGTACCCCCTCTTAGCTCTCTTGGTGTCATTCAATAGTTCTATCAATGAGGGCAGCGGCCGAGGAACTGGTATATTCCGAGATCGGTACAGCCTCTTGAGGCAGTCATTATAGCTCTTCTCCGGCGACCCCCCACAGGAATGTGAAGTACCCTTCACAAAATCAATACTCTCCTCTGATTTCTCAAGTTGTAATTCAACTGTGCCTTCAGCCTGCATTGTTGCTTGTTTTTCTACATTTTCTCGAAATGGAAATCACATGGTGGTTCAGTTACGATTATCTGTGTATTGTTTTCTGCGTCGGAAAAACTTGAATCATGTAGTCCCATTCTTGCTCTTCCAAACAAAGTGACTCGCGATGTTTTCCCCGGTGGAGAGAGGCTCAGGAGTGACTCCATATAATTTGTAGGTAGATTCTTTGGCTGCATTGGTTTAGGCTTGACAGGAGTTGCAGGTTTTCCATGCGAGGAGATGCGGCAGTCTCATCAGTTGCGACCTTTTCTGAACTATTAGTAGAAGCAGCTTCGGAAGAGGACTCTAATTCTACGTCGATTTGTAGAAGCTTCCAAAGACGATCATCGGAAGCTATTTGAGACTTCAGACAATGATTCTTAACATAAGAAAGCTCCATAGCGCGACATGTAGGAGTTGTTGAAACTACTCTCTTTGGCTGGAGGAGCTGCAATGCCCACTCTAATTCTTCTCTGGATGAATGTGTGGAATAGCATACATGCCAGACACCAAAAGAATCTTGCACTGCCTCATTGAGTCTTTTTCGCAGCTGCAGATCGTCGTCTGAGGTCTCTTCGCATGCATACCACTGTGCAGATGGGCGCACGAAGAGAGGCTGTGGCTGCAGATTTGCTTTTGCTTCGGCTAGTTTTTCACTTGCTCTTTCATACAGCCTTGGAAACCCGTCGAACAAATGAAAGCGCGAAGACGGATCTTCAGATAGGATGTCCGGAGCAAGGAGTTTCAGGTTGTTGTAACATTCGATGTTCTTGTCAATGTATATTTTGGATCCAAATGTTTTGGAGACTTCAACAAGTATGTCTTCTTGGCCAAGAAGATCGCAAGCGAGGTACACCTTAGATGCATTGGGGTGCTTCCATATGCAACTGATCACCTGCATCACTTTCACCATACTCATTTTAGAGGTAAAACGAGAAACCTATCGATAAAAAGTTTTCCGAGGGAAGTGAGAAATTTCAATCAAGACTCTAAATTCAGGTCTAAATTACCATACCACATTGCAGTAAACTCACACCTATAGAAAGGTATTTGATTATCATTTTTATTGAGATTATCCTAACTCCACCTATGCAGAACACTTTGTGCGCTACATAGCCGGTCCCAAGTTCGGATAAACGAAGACTCTGACATCTATTTTTCATACTGAAAAATGGGTAAGGGAGGTCTTAAACCCATTTTTCATACTCGATTGGGGGAGGGAGGCCCCACGCCCATTTTCCATTATACTCCATGAATTTGCTCTCTTGACTTTACTCTAATGAAACAAATGTATCTATCTATTTGAATAACAAGTAGTTTTTAATTATTTCTATAATTATGTTTATCCATGAATCACGATATTTTAGTGCCTTCTATTCCACTATCATAACTGTTCTGGATTAGTAAGTTTCCCTTCTTTCATTGAATGAATTAGTTTCTAGTTTCATCTTACCATACAAGCTTCCCCTCCAACATGTTACATACATCAAAACTAGTTTGATTTTGGAGTCTGACTACTAGCACCATGGATACCTCCTTGCTAATAAACTCAAGTAGAACCTGTGTTTATTGGATACATCAATTTATATTTGCAAATATCTTCACAAAACCAATGCTTGAATGAAAAGAATTACAATATTAGAGGTTAGGATTTTTGTTTCATTGCCAGATTCACTTCCACAAAAATTGGTGATTTGGCTAAAATTCTCATCAATTTTTTTGTATAGATTCAAGCATGAAAATTACTACGGAGAATTGAGGGACACCCACGTCCTTTTTTATCCATTTTTGTGTAAGTTTTTCTGCAAGATGATTTATTGATTAAGAGAGAAATTCATATAGAACTTCTTTGTATTATTTAGTGTTATTTCTAGAAATAATTATACTTCCATGTGTTCAATTAACACATGATTTGTCTATGCAAAGGAGATTAATAAACAGATAAGACTTGGGTTGTGGCTGAAGCCACTTACCTGCCTAGTTGCAGAATATTTGCTCGGAAGTTTTACGGAAGATTTCCCGAATGTGCAATCCAGAAAAACAAAATCAAGGCTACACTTGGGTTCTCTCCCTTTCTTGCCCAAATATTTCTCGGGTAAGTTCTGCAGACACTCAGGACTGAGCCGGCAATCTCCAGTGTGCAGTATGCTACCAAAAGTGCCTTCAAATAGGAACATTACAGCTCCTGCAGAAAACAAGAAACAACAGGTCAGAAGATCACCAGTCGATTAAGACTTTCTTTCAATTCACATATTTTGAATATTGCGAAAAATAAAAGAACCGAAAAGATCGAAGCAGCATAGGGTATTCAATTTGTTCTCTAATGGAAAAAGCAACAAAAGCATGAGCACTAAATGTTTTCAAATGCATAAGGGACATACTTTCTCAATGAATGTTAAAAGATCCATCTAGAAAATCAAACTTCCTTACATGTATAAGCTCAGTAGTACTATATCAAAAGACAAAACTCGAAAATAATCTCGCGGTAATTGAATATCCCGATTGTTCCATTTCTAAGTTCTCAACAAATATTCTCTCTTACACAAACCTCAAGAACTACAAAACTAAGTTAATGAATTAACAAAATCCCCAACTAGCTCCAAACCAAACACAAATGAATTCCCTTCTCGAAACACCAAAGCTATGATTAGTAATGGAGAACAACACTTGTTTGCAACATTGCGGAACCGCGTAAATCATTTTGATGATCTATCAATTAATTGATTAAGACATCCTCTTGATATTAACATCATCTTCAAATGCATCAACAACAATGACACCAAAGCCTCAGTCACAAATTAGTTGGAGTCGGCTACATGAATCAGACTCTTCCATTGCGCAATCTTCAAATTCCTTAGAAATTTAGAAAAAGCGTCTTATCGGCGTATACAAAATTATCTTGGCCTATGTCTATGGTCCATCCCCTTCAGTGCATTGATGCCCTTAACATGCTAATACTCAATTTCTCAATGTTCCATTTATATCTTCTCATCCAAAGCAGCAGCAGCAGCACAAACAACAACAACAGCAACAGCAACAGCAGCAACAACAACGACAACAACATAGACTCAGTCCCAAATTAATTGGGGTCGGCTACATGGATCAAACTCTTCTATTGTGCTCGATTAAGTGCAATTGATGGTGAGCTTTCCAAACCATTCAAATCCATCCTAATTAATGCGTCCCATGTTAACTTTGGTCTACCCCTACCTCCTAATTTATATCTTCTCATCCAAAGCATACACTACAAATCGTCGCGAAACAATTCAATCAAATCAAATCAAACAAAAAAGGAATAAAATCAACTCAACCATCAAAAAATTAAACCAAAGATCAAAACTTGAGAAAACCCTATACCCCCAAATGAAAGACAAACACCAATCCAACTTACCAGGGCAGTGATTGGCATCGAAAGCAGTAACCGCGAAACCCCCATCAGGATCATCAACAGCCAAACTCTCCCCAACTTCAATCCCCACAAACAAGGACCTATCAATCTGAAAAAAAAATAAAATAAAAAAAAAAAAACAACCAAGAATTTCAACCAACAGGCCTAACGGGCAGGCCGAAAAAGGCGAAAAAAGCGCGGTAATCGAAGACGGGCACCCGAGGGAATTGATGGAGGAGGAGATTCTGGGTGATTTTGGTGCAGTAAATTGGGGAGGAAAGATGGGGGGATGAGATTCCAAAGGTGTGGTCTTTGTGGGCGTGGGTGAGGAAATGGTGTCTCTTTCGGTTGGAGGAGGAGCCCCATGTGTCCACAGACATGGGAAGCCCTTTCGGCATCTCGATCGGCATTGTTGTTGTTGTTGTTGTTGTTGATTGAGAGAGAGCAAAGCTTGTGCGAGAAGGAAAAAATGGAGGGGGGGGGGCGTTTGCTTGAAAAGTGCGGGCTTTTTCAAAAAGTGGGGTGGATTTAGTTTGTGTTTCACAAAATAGTGAGGTTTACTTTTAAATTCTAAAAGTAAGGTATAACTCCTTTTGAAAATGAGCTATTGATGATGAGGTGGCATTGTATTGATAGCTCATTTTCAAAAGGAGCTATCTATACAAAATTATACACTCTATGAATGACTCTTTTGAAAAGGTATCTATACAAAAATTTTCGCCCTATGAACGACACGTGCATATGGAGATGGACGACCCGCGTCACTCACGTATCTCGAGGTAGACAACCAATGTAAACAACACGCACGCATATCGACGTGGACAACTCATGCAAACGTCACCCATCACTACAAAAACATGGTGGAATAGCATCAAAAAATTGTGACAGACATAATCTATTGCTAAATAGCAACAAATCAGCAACAGTTCTGCATCAGACAGTCCGTTTGACTTGGTTGACCCAAAAACAACAATTCAGTGACAGATTTGTGACAAAAATTGTGACGAATTGTATGTTGTCACAGATCTGTCGCTGATTTCTCCCGCCATACATTTCCCGCCAAGGTTGTGACAGATCTGCTCTGATCGCCGACAAAATTGATTATGTCATCGATCGAGCAAAGTTAAAAAAAAAAGAGGCTGTGAAAGATCTTCTGCAGATCAGCGACGGACTTGATTTTGTCGCTGATATGTAGCTGATCGATGACAGAACAAAGTCTCTCGCTGATATGCGACAGATCAGCAACAGACAATATGTCGCAACATAAAATTTTATTTTACTATCTCTCCTATCTTAGCGATCACTCCCTCTCCTCTCACGTGCTCTCTCTCTCTCTCCCTTGTCAAACCAATCTCACTCTCTTATTCTCTCTCTACCTGAAAACAACTCCTCCATCTCTCATTTTCTTTTTACTATCTTCCACCACTCACAACTCTCATCACTCACCCCTCTCGGCCTCCTTGCGGCTCCAGCGGCCACCGTCGCCGATGACGCCACTCCACCACTCTCGGCTCCTCTCTCGGCGGCGGTGACTCCTGGACCGAGGGAGGGGAGCGAAGGAGTCGGCAAGGCGTTGGTGGAGCAGCTTTTTGGCGGCGGCGAGGGAGGGGGATTGGTATTCGACGACGGCGGTGGTGTTGTCGAAGAGGGCGCTGGCGGAGGCCGTGGCGGAGCAGTTTTTGGCGGCGGCGAAGGTGGGGGACTGGTATTCTTCGGGGCGTTGACTGTGGTGTTGTCGAAGGGGGCGTTTGGCGGTGGCGGCGGTGTTATTGAAGGGGCGTTGGCATTGGCAGAGGCGTTGGCGTAGTTGCGGGGCGATGTAGTACCGGGAGGGAGGCTCATTGGTGAGGAGGAGGTTGTGGGTTTGGTCGGGAGTCACGAGGACTCGGTGGTGTAGGGTTTTGTGTAGGAGGTGTCGATTTCATTGTTGAGTCGGCTTCATGGCAATTTTTGGGCTTTTGGGTTTGGTCTTTGGCGGGTTTGGGAGCTCCGCCATCTCCTCCTTCTTCTCTTTCCTTTCGATTAAGGTGGCGTTTTTTCAGTTTGTTCAGTATTGTTTGTTAAGATTTCTTTGTGTGAAATTTTGGGGGTTTTGGATTTTGTGTGTTCTTTGTTCTCCCCTTTTTGTTTGGTTTGATTTTGTGGAGTTTGAAATGTTTGTTGTGAATGTGCAAGCATTTGATGCTTTTATTGGAGCTGATTTTCTTGGAAGATTCACAAGGTATGTTCAAAGGGTTTCAATAGATTTTTTTTTTTGGATGGTTTGTCATGAATTCCTAAATTATTGTAGGTTAATTCAACTTTTAGATTTTCTTGTACTTGAATTTACTCATTTTCTAATGCTCAGTTGTACTCTCAATGTGTTGGTTCTATTTGTTTTATATATGTGAAAATGTAATTTTGAAGGTTGTCCAAGTTTTATTCATTTTTAATTTATTGTTTTTTTTTTTTCCAATTTCTTCTTTTCATATTATCTTAGACTTATGTCCATATTTATGTTGCAGCCATGAGTTACCAGTGTGTCAATGCTAAGTTAATTCTTTTATAAGAACTCTGGTTGTTGCCATTAGTTTTGTTTTTAGCCATCATTTCAATTTCATTATTTAAAGTTTTAATTTTTTTTTCCAGTGAATGTTTTTCTTTTACTCATATTCGAAATTATTTATAAATGTAGGTTGTTTGCATCTTATGATTTGTTTTATGCTTCATCTAAGGATTTCAAACTTAAGTATTATTGATCCAAATTAAACTCTTCAGGTTAGTGAAGCCCAAGGTAGCAGGTTGAGAGACAGATTCCAACTTATTCACCTTGGCCTCATTGTACTAGGTGAGCTCAAGATACATACACTATTTTATTGTGTTCATCTTTTTCTCTAATGTATTTTCGGACCTCGGAAGAAATTGAGAAAAAAATAATCTATTTATTCTAGGATCATGACGATTTTCTTCTCCATATATGTAACGAGATTTCACTTCTATCAACGAGCTAACACATATAAACACCTACTTGTAAGGATTGTTAACGTATGTTAAATAATCTATTGGTCTTACGTTTTTATGCATGTTCCTAATTAACACGGGTTGGCTGCAAAATGTTACCTCTCTTATCACCTTGGCCACCTCTTCTCTTGCAATCCTTCCTTCCTCACCATCTCCTCTGCATCCCTTCACTCTATTTGCTTCCAATCCTACACCCAACTCCACCACCAATCTTGCATTCATTAGCTGATCAATGTGCATAGACATAGCTATAATGGGCACTCCAAACAAGGTTCCTCATATGTGTCTCTACATCTTTAACCAACCTCTTTTCAAGTATATTTGTATATTTTTTATGTTCTATTTCAATGTGTTGGGTTTCATTCAATAATTAATGTCATGAGAAGGACTTGGTCCATTTGTAATAGCCTATGTTCTTTCATTTACCTACCTTTCAATGTCTTCTATTCATGATTTTTCATGCAGTGGTAATTTTTGTGTGTGTGTATTGGCTAAGGGCTTGTCATTAACATTCTTTCTTCTAATTGTTCCTTTTTATTGATGTTATGTATGACTTATGAACAAGGCTCCTCAGGTGTGTCTCTATTTCTCTTACCAATCTCTTTTCAACTACGTACATTTGTATATTTTTTTATTATTATTATTGCGTGCATAATGTAGTTGCTCATTGAGTTATTCACTTTAGTTATCTATGACAACGCCTATCTGACCTCCATATCACTTCACCATAGTTGTGGTACAAACATGTTAGAATTATTTTTCTTGGATTTGTTAAAAATAGTTTTATATTCTATTTCAATGTGTTGGGTTTCATTATACTTAAATGTCTTACTCATTAGATCAGGATTTGAGCATTACATTCTATTTTTTTCTTGGATTTGTTAAAAATAGAGGGTATGTGAACGGTTTTTTTTTTTTATTTGTGCGTGAAGTTTTTTCTTTGGTTTTGGATGAGCAATATCCTATGTACATCATGGGTCTTTATCTCTATTTCTAATTCTAGAATTATATATATATATATATATATATATATATATATATATATATATGTTTTGTTGGTGAAAGTTGCTTGGTCTTGTATTATAATTACTCTTAGTAAATTATTCGGCGGCATTGCGCCATGCTACCACTTATTCTATACTTCTATTAACCTATAATTTCTAGCTTGATTAGCTACCCGATGAAATGGCACACTGCGAACCTAATATATCCTAAAATGCGTGGTCTTTTATTTAGTATGTCATTAGCTTAGCAATTTCTTAAAGTCAATGTTTGCTTATTTTTTATTGATTTTAGTCTTGTATTGAGATAGTGTGCTCTCTTGCTACTTGCTAATATATGAATTTTGCAGGCCGCGGAGGGTGAAAAGAGCGATGCGGATCGAATTTGGGCAGTTGATTTTAGTCTTGTATCGATATAGTAACTCACACCATTAAGTTGGAACCTAATTTTATCTATATGATGCGAATCGAATTTCGGAATTCATTAGTCAAGTTTGTATATGTTACCCTTCATCCAAATAATGGCTTTCAGCCTTATTGTTTTTATAAAATAAATATTTGTATCTTTTAAACTGTTTTTGCAAATTTTGCTGCAGGACATTTCTTATTTTTACTTTTTACTTTTTAATTAATTAATTTAAAAATTACTTTTTACTTGGATCTCGATCAAATAAACAACAGAATGATTTGTGACAAATACAACAATCTTGATCAAGCAATCAATCAATGACATACAACGACGTTAATGCAGTCATTTGAAAAGAATAACGAGTTGCAAAACGCGTCTTTCTTGACTAGACAAATCACGACAGATAATGTCTGTTGCTAAATAGAAACATATTTGCAATAGACACGCTTTGCTTGATCGACTTCGATCAAGAATACAGAGACCGTTCGTTGTTGTTCAACGACGACGCGTTGTCACAAATCTGTCGCTGAACAGCAACAGAATACCAAATATGTCGCTGAGTTGCACCAGCAACAAAGAGTTTAGCAACAACTACTATCAGTCACTGATTTTTTGCAGAGTGGTTTAGCAACAGAACAGTACCAATTCGGTATCAGATTAGTTTGTTGTTGATTTGGTTTTTTTTTGTAGTGCATGTATGCTGAGGTGGAGATTTCATGCAAATGTCAGGCACGTCTGTCGAGGTGGGCGACCCATGCAACCTCGTGCAACTCATGCAAACGTCACGCATGTGTCTCGAGGTGGTAAAGTCAATGCAAACGTCACACACGTATCTCCTGGTTGTCAACACATGGAAACGCCACGCACGTATGTCGAGGTGGGCGAGCCATACATCTTCGTGCAAACCATTCAAACGTCACACACATATCTCGAGGTGTAGACAACTCATGCAACCTCGTGCAATCCATGCAAACAATGCGAATGTGAAGTACGTATTTCGAGGTAGACAACCCATGCAACCTGGTGCGTCCATGCAAACCACCCAAACGTCATGCACGTAACTCGAGGTGGACAACTAATGCAAATGCCAGACACGTATCTCGAGGTGGATAATCCATGCAAACGTCATGCACGTATCTCGAGGGGACAACCCATGCATATCCACTACAGACCATGGACCTCATGCAAACGTCATGCACGTATCTCGAGGTGGACAATCCATGCAAATGTCATGCACGTATCTCGAGACGCTATCTGTATACCCCGAGTCCACGTGGCAAGTACGCACAAATAGCGCATTCGGAAAATGCGCTATTTGTGTATTCTTGCCACATCGACATCCACGTGGGATGTCCACGTAAGCCACAAAAATTTTCCCCAACTAATAGCACATTTTCAAAATGCGATATACCCTATTTTTTGAATAAAAAAAAAAACCACACTTATTTTCCTCATTTAAACTAAAATATACTGTACTTTTGTAATTTTTTTCTGAAAAGTGCACTAATCACAACATGTCACAACACAAGACACACTGGCTCACATGAGCCATTCATGCGTGTCTCGAGATGCGAAGATATACAGATCTTGATGCATAAGACACGGGTTGAGGTCGCGTGGAGGGTTCTTGTCAGCCGATGTCTTATGGTGTGACATTGTAGTTGTCATTCTAGTATTCAAGAGAGTGTCAAATCGGCGTGCCCAAAGTGGTCGAAAATATATTATTATTGTTATTATTATTATTATTATTATTATTTTATTTTTATTTTTTGGATAGGGGACTCCAACATTAGTCGAATCTATAACCTCTCAACCTTGCCTCGTACCATGTGATGCACCGTCCATTTCAATAGAGATGCTTTGGCGGTTCATTATCAAGTTTAATTACATTAGAATTTTATTTCTTTAAATTACAAGCTCACGAGAAGCAGCCTGATCACTCTTTTTATATAAGAGTCATTTTTGTTCAATTATAAGTTTATGATAAACAATTCTAAAGTTATTGATGCTTAGTAGACAAATCTAATCGATTGTGATAGATCCATGAAACTTAGGTGATTGAGTCACAACGAGCCTAATTAAAGAGCTTAGGCGAGTCTAATAGGTACAACGAGCCGACATAATTGCCAAGATCACTACGGACCTTATTAATTTAGTTTTGCAATTAATTAATCGAAATGTATATGTATAATGATTATAATTTTATTTTTCCTTATTGAACGAGTATATTTATATAAAGGCTTTTTTGAAGTATACATCAATATAATTATACGTTTTTTTTTAAATTGTTTTTATGTATTTTTTTGATTTTTATGTATTAGTTATTTAGTAACAGTAGATTTTTTCTTTTAAAAAAATTAATTATTTGTTTGATCTCAAGTGAGAATCTTCTTATGGTACAACATGCAAGCATTATTACTTCCAAAAAAAAATGCAATCATTATTCTAATCAACACAATTAAGATTAATAACAATTTTTTTTTCTTTTTTAGATGTAATACTTTTTTTTTTTTTTGACAAACAAAGAAGTGGTAAACATCATTAGGGTATGTAAAGGAGTAGAGAATGACTATGGACAACTCCTCTCCTTGGTACTGCAGATGATCAATCGATTCTTGGGGAGTGAACACAAAGCACGGCGGTGGACTGGATGACAAACCACGCTTTTAATTTCTTGTTGCGCATCCATTTTGTTAAGGAAAAGCCCCTTGATTTGCAAACCATTATGTTAAATGATAGTGCTAGTGTAAAAGTGCATAGATTGTGTGCTTTTTAATTTTGTAATAATTGGGCTTGTGTCCCCTCTTAATCGAATAAAGAAAAAAAAAATGGTTGATGTATTTTATTCAAACTCTTAGCCCATTCCATACAATCATCCATCGTTACTTTATTTAGAGGTTGATACAACGTAATTGAATTAGCAGTACTAACTTTTTTTTTTTAATTACTTGTGCTATAATTTTTTCTGGTTCCAAATCAATTGAACTTTTCCTCGAGTGGAAGTGAGATTCGCTATTACAAGCTTACAAGGAACAATTAAAACATACCTACGTTATGTGGACAGATATGACCAAATATAGTAGATCCATAAAATCTAAATCAGTCACATCGAATAAAAAACCTAAATGAATATAGTAGATCCGATAAGATGACACAACTACGTACAGGTTCCATATGGACCTGAATTATTCTATCAAGATCAATAACGGACTTGTAGGACATCCCCTCCAATTAATGGGGATAGAAAAAACTAAAACAAATAAACAAACTAAACAAACAAAACGAACTTGACATAATAATCTAACATAGCTAGAAACAAAAAAAAAAATCATAAGGTTGATAGATGTTATAATTTGAAAATAGTGACAGTTGGTAAAACTATCTACCTACCAAACAGCCCCCCTTATAGCAAACTATACAACTACCTAACCACACTAGGCTATTCTTAGCCAATTTACTGTTCTTCATTATCTCCATCATCTCCCATATATACTCGGTTTATTATTTCTTCCAATGCATGTTCCGGCGCTAATCGACATTAATGGCGCAGTTACCACGTAATCCATACGATATAAACCAACTGCTAGATGGAAAGACGGTGGTGTGCTTCGCTCCGGAGATGCTCGCCTCCACCGGGGTTTGGCAAGGCAACAATCCATTTGATTACTCGGTCCCTACTGTGATTCTTCAACTCGCACTTGCCTTCTCCGTCAATCGGATCCTCATCTTCGCGTTGAAGCCTCTGCGCCAGCCTAGGGTCATCGCAGACATCATTGTGAGCTCTCCCTATAACTCTTTATCAATCAATAATAATATCCATTGCATCTTCTATATAGATATGTTGAAGGTAGCTCAAGTAAGCATGCACTAATACATGCATTTTCATACAGGGTGGTATAATGCTAGGTCCATCTGGGCTTGCAAGAAATTTAAATCTTGAATCCAACATCTTCTCCCTTCAAGGCATGTTGGTGCTGGACATGTTGGGGAGCATAGGCATCCTCTTCTACTTGTTCTTGGTTGGAGTCGAAATGGACATTATGTTGGTCCGACGGACTGGCAAGAAGTCCTTAATGATAGCTTTATGTGGGATGATTTTACCATTTTTAGTAGGTGCTTTGGGCTCCTTGACCATGCCAGGAAATCAAATTAGAGAAGCCGCCGGTAGTAGCCGTAGCTTCATTGTCTTCATTGCCCTTAGTCAGGCTGTCACATCTTTTCCAGTGCTGGCTCAGATCCTCGCCGAGCTTAAACTGCTTAATTCCGATCTTGGGAAGATAGCATTGTCGTCGGCAGTCATTAGCGACGGCTTTGCTTGGTTGCTTCTAGCTTTGGCCGTCGCTTTTACGAAGGGAGACACCTCAAGTTGGGTACCACTTAGCGTGATTGTAGCCAATGTTGTCTTTGTGTGCTTCTGCATCTTTGTTATCAGACCTGCGATTTGTTGGGTGGATCGAAACACCCCTGAAGGAGAGGACTTCAATGAGGTACACATGATTTTGATCCTCACAGGGGTCATGATCTGTGGATTCATCACTGCTTCAATAGGAACACATGCCATCATCGGCGCCTTTGTGTATGGACTTATTATACCGAAAGGCCGCCTTGGGAGCACTATAGTTGAGAAGCTCCAAGACTTCGTTACCGGGTTGTTGCTCCCTCTCTTCTATGTCAAGAGTGGGTTGAAGACTAATCTGCGCACCATCGAAACTTCCGCTTGGTTTTTCATCTTCCCAATTATCTTCTTGGCCGGTGCTGCAAAGGCCGGCGGCATTCTCCTTGTTTCTATGTTCTATCAGATACCTTCCCATGAAGGGGTCACACTTGGACTTGTCATGAATGCTAAAGGCCTCATTGAAATAGTCATCCTCAATATGGGGAAACGCATGAAGGTACTCTTTTAACTCTTTCAACAATCTCTCACTTCTGCAATGCCAGTAATATACAATGTCTCGTCAAACTCCAATTGAGGTCACAGTTATCAATTGTTTCTGAAATTGATGAGGTGATATTGCTGGACACAGGTTTTGGATGACCAAGCTTTTGCTGTAATGATGGTTGTGTCAATAGTCACAACGGCAATTATCACGCCGGCGGTAACTGCTTTTCACAAACCCGAAAGACACTTCGTGTCATACAAGCGGAGAACAATTCAGAGATCAAAGCTAGAGGCGGAGCTTCGCATGATGGTGTGCATCCATATCCCTCGCAATGTCCCAACCATGATCAACCTCTTGGAAGCCACTCATCCCAGCAGGAAGTCTCCTATTTGTATCTATGTTGTTAACCTGATTGAGCTAACCAGCCGTACTTCTGCAATGCTCGTTGTCCATACTGCTCGGCAATCTGGTCAAGCAGTTCTTAACCGCACTCGAAATCAGTCTGATCAAATCCTGAGCGCCTTTGAAAACTTCGAACAATATACTGGTGGAGTCTCCATTCAGCCCCTCACTGTCATTTCTCCATACCCGACCATGCACGAGGACATCTGCAATCTCGCAGAGGACAAACATGTAGCGTTCATCATTCTCCCTTTCCACAAGCAACTAACTGTTGATGGTGGCATGAAGGTAACTAATCCTGCATACCGAACAATGAACCAAAATGTATTAGCCAATGCACCTTGTTCTGTAGGAATCCTTGTCGATAAGGGATTCAGTGGATCCACGAAAGTGGCCTCCGGCGCCCATGGTACTAGTCAAATTTTAGTGTTCTTTTTTGGTGGCCCGGACGACAGAGAGGCCTTGTCGTATGCAAAGAGGATGCTAGAGCATCCAGGAATTATTCTTACCGTTATTAGATTTGTTCCAGGGAAACATACTTCCCGTTCGACATTTAATCATCAAGATGGAAGTAATGGCCAAGGCAGTTTGACAGTGATGACTGATACTGAAAGAGCAAGGCAACTAGATGAGGAGGTGTTGAATGACTTCAAGTCTGCAACTCATAACAACGGGGGAGTTGTATATGAGGAGAAAATGGTGAACAATGGAGAGGAGACCTTGGCAGCCATTCGGAGCATTGAAAACATTCATGATTTGTACATTGTTGGGAGATGCCAATACATGGATTCTCCTGTCACGGCTGGCCTCAACGACTGGAGTGAATGCCCGGAACTGGGAACAATAGGAGACATTCTAGCATCCCCGGACTTCTCCTTTCCGGTGTCGGTGCTAGTGGTGCAGCAATATGTGGGGGAGAACACACAAGTGGAGTTGGTAACACCAGAAACCCCTTCAAGACAGAAAGATATTTTCAGTATTCTTAATGTCCATCATAGAACACCAAGACAAGTAAAACTTGGAAACTCTTAGAAAAAATGGCTTTAATAACAGTTGAAACTGCAAATAAGTTTCTTCTTCTTTTTCTTTCTCTTTTTCTTTCTCTTTTTCTTCCTTTCTTATGTAAATAGTACATCACTAGCTAGTTTCACCATTTACTACTTAGCATTCTAGCTAGTTTAGACATGGTGTTGCACGAGCAACAACAACAACAACAAAAACATAGCCTCAGTCTCAAATTAATTGGGGTATGCTACATGGATCTAAAAGCAACAGTAGTTAAGTTTGGCTCCTACAAAAAATAAAATAAAAAATCAAGCTATTCCAATGACTTGCCACCAATATCTGAGGATCTATTTACAGACTAATGATGTATTAATATCACTATATATGATCACAAGCCAACAATGTATAGAAAGTCTTATAATTATTGCTTTATAATTCTTCATGATTTCCAACAGCGAGGGACTGAGGGAGTGCCAAAACCAGAGACATACAAAATTAAAGGTCTAGAGTTCATAATATGTAAAGCTTATGATTAAAATGGGTTTCTTTTTGTGGCTATTTCCCAAGTTCAAATGGCCTAACTATTATTGTTTTGATTGTAAACAAAATACATTTTATTCATATAAGTGTACCAGGGAGTCTAAGCTTCACGCGTGTTGGTTACTGCTTCAGGTCCGAACTCAAATCTCATAGAGGTTGTTTTCTTCATTTCAGCTTGAAAACATTATTGCTACTGAATTAAGAAAAAAAAAAAGAACAAAAGAATTCAGAGGTTAACTAGTAGATCAAACTCTCAAACTGATTATAGTAGCATTATACACTACAAGAAAAATACTATTTAAGACACTGAATAAATGTTGTCGAAGACTATATTGTTAATATAATTAATAAATAATTTATATATTATAACGTAATATTAATTTTAAAAATTCCTGTCTAGCAACCAACATGCCACTATATATTAAATTTCATTTTAAAAAAATTTACTTATGTGTTAATTATTCATTTGATATGTTTGAACAACATATTTATTAACAATATCTTTTGATATTGTAAAATATATTTTTTTCTTATAGTGACAATAATAAACTACATATGTATGAGCAAACTCAACATCAATGCTTGGTTTGACGATAACACAAACTTTAAACCAAAACCAGAAACTTAACCAACTAAAGACTGCCTGATCCTTACCCTACAAGCTTTTCTCCAAATTATCAATAATTTTTTGTTCATTTACCCAATTGATTAAACTTATAGAAAAAAACTATATAACTATTAACTACTAACCACATAACCAAACAGCCTATAAATAGCAAAAATCTATATAACTACCTAACTTCTATTCTTAGCTAATTTATCCCACAACCCCTCTTCTCCATCATCTCCAACTCTTTTGTTTCTTCTCTTTTGCTGCTCTGTTCCGATGCGAATCAACAATGCCGTCGTTACAAACTCCATACAATGCAACCAAACTGCTAGACCGAAATGCGTTGGTGTGCTACGCTCCGGCGATGCTCACCACTACCGGGGTTTGGCAAGGCAACGACCCGTTGGATTACACTGTCCCTACCTTCATTCTGCATCTCGCACTTGCCATCTCCATCAATCGAATCCTCATCTTCCTCATGAAGCCTCTACGCCAGCCTCGAGTCATCGCCGACATCCTCGTAAGCTCTCCCTCCCCTCTCCCTCTCAAGTCTCAACCCCATATTTATTGTTTGAAATGTCTTGTCTTGAAGCAGAGTAATCAACATTTTTGCTCACCCAATATGTTTCAGTTTAAGCACTATTTTCATACAGGGTGGCATATTACTTGGTCCATCTGTGCTGGGGAGACATGAATACCTTGCAGCCAAGATCTTCCCCCTTCGAAGCATCTTGGTGCTGGAGACGATGGCAAACATAGGCCTCCTCTACTTCTTGTTCTTGGTTGGCGTCGAAACGGACATTGTGGCGATACAACGGGTTGGCAAGAGGTCCATAATGATAGCTTTAGGTGGAATGGTCTTGCCCTTCTTTGTCGGTGCTTTAGGCTCCTTGCTCTTCAAAGGAGACCAAATAGAACCAATCAGTGGTAGCTTCGTTCTCTTCATTGGCATTACCCAGTCTGTCACAGCTTTCCCAGTGCTGGCTCGCATCCTTGCCGAGCTCAAACTGCTTAACTCGGATATTGGGAAGATTGCAATGTCGTCGGCAATTGTCAATGATGTCTGCGCTTGGATGCTTCTAGCCTTGGCCGTGGCACTTGCAAAGGGAGACGCTGCGAATTGGGCCTCACTCAGTGTGATTCTAGCAAGTATTGCATTTGTGTGCTTCTGCATCTTTGTTATCAGACCTGCAATTTTTTGGGTCGATCGACAAACCCCGGAAGGAGAGAGCTTCAATGAGGTACACATGAGCTTGATCCTCACAGGTGTCATGGTCTGTGGATTCATCACTGATTCAATTGGAACACATTCCATCTTTGGTGCCTTTGTGTATGGACTTATCATACCAAATGGCCGTCTCGCGAGCTCTATAGTTGACAAGCTTGAAGACTTCATTTCAGGGCTGCTGCTTCCTCTCTTCTTCGTCACAAGCGGGTTGAGGACTAATTTGCAAACCATCGGCGGTTTTGGCCATTGGATTTCAATTTTTCCAGTTACCTTCGTGGCTGGTGCTGCCAAGGTTGGCGGCACTCTCCTTATCTCCATGTTCTACCGGATACCATTTCATGAAGCCATCACAATTGGACTTCTCATGAATGCTAAAGGCCTCATTGAAATGGTCATCCTCAATGTGGGCAAAGATATGAAGGTACTGAACTTTCTCAGCAGCCTCTCACTTTTACAATGCCTAATGTAGTTGTCATGGTTGTAGTAATGTGTCAACAAAGTCCAATTGGAGATCAATCTGCACAACTGTATTTCTGACATTAAGCTGATATTGCTGGAGACAGGTTTTGAGTGACGTCGCTTTTGCTATAATGGTGATGGTCCAAGTGATCACAACAGCCATCATCACGCCGACAGTAACTGCGTTTCAAAAACGTGGAAGGCACCTTGTGGCATACAAGAGGAGAACAATTCAGAAGTCAAAGCTAGAGGCGGAGCTCCGTATGTTGGCGTGCGTTCATACCCCTCGCAATGTCCCAACCATGATTAACCTGTTCGAGGCTATTCATCCCAGCAGGAGGTCTCCCATCTGCATCTATGCTCTTCACCTGGTAGAGCTCACCGGCCGTACTTCTGCCATGCTTGTTGTCCAGACTGCCGGACAAATTCAGTCTGATAACATCACGAGCGCCTTTAAAAACTTTGAACAACATGCTGGTGGAGTCTCCATTCAGCCCCTCACAGTTATCTCTCCATACCCAACCATGCACGAGGACATCTGCAATCTCGCAGAGGACAAGCATGTAGCCTTCATCATTCTCCCTTTCCACAAGCAACTAACTGTTGATGGTGCCATGGAGGTAACTAACCCTGCATTCCGAATAGTGAACCAGAATGTATTAGCCAATGCACCTTGTTCTGTAGGAATACTAGTCGACAAGGGTTTTGTTGGATCCACAAAAGTGGCCTCTGGCCATGCTACTACTCAAATTATAGTGCTCTTTTTTGGCGGCCCAGACGATAGGGAGGCACTGTCATACGCCAGGAGAATTGTAGAGCATCCAGGAACTATCCTGACCATCATCAGATTTGTTCCAGGGCAATATGCTTTCCACTCGAGCATTGACCTGGGTGGAACCAATGGCCAGAGCAGTGTGACAGTGATCACTGAAAATGAAAGAGCAAGGCAACTAGATGAAGAGTTGTTGAATGACTTCAAGTCTGCAAATCTGAACAACGGGCGAGTTGTATATGAGGAGAAAGTGGTGAACAATGGAGAGGAAACCTTGGCAGCCATCCGGAGCATTAGAAACATTCATGATCTGTACATTGTTGGGAGAGGCCAATACATGGATTCTCCCCTCACGGCTGGCCTCAACGACTGGAGTGAATGCCCGGAACTGGGAACAATAGGAGACATTCTAGCATCTCCAGACTTCGCCTTACCGGTGTCGGTGCTAGTGGTGCAACAATATGTGGGGGAGAGCACACAAGTGGAGGAGTTGATAACACCAGACAGCCCTTCCAGACAGAAAGATATTTTAAGTATACTTAATGTCCATCATAGATCACTCAGACAAGGAAAACTTGGAAACTCCCAGAAAAAGGGTTTCGATAGAAGTTGAAACTGCTAAGGTTCTGGTCTTTTTTTTTTTTTTCCCAAACACACTGAGTTTCACAGTTCTTCCACAACCAACCAAAGAACGCCTACCATTGCTTCCGTTTTCAGTCCCCCTATTTAAATAGTACATCACTACTTCTGCCATTTTTGGATTACCATTCTAGCGAGTCTAGACACGGTGTTGCATGAGCAACATCACTATTTAGGCCAATCTATGTTTTGTCGAGTAGCAGATGATGTAAATATTGTACAATCTTTAAGAGTTTGAAGTTTGGAGATTGGAGATCCTATCCTATTTCATAGCCTGTCGTTTTTACATCAGTAGAGATGCATTTGAGTTTGCATGTTATATCAATATCACTAGTTGATCCAAAAGCAATAGAAGGTAAGGTCAGCCGACACGATGAAATTCAAGCTATTCAAATAACTCGCTACCAAGATCTAATGAGATACATTATATGTAGCCTCATAACAAACGAAGTATAAGAAGTCTTAAACTACTTACCTGAAAAAGAAGCAAGCCTTCATCCCAAATTAGTTGGGTCAGCTACATGGATCAAACTCTTCCATTGCGATCGATTTCATACAATTGATCGCGTGCTTTCCAAATCCCTTAAACCCCTCCTAATTAGCCATGGACATCCCAAATTAATGCTTTTTAATTCTTAATTATCTCTAACAGTGAGGGACATTAAGAGTGCTAAAACTAGAGACACACAAAGGTAGCCTAGAGTTCACAAAATGCAAGATTTATAAAATGGGTTTCTTCTAGGGGCTATTCCCAGGTCCAAATGGCCTAATTGTTATTGTTTTGGTGGTAAATAAAGGCATTTTTTCATATAAAAAAATAGAGTACCCGGAATCCAGTAAGTACGCTCCAGGTCCAAATGGCCTAATTATTAGAACACAGCCCATGCCTTTCAAATAGTTTGATGACTCTGCAAGTCAGCATGAGAAAACAATTAATATGTCCTCTTACTGGATGCATGTTAAGCTGAAAATTTAAAGAAGAGGATGAAAGGTTTGGAATACATTACTTTCAAGCTTCGTGCCGCAAAACAAGGAATAACACATTGGTTAGCATCAAGTCTCGTAGAGTGTTGTTTTCTTCATCTCTGCGCTTGAAAGTATACTGTTACTGAATCAAGAAAAAAAATTGCAAGGATCTGGAAGTCAACTAGAAGATCACGCTCAAACTGATATTTTTTTCATTATTTTATTTATCTTACAGCATTTCTTATAACAAATGTACAATGGTACTGCTAATCTTATAACAGACTGACAAATGCAACAGTAAAGATACAAATTGAGCAAATTAGAAGGCAAAGTAATCAAATCAGATGATCAATGAGAGCAAAGTTGTGAAATACACAAGAGAGATAAGTTTGGTTTGATAGAGACATAGCATATAGCACATGCAGATGGTGCGCGCATAATCAGGAAATAACAACCAATGAGTAGGGATTTTGTAGGCCCAACTGCCCAAGTGCATTTGTTGATCGCCAGTTGAGTTTCTTCACAGTTTTGATTCACATTCTCTCATAATCGAGCCTGTCGGACTGCAAATGGGAAAACTTCCAACGTAAGAAATCCAAAATATTGTGAAAAGGATATATGGCATATTGAAACAAAGCATTATTTGCAAATATAATATGCAAAAAGATTCCATCCTAGAGACAACAATGTATAAGACAAGCAACAAAACCTGCTTAAAAGTGATAAGAACAATATATGATAAAGCTTAGTTGATTAGGAATATATGATAAAGCTTAGTTGATTAGGAAACTAGCCATATATGTAAAAACGAGATAATATTCTAATTGTTTCGCTATTAAATCCCTCCTACTCCTACATGCCTTTGAATCTTAGGTGAGAATTTTATTCATTGTGAAAATAGAAAAATCCCATTAATGGGAAAAACGAGATAATGGTATTCAATAGAAAATGAAAAATATCTTGAAACTTTATTGGATTTTGATGGTCCTTTTCTCCAAGGTTCGAAACTTCGACTTTGCTTTGTATTTTACCCACTTAAAACTCGAAAATAATTTGAGGACTTTTAATGACGTGAGAAGCCCACTATCCAAAAACTCAATGTGGGAAGTTGTGCAAAAACTTGCTGGTTTTCGAAGTACATGGAATTCCATTCTAAATGCTAAAAACTCAAATTAGTTTAGAAACGTGCACACACTTACTTATACAATTGTAATGTATAAGAGTCATAATACAGTTGTTTAAAGTAATTATTTTTCAATACGACATACAATTTGCAATTACATATAATTATTTTGCGATGTAACATGCGATTCACCGACTACTTCCATTTAGGGCCGGTCCTGCCATTTTCGGGGGGCTTTAGGGTGAGATGAGAAAGTGTGACTTTATAAATTTGAAACTTAATTATTTTTTATTTAAATCAAGAAAATTAAAACATAATTTACAACATAAAAACTATTGTTTCTAACTACATTGTACACATATATTAAATGCATAATTAATACATAAAAATAACTTTTTAAGTAAATTAAGCATATAAAAATATGTCGGTAGTTACATTATTAAGTTTATATATTATTTAATAAATCAATACATGTGATTTTTCAAAACTAACAATATGTTATTATATGTCAATTATATAGTGATTAAGTTTTACCAACGTAACATTCTACAATACTCATTTGTCTAAAAAAGTATTTTATTTTGTATATAGTGTATCTAATTTCATTATTGTTAGAGTATAAGATTTTATAAATTATATATGCTTTTGTATAAGGACTAAATGTATAATTCTTGTTAACAAAGTTATAAATAAATTATTACAATGTTAATTTTGATTAATTAGTTTGCTTAAAAAATATATATTAATTTTATTATTTTTTATAGTGTATAATGACTTTAAGTAATACTTTTTTGAAATAAAAATTTATCTAATTTTTATCAACAAAGATTTTTTTAAGTAAGAATTTATCTAAGTTTTCTCAAAGAAAAAAAATACTTTCTATCACAATAGCATAAAATATACTTAATTTAAGCATTGTTAGAATACACGTTATACATTTATTGAAATATAAAAAATATAAATACATGAGGGAGTGAGAGTTGACCTTATAAAGATCTAATGTACTACTTGTAAGCTTGATAGTACGAATTTAATGTATTGATTATTGAGTTGCATAAGTGAGTTAAGATAAACGATCAAACCCACGTTTTCCTCCGTGTAGTCTTAGGATAAAAAGATTAAAAATATAAAAATGCTTTTATAACCCTGAAACTTAACCTACATGTTTCTGTGTTTATTTGTCGTGTGATGCACTTAGGGATATGTGCTCGCCATAATAGACAACACGCAAATAAGTGAGTTAAGTTTCTAGTAATTAAATGAAAATACACAAACAAGTTCTTCAAAAAAAGAAAAGAAAAATACATTAATACACATGTATATAATGTAATTAGGGCCTTATGCTGAGTGGGGTATGGGGCGATCACCTTTGGGCCCTGCTTCCCTTTTGAGGTATGAAGTTTTCATGTAAGATTTTGCACAAAAAACAAAGTTTTCATATTAGATTGGTTTCGATACATTCTGCAAAACTTCGTTGAAACTCCACGTAGTCATGGAAGTTTTGTGGTTTTTGGCACTGTTTAATAGGACTTCCCCGAATTTGTTGAGTTTTTTTAGGGGATTTTGACATTTTTTGTCATACACATGAGTTTCGTTTCCCCTCTTTTGAAAATCGACAAATTCTACAAAGTTCGAGGCGGTTTTGTTGATTTTTCAAACCATGTTTTTCTCTTTCTTCAGTCAAAAGACTAAATTATCACTCACATATCTTTAAAATTTATCTCTGCTATAAATTAAGCTGAGTGGAAATATTTGATCCATGTAGCCGACCCCAACTAATTTAGGGTTGAAGCTTGGTTGTTATCCCTTAGGCCATCTTCAACCACCCTAACTCAGCACTATATTTTGCCATATGCCGTCCTACGTGAATGGTGCAAAACAACAGTGGCATGACACTGTTCACATCACTATAATTTTTTTAATTATTATTTTCTTCTTCTTGGAGTTTTATATTTATCTTTGAATATGTTTAGTTCATCTCATTTATACTTTCCGTTTATCTTATTTTAAATATATTTTGATAATTTACTTATTTTAATATGTTGTGTTATTCTATTTTAAATAATAGATAATTAATTAATTAAGTTTTTTATATTAAAATTAAGTTAATTTGCAAAGATATTTTTTTTGAAACCCAACGGGTGTAAAAGATTAAATTTTAAGAAAATGATTAAAAATGAACAAAATAATATTAAAGTATGATAGTGTAGAAGATAGTGTTTATGGGTTGGTGTAAAAGTTGCACTCGCAAAGTTTCCCTAATCTTTGTATCAATTGGTGCTACTCCTACTTGTTTTTGAATTTCTATATTTCTTATTCTATCTTTACGAGTTTTACCACACATCCACCTAAGCATCCTCATTTACGCTACGTTCATTTTATGTAATTGTTGTTGCTTTACATTCACTTCCATAGAGCATAGGCTGGCTAATTGCGGTCCTATAAAATTTTCCTTTTAACTTAGTAGGAACATTTCGATCACGAGATCACCCTGTTGCACTCAGCCATTTCTTCCATCCAGACTTGAATTCTATGTGTGACATCATGCTCAATGTTACCATCATTTTGTATGATTGATCCTAGATACCTAAAGTGGTTTACCTTAGGAACTTCTATTTCCCCTAATTTTACCACTCAGTCATCTCGAAAATTCCTTTCTCTCTAGGGACCCTATCATATGCTTTTTCTAAATCTACGAATACCATATGCGAGATCTTTTTTCTTTTCTCTATATTTTTCTAACAATCGTCTTACAAGGAAAATCGCCTCCATAGTTGACCTCCAGGCATGAAACCAAATTGGTTCTCGATATTGGTGTTTCTCTCCTTAGCCTATTGTCAATTATCCTCTCCCAGAAGTTTCATAGTGTGACTCATAAGTTTAATTCCCAGATAGTTTGAGCAACTTTGAATGTCTCCTTTGTTTTTGAAGATTGGCACAAGCGTGCTTCTTCTCCAATCCATTGGCATCCGTTTTGATTTTAAAATTTTATTGAAAAGTTTTGTTAACCAAGTCAATCCAATTTCTCCTAAGCATTTCCAAACCTCTATGGGTATTTCATCGGGCCACATGCTTTCCTATTTTCATTCTTTTCAATGCCTCTTTAACTTCTACAATTCTAATATTGCGTGTATAGTTGACATTTCTTTCTTGGTGTGAGTTTTCATCTATTATGGTATCAACTTGACCATCATTAAATAAACTATCGAAGTAACTTCTCCATCTCTCCTTAATATCCTCCTCGCGCGTTAAAACATTTTGATTTTCGTCCTTAATACATCTCACATGACTTAGGTCTTGTTTCAAAAAATGTTGCCCAAAATAGTGCTAAAGTTGCACATTTTAGTGTTGGGAAAATGATTAAATATAAACAAAATAATATTAAAGTATGATAGTGTAGAAGATAGTGTTTATGGGTTGGAGAATATATCAAAATTGGTGTAAAAGTTGCACGAAAACTCCTTTCTCAAAAAATGTTGCCTAAAATAGTGCTAAAGTTGCACATTTTAGTGTTAGGATTGAAGATGCCCTTAGATTATATCTATACTTGCAAAGGTGATATTCTAATATAATCCTAATTTCAGTTCTTTATTTTTTTAATAAGAAACCAGCATTTCATTCAAAATAAGTAAAATAATTGAAGACGACCGTTTTCATGTCAAAATTATGATAGCATAGTGTTGACGAGGATCGAAGGATGTTAACATTAAGTAAGTTTTTGCAGAATCCATATTCATGTTTCAACTTTGAACCACATAAATAAAATATTTCAACTATCTAGGCAGCAGGTACTTGACAGTGTCTCTTAAAGTTTTTGGCCTTGATAAGTAAAGTACCTTGATAAGCATGTCAGTGGGGAGCCAAGCCGGTGCAGTTGGAATTCCAACCCAAGCAATCTGAGAAATACTTTGTATTAGTGATAAAGCAAACTTGATTAGACGTAGCCATCACACCACTCATAAATTTCTCCTCATTACATTAGAGAGGATTTTGTAAGATGATCAACGGCATAACAAATTAACATATTGGCAATTTGACCATTTGATTATCAGTGAGTTCACCGAGTCCTAAGATATAAAATCACATAACTAGAAACAAGAAAAGAAGATAGAAACTTGTTAACTACTCTGTCGGGGGCAATACGAATTTCTTGGCATGGCTAAGAATGGACAAACCATTCACAGAAAAATTTGAACAAATTTTACAGAATAGAACATAAATGACTTGTAAAGCATGGATAGCAGTTACTTACAAGTGCATACTCCCCAGTCTCAAAAATGCGTATGTCCAATACCTAGCAGTACAATGTAGAAAACTGAGCATTAGGTAAATGAATATAAATGAAACAAAATGCCAGTTCATGAAGTGGACTTGCAAAAATAAATAGACCATGAAGAATAAGGAATTGTTAGAAATTTCACTTCAATGGTTGGTCACCTCACCGCGGTCTTCATAAATGTAGTCTAGACCTTTGTAATAAGGCGGATGCCCCACTGATAAATACTGAAACACAAAAAAAAAAGGTTAGTGTGATCTTTACATGTATCATACAATACCAAATTAACTGAACTCTAAGCCGGCTCCTCAAACTAAATCAAAAGTACCGTCAATTTTTGGTAGTTGGTTCTTTCAAAAGTTATGCTCGAATTATGGCCCATACCAAATTCACCTATTCTAAAAAGGTCTTTTGTCTTCGCCAAAGCTTATTAATTTGGGTCTCTCAAAAGCTTAACTCAGAGCTGCTCAATTCAAATTAAACTATATATGAGTTGAGCCCTAAATGATATTCCTCAATAAAAGGAGCAATCCTCAAATGTACATGGATAATAAAGACCAACTGTATAAAGGCATTTGCTTTCACTCTTAGAATTTGCTTCAGCATACGATCTTGTCTTAGCAAATATTAGTTTTAGGAAAAGGGAGTCGCATATAATTACTTTTAGTAGTGGTCATAACAAGAGTCAAATAGATTTTCTTTTAACAAGAAAAATTGATAGAAAAATATGTAGAAACTGCAAAGTAATACCTGGTGAAGTGCTTACTACCCAACATAAGTTAGTAGTACTTGATATTAGGCTAAAACGACGACATAATATGACGACATAATATGAATAAAAGAGTTAGCAACCCTAGAATAAAGTGGTGGAACCTAAAAAATAGTAAACAAGTAGAGTTTAGAAAAAAACTACTAAAGGAAAATGTTTGGAATCTTGACTTAGATGCTAATACATTGTGGCTATAAATGAATAGTTGCATAAGGAGAGTGAGATCAAACGTATTAGGTATATCTAAAAGCTTGGGGACCACCAAAGAAGGAAACATGGTGGTGGAACGAGGATGTCCAACGAGCAATTAAGACTAAAAGAGAGATGTATAGGAAAATACCTAAGTGTCAAGATGAAGATGCGTACAATTAATATAGAGAAGCTAGAAAACAAGCTAAAAAAGTGGTTAGTCAAGCTAAAAAAAATTTCATGGAAGATCTATATACAAGGTTAGATAATAGAGATGGCGAAAAAATAAAATAAAATATATATATATATATATATATATATATATATATATGCTAGTCAAATTAAGAGATAAAAATAAACAAGACATAAGTCATGTAAGATGTATTAAGGACGAAAATCAAAATGTTTTAACGCGCGAGGATGATATTAATGAGAGATGGAGAAGTTACTTCGATAGTTTATTAAATGATGGTCAAGTGGATACTATAATAGATGAAAACCCACACCAAGAAAGAAATGTAAACTACACACGCAATATTAGAATTCTAGAAGTTAAAGAGACATTGAAAAGAATGAAAATAGGGAAAACATGTGGCCCAGATGAAATGCCCATAGAGGTTTGGAAATGTTTAGGAGAAATTGGATTGACTTGGTTAACAAAACTTTTCAATAAAATTCTAAAATCAAAACGGATGCCAATGGATTGAAGAAGAAGCACGCTTGTGCCAATCTTCAAAAACAAATGAGACTTTCAAAGTTGCTCAAACTACCGGGGAATTAAACTTTTGAGTCGCACTATGAAACTTTGGGAGAGGATAATTGACAATAGGCTAAGGAGAGAAACAACAATATCAGAGAACCAATTTGGCTTCATGCCTGGGAGGTCAACTATGGAGACGATTTTCCTCGTAAGACGATTGTTAGAAAAATATTGAGAAAAGAAAAAAGATCTTCATATGGTATTCGTAGATTTAGAAAAAGCATATGATAGGGTCCCTAGAGATGTTCTTTGGTGGGTTCTAGAAAGAAAATGAGTGCATACTAAATATATAGACACTATTAATGATATATATGATGGAGTAGTAACGAGTATAAAGACATTTGGAGGAGCTACAAAAGAATTTTCCATTACGATAGGACTACATCAAGGATCGGCTTTAAACCCATATCTATTTACTTTAGTTATGGATGAACTAACTAAGCATATTCAAGAGGATATACCATGGTGTATGCTATTTGCAGATTATATTGTTTTAGTGGATGAAACAAAAGATGGAGTGAATAGGAAATTAGAACTCTGGAGGAATATATTAGAATATAAAGGCTTTAAGTTGAGTAGGACGAAAACTGAATACATGCATTGTGAGTTTAGAAACGCTAGACATCGAGATGATGGAGTGGTAAAATTATGAGAAGTAGAAGTTCTTAAGGTGAACCACTTTAGATATCTAGGACTAATCATACAAAATGATGGTAATATTGAGAATGATGTCACACATAGAATTCAAGCTGGATGGAAGAAATGGCGGAGTGCAACAGGGGTGATTTGTGATCGAAATGTTCCTACTAAGTTAAAAGGAAAATTTTATAGGACCGCAATTAGGCCAGCTATGCTCTATGGAAGTGAATGTTGGGCGGTAAAGCAACAACAATTACATAAAATGAACGTAGCAGAAATGAGGATGCTTAGGTGGATATGTGGTAAAACTCGTAAAGATAGAATAAGAAATATAGAAATTCAACGACAAGTAGGAGTAGCACCAATTGATACAAAGATTAGGGAAGGGCGGTTGCGGTGGTTTGGTCACCTGCAAAGACGGCCTACAAATGCCCCCACTAGAAAACTTGACTCAATAGAAACTGTAGAAATTCGACGAGGTAGGGGTAGACCAAAATTAACATGAGAAACATTAATTAGGAGGGATTTGAATGGTTTGGAAAGCTCACCATCAATTGCACTTAATCAAGCACAATGGAAAAGTTTGATTCATGTAGCCGACTCCAATTAATTTAGGACTGAGGCTATGTTGTTGTTTCGAGGACCATATATTTATCAGCCCTTGCAAAAGTACCAAAACCCTAAAACCAAATTCTTACCAAACACAAAATTCTAGTAGGCATCATACTACTCAGGCCCTTAACATCATCAACAACATCAAAGCCCCAATCCCAAATTAGTTGAGGTTGACTACATGGACCAACCTCTTCCATTGCGCTCGATTTAGCATATCAAATGATGTAACGTCCAAATCCTTCAAATCCTTCACAATCAATGCACCCCAAATTAGCTTAGCTCTACCCTGCATCGTCGAATTTCTTCAATTTCTATTAAATCAAGTTTCCAAACTACGGCATTAGCATGCCCTTAACACCGATTTAGAAAAAAAAAAAACCCAACATGATTAACAAACACAAGAATTGATTTCTAGGTATTTTTAGGTCATCTAACCTAAAACCCACAAAACTCCCAAATCAAACCACACCAACAAAACCAAAACTTCCAATCAACTCATTAATGGGTACCCATAAATCACATTCACAATCACAATCACTCACTCACATTGATGCTGTTGAGATACTTTTCCTTATCCACCCTCACAATCTGCCCTTTCTTCACTGCAAGTGATCACCCAATTAGCCCAAAACACAAAAAAGCTTCAACATTGCTTCAAAAACCAATATCAATGCAAAGATTGCAAATTTAGCTGACTTGAATAGATGGGCTTCTTGAGTGGCTTTGACTGTGTTGAAGCGGTCTTTGTAGAGTCTTCTTCTTCACTTGGTTTGCTGGTCTTCTTCTCTGAACTTGCTGTGGCTCTGACGGTGTTGGTTCGAACTCGATGGCTTGTTTTGGGAGTGTGTGGAAATGGTGAAATGGGTGTGGAGTTGAAACGGCAGAGATTTGGAGAAAAGGCCGCCATTGATTCAAATTGATAAGACTGAGCTCCGCTGCGTCTCTTGTTCTCTATCTTGGATGGAAGCTCATCCTTATTCTGTACTCCCGGAAGTGGAATAGGGAGATGGGACAGTGGACTGTGGAGCCAACACGTGTACTTCTACCACTCTCAAAGAGCTTCTGCACCTTATTAGTTGAGTTATGGGACATGGATCATCAAACTCTTTTTGGATTGCGTGATCTGTTTCGGTCACCCGATTGTTGATGTATGTTAATTTTTGGATTGATGTATGTACGCATACAAATCGATGTATTTGATTCATTTCAAAGAAAAAATAAAAACTAACAAAAAACTTATTTGATAATCAACCAATCAAGACCTTCTTTTGAACCATAATTATCGAAAACGTACTTGAAATTTATTTATTTATTTTTTTTATTTTTTTTGGTAAACTAGGCAATAGCCGAATAGTTGGCTCACAAGAGACTTTGGCTCTCTCAAAATGGGGACATCATTTATATGGCTTGAACTCGAGATCACTATCTAACCGATCGAGTGACGAGCCACTCAGACCAATCCCTATGATCACTAATTGGAGATCGATTTTGTCAATACATGTATTTTTGTAGTAGACACCAATGATCGGATATCCATTCTCGGTGTCTTAATATAAGTCACCGCATCATTTTCATCTACATAGGTATAAAAAGTTGGAAAAAATTTAGGTAATCTACTTTGGTCACCAATCTAGTCAGATGCCATATATTTTGCCTCGATATGTGTACACACATATCTCGGCATGTATTGCAGCGCATTTGGTTGGGTCCACATGTATCGCATGATATTCGATTGGGGCTACACATATTTCAAGTCATCCGACTGGGTTGGTGTCGAAAGGGAGGTACTACTCTAGTTGTTCCCTGAAAAGTTGGTCTCTTATTGAGAGAGAGAGATAGAGAGTGAGAGATGGAGAGTGGGCAGAGCATTCGAGGAGGAGGAGCAGAGTCGACAACAGGGATCGTTCACCGCTCATCGGTCCCTAGACAGCCCATTTGGCCGACAATCGACGGCCCTCTCGGCCTTTCCGACGAAGAATCGCTCAGCTACGCTCGCAGATTCTTCAAGTTCGGATTCCTGTTGCTACCATGGCTCTGGGCCGTCAACTGCTTCTACTTCTGGCCTGTTCTTCGCCACTCCCCTGCCTTCCCTCGCATTCGCGACTGTGAGTCTCCCCTTCTCTTCCACTCCCTCAATTTCTTCGTTTGTTTCGATTTTGATCTACTGGGTACGCGCAATTGGAAGAATTTTAGTGTTTGCGATGTGGGTTTCTTGTAATTTTTTTTACTTAGGGTTTGGCCATTATCGTTGCTTAGCTTGAATTCTGTTTGTTTTGTAAGTTTTTGATGAATTGGGTTTGCGGAATTGGAAGAATTTGAGTGTTTGTGATGTGGGTTTCTTGTAATTTCTTGTATTTAGGGTTTCGCCATTATCGTTGCTTAGCTTGAATTCTGTTTACTATGCAAGTTTTTGATGAATTGGGTTTGTGGAATTGGAAGAATTTGAGTGTTTTTGATGTGGGGTTTTTGTGTTTGGGCTTATTTGTTATAGAATAAGAGAACACAGAATTAGGTTTGGATTTTTGAGAGATTGAAAGAAAAGGAGGAATGGGAGTAGCTCAACTTTTGGGTTCCTTTGGATAATATCTGTGGAATTGCTAGTCATGCTTGTTGTTCTAGTCTCTTAGAGGTTCTATCTTAGTTGGACCAGTAAATTACAGTTGTGTGTGCATTGTCTGTATTTGATTATTGCTTCGAGCCATTGAGGTGCTGTTAATGAATCGGAGAATCACTTATTTCTGCATTGCCCCTTTCATTTGATAAATTTGTTAAGGATACTTGAAGTGCTTGAATGTAATTGGGAATGCCTAAGAAGCGTGAGGATATTGGAAAGGAAGATTCTTTAGCGAGCCAAGTTAACAGATCCACATTTTTCATATTCTAGCAAGGACAATAATTTTGAGATCTTGTTTGTTCTTGGGAGCTGCTGGTGTTGGAAACTTGGAATGTTCAAAAGCTCTTGACTTGCTTTCTTAGTGACTCTTTTATTTGTAGTACATCAAGAAAACAAATATACACTTTCCTTAACTCAAAGATGTAATTAAAAACACCGAGGGGTAATATCCCTGTGATTTTTTTTTTTTTTTTTTTTTTTTTTTTTGCCACCCTTCAAAGCATAAATCTATTTGAAGTTTACTAGCCATCCAAAAATTTTAATTTCAGTTGGTACACCATTGGCATAAAGACACGAGAAAGACTTCTCCTTTGGAAGTTATCACCAATATTCAACTTTTACGAGTCTATAAAAAAACACGTTGATTTTATGTGGTACCGAAGTCTTTCAAATAGATGTGTCGAAGGTGAGAGGTTTATCTCTTTTCTTTTTTTTTTCTTTTGGTGGGGTGATGCAGCATAAGTCTTCCAAATTGATTATCGAAACCCACGAAAAACCAATTTAGGGCCTGATAATTAAAAACCCTAATTCTCTAAAAAGAAATCAAATTCTTTATAAATCAAATCAAAATCAATCTCGTTACATCTTGTTATGCTTTTATATAGGCATTGAAAATAAAAAAATAAACAAAAAATATAGAACGTACTTAATTAGTAATGTAAACTTTCTAAATAACTAGACATACCTAAAAACTTAATTGACCCAAATAGAAAGCTTAGGACACATGTACCAAAAGAAAGAAAACTCATCAACACCTTCCTAAAACAAATAGGAACGTCACACATGCGATAAATACTATTTATAAAAACTTTCTAAAGTAATTACTACTAATTTAAACTTCTTAAATATGTATCCATGCACGTTAAGCTTTCTTGAGTTTGGAGCGTGTGCTAACTCATGCCGGCCCTCCCGTACGCCTCGACGACCTCGATCTCCATCATTCTCCCCTTGTTGGAAAAAATCCAACCTCGAATTTTTGTACCTTCACGTGACTAATGTGAAACAATTTTTCCTTCACAACTAATTTTAACTAACTCAACAACGCTTGATGGAACCAAAATTTAAGGGACAAACCTCAACGATCAAACTAAAGTTGTCAACAAACATACCATCGTGAGAGTATTGAAGAGCGTCCATCACCAACTCTTCATCCATGTCATCGGTTAATGAACAAAAGTGTTTGGTTACCGCGAACTTCACTTTTGTCTCCACACTTTTTTTAAGTGGGTAGTTGTCGATTACACCATCATCAACCACTGTCTCAAGTACTCGGTGACTTTTAGATTGCAGAATAACTTCGATAACAAAACCTTCATCTCCAAGACCACCCTGTCTCCAATGAAGTCTTCGTCACCAACATTGAAATTTTGCCTCATCAAAGTTGACTTGTTTTTTCTCGTCTTCAAATTCACCCTCCCCACCAAAAAAAGAATCTCCTTTTGTTTCTTCCCAAACATAAGGTTCACTTTAATGGATTCGAGTAAACCGTGGAATACGTTGTTGTCCATCGATCAACAAATCAAACTTCTGTTTGTTTATAAAAAATACCTCGATGCGTTGTTGGTGAGTCTTCGTGGACGACATGATTTCCTAATCACCCGGGCCAGGTCGAGGCTCTTATACCAACCTGATGCAACGAAAGTCTTCCAAATTGATTAATTGAAACCAACGAAAATCAATTTAGGGCCTTGAGAATTAAAAACCCTAATTCTCTAAAAAGAAATCAAATTCTTTATAAATCAAATCAAAATCAATCTCGTTGCATCTTGTTATGCCTTTATATAGGTACTAAAATAAAAAAAATAAACAAAAAATATAGAACGTACTTGATTAGTAATGTAAACTTTCTAAATAACTAAACATAGTAATGTAAACTTTCTAAATAACTAGAAATACATAAAACTTAATTGACCCAAATAGAAAGCTTAGGATGCATGTACCTGTGACGGCCCCATCTACAAATAAGGGCACCGCCCGGCCTAATCCCTCATTAAGCCCTAATCTCCCATATAAGACATAACAAGGAACTAGTCAGCCTTCTTTAAACACCTAAAAACCTACCAATTATGATACCACCTACAGATAGCAAACTAGTTCTACTGACTAACCTATGGTTGTCTATAAATTAGAGTTCAATTAATTTTTTTTTCCTAACAAGTTATTCAGCGGTATGTCATTACTAGTGAACATTAAATCCTAAGGCCTAACCTATTGTGGAAAAATCAGGAAATAATGATCACATGCTTATATAAACAAAAGTGGTGATATATATAACATGTATCTGGTCAGATATTCCTATCACTCAACCCAAAAGTAAACATATCATGTATATAGAAAATGTAATACAAAAGAATGCAAAACATACAAAAATATGTCGCAGCAGTCCTTCACTGGTTCAGAGGTAGTCACCAATCTTCTCTTTGCCTGGTCTGCTACTCGGCTCATCTGCACCCACCGTCACAAACTAGACGGTGAGTACATGAAATTACTTAAGTAATCCTGAGAGACATTGATCCACATTCCCAAACAGGCAACAAGTATCAAATGACATAATTTAAATAGAAACTATGCTGAAAGAAACATCATGCAAAGAGATACTTGAGTTAACCAAATATGAAACTGACTCAAGGCTAAGTAGTAATGGATTAGGGTCGGTCGTAGTGATCTTCATCACATCAGCCTTTCCACTACAATGTGAGCTCTGCTCCATAACATTTCATTACAATTTGAGCTCTATATCATAATGTCAAAATGTCGTACTTACGATTACGCCTTTTCTATTCCAAGTGAATTAGTCGTCACCTGAATGTATACTTGCTAACATACCCGAGTTTTAAAACTCGTCATGTTCACCCAAGTTATTCTTGCTCCAACAAACCCCGAGGTCCGGTTACCCCGTTCGAGGCACGTTACCCCGTGTCATGCAAGGTAGTGGAGAAATTCCCTAACATCCCGGAAAGTCTAGTGACCCCCGTATGAAAGCTGAATTTCTATCATCAAATGACCCTAACCGCAAGAACCACTTTCATTTTCAATAATGACTCGGTAATCGAATCCAAGAAATGTAACTACATATTAATGCACAAAGGATTAGAGTCAAAACAAAACAAACTAACCTAATAGCATGCTATATCACTGACTTTCATACACAACAATCAACATGACAAAAGAGAGGAATTGGAATCAATGATATACACAACAGAATATGCTATGAGCAACATCATCAAATGAGCACTGAACAAGTCATAGCATATGGATGTCAAAGGCAATTCAGTTCGCATAACTGAGAATAAATAAATAAATGAAATGAAATGTAAATAAATGTCTCAATCAGTTTACTTACATACAACACAAGTCCTAAGCTATGCGGCTTCTCGTCGCGTCGATATACGCACCCAATACCCCGTAATAGCTCATTTACGGTCCTAACATTTGACAAGTTATCAATTTAGATTCACAATTCATTATTTAAAATTCCTACATTGGTCGAAAATCGAATTCGAGACCAATTTGCCAATTTCGCACTTTTCGAGGTAAAAACCCCGTAAAAGTCGCGTCTGAAATTTCAAATCTTATTTATTTTGTCGAAATATAATTTTTCGGAATTTTTCCTATTTTTTCTGAAATTTTCTTGAATTTTTCCATATTTTTATCCATTTTTTGATATTAATATATATAAATTATTATTATTATTATTTATTATTTATTATTTTATTTTTTTAGGGTGGTCCAGCCGGACCCGGGTCGGTCTGACCCGGTCCCCATCGGGTCAGGGTCGGCCCGAGTCGGCCTGACCCGACACATATAGGGTAGCCCGACCCGGGCTACCCATCTTCTTCCTCACTTTTGGATTTTTTTTTTTTTATTTGGTTCGCTGGGGTTGGGTTCGGCCGCAACCCTAGACCACCCTTGGGTGGGAGACTCCTTCCTCAGAGAAGCCGAGCCATGGTGGCTCACCATGACCGACCAATCACAAACCACAACAACAACCGAATTCACCAACAACAAGCAACGCACCTTGCGTTCCACTTCGAGCTCGGTCTCTCTCTCTCTCTCTCTCCCGGTCTCTCTCCTTCTTCTTCCTCTTCTTCCTCTCAGTTTCTTTTCCTCTGTGCGTCGTTTTTTTTTTTTTTTCACTGGGTTTGGAGATCAAAGTGAGATAATGTTAATTGACCAACATATATATATATATATATATATATAAGTGATGTGGCCACTTATGGTCCACTAATCACATATCAATTTTTATTTTCATTCATTTTTCATTTTTTTTAATGCAATATAATTTAACTAGTTACGCTTACCCCATTACGTCAGACAGAGATGCTATGTATACGTCCAGGATGTGGCGGAGTATGTAGGAGCAGTATGGTACACGCTTACAGTTTAGCACAGCCTTTCACCCTCAGACTGATGGGCAGACTGAGAGGTTGATTCAAACTCTCGAAGATATGCTCAGGGCGTATGTACTTGAGTTTGGCGGATCGTGGGAAGAGTATTTACCGTTGTGTGAATTTGCATACAACAACAGTTATCAGACGAGCATTGAAATGGCGCCATTTGAGGCGTTATATGGCAGACCGTGTCGCTCACCATCTGTTGGGCTGAGCCAGAAGACCGAAATTTGTTAGGGCCTGAAATTGTTGTCGATCACACGAAAAGGTAAGACAGTTAGCGAAGCTTAAAGGAGCCCAGGAGAGGCAAAAGAAGTATGCAGACATGTATCGCAGCGATCTCACGTACGATGAGGGAGCTTTAGTGTATCTAAAGGTTTCTCCTCGTAAGGGTCATCATCGATTTGGTTTGAAACGCAAATTAGCACCGAGATTCATCAGGCCGTTCAAGATCAAGAAACGGGTTGGAAAGGTTGCATATGAGTTAGAGTTACCTCCACAGATGTCGGGAATTTATCCGGTGTTTCATATTTTGATGCTTCGACTAGCTAAGTCAAAAGCAGGCGGAAGACCGACAGTGGATTTGAGTCAGATTGATTTGAGTGAAGATATCTCATATGAAGAGCAACCAGTTCAGATTCTTGACCGAAGGGTACAACAGTTAAGAAACAAGTCTATCCCGAAAGTGTTAGTCAAGTGGCAGTTTCATGGAGATTCAGAACTCACTTGGGAACGGGAAGACTATATGCGAGACAGATTTTCGTACCTCTTCGAGTCAGGTATATTAATATTCGTTTAGTTTAAGTTTGAGGACGAACTTCTTATTAGTTGGGAAGTATTGTCACGGCCCAAATAATTAATACACGTTTGATTCGTTAATTAGGACATAATGACCCGTGACGTGGGACCCGCAGCGAGATACATGTCACTACCGAGGCATGGTGGCCGAGGTAAGTGTTATATTTGTTGTGTTGTTTGCTTAGTGTAATGTATATGTGTAGACTACTAAATCATTTACGGGTAAGCAGATACCGAGACGAGCGGGGACGCGCCTCGAGTCGCGTGCCGACGTGGGCCCGAGGTAGCAGCTCGTGGGGTAAGCGTAACTAGTTAAATTGTATTGCATTAAAAAAATGAAAAACGAATGAAAATAAAAATTGATATGTGATTAGTGGACCATAAGTGACCACATCACTTAATATATATATATATGTTGGTCAATTAACCTTATCTCACTTTGATCTCCAAACCCAGTGAAAAAAAAAAAAAAGACGCACAGAGGAAAAGAAATCGAGAGGAAGAAGAGGAAGAAGGAGAGAGACTGGGAGAGAGAGAGACCGAGCTCGAAGTGGAACGCAAGGTGCGTTGCTTGTTGTTGGTGAATTCGGTTGTTGTTGTGGTTTGTGATTGGTCGGTCATGGTGAGCCACCATGGCTCGGCTTCTCTGAGGAAGGAGATGACTGTGAGGTCATCTCCCTCCCAAGGGTGGTCTGGGGTTGGGCCGAACCCAACCCTAGCGAACCAAATAAAATAATAAAAAAAAAATCCAAAACCAGAGCACTTCTGCTCTGGTGAGGAAGAAGATGGGTAGCCCGGGTCGGGCTACCCTATATGTGTCGGGTCGAGCCGACCCGGGCCCTGGGGACCGGGTCAGACCGACCCGGATGGATAAAAATATGGAAAAATTTAGGAAAATTCCTGAAAAATTAGGAAAAATTTCGAAAAATTATATTTCGACCAAATTAATAGAAATTGATAAATTTCTATGAAAAATACAAGATTTGAAATTTCGGACGCGACTTTGACGAAGTTTTTACCTCGAAAAGCGCGAAATTGGCATATTGGTCTCGAATTCGATTTCGACAATTTTAGGAATTTTAAATAATGAATTGTGAATCTAAATTGATAACTTGTCAAATATTAGGACCGTAAAGGAGCTATTACGGGGTTTGGGTGCGTACATCAACGCGACGAAAAGCCGGATAGCTTAGGAATTGCTGTGTGTATGTAAGTAAACTGATTTGAAACGTTTATTTACATTTCATTCCATTTATTTATTTATTCTCAGTTATTCGAACTGAATTGCCTTTGACATCCATATGCTATGACTTGTTGAGTTCTCATTTTATGATATTGTTCATAGCATACTCTGTTTTGTATATCATTGATTCCAATTCCTATACTTTGTCATGTTGATTGTTGTGTGTGGAAGTCAGTGATATAGCATGCTATTAGGTTAGTTTGTTTATTTTAACTCTAATCCTTTGTGCATTAGTATGCTGTTACATCTCTTGGATTCCAATGCTGTGTCATTTTTGAATATGAAAGTGGTTCTTGTGGTTAGGGTCATTTGATGATAGAAATTCAGCTTTCATACGGGGTCACTAGACTTTCCGGGATGTTAGGGAATTTCTCCACTACCTTGCTTGACACACGGGGTAACGTGCCTCGAACGGGGTAAACGAACCTCGGGGTTTGTTGGCGCAAGAATAACTTGGGTGAACATGACGAGTTTTAAAACTCGGGTATGTTAGCAAGTATACATTCCGGTGACGACTAATTCACTTGGAATAGAAAAGGCGTAATCGTAAGTACGACATTTTGACATTATGATATAAAGCTCAAATTGTAATGAAATGCTATGGAGCAGAGCTCACATTGTAGTGGAAAGGCTGATGTGATGAAGATCACGGCCGATTGACCCTAATCAATTACTACTTAGGCTTGAGTCAGTTTCATATTTGATTAACTCAAGTATCTCTTTGCATGATGTTTCTTTCGGCATCGTTGCTATTTAAATTATGCCATTTGATACTTGTTACCTGTTTGGGAATGTGGATCAATGTCTCTTAGTATTACTTAATTAATTTCATGTACCGGGTTTGGAGATCAAAGTGAGGCGACTGGAGATGCTGATGAGTCGGTGATGAAAATAAACTTGCTGACGAGCCGACTGGACATCTGACTAGACATGTTGACGAGCCGACTGGACATCTGACTAGACACATGTTATATATATCACCACTTAATTAATTAATTATTTATTATTTTATTTTTTTCGGGTGGGTCCGGGTCAACTCGACCCGACCCACCCGAGCCCGGGTCGGCTCGACCCGACACATATAGGGTAGCCCGACCCGGGCTACCCATCTTCTTCCTCACCAGAGCAGAAGTGCTCTGGTTTTGGATTTTTTTTTTTTTTTTTTTTTTTATATGGTTCGCTGGGTTGGGTTCGGCCCCAACCCCAGACCACCCTTGGGAGGGAGATGACCTCATAGTCATCTCCTTCCTCAGAGAAGCCGAGCCATGGTGACTCACCATGACCGACCAATCACAAACCACAACAACAACTGAATTCACCAACAACAAGCAACGCACCTTGCGTTCCACTTCGAGCTCGGTCTCTCTCTCTCTCCCGGTCTCTCTCATTCTTCTTCCTCTTCTTCCTCTCGGTTTCTTTTCCTCTCGTGCGTCTTTTTTTTTTTTTTTTTTTTTTTTTTTTTTCACCGGGTTTGGAGATCAAAGTGAGATAAGGTTAATTGACCAATATATCTATCATATATATAAAAGCACGAATCACAAATTTTTGAGTGGTAATGAAATTTACCTATTTGCCCATATTTCTTTTTTTTTTTCATCTCCAAATCAAACTCTAACTCCTTATCAATCCACCACACGTTTTTTTTTTTTTTTTTTTATCTCCAAATCAATCCCGAACTCCTTCTCATCAATCTAATACACGGTTTTCTCTTTCTCTCAGTCTTCAATCGATCACTCGCTCGTGTTTCGGACGAAGTCCTTCTCATCAATCCAATACACAAACTCCTTCTCATCAATCTAATACACGGAGACGGAGATGTTGATAAATTGAGGGAAACTTCTAAATTGGAGTGTGCACTTGTTTCTGGGGCAAATCAGTTTATATGAACATTGTATATGTTGAAAGCTTGAATTGCATGCTACCATTTGATACGTTTTAAGGGGGTGTATACCACTGGTCATCGTCTTCATCATTCTCACCCAAACCCTCATTGTTCTTCGTCACACATATATATATATATATATATATATATCTCCCGGTTGGAGATCAAATTCAAGGAGAGCCGTAAGTGTTGGTGGCGTTGTTGAAGAACAGTTGAAGGTGAGATAATATTTCAATTTTTGATTTCAGTGACTATGGGACTGGTTTTGTCTATGAATTCGAAATTGGAATTGGGAGGGGTTGTTGTGGTTGGTTGTTGATTGTGTGATGAAGAGAGGAGAATGTTCGATTTTATATATATATATAAACAGTGAAGAAGAGAGAATCTGAGAGGGAGAAGAAGAAGGTGGGGGTTGAAGAAGAAGGTGGTTTGAAGGTGTTGGGGGAGGGAACAAACCCAAAACCCAGAAGAAATTTGAATAAAAAAAATTTTGATTAATCATGTGAAAAAAAAGGTATCTAAAGCTTTAATCCCGACTAATTCAATTATTTACATTCATAATTTCAAAGTTATCATTTCTATCTATAGAGTTTGAGGTAAAGATTGAACTTTATGAACAATTATACGGAATCTCCACAAACAAGTGTTCACAAATTGATGGGTCAAACCACTTGTGTTTTTTTTTTCCTTATTTCTTTTTTTTTTTTTTTTTTTTTGAGGAAGTAATTTCCTAGCATGACTAGCTTGTTTTTTCATTCACATCTTATCTCAATCACATTAGAGAATATTGATAAGCTAAAAAAGGTACTTGTATTTCTAATTTTTAAATTTTAATTACGATTTTGAATTTTATTAATAAATTCTTAGAAATTAATTCCCGCGAGCGAAGCGAGCGGGTCAATCGTGCGTAGCACGTCCTGAAACTAGTATATATATGTATATATATATATTAAGTGATGTGGCCACTTATGGTCCACTAATCACATATCAATTTTTATTTTCATTCATTTTTCATTTTTTTTAATGCAATATAATTTAACTAGTTACGCTTACCCCACGAGCTGCTACCTCGGGCCCACGTCGGCACGCGACTCGAGGCTCGGGCCCACGTCGGCACGCGACTCGAGACGCGTCCCCGCTCTCCTAGGTATCTGCATACCCGTAAATGACTTAGTAGGCTACACATATACATTACGCTAAGCAAACAACACAGCAAATATAACATTTACCTCGGCCACCGTGCCTCGGTAGTGACATGTATCTCGCTGCGGGTCCCACGTCACGGTTCATTATGTCCTAATTAACGAATTAAACGTGTATTAATTATTTGGGCCGTAACGGTACCAAAATAAAGAAAACTCATCAACACCTTCCTAAAACAATTAGGAACGTCACACATGCAATAAAGACTATTTATAAAAACTTTCTAAACTAACTACTACTAATCTAAACTTCCTAAATATGTACCCATGCACGTTAAGTTTTCTTGAGTTTGGAGTGTGTGCCAACTCATGCCGACCTTCCCGTACGCCACGACGACCACGATCTCCATCATGGGGTGGACAAGATACTTGCTGGTGAATCTACCTGATTTTTCATGGTTCCAAGCTCTACTATCTTCCTTTTAATACTAATCCTGACTCCCTCTAATTTGGAGAAAAGGTTGGTAGCTTCATCAACCTTCTAATAGACAACCCAGACTAAGGTGAAATTTCGATAATATAATATGATGATATGATGATAGAACCCCAAACTTTAATGGAACTGAACTAACAAAGAAAAGATAAAGAATAAGAGAATTGTGAGAGAAGAAGATATATTGCTGAACTGAACCACAGAACAAGCAAACCCACGACATTCAAGAAGCTGAACTCTCCAAGAACTTAAATGAGTTTCTCAACCAAGACAAATGTACTGATTGACCTTACAATATTTCTCTACCTCTATTTGCAGTATTCCCCACTAACTAACTCTACAAGACTCTATGTGGGACATTATCATTACTCCTCTTTTAAAATCCACCTTGTCCTCAAGGTGATAGCTAAAGAAGCGATCACTGAAGAAGTTGGATATGCCCAGACGTGAACCCTCGTGGTGGGAGGTATGTGAACGAGTGCGAGGAAACGACCATGCCAGGATCCATATGAACCTTGCAGCCAAATAGCAACATACACCATTCATTAACCTGATGCTCAACCAAACCAAACTGATAGTTACATCGGTCCAAAAGTGAAGAAGCATGACCAAACTGAATGCAGTTGTCTTAACTGTGCAAGCCAGACCCCACTCCCCTTGGACCATATCATCATCAAGAATGAATAGCAGACTAACCAACTCCAATGTTAAAGAGGAATCCACAAGCTGCCCGAACAAAGTAAGACCCATGTAATGAAAGTCAAATAGAACTTGATGAAGATCCCCATCACTAGTTATAGGAAAAATGAGGGGAAAAGACTTCATCGAATGAATAATTGCAATATTTAAGTTAGTAGATATTTCTTCAAACACATTGAAGGCAACATGAAAAACTCCTCCAAATATAGACCACAACAAGATTGCCATAAAAATTGTAGTAGTGATTGGATGTAAATGATCAATAAATGTCCAAAAATGATGAGGAAGAACAATTGTAGGATCAGAGATAACATACTCAATCACTTTCTCCTTGGTGGAAGTAGTGACCACAAACACAATGAGCATTGCTGTGAATACCAAATGCTTTGTAGGATTTATCGAAGACGTTTTCATGACCGCCCTAAGGTCTTGAGCTGACTGTATATCCCAAGGAGACACCCAAATTGTGACAGGAAACACCATAAAGCCACACTAGATGAAGAGGAAGCAAGTTGCAGAGGATGGAATACCCACAAAGTATCAAAGACATCTCCCCAAGCAAAAGTCAAAAATGAGAAAAGGCCCATCACTAAAGTGCATGGTTGCACAATAAGGAAACAATAAGGAAGTGCATATCTACCCCAATTGGAGGACAAAACAACGACCATTTGATTCTCCTTGAATGTTGAGTTAGTCAATCGGTCTAGCAACTTAAAACGAGAATTGTAAAATGGAGTGCGCCTCCAACTAGGAAAATCAAAGGCCACAACATGGTGTTCTGGTTTAAATATTGTCTTACAGCCAATGATCCCACAATCCATACCGATCCCACCATGGAAGCACCTCAAAACGAAATCATCTCCAAATGAGCCCCTGATTCAAAAAACTTGCACATACCAGAGAGAACGAAAATGCAGATCAAAGGGCCAAATAAAGAAGCCAAGGCGATGGCCATGGCGGTGGATCAATTTCAAAAAACCAGTCATCCATACTTACAAATCTTGGATTTGTAGACGCGCCGCCGAGAATGAAAATCATGAAGTTCTTGCTGAGATTTGGTGACTCGTAGCTAGATCTAAACAAAAATTTGGTTGACGATGCAATCCGATCTCAATCCACAGCACCAACCCTTGGATCTCTGAATTCGCCTTGGATATGAGGTTGGGCGACTATTTTTCACCATATCTGAAGCGCCGACAATTGGAAACACCTCAGTCACCTTTAGATCTGAATCTCCAACTACCCGAATCGACTCAAACGTCTTCGGATCTAGTGAATCTGGTGCTTTCATACCTGGCGGATCTGGTGCTTTCGTGTCGCAAGAATCTTCGATTTGCTTCTCCCTCGTGCCGATTGATTCGATCCCGCGATGACGAAGAAGTTCGTCAAGCCTCTGATTCAAACCTCTAAATGCAAGCCTCACCTCAGATCTAAGCTCCCCAATCGACACTTCAATGGTTGAAATCTTCTTCAGCTCCTCTTTAATTTGATATAATCGAGCTTCCATTCGATCTAGTCGAGCTTCCATGTTTGAAAGTGTGCTCTGATAACAATGATAAAACCCGAACTTTAATAGAATTGAACTAACAAGGAAAGGATAAAGAACAAGAGAATTGTGAAGAAGAAGATATATTGCTGAACTGAACCACAGAACAAGCAATCCCACAACATTCAAGTGGCCGAACTTTCCAAGAACTCAAATGAGTTTCTCAACCAAGACTAATGTACTGAATGACATTACAATATTTCTCTTTCCCTATTTATAGTATTCCCCACTAACTAACTCTACAAGACTCTCTGTGGGACCTTATCAGATGATTAATTACTTTCAAATGAAGATATGATGCAACAAATGAAAGGTGCGGAGAAGAAAATAGAGTTGCAAAAGGGAGTGAATCACTCCTCGAGTCTTCCCAAAACTATGCAGCCATCTTAACCTGCTATAAGATTGAAACAGGGCTTAAAGTGTGAAAGTGTTGGGTGTAAATTACCTGACTTCTGAGAGTAGTGCCTTGTTGTACAGCAGCAAGCCAGTCATTGTCAATGGTCCCTTGTCCACTAACAATAATCCTGCATAGAGGGAATTTACACACTCAAATCTTTTATTCCATTATGACACATGAGCTATATTTTCTGGAATCTAAGGTTACCTATTGCTACCCCTAATTTATGTGGTTCAATAATATCCTCCTATCTGACCAAATTCTTGCAGTTGTAATCGTTTGAGGTGTTTGACCAAAAACCCCTAATGCAGCTATTCGATTATCTCACTAGCCCTTTGAAGCAGCTTGAATAATTTTGAAGCATAAAAGTATTGTCTTGAGGGCCAAGTGAAATGGTGAACGACTGAAAGTCAAAAAAGCCCTCTGCCATCCCTTCCACCTATACTCCCAATCTTTTTGACATTTGGTTGCCCAAAAATCATCTTGCAGTTACCATCCCGAGGAAGCCCTAAGTATTTGTTGGCCATGATCCACATGAACATCGAATTTTCACTAGTGGTGGATGTATTCAGTTTTGAGCAACTAGATTTCATCATGGGGGATGTATTCTTTTCATTTTATTCAAGCCTCGAAGAGCAAATGTTAATCCCTTGATTGTATATTTGCCAAATATACTGTTTCTCTGTGAAGTTTACTATGCCATGTTCCTCCCCATTTTTTTTAGCTACTCTTTCCAGGATTCTGCTTTCATTGATAAATTTGATAAATGATAATACTAATTATAAAGATATTCATTTTCTCATGTATCAAATTTGCTTGAGCCTTATTTGACATTTGGCATTGCTTTTCTACAGTCTAGGAAAATATCGAAGTTCAGATCTGGCTTCTTACTTTCTATCTAGTATATTTGTGAATTGTGACGTCTTTCCCAAGTGAATGATTTCCTGTGATTATACATGAACATCTTATCTCCAGAGACTATTTTACGAATTGGATTTGGCGAGTGGGTCAGTCGAGTTACAGTTTTGATGATTATAGTGGCTGGAAGAAGTACACGTGATAATTTTAAATGTTTATACATGTATAAATCAGCGATCTTTCCGCCGTTGCCTTCCTTTTGTGATACATAAAAGTAGACTTCGATTATTTTTATTTTTATTTTTATTTTATTTTATTTTATTTTTATTTTTTTTGAGAAGAAGCCTATTTAGTAGTCATTGTAACTTCAATGGCAAAGACATTCCAGAGGCTTTATCAATGAATTCCATGCCTTTTATAATAAATTTAAACTTCGATCGGAACTTGTGTTCCATCTGCTTTAGCGCACAATCTAGTGAATGCCATCAGGCTTGTGTCTCAATGGAATTGTATTGAGACTACCAGAACTGTAGTCTACAAGTTCTAAGCTAATGTTTATCTACCAATTCTTACCACCTTACTAAAGATACTAGGTAGTCGGAGATATCAAAATTCCATGATGGACGTTTTAACCTAGCTTCGAGGGTCCAAGGTCTGGAGATTGCAACAATTTAGCCTTTGTGTGCAAGTTCGAAATCAGAATTTGCGTCACCAGTGCACTCATCAGAAAACCTTAACCGCCATCCGGTTTGCTATTTATACTTCCATCTTGTGCATGCTGAGTTCTGTTTTAAGTTTCATAAGTTCTCAATAACTCTTCACTACAGAATACTGTTTCGAAAGATATCATTAATATTTCTCTCCTTATACCTATTATTTGTTCTTGTTTCTTACCATAATAATCCCAATTATACTCTATTTTGATTTGAACAGTTTTGGTGAATTTGTCATATTGCAGATGTTGTAAGGTCAGCTATTGGGTTCGCTGTTTTCACAGTCCTTCTTGGTTCATGGGCTCTCACATTTGCAATTGGTGGCGAGCGTTTGTTTGGGCCTGTGTGGAAGCAGCTTGTCATGTACAATGTTGCTGAGAAATTTGGACTCACAGGTTGGTACTGATCATTGTAGCTAACTAACCACACATTGATCTTCTCTTACTTTCAGTGTCTGAGAAGTTCCAACATATTCACTTTTGTAAAATCAGCTGTTCAAAGAATATATGATGATGAATTCACTTGGAAATCGCTTTGGATATTACAACATATTCACTTTTGTAAAATCAGCTGTTCAAAGAATATATGATGATGAATTCACTTGGACGTAGCTTTTGACAGCCATTGCAAGCTTCTTGAGGTTTAGTGGGCTCTTAGTTGGTCATAGTAAACTCTTAGTTGTAAGTTAGCCGGCTCCACTCACAAGGAAATCATAGAGCTTAGGAGAGCTTAGTGGGTTCGACGGGTTTGCATAAATGTCAAGATCCACAATAGACTTGGACTATTCTATCAAGATACATGATGGACGTAGATTTAATTTCAATTAAAAATTTAGCATTTATTTTGCATTCTACAAGACTCAAGTTTGTTCGTCTAAGAGGAAATGCCAAACCTCGTTCTAAGTTATACCTTGTGAAAACACGATTAATTGATTGGCTTTGATTGATTGTTAGAGGTTGGTGGGGTTGTTTATCTTGCGACAACCCTTTTATATATGCTTTTGATCATAATAAAAAGACTATAAATAACATTTCTACAATTTTTCTCAAAAAAGAAAAATTCTACTATCGAGAACCTATATTGGTGTGTTTTTTTCTTTTCTTTTTTTTTTTTTTTTGGTGAAGAAAGAAAGCCAAGAGCCTATATTAAAAAACAAATGTTTGGAGTTTAATATTGCATATAAACAATTCTCTTTTCCAATTTAAACAGGGCTATTCAGTGTCATTTTTTTTTAAAGAAGACAGATTTAATTCTGAAATATTTATCTAAATAAATTTTGTAACATTTAGACCCCAATTATGGAGAAAACAGATTTATTATTGCCACCACTTTAGACAACAATTAGGAGTGCATATATTTTGAAAAAAACTTGGCCCACAATATTTTTTTATTTTTTTAAAGCACTTGGCCCAAAATTGGTTTTGTGATCTAAACCAAGCCTATTATTTCTTGGGGCAATTTGCGTATGAAATATAAGCGACGGTTATGGCTAGACAAACATTCAGTAAATCTACGGGTTCAAGAAAACGTGAAAAGAAAATTAAACCAAGTCAAGTAAGATGCACAATTTTGATACTTAATGAAACTTCCTTTATAATAATAATAAAAAAAAACAAATTCAATTGTTAAAAAGTTGAATGGTTTGAGAAATGTGTGGTTGAATTCTGTTTTTAATATTAAAGTGGGTATTCATTATTTGCTTGATTAATATTTAATAGATGTTTCAACCTAAAACAAAGATGTTTCTGTTTCGTTATCAATTTTTTATGTCAAATTTGTTTTATATTATAAGATAAGTAAAGCTCATACATAGTATGACCACCTTCGCTAACCATATATATATATATATATATATATATCTAAGAAACTTTTTTTTTTTTTTTTTTTATATATATCAGCTTTTCCTTGTGAAATTTTTTTTATCCTCTCATACAGGCGCGGAAGTACTTGATTAATAATAGTATTATATGTCATGTACGCTAACGATTGGAGTCATTTTTTCTTATAAGAAACTTAAAAAGTTCATCAGGATCCAATTATTAACTATAACACATTGCATCTTTTATTGCTACTAACATTTTGCAACAAAACATAATTTGTTACAAAATAATTAAAATCCTCAAGCTCATGCTTTGGCAGCTTTTGCTACGGCCAACATGACTAATTGTATTTGGCTTGGAACCATGCACCAATAGCTCCTAGCCCTTTCTACTTCCATTAATATGTAGTTACTGGTTTCTTGAAAAAAAGAAAAAAATCAGGTTTATGCTACAATAAATTAAGATTGCAGTCGTGTGAAAACTCTTCTTGGTATACATATTAGTTAATTTAATTTGGTACTATTTGCAACCACGTAATTTATTATTAGTTACTAAAAAGTTTATCTACGTCATATATTTCCGACTACACCTTGAGTAATTATTTTGATTATAAAACGTCTTTACTACTTCACCTTTTTTGTGACAAAATAGATAGTACAAAATTAATTAGCACAATTGTTGTAGATTTGTCGTGATTCTATCAATTGTATCTACAACGGATTGGACTTAATATCAACTGAAAATTTAGTATTTATTATGTAATATAATATAATATCATATACTCCCTCCGGTCATTTATACAAGTCGTTTAAGGTAAGGACACAAGAATTAAAACAACTTTAATTACGAGTCTAATTTACATATATGTCATTTGACATTAAATGAATTAAAAAAATTGAAGAGTCATAAATGTTTGAAAAATGGGTAAAAATGCAATAAATACGTTCTTGAATTCCGAAAACGACTTACAATTTTGAACAAGAAGTTTTTGCTAAAACGACTTATATAAATGACCGGAGGGAGTAATATTCTCTATGAGACTCATTGTTTCTTCCTTTTAAATAGCTAGTACCGTATAGTTATTTAATTTACAATGGTTGCTCAATAATAATGTTTTAGAACACTAATTAATATAACTCACGTTTTTTATTCTTATAATTTTATTTTTATCTTTTGAAGAAAATAAAAATTTCATTAATTATTAATGACTCGATGCATGACCTGACATCTAATTACAAAGTAAATTAATTTGCTAATCCTATTTGTTATTAATTATATTGAGTTTGTGATGACCGATTAGTACTATACTTATCAATATTTCTAAAATAAAAAAGAAATATTAAAGAGGAAAAACTCGTGCCCTACAGGCTGCATAAGAGCTAATACGTACAATGTACGTACTTTTTTCCAGTCAATTTAATACAACGTGCATTTTTTATTTTTTTTGATAATTAAGAAAGCAACCAAATTTTCTCGCCGTCTATGGGGACTTACTCAAATCCCACAATCTTACAACAATATTAGATACCAAATCATTTGGCCACTTACTTGGTTGGTATACAAAATTTCTAGTTGTGAAAATTTATTTTATCATAGTCTACCACACTTTTTCTCCTTCCGATTTATTTCTTACGTTTCCTGGCGGGGGCAATTAAGAACACTCGAGGGATTATCTAGTCGAGTCCACCAAACACCATCGTTCCATTATCAGCGGCGATGACTCGGATACCCTTGGCTAGCTATCAAAAAAAGATTTCATAACATTATATTAGCTGAAAATGAAATTTATAAAAAGTAAATTGCAATTATCAAAGGATATATATATATTGGAAGGTAGCTAAAGTGTCATTATCTAAAGGCACTAACATTTCAATTACGTATGATAACCTTGTAGATTTACGACACAAGCGGTAATTGGATAAAATTTGTTGTCCAACAATATGAGATTAAACAAACTAACACACATACGCACAAGTAATTAAAAAAGATAAACCAATTGTACTTGATGACTCTCATAAAATGTTTACTAGAAAGAGAACAAACAAAATAACTGATTCTTCTGGGGCACTTCGCTTTGACCTTGTGCATGTTAAATTGTTAATGGATCGATCCCACGTCATACCATGCTCTATATATATAAGCCATGTTCATATATGGACTAGATTTCCTATAAAAACAATCAAAATATTTAATGAGGATCGACCATCACGAAACCTTAGTTTGTAACAATATTATTAGGCACCCTAGCTATAGAGAGAGAAATGGGGCTATCTATTTATATATGAGATGACCCATGAGACTAAAAATGGAAATTAATATAGTTAATTGCATATATTTGTGTGTAACTTATCAGGGTGAGTTCTTTAAAAAATAAATAAAAAATAATAAGGGTGAGAGAAATTAATTGAATGAGAGTGGGGATGAGAGGTTTGAAGGGCTAGTCAAATTTGTTTTCTTGATGTTTTCAGTGAGTGTTGATGTCAAAATTGATGTGGTTGGGAAACGATAGGATAGCTTGAAAATTGAAATAGGGGTCTAACGAGAGAGAGAGAGAGAGAGAGAGAGAGAGAGAGAGAGAGAGAGAGATGTAAATATATGGTTGCTTCTTTGAGTTTCTTTAAAGAGAGAGAGAGAGATGTAAATATATGGTTGCTTCTTTGAGTTTTCTTTAATTTGACGGAGTAGTAGGATGTGTACATATATAACTTATTAATGGCTTACCAAAAAAAAACTTATCAATGGTTTTCATGGGAAGATGACAAAGTGGGAAATGGATGTTTAATTTGGTTCTGCAAGTAACTGAAATGTTTTGCAATTTATATCTGAAAGCTATTTCAAAGCTTACTCTATAAATAATTTCTTGATATTGGCTCCGTTAATAAAATTAAGTTAAGTAAACTTCTAATACAACATGATTTGTCTCCTACAACTCTGATACCCTAATGTATATAAGTAGGGTAGACCATTAAATTGACAATGTCTTGAGTTGGTGAGCGTGAGAGAGAGTTGGAGGCTTGACATTAGTGTAATCTTTTGAATCAATATAATATCTTTGTTCTTTGTCGTGAACCGAACCACGTAAAATCTTTGTGTCAATTGTGTGCATGTGTTGTTTGTTTTGTCGCGTTTGCTCTAACATAATTATATATGCATGTCTCTGTACGGTATATCTTATATATAATGGAAATACCCCATAAGATCTTCTTGAAGCCAAAATAGCCTTATTGACCAAAGTACCATTCAATGTTAACATTTGATTGGATGAAAAAATCTTTGAAAAAATAAAAGTAGGGGTGTTTAGGTAAATTCGACTTAACTAACATAAAAGTGGGGATTTAAAAGTGATACTCGTGGAAAGAGAGAGATTGTGTGGGGATTTGAATTAAAGTGATAAACGTAGAGAGAGAAAAAGAGAGAGATAACCGTCTGGTATAGTTATCTTTTCTTTTTGTGGATATGAGTAGTTATGTAAATTGAATCTTTTGATTTAATTAGTCAAGTTGCTAGAAACATTCACTTGCGTAGCACGTGCCCTCCTACTAGTATACATAATATATATATACATAATATATATAAATACACATTCAATACTTTCATATAAAAAAGTATATATTCATTCAATACAAGATATATATTTTATTAAATTCATTTACATTAAACCAAATTTAATTAGTTAATAGGTCATCACTAACCATGCAATTGAATGACTAAATAATTTGGTATGTGGTTTTGGGAATAAGAGGTCATGGGTTCGAACCTCAGTGAAGGCGAGTAAAAAGGTCATCACTTCGATCTGTACTGTATAGTTCATATATATTAGTACTACATAATTAAAGCCTTGTGCAGCTGAAGTAGTTGAGACCTTGGAGTCGCTTGCATGAATCAAACTCTTCCACACTGCTCCATTTAGTATAATTAGTGATCATAACGTGCTTTATATATAATTTTTCAAATTCTTGATTAATTAAGTAATGCACCCATATACATATATAACCCTTTGAATCTTTTTTCGGTTTATATATACCATGTTAGAGTTTTGGGATTAAGGCTGCGCTTTGTCGTTGTTACTATGTCAAAGCTTCCTAAGATATTTATGGCCTGTTCGCTTCATGGTCTTAAGTCGGATTAGCCAAACTGGACTGGCTAATCCGGTGTTCGCTTGGCGGATTAACTAATCTATGCGACTATTTAATACCTAATACAGGTGACTAAACTAAACCATCCTTTTTGGGCTCCTTAGTTAGTCCGGATGGTGGAGTCTGCTTATGACAATACCCCTCACTTAACTCAATACACACAAAAGATCCTTATTCTTGGCCTACGAATCCTTCTTCGCTATTCTTTGCCATGGCTAGCGGCCTGTTTGTGCATCCTGTGCTTGAGGTGGCGGCATTCTTCGGGAAGCGCGACGAGGTAGGAGAATACAAGGCCGCCATAGCAGATGTGGAAAAGAGGGTCGGGAGAGCTGTTGAGGATGTACTTGCAGTTGTACTTGTCCATAATCTCATCCTTTGTGAGAAACAAGAATTCGATTTAGGAATAACCCATTTCATTAATCTCTTCTTTTCAAGTGTTCGTTGTTTTTTCTTTTTTCTTTTTTTTTGTTTTTTGAAAACTTAACTACAATGGCCAAGAATGCGAAGATTGAACGGATCCGTGCTCTGTTTTTGTGAAATTTCACTAGAAAATAATTGATTCTGTGTATGGGTATTCTAGCTTTGATTCCGATGTATCAATTTCACTCAACATAACAAGAGCAAATCCTTCAAGAATCACTACTGTTTGATTAATTAAGAGAATTGGTGGTGGAGCAAGAGTAAGAGCTCTGCACTCATTGTCATCTTTGACACAGTCGTCGAGAGAGATTGAGATTGCTAGCTCGAGAGGAAGTAAAAGTAATGGTGGGTGGCTAGATTTATATGAGTACATGAGGTCTTTGTATAGGGAGATTGCTCACAGCGCTCGCTTACCTGATGCAGTTGGGAATTTCGTGCAGGCGCAATCGATGGCGAAGTGTTGATTTGGGTGTATAGAGGAAGGGGTAAGTTGGTCATTTCACCATCACAAAAAACATGTTATCCCAATGTTAAGACACCCAACCGAACAAGTAACCAACTTGGGACTAAGTAGTTAATCCAAGTCACAATCCTTTGTATAAGTTAATCCCATGAACTAAGGATAGTTGGATTTGTGAACCGAACAGGCCATTATAAGCTATTTTTGAATGTGTCCAAATTATTAATTAATTACACTTCCCTATCTTTTGAATCAATTAATTGGTGCTAACTTATATACAGTGTACTCCTACATATATAATATATATGATAATTAATTAAAACTAGTATATAATATATAATTTTTTTAATTACTAAGATGATCCAGTGATGAGACACTTAGGAGAACACTCGGTGATGACGTCCATCCATTCATACATTGATGTATATGTGCACAAATCCCAATGCTCGAATGGATGTATACTATCACTGGGTGTACGTCCATCCTGAGTCACCCTAGGATCTTCCTAATTACTATATATATATAATTTAATTATAAGGGTACTATACTTTTAAAGGAAAATACTTTTGTAATTCAAGAAAGATACGCGCTTGCTAGCGTCCGTTGATTTTCGTCGGCATATGTGTGCGCACGTATTATATATGGTGAGCACGGAAGGGACTACGACAAGTATTGCATGTCTTTTGTGCTCGACTTTTTTGAATTACAATAGCAGGGTCCATATTTTTAAAATTAACCAGCCTATTGATGAGCAGGCTGTTTACCAACGAGAAGATAATCAAACATTGTAAGTGATGAAAAAATATAACTGAAAGAATTGTTTATTTATATACGTGTAGGAGGGCTTACTCTATATCTCCAGTGCTCGTTCTATATATATTTGATGTTTGAATATATTATAAAGTCGTTTAGGGTAATACCCCACGTATATAATTCTGTAGTTTGCACCTATATACAAACATGTCCTGAATAATGTAGAATATATAGAACTATCTATAATTACCAAAGTTGTTTTGATAAAGTAATGGAATTGCATGCCTATCTTTTGCTTCTCTTATTTAACTATCTTTTTATATGAAAGCTATGATGAGAAATAAGGGCATGTGGTAGGTGAAATCAATATAATTATAGTTAAATGCTAGAACAAACCTCTTTTTTGGTAATAAATAGCATCCCTTAATTATATAGCGCACAATAAATTGCATATACTCATGACTGTATGATCGATATATGCACCATGGGATGCGTAAGTTTGCATCCCGCGAGGTGAATACAAACATCGGATGTAGAGCTTTTTTGAGTTTCTTTGTGGATTTGCTAATATTGGATAGTGTAAAGTTGGTAATGTTTATGGTCTACCAGTAACAACACGCCACATGTACTATGTAAATGTGCTTTTACACTTTTGCCCTTCCTTTTTTACTCATTTGTCCATGTGGCGTATTGATATTGGTAGACAATACCAACTTCACCTTTCCAATAGCAAATTCGGCACCTTTTTTGGGTCTTAAATTCGGCCCTAAGCCGAGTTAAATATTCATTGCAACTGGAGGGACAAAAGAATACACTAATGACCTGTTTGGTTCACATTTTAGTGAATCCAAACTCATGGGATTAATTAGTGATGGGACTAATACATGGGTTTAGATAGTTTAGTCCCATTTGTGTATCTTGTTTGGTTGGGAGTGTTAAGGTTGGGATTAAATGAGGTTGTCCATGTACATTTACTAAAATACCCTTTAGTAAAAAACACCAAAACCCCCATTTCACTCATTTCTCATCTCTTTGCCCCTGAAAATCGAGTTGCTGCTCCTCGTGAAGATTGGTTTGCTGCTGCTCCTCCCGAAGATCGCCTGAAGATCGGTGCTGCTGCTGCTCCTCCTGAAGATCGCCTGAAGATCGGTGCTGCTGCTCGCGGAATCGCTTGAACACATCCGTGATGGACTTGCGTGAACAAGAAGATCGCCGCTCGCGAATCGCTTGAACTCGATGCGATCGTGGATTTGATTTTGGGTTGCTCGGACGTATCGATTCGAGTCATTTTCCTACATAGGAGGTAAATTTTAGTTGATCATTGATGAGAGTTGTTACAAAACGTGAACTCGACATTAGGGTTTGGGTTGTTGTTGGTGACCTAATGGTGTATTATTGTTACTGCTGTGGTGTGGGGGAGGGTTCTTACTTGGTTGAATGACAATGCATTAGACGTCCCATAATTAAGGCGGGTTGGTTCTTAATGGTTCAAATGGCATGAATACCAGAAACATGAATCCCAGAATTAAGGCTTGTTAGTTGGTTGAATGATAATTATTGAAATGCGGCTAAATTAGTTATCATCATAGCAAAGAGGATTTATATCATTTTGTCCAGCTAGCCTGAAAACATATAAAGGAGATTTTGAAACCAACCCTCTATTTGACATTTTGCCACCAGACTTACTTTCATGTTTACTACTTTGAGAAACGTGGAGGACAAACTGGTTAGAACTACAAAGCTATAGTAGTAGATTATACACTCCAATGCACAGGGTATGCATCACACTCCAATATTGTTTTCGATGCCAATTCAAGTCTTTCTTTTTTCTTAGCCAAACTTGTTTTTCCATAGCTATTACCAATGCAACCCCTGTGATGTCTTGTTAAGCCACTCTGTTAGTTTGCTTTAAAATTTTCATGTGACTTGTAAACATTAGCAAAAAAGTGCAACTCACAGTTATGTTAGTATTTTGTTTTTTTTTTGCTTTGCAAAATACTAGCCTAACTACTATCGAATTGTTTTCCAAAATAATCGTTTATATGGGTGTTACCGAGCTGTTATTTGGAGGAAAGCTTGCACACATCGACTCGTGCTACTATTGTGATTTATCGGATTGATTGTATGTTGGTTTTATCATTGTTTGCTTTGTATGCGATAAAATAGTCATGATGTCCAATACAAGTACTTGAACTTCTTCTTTTCTTATAGTAAAATGGATCAACCTGGCTCACTAGAATCACGCATTCCTAGTGGAGGGTCATTTCAACCCCCGAGAAAATTATCGGCGACAAGGGGTAGACCTTCCAAGCTCCTTGAACAATGTGCAGGTGCGTCAACAAAGAAAAGGGGCCAGGGCAAAGGAAGGTGTTCGCGTGAAGATTCGCATGAAGACTCGGCCGACAATTCCAAAACATCTAGACGTAAGTGGAGCCATGCAGAGGATATTGCTCTCGTAAATGCCATGGTTGAGATGGTGGCCAGTGGCGTGTACAAATGTGACAATGGATTCAAACCCGGCTATTTGACAAAAGTTGAGGAGGCATTGAGAACAACATGTCCGAACTCGGGGATAAAGGCTCGACCACATATTGAGTCTAAACTGAAATCGTTGAAGAAAGATTGGTTCATTGTTAATGATATGATATGCGGCATTCGACATGGTACAAGCGGATTCGGCTTCAACTCGACTTCCAACATGGTCACCGCTCCCGAGGATGTATGGGAAGATTATCTGAGGGTATGCAATTGTCTTTCAAGTTTGAAATTATTTTGAATGCATGCGAATGTGTTATTTCATCCAAATGTTATGACTAATCTAGTAGCACTGGTTGCAGAACTACCCGGAAGCAAGACCTTGGCGGCTAAAGTCATTCCCGCATTACGAAAATTGTTGTATCATTTTCGGGAATGACCGGGCCACAGGCGAGGAAGCACGTGCACCAGAGGATGCTTTTGAGGATGTAAACGATGTCCATGACTCCAGCAGTACTAGTGAGCCATTAACCGTGCCCATTGAAGAGTTTGATGCTACTCCCACATCATCGAGAACGCGGACCACTACGGCTGATGGTCGTGGGAATGAAGCAAAGAAGAAGAGAAAGGTGAGCAATGATGTTTATATTGGTGACCAAATGGTGGCGGCGGCACAAATCGTTGCGAAACGAAATCTCCAAGGTGACTAGTGCCATTCGTGTTGAACACGACTTGCGTGAATCTTTCATTAATGCTATGGCCGAAGTCCACGAATTGACAGACGTTGAGAGAGCAATTTATGGCAGCAAGATTATGGGTCGCGTGGAGCTTATGGCTGCATTCATGACTTTGCAACCGGAGTCCAGACTTCCTTGGCTACATGCAATGTTTAATTGACTTAGGACTTCTTGGTACTCATTTTTTGGATGGAAGCAATGTTGTACAAGCTGTGTTTTTTTGGATCAAACAATGTTGTTTGGGGGTTTGTTTTTTGACATAATACTTTTTGACAGTGTATGTAATACAGCGTAACAATGTCTGGCTTCCTTTTTGTATTGTAACTTTATCGATATGTAACTGATTAAAATATATGTTTAGGAACTGGAACGCCTAATCAATTAAATATGTTTGATCCATTTTTGATCATAAGAGAAGCTCTTGTATTATGCACACATATAAATTGCAGGCTTTGTTATATGTCTCATAAATTGCAGGCTTTGTATTATGCACACATATAAATTGCAGGCTTTGTTATATGTCATCAGTAGGTGTAAAAATCCCCTTATGTAGGAGGGACTTGAATAATGATGATGCCGGAAAATAGAGGCAAGCTTTGAAGAGAGAAAAAAAATAAAGTGAGAATGATCTGTAAATGGGGCTATTGGCAGTCACGAAGATATTTTGCAGTTAGTTTAGGAGTAGGTGTCTGGTTGTATGAGCTATATAACATACAAATTGGGTCCGTCCAGGGCAAGAGTCCTGATGATGCATTTGTACATTTTTCAGTGATGATGCATTTGTACATTTTTCAGCCACTTCTCACTGTCATAAGAGAAGCTCTTGTATTATGCACACATATAAATTGCAGGCTTTGTTATATGTCTCACAAATCTATCATGCATTCTGCCTCTGCACTACTTCTTGCCACCACAGACTTCCAATATTCTTTCTATCTTCACTTTTCCTTCCACACTCTCCAACACCTTTTGACAGAAAATAGAGGAATGGTCTTTCTTGCTACTGCTATGTTAGAAAATCAGTTTTTGCTTTATTCGAGTTGAAACTACTACTGAGGGGTTGTAATTTCAAATTTCGACCTTCAAAATGTTTTTCTTGCTCACTCGGATGGACACTTATTACAAATAGTCTTCAGGAGTGTAGAGAAAAAAAATGGGAAACCAACAGTCCACCAGTGCAAATAATTATTCCAAACCTTTCTCATCCTTACAAAACACTGATTTTTCAAGTAATCTAACTCGCCATCATTGAAACAATACTTACCAGACACTTTAGAAAGTATATTTGGTAGCTTTCTTTTGAAGGATTAATCTCACCGATACCTTTGGAAGATTTATTAACTTTCAATAGGAGTAAAACACTTGAAAAATAGTTCATCATTTATTCATTTTGAAGAAAAGCTTCAAGGTAATCAATAATTCTGACTGTCCTAAGCTACTGCAGAATCAGTTAATGCTATTCAGTGATATTCTTAGTCAATCTAAGTCTTAACTATGATACTGACTAACCACTTCTGTTGGAGTTTCTAGAAAATAAAATTCTTGCAGTGATTAACAAGCAACCAAGGGTAAAAAAAAGTAAGAGAGAAGAGAATCATTTATTAGAAAAACATTATCCGGGCTTGAGAACATTCAGTTCACTTCAAAATATATCTGGCTTATCATTTTCTGTCAGCATTCCCCCCTGTTCCATGGTTTGAATTTATATTTTTGCAGTGGCTTCTACAAGAACATGCCCACGCATAGCCTTAACCAAAAAATTTCAATGCAATAGTATGTACTGCAGCAACTTATGCCAGCAAAATGCAAAACAACCAACAAGTAATCAATGAGTTCAAATTTGCTACATGGATTCAACGCTTCCAATCACATTGATTTAGTGCAGTTATGACATATGCCAAACTCCACATATTGAGTCTAGTACATGGATTAATGTTTTCTTGTTCCAACAAGATCATCGAATACAGAATACATCTAGTCAGACCACCATGGTTCCATAACAGCTTCATAACCCGAGCCAACTCTTTGGTAAAGGGTTCGGTCTCGAGGGAACAAGTCAATACGGGGTTCCTCGTCAATGGATGGTGATCGTGGTAGAGGTACTCCTTTCGCCTCATACAACTCTTCAATCCACATTCGCGGTGGTAGCGGTGGTGGGGGGATCTCACCTAGTTATGCTAGAGCTTCATCCAGTGTAAGTTGATCATGAACCTCCCTTTCAATTGTCGCAGCGTGGTTGTACCTGTCAAAACCGGCTATTGCTTCCTCTTTCGTGTCGAAGTGAGCATAGTAGAACCCGTCAAAGTTTATCCCTTGTTTGTAGCACTCGTACCACGTTCCATATACACCAGGATCCCAACCTTCAAACACAGTGTACCATTTCCAGTTGCTTGTCATGTCCTGCATAAAAGATGTCGTTTCTTATCACAAGCAACACTGAAATAATAAAGAACATATGACACTTAAAAAAAATTATCATTCAAACAGAAGTACTGAACAAAGATCATAACAACAATACTTGTGTTCACATATAAATATTCTCGACACATAAGTGGTAGCCCACCAAAAAAAAAAAAAAACTCATTAACTTAAACTGTGTTCGACATTAATCGTCTTCTCTCAATGGTAAGAATCCCACATATCTATGGCAAGGTTGTTGCGAAATGCAGTCCACGCATCAGTTTGTCCCACTTGGCTGATGACTTCAGGCGGTTCATTCGACGCGTCGTCTTCAGCCCCCAACTCTTGCCCCTCAACGACCACGGTATCCAATAAGTCATCCGGTACCTCCATTGTTAGGAAATTGTGAAGAACGGCACATGCAATGATAATAAGTGTAGTCATTTTCACATCGTAAAAACAAGGACTACGTAACACGGCCCATCGTTGTTTCAACGCTCCAAAGCAAGTCTCAATAATGTTTCTTGCCTTTGCGTGACGCATATTGAAAACTTCTTCGGGTGTTTGTGCTGGATGATTGCCACTTGCCCACTCAGATAAGTGGTATCGTTGACCCCGAAAAGGTGCCAAAAACCCTTGACAGTTTGAGTACCCTGCGTCGACCAAATAGTAGTTGTCATTAGGAACTTTCAAACCATTACGGCGTGATAAAGCATCCCTCAAAATTCTCCCATCGGCGTCCGACCCTTCCCAACCCGGTAGGATGTATGTAATTAGCTTAGATGGTGTACAAGCGCACATGACGTTCATCGTTGGGAAGCCTTTCCGACACCTAAATCGAGCCTTTTGATTGTTACGAACGATGATTGGTATATGCGTCCCGTCAATAGCACCGAGGCATCCCTACATTGACAAAAAATATGAATTACATAAATCATATAACGAATGAGAATTTCTATGACTATAGCAAAGTGAACGAGGAAATGTCATATTTGTACCTGAAAGTAACTCCATCTCAAATCATTTTCTTCGGGACCAATTGGGACAGGGTGCTTCAAAAGCATACGTTGCAATCGTATGAGCGCGCGAATTGTTCTCCTGAAGACCTTACTTACAGTTTCTCCTGACCTTTGGAACCATGTTGAAATGACCCTATTGCGTATGTTGTGCCCTAATATGTGGAGGGTTATGGCCAATTGCTCATCGACAAGCATACAACGCTTATCCCTCAACTTTCCATGTTAGTACAACATATCTCTCAATTTTTCAAATGGCTTCCTTCTCATCCGAAGCATTTTGTAGCAAGTTTCATCGGACTTGTAGACGAGGTTGTGGATTATTTGTCGATGCTTGTCATAACCTAGTTCGTATGTTCGTTCGACACGACGCCTACGACTTGCCAAAACTCTAAACATTTGTACGAGGAGTTCAATGAATCGAAGACAAATGCGGATGTGGTTCATTACCAAATCCCTTGCACGAGGTCCACCGCTTGAAGAATTTGAATCCATTGCTGGGAAATCTATTTCAAATTCGACCAAACATGCATTTAATTGTTCAAATTGTTGAAGAAGAAGGAAAATTGTTAATATATGAGTACATTCCTAACAAGAGCTTGGACTTTCTACTCGTTGGTTATGACAACCATGATGGCGATCTAGCCTTCTACAAGATCAAGTCTTGTAGTTCATAGACATGGTTGAGAAGTTGCGACTCTTGTCAAGAATATTGTGCCTTATATTAGAAATAGGTAAGGTAAATCATAAAGTTATGATCTTCATCAAGCATTTTTTAAGGTTGTCGTTAGAATCATGATGTACCTAATGCATATATGATGCATTGTCAATTCAATAAAATCGAAATTCTGATATTGATCAATGTGCTTGATATGAATTGGCAAAATGCATATATGATGCATTGTCAATTCAATACACCTTTTGTGCTTATTACACTTGCAATCACTAATTTGTGGTGTAATGAATCACCATTGAAGTAAACATTAACACTAACCCTCTTATAAAAAAAAATATGAACACTACAACGTACCAGATGTTAGAGATAGATTATGAACTCAAAGTAATGCGTGAGGCAGTATGCTAATAGCGATAGATGATAATGGATAAAGATCTTACTTTCCTTTTCATCATCAATAGCATCTTCCGTTTGTACAAAAACTAGTTTAAAAGGGAAGCAATAAATTTTTATGGCTAGTAAGAATATATGAAGGTCTCAAACAATGCCCATTAACTTAATTGCCAATTTTCTCAAAAGCACCTACGAATACAAATAGTGAAGCAAGAAAGCTTTGTAAGCACAAAATATCATTAATTTGTAATCTATAATCAAGAAAAACAAACCAGAAAAGCCTAAAAATCAATAAGGGTGGTCTTACCGAACCAGGCCTAAATGATTGACAGAACTGAAGAAGAATACCTCAAAATGATCGATTTCGGCTTGTTCGATTTCGGCCGAAAGCTGTCGAGCCTGTTCGATTTCGGCTTAGGGTTTCTCCTCTCCTTCTCGCACAAACCGGCGCGTTGCGGTGCGCTGCCTTCCTCCTCCTCGCTTCCTCTTCGACCGTCGATGCAAAACAGGAAGGGGGAACGAAGAAGAAGAGCAATAGGTCGCGGCGGTCCGTCTCGCGAAGAAGATGAGCAGAACAGGAGGGCGTCTCGCGAAGAAGATGAGCAGAACAGGAGGGAGGTCGAATGATTCGTGAGAATTGTTGTTTGGTGTTTGTGTTAATGGGAGGGGTAAAGTGGTAATCTCCTCCACCACCCACTAAGGATTAGTTAATCCCACAAAAAATGGTGGTATTATTTAATCCACTACCATGCCTCTAAACTAGTCCGCTGGCCTAGTTAATCCTCCAAGCAAACAGCGGATTAACTAGTCCAGTGTAGCTAATCCGGGCTAATACCACGAACCAAACATGCCATAAGTATTGGGACAACAAAATACCCAGATCGTGTGGAGCAATGAAATAAATTATATGATTAATTAGAGGGGCCATCTAACCTCTTTTTTGCCATTCTATTAGCACACATGCTGGCAGTCCTTATAATCTAAACAACCCGCACATCCCAAGCTTGACTAAGGAGTACTCTAATCTGTTGTAGAAGTGAGCAAACTAGTCTAGTAAATCCCTCTGTATATACAATACCCCACACCTCCCTTGAGTTCGCCTCCACCATAATTCTTTAAAAACCCAATTGAGCACACAACTGAAGCCCACCTAACATAGCCCAAAGTTCAGCTGTAATTGGTAAGCACCTTCCCAAGACTTTCATAAACCCAGCAATCCATTCTGCATCAGCATTGTGAATCACACACCCTGCTCGCGTTTCACCATTTCGGACATTATTAGAGCCATCCACATTAACCTTCACCCAGTTACACTCGGGATGTTGCCAATGTGGGATTAAATTGTGTACTCTCGGGGCGCTGAAGGTTTTACCTTTTCTCAGTACAGTCGTGAACTCATCCATACATAACTTAATGCTTTTTATAGGGTCCACTGGTGTAATCTCAGCCTTTTGGAAGATGAATTCGGTGCACCATCTCTAGAGACTCAAAATTGTGGTAGCGAACATTAGAGGCCAGTAGGCGCCTCTAGTACTACTGCGGAAGTCTCGGTCCAAACTATCTATAATCCAACTTGGTGATGCTAAGGAGAAGAAATTATGCCAATCTTTGGGGTCAGTTAGCGTCATCCATATCGTCTTTGAGAACCTACAATCCCGCAGCGCATGACAAATACTCTTTGGTTCTTGTCCACACCTCGAACACAACCATGAGATCGATGTAATATAGCGGGCATACAAGAGGGACGTAGGGAGGCGTCCCCTTGCTGCTAGCCACACAAAGTTTCATATCTTTTGTGGCACAGGCAATTTCCAAATTTTCGTCCAGATAGCCTTTTAAGGATACTCTTTTTCATGTACCAAGAAATCAAAAGCGGATTTCACATTAAATCTCCCTTGTTTGTCGAAGTTCCGAACCAAGAAATCTTCCCCTTTAGTTGGGTCTAGGGGAGGGATTGCTTGAATGTATTCGCCAAAGTCCGGCGACAGAGAGGCTCCGATCTTCTCCCAATCCCAGCATCTATTGCTCTCTACATATTCATGCACCTTTGTATGAGCCTCTGCATCCGTCAAATCCCGAACACAAAGGTCTCTTAATGGCCCCATTTCTTTTACCTAATTATCATTCCAAAAACTCACACCCTACCATTACATATATTCTAAGAGACCCTCATCTGCAAATGTCCCAACACTGAGCAAATCGCATGCCAAGTTGATAATATAGACCCCTGAAGTCGACTCTATGAGCCATACGCAGCCCGGTCCATCGATACTTAGCGGAAAGATGTAACGACCTGAATCTAATTTTTCGTTATTAATGACGTGGTTGCAGACGTGGTTGACAGCTCAGACATTCGTAGGACCAGCAACTAGGCTAGTGCGCGCCTGAAGCTAGGTAAATAGTTATTTTGTGTGCTGATTTGTTTAATTTACGATGTTTATGTTGAAATATATTAAACTACATTGTAATGTGTGTGATTATATTACATTTGATGTGCGAGACTGTGTATTAAGTATTCGCCTCTATATGCATATCGACGCGGGTACCGGGTAGGCTAAAAGACTTAATACTAGGTCGGGATAAATAATACACACATAAAATGAATAAAATGGGTTAAATAATAATATGTAATGTATATATGATGGTTATGGACATGGTAGTATGCGTATGTCGCGTTTTGGGACGCGAAACTAGGCGTCGGAACACCCGTAAGACAACTTTTTGGGTTAAGATTAAGGGAAAGTGTGCTATTGGTGTCATATTTGGAGTCATTAGAGGTTAGAAAATGGAACAAATGGTGCTCATTGGATTGCATTGTGATGCACAAGTGAAGGGAGATCACATAGGTGTATAAAAGTCAAATTGACTTTCATTTTCCACCACCTTTTCTATCTCCTTATCACAAATTCGAGAATTGAGACCAAGAAACAAGGGTTTTGGAGTTTCAAATTTGATCATTTGAGGAGCTTGAAGTGATGGATTCATTAAAACAAGGTGAGATTCACAATCACCTCAACTTTCTTTATATTTTGGTATAAACTTTTGAGGTGTTTGTTTGAATCCAATATGGATTGGTAAGTGGTTGTTAAGTAGTTGTTTTCGTGGGTTTTTGGTGCTATGAAGTTGAGTGAGACATGTTGTAGTGGTTGTTGTTGGTGGTGATGTTTGGAAACCAAAAGTTTCAGCCAAACTGCTGTCCAAAACTCGATTAGCGCGCTAATGAGGTCATCTAGCGTGCTAGATGATGATTAGCGTGCTAGGTAAAATATAGCGCGCTAATGTTCTTCCTGACAAAGAACGTTAAGCTGCTTAGCAATCTTGCGCGCTAATTTTAGACTATTTTTGCTAAGTAACATAAAATACATCCAATTGACTAAAAATCAATTATAAATGGAAATAGGTCATTTCGGGCGGTAATTTAGATATCGAGGATTAGACGGAGCCAGACCGGGAGTTATTTACCGGGACACGGAGTGCGGTTTAAGGTGTGTAATATCCCAACTTAAATTTCTTGAGCAGTACTTTATTTTTGCTTTTGAATTCATATTTTGTCTTTCAATACTCTATTCATGGTTTAGTTTAAATGGATGAACGTTGAGGCTCTCCCTCCGTAACATTCCTGTATGTATGTCCACTAGGCCATAACACGTGTGCCAAAGATCTCAGTGAATAGGTCGACCCGAGAGTCACGTCGAGGCACGTGTGGGTGCGTCGTAGGTTCTACGCCGACCACCTAGCGGATCCAGATACTGGCCTTGCTTGAGTGCTACTCGCCGGCAATAGTCTGTGGTGAGTCCGAAGTATGGTGTTAGCCTGACCCTAGGCTCTAGGAACACACTTTGAGCTTTCACTGTTACTTATGCATGCGACGAGCACAGTTGCCTGTATTTATTTTCGCATGTTTATTTAATAGCTTTGTTTAAATTTCAGTATTTACTTTCAGTATTGCTCACTTAATTTCCTTGGGAATACTCACTCTAGACTCGTCATCTACGTTTTTGTGATGGCTTGAGTGCAGATCCTAATACGAGTCGTGGCAAGGGTAAGTTACCGGAATACCTATGATTCAGAGATATTGAGCTAGGCATGTACGTTTTTATTATATATATATTTTGTTTTTATTTTGGGAAATTGGGATTGTGAGATACTTCAGGACTCTATACTTTTAATATTTTGATACATTGAATATGATGATATATGAGTTTTCCACACTAGGTATCAAAGTTAGATGCATAACTATGATGTTTCATATTTTAGATTGTCATGATAAAAGACTTTCGCTGTGATTTATTATGGTTTAAAATGATCTTAACAGATGACTTGAGTTCAGTAACAATTTAAATAGTAAATTGTTGTTTATTGTGGTTAATAATGATTAAATGATGGATGAGATAACATGTGGGACACAGCTGGCGCTGGTAGGCCAGATTGTGGGCCCGCATTGGCCCCCGTGGCGGTTCATTTGGAAAATGGGCCATTACATTTTAGTATCAGAGCAAGGTCGGTGAGCCTTGAGTAATTGAAAGTTAACTCTGATACGATTACATTTGTGGTATAATTTGTGGATAAACCTTATGAATAAACTTTAGATGTGGAAACCCAAAGGAATTGCCTAGAGTCCTAGTTGGAAAGTGAGGTGAGATGGGTAAAAATCAGGGATATACGTGTTATATTCTTGGTTGTATAATACATACGATACATGCATATACACTAAAGCTGATTAGAGGCACGTTCTTCGATGCATATACCGATGGACAGATAGCCTTCAGATACTACTCAGCCTGAGGTCAGAGATACCAGTGATTTGACTAGGCCGAGTTTGACGTTGGAGTCATTGGCGCAGACTATGGATGATAGATTCGCGTTACTGATAGACATGATGAGAGCTCGGGATGCTCGGGAGACTACTACAGCTCCTACTACCGTTATGGTTGCACCGATGACTACTACTCAGGCAGTTGTAGCTCCTACTACAGCTGAGACTCAGTGCGAAAAGACGATATATGAGACATTGGCGAGAGAAATCGCGCTAATAACGATACCAATGAGATACTTCAGTGGTCATTACACTTGTAACTACTGAGCAACCAACACTGGTGTCTACTTTAGGGAGTCTGATGATAGTAGAGGCTAAGAAGATGAGGGACTACGTTAAGTTCTCGTTAGGATACTTCTATAGAGTTGGGGACCCAGAGATAGCCAGGAGGTGGCTGTTGTCTCATGAACGGCTACATGACTTGCTTCGGGTTGAGGAGATTGATCGGTCCAGATTATCGAGTTTTTGCTTGAGAGCTGATGTTGCGATTTGGTGGACTACCTACATCGCGACTCATCCTACTGTGACTACTTGGGCAGAGTTCCGAATGTTGTTTATGGACGAGTATATACTTATAGAGGTCAGGGTCCGATTGAGGGATGAGTTTTTGTCATTGGTTCAGGGTGATATGTTTGTCACTGTGTACATGGAGAGGTACCGATATCTACTTTCGTACTCCATGGACATAGCAGTTACCGATCAACTACATATATATTATTTTTTCGAGGTTTGGATGAGAGGATTGCGAGCACGGTTGTATCCAATGGAGCTAGTACACTGGTAGAGATTACGACAGGTCCCTCGCACACGAGACATACCTGGTTTAAAAGGCGAGTCGATTGGCGATTTAGGCTGCACTGCAGGGTCAGCAGAGTCAGCCAGCTTCGAGTTCTCGATTTAATCAGAGACCGAAGAGACAAAGGAGAGACAAGGACCGACAGAAGCTGGGCTAGAGACCTCGTCGAGGTGATTAACGATCGATCGATCGCATAATCGATGAGATTGTCGTGATGACCGTGATCGACGTGATAATCGTCTGGCGGCATATTCTACGGTTTCTGCACCAGTTGATCAACCTAAACAATAATATATGCAAGATAGAGGTCAGAGAGACCAGAATCGAGGCCAGAGTCGAGGCCAGGGTCAGACACAAAGTCAGATGAGTTCTAGTAGATCAGAGACTCGTACATGTTACTGATGCGGTCAGGTTGTGCATATTGTGGTAGATTATACCAAACCAGCACCACTACCACCACAGAAGGAGCAGGCCGGAGTCCAAACTTTAGCTTTTAGAGTCGCACAGCCAGACAGGGAGGCGACCAGACATCTTGATGAGATTGAGGGACATCAGCTACCAGCTGATTTGAGAGTGTTAGAGTATCTGGAATTCAACACGATGTTCGATATGGATTGGTTATCATCCTATCACGCACATATCGACTACTTCAGCAAGACTGTGACGTTTGAAATTGAGGGAATTCCAAAGTTTACATTTGCCGGAGTTGCGACTGCATTACCTATCACTCGAGGCAGATTAGCTACGTTGCAGGAGATAGAGGCATACGCGACTATGGTTGAGCCAGAGCTTAGGACGATGGTTAAGGTTGAGTATGTCCCTATTGTCTGCGAGTTTCCAGACATGTTCCTTGATGATTTGCCAGAATTGCCACCACCGAGAGCTGTTGAGTTTATTATTGAGCTGATTCCGAGGACTCAGCCAATCTACAGCAGACCGTATAGGATGTCAGCATCAGAGCACGAGGAGTTGAGGACCCAGTTAGAAGACTTATTGTAGAAGGGTTTTATTCACCCTAACATGTCACATTGGGGAGCTCCAGTTCTTTTTGTGAAGTAGAATGACGGTTCGATGTGGATGTGTGTAGACTACTGAAAGTTGAATCAGGTGACGATTCAGAATTGTTACCCACTTCGGAAGATTGACGACTTATTTGATCAATTGGTTGGGGCCAAGTTCTTCTCGAAGATCGACTTACGATCAATATATCATCAGTTGAGGATTCGAGAGGAGGATGTGGAGAAGACGACTTTTAGTACGCGTTATAGGCTATTTGAGTTTACAGTCGTGCGTTTTGGAATGATTAACGCACCGACGATCTTCATGGACTTGATGCATAGGGTTTTGAGGCCATTTCTAGATCGATACGTCATTGTGTTTATCGATGACATTTTGATTTATAGTAAGACTCTTGTAGAGCAAGAAAGACATCTTAGAGTTGTGTTGGTGATGCTGAGAGAGCACATACTTTATGCCAAGTTCAACAAGTGTGCATTGTGGTCGAGTAAGGTGAAGTTCTCGGGGCATGTCATCGGTGATTAGGGCATATCAGTTGATGGTCACAATATTCGGGCGATTATTGACCTGAAGACACCCAAGTTTGTATCTGACATTAGGAGTTTCTTGGGTTTGGCAGGATATTACAAGCGCTTCGTGCAAGATTTCTCGATGATTACAGTGCCGATGACGAGGTTAACCAAGAAGGATGTTAGATTTGAATGGTCACAAGTGTGTGAGGATGCTTTTTGGGAGCCGAAGAGGAAGTTGAATTCGACATCAGTTTTGGCATTACCTGCTACAGGTAGAGGTTTTTCGATTTATACTGATGCATCAGGCACTAGGTTGGGTTGCGTGTTGATGCAGGATGGACACCCAGTGGCCTATTTATCTCGACAGTTAAGACCTCACGAGGTAAACTATCCAGTGCACGACTTGGAGCTTGCAGCGGTCGTGTTTGCACTGAAGGCCTGAAGGCACTACTTGTATGGTGAGAGATTCGTATTGTTCACAGACCACCAGAGTTTGAGGTATATGTTCACTCAGAGGGAGTTGACATGCGACAGCGGTGATGGCTCAAGTTACTAAAGGATTATGACTTCGCAATTGAATATCATCCGGGTAAGGCGAATGTCGTAGCTGATGCGCTGAGCATGAGCGACATCGAGAGCCAGACGGTACTGCGGCGTATGACATATGAACACGGGTTGCTTGAGGCAACATCGATGTTGTGTGTGACAGAGGCTATTGCTGAGCTACATATTTTCTGTCAGATGGAGTTCCCATGGTGTCTCTTGAGCGGGTTGCTGAGTTGCAGAGAGCTGACGGCCGGTATTTGCGGCCAATGGCCTAGCTCAGGATTTGGGGTGGACTGAGTGGTCTGAGGGTTCAAACAGGTGCTCAAGACACAGGGGTCGTTTGTGGATACCAGAGTATTAGAGCTTAGGGACAACATTCTCGAGGACGCACACCGGTCGCGTTATACAGTTCATCTTGGTCGGACCAAGATGTGTCACGATCTGCAGAGATTGTTTTGGTGGCCAGGGATGAAGGCTAACGTGGGTAGATACGTCCGGAGTTTTCATATATGCCAGCAGGTGAAGGCTGAACACAGGAGACCAGTTGGGTTGCTACAGCCGCTGCCCATTCCTCAGTGGAAGTGGGAACACGTGACCATGGACTTCGTCAGTGACCTACCCCAAACTACGAGGAGACATGACGCAGTTTGGGTAGTTATTGACAGGTTGAAGAAGTCGACACATTTCTTACCGATCGCCATGAGATAATCAGTTACACAGCTGAGTACTATCTTCGAGAGAGAAATTGTCAGATTACACGGTATACTGGTCTCTATTATTTCTGACTCTCCATTGTTTCTGACAGAGATATGAGATTTACTTCGAGACTTTGGAAGAGTATGCATGAGCAGTTTGACACCCGTTTACAGTTTAGCACTACGTATCATCCTCAGATTGACAGGCAATCGGAGCGTTTGATTTAGATTCTTGAAGATATGCTCAGGGCGTGTATATTACAGTTTGGTGGATCGTGGGAAAATTATTTATCTTTATGTGAGTTTTCTTACAACAACAACTATCAGGCGAGTATCGGGATGCCACCGTTTGAGGCACTTGATGGTAGGCCCTGTAGGTCACCCGCATGTTGGGCGACACCGGAGGATATCTGCTATAGGACCTAAGGTTGTTGTTGACTATACTAAGAAGGTGAGACTGATCAGGAAGAGACTTCAAGCAGCGCAGGATAGGCAGAAAAATATGCGGACAAATATGTTGAGGGTTTGAGCTACGAGGTTGGGGACTTGGTGTATTTAAAGGTTTCGCCCTGGAATGGTCATCAGAGGTTTGACATTAAGGGGAAGCTGGCACCAAGGTTCATTAGACTGTACAAAGTTGAGGAACGCATCGACAGAGTGGCATACTGTCTGGAGTTGCCATCGCAGTTAACAAAGGTACATCCAGTGTTTCATATTTCCATGTTGAGGCTGGCTTATGACCGAGGCCTATGGTTGATATACGTCAGATTGAGGTGCGGCCCGACGTGTCATATGAGGAACAACCTGTGGAAATCATGGATAAGATGACTAAAATTTTGAGGAATAGGGAGATCCCGAAGGTTTTGGTACGTTGGCAGCATCAAGGGACCGAGGGACTCACCTGGGAGCTTGAGTCTACTATGCGACGACGGTATCACACTTATTTGTCGGTAAGTATTTAAGTTTAATTTAAATTTCGGGACGAAATTTCACCTAGTTGGGAAGAATTGTAACGGCCTGAATTTAATTTCCCGTTACTAATGACGTGGTTGCAGACGTGGCTGACAGCTCAGACGCTTGTGGACCCACGGCTAGGCTAGTGCGCGCCTGAAGCTAGGTAAATAGTTGTTTTGTGTGCTGATTTGTTTAATTTATGATGTTTACGTTGAAATAAAGTAAATGACATCGTATTGTGTGTGATTATATTACATTTGACGTGCGAGACTATGTGTTAAGTATTTGCCTCGATATGCGTGTCGACGAGAGGACTGGGTAGGCTAAAAGAATTAATACTAGGTCGGGGGAAATAATACACACATAAAATGAATAAAATGGTTTAAATAATAATATATAATGTATATATGATGGTTAGGGACATGGTAGTACGAGTATGTCGCATTTCGGGACGCGAAACCGGGCGTCGGAACACCCGAAAGACAACTTTTTAGGTTAAGAACAAGGGCAAGTGTGCCATTAGTGTCACATTTGGAGTCATTAGAGGTTGGAAAATGGAACAAATGGTGCTCATCGGATTGCATTGTGATGCACAAGTGAGGGGAGATCACATAGGTGTATAAAAGTCAAATTGACTTTCATTTTCCACCACATTTTCTCTCTCCTTACCACAAATCCGAAAATTGAGACCAAGAAATAAGGGTTTTGGAGTCTCAAATTTGATCATTTGAAGAGCTTGAAATGGTGGATTCATCAAAGCAAGGTGAGATTCACAATCACTTCAACTTTTTTTATCTTTTGTTATAAATTTTTGAGGTGTTTGTGTGAATCCAATATAGATTGGTAAGTGGTTGTTTTGGTGGGTTTTTGGTGCTATGAAGTTAAGTGAGACATGTTGTTGTAGTGGTTGTTGTTGGTGGTGATGTTTGGAAACCAAAAGTTTCAGCCAAACTGCTGTCTAGAACGCGATTAGCGCTCTAATGAGGTCATCTAGCGCGCTAATGTTCTTCCTGACGAAGAACATTTGGCTGCTTAGCAATCTAGCGCGCTAATCCCCAGACCTAGCGCGCTAGATATTGCAGATTTTAGACTATTTTTGCTAAGTAACATAAAATACATCCAATTGACTAAAAATCAATTATAAATGGAAATAAGTCATTTCGGGCGGTAATTTGGATATCAGGGATTAGGTGGAGCCAGACCGGGGGTTATTTATCGGGACACGGAGTGCGGTTTGAGGTGTGTAGTATCCCAACTTAAATTTCTTGAGCAGTACTTTATTTTTGCTTTTGAATTCATATTTTGTCTTTCAATACTCTATTCTTGGTTTGGTTTAAATGGACGGACGTTGAGGCTCTCCCTCCGTACCATTCCTGTGTGTATGTCCACTAGGCCATAACACGTGTGCTAGGGATCTCGGTGAATAGGTCGACCCGAAAGTCACCTCGAGGCACGTGTGGGTGCGTCGTAGGTTCTAAGCCAACCGTCTAGTAGATCCGGATACTGGCCTTGCTTGAGTGCTACTCGCCGACAGTAGTCTGTGGGGAGTCCGAAGTATGGCGCTAGTCTGACTTTAGGCTTTAAGAACACACTTTGAGCTTTCACTATTACTTATGCATGCGATGAGCACACTTGCCTGTATTTATTTTCGCATGTTTATTAAATAGCTTTGTTTAAATTCTAGTATTTACTTTCAATATTGCTCACTTAGTTTCCTTGGGAATACTTACTTTGGACTCGTCATCTGCCTTTTTGTGATGGCTCGAGTGCAGGTCCTAGTACGAGTCGCGACAAAGGCAAGTTACCGGAATACCTGTGATTCAAAGATATTGAGCCATACTTATATGTTTGTATTATATATATATTTTATTTTTATTTTGGGGATTTGAGATTGTGAGATATTTTAGGACTCTATACTTTTGATATTTTGATACATTGAGTATGATGATATATGGGTTTTCCATACTAGGTATCAGAGTTAAATCCATGACTATGATATTTCATATTTTAGATTGTCATGATAAAAGACTTCCTCTGTGATTTATTATAGTTTAAAATGATCTTGACAAATGACTTGAGTTCAGTAATAATTTAAACAGTAAATTGTTGTTTATTGAGGTTAATAATGATTAAATGATGGATGAGATAGCATGTGGGACACAACTAGCGCTGGTAGGCCAGGTTGTGGGCCCGCATTGGCCCCCGTGGCGGTCCATTTGGAAAATGAGCCGTTACAAAAGAATTCTAAACCACAAGGCTCCAGTGTCAACTAACATTAACCATCCCTGCTTCATTAACATCGCTTCATAAACAGTAGATGTTGGACGAAGTCGCAACCCCCCATTACACTTCTTTGTGCATAGATCATCCCACTTGACAATATGAGTGACGCGTGTCGAATGCGTCAAAATATGTATAATCTCGTTGAGATTACCAAATACCACAAGAACTGCAGCAGTGACAAATACATGGTCAATCTACGAAGACCAAGGTTTCTAACTTAGGCTAACAAACAAGAAAGTAAATCGGGGGATTTAGAAAAGTTGTTATCAATAGTTCATCAAAAGCTGGGAATAAAAATACTTTGCAAATAAATCAATCAAGAAGAGTAACTTAAACCTTCGGTATTACAAACTTCTTCAATTAGCATAATCCACCATATGGTCGTCGATCTATATAAGGCATGCAATTCAAAGGTATTTTAGAGTAGCTATAGACCCGACAACATACGCGGGTCCTCTTACTTCCTAACGTCGGTAGTTAAGGTACGACAATAACTGCTTCTCTAGCCAAACGTATAACCTTATACTCAAACGAATTGAGTTTAACACGATGATTGCAATGAGTTTTGTGAAAACATTACACCTAGACAGCCAGATCACTAGTGTGTCCGATTTAGCATAGATTCCTAAGGTATTTGATCAGTCCCAAAAGGGGCGAATCAATCGATATGGCAAATTGCCACTTGCGTAGTCTTATTGCATAAGTAGGATGCGCATGGCTCACTAGCAATAAATCAAGGTTTAAATCAAAGTTTAACTCTAATTAATCAAGCAATACCAAAGAAAAGTAATTAAATTGAATTCAATTAGATCTCACATATGATTGATGCCAAAAGAGTTATTTAATCCACCTTCGGTTTAGATTGATGGAGATTAGCCAGACATGTTGATGAAAAACCTCAAATTCTTGATATTCTTTCATAAATAAAGGTTGGGAACAATGTTTTCTCGAGTTACTATTTATATAAAACCTAAAAAATCTATTCCAAAATGAAGTCCTTAAAAATTCGGACTAAAAAGTGCGTTCCTAATTTCAGGCCGCGGGTGGGGCCGTGAGTGAGGTCATGGACTGGAATTCGTTAAATGGGATCCACGGCCTAGAAATACAAGCTGAGCCACAGCCTGAATCATTGTTTTCTTGTGACAAACATGAAAATGAGGCAGTGAAGTGTAAAATCCATGCCACGACCTAAAAATACAACTTGAGCCACAACCTAGAATTATGTTTTCTTCTCTCCCTTAATCACCATGACCGATTCTTCTAGTATTCGCACCAATTCTTCATTTTGAGTCTGAGCACCTGTAAATCACACAAACGAGATATTGTTACCTCTAAATAGAGATTTATGGCTCAAAATCACACTAAATACTATATGTTATAATGTCGAATTATACACTTATCAAACACCCCCAAACTTAGACTTTGCACGTCTCGAGCAAAGGAATGCTTGCCAACACACCCTATTACTAAACGAATTAGACTCCTAATAACTTCATTAGCTAAATAGCAACTAAACCATCTTATACCCGATTCCAAGTTTAGCAGAGTTTCCTTTGGTTCCAATGCCACTGAATCAACCATTCCCTCAAAAATGTTCGGAGTTAAGATTTGTCTAGAAACGGAGTCCAAACATCAATAGAAATCGCACTTCAAAGAACTAGACTCAGTCAAGACAAAGACCGTCTACTACGTAAGAGTTTTTTGTGCCTATACACTCAAACACGCAAGTTTACAATTTCTGAAAGAAAATTAATGCTTCAAAACTCAAGAGGGTGATATAGGCGAGAAATGCAACCACGCTCTCCATTAATATATATTTAACACAGTTAGGGGTTAATAGGTCTTTAAAGTAGGTTGTAATGAGGCCGGATTAGTGTGCTAAGGAAAGGAAATAGGGAAAACGCAAATGTTGGAAAATATCAAATCAACCTCACTATAAGTACTTAGAGCTAACACACACAAGAAGTTTACATGGATAAATATAACACTCTCAAATTGTATTCGTGCCATTTTTTCAACCACTGATTCTTCAATTTTGCTCAATCTTTTTGGATTATTTGTCTCAAAATGATGAATTTATCATTGAATTCAAAGCTTAATTCATATTTCTTTTCTTTGAAGTCGGTGAGAATTTATTTCACTCAAAAATAACCCTAAACTTGTGGTTTTATACATTTCACTCCAAAACTTGCTCTTTCTCACTTTCACTTTAGTTGGCTGAACTTTCCAACTAAGTAAAAGGATATAAGGCTAAGGGCTAGGGGTTTAATGATAGGTAGTAAAAAAAAATCAGGTTTAAATTGGCTCAAATGGGCTAACTAGCAGTAAAATGATGGGTAGGCTTAAGGCTAAGGTTTTAAATCCAAGAATGGCCTACTTCCTTCCCCCAAAAAGTGTTTCAATCATGGGATCTCGTCTCGAGCAGGTTATACCCTCATTCTAGCACCCTAGAAATCTGACTATTTTTTCACTCGCACAACTATGACCACCTGCTCTCTTTGGTATCTAACATTAAGTCTCAACCTCATACTCGCTGCCTAAACATGCAATCTCAACAATGTTGAAACACGTTTTAGATTGACTATTTCTCCTAATTGTAAACAAAGTTCAAACCTCGTAAGTGGCTTAAGTAACTAATCCATAACCAAAGGCACTCAACAAGGTTTCGGGCGACTCTAAACTCAACTAGATTGCCTTAACTGTGAACTAAAGTGTGCATGAACACACATGCAGTCACAAAAGTACCATGAACATAAATAAACTACTATATAACATGTTATAACAAGATGGTGCATGATAAAAAATAATGGAAATAAATGGAAAGGTGATAGAAAAGAGGAAATAATAAGGGTAGATAAACAACCATACCATACCAGTCAATTCCACGGAATACACAACAACTAAAAATGTAACTATTATACATGTCTTCTTGCGCAATTCCTAACATGCCAACCAAAACTAATTTTCAATGCCTTAAAGCACTCCCAAAATTATTCCAAAACCTTGTCCCCAAGGTTTGGTACAAGCGGGAAGTGAGTAAGAACAAAGAAGAGAAAATGGGTGAAAGACAAAATTGAATATAGATAGAGCGAAAATAAGAGTGAGTAGGTGAGAAATTACATGCCCAAGTATTGCAAAGTATGAAGTTGAACCTAATCTTGCAAATTACATCATAAGATAAGAAAAAGTCTCTTATGTCTAGGGGACTAAGGAAACAATAAAAAATCATAACAAGAGCAAGAACTAAGAAGAAGAAAAGTTAACTCGGATGATTCCAATCAAATCTTGCAAGCTCGAAGTCTTTCAACTAAGGGTGAAATCAACAAGATAGTAGAATAAAGTATATGATTTTGGGTCTACTTAAATACCCACCACTAATGCGGCGACTTAAGTTGGGTTATGCCCCAACCAAGTGTCAAAACACCTAAAACTCTAATAACATGTTAACTCTCTAAAAATGCTTAAATTATTCTAAGTAACATAATCCAAAGTCAAACTCAATAGAACTCGGGGTGCTCCAGTGCCTTTGGTGCTCATCAAACATTCATAGCACCTGCAAAAATCTAAGAAACCAAGTTAGGGTTTTATTAAACATATATAAAAAACAAAAACTAAACTAGAACTAAAATAAAATAAACAAATCTGGGCTGCCTCCCAACAAACGCCTTTCATTTAAGTCTTTGGCTAGACTTCGATGTATGAGTCCTAAGTGATGATGTCCCATTCGCTCAGATCCCGAATGGTTTTCATCCACTCATCTCCATATAGAGTGAGTAACCCTTAATTTCAAAGTTAACAATGAAAGAATATCATCAACTTTCGGTACTTGGCGACCATCCTGCGTCTCCAACCTAAGTTTGTCTTGCAATAGATAGTTAGAAACATGCACTCCAAACAAGCAAGATTTATTAGCGAGAGGATTCATGGTATCAAAAATAGTAAATTTTACGATATCCTTGTCAAACTCCATAGACAAAGTACCCTCGAAGACGTCGACTTTGGTTCGAGCAGTCCAAAAAAAAGTTTGACCTAGCAAAATTGGGGGTAAGTAATGAAAAGGTTCATACCCATATCTATCACATAAAAATCAGCAGGAAAGACTAGTTCTTGAACTTTTACTTAAGACATCCTCGAAGACCCCAATTGGGTGTATAATCGACCTATCCGCGAGATGGGTAACAACCAGTGCATGTGTCTTTTAATGGACCATTATACATTTAAACAAAGAGAGAGACATAATATTTATGAATGCACCCAAATCGCACATGGCATTCTCAATAAAAGTATCACCTATCTTGCATGGAATAGTAAACATGCCAAGGTCTTGGCATTTAAGGGTTATCTTTTTCATGAATCAGAGTTGAGACGCTCTCCCCAAACTTAGCTTTTATGTATTTGCAAATTTGTATTTTCGTACTTCTTCGGACTCTACATCTCCTACCACTGTACACTCCTCTTTGATCTCTAACTCCTTCATTTCAGTGGTGTTGAGGACTCTCCATCACTTTCTCAGTCTTTTCCAAGTGTTTGTACCTCTTCGAGTAAAGTCTTTGTGGAAAAGGGGCTCTAATTTTTATCTCATATTGTCGTTTCAATAACAAGGTCTCATCTTGCTCAGTTGGCCTTTGATGTTCACTTTTATCAACCTTAGACTCCTTCAACTCAATCTCCCTCTACGTTGATATAACATTCACATGTGCCATCAGGTTTGGAATTGATTGTGATGGCAACAACTTCCCTTGTTCTTCGATGTGCCCTAATTGTAGGGCGAGTTGCCCTGACTTGAACCTCGAGGTTTTTAATGCTCGCGAAATGACTCGCAGTTGACTTAATTTTAAACTAGGCCAATTCTTTAAATAGTCTATCTTGACTAGCGACGAGTAAACTCATCATCTATTCTAAATACTCCAAATTAAGATCGGGTGGGGATTGTTGAGGAGGAGGTTGTCCATTCAAAACATATTGGAGATAGTTCTAATTTTGAGGTCCATAACTCTGATAGGGGCTTTTGATGACATGATTATAAGTATTACTAAAATTGTTGCCGTATTGATTCCTCGGTGGTCCTTGAAATCCGCCGCCTATAACGTTTGTTTGTTCATTCTCAAACAAAGTGGGACGAGAATCAGTGGAATGATCGTTGGCTGAGCAGAAACCCCAAGCTTTTAATTGAGTTTTTTTGGAAGTAAGGAATCGCTCCATGAGATCAATGAGTTTGTAAAGCTTATTATTGGTTGGATTTAACCTTACTCCATCAAAAAGATTTTGTGAAGGTCACTCTTCCTCGTCATTAATGTAATGACATAGTTGACTTGGTATAGATTCATACAAATGAAACATTTCTTGAGTTGTCTTACATCTATAATTGCCTCCTCAAGCATTGTCAATCATGCATTTCTCAAGGGGCGTAAGTCCCATATAGAAAAAAACGAACAATGGAGAGGTTACTTTGGCCATGTTTGGGGCATTGTGCAAGTAAGCGCTTATAACGACCCCAATAGTCGCCAAAGGATTTGCCCCATTTCATTTTGATACTGCATATCTCCCTAGTAAGTTGGGAAAATCTAGATTCAGGGAAAAATTCTTTTAGGAACGCAGAAATCATATCGTTCCAATTTGAGACAGAACCAGGGGAAGGTAGAAGAGCCAGCCTTGGGCTTTATCCTTAAAGCAAAAAGGAAAAGCAGAGAGTTTGACGTTGTCTTCATTGACTCTTGGGGGAATCATGGTCCTACACTTATAGTGGAAGTCTTTGATGAAGTTCACTGGATCCTCATGATCCAGTCCATTGAAGATGGGGACAAGGTTTATGAAATCGCATTTGAGCTCGAAATTGCCCTAATGAACTAGGAATGCGATGTAGTGTGGTTGATGAGCTAGGAGATCTTGTATCTCATCATTCGCCATCCCAATGGTAATGCAATGATCGACCCGAGGTTGTGCCCAAAAGGGTTAGCTTATGGCATTTGATGAGCGGGATCAACCATTCTTTGATTAAGTGGTTAGTATTGAGGTACTACAAGCCTTTGCGATGCCATTAGTACATATGGTGCCGGCAGGTGCTTTAAACTGTTGGGAAGGAACAACTTGGCGTTCCTCTTGCCTCTCAAGTGGTGGATTTCCATCTTGGTCAACCATTGGGGGGATTGCTCGTCACTCAAGTTGAACTCTTGAGGATTGTTTCCTCTACCTTGTTTCTTTTGAGTTCCGACGACAAGTCTTTTTGATCTCATGATCAAAAGGGAGTATAGATCCGGTGGACTTCGATCTACGAAGACTTTTGGGCATAAAGATGAACATAAAAAAAACCTAAGTTAAAAAGGACTTGGTCCCCAGTAATGACACCAAAATTTGACACTTGTCGAATGCGTCAAGATATATAATCCCGATGAGATTACCAATTGCCACAAGAACTGCAGCATTGGCAAGCACGAGGTCGATCCACAAATACCAAGGTTTCTAACTTAGGCTAACTAACAAAAAAGTAAATTTGGGGATTTGAAAAGGAATTAAACTATTTTGTAAATAAATCATTCAAGAAGAGTAACCTAAACCCTCAGTATTACAAACTTTCTCACTTGGCACAATCAATCCTATGGTCGTCGATCTATATAAAACATGCAATTCAAATGTATTATAGAGTAGCCATATACCCGGTAATGTACGCGGGTCCTTGCTCTTCCTAATCTCGATAGTCAATGTACAACAATGACTACTTCCCTAACCAAACGTATAACCTTATACTCAAGCGAATTAGGTTTAACACGATGGCCGCAATGAGTTTTGTAAAGGCACTACACCTAGACAATCGGATCACTAGTGTGTCCGATTTAGCTTAGATCCCTAAGGTATTCAACCGGTCCCAAAAGGGGCGTGGTATGGTCGATTGCCACTAGTGTGGTCTTATTGCATAAAGACAGATGCATACAACTCACTAGCAATATAATCAAGGTTTAAATCAAATAACCTCAATCAATCAATCAATAATACCAAAGAAAATAAATAACAAAGAAAAGAATTAATTTAATTATATTAGATCTCACATAAGTTTGATGTCAAAAGAGTTGCTTGAACCACATCTGCTCTAGATTGATGAGATTAGTCGGACATATTAATGGAAAATCAAATTCTTGATATTCTTTTGTAAACAATGGTTAGGAACAATGATTTCTCGAGTTATTATTTATATAAAACCTAAAAAATTTATTCCAAAACGAAGTTCTTAAAAACTCGAACTAAAAAATGGGTTCCCAATTTCGGGCTGCGGGTTAGGCCCCTTGAGTGAGGCCATGACGTGAAATTCGTGAAATAGGAGCCACGATCTAGAAATACAACCTGAGCCATGGCTTGGATCATTGTTTTCTTATGACAAACATGAAAATAAGGTCGTGAAGCTTGGAATAATTATGAAATCCTTGAAAGAAGATGATGAATCGAAATATAGCTACTACACCAAAATTATCCATGCCACGGCCTAAAAATACAATTTGAGCCCTAGCCTAGAATTATGTTTTTTTCTCTCCCTTGATCACCATGACCGATTCTTCTAATATTCGCATCAATTCTTCTTTTGAGTCTTAGCACCTATAAATCACACAAATGAGAGATTGTTGCCACTAAATAGAGATTCATGGTTCAAAATCACACTAAACACTATATGTTATAATGTCTAATTATACACTTATTAATGAGACTTACGGTGGCCTTCACCTGGAACCCCGCACAAAACTCTATTAATTTCGTTACAAATGAAAACTGAAAGTGACGCAGCGGAGATCTTCTAAACCAGTTGAATGAATCCACGAACAACTCGATCTAGGTCAGAACTTAAGCCAAAGTTCGAAAATTCTTTTATTCCAGCCAAAAACTGCGAATTACATCCAATAGATCGCTTAAATAGCGAAACCCTAAAATTTGCCAAAAATAGTAAAAAGTCCAAAAAGCCCTAAAAGCCCTAAACTGGAAACTAGACGAAAAATAAAAACAAATACCACAAACGGCAATAAAAACGGAAATTCCTAATGAAAGTTATAAGCTAAACAAAACTTTCCTAAAATAGCAAAATTGCCGTTTCGGAGGGCGAAACGATGGAATTTCGCCGAAAAACGTCGTAATCCCGGCGTAGCTATGATCCGTGATCTCCACGCTGTTTCCAATCAACCCATGCCCCCGGAACGCCGAAACTCAAACGCCCAAACTTCACCGAAATTACCAAAATGCCATCCTGTCATATCTTTCCATCATATTTTTCCAAGAATTTGCAAGCTAATTCTTGACTTCATCATTCTCCCAGGGTGGACAGAATTCGCCCTCGAATTGTCATCATCAGACGTATCCCCATAATAGGGAACAAGATGCTTGACATTAAATACATCAGCCGTGCGAATGTGACTTGGCAACTTCAATCTGTAAGCATTATGATTAATTTTCTCAAGAACCTCCACAGGACCAATCTTCCGAACTGACAATTTGTTGTAATCACCCACAGAGAACCGGTCTTTAGTGAGAACGCCCACACAAAGTCACCCACTTCAAACTCCACGTGACGCTTCTTCCGATCTTGCATATTGTTTGTACTTGTCAGCAGCCTTCTGCAAGTTATCTTTGACAGATTGATGAATCTCTTGCAGCCCACTAACAAAGTCTTCTGCCTTGCCATGCCATCTAGTCTTACTTGGCACTGGTAACAGATCAAGAGGACCTCGAGGTAGTACTGAATACACAACCTGAAAAGGACTAAACCCGGTACTTCGATTAACAGCATGGTTGTGTGCAAATTCTGCTGGCTCAACTTGAAGTCCCAACTCCTGACATTCTCACCCACCAAGCTCCTCAAAAGATTGCCTAACGAACGGTTGACAACTTCATCTGCCCATCTGTTTGCGGATGATAAGCAATGCTAAATTTCAGCTGCGTGTTCACCATAGCCCACAAACTGCGCCAAAAATGGCTAAGGAATCTGGTGTCCCGATCTGAAACAATCGAGGTAGGAAGGCCATGCAATCTATACACCTCCCGAAAGAACAGCTGAGCCACCTTTACAACATCAGTGGTCTTCTTGCATGGGATGAAGTGAACCATCTTGGAAAAATGGTCAACCACCACAAAAATAGAGTCATTTCCCCGTTGTGTTCTAGGCAACCCCAAAGACGAAATCCATGCTAATATCAACCCATGGTCGTTCGGAATGGGCAAAGGCATATATAGACAAGACATTAGTTGCGGTACCTTTCGAAAGTCGGCAAGTCCGGCACCGCACACATATATGTCCACTTCCTTACGAATGGTAGGCCAAAAGTAAGAGGCTGCACCACCACAAAAGTGCGATCACGCCCAACATGTCCCTCTCCATGCAACTCTATAATAATCGCAATCTCAGTCGCAATTAGGAATGCAAAGTTCTGTTGCCCCGAAATAAGAAACCCTCATGAGTGTGTAATCGCACGCTCCCCACTCCGCACCTTCTCCACAATAGTAGCAAAGAAAGGATCGGTAGTAAACAAATCAAAGAAGGAGGAAAACCCAGTACCTCAATGGTCATGCGGTTCAACAAACTTTTCGTCTCTCAGGGCATCGAAACTCGTTGGTCACACCGACTTGTGTTTCACCACAAAAGTAAAGCGCTCCAAATAGGCCACCCAGGAAGCATGTCCGGCCGAGTCCTTGTTCTCGCCCATGTAAGTGTCGCGCATGCCTCATGGTCTCATGTAAATAGCACGAACTCTCTCGTGGAAAAGATAATGCCGCCAATGCTTCACGGCTTGTACCACTTTGCATATAACTCCACATCGTATGTGCTATACCTCAACTTCGCCCAGACAACTTCTCACTGAAATAGGCAACATGCCTATTATTCTGACTCAAGACAACTCCAATGCCTACCTTGGATGCATCACTATGCAACTCAAAAGGTAGGTGAAAATCTGGCAACACCAGAATGGGGGCAGTGGTTAACCGCACCTTGATCAGTTGGAATGCTTCATCTGCCTCGTTGCTCCACCCAAACTTCACGCCCTTCATACAGTCTGTAATTGGGGCCATGATACTGCTGAAGTGTGGAATGAACCGCCTGTAGAAGGAAGCCAACCCATGAAAGCTGCGAACCTCCGTGACGGTGGTGGGTCTAGGCCAAGTGCGGATGGCTTCTACTTTAGACTCATCAACCTGCAACCCTTCTCCGTAAAATGACATAACCGAAGAAAAGGACCTTCGGTGTCAAAAATGAGCACTTCTTCATCGCAAAGATAGAACTTCTCCTCACGCAAGATAGTCGAACATCTCGCACGTCTTTGGAGGTGTTCCTCCTCGTTAGTACTTGTATATCAATATATCATCAAAATATACCACACACACTTGCCTATCAAAGGTCTCAAACTCGGTTCATGACTCTCATGAAGGTGCTAGTGCGTTTGACAACCCAAACGACATGACTAACCACTCATACAACCCCTCCCTAGTTTTAAAAGCGCTCTTCCACTCATCCCCAACTCTAATGCGAATCTGTGTGTACCCACTCTTCAAATCCAGCTTTGTAAAAATTTTTGCTCCACTCAATTGGTCAAGTAAATCATCCAAGCGAGGGATAGGAAAGCGATACTCCGACAAGAATCTTGTTGATTGCTCTATCGTCCACACACATCCGCCAGAGCCATCTTTCTTTAGTGTAAGGAGGGTCGTACGCACACGGACTCAGACTTTCACGGATGAATCCCTTCGCCAATAACTCTTCAACCTGTCACGCGCAACTCCTCATGCTCACTGGGACTCATTCGGTAGTGTGGTCTATTAGGTAGTGACGCACCAGGTTCAAGGTCAATCTGATGCTGAATATCACGCAATGGTGGCAGTCCTTCTGGCATCTCATCAGGGAAAACATCACAAAACTCATTCACAATAGGAATTGCAGCTTCAAGAACATCAACATCTCTATCTACCTCCTTTCCCATCAAGATGTAAACTACCTCAGAATCCTGTAATGCATCTTCAAATCTTGCCAAAGACAGCAAGCTGCTAGATTCTTTAGTAGGCTTAACTTCCTCCGGATCCTTGGCGGGTACTAGCACAATCTTCACTCCCTTGAACATAAGGGTGTATTTATTGGTTCTGCCATCATGCACAACTCCCCTATCAAACTGCCAAGGACGTCCCGAAGAATAAGTGGCAAGCATCCATAGCCACAACATCACACCAGATCCGAATCCTTGTAGTTAGCACCAATAGAAAAAGTCACCAAGGCGCGCTTCGACACCTTCACCTCACCACCCTTCTTCAGCCAAGCTAGCTTGTAGGGCCTGGGGTGTTGTTCAGTTGCAAGGCCCAACTTCTGAACCGCTTCAACTGAGACGATATTCTCGCAATCGCCTCGCATCAATCATGAACCCGCACACCTTGCCTAAGATGGTACACTTGACTGAAAGATGTTATTCCGCACCACTCATCATCGGCCGACACTCTAGGAGTCATACAAGAACGCCTCACACCAAGGCGGTACCCACATCTCCAGTCACGATCTCCTCTTCTGGTGTTGTCAAAAGTATCAAAGGCTGGTTCTGCAGTGATGTTGGCCTCTTCCCCTTCGTCTTCCTCTTCGTTCTCAATAAAGAGAGCCTTCTTCCCTTTACATTCTGACTTCCTGTGACCAACTTTGCCACAACCGAAGCATTTAATCCCACTAGTGCTAGGTCTGTTCGTGCGACTAGCAGGGTTAATTGCAGCGGTATTACCTCCAGTATTGGTTGTCCCAACACTAACATTATTGGAAGCATTACTCACACCCCGACGCTGTTGTTTCTCCACCAACAATGCTCACTGTGCGCTGTAGATAAGGAAGCCGGATCAAACATGTTGGCGACATCTTGGATCTTGCACCCTCAGTCCACCAATATACCGCGCCACTAATTGGTCGTTAGTCTCCTGCAGTTCGTTTCTAGCGACTAACTGATAAGACTCAGTAGTGTAATCATCTACTGACTTTGCCCCTTGTCTCAGATTCTGCAACCTCTGATACATAAGACGTTGGAAATTGTAAGGCAAGAACTCAGCCCGTAAGTGCTTTTTCATCTTCTCCCACGAGGTGATCTTCGCCTTTTCCATTCCTATTCCGCATCAACTTCATTGTTGCCACCAAGCCGTGGCCCCGTTGCGGAATGTCGCAACCAGCTTGCACACGCTTGTCTTCGAGCACCCCTTTGAATTCTAGGACTTCTTCAACTGACGCCAGCCACTCCAAGAATTCTTCCGGTTGAAGGGTGCCATGGAATTCTGGGACCTCCGTCTTCATCCCAGACTCCCACCGCCTGCGATCATCCTCAATCGCACGCGCCTCGTAGCGCCTCCTCGGTGCCTCAACATACTCATCCTCCCCTTCGGTAGAAGAATCTCCTACTGGTTCATCACCAACAGGTTCCCTTCGATGGTTACGGACACGATCCATATTCTGACCCAACAACTGATCGATTCTCGCGAAATTGTTCTACCACCGCGCCCATGCGTTGGTCAATTATTTGGCCAATTTGTCGATTCGCATTGTCACGGTCATACACCTCCTCGATACGCTTGTTGGTTCCTCTTCGGCGGCATGATTTCTCCAATCACGCCTGAGAGCGATCTCGATACCAACTTACGCAATGGAGATCTTCTAAACCAGTTGAACGAATCCACGAACAACTCGATCTAGGTCGAACTTAAGCCAAAGTTCAAAATTCTTTTATTCCACCAAAAAAGCTGCGAATTACATCCAATAGATCGCTTAAATAGCGAAACCCTAAAATTTGCCAAAAATAGTAAAAAGTCCAAAAAGCCCTAAAAGCCCTAAACTGGAAACTAGACGAAAAATAAAAACAAATGCCGCAAACGGCAATAAAAACGGAAATTCCTAATGAATTATAAGCTAAACAAAACTTTCCTAAAATAGCAAAATTGCCGTTTGAGGGCGAAACGATGGAATTTCGCCGAAAAAAACGTCGTAATCACCGCATAGCGTGCCCCGTGATCTCCACGCCGTTTCTAATCAACCCATGCCCCCGGAACGCCGAAACTCAAACGCCCGAACTTCACCGAAATTACCAAAATGCCATCCTGTCATATCTTTCCATCATATTTTTCCAAGAATTTGCAAGCTAATTCTTGGACTTCATCAGAAAGTCATGTGATTTGCATTTGAAAGCTTGGCATCGACTGGAGGATCGACTTAGCAAGCGTAACCCTAACCGCCATGGACAAGTGCATCTGTTTCCATACAGATAATTTCGAAAGTACTTTATCAATTAAAAACTTTTATGTCTTTTTTGTCACTTTTTGGTAGATAACGGGTGACCCCATATATTTTGTAAATCTTTAGTCTGTGTAAAGCCAAAGGCATAACTGATTACTGCTCCATTCCCAGTTAGCCGATAATAAGATTCTTTTCTTTGATTTATTGAACATTTGGTCAGAATGATCAAAACTTAGAGAAAACCCCTTGAATTACATCAATATGAAGAGAAGAAACCTTAGAGATTAAGAACAAGTCATCAATAAAGAATAAGTGTGACAAGTGAGGTCCATCCTCGTTCAACCTAATCTCTTTTCAATCCCTTCTATCTACTGAGTGAGAAATCCCATGGGCCAATTTTTTCATACATAAGATAAAGATATAAGGAGAGAGGGAATCACCTTGGGCAAACTCCCATTGTGGCACAAAATTTTCAAACGATCCCCCATTCCAGAGCAACTTCATCTTAGAAGTTATGACACATGCCATGATGAGATCTACTAACCGGGTCGAAAATCCTGCCAACAAAAGGGTTTCTTTGACGAAATCCCAACTTAGTCTGTCGTAGGCTTTTTCTAGGTCTACTTTGATTGCCTTCCATCCCGTTACACTTCTTTTCCATTTCATAGAGTGCACCACTTCTTGTACGATGATGATGTTATCCGTGATGCATTTCCCAGGCACAATGCTACTTTGAGTAGGACCAATTAACTGATCCATATAGGGCTTCACTTTTCGAGCAATAAGTTTTATAATTGTTTTACAAGCAACGTTAAAAAGACTTATTGGCCGAAAGTCGAATAGTTTCCTAAGGCTTTCTATCTTAGGAATTAGAACCAACAATGTATCATTCAAGCCTGCAGGTAGAATTGCAATATGAAAGAATTCCTTTCCTGTTCCCACTACAGATTCCCCCACTGTTTCCTACTCGTTCTGAAAGAAGAGGACGTTCCAACTATCATACTAAAGACAACACTCCTTATTTCATCTGCCTCAACCTAATTTTAAAATAATTTTGCCTCTATGGCAGTGAGCGAATTAAATCTACTTGGCTAGGCAATACAACTCGCAGGGTGATCCTTAGCCGATTAGAGAGAGATAGATAAAAATCAGTAGCCATTTTCTTTAGTAAGGATTCATCAGTTACCCATTCCCTTTCCTCATTGAGCAGCCTGTCAATCCGGTTCCGTTTTCTTTTCATTATGGTACTCAGGTAGAAATACCTTATATTTCTGTCCCCTTGATGCAACCATTGTGTTTTCGGATTTTGGAACCAAAACAACTCTTCTTGATACAATACCTCCTTGAATTGATGCCTCAACTCTATCCGTTGGTCTACAGTCGATCGGTTAGAGGTTATATCCAATTTTCTCTCAACTTTAGTTATGTTATGTAGTTGCTTCTTCTTCCTTAGTAATATATTCTCGAACACCTCCTCATCCACTTTTATAATTCAGTGGCGAGTATCGATGCAGTAGAAACAAAATTAGCTTTCTCATGCCACACCTCTTGAATAAATTCTCTAAACAAAGGATGAGTGATCCATAAGGTGTTAATTTGGAAATGACGTTTATCAAGGAGGAGATGTGCTATTGATCAACAACAATATGGGCCTATGATTAGATTTAACCATAGGAAGATGATGAAGAACTGCTTCCGCATGTGTCAACATCCAATAAGCATTGCAAAGAACTATGTCTAAACGTTCATGAAGTATGCCCCTTCTTCAAGTAAACTTAGGCGAAAAAAAAGCCTAGGTCCAACAAGTGCGATTTTGCGCAAACTTGCTGAAGCTCCTTATACTTAGATGCAGAGATTGGAGCTCCCCCTTATTTATCATTAAGGGATAGGTGGATGTTGAAATCCCCCATCACTACCCATGGGTCATGGATAGACATACTAACTTGTGTTAGAAATCTCCATAACTTTTTCCTTGATGCAGACCTAGGACTAGCATAGACCACCATGACCATACCTCCTATAGTTTTTTTCCACCAGCTGAGATGAATCCACTGAAACCAAATGAGAAGATTGTAATATCTACCTCAAAATCACTCCACATGACCCAGATGCCCCCGAGAAGCCTTTAGCCTCAACTATGAAGCCGTTATTGAAGCCCAATTTTCCAGCTATGGATCTGGCTTTGCTATCGCTAGTACGGGGTTCGCTAATCACCAACACCTCAGGCTTATGCTGCATGATAAGATCTTTAACAGAGCAAATGAAAAGAGAGCTACAAGCCCCTGGAAATTCCGATATAAAATAGACATAGAAAATTAATATCAGTATAAGATGAACAAAGTGTCACCAGTTTAAGTACCAGCAATATCATCATTACTTTCCATATGCATTGTACCTCCTTCAGCGTCATTAGAGCCTTAATGTGTGGAAGATGATAATTCTCTTGACTTTTCCTCTAGCTTCGATAATGTGGAGGGATCCTTTGGTTGTAGAGCTGGTACATTCGTACGACATCTCTTCTTGACAAAATCGTCATAAGACTTCGAAGTGAAAGTGTCGAAAGAGAGCGCTGAAGCATCCTGAAGCACAAAGCTTGGGCCGCCAATTAAAAGTTGGGACTTGTCATTAGTAATTTCAATAAGGGGACATCTTTAGGCATGTCTCTTGTTCTTCTGGGCCAGCTTGGGAGCATGACTCGCAGCCTGTAGCGCCGGGTTTGTTGAGGCAATCATGGGTCCTTGGCCCACAATATTCTTTTCAGCCTGTTTCCCTTTCGAGGGCCCATTCCTCTTATTTGAAGATATAGATGCCCCTTCAGAATTAGTTTCCTTACAAATCACGTGATACCCTTTTGGTTGAGATTTGTCCACTGTTGGATCAAAACTAAATGGGGTAACAACGCTATTGAGGGCGTCAAATCTAGATCCCGAGGATTTCAGAGCTGCAGTGACAGTTGTGTTTCCCTGATTGCCTCCTACATTCTTTGGGGATCTCCTAGTTTTCTGTGGGGCCAACATCCATGTACCAAAGAGAGAATCTTCCTCTGCCGGCCCTTTGACCGGAGGCCATGCCACTAATGACTCGCTGGAGTTGTTCCTTTCCCTTGGAACTGATAAATCTTCAACAGGCTTCAACACGGTTGGGCAACTGACAAAATGATAACCCACTTTACCACACTTATAATAAATGTAGGGTAAACCTTCATACTCAAATCTTTGCCAGCCTCTATCAAGTTTAAACTTCGAGATGAGGGATTTGAGAGGTCTAATAAGACCGCCATTCTAGCAAAATGACATCTCTGTGCCACCGTTGTATTCATGTCAACCTTCACTGTCTTGGCGATTCCATCCCCAATCCTTATAAGGATTGATTCATGGTAATAATTTAAAGGTAGGTTGGAGAACCTTAAACACGCAGCAACATTTGGCACTGAGGCATCCGTGTCGCGGTAGGAAGGCGTCCATCACCCATGATAGTCCAAGGTCTTTGCAAAAGGGCTTTCATCACATCTTCCTCATTAGACAACTGGATTAAGAAGAAGTGATTATCCATATCCACCACCCTGAACTCTCCCATTAGTCTCCACAATTCCTGGATACGGGTGCATATGGCTTTGTACTCAATTGAACGACCCATTAGCTTCACCACCACTGAGAAACACCATGCATGGCTTTTGCAAAATATCAAGTAGCTTTCGTGACAATTGCATATGGAAGCTTGGCTCTTCCTCCGAGATTGTAAAATCAGCATCACTGATCTTTTAGTCAATCTTGACCCACTTTGCTTTACCGAACAACTTTGATCTATACGAGGCCCTATTCCTCTCCGCATCTGTAATACCAACATCATGTGTTATAGGCCTCACATTACCCTCGTTTACTCCGACCATGACCTCATTTGTAACCATAACTTCTTCATTAGGAGCCGATGCCATTGACGCCTCTCCACTGCCTTCAAAGCCCTCGCTACCCGTCGTACCCCATCACGAATCCCAGGGTCCTTCATTAGGTCCTTCGTTGTTTCGGTCCCTTCCATGTGGCTGGGGTGTTATTCTTGCACAATATATATATTTGAGCTCCATTATTGAATAACCCATATATATATAATGATTAATAAACAATATTTTACCTAATTATTTAAAATTTAATAAGTTAGTGAAGTTTGAGAAGTTCCCTAAAATTAACGACATCTGATTTTTTTCATTAGAGCTAAAATGACGAAAGAAGAACAATTACGTCGTCAACTCATTAATTAGGTATGCTTTTGGTAAGTTTTCTTAATTATAATTAATTACTTTATTGATATTATTCAATATATACATATGATTGACATAAATAATCAATATTATTTACCTCCTCCAAAAACCAAAACCCTAAAAAGCTTTCTTATTTGACTTTTTCTTCTAGTTTTAGTTTTTGAGCCACTGCCAATCTTCTCTTTTGATCATCAGCGAGGGCTCCAATTATATCCCTTTCCTTTTTTTGGTCAAATAAAACAGTTCTAATTAGAATGGAGAATATGAGATCTATGAATAGTTCCTTCCATGTTGCAGTTATCATATTCAACATTGGAACAAGTCGAATATTCAACTCTCCATCTTCATTGACGCTTGTGTGTGGATTTGCGCTTGCGGCTATTGGATCGATACTTTTCGTTGGTATTTTGTTATTAAAATAAGTAGTTTTCTTCTCTCGTTGGAAGCCTTAGATTTTCTTTCCCTATTAGTTGGAAGTTTGATTTTCTCCCCTTGTTGGAAGTTTATTTTTTGGGAGTTTAGGGTTTTTAGGCAAGCAAATTGGGTTGCTCACGTAATGATGCGGTTTTCCTATACATATGCTAGCCAAAAGGCCAAGTGTATGAAATCCACCTCTTGATGATAAAGTAGCTATATATGGTTGTAGCGAACTATCTCAATGTTGAATGAAATAGGAATACTGTTGTAAATTGAGTTGGAACTTGCTAAGAACTAGAGAAGGAAAATAGAAGACTATTCTACTACTACAAACTACTACTGCAAATGAGAAGAGAAGAAAATAGATAGTTGGAATGAGAAGTTTTCATTCAACTTGGTGTGTGAATTACAATGGGGTTGGCACCCTTTATATAGGCCATTTGGTGATGATGATAATTGTACTTATACAATGTGTACAAGTTATACATACACCACAAGTCATTCAACACATCACAAGCAACATAGACAATACATGGAAGAGTTGGTGTACATTGGAGAGGATTACAAGTTACATGACAATACATAGACAAGTGGAGGTACTATTAAGTGAGAAATACAAGTTACATGACTACACAATATGTTGGTGTACATGCATGGTCATCCATATTCCACAACACTCCCCTCGATGACACTTGCTTAGAGATTGTGCCTCGTTAAAACTTCTACTAAGAAAAACCCTGTGGGAAAAAATATAGTAAAAGAAAAAGAGTACACTATTCTCATAAATATTAAGATGGGTATAATATTGTTAAGATTGCCTCATTAAAAACCTTGCTAGGAAAACCCAATGGGATAAAACCATAGCTAAGGGAAAAGAGTGCAATACACTAATCAATAACTCCCCTCATGTGAACATGGGTGAAACTTGTTCGGTTTCTTTACTTGCAATGTCTTTAAGTTTACGCAAGCCAATACTATATGTAAGCCTTTTAAATGTCGTAGTTGGTAAGGCTTTTGTGAATAAATCAACAATTATCACTCGATCGGATTTGCTTGACATCAATTTCACCATTCTTCCGAAGCTCATGCTCATGCATAAAAAAAGAATTTTGGTGAAATATGTTTTGTTCTGTGTCCCTTTTATGAATCCTTCACTTAATTGTGCAATACATGCTGCATTATCTTCATATAATATGGTTGGAGAATCTTTTATTGAAGACAATCCACATGATTCTTGAATATGTTCAATCATGTTTCTCAACCATACACATTCACGACTTGTTTCATGAATTGCAAGTACTTCGAATGATTGGAAGAAGTAGCAACCATAGTTTGCTTTACTTGACTTCCATGATACATCAGTATTACCACATGTGAATACATATCCCGTTTGAGAATGGGCCTTGTGGGGATCAGATAAAAATCCACTATCAGCACAACCTTGGAGATTCAATTTTACCCCTCTCGAGTAAAATAAACCCATGTCACTTGTTCCTCGAAGATATCGAAAAACATGTTTAACACCATTCCAATGTCTTCGAGTTGGTGAAGAGTTGTATCTTGCAAGTAGGTTGACAGCAAAAGCAATGTCAGGTCTTGTACAATTTGCAAGATACATAAGTGCACCAATTGCACTTAAATATGGTACCTCCGGACCAATTAGCTCTTCATCACTTTCATGAGGTCGAAATGGATCCTTATCCACTTCAAGTGATCTGACAACCATTGGAGAGCTCAATGGATGTGCCTTGTCCATATAAAATCTTTTTAATATTTTTTCAATATAATTTGATTGATGGACAAGTACTCCACTTGAAAAATGTTCAATTTGCAAACCAAGACAAAGTCTTGTTTTTCCAAGATCTTTCATCTCGAATTCATTTTTCAAGTATTCGGATGTTCTAACGATGTCGTCGTGGTTTCCCACTATATTTAAATCATCAACATATACAACAATAATCACAAATCCTGTTGATGATCTTTTAATGAAGACACATGGGCAAAGTGAATTATTTACATATCCTTCTTTCAGTAAATAATCACTAAGACGTTTGTACCACATTCGTTCGGATTGTTTCAATCCGTACAAAGACCTTTGTAATTTTATAGAATGCATGTTATGAGGTTTTGATTTTATTTCTTCGGATATTACAAATCCTTTAAGGATTTTCATATATATATATATATATCTCACTGTCTAGGGATCCGTACAGATATGTTGTAACAACATCCATTAAATGCATATCAAGCCCTTCAGAAACTGCAAGGCTTATCAAGAACCAAAATTTGATTGCATCTATAACATGAGAATATGTTTCCTCATAATCGATGCAAGGTCTTTGTGAGAAACCTTGAGCTACAAGTCTTGCTTTGTACCTTGTAACTTCATTTTTTTTCGTTTCTCTTTCGTACAAATACCCATTTATAACAGGTTTTACGCCATCTGGCGTTTAAACAATCGGTCCAAAAACCTCTCATTTCCTTAACGAGTTTAGCTCTGTTTGGATAGCCTCTTGCCATTTTTGCCAATCAGATCTTTTTAGACATTCGTCCACTGATCGTGGTTATGGATCATCATCATTTTCACATATTTTAAAGGACACATTGAAAACAATTATATCATCAGGAACAATTTTATTTCGATCCCAAATCTTACCAGAGTTTAAATAATTTATTACGATCTCATTATTTTCAATTTTTTCCTCTTTTTCTAAAGGCAGTTGTTCCTCGTCAGAATCAACTTGTTTTGGCAAATCCTTATCAAAGGATTCTTGTGCTTTCTCAGGAGTATTTCGATTTGTATTTATTTTTACTCCCGTTTTCCTCTTTCGAGGAATTGTATCCTTTGAACCAACTGGTCTTCCACGCTTTAAGCATTTCGTTGGTTTTTGTGCATTTTGTTGCACAGAGACATCAATTCTTGCAGGAGCATTTACAACTGGAATATGTGATTTTGTCACTTGTTTTGCATCATTAAATGCATCAGGTAATTGATTTGCGATTTGTTGCAAATGAATGATCTTTTGAACTTCAAGTTCACACTGATTTGTGCGTGGATCATAATGTGATAAAGTTGATGCATTCCAAGCAATTTCGCGCCATTCCTTTTGAATTGGCTTCTTATCTCCCCTAATGGTGGGAAAATTGCTTCATCAAAGTGACAATCAACAAAACGTGCAGTAAATAAATCCCCTGTTAAGGGCTCAAGGTATCTTATAATGGACGATGAGTTAAATCCAACATAAATCCCAAGTTTTCGTTGTGGACCCATCTTAGTTCTATTGGGAGGTGGTATAGGAACATACATTGCACAACCAAAAATTCTCAAGTGTGAAATATTTGGTTGTTGACCTAAAATGAGTTGCATGGGGGAATGTTCATGGTATGCAGTAGGCCTATAACGAATGATAGATGCTGCATGAAAGGATTGCATGTCCCCAAACTGAAGTTGATAACTTAGTTTTCATGATTAAAGGTCTGGCAATTAGTTGAATGCGTTTGATCAGAGATTATGCCAAACCATTATGGGTATGCACATGTGGAACATAATGTTCAATGGTGATTCCTATAGACATGCAATAATTTTTAAATGCTTGAGATTGAAATTCCCCGGCATTATCAAGACGGATGGTCTTGATTGGGTTGTCAGGGAATTGTGCTCTTAACATAATGATTTGTGCTAAAAGTCTAGCAAATGCAACATTGCGGGTCGAAAGCAAACAAACATGTGACCACCTAGTTGATGCATCTATCAAAACCATGAAATATCTAAATGGTCCACAGTGAGGATGAATAGGTCCACATATGTCTCCTTGAATGCGTTCTAAGAAAAATGGGGATTCCACAACAATTTTACTTGGGGATGGTTCAACTATCAATTTACCTTGAGAACAACTAACACAATTATAATCACCAGCTGAAAATATTTTGTGACTCCTTAAAGGATGTCCTTGCGAATTATTAATTACTTTTCGCATCATTGATGATCCTGGATGACTAAGTCGGTCATGCCATAAAATGAATGTCTTTAGAAAAAAAGTCACATTTCAATGATAAAATTCATAATATTTTGCCTTTGATTTTGAAGACATGGTAAAGGTCACAAAAATATTCGGATATATATATAACAATATTTAGGCAAAATAGCCTTTCATATATGACCAAAAAATGTCACAATTATGAGCGCTCATTGTCAATAATTATTTGCCATTTGTAGTGGTGCACCGCTTTTATTCCAATTTTTGGTGGAATTGTCAATACGACCTTTACCTGATATTTTCACATTTTCCACGTCCATAAATTTATTATTGCGATCATGATCATTATATGCAACATAAGCTTCTTAATTTGAAGTTGAACTAATTGGACGGGATCGATATTATATTTATAATATCTCATTATTTTACTCAGCTACCATGAGACAAAAAATCATTCCTTAATATTTATTGGATTGACGTGCGCACTCGATATTTGTTGCAACGAATAAATCGAGGCGGGCCACGTGACCTTATTTTTATTGTCTCATCAGTCATATTTCCACATAGCCTCAACATAGAGGTAATTAAAATTGTGGAATTATATTTGACTGATTAAATTTTGTATCTTGAGACTCAACCGCTCATTTTTGAGCTTTTGGAGCATTACCCTTTTGGTATTTATATATTTATAACTCCATAAGGTGAAAATATATATAAAGTGAAATATTCACTTTTCAAATCTCTAAAGAGATATTGGCAAATGATTGTGTACAACATACAGCCTTGCATAGATGCTAGCTTTATTCATAATTTGTAATATCTAATTATCATGACAAGAATTATAATAAGGTAACAAATTCAAATATGGTTGATTAATATTTTGAAAGTAAATGTAATATAAAATGATTTTCTCTTTTCTTTTATGTAAAAAACATAACATATGATTAAGTATATGTTCACAACTTGATTCATTAATAATCAAATGTACTATTCGTATGAGTTGGTGGGACAACCTCCAGGTTGGGCGGCGAGACAAAGTCTACTTAATACCATGCCTCCTCGAACGGGATAACCCGTCTCCCTTTCAATGTTTAGCTTTACCGGGGACAAGGCTTACCCACTATCAACTCAAACTTATATCATTATTTGTATTATAAAATCAAGAATAGAACAATAACTAATCGTTTGTAGTTTTAAGAGAAAAACTATATGTCACACATTGACTTTTGATTTTTGATGTAGAAGATCGTACAAGACGCAACTACAAAGCATACTTTCGCAATTGGTGACGTTATAATGCATAGTATATGAATAAAGTATGCATATAGAAGTGATGCATGTAATAAAGGAAGCAACCATGATAATATAGAAATAAATTGAACTTATTTAAATAACAAAAGTTATACCTTCCTAGCTTTGTCTCCTTAACAAGCCTTCTTGAACTTCAAGATCTCCTTAATGCTAGAGCAAGCTCGTGCTGATAACGTGTTGTAAATTGAGTTGGAACTTGCTAAGAACTAGAGAAGGAAAATAGAAGACTAAGAACTTCTACTACTACAAACTACTACTACAAAGGAGAAGAGAAGAAAATAGATAGTTGGAATGAGAAGTTTTCATTCAACTTGGTGTGTGAATTACAATGGGGTTGACACCCTTTATATAGGCCATTTGGTGATGATGATAATTGTACTTATACAATGTGTACAAGTTATACATACACCACAAGTCATACAACACATCACAAGCAACATAGACAATACATGGAAGAGTTGGTGTACATTGGAGAGGATTACAAGTTACATGACAATACATAGACAAGTGGAGGTACTATTAAGTGAGAAATACAAGTTACATGACTACACAATATGTTGGTGTACATGCATGGTCATCCATATTCCACAACAAATACAACTTTTTTATCAAAAAAAAAAATTCAATATTTACTATTCTGTAACAAAAGTACACAACACTTCATCTAGGAGTTCAAGTTATTTTTATCCCAGTCATCACGCTAGTAACAAAATCGAATATGTTATTAGAATAACTTGCTACTCTAAATTTGCAACGTCTCTTCAAGAAAATTAAAATATATTGGTATCTTACACATGAGTAACAACATATATGAACTAATTATTAATTAATCAAACTACTAGCCAGCAAGCTCCTTACTTTTAATTAAAATTAAAATAATCTTTTTTAAAAAAAATCTTAACAATTAATTGAGTTGTTTTGAAGTAATTTTATATTTATTATTTTATAGATATAAAATTATCATATATATCAAATTTAAAATATGTTAATTTACTTATGTACGTAATTAAGTTAATCCATATTAACGAACATTCATGGTGGCCATGCACGTCCACTGCAAATAGTACAATAGTACATATACATACATACATGCATAAATATCCAAGAAATCATACTTCGTAGTACGTACGCACAAATTTAAATGAAGTACTATTTGAACAGGAATGTTGAATAAATCATGATTATAGTGTACTTGACGATTTAATGGCTATTTTAAAGTTATAATAATACAATTTAATAATATAATATTATAATATATTAGGGCTCTTTGTTAAACTAACGACTAGGGTTTATAACTAATTTTAATAAGGAGTTTGGTTTCGTGGGGTTTATAATATCTGATTCTGTTAAGAATGGTTTTCGTTTAATAAATGAATGTAACAAAGTATATAATAATAGCTAGGCTAGCCACCCTCTTTGACTTGCCATCCAATTAATATTTTACATATTTGTAGAAAGAATTAATATTAATGTAGACATGCTACCTGTATTAATTCCCTTAATTGATGCCGTACTCACAAGGCAAACAAACCTTCTAGTTATATATATAGCTTCGCCTCTAATTTAAAATATGTATGTGGAAAAATAATTAATTGATACAAAAATATATTAGTTACAGGTTAAAGATTAATCGACAAATTAAGACTTGTGTTGACTTGAGAATTGTATTGGAATGGTTTCTCACAAAAAAAAAAAAAAAAAATGTTTTGTATAGAGGTTAAGAGATTGTTATATATATACTCCTAATTAACTTCATAATATAATTAAAATGGATAAAGGGATTTATAATATTAGTGTACGTACGTATATTGTAGGTGACGAGGGGTTACAATTTTTTTAATTTCGTTAATTAGCTATTATTAATCAATTATGTTTCTCTAGATTTTTTTTTCTTTTATATATATTTTGCATATAATTTTAAATATAGTATTACAATTAATTTTTAATTCACGTATGTACTCATGCATGTGCATAAATTAATTAGTCTGTATATTGTTCATGTCACTGAGAAGAAATATGTGTCAATGTATCTATACATAGATATATTAGACAATCTTTCTAAAAGAGACTTTTTTTCTTTTCAAGGTAAAAAATAAGGTTTAACTATATATTATATATTCAGGTTGATTTTTCTTCTGACATAATGTTGTAGACCAAAAACGCTAGTATATGTATACCCTATATGTATTGATTTTCTAGTGGTTTTCACCTATATATTCATGAGGGTTACAAAAAAAAAAAATGAAGGCATCCAAAGATCGATTTGTCACCAGTGAAAATATAGATAAGAGAAAAAGAAAAGAATGCCGAAAGAGGTATATTTCTTACAAATTGGACTTTATACAAATATAAATACATTGATTTATAAAAAGAAGGTTAGTTTCAGAATTCAAAGAACAAGGCTTCAATTAGTTATACAAGACATGTGAAGGCTTTAAAAGTTTACTAATTCTATAAAGTCACCTTAACAATTCCAAATGAGAATATTAGTTTCTTTGATGACAGCAAATAAAATCACCTACTTTCTCTGCCAGCAATAAATATAAAAGATTTTCTCTCAATTATATATGATCTCTCCACCCATATTTGTCAAAAAATTATTTGCATATAGAACAACAAAGTGCTAAACTTAGAAAATTAAATCCATTTATAAAAACTGTGCAGGTAGTATTACACATGTTATATGTGTAGCACTTAATAACTTGACGTGTGTGGTCAGTACCCTCTTTGATTTTGATTGATTAAACGTAAAACCATGCCTGAAAATAGGGTTAACTGGGGTGTGCTTTTGTGTGTTGTGTGTGTGTTATATAGAGAGAATTTTGTTAAGGAAGTTAGAAAAAACAGGTTGGTTTTGATAGTGAATGATGTAGGCCAAATAACTGGAAAACATCACTTGCAAGAATGCTGTATAAATATTTACTATAGAGACTTGCATGCTGTACCCTAAAGGGAAGTGATTTCCTAACAGCCAAAAGTATGCGAATGCATTAATGTGATATCTGTTGATCTACATGGAGATTTGCATGACACGCATCTCGGTGTTTATCCAACGATTAATTGATAAGTGCATGCTATCACCATGTCTTAAAAACCCTATTTTTTTGGGTCTAAACCACCCGGTATCGATCCAAAGCTCAACGGGCCTTGACTACTCTGGGCTCGAGGTAGACAAGAGCACTAGAGGCCGGCAAAGCTCTCCCTCCACAATTTTAAAACTCTAGTTACTTATAAATTTTTTAGGATAGATGCTATGTTTTGGGACACCTTGGATGGACATCCGGTAATAATGTCCACCAATTCGCGCATCGGGATTTGTACGTGCGCACACGTATCACTAGGTGTCCATCCAGGGTGCCCTCAAAATTAAGGGGTCATCCTAGTATTTTTCCCATATTTTATTTTGGAAATGAGAGTTTGTTTGCTAACATGGAAGATGGAGTAGGGGATAAAACTAGGGTTTGTAATAAAGGGTATATAAAAGGTTCAAAGTATCTTGTAGAACCACCTAAAGTGACCTCCCATCCATAACCCTAGCACACTTCATCTTGTTTAGGTGCTTATTATTCTGCTTTAGTATTGTTAATCTTGTTATTATCTTCTCTAGCTTGTGGTGCATGTAAACATTGATGCAGAAGGCGGAGAGCTGCTTAATTATTTTTTGCCCTCTCTTGCAGTAGTAGGGACTATAATTTTTGCAAAGAACTAAAGGTAGCTGGTGGATCTCCTTTGTACGTTCTTGATGGTATGATATGGAAGAGTCTGCAGGAACCGATATTACGGCTAGCGATGAGATGAAGAACTGCCCAAGAGGACACTGGAGGCCCGCCGAAGACGAGAAACTGCGCCAGCTTGTTGAACAATATGGAGCTCAGAACTGGAACTCTATTGCAGAGAAGCTCCAAGGAAGATCAGGTGCATGCATGTGGTGATGATCATCAATTACTCCAACAATTAAAACCTAGCTACATGCATATATATAGAGAGAGAAATAAGCTCAAGTGAACATTAATTATATATATTTATGTTTGATTTGATTAGGTTTTCACAACTTAATTCTACCTAGTTTTTTGATTGATAATATTTATGTTTGATTTGATTAGGTTTTCACAACTTGGAATATATATATATATAGCAAGCTAGCTAGCTAGTAATGATTATCTTGTTGAATCTCATGAGACCATGGTTTTAATTTCTTCTAGTTCAATCTTTAGATGTTCTAACATTAATTAGGTAGATTATGTACTTCATCACTTGAATGAAGCTTATACATGAATACAAAAGGTCTCCCTCACTCTCCCACAATATTTCTTTTTCTTTTGATTGAATTTGTTTTCTTTGATTCTAAGAAATGATGAGTTTTATAATTACTTATAATATTTTTGTTTTTTTCTCAATCTTTTCAGGGAAGAGTTGTAGATTGAGGTGGTTTAACCAACTAGACCCTAGAATCAATAGAAGACCATTCAGTGAAGAAGAGGAAGAAAGGCTTCTAGCAGCTCACCGAGTTCATGGCAACAAATGGGCGCTGATCGCTCGCTTATTCCCCGGAAGGACCGACAACTCCGTGAAGAATCATTGGCATGTAATCATGGCCAGAAGACAAAGGGAAAGATCGAAACTTTACGGCAAAAGAATTAGCTCCATGAATAATCTCTCTAATTCTTATACCACCTTTCTTGATAATGGGTGCACTTCTAGGTCTCATGGCGGTGATCATCAATATTATGCCAAAGATCAGTTTTGGTTTGATTCCGCTAAAGTACTTGAGTTTCGAAACCAATCCAAAGGCGACGGGGTTTTCGAGATGTCGACGCCTTCAAATTCATCAACTCAATATTCTTGGGCTTTTCCAGCCGGGGCATTGAGCAGTAGTACTAATAATTATGCAGCAACCAACTCATCATCATCACTGCCATCAGAGGCACCATTGAATTTATTTGGTGGGATTGGAAGGAATTTATTCAGTTCATCATCAAGCTCCAACTATTGCATCATGGAGAGATCATCATCATCATCATCAAATAGTTTAGATCATCACCATTCTTTGTACCATTATAATAACTACTCTAATTCAGCCAATTTTGGAGCCCTAGGGTTTGGAAGATTAAGTCATCATCATAGTACTACTAGTGCATCTCATCATCATGGAGTACTACTTCCGAACTATAAAAGATCGTCGTCGGTGATCGCTCCTCCGCCATTCGGTTTCGTTGATGGAAGCAACAAAGTGATGGTCAAGAATGAGGTGGTGGTCATGAACTCCAAGTTGAGGAATATGACTGCTCAACAAGAACAATTAGGAGATCATGATCAGTCCATCAAAACCAAAGATGTTCCTTTCATAGATTTTCTTGGTGTGGGCATCTCTTAAATATTGTGTCCAATTCCATCTCTAGCTCTTCATTTGGTCTCTCCTAGCTAGCTAGCTAGTACTTCCTTTTTGTTTTTCGCTTCTTTAATTTTGTCTTTTAATTTGTATTAATTTTCTAGCTTGGTGAGCTTGTTAATTTCATATGTGTTGCCTATATAGCTGCTAATTAATTAATTAGAGAAGGGTTCAGTGATTGTTAGTTAATTATCAGCTTAATTAATTAACTAGCCATTTAAAATTATAAATTATTTAAGGTACTAGATACACACACACATATATGTGTTTCAATTAATTATATATATCGTGATGAACTAATTAAGTGATAATTATATAAGTATATGATGATGATGATGATGATGATGATGATGATGATGATGAAGATGATCCTATGTACACTGCATGACTTTTTGCTTGCTTAATTAGTATGTGAAGATCATTAATTTGTGGTTTATTTTGTTGATAGATCAGTTTGTACTTAAAAGGATCGGTATACAAATTTTAATCAAGAAATGCATTTCATCAAAGATATGAAAATTAATTTTAATAAGATATATATATATTAAGCAGTATATAATAATAATAATAATAATAATTTTTATTATTATTATTATTATTATTATTATTATTATTATTATTATTATTATTATTATTATTATTATTATTATTATTATTATTATTATTTTTGAAAGCAATATTTAGCAATATATATTATTTTGGATTTTGAGTTTTAAAGCTCAAGAGTGCGTCCAGCCACCCACACACCATTTTTTTTTCTTTGAAGTAGATCTTTTCCATTTTTTGCATGAGAAAACAAGACATCTAATTAATTTGTTCATTCTGAACAGTTCTATCAATATATAGATATGCTAATTAAGTCTATATATTAGCTTATAATATATGTAAATTCAAATGTTTTCCTGGCTAATTAATTAATTAATCATTCTAATAGCTAATTAACATGATGAATACTTAAAATACATTTTAACTAACAGAGCATCCAAGAGGTCTACTCTCTCTCTATATATATTTTTTTGGTAGTGTGCTAATTACTTGAATATGTACGCAGTCTTCATTTAATTTCTAGTGGAAATATACACTACTTCAAATTAAAATATACATATCACACTAATTATTATTATTATTTTAGTTCCTTTTATATATACTCATGGTAATTAAAAACATATGTTGGTAGTAATGCTAGAGTAACCCACTTTTGACACGTACATTTAACACCTAATTGACGTAGTCCTGTGGATACACCTCGAGATATTTTGGTGCAGGCACACATCTATGCATATGCAAAATTAAAAGGACCCTAAACAACTAGATACATGTCAAATGTAGGTGTCAATAATATAGCAAAATTTTGCCCAAAATTTCCTGTATTTTATTTTTGGTGCATCAAGTAAAAGTACTATTTCATTAGGAAAATGAGTGATAAAAGCAAAAACTATTTTTTGATAAATAAAAGCAAAAAACTATTTGAAACTAATAAATAGTTTTCGCGCTACCAAAGCAAATCTGGTGAGATTGATGAGGCGTCACTTATCAAAAGGCAAGATTTGGAGAGGTCGTAGGTTTGTTGAAGTCAATAAATAAATAAATAGTTTTCCCCAATTAGTTTCTTTTTCTTTTTTCTTTTTTTTTGAAAACTTCTCCAAATTAATTTAGTTAGTGGTTATACGTACATACAACGTAATTTATCTATGTGGTTAGTTATTGGTTACATACATTATCTTACAACGTAATTTTCCCGCCAATTATTTGCGCCATGGGATTTTTTTTCATATTTTCTTTTTGATAAAAAACCAACAAATGACTCCAACATGAGTCAAATCGGGACCTCCCCAACCTTGTCTTTGGCAAGTGACTGTCATCCGTCTCACTAGAGATGTTTTGGCTGATCCAAATAGGGGATTTGGTTGTCGTACTTTTGCGCGATTGACAAGGTTCAACGTATACAGATAACTAGTTGTATATAGTACAACCAAACTGGGATCAAACTATTAAGAGGGTTAATTAATGCGCAATGAAGATGATACATAATTAACAAAGAGACTTTCATCATTCTTGGCACAACCCTTTTTGAAGACCATCAAATTGTTTCCTGAATTGAAAGAGTTTTCTGCACTTGTTCAGAGAGCAGGGTCAGTGATAGCAGCAGATGCCTATAACAAGAAGGCCTATCATTATCAAAAATGAAAGGAACATGCTTAAACAAATAAAACAAACATAATTTCTACAGGACCTGCGACCGCAAAAACTCAGTATCGATCCCCATGTGAGTTATAATTTACAACACTTTAGTTGAGCTTCATCAAAATGGTGGCATACACAATTTGCTTCCCGACATTAGTTAGAGATCTGAATTCTACTATTCCAATACATAAAAGAGACCAAGTTACAAAATTCTACCCAATCAAAATCTTCGTTTCTTTCCCGTGACAGAAGTAAAAGCAGGAATTAATTTCAGAGTAGCTAGGGAGATCGAAGTACCTCATGCATTTGCATACATCTAAGAAACGACGAATTACTGATATATACCATTTTTATGCCTTTTCCTTTTTCTGCAGAAAGCGCGCGAAGATCTAGTTCTTCAATTAGTGTTACTCATTTCTGATTCTAGTGGAACCATGCATTCAAGTCAAGTTCAATTTGCCGTGGTTCATCTAGCTTCAGACAACTGTATAGCTTCTTGATCTACAGTTGAGTCTGCATCCCAATTGAGGCGATGCGGGATAACCAAGTATTCTTGATTCCGGATCACCTCAAGTTGTTCCCACTCCGCCCATCGTTCAGCTAGTCCCTCTCCTTGCAGCATGTTCACCACCTCCGCCATCTTTGGGCGCTCCTCGGGTGAGCTTTGAGTGCACAATAATGCAACACGGACAATTGTCTCAACCTCGGTTGGATCATACTCTGCCTTCAAGTTTCTGTCAACTATGTCCTGAAGCCTTTTTTCTCTCAGTAACTTCTTTATCTGTCATTAAAGCAAGGAAATCAGGCGCAAAATGCAGAACCATAGATCAATCAGATTTAACTGATATGTAAATGAAGTTTATTATCACATCTTAAACTAAATTGGCATTAGAACATTAAAGTTATTGATTCGATATTTTTTTTTGGCTAGTGATGCGGCTAAGGGCCTTAATGGCATAAGATGGACGAATTCTTATCGGTCAAGCAAACAAAGAAGGTGAATCCAAAAAGACCAAGTTAAGACTGAAATATGTCCCTGATCAAATGCAAGAAAGCCAAGATAGTGTATAGAAGTGTGGATTTCATTTTCGTTAGTAAGTGGTTCTAAGGATTTTTGAGAAGAAACCCCGAAACTTGGACTAAAGTTGCACATAGATGCTCAAGTGAAAAAAAAAAAAAAATTAATGGAGCAAGAGACTCAAGGACCTAACCAACAATATTTTTATATATTGCAAAATCGATGTTCACATCACGATCTCTAGAAATGAGCACCAAAGATTTAAGAGTAACAAACAAAAAATAACATGCATAAATATTAATCAGGCAATTCAATTCTTGGTTAAATGACTGGACCGTTGAGGATTGTTTTGTGTTTTATAGTTCAGCTTGACAAAATTAAGACAGTACATTATGCTAACATTTCGCTTAGTTCTAAAAATGGTTTCTGGATTGCCATGACTTAAACCATGACTTCGAGAAAATATATATTTTTTCTAAAACATATTATGCGTATTATGTGGTGGCGAGAGTTACATAGAAAAAAATAAAAAATAAAATAAAAGGATTGCAATTGCAGATGAAAATAAATTAAAAATAAAGGTGAAGAAACTCACATGATCTAGCAAAAGAACGTCTTCCTCCTCCTCAAGGCGTGAGAAATCTATTGCACGTTGGCCAGTTACAAGTTCCAGAAGTGTTATACCATAGCCAAAGACATCAGTCTTTTCTGATGATTTGCCCGTTGACAGATACTCAGGGGCAATGTGTCCCATAGTTCCACGTACCTGGGTTGTTACATGGGTCAGTTTTGTGTCAACCACTTTTGCTAGTCCAAAATCTCCAAGAACAGCTTCAAACTCGTCATCTAAAAGGATGTTGGCAGTTTTCAAGTCACGGTGTATGATCTTTGGATCACAGTGGTCATGCAGATATTCCAATCCGTGGGCTATACCAAAAGCCACATGCTTTCTTGTTGCCCAATCTAGTCCATTCTCCCCAGGTTTTAAATCTGTAAAAAGATTTAAAAATAAAATAAAATCTGTTTAATCTAAAATAGAAACACAATGAACTAATACAACACAATTTACATCCAAAAATGTAACAGAACAAAATAGATGAAAATCGCTGAGTTAAGACTTCATCCAGGAGGTAGATAGTAACAATCCGAGTAAAGGAAAAAACATGGTAACAGATATTCTAAATTGTGTAGAGCAAGAATCAAAACCGACGAAAAAGGATGTTTTATTCACTTCTCCAAAAGGACGGAAAAACGTATTCAAAATGGTTCATCCTTCCTCCAAGATTGAATTTTCATGAGCTGTAGCTAACGATTCAATCCCAAATTCATCATGACACAAGATGCAAGGATCAAAAAAGTCAATGTTGAAATTGGTAGGGAAAAATGGTCGAAGCCTTTCATCAAATTTGATTCTAGAGGTTTGGCGTATTTAATCTAAATGGTTGATACTTGTATTCATCTATTTGGTGAAACCGCACATGCCATTCTGAAATGTGCACAGCATTAGAAATTACAGTATACAATTCAAGAAATTAGGTTAAAATGAACAAGACACTGTGGTAAGTTCAAGCCTAAGCTTTTACGCTTGTTCTAGGATAGTGAGCTCCAGTGCCAGAGATTCCAGAAAGTATTTTATTTATCAGAATGACAATATTCAGAAGGTTAACATGTATAGATGAATGAACACAGATTGCAAGTGAAATCGCCTACCACTAATATAGAAAAACAATGAGATAGTGTTTTGACTTTTGATAGTTGTTTACCTCGTAAACGATATGCCACACTCAGATTTTTCATGAATGGATAAACAAGAATTCTCTCTGATGCTGTGGTACAGAAACCAATCAACCGAAGAAGGTTCCGATGAACAGCTACACTTATCAGTTCAACTTCTCTATGGAAAGCAGCCTCTCCCCCAGGATTGTGGTAGTCAATCAGACGTTTGACAGCAATCACCCTTCTGTCAAGCAGAACACCTTTATAAACCTTACCAAAGCCCCCTTGCCCAATAACATTATTCTCACTAAAATTGTCTGTTGCAAGTTGGAGTTCTCGCCATGAAAATTTCTTGAGCTGCCCATAGGAAACCTTGCATTCGTCTTCAGCTGTTAAGCAAAAACACAACAGTTTAGCTTCAAGTAGGGTGTGTGATGTGCTGTGATATTTCATCATATACAACACCAAATTAGTATTTCAATTTATGGCATGAACACAAAGTGCAAAACAGACAGACCAGCAGATTCGGTAAACCAATTAAGTATCACCAAAACATCAACTAATCCACTGTGTGGGCAACTTCAAAGAAATTTGCAGCGTACAATTACTTCCGAGTAAAAATAATTTGTGGAAAGTCAGAAAAAATTAATTATGCAAGCATAGGAAGGCTGCTTGTTTGTCTTTTTTTTTCTCGATCAAATCATCTTATAAGCTAAAATGTCATATATCCAATGCACTTCATTTGACTTTCATAGCAAAGTACAGCACCTATCTCATGCCTGTTATCAAGACATTGAATTAATGACTCAACAGTAATAAAACTAGAACGAACATCAAGAAGCATCCAATGGTCTGACATCCAACAATAACAAAGGTTCAATACCAAACTAGTCGGGGTCAGCTAATGGCTTGACATCCCTGACAATTACTTATAGAAGTATAGAACTGATCCTTCGATTATACAAATTGCACACCCCAAGAAGTTCTGGATTAAGTAAAGTAAACAATAAATAAATCGAAACTAGAAAGCTTGAAAATGTCTGACAGAAGACAATCCAGACTCTGAACAAGACATGAAATATGATTATATGACATGATCAAAGTGACAGAAAAATAAATTATTTCATGCAAGTCATGGAGAAGGGAAGACATAGTTAAGAGAACACTTTCAGTCTTGATTGAGGAAGGGAATTATACATAGTTATAAGATGACATTCGTTGGCTTGACTAAAAGTCCGAGTCAAGATGTTGTGATCATTATATCCAATAAAAAGTATTTTTCAAACTTCTCTCTTTGTAGGAACTTTTCAGAATTTCTATTTTGAGAAACAATCAAAATAGGCATATCTTGCAGTTTAAGGCTCATAGAACCAACTATTGTTAGCCTGTGGCCATGTATCAACATAAATCTTTTTTATTCACATGTAACAAACTAACGAATAATTAATTTCCTTTAATTTTTTGCCTATCTTTCTCCCAAAAAAACTGCATTAGATTGAGCTGAGTAAGAAGCACTTGATACATGTAGCTAAACCAAACTAATTTGGGACTGAGGCTCGTTGTTTCTCAAAACATGGTTTTTGATTTAGACATGAACTGTAGCAGAATATCTTGACAAGTTGGAGGCAAACCATGAGTTTGTTAGTTATCACATTGAAGCTTTATGCTTGCAACTGTTTTTTTTAGATCTGCTTGCAACCGTTAAGTGTTAACAAAACAATAAATTCTGATTTTCTCAAGTAACAACTGAATGAAACCTTACCAGCAACATCAACAAATATATCATGCTTTTCATGTACCCGACGGTACAGATAAACAAATATAGCAACAATTGCCAGAGAAAGTGCACTTCCACCTGCAGCACCCAGTGATAGTCCAAGTTTCGACTTTCCATTTGAAGCTGTAAATGAATAAGCTGGTCCACAATAAATGTGCAAGAGAAACAGCAGATGCATTTCAGAAGACAGTGAATCATTAAGAAGCAAAAGGACAATACCTGGGACAATTGGGCTTGAGACACAGGGCTGCTGCAAGCTGGAACCGCAATCCAGATGATTTCCTTCAAAACTGACAGACCAACCTTATCAAGCACTGAATAAGAATGGGAGAACATTAATGGAACAAAAATATTTAGTAGTCCGATTTTTGTGGGAAATGATTGCAGTGGGTGATTAATTTTTACAGACATGCTTATACATGTTTTGGGAAAGAATCAACCTGGTTCCTCATTGGTACGTAAATAATAAAATTTGGGAAATTTCATTTTTAGTTCATAGATCAGCTAAAGCACCCGTAGTCACAGGAAGATCCCGCATGGCATCAAATATCACCAAAATTCCTCAAGTGGTTGATTTTTTAGCATTGAATTATTGAATTACAGATCATATATTGAAAACTACTAGATTAAAAAGCTCATAGGAAACTCCATTATGGATAAACCAATCACCAGGCATTGAAGCAGCGAGAAAGATCAATTTACATGACTTAATAATGAGATCATTGTGAGAAGCCTGTTGATAAAATTTCTAAAACATCAGTTTTCCTTAACCAAATATATAATTGATAATAGAAATTATGTCTATAAGCAACAAGTCATGCAAGAAGTGATGGCGAAGAAAATTAGGTTTCTATTGTCATAGAATCATAATGAAAGACCATGAAATATTTAAGTGAACAACTCGAGAGAGTACTAAACTTGTCCAAGATAATTCAAAGGAAATATAATCTTCAAGAATTAGCATCCCCAAGGAATGGAAAGGACAGCAATTAATGTGTATTTGATTTACTTGTATATGGGAATTGACAACAGCTTAGTAGGAATTTTCCCCATCAAATTGTTGGATGACAAATCCCTGTCAAGCATAAAATTGTATGAAGTATAAAGTGTTGCTTAAAATTGCAGAAGTCGGATAGAATATCCTCATACAAAAAATATGATTAGGATCATAAAATGAGAGATGACTCACAATTCTGCTAACCCTGTAATACTTGAGAAGGAATCAGGAATAAACCCCTTTAAGTTGTTGTTACTTATTACCCTGCATCTCAAACATAATTTCACGTCAGAAAAACATCTTTACAAAGAAAGAAAACTTAATTGCACATCATAAAAGAGAAGCGAGAGGATGAGAAGAACTATACAAAACTAACCAAAGAGGAAGAGGACTAGCACATGACTATCCCTAAGACTAGATAAAAGAAAGGCAACCACTTCATTGTACAGACTTGGTCACCCATCCTCTAAAACGTAGTGTCAATAATGGCAATGGTTAACTCATACAGTCCTCTAACATAGACCATTTCCAAAATGAGCAAATCTCTCTCCTTTTTGTGTTCAAATACCATGTTATTCCTCTCTTTCCAAATCAACCATATAGATCTATACCTTAAAAACAATCTACTTGTCCCAAAATTCTTTAGCAAATGGCAATTAACGGAAATGTGACCAGTGAATGTATTGCTCATTTTGGAAGTATAGGGGAAAGGATTAGGTAGTGGAACTCATGGAAGGAAAGGAACGATGGATAGATTAGACTATTTATCAATGAAGAGAGAATGATTCTCATAAATGTGACTTTAAATGTTATAAAGACCGAAAAAAATTTGGGAAAATGAACGAGTCCAAACTCCGACGTGCTAGACAACGAAGTGAAAATAACAAACCTTATGGAAATCAAAGATAAAAAGTAAAAACTACTGTCGCCGAAATTCAATTCAACAAAGCATTAAGGGTTTATTTTAGTTCTTTTCTCATAAGTCAACCTGAATTGATCCATGATTCTAACGAGCGAACTACTTAGTCATTCTATTATTCATCTAATAGTCCATTTGGAAACCTATCATTTTGCCAAATCCTCTTACATGTACACTGCTCATTATCCATGTATTTCCCTTCACCTTGCTAACCAACTTCTCTATGACAATATAGTTCACATGTCAAAAAAAATAATAATTAGGACTCATGGCTACTTAACTTGAAGGATTAAGAAAAAAAGAAGAAGATTGACTGGTAGGAGCCACAAAAGGCAAAATTTATGACTCACATAGGCATGAGTAGTGCAAAACTGCAAGAAACAGACCGGTGACTTACAAATGCTTAAGGCTTGAAAGCTGGCCCCAACTCTTAGGAATGGACCCACTGAAACTATTGTTGGCTAGATTGAGCGTTTGTAGGTGCTCCATATTGCCAATGTAATCAGGTAATGCACCTGACAGCTGATTATTCTGTAATTCCCTGCATGAGGTGGCAATAGTTGATGATTTTTCTCAAGTAGAAAAATGCAACATGGAACTGCCATCTCAACAAGGAAAAGAAGATGAATAAATAAAAGGAGAAAAAGATATAATATAACTATATAAGAGCAGAAAATTCATTTTGTTAACTGTTTTCAAACGCCAAACTCTACACATCGATGTAATGAAAAGAGAGTAACATTTGAATTCCAAAGCAATGTGTACTATAATTATCAATGAACTAAAGAGGAGAATACACTAAACCTTAGCAATTTTGCCAATGCCAACACTAACTAATTAGTTCAAAATTGAATTTATAGAAAAACATGAAAACATTGAAGGAAGAAGCATAATCCAATGGTACTAAACCACAATGAAAATAGGCACATTGTGACAATCTAAAAGAATAACGCAATGCAATAGCATCTGAGTCAGGTACATGACAGGTTCAATAGGAACATCGATGATCGCGCTTCATATCAATTCAATTGCTAGAAGTAGTAAAATATATGCATTTGGTAGAAAGTGCTTATGGCTTATATTTACAAAAAAACACAATTTAGAGAACCATCTCAAGACCTGCTTTTCGATCTCCACTTTTGCGATCATAAATTTACAATTAACACATCCAACTCTACTGAAAAAAAAAAAAAAAAAAAAAAAAAAAAAAAAAAATTCCCAACTCAATATATTATTAATGTCTTATGGTGGTTGTCCTTATTAATTTCTATGTTGGGCCCGCACACAAGGATGCGAGCCCGAGGATCTCCGCAAGTACCAATACTGTCCCCAACTTAACCACCTCCAACTCATAGGTGTAGGGCTTTACTCCAGAAGGCCTCAATACTAATTGTGGGTTCCAACCCATTTATATACCACACTTACTCTTATTATATTTTCGATGTGACCTTACACACTCCAACACTCCCCCTCAAGTACAACTAGGCCTAAACCAGTTGTCACTTGTACGGTAGAAACTCTAAATTTACCTTGAAAAAGCATTTTGTGTATCTTAAACCTTAATATTGATTTGTCAATGGCATGTGACAATTTGGACCCATGTTACTGAAAGGAAAGGTACAAGGGCTAAATGGGCTTCTCTCCCATCTCTTACTCTTTTTGATCAACCAGAGGCCTAATCTGAAGTTCAAGGCAACTAGAGGAATAAGACGGAAGCATCTAAAATCCCCTTTCTTGTTCACTTTGTTGCAAATGTTCTTAGCAGGTCGATGGAGAAGGCAAAAATGGCTATTGAGTTAGATGTACAAAAGTTGGAAGGGAGCACAATGAGGTTTCTCATCTCCAGTTTGATGATGACACATTATTCTTATTGAATGGTGAAGAGGAGAATTTATGGTACATTGCAAAGGTTGTCAAGTATTTTTATGTAGTTTCAAACCTAGCGTTAACATAAAGAAAAGCGAAGTTTGGGAAATAAGCATGAAGGACAAGAAGGTAAGAGAAGCCGCAACCGGGGAGGGGGCTTCAATCTGTATGTGACCTTCATAGTAAGAGAGGTTTTAAAACTAGTATCTATTAAGCCTTCTAGAACACTTGAATGTGGAATTTTATCTTGTCAACAGGCAGAAGACTTTCTCTTATCTAAAGACGTTTTGTTTTTAGTTTTAAAAACAAAATGGAATTCAGCCTTATGCCAATGCTACCCTGCACCTCCACGCAAACTATATATTAAACAAAAAATAAGAAGACTGTAGGTAAATAAGCTCACAGTCACAAGTCCAATTGCACGAGACATGCTTATGCATTAAAAAGGATTACTTACAAGCTAACCAAATACTTCAGTCTAGTAATTGATGGTGAAAGAGATCCAGAAAATCCATTTGATGCCAAGTTCCTGCAAATAGGTATTAATAAGTTAATAAGGTGCAAAAAATCAAAAGGAAAAGATACACACATAAACGCAAGTAAGCAAGGAACAATTTATTGAATGCATTTTCAGAGAACATGTTTGTCAGCCTGAAAAGAAATGAAGGAAAAAGAACTACTTACAGAGACACAACATTTCCATTACTACAAGTGACATGAGACCAGGTATTGCATGGACTCACGATATAGAAATTCCAATCAGATATTCGATGGCTTGAGTCATTTAGAGCATTCAGAAGATCAACTAAAGCTTCACCTGAAATGCATAAAGGGGGAGGGTGTGGGAGAGAGGCCATTTAGTCAACTGATTGCAAATTCCACAAAATATTACCAAGATTCGAGTCATCAATTGTCAAATTATGAAATAAGCCAAGATATATGAATGCAAGGGAATGAAAGGCATGCAATCAATCACTATTTCCGCCCTGAATTGCCATAGAACATCCAATTACAAGTGATTTTTCAAGCTGATGTTTGATCAGAGTTCATCTTGATGCACCTGTCTATACCTGCATCTGTTTATTCAATAGAAGCTTACTAATTTGACGATGAGAACGCAATAAATTTTTCGAACCCGAAAATTCCTTAATCCAGCTATCAAGGTTTATCCGTTTATGCCATACTAACTTAACTTAGCAGCATCCTGCCAGAGTCATTCCTATTTGAATTAAGACCTTTGTCTTCAGTATATATTGACAAGAACATTACTTTCAACATACCTTCTATATCAGGTGCTGACGCAGAATTACAGAAGACTGGCAAGTCCAGAAGTACGAGGCAGACTACCATCAGCATACAATAGACCTTCAATGTATAAGCGACTTGCGAGAATAATCCCTTCTCTCCTTCCATGAAAATTCCATGCAAGACAGTCATCTTTGCCAGTAGCCAAGTTCTTATAATTCTGGGGCCCAGAAACTAGTATTAATCAGGATCTGTCAATTCTTGGACATAAATACAGAATACAATTCTCTTGCTAAAGATTTTGCAGGGCATGAAAGTTACTAGAGATTATAGGAATTTGATTAGAAGTTAAAATAAATTAAAAACCTCAGCCTAATCCTCCTCGGACATGTTATTTTATAACTTCCCCATATGACTACATATCTTTCCAACTTGCCAATATGACATCAGCCTAATCCTTGGACATGTTATTTTATAACTTCCCTAGCTCACTCCAACCACGTAAACATTTGCATAATATCTTAGTCAATGGATATTGCATCCCGATTTTTTTATTTCCATCTTCTAACTAGAAAGCCTTCTTAAGTGTGGTAGCCTAGGACAATTCAACTTAACGAAGATACATTTTGAAGAAACCGATATCACTCGTAATGATATTGATACACATAAAACACCATGCCTAATACTTTTGCAGGTGCTAGTTTACACATAAGCAGAGAAAAAAAAAGAAAAAAAGAAAAAGAAAAATAAAAAGAGAGCAAAAAAAAAAAATGTCATGACCTGCTAACGCATTCAGTTTGATTCCTCATAAAAACTATTAAAAGAATGTAAGCTTTATTCATCATTCACTATCCTTGGAAACAACCTCAAGAGTAAAGTGATAATATCCATCCCACTATAAAACAGCAGTCAAATGTGCATTGACCACTTCAAATGTTCACCTGCTGCCCCCAAGGGGTGTGGTGTAGTGGTTTTGAAGAGGGCCTGAGTACTTTGACTAAGGCAGAGATGGCGGGTTTGAATTGCAACAACTGCACTATTTCTCCTTCAACCTCTAGGTCAGTGGTAGGGGTGCCCTCCTAACTCCCGTGGGATTAGTCGGGCCTTAACCAGGAGGGGCTAAGGTAGTTTGGATACCCACGGTAATAAAAAAAATAAAATAAAAATTGAACTGCTCCATGAGGTGAGCTCAATAGTAACATCATATATGAATGTAGTCATCCTCAATAAAATGACGCTATGGCTATCAAGCTCAAGTAATCTGAATAACAACAGAGTTGATAACGAAAAGGCTTCTATTAGAAATAGGAGAAAACATTAGGATCAAACTGCAGTGATCACTATGGATACTGTTGATCTGAAAGATACTTGCATAAGGATTTTATGTTGATATAGAGTTAAATCCAATTCCTATCAATCAATCCTCTAGTCCAAGATATTAGCATAAGGATTTTATAGAGACGACGCGTTTTTCCCCTACTACACTGGTAGGGGCTTTTTTGACTTTATTTGGAGGGAACACATTGTTCCTCGCCCTTGTACATATTTGTGGCTAAATTGAATAAAGTCTCATTCTTGTCCAAAAAAAAAAAAAAAAAAAAAAAAACTCTACTCCATACCTCAAGTCACCTGCCACGGAGCTAAAGACTGTAATGACCAGTTCTTTCACCAATATAAGCATTCAACCAGTTCCATCAATAAGTATTAGCTCTAATCAATAATTATTGACAATTTAAAACCCCGAAACCCAACAATTCAAATAATTCAATTTAGGATAACAATATCAAGCAAGAAAACAAACAAACAAACATGAACATTTGAATGAGGCAAACAAAGAGTTGTTTTCCAACAAAATAAACAAATTAAGAAATGGGTCATACCTGCTTGAAAACCCAAGACTCCTGAAAACCCAACAAGGATTGAGAAGCAGATGAACAAGGAGTTGTGAGGATTAGAAGGGCAAGTGTAAGGGACCCACCAACCATTTTGTGAAGAAAAGCAGATCTCTATAGCAACTTAGCCTAAGAGAATGAGAATCCCACTAATATTATTTGATGGGTTTCTCTCAAAATGGGGGATTAAAGAATATAAAAGAAGGAGAGAGGGACTTAAATAAAGGGGGGGTTTGATTCACCAATGAAATGAAAAGAAATGTGTAAATGATGGGATTCCCATATCCCCCCACCCCCACTCACAACTATGCTATTCTGCTTTTTGAATTTCCCTATTGCATGCTTGGATTTGGATTGTTTCCTATTTTATACATAAGAAAAGGCCTTCAATTGAAGTGTAGAAACGACAGAATGTACCACCTCACAGGGTGCTATGTTTTGTTTGGAGTTGCTTTCAAACACTGTTTATGTTTAGTGTAGTTTCAAAACCCAAAATTGATTCTTATTCCACTTGGGCGGGGAGACACGTGGTCGAGCTGCATTGGACCAGCTAATTATTTGAGAAAAAATATTATTTTTTTAGAAAATATAATATATTGACTCACTTTTTTCGCAATTTTTTATAGGAACGAGAAAACATATTTAGGTTGACAAAAATTCATAACAATGTAGTAATGAAAAAACCTCGTCGTCCTCATGATCCTCGACACTCTTGAGATCGAAGGCATATTTTGACACATTTAAAGTCACATGCCCGTTTGAAAGTCATACGATACATTTCAAGATGTGTGCACATATATTTCAAAGTGTATCTTATGGTCACAAAATAGGTGTGGGACTTTGTAACTACCCCTATCCCTAAGTAGGTGATCAACCGTAATCCAAACATTAATTAACCCGAATTAGGCTCGTGATTGAGCTCGACGTATTTCGATTAGTGCATGAGTTTGTTTGTGTGAATGTATTGTATTTGGTTGATTTGATTATGAATTAAAAATACTATAGGCTATTGTTGTAAATTAATATAAACTTATAGTTGGAAAATAAATAATTAATAAATTTGGTGGGTATGCGGAGTCAAGGGTGGCAAGCGTGGAATGTACAATAGTGTGCACGCTTGAGGGTGGTTGTTGGTATGCCAGATGAATTTATGGGTGAGAAAATATATAGGTATATATATTTATACATAGTTGATATATATAAATATATATAACCTATAGTTTGAATTGAATTATTTAAATTCTAAACCCTTGGATTGCCTCAAGATACGTGTGTGTGGATCTCGAAAAGGTGAATAGTGCAAGGAGGCATGTGACGTCGATGTATTGATGGAGTAGTGACGCCTCGAGATGTGTTTTCACACATCTCCATGAAAATCAAGTGGTGCATGCATAAGCATGTATGGCAAAATATAAGCTTTAGATATGCCTCGAGATATTTTTATGATATATAGATAGATCAAATGGTACATGAAGTGAGCTAGGTGGCAAGCATGTGTAGGATGAGGTGGCTAGTGAGGTGGTTAGTTAATAGCCATAAAGATCTACCTCAAGATATGTGGTGCAAATCTCAAGGAGATCTATATGTTTGATCATGAATAAGGCGGTTAAGTGTTCATGGGTTTGACATAGCCACAAGATCATCCTCATGATACGCAACATGTATCTCGAGGAAGATTAAAACATAAAATATAGCGTATTGAACCAACATATCTGCCTCGAGATCCGTGTAATGCGAATCTCGAGGAAAACCAAAATATAAACACAAAAACCTCAATTTATTTTCACTGTTTGATTGAGTGAGAGAAAAAAGCAGCTGAGGGCTCAATTCGAGAGGAGAATGATTAATGTGATTCAAAGGAATCACGGATTCACACCATAATAAATCAGTGATTCTCACTGATTGGGTAAGTTGAAAATTAGTTTTTGAGTTGAATTCATAAGTAGGAGATGTATTCGTTGTTAATTGTTGTTGTTGTTGTTGATTTGAAGTGGACTAGGACATCATTAGAAGCCCTCCTTAATGTTATGGGGAATGATTTGAATGTTGTCGTGTGAGTTGTTGATTGAAACCCCTATTCTCTGTTGGGATGCTCGACGATGGAGCGCGCTCCCTATAACAGGGAAGCGTGCTCCCATCAAGAACTATGAGGAGCCTAGTTTATGGAGCGCGCCTCACCAAATGAAGGAACGCGTTCACACCCCAGAAAACAACAAAATTGTTATATTTTAACCAAGTTTTAAGGATGTTTAAGGAATGCTTTAAGGGTTCTAAACAAATGGAATTCGACCCGAATTGATAACAATTGATTTATTTTAGGTGTTTAACCGAGAGGAAGAGATTTAAAGATACCTGGATTTATATAAGTCGGTAAAAGTTAGGAAAGCCGATACAAGTAAGTGGGACTCATTTATTTTATCAATTATGCTACTTAATTAGTATATTAGCTCATGTAGCTTATGGACTGGGTTTGGGGCATTATACTGTGACTCATGTGGTTTAAACGTTTTATGACTCAAACTTCGAAAATGTAATGGATAGGGGGAACAATAACTTGAATATAGTAGAGTTGGTGGATAAGTACCAAACTCAGAGGAAGGTGGATAAGTACTTACCTCTAATGTGACGACCCTCCCCGACCTAGGGTCGGATCGCCCGACCCAAACTATTACCCAAGCCTAAGTACCTGAACCGGACCCAAGCAACGGCTTGGCTCGCCTAAACAAAACTTGCGGAAAGACAATATATATACAAATGGATAATAAATGCGGAATCAAGGAAATACAATATCCATAAAGCTATTAAAGTAAGATCCATGAACTGAGTTTTTCAAAAGTCTATTTAATTCACGATATCCCAAAAGGCTTCAATACGTTCTAATTACGACAATGAATGGTTCAAACTACCCAACAAGACTCAAGTTACAACCTAAATTCATAAGTTCTCAAAATCAAGTAATTAGATAATAGGAGCACACGAGGCTCACAATGCAAGTGAATACTTCAAGCTATCTCCTTTCCCTTGCCGCGGTCTAAAGCAAATGTGGATGTACCTGGAGAGTAAGTGGGGTGAGCTAAAAAGGGCAACGAAGCTTAATAAGAGGAAAACCTCGCTCAAACATCAAACACGCAAGTACTACTTAATAAAAATGCAAGATCTAACATGGAGTTGAAATCAAATCATCAAGCATTTAGTAGAAAGTATGGAAATACTATTCATATATATAATTCAATGTAAAACATCCATTCAATTCATTTAAGACAAGTTCCAAGATTTATCAAACCATAATAGCAATAGATTGAAAATCATAAATGAAATTAAATCATTCACGCGAAGGGGGATCCACAAGAGTTATACCATAAAAAATAATGATAAATACAAGTCGTTGTTCCATTCAATGCATAAAAGTTATTGACTTGGTTCCGGTGACCGATTCCCCTACTCTTGAGGTGATGAAGATCACTAGTGAACACAATGGTCGTTGTGTTCCCTCAATAATCCCATCAAACCAACAGTAATTTCGTCCAAGCCGTCGTCGATATGTGCACCGAGATCACCTAGAATTTTCATGAAAAGTTTACTACAGCTTATGTCTTTAGTAATTTAACCCTACCTCCTTAGCCAAGAGGGGTAATCCCAACTCCTTACCCTGGAGAGGATCATCAAAATCCTTACCCAGGAGTAGGTAATTCCATCTCCTTGTCCAAGAGAAAGAAATACTAATTTTTAGTGCAACACATACACAACTCATAGATAAGTAAAATTAAGTAAATAACATAATGCAACTCATTCCCAAGTCTTGAATTTAAATCATGAATCTTAATTATCTAATAACAAGCCATATCTAATACTTAAGCGAAGCTCCCTACTTACCTCGACTCACAGCGATATCCACTCCTGATCCTCGCACGCGTGAGGTTCTGTGTGAATCGTTTCACGAATCTATACAATTTAAGACTCATTTACATTAATTCACAATTCTCATTTCGAAGTTACTCAATTTCCAATTTATTAGCAAATTGCTTTAGGTCAACTAGTGTGGGTCTCGCAGGTTTCGCATTGTTGAGAACTCTCACCGGGGTGCGGTAGTGTGCCCTGAAGTCCAGTAATACTGTTTTTATTTATTTCTATTAGTATTATTATTATATATATCTTATATCATATATAATGTTATAGTTTATTTTTATTTTTATTATTATATATATGCATTTTATTTTTATATATATTTTAGGTCCAGGGGCCAAAATGGCCCTTGTTGACCCGTCCACGGGCCAAACACCACTGGACAGTGGTCGATCTCGTCGGGCCCTTGGTCTGTTGGCCTGACGATGGAAATGCGCCAAGGGAGCCAATAATAAGACATCTTGTCTTTGACGACGCGCGTGCAGCGATGAGTCTTGTGCATGAAGGGGCTGCGATGTACTGTGGACACTTACCACCTCTTTTGGCTCTTCTTTGAAGTGGCAGAAGTGACACCCTTAGTACCTGCGATGACACCCGATCGGATGGCGTAGTATGAACGAGGAGACGTAAAGGCAAAGGACCGAGGAGATGGGATATGGGTGTTCAGGGGACATCAGGTGCCTTATGTAGCATCTCCTACACCTTTCGAGACTATTGTCGATGGTAGACTCTGTCCCGTACCACCACCTGCCCTGGACTTCCAAACATACTACTACTGTCTACTTTACCGGTTTTACCTGTACTCCCACGTCGCCAGTGATGGGTGGTAGAGGCAGTAGAGGGTAGAGGACGAGGACGAGACAGTTCCGGTGAACTGAGGCATCAGACATGCATCCAGGCTTTCCGCTCCGGGACGGACATTTATCAGTAGTAGCTTATATCAGCGGTAGTCAGGGAGGACACATCGGTTCCGAGAGTGTCCACAGCCGCCGGCGGCGGTGATTCCACCACAAAGAATTAGATGTTTTATATATTCGGTTCTACGCTTCTTTCATTTCGGTCGCATAGTCTAAACGCATGCTAGGGTTGAAACCAGCTTAGTGCCTGAGTCCATTTGATTTTGAGTACGAGCTGGTGGAGATAGAGTGTACCCTAATGCTCCTGATGGAGAAATGCTCAAGAGAGATGACTGGTCGAGTTACCTGTAGATTTGTCGTGCTAGACTTTATTAGTATGATTTTATTAAAGCAGTGATGTGGAAAGTATTAACCTAAAATTCCTTCTTCAAAGCAGATATTAAAGGTGGGGTGTTTAACCTTATCTTATAGTGGTAGTACACCGAGGAGCCGTGAGCACTCGAGGTCGACTTGCGACTAAGCTGTGGGGAGATGGAGACTTTGGTATCGGTATATACCGTTACTGCAGAGAGTCATGGACCGAAACTTGAAGAGATTTTGGTTGTGTGCTAGTTTCCTGACGTGTTCGGAAGACTTACCTCGGATTACCACCACCGAGGAGATTGATTTCATTATTGAGTTGGTGCTGTGGACGAAATCGATATCTATACCACCATACCGCATGGCTCCACGAGAGTTGGAAGAATTAAGGAAACAAATTTGCAAGAATTGAGAAATGAGAAGTGGATTCATTACACCTTCGATATCACCGTTAGGGAGCAGGATCTGTTTGTTATGAAGAAGAAGGACGGTACGCGAGACTGTGTATTGATTACGCATTCACAATTGAATAAGGGCACATCCAAGAACAAATATCCATTACCGCGTAAATGACGACTTATTCGATCACCATGAGAGAATACGATTTTCTCCAAGATAGATCTACGATCGTGGTATCATCAACAGAGATCGGGGAGGATGATAGATACATAACAAAGCGTTTAGTACGAGGTATGGACATTATCGCTCGAAGACTCGAGAAGATCACGAGCAACATCTCGTGGAGACGTTGCGCACTTTATTTATTGCAAGAAGCGAGACGCGCGGAGTTTTCAGGGTTGGCAGGCTATTACCGAAGGGTTCGTGAAGGATTTTTCGAAGATCGCTTCACACCAATGCCAAGTTAGTCTGCGAGGAAGCGGCAAAGAAGTAGCTGAATTAAAATTTGTGCGCTCCAGCTACGTTGATATTGCCGAGGGCCGGAAAGGGTTTCATGGTGTACTGCAACGAGATGCTTCTCGTATGGGTTTAGGTTGTGTATTGATGCAAGAGAAGGGCAAAGTGGTACTGTCATCGGCAAATAGTTGTTTGCTCAAGATATGGAGACATTATCTCAGTATGGAGAGAAGTTCACACTCTATAATCGACCATTAAAATTTATATCTTACCAACGTAACGATCTATTATATAAGATATAGATGGAGAGCATTTGAAAGACTATGACCTTACTCTTCGGCAATGTCTTCCAGAAGTGCGGCGACTAGTCAGCTCCCGGTATACAGCGGCGATCATGAGACTATCCGATGTCATATGACGCACGAGTATGGTTTACTCAGCTGGTGACGAGGCCGAGTCAGTTCGAATATTGCTAATAACACCTGAGGTACCGATTTGTGCTCGGGTGAGACTTCGTACAGTGTCGACTCAAAAGAGTGTTAGAAGAGCAAAGGCCGACATATTGTATCCGAGATTCGAGTGAGTTAGCGCAGAGTTCCGAATGTACCGATCGGGCGAGACGGAGCATCAACGGATCGGTGTCTCGCATTTCGAGGCAGATTCCAGTCTCTCATGCACGACGAGTATCATGATATGAAAAGACATTTTTGGTGGCCCAGGGATGAAACGGACATTTGCTGGTGAACTTGGCGATACGCAGCGGTGGTGTAAAGAGCGAGCATCGTAGACCCGGAGGATTACTACGACCACTTCCCATTCCACAATGGAAGTGGGAAGACATAGCTATGGATTTTGTTCAAGATCGCCGAGAACTGATTCATAGACATGATTCCATGTGGGTGATTGTGAGACGTAGTTGACGAAATCGCCCATTTCATACAGCTGAAGCCTCATTACCTGACGATGAGTGTCTTGTAAAGGGAATACCATGTTTGCATGGAGTACCCCTCATGACTATTACGTCGACGAGAGATGCTATGTATACGTCCAAGATGTGGCGAGTATGCGGGAGCAACAGTAACGCTCCCGGCCCATTGCCAGCGACGACGATCGTGGGAAGAGTATTTACCGTCAGTGTGAATTTGCATACAACAACGATTATCGCGAGCATTGAAATGGCGCCATTTGAGGCGTTATATGGCGGATCGTGTCGCTCACCATCTTGTTAGAGTGAGTTTGGCCGAGTCGAAGACCCGAGTTAGTGGCTCGAAATTGTTGTCGATCACACGTAAAGGTAAGACGTATTCGCCGAAGCTTAAGGAGCCCGGGAGAGGCAAATCAATATGATGTGATGTTTACATCCATAGCATCCATTCAGTGCGGCATTTATGTGTACTATCAATTAAGCTGATAGGATCTTTGTCTTCTTTGAAAGGCAAATTAGCACCGAGATTCATCTGGGCCTTTCAAGATCAAGAAACGGTTGGAAAGGTTGCTTATGAGTTAGAGTTACCTCCATGCGATGTGGAATTCATCCGGTGTTTCATATAGCAATGCTTCGACTAGCTAAGTCGAAGCGCGAAGGCAGAGACCGATTGATTTGAGTCTTGATATGACGTTAGCTATTTCATGTGCAGAGCAACCGGCTCTCGGATTATTGGCCGAAGGGTACAACAATTGAGTTAAGAAACAAGTCTATCCCGAAGGTGTTGGTCAAGTGGCGCTTCATGGAGATTCGAACTCACTGGGAACGGAAGACTATATGCGCGAAAGATTTACGTACCTCTTCGAGTCGGGTACATTTTTAAATTAGTTTAGTTTAAGTTCGAGGACGAACTTCCTATTGAGTTGGGAAGTATTGTCACGGCCCAATAATTAATACACGTTTTAGTCTTATTTAGGACACAATGACCCGTGACGCTGGGACCCGCAAAGGCGATACGTGTCACTACCATTAGGCACGGACTGGCCGAGGTAAATGAGGCACGCGCGTCTACCAAGCGAAGAATCTGTAAGGGGCTCGCCCCCCCCCCCCTTTGGTCTTCTTGGCCGGCTGGCCGGGGCGCCGGTGCGCTCCGGCTAGCCCGCGGCGACGACGATCATGGGGTGGGGTGGCCCAAATGCCACCCTCCCCTCGCCCTTTACTTTGGGGCCTCCCAGTGGAGGCCTGACCAGTAGTAGCGGTGGCAGTGCTGCCTCTTTTCTCCATTCAGTGGCAGTGGCATTGCTACCGCACTCCTCCGTTCAGCGGTGGATGCGGAAATGTCGCTGCCACCTTCTTCGACGTTGTCGACACCCTTCCCCTTGAGGTTCTCCATTAAATTTTTATCAAACTAAATCAAAAGAATTAATTATCCACTATTATTGAAGTGAACACAAATTTGTGACTCATTTAGATAATAAAAGAAAGTGAGTTTACCTTTAATGGAGGTCTCATTGCCTTCAAAGCATCACAATTCCCTAAACAAATCTCCTCTCATTTTCTCTCTCAATTTTTGAGTGTGAACAAAAGGGGGCTAGGGTTTACAATTAAATTTATATAGTGGGACTAATTTAGTGTAGGGCTTACGAAATTACTAAATTACCTATTTGATGGGTGTTTATGATTTTTGGGTCATCACAACATCCCCAATTTTAAGAATTTTCGTACTCGAAAGAAAGTACACATGTAGCTTGACGTGTCCGTTTGTAACGATTTCTTTTACGACCCTTTTTTTTTACTGATGCAAATCCACACCTGCGAAATTTGTCCGACCCTGCGTGAAATAAAATTTACTCTTAATTCCATCATCCTAACATTCCTATTTCTGTCCCACAGGGTGGATTTCGCGAGGCTTATTTCATATAAGTCTTAATATAGTTATTAAACTAGTTACTCGCCAAGTCTTTACATTATCAAACATATATGGGTATTCCCTTCTACCGTATACTAAAATCGCAATGGACGCCTAAGTCATTCAACCAACAAGTAGGCAAAACCTAATGAGATGTGATTTGGTACCTATTTGTGTCATAAATATCTCTACATATTCAACAATAAAACCATACGGCCAACTGGCAGTAGGAACAAGGATAGCTACCCTCTATAGTATGAGCACTAGCACACCAACTATATCGCCATGTCGATTACATATTAATGAATGACTTCTCATGTCCTTGCGACTCATCTATGAAGTCTACTAATGAGCATGTCAAGTATTCCTCTCGAGAATAATACCTTAACATCAATGTTAACATACATTTATCGACATTCATTGTTGAAGGTTTTATATTTTGAGTCAACTCTCACGATTCTGGGCGACCGTTTTAAATTCATTTGGCTTATTCATGTTTACATTCGGTGAACAAACGCCTCTTGTCACCTTTTCTAAGCTAAAACTTAACTCTTACAACTTGTTTAAAACTTTCTCTCACTAAGAAATACAAATGTGCCTTAACTTTTGTATTTTACATTTGAAGATAACGGTCAATCCTATCGAGAAGTTTCAAGTCACTTATTACTAGAGATTTTTATGATTTCTTGTTATGTTATCAATATCATTAAAATTTAGGCTTCCGAGTGGGTTACTTCTCTTGCAAGTCTCATGGCTATGAAAAGCTATCGTAGTGTTCGTTGTCTCTGTTGGATTCACAATCCATTATACCACCTATTTACTTATTCGTCCTTTCAAAAAATCGATCCTACATTAGGATACCCAATTTTAAGGATTCTGTCATCATGACTTAGATTAGGTGGTACTGGTTACATTATTTAGTTCTCGACTTTATTATTATTATTTTTTTCTTTATGACTAGATTGGGTTCCACTTGACCTAATGGTTGTCAATCTACATGTCTAATACCAAACCATCATACCAAGAATACTTTTAGCTGGGTATCCTTAATTTTTATAATCTGTCTATCATTGAGTTCATTATCATTTGACTCATTATAGTATTACTAGTCGTAAGATATGTTCTCTAAGTCGTACTAACTTGGTTCATTTATATTTTGTAATACAGTCTAGTAAACTACACTTATTTCGAATAAAAAGTTATGTTTTAGTATCCCCAATTTTAGTAACTTGACTATCCTGGATGCACCACCCTTCATGATGTGTATCTCTTTTAAATCAACATCACTGTATCTACTTATATCAATGCGTTACACACTTAATGCTCATTTTTAATGTATTCTTAATTTGATGGGATCCCCAATTTTAGTATTCTACCCACTATCTGTAAGATCATAAAATTACATCAATGATAGTATTATTTTTATTTTATTATTTTTCTTTGCAGAGTTTTGCTTTGGCCTATCTAACCCTAACGTACCAGATTTTAGTTTCCCAATAACATTTTAATGATATATCTCAAATAAAATAATGTATGTTGGTTTCATCACTAAAATAGGAGCCTGTACCTGCAACTACTCGTCGTAGGGCCTCCTGGTCATGCTCGCTATTACATGGACTCCTCCTCGGACAACTGGAGTTACACCCATTTCAAATGGTGGTGGGTTTGGGCATCCGTTCTTATAATTTCCTGCTTCCCCACACTATAAACATTTTATATGCGATTTATGGTAATTCAGAGGTGGCTGCGTGACACTCGCGAATGCACTCGGTCTCGGCCCCTTGCCCTCGCTCTGCTGCGAGTACTGCAATGGATGCGGTGGTCCAAATGTCACATTCTGAGTAGCCGAATGCGCGGGGACACGAGAAGACGTGGTGCTCCTTGAATCTACTCTATAGGGTGCACGACCACCCGATGATCCTCCAAATCTGTACTTCTTAGGATTTCCTAAATTACTTCTCTGATAAGCGTCGAAACTGCGTTTGCCCTGACTATAATGATCGAATCCCACCTGATACTGTATATCATCCTCATCACAAAGTACTGACTCACATTTGAGTGCTCGATGGTAGGCCTACTGGTAACTCTCTGATCCCGATGCTGCCACTATAACACGTATTTCTTTCCTCAGTCCCTGCATAAATCATATCCTACGAGTTGCCTCGGATGGAACATACTTGTAAGCGAACTCTGCTAGCTCATTGAACCTAGACGCATATTCAGCCACGGTCATGTTGCCTTGACGGTCTCCAGGAACCACTCACCATAAAACAAATGCTTGAACTATGTCTAACTCATATTTGGTCCTCGAGTTCTTGAAATAGACGACCACCACTTATACGCCTTGTGTTCCAGCAAGAAGGCTAGCAACGGTACCATAATCCTATCGTCAATGCCCATAATATCTTTCATTTTTTCCATATTGAGTATCAAGATCCTCGTAGAAGTGTGGTACATCATATTTTATGAATTCCTTATTTATCCTGCCCCTCCAGCATGCCTCATTATCTCCATCGATTATAGGGACGACCGCTGTAGCTACGACAGTGATAAAATCAGTTCCCTCCTCCGCGTGATGTCCTTATGTATGGGTGTTAATGGGAGATTTGGCCCTGATTCCAAGGGTTCCTGCTCGACTGGTCTAGCATTCCTCTAATTATGCAATAGTTTCGAAATACGTGTCATGTTTCTTTCTTGAGACTAGGCTAGCTTAGCCAACCTCTGGTCCTATACAATAGTCAGTTCTTGAATGGCCTTCTGGTATGTCTCATTCATAACATATATGCATTGTTCTATTTGACTGCGCCATTAACTTTCTTCTCTTTCCTGAGCTTCTCTCAAATTGTAGGAAGTCTCCTCGTAGTTGCTCATGGTGCACTGTGGAGCAACGAAGAGGAATTAGTCCTACAAAATAGGAAAGTAGGCAATAATATCTAAACGCTATAAATATTACAACACAAAGCAAATAACATCGTACAAATGTTTTATTTCATGTTTTCAATCCCTTCTCATCCTAGGATTTGTCGGTTGTGCACATTAAGTCGACTTGAACCAATGTCCCATACTATTGATTTGTTCGACTTAAATTTGACCTTTACACTTAAAGGTTCTACAAACTTAGGTTTCACTAACCTAACATTTCCCTAGGTTTTAATCCCTATGCTCTGATACCAACTATGACGACCCTCCCCCAACCTAGGGTCGGATCGCCCAGCCCAAACCATTACCCAAGCTCAAGTACCTATATCGGGCCCGAGCAACGGCTTGGCTCGCCTAAACAAAACCTGCGGAAAGACAATAACTATACAAATGGATAATAAATGCGGAATCAAGGAAAATAAAGCTATTAAAGTAAGATCCATGAACTGGGTTTTTCAAAAGTCTATTTAATTCACGATATCCCAAAAGACTTCCATACATTCTAATTACAACAATGAATGCTCAAACTACCTAACAAGTCTTAAGTTACAACCAAAATTCATAAGTTCTCAAAATCAAATAACTTGATAATAGGAGCACGCACAATGCAAGGGAAAACTTCAAGCTATCTAATTTCCCTTACAGCGGTCTAAAGCAGATGTGGTGTCACGGCTCGAATTTCTAATTCTAGTTTAATCTCTTAATCAGGATCAAATAACCCGTGACTTGGGACCCGCAACGAGATACATGTGTTGACCGAGGCGAGATGGCTGATGTATATGTTATATTTGTAATGATGTATGTCTGGTGTTTTGTATATGTGTAGACTACTAAGTCATTCCTACTTATGAATGGATGTTGATACGTGTGTGGAATGCGCCTTGAGTTGAGTGTCGATGTTGGATCGAGGTAGATAGTGACATGGTAAGCTGGCATAAGTCTTATATAGCTTTTATAGTGATTAAATGGGCTATGGTTGATAATATATTAAGTATGCCTAAGTTAGTAAGTTAAAACAATAACCACTTAATTTTTATCGAGATGTGTATTGACTCATCTCAACATCAATGGAGTTACATATTGGTGTCACATAGCATGAGTTAGTGGGAAATGTGTTGATAGGTGTATCACTAGATAAGCCTCGAGACACGTGTGCATAATGAGATCAATGTTTATTAATCAACCATATCCACTTACTATATAAAGCTAGTAATCAACTCATACAGCGAAATCAACTTCATTTCATTTACTTAATTGAGAAGGAGACTTGCTGAAGAGAAGGAGAAGGGCTGGAGGAAGAAGAATACTAGCAACTAAAGTGGGTTTTGTGAATGAGAGATCAAGTTAAGCTAGATGTTCATCAAACTAGGTACAAACCTCCTTATTTAATTGAAACAAGTTTTGGTTTTTGATCAAATTTAGAGGGTAGATAATTAAGATTTTGCAATTTGTATACAAATTTGGTTTCCTCATTTCAAGCTGGTAATCCAGTTATATTAAAGTTCTTAATTTTTTTTTGAAATCATAAATATATGAATTTTTGAAGTTGTAAGACCAAAACTAAATTTCTACATATTGTATCAGGGGATTAGTCTACGTAATTTGGTCATAACTTGCTCATTTTAGATCCAAATCGACTCAAATTGGTGGCATTTGAAAGTTTACTCAAAGAGGAACAACTTAGTTTAGCTAGAGATGTTGTAATTCAAACATCTTTATGTCTAAAAGTGCTCTACAAATAGGTGCTGAAATGCAGTAGAACATTTTTGAAACTAAAATTGTTATAGGCATAACTCCCTACCTACTTATCCAAATGAGCTGATATTTTAGTATGTTGTTATTGAGTATTGTTGCTACCTTGTGACCAAAAACCACATTTTTTTGAACTATATATCTGGAGAAATAGATATTCTCAATCCGCTAGTCAGATTAGGTTTCAATTAGAGCTATGTTTAGTAGAAAAATGATATTTTTTTCATTTTAAATCAGAATTTTGAAAACTATAACCTTTTTTAAAGCTAAGATAGAGATCAACAATCTTTGTACTGGTGGAAGATTTTGATATTTGGACAATTTCATGCCTAAAATTGCGCTGCAATATAAAACTAAGATTTCAATGTTGTTTAGTCTTAAAGGGTTGTTTTGGGTTAAGGTTCATAAACTCATTGGACCTGACTTAAAACCAACTTATTTGGATTAGTTTGATATCAGGAAACTATGGAAGTGTTTCGGGGATTCAAATACGAGTTTCGAGGTGTTGGGAAAACGAAGTAGCTTAGGAAATTGTGTTGATTGTACGTAAACTGATTGAGATATTTATTTACATTTCATTCCTATTCATATGTTCATTTCCAGTCATTTGGATTGATTTGTCTTTGTACTTCATATGTCATGACTTGTTATTTCTCATTACATGAGGTTGTTTCCATGGCATAATATGTTGATTAAATGATGTCATTGACTCCAAATCATGTGCTATGTCATTTTGATTGTTAATATATGAGGTCAGTGAAATAACATGCTATTATGTAGTCATTACATAGTGTTGAGAATCTATATCCTTTGTGCATTATTATGCAATGGTTTTGTTGGATTCCATTACTGTTTTGTTCTTGAATATGAAAGTAGTTCTTGTATCTAGGACCACTTTATGATAGAAATTCAACAGACATATGGGGTCATTAGACTTTCTAGGGCGATCGTGATTTCTCCACTATCTTGCACAGCACACGGGGTATGGGACTCGGAGTTGTTGGCAAGCATACCTTGGGTGACTTCACGAGTTATAAACTCGGGGTTGTTGGCAAGTATACATCCCAGATAACTGTCATTTGGGATAATTATAAAGGCATACAGTGCAATTACGACCTTCACACAAATGTAGAGCACACCTCCATCCTTATATAATGGAATATGCATTGGGATAGGACTCTCAGCCGACCGGTCCTAGACCAGTACTACTTAGCCTAGCGTCAGTTTCAATTTGCTTAACTAAAGTATCTCTTTGCATGATTTCTTTTCAGCATAGTTGCTATTATTATGTATTTTGATACTTGTTGCATATTTGGGAATGTGAACAAATTTCTCTTAGTGTTACTTTCTACTTTCCTATACTCATCATCCTTTTTATGACGGTGGGTGCAGATCCATCGAGTAACAGGCCAGACAAAGAGAAGATCGGCTACTACCTCTGAGCCAGTGGAGTGCTGCTACACTAGATTCTGTAGGTTTTAATTTTTGATGTATTACTTTTACATGCCTATCATATACTTTTGGGGTTATATATTATGGGTTAAGTGATTAATACCTTGACCAGACACATGTTATATATCGTCGTTTTCTTATATATATGAATGTGATCTTTATTCCCTGGGTTTTCCACGATTGTTAGGTATCACATTAATGCTTTCCTTAATTTGTAAGACTTCCGCTGAATAAACTTGTAAGTAAGCAAAATTTTAATTCACTATGATTTATTATATTACATAAGACATTAAAACACATATTTAACTTATAATTTGTAAGTAGGTAAATGGTTTTGAAAAAGGCTGACTAGTTTCGTGTTAAGTTCTACGAGGCGAGGTTAGGGCTTAATAACAGGATTAGGCCGGGCGATGCCCTAATTTGAGAAGGGGTCGTCATAGTTGGTATCATAGCCTAAGTTCTAGAATATTATGGACAGTTTATGAAATTGTCCAAAATTGAGATACCATAGTCACATGCGGCATCATATTCTAAATTTTATAAAGCTTAGGAGAGCCTAAGTTTATAGAGCTTAGGATTGTAGAAATAGTCATTCCACAAGGTGATACCAAAGCTACAATGTGTAGCAAAATGCCTAACGTTTCCAATGAGTAACAAATAAAAATTTAAACAAGAAAACATAAATCTTAGTTGTGGAAAACTAGATGATCCTTGTATAGAAACCATTAGTTTGGAAGTGAGTGAAAGTGAGATGGGGATGTCTTATATGTATACATGTTAATTTTCTATATGTATATATGTGCTATCTACGTAGCTGCCGCTGTGGCAAACGTTGTCAACTTGCAGAGCACGATGGCAGATCGACGCAAGATAAAAATTGTAGCTACTCCAACAGTGCACACTCTTCCAGTACTAGAGACATCTGAGACTCTACCATTTTCCCACGCCCACATCTTCCAGCATATTAGTCAAAGTTCAGCTTGTCAAGGACTTCATCAGACTCAACTCAGCCTACTCCGATGGAGTGAGGAACTTTGAGAAGATCGAGAAGTGGGAACTATCTCAAAAGATGCTTTATAGGATAATGAAGGTGAAGGCAAAAATAGAGAAATAGGTCGAGAGAGTTTCTCGACAGGGGCAGAGACAAGCACAGGCCCAGGATCAATTTAGGGACAACGTAGACTAGTCACTTGTTTTAGGTGTGGTCATATTGGGCACGTGATTCGAGAGTGTCCACTGCGAGGAGTCGTGATTCTACCACGTAGTCGAGAGGGCGTACATATGGTTGCACAGCCTAATGCAGATGCCACACGAAGACTCATTGATGGTTTCCATTTATGGTAGAGAGTCATATGTTTTGTTTGATTCATGTTCTATAGTATCTTTTATTTTTGGTCGCATGATAAGCATCTTAAGGTTGACACCGGTTAGAGTTAGCGCACATTTGATTTTGAGTACTGCAGCCGGGGATAGGGTGTACCCTAATTGTCTTATAGAGGGATGTACAGTAGAGATAGGCGGGGTAGAGTTACCTGCGGACTTCAAAGTGCTCGAGTTCTTAGATTTCGACGCGTTGCTAGAGATGGATTGGCTAGCATCGTATCACGCTCATATCGACTGTTTCAGTAAGACATTGATATTTGAGATCCCAGGGTGTCCGATGTTCACATATAATGGTAATATTCTAAGAGTTGAGGGCACTAGAGGTCGACTTGCAACTAATGGAGAGATGGAGACTCTAGTATCATTATATACCATAGTAGAGAGTTAGGGACCCAGACTAGAAGAGATTCTAGTTGTATGCGAGTTTCCCGACGTATTTTCGGAGGACTTACCTGGTTTACCACCACCGAGAGAGATAAATTTCATTATTGAGTTGGTACCAAGTACTAGACTTATATCTACACCACCATACCGTATGACCCCGTGAGAGTTGGAAGAGTTGAGGAGTCAGTTGCATGATTTAGGAGAGAATGGGTTCATCACACCTTCTATGTCACTATGGGGAGCACTGGTCCTGTTTGTGAAGAAGAAGGATGGAACTTCGAGACTGTGTATCGATTATAAACAGTTGAACAAGGTCACAGTAAAGAACAAATATCCATTACCACAGATTGATGACTTATTTGATCAGCTGAAAGAAGCACTATTTTTCTCCAAAATAGACCCGAGATCAGGGTATCATCAGCTTAGGATCAAGGATGAAGATAGGTCTAAGAAGACGTTTAGCATGAGATATGGACACTATCAGTTTATAGTCATGCTGTTTGGTTTGATAAACGCTCCTACCATGTTTATGGACTTGATGTGTCGGGTAATGAGACCATTTCTTGATCGCTTCGTGATAGTTTTCATCGATGATATATTAATATATTCGAGGACTCGAGAAGATCACGAGCAACACCTCAAAGAGACGTTGCAGACTTTGAGGGAGCACAGGCTATGCGCCAAGTTCAGTAAGTGTGAATTTTGGCTGTCATAAGTCAAGTTTTTGGGATATGTTGTTAGAGCGGTAACCATTGCTATAGATTTAGCTAAGATTCAGGATATTACGGATTGGCCAGCGCCGACGTCAGTTACGGAGATCAAGAGTTTTCTAGGGTTAGCAGGATATTATTGCAGGTTCCTAAAGGATTTCTTGAAGATCGCTTCACTGGTGACCAGATTGACCCAGAAAGACGTCGAATTTGATTGGTAGTAGTAGTGTTTGTTTAAAGATATGAAAACATCATCTGTATGGAGACAGGTTCACACTCTATATTGATCATAAGATTTTGAAATACCTCTTCACACAGAAAGAGCTTAACATGAAACAGCGCCGATGGTTGGAATTTTTGAAGGGTTAAGACTTTTCTCTGGAATATCACCCATGAAAAGCTAACATAGTTGCTGATGCACTGAGTAGGATGCCGGTTAGAGATGCCGAAGTTCTTAGATGTTATATGACACATGAGTATGGATTATTCGAGGCAGCGGCGATGATGACTTAGTCAGATATTCCTACCGATACTAGGGCGATAATTTGTGCACAGATGAGGCTTCAGACAGTGTCTATTCAAAGAGTGTTAGAGGGACAGAAAGCCGACGTCTTATACCCGAGATTCAGTGAGTTGGCCTAGAGTACTGAGTGTCTTGGCCCAGGACGAGAGATGACAGACCATTGTTTGAGATTCAGATGCAAGATTGTGGATACCGGCGGTGGCAAAGCTAAGAGATGAGATTCTTCAGGATTCACACCGTTCTCGGTTCACTGTTCATCCGGGTATGACCAAAAGTACCATGACATGAAGCGACATTTTTGGTGGCCTGGGATGAAAGTGGACGTATTATAGTTTATCAAGAACTGTGGGATTTGCCAACATGTGAAGGCAGAGCATCGTGGACCTGGAGGATTGTTACAATGCTTCTCATTCCACGATGAAAGTGGAAAGACATAGCCATGGATTTTGTTAGAGGATTGCCGAGGACTGTCCGTCAACACGATTCCTTCTGGGTAATTGTGGACAGATTGACAAAATCTGCCCATTTCATACCAGTTGCAGCTCATTACACATTTGACCAGTTGAGTGTATTGCTCGAGATAGAGATTATTAGGCTGCATGGAGTACCATTGACTATTACATCAGACATATATGCTATGTACACGTTCACGATATGGCGGAGTATGCAGGAGCAGTATGGTACGCACCTACAGTTTATCACAGCTTTTCACCCTCAGACTGATGGGAAGACTGAGAGGTTGATTCAAACTCTCGGGATATGCTCAGAGCTTATGTACTTGTGTTTGGCGGATCATAGGAGGAGTACCTACCATTATGTGAGTTTGCATACAACAACGGTTATTAGGCTAGCATTGAGATGATGCCATTTGAGGCTTTATATGGCAGACCGGGTCACTCACCATCTTGTTGGGCTGAGCCAGATGACCGCGACATTATAGGGCTTGAGATTGTTGTTGACCATACGGAGAAGGTACGACAGATTCGCCTAAGGCTTAAGGGAGCCCAAGAGAAGCAAAAGAAGTATGCAGACACATATTGCAGCGATCTCACGTATGACAAGGGTGCTTTAGTAAGGTTTCTCCTCGAAAGGGTCCTCACTAGTTTTGTTTGAAAGGTAAGTTAGCACTGAGATTCATCAGGCCTTTCAAGATCAAGAAACGGGTCGGTAAGGTTGCTTATGAGCTTGAGTTACCTCCACAGATGTCGGTTGCTTATATAGTGTTCCATATTTTTATGCTTCAACTGGCCAAATCAAAGGCAGAATTCAACTTTTGTGAGATTTTATTATTTAATTAATTTAATTTCTTTTATTTCGATTTAATGGACTTGAGTCAGATTGATCTGAGCAAGGACATATTTTATGAGGAGCAGCCCGTACAAATCCTAGATCGGAGGATACAGTAGTTGAGAGGCAAGTCTATCCCAACGGTGTTAGTCAAGTGACAGTTCCATGGAGACTTGGAACTCACTTGAGAACGGGAAGACTATATGCGAGATAGGTTTCTGTACATTTTCGAGTTATGTATAATTTTAAGTTAAGTTTAATTTCGAGGACGAAATTTCCATTAGTTTGGAAGAATTGTCACAGCCCAAATTTCTAATTCTAGTTTAATCTCTTAATCATGATCAAATAACCCGTGACGTGGGACCCGCATCGAGATAGATGTCGTGACCGAGGCGAGAAGGACGAGGTATATATTATATTTGTAATGATGTATGTTTTTTATATGTGTAGACTACTAAGTCATTCCTACTTATGAATAAGTGTTGATACGTGTGTGGGAATGCGCCTCGAGTTGAGTGCCAGCGCAGGATCGAGGTAGAGTGATATGGTAAGTTGACATAAGTCTTATATAGCTTTTATAGTGATTTAAATGGGCTATGGTTGATAATATATATTAAGTATGCCTAAGTAAGTTAAAATAATAGCCACTTGATTTTCATCGTGACACGCATTGACTCATCTTAACACCAATGGAGTTACTTATCGGTGTCACATAGCATGAGTTAGTTGGACATGTGTTAATAGGTGTATCACTAGATGAGCCTCGAGACACGTGTGGACAATGAGATCAATGGTTATTAATCAACCATATTCACTTACTATATAAAGCTAGTATTCAACTCATACAACCAAATCAACTTCATTTCATTTGCTTAATTGAGAAGGAAACTTGCTGAAGTCAATTAGAAGGATTGGAGGAAGAAGAAGACTAGCAAACAAAGTGGGTTTGGTGAAGGAGAGATCAAATTAAGCTAGATGTTCATCAAACTAGGTACATATCTCTTTATTTAATTGAAACTAGTTTTTATTTTTGGTCAAATTTAGAGGGTAGATGATTAAGATTTTGCAATTGGTTTATATATTTGAATTCCTCATTTCAAGCCGATAATCCAGCTATATTAAAGTTCTTAATTTGTTTTTGAAATCATAAATATATGAATTTTTGAAGTTGTAAGACCAAAACTAAATTTCTGCATATTGTATCAGGGATTAGTCTATGTAATTTGGTCATAACTTGCTCATTTTAGATCCAAATCGACTCAAACTAGTGGCATTTGAAAGCTTACTCAAAGAGGAACAACTTTACTTGAACAGATATGTTGTAATTCAAGTATCTTCATGTCTTAAAGTGCTCTACAAATAGGTGCTGAAATGTTGTAGAAGATTATTGAAACTAAAATTATTATAGGCATAACTCCCTACCTACTTATCTAAATGAGCTAATCTTTTAGTATGTTGTTATTGAGTATTGTTTCTGCCTTGTGACCAAAATGCATATTATTTTGGAACTATAGATTGGGAGAAATAGATATTCTCAATCCGCTAGTCGGATTAGGTTCAATTAGAGCTATGTTTAGTAGAAAAATGATATTTTTTTTCATTTTAAATCAGAATTTTGAAAACTAAACCTTTTTGGAAAGCTAAGATAGAGACCAAAAATCTTTGTACTGGTGGAAGATTTTGATATTTGGACAACTTCATGCCTAAAATTACGCTGCAATATAAGACTAAGATTTCAATGTTGTTTAGTCTTAAAGGGTTGTTTTGGGTTAAAGTTCATAAACTCATTGGACCCGACTTAAACCCAACTTATTTGGATTAGTTTGATATCAGGAAACCACGGAAGTGTTTCAAGGATTTAAATACGAGTTTCGAGGTGTTGGGAAACCGAAGTAGCTTAGGAAATTGTGTTGATTGTAAGTAAACTGATTGAAATATTTATTTACATTTCATTCCTATTCATATGTTCATTTCTAGTCATTTGGATTGATTTGCCTTTGTACTCCACATGCTATGACTTGTTGTTATTTCTCATTACATGAGGTTGTTTCCATGGCATAATATGCTGATCAAATGATGTCATTGACCCCAAATCATGTGCAATGTGATTTTGATTGTTAATACATGAGGTCAGTGAAATAACATGTTATTATGTAGTTATTACATAGTGTTGATAATCTATATCCTTTGTGCATTAGTATGTAATGGTTTTATTGGATTCCATTATTGTGTTGTTCTTAAATATGAAAGTAGTTCTTGTAGCTAGGACCACTTTATGATAGAAATCCAGTGGACATACGGGGGTCACTAGAATTTCCAGGGTGATCGGGACTCTCTACTATCTTGCGCAGCACACGAGGTATGAGACTCGAGGTTGTTGGCAAGCATAACTTGGGCGACTTCACAAGTTATAAACTCGAGGTTGTTGGCAAGTATACATCCTATATGACTGACATTTGAGATAATTATAAAGGCGTACAGTGCAATTACGACCTTTACACAGATGTAGAGCACAACTCCATCCATATATAGTGGACTAGGCATTGGGATATGACTCATGGCCGACAGTAGATTAGTACTACTAGCCTAGTGTCAGTTTCATTTTTTTAACTAAAGTATATCTTTGCATGATTTCTTTTCAGCATAGTTGCTATTATTATGCATTTTGATACTTGTTGCATATTTGGGAATGTGAACAAATGTCTCTCAGTGTTACTTTCTACTTTCCTGTACTCACCGTTCTTTTTATGACAGTGGGTGTAGATTCATCGAGTTGCAGGCTAGGCAATGAGAAGATCGACGACTACCTATCGAGCTAGTGGAGTGTTTGTTACGCGGATTCTGTAGGTTTACTTGGAACCACACCTAGTTGAGAAATGAACTTTTTGATCCAAACGCCTCCTTTCGCATCGAATGACTGTAATATACTTTCGAGAACACATTCGTTGTAGAATCTGCCACGATCTCTTGCTTGAACTTTTCCATTCTTACCTCACCCCCATTCAAAGTAAACACATATCCGGATTGCGATCTAAAATCATCTATATCAGTTTGAAAACTTGCATCTGTGTAACCATTTACAACTAGATCATTTTCAAAACCTCCATAGACAAAGAACACTTCTGTAGTCCTTCTTAAGTACTTAAGGATGTTCTTTCTCTATCCGATGACTCTCACCAGGATATGGCCGATATCGCTTGTAGTGCTCAAAGCATATGATACATCAAGTCGAGTGCATAGCATGGCATACATGATAGATCGAATAGCCGATGCATATGGAATCTTATTCATACGGTCGCTCATTTTCATAATTTGTCTGGACATTGATTCTTCTTGAGACTTATGCCATGAGACATTGGCAACAATCCTCTTTTAGAGTCTTGCAAATGGCGAACCTATTGACACCTTGTCTATGTAAGCACTCGAAACTTAGGCAGATTAGCCTCTTAGATCTATCCTTATATATCCTTATCCTATGATATAAAATTTACGCATCTCTAAGTCTTTCATTGAGAAACACTTCCCTAACTTGAAGACTTGACATTACGCAATGTTGGGATGTCATTTCCAATGAGTAATATATCATCGACATACGGTACCGGAAAAACAACTACATTCCCACTGACCTTCTTGTATACACAGGCTCATCTTCGTTCTTAATGAAACAAAAATCCTTGATTGCTTCATCAAAACGAAGATTCCAACTCCGAGAAGCTTGCTTTAATCCATAAATGGATCTTTGAAGCTTGCATACCTTCCTAGAATTCTCAGGGATGTACAAAACCTTGAGGTTGTGTCATATACACGTCCTCAAACACTTTCCATTAAGAAATGATGTTTTTACATCCATTTGCCATATTTCATAGTCATAATATGTGCGAAATGGCAATTAAAATTCTTATGGATTTAAGCATGGCTATTGGCGAAAAAGTTTCATCATAATCAACACCTTGAGTCTCGCTGAAACCTTTTGCTACAAGTCTTGCTTTAAAAGTATACACATTGCCATCCATGTCGAGTTTTCTTCCTGGAAAACCCATTTACATCCAATGGTCTTACCACTTTCAGTAAATCAACCAAGTTCTAAACTTGGTTATCATACATGGATTGCATCCGGAATTCATGGCACTTGTAGCCATTTATCGAGTCTGGTCCAGACATAGCCTCCACGATAAGTGGTGGGCTCATTTTTAATCCATAAGCAACACATCACGACTATCGATAATGAGAAATCAGAATATCTCGGCTCATGTCTTACCCTACCAGTTTACAGGCCTTGTGTCACTTACGGAGGTTCAATTGGTTCGGCGTTGTTGAACTTCCGATGTGATTCGGTTCAGTGTTTATCTGTGATTCTTGAACTTCTTCAAGATTTATTTCTCTCACTTTTGATTTTTGATGTATTACTTTTATATGCCTATCATATACTTTTGAGGTTGTATATTATGGGTTAAGTGATTAGTACCTTGATCAGACACATGTTTTTATATATTGCCTTTTTCTTATATATATGCATGTGATCTTTATTCCCTGACTTTTCCATGATTGTTAGGTATCACATTAATGCTTTCATTAATTTGTAAGACTTCCGCTGAATAAACTTGTAAGTAAGAAAAATCTTAATTCACTCTGATTCATTATATTACATAAGACATTAAAACACATATTGAACTTATAATTTGTAAGTTGGTAAATGGTTTTGAAAAGGTTGACTAGTTTTGTGTTAAGTTCTATGAGGTGAGGTTAGGGCTTAATGATGGGATTAGGCCGGGCGGTGCCCTAATTTGAGAAGGGGTTGTCACATGTGGATGTATCTGGAGAGTAGTGGGGTGAGCTAAAAGTGGCAACGGGGCTTAATAAGAGGAAAACCTTGCTCAAACACCAAATGCGCAAGTAGTACTTAATAAAAATGCAAGATCTAATATGAAGTTGAAATCAAATCATCAAGCATTTAGTAGAAAGCATGGAAATACGATTCATATCTATAATTCAATGTAAAACATCCATTCAATTCATTTAAGACAAGTTTCAAGATTCATTAAACCATAATAGAAAGAGGTTTGAAAATCATAAATGAAATTAAAACATTCATGCAAAGGGTGGTCCACAAGAGTTATACCATAAAGAAATAATAATAAATACAAGTCATTGTTCCATTTAATGCATACAAGTTATTGACTTGGTTCCGGTGACCGATTCCCCTAGTCTCGAGGTGATGAAGATCACTAGTGAACACAATGACCATTGTGTCCCTTCAATGGTCTCATTAAACCAACAATAAGTTCGTCCGAGCCATCGCCAATGTGTGCATCGAGATCACTTAGAATTTTCATGAGAAGTTTACTACCGCTCATTTCCTTAGTAATTTAACCCCAATCCCAACTCCTTACCCAGGAGAAGGTCATCAAAATCCTTACTCAATAGTGGGTAATTCCATCTCCTTGCCCAGGAGAAAGAAATTCTAATTTTTGGTGCAACATATATACAACCCATAGATAAGTAAATTCAAGTCAATATAATTATGCAACCCATTCCCAAGTCTTGAATTCAAATCATGAATCTTAATTATCTAGTAACAATCCATATCTAATATTTGAGCGAAGCTCCCTACTTACCTCGACTCGCTGCAATATCCACTCCCGATCCTCGCATGCACAGGGTTCTGTGTGAACCATTTCGCGAATCTATACAATTTAAGACTCATTTGCATTAATTCACAATTCTCATTTAGAAGTTACTCCATTTCCAATTTATTAGCAAATTACTTTGGGTCCACTAGTGTGGGTCTCGCGGGTTTCGCGTTGTCGAGAACCTTCACCAGGGTGCGGTAGTGCGCCCTGAAGTCCACTAATATTATTTCTATTTATTTCTATTATTATATATATCTTACATCATATATATAGAATGTTATAGTTTATTTATTATTATTATATATGCATTTTATTTTATTATTTTACTATTTTATTACATATTTCAGGTCCAGGGGCCAAATGGCCCCTATTGACCGGTTCAAGAGCCAAACAGCCCCTGAACATCTGTTGGGCAGAGGCACGCGCCTCTACCTAGCAGCGAATGTTGCAGGGGGGAGGGGGCTCCGTCCCCCCTTTTGGCCTTGCTGGGGCTGGTCAGGGGCGCTGGTGCACTCCAGCCAACCCGCTGGCGGTGGTGGTCATGGGGTAGGGTGGCCCAAATGCCACCACTCCTCTCGCCCTTTACTTCGGGGCATCCTAGTGGAGGCCTCCTTCTTGGCTAGCGGCAGCGGTGGCGCTGCTGCCGCACTCCTTCGTTCAGCGGCAGCGGCGACGATGTTGTCGCCACCTTCTCCGATGTTGTCGACACCCCACTCATTGGGGTTCTCCATTAAAATTTTACCAAACTAAATCAAAAGAATTAATTATCCGCCATTATTGAAGTAAACACAAGTTTGTGACTCATTTAGTTAATAAAGAAAAATGGGTTTACCTTCAATGGAGGTTTCCTTGCCTTCAAAGCATTACAATTCTCCAAACAAGTCTCATCTCATTTTCTCCCAAATTTTATGTATGAACAAAAGGGGGCTATTTATAATTAAATTTATATAGTGGGACCAATTTAGTATAGGGTTTACGAAATTACTAAATTACCTTGTGATGGGTGTTTTTGATTTTTGGGTTGTCACATCTAATAAGATGATAATTTGAAATGGATGTTGAAGTTGTCGGATAAGTACCAACCTTCAATGACTAACGTGAGAGCAGTGGATAAGTACATATCTCTAATTAGGGTAACCGGAATTTAATTCCTGTCCTAATTATGATACCATGTCCATACACTATCCATTTAGAGTCAGAATATCAGTTAGGCGTTAATGCACTCTATGGGATTTTACATTAGGCCAGTGTAGAACTCCTTAGGTTGTGTTCTCGCATAAAATAAAGAAAGATTATCATTTTTAAATGTAATTAAAATGAAAGGTCACCATACAGTTGTGATTCACTGAATGACATGCATCTGATATGTATTATTTATATCATTTTTCTTACCCCGTGTAGCTATTATTGGTTCATGTTGTTATTCATTTATTCATTGATTACTAGTAGATAGTTGATAAGTAAATGAATGTCACTTACTGAGCAAGATGGAGCGCTCATTCCTCAACATTTCAGGTAAACTATATAGCACTAAAGAGAAAGGAAAAGGGAAAATCTAGGTGTTTAGAGATCTCCTCCAATGTAATGTACTCCTTTGTGTAAATATTGTATTGAATTATTGTTTTATAGTAAACATGGTTGAGATAGGGTTTTACGACCGAGATTTATGCCCTTTTTTATATATCTTGTGTTAATCGAAAAAGTTTTTTATTTCGCTGCATTTTGTTTTTAATTATTATTTGATATTTCAAGATATACATGATGTGAATATTAGGTTGAAAGGTAAGGTAAGGTTGTTGGTTCTAGTTAAGTCTGGCTATTGTAACATGGCTTAATTAGGGTCTCAGACTGGGTATCGCCTTAATTGGGATATGGGATGCTACAAACTTTAATGGTATCAATGTGGCATTATTTCGTTTTCTTAATTTGCTCAACATGTAACATTTTCTTTCGAATTAATATTATTCCATCCAGTTATGTATAATTTTTGATGATGGAAGTTCAGCAACTATATACCCTATGAATGTCGAATAAGTTAAAATGTTAATAATATAATATATATCCTAACTTTTATGTTTTTACAATTTTATCCTATCGTTCTAATTTTTCGACAAACTTATCCTAAGATTTTTATTTTATTTTATTTATTTATTTATTTTTATTTTTTTGCAAAGTAACCATCCTCACATTTTGAATTCACATAAATTTTATCCACGGTTAGAAATTTGGGGTTTTTTCAGATTGGAAAACCAAAAAAAGTCTGAACACCATTAACTTGAACCGATTTTTAAAATATTCTCGTGCTGCTCCTATATATTACCAATTATATTTTAAGAAATTAGAACCCCCAAATTTTATTATCAATTATATCTTAGCTTTTGAAATTCGCAACATTTACCCGTATCTCTACCATCTCAAATGCTTGTTATTAATCCATAATAAAAGATTAAATAAATAATCTCATTCATAAAAAAAAAAGTATTTTTCAAGTGAGAAATGTTTTTAAGAATTATTATTAGTTGTATTTTATAGTATTTATTATTAATATTTATTTCAAACAAATATAAAAATACTTATAATTATTTTTGTAAATAATATTTTATGTTTTTTATTTAATTCAAGTTTTTTTATTCTGAATGAATAAATAGTAGTTCATGTGGTGAAAATAGTAATGCTTTCTATTTATCTTAAAAATATTTTTGAATGATATTTATGTTAGTTCTCACATTTTACAATTTTTAAAAATTTGCAACTTCCCTGCAAGTTCAAAGTTTAACCAAATATGAAATATGAACTTACACTGTGAGTTAACTTCAAGAAATTATTTCCGCTCGCACTATAAGTTGACAAAAACAAACCAAACGATGCCTTACACATGGGGAGATTCGAAGTCTAACCTTATCCATAACAATAAGTGACCACATGCATAACGACCATTAAGCGACCACTTGGTTGATGAGGCGATTACATTTCTTTCCAAATGGAATTACATTGTTTGTTCCTAATCTAAGTCCTAATGCCAATCTTATATAATACTATATATAAGTAAATTGAATGATATTTCGAGTCAAAAGATGATACTTGTAATTGGTGGTAGATGAAGATTAAGTTGTTTATAATAATAATTGATTGTGAACCCAATGCTCTTTCACAGCAACTTATCATGTAGTCAAAAGATATTTGTTGGTCTAAAGGTATAAGATAGAGGTGAAAAGAGCTTTATTATTGTATAAAGAGATATTAGAAAGTAAGAAGAAAGTTGTTTCACATTATAAATTGACAAATTAATAGTGTTTGACCTTTGGCATAAAGTTGTCCATGATGCAAGAGTTTCAGTGTTATCATAGCTAAAAATGGATCAATCAATTTTATAGAGAGACTAATCACGTAGCTAAAAGTGAATCAATCAATTATATAGAAAAAACTAATTATCAACACTGCTATTTTAACTAATCAGTACTGCTATTTTTTAAGAGAATTAATTAGCACTAATATTAATAGAAGCGAAAATGACCCTGAATTAATGTGGTGTAATGACAAAGAAAATGATATTAAAATTTTAACATTTTTAAACATATATTCTTTTATTATATTGGAAAGATTTATAGTATTAGAACGAGATAATAAGATAGTGTTCGAGAATGGATTTTTGAATGAAGATCCAAAAAATGTCTTTTACAACATTTAAAAATATATATTTTTTTTATTTGTAGCATTCAATTTCTAAACCTTGCCTTTTTCACAAGATATAGACTCGTTCATTTCACTAAAAATGTTTTGGCATCAAGATTAAAAATGTTGTTATACTCTATATTGTTAAATCTTATTGAATATGTAATCAATATGCAATAAAAATATCTATAATTAAAAACTAATTATAGTTACTCTGTAATGATTTAGATATAAATTTAATAAAAGTCTTTGTTTTTAATATTTAATTACTCATTAATCATTATTTTTTTTGTTATGAATCATATTTAGTTATATTTTAATTTAAAATTTAATAAGACTTAACAACATATTATATAACCATATAATTAAATATTATAATTTGAAAAAGATCATTTTCTTGTAATGAATTGAGACAAATGTTATGAATTCGATTCTTGGTAGCTAAATTATATTTTCTTAATTTCCTTGATGAGTATGGGGTTGGGGTAGAAGTTAGTAGAATAAATAAATTAATATATGGAAATTAAAAATCTTGACACTAGCTATTTGGTGACCAATTCCTAAATTAATTTGAAGTAGTTGTAAACGAAGGGTTGGAGCTAAAGGGTATTGAATTATTTTAAGCGAAAAAACAAATAAAATTTGATTTCAAGAGTGAAACGAATAAACAATAATTAAGAAATAAATATAAACAAAAGTAATGAATTTAATATATGAGAAACTAATCTAGGCTATTGGGGATTCACAAGGTAGATTCAAAATTCACATTTAATGTTCGCAAATTTTCACACAATCACCTCTGCGCATATTTTAGCTCCAAAACATCATCCACCCGTACCCAGTCAAAATCGAGTGCCAATGACCAGTTGGCCTTCTAAACTGCGTACTCCTTGTGCTTCCGTAACCTTTGCTCAATCCAAACCAATCCACCCACCTCCAAAGTTGGAAAGAACAAAGAAGTAGAGAGTGGCAATCTCTCTGTCTTGCCAACAACAAGAGTATATTTAGCTCGGATTAACTAAGCATGGTCGTTACTAATTAAGTATTTAAGCGTACTTGGCGAAATCAAAATTTGGAGCTCCTTAATTCGAATACTTAAAAAACAAATACTCGCTTCACATACACACACAAAGATATTACTTTAAATAACATAAAGCAAATAATACTTTTAAATAATCTCGATTTAACCTTTTCCCCTTTTAAGTTTGATAATGATAACTTTTTCATCGTCAAAATCAAAAGGGTTTAGTATTTTGAAATAACAAATTTACCGTCTTCGATTAACCAACATCAACAAGGTGAGATCCTATATAAAAGCACAATGTGCAAAAGAAATATCAAATCATTTTTAATTATGTACAATAATGTAAAATATAAAAAATACTTGCTGAATCAATGCACAATAGCATGACAAAAAAAACCTCAGTTTAATTTAAGGCCTTCTTAAAACATTTCAAGTCAATTAAAGTTCAACCATATATATATATATATATATATATATGTGTGTGTGTGTATATATACTTTAAAAAAGTAAATTATAACCACAATTACAAAACGTAATTAAAGAAGAGGATGAATCTCTATAACAGATTAAGTAGAAACAATTAAGAGTCAAATTAGATAATTGAAATATAATTTGAAAAGTGTATAGCCAATTGGCATGCCTAACAACATTTTATCTTTAAATCAACAATAGTAATTTTTTTTAACTATGCAATATATATACTAATAATTTTTTTCTTGAATAAGTGCTAAGGGGGGCAAGGGAGCGGGGCGGTCGCCCCGCTTCAAGACCGGCGTACTGTAACTAGGTGATGCTTAATAGTTGAGTAGGAAATAAAGCTTTTTACTTCAGTTTGATTAATTTGGATATGCACCCGAGTGGTGTAGTGTAGTAGTAGTAGCTCAAGTTTAAGACGTTGACTGAGGTAATGGTCCCGAATTTGAGTCGCAATAACTACGTAATGTCCTTTGACTATTTTGGAATGTTGGGGAAGGTAGTCTAAAAAAAGGAGCCGAGGTCATTTGGACATCCAGGGATCTAAAAAAAAAAAAAAAAAAAAAAAAAAAAAAAAAAAGAAGATTAGCAGATTTCCATATTCCGCCAAGCTTGTGTGTTACACATGCGGACATGCTTCTCAGTGAGTGAAACAAAGGGAATATTTTTTAGGAGACAAGTTGATATTCATTTCTTACATTTTAGTCTTACATATTCCTTGAGAGATATGCCGATAAGAATCACAATTAATTCAATGAAAACTAATCGGTCCTAAATTAGTTCTCGAAAATAACGTACCATATTGATGTTATTATCTTACATTTTACTATATTGAACGTAATATTTTACAAGTTATTATCTTGCTTAAAATCATGTTATCTGACCATGACTAGCTTGTTTAGTGTATGACTTTTATGAACCTTTCTTGATCTTGATCCTAATCATATATATCATAATTAGTCCTGAATCCTGATTAATTACCATATTAACAAGTTATTATCCAGTTATAAGAGATTGTTAATATAATCTGTAACACTTGGTCATTGACTCATCGATCAGTTACAGAGACAATGCTGGATTGGGCTTGGGTCGCACTTCATGATATATAATAGATAACTGAAATGATTTTGAAATTGGACAAATCACACATTAATTATAAAGGAAAATACTAGAATGACAACAAGAATGTCACACCACAAGACACATTGGCTTACAAGAGTCTTCCATACAACTTCGACGTATGTGTTAATGTGTTATGCATCGGGATCTGTGTTTGCCTGCATCCCGAGGTGTACATGCATAGATGACTCTTGTGAACCAATGTGTTTTGTGTGACATACTGTTGTCATTCTAGCACTTCTCAATTATAAATGGGATTGTTTTTGGGCCTAGCCTCTCGCTTTTAATTGAAAAACTCATGCGTCCTATCTAGAAAGGTTTGGGATGCAAATTACACAGTGCGATTGTTTATAAATTTCACTATTTAGTCTCTCGAGAGTATAATTTTCATTTAAATTATTAGAGAGGGAAAAATAATTTATTTATCATAAATTTTTTTTTCGATATCCAGCTAATACTTGTTTGACTAGTCTCATGGGCCTTGGGATTGCGGAAAGAGACCATCGGTAGTGGCCTGACGTTTGGTTGTCTTGGCAAATCAAACTCGAGACCATGCATGTACCTAACTTATACAGTCCCACTTTCGCCTTGACCACTAGGCCAACCCATCCGGATTTAAGTATCTTGGCCTTCAGTTCCAATGCTTGAGTTTTTCATCAAAATAAATTGTATAGGTATATATATATATAAATGTTGAGTTGCTGGTTAATTTTACTGGATTGTAAATTTTGTAAGTCATGCATATGATGAAATGGCCCGATTGAATTACGGATAATGTAACTGCATAATCTGTATTCCACAAATCCTATCTAGCTTACTCAATAAGTACATAATTTGGTTTTTATGTATAGCTCATATTCTTGTGCCTAGATGGGCATTTCTTGGGCGCATTCTAATGCAAACAGTACCCTAATAAAAAAAAAAAATGAATCCAAAGGTGCATGCATGCATGCATGGTTGAGTGGCGTCGTGATCGAATTGAGGGTCGTATATATGTAGGAACAAAGTTCAAGTACAAAGGTTTTTTTTTTTTTTTTTTTTTTTTTTTTTTTTTTTTGATAAGAATTGCCTCGATCAGCTGCACACACCATCATTTCCTCTTGACATCTATTGTAATGATAAACGTACTTTATATAAAAAACCGCGATATTTTCATGTGGTCAATCAATAAAAGAAACGAAAAATAAATTTTCATTCATGGTAAAATTCACAATGTAAACTAATAATTTTCGTGGCTAACTATATATTGTAAGACAAAATATTGTACACAACTTTGCAATGAAATTATTTATATAAAAAATATATATATTTTTTTGTTGTAAATTTGCTAGCTATAGTGTTGGCCCAATTAAAGTAAAAAAGTTTTCTTTTTATTAAGATTGCTGAGGTTCCAAGTGGTGTATAAGGAGAGATTTTAATGTTGCGAGACCCATCGGATGCAGGTTGGATATATTTCTTTTCTCCGTAGCATGGGCAAGTATCTTTCCGAGGTGCAGACAGTCACTCGACGCCTAGGTCACGGCAGATCACTATCGGCTGATTTTGGACGGAGTTTTTGTTTGATTAACACATATGAGGAGAATAATTATCAACCTAACAAACCCACAAACATATTTCTTAATCTAACACATTTACTGCCACGTCACTGCCACGTCACTGCCAACTCATTTTTTTTTGTCAAATAAAAAACGTGACTGAAGATCACGTTTTCAATAATTAAAAAAAAAAACAAAGAAGTCGTGACTTGCGGTCACGACTTGCTTTTTGTAAAGAAGTTGTGACTGCAAGTCACGATTTCCATTTATTCCCTGTTTTAATTTTCGGTGTTTTTTTTTTTTTAGATGCTTTTGGTAGTTAATTTAGAGAATGAAAATGATCTTGACAAAACTATCATATTAAACCTCATCTATCAAACAAGTAGAATCTCTAGCATCTATGTGTTTTTATTTTTTTTAATAAAAATCTTTTTTTATATATTTGTTGGGTTCCGAAACGTGCCCACGTTAGCTTAAAGAAAAGCTTTCAAACTAGTCCACTAGTATATACGAACGGACGGCGGAGCCTGGTTGCGCCGGACGCAGAGACGGAGGCCGAGGCGGACGACGGTGAGACTGAAGGAGACGACAACGGATGGAGGATGACAACGGGTTAAGACCTAAACCTAAGTCGTGACCCGCGATTTTGGACTCCAAGATTGTTGATTGGGGGGCCGTCTTTGTTCAAGTTCGAAAATGTTTGGCTCGCGAGCCCATCTTTCAAAGCCTCAATTAAGCAATGGTGGGAAGAAGACAGTGTGAGAGGAGGGGCAGGATATGTCTTCATGGGCAGGCTCAATCTACTCCGTTAGAAGCTTAAACAGTGGAACAAAGAGACATTCGGCCACACATATAAGAGGAAGCAGGAAATAGAGATCGCCATTCAAAATTTGGACCAAACGGAAATGATGGAGGGGAGTAACAATAACAGCCACATCGTTCGGAAGTTGCTCAAGGAAGAGATGGCAAAGATAGTCCTTACAGAGCATCAAATATTGCATCAGAAGCTTAAGACACGGTGGTTAAAAGAAGGCGACTCTAATACGCGTTTCTTTCATTAAATATTATCAGCTAGAAAAGCCAAAAATACTATTGAGTGGGTAGAAACGGAGGAGTGTCAGGTCATAGATGATGATGGGGACATTGCACATTGCGCCACACAGTACTACAGAGCTCTATACCTCTCGGGCTACATCAGGATGGTCCGTGAAAGGTATTATTGATTGGGGGCAGCTAACATTGGAGGAAGCTAGAGGGCTGGAAACAGAATTCATAGAGAAGGATGTTTGGGCAGCCTTATCAAATTATGCAGAGGATAAATCACTGAAATTCCTAAAGCAACAGTGGAGACTACTGAAGAAGGACTTAATTAGTGTGTTGAATGAATTTCATCGTAATGAGGTGGTAAACTCCGTTACCAACAAAACCCTGATATGTTTAATTCCGAAGAAGCATCAAGCACGCAGATTAAAAAAAGTTTAGGCATATTAGCCATGTGACTTGCTTGTACAAGGTGATTTCGAAAGTTTTGGCATCGCAAATGAGAGGGGTGATGAATTCGACAATCTCCAGGGAACAAGGGGCCTTCATGCAGGGGCGCTAAATGGTTGATTTAATTCTGATAGCAAATGAAATGGTGGAGGAAACAAGGTCTAAGAAGAATGAGGGGTTTGTCCTTAAACTGGATTTCGAAAAAGCCTATGATCACGTGGAGTTGAGCTTCCTTGACTATGTGTTACAACAGAAGGGGTTTGGAGTGAGATGGAGAAAATGGATCTGGGGGTGCTTAAGCTCGGTGTTCTTCTCCATTGTTATCAATGGAAGGAATCGGGATAAATTCATTCTATGCTACTCGTGGGCTCAGACAAGGAGACCCCTTATCTCCATTCCTCTTCATCCTGGTGGTCAATGTTATGGGTCATATGATAGGCTGACGACCCCTCTCTTAATTTAGGGCACCGCCCGGTCTAATCTCGTAATTAAGCCCTAATCATATCCATGTAAGACTTAACTACGTATTAGTCAGCCTTTACAACCTAAACGCTTTTTTTCTCGTGTCCAGGATACGTAATACACTATTCCTACCAATTTATAAAATCTAGAGTAAATTAAAACTTTTTATTAAATTAATTATTTAGCGAAAATTTTATTGATTATGTGGAAGCCATTTGAAAAATCATAAGTGTGTAAAACCAGGAAATGACATCACATATATAAAATCCTCAAAATGCAGTGAAACAGTAAAATAGTCTAAGTCAGGTCGGGGAAACTAATGCTCAACCCAATATACAACCCAAATAGTATCTGAAAGACATATATAATATATACAATCAAAATACTAAAAGAAGACCTACAATCGATTCAGTGACGCGCCGTTGGCTAAGAGATAATCGCCGATCTTCTCCTCGCCCGGCCTGCTGGTAGACGGCTCTGCACCCACCGTCATAAAAAGGACGGTGAGTACAATAATAAAATAGTAATGACCGATGACAAGTTTAATTTGCATTTCCAAATATTCAAATGATATTTAAAAGCATATAAATGGGAAAAGCTGGAAAATTAAATATATGCGAGTAAATACCAGAGTTAAACAAGTGATACTGACACTAGGCTAAGTAGTGGTGATTTAGGTCCGGTCGGTAGTGAACCTCGTCACTCCGACTCAATAATCATACAACACAAGGGACTCTAACCCAAGTGTTACCAGGGACTCTAACCCTAGTGTGTAGACCACCTCAGGGACTCTAACCCCAAAATGTCACACAATGTCGGGTAACATGTGCCGACATCCCCGGGGACTTTAACCCCGTGAGTCGCGCACACCTCGATCGAGTACGGGACCTAAATGCGAAAACTACTTTTTAATTTCAAGAAACACCATGTATGGATTGTCAAGGCATAGACATATCTACACATCTAAACAAATAAGGAATACAAGTCCACTTAAACATTTATGAGATATTCACTAGCCTAATAGCATGCTATTTATCATTCAATTTAGATTTAAAACAACAAGAATAAACATAGCATGAGATTGAATCAATGAACCAAATCGAATGAATGAATATCATGCAAACTTGACTCATCAAGTGAGAATAGACACAAAAAACACATGATATAAGAATACAAAGGCAAAATAGTCAAAAGGACTATGCAAGGACAACAATTAATAGAAATAAAATGCCAAGTAAAGTTGCCATTGGGTATACTACAACAACAAAGTAAAGTCCTAGCTTTACTGGCCTCCCGATACTCCAAATCTTGCATTCGCTCTCCCGTAACCTTTTCTTAGGTTCCTGAGTTTGGTGTCTCATCAGTTCAAATATAGTGGGTTTAAGCTCAATTTACTGTCTATTAACTCCTAAAACCAATATTTATTTCAAACCTAAAAATTATTAAATAGTCTTTTATCAGGACAATTTCTCTAAAATATGTTAAAACCCCGTAAATCTAAGAATCGATGTGTCAAAAGTTGGTTTGAACTAGCTACGTTATTAAAACACATTTTTTCTGCCCAGAATCATAGCGCGCTAATTGCCCTATTAGTGCACTAATAAGCCCTATTAGTGCGCTAATCGCAAAAATAAAATTGAGTTTCTGCCCAGAATCATTAGCGCACTAATTGCCCTCTGTGACAGAATTTTCAACTCGAAAATTATGTCCCAAAGTCCTCAATTAGCTAACTAAACCCCATTTAACACCATTTCCATATCAAATTGATGCAAAACAACAATTAGAACAACCTTAAAACAACAATTTGATAAGTTTTCTCAAATCTCACAAATTCACTAGCTTTTCCCAAATTATTCAAAAACCCAATTTCCTCAAAACCATTGATTAATCTTCCATTTATTTGTTCATAAGATATGAAATTTGACAAACTAACAACAAAACCAGTTATTTAACCCTTAAATCCAGTTTTCCATTAAAACTCATAAAATGGGTTCATTAGATAGATGAGATGATGGAGAAGATGATTACCCTAATTTGGATCCTCTAATTTGCTGTTCTCCCGTTCTAATTCCAGCAACAAATCCTTCTGTTCTTCTCCAACATGTTCAGGATCAAAACAGTTCCATTTGCATGTGTTTGATCAAACCATTATATATATATATATATATATATATATATATATATATATATATCAATGTGAGGTTGATTCTTGGCCATTCATCCTCATGCAATTACGTATCTCGAGGTTTGTCTTGTAGTTCTCATTCACTCCTACTAACCCACTAATTCTAGCTCTCTAACACAACATATTGACACACATATCATGGGAGTGTGTGCTAGTGCGTATCTCAAGGTAAGTCTAAGTGTTGTAAATTTTTAAACCAAAACTATAAGACTTTAATTTGATTTACATTAACAAACACTACCATAGGCTTATAAGTAATTCCTTATTTCATATTAATATTAAATAAAACTTACCAAAATGCTAACTACCCGGTTCCCTGGCTCGCACGCTACTCGAGGCGCGTCCCCGCTCTCGTCTCGACGCCTACAACTATACAAACCGACTTAGTAAGTCTACACAATACATAACACTAGGCATACATCAATAGAAAAAAAATATACCTCAGCCACGTGCCTCGGTCGGTGTGCATATCACGGTGTGGGTCCCATGTCACGGGTCGGTGATCCTGATTAAAGAATTAAAATGGGGGTTAGAGATTTGGGCCGTGACAAATATTCCCAACAAAATGAAAATCTCGTCCTCAAAATTAAGTTTAAGTTACGGTTCTATCTGACTCGAACAAGTACGGGAATCTATCTCGCATGTAGTCCTCTCGCTCCTAAGTGAGTTTCGTGTCGTCGTTGAACTGCCACTTGATGAGTACCTTCGGGATGGACTTGCTCCTCAACTGTTGTACCTTCCGATCTAGGATCTGAATGGGGCTGCTCCTCGTAAGAGATGTCCTCGGTCAGGTCGTTCTGACTCAAGTTAACAATCGGTCGCATGCTTGCCTTCGACTCGGCTAGTTAAAGCATCGAAATGTGGAACATTGGATGGACCCTGACATCCGGGATGCAGTTCAAGCTCGTATGCCACTTTCCCGACCCGTTTTTTAATCATGAAAGGCCCGATGTACCTCGGTGCAAGCTTGCCTTTCGCCCCAAATCTCTGAAGACCCTTCCGAGAGGAAACCTTTAAATAGACAAAGGCTCCATCAGAATACGCGAGATCACCGCGATACTTATCTGCATATCTCTTTTGTCTTTCCTGTGCTCCTATGAGTCTCTGACGGATCAGTTTGACATTTTCTATGTGGTCAACAACAATCTCATCGGTCATTTGGCTCAACCCAACACGATGGCGAGCGACACGGTCTGCCATACAAAGCCTCGGATGGCGCCATCTTAATGCTAGCCTGATAACAATTGTTGTAAGCGAACTCACACAACGGTAGCTACTCCGCCCAAGATTCGCCAAACTCTAACACGCATGCCTGCAACATGTCCTCGAAGACCTGAATCAATCTATCAGTCTGCCCGTCGGTCTGATGGTGGAAAACCGTACTGAACTGTAGGCGCGTACGGTACTGCTCCTGCATGCTCTGCCACATTCTGGACGTATACGTAGCATCTCGGTCTGATGTGATCGTCAATGGTACCCCGTGCAGCCTGATAATCTTTCTCTCGAACAGTACGCTCAGCTGATAAACGTGTAATGCAACGCCACTGGCAGGAAATGAGCAGACTTCGTCAGTCTGTCAACTATCACCCAGATCAAGTCATGTCTCCTCACAGTCCTCGACAGTCCTCTGATAAAATCCATATAGATGTCTTCCCACTTCTATCGAGGAATAGGAAGCGACTATAGTAATTCCCCAGGTCTGCGATGCTTGGACTTCACTTGCTGACAAATACCACAGTTCTTGATGAACCTGGACACGTCTGCCTTCATCCCAAACCACAAGAAATGTCTCCTCATGTCGTGGTACATCTTAGTCCTGCCTGGATGTATGGTGAATCTGGAACGGTGCGACTCCTGGAGGATCTCATCTCTCAGGTCCGACAACTCTGGTATCCACAACCTGCCCCAGTATCTCAGACACTAATCTGCCGTCTCTACCAAATATGCACACTCTGCGCTATGCGCTAACTCGTTGAATCTCGAGTACAACCGGTCGGTCCTCTAACCCTTTGACACTCTCTGTGTAGACACGGTCTGCAGTCTCATCTCTGCGCAAATCATCACTCGAATATCGGTAGGAAACTTTGTCTGACATGCTGTCGCCGCTGCCTTAAGTAATTCATACTCATGAGTCATGTGACATCTGACAACCTCGGCATCTCTAGCCGGTCTCCTACTCAGTGCATCTGCGACTACGTTCGCTTTTCTGGGTGATATTCCAAGGAAAAGTCGTAGTCCTTCAAGAACTCCAACCATCTGCACTGTTTCATGTTCCACTCTTTCTGTGTGAATAGATATTTCAGACTCTTATGATTAGTGAAGAGTATGAATCTTTCTCCATACAAAAGGTGTCTCCAAGTCTTCAGCGCAAATACAACCGTTGCTAACTCTAGATCGTGCGTGGGGTAGTTATTCTCATGTATCTTTAACTATCTCGATGCGTATGCCACAACACCGATAACTTGCATCAATACGCAACCTAGACCAGTAAGAGAAGCATCTGTGTACACTAGAAATCCCTATCCAGCCTCTGGCAGTACTAACATTGGCGCGGTAGTCAATGACCTGTTCAACTGAGTAAATGCAGCCTCACACTTCTCAATCTACTCATAAGCAACGTCCTTCTGTATCCGCCTCATCATCGGTGAAGTGATCTTCGAGAAATCCTTCACGAACCTACAATAGTATCCTGCTAACCTTAAAAAGCTCATGATATTTGATACTGATGTCGGTGCCGGCCAATCCTTGATCGTCTGAATCTTTGTCGGATCTACTGCAATCCCTGCTGCTCCAACAACGAGTCCCAATAACTTGACCTCTGCAAGCCAGGATTAACACTTGCTAAACTTAGCAAAAAGTCAATGCTCCCTTAATGTCTGCAATGTCTCTCTGAGGTGCTGCTCGTGATCCTCACGTGTCCTCGAGTATATCAAGATGTCGTCGATGAAGACTATCAGAAAGCAATTGAGATATGGTCTAAGTACCCGTTGCATCAAATCCATGAATACGACGGGGGTGTTGGTCAGCCTGAATGACATGACCGTGAACTGGTAGTGTCTCTATCTGGTGCTGAATGTTGTCTTGGACCTATCCTCATCCATGATCCTGAGCTCATGATACTCCGATCTCAGGTCTATCTTGGAGAAAAATTGCGCTCCTTTCAGCTGATCAAATAAATCGTCTATCCGTGAAAGTGGGTACTTGTTTCCGATTGTCACTCTATTCAGCTGCCTGTAGTCGATGCATAGTCTCAGACTGCCATCCTTCTTATTCACAAACAGAACTGGCGCTCCCCACGGTGACATCGAAGGTGTGATGAATCCCTTTTCTTCCAAATCCTTAAGCCGAGTACTCAACTCCTTTAACTCCTTCGGAGCCATGTGGTACGGAGGTATCGCGATCGGTGTGGTACGTGTTATTAGGTCGATGATGAAGTCTACCTCTCACGGTGGCGGTAATCCAGGTAAATCCTCTGGGAAAACATCTGGGAAGTCTTGAACAACCAGTATCTCCTCTAGTCTGGGTCCCTGACTTTATGCTACTGTGTACAATGCTACCAGAGTCTCCATCTCTCCACTGGATGCAAGCTGACCTCTCGTGGTGCTGAGTCTCGATGTACTACCTCGGTGAATGAACATCGAACGTCCTGGAATCTCAAATATGACAGACTTACTGAAGCAGTCAATATGTGTGTGGTAGGCTGACAACCAATCCATCCCTAGCAGCGCGTCGAACTCTAACATCTCGAGGACTCTAAAATCTTCCTGTAACTCTACCCCGCCTATCTTTACCAGACATCCCCGAACTAGACTACTAGGGTAAACCCTATCCTCGGCTGCGGTGCTCAAAATCAGGTGCACGCTGAGCCTAACAGGTGTCAATCCTAATATGCCTAACATGTGACCAACAATAAAAGAAACAGTGGATCCAGAGTCAAACAATGCATATAAGTCTCTACTATAAATGTAACATATACCCTCGATGAGACTTCGTGTCGCTCCGTCATCTGGCTGTGTGACCATGTGAACTCTCTCTGCCTTGCTGTGGGGGATGTGCTGCCGGCTATGTGCACTCCTTGGACATGTGTCCCACATGACCACATCTCCAGCAAGTGATATGACGACGCCATTGCCACACTGTTGTGCTGTCCCTATAATCGCCATCGACCCCGACCTGTCGTGGTCCATCCCGACCTCTGTCTCTTTCTCGGCCGCCCTGAAGTTGCTGCTGTCGCGGTGCCGGTGGAACTGGTAATGCCTGTGTGGTGGGAGGTGGCAAGGGAGCTCTGCCATATGTCTGTATGGGTGTAGGGTGAGGTGCGTAGGGCACTGCTGAAATAGGGGCAATAGGTGCACCACCCCTCTGTGGACCCTTGTCCCATCTCCTCTGTCCCTTACCCCTCCGCCTCTGTTCGTAGTCTGAACCCTGATCGTAACCTTCTGCTGCTCTCTCCACATCTCTGCCCAAATCATAAGTCTTCTGGATGAGTGCACTCTCGTAGATCTCTTGAAGAGTGCGAGCCCCGGTGCTAACGACGTGTCTAGCTATATTTGGCCTTAGTCTATCTCCAAAGTAGAAGGTGTCATCTCTGTCATCCTTCACAAAGTCTCCCGCGAATTGCCTCATGTAACCATATCGATCGCGGTACATCATCACAGTCTCCTCCCTAGCCTGTCTCAAGCTCATAAACTTATTCTTCAAAATACTGCAACATCGAAGCCGGAAAATACTGCTTGTAGAACTCTACTTTGAAGTGTGCCCATGATGCGAAGCTACCTCGGCTCGCCACTGTAGTGCACCACCAAACATCAACACCCTTATCTAGGGTGTAGTATGAACGAACTGGCTGGAGTCTGTCCACAATACCCAGTAGTAGACGTGGTTTCTCCTGCGATAAGATCCACTTCTCGATCTTGTCGTGGTCCCTCTCTCCCAAAAAATACGCCGGCCTGAGTCTAATGAACTCCTTCACTAGCTTGGCGTCCCTCGACAAGCCAGTGATCTTAGATATAGCGTTTCTGGGAGTGTCTACAACTGCTTCTGCTACTAGTACCGTGACAATCGGTGGTGCTGGTGGACGCGGTGCCGCTGGCTCTGCGGGTGGTACTGGTGCTCGTGCCTCTGCGGTAGTAGTAGTGGCTGGTGCAGTAGGAGCATCTATGGTCGGGGGTGCTGTAGTAGTAGCTGTGGTGACGGGGGCGGTCGAAACCAGTGCAGTCATCTGTGCCGACATGTAGGTGATGAACTCGTCGATTTGTCGCTCCTAAGCAGTCATCAAGTCAGACAACCTCTGAAAATCGTCAACTGATATGGTGGAAGGTGACTGCCGCTGGCTCCGATGTCTCCGGCATCGCGCGAATCGACCATCCATCGCATGTCGCATGCAATTGTACGCAAATAAACTACTACGGGACGTATTTTGTATTCATATACGTATAACAATTAATATATATATATATATATATATATATAAAAAAGAAACACCCAGGCCCACCTTCACTCAATTCCAAACCAATAGTTCATAGGCAAGGATCATCTGGTTTCAACTTCTAAGGTTTGTCCTTTTTTTTCTTATTTATCCTTAAGGTTCTAATAACCTGGTCTCTAATACCAACTGTGACGGCCCCTCTCCTAATCTAGGGCACCGCCCGACCTAATCTTGTAATTAAGCCCTAATCATATCCACACAAGACTTAACTACGTATTAGTCATCCTTTACAACCTAAACGCCTCTTTTCTCGTGTTCAGGATAAGTAATACACTATTCCTACCAGTTTATAAAGTTTAGAGTTAATTAAAACTTTTTATTAAATTAATTATTTAGCGAAAGTCTTATTGATTATGTGGAAGCCATTTGAGAAATCCTAAGTGTGGAAAACCAGGAAATGACATCACATATATAAAATCCTCAAAATGCAGTGAAACAGTAAAATAGTCTAAGTCAGGTCGGGGAAACTAATGCTCAACCCAATATACAACCCAAATAGTATATGAAAGACATATATAACATATACAATCAAAATACCAAAAGAAGACCTACAATCGATTCAGTGACGCGCCGCTGGCTCATAGATAATCGCCGATCTTCTCCTTGCCCGGCCTCCTGGTAGGCGGCTCTGCACCCATCTTCATAAAAATGACGGTGAGTACAAGAATAAAATAGTAATCTCCGATGACAAGTTTAATTTGCATTTCCAAATACTCAAATGATATTAAAAAGCATATAAATGGGAAAAGCTGGAAAATAAAACATATGCGAGTAAATACCAGAGTTAAACAAGTGATACTGACACTAGGCTAAGTAGTGGTGATTTAGGTCCGGTCGGCAGTGAACCGCGTCACTCCGACTCAATAATCATACAACACAAGGGACTCTAACCCAAGTGTTACCAGGGACTCTAACCCCAGTGTGTAGACCACCTCAGGGACTCTAACCCTAAAGTGTCATACAATGTCAGGCAACATGTGCCGATATCCCCAGGGACTCTAACCCCGTGAGTCGCGCACATCTCAATCGAGTACGGGACCAAAATGAGAAAACCACTTTTTAATTTCAAGAAACACCAAGTATGGATTGTCAAGGCATAGGCACATCTACACACCTAAACAAATAAGGAATACAAGTCCACTTAAACATTTATAAGATATTCACTGGCCTAATAGCATACTATTTATCATTCAATTTAGATTTAAAACAACAAGAATAAACATAGTATGAGATTGAATCAATGAACCAAATCGAATGAATGAATATCATGCAAACTAGATTCATCAAGTGAGCGTAGACACAAGGAACACATGATATAAGAATACAAAGGCAAAATAGTCAAAAGGACTATGTAAGGACAACAATTAATAGAAATGAAATGCCAAGTGAAGTTGTCATTTGGTATACTCACAACAACAAAGTAAAGTCTTAGCTTTACTGGCCTCCTGATACTCCAAATCTTGCATTCACTCTCCCGTACTCTTTTCTTAGGTTCCTGAGTTTGGTGTCTCATCATTTCAAATATAGTGGGTTTAAGCTCAATTTACTGTCTATTAACTCCTAAAACCAATATTTATTTCAAACATAAAAATTATTAAATAGTCTTTTATCGGGGTAATTTCTCTAAAATATGTTAAAACCCCGTAAATCTAAGAATCGGTGTGTCAAAAGTTGGTTTGAAGTAGTTATGTTATTCAAACACATTTTTTTCGAGTTTTTGGTGTCTGATTAACGCGCTAATCGCGAAACTAAAATTAAGTTTCTGCCCAGAATCATTAGCGCACAATTTTCTCATTAGCGCACTAATTGCCCTCTGTGACATAATTTTCAATTCAAAAATTATATCGCAAAGTCCTCGATTAGCTAACTAAACCCTATTTAACACCCTCTCCATATCAAATTGATGCAAAACAACAATTAGAACAACCTTAAAACAACAATTTGATAAGTTTTCTCAAATCTCACAAATTCACTAGCTTTTCCCAAATTATTCAAAAACCCCATTTTCTCAAAACCATTGATTAATCTTACATTTATTTGTTCATAAGATATGAGATTTGACAAACTAACAACAAAACCATCGATTTAACCCTTAAATCTAGTTTTCCATTAAAACTCCCAAAATGTGTTCATCAGATAGAGGAGATGATGGAGAAGATGATTACCCTAATTTGGATCCTCCTATTTGCTGTTCTCCCGCTCTAATTCCAGCAACAAATCCTTCTGTTCTTCTCCAACATGTTCAGGATCAAAACAGTTCCATTTGCAATTATGTATCTCGAGGTTTGTCTTGTGGTTCTCATTCACTCATACTATCCCACTAATTCCAGCTCTCTAACACAACATATTGAAAAACATATCATGGGAGTGTGTGCTAGCACGCATCCTGAGGTAAGTATAAGTGTTGTAAGTTTTTAAACTAAAACTATAGGACTTTAATTTGATTTATATTAACAAACAAAACCATAAGCTTATAAATAATTACTTATTTCATATTAATATTAAATAAGACTTACCAAAATGCTAACTACCCGGTTCCCTGGCTCGCACGCTACTCGAGGCGCGTCTCGGCTATCGTCTCGATGCTTACAACTGTACAAACCAACTTAGTAAGTCTACACAATACATAACACTAGACATACATCAATATAAAAATATAATTTACCTCGGCCACGTGCCTCGGTCAGTGTGTGTATCACGGTGTGGGTCTCACGTCATGGGTCGGTGATCCTGATTAAAAAATTAAAATGGGGGTTAGAGATTCGGGCCGTGACAGATAGATAAGGCAAAGAGTTCGGGCCATATCTCAGGGTTATGTATTGGCAGGGAAAACAAGATCGTCTCGCATCTGCAATTCACCGATGACTCCATGCTTATGGTGACAAACGACAACCACTCCTTAATTAATATCATTGATATAGTTGACGTTTTTTGTCTTATTTCAGGTCTTAAACTCAAAAAAAGAAAGTGCATAATTTTAGGGATAAACATGGAGTACCAAGAGGTTGAGGCTTTCGCGACGAGTCTGGGAGTAATGCAGGGTACGTGGCCCATCACTTACTTAGGACTACCACATGGTGGGAACCTAAAAGCAAAAAGCTTTTGGGAACCTATTCTGAGCAAAATCGCCAAAAGGCTTGAAGAATGGAAGAAGGCTTACCTATCAAAACGGGGTAGACTAACCCTAATTCAATCAGTTCTTGATGCAATTTCAACATATTTTATTTCTTTTTTTAGGATCCCCCAAGGAGTTGCCGAGAAAGCCAAGAAAATTATGCGCAAGTTTTTGTGGGAAGATTCGACAAACATGATTGTAATTACTTGGTGAACTGGAATTTAGTGACCTTTCCAAAAGAGCAGGGTGGTCTTGGTATTGGGAGCATTATGGAAAGAAATTAAGCACTGCTTTTGAAATAGTTCTGGCGGTTTACACATGAGGAAGACGCTTTTATAGGCTGAAATCATACAAATTAAAAATTGGCTTGCTCGAAAAAAGTGAGATCCAGGGGAATGTTTAGGAGGAGCGTTCTGTAGTATGTGGAAGGCGATCAATCCTCTATATGAGTCATTTCGAGCTAGACTGAAGTACACATTGAGATTGGGTAACAACGGGGCTTGGCAGGGTTGGAGCAATACTAAAAGAGTTGTTTGGTACTATGGAGTTCAAGCAATATTCTGGGGAACGAGGCAAGAGCGAAACACAAGGATGTTTAAGGATGTTCAATCAACATAGACGAGGTATTGGACAAAATTAGATTCCTTCTAGCATCATGGATCTTTACTAATAGCTTGTTCAAGGCTTAGAGTCTGAACAATTTATCTCTGAACTGGCGAAGTATCGTGGAAAGGCTAATGTAAAGCGATGCATGGGGGTACTAGGGTTTTGGATTATGAGGGAACTAAACCCTTCGATATGATTTTGGTTTCATGTCCGGATGACTGGTTGTACTTTTTTAGAGTTGGGATTTTTGTAGCAAGGATCAAGTTGCGCGTGACTGCCTCTTATTTATTTCTTCTTGTTTGGGATTCAGAGTTGGGGGCAACTGGGCATTGCCCCATCGAGCTCGATTGGGTAGTGCTGTAATGACCCTAAAATTTAACTCGTGCCACGTGTCATTCACTACAAGAAAATGATGGAATAACAACAAATTATAGCAACAGACTAAATCTGTCACTATACAACAACAAATCAGCAACAAATCAATGACATATCAAAATTTTGGTCTGTTTGACTAAAACACAACAAATTAGCGACACATTTGTGACATGCCCCCAAAGTATTGTTGCTAATATGTCGCTGAAATCAGCGACATATTACTAACTAACCTCGAAATAACCAATAATACACGTGTCTTCAATCCAACCTAAGATGTTAAATAGCGACAGATTTGTTAATCTGTTGTTGATTTTATTTAAAAAAAAACAAAACGACTTTCTCTTCTTCCCCATTCGAAACCCTGCTCAAATCGACGACAACAAAAAGACCCTCCTCGCCATAGTTGATTTCCCTCGCCCCACCACCACCACCGCCACCGCCACCGCCACCGCCACCGGCGCAGCCGCCATCCTCCACCACCTCAACCGCAACAAAGATCCCGCCACCAAACCCCACCGCACCATCGGCCTCTCCTCCCCTTAAAATGGAGGTGAAGGTCCACCTCTCCAACTCCGCACCCACCAGGGCTTCTCAGACCTCCTCTCCCTCTTCCACCGCCTTACCCACCTCCAATCCAACCTTTTCTTCGACACCCTCACCACCCGCCTCTCCTCCAACCTCGCCGCCCTTTGCCTCCGCTTCTACGACAACCACGAAAACCCCCTTTGCGTCGTGTCCCCCAAATCCAAGCCTCTCATCTCCAATAGTGTCGGTCGCGTCAAGGAAGATGAGGAGTAAGTCGACCTTCGCTCGGCCACTCGCCCGCGCTTGCGTGGCTGAGCCTTAAACTAGTTCTTGCGTTGATTCATCTCATTGTCTTCTTTCAGAGGTTTGTCCTTGGACATTTCTTACAGGTCACCCATTTTCTTCCTTTCTTGATTTTTTTTACTTCATTTCTTGGTCTATGAAGCACTTATGGATGTGAGTTTTTGATGATTTTGATTGTTTCTTAGGGATTGAGACCTTTTAAGAGAATTCCATAACTGTGTCATTGTATACAATCTACATCCATTGATTTTCAGTTTGTAAAAATGCGGCCCTTGGCAGTTTCCATGTGTTTGATGAAGAAAGATGAAAAATAAGTGCAGAGGATCTTGTTAATTAATAAGTAGATTTAGTTTCGATCTCAATTGTGTTTATTATGTATTTCTTTAGTGCATGGTTTTGAATTAAATTTCTCCTTAATACAGTATGGGTTTATGTTTAATTAATTATGCAAATATATAGAATTCTATATTCACCCTAGCATTGTTCGTTCTTTAATTAATTTTTCATGCCGCATGCTAATTCTCTCTTGTTGATTAGTTGTTACATTTGCATGTGACGTTGTACTTAATTAGTAGATAAGTATGTTGGGTTTTGGCAAGTACGCATGTAAAAAGAGATTGCCCTAACCCAAAACACAAGATAGATTGATTTGGAGACCTGGATCAGAAATCCCTGTATAGTCATGAGATTAATAGAATTAATGATATATACGCACACATATATAAACATGTGTATCGATGTCAACTATATAGTTGTATATGGATATGTTTGATGTAATTGTGATATGCATACTGATAGGTCATTATTTATGCATATTATATATAGTTTATTTATGTATTTTTATTGTTGAATCTTCAATATAGGGGCCTATTATCTTTATTGTTCATTTTTAGGATTTTTGGAGTGCGCGGTTGAGTTCGTGGCGAAAAACTGCGCGAAATGGACTACTCATACACAGTGATCAGATCCCGAAATATACGCCTCGAGATATGTGCGTTTCGGGTGATTTTAAACTGTTGCAGTCCACGTGTCACTCCGTCATTCGCTGGTTTAGTGTTGCAGTCCACGCGTCACGCCCAGATTCGTCCACGCGTTCCAGCAAAAGCTGTCGCACCTGCCCTCCACGCCACGTGCCACTTTCTCATTCGTCCGCTCGCGTCAGCAGCTGACGCGCATGTATGCAAAGCTGAATCCTGTCCACCAATCCAGCAGTGGCAAGTGTCAGAAAGCTGTCTCACAGCAGCGTCATCACGAAAGTCCTCATCCAATCGTTGCTCGCCACGTCACCGCTGCAGTTTGCTCGACCAATCGAACGCTGACACGTGGCAGAGGCCTGGAAGCAAAATACTAACAACCGTTTGATCGTCCTCGGCGCACGTGTCACACATAAAACCCAACAGTTTTAATTAGGGGATCAACAGAGAGGGGATATATATTGTTTTCTTCTTGACGGCTACGGCAGGAACGCACAGATCATCTTCTACTCGGCCATTGGGGCCGAACTCCTTCTCTCCCAATTTTTTATTTTATTTTTTCTCTTGGTGTTCTTCAACTATGGGAGGCTAAAACCTCTAGCCTAGGCAAGACTGCGAGGGAGGTTCAACTGTGCATATCAATGAATTTGTGAGATTTATATATTTTAATTTCAGTCTTTTCATTATTATTTTATTTTCTTTGGTATTGTTTGAACAATTGAAGTTAAACACTTGTTTAAACTTTGATTTATTTGTCAGTGAGTCGTAAGCATCCGTCCTTGTGCAATAAGACCACACTAGTGGCAACTGACCCTACCAATTGATTAGTCCCTTTTGGGACCGGTTGAATACCTTAGGAATCTAGGCTAAATCGGACACACGAGTGATCCGGTTGTCTAGGTGTAGTGCCTTCACAAAGCCCATTGCGGTCAACACATTAAACCTAATTCACTTGAATATATGGTTGTGTGTTTGATTAGAGAAATAGTCACCGTCGTACCTTGACTATCGAGATTAAGTAGTGCGAGGAACCGCGTACGTTACCGGTTCTATAGCTACACTAGGATATTTTGATTTGCATATTTTACATAAATCGACGACCAAATCCAATCTTTTATCGAACTGAACTTGTATGTCTTGACCTAGGTGTTTTTATTAATTGTTTTCAAATTATTTTCATTATTTTGTTTATTTTGTTTATATTTAGATTAGTTAATTAATTCATTCTCTCTTAAACCCCGATTTCTCTTTTTGTTCTTTTTAAACCTTAGAAAGAATACCAATCTTCGTGGGATCGACCCTTTGCCATATTCTACAAAATAGTTGGTTTAGGTATTTTTAATATTATTGACGCGTTCGGCGCGCGTCACATACGATTTCACAGCCCTTTATAGCATATCAACCTACCCATTCTTTGGACATGTTTTTCTTTTGTTCTGTTTTTAGGAATGAAAGAAAGAATTATATTATATGGCGCATTAAAAAAAATCAGAACTTTTATGTGTGATCTGAACTAGGAGAACATGAATAAGAACCCATATGTTGTTCTTCCCCATTTTTTTGCAAAAAAAGGGGGAAACCTAGATGTTTGTTGTTGTTACAGTGAGGTTTTCTTGCAATGTGTCTCTCAATGGGGCCTTAAATCACCCTCATCCTAATAGCTCCCTTATTAATCCTAATCCAACCATGGTTGGACAACCAAAGGGAACCTTGAATCACCCTTATCCTTTGCCTTACAAAAATTGTACTAGGTGAGCTCAAGATACATATACTATTTTATTGTGTTCATCTCTTTCTCTAATGTATCTTCGGACCTCGGAAGAAACTGAGAAAAAAACAATCCATTTATTCTAGGATCATGAAGATTTTCTTCTGCATATATGTAATGCGATTTCACTTCTATCAACGAGCTAACACATATAAACACCTACTTGTAAGGATTGTTAACGTATGTTAAATAATCTAATGGTCTTACGTTTTTATGCATGTTCCTAATTAACACGGGTTGGCTGCAAAATGGTGTCAAAGCGCTAATGCGAGATACATATGACTTTGAAGATGATATATGGTTGTCATTCTTTCAAAAGGAATATGTTTTCCATTTACTGTATTTGTAAGTATTTCTTGAACTTCATATTTAACTTGCATGAACTTAGTATTGTTAGTTCATATATGGTACCATTACAAATTACACACTATAAAGCCATGAAAAGAGTATTCATAAATGCATAGCTAGTTACAAGCTAATGTTCCTGTTAATCAAATAAGAGCTTTATATATGTTACATCTCTTATCACCTTGGCCACCTCTTCTCTTGCAATCCTTCATTCCTCACCATCTCCTTCGCATCCCTTCACTCTATTTGCTTCCAATCCTACATCCAACTCCACCACCAATCTTGCATTCATTAGTTGATCAATGTGCATAGACATAGCTATAATGGGCACTCCAAACTTGCAGGTGATATATAATTCAAGTCCTAATTTTTAACATGATAGAAATAAGTTGAGTCTCCTTAATGCATAATAAATGTTAAACATAAAGGTGATATATAATTCAAGTCCTTCATAGTCTTCAATTGGATCAAAATTGGTTGTAATTATCATGTGTATAAGAAGGAACTAAATCGGTAGTGAATAGACCAAAATTGATCGTGAATCTGTGATGTTGTTTGTGTTGAGTTATGTTTGTTAGTTGTCGATTTGTTGAATAATATTGAATTTAATTTTAATTTTCAGGATTTGGATGAGATACACACTCTGCTATAGAAAGACTTTATTTTTTTGTGGCCTATTTTGTAGTAGTAATTATAAATGTAATAGTATCATTCTTTTGTACACATTGTATTAGGTAGTACCTATAAAGACTTACTACTTTATTTATGTAAAATTTTGATATTATACAATTTAAAAAAAAACAAAACATTTGTAGCTACTATTATTGTTTTGCAAATGTTATTGCGGGATGCATGTTGTCTGTTTTTACTTTTTACTAGTTTTAAAAATAAATTATTTATTCTAGACAGTCACAAAATTACAACAAATCGGTCCGTGGATTCTAGTCAGCGACAAACTGGTGTTTGTCGCTGTTAAGCGACAGAATTGCAACAAACTTGTATGTGCTGACTGGATTCCAGTCAGCGATAGACGATAATATGTCATTGCTTCAAATGACAGATGTTTGTTGTTGTTCAGCAACAGATAGACTAATTTGCACTAATTTTCATCAGCGACAAAGAAAATAGCGACAAACATTTTTTGTTGCAGATCTGTGGCAAAACCCATTATCGACAAAAGCGATTTAGCAACAGAGTTGTCTGTTGCTGAATTCATTTTTTCTTGTAGTGATTTCAGGGTCGTACGTAGGACCTAGTTACCGTGATACACATGTCCAATTTTTGGGCGTCGATACCAAGGTATGCTATTTTTGTTTAGTGTTTGTATTATGTTTATTACCCGAATGTGAAACCAATTATCCAAACACGTGAGGACCTTTACATTTATGCATTAGAGTTTCAGATCGGGTTCACCTAGGGAAAACGTGTACGAACGAGTACTAGGCGAACAAATTACGGGAATACGAACATCTGGAAGGGAAAATTTTAATAAAACATTGACAAAACGGAAAATCAAATATGAATAATAATTAGCATGAGAATGTATTTCAATTGACGAATTTTGTATCGAGGCACGACGATGTGAGTCGTGTACCGACCGGGCACGTTTATGCTCGTGAAAAGCCAACTAAGTTATTCAAAAGGATAAGACCAAAGACCAAGTCAACAAAGAGACACTCAATTAAGTCACAAAATTAGTTGGATGGAATGATTTTGAGACACAAGATGTGTATTGGGATTGGTAGATGGGTCAATATGACATTTGGAGTATAAAAGTAAAAAAAATGGATGTTTCATCACTTTTTCTCTCCCCCTCTCAACAAAAATGAAAATGGAGGTTGGTTTTGTGGATTTCAAATGGTGATTTACGTCAAGGGATTGACCAACGACGTGAATTAAGGTGAGATCTCGGTTAGTCGTTCGATTCTCATCATTTTGGCATCAATTTTGTGCGTTTTCATCGAGATTTTTTAGGACGACCCATGGTCACTGAGTTTTTGAATTTTTTCATTGATTTTGGGTGAGGAATTGTGACTTCAAGGTGTCATGTTGTGGTTATGGTGGTGTTTAATTGATGAATGTTGTTGTTGATGTTGTGTAATCTTATTTTCATGTCATGTTGGGATATGGTTTGAGGGATTAAACGTTTGATTTTTGTCAAACGTACACATTGGTTTTGATGTTTATATATCAAATTAGGTCCCTTAGAATCGGCTTGAGGTTTTAAGATGGTTTCGTAGGTCTATTGAAGTCGAATTTGTGGCATAAAAACTAGTGTTGTAGAACTATAGTACTGCAGTCCAATTTTTGGGCAATTTTGAGGTAATGATTTGGGTAATCAAACGAATATTTTTAAGCAAAATCTTTTACGGGTTTTCATGTTTATATATCAAACTTAACCCGTGCAAATCATATTTGATTTTCGAGTAGGTTTTGAAAGGTCTTGGAGGCCGAAAAGGAGGCATGAAATATGAGACTGCACTATTATTTTTTATTGTTTTGAGTAGGCATGTTGGTGAATGGGGTCCAATTGACTTGCGAATAGGTTTACTTGAATCTTAGTATAATCTACTTTGATGATCAATAAAGATTGTGGCCATTGAAATTTGTTTAATCAATGAAAAACAAAGTGGAACATAACATGTTTATATGGTCCAAAACTGTTCACTTATGACAATTCGCGACTAAGCAACTTTGGGTAATGATTTAAATGGGTATTTGCTATCCTAATTAACCAAGGTTGGACTTTTTGAAATCCCTATATATTCTACTTTGAGTAGCACTTAAGTTCAGACCTTGGTACAACTTTTAAATTAGTGAAAAATAGTTGTGTAAATGACCAAAACTAATGAACTAAATTAATTAGTTAATAAAATGAATAATATTGATTGATTGATTGAACAAATATAGTTGTAACTTTTAAACTGTGAATTTGTGATTTAATAGGACTTGTTGAAGTACGCGAAAGCCGGGGGATCATTATGCGAGGCTTCGTAACCAGCTTTGAGTTGGTTTGGTTGTAAGTAAACTAGCTAGGAAGTGCACAATTATTTCATTTTAAGCTATTGAATATTGTTGTTCATTGCTTTGATATCTATCCTTGGGATTTCATTCTGATTGAGTTGTCCGAGGGCAGGTGAGTCAACGGTGATCCTTGGAAGGAGTGGCTCGTTGAGGTAACATACCCGAGTCATGACCTCGGGATGCACTGCACTGGATACTGGTTCTTGACGGGGTGTGAGTTCTTAGTGTGGCTATTCCGGGAAGTCTTATTATCTCGTGGGTTTAGGGATTTTGAGTGTTCCAAGTTCTATAACCCGAGTCTTGATGGTTTGCCAAGACTCAACGACTTGTTGGTCGGGACTATATGTGCCTATCTGTTTTTATTTATGGACACTCATGTATCGATTGCTCTTGATTTATTCACAGTATTTCATTTATTCATGCGTCCTTATATCTTTCTTTCTATCTGCATGAATATATACTGATTTATTTATTTCGAAATGTTATTTAGTATCCTACTGGCGTTACTTATCTGGGTTCGTCATTCTTGTGTTTGACTGAGTGCAGATCCGCAGTCGAGTAAGGGAAAGGGGCGGTACTGGAAGATCTATTGTGAGGACTTTGGAGCGGTATTCCCTCTCGTACTTTTGTAGGTTTTGTATTACTTATGTATATTGTTTTGATCACATGGGGTATATGGTTTGTGAGATACTTTGGGACATGTTTATGATATGATTTCTCTCTCCTCTGTTTGTTATACATGTTGACAGTGTTATGCGATGTTTCCACACTATAGGATGTCGTGACTGATTGGTTTAGAGTTGTTTAGATTTGTTTAAGTTGAAATCACTTCCGCATAACCTTTGATAACTTACATATTTGAATAACTCACTATAAATGTTAAATCTCGCTGCGTTGTAATGATTAATGGTTAGGAAGGCTGACTAGGCTTGCGTTGACGGCGTGAGGATTGACTCGGGGTCCATGTAAGTCTAAGCCGGGCAGGGCCCAATTTGGGTTGTGGAACTGGGGCCGTCACAGTTGGTATAAGAGCCAGTTTAAAGGAGTGTTTTTTTTTAAAAAAAACTCTTGATTAACTCACAACAAGCATAAGACATAAACCCATAAGTAGTTGGGATAATTATTGGAACTTAAAGTGGATCCCTATGATCTTCACTTAAGTCTTAGTTGGGAAGTGAGGAGAGTTGGGGAAATTAAAACTGGACTACATGAGCTATTTGATGTGTTGTATATTACTACTATCGATAGTTGTGTCCTGATCAAGAAATTGCATTCTTTGCATATTGCGATGGCTGATCATCCCGAGATCAGCGATATCAATTCGGGTGACGTTCATGAGAGGTTGGATGAGGTGTCCCAGCTGGTCGCATCACATGGCTAGTAGCTTCAAGAGATTTTTCGACTGTTGAGGGCACATGCTACACCATCGCCTTCTATGTCAGCAGCACCAGTCATTCAGGGTGGTGTATGCCTATAGTATAGGACACTCTTACGGCTCCTACAACGTCGACAAGACTTGTGATTGATGAGGGGGTTCAGGTTTTGGTTGAGAGAGTACCACCTACACCTGATTCACTGGCAGATGATACGCCAAGCACGCCTATTGATGCGAGTAATCAGGCAACGGCTGAAGCGAGGCAGTCTCGTAAGTTTCAGAGACATCACCCGGAGAAATTTCACGGTGGTGCAGATCTCGGAGCGGCAGAGAAGTTTATGAGGGGTCGCGAGAAGATCCACGATGTCTTAGCTACACAGGATTATATGAGGCCAAACATGTCGTCAGCTTCATTGTTCGGAGAGGCTGATGTTTGGTGGCGTAACATGGTGGCTACGAAAGGGAAGCCCAACGACTGGGCTGAGTTTAAGGAAAGATTCAACTAGAAATATTTCCCTCATTCGGTCAGGAACATGAAGAGGACCGAGTTTTAGAATATTCGACAGGCTATCGACGAGACAGTGATGCAGTAAATGGGCCGATACTTGCAGTTAATGGATTATGCCGGGGGCATAGCTGATACAGACACAGACCATGCCTATTATTTCATGCATGGCTTGCTGAGCTAGATCGGGACTATGGTGGTACCGCAACTCCAAGAACTTTACAAGAGGCCTACGAGAGGAGTATGGACAGTGAGACCTTTTTGAGCATGCGTACTGGTGCAGTAGTCGCGGGTCCACCACCATCACAGTCAGATGTCAGATTTGGAGGTGATGGGACGAGGAAGAGACCTAGACAGTGGAGGCAGAGGGATCGAGCTTAGAGTGTAGGATTTGTTTCATTTTCACCTTATACAGCGCGTACTGCGCTAATACCATCTGCTCGAGTACAGAGTTATGCCAGCACACCACAGCAGCCGACACAATTAGGTCCTTAATAGCCGCAATATTAGAGAGGGAGAGGCGTGGGTCGGGTAGAGGATGGACGGGTCGTCGTGCGAGTTCCATTTCCAATCAAGTACAGAGACAGGGACACAATATTTTATCTGGGAGTGTGGACAGTCAGGTCCCTTCGACAGTACGTGTCCACGACTGAGTAGAGGGCAGCCACATCAGAGCGTAGAGTAGGTTCTTGTTGTTGCCGCGCCAAATCCGATTGCTACCCATAACCTAATTGAGGGTATGATTTACATTTGCAGTCGTTTATGTACACTATGTTAAATTCTGGTTCTACGATATCTTTTATTTTCGGTCGCATGGTTGATGAGCTGAGTTTGAAACCTACTAGACTAGTGAAACCTTTGATCCTTAGCATAACTGCTGGGGACAAGATGTGACGGCCACAAATTCTGAGGCAAATCAGGCACCGCCATGTCGCTGGACACGTCACCAGGTCATGCCACATCACTTGCACACATATTCATGACGGCCCGCGAACTTACCATCATGTAATATGACTTAGTCAATTTCGTTGTCTAAAGATTATTTCGACGAAATATACTAAGTTAAGAAGTTTAACGACTTAATTTATTTATTTTGATTCTTTTTAGGCTATTTTTAATAGCGGAAGTCTTAATAATATGCAATAATTAATGTAAATGAGTTTTACCAGCGAATGACGGAGTGACACGTGGACTGCAACAGTGGAAATAATTAGGCCCATATGGGTGAAGATTCAACAATAAAAAATAATACATGTATATTGATAAAGGCGAAAAAAGGTATAACATGTGTCAATGTACATGTATTAGGTAATAAGTCTCCCAAAATGATCCAAAAAATGTATATATATATAAATACAAACACCTACGAGTAAGCTAGTGGAGGCGCTCCGGATCAGAGGTAGTCGCCAAGCACTGCCTTCCTCCGGCTCGTCGTAAGATCTGCAACTTGCCACAAAAATAATGAGAAGTTCCAGTGAGTAAATCCCAGTGAAATTCAACTAGTATTCATAAGAAATCCAAGAAAACGGCTACAATTCATGCCATAAAGTAAATGAACGGGAATGTAAAGCATGAATATAAGTCGTGAGATAATCAAGAATATGGAACACGAGTGTGGTGTATAGCTGTCGAGCTATGGGACGCAAATACTAAACCAAAAGGCCCTAGAGGCGAGGAAATCCTCGCCCCCTCTTCACGATTGAAATGAGGAACTCTGTTGGTCGGAAGGAAGACTTCCGACCAACGCCTCAAAAGAGAGGAACACCGTGACGGAGGCAGCCTCACACTAACTAATTCTTGAGATCATCGACTCGCGGAGAAAAATCTGACGCGTAGTCTAAGGTATGACCAACACCGTAGCAACAATCGGATCGTCATCGACGAGAGAGCCGGAAAGTCATACCTTCCCTTCGACCATACACAAACACACGTGGGAATAAAGTAAACATGTAAGCCGAACTGGTGAAAAGTAATGTGAAATAAACAAATTTACGAAGGAAATAAGTAAATTCTAAGCTAACTTTCTCGTGGGTTTACTTACCTCAAGCAATCGTAAATATCTCTCCAAAATGTTTCGCTTACGTCTCAAGATGCGCACCGACACCCGATTATGGTCTCCTAAGTCCCTGGTGTTCAATTATACAAACAACAACAACATAGCCTCAACCCTAAATTAACTGGGGTTCGGCTACATGGATCAAACTTTTTCATTATGCTCGATTAAGTGCAATTGATGATGAGCTTTTCAAACCATTCAAATCCCTCCTAATTAATGTATCTCATGTTAACTTTGGTATGCCCCTACCTCGTCGAATTTCTACAGTTTCTATTGAGTCAAGTTTTCTAGTTGGGGCAGCCCCAACGTTTATATATGTTTGATCCATTTCATGAAAAGTGACAAAGGTTTTACGCTGGCTGTCAACCTATCGCAACCCTCCTCCATTTTCTAAGAATGGAAAATGAGCTTGAGGCCTCCCTCCCCCACTTTTCGGGTATGAAAAGTGAGTTTGGGACCTCCCTTACCCATTTTCCAGTATGAAAAAATGGGCGTCAGAGTCCTTCTCCTTTATCCGGACTTGGACCGGCTATGTAGCGCACATAGTGTACAACATAGGTGGAGTTTGGTGTTCAAATATACCACTTTAATTATTTTAGAGTCACATTAAGTGAATTTATAATGTGTGACCAAAATTTGAAATTTTTATTTTTTAAAAAATTTAATTTTGGCACACTTTTTGAGTTATACCGGGATGCCAAACGCCCGAAAAACTCTTGAAAACTAATTTTCTAACTTTTTCTCATTTTTATATTTTTTGATTTTTTTTTTCTGGATTTTTCCATAATTTTCTATCTATTTTTCCTATTTTTCTAAAATTTATTGTATTCAAAACTGTATTTTATTTAATTTTTAAGTATTTTTATTTTATTTAGGGGTGGGTTGGGCCCGAACCGGGCTTAGTTCGGCTTTCAGCCACCTGCCACCAGTCCGGGGCGGCTTGGCACGACCGACCGTCTGAGCTGGGTATCCCGGCCCGCCTAGCTGCCTACCCTTTTTTCATCCCGAGTTCGTTTGTGACGAATTCTGATTTTTTTTACATTTTAACACAACAACAAAAACAATACAACTACCTAATCACCATTAAAGCCTAAATTTCCCCGCAAATTTTTTCAAAATCAACAAAACTCACATCGATTTGGAGATCGTCGCGAGTGTCACGGAGAGGAGCAAGCACCGCGAGAGATGTGAAACCGAGTTGAGGGAGTGATGGAGAGCTTGGTGATTGGGAGTAGGAAGAGAAGAAGAAAATGGGGGAGGGAAGAGGGAGCTCGGGTAGAGAGAGGAGAGAGAAAGTTAGGTATGGTGTGTGTAAGTGATTGATGGGTGGGGTGATGTGTGATGTGACAACTAAATCTCGGACTACCCCATACACCCGCGTTACGCGCACACCAAGATGTCGTACACTCTCGTCACTACACGGGCACAACGTGACTAAGTGTAAGTCTTAACTAGCGCGACACGAATTATTAAATAATAATAAAATAAATAAACAAGCGCCACACAAAAATAAAAAAAATTACCTCGTTAGGCGTGCCCTAATCTTTTCAGCGACGTCCACGTGGGTTTGAGCTTAAGGCCCTAATCTTTAATTTGTCAGTTAATTGGGATTAATTAAAGCGGGCAGTTACAATTTTTCCAACTAAAAGAAATTTCGTCCCGAAATTCAAATTTAATTAAATTTTTACCTTGGAACAAATGAGGGTATCGCTCCCGCACGGTAGACTCTCTTTCCCAAGTGAGGCCATCATTTTTATAATACTCCCATCGAACGAGTACAAGTGGTATTTCTTTCCTTCTGAGAGTCTGTACCTTGCGATGCACTATCTCAATAGGGTGCTTCTCGTATATCACATCCTGTTTGACCTCGATCCTAGTCATATAAACCATCGATCTCGGTCCTGATCTGGCCAACCTCAGCATAGAAATGGGAAAAACATCATGAACCCCTGCTAACTGGCTCGACAATCTCAACTGATAAGCGACCTCCCCAACTCGACGGACTATCTGAAACGACCCGATGAATCTTAATGCAAGCTTCCCCTTGATCCCTAATCTCTGGTGATCCTTCAAGGGAGAAACTTTCAAATTGACCCAGTCATCCACCTCATAACTCAGCCCATCACGGTACTTATTCGCATATTTTTTCTGTCTATCATGAGCAGCCTGTAACCTTTGATGAATCAGCTTGACTTTCTCTATGTGATCTAGAACAATCTTAGGCCCAACGACAACGCTACGTCCTCGGGCTCTGTCCATCAAGCTGGTGATCTGCAGGGTCTCCCGTATAGCGCCTCAAATAGTGGCATCCCAATACTGGCCTAATAGCTGTTGTTGAAGCCAAACTCACAAAGTGGCAAAAACTCCTCCCATTACCATCCAAACTGAAGCACACAAGCTCTGAGCATGTCCTCAAATATCTGAATAAGTGTCTCTGACTGCCGTCGGATTGCGGGTGAAAAGTAGTGCTGAACTGTAATCTAGTACCATATTGCTCCTGCATGGCCTGCCAAAGTCGCGAAGTAAGTCGACTATCTATGTCTGACACTATAGATATTGACACTTCATGCGGTCTGATAATTTTTCGCTCGAAGAACGTGCTTAGCTGTGGAAAGCTATACTTCATGGAAATTGGAATAAAGTGCACTGATTTCGTCAGTCGATCCACGACTATCCAAATAGCATCATGCTTGCGTAAGGTCATTGACTACCCACTAACAAAGTCCATAGTGGTGTGTTCTCATTTCCACTTTAGGATGGGTAGTGGCTGCAATAGTCCTTTAGGCCTCCTGTGCTCAGCTTTAAACTGCTGACATACCTCACAACTCCTCACATACTGGTTGACATCTGCCTTCATCCCTGGCCACCAAAATAATCGTCGCATATCCTGATACATTTTGGTTCTACCGAGATGCATTGTGTACTTGGATATATGAGCCTCCTGAAGAATACCATCACGTAACTCTGCCACTGTCGAATCCACAATATACCTTGGTGTCTCAAACACTTATCAATGGATTCGTGCCAATCTGGGTAATTTGGACTCTGTTTTGTCCCTGAACCTCTGATACATCACATCGGCTCTCTGACACTCCAAAATGCGTGGGATAGATACTGTCGATACTCTCATCTGTCTTCAAATATGTGCCTCTCGCAGTATTTGGAAACTTTGACAAACTCATAGCTGATGCCGCCTTGAGTAAACTAAACTCGTGGGGTCGTATGGCAAACCAATGTCTCATTGTCTGGTTCTCTCCTGCTAAGAGCATCTGCTATGACATTCGTTTTCCCAACTTAATACTCGATGGCAAAGTCGTAGTCCTTCAGCAACTCCAACCACCGTCGTTGTCTTATATTCAAACCCTTTTGAGAGAAGTGATACTTCAAACTCTTATGATCTGTACAAAGTGTGAACCTCTCACAATAAAGGTAGTGTCTCCACAACTTAAGTGCAAATACGACCGCTGCGAGCTCCAGGTCGTGCACTGGATAGTTCCTCTCATGGGTCCTCAGTTGACGCGACAAGTATGCTATTACTCTATCTCCATGAATTAATACGCATCCAAACTCGGTGCCACAAACATCCGTGTGAACTGTCAACTCTTTGCCCGACTCTGGCAACACTAATAACGGTGCATAAATCAACTTCTTTTTCAACTATGTGAAGGCTGCCTTGCACTCTCTGGACCAATCAAAAACGACATCCTTCTTGGTTAATCTAGTCATCGACACTGCGGTCTTGGAGAAATCCTGTACAAAGCCTCGATGGTATCCTGCCAATCCCAAAAAGCTCCTAATTTATATCACGCACTCTAGTGTAGGCTAGTCGATGATAGCGTTAATCTTACTCGGGTCTAGTGATATCCCTCTATCGCTGATTACGTGTCCCAAGAATTTCACCTCAAAAAGCCAAAACTCGCACTTACTAAACTTAGCGTACAATCTCTGCTCTCTTAGAGTCCTCAACGTCTCTCTGAAATGCCCATCGTGGTCTTCACGTGTCCTAGACTAAATCAAGATGTCGTCAATGAAGACTATCACGAATCGATCCAAAAACGGCCTCAAAACTCGATGCATCAAACCCATAAATATAGCTGGTGCATTTGTCAACCCAAACGACTTAACAGTGAACTCAAATAACCCGTAACGCGTGCTGAATGCCGTCTTGGGTATAACTTCCTGTTTAATTCTCAACTGATGATATCTTGATCCCAGATCAATCTTGGAGAAGAACTATGCTCTGGCCAACTAGTAGAATAGGTCATCAATCCTGGGCAAGGGATATCGATTCCTGACTGTCACCTGATTCAACTTTCAGTAGTCTTTACACATCATCATGCTACCGTCCTTCTTCCTCAAAAATATGACTGGTGCTCCCCAGGGTGACATACTCAAGTGTATGAAACCCTTCTTTGATAAATCCTTTAGCTGAGCCCTCAACTCCTCGAACTCTGGTCACGACATACGATAAGGTCTACTCGCTATAGGCTGTGTGCCTGACACTAACTCAATCATAAACTCTACCTGTCAGGCCGGGGCTAATCCTGGTAAATCCTCAAGAAAAACCTCAAGGAACTCCCGTACTATTGGGACATCCTTAAGTCTGGCCACTAGTCTCTTGTTGGACTCTTCTATCCCTGCGATGGTCTCCATCTCCTAGGTGGTCGCTAATCTGCCTCTAGTGATCGAAAGTGATGTCGCGTTTCCAGTAAAGGTGAACTCGGGAATCCATGGTATCTGAAAAATGATGATCTTCCTAAAACAGTCCAACTGAGCATTGTATGCCGCAAACCAATCCATGCCTAAGAGTATATCGAACTATAGGTACTCTAATAATCGGAGATCTCTGGGTAACTGATGACCACTAACCTCGACTGGACAATCTCTACAAATCCGGTTAGGATATATCTTATCCCCAACGACCATGCTGAGGATAAGGTGGGTACTAACGCTCTCAGGTGTCAAACCCAACTCCCCTACCACCCGTCCCGAAATAAATGATAATATACTACCAGAATCTATCAATGTATGCATAGGGCGGCCAAAAATAATCAACGTACCCTCGACGAGCTGCCAAGATATGTCACGGTCTGGTGTGACAACTGCATGCACCTGCTCCTCGCTTGTACTGGCTGAGCGTGTTGAAATTTCTTGGTGGTGGCACTGGCTCCCTAATACACTCACTCTTGTAGGGCCCCTTCTGTCTACATCTGAAGCATGTGACATTCTATTTATGTCCGGAGCCCTGACCCTGCTTTCCACTGGCCCTAAGGCCCTTTCCCTGCCAATGTTGACTCCCGTCTCTGCCTCTCTGGCCCTGAACCTGAGTCTGTTTCTGCAGTTGCTGGATTGCCATAACTTGCTGTGGCTGTGTAGGTACAACTACGTGAGCGCTGATCGTCTGACCATCGTTATGTCTGCGCCTGTGTCTTTTCTGATCGCGGTTCCTCTTGTGACCTCTACTAGCCAATGTGGCTATCCTGATGCACTGGAGTGGGGATGGTGTCGCTCCACATCAAATATGACTCATGAGCCAACGCCCTCTCACAAACATCATGTATTGTCCTGGCTGCTCTCGACACAATCGCACCTCCAATCTCTAGTTGGAGTCCTCGAATAAAGTAGTGGACCTAAAGTCGCTAGATCCCATATACATCTATTGCAAACTAGAGCAGGTATTTGAATATCTCAATGTACTACATCACCATCCAGCTACCCTGCCTCAACGTCAGGAACTCCTCTCTCAGTCTCAGCTGAACCTCGATCGGGATATACTGGTCATAGAAGACCTTCATGAACTTTGCCCAAGTACTCGGCTCTCCGTGGGCAGCTGGTGGGCGGTCCACCATACTGCAGCATCTCCCCTGAGCATGAATCCAAGAATACTAGCCCGTATGCTGTCATGAATCGTCATATGTTAGTGAAATCTCTCGTGCAAAAGGACCCACTTCCCAGCTACCGTTAGGTCTCCGCCTCCATAATAGTAGCCTAGCTAAAAATTAACAAACTCCTTAATCAGATTCGCCTCAGCTGATTAGGAGGCCTCAAATGTGATCTCCTGAGCAGAATCAACGTCGGTGCCACGACTGGCGGAGTCGGTGGTGCAGTGACTATTGGCTGTATCTAAAAAGTAGTGGTCGTTAGTGGGGTCGCTTGAACAGTCGGGGCGACAACTGTCTACTTTACCGTAGTGGCAACGACGAGTTTGGCAGGGGCCGGTGTGGCCGCTGCCTGCGCTTAGAGCAATCGAAGGTGTAACGACCTGAATTTAATTCACCGTTATTACTGACGTGGTTGCAGACGTGGCTGACAACTAAGAGGCTCGTGGGACCCGCAGCTAGGCTAGTGCGCGCCTGGAGCTGGGTAAATAGTTACTTTGTGTGCTGATTTGTTTAATTTGTGATGTTCACGTTGAAATAGAAAAAACGACATCGGAATTTGTGTGATTATATTACATTTGACGTGCAAGATTGTGTGTTAAGTATTCACCTCGATATGCGTGTCATCGCGGGTATTGGGTAGTCTAACAGACTTAATACTAGGTTGAAGGAAATAATACACACATAAAATGAATAATGGGTTAAATAATAATATGGAATGTATATTTGGTGGTTAGGGACAGGGTAGTACGCGTATGTCACGATTCGTGACGTGAAACCGGGTGTCAGAACACCCGAAATGTCACTTTTTGGGTTAAAGACAAAGGCGAGTGTGCCATTTGTGTTATTTTTAGAGCCATTAGAGGTTGGAAATGGAGCAAATGGAGTTCATTGGATTGCCTTGAGATACACAAATGAGGAGAGATGCCATTTAAGCTATAAAAGTACTATTTGACTTAAAACCCACCACCTTTCCTCTTTCCTAGTCTTCATCCAAATATTTGAGAAGAGGAAACCAGGGGTTTGGAGATCCAAATTTGGTGATTTAAGGAGCTTGGAGTGGTGGAATCATCAAAGCAAGGTGAGAATTTCAAACACCTCAACTTTCTTTATCTTTTGGTCTAAATTTTTGAGGTGTTGGTGTGAATACAATAGGGGTTGTTAAGTGGTTGTTGAGTAGTTGTTTGGGTAGGTTTTAAGTGCTATGAAGTTCAGTGGTTGGTGTTGTGGTTGTTGTTGTTGGTGGTGGGGTTGTTGGAAACCCGAAATTTTTCAGCAAAACTGATGTCCAAAACGCGATTAGCGCGCTAATGACATCATCTAGAGCGCTAGATGACAATTAGCGCGCTAGGCAAAAAGATAATGCGCTAATGTTCTTTCTGATGGAGAACGTATAACCACCCGAGAATCTAGCGCGCTAATTCCCAGACCCATCGCGCTAGATATTGCAGTTTTGTCATTTTTTTGCTAAGTGACATAAAATACATCTAATTGACTAAAAATTAATTATAAATAAAATAGGTCATTTCAGGCGATAAGTTGGATATCGGGGACTAGACGGAGCCGGACCGGGGGTTATTTAACGGGACACAGAGTGCGGTTTGAGGTGTGTAGTATCCCAACTGAAATTTCTTGAGCAGTACTTTATTTTGCTTTTGAATTCATATTATGTCTTTCAATACTCTATTTTTGGTGTGATTTAATGGACAGACGTTGAGGCTCTCCCTCCGTGCCATACCTGTATGTATGTCCTCTATTCTTGGTGAATAGGTCAACCCAAGAGTCGCGTCGGGGCACGTGTGTGTGACGACCTAAAACTAAATAAACATGCCCTAGGGGCAAATTAGTAAATTCACAAACCTTAAACCAATGTAGCCCTAATATAAATTGATTTTAAAACCCTAACCCCCATTTTTATGTTCAAGACCCCAGAGTTTAGGAGAAGGTGGATGAGAAAACAACAATTGCATAGATCTCAAAAAGAGGTAATCTCTATTCTAAGTTCTCTTTGTTCGAAGTTTTGGTAAAGAATGTACACAAAATGGAGGGGAGGTTGAGTAGCGTTGCCACCACCAAAGAGGACGGCGACGAGTCGCGGCCACCGTTGGAGAAAGGCAGCAGCGGCATCACCGCCGCCGCCGCCACCCATGGTGGGGCCTCCACTAGGAAGCCCCATGAGAGGAAGCACGAGAGAGGGGCGGCTCACTGCTGCCCCCTATCACACCCCAGAAGGGGAGCATTGCTCCCCACATGGCCGTGTACCAGGGGTCAAACGACCCCTGGTCAACCAGGGGCTGACCGGGACAAGGGGCTGAACAGGCCCTGAACCCAAAAAAAATTATTATATATATAATGAAATAAAATAATAAATATACAAATATATTTAGAACAAAATAAAAGCAAGTGAATGCTTTGGAATGGGACGCTATCACATAATCGAGGGAAACCGATCAGGTCCCACCCCTCGACCCACACATTGGACGATGGGGGACCCGCGGAACCCAAACTAGTGGATCGCAACGAAAAATTAATGAAAGATTTAATTAACTTAAATTAAAGTATTTATTGATGTGATGTATTATGGTTGTATAGCGTCACGTGAAGGTTCGCATCGGACCCCGAGCGTATCAGGAGTTGTTATAGGCGTCGTTGCGAGTCGAGGTAAGTGGGGAGCTCCGCTCATCTATTAAATGTGGCTTGCTACTAGTATAATTAGGTTTCATGATTTTGGCAAAATGACTTGGGAAGGGGTCATTACATACCTTGGTTGACTTCATGTAAGACCTATTGGGGAGCCTTACTCATATGATGGAACCAAGTCACCTTATATGCTTAAGGGCCTCTTGGGGAGTCGTAGTAATACGGTGGAACCAAATCACCCATTTCCGCAAGGGCATCTTGGGGAGTCGTGGATGCACGATGGAACCAAGTCATCCTGGCCTCTTGAGGAGCCGTGGACACACGGTGGAATCAAGTCACCCACGCATATTTATTATATTATGTTGATTGGTCAACAAGGGAAGGTAATGAAAAATGTGACCACGACCTTGCATTTATATCTATTACATTCTATGTATATCTCTTGGAACCCCTTTGCATGCAAAAAGTTGAATTTCTTATGTTTTTACAATCCTTGATACTCCATAAATCTGTTCAAGTTGCTCTATGATTATGTTATGCTTACTCTATATGAAAATGATGCTATGCTGCATATTTCAATGTATCCTGATTTTAAATGCATGCTAGTTTTATTTTGATTTATAGGTATTCCTTGCATGTTTAATTTTTTAGCTTGGTTATTCTCTTATTAGGCTCCGTTGGTTCTTTAGCTCACCCACTTACAATACAGGTCCATCTATAAGTGCGAATGATCTTGGCAAGGGGAAGGCCATTGCTTGAAGTCTCCTTGGTTTGTGAGAATTTTGTATGATTATTATATATATATATATATATATTTGTTTGATTTTCATAACTATAAATTAAGTTGTAACTCTAGGTAGTTTTACTTGGAGTAGATTTGAACCCTCCTTATATATTTTCGGATCATTATGGAAGTTTTGAGGTTGATTTGGAAACTTATTGAAATGATTAGACCGTTGGATACATATCACGCTGATTTGGTGATTTCATGAATTTTAGTGTTGATTTCGATTCCACATTTATTGTCCTATATGGTAGTATGTTATTCCGCAAGTTGAATTAGGCGTGCCTAACCATTATTCGGGCTTGGTTCAGGTATCGGGCTTGAGTAATGGTCTGTGCAAGGTGACCCGACCCTATTTAAGGTGAGGTTCATTTTAGTTGGTATCAGAGCATAGGGATTAGAACCTAGGGAAATAATAGGTTAGAAAAGAACCTAAGTTTGTAGAGCCTTTGTATTTCGAGGTCAAAGATAAGTTGAACAAACCAATGGTATGATACATTGGTTTAAGTTGAATTAATGAGAATAAATGATCAATCTTAGGATGAGAAGGGACTGGTAAACTTGAATAAAACACTTGAATAATGTTATTTACTTTGTATTATATTATCTATCGCGTTTAGATATTTCACATACTCTCTTGGTATATAGGACTAATTGACTCTTGTTTGCTCCACAGCTGCATCATGAACAATCAAGGCATAAACTCCTACAATTTAAGGGAAACGACGGATATGGATGAAAGAAATTGGCGCGCTCATATGGAGCAACGCATGACTATTATGGCCGAAACATATCAAAAGGCCATTCAATACATGAAATCTGCTAAAGACTAAAGGTTGGCGGACATGGCGCAATCACAGGAAAGGAATATGTCACTATACTGGAGTTGATGTAGCAAGGAAACACTGTGGCGGCAGAGCGAGCACCTGAGAGGCATGGACCTAATCCTCCATTGGCACCTATACATGAAGATCATCTTGTGGAAGAAGGGGTTGATTCTACTACGGCTGCAGCTGCAGCGGCCGTACCTATAATGAACCAAGATCCAGAGGCGTGTCGAAGGGGCAAAATACAGAAAGAGTTTATGAAATATGATGTGTCGCACTTTTATGGAGAGCAGGATCCTGTTGAGGCAAGAGACATGGATATTAAATATGGAGAAGAGGATGAGAACTCTGAATATTGATGAATTGACCATAGTACCGTTGGTGAAGTTTCTGTTAGAACACAAGGCACACAAGTGGTGGATGACTATAGAGAGGACACAGGGAACTAATATGAATTGGCTCTAGTTCAAGCGCTTATTCTACGAAGAATGGTTTCCAGAGCCAGTGAAGGAAGCGAAAATTCGAGAGTTCCTTGCCTTAGTACATGGCGATATGTCAGTGGCTGAGTATGCATCGAAGTTCAACGAGTTGCTAGAGTTTGCACACGAGTATATCCCAACAGACAGGATTTGTAGTATAAGATTTATTGATGGATTGAGGTCGGATATTAGTGCTATGGTAGCGGCGTCTAGATTTGAGACTTATCACCAGGCACACCAACGCGTACTTGAGTGTGAGGCATCATTTCGTGGGGGTTTCATGCAGTTTCAGGCAGGATCTAATTAGTGTGGTCATGGTAAACATAGCTTTGGGGGTTACCGGAACAGTCAGGACAATATTTTCAAGAAACCAAAGTTTGGAGGGTTTTCTGGTGGACATGCTCATTCAGGTACAGCTTCAAGGGTGAAACAAACTCCTTCAGTAACTGCTGCCCATGTACCTGTCCCTACTCATACGATTTCGCAGAGCGTGGCATTCAGGCCACCGCATCCACATCGAGAGTCTTAGCAGAGTGGGAGTAAGGCTCGGGACCAACCGAGCCAAAGTCGAGCGCATCAGGGAGTGTTGTTCAGCCACCTCCAACATACGAGAGGCCACAATTGATTTGTTACTGGTGTGGGACTCCATGACACATCCAGAGCAAATGCCCTAACCCGCCACCATCTGAGGGGAGAACAGCCCCAATTTCTCGGGGAAGAGTTAATGCAATTGTTGGGCAAGATGGAGAGGCCTCGCGTTAACTGGTCGCATGTGCGGTTTCCAATAATGGCCAAGATATGCATACCTTGTTTGATTCTGGTTCCACTATTTCACTTATATCGGGGAATGTAGTTCATGCTTTGGGGCTGACACCGGTTAGAGCACACACTTACTGAACGAATTTATCGTAATATGGTATGTGAGGGGTGCAAAATTAAAATTGGGGATCACACGATGATGATTGATTTACGGGTTTTAGAGTGTCTTGAGTTTGATGTATTACTGGGCATGGACTCGTTAGCAGTGTATCACGTTAAAATAGATTTTTTTCATAAAACTATAGTCTTACAAATCCCAGGCATCCCCCCGTTTGAGTTTAAGGGTTGTACATCGACCAACGCCACCCCACGTAGTAGGATCGCAAGTTTGGCTGAGATAGAGACCATTGCAAGCTTGACATCCTTAGGGGAAGAAGGACAATAAGTTTTGATTGAGAAGATCCCAGTGGTTAGAGATTTTTTGGACGTTTTTCCTTCAGATCTTCCGGGAGTCCCTCCTCATCGGGAGATTGACTTTATGATTGACCTCATACCCGGCACGAGACCAGTTTCCAAGACACCTTACCGTATGGCGGCTACAGAGTTGAAGGATTTGAAGGCTTAGTTAGAGGAGTTAACTCACAAAGGCTTCATTACACTGAGTGTATCGCCATGGGGAACACCAGTGTTATTTGTACAGAAAAAGGACGGCAGTTTGAGAATGTGTATCGACTACCGACAATTGAATAGGGTGACTATCTGAAACAATTACCCGCTTCCCAGGATTGAAGACTTGTTTGACCATTTGAGGGGATTGAGATTCTTCTCTAATATAGATCTGAGATCAGGCTATCATCAGTTGCGGATACGGGAGGAGGACATACCGAATACAACTTTTAGCACCCGTTATGGGCACTTTCAATTCACGTTGATGCCATTTGTGTTGGGTTTTGGGGTTCATACGCAGCGGAGATTACAAAACAGTTTTGACAAAAACCCCAACAGGATCCGAATCTAATTCCATTAAAAACGTTTAAACCATGAAAAACTTAATCATACCTCAATCGCAATATACCTTTCTGAAGGTTAATCGATCTCTAAGTGCGCCGCCAACGACGAACGCCTCTATCGGCGATCCACACACACACGAACGGCCGAGATTTGAAGTGCTAGCTTCGAGAGAATACCAAACCTTTTTGTTTCTCTCCAAAACGATCCAGAGCATACCAAAAACCCTAAGTCGTTTCTAAAACGAAAATAGAGTTTCAGCCTTTTTTCTTTTTGTACTTGTGTTCTAACTTAAAGCGTCTATTTATACAACCCTTGTATATAGACGGTTAAGTAAATTACACATATACCCTTACTTAAAGAAGTATAAGTGTAATACACCACAAGACGTTTCCGTCATGAATTTTATCATATAAAATTCATTTTTCTTAACCATCTTAAAATCTCGCAAAACCATTCTTAGTGTGCGACCCAATAGGCTCATACAACGTTGGCAGTGTACCAAAACACATTTTGGTATACAAGTCATAAGCAGTCTCTAGCAAGACATTATGACTACCCAAGTTGTACGAATATCAAATCGATACAACCTAATCAATAGTGTATATAACATCCTTTTGTCACACGATATCCTTTTGATCAAACATAAGGCATGGAATTGTCATTCAACATGTTCAATCGTACTAGTCTCGATCTCTAGGTAGACTGAAAACATCCAAGTGACATTGATCAATATCAATTCACTTAGACTAGGCCTTTTAACAGTCTAACACATCGAGGGATCCACTAGATATCTCTCTTTATATGAGAGGGACAAATTCTATCTCGATTACACAACTTCATCACATTGCTCACACATTAACCAATCACAACCTTTATAATCGTCCTAAGTTAAAGACAACGCGTTGATTGTGTCAAATTACTTGTGTTCCTAATGTTGAAGTCTCTGGCAATCTCAAGTCGAGAGGACTAAAAAATATACTATCATGAGAAACAACTATGACTTAATCCATGTGATGTTCTCATAGCGGGTCGGTCCCAAACTTTGTTCCCTAACAAGTACTCGTGATCTTGATTCGTATCCCTATACGTATAATCATCATATGATCATCAATCAAGACTCACACTAGTCTTAATTCATTATAGTTCCCAAGTATAATGATCGACTAGGGACATTTAGGATATTTATGTAAATACCCATGGATCTTATTATAATGTAAACATGCAAATTAATTATAATAAACAAAAAATGAAATCCTCTATTTTATTAACTAAAAGTATTCATAAAGACAGGTTAATGGATTGACCTAGGGCACATGCCCCATCATCTCCCACTTGCACTAGGGCCAATCATACATGCATCTAATGCCTAATGATCTAACATGACCATCATGTTTTGCTTGTGGAAGAGCTTTTGTCAATGGATCCGCAACGTTGTCTTCAGTAGGTACTCTGCAAATCTTTACGTCTCCCATCTCAATAATTTCTCTGATGAGATGAAAACGCCTGAGTATATGTTTGGATCTGTGGTGTGATCTAGGTTCCTTGGCCTGTGCTATTGCCCCGTTATTGTCACAATACAAACAAACAGGGTTAGCAATACTTGGAACCACACCTAGTTAAGAGATGAACCTTTTGATCCAAATCGCCTTTCTTTGCATCGGACGCCGCAATATACTCGGCTTCACATTGTAGAATCTGCCACGCTCTCTCGTTTCGAACTTTTCCAAACTTCTTTGCACCCCCATTCAAAGTAAACACATATCCAGATCGCGATCTAAAATCATCTATATCAGTTTGAAAACTTGCATCTGTGTAACCATTTACAACTAGATCATTTTCAAAACCTCCATAGACCAAGAACACTTCCTTAGTCCTTCTTAAGTACTTAAGGATGTTCTTTACTGCTATCCAGTGACTCTCACCTGGATCTGACTGATATCTGCTTGTAGTGCTCAAAGCATATGATACATCAGGTCGAGTGCATAACATGGCATACATGATAGATCCAATAGCTGATGCATATGGAATCTTATTCATACGGTCTCGCTCATCATTTGTCTTAGGACATTGAGTCTTGCTGAGACTTATGCCATGAGACATTGACAACAATCCTCTTTTAGAGTCTTGCAACCGAACCTATTCAAGCACCTTGTCTATGTAAGCACTCGACTTAGACCTATTAGCCTCTTAGATCTATCCCTATAGATCTTTATCCCTAGGATATAGGTGCATCTCCTAAGTCTTTCATTGAGAAACACTTCCCTAACCAAGACTTGACATTTTGCAATGTTGGGATGTCATTTCCAATGAGTAATATATCATCAACATACGAAAGCACCCGGAAAAACAACTACACTCCCACTGACCTTCTTGTATACACAAGGCTCATCTTCGTTCTTAATAAAACCAAAATCCTTGATTGCTTCATCAAAACGAAGATTCCAACTCCGAGAAGCTTGCTTTAATCCATAAATGGATCTTTGAAGCTTGCATACCTTCCTAGAATTCTCAGGATGTACAAAACCTTCAGGTTGTGTCATATACACGTCCTCAAGCAGCTTTCCATTAAGAAATGATGTTTTTACATCCATTTGCCATATTTCATAGTCATAATATGCAGCAATGGCAATTAAAATTCTTATGGATTTAAGCATGGCTACTAGCGAAAAAGTTTCATCATAATCAACACCTCGAGTCTGCCTGAAACCTTTTGCTACAAGTCTTGCTTTAAAAGTATGCACATTTCCATCCATGTGAGTTTTTCTTCTTGAAAACTCATTTACATCCAATAGTCTTACCACCTTCAGGTAAATCAACCAAGTTCCAAACTTGGTTATCATATATGGATTGCATCTCGGAATTCATGGCACTTAGCCATTTATCTGAGTCTGGTCCAGACATAGCCTCCCGATAAGTGGTGGGCTCATTTTGATCCATAAGCAACACATCACGACTATCAGTAATGAGAAATTCGAATCTCTCTTGGCTCATGTCTTACCCTACCAGATTTACGTGGGCCTTGTGTCACTTGCGGAGGTTCAACTGGTTCAGAACGTTGTTGAACTTCCAGTAGCGGTTTAGTGTTTATCTGTGATTTTTGAACTTCTTCAAGATTTATTTCTCTCCCACTAGTGTCTTTTGAAATAAACTGTTTTTCCATAAAGGCACCATACCGAGCAACAAACACTTTATTCTCAGCGAGATTATAAAAGTAATATCATTTTGTTTCCTTAGGATACCCCACAAATAAACACTTATCAGATTTAGGTGCTAGTTTTTCTGAGACTTGTCGCTTTACGTAAGCCTCACAACCCCAAATCTTAAGAAAAGACAAACTAGGTCTCTTCCCGTACCATATCTCATATGGTGTTTTATCAACCGCTTTAGAAGGAACTCGATTTAGAGTGAAAGTTTGCGAGCTTGTAATGCATAACCCCAAAAGGATAATGGAAGATCTGCATGACTCATCATAGATCGAACCATATCTAATAAGGTTCGATTTCTCCTTTCAGAAACTCCATTCCATTGTGGAGTTGCTGGTGGAGTCAATTAGGAGACAATTCCATAATTTTTAAGATGATCATCAAATTCTTAGCTTAAATACTCACCACCTCGATCTGATCGAAGTGTTTTGATAGTTTTACCAAGTTGATTCTGCACTTCATTTTGAAACGTTCGAAACATCTCAAATGATTCAGCTTTATGTTTCATAAGATATACATAACCATATCTGTTGAAATCATCAGTAAACGTAATGAAGTACTGATAACCTCCTCTAGCCATTGTGTTTATAGGACCGCATACATCAATATGTATTAGACCCAATAAATCACTTGCCCTTTCACTGTGTCCAGTAAAGGGACTTTTAGTCATCTTGCACAGTAAACAAGATACGCACGTTTCATATGTTTCTAAATCAAATGAATCTAGAAGCCCATCTTTATGGAGCTTCCTTATGCGTTTCTCGTTTATGTGTCCGAGACGACAATGCCAAAGATAGGTTTGATTACAGAAATGACAATTTTCTTCCTTTTCTTTTGGGTGTTTTGAAGCAGGAACAGGACGGGGCTTAACTTGTTCCATAAGGTTTGCGACAGGTGCAGCAACAGCCTTGGCAACTTAGCCTTGCCTTTGCCTTTCTTCTTCATTCCCTTTCCTTTTTGAACCATCAACACATTACTCGATGGTTTCTTGATATTTTGTTCAGCAGTTTTGAGCATCAAATGCAACTCTGAAATTGATTTCTCCATATTATTCATATTGTAGTTCATCACAAAATGTGAGTAACTTTCCGGTAATGAATTTAGGATCAAATCTGTAGCCAACTCTTGGCTTATGGGAAATTCGAGTCTATCGAGCTGGTCAACATAGCCCTTCATCTTCGTAACATGAGGACTAATCGACGCACCCTCGGTCATCTTGCAAGAATGTAGGTTCTTGACTGTCTCTCGAACCTTTCTTGCCTAGCTTCTTTGTTGGAACATTTCCTTCAAGTGTTATAGCCATGTTGTAGGCTTCCATTAGTTCCATGTCCTTCGAAGTTCGGGAACCATAGTTGCCGCATAATACATGCAACATCGTAGAATCGTTGACATGCTTATTATGCGCATCCTTCACAAATTTTCGTAGCATTGGGTGGTGGGTCCCCGTGGGATTGGAGCATCCAGGACATACAACTTGCGTTCATGCTTAAGAACAATTCTCAAGTTTCGAACCAGTCAAGAAAGTTAGTCCCGAGATAGCTTATCCTTCTCAAGGATGGATCGCAGTGACAGGGGATTATTGTTACTTGAAGAGGCCATTGATCTACAATAAAGATTATGCAAAGTTTATTTTAGTAAAGAGGAATAGACTCCCACTAAATTAACAACCCTCCTAAAACACACTGTTTATTTAGGGGACTAAAATCCATATTTCACATAATTCTATGACAGCTATGGCATCAAACACAGAACTAGATTATTTAGGTAGGTAACAGTTACCAATTACATCTTATGTAATTTTTAGATCATTTTATGAGATACGGGACATCTTATGTCTTAGCATGTTTTTATCTCATCATTTGCCTAAAGCTCAAAACTATTTTGATGGCTTTATTAAGTCGGACCATTTTAAACGTTAAGGTAACTCTTACCCAACTTGTCTCACCAAGATAACACAATACACCCAGCTATGGCTGAAACTATATTAGTGTGATCAAGGCCTTGCCAAGTGTTTAAAATGGATGGCACGAGACTTAAAATTTAATAGAGGGATTTTATTCAGTTTTAGTGATTTTATGTAAACAATGAAATATCATATATTTTTATTGATTTGTTCAATCACTAAACAATTTGGAAATTTTTTTTTTTTTTATACTTTTCACTAACAAAAGAATTTCCGTACGCTAGGATTAGTTAGACGGCGGTCCATTGGCCAGGTCAATGACGACGAATGTACAGAGCGCGCCTTTTTTTTTTTTTTTTTTTTTTTTTAGAAGACGAATCTCAATTCCGAAAATTAAAATTCGCTATAGAAAATCATAATTTTCGCTGATTTTATTATCATAAATTAACCCCTTAATTTATCCGAAATTAAGTCAATTAAAACATTTTAATTAACCCGCGCCCACATCTAACTAATCATCTTATCCTAATCCAATTAGGATTTAAGATATTTGAATCCTAGTATATCACCAATAACAAGATTTTTGATATTTATCTCCTATTCTAATTTGTTATCTATCTTTATCAAATAGAAACTTCATAACAAAATATATATAACAAGATAAATAATTAATTTCGAAAATTAATTATTTATTTTAGATTTAAGATATTTGAATCCTAGTATATCACCAATAACAAGATTCTTGATATTTATCTCTTATTCTAATTTGTTATCTATCTTTATCAAATAGAAACTTCATAACAAAATAGATATAACAAGATAAATAAATAATTTCGAAAATTAATTATTTATTTTGGATTTAAGAAATTTGAATCCTAGTATATCACCAATAACAAGATTCTTGATATTTATCTCATATTCTAATTTGTTATCTATCTTTATCAAATAGAAACTTCATAACAAAATAGATATAACAAGATAAATAAATAATTTCGAAAATTAATTAATTATAAATAAATAATTTCGAAAATTAATTATTTATAAATAAATAATTTCGAAAATTAATTATTTGCAATTTCGGTCCTCATCCAAATAATCACAAACATGTAATTGAATCATGAACTACTATCTCAATCGAACCTAATGGTGTCATGGATCATAGAACATGAAACTCAATTCATTAAAATTATTCGAATTAACCTAACATGGTTACTAGCATGTACGAAACTAATTTCAATTAAATCACGAATATATGTATCATATACACAAAACATGATAATAAATCTCACAGAAAACTTATGTATATCACATATACATCAACTATTAACATGCTTTCAATCATATATCATGTATATATCAAAAGAAAACATGCAATGAGTTTAATGGAATCAAACTCGAAGGCTCTGATACCACTGTTGGGTTTTGGGGTTCATACGCAGCGGAGATTACAAAACAGTTTTGACAAAAACCCCAACAGATCCGAATCTAATTCCATTAAAAACGTTTAAACCATGAAAAACTTAATCATACCTCAATCGCAATATACCTTTCTCGAAGGTTAATCGATCTCTAAGGCGCCGCTAACGACGAACGCCTCTCTATCGGCGATCCACACACGAACGAATGCGGCGAGATTTGAAGTGCTAGCTTCGAGAGAATACCAAACCTTTTTGTTTCTCTCCAAAACGATCCAGAGCATACCAAAAACCCTAAGTCGTTTCTAAAACGAAAATAGAGTTTCACCTTTTTTTCTTTTTGTACTTGTGTTCTAACTTAAAGCGTCTATTTATACAACCCTTGTATATAGACGGTTAAGTAAATTACACATATACCCTTACTTAAAGAAGTATAAGTGTAATACACCACAAGGACGTTTCCGTCATGAATTTTATCATATAAAATTCATTTTTCTTAACCATCTTAAAATCTCGCAAAACCATTCTTAGTGTGCGACCCAATAGGCTCATACAACGTTGGCAGTGTACCAAAACACATTTTGGTATACAAGTCATAAGCAGTCTCTAGCAAGACATTATGACTACCCAAGTTGTACGAATATCAAATCGATACAACCTAATCAATAGTGTATATAACATCCTTTTGTCACACGATATCCTTTTGATCAAACATAAGGCATGGAATTGTCATTCAACATGTTCAATCGTACTAGTCTCGATCTCTAGGTAGATCTGAAAACATCCAAGTGACATTGATCAATATCAATTCACTTAGACTAGGCCTTTTAACATCTAACACATCGAGGGATCCACTAGATATATCTCTTTATATGAGAGGGACAAATTCTATCTCGATTACACAACTTCATCACATTGCTCACACAAGAAACCAATCACAACCTTTATAATCGTCCTAGGTTAAAGACAACGTTTGATTGTGTCAAATTACCGTGTTCCTAATGTTGAAGTCTCTGCAGCAATCTCAAGTCGAGGACCGAAAAATATACCTATCATGAGAAACAACTATGACTTAATCCATGCGATGTTCTCATAGCGGGTCGATCCCATTACTTTGTTCCCTAACAAGTACTCGTGATCTTGATTCGTATCCCTATACGTATAATCATCATATGATCATCAATCAAGACTCACACTAGTCTTAATTCATTATAGTTCCCGAGATAATGATCGATAGGGACATTTAGGATATTTATGTAAATACTCATGGATCTGATTATAATGTAAACATGCAAATTAATTATAATAAACAGCAAATGAAATCCTCTATTTTATTAACTAAAAGTATTCATAAAGACAGTTAATGGATTGACCTAGGGCACATGCCCCATCAATTTGGGCTCACCATTGCCCCAAAAATGTTCATGGACTTGATGCATCATGTCTTCAAGCCGTTCCTTGACTAATTCGTGATTGTGTTCATCGATGACATCATGATATACTCCAAGACCGAGTCAGATCATAGAAAGCATATCAAGAAGGTGTTGCAAACATTGAGGGAACACAAACTCTATACTAAGTTGAGCAAATGCGAGTTTTGGGTTTCAGAGGTGAAGTTTTTAGGGCACGTGGTGAATACGGAAGGGATATCAGTTGATCCTGCAAAGATCGAGGCGATCCTTAGGTGGCCACAACCCACTAACGCATCCGAGATTCGAGTTTTCTAGGCTTAGCAGGGTACTATCGATGATTCGTGCAAGGTTTATTGTCAATCGCTTCACCACTCACCAACTTGACTAAGAAAGACATGGCCCATGAATGGGATGATTCATGTAAGGAAGCTTTTCAGTTGTTGAAGACCTTTCTGACTACCGCACCGATTCTGATTCTACCAGAGGCCAGCAGGGAGTTGTCAGTGTATACTGATGCGTCAGGGATTGGTTTGGGAGGTATATTAATGCAAGACAATAAAGTAATTGCTTACGCGTTCAGGCAGTTGAAATTACATGAGAAGAACTATCCAGTGCATGACTTAGAGCTGGCGGCAGTTGTGTTTGCTTTGAAGTTGTGGAGGCACTACTTGTATGGGGAGAAATTTACTGTCTACTCGGACGACAAAAGTTTGAAATACTTGTTCACACAGAGCGAGTTGAATATGTGACAAAAGAGATGGTTGGAACTTTTGAAAGATTACGACTTCACACTCGAGTACAACCCGGGGAAGGCTAATGTAGTGGGAGATGCTATGAGCTGTGTATGACTAGAGACAGATTATGAGACCGTAACGATCAACTCAGATGATTCAGGAGGTCAGGCGCGAGTTCAGATGAGAGTAGAACCAATAGCTGTGTATAGAGTGGTTGATTGTCAAAGAGCCGATTCAAAGTACGGGAAATACAAGACCTCGCAGATAGCAGTAATGATGCGGATTGGAGACTTTCAGCTGATGGAGCTTTGAGATTTTAAGATAGATTGTGGATACCATCTCATATACAGTTGAGGGATGACTTACTTCGAGAGGCGCACATATCTCGATTCACCATTCATCACGGGGGTAATAAGATGTATCAGGACATAAGGAGGATGTATTGATGGCTAGAGATATTGTGGACATCACTACCTACATCCAAAATTATGAAATTTGTCAGGAAGTGAAGGTAGACCACCGGAAGCCGGGGGGTTGTTGCAACCATTACCTATTCCGTAGTAGAAGCGGGAACACACAGCTATGGATTTTGCTTCGGGGCTACCGGCGACTCAAAAGGGTCATGATGCTATTTGGGTGGTTGTGGATCGTTTGACTAAGTCAGCCCATTTCGTGACTATTTCCATGGAGTATTCAACATACATGTTAGGGGGCATATATGTAGACGAGATCGTCAGATTACATGGAGTCACGGTGTCTACTGTGTCGGATCGTGATCCGAGGTTTACCTCTAAGTTTTGGAGTGGGTTTCAGCATCGGATGGGGACTCAGCTCAATCTTAGTACGACCTTTCACCACAAATAGATGGGTAGACAAAGAGATTGATTCAGATACTTGAGGATATGCTCAAAGCTTGTGTGCTGGATTTCTGTGGGAGTTGGGAGAAGTATATTCCATTGTGCGAGTTTGCGTACAACAACAGTTTTCAGGCGAGTATTGGCATGGCACTGTTTGAGGCACTTTATGGGAGACCATGTAGATATCCAGTTTGTTGAACCGAGGTCAGATATGCCGTTTTGATTGTCCTGGAACTTTTGCATGATCAAACCAAAAGGATAAAGCTGATTAGGCAACGATTGAAGACCGCCTAGAGCCGCCATAAGAAGTATGCTGATAAGGACCATCGAGAGGTTGTGTTCAGTTAATGAGAATTTGTGCTATTAAAAGCGTCACCAATGAAAGGGCATTACCAATTCAGATTGAAGGGAAAATTATCTCCCAGGTTCATCGGGCCATTCGAGATCAAGAAACGAATAGGCCCGGTAGCATATCGCCTCAAGTTACCATCACAGCTTGCTGGAGTACATATGTCTTCCATGATCCTATGTTGAGGAAAACAGATAATAAACATGCACCGATGATCGATTGGAGGCAAGTTGATTTAAGGGAAGACGTGTCCTACGACGAGCAGCCTATCCAAATTGTGGACATGAAGGTGCATAAGCTACTGAAGAAAGAAATCACGTTGGTGCAAGTTCGATGGCAATTCCACGGAGAACAGGAGTTGACTTGGGAGCACGAGGACTATATGATGGAGAGCTTTCCCTTTCTTTTCAAACCATAAGGTATAACTCTATTTCTACTGTCGAGGATGAAAGTTCTTTAAAATCGGGGATGTTGTGACAACCCAAAACTAAATAAACATGCCCTAGGGGCAAATTAGTAAATTCATAAATCTTAAACCAATGTAGCCCTAATATAAATTGATTTTAAAACCCTAACCCCCCTTTTGTGTTCAAAACCCCAGAGTTGAGGAGAAGGTGGAGGAGAAGAAAACAATTGCACAAATCTCAAAAAGAGTTAATCTCTACTCTAAGTCCTTTTTGTTTGAAGTTTTGGTGAAGAATGTACAAAAAACGGAGAGGAGGTGGAGTAGCGTCGCCACCGCCGAAAAGGACGGCGACGAGTCACGGTCATTGTGAAGAAAGGCAGCAGTGACATCACCGTCGCCGCCGCCAACCATGGTGGGGCCTCCACTGGGAGGCCCAATGAGAAGAAGCACGAGATAGGGGCGGCTCACTGCCGCCCCCTATCACCGCCCCCCCATCGCACCACGATTTAAGAGCAATGGGTGGGGGGAGCGTTGCTCCCCCATAGCTGTGTACCAGGGTCGTTTGACCCCTGGTTAAGCCGCGTACCAGGGGCTGAACCGGCCTTGAACCCAAAAAAAATTATTATATATATAATGAAATAAAATAATAAATATACATATGTATTTAGAGCCAAATAAAAGCAAGTGAATGCTTTGGAACGGGACGCTATCACGTCTTCGAGGGAGACCGATCAGGTCCCACCCATCGACCCTCACATCGGGCGACGGGGGACCCACGTCACCCATACTAGTGGATCCCAACGACCAATTAATGAAAGATTTAATTAACGTAAATTAAAGTATTTATTGATGTGATGTGTTATGGTTGTATAGCATCGGACCCCGAGCGTACCAGGAGTTGTTATAGGCATCGCGCGAGTCAAGGTAAGTGGGGAGCTTCCCTCATCTATTAAATGTGGCTTGCTACTAGTATAATTAGGTTTCATGATTTTGCAAAATGACTTGGGATGGGGTCATTACCTGCCTTGGTTGACTTCATGTAAGGCCTCTTGGGGAGCCATACTCATATGGTGGAACAAAGTCACCTTATATGCTTAAGGGCCTCTTGGGGAGCCGTAGTAATACGGTGGAACCAAGTCACCAATCTTTTCAAGGGCCTCTTGGGGAGTCGTGGATGCACGATTGAACCAAGTCACCTGGGCCTCTTGAGGAGCTGTGGACACACGATGGAATCAAGTCACCCACGCATATTTATTATGTTATGATGATTGGTCAACCAAGGAAGGTAATGAAAAATGTGACCACGAACTTGCATTTATATCTATTACATTCTATGTATATCTCTTGGAACCACTTTGCATGTAAAAAGTTGAATTTTTTATGTTTTTACAATCCTTGATACTCCATATATCTGTTCAAGTTGCTCTATGATTATAATATGCTTACTCTATATGAAAATGATGATATGCTACATATTTCAATGTATCCCGATTTTAAATGCATGCTAATTTTATTTTGACTTATAGGTATTACTTTCATGTTTAATATTTGAGCGTGGTTCTTCTCTTATTGGGCTCCGTTGGTTCTTTAGCTCACCCCACTTACAATACAAGTCCATCTACGAGTGCGAACGATCTTGGCAAGGGGAAGGTCATTGCTTGAAGTCTCATTGATTTGTGAGAATTTTTCATAATTATTATATATATTTGTTTGATTTTTCAGAACAATAAATTAGGTTGTAACTCTAGGTAGTTTTACTTGGGGTAGAGTTGAACCCTCCTTATCTATTTTCGGATCATTATGGAAGTTTAAAGATTGATTTGAAAACTTATTGAGATGATCAGACTGTTGGATACCTATCACGCTGATTTGGCGATTTCATGAATTTCAGTGTTGATTTCGAGTCCGCATTTATTGTCCTATATGGTAGTATGTTGTTCCGCAGGTTGAATTAGGCGTGTCAGACCGTTATTCGAGCTTGGTTCAGGCATCGGGCTTGAGTAATGGTCTGGGCCGTGCGACCCGACCCAATTTCAGGTGAGGGTCGCTTTAGTGTGGATTTGTCATAGGTTCCATGCTGACCACCTAGCGGATCCAGATACTGACCTTGCTTAAGTGCTACTCGCCTGCATTAATCTGTGGGGAGTCTGAAGTATGGTGCTAGTCTGACCTTAGGCTATAGGAACACACTTTAAGCTCTCACTATTATCTATGCATGCGATGAGCACAGTTGCCTGTATTTATTTCCACATGTTTATTTAATAATTTTGTTTAAATTCCAGTATTTACTTTCCGTATTGCTTACTTAATTTCCTTGGGAATACTCACTCTGGACTCGTCATCTACTTTTTTATGATGGCTTGAGTGCAAATCCTAGTACGAGCCGTGACAAGGGCAAGCTACCAGAATACTTGTGATTCAGAGATATTGAGCCTGACTTGTACATTTGTATTATACATAATTTGTTTTATTTTGGGATTTGGGATTGTGACACATCAGGACTCTATACACTGAAATTTTGAGTTTTTTGAGGTTTATATATGATATATGATGTCATATATGATGTCATATGGGTTTTCCACACTAGGTATCAGAGTTATATGCATGACTATAATGTTTCATATTTTAATTGTCATGAAAAGACTTCCGCTGTAGTTTATTTGGGATTAAAATGATATGATAAGCAAATGATTTGAGTTCATTAACAATTTAAATAGAAAATTGTTGTTTATTAAGGTTAATAATGATTAAATGGTGGATGAGATGGCATGTGGGACACAGTTGGCGCTGGTAGGCCAGGTTGTGGACTTACATTGGCCCCCGTGGCGGTCCATTTAGAAAATGGGCCGTTACATTTCGGTAGCACACTGTTTTTTATTTCTGGACGCATGGTAGGAGAGTTAGGGTTACCTACACATACCTTAGATACACACCTTGTTCTCAGTATGACAGCTGGGATAAGATTTACCCTAACCGAATATGCCAGAATTGTTTTGTTGAGATTAAGGGACATTAGCTACCCGCTAATTTGAGAGTGTTAGAGTATCCGGAATTCGATATGATGTCCAGTATGGATTGGTTATCATCCTATCACGCAAAGATCGATTGTTTCAACAAGACTATGACGTTTGACATCGAGGGGATTCCAAAGTTTACATTTGCCGGAGTTGCGATTGCATTACCTATCACTCGAGGCAGATTAGCTACATCGCAGGAGATGGATGTGTACGCGGCTATGGTTAAGCCAGAGCTTAAGACGGAGGTTAATGTTGAGGATTTACCTATTGTCTGCGAGTTCCCAGACATGTTCACTGATGATTTGCCAGGATTGCCACCACCGAGAGCTGTTGAGTTTATCATTGAGCTAATTCCGGGGACTAAGCCAATTTACAGCAGACTGTATAGGATGTCAGCAATGAAGCATGAAGAGTTGAGGACACAGTTAGAGGACTTATTGCAGAAGGGTTTAAGTCACCCTAGCATGACACATTGGGGAGCTTTAGTTCTTTTTGTAAAGAAGAATGACGGCTCGATACATGATGTGTGTGGATTATCGGAAGCTGAATTAGGTGACGATTCAGAATCATTACCCACTTCCGAGGATTGACGACTTATTCGATTAGTCGGTTGGGGCCAAGTTCTTCTCAAAGATCGACTTATGATCAGGATACCATCAATTGAGGATTCGAGAGAAGGATGTGGAGAAAACCGCTTTTAGTACTTGATATGGGTTATTTGAGTTTACATCCATGCCGTTTGGGCTGACTAATGCACCAGCGATCTTCATGGATTTGATGAATAGAGTGTTAAGGCCATTCCTTGATCGATACGTCATTGTGTTTATCGATGACATCCTGATTTACAGTAAGACTCATGTGGAGAACGAGAGGCATCTCAAAGATGTTTGACGACACTCAAAGAGCACAGACTTTATGCCAAGTTCAACAAGTATGCATTTTGGCTGTGAGGTGAATTTCTTGGGCCATGCCATCAGTGATCATGGCATATCTGTTGATGGTGACAAGATTCAGGCGATTATTGACTGGAAGACACCTGAGTCTGTATCTGACATCCGGAGTTTCATGGGTTTGGTAAGGTATTACAGGCGCTTCGTGCAAGATTTCTCGATGATTGCATCACCGTTGACGAGACTGAACAAGAAGGATGTTAGATTTGAATGGTCACAAGAGTGTGAGGATGCTTTCTAGAAGCTGAAGAGAAGTTGACTTTGGCGCCAATTTTGGCTTTACCTGTGGCAAGTAGAGGGTTTTCAGTTTATAAGGATGCATCAAGCATTGGGTTGGGTGGCGTGTTGATGTAGGATGGACACCCAGTGGCCTATTTATCTAGATGGTTGAGACCTCCCGAGGTAAACTATCTAGTGCACGACTTGGAGCTTGCGGGGGCCGTGTTTGCACTGAAGGCCTGGAGGCATTACTTGTATGGTGAAAAGTTCGTGTTGTTCACTGATCACTAGAGTTTGAGATATATGTTTACTCAGAGGGAGTTGAACATGCAACAACGGCGATAGCTCGAGTTATTGAAGGACAATGACTTCGCAATTGAGTATCATCCGGGTAAGGCGAATGTCGTAACTGATGCGCTGAGCAGGAGCGACATCGAGATCCAGACATTATTGCGGCATATGACACATGAGCACGGGTTACTTGAGATAGCGTCGGTGTTGTGTTTGACAGAGGCTATTGTTGAGCTACAGATTTGCTGTCAGATGCGAGTTCCTACAGTGTCTCTAGAGTGGGTTTATGAGTCGCAGAGAGCTGATGACAGATATTTGCAGATCAATAGCCTGGCTCAGGATCCGGGGTACACTGAGTGGTCTGAGGGGTCAAATAAGTGCTTGAGACATAGGGGTCGATTGTGGATACCAGGGGTATCGGAGCTCAGGGACAACATTCTTGAAGACGCACACCGGTCGCGATTTACAGTTCATCCTGGTCGGACCAAGATGTGTCACGATCTACGAAGATTGTTTTGGTGGCCAGGGATGAAGGCTAACGTGGGTAGATACGTCTGAAGTTGTCATATTTGCCAGCAGGTGAAGGCTGAGCTCAAGAGACTAGCTAGGTTGCTATAGCCGCTACCCATTCCTCATTGGAAGTGGGAACACCCTGCCATGGACTTCGTCAGGGTGACGACGAGGAGATACGACGCGATTTGGGTGGTTATCGACAGGTTGACGAAGTCGGCACATTTTATACCGATCGCCATGAGATATTCAGTTACACAGCTGAGTACTATCTTCGAGAGAAAAATTGTTAGATTGCATGGTGTACCAGTCTCCATTGTTTCTGATAGATATCCGAGATTTACATCGAGACTTTGGGAGAGTATGCAAGAGAAGTTTGGCACTCGTTTACAGTTTAGCACTGCATACCATCCTCAGACTGACGGGCAGTCAGAGCGATTGATTTAGATTCTCGATGATATGCTCAGGGCGTGTATATTACGGTTTGGTGGATTGTGGGAGGATTACCTACCTTTTTATGAGTTTGCCTACAACAACAGCTATCAGGCAAGTATCGGGATGCCACCGTTTGAGGCATTTTATGGTAGGCCTTGCAGGTCACCAGCATGTTGGGTGGCCCCGGATGATACAGCGGCTATAGGTCCTGAGGTTGTTGTTGACCATACTGAGAAGGTAAGACAGATCAAGCAGAGACTTCAAGCGGCGCAGGATAAGCAGAAGAAATACGCAGACAAGTATCTTGAGGGTCTGAGCTACGAGGTTAGAGACTTGGTGTATTTGAAAGTTTCGCCCTGGAAAGATCATCAGATGTTTGGCATTAAGGATAAGCTGGCATCAAGGTTCATTTGGCCGTTCGAAGTTGAGGAGCGCGTCAGCAGGGTGGCATATCGTCTTGAGTTTCCATCACAGTTGGCAGGGGTACACCCAGTGTTTCATATTTCCATGTTGAGGATGGCTAGATCGGGATCGAGGCCTATAATTGATATACGTCAGATTGAGGTGCGACCTGACGTATCGTACGAGGAACAGCCTTTCGAAATCATGGATATGAGGACTCAGATTTTGAGGAATAAGGAGATCCCAAAGGTTTTGGTCAGATAATAGCATCACGGGACCGAGGGACTCACTTGGGAACTTGAGTCTACTATGCGACGACGGTATCCCCACTTATTTGCCGGTAAGTATTTAAGTTTAATTTAAATTTCGGGACGAAATTTCACCTAGTTGGGAAGAACTATAACTGCTTGAATTTCATTCACCGTTATTAATGACGTGGTTGCTGACGTGGCTGACAGCTCGAACGCTCGTGGGACCCGCAGCTAGGCTAGTGCGCGCTTGGAGCTAGGTAAATACTTACTTTGTGTGTTGATTTGTTTAATTTGCGATGTTTACGTTGAAATAGAGTAAACGACATCGTATTGTGTGTGATTATACTGCATTTGACGTGCGAGACCGTGTGTTAAGTATTCACCTTGATATGCGTGTCAACGCGGTACCGGGTAGTCTAACAGACTTAATACTAGGTCGGGGGTAATAATACACACATAAAAAGAGTAAAATGGGTTAAATAATAATATGAAATGTATATTTGGTGGTTAGGGGCATTGTGGTACGCGTATGTCACGGTTCGGGACGCGAAACTCGGGCGTCGGAACACCCGAAATGCCATTTTTTGGGTTAAAGACAAGGGCGAGTGTGCCATAGCAAATGGAGTTCACTGGATTGCCTTAAGATACATAAATGAGGGGAGATGCCATTTCCACTATAAAAGTCTTATTTGACTACAAACCCACCACCTTTTCTCTCACCTTATCTTCATCTGAAAATTTAAGAAGAAGAAACCAGGGGTTTGGAGATCCAAACTTGGTGATTTGAGGAGCTTGGAGTGGTGGAATCATCAAAGCAAGGTGAGAATCACAAACACCTCAACTTTCTTTATTTTTTGGGCTAAATTTTGGAGGTGTTGGTGTAAATCCAATAGGGGTTGCTAAGTGGTTGTTGAGTAGTTGTTTGGGTAGGTTTTAAGTGCTATGAAGTTCAATGGTTGGTGTTATTGGTGGTGGGGTTGTTGGAAACCCAGAATTTTCAACAAAACTACTGTCTACAAAACGATTAAAGCGATAATGTTCTTCCTAATGGTGAACGTATAACCGCCTGGGAATTTAGCGCGCTAATTCCCAGACCCAGCTCGCTAGGTATTGCAGTTTTGACATTTTTTTTTTGCTAAGTGACATAAAATACATTCAATTGATTAAAAATCAATTATAAATGGAAATAGGTCATTTCGGGCGATAATTTGGATATCGGGGACTAGACAGAGCCGGATCGGGGGTTATTTATCGGAACACGGAGTGCGGTTTGAGGTGTGTAGTATCCTAACTGAAATTTCTTGAGCAGTACTTTATTTTGCTTTTGGATTCTTGTTCTGGCTTTCAATACTCTATTCTTGGTGTGATTTAATGGACGGACGTTGAGGCTCTCCCTGCGTGCCATACCTGTGTGTATCCACTTGGCCATAACACATGTGTCAGGGATCTCGGTGAATAGGTCGACCCGAGAGACACGTCGAGGCACGTGTGGGTGCGTCGTAGGTTCCACGTCGACCACCAAGCGCATCCAGATACATGCCTTGCTTGAGTGCTACTCGTCGGCGGTAGTCTGTGGGGAGTCCGAAGTATGGTGCTAGTGTGACGACCCTCACCTGAACTAGGGTCACCGCCCGACCCAAACCATTACTCAAGTCTGATACCTGAACCATGCCCAAATAACAGTTTGGCACGCCTCTCAAACAACTTGCGAAATAACATAATGGCTATACGAAACTATACATGGCTTCGCATTCATTTAACTAAAAATGGTCTATTAAAAACCCTCATGTGAATCAACTAAAGGTGAGTAGGTTTCAAACTACTTAAAGACCTGTTTTAATTACAACCTAAACTTAATAGTTCAAAATCAAATACATATATAATACAACACAAGGCTCACATCAAGAGAAGGTTTCAAGCATCACCTCTCCCTTGTCTCGTTCTAGCATCAATGTTGAGGGACCTGGAAAGTAGTGGGGAAAGCTAAAAGAACCAACGAGGCTCAATAAGAAAGAAGACTCGCTCAAACACTAAACATGCAAGTATTACCTAAAAAGCAAAACAATTATATACTACACGTAAGCTGAATTTTAAAACATTTAAGGGAAAGAAATAAAGATATGATCCTTGTTCATAAAAGGGGGTGTAAACTAGTTCCATATCAAGTAAATCATAAATGTAAAATTCATTCTTCAACAAACTAGAAAAATGAGCATTCTTTTGAAATCACATCATAAAAAGGAGAAATTCACAAATTTGTAAATAAATAACATTCATTCATGCAACGTGGTTCAACAAGAGAATTACCATAAGATTTAGTAATAAATATAAGTCATGGTTCCATTCAATGCATCCTAGCCAATAGTATGAATCCGGTGACCGAAACGCTCACCCTCGAGATGATGTGAACCATTGGTGGTCACAGTGGCCGTTGTGACCTCCACCTAGTTTCATCAAACCAATAGTAAGTGTTTCCAAGCCATCACCGATTGTGACCACTTGTGAACTTGACATTTCGAGGTGCAGACCACTCTCTCTTTGGTGGGATCATGACCACACCACTGCAATTCGTAGCGCGGACCACTCTCTTTTGGTGGGCACACTGCCACACTACCACTACTCATGGCGCGGACCACTCTTTTTTATGGGCACACTGCCACACCACCGCTAATCGTGGCGCGGACCACTCTCTTTTGATGAGCGTACTGCTACATTACTACATTGGATCGAATAACACAAGTGTTCCTATCACATGCATTCCATAGATAAGCATATTCATATCATTGACTAAATGCAACCCAATCCCAAGTCTTTCAAAATAATATAATATTTCTATTTATCTAATATTCAAGCCACATTTAATGTATGAGCAAAGCTCCCACTTACTTGTACTCTCCGCTCTTATAATCACTCTCTACACGCCAGGGGCCCAATGTGAACCGTCGTGCGTCACTAGACAATACATACAACATCATATCAATGCATAATTCATTATCAGGTTATTTATTATTTATTTCATATACATTTATAGACTCACTAGTGTAAGTCTCGTAGTCATTAGTGTCACTGAGACCTTCGTCGAGGTCCAAAATAGCTTGTCAGGGGTGGGACCCGCTGCCAGGTTCCCCAGAGAGCGCGAACGCTCTCCCAATCAAGTTGTGCAGGGGTCAGGCTGGCCCTTGGTTGAGTCCAGGGGCCAGTTTGGCCCCTGGTCAAACCGGTCAGGGGTCTGTTAACCCCTGGTCAACTTGATCCAGGGGTCAACTGACCCCTTGACCGGTCTGTCGACCATGGGAGGGGGAGCATAAGCTCCCCCTGGTGGTCGTGGGAGAGGGAGCATGAGCTCCCCTAACCGTCTCTATGACTACCCTAGCACCTCCAGCGCTGGGGTCCCTCGGCCCGACTGGTCGGACCTCTGGCCACTCGTGGCCGAGAGAAGAAGACCTCTCCGAGGAGGTGGGACGCCATGGCTTCGTCCCTCCCTCACCCATGCTTAAGGACGGCGGTGCCGCCACTCCTTTGAGCTGGCAGCGGCGGCGGCACTGCCTCTCCCCCTGAGGCACACTTTGCACGCAAAAATGGAGAGAGAGAGAGAGAGAGAGAGAGAGAGAGAGAGAGAGAGAGAGAGAGAGAGATACCTTGCATTCCATCACCATCATCTCCACCATTTAGTTTTCACCTCTTTTTTGGATTTAGGGTTCGTAGATCCACAGTGGTTAGGGTTTTTAGTTTTTGTTTTATATTAGAGTCGAACCAGTTTAGGGTTCCTAAAATTACTAATTTTCCCCTAGGGCCGATTTTGAAGAATTCGGGTCGTTACAGCTAGTCTGACCCTAGGCTCTAGGAACACACTTTGAGCTTGCACTATTATCTATGCATGCGATGAGCATAGTTGCCTGTATTTATTTCCGCATGTTTATTTAATAGTTTTGTTTAAATTCCACTATTTACTTTCCTTATTGCTCACTTAATTTCCTTGGGAATACTAACTCTGGACTCATCATCTGCCTTTTTGTGATGGCTTGAGTGCAGATCATAGTACGAGCCGTGGCAAGGGCAAGCTACTGGAATACATGTGATTCAGAGATGTTGAGCTAGGCTTGTTTGTTTGTATTATATATATTTTGTTTTATTTTGGGATTTGGGATTATGCACATGACTCTATATTTTGAGCTTTTTGAGGTTTATATCTGATATGTGATGTCATATTTTAATTGTCATGAAAAAAGACTTCCGCTGTGGTTTATTTAGGATTAAAATGATATGATAAGCTCATGATTTGAGTTCATTAACAATTTAAGTAGTAAATTGTTGTTTATTGAGGTTAATAATGATTAAATTATGGATTAGATGGCATGTGGGACACAACTGGAGCTGGTCACATTGGCCCCCGTGGCGGTCCATTTGGAATATGGGTTGTTACAGAAGGATCTCATCGAGCTGCAAACTATGGAGTGTGATTGTGTCGCGCAAGGTTTAATCTGAGTCGGCGGGTGTCGAGCCGCTCGTTTGGCCCCCATCATCCGTTTGAGGAAACGGTCGTTCATCCATGTCGAATCTGCAAATTGCGAACGTGCCACAAGTTAGCGTCGTAATATGCGTATACAAATATGACAATCAATATATACTAATATAAGTCCTAGCACTACCCACTCATTTTGCTTCCCAACTAAAGTTCTAAGTCACGATCTTCGGGTTTCCACATCTAATGTTTGTTGTTAAGTTTAATTCGGTTGTATTAAGCTTTCCCTTAGGCTTAGTTAAACCTAGGCTCTGATACCAACTGTGACAGCCCTAGATTCTGAGGCAAACCGAGCAATACCACGTCACCATATACGTCACCAGGTCATGTTATGTCACTTGCACACCTGTCCATGACAACCTGCGAACTTACCATCTTGTAATCTGACTTAGTCAATTTCGTTGTCTAAAAGATTATTTCAACGAAATATACTAAGTTAAGAAGTTTTAAGACTTAATTTATTTATTTTGATTCTTTTTAGGTTATTTTTAATAGTGGAAGTCTTAATAATATGGAGTAATTAATGTAAATGAGTTTTGCAATAATTAACAACCTATGGGATGGAAACCCGGTAAAAGAATACCATGTATATCGATAAAGGCGACAAAAGGTATAACATGTGTTAATATACATGTATCAGGTAATAAGTATCCCAAAGTGATCCCAAAAAAGTGTATATATATAAATAAAAACACCTACGAGTAAGCTAGTGGAGGTCGCCAAGCACCGCCTTCTCCCGGCTCGTCGTAAAATTTGCAACTTGCCACCAAAAATAATGGCAAGTTCCAGTGAGTAAATTTCAGAGAAATTAAAACACCTACAATTCATGCATATAAAGTAAATGAACGGGAATGTAAAGCATGAATATAAGTCGTGAGATAATCGAGAATATGGAACGCGAATGTGGTGTATAGCTGTCGAACCCTGTGACGCATATACAAAACCGAGAAGGCCCTGGAGGCGAGGAAATCCACGCCCCCTCTTCACAGTTGAAATGAGGAACTCTGTTGGTCAGGAGGTAGACTTCCGGCCAACGCCTCAAAGATAGGAACACCGTGACGGAGGCGAGCCTCACGACAACTAATTCTCGATACCATCGACTCGCGGAGAGAAATCTCACGCGTAGTCTAAGGTATGACCAACACCGTAGCAACAATCGGATCGTCATCGACAAGAGAGCCGAAAAGGGTCATACCGTCCATTCGACCATACACAGACACACGCATAAATAGAGTAAACATGCAAGCCGAACGTCGAAAAGTAATGTGAAATAAACAAATTTACGAAGGAAATAAGTAAATTCTAAGCTGACTTTCTCATGGGTTTACTTAACTCAAGCAATCGAAAATACTCTCCAAAATGTCCCGTTCATGCCTCAAGATACGCACCTAACACCCGATTATAATCTCCTAAGTCCCTGGTGTCCAATTATACCACTTTAATTATTTTAGAGTCACATTAACTGAGTTTATAATGTGTGACCAAAATCTAAAAGTTTTATTTTTAAAAAAGTTTAATTTTGGCACACTTTTCGAATTATACCGGGGTACCAAAACCCCGAAAAATTCTTGAAAACTACTTTTCTATCTTTTCTCATTTTTTATGTTTTTCCTAATTTTTTCTGGATTTTTCCAAAAATTCTTAGCTATTTTTCCTATTTTTCTTAAATTTATTGTATTTAAAACTGTATTTTATTTATTTTTTAATTATTTTTATTTTATTTAGGGTGGGTTGGGCCTAAACCGGGCCCGGATCGGCCCAACCGAGGCCAACCAGGTCAAGGCCGGCTCGGCCTAACCCGGCCCTGGGCCTGGGCAGCCCGGCCCGCTTAGCTACCCACCCCATTTCTTCCTCCCGAGTTCGTCTATGACGAATTCTGATATCTTTTATATATATATATTTTATCACAATAACAACAACAACAACAACAACAACAACCACAACAATCACCACATCAACAACAACAACAATACAACTACCTAATCACCATTAAAGCCTAAATTTCTTTACAAAAAGTCTACAAAATTAACAAAACTCGCCTCGATTTGGAGATCGTCATGAGCGCCACGGAGAGGAGCGAGCACCGCAAGAGATGTGAGACGAGTTGAGGGAATGATGGAGAGCTTTGTTGTGGGTAAGTGATTGATGGGTGATGTGATATGTGATGTGACAACTAAATCTCGGACTACCTCATACACCCGCATTACGCACACACCGCGACGTCGTACACTTTCGTCACTACACGCGCACAACGTGACTTACTGTAATTCTTAACTATCGCGATGCAAATTATTAAATAACAATAAGATAAATAAATATGCGCCACACGAAAATAACAAATTTACCTCGTTAGGCGTGCCCTAGACTTTTCCGCGATGACCACGTAGGTCTGAGCTTAGGGCCCTAATATGTTTTAATCAATTAATTGAGATTAATTAAAGCGGGCTGTTACGCAAGATATACCCGAACTTGTTGTATGTTATTATTCGGTAGAGATAGAGGGTCATGTTTTGCCAGCACACCTGAGGGTGTTGGAGTTCTTAAATTTGATGCATTGTTGTGCATGGATTGGTTAAGTGCTCATCATGCACATATCCATTGTTTCAACAAGAGAGTTTGAGGCAGAGTAGCTTCTAGCGTAAATGTTGAGATATTCGCTAGTGTTTTGAGTACGACGGAGAGGGTCGAGACTAGGTTGGAGGAGGTACCTATTGTGTGCGAGTTCCTAGATACTTTTTCCTACAAAGCTACCAGGATTGCCACCGCATAGGGAGATTAACTTCATCATTGATTTGGTCATGGGGACCAAACCTATATCTATTCCGCTGTATCGGATGGCTCCGAAAGAGTTAGTGGAGCTGAGAGGACAACTTGATGAGTTGTTGGAGTTAGGGTTCATCCACTCGAGCATGTCACCTTGGGGCGCGCCAGTCTTATTTGTTAAGAAAAAAGATGGCAACCTGAGATTACGCATTGATCACAAACAACTCAACCGGGTTGCAGTGAAGACCAAGTATCCACTTCCTCGCATTGACAACTTGTTCGACCAACTGACAGGATTACAATGGTTCTCAAAGATTGATTTGAGATTTGGGTACCATCAGCTGAGGATTAGAGCAGAGGACAGGGAGAAGATTGTTTTCCACACTCGATACATGCATTACCAGTTTACAGTCATGCCTTTTGGGTTGACTAACGCCCCGGTGATGTTCATGGATCTTATGCATCGAGTGTTAAGACAAGTACTTGGATAGGTTTGTCATTGTGTTCAAGATTATTTTTGCAAACTTCGAGGGTGCATAGACTGTATGCAAAGTTTAGTAAGTGTGAGTTCTGGCTCACAGAGGTCAAATTTCTTGGGCACATCGTTGGAGCCAGCGGAGTGTTAGTGGACCCCATTAAGATCAGAGCTGTGATAGATTGGCCTACACCGCGATCAGTGACATATATCCGTAGTTTCTTGGGGTTGGTAGGTTATTACAGGCGTTTCGTTTAAGACTTCTCAAAGATTGCGGCACTAATGACGCAATTGACGAAGAAAGATACGAGTTTTCAGTGGAATGACAGTTGTGAGCAAGCCTTCAGGATTTTGAAGGAAAGATTGACTACCGCACTAGTTTTGGTACTACCTGAGTAAGGGAAGGGTTTTGAGGTGAACACTGATGCTTCTAAGGTCGGTTTGCGCTGTGTTTTGATGCAGGGTGGTAGAGTGATTGCCTACGCGTCCCGACAACTAAAGATTTACAAGAAGAACTACCATACACATGATTTATAGTTAGCGCCATTGGTCTTTGCATTGAAGATTTGGCGTCATTATCTCTACGAATAGAAGTTTGTGTTATTTATTGACCACAAGAGTTGGAAGTACCTATTCACCCAGAAAGAGTTGAACATGTGGCAGACGCGTTGTCTTGAGTTTATCAAGAACTATGATTTCTCATTGGAGTATCACCCGGGGAAAGCCAATGTTGTTGCAGACGCATTGAGCTGCAGAGGCGCAGACTTAGAGATTGTTACTTGCCATATGACACACGAGTATGGGTTACTCGAGGCAGTTGAGTCGATGTATTATGTTGATATCCCGACCAGTACCAGAGAGTTGATTTGTAGGCATACGAGGACTCAAACAGTGTCGATTCAGAGTATACTTAAGGGTCAACAGGCGGATGAGCAGTACTAGAGGTTCTTGGAATTTGCTCAGAGTTCGGATCATCCAGATTGGAGTTAATCGACAAACTCATGTTTGAGATTTAGAGGTCGATTATGGATTTCATCAGTGGCTGAGTTGTAATGAGATACTTGATGAGGCTCACCGCTCACGTTTTACAATTCATCCGTGTCAGACCAAAATGTATGTTGATGTGCATCGTCTTTGTTAGTGGATGGGGATGAAGACCGCTATTTCTGATTACTTTCGAGTGTGTGAGGTATGCCAGTGAGTTAAGACTGAGCATCGGAGGCCCGAGTAGGTTATTGCAGCCACTTCCCATTCCTCGGTGGAAGTGGGAGCATATTACCTTGAATTTTGTCAATGGTCTACCTCGATCTCAGTGCAGACATGATAGTATCTGGGTGATTGTGGATTGGTTGATAAAGTCTGCACAATTTTTACCGATCTCTACCAAACATCGGGTGGATAGGTTGGCGAGTTTGTACGAGTGGGAGATTGTTCGACTACATGGCATTCTATTATTGATTGTGTCAGACAGAGGACCACAATTTATATCTCAAATTTGGCAGAGCATGCAGGCACAGTTCGACACGCGGTTGGATCTCAGTACAGCCTATCATCCACATACTGATGAACAGTTAGAGAAACTGATCCAGATTCTCGAGAATATGCTAAGGATGTGTGTGTTAGAGTATGGTGGAGCGTGGGAGGAGAATCTTCATTTGTGTGAGTTTGCCTACAATAACAGTTATTCGTCTAGTATTGTATGACACCATTTGAGACACTCTACAGTAGACCGTGCAGATCTCCATCTTATTGTGCGGAGCCCAAGGAAGTAGCAATTATTGGGCCAGAGATTGTAGTAGATCACATAAAGAAGATAAGACTGGTCAGATTAAGGCTCAATTGTACGCATGAGAGGTAGAAAAAGTATTATTACATGTATCCCAACGAGTTAGAGTATAATGTCGGGAGCTATATTTATCTAAAGGTCTCTCCGATAAAGGGTTACAAGAGGTTTAGGATTAGAGGAAAGCTTGCGTTGAGGTTCATTGGTCCGATCAGAGTGAAGAAATGAATAGGCAAGGTTGCGTACGAGCTAGAGTTGCCACCTCACTTTTCTGGGATCCAACCTGTATTTCATGTTTCTATGATGCGACTAGATAGGTCGAGAGAAGGTAGACGGCCGACAGTGGACTTGAGCCAGATAAACTTGAGGGAAGACATTACTTAGACGAACAACCTATTTAGATTTTGGACCGTAAGGCGTAGATTCTGAGGAACAAAGAGATCTCATCAGTCCTTGTCAAATGGCAGCATCACGGAGATGAGGAGCTGACGTGGGAGTCATATATGCGCGAGTACTATCCCTATCTCTTCAGAGTTTAGTTAAGTTCTTCCCTTGTGTTTCGTTTCAATCTCAAGGATGAAGTTCTAATTAGTTGGGAAGACTGTAACGACCCTAAAACCTAACTCGTGTCACGTGTCATTTCAGGGTCGTTCTTAGGACCCAGTTACCATGATACACATCCAATTTTTGGGCATCGATACCGAGGTATGCTATTTTTGTTTGGTGTTTGTGTTATATATTTATTACCCTGAATGTGAAACCAATTGTCCAAACGTGTAAGGACGTTTACATATACAGATTGGAGTTTCAGATCGAGTTCGCTAGGGAAAACGTACGCGAAAAAGTACCAGGTGAACGAATTGCGAGAATATGGACATCCAGAAGGGAAGATTTTAACAAAACACTGACAAAATGGAAAATGAAATATGAATAATAATTAGTATGAGAATGTATTTCAATCGATGAAATTTGTATCGAGGCACGACGATATGAGTTGTGTACCAACAGGGTGCGTTTACGCCTGTGAAATGCCAATTAAGTTGTTTAAAAAGATAAGACCAAATACCAAGGTAACAAATAGTCACTCAATTAAGTCACAAAAGTAGTTGGATGGAATGATTTTGAGCCACAAGAAGTGTATTGGGATTGGTAGATGGGTCAAAATGACATTTGGAGTATAAAAGTAAAAAAATGGGTGTTTCATCACTTTTTCTCTCTCCTCTCTGAACTAAAACGGAAATGGAGGTGGGTTTTGTGGATTTCAAGTGGTGACTTATGCCAAAGGATCGACCAACGACGCGAATTAAGGCGAGATCTCGGTTAGTCGTTCGATTCTCGTCGTTTTGGCGTCAATTTTGTGCGTTTTCGTCGAGATTTTTTAGGACGACCCATGGTCATTGAGTTTTTGGAATTTTTCATTGATCTTCAGTGAGATTTTGTGATCTTTCAAGGTGTCATGTTGTGGTTATGGTGGTGTTTAATTGATGAGTGTTGTTGTTGATGTTGTGTAGTCTTATTTTCATGTCATGTTGGGATATGGTTTTGAGGGATTAAAGGTTTGATTTTTGTCGAACTTACACATTGGTTTTGATGTTTATATATCAAATTAGGTCCCTTAGAATCAACTTGAGGTTTTGAGATGGTTTCGTAGGTCTATTGAAGTCGAATTGGTGGCATAAAAACTAGGGTTGTAGAACTAGTACTGCAGTCCAATTTTTGGGCAACTTTGAAGTAATGATTCGGGTAATCGAACGAATGTTTTTGAGTGGGTCCCTTTATGGTTTTTTGTTTTTATATATCAAACTTAACCCCTGCAAATCAGATTTGATTTCCAAGTAGGTTTTGAAAGGTTTTGGAGGTCGAAAAAGAGGTTTGAAACATGGGACTGCACTATTATTTTTTACTGTTTTGAGTAGGCATGTTGGTGAATTGATTTGAGACATCAAATGGGGTCCAATTGACTTGGGAATAGGTTCATTTGAATCTTATTATAAACTACTTTGATGATCAATAAAGATTTTGGCCATTGGAATTTGTTTAATCAATGAAAAACAAAGTAGAACATAGCATGTTTATATGGTCCACAACTGTTCGCTTATGACAAGTTGCGACTTAGCAACTTTGGGTAATGATTTAAATAGGTATTTGCTATCCAAATTAACTAAAGTTGTACTTTTTGAAATCCCTATATATCCTACTTTGAGTAGCACTTAAGCTCAGACATTGGTTCAACTTTTAAATTAGTGAAAAATAGTTGTGTAAATGGCCAAAACCAATGAACTAAGTTAATTAGTTAATAAAATGAATAGTATTGATTGATTGAACAAATAGAGTTGTAACTTTTAAACAGTGAATTTGTGATTTAATAGGACTTATTGAAGTACGTGAAAGTCGGGGAACATTATGTGAGGCTTCGTAACCAACTTTGAGTTGGTTTGGTTGTAAGTAAACCAGCTAGGGAATGCATAGTTATTTCATTTTAAGCTATTGAATATTGTTGTTCATTGCTTTGATATCTATCCTTGGAATTCCATTCTGATTGAGTTGTCTGAGGGCAAGTGAGTCAACGGTGATCCTTGGAAGGAGTGGCTGGCTGAGGTAACATACCAGAGTCATGACATCGGAATGCACTGCACCGGATACTGGTTCTTGAAGGGGTGTAAGTTCTTAGCGTGGTTGTTCCATGAATTCTAACTATCTCGTGGGTTTAGGGCTTGTGAGTGTACCAAGTCCTAGAACTCGAGTATCGATGGTTTGCCAAGACTCAACGACCTATTAGTTGGGACTACTTACGCCTCTCTGTTTTCATTCTTGGATACTCGTGTATCGATTGCTCTTGATTTATTTACATTCTTTTATCTATTCATGCGTCCTTATATCTTTCTTTCTATCTACATGAATATAAACTGATGTATTTATTTCGAAATATTGTTTAGTATCCTACTGGCGTTACTTACCTGGGCTCGTCATTCTTGTGTTTGACTGAGTGCAGATTCCCAATCGAGTAAGGGAAAGGGGCCAGTACTGGAAAATCTACTGTGAGGACTTTGGAGCGGTCTTCCCTCTCATACTTTTGTAGGTTTTGTATTACTTATGTATATTATTTTGATCACATGGGGTATATGAGTTTGTGAGATACTTTGGGACATGTTTTGATATGATTTCTCTCTCCTCTGTTTATTATACATGTTGAAGGTGTTATGCGAGGTTCTCACTCTTTAGGATGTCCTGACTGATTGGTTTAGAGTTGTTTAGATTTGTTTAAGTTGAAATCGCTTCCGCATAACCTTTGATAACTTACAAACTTGAATAACTCACTATAAATGTTAAATCTCGATGCCTTGTAATGAATAATGGTTAGGAAGGCTGACTAGGCTTGCGTTGACGGCACGAGGATTGACTTGGGGTCCAGGTAAGTCTAGGCCGGGCGGGCCGAGTTTAGGTTGTGGAATTGGGGCTGTCACAAGTGCACCCGACTCGATCCCAAAACCGGAGATTAGGGAGTGGTGGGTCGATTCGCAGGAAGTATTTTTTTTTTCCTGGAGTCTTTAATAGGCTGTTTGGTGTTTTTGATCAAAGGCATACCCGGGATAGTGTTTCTGTTTTTTGTTGGGCATTTTGTGGATATAGATAAAAGGAATAAGGCTCATTTTTTGTGTAGATATATAGTTATACATACATATATATGGTCGAAGATGTACAAATCCCCAACTCTAGTTTTTGTTACCTTGGATGAATAAAGTTTCTTCCTTGATCCAGAAAAAAAAAAAAAAAAAAAAAAAAAAAAAAAAAAAAAGATTGCTGAGGTTCTTTTAGATTAAGCAGCGACAAAAAATAATAATTTCTATATTGTGCTTAACGGCGGTTGGGAAAAAAAGTTTCTTGTTATGAGTTATGAATAGAATATATTAATTAATCATGACCGAGCTACAATAAAGTACTATATATGCACTAACTAAACAATCATCAAAATTAACTTATTTTTAATAATAATTCAAGAAAAGAGATTAATTACCGCACCAAAAGTTATGTCTAAAATATTTTAACTAAGAAACTATGTAGCTAAAAAGGAAAAAAAAATATTCAACTAAGTAATCAAAAATAAAATTATTGTTTGATGTACTTTTCGTTTTATTTATTTATTTTATGGTACTACTTTTTGTTTTGTTTTTATTTAAAGGCGTGCATAAGTATTTATGTCATTGTATTTCTCAAGGCTCAGAGTAAAATTTATGCTTAAAAGCGGGAACAACAAATAGGAAAATGATTGGGGCAATAGTATGTACTCTTGATACATGCTTTCGCTAGTGTTGTTGAAGTCCCTTCATTTTATACATCGTGATTTGCACTCACATAAATCACTGTGTATCCAAAGGACATCACAACTGTGTAGAGTTGGGCTACAAGCTAGATAATTAGTTTTTTTTATTTTAAAAAGTGGGCTAGCTTTTTTTTTTTTTTTTTTTTTTGTGAAAGAGGGTAAGTTGGTATGTATATAATCCTATGTATGGGGTTTCCGGACATTATTATCACCCGCTAATTAAGCCTCCTATTTCCACCATGTTTTCAACAGGTGCATGTTTATTTTTGCATTTAAAAGATACATGACAAAATTTACCAATCAATTAGATACCCAATAATTTAATTAGTAAATGATTTGAAAGTAAAATGTCATATTGTTTATTTCTAATAAAAAAAAGACACGTGACAAAATTCTATACTTGAGTGGACGACATGCCTAGCTTACGCGGACAATGATATGTCTAAGCAGTTTGGTTTTAGACTTCGTATTGGAGTTTTCGCTTGATTAATATAATTAAGAGAAATAATTAACAAAAGAACATATCTTCTGAAATAATTCTCAATATAACACACTTATTGCCACGTAGGCTGCCACATCACGCGCCATGTGGAGACCAAGTGACTGGGAAGGTGGAAAACGTGAGTGGAAATCACGTTTTGTGCAAGTCGTGATTTCCACTCACGTTTTGCATATAGTGGAAGTCGTGACTTGCAGTCACGACTTCCCTTCACAGGAAATCGTGACTGCAAGTCACGATTTCCTTTACCCCAGGAAAAAAAAAACAGTGGCAAGGATAGAAAAAAACAGTGGCAAGGATAGAATCCAAGTTGACAATGTAACATTTTTTTTGATCTTTTGATGACTAAATTTTGCTGCAATTATTAATAACCATTTCCTATAAACAAAGAAAGAAAGACCAGAATCTAAGTTCCAAGGATAGAATCCAAGTTCCAAGGATAAAAAGAGGTGGAGATAGCTAGGCTAGGTAATTACCAATCTCATTTAGCTTTTGAAGCAATTCTTCCCTTGTTGGCAGGACATACATTCCTGCATATGCTGCAGTTCTAACTGCCCATGAATGAAATGGTGCACGAACTTGTGCATAAGCTGTTGAAGCAGCTTCTCTTAAAGAACAATCCCTGCAAAAGCAGAAAGGCAATATAATTTTTCACTAGAAACACAGGAATTAAGTATGCATTCAAGAGTTGAACTCATTGTGAATGAAACATGAATGTAACAAATAAACAGCAAATATATCACGAGGAAAGTAGAGTCTTAGGAAAATTTATTGTAATAAATGTCTCAAAAATCCAATAATTGTAAATGACTTTTCTAAGCATGAGTACATACATACATACATACATACATACATACATACATAAAATTGGAAGTTGATTGAGTACAAAGCAATAATAAAAGAAGTCTTGTTATTGTTAAAAACAAGTCCTATTCCGCCCCCAAAAAATGACTTCCAGTCCCACAACGTGTTCTCTTTACGACTCGGACATTACGATTTAACGCTAATGGGACATTCGACTGCCCCATATCAATAGGATTTTGAGCATCTTCTCTCTGAATATCATCGATATCACGCATTCCACCTTCATGCGTACTAATACACTCAATTCGGACATGTAAACATAACAAGCACCATCGTATACAATCAATTTCACGTGAAACATGCATGCCTCATCTTAGTGAATGCAACACTATCAACATTTTAAAAAGTTTAGTTTTTCATACTAAAAACAGTTACGAGTAAAGTTAAAAAAAAAAATAGATTTTCAGGTTCCGAGAGTTGCATAAAATATTAATAGTTTATGATTACCTAAGTGGCTTATGTCAATCTTTGGCAACGAGAGTTGTTTTACTGGATGCATTGCCGATGGATGTGCCTTTTTTGGGGAACAGGAATGCTTATAACATGGTGCTACACAAATTTTGGAAGAAATTGTACTCAGGACTTGTAACAACTGTGACAATGCAATCTTATAGAGATTTCTAAGTCAATTGAAGATGTTCAAGGGGGTTCATTTCTAGAAGAGCTAAATAGGAAATGGGCTTATCACAACAATGCATTGCAAATGATTCAAGACATATTGATGTACATGGACAGGACCTTCATTCCCAGTACTCATAAAACCCCTGTTCATACTCTTGGCCTTAACCTTTGGAGGGACAACGTTATAATGATGCTAATGGATTTAGGTTCTGCCTTTTCCTAAGGAACATTGCTTTTGTAATGGATTTGGTTTAGTAATTGTCAAAAGCATCTTTGGATTTGGTAAATAGATTCTTCACATTTAATGAATATAATTTGTAATTAATCCCAAATATCAACATGAAATTAACAAACGAATGTACCGGCGGGAAGGTGAGTAGAGAGAAGAAAGCGATCAAGGACCGGCGAAGGACCAGCGAGGGACCAATGAAAGCAGAGAGAAGGCAAGCGATCAAGGACCTCGGCGAGGGACCAATGAGCGAGAGAGAGGGGCTCTCGCGTGTGACCTTTGAGGGCTCTGCGAGGACGGTGGAGGCAACGGTGGAGGCAGGGACGAAGCGAGAGACGGTGGAGGCGAGGACAGCAGCGGACACGTGGCAGTGGTGGGCGGGACGCGCGAGGACGGTCGGGACGGACGTGGAGGCAGGCGACGGTGGCGCGAGGACGGTCGAGGACGGTGGAGGCAAATGACGGCGCAGTGGCGGCGAGGACGGTGGCGGCAGGGACGGTGGAGACCGGAGAAGGCGATCAACGAGACTGCGAGGGCTGCGAGCGAGAGACAGTGGAGGGGACGGGGAGGGGAGGCGGGACGACTCGGTGGAGACGGGGACTCGGTGGAGGCGAGGGACGATCTCGGGGAGAAAACAGAGGCGAGCAAAGAAGAGGAGATCTCGGTGAGGCAGAGGCGAGCAAACGGGGAAGAAAATAGGGACGAAATCGAGAGTTTTTTTAAACTGGTCACGAGCAGGCTTCCTCATTTTGTTTGCTGGACACACCACCTTGACATGGCGCTGACATGGCGCTTACATGGCGCTAAATGTGTTATATTGGGAATTATTTTAAAAGATATGTTTTTTTGTTAATTATTTTCCTTAATTATATTAATCAAGCAAAAACTCCCTTCGTATTGCCATTTTGGGTTAGGTATATGTACAGTGTAAGGGCTGGGCCCACAACCTAGTATTGTCCATGTCCACGTGGCCTAATCACAGTCAACGACTCAACCAGCTGATGGAGATGTATAGTACATGCAATAATCGGACAGTTGCCTAGATGGTATATATACATGCATGGCACATGCATCATGCATGCCTTCATGCATATAATCCATGTTAGGAGGAATTTGTGTGTAGTGTGTTTGTGGTACTCTCCAAACTAGTTAATTTATCATGATGTACAATTACATTAAGCTGTGAGAGGAAAGATCACAATTTCACAACAAGTCTTGCATCAGGAGTCGTACGTGTTGCTGTTATGGTTGGCCGTGTCATTTTGTATTTTCTATGTTATATATATACTTTAATTTCAAGTCACTCAAAATTATATATATATATATATATATATATAACGAAATATACTAAGTAATTAAGTGGTAACTCCACTGATTCAATGTCGCGCATTAATTTGCCTCTGTATGAAATTGAGAGTTCGAATTTTTCTACATGAGAATAAAATAGTTATTGTCATTATATGCATGATATAAATTGTGAAAGTAGGTTTTTCACTAAAAGATTGAAGTCAAAAATGGTTAGATTAATAAAAAAAAGAGTAAATTAGTTAATCAACCAATTTAGTATGTACGTGGTATTGTTGTAAGAGAGTTGGGGGTTGAGTCGTCCCGTAGAGAGCAGAAAAAGTTGGCTTCTTTCTTAAATAAAAGAATATGGTTAAACAAAATCCTATTTATGTTATAATCTTTGTAGTCGTAACCAAACCCAAAAGTTGAGGTAATTTAGGAAGATGGTTTTATTTTTAAGATGAATATATCAACTTTTTAAGAGAATAAGTAGGTAAATTTATCGATAGGGTTGTTATAACATAGACGAGGTTTGGTTTAACCCCAACTCTAAAAAAAAATTAAATAAAAATAAGTCAAATAATGTAGTCAATACAAAGCAAGATTGCACAAAGACCGAGGAATTATGTGATAAAATGTGGCAACGCGTACAAAAAAATGTAAAGTTTGCGCCAAATAAAATGCTTAGCACGTGTGAGTGGCATGCCCTTCACGTAACTATCTCTAACCAATTTGTTGCCCCCCTCATAAGTACAGTGTACCACCCCGCGTTAGTGACACTTACCTTCCATTCATTTTATGCGATAACATAACATATGCTACTATTCTTGAATTTCGAGTCATTTGAAACCACATTCATGAATTTCTATCTGAAGGATAGTATTAATTTTTTTTTTTTTTGAGATTGCTACAGCGCCCAGACCCTTAGATGAGACACGCACCTGCCCATTCGCCCTCCATATATCTCGAGATACGTGTGACTCTTGCTAATCAAGGGCGGCTGAGACCCATATGGGCACAGCAACATTTTCCTTTTTTTTTTTATGTCGTTTTGTAAGTATGCGAACTAAGTTGCTTATAGTATAGCTAAGGTGATTGATTACATGTCAAGCTATTGTAATTGGGTTTCTTAATTTTCTTCCAAATTTAAATTTTGCTTCTCTCGTTGTTATCTTTTGGAGAAAGCTTAAAAAAAAAAAAAAAAAAAAGGTGTGGTGCAGCTAAAAGAACGACCGAGCGCCGAGCGAGTTTTTAATTAAAAAATATGAGGAGATCGAGCAACAACAGTTGAGGAAGACGACGGGTGAGAACAACAATTGTCTAAGGGTAGTATAAGGTGGTGTTGAAGGGCACGGAGGTCGCGTACTGTGACGGTCCAAATTTCTAATCTCGTTTACTTTCCGTAATTAGGATTACCGACTCGTGACGTGAGACCCACCCTGTGATATGTGTATTAACTGCGGCGAGATGACCGAGGTATATATATGTTAAATTTGTTGTGGTGTGTTCCTAGTGTATATGTAGACGATTAAGTCACTCCTACTAGTGTATAGGTGTCACGACATAAGTGGAGACGTGCCTCAAGTTGCGTGCCGACGTGGAACCGAGATAGAGAGTGATGTAGTAAGTCTATTTTGAGTTTAGTATAGCTCATGTAGTGGTTTTAATGTGGTTATGGTTGAATTTGAATTAAAAGTAACCTAAGTTTGCATTTTAAAACAATAGTCAATGATTTGCATCGAGATACGTACTAGCACATCTAAAAACCAATTAAGTTACCAATTTGTGATTATTTAGATTAAGTTAGTGGAGGTAAGCGGGACATGTGTTAAGAGGTGTACCATTAGATAGGTCTCGAGATACGAGTGTGTAATTAGATCAATGGTTATCATTCAACCCTATCCATTTCATATATATAGTTAGAGATCAATTAATGCAAACCACATATTTTCATTTTACAAGCTTAGAAGGGAAGAAAACTTGCTGGAGAGGTTTGAGGAAGAAGAAAATCAGTTGGGTTTGGTATTTTGAAAGTGTGGGAGTTGTTCAAGCTAGTGCACATCAACTAGGTAATTCACGTGCACTAGTTTGTTTAGTTTAATTTGATGAATTCATGAATTAGATCATGTTCATGGTTGTTTTTATGTTGTTTATGATGTCTTGAGGCTACGGAGATGCATATGAGGATTCCTAAGGCATTTGGGTAGCCAATGTGTGAAGAAAATCAGAATTCTGATTATAGAATTCAGGATTTTCCTGCATATAGCGCATTAGATAGGACAGTTAGCGCACTAACTTCGGGTAGCGCGCTAGAGACAGTGGTTAGCACGCTAATGAGGCCACTAGCGCACTAATTGCCATGACAACATAAAAATCTGTAATTTTTCAAATTTGCCAAAACAATATAACTGAGCTTAAAACCCTAAGTAAAGGTATAAACACATCCAAAAACATGTTATGTGATATCTGGAACCTAAGAAAGGGTTACGAGGGTTTCGAATACGAAATTTGGGGTGTCGAAAGACGGTAAAGCTAGGACTTTACATTGTTTGATGTAAGTATACCCATTGATTGTTTATTTACATTTCATTTTCAGTTTTAACTTGTTGTAGTCTATATTGACTATATATAGCTTTGTACTTTCATATCATGGACTTATTTGTTATTCCTCACTTGTTGAGCGTTGGTTTCCATGATATTTTGATAAATTGAATTCTTTTGAATCCATCCATGTGTTATATGTCATTTTTTGTTGTTTAACTGTAAATGTATTAAAAATAGCATGCTATTAGGAATTGTGGAACTATGAATAGTTTTATGGACTTGTATTCTTTAGAGAATTTGCGTTTTTTAGCATAGCTAATTGTTGAAATTCTTAATGAATCAATTTCTTGAAATTATAAAGTAGTTATAGAATCTAGAGTCCATTGCACTATGAGTCGATCAACACACGAGGTTAGAGTCAATGGGGATGTCGGCATTCGCCAGTATGATATGGCACACCGGGTTAGAGTCCCTGAGGGTTGCTAAGATACTAGGGTTAGAGTCCTTGTAATACTGGGGTTATAGTCCCTAGTGATATTAGATTGTGCGACACCACGCACGTCCTTTAGTGGTTAAGGTTTCACTAACGTAGGTCACAACCGATATGATCTAGATCATAACTATTTAGCCTTGTGTCAGTTTCACTCATTTAACTGTGGTATTTCTTAGCGTAATTGTGATACTAGTCTTTCTTTATTGAACTTATGTTTTTATTACCATTTAGTTTGTTTTGAAAATGTGAAAGAATTTGTCAACGGGGATTATTGTTACTTTTTGTACTGACCGTCATTTTTATGACGGTGGGTGCAGAGTCGTCGACGAACAGGCCGGGCAAGGAGAAGATTAGCGACTACCTCTAAGCTAGTGGCGTAACTCTGCATCGACATTTTGTAGGTTTTGATATTTTGTGTATTATACAGTAATGTTTTTTATACACTTTGGGTTTGTATATTGGGTTGAGCGTTTAGTTCCCTGACTTATGATGACATCACACTGTTTATATTCACCACTTTGTTATATATGCATGTGATCATTGTTTTCCTGGCTTTCACACACGTGAGATTTTTAATAATTATTTTTACATAATTTGTTAAGACTTCTGCTAAATTTTATAACTTTTAATAAGTTTTTAATAACTCTGAAATTCAATTGTTAAGTGACATGTGTTTTATTTATCTTAAACACAAGTAGTTGAGGAGATTTTGATAGAAAGGATGACTAATACATAGTTAAGTCCTATATGATTAGGATTTGAGCTTAATTACAGGATTAGGCCGGACGATACCCTAGATTAGGGATGTAATAGCCCATTTTCCAAATGGACCGCCACGGGGGCCGATGCGGACCCAAAACCTGACGTACCAGCGCAGTTGTGTCCTGCATGCCAACTCATCCACCATTTAGTAGTTATTAACCTCAATAAACAACAATTTAACTATTTAGATTGTTATTTGCCTCAAATCATCTATCTCTACTATCATATTAATCCCAAATAAAACACAGCGGAAGTCTTTTATCCTGTCAATTCATCTAGTAAGCAATTAAGTCATGCATTTAACTCTGATACCTAGTGTGGAAAACCCATATATCATCGTAGGTCAAAAATGTACCTCAATGTAACAAATATCAACAATACAGAGTCCTAGTGTCTCACACAATCCCAAATCCCAAAATAAAGCAAAATATGTACATACAAACGTATAAGTCTGGCTAAACGTCTCTGTATTGTGGTAGCTATCCCTTGCCCTGACTCGTACTAGGATCTGCACTAAAGCCATCACAAAAAGACAGATGACGAGTCCAAAGTGAGTATTTCCAAGGAAATTAAGTGAGCAATACGAAAAGTAAATATTGGAATTTAAACAAAACTATTAAATAAAACATGCGGAAATAAAAACAGGAACCGTGCTCATCGCATGCATATGTAATAGTGAAAGCTCAAAGTGTGTGTTCCTAGCCCCTAGGGTCGACTAGCGCCATACTTCGAACTCCCAACAGACTACTTTCAGCGAGTAGCACTCAAGCAAGGCTAGTATCTGGATCCCCTAGGTGGTCACCGTGGAACCTACGACGCACCCACACGTGCCCGTCACACTCTCGGGTAGCCCTATTCACCGAGATGGCACACGTGCTATGGCCTAGTGGACGTACACACAAAAATGGCACGGAAGGAGAGCCTCAACGTTCGTCCATTACAACATACTAGGAATAGAGTATTTAAAGACAGGAAATGAATTCAAAAGCAAAAGTAAATACTGCTCAAATAATTTCAGTTGGGATACTACACACCTCACACCGCACTCCGTGTACCATCACTAACCCCCGGTCCGGCTCCGCCTAGTCTCGGATATCCTAAATTACAGCCCGTACTGACCTAAGTTCATGTGTAGTTGATATTTAGTCAATTGTATGTGGGTTAAGTCATCTCGCACAAATTATGTCAAAACAGGGGTACATTAGCGCGTTAGGCCTGGGCATTAGAGCGCTAGATGCCCAGACAGTTATACGTTCTTTGCCCAGACGAACTGGCCTAGCGCGCTAATTATCATTAGCGCGCTAATCGCGTTCTGGACAACAAAACTGCTGAAACTTTTTGGGTTTTCTTCCACTCTACCAACCCAACAACAGCCACAACACCAATAACAACACTTCCAACCACTAGAAACTTAGTTAAACAACAACCCAACAACCTCCAAATCCTCACCAAAACCTCTAACATGAAGATCAAAAGATAGAGGAAGGTGTGATGTAAGTGATTATCACCTTGGATTTGATGATTTCCCCCACTCCAAGCTCCACAAATCACCGATATGAACCACCAAAACCCTGGTTTTTGCTCTTCAGATCTTGGATGAATAGATAAGAGAGAGAGAAAAAATGGTGGAAAATGAGGGTCAACTTGACTTATATAGGTCAAAGATCATCTCCACTCACATGTGCATCACTAGGCAATCCAAAGCAATCCATTTGCTCCTATTCTAACCCCTCATGACTCAAATTGTGACACCAGTAACTCACTTGCTCTTGTTCTTAGCAAAAAAAGTCCATTTTCGAGTGTTCCAACGCTCGATTTCCGTCTCGAAACGCGACATACGCGTCCTACCATGTCCCTAACCACCAAATATACATTCCATATTATTTATTTAACCAGTTTTTATTCATTTTGTGTGGATTATTTTCCCCGGCCTAGTGTTAAGTCGGTTAGACTACCCGGTTCCCGCATCGACACGCATATCGAGGCGAATACTTAATACACGATTTCGTTCGTCAAATGTACTATAATAACACACATTGCGATGCCAATGACACTAATTCAATATAAACATCGCAAATTAATCAATTCAACACATAAAAGTACTATTTACCTAACTCCAGAGCGCGCACAAGCCTATCTATAGGTCCCACGAGCGTCTGAGCTGTCAGCCACGTTTGCAACCATGTCATAAATAACAACAAATTATATTCAGTCGTTACAGTTCTTCCCAACTAGGTGAAATTTTGTCCCAAAATTTAAATTAAACTGAAACTACTTACCAGCGAAATAAGTGGGGATACCGTCGTCGCATAGTAGACTCAAGCTCCCAGGTGAGTCCATCAGTTTCGTGATGCAGCCATCATACCAAAACCTTCGGGATCTCCTTATTTCACAAAATTTGAGTCCTCCTATCCATGATTTCCACAGGCTGCTTTTCATATGACACGTTTGGTCGCACATCAATCTGACGTTCATCAACCATAGGCCTCGGTCCCGACCTAGTCGGCCTTAACATGGAAATATGAAACACTGGGTGTACCCTGTCAACTGCGGTGGCAACTCCAGATGGTATGCCACTCTGTCGATGCGTTCCTCGACTCTGAACGACCCAATGAATCTTGGTGCTAGTTTCCCCTTAATGCCAAACCTTTGATGACCTTTCCAGGGTGAAACTTTCAAATACACTAAGTCCCCAACCTCGTAGCTCAGACCCTTACGGTATTTATCCGCATATTTCTTCTGCCTATCCTGCGCTGCTTGAAGTCTCTGCCCGATAGCTGTTGTTATAGGCAAACTCACACAAAGGTAAGCACTCCTCCCACGATCCACCAAACTGTAGACTACACACCATGAACATATCCTCGAGAATCTGAATCAACCGCTCTGACTGCCCGTCAGTCTGAGGATGGTACGCAGTGCTAAACTGTAAATGCGTACCAAACTACTCCTGCATACTCTCCCATAGTCTCGATGTAAACCGCGGATCTCTGTAAGAAACAATAGAGACCGGTACACCGTGTAATCTGACAATCTCTCTCTCGAAGATAGTGTTCAGCTTTGTAACCGAATATCTCATGGCGATCGGTATAAAGTGTGTCGACTTCGTCAACCTGCCGATAACCACCCAAATCCCATCGTGTCTCCTCGTCGTCTGAGGTAGGCCACTGAAGAAGTCCATAGTCTCGTGTTCCCACTTCCACTGAGGAATAGGCAGCAGTTCTAGTAACCTAATCGGTCTCTTATGCTCAACCTTTACCTGCTGGCATATATGACAACTCTGGATGTATATACCCACGTCAGCCTTCATCCCTGGCCACCAGAACAACCGCCGCAGATCGTGATACACCTTGGTCCGACCATGATGAATTGTATATCGCGACCAGTGTGCGTCCTCAAGAATGTTGTCCCTGAGCTCCGATACCCCTGGTATCCAAAAACGACCCATGTGTCTCAAGCATCCGTCTGACCCCTCAGACCACTCTGTGCATCCCGGATCCTGAGCCATGCCACTGATCCGCAAATATCAGTCATCAGCTCTTTACAACTCAGCAACCCACTCTAGAGACACTGTAGGAACTCGCATCTGACAGCAAATCTATAGCTCAGCAATAGCCTTTGTCAAACACAACACTGACGCTGCCTCAAGTAACCCATGCTCACGTGTCATATGTCGCAGTATTGTCTGGCTCTCGATCCCACTTCTGCTCAGCGCATCAGCTACGACATTCGCCTTACCCGGATGATAATCAATGGCGAAGTCATAGTCCTTCGGTAACTTGAGCCATCGCCGTTGTCGCATGTTCAGCTCCCTCTGAGTGAATAGATACCTCAAACTATGATGGTCTGTGTACAACACGAACCTTTCACCATATGGGTAATGCCTCTAGGCCTTTAGTGCAAACATGACCGCCGCAAGCTCCAAGTCGTGCACTGGATAGTTCACCTCGTGAGGTCTCAAACGTCGAGATAAATAGGCCACTAGGTGTCCATCCTGCATGAACATGCCACCCAACCCAGTGCCTGATGCATCAGTATAAATGGAAAAACCTTTACCTATGAGCATGTAAGTTAACCTAGGTATGTGTAGTCGAGTAAATATCTATGTCATGGCAATATTATTTACAATCATTGAATTTTAATCAACATATTAATCTATGAATGATAAATGCACAAAAAAAATTAATTCATAACACATTTTGAGGGGTTTCCATGACATGGGTATATATATTTAGGCTTCATTGTAGAATTTCACTATATACATATGCACCCCACAATTTTGTAAGGGCAAGTCACAATTTTTTTGGCACTCCAATTTCATATTTTCCCTCAAGTGAAATGACCTAGTTACCCCTCACAACCCACACAATCCCTCACATGCCACTCTCTCTTATTGTGCACGTACCCCACACAAACCGACAACCCTTCGACTTCAACGATCCCCTCCGACCACCAGCGACGCAAACTTGCAATTTTGGAGCCCACTACCATTGTAAGAGTTGATTTCTTTTTGCTTTATGATAAAAATGTTGTACTTCTACTGTTTTTATGTACATTTATGAGGTTTCAACAAAGTTTTTTATTTGCTAGGGCATTGTTCGTTTGGGTTGTTTGATGGCTATTGACCTTACAAAATGGAGGATGAACGTGTAAGGGATGAGGATGTGTGTCACGAACCAGATTTCTAATCCTCGTTTAATTTCTTAATCAGGATTATTGACCCGTAATGTGAGACCCGCATCGAGATACGTGTCATGACTAAGGCATGTGACCGAGGTATATGTTAGATTTGTTGTGATGTATGTCTAGTGTATTGTATATGTATAGATTACTAAGTCACTTCTACTTATATAAAGATGTCGAGACGTGAGTGGGGATGCGCCTCGAGATGCGTGTCAACGTAGGACCGGTGTAAAAAATAGTTGGTAAGCTAACTTAAGTTAGTTTTAATATGGCTATAATTGATTTACATTAAATGAAACCTAAGTTAGCAAGTCAAAACATTAGTTATTGATTTTCCTCAAGATACATGTTGACACATCAAGAGACTAATTGAGTTGCAATGGGTGTTAGTAAAATGGAGTTAATGGAGTTGAAATCAATGTATAAACCATTGAATTAGTCTCGAAATACATGTGTACATTAAGATCAATGACTATTAATCAAACTTATTTATATATAAGGATTGAAATAGTTAACTCATGCAATTGATTTCATTTCACAAACTTAGAGAATAAATGAAGCTGGAGAAGGAGATCAGAGAATATAAACAAGTTATTTGTGAAGGAATTATGGTGGAATTGAAGGAGTTGATCAAGCTAGGTATGATGTATAACTAAGAAATTCTACACACACTATTAACTTAGTTTAAATTATTGAATTTAATAAAATTATGAAGTGTGAGTTGTTGTTGATGTTGTGGTAGATGTTTTAGGTCTCTAGTTATGACGACCCAAACTCAAAAGACCTTCCCTATGAGCAATTTAGTAATTTCGCAAACCCTACACTAATTGGTCTCACTATATAAATCTAAGTATAAGCCATAGCCCCTTTTTATTCAAAACCCCAAATTTGAAGAGAATGATAGATGAAAGCTTTGTTGGTGATTTCATGGTGGGTCTTATGCTCTAAAGTCCCTTTTGAAGGTAAACTCATTATACATAATCCCTCATTTTCTTGTTCAAGTTGATTTACAAGTTCTGTTTGGTTGCATTAATGGTGGAGAATTTTAATGGGTGTAATGGTGAGGAAGCTGACCCAAAAGAAGGAGGTGGCATCATCGCGGCAAGCGTGGAGAGGGGCAGCGGCGGTCCACCGCACCCGGAGAGGGAGAAGGGGGAGTGTTTGCTCCCTCGTGCATATGCTAACCGGAGAGGAAGAAGGGGGCCAAATTGGTCGCTGCACTTTAAAACTAGGGACGTTTTGTCCCTGGTCACCTTATCTAAATATATATATATATATATATATATATATGAAATAAAATAAAAATAATAAATCTTACCTGCAAATGGGGCCCGTTACCACGTCCCCGAGGGAGAGTAACCGGATCCCACCCCTCGACCCTTGCATCGGGCAATGGGGGACCTGTGGGACGCACATTAGTGTGACCCCAAAGTAAATTTAATGGTGAATTGAAATTTAGAATGTGACTTGTTGTTGATGTGATATATGTCCTCAATTGTTTAGATTTGGAAAAAAGTTCGCATTGGACCCCAAGCACGCGAGGATCAAGAATAGGATTCACGACTAATTGAGGTAAGTGGGGAGCTTCGCGCATACGTTAAATATGGCTTGGATATTAGATAAATAGAAATATCACGTTTATATCGAAAGACTTGGGATTGGGTTGCATTTAGTCAATGGTATGAATATGCTAATCTATGGGACGTATGTGATATGAACACATGTTATTCGATCAAAAGCGGTGAAGTGGCAGTATGCTCATCAAAAGAGAGTGGGCCGCGCCACAAGTAGCGGTGGTGTGGTAGTGTGCCCACCAAAAGAGAGTGGTCTGCGCCACGAATTGTAGTTGTGTAGTTATGATCCCACCAAAAAGAAAGTTGTCTGCACCATGAAATATCAAGTTCACAAGTAGTCACAATCGGTGATGGCTTGTAAACACTTACTGTTGGTTTGATGGAACTAGGTGGAGGTCACAATGGCTATTGTGACCACAAATGGTTCACATCACCTCGAGGGTGAGTGTTTCGGTCACCGAATTCATACCATTAGCTAGAATGCATTGAATGAAACAATGACTTATATTTATTACTATTTCTTATGGTAATTTTATTATTGGACCACGTTGCATGAATAAATGGAATTTATTTACGAATTGCGAGTTCACTTTCATGATGTGGTTTCAAAAAAATGATCACTTTCTTGCTTATTGAATTATGAATCTTCCTTTAAGTTGTACTAAACTTGGAACTTGTTTACACCCCTTTTTACGAACAAAAATCATGTCTCCACTACTTTTCATTAAATGCTTTACAATTAAGTTTACTACTTCATGTGTAGAATTGTTTTGCTTTATAGGTAATACTTGCATGTCTAGTGTTTGAGCGAGTCTTCTCTCTTATTGAGCTCCGTTGGTTCTTTAGCTCACCCCACTTACATTTTAGGTTCCCACGTCAGCGCTAGATCGAGAAAAGTTAAAGGCGATAGCTTGAAGCCTTCTCTTTTAACGTGAGCCTTGTATTGTATTATCTATTATTTCATTTTGAAACTATTAAACTTGGGTTTATTTTAAATAGGTCTTTTAGATAGTTTGAACAATATCTCCCTTGTAGTTGAGTTATCTAGGAGCCTTTGGATGACCCTACATAGTTGGATAAAATGAAAATCCAATTACGGTTCTTTGGTAGACATATGGATTTGTTTTATATTTTACTTCGCATTTTATTTCCATTTTGTCTTTATGATTATTCTGAAAGTTGCTTAGGTGAGCCAGACCATTCACTCGGCTCGATTCGATTGTTGGGCTTGGGAGGCGGTTTGGACAAGGCGACCCGACCCTATGTCGGGGGAGGGTAGGGTCGGGTCGTCACAGTTGATATCAGAGCAAAGGTATTAGAACCTATAGAAATGTTAGGTTAGTATAACCTAAGTTTTTAAAGCATTTAATATTTAAAGGTCAATTTTAAGTTAACGAATCAATGGTATGTGACATTAGTTCAAAGTCGACTTAACATACATAAATGATAAATCCTAGGATGGGATGGGATAAAATAAATCTGACAAAAGATTTATTATGTTGATTATTTGTTGCCTTGTATAAATGAATATATCATTACATATATAATAATTGTATCCCCTATTAGTCTAATTTTCTCTGATGGTTTCCTCGAGCGAATAAAGAACTTGAGTTCCACGAGACAGTGGAGGGAATAACAATGACCGACGCAAGGAAATTGAAGCAAACTTCTTGAGAGAGAGCCCACACGCGCTTCAAGTGATATTTGCAACGACTACTATGAGAACGAATAAGCTTTGATTGGGAATTACATAGTGTAATATGCCTATACTTAATAGTAGTGTAGCAAATAAAATACTCAAACAAGAACCATGAAACTTGAAAGGGCAGTGAGATGTCGCACTACGTAAGCAAAGGGGAGTAGTGACGTGGTCACACTTCAGAGAAATAACTTTGACACTTAAGACTCTATTTAAATGGTTAAAAGTCATGATGCCTTGTTTATAAGAAGTTAATGATCATAGTAAGGATGCAGGTGAATTTTGGACTCAAACAATAAAACTAACTTAGTTTGGCTAGGAAATTAGACTTCAAAACTTGATTTAAAATAGGACAAACAAGTGTACTCTTAAATGTCTAACTCTTGATTAAAGACGCAAATCATTGGTCTATAATTCGACTAGAAGGTCAATACTATGAATTGATTTATGTTGTTGTATGCAATCTATTTTTCTCGAAAAAGAAAATTGACTATATTGGACCATGATTTTTGCATGCGTTGGTTTGAGTTGATGTTTATCACATTTTCATGAAACTTTAAGGAAAAACTCTGCTTGTTTTACAAGATTTGAAAGTGTACGCAAGTATAAAAGGAAATGACTTATTTTTTGTAGTGTTTAAAAATGAAAATGAAGTGAATAGACTTCTAAGTGATTTGTATCATTGAAATGGGATAAACCTGACTTATGAGTTTTCAACTTTTCATGAGAATCCAAAAGACTATTTAAATAAAATGAAGTATCTTGAAATCAGTTTTGCAAATGTGGTTGAGATTTCTCGGATGATTGAATTTAAGACGAATTGAACTTAATTTGGGTTGTACGAAAGAGTTTTACTAAATTTGAAGTTTTGACTTAATGAAATGCAAAGTAAAGGTTTGGACCTAAACTATCATCTCATGAATAGAAATAAAAGGCTTGTGTGTTGTTATGATTTATTCTTTAAATTGCATTAACCAAATTGATTTAAAAGGTGTTTAAGGTCACTCAAAACGCGAGGAAATTTTCATATTTTTTCGTAAAAATAACTTTATTTTGGGAACATGATTTTTGATGAAAACACAAGATTTTGGAAAAGTTTTGATTCGAAGTTTACTTCTAGATAATTGAATCACCTTACTCAAGTTTTAATCGACCTTATGTAAAAGAAAGTTAAATCTAAACCAGTATTCAATGAGTTGAATATTGAAACTGATGAATCCTAAAATGAGGGTTAATGCAAAATATAAGTGTGCGACGTACTAATCTGTAAATGAGAAGCTAAATAGTACCTCAAAACAACTCGATGAGAAAATTCAACGAATACAAAATGTCAAACTAGTACACTCGAAGATAGGTGAGTTACTAAAATTGGGGATTCCAAGTCAAGGGCTATTTTTCAGTGAAAATTGTCACGTGTGAACATCACATTGCTAAGTAGAATTTGTAGATGTTGTAAGGACTCCAGATCCGAGATTAAGATGATATAAATTAAAGGCGATCGACACAAAGATAAATTGTTCTAGTTTAACTATAAGTGAGTTGACTCATAAAATTGAGGATACCAAAAATTGATAAATTGTTTTCAAAATGAATGTGAGGTATACAATGACGGTAGCATATTTGAGAAATTAAGGAATGCCTCAAAACTAAATGTTTTATATGACTCAGAATTTGTACAGTTTGAAGGGTGTACATTAATGTTAATAATGTCGTAATAAACTTGATGATAGGTGAATCATTAAAATTAGGGATTGCTAGCTAAAAGAATATCTTTAGTATGATTGCTCGGTAATGGACACGTGAACTAACGACTATTGAGGCAAAGTGGAACCTAACATGATTGTAAAAGTAGTTGAATGAAAATAATGCTGAGGAATAAATAATGTAACTAATGTCACTTAACCTAAGTCAATGATGAGTCGATTCTTAAAATTGGGGATCCTAAGATAGGATCAACCTATGAGGAAATAAATAAGTTAATAGGTGGTATAGAAAAAATTATGAATCCAAGAGAGAAAATTTTAACTACGATAGCTTTTCGTAGTTATAAGATTTGCAAGGGAATACCCTGTTCAAAAACTTAAAACTTCAAATCAAAATGGTGACGTCATGAGAAATCATAATAATTGCTTGTGAAAAGTAACCTAAAGTTTCTCAATAAGAGTGAACGTTATTGTAAGAACCTAGACTACCAAACTAGATAGTTTTGGAAAGGATAAAGGATCGAACCAATGATAGGTTTACAATTTAAAAATTGGGGATCCTAAGCTAGGATCGACTCCCAATAAATTTCATATTGTGTAACACGAACAATACGATAACTAGGAAGGATGAGAAGACATATTAAGCTAGTTATGAAACATGTACCTCTAGGTGGAGATGAGATCTTTTAAATTTGACACCGTTAAGAATTGTTAAACATAATGTGTCGTTTACACTCGAAAGCTTGAGAGCTTAATGCGATTTTAAAAATGGAAACCGCCAACTTTAGCGTTGCAAGAAAATTCTCGAAGCATATAAAAATGTGAGTTTGGATACCATTGAACCAAAGCTTTAAATGACATGACATGCAAGTACGCTTGCATAAGTACTAAGTACACATTCGTGTTGTGACGGCCCCAGCTCCACAACCTAAAACTGGGCCCGACCCAGCCTAGACTTACGTGAACCCCGAGTCAATCCTCGCGATGTCAACGCAAGCCTAGTCAACCTTCCTAACCATGTTTTATTACAAGGCAGCACAATTTAAGATGTATAGTGAGTTATTCAAATTTGTAAGTTATCAAAGTTTATACGGAAGCGTTTGCAACTTAATCAAATCTAAACAACTCTACACAAATCAGTCAGGACAACCTAGAGTGTGGAAACCCCGCATAACACTGTCAACATGTATAATAGACATAGGAGACAAGATTCATATCATATACATATCCCAATGTATGTATCTCTTAAACCCATATACCCCATGTTATCAAAACAATATATAAATAATACAAAACCTACAAAAGAACGAGAGGGAAGGCCGCTCTAATGTCCTTCCCTTACTCGATTGCGGATCTGCACTCAGTCAAACACAAGAATGACGAGCCCAAGTAAGTAACGCCAGTGGGATACTAAACAACATTTCAAAATAAATAAATCAGTCTATATTCATGCAGATAGAAATAAAAGTATAAAGAATGCATGAATAAATAAAAAACTGTAAATAAATCAAAAGCATTCGATATATGAGCGTCTAGAAAATCAAACAAAGAGGCGCAAGTAGTCTCGACCAAAACGTCGTTGAGTCTTGGCAAAACATCAAGACTCGGGTCCTAGGACTTGGTACACTCACAAGCCCTCAACCCACGAGATAGTGAGACTTCCTGGAACAACCACACTAAGAACTCACACCCCGTCAAAAACAGTAACCAGTGCAGTGCATCTCAAATTCATGGCTCTAGTATGTTACCTCAGCCAACCACTCCTTCAAAGGATCACCGTTGACTCACTTGCTCTCGAACAACTCAATTAGAATGGAATTCCAAGGATGGATAATAAAGCAATAACAAAGCAAAGAACAACAATATTCAATAGCTTAAAATGAAACACTATGCATTTCCTAGCTGGTTACTTACCTCGGTCCACACACTTATGCCTAGCCTATCCAATCTCTCGACACTTCGAAACACATTGTTGAACGTCCGAGATCTCCTCCTATTCCCCTGGAGTTGTTTAATAGGTTTTAGAGTGAGTTTGAACCATTACGTAGAGTTTTTAAACCCATTTATAGTGTTTAAACCATTTTGGACATTGTTGATTTTTAGTACTGGCTGGGAAATTAGCACGCTAATTTTGAACGGTAGCGCGCTAATGTCCATATTAGCACGCTACCTTGACCATCTAACGCCCTGACTTTTGACATAGCACGCTAGGTAGAAAATCTAGCGCGCTAATATTAATTAGCGAGCTAGATTTTCTACCTAACGTGCTATGTGCAGCAGAACTCAAAATTCTGCACTTTGAATTCTGGGTTTCCACTGCACATAGGCCTTGTTAATGGCTTGGGACCCCTCATACACCCCACTAGGGGTCCCTAACATCAATCCCAATGCATAAACAGGAACAACAACATCAAAATCCATGATTTCATCAATTGACCAAGCTATGTCAATGGAGTGAAAATGTTACCTCTTACATGAACTCCTAGCTTGATCTCCTTCACCAACCCCCTGATTTCTCTGCTCTAAGCTTGATGATCTTCTCTTTGATCTCTCCAGCAGTGCACTCTCTCTCTTCTCTTCTTCCTTGTCAACGATGAGATAAGAAACTTAGATGATAATTTTTTAAAGTTTGGTTTTATATATATGGACATGAGTGAACCTTGGCCCTTGATCATGTGTGCACACGTATCTCGAGGCTTGTCTAGAGGTCCACCTTCATTCAATCATTGACCCAAGTCATGCACAAATGACACCACAAGTTGACTCCACCTCTTGATTGGTTAATGTGTATCGCGATGCACATCTTGTGGCAATTGAATAAGTTCAATACCTTAGGCCTATTTAATGTCACATTAAATATGGTCACATTAAAGCTAGTATTAAACAGTAATTAGCTCACATACAACTTACCCCATAGTTCGCTACCTCAGTCTCACATCGACACGCAACTCGAGGTACGTCTTCGCTCGTCTCGACACCGATATACCCGCGTATACCTTACCCGAACATTTCCGAAATTGATTTGTTTAAATTGTTCAATCATGTATACTACATAATCCATAATACAAGCATCAAACAAAAATAGCATACCTCGATGTCGACTCCCGAGGTTTGGAAATACGTATCACGACAAGTGGGTCCCACGTACGATCCTGAAATGACATGTGGCACGAGTTATATTTTAGGGTCGTTACATGTGCACTTTACTTACGGGGTACCCAAAAAAATAAATAAAAACACGACAGTAGTAATGCACACAAGCAACAAATTGAAATGTTGAGGGTGAATTATGAACTTAAAATAATCGGATCGTAGTGAGTTACGAGTCTTTAATGACAAAATCTGAGGTATGGGTTATATATTCTCAAGAAACGACATAGAAGTTAAACCACTATTGATTTCTCAATGAGATAAGTTCTAAATAAACTATAAGAGCTAAGAGTTAGCTCGGGAGGATGATAAGAGACAATTGTGTAATAAATTTGAACTTTGACAACGCCAAAAGAATTTAAAACAGTAGCCCAGGATCGTGAGAGTCAAATGGTACAAGGACGTGATATGACAAATCTCCCGAAAATTCGAGTGATTATTATAGGAGATCTTGGTATAAAACAAAAAAATTACGATGTAACAAAACGCATACAAATGAGTATTGAAAGCCGCTTAGGGATAGCAACAATGATGATCATTCCATAGCTTACCAAGGGTGGAAGCTTGCTGTGTAAGTAAACGGTTAAAGATGACAGAGAAGTTACGAGGTGGACCGTTGGATAAGAGTTGACTTGAATTATGATTCCACAAAAAAATTAACGTCGATAACATGTAATGACAATGATGTTAAGATATAATTCCAAAAAAAGAATATTATGTTTGCTCATTTATAGTCTCCACGGATAAGTTGCAAGGACATGATAAGTTGTTCATTGATATATGTAACCAAGATGGTGACAATGATAGTATGCTAGTGTTCATACTATAACAGATAGCTATACTTGTTCCTACTACTAGTTTGTGATATAGGTTTGTTGCCAGATAGGCGGAGATATTTTTCAACACAGATATGCATTAAATCACATCTCATTATGGTTATCTCTGCTACTGTTTGGACAACTTGGGTGCACATTGCGACTTCGGTGGGAATTATAAAAAAATACCCAGAAATGCGTGGGGATACAAAGACTTGGCATGTAGCTAAGGTATAATGACTCTATTGAGACCAATATGACATAAGCCTTGTGAATTTCGGTCAGTGAGACGAAAATAATACTATTGAAAAGTTAGAGCAAAAGTAAGATTTTATTTCAGTGGGGTACAAGCCATTTCGCAGGTAGGGATTTGCGTCAGTAAAAAAAATGGGTTGTAAAAGAAATCGTTACAAATAGACACGTTGAGCTATGGATGTACTTTATTTTTACTTTCGAGAACGAAAGTTTCTTTTAAATTGGGGATGTTGTGACGATCCAAAACCCAAAAGACTTACGTTAGGGAAATTTAGTAATTTTGCAAACCTTACACTAATTGGTATCACTATATAAATCTAATTGTAAGCCCTAGCCCCTTTTTGTTCAAAACCCCAAATTTGAAGAAAATAATAGATGAGGGCTTTGTTGGTGATTTCATGGTGGGTGTTGTGCTCTAAAGTCCTATTTGAAAGTAAACTCATTATACATAATCCCTCGTTTTCTTGTTCAAGTTGATTTACAAGTTTGGTTTGGTTGCATTAATGGAGAATTTGAATGGGTGCAATGGTGAGTAAATTGACCCAAAATGAGGGAGGCGGTGTCATCGCGGCACGCCGGAGAGAGGCGGCGGCGGGGTCGTTTTGTCCCTGGTCACCTTATTGGCCCTAACATAGGCCAAATTGGCTCTAACACTTTAAAACCGGGGATGTTTTGTCCCTGGTCACCTTATCTAAATATATATATATGAAATAACATAAAAATAATAAATCTTACCTGCAAACGAGGCGCGTTACCATGTCCCCGAGGAAGACCAATTGGGTCTCACCCCTCGACTCTTGCATCGAGCGACGGGGAACCTGTGTGACCCACACTAGTGGGATCCCAAAGTAAATTTAATGGTGAATTGGAATTTAGAATATGACTTATTGTTGATGTAATATGTGTCTTAAATTGTTTAGATTTGCAAGGTGGTTCGCAAAACCGGAGCGTGCGAGGATCGAGAATAAGATTCGCGACGAATCGAGGTAAGTGGGGAGCTTTGCTCATATATTAAATATGACTTGGATATTAAATAAATAGAAATATCACGTTTATATCAAAAGACTTGGGATTATGTTGCATTTAGTCAATTGTATGAATATGCTAATCTATGTGACTTATGTGATAAGAACACTTATGCTATTCGATCAAAAGCAGTGATGTGGCGGTATGCTCATCAAAAAAGAGTGGTTCGCGCCATGAGTAGCGGTGGTGTGGCGGTGTACCCTAGAAAAGAGAGTGGTCCGCGCCACGAATTGCAATGGAGTGATTATGATCCCACCAAAAAAAGAGTGGTCTGCACTATGAAATATCAAGTTCGCAAGTGGTCACAATCGGTGATGGCTTGGAAACACTTACTATTGGTTTGATGGAACTAGGCGGAGGTCGCAACGGCCATTGTGACCACGAATGGTTCACATCACCTTGAGGGTGAGTGTTTCGATTCCCGGATTCATACCATTAGCTAGAATGCATTGAATGGAACAATGACTTATATTTATTACTATTTCTTATGGTAATTCTATTATTGGACCCCGTTGCATGAATAAATGAAATTTATTTACGAATTACGAGTTCACTTTCATGATATGGTTTCAATAGAATGCTCATTTTCTTGCTTATTGAATTATGAGTCTTCCTTTAAGTTATACTGGACTTTGAATTGTTTACACCCTTTTTTACGAACAAAAATCGTGTCCTCACTATTTTTCATTAAATGCTTTACAATTCGATTTACTACTTCATAAGTAGAATTGTTTTGCTTTATAGGTAATACTTGCATGTTTAGTATTTGAGCAAGTCTTCTCTCTTATTGAGCTCAGTTGGTTCTTTAGCTCACCCCCCTTATATCTCAGGTACCCACGCCAGCGCTAGATCGAGAAAAGGGAGAGGTGATAGCTTGAAGCCTTCTCTCTTAACGTGAACCTTGTATTGTATTATCTATATATACATTTTGAAACTATTAAACTTGGGTTATATTTTAAATAGGTTTTTTGGGTATTTTGAACAATATCTCCCTTGTAGTTGAGTTATCTAGGAGCGTTTGGATGACCCTACATGGTTGCATAAAATGAAAACCTAATTACAGTTCTTTGGTATATATATGGATTTGTTTTATATTTTATTCCACATTTTATATCCATTTTGTCTTTATGATTATTTCGCAAGCTGTTTAGGCGAGCCAGACCGTTCGCTCGGGTTCGATTCGGTTGTTGGGCTTGGGAAGCGGTCTGGGATAGGCGACCCGACCTTATATCGGGGGAGGGTCGTCATAGTGGTGGGGGGAATAGGGAACCCAAGGTTTTGGTGATAGTCATGTGAAGACAAAACTTAGAACTCAAAGTGCAGAATTCTGGGTTTTCTTGCTCATAGCGCGCTAAACATGCTAGCTGGCGCGCTACATACGTGTAGTGCGCTAATTTATGTGGGTAGCGCGCTAATAAGGTCACTAGCGTGCTAGATGCTCTGACAGCACAAATTTTGCATTTCCTAACTTAAACTTAAACACTTTAAACAGAGTCTAATACTTCAACTAAAGGTCTAAACGCACTTTAAAACGTATCAAATGATACCAGGAGCCTATGGAAGAATATCGAGGGTTCGGATACATGTTTTGAGGTGTCGGGAGACTGAACTAGCTATAAAATTTGCGTAGATTGTAAGTAAACTGATTGAGATATTTGTTTACATTTTATTCCAGTTTTGTTATTTATTCTCAGTTATTTGGACCAAATTCTCTATTGTATTTTAAATGTCATGACTTGTTGTTTGTCTCATTTCATGAGGTTGCTATCATGGCATTGGTTGGTTGTTAAATAGTTTATTGACTCTAAATCATGTGCTTTTTCATTCTTGTTTGTTGAAGCAATTAGTCAAATGAAATAGTATGTTATTAAGTAGATGATTTATGGTATTGCAATCCATTTCCTTTGCACATTAGTTATGCAATTATTATTGTTGGATTCATAAACTGTGTATTTCCTTAGATTATGAAAGCAGTCCTTTTATCTAGGACCATTACATGATAGAGATGTGCATGGCACACGGGATCACTAGACTTTTGGGGTTGTCGAGATCTCACCACTAGCTTCTGTAGCACACAGGGTATGAGACTTGGGGTTATAGACAAGTATATACATCATATCTGAGGGCACTTGTGAGAATTTATATATGTGAAGGGCATTTGTGAGGATGTGAAGGCATCTATAAAATTGTTTACGCCTTATATAGTGGAAATACGCTGAAATGATGTAACTCACGACCGATCGATCCTAAATCATTACTACTTAGTTGAGTGTCAGTTTTATATTATTTAACTGAAGTATCTTACAACATGATTCTATTTCAGCATAGTTGTTATTGTTATGCTTTCAGATACTTGTTGCATATGTGGAAATGTGGATAAATGTCTCTCAGTGTTACTTTCTACTTTTCTGTACTCACCTTCCTTTTATGACAGTGGGTGCAGATCCATCGAGTAGTAGATCGGATAAGGAGAAGATTGGGGACTACCTCTGAGCAATTAGAGTGTTGCTACCTTCGATATTGTAGGTTTTTGTTGTAATGTATGGCTTATATATGTGTGTGTGTGTGTGTGTGTCTTTTATATATATCTTTGGGGTTGTATATATGGATTGAGAGATAGTTACATGACCAGATTTGTGTTGATATATGGATATCGTCGTTTTATTATATATATGCATGTGATCTCTATTACCTGGTTTTCCACATATTTAGGTTTTATATGAGTGGTTTCCGCTTCTTTCTCAAGACTTCCGCTAAATAATCTTTAAATTGTATAAAATTTTAATTAATTCTGAATTACTATTAAGTGTTAGAATTGTGTATTGTTTATTAGAAAAGTAGATAATGAAGTGCGTGTATTGGAAAGACTGACTAATACGTTGTTAAGTCCTACGTAGTGGAGGTTAGAGCTTAATGACAGGATTAGGCCGGGTGATCCCTAATTTCAAAATCATAATATACTAGATGGAGAGGTATTTTTTGAGTTTTCCTTCGATTTGTTCCTTTTTTCTTCGTATTCAAAACACGGATTCCACCTCTGATTCGGCCACGCAAGGCCGAACCACATGTTGTAGGTTGGGCATGCATACGTGGCAGAACAATCTTATATTAATTGGTCATATATGTCCAAACTGTATATGTTTGTGTTCATTCGGCCTTGTAATATCGATCCAATACAAAGAAATGGAATATTCATTTTGGTCAGTCATAATGGTCGATCAATCATGTATGGTTTGGCCATGTAAGATAGAAGACTTAGGGCTTGGTTCGTGAAAAGGGATAAAGATGTCAATAAAGAATCGAAGACTTAGTGGATGTGGTGCCCTTCTCAATCAAATTAAAAAGGGTAATTTGGGGCTTCAACATTTACATCGGTGTGCCCTTATCAAAACAATGGGTGCCCAAATTCAGTGGCTTGCCCTTACAAAATTGTGGGGTGCACATACAACGACCCATATATAGAGAAAGTTTATGTTACCAACCAAGCAGGTAGTTTACTGGTCTGATATGAAGTTTTTTTAAATATAAGAGGGGTTCGAATCTCGATCACAAAGCGCAAGTTGATTTATTTTTTATTAAAAAAATTATGTTTCATTATAATTTAGACCAATTACTGTAGTTAGAAGGTGAGCATCATAACATTAAGAATTTCAATGTTTACCTCGAAACCAAAGGCTTGCATTTGTTTTGAAGCCAATATAAATTTTGCATAATCAGTTAATCACACACACACAAAATAATAAAAAAAATAAAGGACCAATCATGTGAATGACTCAATGATTTGGTATGTAGTTGAGGTTGGGGGTTGAGAGTTAATGGGGGCAAATTGATGGATGATAGGTAAGTTTCTTTCTTATTAAAAATAAATAAATAAATAAAATGAAGTTTTTTTTTTTTGGAAAAGAAATTAAGTATTTTACTACTACTTAGGGATGCAAATAGGTAGGGTAGGGGATGGGGATCTCATTCCCATATCTCTACCCACTAAGAAATTTATCATCCATACCTATACACATACCTATACCCATACCCATCTGGTGATGAATTCTCATATCCATCCCATACCCATCAAATCCCCGTTGGTATGGGGAATCCCAATGAGTAATATTTTTTACTCATTTTATTTTCTATTGGGGATTCCCGTAGGGATTTTCATGAAAATCTTTGTGGGGATGGAGAATTCTCGTAGGGAAATTTTTTCATCATTTCACTCCCCATTAGGGATCTCCTTGGGATTAAAAAAAAGAATTGTAACAAATAAGGTGTCACATATACATACATAACAACACAATTGTTGAAATTCCAACCAAAAAAAAAATCAACATATCATGCAATAAAAATTTTAAATACTAAGTGCTAACACTTGTAATTAAGTTTCTACAAAATCATTGGCAAATGCAAAACGAAAAGTTCAAATTCAAAATATTCTTTAAAGTCACTATCTCTTAAAACCACCATGTCATCAACTCTTTTCTGTACTTTTGATCCTAAAATTTTAAAATATAAATATAGTTGCAAAAAAATCAAAACTAAACATATAGTTATTAATTAACCAAATAAATCAAAATTATAAATCTCATTAAGAAGTTTTTTGTTATATGTATAAGTGTTTCGGGGTGAAACCTATATAATATTATGTAATATTTATCTATAAATATCATATGGTACATATATAAATAATAAATATCATATAGTGTATAAATTGATATATGGGGATCTCCATGGGTAGATGGGTATCCTCGTGAGAATTACCCATGGGTATCCCCGTAGGGATTACACGTGGGTATTCCCGTGGGGATTATTAGTGGGGATTCTCATGAGGATTACCCGTGGTGATATTTTATTACTCATACTCGTGTAGGTATGAGATTTTGTACCCATCCCCACATCCGGTCCCATTTAAAATCCTCATACTGGTACCCATTAAAGTAAATCCTCATCACCTGTAGGTATTCCCCTACCCATTTGCATCTCTAATACTACTGTTGGTATCTTCAGAAAAAACAAAAAAAAAAAAAAAATTCGCTCATAGAATAGATAAATAAAAAAAGGACCTTTGTAAAGTCAAGCGCTTAAAAAAAAAAGAAATAAAAATATAAGGTAATTTTGTTACTATCATAAACAATTAGCAGGTAAATTATCTTATAAAATAAATGAATAGTTAAGAGCCCACCTCATAGTAACAAGATCATTATAATTTCAAAGTATTCTTTTCTTTTTTCTTTTTTCTTTTTATGATACTAGCCTAAGATTACCCTGACCTTTCAAGAGATATATATGCCTCAAAAAATTAAAAGAGTCAGTACCAAAAATCTCATAGAGCCCCAAGTGAGCCCAAGTGAATAACTAGTTACTAGTAGGTCTCAACCTGATTACATCTTCACGTTGAAGATTCCTAAATATTTCTGATGAAAATGAGGAGCAAATTTTTGATGATTCATGACACATGAGAATGATCCATTAATAGGGAAATGGTAGAACACAATGCCTAAGTCATATCCAAAGTCACATTGGGCAAGAGAGTTGTATCAGCGCATCTCAAGATACCAACAAATACAAATATTAGCGTGTAATACGCAGGTCGAGGTTGCATGGATAGCTTCCGTGTCCGATCTAAGTTCGAATGTGACTTGGGGTGTTATCATTCTAGCATTTTTATCATATAGTTTGTTGCCGAGTATTGCCTGGATGATGCCCTTGTTCAACCCCTATGACCTTAAAAAAACTTTCTAGCCACTCCAAACATGCCACGTATAACCACACGAATGATCCGGCTACGGAACTGTCGATGCTCACGTTTTTCCTTGACCCAAACGATTCCTAAACCGTCCATAATTCCAAGATCCTCGAATAAAGCACCCCACACATGCGCCTGCACCAACTCTCATGCATGCACCACTCCATATCTCACTCTGCCTCACACGACACATACTAACATATTAAGTTACATTACTACATTTCTCCTCCTCCTCCTCCTCCTCCATATTCTTCAAGACCAACTACAATTTCATTATAAGAGCTCTATATATCGATCCATCCATCAATATATCTCTCTTTAAGAATGTTGTCTCCTCCGTCGCCTTCAATCGGATCATCGGGAGGACTGACGGTAGATAGGAGATGGAAGGCGAACATTGAAATCGCGCCAAACTGCCCCCGATGCGCCTCCACGAACACCAAGTTTTGCTACTACAACAACTACAGCCTCTCGCAACCTCGGTACTTTTGTAAGGCATGTAGGAGGTACTGGACCAAAGGGGGGTCTCTTCGCAACGTGCCCTTTGGTGGCGGTTGCCGCAAAAGCCGCCGTAGCTCTAAAGCTTCTTCTTTGTCTTCTTCATCTATAGGTCATCATCATCAAGAACAACAATTACCAAGTAGTCCCTTTCTTGAGGATGATGATCTCAATGACCCTGTTGAGAATTCTATGGCAATTGGGGCGGCTAGTTCTACTTCCAACCATCATATCGATCTCGCCGATGTTTTCTCCAAGTTCTTGAGCCATGGAGATCACCAACAAGTTCATGAACATCGGCCTCTTATCGATCATTTCTCGAATTCTAGCTGCTCTACTACTACAACTACAAGTTATGGTACTGCTCTGTCATCACCAATTGATCATTTCGAGCACCATCAACACGAACATCCGAACGAGATTGAGATGATTTCGAGCTTGAATTTAGTTATGGAGGAACAAGAGAGATCATTAATGGTGCCACAAATTGTTGGTGGCACTGATCATGATCAAGGCTTGAGCAACAATGAAGGGTTAATGCAAGATTTGATGAGCAATGTTAATGCATTTGGTATTCATCATCATGAAGAAGATATTTCATGGTCAGATGTGAATTCGGGGTCGAGTTTCGATTCATGGCAGCAGATGCAGTTTCCTCATGATCATCAAATGTGCGGCAGCGACGATGCTGATGTTGCAGTTGAAGATGATAATTCATTGCTGTTCTTGCCAACTCCACTGCAGAGCAATTGGAGCTCCTTTGACATTCCAAACTATGGTTCTTGAATTATACATTACATATATCTCTAAACAATCAATCACATAAATATATCTATTAATTTATTGTATTATGATTTCTTTATTAGGTTCTTCATCTTTTCTATAAAGAAATTATTGTGATACTCTTTGCATTCTTAAATTAAAGTTTTTTAAGTTTAATCTTGAGTTTTGATATGTGTGTGATATATGTTTGGGAATTGAGGTTGTTGAAGGGTCTATTGTTGTATCTTTTGTGTGGGGATGGCTAGATATCTTCTTGTCTCCACCAACTGATTAAGCTTTAATTTCAAACGCAATAATTCTCTTTTGGATTTCCACATTGCATGAGAATTAATAGAGTTATTCTTTTGTACTGGTGAGAACTGAGAAGCTCTTTATAACTTACCATAAAGGAATGAAGGACCATATATGGTCCCCAAAAAAATTAAGAAAATGAACAACTTGCCATTATAAAAACTAGGCAAAACATATCTTTTAGTCCATGAACTTTGAGTTTTTTACGGTTTTGATCCCTGAACTTTTATTAGTGTGCATTTTGTCTCTGAACTTTTGAGTTTTTATGCGCTTTCGGGAAAATTGGGATTTGTTTTTTTTTTTTAATTTTGTCAGTTGAAATAAGTCATCGATTCAGGAATATAAACTACTTTGCTCTTTTTGGCTAGCCACATGGCACTTCAGTTATCTACATTAACGGGATTTAACAGCTTAACGGTGGAAGGACCAAATTTACAACTTCATGAAAGTCGTTTAGGGACATCCAAATGTATAGTAATAAAAGTTCAAGAACCAAAACCATAAAAAAAAAAACACAAAGTTCAGAGAGCAAATGATGGGTTTTGCCTAAAAACTAAAAAGGGAAATTTGAATAAAAACTATATAATAAGTATATATTCTTCCTCTGATTTTATGAGAGATTATGAGTTTCTTGTTTCTAGCCATCTCTTAGCTATGGATTGATATATGAGTTGCCCTGGCATGTATTGTTCTCGGTTCGAGTCTTACCAATTGCGTGTGAGTTTTGTAGGTTAGGTAGATATTGTGTAGATTTGTACTATCAAACGAAAAAAAAAAAAAAAAAAAAAAAAAAAAAAAAAAAATCTAGATTACTTGCTAAGATCTATCCTTCACGCGCATCTCAAGCCTAACAAAGGCCTAATGTTTTTTAAAGATTATTTAAGAGTCCAACGTACTTGGTATCAGAGCCGATTTTATGTTAATACTTGAAGTTTGGAAAATAAGAGCGAGAAATGGCAAAGAGTTTTAAATTAGTTGAGATTAGCTACATAGATGTAACGTTTTTTTTTTTTTTTTTCGTAAATCCACCAAGCCCTAAACACAAAAAGCAGAGTTGAAGCAGAGAGACAGTAGCCATCACAAAATAGTAGAAAACAAAGACCCTTTTCGTTGCACCAAATGTTCTAGCATGTAGAGGACACAGCAGTGCCCACACATGACATAGTGACCTCTCTCTGCACCAAATGCGTGTGTTGGAGACATATAGATAAAGAGAGAGAGGGACGAAAGGTATGGTTGTGAAAGTGATAGATAGAGCAGTGGACCCAAAACAAAACAGAAGAGTGAGTGAGAGAAACAATACAAGATTGAGACATATGAGTGAGCTAGCAATGTGATATGCACTTCTGTTACCAGTCTTACTCACCTCAACTAATAAGGACTAATACCTCCAAACCTACTTCTCGGACACACTCTAGCTACACACTTGATTGTAGTCAATGAGATTCGATATTAACACGCGAGGACGCAGATCTCGATGCATAATCCTACGGCTTTTAACAACTGCGTAGCTAAAGTGTGTGAGCAAACTACTTTAGACAATCTATTTTCCAATCAACATTAGGCTTTGAAAGATCCTCATATGCCCTTGTCGTGACCTCTCATCCCTTGATATTTTGGCTCACGTTAAAGAGCTTTCTCTTCAAACTAGTTTGATTGTTACGTGGGTCAAATTGGTATTAGTAAGAGCTGGAGAATTAATGACATTGATAACAACATCTCAACTAACTATAATTATCTCACTGGTATTTTCTGATAAGAAACCAGCATGGCAATCCGAATGTTCACACAGGATGACTTAATTAGACTTCCAACCCTCAACCTCATATAGAGGTAAGGTGAGCACGTGAATGACCAATAGATATTATCACTACTTGTTCGGTGAGACCACCGATAATTTTAATTTCGATATCCTATTATTACGGCTAATTTCTTCTTATATAATCATAATCTTGAATCTCGACGCCACCAAGAGGTGTGGTGCAGTGACAATACAATAAACATTAAAGCTCTAATAAGTAGGGTTGAGAATTGTAGGTTGTATTCATCACAGTAGCTTCAATATGTCTCTTCAGTTTCTCGTGGGTTATAACTTATAAGGTTGAAACACTCAATTAATTAGATTAGTTAAATTGAAGTAAGGAAATGCTAAAAAAGGTCACGGCACCCACAACAATAAAAAATTAAATAAAAAACCTTCAGGCTTTAATCTTGATATAGTTAGGGTTCATTAATTGAATTAATATGATTTGCATGAAAATATAAGTAATGTAAGCAAGAGATATTTGAATAAGAACGCAACAATGCACATCATGGGAGCGTCACATACTTCACATGCTCTACTCTACATCCTTACGCATGCACACATGTAATGCTGATGTATGTGCCATCATGATCAAATTACTAAAATGCCCATCACCTTTGATATTTTCTTGTGTCACTAAAGGGCATTTAAGTCAGAATAAGAGCTTTTCCCATTTTCTGTCTCTGGAAAAAAAAGGAGAATAAAAAGTTCAAGATTGGTTGTTTTATTTCAATGGGAACCATGCAAGAGGCGTGACAGCATGAGTCAATTTAGCTGATGCTCATCACCACATTCTATTGTGAGCCATCGTGAGCCATCGTGGCAAATATAATCCTAAGCAGTGGTCTCATTTCGAGCACTACATTTGGAGTCCCGTCCGTTGGGAGAGCCAAAGCTTCTAAGCACGGAGTAGTAAGTCAATTCAGATATTAAGAAAAAAAAATATATATATATATATGGTAATTTTACAATGTAGCTCAAATAAATGCCCATGTCACGATAACTATAAATCTCACCATTGGTTTACTATGAAATTTTAATCTAATGGTGATTGATGTAGTGCATTTAATGCAAAACACATTAAATGTGTAATAAATGATATATAATTAGGTTATATATATATATATCCCTAAAACAATGTTAAAAAGGAAGAAACAATGTTAAAAAGGAAGAAACAATGTTGGAGAGTATATTAGAACAATGATAAAAATAAAAATGAAATAAAAAAAACCTTAAGAAATACACCAAAAAAAAGAAAAAAAAAAAAAGAAAAACCTTTTAGTACTTATCTTTGAAATAAATTGAAATTCAATGATAATTAAATAATAAGTGTGTGCCAGTCAAAGGAGGAAGGAACTCAGTTTCTCTTGAACAAAGCTTTGATTTCTCTTTAACAATTTGTAAATAGAAAAACTTGATCGGAACCAACCCCATAAAGGACCCAATAATCTTAAGTTTGGACTAGTCAGTACCAATGGCACAGGATACCATACAAAAAACTTTTAAAAAAACATTAACAATAAATGAGTAGTTTTAAAGAATCCAAGAAGTCAACCTTTTTTTTTTTTTTTTTTTTTTTTTTCAAAATAAGTCAACCTTATTTACATCGACAAAAGAGGCAACTTCATAGGTGGATGTGGGATTAAACAATTCATGCACTTTCAAAATCCAAATTACGCATCCCAGGTGAGTTGTTGAATGTAAGGAGATAAGGCGAGCAATAAAAAGTAGGAAGTGGAAGAAGGGATAGAAATGATTTGAATAACAAGGTTATGTATGTAATTTCAGATAAGGATAATTTAATCAAAATAATTATTAAATAATATGAGGAACTTTTTTTTTAACCCTACTATAAGGCTCTGCTAGTAGATAAAGAAGCTAGTTCAAAACAAACACGAAAACAAAAACAAAATCATAGATATGGACACTAGATCTTTTAGACAAAATAGAAATAGAAAAGGAACAAATACAAAGGGGAGAAAAAATTCGTTTAGGAACATGGAACATATGAACACTCACGGAGAAGTCAATAAAACTAGTAGATACCATGATTAGAAGGAGAGTCAATATTGCTTGCCTCCAAGAGACAAAATGGGTAGGAGAAAAGAGTAGAGAAATATGAAGCACAGGGTTTAAATTGTGGTACACCTAAGATAGATAGAAAATGCAATGGAGTAGGAATTGTGGTGAATAATGATTATAAGGATAAGGTCGTAGAGGTTAAAAGAATGGGGGATAGATTGATTCTAGTTAAATTAATTATTGGAGACGAAAAAAATAACATACTTATGGCATGTTCGCTTCACCGTCTTAGGTCGGATTAGCCACACTGGACTAGTTAATCCGGTGTTCGCTTGGAGGATTAACTAGGCCACAGGATTAGTTAATGGGCATGGGAGTGGATTAAACAATACCACCATTTTTTGTGGGATTAGCTAATCCATAGTGGGTGGTTAGTGGAGATTACCACTTTACCCCTCACATTAACACAACACCTTCACTAAATCACAAATCTCCATCTCGACCAAACATGGTTTTCTATTCGTCCTATTCGTCATCTTCGTCCTCTTCGTCCTCTTCGTCCTCTTCGTCCTCTTCTCCACCAACTCCTTCGCCTCCTTCAATCCCAAATCCGTAAAGCTCCTAACTTCCTTAATAATCTTGATCTTCGCCGCAACGTCGAACTTCTCCAGCCTTCAAATCGAAGGCGTCTTCTCCGCGGCCTTAGACTCACGCAGCCTGGCCGCCACGCGCGCAATGCGCCGAAGAGCGGACGAGTCGAGGCGGATATTGCCGGCCGTAGTTGTTCGAGCCCATCTTGAGGCGGAAGAGGATCGCGTAGTCGTGGCGCTCGAGCTTGGTGAGGTCGAGAAGCTCGGTCGCGATGCGGTCGAGTTTCGGGGACCGGGTTTCGATGGTTGTTGAGAGAGGTCTGTGGAGGGATTTGGTGGTGATGAAGCGATGGAGGAGATGAGGTGCGAGCTCAAGCAAGACAGAGGTAGGAGACATTCGTAGTGGAGGATATGAGGAATGTGTGAAATGGGGGGAGGATGTGTGATTTATGTAAGGGTATTTTGGTAAATGTACATGTACAACCTCATTTAATCCCAACCTTAAAACTCTCAACCAAACAAGATACACAAATGGGACTAAACTATCTAAACTCATGTGTTAGTCTCATCACTAATTAATCCCATGTGTTAAGATTCACTAAAATGTGAAGCGAACATTAATTAGCGCCTATGCACCACAAGTAGGATTAAGCGAGATCATCAAACGCAAGTTTTGGGACGATATGGATGGATTTACGCAAAGTATACCATTAGATAAAAAAGTTTTTATTAGAGGAGATTTAAATGGGCATGTCGGGGCAAGTAACGATGAGTTTGAGAGAGTTCATGGAGGTTTTGGTTACGGTAATAGAAATGAAGAAGGAGAATCAATCTTATAATTTGCTTCAAAGATACGATCTTGTCTTAGCAAATACTAGTTTTAGGAAGAGTGAGTCGCATATAATTACTTTTAGTAGTGGTCATAACAAGAGTCAAATAGATTTTCTTTTAACAAGAAAAATAGATAGAAAAATATGTAGAGACTTCAAAGTAATACATGGTGAAGCACTTACTACCCAACATAAGTTAATAGTACTTGATATTAAGCTAACACGACGACATAATATAAATAAAAGAGTTAGCGACCCTATAATAAAGTGGTGGAACCTAAAACATAGTAAACAAGTAGAGTTTTGAGAAAAACTACTAAAGGAAAATATTTGAATCTTGACTTAGATGCTAATACAATATAGTTAGAAATGAGTAGTTGCATAAGGAGAGTGGGATCAAACGTATTAGGTATATCTAAAGGCTAAAAGAGCAATATAGAGAGATGTATAAGAAAATACCTAAGTGTCAAGATGAAGATGTGTACAATCAATATAGAGAAGCTAGAAAACAAGCTAAAAAAGTAGTTAGTCAAGCTAAAACAAATTTCATGGAAGATCTATATACAAGGTTAGGTAATAGAGATGGTGAAAAATATATATATATATATATGCTAGCCAAATTAAGAGATAAAAAGAAACAAGACCTAAGTCATGTAAGATGTATTAAGGACGAAAATCAAAATGTTTTAACGCGCGAGGAGGATATTAAGGAAAGATTGAGAAGTTACTTCGATAGTTTATTTAATGATGGTCAAGTTGATACTATAATAGATGAAAACCCACACCAAGAAAGAAATGTAAACTATACACGCAATATTAGAATTGTAGAAGTTAAAGAGGCATTGAAAATAATGAAAATAGGGAAAGCATGTGGCCCGAGATGAAATACAAATAAAGGTTTGAAAATGCTTAAGAGAAATTGGATTGACTTGGTTAACAAAATTTTTCAATAAAATTTTAAAATCAAAACGGATACCAATGGACTAGAGAAGAAGCACGCTTGTGCCAATCTTCAAAAACAAATGAGACATTCAAAGTTGCTCAAACTATCGGGGAATTAAACTTATGAGTCACACTATGAAACTTTGGGAGATGATAATTGACAATAGGCTAAGGAGAGAAACAACAATATTAGATAACTAATTTGGTTTCACGCCTGGGAAGTCAACTATGGAGGCGATTTTTCTTGTAAGACGATTGTTAGAAAAATATAGAGAAAAGAAAAAAGATCTTCATATGGTATTCGTAGATTTAGAAAAAGCATATGATAGGGTCCCTAGAGATGTTCTTTGGTGGGTTCTAGAAAGAAAAAGAGTACATGCTAGATACATAGACACTATTAAGGATATGTATGATGGAGTAGTAACAAGTATAAAGACATTTGGAGGAGCTACAAAAGAATTTCTCATTACGATAGAACTACAACAAGGATCGGCTTTAAGCCCATATCTATTTACTTTAGTTATAGATGAACTAACTAGACATATTCAAGAGGATATACCATGGTGTATGTTATTTGCGAGATGATATTGTCTTAGTGGATGAAATTAAAGATGAAGTGAATAGAAATTAGAACTCGGAGGAATACATTAAAATCTAAAGGCTTTAAGTTGAGTATGACGAAAACCGAATACATGCACTGTGAGTTTAGAAACACTAGACATCGAGATGACGGAGTGGTAAAATTAGGGGAAGTAGAAGTTCCTAAGGTAAACCACTTTAGATACCTAGGATCAATCATACAAAATGATGGTAACATTGAGAATGATGTCACACATAGAATTCAAGCTGGATGGAAGAAATGGCGGAGTGCAACAAGGGTGATTTGTGATCGAAATGTTCCTACTAAGTTAAAAGGAAAATTTTATAGGACCGCAATTAGGCCGGTTATGCTCTATGGAAGTGAATGTTGGGCGGTAAAGCAACAACAATTACATAAAATGAACGTAGCGAAATGAAGATGCTTAGGTGGATGTGTGGTAAAACTCGTAAAAATAGAATAAGAAATATAGTAATTCAAAGACAAGTAGGAGTAGCACCAATTGATACAAAGATTAGGGAAGGGCGGTTGCGGTGGTTTGGTCACCTAAAAATACGGCCTACAAATGCCCCAACTAGAAAACTTGACTCAATAGAAACTGTAGAAATTCGACGAGGTAGGGGCATACCAAAGTTAACATGAGATGCATTAATTAGGAAGGGTTTGAATGGTTTGGAAAGCTCACTATCAATTGCACTTAATCGAGCACAATGAAAAGTTTGATCCATGTAGCCGACCCCAGTTAATTTGGGACTGAGGTTATGTTGTTGTTGTTGTTGTTGTTGTTGTTGTTGTATAAGGCTCTGCTAAAATATTTTAGAACCAAGTTTCCCTTTTAACATATCATAACAGACAACCTAACTAAATGTTTTTTTATCTCAATAATTGTAGGTGTCCAAATTACTTTTCTTTATTTTTTTGCCCCTCCGCAGGCTTGACTAATCCCATGAGAGTCCATCATGGACCAAGAGAAACTAACACATTTGAAGTTAAATCACAAGATTCAATCTCATAATCTCTTGGTCACTAATGGTCACCAAGCACATCTCAATAATTTTGCGCCGCACCAATTCCATTGGCGAGTGGCAGCCCTTACCAACTGTTTAGATATCCATAGGACATTAAGTCTTAAGATTTTCAAAAAGGAAAAGAGTTTTGAGTTAAGAATGTCTAATAAGAGAACAGTTTATAGAAGTGCACTTTTACTGATCCAAGACACAAGAACTTCAGCCAGAATGGAAACAACAAACAAATTCACCAACTGAATAGGAATAAGTAACTATAGAAATACATTTAGGAGGGTTTATTGTGAATAATTACTTGTTCCATGGCATCACAAGTCAATTATTTGCCAAGAATTCACACTTTTAGACAAGGATGAGTAAGAAGAAAAAAAAAGTACAAGCCATAATGTTTATTTTTCTCTACTTAAATTTTTTTCATCCCCTCCTTTCACTGGTTCTACAAAAATAAATTTCCAACTTCTTTGTTGAATAACCAGATTAATAAATATCAGTTTACTAACTTTTTATTCATTCGACTGGAGTTAATTATCACAAGTTACATGTCTCAATGGAAGTAATCTCATCAACATTTACAAAAATTGCATGTCCACTTGACATAGTATTTTATGAGCCCACTTAAGCTTGGTGAAGGACTGTTTTTAGCATGACATTTGACCAACTATTTAGGTCTTCCTCTACACTTTATATAGTTTGCTTATTCATTAGGCTTCAATTCAATTTCTTTTCTTTTCTTTTTCTTTTTCTTTATGTAGAGGCTTCAATTAAAAAGATGGAGTAAATATGAAACTAGAACTTTGGAAGAATACATTAGAATCTAAAGGCTTTAAGTTGAGTAAGATGAAGATCGAATACATGCACTGTAAATTTAGCAATACTAGACATCGAGATGATGGAGTGGTAAAATTAGAAGTAAAAGTTCCTAAGGTGAATCACTTTAGATATTTAAGATCAATCATACAAAATGATAGTACTATTGAGAATTGTGTCACACATAGAATTCAAGCTGGATGGAAGAAATGGCGGAGTGTAATAAGGGTAATTTGTGATCGAAATGTTCCTACTAAGTTAAAAGAAAAATTTTATAAGACTGCAATTAGGTCAGCTATGCTCTATGGAAGTGAATGTTGAGCGGTAAAGCAACAACAATTACATAAAATGAACATAGCAGAAATGAGGATGCTTAGGTGGATGTGTGGTAAAACTCGTGAAGATAAAATAAGAAATATAGAAATTCAAATACAAGTAGGAATAACACCAATTGACACAAAGATTAGGGAAGGGCGATTGAGGTGATTTGGTCACCTGCAAAGACGGCCTACAATTGCCCCCACTAGAAAACTTGATTCAATAGAAACCGAAGAAATTCGACGAGGTAGGGAGTAGAACAAAGTTAACATGAGACGCATTAATCAGGAGGGATTTGAATGGTTTGGAAAGCTCACCATCAATTGCACTTAATCGAGCACAATGAAAGATTTTGATCCATGTAGCCGACCCCAATTAATTTAGGACTGAGTCTATGTTGTTGTTTGTTATGTAGAGGCTTCAATTCAGTTTCAATAGTTATAGAGCCACCTAAATTTTCTTATGAGAGTAAAAACTTGAAAGTACTGTTCAATCTGATAACCAGTGTTGGCATGTATAAGTATGAAATATGGCTTGTAGAATGAAAAAACTGCCTATGACAAATAATCTTGAAGCATGTAAGAGTAGAAGATAAGGACCCTTAAAGTAGCATTAGAATGACACCTTGATAAGTGCCGGAACACCTTTGATATCGCTTCTGGCCCCTGGCTTATGTCTCAACAGCCCCGAATTGTGAAGCTACATAACACTCCTATGTACTGACATTGATAATGTGAACAAATCTCATTTCTTTGGGCTGAAATCTTTACATACATATACATACAAATATAATACATGCATAGGTGAAACAATATATATTTTCAAGAGGTGAAGACAAACCTCGAAGCATTTTTTAACTCGATGTTGCAGGTAACGATCCTTAGAAAGTGGAAAACAGGCAACTGCAAATTACATTTTTTATGCAGGATGCCACTTTATACTGCATCCAATACTGTTGCAGAACAGATTGCAAATAGATTAATGAAATGGACGACGAAGTAAGAACATGCAAGTGAACAAATAAAGTGAAGGAAAAGAGTCAAACCTGGGTTTTTGAACTGATTTCAGTTTCTGGCCGCTCAGAACACAATCTATAGCTAAGCTCAAGTCCCTAATTACATATATTTCGAAAGTAAGATTAAACAGAGAATTTTGAGAAAAGAACAATACTAAAGGTTCAAATCAATGACAAACCTTCCTGTAACAGGTACATTGTTTCTTGGCCGTGAATCATCAAACTGCCCATGGTAGACCAGCTCAAACGGCCTTCGACCGTCCTGCATGGTTTACCATACCAAAATTCGTGTCAAACGAATTCATAGTAATTAAGATATCATAATCAATTAAATTTAAATGATGCCTAGCACAGTAGCAATATGCCCAAGTCCCTTTTGTGATTGGTTCAAAAGATAAAAGTGCACAATATCAACAATGTAATCAGTAGATGGATGGCTAGATCATACATCATATGATGAGAAAGAAACTAAAGAAACAAAAAGCGCTATATACCTTTCTAAAAAGGAAGAATTCAGGAGTGCAGACAGCTCCAAAAGCACGTGCAACATCTTGCGACTGCTCGGCAACATGAATGGGCAATTGTTATAGCAACTACATTGTAAATATCCTTTTGGGTGGGAGTGGAAGGATATGGAGGAGCATAATAGGTGACAAGACAAAGTTAATCAAAATAGCAGTTCATTGATACCTAAAAAAAAAAGGACTCCCAATCAACTACTTTTGGTTCAACAAAAGCAATTAGACTGTCTAATTGGCTCCAGTCAGTTTAGTTTATAAACTTTTATCTTCAATTTATATTTGGAAAACCAACATGTTAAGTCCGGTTTTCTGTTCAATAAGTTGCTAATTTAAGCTAAAGCATAAACCAAAGCAAACTGAACTAATCAACTGTAGATACAAACATGCACAAGCCCAATAAGCTAATACGTCAACCTTCCTCCACTTAAATCTATTAACTGGCTTTAAGAGGATGCACTAGTTCTTCAAAATGGACTGCATTTGCATCTCTTCGTCATGTTCCGCACTCCAAAACTTTCTCTGTTTCTAATCATCTATGCTTCCATGGTATTCAGCTCTCATAGTTTAATAACTGAAGACTTTCTAAAGTGCCACCGTAGTTGGGGAACATGCAGAAGTTAAGTTCTTACCTACATAACTCCTAAGTCCTTCATTCTTTTCTTTTCTTTTCTTTTTTTGTCAAATTAAGTCATATATTCTTCAATTGCATAACTTTTCCACTTCATTTCTTTTAGGCAAAATGGCCTAAATGGCCCATGAACTTATTAAGAATTCCTGATTGAGTCCCTGAATTTTTATTTGTTAAAAGTTGATCCCTAAACTTTTATCAGTAAAAAGTTGATCCCTAAACTTTTATTTTCTCCCAATTGAGCCCTTCTCCCTTTAAGTAAGATCACGGTTTCCCCCAATGGAACTAATTCTCACTTAAGTTGCTTCTATCCCTTCAAACATAACCCAACTTAACTTTCAATTTCAAATAAAAATGATTGAACTGCAAAAAGTGGTTTGTTCTTTGAATTCAATCATCTCACTTCATATCATTCGTGCAATTGGTCTCAACGCATGCTTCAAGTTGTGTTTAAAGGGGGAGAAGCAACTTAAACGGCAAATTAGTTCAATTGGAGGAAATCATTACATTACTTAACGACAAAAGGGCTCAATTGGGGCAAAATAAAGTTAAGGAACCAACCTTTAAAAAATAAAAGTTCAAGGACTCAATCAAGAATTCTCGGTAATGGTAAGTTTAAAGGCCATTTATCATTTATGTTGTTTTTCCTTTCTTTTATGCTCCATTTAAGTCAAGTATATACTTGCAATAGTTTATATAGGAGTAATGTATGGAAGCAAATGAGGAACTTAAAACGCATACTTTGAAACGCAAATATTTAGAAGTCATCATATTATCTACAAGTTTTTCAAAGCAATTGTACAAAAGTCTAACAGTCTTCTGACAGGCAAGTTTCAAAGTGTGTTCCCAATGTGTTCCCTCAGACTTTTCCTTTTGTTTGAAATCTTTATGGGTAAGCTACACTTAAATGATTCTCAATATACATTGTACCTCTTTTTCTTTGAACTATGGGCTTTTATAAGCTTTGATTAAGTGGATGTATACTTAGAACTTTGGTTAACTTTGATAACTCAAACTAATGAAACTAGAAAAAAACAAACCAGCTTTATTTGGTTAGATTTGTCATGACGTTTAGATTCAATTTGATACATAAAGTGCCCCCAATGGGTGTGGTGTAGTGGCAAAGAGATAGGCGCCATAACTTTGATTTGGGTGAGGTGGTTAGTTAAAATCTTGGTAGCTAAATTATATCCCCTTGGTTTCTCCTGGACTATGGGGTTGGAGCACTGGAATTGACTCGTGGGCTTAATCTTACCAAAATAAAGAGGGGTTGAAAAAGGTTCAGATACCCATGGATATCAAAAAATAAAAATAATAAAATAATAATATTAATAATAATAATTTGTAATAATAAATAAGGGTCATCTCGATAATATGTTGTTGTTGTTGTTGTGCACTAATTAGATTACGTTTGATTTTGGTTTGATGATACCAAACTGAGCTATCTTATGGATTATTCTAGTTCCATCCCCAACTTTTAGAGCCACACAAACACGGTCATTATTTTTTCCTCTTTTAGCCAACAACATAGATTTAATATGGCTCCACGCCATTTGTTCTCTTTCATTATGCTGTGCAAGCATAGCAAAACCTATTCTCCACATTGATAATGTTCAAGATTATTTTCTTACTAAGCCAAGTTGGTTTGATGTGATGTGCAGGAACTCTCGCTTTTGGTAGCAAGAGTCCCGATATCAATTCATATATTGCGTGTTTCACCCCCTTATGCTAACTGCGCTTGCAGGTAGCAACTAGTGAGATTTGTACAAATCTCAAGAAACTAGTCAGGTGCTCTAATCGGTCCAATTAGCTTAGAGCAAGCATGCATGTGTAATGTGGGGTGTTATTACAATTTACAAATACAATGGAGATCTAAAAAAAAAAACATGAAACGGTGATTGTCATCACCATATACAGAGTTATGTACTAAAATATATACATAAAGTTGAATCAGGCTTTTTCATCATGGTTCCCCCAATTTTAACTGTATTAGAACTCAATCAAACTCCACTGATCTAAAATAGGGTCAAGCTGATTCAATTCACTTTACATTTCTATTGATTCATTTAATTCGAGTCTCCACAAAAAACAGCCTTGACGGCCAATTGGTTGATATCTTGTTCTAGGTCTATGTCTGCTTTAGAAACTGGCAGCAGAGTGTAGATTTCAAGAAAAGAAAAACAAGAAAAAAGAAAAAGGGGCAGCATGATTTATGTGCATACCTCATCATAGAGGTATGGAAAAGGATATTTATAAGTCCGAGCTTCTTCAGCCATGAATTCTGGTCCATCCTGTAAAGAACAATTCTCTCTTAGATTAATCTTTCAATAACCAAAACATCTATTCAAGGTGAGTTAATGAATTTACACAACCTGAGGGTGTGTTTCCACAGAATTTGAAGAGATTGCGACTACAGCAAGTCCTTTCTGCGCAAATTACAATAATCTAGTCATTTCTTTATATTTTTTTGGAGGACAATCAAGTCATTTCTTATTTTTATTTTTTTGAAGAAAATTTTGCCATTTCTTTGTTAAAATCCAATAGAATTACGCAAGCAAGTGGCTTCAGTCCCTACCTCCATATAGAAATTTGCAAGCTTCACAATGTCTTTCTTCAAGTGTATAACGAATGGGCAGTGATTACATACAAACATCACCTACATGAAAATACATAGTATACTCAATTCGATACTTAGAAAAGATAATATGCAAACCCCACATTGAATAATACCAATAAACAATAAAGATATAAAAGGAAATGAATTACGAAGAGGCCTCTATAAAATTTCTTGAACACTTAACCAGACAAAAGTTTTTTTGGACCAACGATTAGTAGGATTAGCTATATGAATCTAATGACTCTATTCAAGTCTATCGAGCATTGCATCTGCTTAAATATATTATCATTATACTTTTCTAAGTTTAAAAGAACTAAATAGATAACGAATAGAAATCAAACACATGATACATAAAAGAAGTTTTGCCAATTGCGTGAACCAGAAATTAAAGGATACCCGCAATAGGACTTAATGTAGCGCACCCTACACCAAGTTCTAGACCTTGACGCATAGAAGTTCGCATCAAACAAAACCAGTTGATCCCCCACTGCTTAGATAAACAACATAGTCCATGATACTACTTTGTGTCATTCAATCATACCCACAAGTACTCTTACCATAGAATTGAAATGAAAATTGTTTCAAATGACAAGATATGGTTCAAATCAATGATATGAATGAAGTCTTGATCATTTACTCAAACTCTTCATTTGACTATGGCAGCCCCTATTTTCCAAAAACAAAAAATCATATTTTCCCTTTAGATCATGTTTTATATCGCCAACCAAGTGGCAGCTCCACCAATCCAGCACGCCCTCACCTCTATATGCCATTAAGAGTTTGAGTATCATTTCAAGGGAGTTTACTTGTTTAGTAAGGAAGAGGAGTCCCATTCCCAAGCTCATTATTCATACTCATATACTTGGGGAGGGTTGCAATAGGTTCACAACCAGCATAAATCTTTTGTCACTCTTCATAAAATGGACCAAACAAATAATTTGGGATTGATGCTTTGTTGTTTGTTGGTCGTACCTAGAAATCTATATAACCAAATCAAAGTTCCAACAATTTCCACAATCAACAATATGTAGTTACCAGCCCCCAAGAAGACCGCTAAGAGCATCTCCAATGGTAACATGGATTTAGACCATGGATTGGTGTCCTATGTGGCACTAGATAGACATTCACCTCTTAAAATAATGCCCAATCGTAATGTGGATTTAGACCATGGATTGATGAGTTGACACTTTTATTTTCAATTTTTATAATATTAATAAAGGCTTGAAAAAAATATTAACTTTAAAAGAATTAATAATGCTGACGTGGCAGTCTACCACAATGTCTAGAAGTAGACATTGTAGTAGACACCCTCCACTTTGATTCCATGCCACATAAGATGGACATTATGGATCCACGGTCCCATTGGAGAGCATTTTTTGGGTTGGATGTGGATTGTATCCTAAGTGGATCCACTTCCACTTCAATCCATGGTCCCATTGGAGATGCTCTAAAACTCTTACGGAGGCGGATGTCATGGGTTCGATTTTTAGTACCTATATTATATTCTCCTGATTTCAAACACCTATGAGATTAGTTGAACCAAAGTAAGGAGGAGCTAAAAAAAGTTTCGACATCATGGTTATCCGAAAAAATAAAAATAAAATATTGCAATTACCAGCAAAGCAGGATGGGATTCGAAATCGTCCAATTTCCATATCTTGCCAGTGAGAGGCTCTGGAAGCTGAAGAACCAATCAAATCAATCAATCCAGCAAAATTACAATTATGCCCAATTGCCCATGTGAGAAATCAATGAGAGATTGAAAGAAAGACCTGGAAATCGGGCGCCCTCATCCCCAATTCGACCCCTTTGGACTCCGTCATCGCAGCTCGGACTCCTAGTGTCCTTGGTGGTCGAATAGGCCTTGGCTTGGTGAGTCGAAGAAGAGATGGGGTTCTTCTGGTGTGGCTGCTCAAATCCAATCCCAATGTGTGGTGAAGGCGCGGTGATAGCAACCGCGCACTCGCGCACTCGCAGGTTAATGTGGTTGGTAGAGACACAGCTCGAACGCTAATCATCTCGGTTGCGTCTTGGGTTAGGAAAGGAAAGGACTTGTTTTTGTACCATTTCACGGTCTCCCCCGACCCATTGACTTTAAAATAAAATAACTCTAACACTATTTATAACTATTTTATAATAAACGAAATTTTCAAAAAAAAAAACTATTATTTAAACGTCTCCAATTTACGTCTCACTCACAATCTTCTTTTATTCTATTATGTTTTTATCATTATTTTTATTCAATTTAATCTTTCTATTATAAGTTAATCTTTTAACTAATAATATTAATTAATTAATTATAATAAATATAATAGAATTTAGTAATTAACTAATTATTTAATTATTTAATTATTTTAATATAACTAATTGAGAAGTGCTACAATAACAATGGGAAGTCATATCTTAACACACATTGGCTTACAAAAGTCATCAATGCCCACCTCGGGATGCAGGTACACACAGATCCCACTGCATGACACACATGTCGAGGTCGTATGAAAAACTCTTGTGGACCAATGTGTATTGAGTGTGACTTACTCATTGTCATTTTAATATTTTCCTAACTAATTTGGCGTAGTTTTTTCGAGTTGCAAATAAGATAAATACAAAACATATTAAAAATAAGATAAGATAATTATCGAAAAGTTCAAAAAATAATAAAAATAATAAAAACATATAGCGTTGATGAATAGTGTACCATCAATTTAGCAGCGCACTATTCATCTGCGTCATCACACACTCACTTAGGGACACACACACTCCAAATATGTGGTTTTTATTAGTCCCAAACTTGTGGTTCTTACTAAGCCACATCAATTATTTATTTTTTTAAAGACTTAGATAGTTTTAATTAGAATAAAAATATTAACTTCAATAACTTTAGTAATTGAGATATTCTTACCAATTAGCTTGATATTTAAATTAATAAATTTCATTAGAACCTAAATTCTATTGATCTCGTCGACCTACCCAACCTCATGCACACGTCTTGAGGACTACGCTCACTCGTTAATTTAACAAAAACGTCAATAAAGCTGCGCGTGCACATATAGATAAACATAAAATATTCAAGGCATCATACACAAATAAAATTATTGAATTATTACCTCGGTGTTGACGTCCGAGTTCTGACCGAGTCGCCATGTAGGATTAGCCGCCACGTCACGGTCCTATTAGGCAATTGACTAGGATTAGATTTATTTTGGTCGTTACATCAAAATGATGTATTGGGTGTGTCTTTTATGGGATTTTGATGTGGGGCTCACACGCCACATCAACTGTTGTACAATATGTTGTGACTTAGTGTTGTCATTGTAGTATTTCCATATTGGATTTTGTCGAGCGCGGATTAAACAATGTAGTTGGCGCGGAAAAAACCCTAAAACCCTGTTTGATTGGATGGAAAAGGAAAATGTCCCAAGGAAAATGACAAATTCGTGGGAAAATGACATTTTCATGCGTTTGATAGCAAGAATTTTCTCGCGGAACATTTTCTCACAATTGCTAATTGCCCATATTAAGACTCATATATTTTCCAACCTATTATGGTGGACAAATTGAGTTTTATATTGAGAAACTATGAGTTTTCATGTTAAGACACATTAAACTTATGTTTTAATATAAAGATTAATATATAGTAAGTTTTCATATTTATTTCAAAACTTGTTGTTGGTGAGTTTTTTGGGAAGTTCTTATATGTACAATCAAACACACGTAAAAAAAATTTCTTTTAAACAATTACTGGGGAAAACTTTCTTGAGAAAATGTTTTTTTTTTTCCAATAGAACATTTTCTTTATAATCAAACAGGGTCTAAGTGTAAAGACCCTAATAAATTTAATCCTAATCAATTTGCCTAATAGGACCGGCGCTAATCCTACGTGGCGACTCGGTCAGAACTCGGACGTCGACCCCGAGGTAATAATTTAATAATTTTATTTGTGTGTGATGTCTTGAATAGTTTATGTTTATCTATGTGTGCACACATGAATTTATTGACGTTGTTGTTGAAATTAACGAGTGAGCGTAGTCTTTGAGATGTGCGCACACGGTATTCGAGCAGTCAACGATCTTCGATTTAAGTTGGTCTAATGAAACTTATTTAATTGAAATGCCTAAAATAAGTCATAAGGGTATTTTAATCATTTCACAAAGTAGAATTTTTAAAATATAAATTAAAATTATGAGGTGTCAACTTCTTGTGGTTTATGGAGAGATAATGGCAAAGTTAATAAATAGTAAATAAAGAAAATTGTGTGGTGGTGGTTCACTCGTTAAAAAGAGTATAAAAACAGTGAGAGATGAAGATGGAGGTTTTATCTAAGTTAGAGGTGGTGTAGAAATGGTGGTAAGGAAGAAGAAGACCAAATCTTTGGAGATCCTAATTAAAATCAAGTAACTTAATATTTAATTTCATTTAAATCTTGATGTTATGGATTTAATACATAGTATAATTGATTAATTCATTGTTGGTAAGATGATTTTAGAAGAGTTGATTTTAGTTGGATTGATTTAAAGGACAAGAAAAATAGAGTTATTATTGATCATTGTGAAGAAGTAATGTTGTTGATTTGGTTGAAGAAAAAGAAAAGAAAATAAGAGAAAAAAAGGAAAAGAAAAAAAAAAGTGATCTAGGGGGAGAGAAGGACGCACGCACGTTTATTGCGTGCATGCGGTCCTCAAATGGGCCTGGCATTGGCCAGGCCCAGACCAAAGGGGAACCAGGCCCAGGTCTGGTGGTCGAACCGGGCCCAAAAGCCCCAAAATTTCAAAAAAATATTATATATATATATTTACATTTTAATTTGTAAAAATAACAGGAAATCATAAAAAAGTAGAAAAATTCAAGAAAAATAGGAAAGAATTAGGAAAAATAATAAAAAGAGAAAAATTGTGGGGAAGCGATTTTGGAGATTTTTTCGAAAAATTTTACATCGACATCTCCCTCGAAAAATGTGCTAACACTAATAAATTTCCTACTATTGAACTTTTTCTATGACTTAAAATCTAAATCATATCAAATAAGCTCAAACACACCTAATACATGTAAATTGATACCAGGAGCCAAGGGAACTAGTGTCGAGTATTGGGTACGTATTTCGAGGCGTGTGGGAGCCGCAATTTACTTGATTTTGCGTATTGAGGTAAGTAAACCAGTAAGAACTTCAATATTAATTCTTTTCATTTCTTTGCTACATTTGATGGAATTATTGCGATTATTGGACTCTACTTCCCTACTGAGTGACCTAAGGACTAAGCGGTCTAGTGTAGTTGTGTCCACTCGCAGGTTGAGCAGCCGATTAGCTCTTGTGGCTCCCCGACAGGCCTAAATCCTTTGAGTGAGCATCTGTCAGGTGTCGTGGCTCCTCCCAAGTATTCGAGTCCCATTGTGGTTGAGTATCCAATTAAGTTTGTTGCTCCCTTTGGAATGTTTTCTCGGGCTGCGACTCGAGCCGAAAGTGTCGAACGGATTAGGTGTGGTCGATGCGGCTTTGACCTGCCACACTAGTGTTAGATACTTATATGCTTTAAGTGGCTTTGAGCTTACGTGTAGAGTGTCAGGGCCACTTACTCCATATCCTTTGCTTCCTGGTCACTTGGTCCCTTCCATTGATCACTGTAGTCTGTCTATCATGCATTTTATTGACTATTTCTCAACACTTTATTTTTCCTTCAAGCATGATTTATGGACTCGTTTATTGTTTAATTTGAATTACTGTTGAACTTCTTCTGGATTTACACACTAGAATTGTCTCCGCCTTTGGTGACAATTGCAGGTCCCTCTAGTAGTAGGGGCAAGGAGCCTGTGATCGATAACTTCCTCTAAGCTTCCCTCGGAGTTAGCTCCTCTCTGTTACTACAGTAGGTTTATTTTGATATTTTGGACTGTACATATGATATATATTTATGTTGTTGCTTACTTTGGCGTTCATTTTGGGTTTTGAGACGTTTGATACATGTATACGACACTTCTTCAGACTGTTTATCACCAAATATATACACGAGATCTACTTTGTAGGATTTCCACACTTAAGCATGTCCCGACTACCATTTATTTATTTAAGTTGCTTTAAATATTTCTCAAATTTCGCTGCGTAAACATTAAGACTTGTTAAACTAAATAACAAATCAAATAAGCAACAAATGATTGAATGACTTCGATAAGAGACTGACTAGGCCTGCGTTGACTCTGTGGAAGTTGACCGGAGGTCCACGTAGGTTTAGGCCAGGCGGGGCCCAGGTTGTGGGGTTTGAGGCCGTCACAGTTGGTATCAGAGCGTAGGTTTTTATCTTTAACTTTATGTAACCCACAACTCGACTAAAATACAAATTTAAAGTTAGGACACAGCTGAACTTATAGTGGAAATCCTATGATCCTGACTCAGAGTATTAGTTGGGAAGTGAGGAGAGTTGGGGAAAACTAAGTTTGGATTATACATGTTAATTGATTAATATGTATTATATACTATTAACGATAGTTAAGAAAACTGATCGAAGCTCGCTATTCTCTTTTACAGACCGCCATGGCCGATCAACGGGAGACCGGTGATCAGAGTTGAGCTACATGTCCAGGCCCTATTGATCCAGCAGACTTTCAGGCCTTGACATAGAGGGTTGCTTCACGGGATAGACGTCTGGATGAGATTTTGACTTTTCTTAGGGGACAGTTGCCATCACCATCAACACTTACAACGGCTTCCACACCGGACCCGAGTACACTTCCACCTCAGGCGACTCCGTCACAATCTACGGTGCATGCAACACCAATTATGCCGTAGTACCCGTACTATCCGAGAGAGCAGCGCCAGTAGTTCCGACAGTAACTGAGAGAGATGTTGACTTTGATTTGACTCCTATGGCCAGACTGACTAGGGAATACGAGAGGTAGATACCAAGGAAGTTTAGTAGAGATTCAGATGTGTCAGTGGCAGAGAAATTCATCAGTAGTCATGAAAAGATCCAGAGACTTTTGAGGTTAAAGGATAGCAAGATGCTTGGGCTGGCAGCTTTTTCCTTCTCATGGGACGCAAACACTTGGTGGACCAACCTAATAGCCACCCAGGGAGAGCCGCAAACATGGAAGGACTTCAAGAGGTTGTTCAACCAGAATTGTTTTTCGCCCTCAGTGAGTGTAACAGCCTAGTTTTAATCACGCTGTTAATATGACATATTTTCAAATGTGGTCGTCAGCTCAGCATCTCGTGGACACCACCGCTAGGACCGAGCACACCTGAGATAGGTAAATAGTTAGTTTTGTGTGTTGTTTGCCTAATTTGGGATGTTTATGCTTAATTATGTTGAATTGCATCGCAATGTGTGGATGTCAGACGGTTAGAGGTTCGGCCTGACGAGACCTACGAGGAGCAGCTAGTTGAGATCATGGACCGTAGGATACAAACTCTACGAACAGGGGAGATCCCAAAGGTTTTAGTTCGTTGCCAGCATCACGGAACCGAGGTACTCACATGGGAGCTCGAGTCTATTATGCGGGCGCGTTACTCTCAGATATTTGACGGTAAGAGTTTACTTAAGTGTGTTAAATTTTGGGACAAAATTTCTCCTACTTGGGAAGAACTGTAACGGCCTAGTTTTAATTACGCTGTTAATATGACGTATTTTCAAATGTGGTCACCAGCTCAGCATCTCGTAGACCCACCGCTAGGACCGAGCACGTCTGAGATAGGTAAATAGTTAGTTTTGTGTGTTGTTTGCCTAATTTGCGATGTTTATGCTTAATTATGTTGAATTGTATCGCAATGTGTGTATTTATATTGTTACTGTTCATATAAGATAGTGTGATGGGTATTCGCCTCGATTAACGTGTAGATGCGGGTACCGGTAGGCGAATGACAGTACACTAGATTGGAAAATAATGCACACATAATAAATGAGTAAAATGCATTAAATAATTAATATAAAACGTCGTTTAGACGTTTAATGGCGTGAGTGTATGCGAACGATACGCGTCTCGGTGCGGAGCCGGGTACCGAATACCCGGGGGTTTAGTGTATGGGATTGAAGGAGGATAAAATCAAGTGACAAAGTCACCAATCTAAGTCACCTTAAATGGACTTTTTGACCTTATTTCAACCATCCAAGTGGTCCTTGGGATCTACACACACATTAGATGACCAAAAGATATAAAAAAAAATATCTCACTTCACCACCTTTTCTCTCTCCTCTCTCATTTTGGACGAGAATTTGGGGGATTTTGGTGAATTTCAAGTGAAGATTTGGAGGTTCATACGACGAGCAATTGACAATCCAAGGTGAGATTCATGTTCTCCTCGTCGTTCTTTACGTTTCGAGTATGGATTTTCGGGTTTTGACGTGGATTTTGGATATGCGAGTCAGCTCGCTGGTTCGGGGGTTTTGTTTATGATTTTTGAGTTGGATGGGAGCAATTATCATGGTATTAAATGTTGTGGGTGGTGGTGTTGAAGTTGTGGAGTTTTTTCGGGGTTTCGCCGAGTTTTTTCGGGGTTTCACCGAGTTTTGTCGGGGTTTTGGTTTGAGTTTTAGACGAGTTTTAACATGGTTTGAACGTAACCTATGGTAGTTTTGGTGAACCATAAGGAATTGGATCGAGTTCAGGTCGCGAAGTTGGAGTTGGGGTTCCGAAAAAACCCCGGGGAACACCCTGTAGGAAGGCCGCCGCGAGCGGCGTCGTGACTCTCACTGCGCCACTGTGACGCCATTTCGCCTGGAATAGAAAAGACTTTTTCAAATTTGGGTTTAGATTCGGCCAATTGGGGGCCTATTCCGGGGATTGATACCGAGTATAATATGAATTAATATGATGGATTTGATACTCTAATGTGAATTTTGGGAAATTAATAAATTAACGAATATTAGGTACTTAGATTTGATCGACGGGTGTTGGGGCACACATTTGGAGACGTGGAGATCGCTTTTGTATTAGTGGAACGCGGTTTGAGGAGTGTAGTAACCCAATTGAAATTCTCTCAAGTATTTATTTATTTATTTCCTTATTTGCCTTCCATTTAGTTATTTCATTATTCCTTTTTGGTATGGTTTATATGGATGGTTTAGTTGAGTGTGCTCCCACCGGCCATTCTAAGTGTTTGTCCACTAGACCATAGCACGTGTCACCCGGAGTCTCGGTGAATAGTTCGACCCGATGATCTTTTCGGTGCACATGTCAGTGCGCCGTGGGACCACGTCGGCCATCGAAAGGACTCTGGAGGCTGGCCATGCTGGAGTGTAACTCACTAGCAGTGCTCGCGGGAGAGTCCGGAGTATGGTGCTAGTCTGATTTAGGTTGTAGACACACATTTTGAGCTTGTCTATTATGTATTCGTGCGATGAGCACAGTTGCCTATTTTAATTTTCTGCACGTTTATTTAATAGCTTTATTCAAATTCATGTATTTTATTTCTATAAATGCTTATTGAATTTCCTTGGGATTACTCACCCTAGACTTGTCATCTGTTTTGTTGTGATGGCTTGAGTGCAGACCCCAGTACGAGTCGAGGCAAGGGAAAGCTTGAGGACTACCTATAACAGACTACAGCCTCTCTCGTACTTTTGTATATATTATATTTACTTTTAGGATACGGGATATTGTGAGCTACCCATGACTTGTATATTGGCTTATTTTGAGGATTTTGGCCACCTTTTTTTATTATGATGTTTATATTATGTGTTTTCCACATTAGGTTGATGCTCCTAAGACTTGAATTTATTTGTTTACTATTTGATCAAGTTTAATAAGTCTTCCGCTATAATTTGATTGTTAAAAATGATCTTAACAGTGAATTGAGTCCAATAAGCTAACTTGTAATTTTTCATAATGTAAGTTGGTCAAGTATTGGGTGTTGAATGAAGTTGTGTAGGTTAATGGCACGTGGGACACAACTAGGCCTGACGTGGCAGGGTTGTGGGCCCGCGTTGGCACCTTTGGCGGGCCTCAGGATTTGGGGCCGCTACATTTTGGTATCAGAGCCTAGGTTCATGGAACCTAGAGATTTAATAAGAGCATAAGACTTAATGAATAAAACCTTAGATGTGGAAACCCGAAGTAATTACCCTAGAATCCTAGTTGGGCAGTGATTGTGAGACAGGTAGTGATTAGGATTATATACGTGGTATGTTTCTATTTGTATATATATTACATACGATGCACGTATATATATATATATATATATATATATGGGAGGCTGATTCGACGCACGTTCTTCGATGCGTATTTTGATGGACGGGTAGCCTCTGATTCCTACTCAGCCTGAGGTCGGAGATACCAGTGACTCGGCCAGGGAGACCTTGACATTATAGTCACTAACGCGGAGTATGAATGACATATTCACACAGATTTTGGAGATGATGCGAGCTCAAGCGACAACGTTTCCAACTCATTCGACCATACTAGCGGCACCGATTTCACAAGAAGTCGTAGCCCTAGCTACACCACATACGCCGATTCAGGTGGCGATTTCTGAGACACCGACAAAGAGAGTTGGGCCAGTGGTGGTACCAACTGAGACCACAACTATCACATTGGCTACGATAGAGCAGTCAGTAGTGACATCGACATCAGGCAGCACGATATCAGCTAAGGCCAAGAGGGTGAAGGATTTCATCAGATTTCAACCTAGTTACTTCTACGGAGCAGGAGACCTGGAGATACCCGGGAAATGGTTATTATCACATGAGCGGCTGCATAAGCTGCTCTTGGTCGAGGAGAGGGACTGACCTCGTCTGTCGAGTTTTTGTCTGAGAGGTGACGCCGCAATTTGGTGTACTACATATGCGACTATACATCTGGAGTCGACTACCTGGGTAAAGTTCTGTGATCTGTTCGTGGACAAGTATATTCCGATGAAGGTTCGGATCAGATTGAGGGAGCAATTTACGGCCCTAGTTTAGGGTAACATGTATGTGCTGCAGTATATAGAGCGATACATATATTTACTGCGGTATGCCATGGATGTGGCTGGGACAAAGCAGTTTCAGATTTACTATTTTGTTAGGGGACTAGATGAGAGGATCGCGAGCTTTATTATATCCAGTGGAGCCCGTACACTACTGGAGATCTCTTACAGGGCTTTGGAACACGAGACTTATCTAATATAGAGGAGCAGTCGACCCGCATCCATGTCTTATCAGAGTCAGTATTCGCAGAGTTCTCGATTAGACCTGAGACCAAAGAGACAGTGGGATCATCAAGCAGACAAAGACAGGGGCAATGATCTCGTTGAGATGATAGATGGTCAGCTCAGGGTAGTCGAAGCGACAGAGATCGACGGGATGATCCGATAAGGTATGATGATCACCAAGCGGTGTATGCTACCACCTCTGCACCTACTAAGCAGCCTAGGCAACAATATAGGCAGGATAGGGATTAGAGAGGACAAGGATGGAGCCAGAGTCATGGTTAGGGTTCGGGGAGTGTCGCTATACCTGGTGGGAGGCATGAGTCTCGTCGATGTTATAGATGTGGTCGGGTTTGGCATCCGCAGGCTGACTGTACTAGACCGACGCCGCCACCACCACAGTCAGACCAGGCCAAAGATAGGGCTCATACCATTGCTCTTGCGGTCGCACAACGGGACAGGGAGGCGACCTGACAGCTTGTCGAAGGTAGGTTATCCATTTGTGGTATTCTCATGCATGTCATGCTTGATTCTGGTAGTACTTTGTCTTTTAATGCTGGACGCATGGTATGACAGTTAGAGTTACAGGGACAGACTTTATACATACATCTGATCCTCAATATGGCTACTAGGGATAAGACATACCCTAACTGGATATGCTGGGATTGTATTGTTGAGATAGGGGACACCAGTTACCGGCTGATTTATGAGTTTTAGAGTATCTGGAGTTCGATGCGATGCTAGGCATGAATTGGTTGTCAGAATATCACGTACGTACAAATTTCTTTAGTAAGACTATTACATTTGATATCGAGGGGATTCCAGAGTTATCATTTGCCAGAGTTGTGACAGCTTTACCGATCACTAGAGGTTTTTTAGCGACGACTCAGGAAATGGAGGCGTTTGGTGCGACTGTTGAGCCAGAGCCGAGGGCAGTGATCAGGGTTGAGGATGTCCTAGTAGTTTGTGAGTTTTCAGATGTATTTCAAGATGATTTGTTAGGACTACTACCGCCCCGAGCAGTTGAGTTCATTATTGAGTTGATATCAAGGACACGACCTATTTACAGCCGACCTTACAGGATGTCTGCTTCCGAACAGGAGGAGTTGACCCAGTCAGATGAGTTGCTACAAAAGGGTTTCATTTACCCTAGTATGTCTCCTTGGGGAGCTTCAGTCCTTTTTGTGAAGAAGAAGAACGGTACCATGAGGATATGTGTTGATTACAGGGAGTTGAATCAGGTGACGGTTAGGAACCATTACCCACTTCCCATGATCGATGACTTATTCGACCAGTTGGCAGGAGCCAAGTTCTTCTCGAAGATTGATTTGCGATCAAGATACCATCAGCTGAGGATTCGAGAAGGTGATGTTGAAAAGACCGCTTTGAGCACGAGATACGACTTGTTCAAGTTCACATTCATGCCATTTGGGCTGACTAATGCACCGGCGATCTTCATGGACTTGATGCATAGGATCTTGAGACCATTTCTGGATCGATACACAATTGTGTTCATCAACGACATCTTGATATACAGCAAGACTCGTGAGGAGCACGATAGGCATCCCAGGGATGTTTTGACGACACGGAGAGAACATAGGTTATATGCTAAGTTCAGCAAGTGTGCATTTTGGTTGAGTGAGGTGAAGTTCCTCGGACATGTCATCAGTGATTAGGGTATATCAGTAGATGGTGACAAGATTCGGGCGACTATTGACTAGAGGATGCCTGAGTCTGTTTCTAAGATTCAAAGTTTCTTGGGTTTGGCAGGATATTACTAACGGTTTGTGCAGGATTCTTCATTGATTGCAGCGCCGATGACTAGACTGACCAAAAAAAAAGTCAGATTTGATAATACCAAGGAGTGTGAGGAAGAATTTTTGGAGCTGAAGAGGAAGTTGACTTCTGCACTACTGTTAGCATTTCCAGTGGCAGGTAGAGGCTTCTTAGTTTATACCGATGCTTTAGGCACTGGGTTGGGTTGTGTCTTGATATAGGATGGACACCCAGTGTCTTACTTATATCGACGGTTGAGACCCCACGAGGGTAATTATCTAGTGCACGACTTAGAACTTGCAGCAATCGTGTTTGCACTGAAGGCCTAGAGGCATTATCTTCATGGAGAGAGGTTAATGTTGTTCACTGATCACCAGGGCTTGAGATATTTATTCATTAGAGGGAGTTGAACATGCGACAGAGGAGATGGCTCGAGTTATTGAAGGATTACGACTTCTCCATAGAGTACCATTCGAATAAGGCAAATGAGGTAGCTGATGCGTTGAGCCGGAGTGGCATTGAGAGCCAAATAGTCATGCGGCATTTGACACATGGATACGCACTTCTTGAGGCAACATCGATGATGTGTCAGACATAGGCTATTTTTTATCTACAGATTTGTTGTCAAATGAAATTTTCTACGGTGTCTTTGGAGCGGATTGCTGAGTGTCATAGAGTTGACGAGCTATGTGGGTGGTTCAGCAGACTGGCTCAGGATCCTAGTTGCACAGATTGGTCTGAGACGTCAAACGGGTGCTTGAGACACATGAGTAGATTATGGATACCTGCGGCATCGGAGCTCAGGAACAGCATACTAGATGACGCACACCGGTCGCGATATATTGTTCATCCTGGTCGGACCAAGATGTATCATGATTTGCGACGATTGTTTTGGTGGCCAGGGATGAAGACTGACGATGGTAACTGTCAGGAGTTGTCATATTTCCCAACAGGTGAAGGCTGAGCACATGAGACTAGGTGGGTTGCTATAGCCACTGCCCATTCCTTAGTGAAAGTGGGAACGCATGACGATGGACTTCGTCAGTAGCCTACCGCAAACTAAGAGGCGTCATGATACAGTTTGGGTAGTGATTGACAGGTTGACGAAGTCGGCAGACTTCATTCCAATTTCCATGAGATATTCCTTCCCACGGCTAAACGTTATCTTCGAGAGAGAGAGATCATCAGACTTCACGTTGTACCAGTCTCCATTGTTTCTTATAGGATCCCAGGCTGACATCTAAGCTTTGGGAGAGTATGCAGGAGCAGTTTGGCACTAAACTACAGTTATGTACGGTGTATCATCCTCAGACCGACGATCATCCAGAGCGATTGATTCAGATATTGGAGGATATGCTCAGGTCTTGTATTTTGCAGTTTGGTGGTTCTTAGGAAGATTATCTACCTTTGTGTGAGTTTGCCTACAACAACAACTATCGGGCGAGTATCGGGATGCCATCATTCGAGGCACCATATGGTAGGACATGCTGGTCACCAGCATGTTCGGCGACACCAGAGTATACAGCAGCTATAGGACCTGAGGTTGTAATGGATCATACTGAGAAGATTAGGCAGATTCGTCAGAGGCTTCAAGCGACCCAGGATAGATAGAAAAAGTATGCGTACATGTATCACGAGGATCTGAGCTACGAGGAGGGTGACTTGGTGTACTTGAAGGTCTAACCCTGGAAGGGTTATCATAAGTTTGGCATCAAGGAGAAACTGGCACCAAGGTTCATTGGACTATTCAGGGTCAAGACACGTGTCAGCAGAGCGGCGTACAGGTTGGAGTAACTCCACAGTTAGCTGGGGTTCATCCGGTATTTCACATATCTATGTTGAGGCTGGCTAGGCAGGATCAAGACCGATGGTGGATGTCAAACAGTTAGAGGTTCAGCCTGAATGGACCAACGAGGGGCAGCCAGTTGGGATCATGGACCATAGGATACAAACTCTATGGAACAGGGAGATCCTAAAGGTTTTAGTTTGTTGGCAGCATCACAGAACCGAGAGACTCACATGGGAGCTCGAGTCTATTATGCGGGAGCGTTACCCTCAGCTATTTAACGGTAAGAGTTTATTTAAGTGTTTTAAATTTCGGGACGAAATTTCTCCTACTTGGGAAGAACTGTAATGGCCCAATTATAATTACGCCGTTAATATGACGTATTTTCAAATGTGGTCGCCCATTTCAAGATCTCGTAGACCCCACCGCACTGGGGACGAGCACGTCGAGATAGGTAAATAGTTAGTTTTGTGTGTTGTTTGCCTAATTTGCGATGTTTATGCTTAATTATGTTGAATTGTGTCGCAATATGTGTATTTATATTGTTATTGTTCGTATGAGATAGTGTGACGGTATTCGCCTCGATTAACGTGTAAACGCGGCACGGTAGGCGAATGACAGTACACTAGATTGGGAAATAATACACACATGATAAATGAGTATTATACATTAAATAATTAATATAAAACGTCGTTTAGAAGTTTAATGGCGTGAGTGTACGTGAACGATACGCGCAGCGGTGCGAAGCTGAGTACCGAACGCCCGAGGGTTTAGTGTATGGGATTGAAGGAGGATAAGATCAAGTGACAAAGCCACCAATCTAAGTCACCTTAGATGGACTTTTTGAACTTATTTCAACCATCCAAGTGGTCCTTGGGATCTACACACACATTAGATGACAAAAAGACTATAAAAGTCAAAAAAAATATCTCATTTCACCACCTTTTCTCTCTCCTCTCTCATTTTGGACAAGAATTAGGGGATTTTGGTGAATTTCAAGTGAAGATTTGAAGGTTCATACGACGAGCAATTGACCATCCAAGGTGAGATTCATGTTCTCCTCGTCGTTCTTTACGTTTTGAGTATGGATTTTCGGGTTTTGAATTGGATTTTGGATATGCGAGTTAGCTCGCTGGTTTAGGGGTTTTTGTTATGATTTTTGAGTTGGATGGGAGCAATTAACATGGTATTAGTTGTTGTGGGTGGTGGTGTTGAGGTTGTGGGGTTTTTTCAGGTTTCGCCGAGTTTTATCGGGGTTTTGTCGAGTTTTGACGGGGTTTTGCTTTGAATTTTGGACGAGTTTTAACGTGGTTCGAACGTAACCTATGATAGTTTTGGTGAACCATAAGGGATTGGATCGAGTTCGGGTCGCGAAATTGGAGTCGAGGTTCCGAAAAAACCCCGAGGAGCACCCAGTAGGAAGGGCGTCGCGAGCGGCGCAGTGACTCTCACGGCGCCACCTGCGACGTCGTTTCGCTTAGAATAAAAAAAAACTTTTTCAAATTTGGGTTTCGATTCGGCCAATTGGGGGCCTATTTCGGGGATCTATACCGAGTATAATATGAATTAATATGATGTATTTGATACTCTAACGTGAATTTTTGGAAATTAATAAATTAATGAATATTAGGTACTTAGATTTGATCGACAGGTGTTGAGGCACACATTTGGAGGCGTGGAGATCGCTTTTGTATTAGTGAAACGCGGTTTCAAGTATCTAGTAACCCAATTGAAATTCTCTCGAGTATTTATTTATTTATTTCCTTATTTGCCTTCCATTCAGTTATTTCATTATTCTTTTATGGTATGGTTTATATAGATTGTTTGGTTGGGTCATTCTGTAAGGAAGGTAAAGATGACGACAGTGAATGAAGGGGAGTCCAAAGTTGATGAACAATCAATGCCCATTGCAAATGTTGTTCATTCAGGCGTTGTTGGTGAGACAAATGCTTTCTCTACACTTTCTAAGTAGAAAATTTGTATCATTGATATTGTTGCATCAAATCATATGATTAAATATTCTAGCCAACTAGAGTCTATTAGCTCATCTCTTCAATCTATTGTTTACACAGCTAATAGTATGTGCCCTATTGTTGGGCAAGGATCTATTATTTTATCTAATACTCTTACATTAAACTTGGTCTTGCTTGTGCCATCTCTAGAATATAATCTCTTGTCTGTAGGACAACTTACTTCAACTCTTACCTGTACTGTAACATTTTTGCCTTCATTTTGTATTTTTTAGTATATTTTGACTAAGAAGACTCGTGGTTATGGTGTTAAATGAGGCAAATTATATTACTTGGAATTATCAGAGAATGTAGGAGAAAAATTAAGTCATGCATGCCATACTAATAGCTAAGAAAAAGCCCAAGTAAATGTTTGGTTATTGCATCGTCTATTGCGTCACATTTTATTTGGATATCTAAGGAAATTATAGGAAAATCTTTTTTAAAATTTAAGCGATTCAAATTTTTATTTTAATGTTTGTAAACTAGCAAAGAGTCATCGTGTTCCTTATTTTCCTAATTTAAATAAAAGTTCTGAACCATTAGCAGCTATACACTCAGATGTGTGGGGTCCTACAAAAATTCCTTTCTTATCTAAGGCTATATATTTTCTGACGTTTATTGATGAATGTACGCGTATGACTAGGATCTCATTCCTTTCTTGCACTTACACCCCACAACAAAAAAATGGCTTAGCAAAATGAGGAATATACAAATATTAAAAGTGGTTTGGGCTTCTTTTTTAGGATGAATGTACCACGATTTTATTGAGGAGAGACAGTAAAATCTGCAATTTATCTCATCAATAGATAACCATCGCGGGTTCTAGATTTTCAAACTCCTCAATAGAAATTGTAATCCTTACTTTCAATTCCGCATCTTACAAACCTTGAACCTCAAGTTTTTGGTTGTAAAATATATGTTCATATTCCTAAGTATTTAAGAACTAAATTTGATCCTTGTGCAAAGCGATGTATGTTTGTTGGATATTTAGATTTTCAAAAAGGGTATCGATGTTATGATCTTATGGCTCAAAAACTACATGTAACCTAAGATGCCTCATTTCACGAATTAGAACCATATTTCTCAGGGGGGGGTTTCAACATCTTCTCTTCCAGGGAAGAGTGTTAGTGAAAGGAATATGTTATAAACCATAAAAGGTAATGTAGATGAGTGCTTGGAGTTTGAATGAAGTCATTGATGGAATCAATTTTTGAGGCAATGTTGATCAATGCTTAGATCAAAATGAAGTTGATGACAATGGCAAAGAATGAAGAACAACTTTGTAATATTGACTTGCCAACTTTAACACCATCAATCAAGAGTCTATTCGAATATCCAAAATGATAACCATCGTGGTAATTTCAAGTTCACTATCTAATAATTCTAGTAATGAGTATTTTGGTCCACTTGAAAAATCATATTCAAAACACCCACAAAGATCAACTAAAGGTATACCAAAGAAACACTATGAACCTGATCCTAATGCTACTGTCAAATATCCTATTATTAATTATGTTTCAACTTAAAATTTGGCTGATTCATATGCATTTGTTGCTAATCAATGATCTAGTGTTGCTATTCCTAGTAATGTGCAGGACGCCTTGAATGATCAGAAATGGACTAATGCAATGAACAAAGAGATGGATGTTTTTTTAAAAAAATTTACGTGGGAGCTTTTGTTATTACCAGAAGACAAGAAAACAATTGGATGTAGATGGGTATTTACAGTGAAACTTAAGGCTGATGGAAGCATCGACAAATACAAAGCGAGGTTGGTTGCGAAGGGTTATACACAAAATATGGAGTTGATTATTAAGAGACCTTTGCTCCAATAGCCAAGCTCGATACAATTTGCATTCTCATCTCTATAGCATCAAATCGAGAATGACATCTAAAATAGTTCGATGTTAAGAATGCTTTCCTCAATGGGGATCTAGAAGAAGAGGTCTACATGGAGTTGCCACCAAGTGTTAAACTTGGTTTGTCAACCAAAAATAAAGTTTGCAAGTTGAAGAAATTGTTATATAGGCTAAAACAATCTCCTAGAGCATGGTATGAGAGATTTTCTATGACAATGAAAGCCTTTGGTTACAAACAAAGTGGGGCGGATCATACCTTGTTTGTAAAACACAAAGAAGGAAAAGTGACAGCTTTAATTGTGTATGTTGATGATATGATCTTGTGAGGGCCAAAAATTTTGTGGCAAATCGGCACCGCCGCTCACCAGTCATGCCACATCATCTCACACACATGTCCATGACGGCAAGCAAACTAACCATCTAATATTCTGATTTAGTCAATTTTGATGTTTAAATGATTATTTTGTCGAAATATACTAAGTTATAAAGTTTTACAACTTTACTTATTTGTTGTGATTCATTTAAGTTAATTTAGTAGCGGAAGTCTTAATGATATGCAAATAAGTAATGTAAACGTGTTTTGCATTGCTTAACAAATCTTTGGGGCGGAAACCCGACAAAAGGATACCATATATATTAATAAAGGCAAAAATAGGGTATAATAAGTGTCCATATACATGTATTAGGAAATAAGTCCATCAAAATGATCTCAAAAATTAATATATACATAAATACAAACACCTACAAGTAAAGCTATTGAGGCTCTTTAGATTCGGCTCATCGTATAATCTGCAACTTTCCACCAAAAACAATGATAAGTTCCAGTAAGTAAATCCCAAAGAAATTCAATTAGTATTCACAAGAAATTCAAGAAAAACGACTACAATTCATCAATGGAAAGTCAATAACTGGAAATGTAAAGCATGAATATAAGTCGTTGAGATAATCAATAACATGGAATGCGTATGTGGTGTATAGCTGTCGAGCCCTGGGATGCAAATACTAAATCGAGAAGGCCCTGGAGAAAAAGTAATCCTCGCCTCCTCTTCACGGTTGAAATGAGGAACTCTGTTGGTCGAAAGGTAGACTTCCGTCCGACGCCTCTAAGGAGAGGAACTCTGTGACGAAGGTGAGCCTCGTGTCAACCCACTCTCGATATTATCGACTCGCGGAGAGAAATCTCATGCGTTGTCTAAGGTATGACCAACACCGTAGCAACAATCGGATCGTCATCTACGAGAGGGCCGGAAGGGGTCATACCGTCCCTTCAGCCATACACAGATACACACGGGAATAAAGTAAATATGCAAGCCGAACTAGCAAAAATTAAAAGGGAAATAAGTAAATTTCAAGAGAAATAATTTAATTCTAAGCTGGATTTCTCGTGGGTTTTACATACCTTGACGCTCGTGAAATCGCTTCGAAACTACCCATTCACACCTCGAATCGCACACCCGATACCCTTCTAATCTCTTAATTTTGTGGTGTCCAATTTTATCATTTTCAAATGTTTTAGCGTCACATTTAATGATTTTATAATGTAAAACCAAATTTGACGACCCAAAACCCACAAAACCCGCCCCAAGGGTAGATTTTTAATTGTGTGAACCCTAAACCGGTTCAACTCTAATATAAAACAAAATTAAAATCCTAACCACCCCTAATTGATCTACAAGCCTAAAAAAAGGGGAGAACTAGATGATGGAGATTATGGTGATGGAATGCTCCTAGATCCACAAAGAAGGTAGTCTCCCTCTCCCCCTCACTTTCTCTAAGTTTTGTTTTGGTTATTGTTATGAAAAAAAGAGGGTGATGTTGTTGCGACGTCGTAGCGACGCCGCCGGAGAAGGGCGGCGGCAAGGCCGCCGTTGCCACCGGAGTTAGGCGGCGAGCCCACCGCCGCCACCATAGGGAGGAGGGCCTCCACTAAGAGCCCCCCTCATGTCTGGCTTGCTCACTGCCATGGGTAGTGAGCAAGGGGGCGTCCCCCTCGAGGTAGGGACGCCATGCCAGGGTTTAAAATGACCCCTAGCCACCCCCAACCAGGGGCCAATTGGCCCTTGTGCCCTTTTAAACAATAATAATAATAATAATAATAATAATAATAATAATAATAATACATTTTAAAATAATGCATATATATGATATGATAAATAAAAATAATAAAAATAACTAAATCCTTACCTTCAAACAGGGTGCGCTACTGCGTCCTCGAGGGAGACCGATCGGGTCCCACCCCTCGACCCTCTTTACGGGCGACGAGAGACCCGCAGGGACCACACTAGTGTGCCCCACCCTAAAGTAATTGAATAATAATTAATTTTGGATTTCGAATCGTCGAGTAATGCGATTGTTGTTTAAATTGTCAAGATTTGCAAGGAGATTCACATCGAGCCCCGAACGTGCAAGGTCGACCGAGAGAGTTTAGTTTAGCGAGTTGAGGCAAGTGGGGAGCTTGCTCAATTACCAAATACGGCATGATATTAGTTATGTTATGACATATGTTTTTAACTAGAGACTGGGAAAATGGGTTGCATCATGCTATTGGCTTAGATCTACGTAACTATGTTATGTGAGTGCATTTATTTTCCCCTCTTATGATATTCATTGCCCCATAATGTTTGTGGAGTCCCCACCGAGGGCATTATTAGCAAGTAATATCTATTTCCCTAGGATGTTTGTGGTGCCACTTAGGGCTTTACTATTTATTTCCCTAGGATGTTTGTGGAGTTTTCCACCGAGGGCTTTACTTGTCTAATTGAATTCATAAGTGTATCAATTTAGGACATGAGTTAGATTTGCCCTCTCTTATACTTTTTGATAGAGGGACGTGCATCGGTGATGGCTTTGGATGAACCTATTATTGGTTGATGAGACTAACAAGATGGTACATAAGGCCTGTGTGTCGTCTAGTGGTTGTCATCACCTCAAGAATAGGTGAATCGGTCACCGGATTCTTGCCAATAACTAGTACGCATTTAATGAGACCACGAATTTATATTATTATTATTTCCTATAGTATCTCTCTTTGTGAACCATATGCATGATAATAATAAGTTTTGACTTGAATATGCTTTTATCTATCTTGTGGACTTGATTTATGAATGCTTTATAAATTCATGCGATGTCTTGTTTTAAATGCTCCTTTATTCAATTTAAATTCATGCTAGCCTTGCATGCTTATTAAGTATTACTTACGTATTTGATGGTTGAGCGGGTTTTCCGCATTACTGAACTCTGTTGTCCCTTTCAGCCCGCCCCACTTACATATCAAGATCATACACATCGACGCTAGATCAAGACAATGAAGAGGTGATAACTTGAAGCCTCCTCTTTTGATGTAAGCCTTGTATTGCTATATTATATTATTTGTTTTTGAAACTATTGTACTAGGGTTGTAGTAAAATGGGTCTTTTGGGTAGATTGAACCTCACACTCCTCTAGTTTGAATTTCTTTTTAGTGAATTAATGACTTCAAGACAATTTATGAATTGATGACCTACATATAGTTTCATGGTTAGTCATATGGATCTTGTTTACTTTATTCCGTACTTTTAGTCCATATGAATTTGTTGCATTATTCCGCATTTTGTTTTAGGCGTGCCAGGCTACATTCTCGGGCTCGGTTCAGGTATTGGGCCTGGGAGGCGATCTGGGTCGGGCGACCTGACCCTAGGTCAGGTGAGGGTCGTTTCACTAAAAATTAGGATTTTATTCTAAATTTTAGTTGTGGCACGTTTTTCGAGTTAAACTGGGGTGCCAAACGCCCGAAAAAGTCTGAAAACCTATTTTCTATCTTTTTCAATTTTTCATATTTTTCCTGATTTTGTTGGGTTTTTCCATAATTTTCTAACTATTTTTTTGTGATTTATTTTATTAAAAATTCTATTTAAATTATTTTATTTAAAATTCTATTTAAATTATTTTATTTAAAACTCTATTTAAATTATTTTTCTCCTCCAGAGAGATGTAGAATAAATCTATTAAAAGCTTCCAAACTTCTCCAAAACTTAACAACAAGAACCACCACTTACCTCAAACTAGAAGGATCACCGGCGCGAGAGGTGGCGACACCGGAGCGAGAGAGGTCGAGAGTGTCGTGAGATGAGAGATTGGTCTGGGTGAGACCAAATGAGATGATGAAGTGAAGTTGGAGAATATGAAGAAAAATGGAGAGAGGGAAATGGAGAATCGGTTAGAGAAAGAAAAGTGAGGAAAAGTTTCTTTCTTTTTTTATTTGTGTATGAGGGATAGTGATGTGATGGTGATGTGACGATGGGTAATGTAATGGGTGATGTGACTTCTAAACCCCTAACTACCCATACACCCGCGTCACGTGCACCCTGTAGCGTCCTATGCTTGTTACTACAAGCGCACAACGCGGCCAATGAAAATCCTAACATTAGTGTGATGCAAATATTTAATAATAATACAGTAAATTAACACGCGTCAAACAAAAATCACCAACATTTACCTCGTCGACGTGCCCTAAACTTTTCACGGCATCCACGTGGGTCTAAGCTTAAGGTCTTAATTTGTAATTAAGCAATTAATTGAGATTAATTAAAGCGGGTCGTTATAGGTCTTAACAATAAATGATTGTGAAGAAATGAAGCTTCGACAATAATATTTAGCTACTGAATTTGAAATGAAGGACCTTGGAAAACTTAAATATTTCCTAGGTATTGAAATAGTTAGGACAGCTTAAGGAATTTCTCTTTTACAAATAAAGTATGTACTTGATCTCTTGACGAAAAGTGGAATGCTTGCCTGCATACCAGTTGAAACTCCTATTGAAATGAATCATAAGCTTGGGGTTTTTCCAAACAAAGTTCCAACATATTAAAGTCATTATCAACGGTTAGTTGGGAGATTAATTTATGTATCTCACACTCGGCCAGATATCGCCTATGCAGTAAGCGTTGTTAGTCAATTCATGCATCAACCAAGCTAAGAACACATGGGATCAGTATAGCGAATCTTGAGGTGCTCGAAAGGCTCTCCAAGAAGAGGTTTGTTTTTTTTTTTTTTTGAAAAATAGTGTTTCTAACATTGAAGGATACACGGACACAGATTGGGTCGGCGATCAAACAACCAGAAAGTCTACATCGGGTTATTTCACTTTTGTGGAAGGAAATCTTTTCATATGGAAAAACAAGAAATAAAAAGTTGTTGCACGGTCAAGCGCAGAAGCTGAGTTTCAAGGTATGACACGTCGAATATGTGACATCCGAGAATTTTATAAACTTGATTAGGCGACTAATTGAGTATTTTTGGATTTTATTTGCGATTTAAGTATCCGAGGTGGGTTAAGTATCTAAGGTGGGACCCACGTATTACGGACCAGATATCATAAGTTTAATATTATTTTTTGTGTGTCGCGTACTTATTTGATGTATTATACACTATTTCAATGCAAAATAAGGTCAATCTGAAGTGTATACGCGGTGTCCGTGAGTTTTGGAGCGCGTTGTGAATATTTATCAAATTTTGGCGAAATTAGGGTATTTTTCAAAATTTATTTTGAACATAAATTGAAGAGATAATCACAAAATCAAATAAAATAATTAATAAATTGGTGGGCGTGACATGCACGGTCGAGGGTGACACGCGTGGGACATACAATATTATGCACGCTTGAGGATGGTCGTTGGCGTGCAAGGCGAATTTATAGCCGCGAAAATACATAGATTTATATATTTATATATAATATAGTTTATATTTATAAATGTATATAAATGAATCCTAAAGTTTAATTCAAATTAAAAAGTATGCATTGGATTCACTTCGAGATGCGTGCAACCACATTTCAAAGAAAATCAAGTGGTGTATGGTTATAAACTATAAGATCTACCTCGAGATACGCGATACATATCTCGAGGAGATCAATACAATTGGTTTTGCTTAAGTCGGTAAATAGTGATGATTATCTTGATAATATCCATAAGATTGACCTCGAGATACGTAATACGTATCTCGATGAAGATCAAAATAAATATATAAATGAATCATTAGATTTGTCTCAAAATTTGTGCGATGCGAATCTTGAGAAAACCTTAATATATATCTCCAAATCAACAGAACCTCCTAACTCATTTTCATTTCACACACACAAAGGATCAAACGAGAGAGAGAAAAACAGGGAGACAGTGAGAGACCGAGAAAGAAAGAAGTTGAGAAATCGAGATCGAGGTGAGTATTTGTGTGTGTATGTGTGTGTTGTTCATTGTTGTTGGGTTGTTGTTGATGTGTCATTGTTGGTTGTTGGTTGTTGTGTGTTGTTGTGATTGTTAATGGCGGATAAGAGAGGGAGGTTCAGATCGATGAAGAAGATGATGGCAGGGGAGTGGTCTCCAACAAAATCAAAAAAAATTGGGCTGATTTGCAGAAGAGCCTGAGGAAGAAGATGGGGTTTGATCCCCCACCAGATCGAACCGGGTCCAATTCAGTTGAACCGGGCTGGTCCAATTCAAGAGTCAAACACCAATCCATAAAAAAAAATGCTAGAAATTGGAAAAAATCCAGAAAATAAGAAAAAATATATTTTTGGACAAATAAATAGAAATTGTGGATTTTTAGGAAAAATGAGAATTTTGAGATTTTCTTGAGGATTTATATCTAACAGATTGTGACGACCCCTCTCCTAATCTAGGGCACCGCCTGGCCTAATTCCGTAATTAAGCCCTAATCTTATCCACGCAGGACTCAACTACGTATTAATCAGCCTTTACAACCTAAACGCCTTTTTTTCGTGTTCATGATAAGTAATACACTAGTCCTATCATTTTATAAAATTTAGAGTTAATTAAAACTTTTTATTAAATTAATTATTTTGCGGAAGTCATATTGATTATGCGAAAGCAATTAGTAACTTATGCAGAAGCCATTTATAAAATCCTAAGTGTGGAAAACCAGGTATTGACATCACATATATAAAGTCCTCAAAATACAGTGAAACAGTAAAATAATCTAAGTCAAGTCGGGAACTAACGCTCAACCCAATATACAGCCCCAAATAGTATCTGAAAGACATATATAACATATACAATCAAAATACCAAAAGAAGACCTATAATCGATGCAGTGACGCGCCGTAAGCTCAGGGATAATCGCCGATCTTCTCCTTGCACGGCCTGCTGGTAGACGGTTCTGCACCCACCGTCATAAAAAGGACGGTGAGTACAAGAATAAAACAGTAATCCCCGATGACAAGTTTAATTTGCATTTCCAAATATTCAAATGTTATTTAAAAGCATGTAAATGGGAAAACTAGAAAATAAACCATATGCGAGTAAATACCAGAGTTAAACAAATGATACTGACACTAGTCTAAGTAGTGGTGATTTAGGTCCGGTCGGCAGTGAAACGCGTCACACCGACTCAATAATCATATAGCACAAGGGACTCTAACCCAAGTGTTACCAGGGACTCTAACTCCGGTGTGTAGACCATCTCAGGGACTCTAACCCTGAGTGTCATACAGTGTCAGGTAACATGTGCCGACATCCCCAGGGACTCTAACCCCGTGAGTCGCGCACACCTCGATCGAGTACGGGACCTAAACGCGAAAACTACTTTTTAAATTTCAAGAAATACCAAGTATAGATTGTCAAGGCATAGGCACATCTACACACCTAAACAAATAAGGAATACAAGTCCTCTTAAACATTTATAAGATATTCACTAGCCTAATATCATGATATTTATCATTCAATTCACATTTAAAACAAGAAGAATAAACATAGCATGGGATAGAATCAATGAATCAAATCAAATGAATGGATATCATGCAAACTAGACACATCAAGTGAGCATAGACATAAGGAACACATGATATAAGAATACAAAGGCAAAATAGTCAAAAGGACTATGCAAGGACAACATTTAATAGAAATGAAATGCCAAGTAAAGTTTTCATTAGGTATACTCACAACAACAACAAAGTAAAGTCCTAGCTTTACTGGCCTCCCGATACTCCAAATCTTGTATTCGCTCTCCCGTACCCTTTTCCTAGGTTCCTGAGTTTGGTGTCTTATTAGTTCAAATATAGTGGGTTTAAGCTCAATTTAGTGTCTATTAACTCCTAAAACCAATATTTATTTCAAACCTAAAAATTATTAAATAGTCTTTTATCGGGGTGGTTTCTCCAAAATATGTTTAAACCCCGTAAATCTAAGAATCGGTGTGTCAAAAGTTGGTTTCGACTAGCTACGTTATTAAAACACATTTTTTCCAAAATTTTGGTGTCTGATTAGCGCACTAATCGCGAAACTAAAATCGAGTTTCTGCCTAGAATCATTAGCGCACTAATTTTCATCATTAACGCGCTAATTGCCATTTGTAACAAATTTTCAACTCAAAAATTATGTCCCAAAGTCCCCAATTAGCTAACTAAACCCCATTTAACACCCTTTCCATATCAAATTGACGCAAAACAACAATTAGAACAACCTTAAAACAACAATTTGATAAGTTTTCTCAAATCTCACAAATTCACTAGTTTTTCCCAAATTATTCAAAAACTCAATTTCCTCAAAACCATTGATTAATCTTCCATTTATTTGTTCATAAGATATGAAATTTGACAAACTAACAACAAAATCAGTGATTTAACCCTTGAATTCGGTTTTCCATTAAGACTCCCAAAACGGGTTCATTACATAAATGAAATGATGGAGAATATGATTACCCTAATTTTGATCCTCCAATTTGTTGTTCTCCCGCTCTAATTCCAGCAATAAATCCTTCTCTTCTTCTCCAACATGTTCAGGATCAAAACAGTTCCATTTGCATGTGTTTGATCAACCCATTATATATGTATCAATGTGAGATTGATTCTTGGTCATTCATCCTCATGCAGTTACGTATCTCGAGGTTTGTCTTGTGGTTCTCATTCACTCCTACTAACCCACTAATTCCAACTCTCTAACACAACATATTGACACACATGTCATGGGAGTGTGTACTAGCGCGTATCCTGAGGTAAGTCTAAGTGTTGTAAATTTTTAAACCAAGACTATAGGACTTTAATTTGATTTACATTAACAAACACAATCATAGGCTTATAAGTAATTCCTTATTTCATATTAATATTAAATAAGACTTACCAAAATGCTAACTACCCGGCTCGCATGCTACTCGAGGATCGTCCCCGCTCTCGTCTCGACGCCTACAACTATACAAACCGACTTAGTAAATCTACACAATACATAACACTAGGCATGCATCAATACAAAAATACAATATACCTCGACCACATGCCTCGGTCGGTGCGCGTATCACGGTGTGGGTCCCACGTCCGGTCGGTGATCCCGATTGAGGAATTAAAATGGGGTTAGAGATTTGGACCGTGACACATGCCCCACCTAATTATGCTATCTCGACCAAATTTCCTAGATTATCTTAATCCCTTGATAATCTAGCGCCTTAACCTTTCCATCAATAAACAATTAAAATTAAGATCTTATAATCATCAATTTTAAAAACTTGTTAACCACATAGGATTCTAAAATGAATCTTAAACCTCAAAGTTCATTTAGATGAATTAATTAATCCTTGAAATTTCCGTAAAAATTTTTTGACAGCAACTCCTCTGTTTTTAAGCTTACATCGGAATACCCGACCTTCAAAATTCTTCAATAAAACCTGCTCAGCTTGGTGAAAATGTCAAATGATTCACAATCCACCCCATAACAATATATATTGCATTCAGAAAAATTATTTATTCATTCTAACATATCTCAAATATTCAAAATCCTTAAACTATCATTACCTTAGCTCCGCAGCATTCCAATCAATCTTAAAATCATTATAACAATTACAAAAGAGATCATAATCGCACACGAACCCATAAACCTATTTATATAACATTTTATATTCAAAAATAATACATACATAGAGAAAAGAACTAAGCAAGTTACAAAAAGTCGGAAAGCTTTCCCTTTCTCTTGTCACCAGCTAGAACTTGTCATTATCCAATTATAAAAATTCAATAATGTCAAATAAGTAAATCCCATATTATCCAGTACACATGTAATAATCAAAATGCATGATAATCCAAGAGATTAAACGAAGAATATAATCCCAAAAATTTAAATATAACTGTGAATCCATCTTGTTTTTATTATCCGACCACAATCAAATAACGTTCTCCGAAAGTGGTAAGCAAACAATAATAAGAACTCATGCCCGGGGAGGGTAACAAAACGAGTCTCGTTCCTCTAGACTCTAAGAGTATATGATCTGATTCAACGTAATATCATGATAACCAAGTGATACAAGGTATCAGTGACTCCAACCCCTCAAGCATAATATAGTGTTCTATAACCATGGTATAGTATACACTTTTAGGATACTCGAATCGTCTTATCCTCCCTACCCATGTATGCATCTATAACAAAAATGTAATTTCAATGATCAATGCAATTTATAAGAAATTATAATCATACAATGTAAAGGTTACTGTAAGATTTACTTAACCTTACCAATGCGATACAGAATTTTCCTTGCGCTCCGAGTCAGTAAGTTAGTCCACATAGGGTTCCAATCATGGTCCTACAATTCATTTATACATCATGTAAGTTTCCATAATAATTTTATAATTTTCTCAATTAGTCGCAGTTTAACTGACCCAATCGCATCCCGAAACCTCTAAAATACTTTCAAAATAAATTCTCTGATGTCCGGTATCATTTTTGACTCAAAATTATTGTCCGGCATCGAAAATTAAGTTGTTTAGGCTTAAATATAATTTTTCAATTTATTATATTTTATTTGGTCTTCATCCACCCGAAAACCTCGAAATTCCTCCAAATCAACTCCTCGAATGTTCGGATCCCAATTTTGACTCCATATTGTGGTTCGGAATCGAAAATTAACCTAGACTAGGCTTTAAAATAATTTTCTAAATTTTGGGCATTTTCAGTGTCGTAACACGCATTACGAGATAAAATCCCCGATATAAATCCTCAAGAAAATCCCAAATTCCTCATTTTCCATAAAAAACCACTATTTCTATTTATTTGGCTCAAATATGATTTTTACTAATATTTTTTCCTATTTTATTGGAATTTTTCCAAAAATTCCAATACATTTCTTTTTTTTTATTTAATGGTGGTTTGACCCCCTGAACCGGACCGGACCTGTTCAATGCGAATCCGACCGATTCGGTCCGATCTGGGGGATCAAACCCCATTTTCTTCCCTCATCTTCTCTGCGTCGCAACTCGATCAACAACAACCAATTTCTTTTTATTTCTTTTTTTTTCTCGAATTGGGTTGGGCTCCCAACCCCAACCCCATCGTCTCTTCCCACCTCCTCTCCACAACAACACACGACACCAACATTAACAACAACAACCAAACAACAACAATCAACAACAACTAACAACACATACATATACACACACACTCGCACGCGCACACACACACCTCGATTTCGAGATCTCTCTATCTCGCTCCCTCTCTCTATCTCCTTTACCCCACCTCGGTCTCAACTTCACTGTCTCGATCTCTCACGAATTCATTCTCTCCCTCTCGGTCAAAATACAGAGGAGACGGTTTCGTCATTGGAGATATATATTAGGGCTTCCTCGAAATTCACACCGTATGAATCTCAAGGCAAATATAATTATTCATTTATCGTAAATATTTTGATCTTTCTTGATATACGTGATGCATATCTCGAGGTTGATTCTTGTTACTATAAACAAGATAATCTGTAATGGCCCATTTTGATTAATGCCGTTAATTATCTCGTAATTGCAGACATAGACGTCGGCTCGGATCCACATGGACGCCGCGGAGATCCAATTTGAAAAATTTGGAAAATTTAAAATGAAAGAGCGTAAGACGTAATAAATAAACCTTAGTTATGGAAAACCCTATGTTATTGCCTTAGAACTTTAGTTGGGAAGTGATGTGAGGCGGGTAGAATTAGAGTTTATATACGTGTTATATTTTCATTATATATATGATATATGTATATATACCGAGACTGATCCGGAGCACGTTTCACGATGCAAATCATGGACGGACAGTCGACGACGCCTCAGGATATTGGTCAGCCTAGTGGCACAGCTAGAAATTCCCCAATTACACCAAGTATGGAGGATCGGCTCTCGGCTCAGGAAAGGCAGATGGTCGAGGTGTTTCGGTTGCTACGGGATCAGACTACTGCATTAACAGCACTAGGTACAGCAGTTGCTACACCTTGAGAGCCAGTAGCAGTTATGGTACCTACGGGGACAGTTGTCGTCCTAGTTGCTCCCTAGACACCAGTTGAGCGAGTAGTAGAGGGTGCACAGACGAAGAGAGCCACAGCCGTTGTTGTTGCCTTAGAGACGCAGACTCCTACGCATCTACCTATGGCTACGGGTCAGACGTCTATTACCACTACTACTGCTACTACATCGGGATTCGTCTTAGCTCCAAAGGCGAAGATGTTGAGGGAATTTCTGAAGTTTCGGCCAGGCTTCTTTTATGGAGATGGTGACCCCGAGGCTGCGGGGAAGTGGATTGTATCTCATCAGTGGTTCCATAAGCTGATGAGGAATGATGAGAGTGTTCGAGAGCGACGCGTATGCTCGAGAGGTGCACGAGAGGTCACGTCAAGATATGGTGGACCACGTATCGGGATATGCATCCGAGCCGACGACATGGCTTTGAGTTTAGAGAGCTATTATATGTGACGGCCCCAATTTTCCACAAATTGGGCCCCGCTCCCGCGCCTAAGCCCACGTGGACCCCCGAGCCGGTCGCAAAGTCAACGCAGAGACCTAGTCGGCCTTCCTTCCATCATCCATCATTATACGTAAATTCACACTTTTAAGTTGAGTTATTAATATTTTTCAAGATTTAAAAATTTAGCGGAAGCAATTACTACATTTAATAACTCAACAAATATATCAAGGAGTTAGGCAACCTAATTGTGGAACCCAAAGCATAAATGTATCACCATCGGAGGAGAGTAAATAAAAGATATACAAAAATTCACCTAGCTATGGAGCCTTCCCTTTTGCTACCGTCTGCGACTCGCACTCGATCATAAACACGAGGATGACGAGCCCAGTAAGTAAAATCAGAATCTAAACGGTAATTCAAGATAAAATGAAACGATCTAAAAGTCATGCGGATAAACAGAAAGTTGTATGGAATGCATGACCATGAGGCTGTAAAACAATGAACGTACAACGAGAATGAGTGTCACAAGAAACAATAAAGAGAGGTGCCCAAGTAGTCTAAGACCACCGAATGCGGGTGCCACGGGGTCGGGGTCGCGAGTCGCGGCAACGCGCCAGCGGACTCGGTCATCGGATACGGCATCGCCGTACCTAAAATGTCGCGAATGAGGGATATCAACGGCGCCCGGATAAAGCACATCTCATTCGAATACGTGACTCGAGGTCATGGCCCGGTTGCGGCCTGCAACCACTCCAATCGAGAGACACGAGTACGACTCACTTGGCCCTCGGACACTCATAAGAGTGAGAATTCCAAGAAAAGGACATGATTCAACATCAATCAAACATGCAAGCTCAAATGAAATACGTACATTTTCTAACCTGGTTTACTTACCTCGAAATTCGTAATTCATCCTTAAGACGTCCGCTCACGCCTCGATTTGCACACCCGACACCCGACTCTACGTCCCCTGGTGTCCATTTATACCTTTTAGGCCTATTTTACTTAAAAGCATTCACATCCCACTGAAATTAGGTGAAATAAATCTCACCTCCATCGCGTCGTCGCGATTTCGTCGAAATAGCGCATCCGATCGGTCGACAACGCGCCACCGCGCCGTTCACCGCGTCGCCGCCGCTACCGCGTCGCTGCCGCTGCCTCGCCGGCGCCGCCGCCGGCCGCTTGCCGGCGCCGCCTGTTCACCGGCGTCACCAAAACTGCCGTCCTCCGCCCCGCGCTGGTTCGTCCGTCCGCGCTGCTAATCGACCGCATCACTGCTGCACCGCTGCACTGCTGGCCGGCCGCCGCGTCTCGCCGCCGATCTCGCCGCCGTGCTGGTCTTGCCGCTGCCGACCGCGCCGGTGCAGGTCCGCCGCTGCTGGCCGCGCTGCACGTCGTCGTCCACACAACCGCCGCCACTGCTAGTTCGTCCGCGGCCTCGCGAAGCCGCGCCGCTCGTCCCCGCTGCCGATCCGCGCGACTGCTCCCCCGGCCGGCCGACCCCCTTTTCTCCGATCTTCTCCCATCTCTCCTCCTCTGTTTCTCACTTTCCGCCTCTTTTTTCTCTCTCTCTTCGTTGTTTCTTTCTCTCTGATCTCTTTTTCTTTTCTTTCAATCTTATCTCTTTTATATATATATATTTTCTTTTACTTTTGATTTCAAATCAAAAGTGTCATCAAGATTCGCGCAACACGAATCTCGAGACAACTCAACAACCGCGCAGCGCACATCACGAGGCACCAACCCGCCTCATTTCAAAATCTCGATACTCGCGCTACCCGCATCACGAGGTATATTCAATGTACATTTAAACCCACATAAAAATCACTATCTCGGTCCCCATGCTCGGCGCGCGCGACTCGAGATGCGTCCTGTTCGTTTTTCGACTCACCGCATTCCCCGCATATACTTTTCTCAACAATTAGCATTAAAACCTCAAATTGAACATTCTCGGTATCTCCACTCAAGATTCGGACATACGTATTCGACGAGTGGGTCCTACATACGACCTTCACCCCGACACGTGGCACAAGTCAAATTTTCGGCGTGACATTATATGATCGTACATACATATGGAGGCTGAGGCGGGAGGCGAGGAGGAGTTCTTGACCTTGAGACAGGGTAATCGGACCTTGATGCAGTACATATAAAGATTCCAATACCTACTTCAATTCTCGTTCGATGTCGCTGGGACAGAGCGTCTGCAGATATATTATTTTACCAGAGGAGTTGATGACATGATTGCTTCAGCAGTGGTATCCTCTGGGGCACCCACTTTGAAGGATATCTTTAACCGAGCATTCGCATATGAGACATATTTGATGCAGAGATATGGCAGGCGGGTGACTGATACGGAGGTACAGATAGGGCGAGTTCTCGGTCGGACCAGAGGCCGAAGAGACAAAGGGATCGTCGGGATAGAGGCTGGAGGGAAGATAGACGGGACAATGGCCATAGGGATGATCATTAGGGCAGTTTGTTCCAGTATGAGGAGAGACAGCGGGTTCATGCCATCACATCAGGACCAATAGATCAGCATAGGCCACAGCCGTAGATGTACAGGGGTCAGGGTCCAAGATCAGGAGACGGACAGACTGGGAGGCAGGATAACCGCAGATGCCATAGGTGTGGTCAGAGAGGACACTTGAAGGTCGAATGCATGACACCATCGTTATCACCGAGAGCTATAGCAGGCCAGAGAGAGATCTCATGCGGTAGCACAGCTGGATGGTGAAGTGACTAGACAGCTAGTCGAGAGTACGTTGCATATTTTTGGTCGGCTTATGCATGTTATGCTTAATTCTAGTAATACTTTATCGTTTATTGTTGGACGTGTTGTTGGAGTGTTATGGTTAGATAAACAGACACTAGACACACACCTTGTCCTCAGTACGGCTATTGGGGATAAGATATACCCTAATTGGATATGTAGATACGTGATGATAAAGGTTGAAGGACATCAGTTACCAACCGATCTTCGAGTATTAGAGTACCTAGAGTTTGACACACTTCTCGGGATGGATTGGTTGTCATCCTATCATGCACGAATAGATTGTTATGGTAAGAGGATAGAGTTTCGTATTCCTAGAATACTAGAGTTTGCATTAGTTGGATATTCGATTGACTTACCTATCACTAGAGGCCGACTAGCGACAACGCAAGAGATGGAGGCATTTGCAGCGATAGTTGAGCCAGAGATTAGGACGGAGGCCAGGATTGAGGATGTACCGGTGGTGAGAGATTTTGTTGATGTATCTCCGAATGACCTACCAGGATTACCACCGCCACAAGCTGTTGAGTTTATAATTGAATTGATACCAAGGACGCAGTCGATTGCCAGTAGACCATATAGGATGTCCCCATCGAAACAAGATGAGGTTAGACGACAGTTGGATGAATTACTGGAGAAGGGTTTTATTCACCCAAGTATGTCACCTTGGAGAGCTCTAGTATTGTTTGTGAAGAAGAAAGATGGGTCGATTAGGATGTGCATAGACTATAGGAAGTTGATTCAGGTGACAATTAGGAACCGTTGCCCACTTCCTATGATAGATGATATGTTCGATCAGTTGACGAGTGCCAGATTCTTCTCGAAGATTGACATTCGCTCAAGTTATCATCAGTTGAGGGTTCGAGAAGAGGATATCCGAAGATCGCTTTCAAAGACGAGGTACAAGCTATTTGAGTTCACGGTCATGTCGTTTGGGATGATTAACGCCCAAATATTTTCATGGATATGATGCACATGGTTTTGAGACCATATCTAGACATATTCGTTATAGTGTTCATCGACGACATCTTGATATACGACGGGACTCGTAAGGATCACGAGGGACATCTCGGGCGGTTTGACGACACTAAAAGAGCACGAGATTGTACGCCAAGTTCGGAAGTGTGACTTACGTGAGTGGGGTGAGATTTTTAGGACATGTCATCAGTGACCAGGGTATGACCAGGGTATCTCGGGGGACTCAAAGAATATTCGGGCTATCACTGACTAGAGAACATATGAGTCTGTTGCCGATATATGAAGTTTTCTCGGACTGGCAGGATATTACCGGTGATTTATGGAGGATTTTTCTTCGATTGCAGCGTCGATGACGAGACTGACTAAGAAAGATGTTAAGTTTGATTGGTCAGAGGAGTGTTAGCAGGCCTTCTGTGAGCTCAAGAGGAGGTTGACTTCCGCACCAGTGTTGACATTGCGGAGCCAGGCAAGACTTTGAGAGTTTATACAGATGCGTCGGGCATTGGTCTTGGATGCGTGTTGATGCAGGATGGTAGACCACTAGCCTATTTCTCCAGACGGTTGATACCCCATGAGGGAAATTACCCAGTGCATGACATGGAGCTTGCAGCGGTCGTCTTTGCACTGAAAGCTTGAAGGCACTATCTCTACAAAGAGAAGTTCATATTGTACACAGATCACCAGAGTTTACGTTACATCTTCACTCAGAGGGATCTGAATATGCGCCTGATGAGATGGCTTGAGCTACTGAAGGACTACGACTTCGCTATTGAGTATCACCCTGGAAAAGCGAAAGTCGTAGCAGACATATTGATCTGGAGCGGGGTTGATAGTCAGACTGTTTTGGAATATATGACACATGAGCATAGTCTGTTATAGGCGGCATCAGTTATGTGCATGACAGAGGTATCAATTACGACGAGCAGCACATTTGTGGTCAGATGAGGGTTTCTACTGTATCGATTGAGAGGCTTGCCGAATGTCAGGGCTGATGGGCTTTATGAGCGGTTTAGTGGTTTGGCTTGGGATCTGAGTGCACTGATTGGGCAAAGACCACAGATCGGTGTTTGAGACACCAAGGGAGATTGTGGATACCTGCGGATCTGGAGATACGGGACGGGGTTCTGGAGGATACACACCGGTCTCGCTACACAGTTCATCCTGTCGGATTAAGATGTACCATGATTTGAGACAATTATTCTGGTGGCCAGGAATGAAGGTTGACGTAGGCGTGTACGTCAGGAGTTGTCATATTTGCCAGCAAGTGAAGGCCGAACACAAGAAACCCGGTGGATTGTTACAGCCATTGCCCATTCCACAGTGGAAATGGGAGCACATCACCATGAATTTCGTCAGTGGACTACCGCATACATCGAGTCATCACGATGCAGTTTGGGTAATGATTGATAGACTGATGAAATCGACTCATTTCATTCTGATTTCCATGAGATACATGTTTCCCCAGCTGAACATATTGTTTGAGCGGGATATTATTAGATTGCATGGAGTGCCGATTTCCATCGTATCGGATAGAGATCCCAGGTTGACATTGAAGCTTTGGGATGCTATGCAATAGCAGTTTGGCACTAAGTTGCAGTTTAGTACGGCTTATCATCCTCAGACCGATGGACAGTCAGAGCGACTGATACAGATATTAAAGGATATGCTCAGAGCTTGTATATTGCAGTTTAAGGGTTCGTGGGATGATTATCTGCCTTTGAGTGTGTTTGCATATAATAACAGCTATCAGGCGAGCATTGGCATGCCACCTTTTGAGGCACTGTATGGGAGGCCTTGTAGATCACCTGGGTGTTGGGCAGAGCCGGAAGATACAGTGACAGTTGGGCCTGAGATAGTTGTTGATCACACATAGAAGATCAGACAGATTTGACAATGGTTACGAGCCGCACAGGATAGACAAAAAAAATACGCGGATCGGTATCACGAAGGGTTGAGCTATGAGGAGGGCAACATGGTATATCGAATGGTTTCCCCTTGGAAGGGTCAGCAAAGGTTTGGCATTAAAGGGAAATTGGCGCCGAGGTTCATTGGGCCATACAGGATTACACAGCGATGGGCAAGGTTGCGTATTGATTAGAGTTACCTGCTGAGTTAGCTGGGGTTGCGTATCCGACATTTCAAATTTCGATGTTGAGACTAGCTAGGTCAGGGCCGAGACCGACTATTGAGTTGGGACAGATTGAGGTTCACCTTACGTGACTTACGAGGAGAGACCGATAGAGATCGTTAACCACAAAGTTCAGATTCTCAGAAACAAAAAGCTCTCTAAGGTTTTAGTTCGTTGGCAGCATCATAGGACCGAATGACTCACCTGGGAACTCGAGTCGACGATGAGAGAGCGATACCCTCAGCTATTTTCTGGTATGAGATTTAGGTTACAATTAAATTTCGGGACGAAATTTTATTTAGTTGGGAAGAACTGTAACGGCCCATTTTTATTAATGTCGTTAATTATCTCGTAATTGCAGACATGGATGCCAACTCAGATCCAAGTGGACGCCGTGGGTAGGCTAAGATACACGTCGACCTAGGTACACTAGTTTATTGTATGTTGAATGCTTATTCACGATGCACTTTATTAAATTAATTGTTAAATATATCGCATTTGTGTAGGTTGAATAGCGGCATGGTGCGAGGTTGTGTGACGGGTAGTTGTCTCGAAGTGCATGCTAACGCGAGTATTGAAAGGCGAGATACGGGTACAATAGAGAAAACTCAATAAACTTACATAAATATGTCTAAGTTATCAAATTGACATAATTAATGTAACCATAGGCTAATTAAATAAACTTGAACAATAGGCTATGGCGCGCCTCAAAATGCGTGTGCCTCAAAATGCGTGTCGAGACGCGGGGCACCGGATATCGGGTAACAAAAGGCTAATGGGACCAAGGGTTGGTTAAAATTTATAAATAAAACACTAACCATATGATTGTATACGCTTAATGTAATGTGACATTAATAGAATAAACGAAAGCCTATAGTTTACATTAAATAAAAGGGGCCATGAGATGGACATCTAAATTAACATAGTGAGTGGTACTAGATGATGAGTGTGCTATTGGAGTCACCAGGAGGCATAGGACAACATGCTCGTGAACCACAAGATATGCCTCGGGATACGTATGCACAATTGATTCCCACAAACATATAAACAGAGTACTTAGTGGAGTGTTTGATCACAACACGCACAAACTCGTGCAAAACCAGATAAATTCAGAGGAAGAAGAAGGACTTCCAGCTGGGAATTCAACACTATAGAAACCAAACCAAGTGATCTAATCTAGGTAATCGTCTTCTCCACCTTCTAAGCTTGCAAATGAACCTGATTTTGATATGCTTGGCGGATGTGACGGCCCCAAATTCCGAGACAAACCGGCACCGCCATGTTCTTGGACACGTCACCAAGCCATGCCACGTCGCTTCGCACGCTTGTTTATGACGGCCGCGAACTTACCACCTAATACTCCAACTTAGTAAATTTTGATGCTTAAATGATTATTTTAGCAAAATATACCAAGTTATAAAGTTTTATAACTTAATTTAATTATTTTGATTCTCTTCATGTTATTTTTAATAGCGGAAGTCTTAATAACTTGCATATATCTAATTTAAACAAGTTATGCATTAATTAACAACCTATGGGGTGGAAACCCAGCAAAATGATACCATGTATATCATTTAATGCGACAAGATGTATAATAAGTGTCGATATACATGTATCAGGTAAAAGTCTCTCAAAAAGATCCCAAGAAAATATATATACGTAATTATAAACACCTACGAGTAAGCTAGTGGAGGCGCTCCAAACTAGAGGTAGTCGCCAATCACCGCCTTCCCCCGGCTCGCCGTAGGAACTGCAACTTGCCACCAAAAACAATGACAAGTTCCAGGTGAGTAAATCCCGAGAGAAATTCAGTTAGTATTCACAAGAAATCCAAGGAAACGGCTACAATTCATGCATATAAAGTAAATGAAAAAGAATGTAAAGCATGAATTAAGTCGTGAGATAATCAAGAATGTGGAACGCGAGTGTGGTGTATAGCTGTCGAGCCCTGGGACAAAAACTGAACCGAGAAGGCCCTGGGGGTGAGGAAATCAACACCCCTCTCGAAATGAGGAACTCGTGAGTCGGAAGGTAGACTTCCGCCCAACGCCTCAAAAGAGAGGAAATATGTGACGGAGGTGGGCCTCACGTCAACTCGCTCTCGAGATCATCGACTCGCCGAGAAATCTCACGCGTAGTCTAAGGTATGACCAACACCGTAGCAACAATCGGATCGTCATCGACGAGGGAGCCGAAAATGGTCACACACCGTCCCTTCGACCATACACGACACACGCGGGAATAGAGTAACATGCAAAGCGATCGACGAAAAGTAATGTGAAATAAATAATTTACAGGAAAAATAAGTAAATTCTAAACTGACTTTCTCGTGGGTTTACTTACCTCGAGCAATCGCAATTGCCTCTCCGAAATATCCCGCACACGTCTCGATATGCGCACCCGACACTTCCATCGCGCCGTCGAATTTCGTCGAAATCACGCATCCGACCGGTCCGACAACGCCATTGCGTCGTTCACCGCGCGCGACATCGAAACCGCGCGCGCGCGCGCCGCCGCACCGCGCGCACCACCGTCGCCACCGCCGCGCCGCCGCGTCGCTGCCGCGCAGCCTCGCGCGCGCGTCATCGCATCTCTCGCCGCGTTGCATCTTCTCACTCGCAGCCGAGCCGCCGCCACCGCAAGCATGCCGCCGCCGCCGTCCATTGCTGACGATCCCGCCGGTGACCCGTTCTTGCCGCCGGCGGCTTTCCGCGTAGCCGCCGCCGCTCGCTGGTCCGCAATCCGCCACCGCGCCGCCTTTCACGCGGCTGCTGCTGCAGCTCGTCCGCGACGCCGTCCGTCTGTGCCGCGCGGATCCTCGCCGTGGCCGAGCTCCGTCGCCTCTGCCGCTCTCCGATCTCCTGCTCTCTCTTTCTCTCTTCGCTCTCTCTCTCTCTCTCTTCACGATCTCTCTCTTTTCTTTCTCTCTCTCTCTCCCGATCTCTCCTCCATCCGATTCTTTCTCTCCTCTCTTTCCCCTTTTTTTATTATTTTATTTTAGGAGAAAAAAGACAAAATAAAAATGATGAGGGATGGGGTGATGTGACATGATGGGGTGATGTGATGTGTGATGTGATGAGACGACTCAAACTCATACACCCGTACATCCGCGTTACGCGCACTCCGCGACGTTGCACACTCTCGTCACTACACGCGCACAACGCGACTAAGCGAAACTCTCAATTAACGCGGCGCGAACTATTAAATAATAGTAAAATAATTATACACTCGCCACACAAAAATAACATATTTCACCCATTAGGTTTGTCGTAGACTATTCTGCGACGTCCACGTGGGTCTGAGCTTAGGATCTTAATCCGTAATTTATCAATTAATTGGGATTAATTAAAGCGGGCCGTTACAATCTTCCCAACTAAAAGGAATTTCGTCCCGAAATTCAAACTTAATCGATCTCTACCTTGGAACCAGTGGGGTATCGTATTCGCATGGTAGACTCTCTTTCCTCAATGAGGTCCTTCAAGGGAGAAACCTTCAAATAAACCAAATCATCCACTTGTGTGACCACGTGCATCGAGGCACCATCCCGACTCAACTTGTCGGTATTATATAATATCGTATAAGACCTCAAACTGGTCTTTACTTGAAAGTCTTAACTTAATTTTTAAATCTTTAACCAATGAGCGACTATTAAATATCATTTTTAAGTGCTCACACAAATCATGTTCTTTTCATATGTCGCTTGACTACAATTGGGCGCCCTAGACATATACGCTAACCTTTGTATCCAAATCTGGAGGTTATCGTGTTTCATCGAGATAAAGGTGCTTGCCAACTTGACACACAAATAGAGCTTCCATGGCGATACCTTCGCTCTTCTGTCATTTCTGTTGGCAACCCTGCAACCCACCATCTCTGATTATGTCCTACCCAAAAACATATCAAGTTACTCGATCGTAGTGAAAATATTTTTAGGCACTTCTTCGTCGTTTTGCTTTATTATCATATTTAAGGTGTTCAAGCTTTTCTGCGATGCTAAACAAGCATAACTTACTATTGAACTACGCTCGAACTTCATATATTTAACTTCATACAAAGCCGTGTTTTAGGTTCTCGAATGTAGTTGAAACGTACGTCCTCATGCCTTAGTTGTAGCGTATGCCTAGCTAGGTCATACCTCTCATATACAAGGGTATAAAAAGTGCAATAACTCAAATGGTAAGGTTGACATTTGCTTCTCTTGATTCTCTAAAGAGTCGTGCATGGATAGATTTTAGATCTGTAGACACTCCGCTTCTTCTGTTTCCTACCAAGATGTCAGAGCTAATATTTACAACAATAGTTAATCTACTAACTCCAACTTCGTCTCTTGGACTTCCAGAGTTAAAACTTACTCTCCATCTTTAACGCGTACCTAGAATCTTCTATTTCCTTGTTTAAGAATCTAGTCATAATACATCACCTAAATCTTTCTTGTTTCGCCACACAACTATTTTTTTCTCGAAACTAATGACTCGCACGCGCTTAGTTCGATTTAAATCACTAGCTTTCAAGGCTTTCCATGTCCCTTTAGGGCATTATCCCTAACGTTCATGGGTTGGGTCGGACTAATCACAAGTGCAAAATCTATTACGATTGAGTCAATTCTAGATTCGTGAGAACTTCGAATCACTCATTTCTTAGGTTAGCTTGAGGTCATTTCAACCTTAAATATATTTGCAAACTCTATTTCGGCTCCCATTCCTGATTTGTTTCCAATCCAATAAGTGGCAGGTGTGGCCCCACTGACCTCACGGACCGCGAACAAATCATGGCACAATAGTGGAGTTACTCGAACTGCTATTTCTGCAAGACTACTCCAGCGCTCTGGCCGAAGCTAAAGGAGTCCGTACTTGCTTTCATGTAGTTCTGAGTCATCTCAACACTATCTGCTTCCATAGAGTCTACTAAAAACCTATTTGTCCCACGTCTTACACATGTTCCTAATCGTCGATCTGACGATCACTAGAGTGGACTGTGTAGCGTAAGCTAGACATTTTTTTTTTTTAGCTATCATGAATGATTTTCTATAAGCTATACCTCACTCACAATGTCAACTATCGTACTACACACCTTATACGTGTCAACTCAGAAAGAGGTCATTCCTATCTTGCATATATCATTTCCCTAACGTGTTCAAACTAATAGGATGTCTTGACTCACAACCCGCGGTATGCGTGAAGTAATCGTCAAAATCTTAACTCTCGACAAGACACCAAGGTGTGATAATATTTGTTTCTATTAATAATTTAACTTCGCATTAGACTGCCCTTCCTTACTTGTTGCAATATTCAAACTGGTGGCGCACTGAGCTAAAAAGTCATGGCTTACGTAAACATTCTCGGCAATTATCGTTTGCCAATCTAAAATAGGTATCCTATGCCAATTTGGTTATGGTAACATCTTACCTTCGGCTGCCATGCCGAGAATAACGTATGTGTTGGCTCAACTCACCTATCATGTGGCTAGGTTTAAAATGATATAACGTCACCCTCTCCAAACATTTATTATTTGAACTAATAATTAAATTTTGTGAAGGCCCAGTCCTACCTCGCCGGTCTCCTACCTCGTGGGTCTAATCCCACCTCGCAGTCTCACTAGAACTAACAATTAAATTTTGAAGGCCCAGTCGCAGTCGCCGGGGTCTAATCCCACCTCGCAGTCTCACTCCGAGTGGGTCAAGACCACCCACTCCATCCACACTCCATCCACACCCCACGCGCGCGTGGTTTTTCGCCCCCAATCTCTGGTTAGAGTCCTCGAATAAAATAGTGGACCTGAAGTCGCTCGGTCCCAGCTATGTCCATCGCAAAAGTAAGCAGGTATGTGAATCTCTCCATGTATTGCGACACCGTCCGGTCACCCTGCCTCAGCGTCAAGAACTCCTCCCTCAGTCTCAGCTGAATCTCGATCGGGATATACTGATCATAAAAGAATTTCTTGAACTCTGCCCAAGTACTCGGCTCTCCGTGAGCGGCTGTGTGGGCGGTCCACCATACTGCAACATCTCCCCTGAGCATAAATCCGGAAATCCTAGCCCGTATGCCGTCGTGAATCCTCAAAAGTCCGTGAAGTTTCTCGTGTGAAATAATCTACTTCCCAGCTACCTGTGGGTCACCGCCTCTATGATAGTAACCTGACTGAACACGAACGAACTCATTGATCAACTTCATGTCAGCTGATAAGAATGTCTCGAATGTGATCTTCAAGGGTGGAATCAGCGTCGGTGCCACGATCGGCATAGTCAATTGTGCAGTGACTGCTGACAGTATCACGGTAGTAGTGGTTGTGAGCGAGGTCGCCGGAATAGTCGGATGCGACAACTGTCTGCTCTACAGTAGTGGTGGCGGTGAGGGTGACAGAGGCCGTATTGCGACTGCATGCGCTCGAAGCAATCGAACATATCCTCGAGCTACAAACTATGGAGTGCGACCGTGTCGCACAATATCTGATCCGAGTTGACAGGTGTCGAGCCGCTCGGCTGGCCTCTATCGTCCGTATGAAGAACTGGTCGTCCATCCATGTCGAATTTGCAAATCGCGAACGTCCGTATCGCCTCGTATACGCATATATACTATACACATCAAAATATATAACGTATAACATTCGACACTTCCCGTCCCATGTTCGCTTCCCAACTAAAGTTCTAAGTTAGGATCTTGGGTTTCCACATCTAATGTTGTTGTTAAGTTTTATTCGGTTGTATTACCTTTTTCCCTAGGTTCGCTTTGAACCTAGGCTCGATACCAACCGTGACGTCGGTATCACAATGTCTTAAGCCATTAAACTATTCCCTAGGTTCGCCTGAACCTAAGCTCTGATACCAACTGTGACGGCCCCAAATTCCAGACAAACCGGGCACCGCCATGTTGCCGGACACGTCACCAAGCCATGCCACATCGCATGCACGCCTGTCTATGACGGCCCGCGAACTTACCACCTAATACTCCAACTTAGTAAATTTTGATGCTTAAATGATTATTTTAGCAAAATATACCAAGTTATAAAGTTTTATAACTTAATTTAATTATTTTGATTCTCTTCATGTTATTTTTAATAATGGAAGTCTTAATAACTTGCATATATCTAATTTAAACAAGTTATGCATTAATTAACAACCTATGGGGTGGAAACCCAAAAAATGATACCATGTATATCATTTAATGCGACAAGATGTATAATAAGTGTCGATATACATGTATCGTAAAAGTCTCTCAAAAAGATCCCAAGAAAATATATATACGTAAATATAAACACCTACGAGTAAGCTAGTGGAGGCGCTCCAAACTAGAGGTAGTCGCCAATCACCGCCTTCCCCGGCCGCCGTAGGAACTACAACTTGCCACCAAAAACAATGACAAGTTCCAGTGAGTAAATCCCGAGAGAAATTCGGTTAGTATTCACAAGAAATCCAAGGAAACGGCTACAATTCATGCATATAAAGTAAATGAAAAAGAATGTAAAGCATGAATTAAGTCGTGAGATAATCAAGAATGTGGAACGCGAGTGTGGTGTATAGTCGTCGAGCCCTGGGACAAAAACGAACCGAGAAGGCCCCAGGGGTGAGGAAATCAACACCCCTCTTCACGGTCGAAATGAGGAACTCGTGAGTCGGAAGGTAGACTTCCGCCCAACGCCTCAAAAGAGAAAATCGTGACGGAGGTGGGCCTCACGTCAACTCGCTCTCGAGATCATCGACTCGCTGAGAGAAATCTCACGCGTAGTCTAAGGTATGACCAACATCGTAGCAACAATCGGATCGTCATCGACGAGAGCCGAAAAATGGTCACACCGTCCCTTCGACCATACACAGACACACGCGGGAATAGAGTAACATGCAAACTGAACTGACGAAAAGTAATGTGAAATAAATAATTTACAGGAAAAATAAGTAAATTCTGAACTGACTTTCTCGTGGGTTTACTTACCTCGAGCAATCGCAATTGCCTCTCCGAAATATCCCGCACACGTCTCGATATGCGCACCCGACACTTCCATCGCGCCGTCGAATTTCGTCGAAATCACGCATCCGACCGGTCCCGACAACGCCATTGCGTCGTTCACGCGCCGACGTCGAAACGCCACCGTCGCTCGCGCCGCGCGCCGCACCACTGTCGCGCCACGCGCCGCCGTTGCCGCGTCGCCGTCCCGCTGCCGGCGCCGCCTCGCTGCATCTCCTCGCCGCGCGCTGCATCTTCTCACCTCGCAGCCGAGCCGCTGCCACCGCAAGCATGCCGCCGCCGCCGTCCAGCTGCTGACGATCCCGCCGGTGACCCGTTGCTTTGCCCCGGCGCGGCTTCCGCGTAGCCGCCGCCGCCTGCTGGTCCGCAATCCGCCACCGCGCCTGCCTCACGCGGCTGCTGCAGCTCGTCCGCGACTGGCCGTCCGTGCCGCCGCTGGATCCCGCCGTGAGCCGGAGCTCCGTCGCCTCTGCCAGTCTCCGATCTCCTGCTCTCTCTTTCTCTCTCGCTCTCTCTCTCTCTCTTCACGATCTCTCTCTTCTTTCACTCTCTCTCTCTCCTGATCTCTCCTCCATCCGATTCTTTCTCTCCTCTCTTTCCCCTTTTTTTATTATTTTATTTTAGGAGCAAAAGACAAAATAAAAATGATGAGGGGTGGTGATGTGACATGATGGGGTGATGTGATGTGTGATTGATGTGACGACTCAAACTCATACTACCCCAGTACATCCAGCGTTACGCGCACTCCGCGACGTTGCACACTCTCTCACTACACTACACGCGCACAGCGCGACTAAGCGAAACTCTCAATTAACGCGCGCGAAACTATTAAATAATAGTAAAATAATTATACACTCGCCACACAAAAATAACATATTTCACCCATTAGGTTTGTCGTAGACTATTCTCGCGACGTCCACGTGGTCCGAGCTTAGGATCTTAATCCGTAATTTATCAATTAATTGGGATTAATTAAAGCGGGCCGTTACAGCCAACTTGACACACAAATAGAGCTTCCATGGCGATACCTTCGCTCTTCTGTCATTTCTGTTGGCAACCCTGCAACCCACCATCTCTGATTATGTCCTACCCAAAAACATATCAAGTTACTCGATCGTAGTGAAAATATTTTTAGGCACTTCTTCGTCGTTTTGCTTTATTATCATATTTAAGGTGTTCAAGCTTTTTCACGATGCTAAACAAGCATAACTTACTATTGAACTACGATCGAACTTCATATATTTAACTTCATACAAAGCCGTGTTTTAGGTTCTCGAATGTAGTTGAAACGTACGTCCTCATGCCTTAGTTGTAGCGTATGCCTAGCTAGGTCATACCTCTCATATACAAGGGTATAAAAAGTGCAATAACTCAAATGGTAAGGTTGACATTTGCTCCTCTTGATTCTCTAAAGAGTCGTGCATGGATAGATTTTAGATCTGTAGACACTCTGCTTCTTCTGTTTCCTACCAAGATGTCGAGCTAATATTTACAACAATAGTTAATCTACTAACTCTAACTTCGTCTCTTGGACTTCCCGAGTTAAAACTTACTCTCCATCTTTAACGCGTACCTAGAATTTTCTATTTCCTTGTTTAAGAATCTAGTCATAATACATCACCTAAATCTTTCTTGTTTCGCCAAAGAACAGTTTATTTATTATTATTTTATTTTTATTTTTATTTTTATCCTCGAAACTAATGACTCGCAAGCGCTTAGTTCGATTTAAATCACTGAGCTTTCAAGGCTTTCCATGTCCCATTAGGGCATTATTCCAAACGTTCTGCGGTGTGGGTCGGACTGATCACAAGTGCAAAATCTATTACGATTGAGTCAAATTCTGGATTCGTGAGAACTCCGGAACAGCTCGTTCCTTAGGTTGGCTTGAGGTCATTTCAACCTTAAATATATTTGCAAACTCTATTTCGGCTCCCATTCCTGATTTGTTTCCAGTCCAATAAGTGGCAGTGTGGCCCCCACTGACCTCACGGACCGCGAACAAATCATGGCACAATAGTGGAGTTACTCGAACTGCTATTTCTGCAAGACTACTCCAGTCTCGGCCGAAGCTAAAGGAGTCCGTACTTGCTTTCATGTAGTTCTGAGTCATCTCAACACTATCTGCTTCCATAGAGTCTACTAAAAACCTATTTGTCCCACGTCTTACACATGTTTCTAATCGTCGATCTGACGATCACTAGAGTGGACTGTGTAGCGTAAGCTAGACATATATATATTTTTTATAGCTATCATGAATGATTTTCTATAAGCTATACCTCACTCACAATGTCAACTATCGTACTACACACCTTATACGTGTCAACTCAGAAAGAGGTCATTCCTATCTTGCATATATCATTTCCCTAAAGTGTTCAAACTAATAGGATGTCTTGACTCACAACCCGCGTATGCGTGAAGTAATCGTCAAAATCTTAACTCTCGACAAGACACCAAGGTGTGATAATATTTGTTTCTATTAATAATTTAACTTCGCATTAGACTGCCCTTCCTTACTTGTTGCAATATTCAAACTGATGGCGCACTGAGCTAAAAAGTCATGGCTTACGTAAACATTCTCGGCAATTATCGTTTGTCAATCTAAAATAGGTATCTTACGCCAATTTGGTTATGGCAACATCTTACCTTCGGGCTACGCCATGCCGAGAATAACGTATGTGTTGGCTCAACTCACCTATCATGTGGCTAGGTTTAAAATGATATAACGTCACCCTCTCCAAACATTTATTATTTGAACTAATAATTAAATTTTGTGAAGGCCCAGTCCCACCTCGCCGGTCTCCTACCTCGTGGGTCTAATCCCACCTCGCAGGTCTCACTCCGACCTCGCAGGTCGCTGGAATCCCCAGGTAGAGTGGGTCAAGACCACCCACTCCATCCACACTCCCCATGCGCGTGGTTTTTCGCCCCCATTTACGGTCGGAGTCCTCGAATAACATAGTGGACTGAAGTCGCTCGGTCGCAGCTACGTCCATCGCAAAAGTAAGCGGTACGTGAATCTCTCCATGTATTGCGACACCGTCCGCCACCTCGCCTCGCCGTCGAGAACTCCTCCTCGGTCTCGGTAGAATCTCGATCGGGATATACCGATCATAAAAGAATTTCATGAACTTTGCCCAAGTACTCGGCTCTCCGTGAGCGGGCTGTGTGGGCGGTCCACCATCTTGCAAAGATCTCCCCGAGCATAAATCCGAAATCCTAGCCCGTATGCCGTCGTGAATCCTCAAAAGTCCGTGAAGTTTCTCGTGTGAAATAATCTACTTCCCGGCTACCTCGGGTCACCGCCTCTATGATAGTAACTTTGACCGAACACGAACGAACTCATTGATCAACTTCATGTCACCGTGATAAGAATGTCTCGAATGTGATCTTCAAGAGGTGGAATCGGCGTCGGTGCCACGATCGGCATAGTCAATTGTGCGGTGACTACGACGACGTATCACGGTAGTAGTGGTTGTGAGCGAGGTCGCCGGAATAGTCTGGTCCGCAATCCGCCACCGCGCTCGCCTCGCGCGCTGCTTGCAGCTCGTCCGCGATCCGGCCGTCCGTGCCACCGCTGGATCCGCCGTGGCCGGAGCTCCGTCGCCTCTGCTAGTCTCCGATCTCCTGCTCTCTCTTTCTCTCTTCGCTCTCTCTCTCTCTCTTCGATCTCTCTCTTCTTTCACTCTCTCTCTCTCTCGATCTCTCCTCCATCCGATTCTTTCTCTCCTCTCTTTCCCTTTTTTTATTATTTTATTTGGAGAAAAAGACAAAATTACATGATGAGGGATGGGCTGATTTGATGTGTGATGTGATGTGTGATGTGATGAGACGACTCAATCCAATACACCCGCGTACACCCGCGTTACGCGCACACCGCGACGTCGTGCACTCTCATCACTACACGCGCACAACGCGACCAAACGAAATTCTCAATTAACGCAGCGCGAACTATTAAATAATAATAAAATAGTTAAACATTCGCCACACAAAAATAACATATTTAACCCATTAGGCTTGTCGTAGACTATTCTGCGACGTCCACGTGGGTCTGAGCTTAGGATTTAAATCCGTAATTTATCAATTAATTGGGATTAATTAAAGCGGGCGTTACATGCATGTTGTGAATTGTGATGAAAAGTTGATTAAATTTCATCTGTTAGATCGTATATAGGGGAGTTTATCACTGGTTTAGATAGATTTGATGAATTTGATTGTTAATAGGGTTATGGTGAATGCATGAATTTGAAGAATTTGGGTTAAGTGAATGATCTGGAGTGTTCTAATTGATGTGTTGAAGTTATTTTAATGAGGAAAAGGTGTAAAACCAGTTAGAGTAACTAATTGAGAGGGCTAGGAAAGAATTCTCGAATTGAGAATTCTGCCCTAGAAGGCAATTAGCGCGCTAATTGGTAAGATTAGCGCGCCAATCGTCCTGGGTGTGGAACTGTTCTTCGAAACGAAGAACAGTAGTGCGCTAGTTAAATTCCCTAGCGCGCTAATTCCATCTAGCGCGCTAGGTACACCCCCTTAACGCGCTAACTCAATCTAGCGCTCTAGGTAGACCATATTAGCGCACTAATGACGGATGAATATGGATTATAAAGAGCTATTTTGGGGATTTTTCAGTGAATACATATCTAAAACTTTGTAAACAACCTAAAATTGTAAAAATGGACTTCAGGGATATAGTGGACCGAGGCTCGGTGTCGAGGAGGGTTGGGTACAGGAGTTCAGGGAGGTCGGAGAGCGGTGTGAGGTTTGTAAAACCCAACTGATAGACTCTGAGTATTTATTCTACTTACATTTCATCTCTATCAGTCCTTATTGCTCATTATTCTATTCGGTTACTTGGACTTGGGTTGAGGTTACTCCCCCAAATTTCCTAGTTGTGTGTTCATGATGCACTGGACTATAGCATGTGTGACCGGGCCCTCAGTGAATGGCGACCTGAGCTTGCCATTGTTGCACGTGTCGGTGACTCAGCGGATTTGGCCAGCGCCGCGAGGGACCAAGTGTTGGGCCGGCTGGACGCGACCACTAGTGGAACTTGGTGACCGAAGTACGATCTAGTCCATCGAGCAAAAACGCACATTTGTTATCTTGTCTGCTGTTAATTCATGCGATGAGCCATTTACAGTTGTCTGTTTTATATTCTGCATGTTTACTTGACAGCATTCTTTGTATTTCCTTTACTTTATTATATGAATGCTCAGATGAGTTCCTTAGGATTGTACTTACTGTACTTGTGACGGCCCCTCTCCTAATCTAGGGCACCTCCCGGCCTAATACCGTAATTAAGCCCTAATCATATCCACACAGGACTTAACTACGTATTAGTCAGCCTTTACAACCTATACACCTCTTTTCTCGTATTCAGGATAAGTAATACACTAGTCCTACCAGTTTATAAAATTTAGAGTTAATTAAAACTTTTTATTAAATTAATTAATTAGCGGAAGTCTTATTGATTATGCAGAAGCAATTAGTAACTTATGCAGAAGCCATTTATAAAATCCTAAGTGTGGAAAACCAAGAAATGACATCACATATATAAAGTCCTCAAGATGCAGTGAAACAGTAAAATAATCTAAGTCAATTTGGGGAAACTAACGCTCAACCCAATATACAACCCCAAATAGTATCTGAAAGACATATATAACATATACAATCAAAATACTAAAAGAAGACCTACAATCGATGCAGTGACGCGCCGCGGGCTCAGGGATAATGACCGATCTTCTCCTTGCCCGGCCTGCTGGTAGACGGCTCTGCACCCACCGTCATAAAAAGAACGGTGAGTACAAGAATAAAATAGTAATCCCCGATGACAAGTTTAATTTGCATTTCCAAATATTCAAATGGTAATTAAAAGCATATAAATGGGAAAACTGGAAAATAAACCATATGCGAGTAAATACCATAGTTAAACAAGTAATACGACACTAGGCTAAGTAGTGGTGATTTAGGTCCGGCCGGCAGTGAAACATGTCACTCCGACTCAATAATCATATAGCACAAGGGACTCTAACCCAAGTGTTACTAGGGACTCTAACCCCGGTGTGTAGACCACCTCGGGGACTCAAACCCCGAGTGTCATACGATGTCGAGTAACATGTGCCGACATCCCCGTGTACTCTAACCCCGTGAGTCGCACACACCTCGATCGAGTACGGGACCTAAACGCGAAAACTAATTTTAAAATTTCAAGAAATATCAAGTATGGATTGTCAAGGCATATGCACATCTACACACCTAAACAAAGAAGGAATACAAGTCCTCTTAAACATTTATAAGATATTCACTAGCATAATAGCATGTTATTTATCATTCAATTCACATTTAAAACAAAAAGAATAGACATAGCATGGGATAGAATTAATGAATTAAATCAAATGAATGGATATCATGCAAACTAAACTCATCAAGTGAGCATAGACACAAAGAACACATGATATAAGAATACAAAGGCAAAATAGTCAAAATGACTATGCAAGGACAACAATTAATAGAAATTAAATGCCAAGTAAAGTTTCCATTGGGTATACTCACAACAACAAAGTAATTTCCTAGCTTTACTGGCCTCCCGATACTCCAAATTTTGTATTCGCTCTCCCGTACCCTTTTCCTAGGTTCCCGAGTTTGGTGTCTCAGTAACGGCCCGCTCTAATTAATCCCGATTAATTGTCAAATTACATGTTAAGACCCTAAGCTCAGACCCACGTGGACGTCGCAGATAGGTCAGGGAACGCTGACTAGGTAAATAGTAGTTTTGTGTGATTGTTTGCCTATTTGCGATGTTGTATATCAAGTTAATTACTTAGCATCGCATGTGTGTATTTTCTATCATTGAATCGAGCGAGATAGTGTAACGGGTGTTCGCCTCGAGAAACGTGTCGAGACGGTGTCTTTGAAAGCGAACTTTGGGTACACTAGGTCGGGGAAACTAAAACACATAAATTAAATGAATAAATGATATAATTATTATGAAAAAGATATTAAGTGGTTAGTGACGCAGCGGTACGCGCATATCACGATTCGAACGCGTAACTCAGGCGTCGAAACGCCGAAAAATACAGGCGAATGTCCCAATTGTGTCACACTTTGGTGTTAAATACACAAAGTCAACTAACTTATCCCCCATTCACACTCCACCTCACTCCACCATCATTTTCTCCTCTCCCTCGCGTCACTCTTTCTCTCTCACCTCTCCTTCACGTCACTCACTCCCACACACCACACACACACACTCGGCAGTGAGAGGAAGAAGAAGAGACAGAGAGGAGGAGGAGGAGGAAGAGGAAGCGGGAAGGAGAGAAGAGAGCGCGGAGAGCCGGAAAGGAGGTAAGCCATTGTCTTTTTCTTTTGTTGTTGTTGTTGGACGTCGGCCATGGAGGCCGAGAGGAGGTTCGGTCATGGAGGCCGAACCGGTTAGAGTGGAGATGGCAGGGGTGTTTCCCCTGCCATCGAGTCCACTGGGGTTGGGGATGGAGGGTAACCCCAACCCAAACCACAATGGGGAGAAACCGGGTCAGCACGACCCGGTCGGACGGGTCAGCCCGACCCGGTTGGACCGGGTCAAACCCGGTCCAGTGGGGCCCACCCCTATATTAAAATAAAATAAATATTAAAATATAATTTAAATACATTTTTAAATCAAATAAATATCAGGAAAATAGAAAGAAATGCTAGGAAATTTTGGAAAAAATCCAGAAAAATTAAGAAAAATATAAGAAAGTGTGAAAAATATAAAAAAAGTAGTTTTGAAGACTTTTGGGGCATCGGCACCGCGGCACAACTCGAAAAGTGTGTCGAAATTAAACTTTTTGGAAACGAAAGCTCAAATTTTTAGTCACACATTATAAATTCTTTTAATGTGACTTTAAAATAACAAAAGTGTTATAATTGGATACCAGGAATTTAGGAGACTATAGTCGGGTATCGGGCGCGTATCTCGAGGCGTGTGCGGGAGGTTCGAAAGCGTTCGAGGTAAGTAAACCCACGAGAAAGTTAGTTTAGAATTTACTTATTTTCCTTGTGAATTATTTATTTCACATTACTTTTCGCCAGTTCAGTTTGCATTGTATTCTATTCTCGCGTGTGTCTGTGTATGGTCGAAGGGACGGTGTGACCATTTTCCGGCTCCCTCGTCGATGACGATCCGATTGTTGCTACGGTGTTGGTCATACCTTAGACTACGCGTGAGATTTCTCTCAGCGAGTCGATGATCTCGAGAGCGAGTTGACGCGAGACCCGCCTCCGTCACAGATTTCATCTTTTTGAGGCGTTGGGCGGAAGTCTACCTTCCGACTCACAGAGTTCCTCATTTCGACCGTGAAGAGGGGGTGTTGATTTCCTCACCCCTGGGGCCTTCTCGGTTCGCTTTTTGTCCCAGGGGCTCGACAGACTATACACCACACTCGCGTTCCACATTCTCGATTATCTCACGACTTATATTCATGCTTTACATTTCTGTTCATTTATTTTATATGCATGAATTGTAGCCATTTTTCTTGGATTTCTTGTGAATACTAACTGAATTTCTCTGGGATTTACTCACCTGGAACTTGTCATTGTTTATTGGTGGCGAGTTGCGGATCTGCGCGACGAGCCGGGAAGGCGGTGATTGGCGACTACCTCTGATTTGGAGCGCCTCCACTAGCTTACTCGTAGGTGTTTTTATTTATATATATACTTTTTGGGATATTTTGAGAGACTTTTACCTGATACATGTATATCAACACCTATTATACATTTTCGTCGCCTTAAATGATATACATGGTATCTCTTTTTGCTGGGTTTCCACCCCATAGGTTGTTAAATATTGCATAACTCGTTTACATTAATCATATGCATGCTATTAAGACTTAAATTACTAAAATAACCTAAATAAATCAAAATAAATGAATTAAGTTATAAAACTTAATAACTTAGTATATTTTGCTAAAATAATTATTTAAATATCAAAACTTACTAAGTTGTAGTATTAGATGGTAAGTTAAGTGGGCCGTCACGAGACACGTGCGGTGACGTGGCATGGTTTGGTGACGTGTCCGGCGACGTGGCGGTGCCGGTTTGTGTCGAATTTGGGGCATCACACGTGTCTCATTTGTTCAAATATAGTGGGTTTAAGCTCAATTTAGTATGTTTATTGTGTATTCGATTGGTTCAATAGACTTTATATCAATCTTCATAAATCATTTAAAGACTAAATTAAGTTTCAATTTCGGTCCTACATTTTAATGCACTTTTAGGCATGAAATGTTCCAAATATTGAAATCCTCCATTAGTACAATTATTGTTGGTCTCTCTCTTAGCTTTCCAGAAAGGTTTAGTTTTCAGAATTCTGATTTAAAATGAAAGAGATGTCATGATTTTACTAAACATAGGTCTAATTGAAATTTAATCCGACCAGCGGATTTAGAAAATCTATTTCTCCTAATCTATAGTTTTTAAAATTGAAAATTTTGGTCACAAGGCAGAAAATATACCCAAATACAACATGCTAAAAGATCAGCTTATTTGGATAAGTAGTTAGGTAGTTATGCCCTTAACAAGTTTAGTTTCAAAACTTTCCTTTTTAATTCCAATACCTATTTGTATAGCATGTTTGGATATAAAAACATTTGAATTAGAATACATTCAATTAAGTAAAGTTATTCCCCTTTAAATAAGCTTTAAAAATGCCACTGGTTTAGATCAATTTGGATCTAAAATGGGCAGATTATGGCCAAATTACCCAGGTTAATTCCTAATACAACATGCAGAATTCTAGTTTTGATGTTGCAACTTCAAAAATTCATATCTTTATGATTTCAAAACCAAATTAAGAACTTCAATATAGCTGGATTGTTAGCTTGAAATGAGGAATCTAAATATATAAATCAATTGCAAATACTCAATCATCTACCATCTAAAATTAGCCTAAAACCAGAACTTGTTCTAATTTCAACTAAAAAGATGTGTACCTAGTTGATGTAGCACCCTAGCTTGAGAATTTCTCACCAACTCCCATGGATTCCTTCAACACCTTGATGATTCACTCCTCTCCAGCAATTCCTTCTTCTTCTCCAGCAAAAATGAGTGAGTGATTTGGTTTGCATGTTGTTCGATCACTAATATTATATATTAAGGTGATGTTCCTTCTTAGCCCTTGATATCCATGGATTTATGTATCCCGAGGAACATCTAATGGTCCACCTCTTGCCATATATCTCACTAACTCCCACTATCTCAACCTCAAGTGACACCATTTCATTACTCACCTAGTTCCTAGATGTGCCAATGTGTATCTTTAGACCAATCTTATGCTTTCCATTTAATTTACTCAACTATAGGCCTTTAATTTGATTTACATTAACAAACACAACCATAGGCTTATAAGTAATTCCTTATTTCATATTAGTATTAAATAAGACTTATCAAAATGCTAACTACCCGGTTCCCCAGCTTGCACGCTATTCGAGGCGTGTCCCCGCTCTCGTCTCGACGCCTACAACTGTACAAACTGACTTAGTAAGTCTACACAATACATAACATTAGGCATACATCAATACAAAAATACAATATACCTCGGCCACGTGCCTCGGTCGGTGCACGTATCACAGTGTAGGTCCACGTCAAGGGTCGGTGATCCTGATTAAGGAATTAAAACGGGGGTTAGAGATTTGGGCCGTGACAGTACTCGTCATCTCTCTTTTGTGATGATTGAGTGCAGATCCTAGTACCAGTAAGGGCAAGTGGATCCTAGGCAACTACATCTAATTGTCGCTGTCGAGGACCTACTTGTACGTGTTTATGTTTATTTTTGATATTTTGTATATTTTGGGTATTGGAGACTTGAGATGACACAGTACATGTATATATATACCCTGTTTGTGGTGATGTCACTTATATACAGAGTATTTTTCAGGGTTTTCCATAGTAGGATTTGCCTTTGAACAATGTTATCATGTTAAATTACCTTGTTTAAATGGTATTTATTAAGACTTCCGCTGAATATGTTAACTTGTAAGATACGACCCACTAGTATGGTTAGGATCTCAATAAATTTCCAACTAAGTAACAGTTAAAACAGTTAGATTTCCACAGAGAATGGATAAAGAATATAAGGATAAGTTACTGATTTATCAGATAATACGCACATGGACACGATTTACGAGACATAAATGGGGCGGGCAGGAGACGGACACGTGTAGTTGGGCCAACTGGCAAGGAGTACACGGAGACAAGTCACCCCGGGGCGGCAAGGGCCGCCACATAATCACCACCTCTAACTGATTTACATTAAATCAATTATTTTGGTCTCCTTGATATACGTATCGCGTATCTCGAGCTAGATCAAATGGTTTTATACATAGAAAAAACCATACACCTTTGATTTTCCTTGAGATTGGACAGCATACATCTCGAAGCGTGGACAAATCCTCTTCAACAGTTAATGTATCACCCATTCTCTTTCTCGATACTCACGCTACGCGTATCTCAAGACGAATACAATGTATACTTTCATTTAATTGAAATTGTAGGATTGATTTATATATATTTATATATATAAACTATAGTATATATAAATATATACACACTTATGTATTATCGCGGCTATAAATTCGCCAAGTGCGCCAACGACCATCCTGGGGCATGCACACTATTGTGCATCTCATGCGTGTCACCCTCGACCCCGCATGTCACTAGGCGCCCACAAGTTTATTAATTATTTTATTTAATTTCATGATTATCTCTTATTTTTAACTCCAAATTTAACTCTAAAAAATACCGCAAAATTATAAAAATTGGAGAAAATTTTTCAACGCGCTACGAAACTCACGGACACCGCGTATGCACTCCACTTTACCCTATTTCGTGTCGAAATGGTGTATAATACATCAAATAGGCACACGACTCGTAAAAATAATATTAAATTTATGATCTCTGATCCGTAACACGTGGGTCCCACCTCGGATACCTAAATCCCAAATTAAATTTAAAATACTTATTAGCCGCCTAGTCAAGTATATAAAATTCTCGGATGTCACAATACCGGGGTTTTTCCTTGTAATACATGCTACAATACCCGTCGATGCTCGAAATTGGAAAGATTGTTTAAAAGCCTAGTCAAAGGTAATTTTCAATTTGAACCATAATTTGCGATCAAAATTGAGATCTGGACATTTGATGGTTTGATTTTGAAGTGATTCCGAGTTTTTAGGACTTGAGAATACCAAAATAACTCGAGAATTGGTCGAAAATTTAAGAAATTCGAATAGGGAACTTATCTGGATTTCTCAATGGTTTTGGATAACATCGAGGATTCTAAAACTACTCAGAACGAGGCTCGGGGAATAGGTTCAAAGTACTTGAAAGTCGGGAAAACATTGTGTGAGGCTTCGCAACCATCTTTGAGTTGGTTTAATGGTAAGTAAACCCTACAGTGATCTTTACTATTTAAGGAGTTTATCTTTATACCTGTAATTGTATCATAGTCTGCATTACATTTTATCATTCTTGGTCATTCATACATAGAGTGAGTGAGGGGGATAAGCTTGTTTCGGAGTCTAGTTTAATTGAAACTAGGTTTCAGTCTTGCCTCTACGCCGTCTAGTGAGACTAGCGGAGTCTAATGTCGACAAGTTATCTCTGTATTTCATGATCTCTTAATACTATCTCTATACTATTTTTAGAAGTCGACATCTGATTATAGTTAGGAGACAACGACGGAGTGGATTACATGTCATGTTGACGCATATATCTTATTGTTTATTTAGAAATGCAATTACATGTCTCCATGTATCAGACTAACAATTGCTGGAGTAAAGATCAATGTAGGAATTTATTTGCCTGACAACTTTCAATTGTTTTTTATAGTGTCAAATTCTATATGAAGACAAGGGACAAACGGACAAGACTCGAAGATTGTGGTGATTATTTTTAATTTAAAGTACATTTTTGTATTAAATTGTTTATATATATTATTTTGGGCTTTGGGGTGAGTGTAGGACATGAAATAATATCTCTAATAGATTATGAAAGTCTTTTAAGTTAGTTTAAGATAAATTGAGAGGTTTACATTTCAATTTTGGTCTATTTGGGATTATATAATTGTAAATAAGCTATCGGAGACTGTAAGTTAGTTCATGAACGTTATTTTGATATATATCGTGAACTACGGGGAGTTGTGAGTCATTCGAGGCCTCTCTTCATATCTACTGTCTATTAGGTGAATTTTCGGCGAGCTATTTTTAGGGGAGGTGCTTCTTAGAATTTTTATTAAATACGGATATGATTTCTTAATTTGCTCCAATTGAATAAATCATGAAATGAGTTTCATTGAGGATATAAAATTTGTTTTGGAGCTTTATTAAGGATTTGAATGAAAAGTATTTTGAGGTCAAAGTTAAAAAAATTGGTTAGGCTGACTAGATTATCATAGGATTAAGATAATCTAGTCGGTCAATCATCTTAATGACGAGGGGCTGACAAACTTGGTATTAGAGCCTAGGGTTGGCTCAATTGAGGATAAATTTTTGTTTGAAACCAAAGAGTGATCGATCAGTTGGGAAGTGACTATGAGCTGGTATTTGAAATATTCTGTTATATTTATGATATGTATTTATTATATTATCGCTAGCTATACGATAGAAAGTTTATTCTCCTTGTCTGTTTGATACTTAACTCGTAAGATACAACAAGAAGATTAGAAACGGATAATTAAAAAGAGAATAAACTTATGAAACGAAACTGAGCATGATTAGATTTTAAATGGACTTGTGAAATCCAAATTCATAAAGATATTGCAAGTAGTTCGGTACTAATATAACTAATGAAAGTATCATTTATGAAACCAATAGGAAATTGGTCGAAAGGGAAATCCAAATGATTCAGGTATGTAATTATTGAACATGGATTTCTTGGAAATCGAAAGTATCGAACTATTACAATTATAAAACACTCAGGAAAATGATAAAATAGTCTTAACAAGGAAAACGAAGGCATGTGGTGTTGAAAATAGAAATTGATCAGACAAAATAAACTAGATAAAAAATCACAATGAGATTGTGATTGGATCAGTCAAGTTGTCTAAGTCGATTTCTATTAAAATAAAATACTTTGAAGCAAAGTATTTTATCCTTTCTGAAAAAAAACATCAAATGAAATGTGGAATAGAACCATGGTTTAAAATAATCAAACGACTTGTAAAAAGAAGTACTTAAAATCTTGATTGTTTGTTACTTAAGTTACTTGTTTATAAGCGACGTTAAGTATTGTAAATTCTATGAGTCGAATAAAGAAATGATATAATAAATAGAAATACACGAGATAGAAGTAATCTTTGTTAACACTAGTTTAGGTGTTGTTATGAAACAAATATCAACAAAAATTTCTAACTAAAAAAATGAAAAGTGTAGTGATAAGATCACGTGTAAGAAGTTATGGTATTGGGGAAATTGTCTAATAGTAGCTTGGATTAGGTATTAAACATCAACACGAGTAGTTGCGTTTTGAGATTCAAAATACCCAATTATCACATCTAACAAAACTAAGTATGATGTATGTCACTACAACTAAAATATAATAAATTAATAGATAGATGTACTAATTGAGAATCAATAAGTGATTTGTATAGGAAGTCAGTATGAGTTCCTATATCGTGAGAATTTTCATTGATAGGACTTAAAAGATTGACATAGCAGCCTTTAAGAATTTGATTAGTCATTAAGTTAATTAGAGTTTCGAAATTCAAATTCTTCTATCTCTTAAGTTGAATAGCAATGAAAAGGTGAATTCATCAAAAAATAATTTAATGAACAGTAAGATACAAAGTTATCTAACGCGGTCACTTGAAAAGTACCGAGTTTCTTTTTGAAAAAAAGTCAGAAGATCTGAGACTAATAGAAGCAAAATAAGGCAATAACAAACAGTGGAACTGTTTGAGTTAGGAATTTCTCTGTTTCGAATAAAGGTAAGCCAAGGAAGACTTTAATTGATTGAATGATCATAAGAAGTCGTATTATCCTTAGCTAAGTTTTCAAAAAGAGAAGAGTTATAAATTGTCTTTCTAAGACAAGATTAAAGAGCTGTAAGTGGCCTGGTTGTTGAGCGAAAGTTTTGATAAGTTTGTAAAGGAACTAAAAGATTGAGATCAATATAAGAATAGCTAAGATTGACAAGAATCGAACGGAGTAGACTCTATGTATAAAATAAAATGAGACGTTGAGATGACTTGTGACTGATGGAAGTGACACGAATGGACTCCTTTAATCAAGGCCAGACTCTGGAGTAGTTGTGTATGACCAAAAGTTTGAGTAACTTCATTTCATAATTTCGATTCATTCACAGTGTAGAAGACCAATGTAACGTGATCACTTGTTTTTGAATAATTAAATGAGTGGTGACAATCGGTATAAAAGAGTCTATGAAGTTTTGTTGGAGTCAATAGGAAGCTTAAGTATAGGCAACTAAATGGTCAAGACTTTCTCACATATGTTTGAAAATGAAAATTTCAGGTGAACAAGTTCCGATATGACTTAGGATATCAAATCGTGAGTTTGATAAAATTTAATTTACATTCACAAGGATCTTACAAGGAATCAAACTCCAAAAGCAGAAAGTTTTGAACCAAAGTAGTATACAACTAATATCATCGAATATATTGTATATAAGTTCAAATATAGTGCTACACCACTTGATCAGTCAGTGGTGTAGTTTGAAGCACTTGGTTATTGTAAATTGGAGTTGATGTAAGATGCATGCATGGATATTGAAGATATAAATGAAATACAAATAGATGCACGACTTATAGCTCAATTAGTTTTTATTATCCGTATTGGTTGAAAATACTAAATAGAGAACAATGTATTTAACTTGGTATATTTGAAGAATTGAATATTCTTTTACTATAATTGAGTAGAAATGAAAAAGAAATAACATATTTAGAAACTTGTATGCGATACAAGTTAAAGTTATACTATGAGAGTATAATCATGAAATATGTCGATATCTCTGTTTAAATGCAAATATCTACTCAAGTTAAGGATAACTATTTCTATTCAGGCAATGAGAGAAGTTGGCGACCGGTAAGTGATTAAGACATGAGATTATGAGAGATCTCAATAATTGAATAGAATGAGGTTCTTGGTGAGCTCATGAATAGCAAATGATTTTTAACGAAGTTAAGAAAGTCATTAGTTTTCTAATTAGTCAAATGTGAAGTTAAGTGGATTGGCTAACGAGTTGGAATTGATAATTGCTTTCTAATCCACAATATAAATAATATTGTGAGTGGACATTTAGAAAATTAGTGAGAGTTGCACGATGTGTCAGGTTTTATTTTTCTGATCGAATTAAAATTTGAGATCTCTTATCATGGGATGACAAAGTGTAATTAGAAATCTATAGTCATGGGATGACTTGTGTGATTCCAGGATTCTGTTGAGAAATGCTGGAATGATTATGGATCAGATAAACACGTAACTATACTTTGTATCTAGTGTCGTGCTCAAGTATTATTTGCATCACTATATAATTTTAAACTGATGATAGTCCAAGAATTGGTCGATCGACAATTCTAACAAAAGATGATTAGTGATGAGAATGTAAACTGGGATGTGTACTAGAGTTTGGTGGATATGAAAAGAATTATCAACGGTTTGCAGAATTGTTATAAGTTATGAATGAGGAATGTCATATGAAAAGTAAGATAGACTTGATCTTACTAAGTGTTAATTCTTGAATGGGATTCAAGATCTGAAATGAGAAATAAAATAAGGTTACTGGATATTCCACAAAGTTGATTGTTTAACTCGTCTAAGATTTACAAAATGCCACGTTGGAAGAGAAGTTATAACTTTTCATTAAACCGAGATGTTGGAAATGAGAAGTTGAAATTTTTATGATCTCCACCACCGAGTTGTTGAATACAACGAAAGTGATTGGGTCCGCTTAACAGTTCACCTTGGAAATAGTTTTACAATTTTGGATTAAAATAGTTATATATGAAATATCATTTTCTAATATCTCTTTTAGTTCAATAACCTGTAAGTGTAAATTTCGAGGACGAGATTTTTAATTATTTGTGAAGATTGTGATATTCGAGAATTTCATAAACTTGATTAGGCAACTAGTTAAGTATTTCGGATTTTATTTGTGATTTAAGTATCTGAGGTGGGACTCACATATTACGGACCAGAGATCATAAGTCTAATATTATTTTTTTGTGTCGTGTGCCTATTTGATATATTATATATTATTTCGACGCAAAAATAGAGTCAAGTTGAAGTGTATACGCGGTGTCTGTAAGTTTCGGAGCGCGTTGGGAATATTTCTCAAATTTTGACAAAATTGAGGTATTTTTCAGAATTTAATTTGGACATAAATTGAAAAGATAATCACGAAATTAAATAAAATAATTATTAAATTGGTGGGCGCCTTGTGACACGTCGAGGGTGATACGCGTGGGACATACAATAGTGTGCACGCCCGAGGAAGGTCATTGGTGTGAGTGGCAAATTTATAGCCGCGAAAATACGTAGGTTTATATATATATGATATAGTTTATATATATATAAATGAATCCTATAGTTTAGTTCAAATTAAAAAATATCTTTACCAAAAATAAAAAATAAAAAGTATATATTGGATTCGCCTCAAGGTGCGTGCAACCACGTCTCAAGGAAAATTAAGTGGTGTATGGTTATAAACTATAAGATCTACCTCGACATACGCGATACGTATATCAAGGAGATCAATACAATTAGTTTTGCTTAAGTCGGTAAGTAGTGATGATTATCTTGATAATATCCACTAAGATTTACCTCGAGATATGTACTACGTATCTCGAGGAATATCAAAATAAATGTATATAAATTAATCATTAAATTTGTCTCAAGATTTTACGATACGAATCTCGAGGAAACCTTAATATATATATATATCCAAATCAACAAGACCTCCTCACACATAGAGGATCGAATGAGAGAAAAAAACAGGGAGACTGAGCGAGACCGAGAAAGGAAGAAGATGAGAAATCAAGATCGAGGTGAGTACGTGTGTATGTGCGTATGTTGTTCGTTGTTGTTGGGTTGTTGTTGATGTGTCGTTATTAGTTGTTGGTGGTGGTTGTTATGTGTTGTTGTGATTGTTAATTGCATATGGGAAAGGGAGGTTTAGATCAATGAGGAAGATGATGGCAGGGGAGTGGTTTCCCTTACCCATACCCAACCCTGGGTTGAGATTGGGAGCCCAACCCCAACGAAATCGGAAAAAAAAATTGGACTGATTTGCAGAAGAGCCTGAGGAAGAAGATGGGGTTTGATCCCCAACCGGACCAAACCAGGTCCGATTCAATTGAACTGAGCCAGTCCAGTTCATGGGTCAAACCCTAATCCATAAAAAAAAAATGTTGAGAATTGGAAAAAATCCAGAAAATAAGAAAAATTATATTTTTGGATAAATAAAAATAAATTGTGGATTTTTAAGAAAAATGAGAATTTTAAATTTTTCTCAAGGATTTATACCGAGGTTTTCCTCGTAATACGTGCTACGATACCCGAAAATGCCCGAAATTTGAAAGATTATTTAAAAGCCTAGTCAAAGGTAATTTTTGATTATGTACCACAATTTGCAGTCAAATTGGAATCCGAACATCCGATGGGTTGATTTTGGAGTGATTCCGAGTTTTTAGGACTTGAGAATACCGAAATAACTTAAAAATTGGTCGAAAACTTAAGAAATTTGAAAAGGGAACTTATCTTGATTTCTCAATGGTTTTAGGTAACGTCGAGGGTCATAAAACCACTCAGAACGAAGCTTGGGTAATAGGTTCAAAGTATGTGAAAGTCGGGGATACATTGTGTGAGGCTTCACAACCAACTTTGAGTTGGTTTGGTGGTAAGTAAATCTTACAGTGATCTTTACTATTTAAGGAATTTATCTTTATACCTGTAATTATACCATAGTCTGCATTGCATTTTATCATTCTTGGTCATTCATACATAGAGTGAGTGAGGGGGATAAGTTTGTTTCGGAGTCTGGTTTGATTGAAACTAGGTTTTAGTCATGCCTCTACGCCGTCTAGTGAGACTAGCGAAGTCTAACGCTGACAAGTTATATATGTATTTCATGATCTCTTAATATTGTCTTTGTACTATTTTTGGAAGTCGACATCTGATTATAGTTAAGAGACAGCGACAGAGTGGATGGCATGTCATGTTGACGCATATATCTTATTGTTTATTTGGAAATGCAATTACATGTCTCCATGTATCAGACTAACAATTGCAGGAGTACAGATCAATGTAGGAAATTACTTGTCTGACATCTTCGAGTTGTTTTTTATGGTGTCAAATTATATATGAAGACAAGGGACAAACGAACAAGACTCGAAGACTATGGTGATTATTTTTAATTTAAAGTACATTTTTATTTTAAATTGTTTATATTTTTTTTTTTTGGGCTTTGGGGTGAATGTAGGACGTGAAATGCTCTCTCTCTAATAGATTATGAAAGTCTCTAAGTTCGTTCTTGAATTTGGTTTTGATATATATTGCGAACTACGGGGAGTTGTGAGTCCTTCGAGGCCTTTCCCCAATTCTGTTGTCTATTAGGTAAATTTTTCGGGAGGCCATTTTTAGGGGAGGTGCTGCCGAGATTTTATTAAATATGGATATGATTTCTTAATTTGCTCCAATCGAATAAATCGTGAAATTAATTTCATTGAGGATATAAAAATTGTTTCAGAGCTTTATTAAAGATCTGAATGAAAAGTATTTTTAGGTAAAAATTAAAAAAAATGGGTTAGGCAGACTAGATTATCAGAGGATTAAGATAATCTAGGTCGGTTAATCGTCTTAATGACGAGGGGCTGACAGAATATGTGAATCACTATGGATTGAACGTGTTTTATCAGATTTGGGGATTGCGGATACAAAACCTATGAATCTTTCCTCTAATTATAAGGCTACAATTAAGATTGCACAAAATCTTGTACAACATGATCGCACCAAACATGTTGAAGTTGATAGACATTTCATCAAGGAAAAGTTAGATTGAAGGATCATTCAAGTTCCTTTTGTCAAATCGAAAGATCAATTTGTTGATGTTCTTATAAAAATAGTTTCAAGAAAGGCATTACATACTGTGATTGGCAAGTTGGCCATGTTGGATATGTATGCTCCAACTTGAGGGCGAGTGTGGAAGTGAGCTGTCTTTATATTATAGAAACAATTTGTTAAGGAATGATTGAGAAATCATAGGAGTACCGTTGTAATGTTTCCTAGAATATATAGAGTTTTTCCAAGTGTAATCAAATACGTATACATTACCTCCATATGAGAGAATAATCCATTATAACTTTACCCAAAAAACGACCCTGCTGTGCTTATACTATCAAATGATAATTACAATTGGTTTGTAGTAACGGTAAGCACTCGATCCAAAGAGATTAAGAATCTATCTTATCAAGTGATAGAATCTATATATATATATATATATATATATATATATATGCATTTCAAGGAATATATTCATTCCCCCATTTATTGGATTTATTTATAGTTTGGATTTGACCGAAATAACAATTGAGTGCATTTGAATTCTTTTATGTTAATGAAGGGTTACTTCAATGCATTAAGTATCCGTATCGAATCTTACACATCCCTTCGGTTACTAAAATATGATTTATACTTCTTAGAGCACCGAAATCACAATTAAGTGTATTTGAATTCTTTTCTTGGTTAATGAAGGGTTGTTTCAATGCATATAATCTGCATTTTGAATCTTACACTTTTTTTGGGCTACTGCAACATCATTTATATAGATCATTTATCTTCTCTTTATATATAGATCATAGGTTCACAAATATTGCAGGTCTAGTAACATCCAAGTACATCTCTCAGAGTTCTTCACACATGAATGCAATGTTGTGGCGATTGTTGAGATGTATGATACTCCAAAACATAGCAAAGATCTTGCAGTGCGATCAACAACTTCACATCTCTATGTTCGTTGTTGTGAGGATTGTTCAGGATGTTCGCTATGTGCGTGATTTATAACTAAATATTTTTTACTCTCTATTGTATATTTTTTTCTAAGAAATATGGGTTTATTATTGTGAATTGTGATTTTAATTGTAAAAAATACTACAGTATATTTATGTAAATTAATTTATTAACTTTCTTTTAAAGTTTTATTAACGTATGCGCTCTGAAATCGACTATTCTAAAGTAACTAAATTAAAGTTCAAGAGAACTAACAATTAACTAACTATGACGACGATTGAATTCCTAGGTTGGAATTACAAGTTTAGTTCGGCTCGAAAGGGGAATTGGTCGTGGATCCTGCAAAGATATGTGAGAAATCAAGAGTAAAATGGTCTTTAGGAGAGATACTAATTTAGAATCAAGGCATAGGCAGGGGAGTTTCCTCATTTCTGTACACAGGTGGACACATCGGGCAATTAAGTGATTAATCACTTTATTTGCTCTAGCTCTGTATATTTTCACTTCATTGTGAAAATATGTGTCTTAATATGCGTCTTAATATGGAGGAGGTTGGTGTCAAGTAGGTATCTAATAATCACCTAATTTCAATTACAACCAATTGATGATGATGATGAGCTATATACTCAAAGCCTTATTTGCTTTCTGTATATTTTCATTTTCATTTCTTTTATTCAAGTAAGGCCTTGTTTGGTATGAGGTGGAGATATCTCCAAGGAGATAACTCACAGGGAGTTGGGAACTAATCTTGTTTGATTGCCCAACTTGTCTACAAGTTATCTCCCAACTTACACCCTAGGGTGTGAGATATCTCCCCACCACCCCCCTAGGGAGTTATCTCCCAGGAGTTGTGGACAAAACTACCCCCTCATTAATGACCTTTTTATTACTCATCTCTCTTTTGTTTGAAGACTATTTTTGTCAATTCATATTTTTTATTGTTTAAAAACTTGAAACTTCCCCGCAAGTTTAAAGTTTAACCAAACATGAAAATATTAACTCCAATGAGATAACTCTCAACTAACACTGTAAGTTATCAAAAATAAACCAAACGAGGCCTAAAAATTCACCTAAGCTGTCTTGGTCTCCCTAACCTTCGATTTCTCCATACCTGCACGCCAATCACGCAACGCAAACCTCGAACCTATATCACCCAAGTGTGAAAATTCTAATGTGATGCAATGATAATAAATAATGTAAGACCATTATGTGTCTCATAAGATTATATTTTAATGTACATATGTAACTTATGAACCTAAAGTCTTTTGATCTCCCTTTAGGTTACTAATTTGATAGAAATTGGTATAAATGTGGAAAGTTTAAAGGTTCTTCCTCAAGCCTATAAAAGGGCACTTGTACCATTAAACAATGCGTCATATGTTTGAGGCTCATGAATGCGATAAGAATCTTGGGTTTTAGAAGTCCATATAATCGTTTTTGCAGATAATTCTCTATTTGATATATTTCTTAAGTTTAAAGAATGCTTACATATACAAGCGATTTACCACGCACCACACGAAAATAGCATAACCCTCCGCTCTCAAGTTCGAGTTGACCAAGTTACACATAAACCCAAATTACACATCGTTAATCCTTATATTTAGAGTTAATTTTGGTTTAATTAATTTGGGTTGTTACATAAAAATATAACAAATTAAAGATTGTAGCATGTTTTAATGTGGTGGTTGGCATGTAGGTCTCTCAAAAGATGAAGGGAGCAACAGTGTGATCCAAGCTAGCCTAGCTAAAAAGAAATAAATAGAAATGATCAAGTTTAATGTTAATTAAAAATATATACCTCTTTAAATTAATGACATTCTACTTACATTATACATGTATACATATATTCTTGCTGGATAAATGAATCCAGAGCTTACGCAATCAAGAAAATATGAAGAGATTGTAAACGCTAGATATGACAAGGGGCCGGGTTTGTTTGTTTATAAAAGTCAAAACTTCATTTGCCCAACAGTTTTTATTAATTTGACATTAGCTCCCTTATATATGTTATTATAGGGAAATATTTTTATTTTTATATTTAACAAGAATATATGCCGGGACTATTAAGATACATCTTATAGGTCTTAGGCTAGATTTTGATCATCATTTGAAATTAAACACTCGCGCGCACATTAAACGTTATCTTTTTCCTATATGATTTTCCCTTCATTACTAAAAAATAATATAGTATTCTCATCAAAAAAAAATAATGATATACTCCCTCCGGTCATTTATATAAATTTTTTTAGAAAAAACTTCTTGTTCAAAATTGTAAGTCGTTTTCGGAATTCAAGAATGTAGTTATTGCATTTTTACTTATTTTACCCTTATACAATTCAAACATATATGATTATTCAATTCATCAATTCATTTAATGTCAAAGGACATATATATAAATTATACTTGTAATTAAGGATACATTACTTTTTGTGTTCTTACCTTAAACGATTTATATAAACGGTAGGAGGGAGTAGAATTTATATGTACTTGTATGACATGCGTCCACTCAAATACATGGTGTCAACTCAGTAAATTATGTTTTTTTTTGTTATTTATAAAAATAACAGAATGTATATATAGCTACAAGAAGCTCAATTAAAAGAAATTTACCAAAAAAAAGTAAAAGTAAGGCTTTCATTCTTTTAGGAATAGATAAGACTTAATTGATATTGAGTACTGTAATTCCTTAGTTTTTTATAGTATATAACTTAGGAAAATGCTGCTGGGGCACGCAACAATAGTACGCAACTAAGTCATCGATCACTGATAGTCAGTCGATTGTAAACAATTACTGTCAACTTTTCCTCATTTCTTTTTTATTTATTTTTTTGTAATGTGTTTGTTTTGTGTGGGCCTAGAGGTGGCAATTTAGTGTCCGGACCCCGCCGGCCGATTTTGTCCGACCCGAAAATTAAAAGGGTTTGGACAATGTTTTAACAAATTTGAGTCGAGTCTGGACAAAAACATCTTGTCCAAATTTAAAACCGGCCCAGATCTGGATAAGGCCTTATAAACTTAGACCCGGCCCGGAACCGGTTCAAGTTTTAAATAGATTTAAAATTTTCTTTGATAAAAGAGGATATTAAACACTTACTACTTATTTAATAGATTAAGAAATATTAATATACTCTAATGCATGTAAAATTTTATGTATTAAAGATATCTTTGATTGTAGAATGAATTAAATTTTATTTTTTATACTTAAATAATTGTTTCTTGACATCAAATGTTTAATAGCATGAATTTGACGTTGCTTTTCCAAAATACACAACATAGAATTACAATATGTGTATATTTCAATATTTGAAGAGGCTTTTATTATAAGAAAATGTTTCAAGATTGCAATAAATCTGGACAATCGGATAACCCGAATTTAAAGCAAAACGGGTCTAGACAAGCGAGTTTTGTTCGAATTTGAAACCGGGCCGGGTCGAGACAACGAATATACTTCTTTATAGTAGGGGTTGTCCAAACCCGAACCCGTTTAGACCCCAATTTTTACCACCCCTATGTGTGGATGTCCCTGTCAATTGACTAACTCTCAATGTTGAGTAGATCGGTTGAGTGTCCATGTTGCTGAGGCACGCTAACATTTCCCTATATAACCAGGGGAGGACCCAAATATTTTTTTAGTGATGTTTTACATGTTAATTGAGGCTTCCTTGTACTGATAAACAAAAATAAATTTGTACAAAAAAAACAAAAATAAATAAGTAAATAAATAATTGAAGCTTCCATGGCTCGGAAAGGTGGGTAGAATCTCGAGGTAGTCATCCCTTAATATATAACCCTTAATTAAAAGCTATCGTTGTTTTTGTTATGAAATGGATGGACACTTGTGCATGTATGTGACCACATTGTGAAGCATGGTTCTCACATTAAATTGTAACATCAAGCATGACTCTCACACTTCATGTAACTTGTAATCTTCTCCAATGTACACCAACTCTTCTATGTATTGTCTATGTTGCTTGTGATGTGTTGTATGACTTGTGGTGTATGTATAACTTGTACACATTGTATAAGTACAATTATCATCATCACCAAATGGCCTATATAAAGGGTGCCAACCCCATTGTAATTCACACACCCAATGTATGAATGAAATCTCTACATTCTCTTCTCTCTTGTCTCCTCTTCTCTACTTATTTTAGTAGTTCTTAGTTTATGTCTTCTATGCTTAAGTCTCTAGCAAGTCCAACTTAAGTTCTAATTGGCTTACAACTTAGTTTACAACACGTTATCAGCACGAAATTGCTTTACAAGAGGAGGTCTTGAAAATCAAGAAGCTTTTCAATGAGACAAAGCTAAGAAGGTATAATTTTTGTTAATATAGTTCAATTTATTTCCATGTTATCATGGTTAATTTCTTTTTTGTTACATGCATTATTTATGTATATGCACTTTATTCATATATTAAGCATTGTAAAGTCATCGACTACGAAAGTATGCTCTGTAGTTGCGTCTTGGAGGATCTTCTACATCAGAAATCAAAAGTCAATGTAACATAAATAGTTTTTTTTCTATATACTATAAACGATTAGCTATGCTCTATTCTTGGTTTTTATAATGCAAATAATACTATAAGTTTGAGTTGATAGTGGGTAAGCCTTGTCCCCGGTAAAGCTAAACATTGAAAGGGAAATGAGTTATCCCGTTCGAGGAGGCATGGTTGCTAAGTAGACTTTGTCTCACCACCCAACCTGGAGGTTGTCCCACCAACTCATACAAGTAGTATATTTTGTGTATAAAATAATCAAGTCGTGAACATTCATTTAATCGTATATTATATATTTTACATAAAAAAGGAAAACTATTTATATCGTCTCTATTTTTTAAAAAATAGTATACTTGATTGAATTAGTTGCCTTAATGTTGTTGATTTGTCAAGGCAACGAGTTGCTAAAATTATATATAAAGCATTTATGCAAGGCTACGTGTGTAGCACTTATATTATTCGCCAATATCTCTTTAGAGATTTTAAAAGTGTATATATTTCACTTTCTATTATCTTTTCACTTCATGGAGACCACAATTGGTGATGCTCCAAAAATCTCAAAATGAGTGGTTGGGTTTCATGCTACAAAATTTAATCAGACGAATACTAATTATAACTCTGCAATTTTAATTACCTCTATGTTGAGGCTACGCAGAAATATGACTGATGAGACAATAAAAGGAAGGTCACGTGATCCGCCTCGATTTATTACTGCAACAAATATCGAGTGTGTACGTCAATCTAATAAATATTAAGGATTGATTTCCTGTCTCATGGTAGCTAAGTAAAAAATATGAGATATTATAAATATAATATCACTCCCGTCCAATTGGTTCAGCTTCAAGTTAAGAAGCATATGTTGCATACAATGATCATGATCACAAATATCAAATTTATGGATGTGGAAAAAGTGAAAAGATATGGTAAATGTCGTATTGAGAATTCCACTGAAAGCTGGAATAAAGGTGGTGCACCACTAGAAAGAACAAATAATTATTGACAATGAGCGCTCGTCATTGTGATATTTTTCATCACATATGAAAGGTTGTTGTGCCAAAATATTGTCATATATATACCCGAATATTTTTATGAACTTTACCATGCCTTCAAAATCAAAGGCAAAATTATGAATTTTATCATTAAAAATGGCTCGATAAAATTGGCACATCGAGATGTGTTCAAATCATGAGCTAAATATAGGCGATGAGTTTATTGCTTGTGTATTGTGCTACATGCATATATATTATAGTATAAAAGAGAATATTTTTCGAATTTGAACTTAACTGAGACTAACGTTCATACAATATCTGGTACAACAATTATATTGTTAATGCCTTGTTCAGAAGAAGTTTACTCAGAATAATAGAAAATTTATCTATATGATTATGATTTAATCTGAGTATAAAATTCACGACTTTAACTTCTGGAATATATAAGGCACATTAAAACGAACGTCGTCATAAATCAAATGACATTCATAATATGGAAAGATCTATTTGATCGTCCGGAATCATCAATAATGCGAAAATATCATAAATTCGCATGGACATCGTTTATCGAATTGGTGATTATCTCAAGGCAAATCAATAGGAGACTTATATTGATTTAACTCTCCATCAATCATATTATAAGATGTCTTGGGTCCCTAACAGGGAATTTATTTATAACAAGTTTTGTTAATTGTCACTTTGATAAAGCAATTCTCCCACCATTAGGAGGAGATATAAGCCAATTCAAAAGGAATGGCGTGGAATTGCTTGAAACACATTAAATTTCATCAAATCTGTTGTATTATGATCCATATATAAATTAATTTGAACTTGAAGTTCAAAGGATCATTCATTAACAACAAGTTATGAATCAATTACTTGATGCAAGTATTATATACAAAAGAGTGACAATCATATGCTTCAACATTAAATGGTTCATATAGAAAACGATGTCCATGTGCAACAAAATGCACAAGATGTCTCACCCATGTTAACATGAGGGGGAGAATCAAAATGAGTTATTGGTTAGTGTATTGCTCTCTTTTTCCCTTTGCTATGGTTTTATCCCCCTGGGTTTTCTTTGCAAGGTTTTTAATGAGGCAATTCTAACAATATTAAAACTCTGTATCTAGATTGATTAGTGTATTGCACTCTTTTCCTTTCGCTATGGTTTTATCCCACTGGGTTTTCCTAGCAAGGTTTTTAATGAAGCAATCCTAACATTATTATACTTCATATAAAATAAATAAATAAATAAATTATGAGAGCAATTAATGTACTCTTTTTCCTATACTAGATTTTTCCCACGGGGTTTTTCTAGTAGAGGTTTTAATCAGACATTTATATTATCTCTAAGTGTATCAATGTGTTGCACTCTTTTCCTTAGCTATGGTTTTGTCCTACTGGGTTTTCCTAGAAAGGTTTTTAATTAGGCAATCAACAAATATTATACTACAAAGCAATATTGTGACGACCCCCAGCTTCCCCACGACACGAGCCCCGCCCGCCTAAACCCACGTGGACCACATTACACGTGGCACGTATACTTTACGGGTCGTTACAAATATTATACTCTTTTTTATGTACTAGATTTTTTCCCACAGGGTTTTTTTCTAGTAGAAGTTTAACGAGACACATTCTTTCAACAAGTGTCATCCAAGGGGGAGTGTTATGAAATGGATGGACACTTGTGCATGTATGTGACCACATTGTGAAGCATGGTTCTCACATTGAATTGTAACATCAAGCATGACTCTCACACTTCATGTAACTTGTAATCATCTCCAATGTACACCAACTCTTCTATGTATTGTCTATGTTGCTTATGATGTGTTGTATGACTTGTGGTGTATGTATAACTTGTACACATTGTATAAGTACAATTATCATCATCACCAAATAGCCTATATAAAGGGTGTCAACCTCATTGTAATTCACACATCCAATGTATGAATGAAATCTCTACATTCTCATCTCTAACTCTTTTCTCTCTTGTCTCCTCTTCTCTACTTATTTTAGTAGTTCTTAGTTTATGTCTTCTATGCTTAAGTCTCTAGCAAGTCCAACTTAAGTTCTAGTTGGCTTACAACTTAGTTTACAACAATTTTTTTGTGAATGAAAAGCTATCGTTTTGCTTTTATGGTTCTCTTTTAAAATTCTAACTTGTACTTACTCAATCTCTTTTGATTCTTTGATGGATAATGGTTTCAATAACAATTTTTTCTTTATTTTATTTTTAAAAACCAAAAAATATATAAAATATAAATCTATGAGATAATTAATTTCGTTCTTATTATGCAGTGATCAAATTCACCATTAGTACTTTTAATTTGGTCACTTAATTTAATAGACATTCATCTTCCCATATTTATGTTCTTCCCTCATTGAAAGTTTCAAATCTTCTTTCATTATTGAAAAATATGTTTTTTATTATGGTTCTAGTTATATATTTGTTATGATCGAACTTATGCCTACTGTTGCATTTCAGATGTTTATCAAGAGAATAATCGCTAAGTATCACATTGTATCAATGCTAGTTGCAGTGCTTGAAAACCAACTATGTAACAGTTGAATAACTATGTAACAGTTGAATGTTGTTTTTTTTGAACTTTTAATTTTGTTTCAAAAAAATAAAATAACGTTAATGTGGTTCATCTCGTTATATCAAAGAAAAATAAAATATTTTTTTTATTTTAACGGAGTCAAATCCACAACCTTCTCAAACTTTATTTTTTTTAGCAAATGATGTATCGTTAGGGGTGTCAATTTTTCGGGTCCGGACAGGTCCGAGTCACCCTTGATATAAACGAGCATTTGCATTGTCTAGACCAGGCTCGGTTATAAATTCAGACAAGTATGTCTTGCCCGAACCCGATTCACTTTTAATCCAAGTTGTCCAAATGTCTAGATTTTGTCGAGTTTTTTAAAAATTATTTTATGTTTAAAAGCTTTTTTAATTATTAAAATCATTGTAAATACCTCGTAATATAATCTTCTCTAACCTAATTTTAAAAAGTAATGTTCAAGTTGTATTTAATATTTTAAATTACATGACATAATAATGTTTTATTTTTTTGTTAAAAAACAAAATGTATAATGTTGTCTCAAGCAATTTAGCTTGAGACAATATTGTTGGTTTTCGAAGCCTCCGATGGCGAATGTCGACGACCGACTTAACGGTGAAAAGAGCGGCGTCCTTGTGGCGTGCGTCCCTGTAGCGGTGAAAGCACCATTAGTCTTGTTATTTTTCCTTTGTTTTGTTTTTAGAAATTTAGGGCTTTTGTCCCTTTCGTGGGTTTGTTCCCCCTGCGTGAGGTTGTTGCTCTCCTTTGTGAGGATGTTGTTCTGAGCTACATTGCATGTATTTTCTATTACTCTCCTTGTAATGGATTGTTGCACAGGGTGCTAGGAACATCAATGCAACAAATTTGGCAAAAAAAAAAAAAAAAAAAAACTAAGTCTCAAAACTAAATAGTGCATTTATATATAAGTTATGTAGTTTCTTAATTTTTATTGTTGTTTTTGTGAATTATACTATGTATGGAAGTATATTTTCAAAATAAAATAGGTATCTTTTGAAATCCGAGTTGGGTCCGGGCTTAGATGGTCTTGTCCAGATCCAGCCCGGATCTTAATTTAGACATCAAAACCTTGCCCAAACCCGACTCAAATCTAAAAAAAATTATTGTCTAAACCCTTTTTTCGAGTCGGACAAAACCGAGCCGGTGGGCCGGACAAAAAATTGACACCCCAGCATCGTTCGTTTCACTAGAGAATCAGAGATGTGTTGGCAAAAAGAAAAGATTAATTTGCACCCAAAAAAAGAAAAGATTAATTAATGCAGGTCATTAAGGAATCTTGGTTTGTTTTTGCAAAAAAAATATAAAAAAAAGGAAGAATCTTGGTTTGTTTTGAGGGAACATTTGGTAAAAAAATTTACGAACCAACCAACTATACTGTATACAACTAATTAATTGCGCAATTTGAGCCCTGTACGATGTACGTTCTAGAATCGAATTAATTTAATTTATTAACCAATTAAGTATATGCAATAAATAATCTATATATAGGGATTGTTAACAAAAGTTCACATGAAATCAAAAGCATAAGAATCTCTTGATGGATAAGCATAAGCAGAGCAGGTATGATCACGTGACTAGTGAGCTTACTTTTTTTATAAGATGCAAACAACTTACCCACGCTAGGCTTGAACTCATGACCTCTTACTTTTAAATCCGTACCAAATTATTGGGCAACCTAATTGGTTTTGGTGAGCTTACCTTTGACAGACACCTCTTGATTTAATGCACTTGATGGTATATTTTCATAATCCTTTAAATTGTTTTTAATTAATTGCTAAATCTCAAGTTATCCTATAAATCTATTATTGTATGGTTGAAATGTTTTTAATTTATGTTGTTTTTTATAAGAAAGGGAAGCCTATTCATCAAGAATGTGAATCACCAAAAAACAAATGTGTAAGAAATTAAGAATAGGGTGGCAACTTTGCTTCACTGCCGAGTGCCGAATAGAAGTAATTATTTACAAAAGAATAGGTTGTGAGTTTAGTATCCAACAAAAAAAAAAAAAAAAAAAAAAAAAAAAATCAAAATGGCCCACCAAAATTTCTCAAAGCATAACAAACTACCGACATAACAAACTGCCACTGACCATCATTAGCGCGTCTGTAAATGTGTTCAAATCTCTCTAACCGTCTTTTCTTCAATTTTTGTTTATTTTGATTGATGCTACGTATATTTTTTTTCCAAATATATTATAGTGAATAATGAGTAAAAAGAATGGAGGTTGGCATCGATTCTATATATATACACATCATACTTCAAGATCAAATGTAGAGGATAAGAAAGTAAGATCCACGTTTTGTTATCAATATAAGGAAATTAACCAATATATATATACACACACGCACTAGTGGATGAGCACGTGCTCCGCACGTGATGGACAATCTTAGCCTGGATAAATTTGTTGACGTTGAGTTAAATATTAAATAATCTCAATGCAAAAGTTAAACATTAACATGTATGTATACCAAATAGAACTGGCTGGAATTATTTTTTTGTACATGAATTGAACAGTGAAGTAGTGGAATTTTTTTTTAACCACATACCCACGTTTAGTAGACCATCTACCATTTTTTTAATATTTTAATTAGTAAAAACTACCCACTATCCCACGTGAAGTTAGTTATTTCTCCATACCTCTACTCATCAATTACCACGTGGCACTCACCACACTTGATCTTGCACATCGAGGGATTGCATTTAGTTTGTTTTAAACATGAAAAAAATAAAAAAAGGACATGTATGACCTTATTTGTGGTAAGGACATGATTTGGAAAGAAAATTTGTTACACTTGACTTATAAAGGAAACTTGTAATAAAGGCTATTTTGGCTTCACCACAATTCTAAGGGGTATTTCTATTATATATAAGAAGATATATATATATATATATATAGCACGTGCTCTGCATGTGAGGCGAAATTTGTTGGGAGTAAAAAGTGTCGACATTGAAGCAACGAAAGCCAAAATCAATCATATTATAGAAAACGGTGGGTTAGAGAGGGATTGTTAGAGAATTCGTCTACGTGGTTCCCTTAAAATAAAATAAAAACTGCATTCCCGCAAAAACTTACCAACGTCGACTATTTCATGAGTGAGAGAGAGAACTTACCAATGTCGACTATTTCATGAGTGAGAGAGAGAGAGAGAGAGAGAGAGAAGTTTTGCTGTCTTCATCACTATGCATCTTCTACTTTGTCTTCAATCTACTCTTGCATGCTTACTCCATTTCATGAGGGAACCACACACATTTTTTTTGAAGATAGAACCCGAACTTCTTTTTTGGTTTTGAAAAAAATACACATCTCAAAATGCTAAAAGAAAGATATAGTTTCCAATTAGTTATTGAAACTGTTTTTAGCCAATCTTATCTCTCTCTAAATAAGTGCATCACACACTCTCTCTCTATCCGTAAAAACTCTCTCATCTCTCCACGTTCTCATCAACCAATCTATTTTCCCTCTCTCTCAACGTCTTTTATTTTTATTTTTAAAATAAGACCTTTCTGCCCTTACTTTTTAAAATGATATAGGATGAAAAAAAAAAGACTTCTTAGAATGACAAACATGTCAATAAAGCTATTTTCGTCTCAACCAAATCCTATATATATATATATATATATATCCCTAATTTGCAGTTATAATGTTGCAACATTACCGCCTAAAACAATTTCAGTTGTAAGGATGAATAATGACATTTAGGCTCTTAGAAGTTGAAAGGGAATTAATTAAAAAAAGACAAACAGTAGACATACGGGTGAACTTCGAGCTAAAAACAAAAACAAGTAAAGCAATAAAACAAACATAGTTTTTAATCTTATAATGAGTTTTTGTTAACTTAAAACTCTCATGTGCATTGGACTACTCAACATTGATATGTTCAATATTTCCAGCATCACCAAATGTAATATATATAGACAAGACCACTTGGATCCAGTGAATAGTTATAAATTATGTATTTTTTTTTTTTGGCAAGATATATATAAATTATGTATATATTTATGATATATATATATATATATATATCCCTAATTTGCAGTTATAATGTTGCAACATTACCGCCTAAAACAATTTCATTTGTAAGGATGAATAATGACATTTAGGCATTAGGCTCTTAGAAGTTGAAATGGAATTAATTAAAAAAAAAAAAAGACAAACAGTAGACATACAGGTGAACTTTGAGCTAAAAACAAAAACAAGTAAAACAATAAAACAAACATAGTTTTTAATCTTATAATGAGTTTTTGTTAACTTAAAACTCTCATGTGCATTGGACTACTCAACATTGATATGTTCAAATATTTCCAGCATCACCAAACGTAATATATAGACAAGACCACATGGATCCAGTGAATAGTTATAAATTATGTATTTTTTTTTGGCAAGATATAAATTATGTATTTATTCATTCATACATGTGCATGCCAAATATTGAAAGATCGATCATACTCATTCTCTAATCCACAAGTTTGATGATGCAATTGTTGTGAGAAAAGAGAGAATAGGAGATTTGGGAATCAAGAACTTAGAGAGAGATATTAGAGTAAGAAATATGAATAACCTGTTATTGAGTTAGGGTTTAAATTTTGATTAGGTTAATTTGCACCTTAGAATGACAAATCACCAAAATGATCTTCATGACAATATTACGGTCCACACTGCAACCTCCACAGCTTGAATTTTAAACGTTAAATGTGTACTTGTTCACATCATTTTCAATATGACCCAACAAATAGCCTAAATAATCATAAAACCTTATTGATGCAGCGCAATAAAGATCAATTCCGTGTCGGTCGGTACGATGAATTGACATGCACACCAAACTCAACAAACTCAAGAAACATGGATGTGGATTTAGAAAGTTGAGTTTAATTAGAACTATATTAATATTTAATTAAAAAGTTGGTTTTAATTAAGATATGTTTTATTTAAAAGTATAGTTAAGAAAGTCTTGGAAGGGCGGACTAAAGAATTATTTTGGATTTCATGGATATTGAGTTATTGGAAACGACATGGTGATCAATACTTGCAATTTTGCTTTGAAAACGAAGTTTTTAGGTCAAATTCCTTCCTTTAGTCGTCCGAAAATGTGAATTTACTATTTTTGAAAAGTTTTAGTTCGGTTATACCTTTTAGTAGGAGTTTTCGTTTTTGGCGTAGTTTGTGGCGTTGTGCATCCTATTTCGTCTAGTTCGTGATTTATGTCATTTTAGACTTTTACTATTTTTAACAAAAATTTGGGTTTGCTATATAAAGCATCCTTTTCGCTGCAATTCGTGATTTTTTGATAAATTAATAAAATTTCGAACTTTGATTTAATTTCTTTCCCTAGATTGCTAGCTAGCTTTTTTGTGGATTTTGAACATTTGATTTGGAAGATCCTCTTTGCGTTACTTATGGATCAAAATATGAAATAAAATAAGCTACGGTCAAAAATCTAAGAAATCTTATTTTCATTGTCAATATTGATACTAAATTGCTATATTACAAATTAGTTGGGAAATAATCTACATACTAGGTAGCAATGAAAATGATGGAGATGATTAGAGCTTCTTCGCAGATTATGAATTTCTTTTCTTATAATAGAAGCTCTACTCCTGCATTTTGAATTATCTACCAATCAATCTATCCTACAATAATTAATAAATATTAAATTAATACTCCAAGCACGATGATAAAAAAGGTATGCAAACAAAATTAAATAATGGCCCTTAATCAACAAATTAAACACATTAATAAAAATCGAATAAATTAAATATGAAAGACAGACTTTATGGATAGAGGAAACCTTATGAGAAATTGTGATGAAAGACATAACGCAAACTCCGAAGATAAATTATGAGAGACGGGGTGAAAGAGAAGATTTAGAGTGAAAGTGGTGAGAGAGAAAAAATCGATTGTAGATCGAAAGAAATTGGAAAAGAATAAATGTAATTAAGTTGGGAGAGAGAAAGATAGACGTGGGGAAAACATGACAGAAAGGGAACGACAAATACATATGATGATAAGCAAAAGACATTGAGATATCAATAAAGAATTTATAATTAATTAAGCTATGAATGCAAAATCGGAAATTAAAAGGTAAAATTGTAATTCAAAGTGACCGTTGAAATATCGATTATTCGTCTTTATTAAGTATAGTAATAGTGTATGTGTGTGTGGTCCTTTACTTAGAGTATATATTAAGAATATTCAACCCAAGAGCTCAAGATGGAAAATTATCTTCTCACTTCATTAATCAAAATCGATAATTACATAGTCTTGATCTAGTGTAAGCGCATTCGCATTAGCCAACTTGAGACTTAATTTTTAACCAGATCATCAAGTCCAACGGGTATTGCCACAAATTCATTGAGCATTAGCCACTGTGGAGAAAATATTGGCCAACTCATCATCAGATTCAAGTCATTCAACAGGGCATCGGCAACTTGGGCTTTTTGCTTTATTATTAAATAACTAAAACTAAGGGCATTGGCCAGCTTGAGGAATGGAGGGCATTTTTTATTTTTTATTTTTTTTTGAGGTCCAAGAATGGAGGACATTAATTAGCCAACTTGAGACTTTATTCATTGAATTACTAAAACTAGGGGCATTAGTCAACTTATAGATGACCTAGGACTTAGACAACTCCTCGCGGATACCATAATAAATTTTTATATGACCATATTATATGATGGAATGTGAAGTTTATGAAGTTTGTATAGGAGGGAGTGTGTCTAACGGAGGGGCTTAATTAAGTTTTTTTTTTTTTTTTATGAAAATGAGGCGATACTTTATTAACTTGAAAATTTTATATACAAGCAAGAAACAAAAAAAAGGCAATATAACTTTAAACAACAGAATGCCCCAACCAACACATATTTCCAAACCAAAAGAGAGGCTTAAGTGTTTAACTCTTCATAAGGTTTTGATTGGAGAATTCATGAAAATGTCGAGACAAGATAGTGGTTCTAATCTAAGCTTAATTACAGCCAATTCTTAATTTATGTTCTTGAATACCCGATATATGTGGGACTTCTAAACAATAAGTCTGGGTCATCAATAGTTTTTCTCTCCTTAAGTGAATCATATGAAAATTTAGAGAAGTGCTAGAATGACAACACTGTGTCACAATAGAATGCACGACGCCTAATGTGGGGCGGGGGTGAATTTCACATCAAAATCCCATATATAAAAGGACACGCTCATGGCCCACCCAACACTCCATTTTGATGTGGGGCCATAAATCACATGTCGTACATTTTATCGTGACGTAGTGTTGTCATTCTAGCGTTTCCAAGTCTATATACAGTGTAATTAATGTGCATTAATGGTGTGAATCAAATTTATCCAAACTATGAATATAAGGATCCTATCAAAAAAAAAATCGGTGTAGATGGAATCTAGTAACGTTACCACACTCATCATAAACTACTCCAAATTTGATACGTCAGTATTCACGCCTACATACGTAACAGCGTCACGTGATCCGGTACACCATATACCGCATCACATTCAAATCCAACGGCTAGGATCACCCAATACTATAGGTCCCACTTCCACGTGTTAGCCCTACAGACTTAATTTGCAATAAGATCAGATGATATTTCCCTAATGTCTGGATCAACCAGTTGATGTTGTGATGAACAGTATTAAAATTAGGAAAATGTTATTGCACTTGTGGCTAGGGTCGGCAAAAGTTGTCCCATCCGTTTGTCCGGTTTTGTCCTAGGACCGTTTTAAACGGGTTCGGGCAATATTTTTGTAAAAAACATACAGGACTGGACAATTTTTTGTGTCCGTTTAAAAATACGGGACTGGGTTCGGGCAAAAATTTCAAAAAAACGGGTACCAGTTTGTGATTAATTTGAATGGCATATAGGTAATTTCACAATGTATTTAAAGTTTTTAACTTTTATGAGTTTTATCTCATCTGATCATCTCCCTCGACCTCGAGTCCCTGTCCTTCCCCAATCTCTGCCGATCGCCTTACTCAACAAACTCTAACGCCTCACTCCGCCTCACTCCGCCTCTCACCGCCTCTCACTGTCTCTCACCGTCTCGACTCTCGACTCTCGACTCTCACCGCCTCATTCGCCTCACGGCGTCTCTCTCATCGCCTCGCGTTTCACGGCCACGCACCGAGGCTCACGTCCACGCACGGCGCGCCTCCGTCCGCCTCTCACTCTCTCTTCCTCGCACGCTTCACGCGTCGTCTCGCCTCTCACTCCCGAGTCTCACTCTTTCTGCCTCCGTCCGCCTCTCACTCTCTCGCTTTCACGCCTTCACGCGTCGTCTCTTTCTCTCACTCCCGAGTCTCACTCTCTCGCCTCCGTCCGCTCTCTCTCTCTCTTTCTCACGCACGGCTCCGCTTCTCGCTCTCACTCTCCCGGCTCGCTCTCACTCCCGAGTCTCACTCTCTCTCGCCTCACGCACGGCTCCGCTCTCACTCTCCCGGCTCTCGCCTCTCACTCCCGAGTCTCACTCTCTCCGCCTCCGTCCGCTCCGCTCACGCACGGCTCCGGCTCCGCTCTCACTCTCCCGGCTCGCCTCTCACTCCCGAGTCCGGCTCTCACTCTCTGGTCTCTCCTCTCTGTACCGGTGGAAACAAGACGAAGACACTGGTCGGTTGAGGGTTTTTTTTTAAATAATTAATAAATAAAATATTTAATCATATTTAAAAAAAAATCGGACAAAAAGGGAGCCGTATGTTTTACAAACATACGGATCGACACAAAAAACAAAGTGCCGTTTTAAAAACGGGACCAGGTCCGGACACCAAATTTAATCATTATAAAAATGGGTGTCCAAATCCCGTTTACGTCCGTTCCGTATTTTTACCAAATTTACTTGTGGCTCACCACGACAAGCACATGTTGATGTCCATCGATTTTCATGTTGCAATGTGCTCGTTTATCGCACAAACACCAACAATACGTCTTGATTGTCCGTGTTTGCGTTGGACACTATAGCAGACCTCTTAAAATTAATCAGCTATATATGCTATAGAAAAATTTTGTGATAAGCTCTAAAAGTCAAACAAGAAGTCCCCATCACTGTTTCAATTAAATAAATCCATGAATTAAACTATGATTAAGGGCATGTTAAGATATTATCCGAGACCCAAACAAATAATGAATTATCTCGATGTCCATCACACGGCTTGCAAATTTGTAACTGTTATTAATCTTATATTTCTCAAAATTTTATTGGGTACCCCCATTGGCCTTATGTACAACTTGTGTTGCAAAGATAGAGAATTATGATTATAAAGCATATAGTTGGTACATGAACCAAATTAAAAGAGGAAAAAATATATATAGTGATGAGGGCCCAAACAACATATATATATGAAGCAAAGCTGTTGAGACCTCTAGATTTAGTTGATCTACTATGAGATGAAGAGAAGGAGAGCAGACATGGAGCAAAAGGTGTGTTCAGAAATAAGGGTAGCCATTGAAGAGGTCTCCAAGATTTGCAAATTCAACACTAGAAGTGATGATAGCACTAGTACTAGTCAACAACAACAAAGTGAAGGAGACATTGTTAATGGTGGAAAAAACTGTTACATAGGAGCTCAGCCTTTCTTCAATCTCTGCAATTTGCTCATCCAAGTTCTTGGTTGGTTCTTAACTTCTTATAATCATAATCCCCTCTAATTATATTGATTTATAATTACTTCAAAAATGGGATTAATGGGTGTTTTATAATTAATATGTATTACTTAATTAGCTAATTAATTTGTTCATCATTGATTTAACTTTAATGTTCATGTATGTATATGGATGGTCACGCTTTCTTCTTCATTTGATTTTGTACAGATAAGATCGGGCCATCAATGGCTGTTCTCAGACAAGATGTACATCGAAATATTCAGGTAAAATAATTTTTTTTATTTAAATTTTTTTATTTTTTTATTAAAAAATATTTTTATTTTTTTTCATTACAACATATACAAACAAATTGGCTAGATTGGCCTATGTACCCCAGGTGTTGTTTCATGTTAAACAAATTATGTTTCTTCTTATAAAAGTCTAGCCATCTCAACTGTGACAGTGTGACTATTAAATTTTTTTTTTTTGAATAGATTATATTTTGGGGATTAATTTTGTTTTCTATTTTTTTCAAAAAACATATTATTAATTTTTTTATTTTGATAATAGTAATTATACAAACCATATTCCACCCCACGTAAACGTGCTCTTACATGTATTCGTGCTACCGTTTTTTGTTTAATATCTTTTATTAAATTATCTTATTGAATAAGCAGTTGTCTTTTCTTATACTATTCCATTGTTAGTTGCAGTTCTTCAAAATTAACTTTGTGACAATTGAATATTATTTTGAACAATTAAAATTAGCGAACTCATTAGAGCAATTAATTTTATGTCTATTCTATTGAATATATTAAACCATCAAAGATTAATATTATCAAAATTTAATTATTGATTGAAACGGGCTTTGAGCCCAAAAGGGCCGTGAAGATTCTGAGGTCCCAATTCCATGCAGACTACAGGTTGTGGGCCACGTGTCACAAAGTGAGAGGCATAGGTGGGCCCTGCAACACAACTCCTGGATCACACAATAGTTTCACACTTTACAGTAAAGTTGAAGAACATATTCACATTTTTTTTTTCAGTTAACCTACATTTAACAAGACATCAAACACATTAATGACTTATCAAAATCAACTTGACACGAATGCCCACCTAATTTGGTCACAATTACAGTATATTCCACTTCATTTGATTCCAACTAAAAAGGGTTTATTTGTCTCAATAAAAAAAAAATGTCACTTTCTTAGCGACAAATAATTGGTGATGAAATGAAGGCCCACTCTTCAATCTTGTTTTTTCGTGTGCACTCATCTATCTTTGAAAGTGTTATCATAAAAATATTAAATGTTCTACGAAAAAAAATGTTATGTTTTGTTTAATTCATTTGTATTGTAGAGATTGGAGAAGCTGTGTGAATTGGACCCTGCAATTTACTCAAATTTGGTTGAGGTTTTGAGGAAAGAACAAAGGGAGGGAAAGGCAAGAGATAATTACAGCTGCACTAGAGCCTTGGTCTGGCTTACCAGGTAAATTTCCTTTTTCACATAAATCATGTTTCACTGTCTAGTCATAACTTTTTTCGCACCAACGTGAGGACTTTCATTAGTTTGAGAATGAGTGAGTTCTTCAAAAGTAGACAAGATAACCGAGTGGATGAGTGGATGAGTCGATGAACTGGTACGAGTTACTTGGATAGGAGGTTGGGAGTTCAAGCCTCATATATAATGGGCAAGTTGTTTTTATTTTCTCTTATCTAAAATAAAAAAATGATAAAAATATGTTAAGACAAGTTATCGATCTCACTCCAAACTTGCACGATTTCATTCTCCAATGTCTCAACTAGTCGACGACATGTTCATCAAAGTGGCATGGAGTGTCCGTAGGCGAGCGAGCCTAAGCGAGATTTTTTTTTCAAGGCCTTGATCGGGTCCATTTTTAAGTTGGGCGGGCCGAAGCCCGCTCGGCGCGGTATGAGTTCGGACTTGAGTGGGCCTAAATGGATTTGTTATTATTTTTTAAAAACTTAATATATTTATTAAGTTTGAAGAGTTAGACAAAAATAGGAGATGGTGAAGTAGTTAAAATTAGCCATATGGGCTTGTTATTAATTATTATATAAAGTACTTATAAAAAATACTATTCATATTCAAAGCGAGTAGCGCCTGAGCCAAAAGCATAAACTCATGCCTATCCATTAAAGAGGCGGGCTTTGGCAAGCTTGGATCGGGCTTGTCTTGCATTTGTAAGATCAAGCTCGGTCCTTGTCAGGTCTAGTCCACGTCGGATTATTCTATTTTTACTTTCTCTCAAACAAAAAGTTCAATGTGTGTGCTTCATTATGTTAAAATTAAGCAGTAATTTATTACAAAATGGGGAATTTAATGAAACTTCTTATATATAGTTTTGATGTATAGTTGCGTGTGCATGGTTTGATAGGTCCATGGATTTCACAGCAGCTTTATTAGAAAAAGTGGTGAAAGAAGAGCCAAGTCTGATGAGTATGGACAAGGCAGTGGAGGAATCCTACATCACCACCTTAAAGCCATGGCATGGTTGGATCTCTGCTGCTGCTTATAAAGTAAGTATAGATTATAATTAACTTTCTCTCATCGTATTCATTTGCCTACAATTACAATATTGATTAATGTAGTTGATCTTTTGTCTGAAGTAAACCATTCTAACTAGGGGTGTCAATTTTTTTCCTGACCTGAAAAAAAAAGGGTTTGGACACTAATTTTTCAAATTCAGCTGGGTATGGGCAAGATTTTGATGCCCAAATTAAAATTCGGGCCGGATCTGGACAAGAGCTTCTAAACCCGGACCCGACCCGGATTTCAAAAGATGCAAATTTTATTTTGAAAATATATTTCAATACATTGTATAATTCACAAAAACAACAATATAAATAAGGAAACTACATAGCTGGTATAGAAAATATACTATTTTAATTTCGAGACTTGCTAAATTGCTCGACATAACATTATACGTTTTGTCTTTTAACAAAAAATATTATAATGTCTTGTAATTTAAAATAATAAATACAACTTAAACATTACTTTATAAAATTATGTTAGAGAAGATTATATTACGAAGAATTTACAATAACTTCAATGATTAAAAATGCTTTTAAACATAAAATAACTTTTTTAAAAAATTCAACAAATCTGGACATTTGGACTGTGACGACCCCAATTCCCACAAACCGAGCCCCGCCCAGCCTAGACATGCGTGGACCCCCGATCAATCCCCGCGGAGCCAACGCAAGCCTAGTCGCCTCTTTTACCATTTCATTTACATTTAGTCGCTTATTAGAGTTGTTATTAAGTTTAACAAGTCTTAATTATTTGCACAGAAAAATGAAGGAATTAAAGCGACAATAATTTAATCTAAGACGACGTTGGGATAACCCTATGTGTGGAAACCCTGCAAAGTAAATATCATGCATATCAGGTGACAAAAATGAGTGAAATATCGTATACATGTATCCAAGTATTCGCTCAACCCATTAACCAGTTTTTAAACAAAAATGATACATAACTATAAACACAAAATGGACCTACGAGTAGCAAAAAGAGAAGTTGTCTCTGAGGGAAGCTCAGAGGAAATCACCAAGAATCGGTACCTTACCCTTGCTACTAGAGAGACCTACAATTGTCACCAAGATGGAGACAATTCCAATGAGTAAAGCCAGATGAGTCTTAACAGTATTTCAAATATCAAATAAATTGTTAATCGAATAATCATGCAAGAATTACCATGAAATAATGAATAAAGCATGATTTCCAATTTAACATAGATATCAACGAATAACTGAATGTCGAGTACACAAAGCAAATGCATCTAAGTGTTCCAAGTTCATCAAGTGCGATAAAGTACCACGACTTGACTTTGAAGATGGTCGGTGGACTTAGCTAAGTTACTTGATTGACAGTTTAGATCGGGTCCATCAACCGTAGCAGTTGCATGCATCCACTTCTACCAAACTTGACTTTCCTCAATCCTAAACTCGTAGGCTTAGGTAAGTCCAACGATCGTAGTTACGGTGGAGGGAAATATCACAAAACATTTCCACCGCACCCGTAACTACCATATCACCTACTTAGACCTTAGGCCACTATTACGGAATCCAAAGAATGCACAATCAACAATTTAATAAAGATAGCATAATTCTGATACGAAAAAAAAAAAAGAACTCATGACAAGAAATATAATATAATGTAAGGATATCAATTTATCAAGGATGACATGAGTGAAAATTATATTAAATTCACAAAGATAAGTAATCGCAAGGAACACTAACCAATAAATGACAAAAAGAAATCATGTTAAGGCCCAACTGGTTTACTTACTTGTAACGCTTTGAAATGCCACTAAAGCGGCTTCGAAATGACTCGCTTGCACCCCGCAACGCACACCCAATACCCGATGCTAGTGCTCTATGCCTCGATATTAATTTACATTCAAGTAAGTGTGTTAGAGTCTTTAATTCAAAAATAATTTATTTAGCTTCATTTTCTTCCTATTTACCTCAAATCTTTAAAAATCAAGATTTTTCGAGTTACAACTACATTGGCCACATATACGGTCGGACTACATTGAGCAAGTCTCGACTCGATTATTTTTTTAAAATTAATTGATTAGTATTTAATTATCAAATTATGTATTTTCAAAAGAATATCATACCACGTCTTATATATACATGTATATAAATAAATCTATACTATATATATATTCATATATATAAATATATATACTTTATATATGAGTAATGTTTTGTCTTTTTTTTTATTTGTTTTTACATGGGTTGAGCCTTAACCCATTCATGCGCATTCACGCACATGAATGGCCAGCCTCCCCTGCTGTGCGTGAAGAACTCAGGTTGTGCGTGAATCGCACAGCAGAGCTTCCTTCTTTTTTTTTTTTTTTTTAGGGTAGTGCTAGGTGGACTCATTGAGTCCGACTCAAACTAACAAAAAGACTTAAGTACCCTTCTTCATCAATCTACCACTTACCACCACTTGCTGCGCTCGGATGTTGTGACCACCGCCGTTGCCGTGATCACGGCCACCGACGACGTCGTCGTCATCATCACCGCCCATCATCCACCACCGGACCAAGAGAGAGATCCGACCGCCGAGAGAGAGAGAGAGAGAGCATGGAGGCCGAGAGAACCCCGCCGGATCCGATGCTCTCTTGCCCGCATTTGACCGAGCGATCGGAAATGGCGAGAGAGAAAGAGCATGGAGACCGAGAGAGAACCCCGGTCGGATCCGGTCGCCTCTCTCGGCCGGATCTGGTCGAGCGACCGGATCGGCCGAAAGAGAGATCCGACCTCCGCGAGAGAGAGAGAGAGAGAGAGAGAGAGAGAGAGAAGAGAAATGGCGGAAAGAGAAGGACGACGGTGAGAAAGGGAGCTCCGGCGCGCGCAATGCAAGCAGTCCAGCGAGGAGTGGGCGCGGCGGAGGTCACAGTGGCGAGCTCGCGGAGGTCGGGCCGGACAACGCGCGGTCCGTGCGGACGACGCGGCTCATCGGTGGGAGACGACGCGGCTCGTCAATGGGAGACGACGCAACTGGCCGGTGCGGACGACGCCGACAGACGTGGCGGTGGAGGCTTGGACGGTCGGCAAGCGGCGGCGGAGGCTTGGATCTCGGCGAGAGAGAGAGAGAGAGAGAGAGAGAGAGAGAGAGAGAGAGAGAGAGAGAGAGAGAGAGAGAGAGAGAGAGAATGGAGGCCAATGAAGTCGGCCGCGGTCGACGTATGTAGTCAGCGGCAGTCGGCGGCGGCGGCTATGGTGGTGGAAGTGGTGGAGGAAAAGTGGCGGTGGAAGGGGTGGAACTGTGGAAGTGTTTGTATTGATTTTAGGGATAAGGGTAATTGAGTCTTTTTATTTAGATAGATATCATAAATTAACAAGAAAAACTATATGAGTCCGGACTCAAAAAGTCCAAACAAATTTTTCTTATCATAAATTAACAAAAAACTATATGAGTCTAGACTCAAAAAGTCCAAATTGTTGTAAACTAAGTTGTAACCCAACTAGAACTTAAGTTGGACTTGCTAGAGACTTAAGCATAGAAGACATAAACTAAGAACTACTAGAACAAGTAGAGAAGAGGAGACAAGAGAGAAGAGAGCTAGAGTTGAGAAATGTAGAGATTTCCATTCCAATATTGGTGTGTCAATTACAATGGGGTTGACACCCTTTATATAGGCCATTTGGTGATGATGATAATTGTACTTATACAATGTGTACAAGTTATACATACACCACAAGTCATACAACACATCACAAGCAACATAGACAATACATGGAAGAGTTGGTGTACATTGGAGAAGATTACAAGTTACATGACAATACATAGATAAGTGATTATACATTGGAGTTGAATACAAGTTATGTAGAGTGTACAAGTTACATTCAATGTAGAAGTCATGCTTGATGTTACAATTCAATGTGAGAGTCATGCTTGACAATGTGATCATTCATAAGCTTAGTTAAAGGGTCATCCAATTTACAACACTCCCCCTTGGATGACACTTGCTGAGAGAATATGCCTCGTTAAAACCTGTACTAGAAAAATCATGTGGGAAAAAATCTAGTATAGGAAAAAGAGTACAATGTTCTCGTCGATCTTGATTTGTAGTATAATATTATTGATTGCCCCATTAAAAACCTTGCTCGGAAAACCCAATGGGACAAAACCAAAGCTAAGGAAAAGAGTGCAACACATTGATACACTTTGAGAGAATATATATGCCTCATTAAAACCTTTACTAGAAAAACCCCGTGGGAAAAAATCTAGTATAGGAAAAAGAGTACATTGCTCTCATAAATTTTTTTATACAGAGTATAATAATGTTAGGATTGCCTCTTTAAAAAACCTTGCTAGGAAAAACCCAAAGTGGGATAAAACCTTAGCAAAGGGGAAAATAGTGCAATATACTAACCGATAACTCATTTTGATTCTCCCCTCATGTTCACATGGGTGAGACATCTTGTGCATTTTGTTGCACATGGACATCATTTTCTATATGAACCATTTAATGCTTTGAAGCATATGATTGTCACTCTTTTTGTATACGATACTTGCATCAAGTAATTGATTCATAATTTGTTGCTACTTTGAATGATCCTTTGAACTTCGAGTTCATATTAATTTATACATGGATCATAATACAACAAATTTAATGTAATTTGATGTGTTTCAAGCAATTTCATGCCATTCCTTTTGAATTGGCTTATATCTCCCGTAATGGTGGGAAAATTGCTTCATCAAAGTGACAATTAGCAAAACTTGCTATAAATAAATTCCCTATCGGGGATCCGAGGCATCTTATAATATGATTAATAGAGAGTTAAATCAATATAAGTCTCATGTTGATTTGCCTTGAGATAATCTCCACTGACAAAAAAAATTCAGTTCGATAAAGGATGTCCGTGCGAATTTATGATATTTTCGCATTATTAATGATTATGGATAATCAAATAGATCTTTCCACATTAAGAATGTCATTTGATTTATGACGACATTCGTTTTAATGTGTCTTATATATTCCAGAAGTTAAAGTCGGGAATATTATACTCAGATTAAATCATATAGATAAATTTTCTATTATTCTGAGTAGACTTCTTCTGAATAAGACATTAACAATAAAATTGTTGTATCATATATTGCCTGAACATTAGCCTCCGCTAAGTTCGAATTCGAGAAATATTCACTTTTATATTATAATGTACATGCATGTAGCACGATACACAAGACATAAACTCATCGCCCATATTTAGGTCACGATTTAAACACATCTTGATGTGCTTGTTTTATCGAGCCATTTTCAATGATAAAATTCATAATATTTTGCCTTTGATTTTGAAGGCATGGTAAAGGTCACAAAAATATTCGGGTATATATATGACAATATTTATGCAAAATAGTCTTTCATATATGACTAAAAAAATGTCACAATTATGAGCGCTCATTGTCAATAATTATTTTCCCTTTGTAGTGGTGCACCACTTTTGTTCCAATTTTTGGTGGAATTGTCAATACGACCTTTACCTGATATTTTCACATTTTCCACATCCATAATATTATTGCGATCATGATCATTATATGCAACATATGCTTCTTAATTTGAAGCTGAACTAATTGGACGGGAGCGATATTATATTTATAATATCTCATTATTTTACTCAGCTACCATGAGACTAGAAATCAATCCTTAATATTTATTGGATTGACGTGCGCACTCGATATTTGTTGCAACAATAAATCGAGGCGGGCCACGTGACCTTATTTTTATTGTCTCATCAGTCATATTTCCACATAGCCTCAACATAGAGGTAATTAAAATTGTGGAATTATAATTAATATTTGACTGATTAAATTTTGTAGCATGAGACTCAGACGCTCATTTTGAGCTTTTGGAGCATTACCCTTTTGGTATGTATATGTATAACTCCATAAGGTGAAAAGATATATAAAGTGAAATATTCACTTTTCAAATCTCTAAAGAGAAATTGGCAAATGATTATGTATAACACACAGTTTTGCATATATGCTTTATTCACAAATTGTAGTATCTAATTGTCATGACAAGTAATTCTTGTCGGTAATATAATAAGGCAACAAATTCAACTATGGTTGAATAATATTTTGAAAATAAATTAAATATAAAATAGTTTTCCCATTTTTATGTAAAAACATAACATATGATTAAATATATGTTCACAACTTGATTCATTAATAAACAAAATGTACTATTCGTATGAGTTGGTGGGACAACCTCCAGGTTGGGTGGTGAGACATAGTCTACTTAATACCATGCCTCTCGAACAGGGATAACCCGTCTCCCTTTCAATGTTTAGCTTTACCGGGGACAAGGCTTACCCACTATCAACTCAAACTTATAGCATTATTTGTATTATAAAATCAAGAATAGAATAATAACTAATCGTTTGTAGTTTTAAGAGAAAAACTATATGTCACACATTGACTTTTGATTTACGATGTAGAAGAAGACGCAACTACAGAGCATACTTTCGAAATCGGTGACGTTATAATGCATAGTATATGAATAAAGTATGCATATAGAAGTGATGCATGTAATAAAAGGAAGCAACCATGATAATATATAAATAAATTGAACTTATTTAAATAACAAAAGCTATACCTTCCTAGCTTTGTCTCCTTAACAAGCCTTCTTGAACTTCAAGATCCCCTTAATGCTAGAGCAAGCTCGTGTTGTAAACTAAGTTGTAAGCCAACTAGAACTTAAGTTGGACTTGCTAGAGACTTAAGCATAGAAGACATAAACTAAGAACTACTAGAACAAGTAGAGAAGATGAGACAAGAGAGAAGAGAGCTAGAGTTGAGAAATGTAGAGATTTCCATTCCAATATTGGTGTGTCAATTACAATGGGGTTGGCACCCTTTATATAGGTCATTTGGTGATGATGATAATTGTACTTATACAATGTGTACAAGTTATACATACACCACAAGTCATACAACACATCACAAGCAACATAGACAATACATGGAAGAGTTGGTGTACATTAGAGAGGATTACAAGTTACATGACAATACATAGATAAGTGATTATACATTGGAGTTGAATACAAGTTATGTAGAGTGTACAAGTTACATTCAATGTAGAAGTCATGCTTGATGTTACAATTCAATGTGAGAGTCATGCTTGACAATGTGATCATTCATAAGCTTAGTTAAAGGGTCATCCAATTTACAACACAAACAGATTTTTTGTTTTTTTTATATATATAAATCTACATTAAGACCATAAACCTCAAATTTAATAACACTAAACAATTTCCTAGATCTAAGAATTTAAAGATTTTGAATACCTTACCTAGGTAATGGAGATTCTAATTAAGCGATGCTTCTCCTCCCTTCTCTTCCTCCATCATTTCTTCCTTCTATCCTATATTCTACAACAACAAAAGCCACTCACTCCCTAATTTTTATCCTCTCCCACACTCACTTGTTTAAAAAGGAAAAATCTACCACCACACAATTTACTTTTATTTAAATTAGTTATTATTTCCCATAAACCACAAAAATGTGCCACCTATTAATCAAAATTTAGTATTTTTTTTTATAAATTCTGAGTTATGAAATAACCAAAATATCTCTCATGACTTAGCTTAGGTATTTCAATTAATTTATTTCATTATACCTTAGTTTCATCGATCTCGTCGACCTACCTAAATGTGCATGTGCGCACGCATCTCGAGACATTTCTCATGCGAAATCGATAATAAAATTAAGAAATTTACGCAACAAATACGGATAAATAATACACATCGTCACACAAATGTAAAATATTTTTAAGGTCGTTACATGGACAACCCAAATTAAAACTAAATCGAGTCCGGGCAAGACATACTTGTAGGAATTTACAATCGGGTAGGTCCTGACAATGCAAATGCTCCTTTATATCAAGGACTACGGGACCCGGACTCAAAAAACCGACACCCCTAATTCTAACTATTACCTTTTATAATTGTCAATCTGCATATCTTGATCCAGTCTAGTCTATATTTAGTAAATTGTATTTAGTCGGATTAGCAAAATAGATGGATCGAATCGGATTGCGATTTCTCAATCTGCAATAATTGGATCGGATTACATATTGACCCTAATTGTATTGGATCCGATCCATGTGCACCCCTAATTTATATATACACATGCAAAAAAAAAAAAAAAAAAAAAAGATTTCTAGATTATTTGGGTATCATATGCTTGTCATACTTTTTCAGGTGGCTCTTAAGTTAGTTCCAGAGAGCAAAAACTTCATTAAGTTGCTGATGGCTGAAGATGAAGACCATGAGACATTGAAGGAAGAAATTAACAGCTTGGTCTCATTACTTGTACCTCTTCTAGATGAGATCCACTCCACATTGGTGAGCCATTCAATTGAATTTAATTCCACAAGTATTATGTTGTTAATCAAGTTGAATATTTCAATTCAATTTGATTAACAACATAGTACTTCTGGAAAAAAAAAATCAAGTTGAATATTTTAATTATCTGTTAATTTCCTTGTTTCACTTGTTCTAATTACTTGATTTTGTTCTTATAAACTTTGCAGATAATATTTCGAGCAGATAGACTAAGGTCCAATTGAGCAAAGAGGATATATAAAGTCAACTTTTGACCTTCTTGTACAAAGTTCATGTGAATAGTCCGACAACATGAGTTTTTTGTTTTAATGTGATCATCTTACCATCCACACATGTAAGTGAACTAATTAATGCTTGTTTTCTACTGTAAAAAAATAAAGTCTTTTTTTATGTAATATAATCAATTTCTTGTTTCGTATGATTTTTGCATAATTTCAATTAGAGAAATGCATGGATTCTAGTTAATACTATATATTGTTGCAAACTAACTTTGAAGGAAGCTAGGAAAGTAAAGACAATGAACTAGAAAGATAACAATATAAGAGATAGGAGGAAATGAGAGAACTTTTCATTCCAACATGGTAGGTCACAAGTTACACTTTACTTGTAACTACAAGAATGAATAAGCTTAAATACATGTAATTACAACACATGAAGTGAGTGTTATATAATTTAAGGAATTGAGATAGGAAGAGTCATCCACTGCTTTTACATTTACAACACTCCTCCTTGGATGACACTTGCTAAAAGAATATGCCTCGTTAAGACTTTTACTAAGAAAAACCTTGTGGGAAAAATCCAACAAAGGAAAAAGAGTGCATTTTTTTCATCAATGTTGATATAGAGTATGATATTGATAGAATTGCCCCATTAAAAACCTTGCTAGGAAAACTCAGTGATATAAAACTTTAGCAAAGAGAAAAATAGTACAATACACTTATCAATTTTGATATGGAGTATTAATATTGTTCGGATTGCCTTGTTAAAAACTTTGCTATGAAAATTCAATGTGATAAAACCATAGCTAAGGGAAAAAGAGTCTAATGTACTAATCAATAATGCATTTTGATTCTTCGCTCATGCTCACATGAGCATGGGCGAGACATCATATATTACATTGCAACAAATCATTGCAAGTAATTTAAAAATACAATATCTGGTCTTTTACACCTTAAGCATTTGGTGGTTCTTGTGCATTTTATTGCACGCAGACATCATTTCTTATAGGAACCTTTAATGTTGGAACATATGATTTTGTCACTCTTTTATATTAACAATTGCATCTTGTTGCTAATCAATGATCCTTTGAACTTCAAGTTCATATTAAATTTATACATGGATCACAATGCAACACATTTGATGTGTTTCAAGCAATTTTATGTCATTACTTTTTTGAATTGGCTTATATCTCCCCCTAATGGAGGGAAAATTGCTTAAAAATAAAGTAACAATTATTAAGATATGTTATAAATAAATCCCCTATTAGGCCAATTAGGGGCTCAAGACACCTTATAATATGATTAATTGAGAGTTAAATCAATATAAGTCTTCTATTGATTTGCCTTGAGATGATCACCAGCTGATAAGAAATAAAGTTCCATAAAGGATGTCCATGCGAATTTACAATATTTTTCGCATTATTGATGAATATGGATAATAAAAAACGATTACTCGACATTATGAATGTCATTAGAACATTTGATTTATGACGACATTCGTTTTAATAACATTAGAAGGGATAATAAAAAACGATTACTAACAATGTCACTTGAATGTTTTTCAGTTTACCTAAAGATCGAAATTAGCACGATTGAACATTAGGGGTGACTTCCCATGCCTTATGTTTAATCAAAGGGTATCGCACGACAAAGATATATGATATACGTTATTAATTAGATTGTATCGATGGTGATATTCATGCTACTTGGGTAGTCATAATGTCTTGTTAGAGACCGCTTATGACTTGTGTACCAAAATGGTTTTTGGTTCACCGCTAACGTCGCATGAACCTATTGGGTCGCACACAAAGAATGACTTTGCACAATTTCAATTGGTCTAGAGTAATGAATAATATATGATAAAACTCATGACATAAAAGCCCTTACGATTTGTTATATGATAACTTATTAATAGAGGCGTATATGTAATTTGCTTAAACTGCCTAAATACAATAGTTGTATTACGAATATAATTTTTAAGTGATGGCTTATCTACACATATAAATAAGTGAAACCCTAAAAACGAAATAAGATTTTCGTTTTACAATTTTTGAGTTCTTTGGATTTAAGGAGAGAAAGAAAAATCGTTTTCAATCTCTCTTGGGGCTAGCACTCCAAATTGTGGTCACTGTTCGTGTGTGGATTTCTGATAGAGAACACGCACTTGAACATCTTGAAAATTGAACAATCAAAAGGACATCACGGAATAAGATATGATTTACTTTCATAGATTTAGTTTAATGAAACTTATTTTTGATCCTGTTGGGGTTTTTCAAAATTTGTTTTGAATTTTTCGTTGCGTTTGAGTCACAAATTCCCAACACATCGAACCATTGAGTCAGCGAAGGAGTTGTGGACTGCGCTGGAGACCAAATACCGAATTGAAGAGTCTATCAATCGTAAGTTTTTAATTTTAAATTATTTAGATTTTAAGATGACCAACGACAAGTCTCTAATTACTCAAGTTCATGACTTGCAAAAGATTGTTGGTGATCTTAAAACGGCTGAAATCTCTATTGAAGAAGAATTTCAAGTGGGTGTAATTATTTCCAAGTTGCCCACAAATTGGAATAATTATAAGAAGAAACTCATTCATGAGGAGAAGAGTTATATACTCTTGAATCCCTCCAACGCCATGTTCGAATTGAAGAAGACTCTCGAAAGAGAGAAAGAGAGTTAGAGATGACTTGACTTTTGAATCCTGTTAAAGGGCAAATCTAGTGGAATCTCACCATTCCAAGAAATTTAAGGCCAAGAATGATTCAAAATTCAAGGGATTTACCAATGAAAACAGTTCGAACAAGAAAGTGAAGTGTTACTATTATGACAAACCGGAACACTATGCACAAGAGTGTCGTTCCAAGAAGAGATTCTTGAAGAATAAGGAAGTAGTCAAGGAAAGTCATAATGTGGAGCACATGGACATGGAGCTCATAACAATGGTTTGTCAAGCCAATTCGGTTGCAAATGAAGAGGGGTGGTGGCGGATATCGGCGCAAGACCATACACATTTGCAAGGACCATACCACTAGTGAAGAAGTGTGCATGGCGAACAACAATCGCACCTAGGTGGTTGGCAAAGGAACGGTGGATATCAAGCTTACTTCGGGAAAAGTTTTACATTTAATTAATGTTTATTATGTACCTAAAATGTGTAAGAATCTTGTATCCGGTGACCTCCTTAATAAGAGAGGTTTCGTCTTTTCTATGAGTCGAATATGTTTATCTTGCCCAAGGGAAGTGTTCCTATTGGCAAGGGGTACTCGTGTAATGGTTTGATTAAGTTAAATGCAATAACAGGTGTACTATTCTTCTTATATTGTTGATTGATATATTTTATTATTGATTGATTAGGCCATGTTGATTTTCGTTGCATTAGAAATATGCATAACTTAGACTTAATTATTGAATTTAAAATTGATCATGATACAAAGCGTGAGACGTGTGCACAAACAAAGATCACAAGATTATCACACAAATTGGTACAAAGATCTTCTCAAATTCTTGATTTAATACATAGTGACATGTGATTTAAAAAGTCATGTCACATTAGGAGGAAAAAATATTTTCTCACTTTTATTGATGATTTTAAAATATTCATATGTTTATCTTTTTAAAAGTAAAGATAAGTTTTATGAAAATTTTCTTGTTTTCAAATCGGAAGTTGAAAATCAACATAACAAGAAAATTAATGCCCTAAGATCTGATAAAGGTGGTGAATATTGTTCCAAGAAGTTCACAAAATTTTGTGAGACTAATGGAATTATACATCAAGTCACGACCCGTTATACACCACAACAAAATGGTGTAGCGGAAATGAAGAATATAACTTTAGTAGATATGGTTAATTCATGTTACTAAGTTTTAACTTGCCTTTGAACTTATAGGAGGAAGTCATTCTTTCGACTTGCTTTATATTGAATAAGGTTCTATTAAAGAACACCAATGTCACCCCATATGAGTTATATATCAAGCGACAACCCAAATTTAAGAGACTTAAAGTTTGGGGTTGTTTAGCTTTTGTAAGGAAATCGGATCCATAAAGGCCTAAGTTGGGAAATAGAACTTATAAATGTGTTTTTATTGATTATTCAAAGCACAGTGTGACATATAGATTCTTGAATTTGGAAACTAATGATATAATTGAATTTATAGATGTACAATTCTTTGAACATTTAAATAAAACACATGACATGCTCTTGCATCCGAATCTTGAGAATCTAGAGGAGTTGCCTCACAACTCGCTAATGAACAAAGTCATGAAAATCTAGAATATTTGCCTTCAAATTCTTCCAATGAACAAGAGAATCCTCCTCCTAACGATGGTGAGAATGTTGAAGTAAGGAGAAGTAAAAGGCAAGAAATTGATAAATCTTTTGACCCGAATTTTATAACCTACTTGGTTGAAGGAAATAGATGTGAAATTAAGGAACAAACAAAATTTGTTCTTAATGTTGATGATGATCCTATTTCGTTTCAACAAGCGATTTATCAAGGATGCTTCATTTTGGAAAGAAGCGATCAATGATTAGATGAATTCGATTTTGTCTAATCAAACTCGGGTACTTTTTGATTTTTCACGGGGATCAAAGGCAATCGGGTGCAAGTGGGTATTCATAAGAAAATTAAATGCCGACAGAACAATAAACAAGTTCAAAGCGCATCTTGTAGCTAAGGGCTATAAACAAAAGCATGACATTGATTATTTTCATACATACACACTGGTTGCAAGAATAACATCTATTCAGTTGTTGATATCTCTTGTTTCTATTCATCATTTAATTATCCATCAAATGGATGTAAAAACAGATTTTCTAAATGGTGATATAGAGGAAGAAATATATATGGAACAACCGAAAGGTTTTGTTATGCCAAACCAAGAGAAAAAAGTTTGCAAATTGATAAAATCTTTCTATGGCTTGAAACAAGCTCCTATGCAATGGCATAAGAAGTTTGACACGATTGTGCAATCATTAGGATTCAAAGTCAATGATGCTGATAAATGTATTTATAGCAATTTTACAATGATGTTGGTGTCATCATATGTTTATATGTGGATGACATGTTAATATTTGAGACTTCACTAGTCTTAGTTGAAGAAACTAAACAATTCTTGTCTACTATCGTTGACATGAAGGATTTAGGAGAAGCCGACGTAATTTTGGGAATCAAAATCTTACGACAAGATAATGGTCTTACATTATCTCAATCTCATTATATTGAAAAGATTTTGAAGAAATTTGGTCATTTTGATCAAAAGTCAGTTTGTACTCCTATCCAACCTCATTCAAAACTAGTAAAGAACACTGATAGGTGTTTATCACAACTTGAGTATTCTAGTGTGATAGGAAGTTTCATGTATGCTATGCATTACACAAGACCAGATATAGCTTACGCGGTTTGTATGCTATGTTGGTTCACTAGTAATCCAAGCAAACAACACTAGGATGCGGTTACCAGGATCTTTAGATACCTGAAGGAGACTTTGAACTATGGTCTACATTTTAATGGATATCCCCAAATTTTGGAAGGTTATAGTGATGCTAGTTGGAATAATATAGAGTCAAATTCCAAATCAACTAGTGGATGGATATTTACGGTAGGAGGTGCGACCGTTTCTTAGAGCTCAAAGAAACAAACATGTATTTTTGATTCAATAATGACATTATAAATAATTGCCCTAGCAGATGCAAGCAAGGAAGTGGAATAGCTTACGAACTTGTTAATGGAGATACCATTATGGAACAAGCCATGTCCGACTATATTAATCAATTGTGATAACAAGACAACTCTTTATAAGGTATCAAGCAAGACTTATAATGGAAAATCTAGACACATAAGTCTAAGACATAATCTTTTGAGACAGTTACTCAAAAATGGGGTTGTCACAGTTAATTACGTGAAATCTAACAAGAATTTAACGGATCCGTTACAAAAGGTCATGTTAGAGATATGGTGTCACAGACATCAAAAGGAATGAGACTTAGGTTTGCATCACTCGATCATCACTTGATGGAAACCCAACTTAATTCTTGAAACAATGTGGTACTAATAAGTCAAGTGAAGATTACCGAACACTAGAAAATTTATATTATGAAAGGTTACTTCATGGTTCTAGTGTTGGTTCTGCATTACAGAGGTTGACAATTGGTTCCCCCATTCTCATCTTGAATTTCTTGTCCGAAGCTTTTTGTCCCAACAGAGATAGGGGAAATGAGAGAACTTTTCATTCCAACATGGTATGTCACATTACATAGATAGACCTCTTTATATAGACTTTTAATTATAATGACTAGAAGGTCTAAGGTCACAAGTTACACTTACTTGTAACTAAAAGAATGAATAAGCTTAAGTACATGTAATTGCAACACGTGAAGTAGGTGTTATATAATTTAAGGAATAGGGTTCGGAAGAGTCATCCACTTGCTTTTACATTTACAACACACACACACACACACACACACACACACACACATATATATATATATATGGATTCAATAGTAAGGGAAAAAGGGAAATACATAGTTTTTTTTATTTTTTTTTTAAAAAAATCAATGAAACAAATACATGTATTTTTATTGCAAGTACTCAGTAGCTAGGTTTTCTTCCACAACATGGTACATAGCCACAAAATAAAAACCAAACCTTTATTCTTATTTAGATTACATTTCCAAGTAAAGAACACAGTCAATTTATTATGAACTCATTTTCAACTGATTCATCAGTTAGTAATCAAGCCTTGAAGAATGGGCATGCACCAGGAGTTGAAGAGGTTGCAGAGACATCAGAGCCGTCCAAAGCAGGACCCTTGAGAAGCTGACCTATCAACTCACCTCCATCATAAAAGAACTCCACCTTCTCTACCTTCATATTCTCGTCCAGCTGATCACATTTGATACACACATGTAAAAATATGTACATAAAAAATATTTCATACTAACAATTGAAATAATAGAAATCTGATCGCTATTATAAAGATCTGTGCATCGCACAACAACAAAGCTTCAATTCCAAATTAATTTGTTAATGTCGACTAAGTTCCAATTGCTCGATTTAATGCAGTTGATGATGTGTTTTCCTAATTCTTTAAACCATAAATTCTAATAAAGACATCTGATGTTATCTTAGGTCTACTACTATACCGAAAAATTCCTTCAATTTCTATTCATGAGACATACAAAAAAAAGTGCATCTCTAGCTATTCACTATAGTTTTCACATGCTAAAACATCATTTGAGACATGCATTAATTAAAAACCTACTTAAGGTCTTTAATTGCTATCAGATACATCTTAAATCACTTGTTTTGTATAATTCAAAGCACATCTGGTTACATAAGAGGACTTGTATGTGTTTGTTGTGCCAATTAAGATTAATATAGAATTTATCCTATGTATTATAAACTAAGATTTACTTACTGTGAAAATGCCAATTCCAAAAATTGTGCAAGTTCTCCAGTGGGAGCATGGCCGTTGAAGGGGCCTTCCATGAAAGACCAATGCCTAAACTTGTAAGCAATCACAGGAGGGCCGGAGTAAACTTGGAGAATCTCAACAGCGAAACCTCGAGGGAATGTTGCCGCGAACTTCTTGGTAGCCGATTCCGATGTCTCCTCCGCCGGATTATAACCTCGAAGATTCTCCGGCAAGGAGGTTGCCAAGAAGGCATTGTAGCTTCCAACTTTCAGTAGGTGGTCTAATGTCACTTCAGGCCTTCCTGCAAATGAATAAATATGACTCAAGTAAAACATTAAATGTAACAAGTTTAATCTATTCAATATCGGGACATGTGGATCGAAATATATTTCATATAGATTTTAAAACGACTTCAAAATAAAGTATATAAGCGTGAATTTCTTTCCAAATAATAGACATACCGTTGACGCTAAACCTAAATTTCTCGGCATTAACGCTTTTGTAGTCTTGGGGGCGAACTTTGTGAACCAACTCCATCTCCCATGTCTTCACCAATCTTTGCACCTTTCCTTCCTCAGAGTCCTCTGACCAGACCTACAAACACATAAATATTGAACATAAGAAAAAATGTTAATAAAAATATATAAGGCCCAAGTCCAATTTTATTTAGAGGGCATGAAGAATGTGACATTAAATTTAATTTACATGTGTTCTGCCTTCCTCAAAGAGCTTGTTAACAACATCATAGTTGGGGGGAGCACCAAATCTCCACACAGTGTTCTTCTCTCCTTCACCAGTTATGTATGATCTGTACTTGTCTCCAACTTCAGCCATTATGATTACAAAGTAAAAGAGTATCACTAATCAAACAATTAGCTAAAAAAATTTTAACACTTGGTTTTAATTGATGGTGAAGTACTAGATTAGCTCCTAATTGGGTCCTTATATAGGAGGAAATTAAAGCATAACAAAATATCAGCCACCGTTATTTTGTCACATGTTCTTTTGTGTTGGTCTATTTCAAATCAAAATTACTATTGATTACATATGCCGTGTGTAGACCACACTTCTTCAACCATGTACAATCTCAAAGAAGAAATTTGATGACTAATAATAGAGAAGAGTTAGAATAGAGTTAGAATGACAACCGCTATGTTACGTACACCTGAAAGTCACATCGAGCCTTTGAGCCGTCCATGCACGCCTCGAAATGCGGGCATACTCAGATCTTCATGCTTAAGATGACTCATGAGCCGATCGTCTTTCGGTGTAACATACTTGTTGTCATTCTAGTATTTTCCTTAATAATATAACAAATGCGTCCGTCCAGATACGTGAATTGCGTATCTCGGATAATGACTTTACAACATGGGTAAGTAGAACAAGGAAAGAACCAAAAGTGAGAGTTTGGTATTGACTGATATTTAGTAGGATGTATATCCAAATTTGTGATTCACTTGTTCAAGTTGTCTCTCAAAAGAAAAGTCAAGTGGGATTAAGTAATAATAGAGAGAAGGCTCAAGGAAACAGGAAGCATTGGACCTGGCAGATCGACGGAGACGTAACATTTGTTATTGTCTTTATGTTTGTTTTCTTATGGGCTCATATCATAATATCTACAAATCTATATTTTCTATAAAAGGCTGCTAATTCAACTCATCCGCTCTCTCTTTTTCCACTCAATTTAAATTATCCAACCAATTACTTTTTATAACTCTATCGCCCACATGTTGAGATGTGTTGATTAAAATATAGTCTCACGTCAGTTAAGTGTGACTTAATAAAAAAGTTACTTAAGTGATTATTTCTCCCCAAATAATATCGATGCTTTTTGAAATAAAATCCAACACCCGTGACCCAAAAGTGGTTAAATTGGGACACGATATCGATCTTAGTGACATCCATGAATCCATGACAAAAGCACGTGCGGGCCCTACACCACGCAACAATAATTTCAAAATCCCTTCGATGCCCTTAAAATAACATTTAAGTAAGACTGAACCCCGAACTCTTACAGCCAAGTTGGTTATTTTATGTGAAAATAACCAACTTTTATACAGTCAAGTTGGTTATTTTATGTAAGACTGAACCCCCACAGTCAAGTTGGTTATTTTATGTGAAAATACACTAGAACGACATGCATGAAGCTAACAAGTTCAATGTGCCAATATGTAGTTATATTTTTATGATTCAGTCTCTAATTAAATTACTATCATGCTTTATTCGTTCCAGGACTCTTGTTATAAAAATGTTGAGGGGTGTTCTTTGTTTTGTCACTAGCTCTGCATTTAAAATCCCTTGCGCATCCAGAAATTTTACTACTTTTTTTTTTATTAAAGTGAGGAGGTTCGACCAATCCTTAATTTGAATGCAAGGAGCGTGGGACCCAAGGGGAACACTTAGGGATGCAAGCGGGGAGGAAATCCATGTGGGGGACGGGGAATCTCTAATGGGTACAAGTACGGAGAATTTAAATGAGGATGGAGGCGGGAATAGAGAGAAAATCACATACTCGCACGAGTATGACTATATGAATGGGTAAAAATATATATCCGGAAATCCCAATGAGGAATCCCTATTGGTGATCCCTGCATGGATCTCCATGGGTATCCCCATATATTAATTTTATATATGTGTACATGCATACCATATGATATCTATATAGGTATATATTATGTAGCATCTCATATACCAATTAGGGCGATAACCGGCCTAAAACCCTAATTAAGCCCCAGTACACCAGTCAGACTCAATTAGAGTAACAATACGGTTGTCCTGCATACTTGATAATTACAATTGCAGTATATCATATATCGAATAAATATCTCAAAACGCAAATAACTTAAAATTTTTTCGATAATACAAACGATATACAAAAACCAACATTAACCTCGGTTGTAAAACCATATATCAACCCTGTTTATTACAAAATAGTAATTAGATACAATATATAAACAATAGAGAAAATAATTCACCGTAGAGAAGACTATAAATTCATAATTTTTCAGTTCTTGAGTCGAAGTGCACGTCATTAACTTTGAAATGGTAATTGGGGAATGAACACTCCAACTTGCTTAGTAAGTGACTCTCATAGACGCATCAATTATCAACTAGGATCAATGAACAAATAAATAACAATATGAATCTAAACCACATCTATTCAAGCATAAAAAATGACATAACAATAAATAATGGATGCAACATTTACCCCCTCCATATCCTATGCCAAAATATCATCATTTTTTTAACCACATCTATTCAATTGAAACACTCTGTTCGTTCCCTCGATATTATTTTTTTTTAAATCGGGTCTCCAAGCCAAACCCCATGATCGATTCCAAGATAGCTCCCCGCATCTTCTTCCTTGGATAGAAACCCCTTCCATTCCAATTCATCATCTCCAACAACACAACAACTGTTGGATTAGCTTTAGTGAAGCCGTGCAAGATCGATGTTGGGTTGATGCTATGAATTCTGAAATCGAGGCTCTTGAGAAGAATGACACTTGGGAACTTGTTGATATTCCCCAAGGTCAAAAAGCCATCGATGTCAAATGGGTTTTCAAGACAAAAAGGAAACCCAATGGAGACGTGGAGCGTTACAAAGCTAGATTGGTGGCCAAAGGATATGAGCAAAGGCCTGGCTTTGATTATCAGGAAGTGTTTGCTCCAGCTTGCTCGCATTGAGACGGTCCAGTTATTGATTGTCATTGCTGCCTAGAGAAGGTGGAAACTTCACCAGATGGATGTGAAATCGGCTTTTCTAAACGGCTACTTAGATGAAGTAGTTTATGTCAAGCAGCCAACGGGATATGTTCAAGTGGGCAGTGAAGACAAAGTTTATAAGCTGAATAAGGCACTTTATGGCTTAAAACAGGCACCGCGAGCTTGGAATAAAAGGATTGATGAATTCTTTCAGGGTTATGGACTGGAAAAATGTGTTTATGAACATGCTTTGTATGTGAAGATTGATGCTTCTACTAGTACTGCACTGATAGTTTGTCTTTATGTTGATGATTTAATTTTCACTGGCAATGACATCAACATGATCGACGACTTTAAGGCAGCTATGATGCGCGAGTTTGAGATGACGGACGTTGGTCTAATGTCCTACTTCTTAGGCATTGAGGTAACTCAGCGAGATGATGGCATTTTTATATGTCAGAAACGATATGCAGCTGAGATCTTGAAGAAATTTGAGATGTCTAGCTGTAATCTTGCTTCTACACCTGTGGAGGTTGGTACCAAGTTGTCCAAAACAGGACAGGATGCACCAGTTGACTCAACATATTTCAAGCAGATTGTTGGGAGTTTGAGATACTTGACTTGCACTAGACACGATATTCTTTATGGTGTTAGATTACTCGGTAGATACATGGAGCACCTTCGACAATCTCATTTGGTTGCAAAGAAAGAGAATTATGTGTTATATTCGAGGTACTACTGATCATGGGTTATTTTATTCCATTTCAAAGGATAGTTCTTTGTTTGGCTATTCTCGATGATCAATGATTGGGAGGAGACCAGGATGATCGAAAAAGTACTTCCGGGCTATGCTTTTTATTATGGTTCTACAATTTTTTCATGGTCTTGAAGAAGCGATCTGCAATGTTGCATTGTCTACTTGTGAGGTGAGTACATTGCAAACCCTCTAGTGCATGTCGGGGCTATTTGGTTGAGAAAATTATTATCTCGATTCATTTTCCGTGTAATGGCCCTACACCAATCTATGTTGATAATGTTTCGGCTATTGATTTAGCGAAAAACCCAGTCCACACATGGTCGAGTAAGCATATTGATATGCGATATCACTTTCTACGTGATCGTGTAGAGAGAATAGAGAGATAGAGTGGTATCTTTAGATCGAGGATCAAGTTGCGATTTGTTTACCAAGGCATTGAAGATTGAGTCTTTCATGAAGTTAAAGGCTATGATTGGGGTTTATCCAATCTGAATTATGGGGGGATGATGTTTTGTTTTTTAATTCGATAGGTAATTTAGATTATGGGAGGATGTTGGAGTTGTAATCTAAATTAGATTAGTGTTTGAGTTTGATTAGGACTTCGAGTTAGAGTATGAGTCTATTTAGGGTCTCCTAGTTGGATTAGGAGTATGTTTATGTGAGTCTATAAATTAGAGTTAAGCCCCCGCATTGTAATTAACGAGTTTATTAGAGTGATTAATAAAGTGTGTCATTGCGGTGTCTCTAAACCTAACAACAACAACCACACAACTTACCATGGGTTTCGATCCCTCTGTCTCTACCATCGAACTCTCCCTCCTCTATTTCGACTTCTCTCTCTTGTTCGATTTCGATCTCTCTAATGGTTTACTTCGTTTTATTTAATATTCTAATCTTTCTCGAGATACGTGTTGTATATCACGAGGTTGATCTCTATGGTTATTAGCAAATTCATCACCTCTTGACCGACTTATAATCAAATACAATTTTCTCCTCGAGATTCGCACGAATCTCGAGAATGACCCAAAGGATAATCTATAAATTGTTTACATGATCTCTCATCTATCTACAAAATCCATATTTTTTGTCATTCATAAAGATGATGGATTCCCTTTTTCTAATTTGATTTCAAAATAATCATCCTAATAATATATATAATTATATATATTATAAATGCAGAAAAAACTCTTATTATGATTACGTTGATTATTTTGACAGACGGATTTCCTATTTTTCTATTATGAAGTGAATCAAAGTTCAAAGTATCGTAAGAACAATCACTCTCCTTAAAGTAATACCGATAATAACACATGCCTACCCTTGCACATTGATTTTCCATATGATCTGGTTACACGCATCTTTAGGTGTAGATATCCTCTATCACATACACCAATCAACATATTCATCTCTTCGAGATCCACACTAAACATATCTCGAGGCATCACAATTCCAATCACCCACCGTATACACTCTTATTACACTATTCATCATTTCGACTCAAGTGTGACAAGTATCTCGAGGCAAATCCAATGTATATTTTTATTTGATTAAAACTTTAGGATTCATTTATATATATATATATATATATGACCTATATATACATATATACATATACCTATTTATTTTCACGCCCATAAATTCACCACGTGCGCCAAAGACCACTCTCGGGTGTGCACACTATTGTACGTCCCACACGTGTCACTAGGTGTCCACTAATTATCAATTATTTATTTATTTTCAATATATATATACACACCCAATTTATATATAAATATATATAAGCTTATATTAACACGCTTATGACTTCGTCGTGCATGCCAACAAGTATACTCGGGTGTACACTCTATCTAGGTGGACAATTCGTTGTCCGGACCCATCAACCCGATTTAATCCCACCCCGGAATGAAAAGGATTCGGAAAATTGTTTAATAAATTTGGGACGGGTCTAGACAAAGACCTCTTGTCCGAATTTAAAATTGACCGAGTCCGGACAAGGCCTTGTAAACTCGCACCAAAAGACCGAACTCGATTAGAATTTTAAATAGAGTTAAAAATATCTTTGATAAAAGAGTATATTAAACACTTATACCTATTAAATAGATTAACAAACATTAACCTACTCTAATACATATAAAATTTAATGTATTAAAGATATCTTATAATTAATTGTAGAATGAATTAAATTTTATTTTTTATTCTTGAATAATTGTTTATGGACATTAAATGTTTAATTACATGAATTTTATTTTAATATTTGAATAGGCTTTTAATATAAGAAGTTAGTTTTCAAGATTGCGACAAATCCGGACAATCGGACAACCCGAACTCATAATTCATCAATTATTTAATTATAGGCCAATTAATCTAATTAATTCCAATAAATAATACTACAATCCATACAAACACCAAATGACATGCAAATTCACGCACACGCTTAATCGAGACAAGTCGAACATAACCATGAGCTTAACTCGAGTTAGTTAGAAATCAAATTAACGCTAATCACCTAGTTAAAGTAATGGGTCGTTATATATTATATGTATATATATATTAACTTTCTATAGTTTTTACCTCAAAACACTAGTGATACACAAACAAACAAACTCTAATGAGATTTATAATTTTGACTTATTCAATTAAATAAATAAATTATTTTTATTACCAAACTACATTATTTTATATTTTGTTTTGAATTGTTTGCAACTATATTTACATTTACAAATGTAGAATCAAATGAAAAAAAAATTGCAAAACCTTAATTGTACAAATTATCAAACTATATTAACTATATGTCTATGCTAACAATAGACATATGTATATTTTATGTGTATAAATACTATTTAAAAATATCAATACACATATACATATGTATATGTCTTTGACACCTTACTTTTTATAATTCTTTTTTGAGAAAAATTAAATGGAAAGAAAAATTTCCCCGCGGGTATTAAACGGGTATGGAGACGGAGATGTAAACTCATCCCCGCATGGAGATGGGTATGGGGATGAATTCTTAGGATTTTTTGCATGATTAACACATTTGGGAAGAATATTTATCAAGCTAATACACCCGCAAAAATATTTCTCAATCTAACACATTTGTTGCCACATCACCGCCACGTCACCGCTTGCACAAAAAAGCAACGACTTTGTTTTAAAGGAAGTCGTGACCCACTCACACGACTTCTTTAATTTTGATTTTTTAGTTTTTTTTTTTTTTTTTTTTTTTTAAATGAACGAAAAAATTTAAAAAAAAAAAAAAAAATGCAAGTCTTGTATTTTTTCTAAATTTTTTTATTCGGTGTTGTTTTTTTATTTTGTATTTTGTATTTTTGCTTTTGGTAATATACACAAACAAATACAAACAACTTCTAAGTTATTTATACCAAGTGTTTGGCTCAAGGTTTGGAGGCAATCATCCTAGAGAAATTAAGTCTTATAGTGTGATGGACAGATGAATGCATTTTGAAGAAACTAGAGAATGTCTAGATTTTTTTACTTTGGATAGTAAAAGATGGTACAATTGAAAAGCCAACTAGACCAGTTAGTAAACACTAAACAAGAACAACTAATCATCAATATTACTTCACTCAAAGAGATAATATGGATGTGGTTCATGCGTGTTGCAGAACTTAATTAGCAATGCATTCACAAGCTTTTGAAGGTACATGGTGAAACTCTTGTTCATAAACTTAGGGATTATTATAGCATTTCATCGACTTCCAAGTTTTTCATTTATAGCAAATGAAATTTCTTGCACTACTATCGTGAATTTCATGAATTTTGCAAATTACTCGAGTTGAAAAAAAAACACATATATGCTAGTGGATTATACTTGTATATGAGGTATAATATGATAAATTAAATTTTGTCAAGATTCATTTTCATTTTCTTCATAAAAATAAATCGACTTAAAACAAAACTTGCAACTATAAATTGATCTCTGAGAGTATCCAACATTTTTTTGTCGACGTTCGAAAGGAATAGTGGAAGCTAGAAATGCTATGCGATCTCTACGACGATTTATCGGCAACAAAAACGAGAAAGTTGAAGGGGGGTCGCATTCATTTACAACTTGACCGAAATTGCTAAACTTGTTATCGATTGCGAAATTTATCAACATTGAAGATTGGTTACGTCGCCAATGTTACTTTAGGCGACATACTCAATCGATAAACTTTTTAATGCTTATAACTAAGCAAGTAAATTATTCGATCTTCCTATCCCAATTATCCTAGATGATCGATCTTGCAACACTCATGAACCGCAACCATATTATCTCTTTGAGTGAAGTAATATTGATGATTAGTTGTTCCTATTTAGTGTTTACTAACTGGTCTAGTTGGCTTTTCAACTGTACCATCTTTTACTATCCAAAGTGAAAAAATCTAGACATTCTCTAGTTTCTTCAAAATGCATTCATCTCATCCATCACACTATAAGACTTAATTTCTCTAGACATGATTGCCTCCAAACCTCGAGCCAAACACTGGTATAAATAACTTAGAAGTTGTTTGTATTTGTTTGTGTATATTACCAAAAGCAAAAATACAAAATACAAAATAAAAAAACAACACCGAATAAAAAAATTAGAAAAAATACAAGTCGTGACTTGCATTTTTTTTTTAAAATTTTTTCGTTCAGCTTTTTTTTTTAAAGATATAAAAAAAAAAAAACTAAAAAATCAAAATTAAAGAAGTCGTGACCGTGGGTCACGACTTCCTTTAAAACCACGGTCACGACTTCGTTTTTTTTGTGCAAGCGGTGACGTGGCGGTGATGTGGCGACAAATGTGTTAGATTGAGAAATATTTTTGTGGGTGTGTTAGCTTGATAAATATTCTCCCCAAATGTGTTAATCAAGTAAAAAATCCCGAATTCTTAAGCGGGGTCCTTATCCCCTACCCTCCCCATTTGCATCCATAGGGACAATTTCTAGTTAAGATTATTTAAACTTATAATTTCCAAGGTCATAACCTATATCATTCCTTGAGGAAGGAGTGACCCAAACTATCCCACTAAACCCACCAAGCACTAGCTATCATGGCTTGTTCGATTCATGTTATAAAGTCGGATTAAGCAATTAAATAGCTTAATTCGGTGTTTGGTTCACCTACTAACTAATCGAGCGGACTATGCAATATAACAATTGTATAAATAAAGGACATATTGTTCAAAGTCTTTGTAAAAAAATAAGTAATCAATAAATATAAATATCAACATGTTATGTGCAGCAGCAGCTAGCAGCAGCAACAACAACAACAACAACAAGAACATAGCCTCAAATCCCAAACATCAACATGTTAAGTGCGTAATTTAATAATTGTTCAACACCTTCGTGTGATTCATTAAATTAATATTGATAAGCTTAATTCATTGCTTGTTAGGTGACATCATCCAAGCAAATCTCTCAAAAAGCCAAAATTTAGAAAACTTTAAATAAATTTGACATGACTCTATTTACATAAACAAGATAAACCACATGGACTAGAGCCGACGCCGTTAACTTCAAATGCATGTTCAACTCACATCAAAATTATAAATTCAAATTTCACAAATTGGCCATTTAACGTCCCATAAATAAAAAAATAACTAAAAGTTATCATCGATTTTGAGAATTTATAAAGAGAATGACATTTTTGTAAGCTCACCTATTGCAACCACATTTATCCAACCCTCAATACTCCCAACCAAACAAGTCCTTCAAACAAACTAATACTTAAACCCAAGTCACAATTCGTTACAATCATGTGTATAAGTTAATCATATGATCTAAGAAACCCTATGTATGAGAACCGAACAGACCTTCATGGTTTTATCATTTATTTATATTTTCAATTCTTTGATAAAAAAAAAAAAAAAACGTAAGTAAATTTAATTCAAAATAGATTAGTGGATTGTGCTTGTACGGGACTGGAACAAATCCTGCACGTATAGTATATTTTCATCTAAGTTTTAATCCCAAATTCCAAATTTAGCCTGGCCAAAGGTAAGGTTGGAGAGGTTCGGGCCAACTCATGTTGAAGTTTTATGTCCTTGACCAAAAAAGGAAGAAAAATAAAAGTTTTATGTCAAAGAAGCTCAACTAACTTCAATGCCTTTACCGCTACATTTAAATTAGAAACGCCCTGATATGGGGTATTATACTTCTACCAATGGTCTGATAGATACCGAGTCGGAAAACCTTTGATTTCAATGTAAATTTGTTTATTCTCTGAATTTGTTGGGTTCATTAATTTGTGTTAATGTCATTTTTACTCAAGGTTGTACAAAATCGAAAGTTGAAAATCACCACGACCATTAAGACTTTTGACCCGAAATCGAGAAAACACAACCTTTATACATAACACACAATTGCTGGTTATTGAATAAGGAGGCAATTAAAATTGATTTTTAATGCATCGCGCAACTACGCTATTCACGCCGCCCGAAAATTTTTTGAGTGCGCCACTATAATCTTCTCATATTATATTTTTTATGGAATCATAATGAAATTATATCATTTAGAAGTTGAGTGAATATATTAGGATTTAATTAAAAAAATGAATACATTGTGTTTATTTGATCATAAATTATCTGTTACTACAAAAAAAAAATTTATACTTTGCTAAAATTATAGATATTATATAATACTAATAATAATAACTAGATATACTATACTATTAAAAAAATAGATACACAATGTTAATTTTTTAAAACAATACTATAACTTCTTATAGGGTTCCTTTAAAAAAAAAATTCTTATAGGATAAAGATACATGAATAGACGTTTTTAGAGGTCGAGCCCGAAGTAGGATTTTTACAAGTCCTTGTTCAAGCTCGTCTAATTCAGACTCTAGCTGTTGGCTCACATTTTTCGGAAACTCTCTATATATATATATAAAATGTTAACAGTCACTCACAAAGAGAAAGCGATGTAGAGATTAAGACTTTCACTAAGTAGTAAGAGATGATAAATTCAATACTATCAATCATCATAAACTTCCACTTTCCTTCCATGCGGGTCCGGCTTGTACGAAACAGCTGTTGTGACAAATCACCGTAGAATATTTAAAATTGTAGTCACACGAGTACACTCAAAGATAAATAATCACAAAAAAAATAGCGAACACAAGAATTTACATGAAAAACTTCAAAATCAAGGTAAAAATCACGGGCAATAAACTAAACTTCCGATAGATACCCCAACAAGATTTGATCTCACAGAGTCACGTGCACCGCCGCAAAGCCCTTACGCTACGACACAACTCTCGGCTCTCAACTACTTCCCGCAACACTATGCTCGTTCAATGTGGTACAACGCAATATAAATAGTTGCGATCATATGCATACATAAACAATTAAACATATACGTATATATAAGTTTGAATATAAATCAAACTCATGTTCTAAGCTAACACGTGTCACACACCAATCCATGCAATTGAGTCCTAACACAATATGAATTGGAAGTCTAATACAAACTTTAACTCAAATCATAACACCAAGTCAAACTTACAGTTTGAGTTTCATCCAACTTCATCATGCGCGCATCAAGTCATTGTTGAACTCCAACATGGACTTTGAGCCACTGCCTAACAAATCTTCACCTTGACGAAAAGTCACCAACTTATTCTTGTCACACAACCCTCTCAAGCCACTATCCTCAACACCGAGAATGACTCCAAGTTCAATCCAGCCTATTTGGACTTACCAACAACCGAAACCCACTTTTTGATCAACTTTTGCGCTCGACCTTACTCCATATTTATGCACCAAAACAAACAAGTTCTTCTTCCTCACGCCTTTCATGACCAACGAAAACTTTCGAAATATTTTCAATACTCCACCTCGTCTGGAGTACATATATTTCTCATAATCTAATTCAAAAAGAGAAATTAGATTTTAAGTACAACTCGGCACATGTCGAACATTCCGAAGCATTATGACGCGTCCATCAAACGACTTCAATTGCACTTCACCGACGCCCAATATCGATCGCAAGAGTCGTCGACATCGACATAACTTTGTCACCCGTACAACTTACATAATTACCGACCCGTGCCATATGTACGCACACATGTCATGTGGCCCCGCCGTCAATCACTCATTCTCCCTTCGATCACCAATCCTATTTTTTGCTTTGGACACATATGATAATTAGTATCAGTCTTGAGAACTAACAAATTGTTAGCATCATCACCTTCAACATCAAAATCCCTCTTTGTTGAACCGAAGTTTTTTGTCGAACCTGTCCTTTTTCCTTTCCTATTCCCAGCCTCTCCTAGAAGTCCTGATCGACCGCATATCCAACAGACCATTTTTCGTACTTCTTGGAACCCTTCCTAGTAGCTACCAAACCCAAGCTTTCAAATGAACCGTTTTCACCTTTCATCAATTTCTCCTCGAGATATTAACATGGCAAAGTGATATCTCGCTAAACCGATGATGGTTTCATTTCCGTACATCTGTTGGCTTCATGTGCTTAAACAAAAGCGAAAGTGACCAGATGAGTTTGAGTGTCCGATCCTCATCCCTAACTTGCTCTCCCAATTCCTCAAGTTCATAGACAATCTCGTTAAGAGCACTAAGATGACCAATAATACTTGTACCTTAATCCATCTTTAGGTGATGATACATGTCCTTCGTGTAGAAACGATTTGACATGCTTTTCGTCACATGCATAGCCTTCAAGTTCTCGTAAAGACTTTTCGCCAAAGAAATATTCCTCATATTCGAAAGAACATTCTTTGCCAAATTGAGTCTTATGACGCTCGCTACCCTCAAATCCAACTCTTTCCAATTCTCATCACTTTCTTTCCCACGACCCTTCAACGCTTGATGTAGCCCAGATTGAATCAACAAACCTTTGACTTAAATTTGCCACAAGCCAAAATTTATCTTCTCATCGAACTTCTCCACATCGAACTTCGTCGCACTTGTGTACTTCGACATCTCTACGAAACTTCACCTTAATTCCTAGATTTGAATCTTAGCTCGATACCAATTTGTTGTGACGAATCACCGCGAATACCCAAGATTGCAATCACATGAGTACACCCAAAGATAAATAACCATAGAGAAAATAGCAAACACTAGAATTTACGTGGAAAACCTCAAAATCGGGTAAAAACTACCGGCAAAAAATAAGGCAATCTACTATCAATTGTTTAGTGCACAAAAGAAAAACATTCTCTATCTAAACCCCAAATCTCACGTACCCGCTCGCAGCCCATTCGTTAGGACTCAACTTTCCGCTCTCAACTACTTCCGGCAACACTATGCTCGTTCAATGTGCTCCGACACCGCTCATATAAATACTTGCGATCATGCATATATACATAAACATATACGTATATATAAGTTTGAATATAAATCAAACTAATGTTCTAAGCTAACACGTGTCACACACCAACCCATGCAATTGAGTCCTAACACAATATGAATTGGAGTCTAACATAATTGACTCAAATCATAACACCAAGTCAAACTTCTTACAGTTTCCAATTGAGTCCTAACACAATATGAATTGGAGTCTAACATAATTGACTCAAATCATAACACCAAGTCAAACTTCTTACAGTTTGAGTTTCATCCAGATTCATCGTGCGCACAAGTCATTGTTGAACTCCAACATGGACTTTGAGCAACAACAGCCAAAAGCACAAGCTCTCCATTAAATGGATGCCTTTAGCAAACCAGGAACGTGCCTCTATTGAATTTTCAAGACTCAACCGGCCAGACCCAGCGAGCGGTCAACTAGATAAGTTTTAGCTTGCTTTTAAACAAGCAATTTACGTAAGAGTTGCAATTAATAGGGGTTACCAGTAAAAACCACATAAGCAAGGTGTTAAATCTAAGTTTGAACAAGGCCTTGGAAAACTAATCTTAACCTACTTCCTACAAAATAACTACATATAAACTTCTATAAGCCTAAAACATATATAATTATTTACTACCAATGCATTGACAATTTTTCCATGCTTCCTACCCAGATATATGAAGACGATACTACAAGAAAGTGGTTCAATAGTGACTAAAATTAGTAAGAGTATTGAATTCATTTTACTGAAAACAATTTGTCAGTGCGGATATTCTGTTTTACTCGTTTAAAATCGCATTATTAACAACGGGATTGAAGTCTCTAACTATTGATACACCAATCTTGTTGTTATTTGGGGTGTAATTTTTTTTACCGCCGAATTTTTTTGTGCCACCCAACTTTCCTCTCATTAAAACTACATATGATATACTACTATAATGAGAGTATTTTTTAGTCGCTACCTATACCCAAATCCTCTCATTATTATTGGCCTCCAAACACTATAAGAAAATTCGTTTAAAGTAGGCTATTAGCGAGGGGATTGACATCTCTAGTTATTGATACATGAATCATGTCGTTATTTGGAGGGTAATTTTTTTAGCGCCTAACTTTTTTGCGTCATTCAATGTTCCTCTCACTAAAACTACATACGGTAGCGACTAAAAAAAAAAAACTCTCATTTGATATACTACTAATGAGAGTATTTTTTGGTCGCTACCTATACCCGAAGCCTCTCGTTATTGGCATCCAAAATATTTTGCCACTTAACGTTGGGCGTTAATTGTTATATCAAACTCGAAAATAAAAAAGGCCTTGATAAAAAAACTTAAAAATAAAAAGAGTTCACATCTCGTGGATAATCTTATTGGGTAAAAGAAACCCTAAAAAAATAACTTATCAAACAAATGCAAGACTCCTGAAAAAAAAAAAAAAAAAAAAAACAAAAAAAAAAAAACAAAACAAAACAAAAACAAAAACAAGAACTCCAGTCGATGTCGTTACGAATCCTAGAACTCCAGCGAAAGTCGTTGTGAATCCTTGTTAGGTAGGGCAAAGACGAAGACGAAGGCAAGATTGGAGCGTTGTTGTGAGTCGTTGTTAGAGCATTCTCGGCATCTATCGTTCAAAAGGTATGGTTGATGGAGTCCTGCCTCCACTTTATCAAAAAAAAAAAGTATGGTTGATCTTCTCTTTTTTGCTCTAACATTCTCGACATCGCTGTTGTTGTGGATGGGATTGGGGTAGAGATAGCATCGATCGCCATCGATTTTTCCTTCGATTGCTTGATTTTACATTATCATCCTCTCCCTATCTATTTCCGTTGAATTTGCACCCTCTATTTCAATCAACGATCTCTGCCTCTCTTTTCTCTCATTCCATCTCTGCCCAATAATTGATAGGCTTTGTTCTCTACCCTTCAAATCCTTTGTTGTTTTGATCGATTTTCTTGTTCTCTTATTTTCACCTCTTTTCATAGTTTGGTGATTTGGTTTTCAAATGCTTGCCACTTATTACAGTTATATGTGTATGAGTAGACAATGAAGGTAGTCATCTTCTACTTTTTTGATTACCACGTACTGCCTTGTCGAATTAAAAAGACAAGGACAAGATAGTCACTGAACTTGTTCCTTCTCAACCTTATGAGGTCCCGTACTTAACATATTTTAAATGCTGCTGACGACAGTGGCAGCTGTTTAACCAACCAACGACATGTTATACTATCTTCTCTTCTCTTAAATCCTCTATAGTAAAAACAAAAACTATCGTACTTTATGTGATTTTTGTTGTCATCTTAATTTGTTTTATTTAATCCAGTAGACTTCTTTGGGTGAACAAATTTAACAAGTCTAAAGTCCACATTTGCCAATATTCAGTTTCAATGTCACATGTGACTTCTAACTCCTTTTCATGCTTTAATTTACAAATATTTAGTGAAAATGCATCTATTAAAAGATGACTACCTTTTTTCTCTTTGCTTGTATTCTGATTTTCGATTACTACTTTTATTTTGCTTGTATTATTTTTATTTTGTTAATGCTTTATAAGTAAATGTTTGTTGTTTCGTTGTTGTATTAGTAAAGGTATGTATTCAGTTAACTCTCCTAATATCACTAGATATGTTGGAGCTAAGGCCTAATAATGGGTAGAAAATTATATTGAACTAAAGGAGTATATCTCACTAGATCTTTCTTTTTAGATTAGAAAATTTTTCTTAGTAGTGATTTAACATACTAATAGTGGATGAAGAAGCCTAGGAAATATACTTCCAATCGAAATGATTCTATTGTGTGTATGTTGGACGAGTTGTTTTCTCTTTAGGATCAACTCACGTCTGTGTGTAGTTATGTGAAATTAAAAGGTGCTAACAAACCAAATGCTTACTCAACCTATTCAAAGACTTATTAAATGGGATTACCTGGTTGGTAAAAGCCAAATTTTTTGGCATTCCTACAAATTAATCCAATTAAATTCAAACCTTAAACCAATAAAATTTAATAAGCAGCTCTCACAATATTTCATCCACATGTGTAGATGGCATTATTGTTTTTGTAAGTTTTTTTAAACATTTTACTGTTAATTAATTTTCGATTATTCAAATGCCAATCTCTCTCTCTCTCTCTCTCTCTCTCTCCATAATGCTTTATCTGATGGGTTTTTCTATATTCGTGTTTCTTTTGTTCATGTGTTAAGTCTTGAGAGACTGCTGATTTTTTGGGGTGCTAGGCACGAAGAGGTTGTTTGTAATGGATTTTTGTATATAAAAGGTAACTTATTCGTAGAAATAGCTAGAGTGACCGCTCTCGAATTTTTTAGTTGGGGTGTCATTTCTCGCAATTGGTATCTAGATAGATCTAAAATTAAACAACCTTGACTAGTCTGATCGAATCGAAAGATATATTAACAATTTCGACATTGTACTTTTTGTGATTTCATTTTTGTGCTAAAATATTATTATTTGTACTAACCTTGTAGGGTAGAAAGGATGGTAATCTTCTTACTATTGATCTAGTATTTTTGAGACTAGGAAGAAAGACGACATTTTAGTTGAACTGGAAAATATAAACAAATATGTAAGTATAAGTGTTGCTCAACTCTTTTTTTATTTTGGTGTATTCTGAACTCACATTTGATGAAATTCTTTAAGCTGAAATTGTGAAGACAATGGAAATGAACCTTCACTCACTAACTTTGAAGTTATCGAAAAATGTTTCGGTCCACAAAAGCATAATTATGTATTTGGTTGTGGAGGTGGAATGAAAAGGAAGGATTTCAAAGAATCCAATTCTGCATATGTGAAAGGGATAGAGACTGAACTGAAAGAAACACAAGAAGAAAATCGTATGCTTAAGAAATCCCTTCAAGAACATGGAAGTAGATTAGAGAAGCTTGAGGATATCGTTATGCAAGCTTTGGCAAAGACTCCTCATACTTCTAACAATGAGCTTGATGAGGTTTGAAGCTCTTTTCATTAGATATTTTTATTGAAATTTACATCTATAGATTATGAAATTATAATATTTAATTTTCTTTCAGATGAGACTTAATCATGCTTCACACCATATGTTGTTGCCTTTTTTTGGTTCTAGTATTAGGTATGATATTCTTTTTTTGAAGTATTATTTTTCTTTTAATAAGGACTACTTTTTTATGTATATCATGACTTTCTCTATTTCATATACTTTATGCTTTCAAAGTTAATAATTAAGACTTTTTGTTATGTTTGATGTATTTTGTAGGTGCTTGAGAAATAATAAAGTTTTTGGCAACATGTTCACTACAAGAAAAATGTGGAATAGCATCAAAACATTGCAACAGACTGAATCTGTTGCTAAACAACAACAAATCAGCAACAGTTCTGCATCAGATAGAGCGTTTGACTCGGTTGACCAAAAAGCAACAAATCGGTGATAGATTTGTGACAAAAATTGTGACAAATTGTATTTTGTCACTGATCTGTCGTTGATTTCTCCCGCCATTAATTTCCCGCCCATTTTGTGACAGATCTGCGACAGATCAGCTACAGAACCTAGTTTGTCGCTAATCTGTAGCTAAATCTGTGACAGATCTGCTCTGATCGATGACGATTCAATTATGCATCGCATTGATCAATGATACAATCAAGAACATATCGTCAACAACATACTAGTCTCGTTGTTGATCCGTCATTGAACTCACAACTTGCAATTTCACGTTATGGCGCTGATCGCATGATTTTGATATGTCGATCGATCACGACAAATTAGCAACAAACAAATCAATGAAAATGATCAGTCCGTTTCGATCTGTCACTAATTTCTAAACGGTTTTTTCAAACCAGGGGCTCTCCTCCTCGTCCTTGCAAACCCCATTTGCCACCGCATCGTCATGAAAATCCGCCGCCACCACCGTCGCCATCGTATTCGCCGCCACCACCGTCGTCATGATCGATCATGAGCGCCGCCGCACAATGCGGTATTTTCCTCTTATTCAAAGTAAAATATTGTCATGATTTTTCAACTTCAAATCAAATTTTGAAAATTAAAAAAAAAATTGACTTAACATAATAAAAGATTTTTTTCCTTAAGATTTGCACGTACTCTCGAATGTAATCATTGTTTTATCCGACTTGTTTGCTTGCAAATGTGAGATAACAAAAACGAGCTTGTCACTTCAATGGGTAGTAAAATGAAGCAACAAGTTTAATTAAGAGATTCATTAAAGAAGTCTCATTATTTTTACGCTTACAACCATAATATATATATATTATATGAAGTGACCAAGAAATAATTAACTCGCAAGAAATAATTAACTCACATATAGTACATTTCTATATGTGCTATCTAGTTTATTATTTTTATTGTTTTTTTTTATAAATTATACAATGTATAACGACATATTTTCAAAGTAAAATCTTTTGAAATCAAGGCTAGGTATGAGGCTTTGAGGTCTTGTTTAGATCCGGCGTGAACTTCAATTTGAATATCACTGTCTTGCCCAGTTTCAATTGGAATTTTAAAAATTACTATTCAAAATATTTTTTTTGGGCGGGATAAATCGAGCCAATGAGCTAAACAAAAAATTGACACCCTTTAACTTCAAGGTATTTTGAGAGATATTTTGTCTCAATCAATCACATATCAAACTTCATCAAAAAAGATTACTTTATTTAAGTCAAGAAATGATTATTAATTTGATTTTAGAAATTACCTTTCTTATGGAATAGAATGAACGTATATATCATATTTAAGTTAATCTTTTTTTAGGAGTATTTAAGGTAATCTTAGTCATGAGACTTACTCATTTTTAATTAGATAGCGTTAAGTCAATGCAACGCAGGGAACTAATTAAAACATGATGTCCAATTATCTTACATATATGTATGTCTAACATTTATACAAAAAATATATATAGATTCCATTAATTAATTAGTAATTAACGAAGAAATAGAGTGGATATCAAAAGTACCTTGTTGCACGTATATATCATATCATCACGCATATACATGGCAACTTTCGTGCTTAAATGGTCCTGGATGACGTTTTCTTTGTGATGTTTCTTTTAAATCTCTTCATGATCATTAATATTGTTGTTGCGCTAGAGGTAAGTATAGCGCTTTCAATTCTCATAAAAAAATATATATATAGTGTATAGTTTGAATTAATTTGAAGATATCTCTCAATTTCAATTGATATATTGATTTGATCATATTGCGTGTTTCGTGAATTCCAAGAGCACTCAAGAATTTTTTTTTTGTTTTAGTTTTGATATGAATGAGATTTTATTTTATATAGCCAAAGAAAAAGTAATATGTGCAAAGCGGGAAACAATGTGTTTCCCTTAAATAAAGTTGAAAAATCATGATTTTGATTAAATCGTGAATTTTCAAGGGATTATGTGCATATATAATTATTTCTTCTCCAATCAATTAATTTTCAAATGAAGCTAATTTCCTCTAATTAAGTTTGTCTTGATTTTTTTGTCGAAGTTGTCTTAATTAATTAACCTTACCAAATCTCCAAGTTTGTCTTAATCTTTTTTTTTTGTCAATGTCTCATAAGCTAATTAGTTAAGTTACCTTCAAAGGATTTAAAAAATAGACCATGCATGAGCCCACCCAATGGACCGAGACTATAGAAATCGACTAATTAGGATATTAAGTATGTTGGTGGCGGCGATATTACAACGGCGACGGCCTCTGGCGGATTTAGTGATGAAATATAATGCAAATGCAAGTCAAATGCATTATATACATATAGTTTGATTTTGATCATCCCCGATGATTATAGATCATAATTTTCGCGTTACAATCACATACATGAGCTATATGGATTATTGAGTGACTTTTATACGATATGTATACATGCATGTATTTTCAATTTTTTGTCAAATTCCCTTACATGCATAAATTAATAAGGATCGAGTCCTTAACCTAGTTGTTGTCTATGTTTAAACATTGATCTAATTTCTTCCTACCTACTCATTTGCTTTAATAGGAGGTAAAATGTTTGTATATAACCATTAGGTGTCTAAACGCATGTTAGTTGGTGGATGAAAATATTGAAGTCTAAATTGGAACCATATATAATATATTTAATAGGGTAAGGTATAATAAGATTAACTTTGTCTTGCAAGGTATAACGATCTCATTCTAGTATATTTGCAAAGACTACAAGAACAACATAAATTGGAACCATATATAATATATTGTTGTCCTCTTAATTAATTTCTTTCACATTATATATCCATTGCAATAGAGTGGTGAATTAGAAAATATGAATTCGATTTGTATTATAAAAGAAGAATATGAATTTTTTCATGTCATTGACTTTTATCAAATTAATAGTTACATATTTTGAGATTTGCTCAATTATCTTAGATTTGTTCTCATGTCATTGAATTTTTTCATTTTTTATTGTTTTGAGTTTTTAGAATGGTTCATTTGTGGGTCGTATGGTGTCTTCTTTTATGTTTTTAACTTCTTATATATATATGAATGAATGTACAAGAGGAAAGAAATTGAAAAAATGCATGGAATGTCATGTATGGAAGTTCTTTCATTCCCTTTTGAGTTGGAAATTTTTGTGTGTGTCACTTGTGGCGATCTTTTATGTATGAGGTCGATGAGCAAGGCTTAATTTTTTGATTTTTTCGTTTTTGTGTTTGAATATTTTGATTGCATTTCGAATATTGTTCAAGTTATTCCTTTTCATTTTCGGGATTTGATGGGACACGCACTCCTAGCCCCGTAAATTGTATGTTGTCTATCTTGCATCGGTGACACAATTGGGTAAGGGTGTGGGATTGACATTGTAGATATATATGTAAATTAATTTGTGTAGCCATCTTAATTTGTGTAGTATTTTGTATTTTGTTGGATAATGTTCATCTAGTAGTATATAATATACTACTAGTTAATTATGAAATGTTAATCTCCACATTTTGTAGATATTTTTTGTCAAATTTTGATAATATACAAATAATTTCTCAATTTTAGTTTTAATTGCAGCTAGAAAATTTGTTTTTTTTTTCAGATTTTACTACTGCAGGAATTCCATTTACTATTTACAGTGAACTGTAATTTTTTAAAAAATTACCATTCCAAATCAGCAACAGACCAAGTCTGTTGCTGATTTGCACAAATCAAGAAAAAGTCGTCAGTTGCATTCTCGATCTGTCATTGCTTTGCAACAGATCAATGACATGATTATCGCTTTTGTGCTGATCGTAAATCAAGAATGACTTAAGCAACATACCAAGTCTCTGTTGATTTGCACAACAATAAGAAAAAGGTATATGTTGTTGATCTGTCATTGCTTTTGCAATAGATCGCTGATGACAGGTGGTTTTCTTTGACTTTGCAAATCAATGGCGACATTTGGTCTGTCATTGATTTACAACATTGCATTATTGTCTTGTTGTGCAAATCAAGAATGACTTTGTCTCATTCTTGATTTGCAACAGATTTGCAACATAACCTCTTTTTTCAATCTGCAACATATTTTTTTCTGTTGTTGTTTAACAACAGATTTCTGTCACAAATCTGTTGCTGAACAACAACAGAACCAAAATTTGTTGCTAACTTCAATCTGCGACAAAGAGTTTAGCAACACCTCTGATCTGTTCTTTGAGTCGCTTAGCAACAAATCAGTACCAATTCAACAATGATTAGTTTGTTGTTGTTTACTTTTTTCTTGTAGTGGTTCAAGGAGTTCTTTTATTTTCATTAAATTAAGTAGAATAAATATTAGTTTGATGAAGCTCTTGCACAGCGTTTGTTTAGCTTTTTATGATCTTGAATGTTGATTTTTGTTTTTTTAGTGAAGTTCTAATTGTCGCGAAGGTATAAATTTTTTTAATTTTATTATGAATTTCTTGATTTATGCTAGTTGTGGTAAATGTCTCGATTGCATTGAAATGCGATAGATTATTACTTATTCTCTCTTTCGCAAAGCAAGTATGACCACTAAAACTTGTTTGATAATATTTATAGTTCTTTCATGGTGCATGAACTTGTCAAAAATGTATTTTGAAATATCACAATATAGAGGAGTTTGCTTAGTTATGTTTAATATCGTAGACTTGTTTCTTTCTTGTGCAAGATTGCTTTCGATGCAAAAAGTGATCCATCAAAGGTTTCAAACGGTTGTTTTATTTGATGGGTGTATCCAAAAAATCTTTGTAGTGGGAACAATGTCCAAAGCAAATACTGTAGTGGTGGGAACAATGTCAAAAGCATTGGGTTATTGTACTACTATGTTTTGCCTCATTTCTACTCTTCAATATGGACTATGTAAGCTATTTCCTCATATATTCTCACTTTTATCTTTCTGCCAATATTTAGGTATTTTTTAAAATTATTTGGTTGAATGACTATTATGTTTCTATGTTTTATATCTTAAGACATCTTTTATATTTATTTCAGTTAAACTGTATAATCTTATGAATTGCTTTCTCTTAAACAAATGCAGATCTATTTATTTAACCATTGAAGCATTGTGTAACGAACTTGACTAATTCATACAGTGAACATGAGCATTGTCATACTCCCGATGTTAGAATAGTTCAATTTGAGTCCTGCAACGGTTGTGACCTAATTCACTTCTTTTGTTGAGGCTACCTGCTAACTCAAGTATGACACAAGATTAGTTCTTGAACAATACTCTAATTTTTGATTTTTTTTTTTTTTAATTTTGATGTTTGCCACTGCTTTTTATTGAATGACACAAATAGTTGTTCCTTCTGTGCAAATTTGTTAACCACTGGAAGTATGATACAAGTTATTTATTAATTTTTCTATGAGCTTTGAAAAGAGTTCACACAATTATTTATCAATACTTTTGTTAGCTAATAGAAATATGATACAAGTTTCTCTTTACTTTCATTTTGTTCTACTTGGTTGTTCTTGTGAATTACTACTGCATGATATGTTATATGCACGTGCTCCTCATCTAATTAATTAGGCTAAAAAGTTTTGATAATATTTACAAAATGTCTTGGACAAATAGTTTGGTAATGGATTATAGATCATTGTGTCTTCAGGGTGTTGCTATGTTTGCTATGAATAATATACTCTCTAAATGAATTTCGGTTTTTGAGAGAAACGTTAATTTTTTAAAAAATCTTTTCACCTATGCTAGTCTTTTATCCATTTAATTAGTCTTTATTATGACTTAATATGTACAACATGTTATGTAGAGTTTTAATTTGAGTATGTTTCTTTTTTTCTCTTTTATTATAGTTATGAGAGTGTTCGATTAATTAATCTTGTTTCTATTGTAGTGATTCTAGATATAAAATTATTCAAGAAGTTGAGATTCATGTTTTGCTAGTTACAAAGGTAAACAACATGGTTTCTTTTGTGTAGTCTATAATCTATAGTATCAAAATTATGTTTTGTTACATGTATGTGTAATTAAAATGTTGTTTTCATGGTAGAAACGATCACATTGATAGAGTGGTAGGCTTGAAGTGGAAGTATGAGAAATCAAGTCAAGATATACCTATCTCTTCAAACAAGATCTTGGATGAAATCATAGTAAAAGAAAACTCCATTTGTCTCCATAAGAAAGCTATTAAGTCTATTGGCTATTAAACATGAATATTTGTTGTAAATTTTATTTAATTCTTTGTAAGTTAAGCTCGGTGACTTAAATAAAATCTTATGTATTATACTGATTACTTTATAACTGAATAGAAGTTCATTTTAAAATTTTAATTCTTTCTTCTCTTACTAGAATAATAATTTTTGATTACACATTGTCAAAAATACGTTACAAAAAAAATATTGAAAACACTTAAGCAAGAGGGGATTCTCTCCCTAATAAGATTTAATTTTGAAAACACTTTAACAAGAGGAAACAATTTAACGAGAGGGACATCCTCTCACTAATAAAGTTTAATTTTGCGTGTATATAAAAACACTTTAACAAGAGAAAAATGATTTAAAGACAGTGACATCCTCTCGACTAATAAGGTTCCATTTTGGGCATATGTGAAAACATGTTAACAAGAGGAAAACGATTTAAGATTTGAGGAGAGGGACATCCTCTCACTAATAAGGTTAATTTTGCATAGAAAAATAATTTAATTTTGTACTTTAACAATGGGGATGTCCTCTTGCTATTAAGTTCACACTTTAATGACAGAATTTCTCGGAGTTTTTCAAAAATAAGGTGGCTTTAGTTTTTAATTCACCAAATAGTGGGGTTTACTTTTAAATTCCAAAACTAATGTATAACTCCTTTTGAAAATAAGCTATTGATGATGAGGTGACACGCATAGTTGGTGAGGCGGAAGGCACTTGTATGGATAGCTCCTTTTGAAAATGAGCTATCTATACAAAATTCTAAACTCTATGAATGACTCCTTTTGAAAATGAGTTATCTACACAAAATTCTAAACTCTATGAACGACACGTGCATATCGAGATGTACAACGTGTGTTACTCGCGTATCTCGAGGTAGACAACACATGTAAACAACACGCACGCATATCAACGTGGACAACACATGTAAACGTCACACATGTATGTTGAGGTGGAGAATTCATGCAAATGTCGGTCACGTACTGTCGAGATGGGCGACCCATGCAACCTCATGCAACTCATGCAACATGTTGCAATCCATGCAAACCCCACACACGTATCTCGAGGTAGACAACTCATACAAACTTCGCCTAATCCATGCAAATCATGCAAAGGTCACGCACGTATTTCAAGGTAGACACCTCATGTAACCTCGTAAAATCCAAGTAAATCATGCAAACGACTCGTACGTGTCTCGAGGTGGTAAAGCCAATGCAAATGTCACACACGTATCTCGTAGTTGACAACACATGGAAACGCCACGCACGTATGTCGAGGTGGCCGAGCCATGCATCTTCGTGCAAACCATTCAAACGTCACACACATATCTCGAGGTGTGGACAACTCATGCAACATCGTGCAATCCACGCAAATCATGCGAATGTGAAGCACATATTTCGAGGTAGACAAACCATACAACTGCTGCGCAGTCCATGCAAACCATTCAAATGTCATGCATGTAACTCGGGGTGGATAATTAATGCAAACGACAGACACGTTTCTCGATGTGGACAATCCATGCAAACGTCATGCACATATCTCGAGGGGACAACCCATACATATCCACTACAGACCATGCACCTCATGCAAACGTCACGCACGTATCGCGAGGCGGACAACCCGTGCAACCCATAGTAACCATGCAACTCATCCTTTATTAAAACAACAATAATTTGTTGAGAAATAAGTTCATTCCATGAGAAGGTTGTATACATCAACTTCGTTCACCCAAGATATAAGCTGAAAAAAAAAATCACCACGACATCAAGAAAACTCATCATACAGGTCTATTACGACGGTTACGTTGACGTTGTTGCTCCGTGATGCAAACCAGACGTACTCTATGTCAAATTGCAAAAAAAAATGAAGAGTTTTATTTCTTAGGAAAATATGCGAGTCATTTTTTAAATAGACGACTTAATTAATTAAAAAATAATTCGAAAATAGCCAAAAAATGTATAAAACTAACAATTATATATGTCATGTGTCATTATAATAGAACTTAAAATAATAACAACTATGCCACGTGTCATCACCATAGAAATCCTCACAAATGATATTCCTATATATATATATTCTATTACTATTTTTAGATTATGAAATCATTAATTTTTAAAATTGGTAGTTTTTGTTACAGTTGGACTCGTTTTTTATTAAAATCAAGATATTCTAATTTATATAAAAGTTACAATAAAAGATTAAGTGATAAATATAATACTAATAACTTTTTATTGAATAAATAGTATATTAAGGTTTTTTTAAGCTATTATATTACACTTTCAACCGAAAAAATTAAAAATAAATATTAAATTACACTATTAATTATCATAAAAATTATACCACTAATAAATTTATAATTGAGATATTTTCAAAGTATCAAAACAAATTACAACTAATTTAAATTTAGTTTATTCTTCTTTTTATAAAAACATAATAAAAATTACATTCATCTATAATCTTACTAAAAAAAACCTCATGTTTGAATTTGATGACTTTGAGGTACTATATATGATTTATTATTTTATAAATAATGATGATAGATATATAAACAATAATATCTATATTAATCAATCACAAATAAATAAATAGTTCACAAAATATAATCTAAACTTACATTTTAAAGTTCATTCAATTTATAGCTTATTGATTTTTTTTTAAAAAGAATTTGATCACATGACTCCAACATTAGTCGAACGTAGGATCTCTTTGGACCTAGCGTTTTTAGCAAGTGATGTTGTAACGACCCGAAAATTTGACTTGTGTCACGTGCCAGGTCGTGGTCGTATGTGGGATCCAATGTCGAATACGTATATCCGAATATCCAATTTGAGATTATAATGCTAATTGTTGAGACGTTTTACGAGTTGGTATACGCGAGGAATTTGGTGAGCCGAAACACGAACGAAGACGCGCCTCGAGTCGCGTGCGACGTGGGACCGATGTAGCGGCTTAATGTGGTTATAGTGGCTATAGTAGTTTTAAAGTGGTCACATTAAAAAATATACATTGGATGCACCTCGTGATGCGTGTGGCGCGAGTGCCAAGATTGTGAAATGAGGTGGTAGTAGTGTGAATATTTTTGTTGCCTCGAGATGCGCACGCCCAATTTTTAAGGAAAGCATTTGAATAAATATGTTTTTGATGTGCCTCGAGTTCCGCTCCGCACGAATCTCGATGACACATTTGTTTTCTTCCTCAAGAAGAAACGAATAGAGAGAGAGATCGGATGAGGGAGAGAAAGAGAGGAAAATAGATGGGAGAGGAGAGAGAGAGATCGGATGAGGGAGAGAAAGAGAGGAAAAGAGATGGGAGAGGAGAGAGAGAGAGACGGCGGAGAGAGAGCGAGGCGGGCTAAGCGCGCGTAGACGGCGCTCGGCTCGGAGGTGCGCGGCTCAGCAGCGGAGGCATGGACGACCAGCAGCAGCGGACCGAGTCCACCAAAGTGCGAGCGGTCGCGGCGGCGGATGACGCGACGGGCGGGCGGCCACGAGCGCGGCTCGCGCGCGGCGAGGCCGTGGGAGGTGGCGCGGCTATGGGGACGACGACGAGCGGCGGCGGCGATGGACGGCGGTTCGGCTCCAGCAGCGCGCGGCGGCGAATGGCAGCAGCGCAGCGACGGTGGCGCGGGGAACGGCGTGGAGCAACGGCGCGTTGCGGCCGATCGATCCCCGACCGCACAACAATGGTGGACAAGGCGTCGTGACTTCGACGAAGCTCGACGACGCGATGGATTCAAATGGATTTTGAAGGCCATTGTGAGGTTTACTTCACCTAATTTAGTCGTGATTTGAATGACTTAAGTAACTTAGCCCTAAATGGTATAAATGGACACCAGGGACTTATGAGGCAATAGTCGGGTATCGGGTGCGCATATCGAGCGTGAGCGGGACGTCTTGAGGATGATTTGCGATTTCTCGAGGTAAGTAAAACCAGCTAGGAAATGCATAGTAGCTCATTTTAGCGTATATTTTATTGTTGTTGCATTGTGTCTTTTGTTGGGTCATGTGCCCTAGGTCAATCCATTAACTGCCTTTATTAATACTTTTAGTTAATAAGATAGAGGATTTCATTTGATGTTTATTATAATTAATTTGCATGTTTACATTATAATAAGATTCATGAGTATTCTACGAAATATCATAAATGTCCTAGTCGATCATTATACTTGGGAACTATAATGAATTAAGACTAGTGTGAGTCTTGATAGATGATTATATGATGATTATACGTATAGGGATATGAATCAAGATCACGAGTACTTGTTAGGGAACAAAGTAATGGACCGACCCGCTATGAGAACATCACATGGATTAAGTCATAATTGTTTCTCATGATAGGTATATTTTTCAATCATCTCGACTTGAGATTACCGAGATATTTCAACATTAGGAACACAAGTGATTTGACACAATCAAACGTTGTCTTTAACCGGATGATTATAAAGGTTGTGATTGGTTACTTGTGTGAGCAATATGATGAAGTTGTGTAATCGAGATAGAATTTGTCGCTTCTCGTATAAAGAGAGATATCCAAAGGATCCCTCGATGTGTTAGGCATTAAAAGGCCTAGTCTAAGTGAATTAATATTGATCAATGTCACTTGGATGTTTTCGGTCTACCTAGAGATCGAAACTAGTACGATCGAACATGTTAGATGACAATTCCATGCCTTATGATTGATCAAAAGGATATCGTGTGACAAAAGGATGTTATATACACTATTGATTAGGTTGTATCGATTTGATATTCGTACAACTTGGGTAGTCATAATGTTTTGCTAGAGGTCGCTTATGACTTGTATACCAAAATGTGTTTTGGTACACTCGTCAACGTTGTATGAGCCTATTGGGTCGCACACTAAGAATGATTTTGCGAGATTTTAAGATGGTTCGGAAAAACGAATTTTATATGATAAAATCCATGACAAAACATCCTTGTGGTGTATTACACTTATATTTCTTTAAGTAGGGGTATATGTGTAATTTACTTAACCGTCTATATACAAGGGTTGTATAAATAGATGCTTTAAGTTAGAACACACGTATGAAAGATTACGGGCCGAGTCGAAACTCTATTTTCGTTTCATAAACGAATTAGGGTTTTCTCGCACGCCTTCTGGATTGTTTTGGAGATAAACAAAAAGGTTTGGTATTCTCTCGAAGCTAGCACTTCGAATCTCGGCCGTCGTTCGTGTGTGGACTACGGTAGAGGCGTTCGTCGTTGGCGTGCCTTGAGATCGATTAACCTTCGAAAGGTATATTGTGACCGATGTATGATTAAGTTTTCATGGTTTAAACGTTTTTAATGGAATTAGATTTAGATCATGTTAGGGTTTTTGTCAAAATTGTTTTGTAATTTCCGTTGCGTATGAACCCAAAATCACAACATCTTTTTCTTGGAATTCGCACCCACTTATGAGTGTCCGAGGGCCAAGTGAGTCATGCTCATGTCTCGATTGGAGTGGTTGCCGGCTTGCAACCGGGGCCATGACCTCGAGTCACTTGACCCCGACCACTGTGGCACTCGCATTCGGTGGTCTTGGACTACTTGGGCACCTCTCTATTGTTTCATTTGACACTAATTTCTCGTTGTACTTTCATTATTTTTACAATCTTATTATCATGCATTCCATACGCTTTTATTTCTATCTCGCATGACTTTTAGATCGCTTCATTTTATCTTGAATTATTGTTTAGATCTTACCGACTTTTACTTACCTGGACTCGGCATTCTTGTGTTTGACCAGTGCAAATCTCTGCAGCCGAGCAAGGGCTAGACGCAAATATTTGGAAATCTACCTTCGTACATTTTCGTAGGTTTTTTGTTGGCTTTTTGTATTACTTATATATGTTATTATTACACTTGGATACTTATGTGGGTTGAGAGATATACATGAATGTACATATTTACCGGGTTCCACAATTAGGTTGTCTAATTCTTTTACATTATTGTTGAGTTATTTAATTAATTGCTTCCGCTAAATTGTAAAAAAACTTGAAAAATATTAATAACTCAACTTAAAATTATGAAATTACTTGTAATGATGGATTGGAAGGTGACTAGGCTTGCGTTGACCTTGCGAGACCGGCTCGTGGGTCCACGTGGGCTTAGGCGGCGGGAGCCCGGCTTTAGGGAAACTCGTGGCGTCACGGATGTCTCGCCCATCTCGCTAGAATTGTTATAAGTAATTGATTTTTTTAATTATGTATGTATTAATTGTACACCTTCAAATAATATTCATAACAAATAACAATATTTAAAATTTTATAGTAAACTTTCTTTCATTTTGATAATATAATATATATTAACAAACGACTTTAAAAATGTCTCAAAATTAATAATTTCTAATTTGAAATATTTTTGAAGCCTGATTTGAACATTTTTAATTTGCTTGTGTAATTTGATATTTTAATTATTAAAATGTTTAAAAATTATCTCCTACTTTGCGATAATCTTTTTTTTTTTTAAAACAATAATCATTTTTCATCTTGTGAATGTACTCAATGTTTGATGTGCACCAAAATCAAAAAGAAAAAAAATTTAAAAAATGTTATTTTAATTTTTTTTTCAATATTATACTTTATCAATATTTTTTTTCGTTTCCCACATGGTGTATGCACCAACCGCTCTCGCTAATTCACGCTTTGGCACCGCTAGACCACATACGGTGGCGGCCATCCCAACCCATTTTTATCAATAAATGTTTGTTGTTATACGACGATATCAACAACATAACCTCAATCCCAAATTTTTGTTGATATAATAATACAAAATAAAATCTTATTATAATTATTTTATAGTTTTCCTTAATTAATTATCAACGTGTAACAATATAACTATACCAATATTTTACTTCAAAAATATCAAATTTGTTTTCCTAAAAAAAATATATCAAATTTATTTATACTTTCAAAGCTTAATAAATCATCATATAATACAAGGTTAGAAATTGACTAATTACCACCTAGGACAAACCTTTAAGTATGTTCTCGATTTGAAGTCCCAACGTATTTAGTCCCCCTTCACTATTTGGTGGATGTCGCCTTCCTTGGTAGTTAATTGACTACTTACCACTTGGACAGTTGTATGGGCGGCTCACACCCGAGCCCCTTCAAGAGTGTTCTCGATTTGAAGTCCCAACGTATTTAGTCCCCCCTTCACTATTTGGTGGATGTCGCCTTCGATTAGTTAATTGATTGTCATACAAGAGAGTATCAATCTTAATCATTTCAATTTTATTTAAAATTTTAAATTATGCGTCTCTTTATTAATTTTTTTGGTGCATATAAGTCTATTTTTATTTATGAATTGTGATTTTATGTTCGATGTCTTAAAAATTAATTTTTTTTGAAAAAAAAATATTTGAGAAATCAAATAATTAAAAAACTCAAGTTTAAATTTCGTACAATTTTTTTATAAGCTTAATTCACGTTCGCTTATAGCAAGATTACTAACTTGATACTACAAAATAAAATAGTTTGACATTAATGTAAGTTTAATTTAACTTTTTCTATTTATTTCCAATAGTTAACTATAGTGCATGGGCAAATTTCTCATTTATAGTTTGATTGAAAGGTAATTATGTGTCATACTCCCTCCGTTTCTTTATAACCGACTTTTTAGCGACTTTAAAATATTTCACAATACCGTCATTTGATAGTTTTAAATTTTCAACACACATTAATTACTTAATTGACTTTTATACCCTTCATAGAAAAAATCTATTAATTGCACATTAATAACAAGTGTATGTAGAAGTGGTGGGATTAGGAGAGATAAAAGGTGATTTAGTCATGTAACATCCAATTTTCTCCTCATTCAAGATAATTAAATGACTTTCTTAAAAATTGTGAACAACCTTAAAATGATACTTAATTAAAAAAGGATTGAGCAATTGTTATGTATAAAATTCATGATCATTAATTACAAGTGTCTAGGAACAATAAGTTGCCAGTTTTGAAGTTGAAATATCACATTTGTTCTAAACCATTGGATCAAAGATCCAACCATCACTATAAAGATCCAACATCAAAGCTCCATGACATGGATATTCTTTTAAGTTCCATTGTAGAAGTACCCTATTATATATATATATATATATATATATATATATATATATATATATATATATATATATATATATTTCAAGAATCGCACATTCGATAAATGTGCCATTCATGTGATGGCCTGATTGGAAGTCCATGTGGATATGAATGGCACATCACGTTTGCATGACAGTCCACGTGAACTTCCCATAGACTTCTTTATAACACGAATGGCGCATTGGTGGGTACAATTTTTTTACATTAATAACACATTTTCAAAATGCTAAATATCTTAGTTAACGAATAAAAAGAAAAGCTAACATATTTTATAAATTTAAAAAAATAAGAAATAATAACAATAAAATAACTGTATGGCTGTAATTTTTCCCAAGAAATGCACTATTTCCGTTTGCATTAAAAGCAACAATGACACCCCAAGATGATGTGAAAGCTAAGCGAAAGTAAGTGTTCATGAAAAAATAAAAAATAAATAAAAAGTGAAAATAAGTGTGCCTAAGTGATGTGTAGGAATTTTCCCTGTAATGCATCTACAAAGTGCCTAGTAAGTTATGGGGCCAAAAGCGTGAGATGATATCTAGTGAACAAGATTTGAGTTTCTACGTGAGAGTCGAAGGGTTTTTTGTGATTTTTTCCTTTAAAAAATAATTTTGCAAACTAAACATTTCGGAAAGCTAAGAGAGAGACCAACAATAATCATCTTCTGGAGGATTTCGATATTTAGACGATTTCATGCTTGACTACTTCAATGATATCGATCATGTCAAGCTTGAGGCCAGAAACAAAGATGCCTTTTTCTGCAAGTACAGTACTTATTCAATTAACTCTATAAAGTTGCCAAATGAGTGTGATGGTTTTAATTAGAGATGCAAATGGATAGGGTAAGGGATGAGACCTCATTCCTATACTCATACCCACTAAAAATCTATCATCCATACCCATACTCATACCCATACACATACTCATCTAATGATGAATTCTCATACTTATCTTCATATCAAATCTCCGTGGGTATGAAGAATCATCATTGATAAAATATTTTACCTATTACATTCTCGATTGAAGATCCCCGTGAAGATTTTCACGGGGTTTTGCGAAGATGAAAAATCCTGGTGAGAAATTTTTTTATCTGTTTCATTCCACATCTAGGCTCTCACGGGGATTCTCAAAAAAAAGAATGGTAACAAATAAGGTGTCAAATATAAATATATAAAAACACAATTATTGTAAATTGAGTTGGAACTTTCTAAGAACTAGAAAAGGAAAATAGAAGATTAAGAACTTCTACTACTACAAACTACTATAACAATAGAGAAAAGAAGAAATGAGATAAGTTGGAATGAGAAGTTTTTGTGACGGCCCCAACTACGAAACAGGCACCGCCTTGAGCCTAATCACGTAATCAAGTCTTAATCCCAACCACGTAAGACTTAATTACGTATTAGTCGATCTTTTCGTCCCTATATTCCTCAAAATACATGTACCGATATATTAAATTTAAAGTTCCTTACAATTCTTTTATCATTTTCATGTGATTACATATTAACATGTAATTTAAAGATTATGCGAAGCTTTCATTATCTAAAATCCTAAATGTGGAAAACCAAGAAAATACAAAGATCTAGTCACTCAACCCAATGTACAACCCAAAATGACATAAACAATAACAATACACCAAAAGTTGAGACATACAAAATGAGTGAGGAGAGTCGTAGAACCGCTCGTAGAAGTTGTCAATCTTCTCATTCTCTCGTCTCGTTGTTGCTCGACGGACTCGCACCCACCATCACAAATTAGACGATGAGTATAGTAATATTTAAGTAATAACCGAGAATTATATGCCTCATTTCCAAAATAAACAAATGGTATTTAAAAGCATAAATCGCAAAATAATAGCCGAATCAAATAATGCAAGTAAATACCACAGCTTAAAAATGTGTAGACCGACACATGCTAAGTTGAGATGATCTACGTCCGTCGCGTTGAGAACCTATCACCAAACATTTTCCACTAATATATGGAACTTCGCTCAACATATCTCACACAAATAGCGAGCTGCGCTCTACGCTTATACATCATCAATCTCATTCTTGCCAACTACCACAAGACTCATAACTCTCGTGTGCCGCGCAAGTGTAGTGGTGAGTGCCTGGAACTTCCCTAGATCCATGTCCCCGTGAATCGCGCATCTCTCGTGCAATGGACACTAGATAATCCCTACTTTAGTTTCAAAGACAAATAATTCAAACTCTCTAGGATTCCAAAACAAGTTAGGTTACAAAGCCCAAAGGAACTCGAGTACAAGTCAAATCCAATTCAAGTTATCACAATAACATGTTTTTCATCAATTTTTTATATCAAAAATGACATCAAAAATAGGAATTGGAATCAATGAAACACACCACAAGGCATCATGTCACAATATTCAATCATTAATAGAAACAAGAACATGATGTGAGATTACAAGTAACAATGTCTACAAATAGACCATAAACAAATAAGAAAATGAAATGAAATATAGAATTCTCACAACTTTACTTACAATTCACACGCTTGTCCTAGCCTTGCGCGATCCTTGACATTCCGAATGCGTGCCCAAACTCCTAGGATCTCCCCTTAGTTCCCTGGAAGTGTTTGACAAGTGTTGGAGTGTGTTTACACCCATTTATAGTGTTTAGACCATTTTTGGACTTAGCTGATTTTTAGTACTTGGCTGGAAAATTAGAGCGCTAATTGTGAACGATAACGCGCTAATTGTCATATTAGCGCGCTACCTCTGTCTAACGCGCTAATTTGAGCATTAGCGCGCTAGATTTTTGACCTAGCGCGCGCATAACCCAGACTTCTGCACTTCAAATTTCGAGTTTTTGCCACACACGTGCCTCGTTTTTGCATTAGGGACCCTCATACACATTATATGAGCTCCCTAACACTTATCTCAATGTATACGAGCAAACACAACATGAAATTTATGAAGTCGCAAAGTTTATGGTGTGGAGAAGTTACCTAGCTTGATGATGATCTTCCTTACCAAAGCTTCACTAGTTTGTCCACTTCTCCTCCTCCAAATCCACACCAAAGAACTCTCTCTTCTCTCTTCTTTCCTTGTCAAATCGATTTGATGAAGATAAGAAACCATTTTGTTGACTTAAATACTCATTTGCTAATGTGATATGTTTAAATGATAGCCCTTGATCATGATGTGCACACGTGTCTCGAGGCTCATCTCTTGGTCCATTTTATCCCACTTGTCCTCAAGTCATTTTTGAGTGACTCAACATTTGGACACTTTGCCTTATGATGGGTTAACGTGTGTCTCGATGTACATCCAATGCATATTGTTTTATGTCACTAACTATAGGCATATTCATGCTTATATGTCAATGTGACCATATTAGCCACTTATAAACCAATATAAATGTACATCTCATCTCAAATTAACTAAACTTACTCCATAAGCCGCTACCTCGATCACACGTCAACAAGCGACTCGAGGTACGTTCCCGCTCGTCTCGATACATATACATCTACACATATACAATACACTAGACATACATCACAACAAATATAAAATATACATCGATCCTTGCCTCGGTAAATGGGCATATCACGGTGTGGATCCCACAATACGGGTCATTGAGCCTGCTTAAAGACGTAAACACGGTTAGCAAATTTCGACCAGATTACGAGTTTTCATTCAACTTGGTGTGTTTTTACAATGAGGTTGACATCCTTTATATAGGCCCTTTGGTGATGATAATAAATGTACTTAGACAATGTTTACAAGTAACACATACATCACATGTCATACAACTCTTCACAAGCAACATTGACAATACATGGAATAGTAAGTAAATTGGATATAAATACAAGTAATAGCAATGCTTGATATTACAACTCAATGACAAAGTCATGCTTGACAATGTGGTTATCAAAAATCTTGGTCAATTGTTCATTCATATCATAACACTCCCCTTGGATGAAAATTGTTGAAAAAATGTGCCTCGTCAAAACCACTACTAGGAAAAACCTTATGGAAAAAATATAGTAAAAGAAAAAAGAGTACATTGTTTTCATAAATCTTAAGATGAGTAAATATTGTTAGGATTGCATCGGTAAAAAAAACCTTGTTAGGAAAATCTAATGGAATAAAACTATAACTAAGGAAAAAAGAGTGCAATACGCTAATCAATAACTCCCCCTCATGTGAACATTGGTGAAACCTCGTAGTCACGGCCCAATAATTAATACACGTTTAATTCGTTAATCGGGACAAAATGACCCATGACGTGGGACCCGCAAACGAGATACGTGTCACTACTACAAGGCACGGTGGCCGAGGTAAATGTTATATTTATGTGTTGTATGCCTAGTGTCGTATTTGTGTAGACTACTAAGTCATTTACGGGTATGCATATACCGAAACGAGCGGATGTGCCTCGAAGTTGCTTGCCGACGTGCGCAAGTACTGAGGTAAGCGGCTCGTGGGGTAAGTGTAATTAGTTCAATTTATTGCATAAAATGAAAAAATAAATATATAAAAGAGTGGTGGTGAATAGGCCACGTCACTTACAATATATATATATACATATATAGGTCTTTAAAAAAAAAAAAAAAAAGAGAAACAGCAACAGAGAGGAAGAAAAAAAAAGAACAAAACGCAGAGACTGAGAGAAAGAGGAAAGCCCGAGAAGAGGAAGGAGGAAAGGAGAGAGACCGGGAGAGAGAGAGAGATCAAGCTCGAAACAAGGTGAGTTGTTGATTTCGGCTGTCGGTTGTCGGCTGTTGTTGTCGGTGTCGTGGCCATGGAGGGCCGAACCTCCATGGCCGACCGAGAGGAACGGGGGAGATGGCAAAGGGATCTCCTTGCCATCACAACCCATTGGGGTTGGAGTTGAGAGCCAACCCCAACGCCTCAAAAAAAAAAAAAAAAAAAAAAAAAAATGGTTGCAGAAGCAGCAGCTCCGCGACGAGGAAGAAGATGGGAGTCGGGTCGGGTCGACCTGAACCCATGTGGGTCGGGTCGGACCGACCCTTACCCGATGGGGTTAGACCGACCCGGGTCCAGCTGGACCGGGTCGGGTTGACCCGGACCCACCTCAATATAATATATATAATTATTTATATTTAATTATTTAATTAAATTAAACAATTTTTAATATATAATAAATTCCTGAAAATAGATAAAATTATGAAAAAAAATTCAGGAAAATTCCAGAAAAATAGAGAAAAATATATTTGTGATCTAAATCAATAAAACTTCAATATTTCTATAAAAAGTGAAAAATTTGTGAGTCGATCGAGGCGTAATACCGGGGTTTTACCTCAAAAAAACGTGAAATCGGCAAATTGGTCTCGAACTTAATTTTGACCGATGTCGACCAATTTAGGGATGTTAAATCATTAAACTGGAATCTAAATTGATACATTTTCAACTCGTTAGGATCCTAGAGGAGCTATTACGGGGTTTGGGTGCGTACATCGACGCGACGGAGTTCTGATTGCTTAGGAATTGTTGTGTGTATGTAAGTAAATTGATTGAGACATTTATTTACATTTCATTTCATTTATTTATTTATTCTCGCTTATTCGAACCGAATTGCCTTTGAAATCCATATGATATGACTTGTTCAAGACTCATTTTATGATATTGTTCGTAGCATACTATGTTTTGTAGATCATCGATTCCAATTCATATACTTTGTCATGTTGATCGTTGTGTGTGGAAGTCGTTGATATAGCATGCTATTAGGATATGTTGTTTATTTTGACTCAAATCCTTCGTGCATTAGTATGATATTACATCTCTCGATTCCAATGATGTGTCATTGACAATGAAAGTGGTTCTTGTAGTTAGGGTCATTTGATGATATAAATTCAGCTTTCATACGAGGGTCACTAGACTTGCCGAGATGTTAGGGGATTTCTCCATTACCTTGCATGACACACGGGTAACGTGCCTTGAACGGGGTAACCGACCTCGGGTTTGTTGGCGAAAAATAACTTGGGTGAACATGACGAGTTTTAAAACTCGGGTATGTTAGCAAGTATACATTCCTAGTAATTCGACTAATTCACTTGGAATAGAAAGGGCGTAATCGTACGTACGACCTTTTGACATTATGATATAAAGCTCAAATTGTAATGAAATGCTATGGAGCAAAGCTCACATTAGTGGAAAGGTGAGGTGATGAAGATCACTACCAACCGACCCTAATCCATTACTACTTAACCTTGAGTCGGTTTCATATTTGGTTAACTCAAGTATCTCTTTGCATGATGTTTCTTTCAAAGATAATTTCTATTTAAATTATGTCATTTGATACTTGTTGCCTATTTGGGAATGTGGATCGATGTCTCTCGATTACTTAAATAATTTCATGTACTCACCGTCTAGTTTGTTACGGTGGATGCAGATCGTAGAGTAGCGAGACACCGTGCAAAGAGAAGCTTGGTGACTACCTTTGAGCTAGGTGGAGGACTCTACGACATATTTTTGTACGTTTTGTATTCTTTTGTATTACGTTTATATGTACATGTTCTTTTTACTTTTGGGTTGAGTGATAGGAACATCCGACTAAACACATGTTGTATATATCACCATTTTTGTTTATATATGCATGTGATCTCTATTTCTTGGTTTTTCCACAATAGGTTAGGCCGTAGGATTGAAGGTCCACTAGTAACGATGACTTCCGTTTGAATAATGGTTAGAAAAAAAAATAACTAGCTAGTTAACTTAGGTATCATAATTAGTAGATGTAGATGTTTAGGTATTGAACTAAGGTCGACTAGTTCCTTGTTAGGTCCTATATGGGATATTAGGGCTTAATTAAGGGATTAGTCGGCGTGCCCTTATTTGGAGTTGGGTCAGTCACACTGTTCGCTTCTTTACTTGGAATGTCCTTAAGTTTACACAAGTCAATATCATAAGTAAACATCTTAAATGTCGTAGTTGATAAGGCTTTTGTGAATAAATCAAGAAGATTATTACTCGATCGAATTTGCTTGACATCAATTTCACCATTCTTTTGAAGCTCACGTGCATAAAAATTTTTTGGTGAAATATATTTTGTGTTGTCCCATTTTATGAATCATTTAATTAATTGTGCGATACATGCTTTGCACTATCTTCATATAATATGGTTGGAGAATATTTTGTTGAAAGTAATTCACATGATTATTGAATATGTTCAATCAAGTTTCTCAACCATACACATTCAAGACTTGCTTCAAGATTTGCAAGTACATCTAATGATTGGAAGAAGTAGCAATTATAGTTTGCTTTATTGACTTCCATAATACATGCCAGATTACCAAAGGTGAATACATATCTCGTTTGAACGAATCTTATGGGGATCAGATAAAAATTCAGCATCGATAACCTTGAAGATTCAATTTTACTCCCTCGAGTAAAATAAACTTATGTCACTTGTTCCTCGAAGATATTGAAAAACATGTTGACATCATTCCAATGTATTCGAGTTGGTGAAGAGTTGTATCTTGGAAGTAGGTTGACATCAAAAGCAATGTCGGGTTTTGTACAATTTGTAATATACATAAACGCACCAATTGCACTTAAATATGGTACTTCCGCACCAAGTAGCTCTTCATCACTTTCCTAAGGTCGAAATGGATTTTTATCCACTTTAAGTGATCTCGACAACCATTGAAGAGCTCAATGGATGTGTTTTCCATATAAAATCTTTTTAATATTTTTTCAATATAATTTGATTGATGGACAAGTACTCCGCTTAGAAAATGTTTAATTTGCAAAACAAAACAGTCTTATTTTTTTTTAAATTCTTTAATCTCGAATTCTTTTTTCAAGTATTCTGGATGTTCTAACGATATTGTCGTGGTTTCCTACTATATTTAAATCATCAACATACACAAGAACAATAACGAATCATGTTGATCTTTTAATAAAGAAACATGAGTAAAGTGGATTATTTGTAGGACTGCAATTTGGGTCATGAAACGATTAACACGACACGACACGTAATAAACATGTCGTGGGTTTGGCCTAAGTGGTCTGGGTAATAAACATGTTAACACGTTTATACACGCTTAATCAACGAGTCATTAACATGTCAATATGCTTAACTCGTTTATGACTCACTCAACACGACTAAAGAATAATGTATAAATAATAAATATAGTATAATAAATAGATTGATACAAAACTCACCCATTTGAATGCATGTTAATAGCATGATTTATTTATTTTATTTATAGACATATTTTATCATATTTTATTTTATATTTGAGAGGAAATATTCATTTTACTTTTAATATATTATTTATGTTTTAGATTTTATTAATAATTATTTATTAAGAAAAACTAAAGCTTTTCACTTAAGTAAAATTTAGATATTTTTTTAGATGATTCTTATAATTTTGTTTATGTTATTATTACGAGTCATTTTTGCTTTATTATTAAGAGTAATAAAGACTTGAATGAAAAAAGTAAAGTAAAACTAACGACTATATACAATCACATTATATTTTATTGGCTATTTTAGTATGTTTATTCGAATTTAATCATTTAGATAAATTTTAAAAAGTAGTAACCAAATTATAAAATTTTAAATAAAATAAAATCTCTAAATACAATATTTAATAAATGGGTGACACGAATACACGACATGTTTAACACACGGCACACTTAGACACGAAAACGATTAACACGATTAATAAACATGTCATGTAATGAGTTTGCATTATATGGGTCATGACCTGTTTATGACACTACACGTTTACGACTTACCGACACGAATTGACATCCCTAATTATTTGCATATCCTTCTTTAAGTAAATAATCACTAAGGCGTTTGTACCACATTCGTCCCGATTGTTTCAATCCGTACAAAGACATTTGTAATTTTATAGAATGCATGTTATGAGGTTTTGATTTTATTTCTTCAATATTTCAAATCCTTCAGAATTCTCATATATATCTCACTATTTAGGAATCTGTACAGATATGTTGTACCAACACCCATTAGATGTATATCAAGCCCTTCAAAAATCGCAAGACTTATAAAGAATCGAAATGTGATTGCATCTATAACAAAAGAATATGTTTCATCATAATCAATGTCGTGTCTTTGTGAGAAACCTTGAACTACAAGTCTTGCTTTGTACCTTGTAATCTCATTTTTTTCGTTTCTCCTTCCTACAAATACTCATTTATATCCAACAGACTTTACGCTATCTCAAGGCGTTTGAACAATCAGTCTAAAAACATCTCGCTTCTTCAACAAATCTAGCTCGCTTAGATAGCATCTTACTATTTTTGTCAATCGAGATCTTTTTCAACATGCGTCCCACTGATCGTGGTTCTCGGATCATCATCATTTTCACATATTTCGAGATGACACATTGAAAGCAAATATATCATCGTGAACAATATTATTTTTATCCCAAATCTTACCAGAGTTTAAATAATTTATTGAGATCTCATTATTTTCATATTTTCCCTCTTTTTCTAGAGGCACTTGTTCCTCGACGTAATCAACTTGTTCTAACAAATCATTATCAAAGGATTTTTGTGCTTTTTTCGAGAATATTTTGATTTGCATTTATTTTTACTCTCGTTTTCCACTTTCGAGAAATCGTATCATTTGAATCAATCTGATCTTTCACGCTTTAAGCGTTTCATTGGTTCTTGTGGATTTTGTTGACGTAAACATCAATTCTTGCGTAAGCATTTACAATTGAAATATGTGATTTTGTCACTCGATTTGAGTCAAGAATGCATCGGGTAATTGATTTATAATTTGTTGCAAATGAATGATATTTTGAATTTCAAGGTCACACCGATTTGTTCGTGAATCATAATGCGATAAAGTTGATATATTTTAAGCAATTTCACGTAATTCTTTTGAATTGGCTTCTTGTCTCTACTTGATGGTGGAAAAATTGCTTCATTAAAGTAACAATCAAAGAAACGTGCAAAGAAATAAATCTCATGTTATGGACTCAAAATATCATATAATGGACGATGAGTGAAATACAACATAAATCCCAAGTTTTCGTTATGAACTCATCTTAGTTATATTAGGATGTGATATATGAACATAGATCGCACCATCAAAAATTTCAAATGTGAAATATTTAGTTGTTGACTTGAAATGAGTTGCATATGGAATGTTCATGGTATGCGATGAGCATATAACGAATGATAATGCTACAGGAAGGACTACATGTCCTCAAACTGAAATTGGTAACTTAGTTCTCATGATTAAAGGCTAGCAATTAATTAAATACGTTTAATCGAAATTTTGTCAAACCATTCTAAGTATACACATGTGGAACAGAATGTTCAATGGTAATTCTTATAGACAAGCAATAATCTTTAAATGCTTGAAATAAAAACTCTCCAAGATTATCAAGACGGATGGTTTTTAATTGGATTGTTAGGGAATTGTGCTCTTAACTTAATGATTTGTGCTAAAAGTATAGCAAATGCAATATTACGAGTCGAAAGTAAACAAAAATGTAATCACCTAGTTCATGTATCTATCAAATCATGAAATATTTAAATGGTTCACATTTATGATGAATATGTCCACATATGTTTCCCTAAATGCGTTCTATGGAAACTAGAGATTCCGCAACAATTTTACTTAAGGATTGTTTAACTGTCAATTTACCTTTAGAACAATTAGCACAATTTAATCATTAGCTGAAAATATTGCGTGACTACTTAAACGATATCCATGCGAATTATCAATTATTCTTCGCATCATAGATGATCCTGGATGACTAAGTTGGTACATATGATTTGATGACACATCTATACAAATAATGTTTGACCAATTAGAAAAAAGATTATTTTATTCATAATAAGAAACTAATACATATAAATTAAAAAGCATAACAAAAACTAGTGTATATAATTATTGAAAAACATTACATATGATCATTAAAGATATCGAGATTATGTTTGGATATTCGTGAAAATTTGGGACATCTATATAATTAATGTCCGATATGTCATCTCTGACAATAAAGTTCATATCAATTGTTTTGTTTTTCTCCTTTAAGGATGTTTGATAAAGATCAATAAAATGCTTAAGCGTAAGGTATACATGAGCCCAATGACATTTCAAACCACCATGTGGCATGGTTGATCATGATTACGATGGTGTCCATTTTCAACAAAGATTTTTTCCCTTATTCCGAGCGGCGTCATTTCTATACCATTTATTTTGGAACTTATCGCCACAAGATTTAGAATGACTTGTCACGATCTTTGGCAATTGATCATTTCATCTTTCCACGTTCGTGGATTTCTTTTCTTAACCGTTTTTATGATCATTATAAGATGCAACATTTGTTTCATTAATTGAATCGGAACCAGTTGGACGGGAGTTGTGATTCTTCAATAGAAGCTCATTATTTTGTTCACCACCATTAGACAAGAAATTAATTTCGAGTACTTTTTAAATTGACGCGTTCAATATTATTGTTGCAACAATAAATTCAAGGTATGAAAAGTACCGGATGTTTTTTTTATCATTGGCTCATCGAATATATTTTCTCCACATAACCTCAAACGAGAGGTAATATTAAACATTATGAGGTTATACTCATCGATCGTTTTGAAATCTTGTAGCCTAAGATTCAAGAAGTCGTTTCGAGCTTTTGGAAATATCACCGTCTTTTGGTGATAATATCGCTCTTTCAAATTTAACTACAAGGCGAAATGATCTTTTATAGTAAGATATTCATTTTTCAAACCTTTATGGAGATGATGGCGAAAGAATATCGTGCTTTTCGCACGATCTTGCATTGATGTTTCATTTCATTCGATAATAGTTTCTCCCAAATCTTTAACTTGAAGATGTATCTCAAAGATCCAGTTGTAATGACAAATAATTATTGTCATGATATAAAGGGCAACAAATTCAAGTTTTTGAAGGTTTGTCATAATCAAAATATGTCAAGAAATTGAGTAAATAATTTTATTTTATATAAAATTAATAATATACAATTAAATATATGTTCACAACTTATTTATTAATATACAAAATGTACTACTTGTATGACTTGGTGGGACAACCTCCAGATTGGGCGGCGAGACGAAATCTACTTAAAATCATGCCTCCTTGTATGCTAGGGGAATAGACTTACACACTATCAACTCAAACTTATAGCATTATTTACAATATAAAAATCAAGAATATAGCATAACTAATCATTCGTAGTATAATGAGAAAACTAGTTATGTCATATATTGACTTTTGATTTCTAATGTAGAATATCATAAAAGACCGAACTACAAAGCATACTTTTTGATCGATGACATTATAATGCATAGTGTATGAATAAAGTATGTATATGTAAGTGATGCCCGTAATAAAATAAAGCAACCATGATAACATAGAATAAATTGAACTTATTTAAATTAACAAAAGTTATACATTCCCAACTTTATTTCTTTAGCAAGCTTTCTTGAAGTTCAAGATCTCCTTTTATGCAAGAGCAATCTCGTGCCGATAACGTGTTGTAAATTGAGTTGGAACTTACTAAGAACTAGAGAAAGAAAATAAAAGACTAAGAACTTCTACTTCTACAAACTACTACTTCGATGGAGAAAAGAAGAAATGAAAAAATTTTCATTTAACTTAAGAGTTTTACAATGAGGTTGACACCCTTTATATAAGCACTTTGATGATGATTATAAATGTACTTAGATAATGTTTACAAGTACTACATACATCACATGTCATACAAATGCAACATTGACAATATATGAAATAGTAAATACATTGGATATGAATACAAATAATAGCAATACTTGATATTACAACTCAATGACAAAGTCATGCTTGACAATGTGATTATCCAAAATCTTAGACAATTGTTCATTCATATCATAAGAAAATATACATATATAACAACACAATTGTTGAAATTCCAACAAAAATAAAAATAAAAGTAAAAAGTCAACATATCATGCAAAAAAAAAAAAAACTCTAACTACTAAGTTTTAACGCTTACAATTAAGTTTCTACAAATAATTGGCATATGTAAAACGAAAAATTCAAATTCAAAATATTACTTAAAATCATAACTATCTCTTTAAACTACCAAGTTATCAACTTTTTCAAAGCACTTTTGATTCCACAATTCTAAAATATAAATATAATTGCAAACAATTCAAAACAAAACATATAATTATTAATTAACCAAATAAACTAAATTATAAATTTCATTAAGAAGTTTTTTGTTATTTGTATGAGGTTTCGTGGTGAAAACTATGTAATAATATGGAACATTTATATATAAATATCGTATGGTGTGTATGTATGTATGTATATATATATATATATAAAATAGTGGGAAGGCTCGTGGCTACGCTCGTGCAAATATATTTAGTAACTTGACTAAACTACTAAACCAATTCAATTAAAGTAATTACTCATATCATACTAATCGTTCTCTCTTTTAAAAAAAAAGTATCTTCATCTCTCGAGAACCATGGGATAATGATTATGACTTTTAAAATTTCACTTTTATGTTAAATAAGTCAAATTTACCTAAACACCTCTACTCTTATTTTTTCAAAAAAAATTTATCCAATGAACCATTAACATTCTGGGCAATTTTGTCCATAAGACTACTTTGGCTTCAAAAAATCCTTAGACGTATTGACTTTATATATATATATATATATATATATATATATATATATATATATATAAGATAATAAAAATCATATGGTTTGCAAATTGATATATGGGGATACTCATGGATAGATGGGTATCCCCATGGAGATAAGTCGTAAGTATCCCCAGTAGAGATTACCCGTTGATAGGGGTGTCAATTTTTGATGAGTCCGAGTCCTGGACAACCATTGATATAAACGAGTATCTACATTGTCCGCAGACCCGCCCGATTTTAAATTTGAACAAGTGCGCTTTGTCTAGACCCGATTTACTTTAAATCGAGTTGTCCAAATGTCCGCATTTGTTGAATTTTTTAAAAATTTATATTATGTTTAAAAGCTTTTTAATTAAAAATATCATTGTAAATTCATCGTAATATAAAATTTTCGACATAATTTTAAAATGTAATGTTCAAGTTATATTTACTTTTAAATTACAAGACATAATAAAAAAATTAGTAAAAAAAAACGCATAATATTGTCTTAAGCAATTTAGCTAAGTTTCGAAACTAAAAAGGTACATTTCTATATAATCTATTTATGTACTTGTTTAAAAAAAAACTATGAATATAGTTTCCTTATTTCTATAATTATTTTTTGTGAATAAGCATATAATGTATAGAAGTATATTTTCAAAAAATTGACATTTTTGATATCCGGCCGATCCGAGCTCAAAGGGATTTGTTTAGACCATGCCCGAATTTCAATTCGGACATCAAAGCATTGCCTAGTCCCTACCTCAATTTAGAAAATTATGTTCAAACTCTTTTTTCTAAGCAAGGCGCCGAACAAAAAATTGACACCCCTACCACGTGGAAATCCTCAATGAAAATCTCTGTGGGTAAATTTTATTACCCACACTCGTACTCATACTCGTGTGTGTATGAAATTTTATATCCATCATCATCCCCATTTAAAACCCTCGTACCGTACCCATTAAGATAAATCATCATCATCCGTGAATATTTCCCTACCCATTTGCATATCTATTTATCATTATTTTCTCGTGGATTTTACTTCAATCTTCATCTTCCAATACATTAAAAAGAAATAAACGTACATCACACCACTCAAAGAATTAGTTTTCATTACCACCCCATGTGCCGCTAAATTCGCCGACCTTTGCACAAAACACACCCGATAGGAATCTATGTCCTTCAATATCTCAATGCAATCGCCCATCACAATCCCACAAAGATGAATTATTTATGACCTTACTATTGGACCACTTGTTGCGCGTCCATCTCTACAATCACATGAGCCCAATTGCTTCGCTATTTTGAGCTCAAAAAACTCCCATAACCCTCCCATTACGATTAGTCCATATGTTTCATGCTAACATAGCTACCGACACGGGCCGTTAAGTGAGGGGTTCACCCTAAGGAAAATTTTTCTCGCCCAACCCAACCTGTGGTGCCTAAGGACCGCCTTAGTTCAAGACACCAAAGAAAACGTGATTGAACAAGAACGATGGAACAAATAAAGTTTATTATTTAGTTCAATGCAATTACAACTCTAGCATTTCATGCATCTCATACATGAAATCCCGTGTATTTTCTCAAGCTTACATACATTGGCTTTATAGCAAAACAACAAATCATTACATAACTACCGAGGACACATGTCATATGTACATTACACGAGACTAAGTAAACCACCACACCCATGTAGTGCTTGAAACACCACCTAATTGTTTCCTTCCTTTGATGACACATGGTTCCATAACCGTCTTAACTCCCCGGTCAATAGGCACATGCTCAAAGTGTCTAGTAGTTGTTGCGACGTGCCTTGGTCATGCTATGAGTCATGACCAAGGTAGTTACATAACCGCTCAGTAATCGCTCTTGACTTGGTCCGTCCAAGCCTAAAATTCACCTTGCTCGAGGACTGGGTCCGATTCGTGGTGCCTAGTCGCGCGCTAGGCACCGGGGTGCTAACCGAGGCTCTGGTCCGATCCGAGTCCCACCGGCTCGGGGTGGCGGCACCATGGTCCGTCCATGTGCCTTGCCTTGGCATGCTCGCCCAAGGCATGCTCTAAGGTATTCCTTGCTCCCTTGCCCATGCCGCCCCTATGAGAGATCACCTCTCCTTATAGTAGATGTTAAGCCGTTTTCTCACTCCAAAAGGAAACATCACGAAATGAGACCAAGCGTACTTTACGACCAAGTCAAGCTTTGTCAACCCTTGCCAAGGCATGCCTTGCCGTGCCAAGGCGCGCCTTGCTCGTGCATGTGGAACCCGCCAAGGTTCTCCGCCTTGCTCGTGCCAAGGCGCGCCTTGCTCGTGCCTAGTGAACTCCGCCTTGCTCGTGCTCGTGCCCAAGGAACCCGTCAAGGTCCCGCCTTGCTCGTGCCAAGGCGCGACCTTGCTCGTGCCTGGGAACCTACCTCGCTCGTGCCCAAGGAACTTGCCAAGGCCCCGCCTTGCCCGTGCCAAGGCACCACTATGCTCCCGCCAAGGAATGTGCCAAGGTCCAGCCGTGCTCGTGTCAAGGCATGTGCCAAGGCGCCACCGTGCCCTCCGCTAGCCGCCAGTGCCTGGCGCGACGTTGTCCACGCCCATACACGCGCCAAATCCGTGCCGCATACGATTTACCCGTTCGCATGCGCGAGCCTTTCGAACGTTGCGCTGCGAACCCTCCGAGGTGCATTATCAAGCAACTAACTCACATGAAACCTTCCGAGTCCACCGAAACCCGATATTGCTAGGTTTTCCCGCTACCGCCAATGACTTACTCCGATCACGCTATTGGGGGTGTGACAAACATCCCATCGCCGAAATGTTCGATGCCCTCATCGAACACTCCTATAACGGCCCAAAATTCGACTCGTGCCACGTGTCATTTTAGGGTCGTATGTGGGACCCATTCTTTAATATGTATGTCCAAATCTTGGGTGGAGACTCCGAGGAAATGTGTAATATCCAATTTAAGATTTTAATGCTAATTGTTGATAAACGTATGCGCGGAAAATTCGGGAGCCGAAACACGAACGAGGGACGCGCTCGAGTCGCGTGTCGCGTGCCAACGTGGGACCGAGATAGTCGTTTTATGTGATTTTAATGTGTACATTGAATACGCCTCGTGATGCATGTAGCGCGAGTATCGAAATTTTGGAAATGAGACGGGTTGGTGCCTCATTGTTCGATCTTATTAAGGAAAGCATAAAAATTAAATATGTTTTTGGATGTCTCGAGATACGCAAATTGCGAGACTCGAGACAATTTTGGTCAAGCATAGAGGCGGTAGACAAATAGGTGAAATTATTGAGTTTGCCTCAAGATTCGTGTTGCACAAATCTCGAGGACACTTTTGATTTGCAATCAAAAAAAAATGTATATATATGTATATATATATTAACATATATATATATATAAGATCGGGGAGAGAGAAAAGAAAAGAAAAGAGAGAGATAGAGAAGAACCAGAGAGAAAAGAAGAGTGAAATGGGAGAGAGACGGCGGTGCGGACGAAGAAGATGCGGAGTGCGGGGAGCTTCGACGAGCGGCCTCGCCATCGCGGCGGCAGAGATCGAGACGACGCATGCCATTTAGCGCGCGGAGGGCGACGGTGACGGCGACGAAGCGGCGCGGCGGCAAGTGGTGGCGGCGGGACACTGATCGCTGCGAGGAAGTGCGGACGACGGACCAAGAATGATGATGCGAAGAATGACGGCGATCTCGCAGGCGCAATGCGCGGCAAGACCAAAGACGACGACTCGAGCAATGGAGGAAACGCGCAACGACAACGTGGCGCGCTCGAACGCGTGGTGGGTGACGCGGTGGCGGACAGCAGAATGCAGAGACGGGTGTGCGGGCCGAGTGACGGATAGTTGGTCGCGGCACGGCCGCTTACGTCGGCGATCGCGGCGACGGATCGACGGCGTCCGCACCTCGCAGCAGCGGCAGTCAGCCGCCGCACCACCGCCGTCGCCCCGCTTGGCCGAGCCTCTGCTGCCGACCGTCACCATCGCCCTCCGCCGCGCTCATCGGCATGCGTCGTCTCCGATCTGCGTCGCGATGGCGAGGCCGCTCACGGAGCTCCCCGCACCCCGCCTCTTCTTCGTCTCGCACCGCCGTCTCTCCCATTTCTCTCTCGTTCTTCTCTCTCTCTTTTTCTTTTCTTTTCTATCTCCCGATCTTATATATATATATTCTTTTTTATTGCAAATCAAAAGTGTCCTCGAAATTTGTGCAACACGAATCTCGATGCAAACTCAATAATTTCACCTCTTTGTCCACCGCCTCTATGCTTTACCAAAATTGTCTCGAGTCTCGCAATTTGCGTATCTCGAGACACATTCAAAAACATATTTAATTTTTATGATTTCCTTAAAAAGATCGAACAAATGAGACACCAACCCGCCTCATTTCCAAAATTTCAATACTCACGTTACACGCGTCACGAGGCGTATTCAATGTACACATTAAAACCACATAATAAAGCGACTATCTCGATCCCACGTTGGCACGCGACTCGAGGCGCGTCCCTATTCGTGTTCGGCCCCCGAATTCTCCGCGTATACATTTCTTAACAATTTGTATTAAAATATTAAATTGGATATTACACATTTCCTCACAGCCTCTACCCAAGATTTGGACATACGTATTTCTAAAAGTGGGTCCCACATACGCCCTAAAATGACACGTGGCACAAGTCGAATTTTCGAGCCGTTACATGAGCTTCCCCAACTAAAATAAATTTCGTCCCGAAATTTAATCAGTAACTGAATCTCATACCAGAGAATATCTCGAGGGTAACGTGTCCTTATCGTCGACTCGAGCTCCTAGGTGAGTCCCTCCTTCCTATGATGCCGCCAACGAACTAGTACCTTCGCGAGTTCCTTGTTCCGAGAATTTGTACTCGACGGTCTACAATCTCTATCTGCCTTTCCTCGTAGGTTACGTCAAAGCGGATATCTTCATTAGTCCCAACTCAATCGTCAATCTCGGCCTCGCCAAACTACGTCCATCGCAAAGTAAGTCGGTATGTGAATCTCTCCATGTATTGCGACACCGTCCGCCACCCTCGCCTCGGCGTCAAGAACTCATCTCTCAATCTCGCACCGAATCTCGATCGGGGTATACCTCCTTGAATTTTGCCCAGTACTCGGCTCTCAGAGTGCGGCTCTCTCGTCTAGCCTCATTATTCGCATGAAGAATTGGTCGTCCATCCATGTCGAATGAGTAAATTGCGTATGTGCCGCATTTCAAATCGTCGTACTACGTGTACATAAATATTACAATTAACATATACGCATATAAGTCCTAATATTACCCACTCACTTTGCTTCTCAACTAAAGTTCTAAGGTAAGTACATCGGGTTTCCACATCTAAAATTTAAATTTTTAAGTCTTATTCTCTTTCAGCTTAATTTCCCGATGTTCCTCGAACTCTCGCTCCGATACCACTTGTGACGGCCCCCATATCCCGAGGTCGCCACGTGGGGAGGCGCGCCCGGCGGTCATGTCGGATCCTTGACCCACTGGTCCCGTCTCGTTTAGTTTCCGCATGAATATTAAAATTGCACGTACTAGTAAGTCATTGACCGCGGACGATCGAGATAAAGTCGCCCAAAATTCTCTGCCCCTACTAGCAGAGTCCGCACTCGAACATCACAAAAAGTAAGATAGAGAGTACGGTTAGTAAGATTCAAACAAAGTACACCGAGCATTTATAAGAGAATAATCGATACCAATAACTATGTCAAATAATCATACGGAAACTAAACGCATAAATCGTGCTAAGATCATCACATTAATAAATAACATGAGAGAAACAAAACGTGTACTCCTCCCGGTCGACTAAATCGTACGTCGAACCCCCAAGATCCTTTCGGTGGGTGCCTCCACTTCCTTTCACCCGGTTTCCATACCCCCAGATCCTTTCGGTGGGTGCCCCCACTTCCTTTCACCTGGTTTCCATACCCCCAGGGATCCTTTCGGTGGGTGCCCCCACTTCCTTTCACTGGTTTCCATGTGCAATAAGTACACAACGAATATCAAGTTTCTCAACCCCAACCCAAATGTGTCACGGAATAGCATACAATAACAAGGAATAGAGAGAATAGAATCCAATAACCACGAATAAGAAATCAATGATAGAAAAGTAAACCCTCAATGACTTTCAAATGGAATCTTACGTACCTCAAAAACGACTTCGCTCGCATCTCGATATGCGCACCCAACACCTAAATATAGCATCCTAAGTCCCTGGTGTCCATTTGTACCATTTAAGTTACTTAAATCATGCAAATCGCAATTAAAATTATGTGATACACCTCACATCGCGTCGTCGACATTCGTCGATTCACACCCTCGTCGAGAGCGATCGGTCCGACAACGCCATCGCGTTGTTCACCGCGCCGACGTCCGAAGTCGCGCCACCGCCGTCATCGCACTGCCGCATTGCTGGCTGCTCCATACCCGCCGGTGCTGGTGCTTTGACGGCGGTGGTACGACTTCGACGTCGGCGCGGTGAACAACGCGATGGAGTTATCGACCGATCGCTCCTCGATTTAGGGTGCGAATCGACGAATGTCGACGCGATAGAGGTGAGTTGTATTTCACCTAATTTTAATTGTGATTTGCATTATTTAAATAACTTAAATGGTACAAATGGGCACCGTGACTTATGATCCTATAGTCGGGTGTCTGGGTGCCCATATCGAGATGCGAGCGAGTCGTTTTTTGAGGTACCTAAAATTTCATCTCGAAAGTCACCGAGAGTTTACTTTTCTATCATTGATTTCCTATTCGTTGTTATTTGATTCTATTCCCCATATTTCTTGTTATTGTATGCTATTCCGTGACAAATTTGGGTTGAGGGGGTCGAGACACTTGATATTCGTTGTGTACTTATGGCACACTAGGGCCGTACGCGGAAATCGGGTGAAAGGAAAGTGGGAGGCACCCAAAGAAAAGATCCTGGGGGTATGAAAATCAGTGAAGAAACGGGGGCACCCACCGAAAGAATCACGGGGTTCGACGTATGCTTTAGTCCGACCGGAGTACACGTTTTTTTTTCTCGTGTTATTTATTCATGTGATGATCTTAGCACAGCTTGTCTGTTTAGTTTCCGCATGATTATTTGACATGGTTATTGGTATCTCGATTATTCTCTTATAAATGCTCGATGTACTTTGTTTGAATCTTACTAAATGTACTCTTCATCTTACTTTTTGTGATGGTCGAGTGCACTCGCTAGTAGGGGCAAGAGAATTTTGGGGCGACTTTATCTGATCGTCCGCGGTCAAGGACCTACTAGTACGTGCGATTTTAATATTTTGCTTTACTTTTGGGAAATGGGATACTTGAATAGACATTGTACTTGTATATATTAATGTTTAGTATTGTCGCATATATACGTAGTATTTTTCTCGGGTTTTCCACAATAGGAGTTGCTCTTATAAATAGTGTTTTATATAAAAATAAATTTAATTGTTTTACTTGCTTTAAAGTTAAAACTTCCAAATTGTTGTTTTTATAATTAAACTGTCGAACTAAATTGATTAACGGATGGAGTTAACACGCATATCGAGCGATCCGTGATGTAGCAAAGGTCGTTTGCGGTGGCGCGTGGACCCAGTGGGTGAAGGATCCGACAGACCATGGGCAACGCCTCCCCACGTGGCGACCTTGGGATTTGGGGTCGTCACTCCCACTCTGCTGTCCGCCGATCGCCGCCCACCGTAGCAACATTCCTCCAACCGATCCCGTACTTGTAGTGCCACCAACCTTGGTGCAATGCCTTTGCCCCGCCTCGAATTGCTCTAACGAAGCACGCCTCTTTTCATCCATGATCGCAAGCCATGAAGTGATGGAATCACAAATGACTCTCTCACCATCAAGAAAGCATTTCCAAAGAATGAAATCAAAATCATCCAACGGAGCATCAATCAAATTTATCTTGCCCTCCCCGGCCACCGTAGCAACATTCCTCGAACCGATCTCGTACTTGTAGTGTCACCAACCTTGGTGCAATGCCTTTGCCCCCGCCTCAAATTGCTTCGGAATAAAGCACGGCCTCTTTTCATCCATGATCGCAAAGCCATGAAGTGATTAAATCACAAACGACTCTCCCATCCATCAAGAAATCATTTTCTCGCAATGAAATCAAAATCATCCAACGGAGCAAAGAATCGAATTTACCTTGCCCTCCCAAGCGTCAATTTGAATGCCCACATCCAAGGCTACGCCCATAGCCTTCTTTGGTTCTCGAATTAACCACCTTCACCATGCTTGCACTCTCTGCAAGTTTGCAACCCAAGCCTCCGAGCTAGGTTCTCTCGTAACAAACGAATGTGTGACTTCCGAGTCAATCAACATCTTCACCGTTTAGTTATTGATCCGAGCCTCCACAAACATCGCGCCACTTATCCCATGGCCTTATGCACCCGCACCGTGTTAAGTAATTGTAATGGGTTCATCCGTACCTCCGAATCATCCGCAACAATCGCATTCAAATTCTTTTTATTTGGGCAATCATTTGCCCGATGATGACCGTCGCATATGAAACACCTCTTTTTGACATTGATGTTTTGGCACTAGCATCGAATTTTGAAGAAGACTTCACTTTGGATCCACCAAAGACGATCCTTCTCCTTGTACTTCTTTTCTTTTGATTCAAAAGAAGTACCACTAGTCTTGTAATCTATAAAGCTATCCGCCACCGCAATTGCACTCGTTAAGTCCTTCACGCCTTACCTCCGCAGCCTCCCGATCGCGCCATCGTTGCAATCCTCGCAGTGAAATTGAACTTGTCCTCCTCGGACATTTTTAATGTCAAGCAAGAAGGAAGAGATTCTTTCACATATTCTTTAACCGTCCCTTTCACTTTCAATTGGCGCAAGGCTTCCCGTGCTTGTAATGCCGCATTTGTGGGTAGGAATTGATCCTTCAATTCCCGCTTTAGCACCTCTCACTCCACAATCCTTGATCGACCAAAGACGCATCATTATCAACTCGGTTCGCCACCAAAGCTTCGCATCGCCTTTCAAATACATGGAAGTAAGGATGACCTTTTGGTCATCTTCCGTCCGACAAAGAGCAAAGTAAATCTTTTTATGTCCCAAATAAAGTTTTCAAGCTCCTTCGCGCTCCGCTTGCCCTCGAAAATTTCTTTGGCTCCGGCACCTTAGGTCTCACTTTCGCAAGCAACAAACCTCCGAGGTTCCTCCAACTCTCTTGAGCGATTCACCTCCACAGACATCCTCTCAACCGTCTCTGGTGAGTCCACCCATTGCACGAACATCGCAACAAACTCCTCAAATCCTAATTCCCAAATGGATATCAAAGCTTCTTGTGACTGTCCTAGCCACCAAGGAAGCTACCAAAGATCTCCACCCTTCAACGCGCCGCGCCATTGTCAAGACTCACGCCGCTTCCACCGAACACAATTCGATGTCATTATATGTTCTAAGTGAGCTACTCTCACTTAGATCACTTGTTACTCGGTCGCCATCGTCTCCGAAACGAAGCTCGATACTAGTTGTCACGAGGCCGTTAAGTGAGAGGTTCACCCTAAGGAAAATTTCTCGCACAACCCAACTCGTGGTGCCTAAGGACCGCCTTAGTTCAAGACACCAACGAAAACGTAATCGAACGGCAACAATAAACAAATAAAATTTATTACTTAGTTCAATGCAATTACAACTCTAGCATTTCATGCATCTCATACATGAAATCTCGTGTATTTTCTCAAGCTTACATAATTTGGCTTTATAGCAAAACAACCAAATCGCTTACATAACTACCGAAGACACACGTCCTATGTACATTACACGAGACTAAGAAAACCACCACATCCATGTAGTGCTTGAAACAGACCACCTAATGTTTCTTTCCTTTGATGCCACCTGGTTCCATAACCGTCGTCTTGACCCCCGGTCAATAGGCACATGCCCAAAGTGTCTCGGTAGTTGTTGGGACGTGCCTTGGTCATGCTATGAGCCATGACCAAGGTAGTTACATAACCGCATGTAACTGCTCTTGACTTGGTCCGTCCAAGCCTAAAATTCACCTTGCTCGAGGGACTGGTCCGATTCGTGGTGCCTAGTCATAGCGCGCTAGGGCACCCGAGGTGCTAACCGGGGCTCGGTCCGATCCGAGTCCCACCACTCGGGGTGGCGGGCACCATGATCCGTCCATGTGTCTTGCCTTGGCATGCCCGCCCAAGGCATGCTTTAAGGTCTTCCTTGCTCCCTTACCCATGCCGTCCCTAGGAGAGACCACCTCTACTTATAGTAGATGTTAAGCCGTTTTCTCGGCTCCAATAGGAAACATCACGAAATGAGACCAAGTCAAGCTTTGTCAACCCTTGCCAAGGCTTGCCTTGTCCGTGCCAAGGCGCACCTTGCTAGTGCATAGGGAACCCGCCAAGGTTCCGCCTCGCTCGTGCCAAGGCTCGCTTTGCTCGTGCCCAAGGAACCTCGCCAAGGTCCCGCCTTGCTCGTGCCAAGGCGCGGCCTTGCTCGTGCCTAGGGAACCCGCCTCGTTCGTGCCCAAAGAACTTGCCAAGGCCATGCCTTGCTCGTGCCAAGGCCATGCCTTGCTCGTGCCAAGGCACCACCGTGCTCCCGCCAAGGAATGTGCCAAGGTCCAGCCCGTGCTCGTGCCAAAGCGCCACCGTGCTCTCCGCTTTAGGCGCAAGTGCCTAAGCGCGCCCCAAGGCGCGACCTTATCCACGCTCATACACGCCGTCACATCCTTGCCGCATACAATTTACTACCCGCATGCGTGAGCATCCGCGCGCCGCGCTGCGAACCCTCCGAGGTGCATTATCCAAGAACTAACTCCCATGAAACCTTCCGAGTCCACCGAAACCCGAATATGACTAAGTTTTCCCGCCGCCTAGCCGCTTACTCCGATTACACTATTGGGGGTGTGACAAACCTACCACCTCTATCAACTCGGCTAAATTGGCCTTAAAGTCGCATTTAACCATTGATCAAAGGACTCATTGGTCATTCCACTCGTACCAATTCGAATATCTCCCCAACATGGCCTGCCACTCCACACTTGACAATAGTATGGAACACATCATCTTCCCTCCCCCTGCATACTGTGCACATCAAATCTACAAAGACTCTTTTGTTATACAAATTCCGTGTCGTTGGAAGAACGTCAGTATTGCTCTCCACGAAAAATCAGTCTGAAAAACTTGCTTTCTAAAAAGCTGCTAACATATTAACTTCTATAAAACTAAAGTGCTCCATCATAAGAAAAAAAAAAAAAAATGAATACTTGACAAATATTTATACACACTAACAATTTATGCATGCTCATACTTCTTTATTTGAAGCCAACCACCTCGACTAGTCTATACTGACTTTTGCAAAACCCACAAAGATCTAAACACAACTCAAGAACAAACTTAAAACTAATGATTTAAAGACATTGATTTCCAACTACTCAACCTGATCTCCAAGTTTTACAAATCCTACTATTAACAAATTATCATATTCAAATTGCGCTATTTTTTCTACACTGCTAAAAAAACCATGTTCACTATAGAATCAATACATAAAAGTTTCGCCAATCTAAGGAAAAAACTTCATTTACTAGAGTTGATACACAACAAAAAGGTATAGCATTAACAATGAAACTAGGTAAGTAAACAATGTACCATACTCAAATTCCATTAAATGAATAAAAAAGAACCAAATAGATAAAAATAACAATAAATGGCACCTTCATTGCAAATTAAGGGATATTGAAACTCATATTTTACCCATTGCAAATGTTTGCTATGCTATTCATCAAAAAGACACTTGGCTAATTATTATTGTTTACAAGGTAAATGATTGATGTAGACCTACAAAACTAACTAAATTATTATCGATTTTTAACATAAATCAATCTGGATTGAGTAGTTGAAACTCAACGCCCTTTAACCACAAATATAAAATTTGAACATGGGTATACTTTAGCCATTTAAAGATCAAGCAAAAAAATCAATTTAGACTAATCATAATAGTTGGCTTCAAATTTCGAAAATTAAGCAAATAAACACATTAGCTATTTGTATATAAAAATGAGAGAACATAACTTCTTTCACAAAGAAAACAAAGACATAATTTTCTAACCCACTTTGGGAATTAACATTCCACCCCCAAGCTAATGTCGCGTTGAGTGGACAAGCCCACTTGCTGCCTTTTCAGTGTATCCTATGAAGAAGAAGAAAAAGGCATGTAGCAAAAGAGCTCAAGACTGACTTAAAATTTGACAAAATACCCATACGTGTCTCTCTTGCAAAGAAGAGAAGCAAGGGTCACCTCGTCAATGCCACATAAGCTCATTGCCAACTCCTAATGTCTAAAGTAGGTTGTCGTTAATCAAAACGGATAAGCGATGAAACTAAAATTTGACCAATTTGACCAAATAGCTACCGAAAAATCCATCTCTAATAAACACTTTTCTCCACTTTATAAATTAGCAACAGATCGGCGACAGATTCCACTAAAAAGCGACATGCTTCTTAGCAACAAAAATCTATCGCTAATCCATCACTAATATAACAAAAAGTGATATGTAGTTAAAGTTTTTTTCGTCGCTAATTTAGTCAATTATTGTAGTGTCAATACTAGCAAAAAATAGGTGACACTTTCTATCTATTTCACCTACACATCTCTTATTCTATAGTCCCTATCTCATGAGAACTTATCTTAGCTTTGTTGTTCCAAAACTCCACCCCAAAATTACAACCAAATCAAAATTCTATTGCTTTCCAAGGCTACCTACCCTTCAAATCATATACCAACCAAGAACTCCTTCGCAATGCAACTAAATAACACAAGTTTCCTTCACTCTTATCTTCTAATTCAACCTCCAATCGTCCATCTCACTATCACCAAACCACTAAAGACAACGACTTTCATAAAGAGCAAGTTGAAATCTTGAATCATGAAGAAAGAAATTGAAAAATGCCGAAGCAAGAATAACGCACCTCGAAAACGAAGGAAACCTAATTAATTAAGGAGAAAGAAACCATCAGACTCCGAAATTATCCTCAAAGAGACAAAGCTCTACAAATCGCATCATGGTTGGTCATTCAAGGAGAAGACCGCATCATTTGGTTCCTCAAATCGAAAGTATGAAAATTTGAAAATCGAAAAGTAGGGGTTGATGAGATAAAAGCTCGATTGTATGGGTGAATGGTCATTTATCATCACCGATTTGATCATCGTAGTGGTGCATGACTCACGTCCTCATCACAAGAATTTCTAATCAACCCTAACCCTAGAACGTACGCCTAATCAATCAACCTTAAAACGAGAAAACAAAAACCAAGAAACATAAAGATTGAAACCCTAATTTAGAAGAGTAAACAGAGGCGCAATTTATAAGTAAACTACACAAGGTGATGATGATGAGTCTCTCGCATCGTCTCTACAACTCAATTTATAGATATGGATGCGAGATGCAAAGAGTGGAAACCCTAGCTAGATACCTTTGTACTTTGCACTTTATTACTATTTTGCCCTCAAGTTTAATTTATTCATTTTTGAGGTTTTTATTTTTTTATTTTAGTGTGAGGTAAGGTAATCGAAACCTAACAAAAAACAAAAAACACAATTGCTTAAAAATATTCCCTTACTAGTCTACGCTATATGAGAGATTTTTTTTTGGGAAAATAAGAGAGATGTTTTAAACAAGAAAAATAAATAAATAAAATGAAATTATGTGATATGCTATTAATAAATATAGGGTAAAATATAAATTAATCTTTAAAGTTTACCATAATATGCAATTTACTCCTTGTGATTTCAAAAAAACGAGCTTTGGTTTATGTAATTTACTTCTAATTAGAGCAACCACAATGGGCGTCACCCCATTGTGGGCGTATGATGCTTTGCCCGCTCAACTACAGCGGCGTCTTACGTCATTGAGCGATGCAAAGTGTGGGGCCCCCACAAATGGGACCCACAAATTTTTTTATTTTATTCCTTTTAATTTTTTTTAAAAATAAAGAGTGATAGTAATATGGGTCCCATAAAAGTGTAATGAAATGTTTAATGATTGTAAGACAAGCGTAACAGAGGAGAGTGTAATGGATTGATGAGGTAGCACTCTACTACGCTCATTTTAAGTGGATCTCGATGCTCTTAGTCAAAAGCATCATTGGGTCGTGTCAAATTATAATATTATTATTCTACATTTTGTAGATGTGACATTTGTCCCTTAACTATATGTACGTATGTGAATTTATTAATTTTTTAAGAATTACTTATATATTTTAAATTACTCAAATTATAATTTGCAAGAAATAAATAATAATAATGTAAGTTTGTTTATTATTTAATAATAACAAAAAATTTGACAATCTATATCTTGTAAAAGGGATTGGATTCAAAAATAGTAAATGCCACGTAGATTTTATATTAAAATAAAAAATATGCAAAAAAATGCTATAAATTTAAGTATACCAAAAAATTAAAAACTATTAATTAAATAATTATGCCTTGTATTTTCAATTTGCACCATTCTATAATTTGTAAAAAAATACACATTATTATTCAACGCTATAAAAGTTGTAGATCAACGTTAAAATCTAATGTTAATTAATAAGAAAATATTTATAAATACAAACAAGTTTACCAAAAATTATATTAAAAAAATTATTAAAAATTCATGATTTGAAAGTATTGGTTCTCCATTTTTTGTGTGTTTCTCTTTTGCAAGTGGTGATTAGTCTATTTATTAACTCAACTATGCTTCCAAAAAAGTTGGTAGGAGGTACCAAAGTGCATATTTACATTTGCCTTGTCAAAAGTAACTACCACACGCACAGTTTGAAATTTCACTAATGTTTGTCTTTTAAGAACGCTTGAAAACTTCCCTTAGTGAAAACCAAGTAAACAAAATCTCAATTGCTACACTACAACAAAGCTTGTTTGACATATTTAAGTTGCTACCTAGCTTGGCCCTTGTTATGCTCTCAATCTCATTCTCATATTAATTTGGCCAATTTGTCTCCTTTGATCCACTCCACATTTGAATAGCATAAATCCAATCAAAAAATACTACATAGCAAGCTTTGTGACCTACATAGATTGGATCGAGTTATCAATTGCACAACACGACTTATAGTATTATAAAAAACAATATCTAGCCTAATACACGTATAATTATTGCACAAAGGCATTAAAGTGTCACCATTACATCCTCCAACATAATAATTTTCAATATAAAATTGTTGTAAATTGGATAACTTAATATCAAGCATGCATAACATCAAACATGCGTGACTTGTACATCTCTTTGTTGCTTGTGTCCCCTCATTAGTACACCCACTTGGTTATATATGTATTGTCAAATAACTTGTAACTCATTCACATTGGTCATGTTATATCAATGTGCTATTGGTGTAACTCACACACTACATGTATCTTGTAATCTTTGTTTAAGTACACATTCATCATGACAAAGGCCCTATATAAAAGGGTTCCTTCTCTTGTAATGGACACACCAATGTTGGAATAACAACCTCTATATTTCTCAACACCAGCTATCTTCTCTCTTATCTCACTCTTTAGTTCATGTTTCTCATACTTTAGTTCTACAAGTTCTAGTTGTTGGCTTACAACTTAGTTTACAACAAAAATCACCTAATTATTTTCCAACTTGTAAAGATTGTGTTAATAGTTTATCAGAGTTAAACTTAATACAAAAATGAAAACCCGCAAACCCTTTTTAAGAACCAAAGCCAGAAAACACCAGAGTTTACTACAAATGTAGATTGCAGAAAGGGCCAATAAACATGATGCTGAAGTGAATCTATCACCATTCGAATGACAAACTATCGAAATGAAATGCTTAAGCAATTCATTTCTACTAAAAGTATATCTCGATGAGAAACATAAACTTGCAAACATGTCAATTTCCGAAAGTCACAAAATATCATAAATCATAAATGTAGAATCTCATGAGATTACTTGATTATGTATTGTAAAAACATGACCGACATGTCCACTTTCGATGGCCTGTTTAATATCAATACAGTTTGTGGACAGTCACGGTACCTGTTGTTCGCGTTTGTATTTTCCAAGATTTCCCTGTCGCCGGAAGTCAGGCCTTCGCCAAATGTGGCCTTTCCGCTGTACAATAGGGGCTTTCTGTACATCTTTTCACAGAGGTTAGGGTTAGTAATTCCTCATCATTGTACCTGAAAAAGGATAACAAAGTAGTGTTAGAAAACTTGCCAAAGCGACGTTAAACTAACAGATTTGTGTCAAAATATTACAAGTGAGATCAAAATTAGCTCCTGTCGCTGAATATGGTTGATGAATTGGAAGCTGTAGCTTTAGATGTGTTAGGTCTCTTCCCGCTAGCCACTCCACTGTCACTAACGCTTCCCTCAACAAGTTGTTCATGATCCTCTGTGAATTCCATGGAACGCGAATGCAAGGGAACAAGATAACCGTCGTCCTTGGACCTGCTCAGTCGTTTCTCAAATCGTAAGTATGAAAATTTGGAGATCGAAAAGTAGGGATTGATGAGATAAAAGCTCAGATTGAATGGGTGAATGGTCATTTATCATCACTGATTTGATCATCAGAGTGGTGCATGACTCACGTCCTCATCACAGCAATTTCAGATCAACCCTAACCCTAGAACGTACGCCTAATCAATCAACCCTAGAACGCGAAAACAAAAACCAGGAAACATAAAGATCTAAACCCTAATTCAGAAGAGTAGAGAGAGGCGCACAACTACACAAGGCGATGGTTATGAGTCTCTGCGTCGTCCCTACAGCTCTATATATAGATGCGGTGAGTGGAAACCCTAGCTAGATATACCTTTGTATTGCGCTCTATTACTATTTTGCCCTTAAGTTTAATTTATTCATTTTTTGAGGTTTTTATATTTTATTTTAGTGTGAGGTAGGGTAATGGAATCCTAAAAACAAACACAGTTGCTTTAAAATATTACCTAACAAATCTACCTAATATGAGAGATTTTTTTGGGAAAAATAAGAAAGATATTTTAAACAGTAAAAATAAATAAAAAAATAAAATTATGTGATATGCTATTAATCAATACTGCGCCGCTATGTGCACCCCGAGTATGGATGAGGGCACCCCAAAAAAATAATTATTTCCTAAAATGCCCCATGTGCACCCCTAACTTAAGATTTTCAAAAACGCAATAACTTGACGCGACAATAATAAAGAAACCGACTTTACGATGGTAGATGGCTCTTAAATCGTAAGTTCGCGTCGCCGATGGTCGAAATGGAATGTTAAAGTCGAAGGTTGGCGATTTATGTGATGTGCATAATGTGAGAATGAAAGAAGGGCATGTGAGTGATTGTGGGAGTTGTGAGGGGTAACTATGTTATTTCATTTGTAGGTATTTTGGAAGTGGAGTGAAAAAAAAAATGATTTGCCCTTAGTAAATCGTGGGGTGCACATAGTCGTGCCTAATAAATATAAGGTAAAATATAAATTAATCCTTAAGGTTTACTATAATATGCATTTTACTCCTTGTGATTTCAAACAAATACGCTTTGGTTTCTGTAATTTATTTCTAATTAGAGCAACCACAATAGGCGTATGCTCGCCCCCACAAATGGGATCTACAAAAGTTTTTTTATTGTATTTCTTTTAAACTTTTTAAGAAAATTAAAAGTGATAGTAATATAGGTCTCATAAAAGTGTAATGAAATGTTTAATGATTGCACGAGAAAGTATAATAGAAGATAGTGCAATAAATTGATGAGGTGATACTCTAATACACTCATTTTGAGTAGAATTGATGAGTCAAAAGCATTATTGGATTAGTGTCAAATTAAAATATTATTATTTTTCTTCTTGATGATGTGACATTTTTTTTGCCAACAATACCCTTTAAGTTTTTGCAAATTCTCTCTTTGTTTATGTCACATCCCTTTAAAAAAGGATCAACTTTAGTCCCTTAACTATACGTATGTATGTGTATTTATTAATTTTTTTAATAATTACTTATATATTTTAAATTAATAAAATCATAATTTGCAAAAAATAAATAATAATAATAATGTAAGTATGTTTATTATTTAATAATAACAAAAAAATGACAATCTATATCTTGTAAAAGGGATTGGATTCAAAAATAGTCAATCCACGTTGATTTTCATATTAAAATAAAAAAAATATTAAAAAAAAGTGTCATAAATTTAAGTATACCAAAAAATTTAAAACTATTAATCAAACAATTATGCCTTGTATTTTCAATTTGTACCTTTCTATAATTTGTAAAAAAATACACATTATTATTCAACGCTATAAAAGTTGTAGATCAACATTAAAATATAATGTTAATTAATACGAATATATTTATAAATGCATACAAAAAGTTTATCAAAAAATTATATTAAAAATTCATGATTCGAAAGTATTGGTTCTCCATTTTTTTGCGTGTTCGTCTCTTTTGCAGAGTTTGATTAGTCTATTTACTAACTCAACTATGCTTTACAAAAAAGTTGGCATGAGGTAAGAAAGTGCACATTTACATTTGCCTTGTCGAAAGTAACTACCACACGCACAGTTTGACATTTCACTAATTTTTGTCTTAAGAACGCTTGAAAACTTCCCCTATGCCACAACAAAGCTTGTTTGACATATTTAACTCGCTACTGGCTTGGCCCTTGTTTTGCTCTCGTTAATTTGGCCAATTTGTCTCATTCAATCCACTCCATATTTGAATGGCATAAATCCGATCAAAAAATACTACATAGCAAGCTTTGTCACCTTCATTGATTGGATCCAATTTATAGTCTTATAAGAAAACAATATCTAGCCTAATACACGCATAATTATTGCACAGTGGTATTAAGGCGTCACCATTAAATCCTCCAAAACAACATTTAAAAGTAAATCACCCAATTATTTACCAATTAAAAGTTAAACTCAATACAAAAATGAAAACCAAATTCACTCTTAAAAATTGACCATATCCCTATGAACTGCACCCTCCTCTTGGCAAACCCTTTTTAAGAACCAAAGCCAGTTTACTACAAATGTAGATTGCAGCAAGGGCCAAAAAACATGATGTTGAAGTGAATCTATCACCATTCGAATGACAACCTATCGAAATGAAATGCTCAAGCAATTCATTTTTATTAAAAGCTTGTCTCGATGAGAAACATAAACTTGCAAACATGTCAATTTCCGAAAGTAACGAAAAATCATAAATCATAAATGTAGAATCTCATGAGATTACTTGATTATGTATTGTAAAAACATGACCGACGTATCCACTTTCAATTGCCTGTTTAATATCAATACAGTTTGTGGACAATTACGGTACCTTTTGATCACGTTAGTAGTCATGGTACCTGTCGTTCGCGTTCGTATTTTCCAAGATTTCCTGTCGCCGGAAGTCAGGCCTTCACCAAATTTGGCCTTTCTGCTGTACACTAGCGGCTTTCTGTACATCTTTTCACAGATGTTAGGGTTAGTAATTCCTCATCATTGTACCTGAAAAAGGATAACAAAGTAGTGTTAGAAAATTTGCAAAAGCAACGTTAAACTAACAGATTTGAGTCGTAAATTACACGTGAGATCAAAATTAGCTCCTGCCTCTGAATTTGGTCAATGAATGACCATAAGACCTGTCCAGGTCTTTCCAATTGGAAGCTGTAGCTTTAGACGTGTTAGGTCTCTTCCCGCTAGCCACTCCACTGTCACTAACGCTTCCCTCAACAAGTTGTTCGTGAGCCTCTGTGAATTCCATGGAACGCGAATGCAAGGGAACAAGATAGCTGTCGTCCTTGGAGCTACTCAGTCGTTTCTCATGCTTCTTTACATTTTCTGATATCTGATGGAAGGTTTTGTTTATCTTGGCAATTCCTCTTTCAACTGGTTCTACCACATGTGAAACCGTGAATTTCACATCGTCAACCATCTGCATGAAACACTGCGTAAGAAAATCTATGCGGAAGAAGGCAATATTCAAATCATGAGGTTTGAAAAAGGAAAAAACATATTCTTCAAGTTAAGATCGGGATCGCACAATTCCACCACTCCCCAAAACCACATCGCGGACACTTTGTGGAAAATTTAATCGTTTTTCTATATCATCATAGCGAGCAACCCCATCCTACTAGACCTTGCACTCTCTCGAACCTCATCTGGATCTGGAGGAATTCCTAGCGACGCATAGTTATCCATTACAGCTACATTATTGAAGCATCTTTCCCCTCGAATGTAAGGTTTTGCAGGGAAGACGTATAAATGCACGACGGCAGCAACACCCATCTGTTGGCCAAAAACATCAGAACACATACAGAGTTACCACTCAGAATTCCGTAAATGACGAAGAACATTTGAAAGCTAAATAACTTCTATCCAACAATACAACAACAACAACAACAACATAGCCTCAGTCCCAACTTAATTGGAGTCCGCTACATAGATCAAACTTTTACATTGTGCTCGTTTCTTTTTTTTTTCTTTTTTTTTTTGATTTAAGTGCAATCAAAAAAAAAAAAAAAAAAAAAAACATATGCTTTTTCTGCCTATAAATATCATATGGAAGTTTTTTTATTCTTTATATTTTTGCACCTTATACGAAAAATCGCCTCCAAAGTGGACCTCCTGGGCTGGAAGCCAACATGGATGGAAAAGTAATAAAGTACAAAAGAAAAACAATGAATTGCCAGGAAAAATAAAAACTGAATTAAAATCACCAATTCCAGATTGACTGATCAGGAATAAGCAAACAGGAACAGCAGCAAGTAACTACATATTCATACCTCAATACAGATGATATAGTCTTGAATGCGTGTTTTCAACTCCTGAGCTAAGGCCCCTTTAAAGGCTCCCATGGAGAAGAGAAATGCAATGGCAACGCCTTGCCACCATGTGAGAAATACAATCGACTTGAATGTCAAAAACTTAGCAAGGGGTTTCATAGGCTCCAACTTGTCTTTAATGACAGAATAGAACAGAACGAGGCAATACAAGGCCCAACTCTGACTAAAATTCAGCACAACCGCTAGATATGGATAGCTGCAAAGACACGTAAATTAACATGGTCATAAATAATACCTTCTAACCATATTATGACTATGATGTGACCAGGAAAGATACTGATGTACGGCAGTTAAATTCAGTTTGATATGAAAAAGTCGGACGTGTGGTAAAACTTGTAAAAATGCAATAAGAAATACAAAAATTCAAAGAAAAGTAGGAGTAGCACCAATTGACACAAAGAATAAGGAAGGGCGGTTGTGGTGGGTTGGACACATCCAAAGACGGCCAACAAATGTCCCCACTAGAAAACTCGACTCGATAGCAACTGAAAAAAATTCAACGAGATAGGGGTAGACCGAATCTAATTTGGGACACATTAATTATGAGGGATTTAAATGACTTGGAAAGCACATATCAATTGCACTAAATTGAGCGCAATGGAAAAGTTTGATCCATACTAATTTGGGATTTAGGCTATATTATTGTTGTTGTATATGAAAAAGTCATAACTCATCAGACCGATTGTTCCTAGTATAGTTGCTACTTGTTAGAATGGAATAGACATGAAACAAAAATAAGCTAACAAATTACAATAACTAAAAAAAAACAAATTAATAAGCAAAAGATAAGATTGCATACCCATATTTCCATTCAAACTTCCCTTCTCCATAAACACCAAAGAATTGAAAAACAATTGCCAGCAGTGCACATATCATTTTTAATATCATCTGAAAAAGAAAAATCTCAGTGATATATTTCCAACAATCTTCCAATCGTGCCATGAAAAGGGAGCTGAATATAAAACATACATATTGAACTATGCCAATCTTTACTGCATGATAGAAGTCGGGACCTAGATACCAATGCCTTAAGCAGCAATTTAGTGGAAATGGGTGCCTTATAACTCCATCATCATATGCGTCTTCCAGAAGTGGTGTGTCGTAATCAATTTGGCCCTGGGCTTCCATAAACTTAATTGTATTTTGCTCTCCACCTTAAAAGGAACAAGTCAATGCATGAACTAAAAGAAAGACGATCAGAACACAAACATACACACAAGCGCGCGCATGCAGAACATAGCCATGCCAAAATTAAATGATTGTAGTAGCAGCAGCGGCAACATCGGCAACAGCAATAAAAAAGTGATAAAAAAATTGTAGTAAACAAATCTAGACTACTATAACAGAAAAGGCTTTGGGAAGGTGTAGATGCAGCATGATTATCACTGAATATCTTCCAGATCTGCATCTATCTCTCTTAAAACTGTGCTAAACATTTATGGCCTGTTCGCTTCACAAATACAATAGTCCAGTGTGTATGGGATTAAGTAATACATGGGATTGTGACTTGGGTTAAGTGATTAGTCCCGATTGGGTCCATTGTTTGTTTGGGTTACTTCAGATTGGGATTAAATTTTTGGAGGTTGGTGGAATGACCAACATCCCCCCCAATTCATGTTCCCCATATCAAAATCAATTAGAACACAAACTCTATTCGATTTATGTGTGTTAGTAATGTACAGGGGCATGAAGATACAAAAATTATGTCCAAATTGACACATAAGGCCAACAAAAAACTATACAAAAAAATCCTATAAAAAAACTATACAAAAAACCCCTTAACAGACCCAAATTGACACATAATAAGGCAGTCTTCCATTGTTCTCTGGATATCCTTTTCAGTCCCCCCAAAAGACACCATAACAGAAAGAAAAGAAGCTCCAGAGGACACCTCAAAATTCCATCATATCTAACAAAGTAGGCCTCTCTCTGCACAAAATCCATCAGCCAACCAGGTTGTGTCACTAAAGACACGAACACCATGATATACACATCAAAAGAAATCAAACGTGAACGAATCAACAACTGACCTAATAGAGACAATCGAATCGATGATTTTTGCGACAACAAAGAAGAATGAAGCGAAGAAGGTTTTTGGCGAGATTGAAGAGAGACGATGATGCCCGCGAATACGTACAACTGGTGAACAGAGACGAAGATGAATGGAGATGATGTTCGTCGATCTCCTCTTGCGCGACCTTCGCTCTGCTTCCACGGTTGGCTAGGGTACTTTGGTAATGTTTCAAGCCCAAGCATTGGACTAATTAGTGACACCAAAAAGGATGGTTTAGTTTAGTCACTTGTATTGGGTATTAAATAGTCCCATGGACTAGTTAATCCTCCAAGCGAACACCGGATTAGCCAGTCCAGTGTGGCTAATCTGACCTAAGGCGGTGAAGCGAACAGGCCATTAAAGTGCTAACAAGGTATAAAGGTAAATTCTAAAGAAATAAAAAAAATGCCCCATCTGTTTCCTATTTTGTAGACATGTTTGTTCAACTAAGATTTAGGAATTGGATCATGTCCAAACAAAAGCATGAAAAACCATGATTCGCCATTTCTATTTAGTGCCATAGATCTCAGATAGCTTATGGTCGCATCTCAATAACTTCCAACACCGTGCAATTTTACTAAAGATATTTTAGATCAAAGAGAACTAACACAAATCAAACATAATACTTTCAGGTGTTATTATATCTTCATCTCATGTGCCTAAGCGCCCTAAGTCATTCCTCGACACGAGTATCAAGTTCGTAGAATGTTTTCTGCTGCAATACATCATAATGGATTCAAACAACTGATATAGACCAATAATATTGAATTTACATTCAGAAAGGCCTTCAAAAAAAAAATTACGTTCAGAATCGAAATTTGAAGCACCCCTCTGCAAAGGAGCATCAAGCCTTCAACAAACTACCAAGTATCAAACTAACAGAACTGATTCAGAAAGACATACTTGTTTCAACCAATTCATTTTATATAAGAACAAGATTCCAACACAGACAATTTCAGAAGAGGAACCTCCGCCATAACCTCAAATATCAAAATGAAACGCAGCAACACCTTTGCCTACTAGGTATGTAAAACAGTCAGGATTAACAATTACCTCTAGTGAAAATTCACAACTACCTTATTGAATAATATGTAGAAACAAATAACAAATTTTATGTTTTACATGAATGATCTAACAAAGAGAAAAAGGAAAGCATCTATAACAGCATAAAATATGACCATTCTCAATAAACATGTATTTGATGCTGAGCATTCAACAAGCACAATTGATAAAACATCTAAAAGGCAAAAAAATAAAATAAAATAAAATAAAATAATAATAATAATAATAATAATAATAATAAGTTTCTAAAAAAATAATAAAATTGGAGAAATAGATTGTCCACTTGAATGCATCATTCTAAGAGCCTACATACAAAAATGAATGATTGCTGTGACAAAATGAAGCGACAACAATCACCAAAAAAAAAAAAAAGAAACAACATTATTAGAGGATATCAGGACATACCCAAACAGGCTATCAAATATCTCTCAAAGCAATATAATGCAAAAGCCTCATAGCACTCTCTCATTATCTGGCAATTGAATGCAATATCTGGATCCAACAATGACAAAAACTGCAATCAGTTGACAATAACTTGTGTTAGTGGCCAGCAAAAGAAAATTTTAACAACTTCAAATTATACACTTGCCATTGGCACAGGAATGCATCTAACAAGATGTGAAAAATAAAAATAAAAAACAATGATCGAGCCACAACAATTTCTAAATCAACAACAATATTAAAGACAAACTACTACTGAGAGAGCACTTCCAAAAATGTTGTGACCAACATGACGGTACCAATGGTTTAGGGATGAGAAGCAAAACCCATTTTTTAGACCAGCATGCCATCAATTGGCATGAATTGTCAAGTAACCAGTACTTGAACTCAATATCAGATGATAAGCATAAGCCAGAAAGCGCACCAAGTCCTAGCAAAGACAAGTGTATAATGTATCCCAAAAATTGTTGTAGAATTAAATTCCAAAAAAAACTTTACCCACCATAGAAATTACTTTTGAGGTGACATCTCAGGTACCTAGTTTTTAGAAACAAGTTTTCATGGCATGCCATGTAACAATGTTAGTTATCAGTATGAATTCTTCAAATAATACCAAAAGGTCAGATCCTTCAGTAAATATTTTGGACAGACTGCAGTTTAGATCAAAATTAGAGGTATTGCTTTCTGAATCATCACTCAGGCGTCCACTATTTTACCCTACACCAAAAAATTGATTTTTTTTTTTTCGAAGAAAAAATTGATGTTTTAGTATAATAGGCTTTAATGAGTAAATCCAAGATAGGATTTATCACTTATCAGAGTTACAAATAGATAAGATTTGTTGAAACTAATATTTTTGTATTGAAGTTCTCTTTCTAATGATAAATTGATAATACATAAAGACTGTTAAGAGGCTTGTAACCAAGAAAAAAAAAGACCGATAGAGTCTGACTTCTATTATTCTAGTTAACAAACCCTTCATCTTCTTCTTAAATTCCTCATTTTCAATCGAGACTCATCATCCTATGACCAAACAAATCATTTTAGCCAACACGTCAGTCTATCTCAAGCCTATGAGTTTCTGTAATTGGCTTCCTTATTTCAAGCATTTAAACCATTTTGCAATCTCCTCTCTCAAGGCTTCAAAGCAATGTTGTTAAGGCACCAACTTAGGCAGTCTGGGCGGCCCACCTCCAAGCCTTAATTAGGCGGGCAGTGGGCCAAAAAATAAATAGTAAAAAATACAAGGGAGGTGTTAGAAATTACCAAAAGAGTTTAATATAAAAGCATAAACTCAAACACCAACCCTCCTTTCCCATCTCACTACCAACTCCGGCAAAACTCCAGTAGCATGGCGTTGACTGTTTTGGTGAAAGTATGTGGAAACATTTTTTAATTTTATTTTTATTTTGAAAATATATTTTTAAAATTTAAAAAGGTTAGTGAAAATATGTGGAAAAATATGGAGGTGAAAATATGTTGATGAGAATGTGTAGGTGAAAAAATATGGCCCTTACTTTGTCGAGGGGTCTCTAAATAGAGTATATTATTTCCTAGGAAGGTCAAAGTAAATGTTGTTTAGTCCGCCTAGGCCCCGACTAGTCTAGGCGGTACAAAACCGCCTTGCCGCCTTGAAAACACTACTTTAAAGTATTTCTAATCAGATCATCTTTTGAGCCCTTTATCTCAGTGATAAAGATCCTGATCACCAATCATTTAGCTATAGTAACAACTATCAAACCAGAAAATGGATGGCACCAACATGTATAATTAAGTTCTTGGTTGCAAGCACGACACTATCGCTCTCCCATAATATTATTAGTGTTGCAAACAATTATTGATTTTAATTTTACATCTGTATTCCTTAGAGTGGACCATGAAAACATGATCACCAAGGTTTAAAAAATCGACAAACTTCGACGAAGTTCGGGCGAAGTTTGTCGATTTTGAGGTGAGAGAAGCGAAGTTCATAGGCGATAGAAAAATTGCAACACTTCGATTCAACTTCGGCTAACTTCGACCGAACTTCCAAAACATCGATGGAAGTTAATAAAACATGAAGTAAAATTTTATGTTTCGTGGAAGTTGAGCAAACTTCGACTGAAACTTCGACTATGCTAGAAATATACTTAAACTTCGGCTAAATTCGAATAAAACATAGTTCTAGCATCTCTATGAAGAAACTTAAGTTTTTTAGCATTCAAAGTGAAATTCCATAAACTTACTGTACACCGGCGAATTTTTGTCAAACTTCCATCATCGAAGTTAACTTCCTCGAATTAATTCCGAATTTTAAGTGAGCGAAGTCATAGGCGAAGTCGAAGTTTCAAACCTTGACGATCACTTGTGATTACTTGGTAAAGAATAGCACTTAGGAAGTGAACAAAATTTGGGGGTTCCTTTGGAATAGGTTGTCTTACGGGCAAAGGTCATATCAAGATTCAAGAGCAAATAAGGCCTCCTCAAAAAAATTGCAAACTAGGGCACGGGAAATTGATACCCTTATTATCACCCCGGTCCAAGGGTGACCTATAAGGGTTGTTGGAAAAAATCATTAATGAGGTTTGATTCTAAGAAGTGGCCTAAGGATAATAATCTGTGGAAATTGGACACAGTTGTCATCTCTATCTTTTAATTAATCGTGAAAGGAAGTAAGTAACATGAATATTTTTACTTAAAACATTTCTGTGACGACAGTAAGGATCTTTATGCAGGCCATTGAGAGCTACCAATCGTTATATATCTTAATTCTTAGTCGATATAAAATTTGTTTATTTATATTCATCAAAAAAAGTGTGATTTTTTGTCCACAGAATGCCCCTAACTCGTGTCCGTCTCCAAGTTCCCCTGGGTTGACAGTTTATTGCTAATAATGATATTCAGGTTAGGCATCTCAACCCACCTCAATAAAAACCTTTTACTCATATACATATGGTCTGCAAATTCAGGCCAGGCAATTGCAACAAATTCCTCCAAAAGCAAATACAGTTTTTAACACAATGCAAGACAAATACAAAATAAGTTTACCGTATAGTAATATTCTAACATTCAGTTCCGGGACACGCCATAAATATATATATGATTTATAACAGAAGCTATTATTTAAAATTCTAACACATGAAAAGTGAGTTTCATATGCTAGAGAAGGGTTCACTGTACCGATTCTAGCGCATAAACTGGAACCATCAGTATGAGCCCAATGAGAAATTTTTGCTCCTGAAATCAAAATGTGAGACCTATTAATACGACAAATCAAAACAGGATATCTGAATATGAAGCTTCATAAGAAAGATGGTCCCGATGATCGCTATATTTAAGTTTTAACAGACAACTACACTGAAAAAATGCAACAAAATAAAAGAAAAAAGCAGCTGTAAGGATACAGAAAAGACTAAAAATAACAGAAAACTACAAACCTCAGGTTGATTATAAGCAGCTATGTGCTCGAATATGAGGAAAAAGGACAAAACAAGAGCAACCGTCACAAATATTCCCGCAGAGATGACTGGCCAGCTATAGAATGATCTGACACCAAAACTGAGAGACCAAGCTTTCCCGGTTCTACTTGATGATTCAACCAAAGTGAAATAAAAAAAGATGGCATAAAAAATTCTTTTCCATGCCATTGACGAATACTATGTACTCTAACAAGGATCATGAAATTGAAAACAAGCAATTCAAATTTCCTGATGCCTCAAATGACGCTTAAATAGGTGTAGGACAGTAGAAGTCAACAAGCAATGTCCTGTAAATAAGAAACAGCTACGCTTTTCTTGTTCAAATCAGCGCTATGCAGATCCTACTTTCAACTGTATATTTAACGCTCAGTTACTGTGATAGGAAAGAACTGCATGCCGCATCTGCACCTCAAGACATAAGAATTATAAGTGGAATTCATAACATCTCATATTCCTAAACTTTGAAACCAAAGGATCCACAGTCAGATTGCAACAACCCAACCCACAACAAGGAAATTAAATGAGTACAGCGAGTAGCACACGTCATCAATGAATCAATTTAACATTTCTTATATTTATCAGATTTGACACTAAATCAAGCACAATGGAAGAGTTTGATCCATGTAGCCGACCCCAATTAATTTGGGACTGAGGCTATGTTGTTTATTTATCGGATTACTTTGATTTAACTGCAATCTAGTCATACTACTAAAACAAATATCTTGAGTTCTTCTTGATATCAATGATATGCAATTGCACAGATTGATTTGCATTCCATAGATGCACTTAAGCTTCAAATTTCACGCACTAGATCAAAACGACGTTAGTTTCGTCGAAGGCGTGAAAGCAGAGACAAAAATCTCCAATACAACACTAGATTGCATGGTCTTCACCAAATTTGTGCCACATTAACCACTAACCTAAACAGATTTTAACACTGCAAAGCAAAGACTCCGCCAATTTCATTGGACTCATAGAACTGAAACCAATCGTCATTCAACATGATCAAACACTTCAAACATCACAATTTCATGCTCTTCGAAACGGAAACCATAGCTAGCGCAAACCAACCCTACATGCACAACCCAAACCACCGCTGATTCCGACTTTTCGATCTTGAAATCGATGAACCAATAACGAGCGACTCCATGGAACCAATGAATTCAACAAATCGAGATTCAGAGATTGAGAGATCCAAACCTGATATTCGAGTTCCCAATTCAATTTCGCTTAAGCGGTTACGAACAACAAGAACGCAAGGAACCCATCTTGCTAATATTTGAGTCCCACTAAATGCACCCCACCGGTTATTTAGGGCACCCCATTTATTTGAGTCAACCGACGCGACCCACATCCCAAACACATAAATTGAGTCTCGGTCAGGTCTTGTTAAGATCAGTATTTAAGTGTCCATCGGTACAATGTCGTCAGACACCCAACTCGATGGGTAACCACCATCGAGATTATACAAGTGATTTTGGTGGCCTTATGCCAAAACATGTGTATATGTCTCGGTTGATACCAATCGACATATGCGAGCTTATATCTCGATCTTGTGTGTCCGAGATTATAAATTTAGTTATTCCCACCGAGACATGAAACGTAGTGTTGGTTATCATTAATCAGCACAAATAATTCATGTCTAAAATGTAATGTTGCGATATAGCCACCCGACCTTGTATAAGGGCACCTCATTATTGGAGAGGAGCAAATATGTAACTTCTAGGGGAAAGAGACACTAATTCAAAAAAATGGGGTGCCCATATGGTGTCTACACTGCGACTATTTTTGTTCTCTGTTGGTTGATTTTACACGTAGATTCGTACACTATTGTTTAGGACCGTTGGATTGTGCGTTGATATGTATTACGTATCTTGATTTCTATGTAAATGAGGTTAAGGAAAGTGTTTGGGGAGAATTTGTCTGTATGTTACTTTTTCGTTTGTTGTAAAGAATTGCTTTTTCACGTCAGCGAGCACGTGCGTGTCACGCATTTCAGAGGCGTTCGCGCTTCGCGTCGTCGAACGCCGAGTCCGGTGTCGCCCAACAAGAAATTGTAACTGCAAGGATTCCGTGGAGTGTAGCGTTTGTGGGAGTGAGAATCGCCACGATGGGCAATCTGAACCGTCCGTGACGTCTTTGGCACGTAAAGACCAGTACTTGGAAAAAAAAAAAAAAAAAATTAAAATCTTCTGATGCACTTCTTAAATTAATGTTTTTATCTTGTGAAAAAAACTAATTTTCAACCAGCCGTTGATTTGGTGTACTCCGTTTCACAATATGTGCCACATTGAGGAAAATTACGAATGACACTTCAAGTGACACTCATATGACGCGTGTCGGGCGGCTCTTACGTAAAAACGTGACGTGTCGGGCGCTCTTACGTAAAAACGTGACGTGGCGTGGCGACCTACATTCATAGGAGCCGTCGTGCCCGCTTCGAGATATACAACACGTGTGTTATATAGTAGAAATTATTTTACGTGAGACCCGCATGCCACGTCATAGGGGTGTCGCTTGGGGTTAAACTTCCCCACGTGGATTATTTGACTAGAGATGGATGAAATGAATTGAACACACTTGTCCAAAAGTTTTGGATGATTGTAGTCAATGGTGGAACAATATTTTAACAAACTTTAATATATGGAGCGTATGTCGATCATAGGGAGCGGAAATGACAAAATTATATAAGAATCATGTGTCGACCGTACGGTTACTATAGAGGTCTCGGGAGATAGAGGGGCGCGCATGCCCCGTCATTGATTGTAGTGTTACAAAAAAAAAAAAAAAAAAAAAAAAAAAAAAAAAAAAAACCTTTAGGACTATTATGAAATGGATGGACACTTGTGCATGTATGTGACCACATTGTGAAGCATGATTCTCACATTGAATTGTAACATCAAGCATGGCTCTCAAACTTCATGTAACTTGTAATCCTCTCCAATGTACACCAACTCTTCCATGTATTGTCTATGTTGCTTGTGATGTGTTGTATGACTTGTGGTGAATGTATAACTTGTACACATTGTATAAGTACAATTATCATCATCACCAAATGACATATATAAATGGTGCCCAACCCCATTGTAATTCACACACCAATGTGTGAATAAAATCTCTACATTTTCATCTCTCGCACTCTTGTCTCATCTTCTCTACTTATTTTAGTAATTCTTAGTTTATGTCTTCCATGTTTAAATCTCTAGCAAGTTCAACTTAGTTTACAACACGTTATCGGCATGAAGTTGCTCTACAAGAGGAGGTCTTGAAGATCAAGAAGTTTTTCAAAATATAAAGCTTAGAAGGTATCATTTTTATTAATTTAAATAAGTTCAATTTATTTCCATGTTGTCGTGGTTAATTTCTTTTTTGTTACATGCATATTTAATTATGTAAATGTACTTTATTCATACATTATGCATTGTAACGTCGCCGACTACGAAAGCATGCTCTGTAGCTTGCGTCTTGTACGATCTTCTACATCAGAAATCAAAAGTCAATGTGTGACATATAGTTTTTCTCTTAAAACTACAAACGATTAGTTATTGTTCTATTCTTGATTTTATAATACAAATAATGTTATAAGTTTGAGTTGATAGTGGGTAAGCCTTGTCCCCGATAAAGCTAAACATTGAAAGGGAGACGGGTTATCTGGCCCGTTCGAGAGGCATGATATTAAGTAGACTATATCTCGCCACCCAACCTGGAGGTTGTCCCACCAACTCATACGAATAGTACATTTTGTTTATTAATTAATCAAGTTGTGAATATACGTTTAATCATATGTTATGTTTTTACATAAAAAAATGGAAAATTATTTTATATTAAATTTATTTTCAAAATATTATTCAACCATAGTTGAACTTGTTGTCTTATTATATTACCGACAAGAATTACTTGTCATGACAATTAGATACTATGATTTGTGAATAAAACATCTATGCAAGACAATGTTGTGTTATACAAAATTTAAATCATTTGCCAATATCTCTTTAGAGATTTGAAAAGTGAATATTTCACTTTATATATCTTTTCACCCTATGAAGTTATAAATATATAAATACCAAAAAAGGTAATGCTCCAAAAGCTCATAATGAGCGGTTGAGTCTCAAGCTACAAAATTTAATCAAATAAATATTAATTATAATTCTGCAATTTTAATTACCTCTATGTTGAGGCTATGTGGAAATATGAATGATGAGACAATAAAAATAAGGTCACGTGGCACTTACTCGATTTATTGTCGCAACAAATATCGAGTCGCACTTCTTCAATCTAATAAATATTAAGGATTGATTTCTTATCTCATGGTAGTTGAGTAAAATAATGAGATATTATAAATATAATATCGCTCCCGTCCAATTAGTTCGACTTCAAATTAAGAAGCATATGTTGCATATAATGATCATGATCGCAATAATAAATTTATGGTCGTGGAAAATGTGAAAATACCAGGTAAATATGGTATTGACAATTCCACCAAAAATTGGAACAAAAGTGGTGCACCACTACAAATGGCAAATAATTATTGACAATGAGCGCTCATAATTGTGACATTTTTTGTCATTTATGAAAGCCTATTTTGCATAAATATTGTCATATATATACCCGAATATTTTTGTGGCATTTACCATGCCTTCAAAATCAAATGCAAAATATTATGAATTTTATCATTGAAAATGGCTCTATAAAACAGGCACATCGAGATGTGTTTAAATCGTGACCTAAATATGGGCGATGAGTTTATGTCTAGTGTATCGTGCTACATGCATGTACATTATAATATAAAAGTGAATATTTCTCGAATTCGAACTTAGCGAAGGCTAATGTTCGAGCAATATCGGGTACAACAATTTTATTGTTAATGTCTTGTTCGAAGAAGTCTACTCATAATAATAGAAGATTTATCTATATGAATATGATTTAATCGAGTATAATATTCTCGCTTTTAACTTATGGAATATATAAGGCACATTAAAACGAATTTCGTCATAATTCAAATGACATTCATAATGTGGAAAGATCTATTTGATTATTCATAATCATCAATAATGCGAAAATATCGTAAATTCGCACGGACATCCTTTATCGAACTCGGATTTTTTTATCAGTAGGAGATTATCCCAAGACAAATCAATAGAAGACTTATATTGATATAACTCTCCATTAATCATATTATAAGATGTCTTGGATCCCTAATAGGGAATTTATTTATAGCAAGTTTTGCTAATTGTCATTTTGATGAAGCGCTCTTCCCATCATTAGGGGGACATATAAGCCAATTTAAAAGGAATGCCGTGAAATTGTTTGAAACACATCAAATTGCATTAATTTGTTATATTATGATCCATATATAATTTAATATGAACTCGAAGTTCAAATGATCATTCAAAGTAGCAACAAGTTATGAATCAATTACTTGATGCAAGTACTATATACAAAAGAGTGACAATCATATGCATTAAATGGTTCATATAGAAAACGATGTTCATGTGCAATAAAATGCACAAGATGTCTCACCCATGTGAACATGAGGGGGAGAATCGAAATGAGTTATTGGTTAGTGTATTGCACTCTTTTTCCCTTTGCTATGGTTTCATCCCACTGGGTTTTCTTTGCAAAGGTTTTTAATGAGGCAATTCTAACAATATTAAAACTCGGTATCTAGATTGATTAGTGTATTACACTCTTTTCCTTTCGCTATGATTTTATCCAACTGGGTTTTCCTAGCAAGGTTTTTAATGAGGCAATCAACAAAAATTATACTCTTTTTCTGTACTAGATTTTTTCCCACATGATTTTTTCTAGTGGAAGTTTAACGAGACACATTCTTTCAACAAGTGTCGTCCAAGGGAGAGTGTTATGAAATGGATGGACACTTGCGCATGTACGTGACCACATTGTGAAGCATGATTCTCACATTGAATTATAACATCAAGCATGACTCTCAAACTTCATGTAACTTGTAATCCTCTCCAATGTACACCAACTCTTCCATGTATTGTCTATGTTGCTTGTGATGTGTTGTATGACTTGTGGTGTATGTATAACTTGTACACATTGTATAAGTACAATTATCATCATCACCAAATGACTTATATAAAGGGTGCCCAACCCCATTGTAATTCACACACCAATGTATGAATGAAATTTCTACATTTTCATCTCTAGCTCTCTTCTCTTTTGTCTCATCTTCTCTACTTATTTTAGTAGTTCTTAGTTTATGTTTTCTATGCTTAAATCTCTAGCAAGTTCAACTTAGTTTACAACAATGACTAAATTATTACAAGGTTTGTTTTTTTTTGTTTTTTTTTTTTTTTTTTTTTTTTTTTTGGAAACTAATTTTGTAAACCAACACAAATACGTAGAACCGATATAGAATATTGGCTCATCGTCCTTGATTTTCCAAGTCAAAATGTATGCGCACGTATCGCTTGCGTGTATAGCACGTACAATGACAAGTGTGTCGATGATGCGTGTATGTGTTGGGTTACAATAAGAGGGTTCTTCTATGTGTTACAACCAATTAGGGGTGACAGGTTTGCAGTCCGATGTCCCGACCGCTCTTGATATAAACGAACATTTGGCATTGTCTGACTCGACTGATTTTAAATTCGAGACAAATGTGTCTTGCCCAAACCCGAATTACTTGAAATATGAGTTGTCCAAATGTCTGAATTAATCGAGTTTTTTATAAATTATTTTATGTTTAAAAGTTTTTTAATTTATAAAATCATTGTAAATTCCTCGTAATATAATATTCTATAACATAATTTTATTTTAAAATTCGAGTTGTATTTATTATTTTAAATTAGAAGACGTAATAATGTTTTTTTTTTTTAAGACAAAACGCATAATGTTGTCTTAAGCAATTTAGTTAATTCTCAAAACTAAAATAGTACATTTTCTATATAAGCTACGTAGTTTCTTTATTTCTATTGTCCTTTTTGTGAAGTATATAATGCATAGAAGCATATTTTCAAAATAAAATAAGTATCTTTTGAAATTTAGGTCGGTCCGAGCTCATAAAGTCTTGTCCGAGACTCGCCCAAAATTTAATGTGGATATCAAAACCTTGCCCATACGTAACCGATATTTAAAAAATTATTGTTCATATCCTTTTCTTTTTTTTTAGCCGAACAAACTGCTGCGCAGACGTGTTAAACAAAAAATTGACACCCCTACAACTAGACATGATCATGGGCTCGGTACTCGCCGTGAATAAATAATTAGGCTTGGGTAGACATTTCCAAGAAAAGTTCGGCCCAGCACAGAGCCCATTTAGGTATGTTTTAAAGTGGGCTGGGCTTGGGCCACCTTAAAAAGCTCAAATCAACGTAGCTAATATATTTTAAAATAATTAGCGATAGTGGAATTTGATCCTAAGACCCAATGCTCACATTAGTATATACTTAATATTTGAGCTACTTATTCTTTTTGCACAACATTTGAATATATACAACATATACATAGAAACACACGTGGTATCGAAAAAGTCTATAAAAACTATATTAAATAAATAAATAATTTATTTTTATATATTTTTAATATTAAAATATTTATATATAGACTTGATGGGTCATGCTTGAGTTTTGTATTTTTTACGTAGGCCGAGCGTAGGCCTTTGTATAGGCTTTGCATGTAGACTCGATTGAGTCCTATTACGAGCTCACCAGGTCTACCTACAGCCAGTAGGATTTTAATGACCTCATCACGGCTTTTCGAAAAATTTGATAATCGCAATTATCAAAAAATAAAAATTGTGATTAGTAAATTATTACTCCAACTAATTTAAGATTAACGCTCTATTGTTTGGTAGACTAGAACTTCAAACAAGGGTCATCTCCAATAGTAGCTCACCAAGGAATCTTCCCGTGCTTGGAAAATAAGGGGTGCCAAACAGTGCACAGTCTCATAAATACATGAAATGATAGTCTTTGATTGAAACCAACTCCAAAAGAAAGAAATTTGAAAGGCAAACGTTCTAGGAATGTGAGTCATGGATGATTCACTGATTGTTACCTTTAATTAGACAGATCACCGCATATCCAACTAAATATTCTCCCCCTGTACGTCCCCAGTATCCCTTAATAGTACCTACCAATCTCTCCATCACATACTTCAACTTCTATAATCACTCTCACTTGAAAAAACAAGTCCAATAAATGTTCGTATAATGACCTCACTTTTTCTTTTCTTTTTTTGATAAGATTATAATGACCTCGCTTTTGGTATTTTTTTTTCGTTCAATACCAAGAATCTTGCCAACATGATGCACAAGACATCACAGAAGCACACATAAATCTAACATGCTAAGAGCTTTTTCAATCGAATTGGAAATTTAGCTTTGGGTTAGCCTCCTACTGTAGTTGAGATGCAAAAATAATGTTTTGTTCTTTTTTATTTATTTTTCAACTTTTAAAATTCTTAAATTTATTATTTTTACTTTAGGTTATGAAAAAAAATATATTTTGTTTTTATTTTCTATTGGTTGAATAATTTATTAAAATTAATATAAATAAAATAATAAAAAAGTAATAAAAAAAAAAAGTTTTAAATAAAAAATAGAGTTTGTGGTTGAAGAGAAAGAGAGTTTGATAAGCAACATAAATGTAAAATAGAAGGGAAAATAAATTTTTGTGGTTGTAGGTATAATTTATACAGACCTCGACTCCTAATTATCTCAAACTCTAACTCACAAATCAAACTCGAATACAAACACTACTAATCTTATTACAAAATACTCCATCTGATCACAAATGTAGGTCGTTATAGCTTACTTTTCTTGTTAAAAAATGTAAGTTATTCTTCAATTCCTAAACATATTTTACTCATTTTGTCATCATTAATGAAGATAAAATAAAAGAAGTTGAAGAGAAGCCACACGAAAAGGCATTAAAAAATATAAGGTTAATATAATAATATTACATTACAGTTAAAATGACTCTTTAATTTTTGTACTTTTACCTTAACCAAACTACATTTGTGACCGGAGTAATCAAATTCTAGTAAAATACAAACTCACTAATCAGTCCTAATTAAGTTAAAAATTGGTGTTTGAGCCAAAACCCAACAATTTTCTCTCTCTAAAACAACTGCATATCAATATGTCGTCAACTTACTCAGCAAGCCAAAAGTAGAACTATTTATGTGTTGATGTTCCTACACGGAAACAACATATTCAATCTTTCACATCTATATATGATCAGTAGTTTCTAGTTTGTGAAGAAACAGAGGCGATACAGAATAATGGGAAGCTTTGAAGAGCAAAGACTAATCCAGATGGTCCAAGATTTCATGGAATTTGAGTCTCCAACAACACCCATATCAGTTTCTTCTTCAGACCACACTTCTCAATCTTCATATGTCACTTTGAAGGTTTGATTTTGCACTAATGACCTTCAATTTAATTCCCTTTTTTTTTTGTTTGTTCTGTTTTGGATTTTATATTCTTGAATCTAAGATTTGATGATTGTTGTGTAGGAGTTAGTTGGGAGTGGTGTCACAGATGCTGAGAATATTGTGCTAGAGTTGGTTTTGAAGTATATGAAGAATCCGAGGTTTGAAAAAAGAGCACAAGCATCAAAAAATGGATTGTTATGAAACTTAGAGCGGATGGATATGATGCCTCTCTATGTAAAACCAAAACTTCTTGGATCACTAAAGAGAGCTTTCAAGGAGGTAAGCATATAACGAACATCTAAACCAACTTTTCTTTTAACGCCCCTTTTTTATGTCTATTCACAAGCCCTGGTGCAATCATCCTGCCAGTATTCTAGTGGCCAGAATAATCTTAAATTTTATTGTGTGTTCTCCTACATTAATCTTAAATTTTTTAGTTTTTTTTTTTTTTTGATTTACAGGTGATTATGAGTACATAGACATAATGTTGAAGAGGGATTCTGAGAAGGGTAGTAATGGTGGTGGTGGTGGTTCAATGAGATTGATAGTGGACATAGATTTCAAGTCACAGTTTGAACTGGCAAGGCCTACAACAACATACAAGAATCTGTTAAGGCCACTGCCTTCAATCTTCGTTGGGAGTGAAGAGAAGGTTTTGAAGATTGTGTCACTACTATGTTCAGCTGCAAAGGAATCACTCAAAGAGAGTGGCCTTCACATCCCTCCTTGGAGAAAAACTACATACATGCAATCCAAGTGGCTCTCACAGCACTGCCAAAAAGAGCAAATCTCAACTACTGCTGCTGCTGCAACAACTACTACTAGTAGTGCTGTCACTTCTCTTTGTAACAAATGGTCACCTCCAACTGTGAAGATCAATCCAAAGAGGAGAGATTGGGGAAGTGGGTCTGCCTTGACAAGTCAAATTTCTAACATGAGCATCAATTGCTTCTGAAATTTCTAATATTAGTGTATGTTTTTTGATGCATGGGTCTATTGATTTTTGATGTCTTTTTTTTTTTTTTGCCCTGTATGTTGTTGTGGCATTTGGAAATTACCAGCTGAAATCAGACACTTTTTGGTTTTGAGAGATTTTGAGAGTTGAGAAACTTTTTTTTGCTTTGTTTATAGACTCAATCATGAATTGAGCAACTGCAGTGATGTTGCAAGTTTTAATGTTTCTACTACTCTTTTCAGTGGATTTTGGAGGCACATTTTTTGTATTAAATGATTAGATTGTGATCAGTCTTTTTCTTTTTTTCTCTTTCTCAGATCCCAATAAAGAGTATTTTTTTTTTTTAATAAAAAGTGGAAACTTGGAGAAAAAGTTAGAGGAGGACTGTTACGGGCACTTACAGGATTTTTACAAAGAAATAGGCCTGGCTATGAATAGTTGGAAATCTTAAGATAATGTCTTTATTTGATTTAGCTCTTCAATGACACTAAATGACAACATTAATTTCGCACGAAAGAAGTTGAGTGATGAGCACTCCAAAATTTAAATGTTTCTAGCATGTCAGATACTAGTAATATTTGGGATTTAAATGTTCAGTTTTTTATTTTTATTAATTTTTTTGTCAAATATATTCAGTTTTTTATTTGAAAGTAAGATTGTAGGCTTTGTAGCACTAACAATCAATATATTAAAGGTCTCTATGTATGATAGTGTTGTTACTGTTAGTCTGTTAGTCTGAATTAATTAAGTTAGATACTTACTTCAAGTTTGTCGTGTAGATTTATCTTTTCATGTTTCTCTTGAGTAGGTTTGTGAGTGGTTTGCAAGTTCAAGGAGTTAAAAAATATTATGTTATTACTCGAGGAAAAAATTAATTAGGAATGAGTTTGAAGATCTTATTTGTTAACTTAAAATCCATCTTTTAATTATGAGATGCTAGCATCTCATAGCTATCATGAATCTTAACAAAAAGCATGTATATTTGCAAATGAAATAATTATGAGAAAAGTAGCAGATCTTGATATTGATGGAGAACGATTACTAATAGGAAAATGTAATACAAATGAATAAGTATTATCAAAATTGGAATTAGATTTCGATAAAGATTTTTTTTTATGAGAAAAGATTATGTACTCCTTAAACAAATGCAAATATATAGTGAGAGATAAACTGATGTATACCCCACTAAATTGAAAATGTTTTTTTCTTGTTTTTTGAAAAAAATTATTATTTTCTAAATGTCATTTCTTTTTTGCTTAGATTCTATTTTTCATATACGTAGCTTAGTTTGATTCAACGTAAGTCTTCCAAAGCTGATTATTCGAAATCCACGAATAATACAATTCAGGGCCTTGAGAATTAAAACCTAATTCTCTAAAAAGAAATCAAATTCTTTATTAATCAAATCGAATCAACTCATTATATAAATATGAGAGCCATATATATATAAGCTTTTGTAAACAAGAAAATAATTAAATAATGTATTAAAATTTATTAAATAAAAAATGAAAATTCCTAATTCAACTAACCTACTACCGTACTCTATATATATATATATATACTAGTTTCAAGACGTGCTACATACGACGATTGACCATTTGCTTCATTTAGCTCGCGGGAATTAATTTCTAAGAATTTATTAATAAAATTCAAAGTCGTAATTAAAGTTTAAAAATTAGAAAAAAATTGAATAAATTGTAAACGAATGTGATCACATTCATACATTGTTATCTAAAATTTTTGCGATTACAGCTTTCTTCAATTCATCAACTAAGGGTAATAATTGAAACAAACAAGAATTATGCTAAAAACTTTAAGAACAATCTATCTTCTTGTCCATTTAACAATTTTGTCCCACAATATCCATATTTGTTAGGGAAGTATAGAACCAAAGGCATGAAGTTCTTCTAACAATGGAGAAACCTGGTTGAAATAAGGGAAGAACAATGCAATCCTTAATGTTGATATGACATAGAAAATTATAAAGGAGATCTTAAAGAAGGTTATTTTGAAATATGGCATAAGAGGGCCATGCATTGTATAAGAGGTTTTTTTTTTTTTTTTTTTTTTTTGTATGAAGTGGGTGGCTAATCAATAAGCTAAAATAATATTTATTTATTTTTAGTAATATATAAGAACCTCTTGTGAACATTGATTCCCGCACTTTAATGAAAAATAACGATTAGTCTTTAGTATACAAAACAACAACCAATCAATAAGCAAGTCAAATATACGCACGCATTAGTGCAAATTTTGCAACAAGAATAAACTTATAAGTATGTAGGCAATAGATCAATCATCTACACCAAAACAAAGAAAAAAAAACCGATTAACTTGAGAAAGTAAATTACTACACATAACACCTTCCCTCTAACATCCAAATTAAATTAATTTTGGTGACAATCACCAAATTCTTTTTCGTATTTGCACTAATTGTCGAGTGTATAATGTAAAAAGGGAACTAATCAAACACAAATGAGATGAATAAAGTTACTATTGTGTCAATGACCTATCTAAAAGATATTTGAATTGTACTACCTAACTTCATGAACTCAAATTAACGACTTAGTTTCTCAACACTTTCGTTGTAATGTCACAAAATCTTTACTCTAAGTTAAGTAATTGAAAGTGATCGACTTGTTTAAATCCTAGAAAGTTTGAATAAATACACTAAGCTATGATTTGTTAGAACCACGCTACTTGAATACAATCATCGAGATGGATTCCCTATTTTCAAAAGGATTAACCTACAAAGAAGTTTAATATCTTTTAAATAATATGGTCAATTGAGAAAACATCCTAAGATCAGATGATTAAGTAAATGAAGCCCATTAATGAATTATCGAAAAAATTAAATCCAAAATGTTGTTATGGATAATTAAGAACATAATTTTTTTTGTTATGACACCAAATCGCTAGTTAAAAGCAAACGAGTGTTATCTCTATGCTAAATTTGTATGTAGAAACGACTTATGACTATTGTGATAAAATTACGGATTGCTAAAAATTGGCTAATTGTCCGCCAAGAAAAATCACATGGGCTAGTATAATTTTATTCGACGCACAAGTATAAAAGTTCAATCACCATATTGATGCTTCCCTAGTATGTAGTAAGCTTGCATTTGGAAACTAAACTAAACTACCTACTTGCATCAGAGGAGGATCAACGATTGATAACCCGAGTACAACTAAACGCATTAAAATCTTAAACTTATGAATGTCAAAGACAAGCCCATATGAAAAGCCCTCAAACACTCTCAGTGATTTTGATAAACAATTATATTACCCACCCAATTTTCTCAAGGCTCACATAACACCTCCATTCCCTTATTCATCATCTAACACTTAACTTTATTTAAAAACTGGTTCAGACAATTCATAAAACACATAGAATGCATAAACACCGAAATTCAAAACAAAACAAAAAAATCAAAGAATTAGAGAGTTCTACATAGAATTTCGATCATTGGTATCTAAGAATTTTCAATACCAAATCTAATCAACACATTAATGATTTAATTATCATGATGCATAACCAATTTTAATTTGCTTTGAGTGAAAAGAAAAGTAAAATTCAAGCAGTGGAGATAAGGTTTCACATTGATGTTATCAAGTTGCTTTCTGTATTAAAACAAAAGGTTCAACATAACATCGTACATCAGTAAGCAAAAACATTGGCATCCAATTATGACTGGCATACTTGAAGCATAGATGGGTGATTGAAACCAAGAAATAAAAAATCATCTAGAAGTGAAAGAAAGCAGGCGAAAGAGATGGAAACCTCAACATTAAAACATTACTACCAAGGAACAATATAATTAATGAAGCCAACTCCTTCTCGGACCAAAATAGGACCACGGTTCCCTTTTTTTTCACATATATGGAGAAACAAGTGTTTATATAAGATACACAAATAGTCACATACCCGAATCGGTGTTAGGTAAGAGATGTCAATGAGCCCAATCAATTGCGAGATAAATGAAATTTGAAAATCGATTCGTACGCATGATTATGAACGAAAACCTAGAGTGCAAAAGCAAAGAAGTGTATTAGGAGCGAGAGATCGCAACAAAGTGCAATGAGAGAAAGAAAGAAAACGAAGAAAATTAGAGGTATTTGTATTGAATCGAGAACTAACGAAATCGGAAAGTTGAAGAATCGAGAACCAACAAACCAACGAAAGAGAACCAACGAACCAACGAAATTGAGGAGTTGAAGGATAAAAGTGATATTTTAAAAGATCAGGGAATGCACGAGAAGTATGGGCAAATAAGTAAATTTAATTACCACTCAAAAATTTGGATCAATGAACGCACGAGAATTATGTGCAAATAGGTAAATTTCATTACCACTCAAAAATTTGTGATTCATGCTTTTATATGTATATATATATAAAATTCAAAATAAAATTCAAAATTCAAAATTGTAATTAAAATTTAAAAATTAGAAATACAAGTACCTTTTTTAGCTTATCAATATTCTATAATGTGATTACGATAAGATGTGAATGAAAAAACAAGCTAGTCATGCTAGGACATTACTTCCTCAAAAAAAAGTTTATTGGATTGATGAGAATGAGTTCATGATTGATTTGGAGATAAAGAAAAAAAAAAAGTGCGGTGGATTGATAAGGAGTTCGAGTTTGATTTGGAGACAAAAGAAAATGTTGATTTGGAGATGAAAAAAAAAAAGTATGGGCAAATAGGTAAATTTCATTACCACTCAAAAATTTGTAATTCGTGTTTTTATATATATGATAGAGATAGATATATAAAATCCAAAATTCAAAATTGTAATTAAAATTTAAAAATTAGAAATACAAGTACCTTTTTTAGCTTATCAATATTCTATAATGTGATTGAGATAAGATGTGAATGAAAAAATAAGCTAGTCATGCTAGGACATTACTTCCTAAAAAAAAAAAGTGTATTAGATTGACGAGAATGAGTTCATGATTGATTTGGAGATAAAGAAAAAAAAAAATGTGGTGGATTGATAAGGAGTTAGAGTTTGATTTGGAGACAAAAGAAAATGTTGATTTGGAGATGAAAAAAAAGAAGTATGGGCAAATAGGTAAATTTCATTACCACTCAAAAATTTATGATTCGTGCTTTTATATATATGATAGATATATATATATATATATATATATATATATATATATATATAAACCTAAATCTATTTCTAAAAAGGATGTAGCTAAGTTATTTACTTCTAATTAAACACAAAAAACTACTATAAATATACTAGACTCATAATTAAATACGACTTAATTAATTTCTTAAATAGATATAAACTTTCTAAATTAATTACTACTACTCTAAACTTCCTAAATGTGTATCCATGCATTATTGATTCGGTGCGCATGCCAACACATCATGCTCGCCACGACTACTTTGATCTCCATCATTTTCCGTTGTTGGAGAAAATTTGACCTCGAATTTTTGTACCTTCACGTGATTTTCAATGTAAAATGTAACAGCCCAAATTTAATTAAACTGGGATTAGCGTTACTTTCGGGGATTAACGGTCGTAATTCAAGCATTACGTGGACAACTCCCTGGTTGACTCGGACAAGAGAACCAGGGAATATATTATTTGTGGATGGTGGTTGTGTATATGTGGTGTTTAAAACTATTATTATTATATTGTACCGCATGTGTGTATGTTGCTATCGAGCCGGTTGTGTGACGGGGTTCGCCTCAAAAGGCGTGCCAACGCGTGTATCGAGTAGGCGAACTATGAGTACACTAGGAAACTCAACTAATTCACGTCGGGATGACTAAATAATCCAGCTTAAAATGGGTAATGTAACCATAGGCTAAGATGATTCAATTAAAACAATAGGCTATGACGTACCTTGAAATGCATGCTTAGAGACGCGAGGCATCGAGTCTTTGGGTAGGCGAAGGTTAGTGGGTCCATAATTTGGTTAATTTTGATAAATAAAATACTAACCATATAGTTTGATAAAGCTTAATATAATGTGAGTTAACCATAAGATGGACATCAAGAGGATCATTGTGAGTAGTTCTAGAAGATGAGTGTGTTAATGGAGTCATCAGGTGATGTGAGCTTGATGAATTACATGGTTATAGATCATTTACATAGAGAATTTACCACTGGTTTAACTGGGATTTGTGTTTTAATGAAATTGAAAAGTTGGTGAACGCATGAGATTTAGAGGATTTTGGGGTCAAATTGATGTTCGAACTATTTTGATTCTTTGTTTTGGAGTTAATTGTGTATGGAGAGGGTATATACCGGTTAAGGTAGCTAATTGGGAGTTTGAGACGAAATTCTCGAGTTGAGAATTCGTCACATAGAGTAATTATCGTGCTAATGATTCTCGACACTTAACTGTTTTTCAAAATGAAGAACAATATCGCGCTGAATGATTCCCTAACACGCTAACTTCACCTAGCGCGCTAGGTAGACCCATTAGCCGCGCTAATGATAGATAAAAACCTGAATTTAAGGGACTGTTTTGGGATTTTTGACTTAAATACATACCCGAACACCTATAATCATACTAAATGTGTAAAGTTGGACTTCGGTGACTTAGGGGAGCATAGCTCAGGTATCGGGGAGCTAGTCGAGTCGGATTTCAAGAGACCAAGGAAGTCGAAGCGCGGATTGAGGCGAGTAAACCCATTGGAATGCTTCATAGAACTCATGGTTGGTTTTATCGATATCAGATTACATGTGTGACTGCTGGTGGGCACACATGAGGTTTTATACTCCTATTTCAGTTTCCGTATATATTGATTGTGGCTAAATCGCTTGCATGTGTTACTTGTGTTTAGTGCTCGTGTCGATGACAGTAGGATATACTTGCGACCGTCGGGAGGGATTTAGGGTATTCCATTGACTTGAAATAACGTCCTGAGGGGTTCATCCGATAACCGAAGTTGGGATTTAGTCACCGTAAGCTTTGTAAGTATATACGTCGTTCTTATTCGATTTTATCGATTCTTCGGGTGGTTTATGTCGTGGTTTTCTCGTGATTATATGGTTGTGTACTTATTATTGCTTTATTTTCGAGCATGTTTAGTTGATATATGTTGTTTATTTATTTCGTGCAACCGATTTTGCTTGTCGTGTGTTGCTTACATTCATGGGGAATATGACGTATTGTTGCCGTGGTGTTATATTCACATGTCTCGTAGTTATCTGTTTTATTTCATGAATATTGTGTGGACTTCTCTTGGGATTTTACTCACTGGACTCGTCACCGTATTTGTTGGGTGACCGAGTGCACCCTTCGACGAGCAAAGGCAAGTGGCAAGGGCATGGGCAAGGGCAAGGAGGTATTGGGCGACTACCTTTGAGATTGTTGAGCCACTTATGTGTGACTACAATATGTACGTATTTATATTTTTGTCGAATTTTGGGGACTTTAAAACACCGAGTACATGTATATGGAACCTTTGTTATACTTATCTCGCCTTGATATATACATGATATCTTTTGCCGATTTTTCACTACTTATGATTGTTAAATATTGCATATCTTACTTATTTAAAGACTTTTGTCTTTGTAAAATGGTATTATAACTTCATAAAATGATTAACGAGCTAATCAAATCGTAATACTTATATAAAGATTAATTAGCTAGGTTAAGGTTAATTGAAAAAGTGTAAGCAACCGGTTAGGTCGTGAGGCGCAAGGATAAGAGAGCCATGGCGTGGTAGGGCATGGTGACGTGGAATGTAGCATGGCGGGTCCCAAGGCGATCCGAAATTTGGGGCCGTCACGTAAAAAAAATTTTATCTTCACAACTAATCTTAACTAACTCAACAACGATTGATGGAACCAAAATTTGGGGAACAATATCTTGAACATCAACCATCAAACTAAAGTTGTCAACAAATATACCACCATGACTTGAAATGTGACCACCACTAACTTTTCATCCATGTCATCTTAATGAACAAAAATGTTTGGTCGCCGCGAACTTCACTTTTGTCTTTGCAATTATTTCAATTGGATAGTTATTGTGTCGACGCCGCCATCACCAACCACCGTTGGAAGTACTCGAGGACTTGTAAATTGCGGAATAACTTCGACAACAAGATCGTCATCTCCAAAGACTACCATGTCTTCGATGAAGTCGTCGTCATCGACATCAAACCTCGGCGCCTCGTCAAAGTTGACATGTTTTTCCTCATTTTCAAATTCACCCTCCTCACCCAAAAAGATTCTCCTCCTGTTTCTTTTCCAATAGCAGTTCACTTTGATGAATTCGAGTAGACCGTGGAATACATTGTTGTCCATCGAACAACAAATCAAACCTCTGTTCGTTTATAAAAAAATACCTCGATGTGTTGTTGGTGAGTCTTCTTGGACAAAAGATGATTTCCGGACCGAATTGAAGCTCGATAACGCGAAAGTCTCCCAAATTGATTGACGAATCCACACACAATCAATTTAGGGCTTTGAGAATTAAAACCCTAATTCTCTAAAAAGAAATCAAATTATTTATTAATCAAATCAAATAAACTCATTACATCAATATGATAACCATATATATAGGCTTTTGTAAACAAGAAATATAATTAAATAACTTATTAAAATTTATTAAATAAAAAAGGAAAATTCCTAATTCAACTAACCTATTACCGTACTCTATATATATTAGAAATATATATATATATATATATATATATATATATATATATATATATCTAAATCTAAATCTATTTTTAAAAAGGATGTAGCTAAGTTATTTACTTCTAATCAAACACAAAAGCTACTATAAATCTACTAGACTCATAATTAAAAATGCTTTCTACTTTCTAAATTAATTACTTGACCCTCCCGTACGCCACGACGACCATGGCATTACTGGTTTTTGAGACATTAATGTATGTTGTTAAAGGCCGCATAACTAAAAAGTTATTCAAATATATCATATCCAATAAAATTATCATAAGTTGCAAAAAATTTGTTAGACGTTAGAAAACAAACAATTTTGTCAAATTTATTAGTCAGTGCAAAGTTTATTTTGTAATGAATCATATTTTGTTATGTATTAATCAAATAATATACAGATTTTAACAACGTATATTATAATAACATTGGTAAATGCAGTATAATACTTTTTTTTACAAAAAACTTAAATTAATCAAAATTGAAAATAATGCAAAAAATCATAGTTGAATTTAATTATTTGAGAACGTCTCATTATATGATTTTAATAAAACCAAACAATATTAAACACGCGCCATTTATTCTCTTTTTTATTTAATAGCCAAAGTTTTTTAACCTTGATGAAAACCAGTTTATGGAGAAAAAAATACAAGGGTCTACACGAAAACTAGAGGCGTCAAGGAACAAAACAAGGGATGCGAAGTGGTGTTGACATTGCATACATCCCATTTATATCAACTCAACTAAAACCATTATCTTTCTAAGAACATTCCATCATCTTTGCATTTATTTACTATAAAAGTGTCTTCGTATTCTCTTCAATTGCATGACTTGATATGATGATGATAATATATGTTGCCTAGTTATTTGCACCCTTACGTTAGCCAAATTCCATATCATGATACTTTACTATAAGTCCAAAAAGTGTAGTATATCTTTCAATTTGAAGCGGCCACAATTGAATGAGACGTGATAAAAGTGAGGCAGTGGCTAAAAGGACCATAATTTTTGCTAAACGAACCTTATTACTTAAATATACCTCAATTTTATCAAACGTATCATATCTTTATTTTCATAAATTTCAGAAATGCCCTTACTTACCCATGCCTTAGAAGTGAAGAAATGTCGCCTGCATTTCGTTTCGGCCGACGTGGCCGAGGTCTCATCATCTTACACCGAGACCTTTGAAAGAGGTCTCGGTCTTGTGTTGGTCTCGGTGGGAGCCGATTGACTTGTGTGTGACCGAGACTTCCAAAGCGTCTCGATTTGCATGATCGAAACTTCCAAAATGGTCTCGGCCTCGTGTGTCCGATACCCACGGCGACAAGAACGAACACAAAAATTTTAAAACTCCAAAAAATTACATGAAACCGACAAAAAATTAGTGGGTTTTGCTCGGAATCACCGAATATTTTCGATTCCATTTATTTTTGTGTCAAAAAGGCGAGATTTAAGCTCTAAATCAAAAACTCTAAACCCAACAATAAAATCGCAGACACCACTACCGACTCACAAAACGCAAGAAAAAAACCATAGAAAACTTAGAAATTGACATGAAAATAAGTGAGAAATACACTCACTCAAGGCGTCGAATTGATGTGGTTTCACTTGGATTTCGTAGGATTCAGCCTAAGTTAGAACTCGATTTGAGAGAGATGTGACTGGGGTATGGGAGAGTGAGTGTGAGCAGAGTATGATTAAGCAAAAATCCATTTATATGGAGGGGCAGTTGGGTCATTTCACACATACATTAATTTTTTTTTTTTAAATTAGGGTCCGTTTAACAAAAATTTGGATCCTTTTAGCCGCTGCCTAAAAGTAATTAAGATATGATATTACCAAATGGCTATGGATTTTAATCTTGTCATGTATCTATAACTCTAAATATGTGAGTTATCGAGATGTCTGATCGATTTAAGTGCAATTAGTGCAGTATAGTACGTAAAATATATAGTATGAGGTAACAGAAAAATTTGACATGCACCCTGGATTATCAAGAAAAAGGTGGCAAAAATAAATTCTTGTTAAATTAAATTAACCACATGACAAATAAAAAAATTGATTATTTAAATTAAGTAACCAGACAATTTTTTCACACAATACTTATGTGATATGCTTAATTTTATTTATTGATAATTCAGTTAATCTCTTCGAAATTTTGAGCCCCAATGCAAGTAATTAATTAAATGAAGAGATCAAGAATGTTACGCCAATTATGCATATATGGAATCATACCTCCTAATTAAGTCACTTGCTTGGGCGCTAAGCTAAGGAGTAAGCACAGTTAATTAGCACTAATAGTCAATATAATTGATAAATGAGAATGAAAGTCAGTGATTTGACAAGCAGATCTGCTAGAGAAATTTTAATTAAAGACATACAAATCTCACTTACCTACTTTTGATAATTGTTTTTCATCATTTCAAAATATAATCAATTAATATTGAATAAGAAATGAATCCTCATTTTTCTGGCACCAATAAAATTATATATCTTTTAATTTTTTTTAACAAATATTAAACAAAAAACATATATTAAAAGTGTTGTAAACGAAGTTGTAAACCAACTAGAACTTAAGTTGGACTTGCTAGAGATTTAAGTATAGAAGACATAAACTAAGAACTACTAGAACAAGTAGAGAAGATGAGACAAGAGAGAAGAGAGCTAGAGATGATAATGTAGAGATTTCATTCATACATTGGTGTATAAATTACAATGAGGTTGACACCCTTTATATAAGTCATTTGGCGATGATGATAATTGTACTTATACAATGTGTACAAGTTATACATACACCACAAGTCATACAACATATAACAAGCAACATAGACAATACATGGAATAGTTGTTGTACATTGGAGAGCATTACAAGTTACATGAAGTGTGAGAGTCATGCTTGATGTTACAATTCAATGTGAGAACCATGCTTTACAATGTGGTCACATACATGCGCAAGTGTCCATCCGTTTCATAACACTTCCCTTGGATGACACTTGTTGAAATAATGTGTCTCGTTAAACTTCTACTAGAAAAAACCCTATGGGAAAAAATCTAGTACAAGAAAAAGAGTATAATATTTGTAACGACCAGTAAAGTATACGTGCCACGTATCATGTGGTCCACGTGAGTTTAGGTCGGCGCGAGCCCAGTGTCGTGGGGAATTAGGGTCGTCACAATATTGCTTTGTAGTATAATATTTGTTGATTGTCTTATTAAAAACCTTGCTAGAAAAACCCGAGGACAAAATCATATCTAAGGAAAAAAGTGCAACGCATTGATACACCGAGAGATAATAAAAATGTCTCATTAAAACCACTACTAGAAAAACCCCGTGGGAAAAATTTAGTATAGGAAAAAGAGTACATTAATTGCTCTCGTAATTTATTTATTTATTTTTTATATGAAATATAATAATGTTAGGATTGCCTCATTAAAAACCTTGCTAGGAAAATCCAAAGTGGGATAAAACCATAGCGAAAGGAAAAAAGTGCAATACATTAATCAATCTAGATACATAGTTTTAATATTATTAGAATTGCCTTATTAAAAAAACCTTTGCAAAGAAAACCCAGTTGGATAAAATCATAGTAAAGGGAAAAGAGTGCAATACACTAACCGATAACTCATTTTGATTATCCCCTCATGTTCACATAAGTGAGATATCTTATGCATTTTGTTGCACATGGACATCGTTTTCTATATGAACCATTTAATGTTGAAGCATATGATTGCCACTCTTTTGTATATAGTACTTGCATCAAGTAATTGATTCATAACTTGTTGCTACCGAATGATCATTTCAACTTCGAGTTCATATTAATTTATTATACATGGATCATAATACAACAAATTTAATGCAATTTGATGTGTTTCAAACAATTTCATGTCATTCCTTTTGAATTGTCTTATATCTTCCCTAATGGTGGAAAACTGCTTCATCAAAGTGACAATTAGCAAAACTTGCTATAAATAAATTACCTATTAGGGATCTAAGACATCTTATAATATGATTAATGGAGAGTTAAATCAATATAAGTCTCCAATTGATTTGCCTTGAGATAATCTCCACAACGATAAAAAAATTCATTCGATAAATGATGTCTGTGTGCGAATTTACGATATTTTCGCATTATTGATGATTATGGATAATCAAATAGATCTTTCCACATTATTAATGTCATTTGATTTATGACGACATTCGTTTTAATGTGCCTTATATATTCCGAAAGTTAAAGCCGAGAATATTATACTCAGATTAAATCATATTCATATAGATAAATTTTCTATTATTCTGAGTAGACTTCTTCTGAACAAGACATTAACAATAAAATTGTTCTACCGTAGATATTGTCTGAACATTAGTCTCCGCTAAGTTTGAATTCGAGAAATATTAACTTTTATATTATAATGTACATGCATGTAGCACGATACATAACACATAAACTCATCGCCCATATTTAAATCACGATTTAAACACATCTCGATGTGCTGTTTTATCGAGTCATTTTCAATGATAAAATTCATAATATTTTGCATTTGATTTTGAAGGCATGGTAAATGTCACAAAAATATTCGGGTATATATATGACAATATTTATGCAAAATAGCCTTTTATATATGACAAAAAAATGTCACAATTATTAGCGCTCATTGTCAATAATTATTTTCCCTTTGTGATGGTGCACCACTTTTGTTCCAATTTTTGGTGGAATTGTCAATACGACCTTTACCCGATATTTTCATTTTTTCCACGTCCATAAATTTATTATTGCGATCATGATCATTATATGCAACATATGCTTCTTAATTTGAAGTTTAACTAATTGGACGTGAGTGATATTATATTTATAATATCTCATTATTTGACCCAACTACAATGAGACAAGAAAACAATCCTTAATATTTATTGGATTGACGTGCGCACTCGATATTTGTTGCGAAAGAATAAATCGAGGTGGGCCACGTGACCTTATTTTTATTGTCTCATCGGTCATATTTCCACATAGCCTCAACATAGAGATAATTAAAATTGCGGAATTATAATTAATATTTGACTGATTAAATTTTGTAGTTTGAGACTCAACTTGCTCATTTTGAGCTTTTGGAGCATTACCTTTTTTGGTATTTATATATTTATAACTCCATAGGGTGAAAAGATATATAAAGTGAAATATTCACTTTTCAAATTTCTAAAGAGATATTGACAAATGATTTAAATTTTGTATAACACAACATAGTCTTGCATAGATGTTTTATTCACAAATTATAGTATCTAATTGTCATGACAAGTAATTCTTGTCGATAATATAATAAGGTAACAAATTTAACTATGGTCGATTAATATTTTGAAAGTAAATGTAATATAAAATAATTTTCTATTTTCTTTTATGTAAAAAATAGCATATGATTAAATATATGTTCACAACTTGATTCATTAATAATCAAATGTACTATTCGTATGAGTTGGTGGGACAACCTCCAGGTTGGGTGGCGAGACAAAGTCCGCTTAATACCATGCCTCATCGAACGAGATAACACGTCTTCCTTTCAATGTTTAGCTTTATCGGGACAAGGCTTACCCACTATCAACTCAAACTTATAGCATTATTTGTATTATAAAATCAAGAATAGAACAATAACTAATCATTTGTAGTTTTAAGAGAAAAACTTTATGTCGCACATTGACTTTTGATTTCGATGTAGAAGATCGTACAAGACTCAAATTACAGAGCATACTTTCGTAGTCGGTGACGTTACAATGCATAATGTATGAATAAAGTACATTTACATAATTAAATATGCATGCAACAAAAAAGAAATTAACCATGACAACATGAAAAAAATTGAACTTATTTAAATTAATAAAAAATTATAACTTTTTAGCTTTATATCTTTGAAAAGTTTATTGATCTCAAGACCTCCTCTTGTAGAGCAACTTCGATCGATAATGTAAACTAAGTTGTAAGCCAATTAAAACTTAAGTTGGACTTGCTAGAGACTTAAGTATAGACGACATAAACTAAGAACTACTAAAACAAGTAGAGAATATGAGACAAGAGAGAAGAGAGCTAGAAATGAGAATGTAGAGATTTCATTCATACATTGATGTATAAATTACAATGAGGTTGACACACTTTATATAAGCCATTTGGTGATGATGATAATTGTACTTATACAATGTGTACAAGTTATACATACACCACAAGTCATACAACACATAACAAGCAACATAGACAATACATGAAATAGTTGGTGTACATTAGAGATGATTACAAGTTACATGAAGTGTGAGAGCCATGCTTGATGTTACAATTCAATGTGAGAACCATGCTTCACAATGTGGTCACATACATGCACAAGTGTCCACCCATTTCATAACAAAAAGGACATTTTTTACAAAAAAAAAAAAAAAAAAAAATTAAATTGAGTTGTGTAGGACATTATTGTGTTTGGCGGGTTGACTTGCTAGTGACTTAGATGACTTAAAATTTATATAGTCGTGTCTAATTATAATCGTGTTAAATTTGTTACTACCCAAATTTGTTAATTTCGTGTTGTGTTCATATTCAATGGTCGTGTCATAACACAAATTGCCCCACCTAATTAGGAGGTTATTTTAAGACTCAAGAGTATAGAACTGCTCATAAAATCAGTATACGTGTAAAAGTGAGAAATAAAGTTCCTCTTTATTAGTTCAAACTTAAACATACTTAATGAATCAGAAAAGAACTAAACCCTAATCATCCCTTTTGATATTCCTCATTATGTCCATTTTGCGCAGCTTAGCTCATTTGTCTCTTTTAACAATTATAAGTGTTAAAAAACTTTTTTTTCTCGCCTTCCCTACTTAAATTTCACTCTTTATGGGGTTAGTACGTTGGACGCCTCAATTCGTTAACTCGTGAGAAACCAATCTATTTAAAGTGTCCGCACATAATGAAAACCATTTAAAAATATATTTTTTTCGCCTTACTAGGACCATTAAGTTGGATGCCTCAATTCAATAACTCTAGTAAATTTGTTTTTTAAAGAAGCAATGTTTTGTACTGGCAATAGTAAAGGAATCATTAAGTGAATCCAAAGTGTCCCATCCTGGCTGCTAAATTTGGGGGCCGCTTTGATCCCAAAATATCTACACAATCTACTGTGGCTACTTCCTATTTGAGGGCCAGCCCAGGTGCAATAAACATCATCATTGATGAGCAGTAATAGTTCCATTTTACAGCAGTACAAGTAGTGGTGCATGGGACAGGTGCCCTGGCCAAGGGGATATGATGTTGGGCCTGATAAGGACTGCCTCTGCCGTCAAGTCTTTATTATTGGCTTAGCAGATGCAAATATTGATGGATGTTGATTTTTTGAAAGATTGGTAAAACATAGAGTTTGTACATAGGAAAATTTAGGGAGGGGATGCTGTTGTACTATTACTAGCAATAGTAATTAACGCTTTGGCTGCTAGAGATTGACAAGACTGGATCATTAGCTGGGTGTAGATTTGAAAACTAATGATGTAACATTAGTGCCTTGTTTGGATTGGTTGACAATAAGTTATAGAGAAAATGCAGTTTGGTTAATAATTTTAATTCATTGTAATCCCAGCCACATCGTCACGAGTTCCAACATAGTTGAGTTGGTGAGAGTGTGACACTACGCGGGAACAAGTTCGCATTAATAAACATATCGTTGGATGTATTATACAAGGACAATGTATTTTTCCTTTGTAACACCGATTAAAATTTTTATTGGATTTATTTTAAAGAAACATATCGTTTCTCACCATTTACAAAAATCTTGGCTATAGAATTAAATCTCGTTCCTATAAAAAATTAATTTTAATTTATTGAAATTGTATGGTGCCAACTTCCTTTTGAGAAAAAACACTAAATTCCTTAAAAAATAGTATACACAAACTTAAAGTCAATAAAGTTAATTAAATTTGACCATAGAAGGATAGTAAGCTTGTACTTACTCTTTGTGAGCTTATAACTTTTTTTGATAGGAACAAGACTTTATTTATTTAGCCAAAATATACAAAACTGTGTTAACATACAAGCGAAGAGAAACCATGTGTTTCTCATAAACAAAGTCGAAAAGAACCCCTACCACCGTAGTAGGGAAAAACACGTTGTTCCTACTATGAATATTTACATCTCCTACGTCGAGAGCCGCATTGGTAAAAACACGCCTCCATTGTGGTGCTACATTCTCACCAAATCAACTACATTCTCACCGAATCAACTAGGTTGAACCCGTGATCATGTAGCTGGAAAATTACAAAAGTGGAAACTAAAATACAACCCACTTCATCTCACGTCCCATCCACCGCCCCTAACCTTCCTCTCCACCTATCCAACTCCTTGCCTTATAAGTCGTGTCCAATCTCCATTGATCGTTGTCCATGACTACGCTTTAAACTCCTTAGTGCCCACAAAAGACGTCGCCGTCACACCTCGGTCCAATCTCTATCCATTTTTTGAACAACCGCCTATTCCGTTCGCCTACACCCACCATAAGACCGATTGGGATCGGATTTTTTGCTTGATTAGTACATTTAGGGATAAAATTTATCAACCCAACACATCCACCAAAATATTTTCTAAACTAACACATTTTTTGCCACGTCATTGCCACATCACCCGCCACCTCAGCGGTATGGGTTGGAGAGTGGAAAACGTGACTTGAAGTCACATTTTTTAGGCAGAGGAAGTCGTGACTTGCACTCACGACTTCCCTTCAAAGGAAATCGTGACTGCAAGTCACGTTTTCCATTCTTAACCGATTAACATTATAATTTCTAGCCTCATCGATCGGGTCAAATGAATGAGTTCAGTGACTGAATTCATGAATTGCTATAATTTCTAGCCTCATTCTTGCCATCATTGTCTGGTTAAGTTCATCCCATTCGATTCGTGATGTGATCGAATTCATGAAATGAATTTCATTTCATTATAATCGCTCATCGGCATCGGCTTCTAACAGCTCAAACCAAAATTTGGCAAAACATTCACGCTTGTCAAACAAAATTAAATCTAAAGCTTGTACCCACATGTCAAAGTGATATAACTCTGTCCTATCAATGATTCTATCTTCGAAATTTCCAACGGGATAATAAAGAGGAACAAGAAAACCACAAACTTCTCTTAACTACTACTCACCAGAGTAGAACCCTAAATTCTTTATACTTTTCTCATATCGCTAATAAAACCCTAAACTACTTATTTTTACATTTTAACAATAAGAAAATGACTAGCACAACCGCCCCTTTAAAAGCTTTCTTTGCGTTACTTGAGATTCTATCACAAAGACTCAATAGAGTTTTCATTTTGCTCAACACTAGATGCTCTTCTTTTTCTAATTTGGCTATGTGATTTTCATAATTGCTATGGAAATAAATAAATAAATAAATAAAGATAAGGACCTAACTATGATAATAAAATGAAAAATCGTAGATTAAAACCTAACTAAGCGAGATGTCAAATTGGGGCTTATTCTTCAAAAATCACAAAAACAAGAAGAAAGAAAGAAATGAAGTACAAAATAATACATAAAAAGGGAAAACAAAAAAATGTCTCATTATAGTTAAGAACAAGTCCTAGTCGACCCCAAATAATGACTTCCACCCCACAACGTGTTCTCTTTACGACTCGGACATTACGAATTAACGCTAATGGGACATTCGAATGGCCCACATCAAAAAGATCTTGAGCATATTCTCTTTGAATATCATCGATATCACGCATTCCACCATCATGAGTACTTGTACTCCCAGATAAATTCATCATTATTGGACTTGCATTAAATTGACGCGAAGATGTAGGTGACTGTCAAATGAAAAAGCTTCCGTAGCCTCGAATGCCATGTTGAGAGGAACCGATGGAGTATGTAGAGTCTCGAATCGGTCGAGAGGTACCGATGGAGTATACACTGGAGTGTCATGCCTCGAATGTGTATCATCATGAGAAGATTGATGAGAACCTTCAAATGAAGTGGGCATATTATGCATGCGATAATCTGCATGTATCTGCATCAAAGTCGATGCAAACATACATCTCTAATACGTGCAATTAGACACATCATCACCCAATGTCAACTGATGAATTGATGTCATTCCATGTGCCTACATATAAAATATTTATGAAGTTGTATGCGAAAGTAAAATCAAAATAACTATCTGAAAGACTTCATAACTGAAAAAAATAAAATTGTACTTACCAATGCCTCATCAATAGCTCCACGACGAGACATGAATCGTCGTGTAATGCGACGATACCATAGCATATACGGTCGTAAAAGTCCAATGGTTCCTCCAATATTTCATCAGTTGCAATATTGGAAGCACGTTCGTTCCACATGTAGACATATGCACTATGTTCTGCACTCCAATCCTTATCCGTTTTCCCTCTCAAGTCAATCTTATGCAGCTCCATGCTTGTGCTATGTAAAAGTGGTATCCTTTGTTTCAAACCGAATTGTCGCATGACTCTATCGGGATTATACATTTCGACAACACGAAGAAAAACAAAGGTGCCCTCGTTCGCCAAATAGCACGACCACCGCTACAATACGCATGCGCAGTCCCTTATCACCGTCTCATGATACGGTTCCCAAATTACCTATAGTCATAAAAAAACAACTTGAAATGAATAAAATTCGCTATTTAACCATTGTAGAAATAACACTATTTGGAAAAAAATGATTAAGTATATTTCTTACTTCATCTAGTGATTGCATGTCAATCATTTCTCTCGTATTTTGTCAAGACACGTGCGTTGATGTTCCCGTGGTCTCCAAGGCATGTCTCCACCTTTACAAATGTAAAAAACAACACAAAGCATGCATGAATGTACATGTAGATATAATCAAATTGAAATTATTATGTTAAAAAATACTAATTACCTATGACCAAATGGAGGAGGTAGAAATAATTCTTCGTTTGGTATGATGTCGTCTCGAAGAACGTTTCCCATTATTGGTGCAAGAAAAGACAACCTATCCCATGCCCATAATTGCATAATATGACCGGACTCGCAATCTACTCGCTCCATCAATGTCACCGCAAGACACACTTGTCTATATAGGTGAGCCGAGTTGCACTACCCCAAATGTTTGTCCTGTCGCTCAAAATCTTCCAAAAATTGCAAATACGTGATGTGAACAAGATTATTAGACTTGTCCGCAAATAAAGTTCCTCCAAGAAGTTGTAAGATGTACGCTCTTGCATAACGTTGCACTTCCACATCATCGCATTATTTGGAAGGTTTGGAAACCATCTTGAAAGTTGGCGAATTTGGATCCGACCTCCACCCCGTTGTTTTCTGGGAATGGGAAGCCCATTGTGACAAACATAAGGCATCGTAATCTTGCTCTACACGACCAAAGGATAGGTAATCCATCGACAGTAACCCTAAGATGATTTGTACATCTTGTAGGGTAATAGTCATCTCACCAACCGAAAAATGAAACGTGTGAGTTTCGGCCTCCACCTCTCTACAAGGGCGTAATGAGATGCCGATCAATTGATATGAAACCTATTCGCGCCGTCCCATAAAAGCCACTTTCCCGAAGATGCCCAACTATTTGTTCATCCAAATGGGGACCAATCGATGTAGTGCAATGAATTACGCCGATAGTCAATATACCAGGCTCTTATGGAAATACGAGATTTAAGTTACATTAGTTAAAATGTAGATATGAAGCTATAAAATTATGCAAAAAGGCGAGAAGAAGTACTACCGGTCCATTCCAAACGCGGTAGATCTATGAAGAGCTTGCATAGTCAAAACTGAGTCATCTATAGGGCCATGATCCATATCGCGCTTGAACCCCAAATCATTACCATTGTTGTCATTAATTCCATAAACCAATGAAGAAACAATACAAGTAGAGATACATTTCATTCAAGAAACAATAAAGATAAAACAAAAGTGTTCGAATAATATGAAAACATGGTTTAATGGAAACTAAGTTCATGTACCACAAAGTCATAAGAAAGTGATCAAATACAAGGAAAATAGAAGTGGATGCGAAACATAAGACTTGAAAGAGCCTTTCACTATGAAGCATTAGGCGTTTGTTCTTGCGACGACGAGAGCAAGTGTGTCTATTGTGTCCATCCCGCTTACACTTACTACATCGCAGCGTTGTTGGTGTTTCTCTCCATTCTTTCTCTCGCCGCATATGACGTGATCATTTCGATTGCCTATCCAATCCATCTCAAAGTGCGCAAACGTCTTGTTTGAGGACGACTTTTTTACTCGCTTTCGAGATGGATCACCAAAGAACGTATGTGGAACTCTAGCGTTAGGCCAATAATCTTCGTGAGGAATGGGTTGGAAATTCGCAAAGATAACATTGATTTACACGACAATCCGTAGTATGATTCAATGTACCGACAAAGGATCTATGGCAACACCGGCGCAAACCGCTTGAACATGGGAACATGGAATGCCAAAACACTCGCCACTTCATACAAGTGCATCTACGAGCCTCCAATTTCACCACTTGCTTGTTAGACCATTTTCTCAAATGATAGCCACGTGGTGCGCGATGACTTCAAATGTACCATTCTCACGATTCACTAATGTCACATTGTGCCATTCACCGCCTTTCCCCAATGTGACAACTTATTCGGTGCGTACCTTGTGTACATTTCTCTCATTCCTAGTGGCTCGCACCTATTTCGTCGCGTTTTTGTTAAAGTACGCCATGACACGATAAAATGTCGGTTGCACTAAAGCGGTGATGAGGTAAAATCGCGCGCTTTAAGGACCCCGTTAAAGCATTCTACATTTGTGACAAAAAAATACATTTATGTATTAGCTTCTAAACGTAATAAATCAAACACATTAAATAAATAATAGTAACAAAATATAGACACAATGAATACCCACTAGATTTGTAGTCATCCATCCGTATCGATATCCTTTGTCGTATGCGTTAGTCCATTGTGCTCGATCAAGGTCATTAAACCACGTAATACATTCCGCATTCAATTGTTGAAGTTCTTTCATGGATGCCTTAAATTTCCGTGGTTGATGTTGTGCAATCTGCTAAGTACACCATATCCTTTAATTCTTTGCTCCCGAATCTCATGTTGAAATTATTGCATACGTGACGAGACAAAATCATGTTGAGCTCTTTCATGGGTCCATCCATTTTGAGGATTGTTCATTGCCAACAATATACCAGGGTGTCGATCGAAATGACATATATACCATCCCTATCAGTCACATGATGTCGCAAACAAGCCATAATCCATCCCCAATGCCTTGACTTTCCTCATCAACAATTGCAAATGCTAAAGGAAATACATGACTATTACTATCAACAACAATTGCTATTAGGAGTTTTTGTTTGTATTTGCCATACAAGAATGTGCCATCAATTTGTATCATTGGTCCGCAACGTCTAAATCATGAAATAGAAGGTGCAAATGCCCAAAAAACCTATTTGAATACAACTTCATTGTTGGCATTAGGCTCGCCATGCCTCCATTCCACACGTGTCCCCGGATTGCTTTCTTGAAGGGCGGCCATCCACCGCGACAACATTTTATACGATTCTTCCCAATCTCCAAAGACTTTAGCAATTGCTTTCTTCTTCCCCAACCAAACTTTTTATAATGAACATTATAACCGAATTTGCCCTTGATAATCTGATGAAGCACTTTGAACCGAGTTGGACTCGGATCTCTTCTCACCACATTTTCTACTTCACGGCATATAACGATAGAGTCCAAATGAGCATGATCATTGGACATTTTAGCATAGATACATGTATGTGATCCCGCATATTTACCGATCTCAAACATTCCATGGATTTTCTTCTCGAACACCGCAACCTCCAAGTACATCTATCTAAATATTTATTACAACTGACAATCCATACATTAGGTGTAGAATGAGTTACCACAAATCGCTTTGTGTTCTTTGATGCTATACAATTTCACGACATACCTGGATATCTACTTTACACATGAACCGCATGCATTTCTCAAATTCGATGCCTCATTCCATAAAGACCTAGAAAGGATCATTGCATTCTCATAGAGGGGTTGCATTGCGTCACTACTCAATTCAATAAATACGATGAAGGTACGACAAATTCACCTACACCCACGTGCGCACCATCAATTCCGAAATTTCTTCATCGAAAAAATCATCGTACCCATATTCGTTCGAAATTGGAGGACAAGATAATGAGCCATCATCGGCTATGACTCGATTTAATGTATATCGAATCATGCCATCATCAACATGATGAGCATCAACCCCTTCATCATCTACATCATCATCGCTACTCTCTTCACTAGTATCTCCGTCACTACCACAATAGTCATCATCTTCCTCAGTATTCATGTCATCACAGGAACGAGCATCCTCGTCCATTTCAGATTTGCGGTCATCAAAGGCGATGCACAATGACTATGTTCAAACATTGGTTGAGTACTAGGTCCAAATTTCCTCCGAATCTACCACTATATTACAATTGGAACTATGATACGATTGCCTCTAACTAAATCTATAATTAGCTCCATGCAATTTGGTGGTGAAAATTCTCGCCACAATCTCCCAAGCATCTTTCGTAGTCGATTCATCATCTATTCGTAAAGGGAGATCCTTGAACGTTCCAGCGGTTCCAATGTGCACAGGATATCGATATGTCATGTTTAATATCATTTTTTCAAGTCTATCTCCAAGGAATTACAGATAAAACTCACAAGTTCCTCGTATTCTAAACCCATATTCGATCCGAGATGTCGAATGGACGATTTCGTGTACTGAAATCCCGATGGTCCATCAACCATAACACCATTCATATAACACACCAAAGTTACTCTTCGATCAACCATTATTGAATCTATATATGTAAAATATAATTGTTAATCAATAGAAGTAATAATTAATACTCACTTAGCACAAATATAACAAGTTGGTCTTCATTAGTCCAAGTAATTGTACTAAATGAGCATTCAACAATAGCAACAATTAGTATTAACTAAAATTATATTTCACATTAATTAAGATATGCTACGAAGGAACATCCATAAGAGATTAACAAATTTATTTAAATATATAATATATAATTAATTATGTGCGTGAAACAATCTTTTGCTCTTTCACAATATGATGAAAGTCATTTTTAATCATGTACCAAATATGTGGCTCGCATTCGGTGACTTCGGTTTCAACGTACAGACACAAGTTAATTAGCATATATAGATACAAGTTAATTTGCATCAAAGGACCTTACATTAGCCATTACCGAAACAATATATTATCATTATGGCATGCAACTACACGGTAATGTTGGTGTGGCGACCCCAAATCCCGAGGTTGCCACGTGGAAAGCGGCGCCCTTGGCCGTCCTGTCGGATCCTTGACCCACTGGGTCCCACGCGCCATCGACGCCCTTTGCTACATCACGACTCATCGATATGCGTGTTAACTCCTTACGTTAATCAATTTAGTTCGACGATAAATCATTTTTTATAGCATTAAAAACAACAAATTTTAAGTCTTAAATTTAAAGCAAGTAAAACAATTAAATTTATCATCGTATAAAACATCATTTATAAAGCAACACCTAGTGTGAAAAACCAGGGAAGTACTCAGTATATAGGCGACAATACTAAACGATAATATATACAAGTACGATGTCTATCCAGTCTCCCATTTCTCAAAAGTAAAGCAAAATATCAAAATCGCACGTACTAGTAGGTTCTCGACCGCGGCAAATCCGATAAAGTCACCCCAAAATCCCCTTGCCCTACTAGCGGGAGTCCGCACTCGACCATCACAAAAAGTAAGATGGAGAGTACAATTAGTAAGATTCCAACAAAGTACACCGAACATTTATAAGAGAATAATCGATACCAATAACCATGTCAAATAATTTTGCGGAAACTAAACAAACAACCGTGCTAAGATCATCACATGAATAAATAACACGAGAGAAACAAAACGTGTACTCCTCCTAGGTCGAGACTAAACTCGTACGTCGAACCCCAGATCCTTTCGGTGGGTGCCCCCACTTCCTTTCGCCCGGTTTCCATACCCCCAGATCCTTTCTGTGGGTGCCCCCACTTCCTTTCACTTGGTTTCCCGCGTACATGCCCTAGTGTGCCATAAGTACACAACGAATATCAAGTGTCTCGACCCCCAACCCAAATGTGTCATTGAATAGCATACAATAACAAGGAATAGGGGGAATAACATCCGATAACCACGAATAGGAAATCAATGATAGAAACGTAAACCCTCGCTGACTTTCCGATGAAATCTTACGTACCTCAAAAACGCACTCTCTCGTATCTCGATATGCGCACCCGACACCCGACTATAGCATCCTAAGTCTCCGGTGTCCATTTGTACCATTTAAGTTACTTAAATCATGCAAATCGCAACTAAAATTAGGTGAAATGCACCTCACCTCCATCGCGTCGTCGAAATTCGTCGAATCGCACCCCTCGTCGAGGAGCGATCGGTCCGACAACGCCATCGCGTCGTTCACCGCACCGTTGCCGCTGCCGAGCCGACGTCACTGCCGCGCCGACGCCGCCGTCGTCACTGCGCCGCTGCCGGCACCACCATCGTGCGACCGCTGCCACTCGCCGGCGCTGCCTGCTCCGCCGCCGGCCGCCGGCCGCCGCTGCTCCCGCGGCTGATCCCGTCGCTACCGCACCGCGGAGCCGCCGACCGTCGCTGCCGGCCAGCTCCGCCAGTGCTGCAGCGCCACCGCTGGTTCGCGCCCAGCTCCCGAAGCCGTGCCGCTGCATCGCCGGAGCGCCGCCGCTGCCATCTCCCGTGAGCAGCCCCTGGAGCTGCGCCTGCTGTCGTCCGCGTGCCGCCGCTGCTGCTGGTTGTCGTTGCTGGACAATCCGCGCCGCCGATCGGCCACCTCATGCGGCCTCACGCAGCTTCGCCTCCGCCGCCGCGTCACTGGTCCTCGCTGCACTGCTGGTTCGCTGGCCGTCCGTCGCTGGGAACTCCGCCCACCGCGCTGCTGCTGGGACGCCGTCACCGCCGCCTCCGGCTCGCCTTCGCCGGAGCCGCTCGCACCGCCGATCTCCTCCTCTCTCCGCCATCTTCTCCCCTCTCTCTAGTTCCCTCTCTCTCTACTAGTTGCTCTCTCTCTCTCTTCAGATCTCTTTTTCTATCTCTTTCCTTTCTTTTCTCTCTCTCTTGATCTTATATATATACATTTTCTTTTTGATCGCAAATCAAAAGTGACGACACGAATCTCGAAATGCAAACTCAATAATTTCACCTCTTTGTCACCACCTCTATGCTTGACCAAAATTGTATCGAGTCTCGCAATTTGCGCATCTCGAGGCACCAACCCGCCTCATTTCCAAAATTTAGATACTCGAGCTACACGTATCACGAGGCGTATCCAATGTGCACATTAAAACCACATAAAAGCGACTATCTCGGTCCCACGTTGACACGCGACTCGAGGTGCGTCCCCCGTTCGTGTTTCGGCTCACCAAATTCCTCGCGTATACCAACTCGTAAAACACTCCACAATTAGCATTATAATCTCAAATTGGATATTACACATTTCCTCGAAGTCTCCACCCAAGATTTAGACATACGTATTTCGGCAAGTGGGTCCCACATACGACCCTAAAATGACACGTGGCACGAGTTGAATTTTCGAGCCGTTACATAGCTTGGCATTGAATTAAATTGGCCTATAACACCGTTATGCATTAATTATTATACTTGACATATGAGATACAATATTGTTCTCAATGCAATATATTTCAATAAAGCAACAAGAAGATCTAATTTTTTGTTGATATTTTCGGTTATAATATCGGTGTTATTGGATTGCAAAGTTTGGCATCCGTAAGAGTCATGAAGATCTTATGCAAATTTCTCTTATAATTTAACTTAGTTTAGTCGCTAATCTAAATAAAAAACGTCAATAATGTATATAAGTCATGATATATATATATATATATATATATATATATATATATATATATATATATCATATCATATCATGCATGCAGAGAATTGCTTATTATCATTGGATTTTAATTCACTATATTAATTTTTGAGACCCCAAGGAAAATGCATTTTTAAAACTAATTCATCAATGAACACAATTGAAAAACGATTTTTACCAATACAAACGAGACCAGGTTGTGAAAGCGAGTAGTGACAATGGGAGGCAATGACCGACCAATGGAGGCGAGCAGCAGCGGCGGAGAGCGAGGAGTGACCGGCGGGAAGGCTTCCAAAGAACGCCGGCGAGTAGGCGGTTCGCGCCGGTGGGAAAGACCACCAACGCAGCGAGAAAGAGAGCAACGCAGCCCGGCAGAGTCGATTCGCGCGGCGCGCGAGCGGGCGACGCATGGCGGCGGGCGGGCGGCCACAAGGAGTCGCCTCAACGTTCCAACGACCGGCGGATACGGACCACGGAGGGCGACGACCGATCTTCAACGCGCGGACGGAGAGATGGATGCGGAGGCGATCGCCTGGAGACAAGAAACCGAAACGGATTTGAAGGAGATGGATGGGGGTTGGGTTTGAAGTTGGGGTTTGTAGAAGGCAAGGAAATATGTGACCTCGGGTCACTAGATCTATGGAAATCGTGACCCGAGGTCACGTTTTCCACCAGGTGTGATGATCTAGCGGTGACATGGCGCAGACGTGGCAACAAATGTGTTAGTTTGGTAAAAAAATTTGTGGGTGTGTTGGGTTGATCAAAATTTTGCCCATATGTGCTAATCAAGCAAAAAGTCCGATTGGGATCCGACCTACCACAGAACTCTTCGCTGTCTGGAGGCGTAGCTCGTAATGCATAATGCTAGCCAATCTTGTATAGATTGAGGGAACACCCAGGCCATTCCCAGTTCGGTTGATAAACTTACCCACAAATGCTTTGAGAACGGGCAAGTAAGAAATAGATGGTTCACGGACTCTCCATCCCGTCGACACAGGGGGCACTGATGCGGTTGTAGATTCATCTCCGGCCTCCTTTGCTGCAACACAGTCGCATCACTCACCTTTTCACGCCATACCAGCCAACTAAGGAACTTGTATTTCATCCGAGCACGTCCTTTCCAAATAAGCTGAAAGGTCTCCTGATTCATGCTCTCCCCACACGAACTAATAGCAAAAGTGGCTGATTTAACTACACAAGGCTTCTGGCTCACACTGGAATGATGGAATCTCTATAGCCATTTTCCTAGTATTGCTTTGTTCCTTTGTAGTAAGCTATGTACCCCAAGGCCTCCTTCTGTTTTGAGTTTGGTCACCTGTTCCCATGCCACAAGTGAATATGATGTGTCGGACCCCATCCGTTTCCAAAGAAAGTCTCTTATGAGTTGTTCCCCTTGCTTAGCTACCCCTACGGGCATGCCATACATAGACATGAAAAAGGTTGGCAATGCCTCTAAGACTGAATAAATTAAAGTCAATCTCCCCATTTAGATAGACATCCACCTTTCCACCCTTCCAATATTTTTGCAAGTTTCCTAATAACCGAATCCCAAAACCCTTTCAACACTGGAGAACCTCCCAATGGCCCAGAGTTTTTTTTTTTTAATTATTTAGTATCCAATTTTTCTTAACATAAATTTTCAAGGCCTACATAGTGGGTTCCATCCTACATGCCTTAATGTAGCCAAATCAATGCATAAGCATTGTTGTTAGTACAATATTTCGAGTGAAAAATGGCTGCTTTCGATACAATATTAAGATCTGAAAACTGCTTGTGGATTCAACAATATAAAGAAAAATGCTGCCATGATGTTCTACATTGATGTCACATAAGCTCTAATGCGTATTGATGTAGGAGTTGTAAGTATAAAGCATGTTTTTTCTTTGTGTTCCTTCATTGTCAGTGGAACCTACTACAATCCTAATTAACTGATATGTCCATGCCGTCCATATGAACTAACTGAAGTGAATATGTGCGCTATTCGACGCGGTGCTGATACAGTTTATTTAGAAGCCATTACTTACATTACATCCACCACGAATCTTCACCACAGAGAACAAACCATGCACGAAACGCCACAGAAGTGTACGCCAATACCCTCTGATGCGATGCGATAGCCAAATTATCCATTAACTACTGTCAAAATCGAAACAGAAGCTCATTCATCTGGATATGACAAAGAAATTCTGAAAAAATTCTCTTCTCAGATTCAAAGCACATTGGCATTAGACTTCATAATCTTTTGAGCTTCTTCCAAGTCTTTCAGAAACCTAGAATTTCAAAATGAATGTAGTTTAGACCAAAAAAGAGAATCATAAAATAGCTAGCATGCTCAAGCATAATTCACGTCATTATCGTCTAAGTAATTTTCAATAGAATCAGCGTCGCACAAAATTGTACTATTGTAAAGTTGAAGAAGAATAAGGAATAGATATCTCTTGGTGCAAGGATTCGATAATACTTCAGCCAACAGACAATAATTGGTTTATGGACGAAGAATCTGCTGGTAATAATCTAAGGGGGGTATACAGCTACCTTATTGAGCAGTTCTGCCTCCGAATCTGTTCCTTCACAAGTTTTTACAAGCAAAGCTATTCCTATAGGGATTAATGCTGCATGTATGAAGTATAACTAATTGTTTGAGTGAGACGGTATAAAATCTTCATGTAAAACATACCTTGCCAAGTTATGTCAGACACTGTCCAAGGCCATTACACTCCATATCCCGGTTCTTAACAAGAATCACCATAAATTCAATTAGGAAATCTAAGCACCAATTCGATATGGTGATTGCCAAACTAGTATCTAGCATTTATACTCGAATATTATCATAGATGGATTATGGAACAAACAACAGATAGAAGAATAAATCATAGAGGCCCGTCCACCTATCTGTAGCGTAAATTTGATTTCCAACAAAAGACAGCAAGGTTCTGAAACTCACCCAACAACTTGATAATTAACTTAGTTCCATACTACTCAATTAGCTAGTCGAGTAGGACTAATTTTCCCCTAGCTCTGACGTAGTTTCTAGTAAAAACATGACTTGTAACATGTTCGACTTCCTAACGACTTTCTAGTATCTATATGAAATAGAAAATCACATGGAGAACACAATTGTCATTGACCACAATAAAATAATTCACTCATACAACCAATTCCAACTTCCCGTTAGTATTTCTCGAAAATCTTATAACAAAAAATGAAGACACACATGGCATACCTATTAGAATTGAGAATTGCGGATCCACCAAGTATGAAGCGTGTTCCTGAATTAGTGGCATTATATAGAGCTACAGAACGAGCTTCCTCGTAGGTTGTGCCGCCAACGACAAAGATCACTACTTCATGAGGCCTGATTGAACAAAATATACCTATCAGATCAAGAAAATAAATCACATAATAAAAATTAAGTAAGAACAATACTTAGTCAAACATGGATACATAATGGACCTAAATCTACAACCAGATCTTCCTGTAGTTTTCAGGTTTTCCTCAAATTATCCATGTCTGCAATCACAAGTAGAAAGCAGTGCAAGTAATAAGTATCAGCTACATTGGGGTTTGAGCTGAAAGCTAAAATGTTCTACACAAGTCCCACGACCTATCATGCTATTGGAGATATGTCAAAATCACCGTCATCAAAAAAAGGGAAAAAAAAAATGCTTCCACTGTCTCTTTCTTGGACGAAAGTAAAATTGTTTAAAGAAGGCCTTCGAAATGCCAATAAACACAGATGCACACAAAAAACATCATAAAATATTATTACTTAATATACAGAAGAGAGACCGTCATTTTTTTCGTGAAAATTGCAAATTTTATATTTTTGCCAGCTAGCTTCATTCAACATATAAAATGAAGTATCCATGAAGTATTAGGACTGTATCATAACTGATCTGCAAACTGAACAACCGACAAGCCAAAATTGATAGAGAATATATATCGAAGGATTGAAAAAACAAATTAATTCATCTGTAAAAATGTATCAAATTTGGACGAAACAAGTCAACAACTACTACCATCTGAAAAGATAATCAGTGAGGAATGCGCAAACTCCTTTCAACAACGAACGCGACTTGAGATTTTGCCGAAAAGGTAAAGGATTTCAGAAACGTACAAAGTGAAATGGTTCACAACAAACCTGCCCTGCTGAAAATGACTTCCAACAAAGGGGTAGTCCACATCTCGAAGTCTCCCCCTTGTAATACTTTCCATGGTTTGGAACAGGAGAGGTTGATGCTGTGTATAGACATTTTCAACCCCCTGAATGGAAATTCAATGTTAGAACAGTTAATGACTTGGGTTCCAAGAATAGAACAGAAAAAAAAAATAATTTGCAAACGTCCACCTTGATCCCACGAGCCATGTTACGAGCAATGTTCAAAAGATCCCGGTTTCCATACAGATCACCTGTTCGCTTATCAACACCTGCCTGCTTTAAAAGGAATTGGACAAGCTGCGATTTACAATGAACAAAATAATGAGACTGTCAGATACTAAAGATCATGTTGTCCTAAATAGCAAGCCGATACACTTTAGAGGCAAGCAAGTTGAGTTTTATATAGTGGCCTAAAAACTGAGTTATGCTAAAAAGGCAAGTACAAGCTGTGAACTAAAAGAGCGTTTGAAAAGAAGAAACTTTTATAGAAGTGCATGAAATTCTATCAAAAGATTAAATCAGAAAGTCGAATGTCGATACTTATGGAAAGCTAAATCAAACATAAAAATCTCAAAATGTAGAAAATAATGATGGAAAAGGTTTTATATAACTAAGAAAGCTATATCAGGAAATCTGAAAGTAGACAAATAAAAGTGATACAACCACTTAGAAGAACATCTAGGTAATAAACAAAGAAAGAATCTTGGTTTAGATATGTTACACCAGATTTGTACTTGGCAGATCGTGAAGCCAATTTGTTGCAAAGCTGCATCAGTTGAACGGGACTCTCCTTCTCATAGCGCAAAGCATATAACATTACTAGCCGTAAACGATCAATATCAGAGATGCTTTCATCATTCAAGAATTTCAAGACTGCCTGCAGAATAGTAGCTACATGGTTATTGTGATCGAGGGGTATGACTGAAGTAATTCTTTCTTAAGCTAATAATTTCAATGATGTACACAAATTGTGTGAATAATAACTAGGAATGCAACTAAGGAAATCACTTCCATAAGAATGAATTCTTAACATTCTTTTCTCACATAATTAACCAAAAAAAAAAAAAAAGAATCTCCAACATTTTGGCCTTCCTTTCTTAATCGGCAAATCTCATGGCAGCTCAAGGTTTAAACTTAATAGCGAACAAAAAAAAAGAAGCCAAATAATGTTGAGGCACTGTAGGCTTAAACTTCACTTTCTCCTAATTAAATTTATTTTTTAATATGTTTTCTTTCGCAATAACGACGCACATATTAATATTAATTCAATTCTAGATCCACTTTCCCTGACATTCCCATTCATTGCAATAGATCACTTTTCCTAATTTCTTCATCTATTGGTTTTGGATGCAAATGCCCCAACCATAAAAAGTGATCTTCTTTCATACTATCTCAAATTGACACAACTACAATTTTTCATATTAGTATCTAAGGCAAGTGGTTAAGAAATGCATTTCTCAGCAAAGAGGTTCCTTCTAAAGTGAAAATCCATAAGAGGGGGCCCTTAATTATTCTCATCTTCATACCTCCACCTACAGACCTAATGCAATTTAAGACGCCAAGGACTTTCATGAGAAGACTCCAATCCCTTCCATCATTTCAATGATTATTATTGCCCATACATTCTCTAAAGCCTTGGGGAATCATATATAGTTACTTTGATGCAAGTGCCCCATACTTCTAAAATTGCTCATCTCTAGGCCACTCTTATCCGTTTGCAAAACAGACTAACTTCCAAGCCACCAAATCCTGTGCTTTTCCTTAAGTTTTATCAGGTAAAAAGTCCTTTGTTATTTATTTGACAAATCATCCAAAGCCAAAAGTCATAAGCACCACTTCTTAGGTCAACTAGGAAACTCTCCTAGGCTCTTGAAGTGACATGAGATAAATGAGTATAATCAATTCATCTCAACCTAAATCTTGAAGCTTGTTGATTTTCATGCGACTTTTGCTTTACTTCAAGTCACCAAACCACCCAAGCGATGACGTCAGATCCAGCTTTGGACCAATTTTTCCGAATGTTAATTAGCATGAAACTCTCTAAACTATTTTACCTGGCCTAACGCCCCTTTACCTAAGATGCATGAATATATTCACTTTCTAAACCAACTCCTTCAGGAAGTTGTGAAATTCTTCGTCCCTTCCAACCACCACTTTTTCATTTTATAATATAATATATAATACATGGTAGTTGCTAAAGTTGCAACATTATAGCACCGTATTTAAGCAAAAAAATATTAAAAGCATATGAACTTCCTCCTTTGAGCTCAGCCCCACCTGTTAATAACCTGAAAAGGCTTGCCATCAACAATTTTTTTTTTTTCCTAGTTTCCCACGTGGTCCGGCACCAACCGCACCGACCCATCCACGCTCGGGCACTATTGGGCCCCATTTGGAGGGCAACCCTCCAATCCAGTTTTCTCCAATCACGAGACTCTCGAGACCCCGTTTAAGGACAGTAAGATATATTCAGTGACCAATATAATGTAATGCTCACATTTTGCATTAGAGAATTCACACTGATACGTGCATCAACAATCATTTAATTAAAAAAAAAAAAAACTGAACAGAAAATACAATATTGATACAGAAATAAAATCAAGAAAACAAGATACACATTCAATTACCTCAAATGCTGCAACCTGTCCACCGTTGCAAGCCAAATCTTGTTCAGTTTGAGAAACTAACATGAGTTTCTTTCCTTCAACTATCCTGCTCAACTCTGTAACCATTGTGACATGTTTTGAGACATTGCCATGCTTCTTTCTGTACTCTGGATAGTTGTCAACAAATTTGGCCATGTCTTCTGCAAAATATAAAGCATTATTTTGGCAGTCAGCTATTTTTATAGGTTGGAAACCAAAACGAAAGAAAAAATGCAAAATTTTTCCTTCAGCACCTATTGTTTGAATGTTCTGGTTACTCTTAGCTATCAGTTGAAACTCATCAACCATCTTCTTTATGTTCATTCCAAGATCTCCAAAATTTTCATACATGTTAGCTTTAAAAAAGGCATCTTGTTCTGAAGATAGTACAACCTCCTACAGTTAAGAGTCAGGAAAATGATTCACAAATGGAGATGAGGATCTGAAACAATGAAAACTTTGAAAAAAATATAGGCCAACCTGCTGATCTTTAGGAATCTTGCCAAGATGTTTTAAGTCCACCTTATTATCTTCAATGCCAATCAATTCATGAACCATTGCCTACAAAAAGAAATGAGAAGGATAATATAGTTACATCAAGAAGTGAACAAGAATTTCTAAAATATATAGAGTAAATACAAACAAATCAGATGAAAAAGTCATGGTCATAAATTACCTGATATGTCCATTGATTCAGCAATGGAGTAACAGGGTCATCCCTCCTATCTACAACTAGCAACAATGGAGAAATTTCTGATCTCCTAAAGTCAAAGAGACCATTTTCTTTCTCATACATAAGCCTCTGTTTATTCAATCCAAACAAACAACACCATAATTAGTCTATGGATGAATATTTGGACTACTAAGACAAAAAAAACTGGTGGCGTGATCCCACATTGGTGAATGTGTCAACATCCAGCTCCCTTAAAGCCCATGCAAGCTTGCTCACATTTGAGCTGCCCTCAATCGAGTTTTTGAGCATGGATAAAAGAGGGGACTTGTGACGTTAGTCTCACATTGGTGGGTTTGTGGATTTCCACCTCCCTTAAAACCCCTATGGCTAGCTCGTCTGTTGGTCGCTCTCAGTGGGATTCCCTCATAGAATGACTACTTTTGTTCCTTTAAAAAAACATGACATTAGATCCACATCTGTCAGTGCATAAACCTCCTTATCTCTTAAAGCCCTTGATAGCTAATTAGCTAGCTTATTTCTGAGTTGCTATCCATGTAGTTGCCTCAGTGAAAGTAATTTTTGACTAAAAAAAAAAAACGAAAAGACACCAATAATATTAACGAGCTGACAATGGAGAGATAAATAGTATCTTTTTTGCCAACATAAAAATAACCTGATGTGCTCCACAATAAAAGAAAAAAGGAACTCACTGCAGCCTCTTGTGCAATCCTTTTGGCAACATCAGAGGTTCTTTGGTACCGAATAACAGGTCGACGCTTTAAAGCTAAGAAAACAGCAGAAATAGCATCAACTACTCGATCACAAAAAATTTGTGAAGATGGTGGATCTACAACCGTTGGGAGCATGTAAATGTGATTGAATTGATAATTCAAAGTGAAATGGTAAGGATCTATGGCGACAAAGTCTGCATAAAACTCCTGCAATATGCATTTAGATATATTCAATCATGATATTGAACAGGAATTTATTTAACGTAACATGATCTAAAGGAAATAGTAAACAAACTTCAAAATAAACAGACTTCAAAATATTGCAGGAAGTGTTAGTCATTTAAACTTCAAAAGTCTGACAAGTCACAACTTCCTCGCTGTCAGGCTGTTGATATGATACATTACCAGCAACCACATCCCCTTGAGGTTCTTTGAATGGTTTGAATGACCATAGAACATCAACTAAAAATTAAATAATCCCCAATTTATTTAGTTTTAGGAAACAAATTTCTATGACCAAAAACAACAAATTGGAGAACAACAAAAAAAAATGGGGGTTTTACTAAATATTTAACATAACCGAAGAAGCACCATGTAACATAATAAGCTGTCAATCAGAAGGTTTTCCGAAATGGGGGTTTCAATTTTCTAGACATCTTATTACCTAATATATAGTTCAGCCTTTACTTTCTCTTTTTCTCATTGTAACACACTCCTGTACACGATTTTCCCTTTCCTTTGTTCCTAGTATATAGATCATCATAATAGTGCAAGAATGTGGCTGGTTCTTGCAGATATAATTAAAAAACAACATCGATACACGTTGTATTAATGACCAGCATACGTTGAATTTTTGGATCAGTAAAATGTCATCAGTAAGATGAAACCAGCAATACCAAGTCTACGTCAAAGCTCTAGCACTCTACAAAGTGAGAATATGTAGGGAAAAGAGAAGGTAGATACAACAACAATCAAAGAATTGGGGTTGGCTAGATGGATCAAACTTTTCCATTGCGCTCGATTTATGATGCACATAACCAATTTAAAAAATTGTACTGAGAATAACGTGTGTAAAATACTAAAATATGTTAATTTGTACCAGTTTGTCAAGTGACGTCAATTCCTTCATAGGAAATACAATGAAAGGAATGATTACAATGAGAAAGAATATACTGAAGTGATTGTTGAATGAGGAAAAGAAATAAGTTAAAACGGGGGAAAAATAAATCAATGATTATTTATTGTATCGCTTGAATTTGTTCCAAAGTTCTGTTTCTCTTTTTTTTCTTTTTCCAATTTATGTAAAAAAAACTACAACGACACTGTATAGGAAAAGTGTCATCATATGCCTACTTAAGTAATAGCATGAAAACTGATGTACATGTAGTTTCTAATTTTCATGCACACCAATAGCTTGTAGAGAGAAACATTATACAACAGTTTGGCAAGAAATTAAATTACCTGAACTTGCCGAACAACTTCTTGCTCATCTGCATCAGCAAGAATATGTAATTGGGTGTCCTTCATAATGTTAGAAAAAACTGCATAAAAGAATAGTCGCAAAACATAAGAAAGGCTGCAAGAAGATGTACAGAAGAAAATACTATTGGGCAGATTACATATTAAAAGCACTTTTTATGTGGTAGAAAATAGATATAACATCATTTTGATGTATTTCAAGATAAAAAAATCAAGCACTTGAGACAACCCTATGTTAGCAAAAACCAGATCTATCTCAAAGAACGCAATGCATCTCAGTTAGAAACCCTATGTGCATTAATCAGTTAGAAAACTCGACTCAATAGAAACTGAAGAAGCGCAGACCTAAGATAACTTAGGACACATGATTACGAAGGATTTGAGATTTTGACAATACAAAATCAAGTGCATTAAATTTAGCATAGTGGAAGATTTTGATCCATATAGCCGATCCTAACCAATTTGGGACTGAGGCTTTTTGCAACATGCCTCGTATCCCCAATTCAAATTCAACAACAACAACATAGCCGGAATCCCAAATTAGTCGGGGTCCACTACATGGATCAAACTCTTCTATTGTGCTCCTTTTTTTTCAAAGAGTAACAAAAGTTTTACGCTGAGTGTCAAGTGTCAACCTATCTCAACCTAAAAATCCAAACTTTCAAATTCTACAACCTCAACATTCATTCCAAATCCACAAGAAATCCAAACGGGGCTTACACAAGTGGTATTCCCCGAACCGCGGCAACGCCAACTGCCGCCGCAAATGCTGGACGTTCTCCGACGTCGGCCGGAGAAAGTAAACAGCCTTGAGGTGCGACATGGACTCTTTCGAGTTGGTCTCCACCGTCTCAACCAAAAATACTTCTTTCTGCAGCAACTCCGACTGAGAGTACACCACGCTCACGATCTTAACCTAAAATTCCAAATCCACAGCACAAATTCATAAACACGGACCTAATTAACCTCAATTGAGCCCTAATTGAAACCAAATCACCACAAATTCATCAAAACAGACCTAATTAACCTCAATTGAACCCTAATTGAAACCAAATCAACACATTCATAAAGACAGTCTTAATTAAACCTCAATTGAGACCTAATTGAAACCAAATCACCACAAATTCATCAAAACAGATCTCATTGACCTCAATTGAGCCCTAATTGAAACCAAATCACACAAATTGAACAGAAACAACAACAATTGAAGTATTGATCGAGGCGTACCGTCTCGGAATCGAGGATTAGGACTTTCATTCCTGAAATGTCATGCAACATTCGCTGAATGTAATCCCTAACCGCGGAGATCAACACCATTTCTGCCCTCTTTGGATCGACGAGAACACCGATTGAGTTTTAGTTCTTCGTGATTCGATTCGTAGCGAAAACGATGAGAAATCTTAATCGTTAAGAAATGCAAACAGAGGCTGATGAGAAGTCATGTGTGAGATGCACATCGATATGTTTAAAGTCAATCTCGATGTATATCTCACGGTTCCAAAAAAGGTGTGATTTTTTGTCTGTCAGGTGGTAACCGTGATTAAGTCGATAATTAACTCTGAGTAAGAGCTTATTCCGTCTACTAAACTCAAACTTAGGCGGGTGTTTGTTTCGTAGGAATTTGAGGTGAGAATTTAAAGTAATGAAAATTTAATTCCTAAAAATTTATCAAATGAGAATTTAAATATGCGGTAATTAAAGTCCATGTAATTTAAATTGCTAGAAATTCAAAATTATCCATTTGGTTGCAAAAAGGAAAATTACAATAGAATTTAAAAGTTTATTTTTCGTTAATAATTAATATCCTTAATAATTTATCTTATTAGTAGTAAAAATCAATAATTCTCGAATTCAAATTCGTGGGAATACAATTCCTAGGAATTTATGGTATTGAAATTCAAATTCGTTGGAATTAAATTTCATGCAATTACAATTGCTATGAATTCAAATTCTTTTGTTTGGTTTGACGAAAGAAAATTATGATTAAAATTTGAAATACATTTTTTTGTTAATAATTATGTATCAAATAATTTATTTTAGAAGTACTAAAAATTAATAAAACCTTATAAATGTGTAAGATATGAATTAATGGACTTATATCACATTTATTGAACAAAAAAATGACATATATATTTGGGTAATAGATTGTGATCTAACACGTTACTTATATCACGTCTTTTTTTGATAAGTATAGCACATGTCTTATTTTATTTTATTTTTATACTAGGAGGCGACGATCTTTTTATTAAATATATACAAAATAATAAATTACAAATATAAGGTATACAAAAAAAAAAAGTGGAATACCCCCAACTCTTTTTATTCGGAGCATAGCTGATGTAGGCCACAACCCAAAAAACTAGTACATATTAATTCACACTGTTAAGCTCAATGGATGACTATTTTTTTATGAGGTAAGTTTTATTATTTTTTTTTGGGTTATTATTTTTTGAGATTTTTAGTCGATCTATATTTTGTTTCGTTTCAAACCCAAAAAGAAAGCAAGGCACAACATAAGAATTGGAATACATCCTAATTTTGGGATGTATTCCAATTCATTAATATGGTAAAATAATTCAATTAGGAATTGGAATGCCATCCAAAAGTTAATTCCATATCCTTATTAAACATAGAAATTAACTCAATTTCAATTCCAATTTTATTTTTTCACTAAACGTAAAAAATTTACCCAATTCCAATTTCTACCCCCTAATTCATACTAACCAAACACCACCTTAAGGAAACTCGAGTTCCTTGCCACTAAATTGATTTGAGATTAAATGGAATTCCGCAATGTTTAATCATTGTCAGGCTTTATATAGGGCGACCTTTTTAACTCAATTTTCTCCTTCACAAAACTTAAAATGGGTTGTGATTTAAAGTGTTGTCGTTGTATACTAAGTTTCTTGCAGATTCAAATTTTAATTTTTAATTTTAAATTAATAACTGATCTATAACTGTATAGTTAGTTATTTTATAGTTTTCTTCTTTAAGTGCTTTATTATGTAAATGTAAAATATATTAAATGAATGTATCTCTGAATAGGTGAAATCTATTTTCCATTTCCATTTCCATTCTTGTTATGGTACCAGAGCAAAATGTGCTATGTTGCTTAGTTCATGTTCTTTTTCACCATTTTTGTTGAAACTTCTATTGTTTCATTTCTTCTCAAGATATGGCGTCAACTGTTTCTGCCGTTTCTAGCAATAGCAGTTCCACTATTGATAACCCAGGCAGTCCCTTTTCTTGCATTACACAGACCATCCTAGTCTTGTTCTAGTATCATAAATCTTGACAGGAGATAACTATGCCTCTTGGAGTAGCGCAATGATGATAACATTATCTATAAAGAACAAAATGGGTTTCGTTGATGGTATTATTAGGAGGCCAAAGCCATCGGTTACATCTTTATATAATTTATGGGTGAGAAATAACAATGTTGTTATTTCATTATGGGTGAGAAATAACAATATTGTTATTTTGTGGATACTCAATTCCATATCCAAAAAGATTCTGGATAGCATTATTTATGCATAGGTTCCAACAAAGATTTGCGAAGATCTTAGAGATCGTTTTCAACAAAGCAACGGACCCGAATCTTCTAACTTCGTCATTATCTCATCAATTTGACGCAAGGCCAGAACAATGTTACGACGTACTTCACATAACTGGAATCATTATGGGAAGAACTCAATAATTTCTGCCCTGGTTGTAATTGTGGAAAGTGCACTTGTGGTGGTGTTGAGGCCTTGAGTCAATGTTAGTGTCATGATCATATCGACAACTTAGATTTGTCATTGTAGTTGTTACAATTGACGTTATCATTAAATGATTCATCCAAATCCAACACATGATACATGTGCTCGAAATCAAATCCGAAACAGTTGGAGATTTGGATAATAATGTGCGGTTGCAACCGGTGGATCGAAGCCGTTGCGACAGGATTTCTGGATCAGGCAGTTGAAGATTTGATCTTATCCCAATCGGCTGATGGTTAACTAAAGATTATGAAGAGATTGAAGATTATGATTCATAAGATTTATCACCACGTGTTAATCATGGATGAATGTGGTTATTTAGATATGGAGATTGTTCAGATCTTGCTAGTTTAGTTAAGATTGTGTAATCTACATTGGTCTATTTATCAAGGTAGTTGAGTTCTGTACACCAGTTAAGTCAATTTACTTTGTATATTGAACCTATTTTGTTCACTATCTTTATCGAGTTGTAAAACCCCAAGGACCCAAGGGGACTTGGGTGTTCCAGTGAGGGGGAGCCTCACAGTGCAAGTGAGAGACTTATATTCCATTCAGGGGAGCTCGACACATCGAGTGAAAGTTTGGGTATTCCAGTGAGGGGGAGCCTCGCCGTGCAAGTAACAAGAGACTTACATAAAGTCCATTGTGAAGGTGAAGGGTAGTGTTGCAAGCCTAGTGAGGGAACACTGGTTCAGGTGTTGCGTAAATTTGTAACTCGTTTATCTTAGTGGATTTTACATTTGGACGTGGCCCCGCAGACGTAGGTCTCGGACTGAACTGCGATAACATATCTGGTGTCCTGGTTTGACTTATTTTACTGCATACTTTACGTTTAAGTATTTGCATTACTTTCTATTTCCCAGTTACAACCAACATTGTATTCGATTGTAATTGCATTCAGTTATTTCAATTGGTATCAGAGCGGACACTGTGAAGTCTTTGTTTACAGAGACAAGTGAGATCCATACTAACCAAAATGTCTCAGGGAAACCAATCAGATCAGCTTAAGGGTGTCTTAAATATGAAGCCACCATTGTTGACCAATACAAACTACATGTATAGGAAAGCTCGCTTGGAAAGGTACATTCTGTCCATCGACGTCAAGATATAGAGGGCCATTGAGAAATGATATAAGCCACCAGAAGTTGTTGGAGTACCAAAGAGTCCAGACAACTGGACTGTTAATAAGAAGAAGCTTTTATCAGCTAACGCCAAAGGATTGAACGCAATATTCGGTGCTGTCAACTAAAATCACCTCAAGCTCATCTCCTTGTGCAAAGTAGCAAATGAGGCATGACAGATTCTCAAAAACTTTTTTGAAGGTAACGAGGATGTTCATGAGTCAAAAATAGTGTTGCTGGCTTCTCAGTTTGAAACTTTGAGGATGAGAGAAGAAGAAACGGTGGCTGAATATACAACCTAACTCAAAGACATCGCCAACCAAGCTCAACAGTTGGGGAAGAAGCCAACAAGAAGCTAGTTCAAAAGGTAATCAGAAGCCTCCCTGCAAAATACAATGTGAAGGTTGCGGTTATTCAAGAGAATCAAGGTCTCAAAGATTTGAAGTTCAAGGAACTCATGGGATCACTTACTACCTATAAGATGCATTTGAACCAACAAAATAAGTTTAGAGAGTTGGCATTGAAAGCTGCTAAAGAACAAGAACATCACTTACACAACCGTCAGAAACGTTGGGTCCCAAAGAAGGTTGTGTGTCATGCTGCTCATATGTCACTAAAGTCCATGTCATCGTGCGATTGGTATTTTGATAGTGGTTGCTCTAAATATATGACTGGTGATAAAGGTCTTCTTTGCGATTACTTGCCCTGCCTAGAAGTATATGTTACATTTGGAGATGGAGTACGTAGCCCAGTTGTTGGAAATGGAACTCTAGAAGTCCCAGACATGCCAGTCTTATAAGGAGTCCTTCATGTTGAAGATCTGAAGGAGAATTTAATAAGCATTAGTCAGTTGTGCGACTAGAATCTCTATGTAGATTTTACTAAAGACTGATGTAATATGTATGATGTAAAAGGATATTATATAATGGCCAGAGAAAGGTCATCTAACAATTGCTACCTGTTGCAACAGCTTAGCAGGTCCTGTTACAACTCAACAGCAAATACTACCGAAATATGAAATCAACGACTGAGACACATTCACTACTAGCACCTGAGAAAGTTGTCGAATTTAGAGGTTGTTCGTGGACTACCTAAAATCAGGCTCACTGCCGTCATAGTATATAAGCCTTGCCAGCTTGAAAAACAGAGACGAGAAAGCCACGAACCTGTCGATAACTGCAATACATCAACAATGCTTGAGCTACTCCATATTAGCTTAGTTGGTCCTACTTAGGTGACTAGTATATCAGGAAAGAGATACATTCTGGTATGTGTTGATGAATTTTCTCGTTTCACTTGGGTTCTATTCCTAAAAGAAAAGTCAGATGTTTTTGAGTGTTTTAGTAATTTGTGTTTGAAGCTGATAAATGAAATGGCAGCTACTGGTGAACACATTGTGAGGATTGAGACTGATCACGAGAAAAAAAATTGAAAACTCAAGGTTTCAAGAGTTCTGCAAAACATCAGAAACTCATCAAGAAATCTCTGCTTCTTTAACACCTCAACAAAATAGGGTGGTAGAGAGGAAGATCAGACATGTGCAAGAAATGACAAAAATTATGCTCACATCCAAAGAGCTCCCTACCAAGCTATGAACACTACATGCTACATCATAAAAAAAACATATCTCTGTCCATTCACTCACAAAACACCTTATGAAGTGTGGAAAGATAAAAAACCTAAGCTTGCATATTTTCTGTAACGACCCGAAATTTTTAACCGTGTTTATGTCCTTACATAGGCTCAACGACTCGTACCGTGCGACCCACACCGTGATATGTGCATTGACCGAGGCAAGGGCCGAGGTACATTTTATATTTGTTGTGATGTATGCCTAGTGTATTGTATATGTGTACACTATTAAGTCAATTTTATATGTGTGTATAGGTATCGAGACGAGCGGGGACGTACCTCGAGTCGCGTGTTGACGTGGGATCGAGGTAGCGACATATTGGGGTAAGTTTACGTTATGTGAATAAAATGTGAATTTATTGGGTAATAAGTGGCTTTAATATGGCCACATTTAGCTAAGTATTAAATGGCATATAGTTAGTTAAATAAAACCATATGCACTAGATGTGCATCGAGTCACGCGTTAAACCATTAAGAGGGCAAGTGTCAACTTGTTGAGTCACTCACAATTGACTTGGGGGACAAATGGGACAAGGTGGTCCATGAGATGAACCTCTAGACACGTGTGCACACCATGATCAAAGGCTTGCATTTAAACAAATTTTTATAGTCAATGTGTATATAAGTTAATAAACTGGTTCCTTATCCTCACCAAAATCGGGAGGAGAAGAGAGAAGAGAGAAGAGAGAGTAGCTAATGTAGGAGAAGAGGAAAAGGAGAGAAACCAGAGAAGATCAAGGTGAGTGTGGTGTTATTCAGTTGATCTTGTTTGTGGTTTGTTGTTGGCGAGGGGGAGCTCGGGAGCTCGAACGAACTGCCAACGAAGTTCGTCCGAGGAAGGAGATGACTCGGAAGAGTCGCCTGCCCTCCCCAAACTAGCTGGGGTTGGATCTCTGACCCTAGCTCGTGAAGAGATTTTTTTTCCCTCAACGAACCAGGGAGTCCTTGGTTCGTTGAAGAAGAAGGGGGCACATGCACGGGCCATGCGTGTGCACCCCATCCCTTGTTGGGCGGGCACAGGCCGAGCTCACCCATGGGGCGAGCCGGTGCGAGCGCCCTGGCCGAGTCCCGACGGCCGACCCAAATAAAAAAAAAGAGAAGAGAAAAAAAGGAAAAAAAAGGAGAAAAAATTGGAAAAAATTCCAAAAAATTAGGGAAAAATTCCATAAAATCATATTTCGACAAAATAAATAGAAAGTAATGAATTTCTATGAAAAATAAAATATTTGGAATTTCGGACGAGACTTTTACCTCGAAAAGCGCGAAATGGGCGGATTTGCCTAAAAATTTAGAAATTGGTCTCGAATTCGATTTGGCCTAAATTGATACATTATTGAATGTTAGGGAACTAAGGGGAGAACTTAAGAGTTTGGGCACGCATCTCGAAGTGTCGAGGGATCGAATAAACTAGGACAAGCGTGTGAATTGTAAGTATAATTGTGAAAATTTTATATTTCATTTCATTCACCTTTATTGATTTATTGGTCTATTGGTAGACATTGCTACTTGAAATCTCACATCATGTTGTTCTTGTATCTATTCATGAGTGAATATTGTGAGATGATGCCTTGCGAATTGTTTCATTGACTCTGATTCCTACACTTGATGTCATTTTTGAAAAAAATGGATAATAAGCATGCTAATGGGATAATTTGGATTTACTTGGACTTGTATTTGATTTCCTTTTGGCTTTGTAGCCTAACTTGTTTTGGATTCCTAGAACATTGACATTATTTGTCTTTGAAATTAAAGTTTGTCTTTGAAATTAAAGTAGGGATTATCTAGTGTCCATTGCATGAGAGATGCACGGTTCACGGGGACATGGGTCTACCGGGGTTACGGCACTTACCACTACACTTGCGCGACACGCGAGTTATGGGACTCGGGGTGGTCGGTAAGCATAAGATTGATGTTGTATAAGCGTAGAGCGCAGCTCCGCTATTTGTGCGAGATATGTTAAGCGCAGCTCCGTCGAGCAGCAGCAGACCAGGGAAGGAGAAGATCGGCGACTTCCTCTGAGCAGTTCGACAACTCTCCTCACTCATTTTGTATGTCTCGACTTCTGTTGTATTATTATTGTTTATGTCATTTTGGGTTGTACATTGGGATGAGTGACTAGTCCTATATATATACATGCATGTGATGCTGTATGTTTTTCCTTGTTTCCCATATTTAGGATTTTGGATAATGAACGTTTCCACATGATCTTTAAAATACACGAGAATGATAAGGGAATTTCAATTTCCTTTAAATTGAATAATATCGGAACATGTGTAGTGAATGTAACATAGGGACAGAAGGCTGACTAATACGTAATTAAGTCTTATCTGATTTGGTTTAAGGCTTGATTTCAGGATTAGGCCGGGCGGTGCCCTGTTTAGTAGTTGGGGCCGTCACATTTTCACATCTTTGGGAGGTGCTGGGAAAGTTTGATACAAGAAGTGACGAAGTAATCTTCCTAGGATACTCTTCAAACAGTAAGACATACATAGTATTTAACCGACGCACTCAAAAAGTTATGGAGTCCATAAATGTTGCATTTAATGTCCTGTAACGAGCTTAAAATTCTAACTCATGCCAGGTGGCATTTGAGAACTGTGACCTGGACTGTCGTGACGTGGTACACTTGGTCAACCCTCAGGAGTCAACACTGATGTATTTTATTTTTGGTGATTTGTGTATCACCTATCTTAAAAAAATACATGCAATTTAATTATTTTATTTTGATCATCGAGTTACGAGCGTGGTAACTTCTCGAGATACTTGTGTTTATGGGTATAAGACTATAGTTTGATCAATAAATCAAAAAAATAAATTTTTTAAAGTTTTTAAAGTTGTAAATTGTGTGAAATAGTTGAGTAAATGAATTAATTAATTGTTGAGGGCAAAATAGATAATTTCTAAATTGGACATGTGTCACTTATTGATGGAGTGATTATGGTAAGTGAGTGTGGAAAGTAAAAATAGATAAGGAAGAAAGAGAAATCAATGGGGGTGTGTGTTTGGGTTATTTTCGAGTTGTATTTTTTTTTTTGCTTTGGAGAGGAGAAGAAGAACAAGAGAAAGAAGACCCCCTAGTAAGTAATCCATACTTCAATGTTTACATTTCTTAAATTCCAAGTAGCTAATGTGTATGATTTGAGACTTTAATGTCCAATAGAGGAGAGCAAATTATTTTGGTTGTTAGTTCTTTAATGGAGAAAGATAGCAAACAAGAAAGATTAAGTAAATCTATTTGTGGTTGTTCCTTCACGAGAGATTTTAAGTTTGTAGATGAAATAAATAAAAAGAAAAGAAAGAAAAGAAAGAAAAAAAAAACAGAGGCAAATGCCTTTGTTGCCCTCATCTCCTTCATTTTTACGAAGAAGAGGAGGAAGGGGATCGCACGTAAGCCCATCGGGCCGAGCGCCAGGGCCACAATGGGCGGGACGAGCTCGAGCCCGCCTGGTAGCTGAATCGGGTTGGGTTCGGCCGGACTCAGGGGGCCAAAAGCCCCCTCCCCCCAAATATATATATATATATATAATAATAATTTAAGCTATAAAAAATAACAAAAAAATCATATAAAAATATGAGAAATTCAAGAAAATTTAGAAAAAATCTAGGAAAAATAGAAAAAGTTAAGGAAATTTTAGAGAAGTTGGCTTTGGAATTTTATGGAGTTTCTACATCAAAATCTCCCTCGAAAAGCGTGCAACGTCATAAATTTTGTATTTTGCATAATTTTTTAGGATCTAAAAATTTAAACTTAAGCAAATGGGTCCAAACACACTTAATTTATTGTAAATTGATGCAAGGAGCATATGAGACTAGTGTCGCGTGCCGAGTGTTAGGTTGGGGAGCGTGTCAAGGCCGCGAGGGCGTGATAGCGATGATCCGAGGTAAGTAAAACCAACTAGGAAATGCGTGGTAGTTCATTTGAGCTTATATTTTACTGATATTATACTGTGTCATTTTCTTAGAATTCCCACCCATCTATGAGTGTCCGAGGGCCAAGCGAGTCATGAGAGTGTCTCTGATTGGAGTGGTTACTGGCTTGCAACTGGGGCCACGACCTCGAGTCACTGGAGTATTTGGTCGGAATGATATATGTTTTATTTAGGGCACCGTTGATATCCCTCATTCGCGACGGTCTAGCTACAACAGGCGATGCCGCGTCCTAGAATGCGATTCTATGACCTCGACCCTGTGGCACCCGCACTCCGTGGTCTTGGAATACTTGGGCACTCTCTATTGTTTCTTTTGACAATCATTTTTCGTTGTACTTTCATTTTTACAGTCTTATTATCATGCATTCCATATAGCTTTCTTTCTATCCGCATGACTTTTAGACTGCTTTATTTATTTTGAATTACTATTTAGATCCTACTGACTTTTACTTAATGGACTCGGCATTCTTATGTTTGACCGAGTGCAGATCCGTAGCTGAGCAAGGGCAAGACGCTGATACTTAGCGATCTACTCTGAGGATATCGGAGCAGCCCTCCTCCACACACTTTTGTAGGTTTTTGAATTTTTTTGAATCACTTATATATGTTATTATCACACTTGGGATACTTGTTTGAGTTGAGAGATACACATGAATTCTATATCATCTTTGCTTAGTTATAACACTTGACACAAAATATTCATGAATATACATGTTTACAGGGTTCCACATTTAGGATGTATGACTCTTTTACTTTATTGTGAGCTATTTAACATATTAATTGCTTTCGCTAACTTGTAAAAAAAATATATTGACTTAAAAATTATGAATTTATTTATATGGATGGATCAGAAGGCTGACTAGGCCTGCGTTGACCTTACGAGACTGGCTTGGAGGTCCACATGGGCTTAGGTCGGGCGGGACCCAGTTTGTGGGAAACTGGGACCGTTACTGTTGGTATCAAAGACTAAGTTTTTACATCTAGCTCTTGATTAACCCACAACCAATATAAGACACAAATTAAAAATAGAGTTAGGACATAGTTGGAACTTAGAATGGAACCGTATGATCCTGATTTAGAGTCTTCGTTAGGAAGTGAAAAGAGTTAGGAAAATGAAAACTTGGATCCTATATATGACAATTGTTGTATTGTACTATACTATTACCGGTAACTATACGCTAATTAGAAACTCGCTTGCTATTGCAGATCAGGATGACAGATCCGCCAGGGTCGAGTGAGGATAGTGGGGTTGTAGGTCATCGATTTGCATGTGTCCAAATAAGGGCGTCGCCCGGCCTAATCCCTTAATTAAGCCCTAATCTCCCCTATAGGACCTAACAAGGAACTAGTCAGCCTTATTTAAACACCTAAACACCTACCAATTATGATACTACCTACAGTTAACAAAGTAGTTCTACTGACAAACCTATGGTTGTCTATAAATCAGAGTTAAGGTAATTTTTTTTTTAACAAGTTATTCAGCGGAAGTCGTATTTCATTACTAGTAGACATTAGATCCTAAGGCCTAACCTATTGTGGAAAAACCAGGAAATAGTGATCACATGCATATAGAAACAAAGTGGTGATATATATAACATGTGTCTGGTCAGATGTTCCTATCACTCAAATTTCAAAAGTAAACATATCATGTATATAGAAAATGTAATACAAAAGAATGCAAAACGTACAAAAATATGTCGTAGCAGTCATTCACTGGCTCATAGGTAGTCACCAATCTTCTCTTTGCCTGGTCTGCTACTCGGCTGATCTGCACCCACTGTCACAAACTAGACGGTGAGTACATGAAATTATTTAAGTAATACTGAGAGACATTGATCCACATTCCCAAATAGGCAATAAGTATCAAATGACATAATTTAAATAACAACTATGCTGAAAGAAAAGTCATGCAAAGAGATACTTGAGTAACCAAATATGAAACTAACTCAAGGCTAAGTAGTAATGGATTAGGGTCGGTCGGCCGTGATCTTCATCACATCAGCCTGTCCACTACAATTTGAGCTATGCTCTATATCATTTCATTACAAATTGAGCTCTATATCATAATTTCAAAAGGTCGTACTTACGATTACGCCTTTTCTATTCCAAGTGAATTAGTCGTCACCGGAATGTATACTTGCTAACATACCCGAGTTTTAAAACTCGTCATGCTCACCCAAGTTATTCTTGTACCAACAAACCCCGAGGTCCGGTTACCCCGTTGGAGGCACGATACCCCGTGTGTCTTGCAAGGTAGTGGAGAAATTCCCTAACATCCCGGAAAGTCTAGTGACCTTTGTATGAAAGCTGAATTTCTATAATCAAATGACCCTAACCACAATAACCACTTTCATATTCAATAATGACTCAATAATAGAATCCAAGAAATGTAATTGCATAATAATGCACAAAGGATTAGAGTCAAAACCAACAAACTAACCTAATAGCATGCTATATCATTGACTTCTAAACACAACAATCAACATGACAAAGTAGAGGAATTTGAATCAAATAATATACACAACAGAGTATGCTATGAGCAACATCATAAAATGAGAAACAAACAAGTCATAGCATATGAATTTCAAAGGTAAATTCAGTTCGAATAACTGAGAATAAATAAATAAATGGAATGAAATGTAAATAAATGTCTCACATCATTTTACTTACATACACACAACAATTCCTAAGTTATCCAGATTTTCATCGCGTCGATGTACGCACCCAATACCCCGTAATATCTCCTTTACGGTCCTAACAGTTGACAATTTATCAATTTAGATTCAAACGTAATTATTTCAAATTCCTAAATTGGTCGAAATGGGTCGAAATCGAATTCGAGACTAATTTGCAGATTTCACATTTTTTGAGGTAAAAACCCCAGTATAACGTATCGATCGACTTCCGAATTCTTCACTTTTTATAGAAATATCGAAGTTCTATTGATTTGGGTCACAAATATATTTTTTCCAATTTTTATGGAATTTTCCTGAATTTCTCCATAATTTTATCTATTTCTGGAATTTATTATATTAAAAATCAGTTTAATTTAATTAAATAATTAAATATATATTTTTAATTGGGGTGGGTCCGGGTCGACCCGACTCGGTCCAGCCGGACCCGGGTCGACCCGACCCGGTCCAAGCGGACCCGGTCGGTCGACTCGATCTCTCCTGGTCGTGGTCACCCCGGCCCAAAGGGGCCCGGGTCGGCCCGACCCGACGCACATGGGGTAGCCCGACCCGGCTACCCCCCATATTCTTCCTCACTAGTTGTTCTTGAGGCGTTGGGGCTGGCTCCCAACCCCAACCCCAACTGGTTTTGATGGCAGGGGAGACACCCCTGCCATCTCCCCCACACCTCTCTCGGCCATGGAGGCCGAACCTCCATGGTCACTATTCCAACAACCAACCGAACTCAACAACAACTACACCAAATCAACTACAACGAAAATCAACTCACCTTCCACTTCCTCGAGCTCGGTCTCTCCCTCTTTCGGTATCTCTCTTCCTTTCTTTCCTCTCTTCTTCTTCTTCTTCTCTTCGGTCTGTGTTTTATTCTCTTTGCGTTTTGTTTTTTGTTTTGAAGTTAGAATGAGATAAATATGACTTTGATATATATATATATATATATATATGGCTACCTTACAACCATTAATTTATATTAATTTAATTTTTTCCTTTTTCATTTTATGCAATAAAATTGAACTAGTTACACGTACCCCATGAGCCGCTACCTCGGCCCACGTCGCACGCAACACAAGGTAAGTCCTCGCTCGTCTCGGATCTCGCATACCCGAAATGACTTAGTAGTCTACACATATACAAGACACTAGGCATACAACACACAAATATAACATTTACCTCGGCCACCGTGCCTCGGTAGTGACAATATCGCGCTGCGGTCCCACGTCACTGGTCATTTTGTCCTGATTAACAAATTAAACGTGCATTAATTATTTGGGCCATGACAATACTTCCCAACTAATAGGAAGTTCGTCCTCGAACTTAAACTAAACAAATTTACAATACCTGACTCGAAGAGGTACGAAAATCTGTCTCGCATATAGTCTTCCCGTTCCCAAGTGAGTTCTGAATCTCCATGAAACTGCCACTTGACTAATACTTTCGGGATAGACTTGCTTCTCAACTGCTGTACCATTCGATCAAGGATCTGAATTGGTTGCTCTTCATATGAGATATCTTCACTCAAATCAATCTGACTCAAATCCACTGTTGGTCTCTTGCCTGCCTTTGACTTAGCTAGTCGAAGCATGATATATGGAACACTGGATGAATTCCCGACATTTGTGGAGGTAATTCTAGCTCATATGCAACATTTCCAACCCGTTTCTTGATCTTGAAAGGCCCGATGAATCTCGGTTCTAATTTTCCTTTCAAACCAAATCGATGATGACCCTTACGAGGAGAAACCTTTAGATACACTAAAGCTCCCTCATCGTACGTGAGATCGCTGCGATACATGTCTGCAAATTTTTTTTGCCTCTCCTGGGCTCCTTTAAGCTTCTGGAGAACCTGTCTTACATTTTCTGTGTGATCGACAACAATTTCAGGCCCTAACAAATCACGGTCTTCTGGTTCAGCCCAACAAGATGGTGAGCGACACGGTCTGCCATGTAACGCCTCAAATGGCGCAATTTCAATGCTCGCTTGATAACTGTTGTTGTATGCAAATTCACACAACGGTAAATAATCTTCCCACGATCCGCCAAACTCAAGTACACACGCCCTGAACATATCTTCGAGAGTTTGAATCAACCTCTCAGTCTGCCCATCAGTCTGAGGGTGAAAGGCTGTGCTAAACTGCAAGTGCGTACCATACTGCTCCTGCATACTCCGCCACATCCTGAATGTATACATAACATCTCTGTCTGACGTAATAGTCAAAGGTACTCCATGCAGCCTGATGATATCTCTTTAGAATAATATACTCAACTGGTCAAATGTGTAATGAGTTGCCACTGGTATGAAATGGGCAGATTTCGTCAATCTGTCCACAATCACCCAGAGGGAATCATGTCGATGAACAGTCCTCGGCAGTCCTCGAAACGAAATCCATGGCTATGTCTTCCCACTTCCATCGTGGAATGGGAAACGACTGTAGTAATCCTCCAGGTCTACGATGCTCCGCCTTCACCTGTTGGCAGATCCTACAGTTCCTGATAAACTCTGATATGTCTGCTTTCATCCCAGGCCACCAAAAATGTCTCTTCATATCATGATACATTTTTGTCATTCCTGGATGAACAGTGAACCGAGAACGATGTGAATCCTGAAGAATCTCATCTCTCAGCTCTGCCACTGCTGGTATCCACAATCTGCCTCAAAATCTGAGACACTGATCTGTTGTCTCAGTCCAGTCAGTACACTCAGAACTTTGGGCTAACTCACTGAATCTCGGATATAGAATGTCGCTTTCGATCCTCGAACACTCTCTGAGTCGACACTGTCTGAAGCCTCACTTGAGCACAAATCAGGACCTGCTTGTCGTTAGGAATATCTGACCGACTTATCATTGCCGCCGCTTCGAGTAAACCATACTCGTGCGTCATATGACAACTAAACGTCTCAAAGATATCCAAATTTTAATCTTACTCAACGCATTCGCAACGACATTAGCTTTTCCTGGATGATATTCTAGAGAAAAGTCATAGTCTTTCAAAAATTCTAACCATCCGCGTTGTCTCATGTTCGGTTCTTTCTGTGTGAAGAGATATTTCAAACTCTTATGGTCGGTATAGAGTGTGAACTTCCCTCCATACAGATAATGTCTCCATATCTTCAAAGCAAACACTACCGCCGCAAACTCTAAGTCATGAGTTGGATAATTCTTCTCATGTATCTTCAACTGTCTTGATGCATAGGCCACTGCGCCTTTCTCTTGCATCAACACACAACCTAAACCCATATGAGAAGCATCTGTGTACACCATGAAACCATTTTCAGCCTCTGGCAATATCAGCACTGGTGCGGTAGTCAACAATTTCTTTTGTTGAGCAAATGCCTCCTCACATTCCTCACACCAATGAAACTTAACATCTTTCTGGGTCAACTTAGTTATTGGTGAAGCGATCTTTAAAAAATCCTTCACGAACCTTCGGTAATAGCCTGCTAACCCCAGGAAAATCCTAATCTCAGTCACTGACGTCGGCTCTGGCCAATCCAAAATCGCCTGAATCTTTGTTAGATCTACAGCAATACTTGCTGCTCCAACAACATGACCCAAAAATTTGACCTCAAACAACCAAAATTCACACTTAATGAATTTGGCATATAGTCTGTGCTCCCTCAAAGTCTGCAACGTCTCCCTGAGGTGTTGCTGGTGATATTCTCGAGTCTTCGAGTACACCAATATATCATCAATAAACACGATTACAAAGCGGTCAAAAAATGGTCTCATCACTCGGTGTATTAAATCCATAAACATGGCATGAGCATTAGTCAAACCGAACGGCATGATTGTGAATTGATAGTGTCCATACCTCGTATTAAACGCTTGTATGTATCTATCATCCTCCCTGATCCTCAGCTGATGATACCCTGATCGTATATCTATCTTGGAGAAAAACCGCGCCCATCTCAGCTGATCGAATAAATCGTCAATACGCGGTAATGGATATTTGTTCTTGACTGTGACCTTATTCAATTGTCTGTAATCAATACACAATCTCAAGGTACCGTCCTTCTTCTTCACAAACATGACCAGTGCTCCCTATGGTGATATTGAAGGTGTGATGAATCCCTTCTCGCTCAATTCTTGCAACTGTTTCCTCAATTCTTCCAATTCTCGTGGAGTCATGCGGTATGGTGGTATAGATATCGGTTTCGTACCGAGTACCAACTCAATAATGAAATCGATCTCCCTCGGTGGTGGTAATCCCGGTAAGTCTTCCGGAAACACATCCGCAAACTCACACACAACCGGAATCCCTTCTAATTTAGGTCCATGACTCTCAGCAACGATATATACCGATACCAAAGTCTCCATCTCCCCACTAGTTGCAAGCCGACCTCGAGTGCCCTCGGTTCTCGGTGTACTACCGCTATACATAAACACTGGACGCCGTGGAATCTCAAATATTACTGTTTTTGTAAAACTGTCGATATGAGCATGATATGATGCTAGCTAATCCATCCCTAGCAACGCATCGAATTCCAAAGAATTCTAGCACCCCGAAGTCCGCAGTAACTCGACCCCGTCGATCTCTACTCGGGCATCTCTCCACCAGAGAATTAGGGTACACTCTATCTCCTACATTGCAGACTCAAAATCAAATGGACTCGACACTAACCTAGGTTTCAACCTTAACATGCCGACCATGCGACCGTAAATGAAAGAAAATGTAGAACCCGAATAAAATAAAACATAAGCTTGATGACCACAAATGGAAACCCTACTCTCAATGAGTTTCCGTGTAGCGTCCTACGTCTGTCCGTGTGCAACCACATGAACAACCTCTCGATGCTTTGTGGTGGAATCACTGTCGTGGTCGTGGATAGTCTCGAATCACATGTCCAACCCGCCACATCGAAAATAAGTGATCGCTCTAGATTGACCCTGCGTCCGATCCTGGGGCTGTGTAGATGCTTGTCTCTGCCCTGGTCTGGAACTATCTCGTCCTCGTCCTCTACCTCTGCCTCTACCACCGTGCTGCTGACGTGGAGCTGGTGGTGCTGGTAACGGGTAACACTTGGTAAAGTAGATGTAGCAGGAGCTGGCAATGCAGGTCTGACTGGTGGTGGTACGGGAGGTCTACCCACAATAGTCTGCAAAGGTGTAGGAGATGCTATATAAGGCACAATTGCCCCCTGAACACCTCTATCCCATCTCCTGGTCTTTTGCCCTTTTGTCTCCTCCGCTCAGCCATTCGATCAGGTGTCATCGCGGGTACTTAAGGTGTCCATTCAGTAACTCGCCTCATATAATATGTCTCGTGAGCAAGTGCACGCTCAAAAATCTCTCCCAGTGTCCTGACACCTTAACTGACCACATAAAACCCAATATCCGGCCTCAGTCCGTCACCAAAATGATACACATCATCGACATCCTCCATCACAAGATCTCTGACAAACTACCTCAGATAGCCTTATCTGTCTCTGTAGCTCATCACTGTCTCGTCGGCTCCCTGTATCAGATTCATGAATTCCTTCATCAACCTCTTCATCACCGCAGGTGGGAAGTACTGCTGTTAAAACTTAGTCTTGAAGGCATCCCAAGACTAAAACTCTCCCTCAGCAGCTATCGTCGCACGCCACCACACATCGACATCTCGCTGTAAGGTGTACGACTAGATCTCCGCTCTGAGTCTATCATCAATTTGCAAGACTCTATGTAACTTCTCTTGCCACATGACCCACTTCTCGATCTTCTCAAAATCTCTCTGACCGTCGAAGTATACTGGTTTTAGTCTGATGAAATCTTTCACCAGCTGAACTATCGCTGTCGAACTAGCTGATGGGGGTGTAGAAGATGGTGTAGATGTAACGACCCATTTTAATAATGTCTATTCAAATTACGACACGGACGCAAGCTTGGATCTACGTGGACACCGCGGTAGGCTAGGACACACGGGGATTTAGGTGTGAAAATTTATGGTGTGTTGGTTGCTTATTTGCGGTGTAATTTATTCAAATACATCGCATGTGTGTATGTTGCAACATAATACATGTGAGGGTATGTGAACTATATTCGCATCGATATGCGTGTCGACGCGGGTACCGGGTAGTTGACAGGACCGAATATTAGGTCGGTGAAACGAAAACACACAAATTAAATAAAAATTTGCCAAGTAAATAATATGGAATATATATTGGGTGGCTAGCGACGCGGCGATACGCGTATATCACTATTCGGACGCGAAACCGGGCGTCGAAACGCCTGAAAATATGGGCGAGTGTCTTTGCTGTGTCACATTTAGGTGTCAAGACACCTAACTCAACAACATTTGTCCATTCAAACAACACTTGTCCACTCACCTACACCTACACCCCACACACACACCCCATGCACACACACACACACAACCGATAGGGAGACCGAGAGGAAGAAGAAGGAAGAAAAGGAGAGGATGAGGAGAAGAATGAACGCTCGAGAAGGAAAGAAGAGAAGGTGGAGACGTCACGGTCGAGGTGAGTCATCGTTGTTTGTGTGATTTTGGGGGGGGGGGTTCGGTGGGGTGATCGAGAGTGGGTTCGGCCATGGAGGCCGAACCGACCAGGGGGAGATGGCAGGGGTGTCTCCCCTGCCATCGATTCCTCCGGGGTTGGGGGAAGAGCAACCCCAACCCATCATCTAGGAGAAAGAAAAAAGTTGGGATCGAACCAGTAGCTGGTTCGATCGGGAGGAAGGGGAAGGTGCACACCCACGCGCTCGTGCGCGCGTATGCAACTACCTATGGCCCAGTGGTCGGTCCACCCGGTTGGGTCGATCCTACCCAAACCCAAACAAAAATATAAAAAAAAGAGAAAAAGAGAAAAAAAAGAAGAAAAATGAAAGAATAATTTGGAAAAATTCCGAAAAATTCGAAAAATTTTAGAAAAAAATATATTTCGATGAAATAAATAGAAATTGATAAAAGTTCTATGAAAAGAAAATATGTGGGAATGTCGGACGCGACTTTTTGCGTGGTTTTACCTCGAAAAGCGCGAAATAGGTAATTTGGCCTAAAACTTTTAGAAATTTGTTGTAAATTGTCATACTAAATTAAATTATTGATAAATGGACATAGGTTGACACGGGTGATCAATTGGCGACTAAGGACTCAGTGGACTTGGACCCAGGGATTGATTACGGGGTAGTGGAGCGCGTTGTGAGGTTTGTAAAACCTAATGGAAAAACTCTTGAGTATTTATTTTGCTTTGTAATTCCATTTAATTCCAGTATTTCCTTGTGGTCGTTCTTATATCTATATCTTGTTGTTATTTGCACGGTTGGTTGAGTTACTCCCACCGAATTTTTCGTTGTGTGTCTATGCATTCTAGACCATAGCATGTGTATCAGGAGTTCTCGGTGGATAACGACCCGAGCTAATGAACTGCTACATGTGTCGGTGCGTCGTAGGTCTACGCCAGCCACCGAGAGGGATCGGTGATAACTAGATGGGTGCGCCACTAGTGGGATCCCGGAAGGAAATCTCGAATTATAGTTTAGTCCGACCGAACAGACACACACATTTGCACTTTATTGTTATTTATGCATGCGATGCCCTACTTACGCTTGCTGTTTACATTCCGCATGTTTATTTAACAAGTATTTATTGAATTCCACTATTTATTTGAATGCTCGGAGGAGTTCCTTGGGATTTTACTGACTGGGCTCATCATCCATTTTCTTCTGTGTTGATTGAGTGCAGATCCGAGTACAAGTAAAGGCAAGGGGATCTTAGGCGACTACCTCTGACTGCCTACCTCTGAGGATTACTTGTACGTGTGATTATTTTGATATTTTGATTTTTTTGGGAACTGAAGAGTGAGATGACATTGTACATAGATACTTTACATGGTACAGTCGTCTACCTTTATATAGAGTACTTTTCAGGGTTTTTCCACAGTAGGTTTTATTTAATTGATTCTTAATAATTCTTGCATTTAAGTACAACTTCCGCTGCATATGTCATTTATACACCGTACACACAAGTGGATACATTTCGAGACAGAGAAAGGACGGGCGTGTGTCGTACACGTGTAGTTAGGCCAGCTGGCAAGGAGTACACGGAGACACGTCACCCCGGGGTGGTAAGGGCCGCCACAGTTGGTATCAGAGAAAAGAGGAAGTCCTAAGACAATAAAACTTAGATTTACAAAACCCGAAGTTAGTGCCATAGAACTTTAGTTGGGAAGTGATGTGAGGTGGGTAGAGTTAGAACTTATACGCTTGTTATTTTTTCATCTTATTATATGATATACATATATACCTCGAGACTGATTCGGAGCACATTCTCGATGCAGATCATGGACGGACAGTCTGGTACGCCAGTTGAGACTGGACAAACTAGCGATGCGGTTAGGGATGTCTTAGTTACGACGAGTGTTGAGGATAGACTCTCGTCACAGGAGACATAGACGGCCGAGGTATTACAGCTATTACGAGAAGCGATCGCAAAGCATCGGCGGCACTCACTTCGCTTAGATAGCTTTGTAGCTTGGACCGTACTCAAACAGAGACAACTATTGTTCGTGTGGTACCCCGCACACCGCTTCAAGGGTGGCGACGAGGCACCCACAAAGACAAAATACCACAAATTTGTTGTTCCTTTGGAGACGTCGACTCTTACACCACCACTCACGACGATGGACCAGGTTATCGCCACCCCCACCGCCGATACTCCTACTACATCGCATTCGTTCCGACACCGCAGGCGAAGATATTGAGGAGTTTTTGAAGTTCCACTGGATTCTTTTATGGAGGCGGTGACCCCGAGGTCAGCAGGGAGATTGATAGTGTCCCATCGCCGTTTCCATAAGCCGATGCAGGGCATGCGGCGAGCCTAAGTGGATGACATATACGATACTCATCCAGGAGAACCGACGACATGAGCCGAGTTTAGGGAGCTATTATACGATCAGTACATACCTATGGAGGTTAGGTTGAGGCTGAGGGAGGAGTTCATAGCCTTGAGACAGGGGAGTCGGACCTTGATGCAGTATATGGAGAGGTTCCGACATCTACTTCAGTTCTCTCTGGATGTCACCGGGAGAAAGCGCTTACAGATTTATTATTTCACCCGAGGGGTTGATGACAGGATTGCGTCAGTAGTTGTCTCGTCCGGAGCCACGACACTGCAAGAGATCTTTGACAGGGCATTGGCTCATGAGACATACCTACTGCAGAGGGCTGGCCGAAGTGTGACTGGTAGGGAGGCACGCGTCGGGCGAGTTCACGCCTAGTCGAGAGGCAAAAGAGATCCGATGGATCGTCCTGGATAGAGGCCGGAGAGATGATAGATGGGATAGGGGCCACCGGGACGAGTTTCGTGCGCCGGTTCCGATATGAGGAGCCACAACCGCTTCATGCTATCACCTCGGCACTGGTGGATCGACAGAGGGCACAACCACACGAGTACGCTTAGGGTCGAGATCGGAGGGGACATGACAGGGCTCGGTAGACCAGGGTCGTGGTCCGAGATCCGGAGACAAACAGACGAGTAGACCGGAGAGCCGTAGATGTCACCGGTGTGGGCAGAGGGGACATTTGAGGGTCGACTGTCTCGACACCACCGCGCCACCGCGTGCGTCGACTAGGCTAGTAGATAGAGCGCATGCGTTAGCACATCCGATAGCGGGCGACCGAGTGCAAATTTCTATCAAGGTACATTACTTATATTTGGTCGCCAAATGCATGCTATGTTTGATTCGATAGTACTTTATCGTTTCTTGCTCGGACGTATTGTCGCATTGTTAGGGTTAGTTACACGACACTTAGAGCCACATCTTGTCCTCGACGCAGTGCTCTTGGGGATAAGATATACCATAACCGAATATGTCGAGACATGATGATAGAGGTGGATGGACATCAACTACCAAATGATCTTCGAGTATTGGAGTACTTAGAGTTTGACACACCGCTCGGGATGGATTGGTTAGCATCATATCATGCTCGATAGATTGTTACGGCAAGAGGATAGAGTTTCATATTCCTGGAATATCGGAGTTCGTATTAGTTGGATCGACAAATCGACTTACCCATCACGAGAGGCCAACTAGCTACAACGCCAGGAGATGGAGGCGTTTGCGGCGATAGTTGAGCGGAGGTTCGAACGAGGTCCTGATTGAAGACGTTCCGGTGGTTCGGGATTTTATCGATATATTTCCGATGATTTACCCGGATTGCCACCGCCACGAGCCGTTGAGTTCATAATCGAGTTGATACTGGGACGCAAATGATTGCCGCCGACCTTATCGGATGGCACCAAAGGGAGCAGAGGAGGAGGTTAGACTATAATTGGATGTGCCTTGTTGGAAAAGGGTTTCATTCACCCTAGTATGTCACCTTGGGAGCTCCAAGATCGTTTGCGAAGAAGAAAGATGGTACGATGAGGATGTGCATCGACTATAGGAAGTTGAATCAATGTGATCGTGAGGAACCATTACCCACTTCCTAGGATTGATGATCGGTTTGATCACCGACGGTGCGATTCTTCTCCAAGATTGACCTTCGCTCGGTTATCACCACTTAAGGATTCGAGAAGAGGATATCCGTAAAACGCTTTCAAAGACGAGATACGGGTTATTAGAGTTCACAATATACTGTTTGGGCGACGAACGCTCCAGCGATTTTCATGGATTTGATGCACAGGGTCATGAGGCCGTATTTGGACAGATTCATCATCGTATTCATCGACGATATCTTGATCTATAACAGGACTCGTGAGGATCACGAGGGACATCTCAGAACAATTTTGACGACACTGAAGGGGCACCGACTGTACGCCAAGTTTAGTAAGTGTGACTTTTGGCTAAGTGCGGTGAGATTCCTAGGCCATGTTATCAGTAAGCAGGGTATCTCAGTGGATTCAGAAAAGCTTCGGGCGATCATTGATTGGAAGACGCTTGAGTCTGTGACTGATATACGGAGTTTCCTTGGACTGGCCGGATACTACCAGCGATTTGTGCAGGATATTTCCTCAATCGCAGTGCCGATGACGAGACTGACTAAGAAAGACGTCAGATTTGACTGGTCAGATGAGTGTGAGCAGGCTTTTTGTGAATTGACGTGGAGATTGACATCTGCACCAATATTAACATTCTGGAGCCGGACAATACCTTGACAGTATATACAGATGCGTTGGGCATTGGTCTTGGATGTGTGTTGATGCAGGATAGTAGACCAGTTGCCTATTTTTCCCGACGGTTGAGACCCCACGAGGGGAATTATCCAGTGCACGACCTGGAGCTTGCAGTGGTCATCTTTGCACTGAAGGCTTGGAGGCACTATCTCTATGGAAAGCGATTTGTGTTCTATACAGATCACCAGAGTTTACGATACATTTTCACTCAAAGGGAGCTGAATATGCGACAGTGGAGATGGCTGGAGTTGCTGAAGGACTACGACTTCGCTATTGAGTATCACCCTGGTAAGGCGAACGTCGTAGCAGACGCATTGAGCAGGAGTGGACTCGACAGTCAGACTGTTCTGCAGCAGATGACACATGTGCATGGTTTATTACAGGCAGTATCGGTTGTGTGCATGGCCGAGTTGTTGACTACGGCGGAACATGACATTTGTTGTCAAATGAGGTGCCGACCGTATCGATTGAACGGGTTGCCGAGTGTCGAGGGTCGATGGGCTCTCATGAATGGTCGATGGTCTATCACGGAAATCCAGAATGCACTGATTAGGCAGAAACCACAAATTGGTGTCTGAGATACCGAGGGAAATTGTGTATACCTGCGGACAAGGAGATACGGGATGAGATTTCGGAGGACGCACACCGGTCTCGTTACACAGTTCATCCAGGTCGGATCAAGATGTACCATGATTTGAGGCACTGTATGGGAGGCCCTGTAGATCACCTGCTTGTTTGGGCAAAGCGGAAGATACAAGACATGAGGGCCTCGATATAGTTGTTGATCACATAGAGAAAATCCGACAATTCGTCGGAAGTGCATGAGCCGCACAGATAGACATAAGAAATACGCGGATATGTATCGCGAAGGTCCTAGTTCGTTGGCAACATTATAGGACGGAGGGACTCACTTGAGAGCTCGAGTCGACGATGAGGACGCGATACCCTCAACTATTATCTCAAAGTGTGGGACTTTAGTTACGCTAAATTTTGGGACGAAATTTTATTTAGTTAGGAAGAACTAACGGCCCATTTTAATAATGTCTATTCAATTTACGAGACACGGACACCAAATTTCGGATCTACGTGGACGCCATGCGGTAGGCTAGGACACACGGGGACTTAGGTATGGAAGTTTATGGTGTGTTGGTTGCTTATTTGCGGTATAATTTATTCAAATATATCGCATGTGTGTATGTTGCAACATAATACGTGTGAGGGTGTGTGAACTATATTCACTTCGATATGCGTGTTGACGCGGGTACCGGGTAGTCGGCAGGACCGAATATTAGGTCGGTGAAACGAAAACACAAAAAAAAAATAAAGATTTGCCAAGTAAATAATATTGAATAGATATTGGGTGGCTAGCGACGCGGCGGTACGCGTATATCACGGTTCGGACGTGAAACCGGGCGTCGAAACGCTCGAAAACACGGGATAGTGTCCTAGCTGTGTCACATTTAGGTGTCAAAACACTTAACTCAACAACATTTGTCCATTCAAACAACACTTGTCCATTCAAACAACACTTGTCCACTCACCTACACCTACACCCCACATACACACCCCATGCACACACACACAACCGATCGGGAGACCGAGAGGAATAAGAAGGAAGAAAAGGAGAGGAGGAGGAGAAGAAGGAACGCGCGGGAAGGAGAGAAGAGAAGGTGGAGACGTCACGGTCGAGGTGAGTCATCGTTGTTTGTGTGATTTGGGGGGGTTCGGTGGGGTGACCGAGAGTGGGGTGACCGAGAGTGGGGTTCGGCCATGGAGGCCGAACCGGGCCAAGGGGGAGATGGCAGGGGTGTCTCCCCTGCCATCGATTCCTCCGGGGTTGGGGGGAGAGCAACCCCAACCCATCATCGATGAGAAAAAAAAAGTTGGGATCGAACCAGGAGCTGGTTCGATCGGGAGGAAGGGGAAGGTGCACACGCGCGCGCGTGTGCACCCACCCATGGCCCAAGGTCGGGTCCGACCCGGTTGGGTCGACCCGACCCAAACCCAAACAAAAATATAAAAAAAAGAGAAAAAGAGAAAAAGAGAAGAAAAATGAAAGAAAAATGAAAGAAAAATTTTGAAAAATTGGGAAAATTTCGGAAAAAAATATATTTCGGTGAAATAAATAGAAATTGATAAAGTTCTATGAAAAAAAAATTTGTGGGAATGTCGAACGCGACTTTTTTGCGGGGTTTTGCCTCGAAAAGCGTGAAATGGGTAATTTGGCCTAAATTTTTTAGAAATTTGTTGTAAATTGTCATACTAAATTAAATTATTGATAAATGGACATAGGTTGACACGGGTGATCAATTGGCGACCAAGGACTTAGTGGACTTGGTCCCGGGGATTGATTACGGGGTAGTGGAGCGCGTTGTGAGGTTTGTAAAATCCAATGGAAAAACTCTTGAGTATTTATTTTGCTTTGTAATTCCACTCAATCCCAGTATTTCCTTGTGGTCGTTTTTATATCTATATCTTGTCGTTGTTTGCACGGCTGGTTGAGTTACTCCCACCGGATTTTCCGTTGTGTATCTATGCATTCTAGACCATAGCATGTGTATCGGGAGTTCTCGGTGGATAACGACCCGAGCTAATGAACTAGTGGGATCAGGTGATAGCTAGATGGGTGCGCCCACTAGTGGGATCCTGGAAGGAAATCCCGAAGTATGGTTTAGTCTGACTGGAACAGACACACACATTTGCACTTTATTATTATTTATGCATGCGATGCCCTACTTACAGTTGCATGTTTACATTCTGCATGTTTATTTAACAATATTTATTGAATTCCACTTATTTATTTGAATTCTCGGAGGAGTTCCTTGGGACTTTACTGACTGGACTCGTCATCCATTTTCTTCTGTGATAATTGAGTGCAGATCCGAGTACAAGTAAATGCAAGAGGATCTTAGGTGACTACCTCTGACTGCCTACCTCTGAGGATTACTTGTACGTGTGATTATTTGATATTTTAATTCTTTTTGGAACCGGGGAGTGACATGACATTGTACATATATACTTTACATGGTACAATCTTCTACCTTTATACAGAGTACTTTTCAGGGTTTTTCCACAGTAGGTTTTGTTTAATTGATTCTTAATAATTCTTGCATTTAAGTACAACTTCCGCTGCATATTTCATTTATACACCGTACACACAAGTTGATACATTTCGAGACAGAGAAAGGACGGGCATGTGCTGTACACGTGTAGTTGGGCCAGCTGGCAAGGAGTACACGGAGAAACGTCACCCCGGGGCGGCGAGGGCCTCCACAGTAGACACTATCTCTACTGGTGGATCTGCTATCATTGGTGTTGCAAGTACGACTGGCACTACGGTCGGTCATCTGTAGTCGCAGAGGACCCGATGTTTGAGTGGGCCGTGTCTTTGGTGGAGCAAATCGGGAAGTCATCAATGCAATGAAATCCGCCAACTGCTGACCCTGAGCAGCTACTCGATCTGAAAGCCTCTAGAAATCCTCCGCTGATGGTATCGAAGGTCGCTCGCACTGGCATCACCGCTATCGAGTGAATCCGCCATCTCTGACTGCAAATGGATAACGAACGCGAATCAATTACTATGTGGATAACGCATATAAACACATAACAAAATTAACATGTACATAGATATATCAAATCCCCAACTCACGTTCACTCACTTCCCAACTAATAGTTTCTAGGCGAGGATCATCTGGTTTTCCACCACTAAGTAAGATTATCTAGCTTCTACATTTCTTAAATCTTTTAGTTGTTTCTAGCTGAACAAGGTAGGCTGTTCACTACATATTGTAGTTGTGGTATCATATTGTAGAATCTCCAGTTTCTACAATCTTAAGCTTAGCGAGCTTCGGTAAACCATGACTTCTCAAAACCATGGCTCTGATACCAACTGTGTTGGTATCATATTGCCTTAAGCCATATAGTTCTCTAAATCGGGCTCTGATACCACCTTTGACGACCCCTTCTCCAAATAAAAGCACCGCCCGGCCTAATCCCTTAATTAATCTCTAATCTCCCCAATAGGACCTAACAAGGAACTAGTCATCCTTATTTAAACACCTAAACACCTACCAATTATGATACCACCTACAATTAACAAACTAGTTCTACTGACTAACCTATGTTTGTCTATAAATCAGAGTTAAGGTAATTCTTTTTCCACCAAGTTATTCAGCGGAAGTCTTATTTTATTACTAGTGGACATTAGATCCTAAGGCCTAACCTATTATGAAAAAACCAGGAAATAGTGATCGCATGCATATAGAAATAAAGTGGTGATATATATAACATGTGTCTGGTCAGATGTTCCTATCACTCAACCCAAGAGTAAACATATCATGTATATAGAAAATGTAATACAAAAGAATGCAAAACGTACAAAAATATGTCGTAGCACTCCTTCACTGGCTCAGAGGTAGTCACAAATCTTCTCTTTGCCTGATCTGCTACTCAGCTGATCTGCACCCACCGTCACAAACTAGACGGTGAGTACATGAAATTATTTAAGTAATAATGAGAGACATTGATCCACATTCCCAAATAGGCAACAAGTATCAAATGACATAATTTAAATAGCAACTATGCTGAAAGAAACATCATGCAAAGAGATACTTGAGTTAACTAAATATGAAACTGACTCAAGGCTAAGTAGTAATGGATTAGGGTCGGTCGGTAGTGATCTTCATCACATCACCCGTCCACTACAATTTGAGCTCGCTCTCTATATCATTTCATTACAAATTGAGCTCTATATCATAATTTCAAAAGGTCGTACTTACGATTACGCCTTTTCTATTCCAAGTGAATTAGTCGTCACCGGAACGTATACTTACCAACAAACCCCGAGGTCCTGGTTACCCCGTTCGAGGCACGTTACCCCGTGTGTCATGCAAGGTAGTGGAGAAATTCCCTAACATTCCGAAAAGTCTAGTGACCTCCGTATGAAAGCTAAATTTCTATCATCAAATGACCCTAACCACAAGAACCACTTTCATTTTCAATAATGACTCGGTAATAGAATCCAAGAAATGTAACTGCATACTAATGCACAAAGGATTAAAGTCAAAACAAACAAACAAACCTAATAGCATGCTATATCACTGACTTCCAAACACAATAATCAACATGACAAAGTAGAGGAATTAGAATCAATGATATACACAACAGAGTATGCTAAGAGCAACATCATAAAATGAGAAACAAACAAGTCATAGCATATGGATTTCAAAGGTAAATTCAGTTCGAATAACCGAGAATAAATAAATAAATGGAATGAAATGTAAATAAATGTCTCACATCAGTTTACTTACATACACACAACAATTCCTAAGCTATCCGGATTTTCGTCGCGTCGATGTACGCACCCAATACCCCGTAATAGCTCATTTACGGTCCTAACAGTTGACAATTTGTCAATTTAGATTCAAACGTAATTATTTCAAATTCCTAAATTGGTCGAAATGGGTCAAAATCGAATTCGATACCAATTTGCCGATTTCACATTTTTCGAGGTAAAAACCCCAGTATAACGTCTCGACCAACTTCCGAATTCTTCACTTTTTATAGAAATATCGAAGTTTTATTGATTTGGGTCACAAATATATTTTTTCCTATTTTCTGGAATTTTCTTGATTTTTTCCATAATTTTATCTATTTTATGGAATTTATTATATTAAAAATCAGTTTAATTTAATTAAATAATTAAATATATATTTTTTATTGGTGTGGGTCCGGGTTAACCCGACTCAGTCCAGCAGGACCCGGGTTGACCCGACCCGATCCAAGCGGACCCGGGTCAGTCTGACCCAATCCTCCTCGGGTCAGGGTCGGCCCGGCCCACAGGGGCCCGGGTCGGCCCGACCCGACGCACATGGGGTAGCCCGACCCGGCTACTCCCCATCTTCTTCCTCACCAGAGCACTTCGTGCTTTTTTTTTTGTTCTTGAGGCGTTGGGGTTGGCTCCCAACCCCAACTGGTTTTGATGGCAGGGGAGACACCCCTGCCATCTCCCCCACACCTCTCTCGGCCATGGAGGCCGAACCTCCATGGTCACTATTCCAACAACCAACCGAACTCAACAACAACTACACCAAATCAACAACAACGAAAATCAACTCACCTTCCACTTCCTCGAGCTCGGTCTCTCTCTCTTTTATTTCCTCTCTTCTTCTTCTTGTCTTCGGTCTCTGTTTTTCTTCTCTCGTGCGTTTTGTTCTTTGTTTTGAAGTTAGAATGAGATAAATATGGCTTTGATATATATATATATATATATATATATATATATATATATATATATATGGCTACCTTACAACCATTAATTTATATTAATTTAATTTTTTTTCCTTTTTCATTTTATGCAATAAAATTGAACTAGTTACACGTACCCCACGAGCTGCTACCTCGGGCCCACGTCGGCACGAAACACGAGGTAAGTCTCTGCTCGTCTCGGTATCTGCATACCCGAAAATGACTTAGTAGTCTACACATATACAATACACTAGGCATACAATACGCAAATATAACATTTACCTCGGCCACCGTGCCTCGGTAGTGACACTATTGCGCTGCGGGTCCCACGTCACGGGTCATTTTGTCCTGATTAACAAATTAAACGTGCATTAATTATTTGGGTCGTGACATTGCGAGTATAGAAGAGGTACAGTCCTTGTCTCAGAGGGTCACATCCCACGATCAGCGACTGGACGAGATCCTGAGGATACTCAAGGCATAGATCAGAGCTACACCATCACCGTCGTCGTCGATAGTGCCCACTGTTCAGGAGGGGAGTGCACCCACCGTACAGGTCACTCCAGCGGCTCATATTGTACTGACACCTCCCGTGATAGCCGAGATAGTGCCGGTACAGACATAAATAATATTACTTACACCCCTACTCCGGCAGAGACTACGTCGATTATGCCTTCAAAGACGAGCACTTGGGTGACAGTTGAGGCGAGACAGTCACGAGAGTTCTAGAGACATAAACCAGCTGAGTTCTACAAGAACATGAATCTCGAGGCGATAGAGAAATTTGTGAAGAGCCATGAGAAGATACATGACATCCTGGCCACACCCGGAGCATATGAGACCGAGTATATCATCAAGACTGATGTTCAGAGAGGCCGATGCATGGTGGCGCAGTATGGTGGCTACTCAGAGTAAGCCCAAGGATTGGGCAGAACTGAAGAGGTGATTTAATTAGAAATACTTTCCGCCTTCAGTCCTGAAGCTGAAGAGGGCCGAGTTTCTGAGTATCTGACAATACTTTGGGTAGTCGGTGATGCAGTATATGGGCAGGCATTTGCAGCTGTTGGATTATGCTGGAGGCATAACTGACACTGACGCTGACCAGGCACATTATTTCATGGATGGTCTGTTGAGGGACATCGGAGGCATCGTGGTGACTAGTGAGCCCAGGAGTTTACAGGCGGCATATGAGAGGAACCTGGCCAGAGAGACATACCCGAACCTACTATATGTTAACTGCCCAGTTAAGATAGAGGACCAAGATATGCCTACGGACTTGAGCGTATTAGAGTTCCCAGAGCTTGATGCCTTGTTGGAATGGATTGGTTAGCCTCGTACCACACACAACTTTAGTGTTTCAGCAAGGTGGTTACGTTTCGGCTTCCGAACCGAGCAGAGTTTAGTTTTCAGGGGACTTCGACCACGTTACCGATCACTCGAGCCAGAGTGTCCACGAGTTCAGACCTCAAGACTTTTACTAGTATTTAGAGTACGACCGAGAAAGTTGAGACGATGATGGAGGATATGCCTATTGTATGCGAGTTTTTAAATGTTTTCCCTCAGAGCTACTAGGATTAACACTGCCTAGAGAGATCGACTTCATCATAAATTTGGTCTTAGGGACCAAACCCATATCGATTTCGCCTTACAGGATGGCTCCGAAGGAGCTAGAGGAACTTAGGACCCAACTAGATGAGTTGTTAGAGTTGGGATTCATACGATCGAGCATGTCACCTTGGGGTGTGCCAATAATGTTTGTCAAGAAGAAAGAAGATAGTTTGAGACTTTGCATTGACTACCGATAGCTCAACAGAGTCACAGTGAAGAATAAGTATCAACTCCTCCGTATTGATGTCTTGTTCAATTAGCTAATAGGGGCACAATGGTTCTCGAAGATTGATTTGAGATTGGGATACCACCAATTGTGTACGTTGCTATCTGGCGAGTTAGTGTAATGGGTGTTCGCCTCGAAAGTTGTGCTAACCGGGTAGTGAGTAGGTGAACTACGGTACGCTAGGAAACTAGACTAATCCATGTCAAGATGAATAGTCAATTAATTAAAATGGGTAATGTGACCATAGTCTAGGTAAATTCAAATTAAAACAATAGGCTATGGCGTGCCTCGAAATGCGTGTCGAGATGCGGGGCATCGGGTACCGGGTAGTCGAAGGTTAGTGGGACCATAAGTTGGTTATTTTTGATTAATAAAACACTAACCATATTTAGTAGAATGGGCCTAAGTTAGTGTGGTCAAATTAAAATAAATAAAGGCCTATAGTTTAGTCAATTAAATGGAAAACATAGGATTTGCCTGGAGATACACATTAGCATATTTAGAGACCAAGGAAGTAACAATGTGGTGTCACTTGGTTTGAGTTAGTGGAGTGTAAGTGGAAAATGTGGCAAGAGAAGGACCCTTGGATGATTCTCGAGATATGTAAATACATGGGGATCAAGGGTTAGAAACATACCTCACATTGATATATATATATATATATATATATATATATATATATATGAAAGATTGATCAAACCATGCAACCAAAACATGTTAAACTAAATTTGTTGGTAAATCACATATAGGAGAAAGAGAGCTGGAAATTGGAGCTGGAGATCGTCAAATTGAAGGATCAAACCTATGTAATCATCTTCTTTGTCATCTCCTCTATTTAATGAACCCACTTTTGATAAATGCTGATCAAATTGGTGTAAAATGAGGTTCTAAGGTTGTGTTCGATGTTGTTTTCGTGTTAATTACATATAGAGAATGTGTAAAACTGGTTTAGGTAGTCAAATTGGAAGGGAAAGACAGAATTCTCGACTTGAGAATTTTGTCCTGAGGCTATATAGCACGCTACCTGGAACGGTTAGCGCACTAATCATTTTGGGTTTCCTACTATTCTTCAGGATCAAACAGTAGCGCGCTACATCCTGTCCCTAGCGCGCTATCGGCACATAGCGCGCTACGCTATTCCTTTAGCGCGCTAACAACGGCGGTAGGATATACTTACGACCGTAGGATGGATTTAGGGTGTTCCCTTGACTTGAAATAACGTATGGAGGGGTTCATCCCGTAACTGAAGTTGGGGTTTAGTCACTATAAGCCTGTACGTATATACGTGGTTCTTATTTGATTTACCGATTATTGGCTGGTGTAGGTTAGGGTTTTCTCGTGATTATACGGATGTTTACTGATTAATGCTTTATTTATGAGCTGGTTTAGCTGGTATGTACTGTTTATTTATTTCATGCTACTGCTTTTGCTTGTCGTATGTTGCCTACACTCATGCGAATATGACGTATTATTGCCAGGAGTTATATTCGCATGTCTTGTAGTTTATCAATTTTATTTCATGAATATTCTGTGGACTTCTCTTATGATTTTACTTACTGGACTCGTCACTGTATTTGTTGGGTGACTGAGTGCAAATCCTTCTACGAGCAAGGACAAGGGCAAGGGCAAGGAGGTACTGGGCGACTGCCTCTGAGGTTGTACGGCCAACTTGTGTATGATATCAGTATGTATTTATTTTACTTTTGATGGGGTTTGGGGACCATAAAGCACTAATTACATGTATATGGAACTTTTGTTATACTTATCTCACATTGATATATACATGGTATCTTTCGCCGAGTTTTTCACTACTTAAGATTGTTAAATGTTGCATAAGTTGCTTATTAAAAGACTTCCACTGTAAAATTATAATATAACTTGATAAATTGAGTAACTGGCTAACTGAATTATTAATACTTATGTAAAGGTTAGTTAGTATAACTAGGGTTAGCAGGAAAAGTTTAAGCAACTCGTTAGGTCGCGAGGCGACAAGGAGAAACAAGCCATGACGTGGCAAGGCTAGTTGACGTGGGATGCGACGTGGCGGGTAGCAAGGCGGTCTGAGATTTGGGGCCGTCACAGTTTGGTATCAGAGCGAGGTCGAGCCCATGGGAGGAAGCGTAGTCATCCTTAACCCGATACCAAACGTCACAGTTTGGTATCAAAGAAAGGTCGATGGTGCATAGGGGGATGAAACATAATTTAACCGTATACTAACGCCACAGTTTGGTACCAGAGCGAGGTCGAGCCCATGGGAGGAAACGTAGTTATCCTTAACCCGATACCAAACGTCACACAATCGATTTGATGAGTTCGGTTGATATACCGACCACTACTAGAGTGTTGATTTGTGGGTAGTTGATGACTCAAATAATGTCTATACAGAGTGTACTTGAGGGTCAGCAGGCAGATGAGCAATACCATAAGTTTAGCGAGTTAGTTCAAAGTCCTGATCACCTGGAGTAGAGTCTGTCGACTGACTCATGCCTGATATTTAGATGGAGACCGCGGATTCCAACAGTGGCTGAGATTCGCGACGAGATACTTCAGGATGGTAACTATTCATGTTTTACGGTTCATCCGAGTCGGACCAAGATGTATGCGGATATCAGTCGTCTATTCTAGTGGCCGAGGATGAAGACTGATGTTAGTGATTGCGCTCGAGTGTGTGAGATATGCCAGAGAGTTAAAACTGAACATCGGAGACCGAGAGGATTATTACAGCAACTTCCCATTCCTCGGTGGAAGTGTGAGCATATTGCCATGGATTTCGTCAGTGGATTACCTCGATCTCAGTGCAGCCATGAGAGCACCTGGGTGATTGTGGATAGGCTGACTAAATCCGTGCATTTCTTACCAGTATCGGCAACACACAGGGTGAATAAGTTAGCTATTTCGTACGAGTGGGAGATTTTTAGGTTACACAGAGTTCCATTATCCATCGTGTCAGATAGAGGATCACAGTTCACATCGAAGATTTAACATAGCATGCAGACATTGTTTGGCACCAGATTAGATTTGAGTACGACTTATCACCCACAGATAGATGGACAGTCGGAACGGTTGATTCAGGTGTTATAGGATATGCTTCGCATGTGTGTGGAAGAGTACGATGGTTCTTGGGAGGAGTATTTTCATTTGTGTGAATTTGCTTATAATAATAGTTATCAGACTAGTATTAGGATGACACCGTTTGAGGCACTTTACGGTAGGCAATGCAAATCTCCATCGTGTCGGGCAGAGCTCGAACATGTGGCAAATATTGGGCCAAAGATCATGGTGGGTCATATAGAGAAGATACAACATATCATATTACATATGAAGGGTGCGCAGGAGAGACAAAATAAATTTTACGACAAGTACCATGGTGAATTAGAGTATGATGATGGAGCCTATGTGTATTTGAAGGTCTCGCCTTTGAAAAAAGATTTGGAATTAAAGAAAAGCTCGCACCGAGATTCATTGGTCCATTCAAGATCAAAAGGAGAGTCGACAAGGTTGCATATGAGTTAGAGTTACCGCCTCAGTTAGCCGGGATCCACCCTGTATTTCATATTTCAATGAGGGATAGGTCGAGAGGAGGTGTATGATCGATGGTGGATCTGAATAAGATAAATTCGAGAGAGGACACCACCTACGTAGAGCAACCCATTCAGATATTGGACCGTCAGGTGAAGAAACTGAGAAATAAGGACATTCCGTTGGTCCTCGGAAAATGGCAACATCACGGGGACGAGGATCTGACTTGGGAACTAGAGTCCTATATGCGCGAACATTTTCCATATCTATTTTGATTTCGCTAAGTCTTACTCCAAGTTATTTTGATTTTGAGGACGATATTCTTATTAGTTGGGAAGACTATAACGAGACTAAAACTTTAACCTGTGCCACGTGGCATTTCAGAACTATGACTTGAACTGTCATGACGTGGCACACTTAGTCAACCTCCAGAAGTCAACACCGAGGTATTTTATTTTTGATGATTTTGTATTACCAAATTTGAAAAAAGAAATGCACGCAATTTAATTATCTTATTTCGATCGCCGGGTTACGAGTGAGGTAACTTCTCGAGATACATGCGTTTACGGGTATAAGACTATAGTTTGATCAATAAATCAAAAATAAAATTTTTAAAGTCTTAAAAGTTTTAAATTGTGTGAAATGGTTGAGTAAATGAATTAATTAATTGTTGAAGGCAAAATAGACGACTCCTAAATTGGACATGTGTCACTTATTGATGGAGTGAATGTGGTAATTGAGTGTGGAAAATAAGAATAGATAAGGAAGAGAGAGAAATCGATGGGGTGTGTGTGTGGGTTATTTAGAGTTGTGTTTTTTGCTTTGGAGAGGAGAAGAAAAACAAGAGAAAGAAGACTCCATAGTAAGTAATCCATACCTTCAATCTTTACATTTCTTAAATTCCAAGTAGCTAATGTGTATGATTTGGGACTTTAATGTCTACTAGAGGAGGGCAAATTATTTTGGTTGTTATTTCTTTAATGGAGAAAGAAAGCAAACAAGAAAGATTAGGTAAACCGATTTGTGGTTGTTCCTTCCTTAAGAGATATTTTAAGATTGTAGAAGAAATAAAAAAAAAAGAAAAAAAAAAAGAAAAGAAAGAAACACAAAAAATAGAGGCAAACGCCTATGTTGCCATCCTCTCCTTCATTTTCACGAAGGAAAAGAGGAATCCCCACCATTGGCCTCGGTCCCGGTTTGCCCCCCCCCTCCCCAAATAAAAAAAATATATAATTATATATATATATATATATATATATTATTTTAAGCTATAAAAATAACAAAAAAATCATATAAAAATCTAAAAAATTCAAGAAAAAATCTAGGAAAAAAATAAAAAAAGTTGAGGAAATTTTAGAGAAGTTGGCTTTAGGAATTTATGGGGTTTCTACATCAAAATCTCCATCGAAAAGCGTGCCACCGCCATAAATTTCCTATTTTGCACAATTTCTTTTAGGATCTAAAAATTTAAACTTAAGCAAATGGGCCCAAACACACCTAATTTATTGTAAATTGATACTAGGAGCATAGAAGACTAGTGTCACGTGCCGGGTGTTAGTTTGGGGAGCGTCAGGGCCGCGAGGGCGTGATAGCGTGGATCCGAGGTAAGTAAAATCAGCTAGGAAATACACAGTAATTCATTTTAGCTTATATTTTATTGATATTCTACTATGTCCCTTTCTTGGAATTCCCACCCATTTATGAGTGTCCAAGGGCCAATTGAGTCATGAGAGTGTCTCTGATTGGAGTGGTTACCGGGTTGCAACCGGGGCCATGACCTCGAGTCAATGGAATATTTGGTCGGAATGAGATGTGTTTTATCCGAGGCACTGTTGATATCCCTGATTCGCGACGGTCTAGGTACAGCAAGCGATGCCGTGTCCTAGAACCCTAGTCTGCTTGGCGTTGTTGCGACTCTATGACCCCACCCTGTGGCACCTACACTCGGTGGTCTTGGACTACTTAGGCACCTCTCTATTGTTTCTTTTGACACTCATTTTTTCTTGTACTTTTATTTTTATGGTCTTATTATCATGCATTCCATATAGCTTTCTTTCTATCCGCATGACTTTTAGACTGCTTTTATTTATTTTGAATTATTGTTTAGATCCTACTGGCTTTTACTTACTCGACTCGACATTCTTATGTGTTCGACCGAGTGCGATCCACAATGAGCAAGGGCAAGACTCCGATACTTGGCGATATACTCGAAGGATATCGGAGCGGCCCTCATCTACACACTTTTGTAGGTTTTCAACTTTTTTTTGTATTCCTTATACATGTTGTTATCACACTTGGGATACTTGTTTGGGTTGAGAGATACATATGACTTGTATATAATTTTTGCTTAGTTATAACACTTGACACAAAATATACATTAACATACATGTTTACAGGGTTCCACACTTAGGATGTCTTATTCTTTTACTTTTATTTAACATATTAATTGCTTCCGCTAACTAGTAAAACTTGAAAAAAGAAAAAATATATCGACTTAAAAATTACGAATTTATTTATATGGATAGATCGGAAGGTAGACTAGGCCCGCGTTGACCTTGCGAGACTGGCTTGGGGGTCCACATGGGCTTAGGCTGGGCGGGGCCTAGTTTGTGGGAAACTAGGGCTGTCACATGTCCCTACATCGAGAGAAGGTAGCTCCACAGGTTATAGGATCCGATGATGAATGCTTTCTAGTTGCAACCGCCTTGATGACCCGATTAACCGACCCCTGAAGCATCACCCAGAAATGATGATATTCCTGTTGCAACTGATATTGGTTTTGTTGAAGTTGCACCTACTACATCTAATACTACAGAAGATGATGATCAGAATATGCATTTATTGATACAATATTGCTTTCAGTTTGTCGAGAACCATCAACCATAGTATAGAAGGATCATCATCTCCCCAACATTATTGGGCCAATAGAACAAGGAGTTGTCACTAGAGAAACACAAAAAATGGACTACGAGAAGTTGGCTGGGTATGTTTGTTATGTTTCAAACTTTAAACCTCGTTGAAGATATCAGGTATGTCTCCCCTTGATCTGAATTTGTCAATATGTTATCACAAAATGGGAGAATCTATAATTGAGGAGGAGCTAAGAGAGGGAATTATTAATCTTTTGGAGATACTGTAACGACCCGTTTCATTAACGTCGTTATTTATTTCGTAATTTCAGACATGGACGCCAGCTCGGATCCACGTGGACACCTCGGGTAGGCTAGGACATACGTTGACCTATGTACACTAGTAAATTATGTGTTGAATTGCTTGATTGCGATGCATTCTATGAATTTACTTGTAAATATATAACATGTGTGTATGTTGAATAGTGATATCGTGCGAGGCTATGTGAAGGGTATTCGCTTCGAAGTATGTGTAAACGCGGGTATCGAGTGGCGAAGTGCGAGTACACTAAAGAAACTTTACAAAATGACGTAAATATGGCTGAGTAATTCAATTGAAATGAGTTATGTAACCATAGGCTAATTAAATTAAAATTTGAATAATAGGCTATGGCTTGCCTCGAAATGCATGTCGAGACGCGGGGCACCATATATCGTGTAGTCAAAGGTTAGTGGGACCATAAGTTGCTTAATTTTGAGAAATAAAACACTAACCATATGGTTTATTAAGGCTTAATGTAATGTGAGATAAATCAAATAAAGGAAAAGCTTATAGTATGAATTAAATAATGTGGACCATTGATAGACATCTAGATGATTTGAAATGAGATAATCAAGGAAGTTTGATATTGGAGTCCATCAAATAGATACCACAGCATGTTAATGAATCATAAGACAATCCTCGAGATACGCACGCACACTTGATCATAACAAAACATATAAATACTAAGTAAGTGGGAGTTTCATCTCCACTAACCTCAATCACATGCAAAGATCAGAAAAAACCAAAGATTTGAAAGTTATTCAAGCTAGAAACCCAACACCTTTGAGGACAAATCAAGTGATCCAACCTAAGTAATCATCTTCTCCATCTCTTACACTTGGTAATGGACCAATTTTTATGAGTTTTCATGAAAAACAAATTTGAAGATTAAGCAACTGATTTTCTGGATTTTTTTTATGTCTAAACTAATGTGATTTCATCAACTCGAATATGTTTAAAATTGATTTTCCAAATGAATTCATGAAATTGGGTTGTTGATGAAATTGGTGAATGCATGTTAATGATATCAATTTATGCGAATTGTTGATCTAAATCAACTTAGATAGGTTAAATTTATGATGATTCATGGTTATTGATCGCACTTTGAGGTTCTGGTGTGATTTGGGACCATTTGGAGATGATTTGTAGGGGTTAGGGATGCATAACTGGTTATGCAATTCTGCCCGAGCGTGGAGCGCGCTCCCCCATTTGAGGGACTCCCTATCTTAGGCAGCCCCAAGTTAAGTGGTTATCGTAAAACGACCATATCTCCTTCGTTTTAAGTCGGATTTTGACATTCTACCTATCGTTGGAAAGCTAAAAGAGAATACAACCACGTAGAAACATTAGTTTTGAAAAATAAAGTCATCAAATATATCGAGAATGAGTCGAAAGTTAAGGGTTAAGAAAAACTAACTTAAGAACTCTGAGTATTTGATTATGTTTTAAATTTCATTCCTATTGTTTCCTTGCTGTTTTTACTATTCCATTATGTTACTTGGACGTGGGTTGAGGTTACTCCTCCGGATTTCCTCGTTGTGTGTTCATGATGCACTTGACTGTAGCACATGTGACCTAACCCTAAGTGAATGGCAACCTGAGCTTGCCCTTAGTGCACGTGTTTGCGACTCAGCGAATTTGGCCAGCACCGTGAGGGAACAAGTGTCGGGCTAGTTGGGCGCGACCACTTGTGGGAGCTTGATGACCGGAAGTACAGTCTAGTCCCTCTAGAGCAAACACACACATTTCTTAGCTTAGTTGTTATCTATTCATGCGATGAGCCATTTACAGTTGTCTGTTTTTACATTCCGCATGTTTACTTGACAGTACTTCTTGCATTTTCTTACTTTATTTACGTGAATGCTCAGAGGGATCCTTTGGGATTTTACTTACTAGACTCGTCATCTGTCTTTTTGTGATGATTGAGTGTAGATCCTGATACCGGTAGAGGCAAGGGGATCCTAGGCGACTACATCTGATTGCCCGCCATCGAGGACCTACTAATACATGCTTATTTTGATATTTTGTATTATCTTGGGTATTGAGGGGACTTGAGATGACACAGTACATGTACATAAACCTTGTTTATGGTACTATCGCTTATATACAAAGTACTTTTTCGGGTTCTCCATAGTAGGAATTGCTCTCTTATGAATAATGTTTACCTTGCTAGTTATTTGTTCTAATTGTATTAATTAAGGCTTCCGCTGATTTATGTTAACTTGTAGGATACAATCCGCTAATATGGTTAGGCATTAGAATAAACTGCAAATTATTGAACTTAATAAGCTTTTAAATACTTAAAGAGAATAAGTTAAGAAAATACGGATAATCCACTAACTAATTTGATAAAACATACGTGGACACGAATTTTGAGATAAAAGGTGGACTGGCGGGTGTCGTACACGTGTAGTTGGGCCCACCGGGCAAGGAGTACACGGAGACACGTCGCCTCGGGGCGGCATGGTCGTTACAGTTGGCATCAGAGCCCTGATTGTTCTAGGAACTTGGGAATTTAAAACGAAAGAGGATAAGATTTAATAAATAAAATTTAGTTGTGGAAACCTGATGTTATTGCCTTAGAACTTTAGTTGGAAAGTGATGTGAGGTAGGTAGAGTTAGAGTTTATATATACGTGTTATATTTCATTATGTATATGATATACGTATATACATCAAGGCTGATCTGGGGTACGCTTCTCGATGCTGATCGCGGATGGACATTCGACTATGCCTCATGAGACTAGACAGACTAGCGATGCAGCTAGGGATTCCCCGGTTATAACTAGTATGAAGGATCGAATCTCGGCCTGGGAGACTCAGATAGCTGAGTGTAACGACCCAAAATCTTTAACCGTGTTTCATTCCTTAAATAGGATCAACGACCCTACTGTGGGACCCACACCGTGATATGTCCATTGACCGAGGCAAGGGCCGAGGTATATTTTATTTTTGTTGTGATGTATGCCTAGTGTATTATATATGTGTAGACTATTAAGTCAATTTTATATGGGTGTATAGGTATTGAGACGAGCGAGGACGTACCTCGAATCGCGTTTCGACGTGGGACCGAGGTAGCGACATATGAGGTAAGTTTAATTAATTTGAGTTAAATGTGAATTTATGTTGGTTTATAGTGCCTAATGTGGTCACATTTAAAGAGAAACAATAAATGAGCCTAAAGTTAGCGCCATTAAACAAGAAGCATTGGATGTGCATCGAGACACGCATAAACTCATCATGAGACAATGTGTCAACATGTTGAGTCACTCAATGGTGACTTGAGGGACAAGTGGGACAAGGTGGTCCACTAGATAAACCTTGAGATACGCGTGCACATAATGATCAATGGCTAGCATTCAAACATATCAACATGGTCAAATGTGTATATAAGTAAATGTTTTTGGTTTCTTATCTCATCAAAATTGGTTTGCAAGGAGAAGAGAAGGAAAAGAGAAGTTGCTGGTGTGGATTTGGCGAAGAAGAGGAGTGAATTCATTGAAGCTTTGGTGAAGAAGAAGAAGAAAAGCAAGTGAGGTAACTTCTCCACAACGTAAACTTGTGATTTCATAAAAATTGATGTTGTTGTTACTGTTGTGTGTTGGGATGGGTGTTAGGGACCTCATGTGACGTGTATGAGGGTCCCTAAGGCGAAAACATGGCCTATGAGTCGCAAAAACCCATAATTCGAAGTATAGAATTCTGGGTTTTGTTGCACATAGCGCGCTAGATATAACATCTAGCGCGCTAATATTTATTAGCGCTAATGTCAAAAGTTAGTGCGCTAACATTGAGTAGCGTGCTAATGTGGCAATTAGCGCGCTACTGTTCACAATTAGCGCGCTAATTTCCCAGCCAGTACTAAAAATCAGCCAAGTCCAAAAATGGTCTAAACACTATAAATGGGTCCAAACATACTCTAACACCAGTCAAACAACTCCAGGGGACTGATCGGAGATCCCAGAAGTTTGGGAACGCATTTCGGAGTGCCGAAAGGTATGATAGGCTAGGAAAAACGTGTGAATTGTAAGTAAAGCGGTGAGAATTCTATATTTCATTTCATTCTCTTATTTGTTTATGGTCTATTTGTAGACATTGCTACTTGTAATCTCACATCATGTTATTTTTATGTCTATTCATGATTGAATATTGTGATATGATGCCTTGTAAAGTGTTTCATTGATTCCAATTCCTACTCTTGATGTTGTTCTTCATAGATAATTGTTGATAAGCATGCTATAGGGATAACTTGGATTTAATTGGGCTTATTCGATTTCCTTTGGGCTTTGTAGCCTAACTTGTTTTGAAATCCTAGAGATTTGGAATTCTTTGTTTTTGAAACTAAAGTAAGGATTATCTAGTGTTCATTGCACGAGAGATGCGCGATTCACGGGGACATGGGTCTATCGGGGTTCCTGCACTCACCACTACACTTGCGCGACACACGAGTTATGGGACTCGGGGTGGTTGGCAAGCATAAGATTGATGTTGTATAAGCGTAGATCGCAACTCTACTATTTGTGTGAGATATGTTGAGCGCAGCTCCATATACTAGTGGGAAAGGTTAGGTGATAGTTCTCACCGCCGACCGGACGTAGATCATCTCGACTTAGCCTATGTCTGTCTCTACATATTTAACTATGGTATGTACTTGCATTATTTGTTTCAGCAATTTATTTCGCTACTTTATGCTTTTAAATACCATTCGTTTATTTTGGAAATGTGGCATATAATTCTCCAGTTATTACTTAAATATTACTATACTCACCGTCTAGTTTGTGACGGTGGGTGTAGGTCTGTCGAGCAGCAGCAGGCCAGGGAAGGAGAAGATCAACGACTTTCCTATCTCATTTTGTATGACTCGACTTTTGTTGTATTATTTCTATTTATGTCTTTACTGTTCATTTAGGGTTGTACATTGGGTTGAGTGAATAGTTCCATATTTATACATGCATGAGATGCTGTATTTTCCTGGTTTACCACAGTTAGGAATTTTAAATAATAAAATCTTCCGCATAATCTGTAAATTACAAAATAATAGGAATAATATGAAAAATAATAATGACACTCTAATAATATCTGATCAGTTTTGAAAATAGGGACGAAAGGCTACTAATACGTAATTAAGTCTTACATGGTTGAGACTCAGGCTTGATTACGTGATTAGGCCGGGCGGTGCCCTGTTTAGTAGAAGTGGCCATCATACCGAGGTATTATGTTTGTTACGGGATCAGACTGCCGCACTGACGACACTTGCTAAAGCGGTTGCAGCACCTATAGAGCCAGTAGTGGTTACTGTACCTACGGGGACAACCGTCATCTCGGTTGTTCTCCAGACACCCGTTGAGAGGGTAGCAACGGAGACATAAATAGAGAGAGCCACCGCAGTTGTTGTTCCACTGGAGATGCTGACTCCTACCCCTCCACCCACGACCATGGATCAGATGACTACTTTCACTACTACCTCTAGTACATCGGGATTCATCTTGGCTCCAGAGGCGAAGATGTTGAGAGAGTTTCTGAAGTTTCAGCCAAACTTCTTTTATTGAAGTGGTGACCCCGAGGCTGCGGGGAAATGGATTGTGTCTCATCAGTGTTTCCATAAGCTGATGAGGAATGATGAGAGTGTTCAGGCACGGTTATCCAGGGCATGCTTGAGAGGCCACGCAGCAGTATGGTGGACCACATATCAGGATACCTATCCAAAGTTGATGACATGGGCTGAGGTTAGAGAGTTGTTCTATGATCATTAAATACCCATAGAGGTGAGGTTGCGGCTGAGAGAGGAGTTCCTGACCCTGAAACGGGGTAACCGAACTTTGCTGTAGTATATGGAGAGATTTCGGTACTTACTCCAGTTCTCGATGGACGTAGCTGGGAAGGAGCGTCTGCAAATATACTATTTCACCAGAGGAGTTGAGGATATGATTGCTTCAGTAGTAATATCATATGGAGTACCCACTTTCCAGGACATATTCGATAGAGCTTTGACGCATGAGACCTACCTGATGCAGAGGGATGGTGGACGTGTGACTGGGACTGAGGTACAGACAGGGCATAGTTCTCGCCCGGATCGGAGGCTGAAGTGATAGAGGGATCGTCTGAATAGAGGCCGAAAGGATGACAGACGGGACATGGGTCGCACGCATGATCACCAGGGCAGTCAGTTCCAGTATGAGGAAAGACAATCAGTTCGTGCCATCGCACCAACACAGCGTAGGCCACTGCCACAGATGTACCATTCGGGTCAAGATAAGGGGGACATGACAGCGGTCAGACAGACCGAGGTTAGGGTCCGAGATGTAGAGACTGACATGTTACTAGGCAGGACAGCCGCATATGTCATAGGTGTGGTCAGAGGGGATATTTGAGGATAGACTACAGGATACCACCGTCACCACGTCGAGAGCCAGAGTTGGCCGGAGAAGGAGCCCATGCAGTGGCGTAGCCGGATGGCGGGCTGACCATACAACTTATCGAGGGTACGTTATACATTTTTGGTAGACCTATGTATGATATATGTAATTCTTGTAGCACTTTATCATTTATTGCTTGGCGTATTGTTGGAGAGTTAGGGACATTAGACACATACCTTGTTCTCTGTACGGCCGCTGGGGACAAGATATAATCGGATATGTAGAGACGTAATAATAGCGGTTGAGGGACATCATTTGCCGATAAATCTTCGAGTGTTAGAGTACCTAGAGTTTGACGCTCTTCTCGAGATGGATTGGTTGTCACCCTATCATGCATGGATATATTGTTATGGTAAGAGGATTGACTTTTGTATCCCTGGGATACCAGAGTTCTCACTAGTTGGATCCGCGACTAACTTACTTATCATTAGAAGACGACTAGCTACAGTGCATGAGATGGAGGCATTTGCAGCGATAGTTGAGCCAGAGGTTAGGACAGAGGTCATGATTGAGGATGTTCTGGTAGTTAAAGATTTTGTCAACGTATTTTTGGATGATCTACCAGGATTTCCACCGCCACGAGCTATTGAGTTTATCATTGAGCTGATACTAGGGATGCAGTCGATCGCCATTATACCTTATAGGATGTCACAATCGGAGCAGGTGGAGGTTAGATGACAGCTAGATGAGTTGTTGAAGAAGGGTTTTATTCACCCTAGTATTTCACCATGAGGAGCTCCAGTGTTGTTATTGAAGAAGAAGGATGGTTCGATGAGGAAGTGTATAGACTATCAGAAGCTGCATCAGGTGACATTTAGAAACCGTAACCCATTTCCTAAGATAGATGATCTGTTCGATCAATTGACAAACGCCAATTTTTTCGTAAAGATTGATCTTCGCTCTTGTTATCATCAGTTGAGGATTCGAGAGGAGGATATCCAGAAGACCACTTTCAGCGCGAGGTACAGGCTATTCGAGTTCACAGTTATACCGTTTGGGCTGACTAACACCCCAACGACTTTCATGGATTTGATGCACAGGGTCTTGAGACCATATTTGGATAAATTTTTCATAGTCTTCACTGACGACATCTTGATCTACAGTAGGACTTGAGAGGATCACGAAAGACACCTCGTGGCAGTTTTGACGACACTAAGAGAGCACAGATTGTACGCCAAGTTCAGTAAGTGTGACTTCTGGTTGAGTGTGATGAGATTTTTAGGACATGTCATCCGTGATCAGGGTATCTATAACGACCCAAAATCCAAAAACCTGCCCGGTGGGCAAACTTGTAATTAAGTGAACCCTAATTTAAACAAGATTAAATAAAAACCCTAACCACCACTCATTGATGTTCAAACCCTAAATAAAAAAAAGGGTAGAACTAGATGGTGGAGATGATGGTAATGGAATGCTCCTAGATCCAAGCAAGGTAATATATATATATCTTACTCTATCTCTCTCTTGTTAAATTCTTGGAGCAAAGAGTACCTTAGGAGAGGAGAGGCAGCGCCGCCACCAGTGCCGGTACGAGGGAGCGGCGACACCGCCGTCGTCAAGCTTAGGTGGGGGAGGGATTCTGCCAAGGCGTCCCACCCCCACGGACCAAGAGGGAACCCTCCCCTCGTAGGGGTTTTCCCCTCTCGACCACGACTGGCCGGAGGTCCGGCCATTCGGGTCGAGGGACCCCAGCGTCGGAGGCGCTGGGGTAGTTGGGTGACAGGACAAGGGGAGCTCGTGCTTCCCCCTCCCTCGGCTACCAGGGGGAGCTCGAGCTCCCCCATCCCATAGTCATTTGACCAGTTCAGGGTTCTGTTGACCCCGAGATCGAGTTGAACAGGGGTCAATAAACCCTTAAACTGGTTGACTCGAGGCCAAACTGGCCCTTGGATTCAACCATAGGCCATTATGACCCCTGTACAAGAATTCTAGCATCACTCGGAGCGCGTTCGCGCTCCTCGGGGAACTGATAGCGCGTCCCCCCTCTAACACGCTACACTAGACCTCGATGAAGGTCTCGGCGACACAACTGACCGCGGGATTTACACTAGTGAGTACCTAAATACATATGAAATAGAGAATAAATAACTCGGTATTGATTTATGCATTGATATGATGTTGTATGTATTGTCTAGCGACGCGCGGTGGTTCTCATTAGATACCGAGCGCGCGAGATCGAGAATAAGATTCACGACTATTCGATGTAAGTAGGGAACTTGCTCAATTATCAAATATGGCTTGATATTAGTTATATTAGGACATGTTTTTAACTAGAGACTTGAGGAATGGGTTGCATCATGCTATTTGCTTGGATCTACGTATCTATGGAATGTGAGTGCATTTATTTTCCCTCTTATGATATTCATTGCCCCAAGATGTTTATGGAGTCCCATCGAGGGCATTATTAACAAGTATTATCTAATGCCCCAGGATGTTTGTAGTGCCACCGATGGCTTTACTATTTATTGCCCTAGGATATTTGTGGAGTTTGCCACCGAGGGCTTTACTTGTCTAATTGAATTCATAAGTGTATCACTTAAGGACATGAGTTGGAATTGCCTTCTACTTTTATGAAGAGGGACATGCATCGGTGACGGCTGGTATGAACTTATTATTGATTTGATGGGATTAACGAGAGGGCACATAAGGCATGCTTGTCGTCTAGTGGTTGTCATCACTTCGAGGGTAGGTGAATCGATCACCGGATTCTCGCCAATAACTAGTCTGCATTGAATAAGACCACGACTTTATATTATTACTAATTTTCTATAGTATCTCTCTTTCGTGAACCCCATGCATGATGATGAGTTTTGACTTTAATATGCTTTATCAATCTTGTTGACGTGGTTTATTAATGCTTTATAAATCCATGCTAGCCTTGCATGCTTATTAAGTATTACTTGTGTATTTGATGGTTAAGCGGGTTTTTCACATTACTGAGCTCCGTTATCCCTTTTAGCTCACCCACTTACATATCAGGACCATACACATCGGCGCTAGATCAAGACAATGGAGAGGAGATAACTTAAAGCCTTCTCTTTTGATGTGAGCCTTGTATTGCTATATTATATTATTTGTTTTTGAGGCTATCGTACTTGGGTTGTAGTAAAATGGGTCTTTCGGGTAGATTGAACTTCACACTCCCCTAGTTTGAATTTCTTCTTAGTAAATGAATGATTTTAAAACAATTTATGAATTGAGGACCCACATATAGTTTCATGGTTAGTCGTATGGATCTTGTTTACTTTATTCCGCACTTTTGGTCCATATGAACTTGTTGCATTATTCCGCATGTTGTTTTAGGCGTGCCAGGCTGCATTCTCGGGCCCGGTTCGGGTAGTGGGCCTGGGAGGCGATCTGGGCTGGGCGACCCGACCCTAGATCAGGTGAGGGTCGTCATAGTTGGTATCAGAGCCTAGGTATTAGACCTTAGGGAAACGATAGGTTAGTGGAACCTAAGTTTTAAGAGCCTTTAAGATTTAAAGGTCTATTTTAAGTTAGACGAATCAATGGTATGTGACATTGGTTCAACATCAACTTAACATACAAAAATAATAAATCCTAGGATGGGATGAGATAAAAGAAATATGACAAAAGATTTATTATATTGATTATATGTTGCCTTGTATATACAAATATATTGTTAGATATATAGATAATTGTGTTCCCTATTAGTCTAATTGTCTCTAATGGTATCCGCGAACGGATAAGGAACTTAAGTTCCACGAGACACTAGAGGGAATGACAATGAATGACGCAAGGAAATCGAAGCTAACTCTTTGAGAGAGAGCCCGCACGCGCTTCAAGTGATATTTGCAACCACTACTGTGAGAACGAATAAGCTTTGATTGGGAATTACATAGTGTGATGCGCCTATATTTAATAGTAGTATAGCAAATAAAATGCTCAAACAAGAATCATGAGACTTGGAAGGGCAGTGAAACGCCACGCTGCATAAGCAAAAGGCAGTAGTGACGTGGTCACACTTCAAGAAGTAACTTTGACACTTGAGAATCTATTTAAATAGTTAAAAGTCATGATGCCTTGTTTATAAAGGAAGATCATCAAATCTAGTAGGGACACAAATAAATTTTGGTCTCAAACAACAAAATTAAGTTAGTTTGGCTAGGAAGCTAAACTTGAAAACTTAATTCGAGATAGGAAGGACTTATGTACTCTTGATTAAAGATGCGAATAAATGGTTTATGATTAAACTCGATTAAAGGCCATTAGTACGTTTTGAGTTTTATTGTTACACGTGATCTATTTTCTGGTAAAATGAGTTTTTCGACTATATTGGACCATGATTTTTCTGAATTGATGTTTACCGATTTTCAAGGAAGAACTTTACTTGTTTTACAAGATTTGAATGCATAACCAAGTGTAAAATGGAACAAATTGTTTTCTTGGTGTTTTAAAAATGAAGTGAATATACTCCTGTATATTTCAAAGATTTCTTATCGTAACTTCACTTTGGTGTTTATAAAATAGGTTTTACCTTGATTCGATAAGCATGGTTGAGATTTCTTCAATGATCGGTCTTATGAAAGTTTAGACCCAGTTCGGGTTGTATGAAAGAGTTTTAATGAGTTTGAAGGTTTTGACTTAGTATAAATGCAAAGTATAGGTTTGGACCTAAGTTTTTATCTTATGGTCGAAAAATAAAAAATAAAAACACTCGTGTGGTTACGATGTACTTTTAAGTCGCATTGACCAAATTGATTTGAAAAAAACATTTACAGTCACTCGAAACCCGATGATGGATTTATATTTTTTTCTATGAAAATGAGGTTAACTCAATTTTGAAATAGGGTTTTTAATGAAAATGAAAGACTTTGAAAAAGATCCGATTCAAAGTTTACTTCTTGATAATTGAATCATGTTTCTTGAAGTTTTAATCGATCATGTACAAAAAAGGGTTAAATTTAAACCAACTATCAATGAGGTGAATATCAAAATTAAGGATCCCAAGTCGAGAAATGTATTTGACACGATTGTCATGAGCGAGTTCGTGTTGCCAAGTGGAAGTTTATAAATGTTGAAAGGACTTAAGACATTAGGTTAAAGTAACATAAATCAAAGGCAGTCGAATCAAAGATAACTGTTCTTACTTAACTAGAAATGAGTTGACTTATAAAATTTTGGGATACCAAAAACTTGATAAATTATTTTCAAAATGAATGTGGTGTATGAAATGATGATACCAGAATTGAGAAATTAAGTAATGCCTCAAAACTGAGTGTTTTATATTGAGTCAAAACTTGTACAATTTGAATGATGTACACCAGTGTTAATGATATCATAATAAACTCAATGATAGGTGAATGATTAAAATAGGGGATACCTAGCTAAAAGAATATCATTGGTATGATTTCCTGGTAATGGACACTTGAACTAACGACTATTGAGGCAATATGGAACCTAATATGATTGTAAGGTAATTGAATGAAAATAATGTTGAGGAATAAATAATGTAACTAATGCCACCTAACCTAAGTAACTGATGAGTTGATTCTTAAAATTGGGGATCCTAAGATGGGATCGACCTATGGAGAAACAAATAAGTTAATAGGGGTTTGAGAAATTATGAACTCAAGAGAGAAAATCGTTACTATGATAGCTTTTCGTAGTCGTACGCGATTTGCAAGGGGAATACCTGTTCTAAAACTTAAAACTCCAAATCGAAGATGTGACGTCACGAGAAATCATGAAAATCACTTATGAAAAGTAACTCGGAAATGCTCGGTAAGAGTGAACATTACTTTAGGAGCCATGCTACAAAAATTAAACATTTTTGGAAAGGATAAATGATCAAACCAATGATTGGTCGACAATTTAAAATTGGGGATTATAAGCTAGGATCAACTTCAAATAAAGTTAATACTGTGTAACATGAACAATGCGATAACTAGGAAGGATGAGAATATATCTTAAACTAGTTATAAAACATGTATCTCTACATGGAGATGAGATCTTCTAAATTTGACACCATTATGGATTGTTAAACAAAGTCTTGCTTGCACTGGAGAGCCTGATGATTTAATGTAAATTCCAAAGTGAAAAACCTAACCGAACGGTGTAAGAGAACTTGAAATGAAACTTAAATGGGAAAGCAATAGGTGTACTAAGACGACCAAGTGTTGAGGATATTGACAAGTGGTGAGAGGCACGAAATATTAAAGGTTGACACCTTAATTAGTGACAATATATGAGTTTAAAACCATAACCGATTACGTTGGCAAAGTAGACTCGAACATTTCATCGGATTAAAGCAAAATTTGTAAACGCATATAATTTCGAAGTCAGACTACCTTTGGTTCAAAGTTTTAAATGGCATAACATGAAAATTACGCTCGTCTAGTACTAAGTACACAGTTGTGTACATTTATTTTAAAGTATCCAAAGAACAAGTAAAAGTACGACAGTAGTAACACACATGAGCAACAAATTGAAATGTTAATGGTGAATTATGAACTTAAAATAATTGGATCATTGTGAGTTACGAGGCCTTAATGACAAAACCCGAGACTTGGGTGTTTTTTCCAAAACTAAGGCACATTTACTTTATAATTCACAAAATAGGGTGTTGTACTTTGAAATGACAAAAATAGGCAATAACGCCTTTACAATAGTCGTTATTAGTTAGGATGGGTGTGAGGTGGCGGTGAGGTGGCGGGGCAAATGTATAGATAGCTCCTTTTGAAAAGGAGCTATCAATACAAATTCTCTCCCCCTATGACCACCACGTGCATATGGAGATGGATGACCCGCGCCACTTGCGTATCTCGAGGTAGACAACCAATGTAAACAACGCGCACGCATATCGACATGGACAACCCATGCAAACGTCACCCATGTATGCCGAGGTGGAGATTTCATGCAAATGTCAGGCACGTCTGTCGAGGTGGGCGACCCATGCAACCTCGTGCAACTCATGCAAACGTCACGCACGTATGTCGAGGTGATAAAGCCAATACCAACGTCACACACGTATATCCTGGTTGACAACACATAGAAACACCACGCACATGTGTCGAGGTGGGCCGGCCATGCATATCCATAGTAAGCATGCAACTCACCCGGGTTGTCTGCCTCGCGATACGTGTGTGACGTTTGCATGTGTTGTCAACCAGGAGATACGTGCGTGACGTTGGCATTGGCTTTACCACCTCGAGAAACGTGCGTGACGTTTGCATGAGTTGCATGGGTCGCCCACCTCGATAGACGTGCCTGACATTTGCATGAAATCTCCACCTCGGCATACATGGGTGACGTTTGCATGGGTTGTCCACGTCGATATGCGTGCGCGTTGTTTACATTGGTTGTCTACCTCAAGATACCCATGCAATCTCGTGCAACTCATGCAAACGTCACGCACGTGTCTCGAGGTGGTAAAGCCAATGCCAACGTCACGCACGTATCTCCTGGTTGATAACACATGTAAATGCTATGCACGTAACTCGAGGTAGATAAGTAATGCAAATGTCATACACGTATCTCGAGGTGGGCAATCCATGCAAACGTCATGCACGTATCTCGAGGGGGGTAACCCATGCATATCCACTACAAACCATAGACCCCATGTAAACGTTAGCACGTATTGCGAGGCGGACAACCCGTACAACCCGTGCAACCCATAGGCGCTATTCGGTCGGCCCATGTCCACGTGGTCATCCTACGTGGACCGTCCACGTCAGCAAAAAATCCATCCACTCTAATAACGCCTTTACAAAAGGCGTTATTGCCTATTCTGGAGAAAAAAAAAACACAACCTTATTTTTCGGATTTAAACTAAAAACATTAGTACTTTTGTAATTTTTTCCGAGACTTGGGTTATATATTCTCAAGAAATGATATAAAAGTTAAACTACCATTGATTTCTTAGTGAGAGAAGTTCTAAATAAACTATAAGACTTAAGAGTCAGCTCGGGAGGACGATAATAGAAGATTGTGTGCAATAAATATGAACCTTGACTACGTCGCAAGAATTTAAAACGTCCACCCAAGATCTGGAGAGTTGATTGGTATGAAGACGCAATGCGATAATTTTCTAGAAACTAGAGCGATTACGATAGGAGACCTTGGTATGGAACAAAAAAATTACGATGTAATAAAGTTCATACAAATGAGTATTGAAAGCTGCTTAGGGATAGCGACGTTGATAATTGTTCCATAGCTTACTAAGATTGGAAGCTTGTTGTGTAAGTAAATGGTTAAAAGTGACAGAGGAGATTAGAAGGTGGGGTCGTTAATCAAGAGTTGATTTGAATTAAGAACCTACACGAACGAACGTCGATAAACGTGTAAAAAAATGATGTCGTTAAGGTATAATTCCAAAAGAAATACTATGACTGCTTATTTGTAGCCTCCAAAGATAAGTCGCAAGGACATGATGAGTCGTTCATTGATATGTGTAAACGAGACGGTGATAGAGATTGTGTGCTAGTGTTCATATTATAGCAGACATCTATCCTTGTTCCTACAACCAATTGGCGGTATCGATTTGCTACTAGATAGGCAGAGATATTCTTGACACAGATAGGCACCAGATCACATCTCAGTATAGTTATCTTTACTTGTTTGTGGGACGATTTTTGTGCACATAGCGACTTTGGTGGAAATTACAAAAGAATACCCAAAACGCGTTATGATATAAAGACTTGGTAGGTAGCTAAGGTATAATGACTCTAAAGGGACTTATACGAGATATACCTTATAAGTTTCAGCCTGTGGGACGAAAATAATACTATCGGGAAGTTAGTGTCAAGAGTAAGATTGAATTTCACGCGGGTACAAGTAAATCTCGCAGGTGCAGATATGCCTCGGTAAAAAAAGGACCTTAAAAGAAAACTTTACGAATGGATGTGACGGGCTACGAGTGTACCTTACTCTTACTTTCGAGGATAAAAGTTCTTTAAATTGGGGATATTGTGACGATCCAAAATCCAAAAACCCACCCTACGGGCAAACTTATAATTATGTGAACCTTAATTTTAACAATATTAAAATAAAACCCTAACCATCCCTCATTGATGTTCAAACCCTAAATAAAAAAAATGGTAGAACTAGATGGTGGAAATGATGGTGATGGAATGCTCCTAGATCCAAGCAAGGTAATCTTTATATCTCTTCTCAAATTTCTAGAGCAAAGAGTACCCAAAGAGGGGAGAGGCGGCGCCGCCACCACTGCCAGCACGAGGTAGCGACGACACAGCCGTCGTCAAGCTTGGGTGGGGGAGGGACGCTGCCTTGGCGTCCCACCCCTACGAACCGAGAGAGAAGGGTGGCTCTAGCCACCCTCCCCTCGATGGGGTTTTCCCCTCTCGGCCACGACTGGTCGGAGGTCCGGCCAGTCAGGCCGAGTGTAACGGCCCAAATTTTAATTTCGCCGTTATTATGGATTATTTTCAGACATGGACGACAAACTCGGATCCACGTGGATATCGCAGATAGGGCAGGGCACGCCGACTAGGTAAATAGTGATTTTGTGTGATTGTTTGCATATTTGCGATGCTGTATATCAAGTTATTTACCTAGCATCGCATGTGTGTATTTATATCATTGAATCGAGCGAGATAGTATAACGGGTGTTCGCCTCGAAAAACATGTCGAGACGGGTACTGAGGAGCGAACTGTGGGTACACTAGGTCGGGGAAACTAAAACACACAAAATTAAATAAAAAAAGAGAGAAGATTTGGTCAAGTCAACTAACTTATCCCTATTACACTCCACCTCACTCCATCATCATTTTCTCCTCTCCCTCACGTCACTCTCTCACCTCACCTACACCTCACTCTCTCACATACACACCGCACACACTGTCACACAAAACAGGGAGGCGAGAGGAAGAAGAAGGAAAGGAGAGGAGGAGGAGAAGGAGGAACGCTCCGGGAAGGAGAAGAGGAGGTGGAGACGTCAACGGTCGAGGTGAGTCGTTGTTTTTGTTGTTGTTGGTGCGTCGGCGTGGTGGCCGAGAAGGAGTTCGGCCATGGAGGCCGAACCAGAGGTAGGGGTGGAGATGGCGGGGGTGTCTCCCCCGCCATCGAGTCCACCGGGGTTGGGGTGGATAGCAACCCCAACCCAAACCAGAAAAAAAAAAAAAAAAAAAAAAAACCGAGAGACGGCTCTGTGAAGAAGAAGAAGATGGGGTGGGGGAGGGGTGTACGCACGGCGTGCAAAATGCGTGCGGCCTGAGGCCGGTTGGGCCGTCCGGGCCCAACCGGACCCGACCCGGTGGGTCCGAACCGGTCGGCCGACCCGGTTGGACCGGGTCGACCGACTCGGGTGGACCGGGTCCGGGACCCACCCCTATATTAAAATATTATAATATTAAAAATTTAATTTAAAAATAGTTTTAAATTAAATAAATTACAAAAAAATAAGAAAAATAGGTGGAAAATTATGGGAAAAATCCAGAAAATCAGGAAAAATATGGAAAATGAGAAAAAGATAGAAAAATGATATTCGAGAATTTTTTTTTCGGGCGTTGACACCCCGGTATAACTCGAAAAGTGGGTCAAACCAAACTTTTTGAAATAAAAATTTTCATATTTTAACCGCACATTATAAATTCACTTAATTTGACTCTAAACTAGTTAAAATGGTTTAATTGGACGCCAGGAACTTAGGAGATCATAGTCGGGAGTCGGGCGCGTTTCTCGAAACGTGAGTGAGACTTCGGAGTGCGTTTTGAGGTACGTAAGATTTCATCTGAAAGTCACTGAGGGTTTACTTTTTCATCGTTGATTTCCTATTCCTTGTTATTGTACTCTATTCCGTGATACATTTGGGTTGGTGGTCGAGTTACTCCCACCTGATATTCGTTGTGTACTTATGACACACTATGCTGTAGCATGTGTGATCAGCATTCGGTGAATTGCAACCCGAGTTGCAGGGTGCACGTGTCGGGCAAGCCCCACGAGGAACCAAGTGAAAGGAAGTGGGGGCACCCACCGAAAGGATCTGGGGGTCCGAAGTACGATTTAGTCCGACCGGACGAGTACACACTTTGTTTCTCTCGCGTTATTTATTCATGTGATGATCTTAGCACGCTTGTCTCTGTTTAGTTTCCGCATGATTATTTGACATGTTTATTGGTATCTCGTTTATTTTCTTATAAATGCTCGGTGTACTTCGTTGGAATCTTACTAACTCGTACTCTCCATCTTGCTTTTTGTGATGGTCGAGTGCGGATCCTAGTGCTAGTAGGGGCAAGGGGATTTTGGGCGACTTTATCCGATCGCCGCGATCGAGGACCTACTTGTACGTGCGATTTTGATATTTTGCTTTACTTTTGGGTATTGGGAGATCGAATAGACACTTGTACTTGTATATATTATCGCTTAGTATTGTCGTCTATATATAGAGTACTTTCCCCGGGTTTTCCACAATAGGCGTTGCTCTTAAAATGATGCTTCATACGATGATAAATTTAACGGTTTTACTTGCTTTAAATTAAGACTTCCGCTATTGTTTTTAATGTTATAAAATGATCTAACGATCAACAAAATGAGTTTAACACGCATAATGAGTAGTAATGATGTAACAAAGGGCGTCGGTGGCGCGTGGGACCCAGTGGGTCAAAGATCCGACAGGACCGTTGGGGCAGCGCCTCCCCACGTGGCGACATCGGGTTTTGGGCCCGCCACACCGAGGGACCCTAGCGTCGGATGCGCTGGGGTAGTTGGGTGACGGGACAGGGGAAGCTCGTGTTTCTCCCTCCCTTGGCCATCAGGGGGAGCTCGAGCTCCCCCCCTCCCATGGTCGTTTGACCAGTTCAGGGTTCTGTTGACCCCTAGACCGAGTTGATCAGGGGGCAACATACCCTTGAATTGGTTGACCAGGGGCCAAAATGGGCCCTGGACTCAACCATAGGCTAGTCTGACCTCTGCACAAGAATTCTAGCTTCATTGGGAGAGCGTTCGCGCTCCTCGGGTAACTGACAGCGGGTCCCCCCTCTGACACACTACACTTGACCTCGACGAAGGCCTCGGCGACACAACGGACCGTGGGACTTACACTAGTGAGTCCCTAAATACATATGAAATAAAGAATAAATAACTCGGTACTTATTTATGCACTGATATGATGTTGTATGTATTGTCTAGTGACACGCGACGATTCTCATTGGACCCCGAGCGCGCGAGGATCGAGAAGATGATTCGCGACAAATCAAGGTAAGTGGGGAGCTTGCTCAATTATCAAATATGGCTTGATATTAGTTATGTTAGGACATGTTTTTAACTAGAGACTTGGGGAATGGGTTGCATCATGCTATTGGCTTGGATTTACGTATCTATGGAATATGAGTGCATTTATTTTCCCCTCATATGATATTCATTGCCCCAAGATGTTTGTGAAGTTCCCACCGAGGGCATTATTAGCTAGTTTTATCTAATGCCCCAGGATGTTTGTGGTGCCACCGAGGGCTGTACTATTTATTGCCCTAGGATGTTTGTGGAGTTTTCCACCAAGGGCTTTACTTGTCTAATTGAATTCATAAGTGTATCACTTAAGGACATGAGTTGGAGTTGCTTTCTCTTATACTTTTGTGAAGAGGGACATGCATCGGTGATGGATGGGATGAAATTATTATTGATTTTATGGGACTAACGAGAGGGCACATAATGCTCGTGTGTCGTCTAGTGGTTGTCATCACTTCGAGGGTAGGTGAATCGGTCACCGGATTCACGCCAATAACTAGTATGCTTTGAATGAGACTATGACTTTATATTATTACTAATTTTCTATGGTATCTCTCTTTCGTGAACCCCATGCATGATGATGAGTTTTGACTTTAATATGCTTTAGCAATATTGTTGCGTGGTTTATTAATGCTTTACAAATTAATGCTAGCCTTGCATGCTTATTAACTATTACTTGCGTATTTGATGGTTGAGCGGGTTTTTCGCATTACTGAGCTCCGTTGTCCTTTTTAGCTCACCCCACTTACATCTCAGGACCATACACATCGGCGCTAGATCGAGACAATGGAGAGGAGATAACTTAAAGTCTTATCTTTCGATGTGAGCCTTGTATTGCTATATTATATTATTTGTTTTTGAAGCTATTGTACTTGGGTTGTAGTAAAATGGGTCTTTCGGGTAGATTGAACTTCACACTCCCTTAGTTTGAATTTCTTCTTAGTGAATGAATGATTTCAAAACAATTTATGAATTGAGGACCCACATATAGCTTCATGGTTAGTCGTATGGATCTTGTTTACTTTATTTCGCACTTTTGGTCCAGATGAACTTGTTGCATTATTCCGCATGTTATTCTAGGTGTGTCAGGCTGCATTCTTAGGCCCGATTTTGGTATTGGGTCTGGCCCGGGCGACCCGACCTTAGATCAGGTGAGGGTCGTCACAGTATCTCTGTTGATTTAGAGAGATTCATGCTATTATTGACTGGACGACACCTGAGTCTGTTGCCGATATTTGGAGTTTTCTTGGACTGACAAGATACTACGAGCGATTCGTGTAGGACTTTTCCTAGATTGCAGTGCCGATGACGAGACTAAATAAGAAAGATGTCAGATTTGATTGGTCAAAGGAGTGTGAACAAACTTTTTGTGAGCCGAAGAGGAGGTTGACTTCCGCACTAGTATTGATATTGCTGGAGCCGGGCAAGACTTTGACAATTTATACGGATGCGTCGGCTATTGGTCTTGGATGTGTGTTAATGCAAGAGGGTAGACCAGTTGTGTATCTTTCCAGACGATTGAGACTCCATGAGGGGAATTATCCAGTGCACGACTTGGAGCTTGCGGTAGTCGTCTTTGCACTTTTGGTATGAAGGCACTATCACTATGGAAAGATGTTCATATTGTATATAGATCACCAGAGTTTATGATATATCTTCACTCAGAGGGAACTGAATATGCGCCATAGGAGGTGGCTTGAGCTATTGAAGGACTACGACTTCGCTATTGAGTATCACCCTGGAAAAGCGAACGTCGTAACAGTCGCATTGAGCAAGAGTATGAATGATAGTCACACTATTTTGTGACATATGATACAGAAGCATGGCTTGTTACAGGTGGCAACAATTATGTACATGTCAAAGGTGTCGACTACGGCTGAGTAGCATATTTGTTGTTGTATGAGAGTTCCGACCGTATTGATTGAGTGAGTTGCCGAGTGTCAGAGGGCTGATGGGCTTTATGAGCGGTTCAGTGGTTTGGCTCGGGATCCGGATTGCACTGATTGGGCAGAGACCACAGATCTGTGTTTGAGACAATGAGGGAGATTGTGGATACCTGTGGATCAGGAGATACGAGATGGGATTTTGGAGGATGTACACCAGTCTCGCTACACAGTTCATCCAGGTCGGACCAACATGTACCATGACTTGAGGCGACTATTCTAGTAGCCAGGGATGAAGGCTGACGTAGGTCGTACGTCAGGAGTTGTCACATATGTCAGCAGGTGAAGGCTGAGCACAGGAGACCCGATGGACTATTACAGACGTTACTCGTTCCACAGTCGAAATGGGATCACATCACATATGCTCAGGGCTTGTATATTTTAGTTTGGGGGGTTCGCGGGAGGATTATTTACCTTTGTGTGAGTTTGCATATAATAACAGCTATCAGGTGAGTATTGGTATGCCACTGTTAGAGGCGCTATATGGGAGGCCTTGTAGATCACCTGCGTGTTGGGCGAAGCCGGAAGATACAGTGACCGTTGAGCTTGAGATAGTTTTTGATCACACATAGAAGATCAGACAGATCCGTCAGAGGTTATAAGTCGCACAGGATAGACAAAAGAAATATGTGGATCGGTATCACGAAAGTCTAAGCTATGTGGAAGGCGACATGGTATACCTGAAGGTTTCCCCTTGAAAGGGTCAGCAGAGGTTTGGTATTAAGGGGAAACTAGTGCAAAATTTATTTGACCATTCAGGATCACTAAGAGAGTGGCCAGTGTCGCATATCGCCTAGAGTTACCTGCTGAGCTAACTGGGGTTTTTCCAACATTTCACATTTCGATGTTGAGACTAGCCAGGTCAGGGCCGAGTCCGATGATTGATTTGGGGTAGATTGAGGTTCATCCACACGTGACTTACGAGGAGAGGCCGATAGAGATCGTTGACCGCAGAGTTCAGATTCTCAGGAACAGGGAGCTCTCTAAGGTCCAAGTTCGTTGAAATTGCACCTACTACATCTAATCCTACAGAAGATGATGATCAGAATATGTCACTTACTAATACAATGTTGCCTTCAGTTAGGCGAGAACCATCAATCAGAGTACAGAAGGATAATTCTCTCTCAAACATTATTGGGCAAATAGAACAAGGAGTAGTCACTAGAGAAACACCAAAAATGGACTACAAGAAGTTGGCTAGGTATGTTTGTTATGTTTCAAAATTTAAACCACGTTGAAGATATCAGGTATGTATCCCCTCGATCAGAATTTGTCAATATGTTATCACAAAGGAGAAGAATCTATAATTGAGGAAGAGCAGAGAGAAGAAGTTATTAATCTTTTGGAGATATTGTAACGATCCATTTCATTTACGCCATTATTTATTTCATAATTTTAGACATGGACGCCATCTCGGATCCACGTGGATGCCGCGGGTAGGCTAGGAAACACGTCGACCGAGGTACACTAGTAAATTGTGTGTTGTATTACTTAATTGCGATACATTCTATGAATTTACTTGTAAATGAATAGCATGTGTATGTTGAATAGTGATATCGTGCAAGGTTGTGTGACGGGTAGTCGCCTCGAAGTGCGTGTCAACACGGGTATCGAGAGGCGAAGTATGGGTACACTAGAGAAACTCGACAAACTCACATAAATATGACTAAGTAATTCAATTGAAATGAGTAATGTAACTATAGGCTAATTAAATTAAAATTTCAATAATAGGCTATGGTGTACCTCGAAATGCGTGTAGTGACGCGGGGCATCGAATATCGGTAGCCGAAGGTTAGTGGGACCATAAGTTGGTTAATTCTGATAAATAAAACACAACCATATGGTTTGTTAAGGCTTAATGTAATGTGAGATAAATCAAATAAAGGAAAAACTTATAATATGAATTAAAATAATGTGGACCATTGATAGACATCTAGACGATTTCAAATGAGAGAATCAAGGAAGGGAGTGTGCTATTTGAGTCAATCAAATACATACCACAACATGTTTATGAACCAAAAGATAATCCTCGGAATACGTGCACACACTTGATCATAACAAAACGTATAAATACTAAGTAAGTGGGAGTTTAATCTCCACTAACCTTAATCACACGCAAAGATCAGAAAAAACCAGAGATTTGAAAGTTATTCAAGTTGGAAATTCAACACCTTTGAGGACAAATCAAGTGATCTAACCTAAGTAATCATCTTCTCCATCTCTTACACTTGCTAATGAACCAATTTTTATGAGTTTTCATGAAAAACGTATTTGATGATTAAGCAGCTGATTTTCTGAGTTTTTTTTATGTCTAAACTAATGTAATTTCATCAACTCAAATGTGTTTAAAATTAATTTTCCAAATGAATTCATGAAATTGGGTTGTTGATGAAATTGGTGAATGCATGTTAATGATGTCGATTTATGTGAATTGTTGATCTAAATAAATTTAGATAGGTTAAATTTATGATGATTTATGTTTATTTATCGCGCTTTGAGGTTTTCATATGATTTGGGACTATTTGGAGATGATTTACAGTGGTTGGGGATGCATAACTGCGTTCTATAGCTCTGCCTGAGCATGGAGCGCGCTCCCCCATTTTAGGGAGCGCACTCCCTTTCCTGGGCAGCCCCAAGTTAAGTGGTTATTGTAAAACGACCATATCTCCTTCATTTTAAGTAGGATTTTGACATTCTACCTATCGTTGGAAAGCTAAAAGAGAATACAACCACGTAGAAACATCAGTTTTGAAAAATAAATTAATCAATTATATTGAAGATGAGTAAAAAATCATGGGTTGTGAATAAGGATAGTTTAAAGTTGAGTTTTAAGGACTGTTTTGATGATTTACAACTAAACACCTAACCAAACACTTGAAAATAGTCTAAAACTATAAAATTGAACTTAGGGTTTTAAGAGACCGTAGCTCGGTACCGGGGAGTTTATCAAGTCGTATACGAGAGTTCGGGGAGGTCGGAAATCAGTTTGAGGTTTGTAAAATCAACTGAAGAACTATGAGTATTTGATTATGTTTTAAATTTCATTCCTATCGTTTCCTTGCTGTTTTTACTATTCCATTATGTTACTTAGATGCGGGTTTAGGTTACTCCCCCGGATTTCCTAGTTGTGTGTTCATGATGTGCAGACCCTCAGTGAATGGCAACTTGAGCTTGCCCTCGATGCACGTGTCGGTGACTTAGCGGATTTGGCCAGCACCGCGAGGGACCAAGTGTCAGGCTAGTTGAGCGCGACCACTGGTGGGACCTTGGTGACCCGAAGTACAGTTTAGTCCCTCTGGAGCGAGCACACATATTTGTTAGCTTAACTGTTATCTATTCATGCGATGAGCCATTTATAGTTGTCCGTCTTTACATTTTATTTATGATATTGTTGCTTATATACAGAGTACTTTTTTCGGGTTTTCTACAGTAGGATTTGCTCTTATAAATAATGTTTACCATACTAGTTACTTATTCTAATTGTATGAATTAAGGCTTCCGCTGATTTATGTTAACTTGTAAGATACAACCCACTAGTATGTGACGGCCCTAAACTCCGAGGCAAATCGGGTATCGCCACGTCGCCAGACACGTCACCAAGCATGCCACGTCACCGCACACTTATTTTTAACTGCCCGCGACCTAAACCTTTTTACGTATCTTATTCGTTTTAACTTAATATTTATGGATGTTTTTATGAATATTTACATCAAATTGACTAAGTTAAGTTGTTCACGATTTATTAAATTAATATGAGTTAAACATCAAAGCGGAAGTCTTTGAAGCATGTAAATATCGTAGAAATGAAAAGTTTGCATTGTATAAATAACCCTATAGTGTGGAAACCCGGCATGAGATACCATGTATATCAAAGAACGACAAAAGTACAAAAGATGAGTATATACATGAATCAGGTATACAAGTCATCCCAAAAAATCTCCATAAAAGCAATAAATAAATGCATACAGACATTTACGCAAAAAAGTTGATGGGGCTCTCCTAACTCAGATGTAGTCGCCTAAGAACCCCTTGCCCCAGCTCGTCGTAGGATCTGCGATTTGTCAACAAAAACATTGACAAATCCCAGGTGAATAAATTACAGAGAACGTTAGCTAATATTCATGAAATCCAATAAAACGGCTACATTTCATGCAATTTAAATAAGGAACAAAAATAAAGTAATCGCATAAAAATAAGTCGTTGAGAAGTCGAATTTGGACACGAGTGTAGCGTGACAGAGAACCCTGGTCGACATCCGGGAATCGTCTTAACTAAACCGAGAAGAACCCATGAGGACCACCTCGCCAAACATCTCACGGTCGAATGAGAGGAACCCATGAACGGAGAACCCCATCCAAACATCTCTCGAGAGGAACCCATGACGAAGACTTAGGTCTTCATCAAACATCTCTCAACCTACGGGTCTTGCGGAAAATAATCACCGCATAGCCCTAACATGACCAATTACTCGAACAGGCGCGGGTAGCTAGCCCCGGGGTGAGTTCGTGCCATGCCCGACCCCGTCGACAAACACACAAACACACGTGGGAGTGGATGAGCAGTAAATGAACAACAATAATTAGCACAATTGAGTAATTGAAATGTGAAATAAAGTAAGTACCATAAATGAATTTTAACTAATTTTCTCGTGGGTTTACTTACCTCAAACAATCGCAATTGTCTCTCCAAAATATCCCGCTCACGCCTCGAGATACGCACTCGAAATACGACTATAGTCTCATAGTCCACTGTCGTTGCGTTTCGTCGGGGATCGATAGTTCCGGACAACGCGCCACTGCGCCGTTGCTCCACGTCGTTTGTCACCGCCGCTGCCATGCGCTGCCGGCGCCGTTGCCGCCTCGCCGTCTCCGCTATCGGCGCTGCTACTGCTAGAGCTGCCTCGCCGGCGCCGCTCTTGGAGCCGACTCGCCGTCCGCGATCCGCGTTGGAGTTCGACCGCCTCACGCCGCCGCCGTTGTTCGTTCCCGATCTCTCGCCGCCTTGACTCGTTCGTTCACGATCTCCCGCCTTTACGTCGCCACGAGCTGCCGTCTGCAGCCTCTCGTCTCGCTCATCGCCAGAGCTCCTTTCACCTCCCTCTCTCTCTCTTGGCCGCCTCTCTCTCTCTCTCTCTCTCTCTCTCCCTCTCCCTTTCTCCTGGCCGTCTCTCTCTCTTTCTCTCTCTCTCTCTCCTCTCCTCTATTCTCTATCTCACTTGGCGACTTCTCTCTCTCTATCCATTTAAATGAAAATCTCTCTTTTTTATTTTTATTTTGGAGAGGAGAGAGAAAAAGTGAATGATGGGTTTAGGTATGGTGATGTGACGGGTGATGTGATGGGATGTGTGATGTGACAACTAAATCCCAGACTATCTTATACACCCGCGTTACACGCACCCCGCGACGTCGCACCCTATCGTCACTACCTGCGCACAACGCGACTAATAAAATATCAACTAATGCAACGTGAATTAATTAATAATACAACAATTTAACACGCATCACACAAAAATAAATGTTTATACCTTGGTTGGCGTGCCCTAGACTTATCAGCAGTGTCCACGTGGGTCTGAGCTACGTGTCCTAATCTGTAATTAATAATTAATTAAGATTGAATAATGTGGGTCGTTACAATCTTCCCAACTAAAAGGAATTTCATCCCAAAATTCAAATTTAAGTAAAAATTTCACCTTGAAACAATTGAGGATATCGCTCTTGCATGTTAGACTCTCGCTCCCAAGTTAGTCCTTCGTTTTTATGATACTGCATTCGTACGAGTACTAATGGTATTTCCTTTCTCCGCAGAGTCTATACCTTGCGATCTACTATCTTAATTGGGTGTTCCTCGTACGTCACATCTGGTCGAACCTCGATTCTAGTCATATCAACCATTGGTCTCGGTCCTGATCTAGCTAGTCGTAACATCGAAATATGAAAAACGTTATGAACCCCTGCCAATCGACTTGGCAATCTCAACTGATAAGCGACCTCCCTAACTCGTTTCTAAATCTGAAACGGCCCAATAAACCTTGGTGCTAGTTTCTCCTTGATCCCAAATCTCTGATGACCCTTCAACGGAGAAACTTTCAAGTATACCCAATCATCTACCTCTTAGCTCAGCCCATCGCGGTACTTATCTGCATATTTCTTCGTCTGTGTTGGCGACCAACAACCGTTGATGAATCAGTCTCACCTTCTCTATGGTCCACAACAATCTCGGGCCCCATTGTTGTATCCTCGGGCTTTGCCCAACAAGTCGGTGATATACACGGTCTGTCTGTCGATGATGGAATGCGGTGCTAAACTCAATCTAGTACCAAACTGCTCCTGCATAGCCTACCACAATGATGATGTAAGATGACTGTCCCGGTCTGAAACAATCAAAATTGGTACTCCGTGCAGTCGTACAATCTCTCTCGAATAATATGCTCAATCGTGTGAAGTTATACTTCATAGAAACCGGTAGGAAATGAGTGATTTCGTCAACTTTGTCCACGATCACCCATATCGCATCGTGTTTTCGTAAAGTCTCGCGAAAATCCATAAATGAAATCCATCGTAATGTGTTCCCATTTCCACTAAGGGATGGGCGGCGGCTGCAATAACCCTCCAGGCCTCCTGTGCTCAGCCTTAACCTGCTGGCACACCCTAACATAGGCGCCGAAGTCCACCTTCATCCCTGACCACCAAAATAATCGTCGTATGTCGTGATACATTTTGGTCTGCCGCGGATGCACTATATACGGGACTCGTGAGCCTCCCCGGAGTATCCCATCGCGTATCTCTCGCGCCTTCTCGCGGGATCCATAACCTCTCTCGGTGCCTCAAACACGATCCACGGACTCGCTCCAATCTGGATGATCGGGATTGCGTGCCATCTCACTTGAATCTCGAGTACATCTCGTCATCCCTCGACACTCCAATACTCGCATGAGAATAGAAATAGACGGTACACCAATCATCCACAAATACGTAAGTCCACCGTAGCGAGGAACCTCTGTCAAACTCGGTGTTGTCGTCACCTCAAGTAAACCATACTCGTGCATCATATGGCGACAATCGTATCGTAATCTGGTCCTCTCTGCTCAATGCATCGATACGACATTTGCCTTCCCAGTGATATTCGATGGAGAAGTCGTAGTCCTTCAGCAACTCTAGCCAACGTCGCTGTCTCATGTTCAGATCTTTCTGAGTGAATAAATATTTCAAACTCTTATTATTTGTAAACAATGTGAACCTCTCACCGTAGAGGTAATGTCTCCATACCTTCAGTGCAAATACAACTGTCGCAAGCTCCAAGTCGTGCACTGGATAATTCCTCTCATGGGTCCTCAACTGTCGGGATAGGTAGGCGATTACGTTGCCTCCCTACATCTGTACATAACCTAGCCCTGTGCCGCAAGCATCCGTATGAACTGTCAATCCCTTGCCTGGCTATGGCAACACTAGTAATGGTGCAGTAGTCAGTCTCATCTTTAATTGTGTAAATGCGTCCTCGCACTCCTTTGACCAATCAAAAGGTACATCCTTCTTTGTCAATTTAGTCATCGGCGCGGCGATCTTCGAGAAATCCTTCACAAATCGCCGATAGTATCCTTCCAACCCTAGGAAGCTCCTGATATCTGTCACTGTCTCAGGTGTCGGCCAGTCGATGACGGCATGAATTTTACTAGGGTCCACTGATATACCTCTGTCGCTGATCACGTGTCCCAAGAACTTGATTTCTGACAGCCAAAACTCGCGCCATCGAACTTAGCATACAGTTTGTGCTATCTCAACGTCATCAATATCTGCCTGAGATGTTGCCCGTGATATTCGTGAGTCTTGCTGTAGATCAATATGTCACCAATGAAGACTATGGCGAATCTATCCAAGTACGACTTCAATACTCTGTGCATCAAGTCCATGAACATAGCCGGTGCATTTATTAGTCCGAACGACATCACTGTAAACTCAAATAACACATATCTGGTGCTGAATGCAGTCTTAGGTATGTCTCCATCTCGAATCATAAGCTGATGATAACCCGATCTCAATCGATCTTAGAGAAGACACAGGCTCCGGCCAACTAGTCAAACAAATCTTCGATCCTGGGCAAAGGGTAATGATTTCGTACTGTCACCTGTTTCAACTTCCTATAGGCAATGCACATCCTCAAGCTACTATCCTTCTTCTTAACGAACATGACCGGTGTTCCCCATGGGGATGTGCTCGGGTGTATAAACCTCTTCTTCTCTAAGTCTTCTAGTTGAGTCTTCAACTCATCCTGCTCCTTCCGTGCCATCCGGTACAGTCTGCTAGCTATCGGTACGTGTGTGCAGCACTAACTCAATAACGAACTCAATCTCTCTGTGTGGGGGCAATCCTGGTAGATCCTCCGGAAAGACATCGAGAAACTCACTGATAACTGGGACATCCTCAAGTCTAACCTCTGGTGTCTCGGTTGACTCTACTATCCCTGTAAACACTTCCATCTTTAAGGTCGTAGCCAATCTACCCCCAGCGGTCGGTAGTATACTCGCATCACCAGTGAAACTGAACTCTGGTATGTCGGGGATCTGAAAAGTCACTATCTTACGTAACAATCCACCTGGGCATGATACGATGCTAGCCAGTCCATGCCCAAAAGTGCATCGAACTCTAAGAATTCTAGAACGCGTAGGTCGATAAGGAGTTGGTGTCCGGAGATCTCTATCGTGCAACCCTCACAAATCATGTTAGGGTAAACCTTCTCCCTAGCTGTTGTGCTGAGAATCAGGAGTGTACTAACTGTAATCGGTGCTAACCCTAAATCATCAACCATACGTCCAATAAATGATACTGTGGAACCAGAATCAATAAGTGTATGCATAAAACGATCGCAAATCGAAATCATACCCTCGACGAGTCATCGGTGGCCTCAGCCGATCGGTTGTGCTATAGCGTGTACCCGCTCCCCGGCTCGAAGCGGTGGTGCTTGCAATCGGTGCTACGAAGCCATCATACATTCTTTCTTAATGTGTCCAGTACATCTCGCATTTGAAACAAGTAAGATGCATGTGTCCCGACCCCGACCACGACCACCGTCCGACCTCTCGCCCGACTCGACCATACTGTCCTCGGTCCCTGCCTCCCTGATACTGGGTCGGTCTATATCCCTGCCGCGGTACATAACCACCACCTGACAGCTATGCTAACTGTGTAGGCACTATCGCATGGGAAATGACTGCCTGGTGATCATCACGTCTAGGCCTTTGTCCTCGTCTATCTCTGTGATCGATGATCCTTTTCCCTTTCCTGTCAGACCAGGTGCCTTGCTGGGACGACCCCGATGCCAACTGTGGCATGGGCATCGCGGCGCGAAAGAGAAGATGTCTCATGGGCTAAAGCCCTCTCGTAGATCTTCGGCAGTGTATGAGCTCCGCTTGATACTACTGTGCTCGCAATCTCATCTCAAAGCCCAACTCCAAAGTAGTGAACCTGATCGCGATCTGTAGAAGCCAAGTCCCTAGCGAACTGTAATAGGTGCGAAACCTCTCCATATACTGGACCACTGTGCAGTTACCCGGCCTAAGACACAAAAACTCCTGTCTTAGACGTAACTGTATCTCCCTCGGTATGTATTGGTCATAAAAGACCTGTCTGAAACCGTCCCAAGTAGTCGGCTCTCTATGAGTCTCGGTATGAGCGGTCCACCAAACTCCGGCCTCTCCTCAGAGCATATATCCAGATATCCTGGCGCGAATACTATCGTGAATCCTCAGAAGATTATGTAATTTCTCGTGTGCAAGAAGCCATCTCGTAGCTGCCTCTGGGTATCCGCCTCCAGTGAAATATCCCGGCTGAAATCTCACAAACTCTTTTGTCAGCTTAGCCTCACCGACAGGGAAGTCTCGAATGTGATCTCATGTGGGGTCCGTTTCAGTGTCACTCCGTGTGTAGATGCCGGTGTGATAGCCTCAGTACGAGTCTCTAAAATCGTAGTCGGTGTGGTAGTCTCTGTCATGCTATAATCGCAGTGATCGGCGTACCCTGAACAATCGGCGCGATGCTGCGTCTCGATGACGCTTCGGTGTGATTGCGGCGGTAAATGTCACAATAGCCGCTGTCTGAGCATGGAGCAAGGCCATCATCTGCTCGAACTGTCGACCGTGTGCCGCGATCCGATCAAGTACACTCTGATCAGTCGCGATAGGCGTGGTACCACTCGTCTGTCCACCATCCTCCGAAGGTGGAGTCGGCTGCCCGTCCATGTTGTATCTGCGATAGCGAAGGTCCGTATCAGCCTCGTATACGCATATATACTATTACAAATCAAAATATATAATGTATAAGCCTTGGTACTACCCGTCCCATGTTCGCTTCCCAACTAAAGTTCAAAGTCAGGATCTTCGGGTTTCCACGTCTAAATTCGTTTGTTAAGTTTTATTCAGTTTCATTAAAATTTTCCCCTAGGTTCGCTTGAACCTATGCTCTGATACCAACTGTGACGGCCCTAAACTCCGAGGCAAAACGGGTACCGCCACGTCGCCAAACACGTCACCAAGCATGCCACGTCATCGCACACTTATTTTTAACGGCCCTCGACCAAAACCTCTGTACGTATCTTATTCGCCTTAACTTAGTATTTATGGATGTTTTTATGAATATTTACATCAAATTGACTAAGTTAAGTTGTTCACGATTTATTAAATTAATATGAGTTAAACATCAAAGCGGAAGTCTTTGAAGCATGCAAATATCGTAGAAATGAAAAGTTTGCATTGTATAAATAACCTTATAGTGTGGAAACCCGGCATGAGATACCATGTATATCAAAGAACGACAAAAGTACAAAAATGATCATATACATATATCAGGTATACAAGTCCTCCCAAAAAATTCCATAAAAGTAATAAATAAATGCATACAGACACCTACGCAAAAAGCTGATGGGGCTCTCCTAACTCAGAGGTAGTCACCTAAGACCCCCTTGCCCCGGCTCGTCGTAGGATCTGCGATTTGTCACAAAAAACAATGACAAATCCCAGGTGAGTAAATCCCAGAGAATGTTAGCTAATATTCACGAAATCCAATAAAACGGTTACATTTCATGCAATTTAAATAAGGAACAAAAATAAAGTAATCGCATGAAAATAAGTCGTTGAGAAGTCGAATTTGGACACGAGTGTAGCGTAACAGAGAACCCTGGTCGACATCCGGGGATCGTCTTAACTAAACCGAGAGGAACCCATGAGGACCACCTCGCCAAACATCTCACGGTCGAATGAGAGGAACCCATGAATGGGAGAACCCCATCCAAACATCTCTCGAGAGGAACCCATGACGAAGACTTAGGTCTTCATCAAACATCTCTCAACCTACGGGTCTTGCGGAAAATAATCACCGCATAGCCCTAACATGACCAATTACTCGAACAGCGTGGGGTAGCTAGCCCCGGGGTGTGAGTCCGTGTCATGCCCGACCCCGTCGACAAACACACAAACACACGTGGGAGTGGATGAGCAGTAAATGAACAACAATAATTAGCACAATAGAGTAATTGAAATGTGAAATAAAGTAAGTACCATAAATGAATTTTAACTAATTTTCTCGTGGGTTTACTTACCTCAAACAATCGCAATTGTCTCTCTAAAATATCCCGCTCACGCCTCGAGATACGCGCTCGATATACGACTATAGTCTCATAGTCCACTGTCGTTGCGTTTCGTCGGGGATCGATCGTTCCGGCAACACGCCACCGCGTCGTTGCTCCACGTCGTTCGCGAGCGCGCCGTCGCCTCGCCGTCGGCTAACTGCCGCCGCAGGCTGCCGGCCCGCCATTGTCGCCTCGCCGTCTCCATTGCCGGCGCTGCTGCTGGAGCTGCCTCGCCGCCGCCGGCTGGTGGAGCCGACTCGCTCGTTCAGCCATCCGCGCCGGAGTTCAGGCCGCCTCACGCCCGCGAGCCGTTGTCCGCGCCTCCCGTCTCCTTCCTCGCCGGAGCTCCCTTCACCTCTCTCTCTCTCTCTCCTAGCCGTCTCTCTCTATCTCTCTCTCTCTCTCTCTCTCTCTTTCTCTCTCTCCTCTCCTCTATTATATCTCTCACTTGGCAACTTCTCTCTCTCTCTATCCGTTTAAATGAAAATCTCTCATTTTTTATTTTTATTTTGGAGCGGAGAAAGAAAAAGTGAATGATGGGTTTAAGTATGGTGATGTGACAGGTGATGTGATGGGATGTGAGATGTGATAACTAAATCCCAAACTATCTCATACGCCCGCGTTACGCGCACCCCGCGACGTCACACCCGCGTTACACGCACCCCGCGACGTCGCACCCTGTCGTCACTACCCGCACACAATGCGACTAATAAAATATCAACTAATGTGATGCGGATTAATTAATAATACAACAATTTAACACGCATCACACATAAATAACTATTTATACATTGGTTGGCGTGCCCTAGACTTGTCAGCAGTGTCCATGTGGGTAGCTACGTGTCCTAATCTGTAAGTAATAACTAATTAAGATTGAATAATGTGGGTCGTTACATAGTATGGTTAGGCATATGAATAAACTGTAAATTATTGAACTTAAACTTTTAAATACTTAAAGAGAATAAGTTCATAAAATACGGATAATCCACTAACTAATTTGATAAAACACATGCGAACATGAATTTCGAGATAAGAGGTGGACGGGCAGGTGCCAGACAAGTGTAGTTGACCTACCGGGCAAGGAGTACGCGGAGACACGTTACCCCGGGCGGCTGGGCCATCACATATACTATTTATCTTCACTTTCTTGAGTTTATTGGACTGAAGATACTTTTGCTAGTATTTATTGTGTGACATCTAGGATTTTGTTGAAGAATATTTGAAGTTGTGACAGTGTGGTGCAACCAGATGATTGAAGTGGTTGTAATCACCATGAAAGCTTATGTTACTTCAGTGTATCAACGATATCTTTATCTTTTCACTTTCATGAATTTTTAGAAGACCATCACTGAATATTATTGAATACTTGTGTGACTCTTTATAATGGAGCAGAATGTTAGCTGATTCATGATTATTATTTTAGCTTTTAAACTCATTTTACTAATTATGACAACGTAATGACAAAGGGAAAGATTTTTAGTGTTGTGATCATATCGATAACTTAGATTTGTCATTGTAGTTGTTATAATTGACGTTATCAGTAAATGATTCATCCGAATCCAACACATGATACATGTGCTCGAAATCAGATATGAAACTGTTGGAGATTTGGATAATGATGTAAGGTTGCAATCGGTGGATCGAAGTGATTGCTACAGGATTTCTTAATCAGGTAGTTGAAGATATGATTTTATCCCAACCGGCTGATGGTTAACTGAAGATTATGAAGAGGTTGGAGATTACGATTTAGAAGATTTATCACCGCGTGTTAATCATAGAGGCACATGGTTATTTAGAGATGGAGATTGTTCAGATCTTGCTAGTTTAGTTAAGATTATGTACTCTACATTGGTCTATATATTTGTCAAGGTAGTTGAGTTCTGTACACCAGTTAAGTCAATTTACTTTGTATAGTGAACCTATTATGTTCATGTAATGACCCAAAATTGCTAACCATGTTTATGTATTTAAATAGGCTCAACGACCCGTACTGTGGGACCCACACTGTGATATGTCCGTTTACCGAGGCAAGGGCCGAGGTACATTTTATATTTGTTGTGATGTATACCTAGTGTATTGTATTTGTGTAGACTATTAAGTTAATTTTCTATGGGTGTATAGGTATCGAGACGAGCGGGGACATACCTCGAGCCGCGTGTCGACCTGGGACCGAGGTAGCGGCATATTGGGGTAAGTTTAATTTATTTGAATAAAATATGAATTTATTGGGTAATATGTGGTTTTAATGTGGTTACATGTAGCTAAATGAGTAAATGGCCTATAGTTAGGAAAATAAATAATGAGGCATAGGATGTGCATCGAGACACGCGCTAACCCATCATGAGGCAATGTGTCACATTGTTGAGTCACTCACAAGTGACTTGGGGGACAAGTGAAACAACGTGCTCTATGTGATGAGCATCGGGATACGTATGCACACCAAGATCTAAGGCTATGGTTTAAATTGACCACATATAAATAAGTAAGTCAATTGGATCATCTTCTTATCCTCATCAACAAACAATCGGGAAAGGAGAAGAGAAAGAAAAATCGCTGTGGAGGTGGAGGAGAAGGAGAAGGAGAGAACGCGAGACGAATCAAGGTGAGTTTGATGTTTTTCCATTGATGGGGTGTTGTGGAATGGTGTTGGTGTGGAGTTTGGAGGGAGCTCGGGAGTTTGGGAGCTCCCGTGCTCCCGAGGAAGGAGACGACTCGGAAGAGTCGTCTCCCCTCCCTACACGAGCTGGGGTGGATCGCCAACCCCAGCTAGTGACAAAAAACCAGAAAAAAAAAAGTTTAACTCCCCAACGAACCAGGGAGTCCCTGGTTCGCTGGGGAATAAAGGGGCACACGCACGTGGCGTGCGTGTGCACCCTTTCACCCAAGCGGACCGGGCCAAGGGCCTGGGCCAGGATCGGGTTAACCTAAACGGGTCGACCCGACCCAAAACAAAAAAAAAAAAAAGAAAAGAAGAGAAAAAAATGGAGAAAAAGCTGGAAAAAATTTCAGAAAATAAGGAAAAATCTCGAAAAAATTATATTTCGACGACATAAATAGAAAATAATGAATTTCTATGAAAAATAAAATATTTAGAATTTCGGACGAGCATTTTACGAGGGTTTTACCTCGAAAAGCGCAAAATGGGCCGATTGGCCGAAAATAAATAAAAATTTTAGAAATTTGTTTCGACTTCAATTTGGCATACAATGATACATTATTGAGTGTTAAGGAACTAAGGGGAGAACTCCGACGTTTGGGCACACATTTCGAATTTGTCGAGGGATCAAATAGACTAGGACAACCGTGTGAATTGTAAGTTCAACTGTGAGAATGTCATATTTCATTTCATTCATCTTTGTTGATTTATTGGTCTCTTGGTAGACATTACTACTTGAACTCGCACATCATGTTGTTCTTGTATCTATTCATGGGTGAATATTGTGACATGATGCCTTGTGAATTGTTTCATTGACTCTGATTCCTACGTTTGATGTCATTCTTGAAAAGATTGATGAAAAGCATGCTAATGGAATAATTTGGATTTAATTGGACTTGTATTTGATTTCCTTTGGGCTTTGTAGCCTAACTTGTTTTGGAATCCTAGAATTTTGAAATTATTTGTCTTTGAAAGTTAAGTAGGGATTATCTAGTGTCCATTGCACGAGAGATGCGCGGTTCACGGGTACATGGGTCTACTGGGTTCCGGCACTCACCACTACACTTGCGCGACACACGAGTTATGGGACTCGGGTGGTCGGCAAGCATGAGATTAATGTTGTGTAAGCGTAGAGTGTAGCTCCGCTAGTTGTGTGAAATATGTTGAGCGCAGCTCCATATAGTACTGGGAAAGGGTAGGTGATAGGTCTCACCGCCGACCGGACTTAGATCATCTCGACTTAGCCTGTGTCTGTCTCTACATCTTTAACTATGATATTTACTTGCATTTCTTGTTTCAGCAATTTATTTCGCTACTTTATGCTTTTAAATACCATTCGTTTATTTTGGAAATGTGGCATAGAATTATCCAATTAGTACTTAAATATCACTATACTCACCGTCTAGTTTGTAACGGTGGGTGCATGTCCGTCGAGCAGCAATAAACCAGGGAAATAGAAGATCGACGACTTCCTCTAAACAATTCGGCGACTCTCCTCACTCATTTTGTATGTCTCGAATTTTGTTGTATTATTATTGTTATGTCACTTTGGGTTGTACATTGGGTTGAGTGAATAGTTTCATATATATACATGCATGTGATGTTGTATTTTCTTAGTTTTCCACACTTATGAATTTTGAATCATAATAGATGCCGCATGATCATTAAACTACATGAAAATGATAATGTAGATTAATACATGGATTCAGAGTAATATAGGGACGAAAGGCTAACTAATACGTAATTACGTCTTACGTGATTTGGATTAAGGCTTGATTACGGGATTAGGCTGGGCGATGCCCTGTTTAGTAGTTGGGACCGTCATAGTTCACTTTCTTTATCGAGTTGTAAGACCTTAAGGGGACTTAGGTGTCCAGTGAGGGGGAGCCTCACAATGCAAATGGGAGACTTGTATTCCATCGAGGGGAGCTTGACGCACCGAGTGAAAGCTTGGATATTCCAGTGAGGGGGAGCCTCGCTGTGCAAGTAACAGAAGACTTGCGTAAAGTTCATTGTGAAGGTGAAGAATAGTGTTGCAAGCCTAGTGAGGGATCACTGGTTCAGGTGTTGCGTAAATCTTTAACTCTTTTATCTTAGTGGATTTTACATTTGGTCGGGGCCCCGCAGACATAGGTCTTGGACCGAACTGCGATAACATATCTGGTGTCTTGTTTTGATTTATTTTACTGCATACTTTACGTTTAAATATTTACATTACTTTCTGCTTCTCAGTTACAAACAACATTATATTCGGTTGTAACTGCATTCGTTTATTTCAGTCTAATATTATCAATATGATATGTCATGACTTTCTTGATGGGGCTAAATGACTCGTATTCTCAAGTATGTTGTCAAGTGTTGCTGATAGATCCTTTACCTGCCATGAACCGAGTTTTTTCATTGATCTCTTAAGAAAAAAGGCAGCGCTCCATAACTGCAAACCCATCTATAGATTTGCAATCCGCTGCGTTTGCTATGAAAGCCGACAACAAACACTTCAAGAAAGAAAGGCCATATTGTACCCACAGTGAGTATCATGGCCATTTCATTGAAAAATGTTACAAGATACATGGCTATCCCGTAGATATAAGTATCGTATCAAGTCATCATTTGTTGTTGTGAATCCAATGGGTGCTCAAGAGTCTCATTCAACATCTCAATCCACTTCTTCTATAAATGCGACAAGTGGCACAGCGAGTAATTTGTTGCTTAATCTTAACATTGAGCAATGTCAAGGCTTAATGACTCTGTTGTCTCAACAACTTTGTAATTTACATCACTCTTTAACTACTAATGACAATTTCAGATGCTCGTCGTAGGTACTGATTTTTCTGTGTCTATTAATCAATTTTCTTCTATACAAAACTTTTGGATTGTGGATACTCTAAGCACGTTTGTTCAAATAAGGATATTTTCAAAAACTTGAGACCCTTGCAAGATTGCACAATCACTCTACCAAACAGAAAAATTGTTCCAGTCGCATATTCTGGCTATATATATATATATATATTTATTTATTAATCCAAGAATGAAATTGTGGGATGTTCTATATGTTCCAAAAATTAAAGTTAATTTATTATCTATACCTGCTCTTTCGCTCGCGCATCAACTCAAATGTGTTTTCTTCCCATATTCCTTCATCATACAGGACCTTTACAATCAACAGATGATTGGTAAGGGTGAGAGAATGGATGATCTTTATGTCTTGCAAGTAGAAGACTCTCCAACTATTTTTCATTCGTCAGTTCAGATGCACTCAGTTTCGGCTGATATATGGCACACTAGATTGTGCCATTTTTCAAATAAATGTTTGGATCTAATGAAGGAAAAGATCCACTATGATGCATTAGCCTTGAACAAAAATGAACCTTGTTCTATATGTCCCTTGGGAAAACAAAGAAAGTTGTCTTTTTTCTTCAAATTGCAATAAATCGAATTCAGCTTTTGATCTGATACATTATGATATATGGGGGCCTTTTCATGTTATTTTTCATACCGGGCACAAATATTTCTTGACTTTAGTTGATGACTACACAAGATTTACATGGGTATTCTTATTAAAACACAAGTCGAATGTCAAGGCCGTCATTTCAAAATTCTTTAATATGATTTTCATGCAATTTGAAAGGCGTGTAAAGCAATTTCGCTTTGATAAAATGTAAGAACTTATTTTTGCTAATGACTTTTCAAAACAAGGTGTGCAGCATCAGTTTTGTTGTGTCGAATGTCCACAACAAAAATTGGATGGCAGAACACAAGCATCAACATCTCTTAAATGTGGCAAGAGCTCGATTTTTTCAATCACGAATTTCTATTAAATATTGGTCAAAGTGTCTGCTTGCTGCTACTTTCTTAATCAATCGTGCGCATCTCCTCAGCTTGATAATGCGACGCCATATAATCTTTTATCAACAACCATTTGATTACTCTAGTCTTACAGTCTTTGGCTACTTATCCTTTTGTTTTGACTCTATCGGCGCATCGTCATAAATTTGCCCCACATGCACGACTATGCGTGTTCATTGGCTATCCTCTTGGCATGAAGGCTTATAAGTTCCTTGACATCTCTTCCCGGTCTATTATCATATCTAAAAATGCAGTCTTTCATGAGAATATATTTCCACTTAAATCTTCTCATATCTGGTCTTCGGATGTTGATCCATTTCCTAATATTATCTTGCCTGATGCTTTACCAGATTACACAGTGTCAGTTCTTTTGGATTCTTCAACTCCAAATGTCTCTACTACTAGTAATGATTCACATGCAATTGTGCAGACCTTGTGCCTTTGTCGAACAACTAGAATTACTAAACAACCATCATATCTGCATGATTTCCATTCTAATTGGCTATTGAAAAATTCACATTATTCAGGAATTGAATATCCATTGTCTGAAGTTATTGGTTAGCATCATCTGTTACCTTCACATCGCAATTTCGTGTTGAATGTATCCTCCCTCACTGAACCATAATTTTATCATGAAGCTGTAGAAATTTAGAATGGCGAGAAGCCATGAAATCTGAACTTGATGTCATGGAGCTAAACGACACTTGGACAATTATGTCTCTTCCCCAAGGTAAACACATTGTTAGTTGTCGTTGGGTTTACAAGATAAAATACAACTCTAATGGGACAATGAGTCGGCACAAAGCTTGTCTTGTAGCGAAAGGATACACATAACATGAAAGGATTGATTTTATTGAAACTTTCTCCCCTGTTGGCAAAATGGTCACTATTAAAATTCTCTTAGCTCTGGCAGCGCAAGAAAAATGAAAGTTGGTGCAATTAGATGTTAATAATGCCTTTTTATATAGAGATATTAGGGAAGAGGTATGTATGGATTTGCCATTGGGATATATAAAGCAGGGGGCATCATCTAGCTCACTTGTCTATCGTTTGAACAAATCAATTTACGTCTTAAAACATGCTTCTAGAAAATGTGTATACAAAGTTTTCAAGATCCTTGTTTCAACTTGGTTTCAAGCAATCAAAGTTAGATTATTCACTCTTCACATGTGGAACTGGTGATAATCTTTTGGCCTTACTCATTTATGTTGATGATATCATAATTACCGATCATCATGCTCTATTGATTCCTTGAAGTCTCTTCTCAATTCTATGTTTCGTCTCAAAGACTCGGGTGCTCTAAAATATTTTTTGGGACTTGAAATTGCTCGTTCATAGGATGGCATTTTTCTCTCACACCGTCATTACATTTTGTAACTACTTGAGGATACCTGGCTTTTAGCTTCGAGACCGATGTCTATACCAATGGATCCTACTTTTTCACTTTCGCCTAAAGATGGCGATCTACTTTCAGATGCAACACAATATCGTCGTTTCATTAGTCATCTCCTTTGTCTTACACTTAATCGACCAGACATCACCACTGTTGTTCACAAATTGAGCCAATATTTATCTCAATCGAGAGTTCCTCATCTCCATGCTGCCCATAATTTATTACATTATTTGAAGCAAATTCCAGGACATGGCATTTTCTTTTCTTCTTCCTCAACACTTAGCTTAAAGGCCTTTTCAGATTCTGATTGGGCGTGATGTCCAGATACACGTAAATCAGTTAGTGGCTTTTATATATTTTTTGGAGACTCACTCATTTCTTGACGATCCAAGAAGTAATAAACCACAACTCGATCTTCATCTGAAGCAGAATACAGAGCAATTGCGGCTGTCACTAGCGAAATCGTTTGGATTCAACAACTTTTAAAGGATTTAAGTTTCAATATGTATACTCCTGCACTTCTATTTTGTGATAATAATCATTCCATGAAAGCACCAAATATATAGAGATCGATTATCATTTTGTACGTGACAAAGTCGACTATGGTTCAATTTGACTCATGCCCATCCAAACTGATATCCAACTTGCTAATATGCTGACTAAGCCCCTCCACTCCTCTCGTCCACAAATGTTACTATCCAAGATGTTCGTCCAAGATAAGCACCATCCATCTTAAGATGTTCGTCCAAGATAAGCACCATCCATCTTAAGGGGCGTCTTAATTTTTAAATTTGAATTAATGACTAATCTATAACTCTGTAGTTATTTTCTAGTTTTCTTTTGTTAAGTACTTTGTTATGTAAATGTAAAATATATTAAATGAATGTATCTCTGAATAGTTGAAATCTATTTTCCATTTCCATTCTTGTTAAAGTTTGATACTTTACATACTCGAAAGTAGTATGATGCATTTTGAGATGCATGCACACATATGTTAAAGTAAATCAGAAGTGTATATTGTTGTAAAAATTAATAAATAAATAACTAAACTTACCGTTTTTGGCGTTGGCCCCTGGCGCATAGGCCTGGGCAACGTCAAAATGAAAAGTTGTATTGTTTGGTGTGGGATTTGTACATTTTTGGCACCAAAAGTTGTGTAGATTCGTACGATTTAATATTCTTTGTTTTTTATATATAAATTAGAGTTTTAATATGTATCAAACACATTGCAAATATCAAAACCTTTGAATCAAAAAGATTTTACTTGTGTTCAAGTATCATTTTCTCAAAAGTTCTTCAAAGAGTGTTCTTAGTTGAAGTTGTGTTATAAACACATCATCCAACAACCATTAGAGACTCGATTGTATCATAAAGACAAGTCTCGATATTTCCATTATATTAAAAGTCACACGTAAGTAACGTGGCGTACAAACCCAACATGAAAATAAGTATGCGCATATAGTTTTCGATGCATAACGCGTCGGGCGTGTATTCTGAGGCACATACGAACGTTTCTCAAGAAACAAGCCCGCACACCACGTTACTCGGTATGACTTTGAGTGTGCCTTTGGAGAGTCATAGTAGCATTATTTTTCAAATTAGAAATACATGTGGAAAAGCTTGCCCCATTCTCCACCACCACCTTAATGCTGGCTTCGCCCCTGGCTGCATCGACCGGAAGGAGAAATCTTGTTTTAAAAAGAGCGATTACGCGCCTTAAGTCTTCGTTTGATGTTCTCATTCTCTGTTTGTGCGACTTTTAATGTGTCAATGTTGTTCTAAAGAAAGTGTCAATTTGGCACTATTACCTGATTATTGTTAAGAACTCAGCGGTTCGATTTAGAACCAATATAGTTCGAACCGGGCATAGGTTGAGTCCATCAGGACGAGTTATGTCAAGTTTCCGCATTTGCCCCTCAAGGGGGAGTAGTTAATCTTGTGACTTTTGTCCACCCGTGCCACAACCCACTTAGAAGTTGGTGTGCAGGTGGTGCCTATTAGGTGAGCGCTGTTTTGTTGTTTTCATGCTCTCTACCTTCTACACGTGGTAGTTGATGAAACTTTGGAACCCATTACACACTGAAGCCCATTTAGTCAAGTACCACAACTGTCTTTGACAAAAGGAAAAGAGTCCCACAAATGGAAAAATTTACAATTGTACAACAGATTTTACTTTATAAGAGCAAAATGAGGGCATTTTTTTTTTTTCAATCTAGGCAATAACGCCTAATGAGAACGCGCTATCACCATGTGTCCCTTTTTTTTGGCTGACGTGGACACATGGATAGCGCCTTTTGAAAAGGCGCTATCCATGTGTCCTGTCCACGTGGGCATATAAGCTGAGGTGGTTGCTGAGGTGGTATGAGGTTGTATGGATAGCGCCTTTTCAAAAGGCGCTATCCATACAACCTCATCGCCACTTCACCAGCGTCACTCATTTGCCACCTCACAAATTCTCAATATTGGCTATTTTTGAAGTTTGTGAGGTGGCGGTGAGTTGGCTATCCATGTGTCATGTCCACGTGGGCACATCCACCCCCATTAATAAAATAATAATTAAAATTAAATTAAATTAAACTAATTTATATAAACCGTAAATTATAGAAAATAGATAAAAATAGATAAAAAATTCTTCTGAAAAATTCTCGAAAAATATGAAAAATAGGAAAACTCATTTCTAACCGGTTTACTAACCTCGAAATTCGTCCTCAAGACGTCCCGCTCACGCCTCGATTTGCACCCGACACCCGACTCCTACGTCCCTGGTGTCCATTTATACCAATTAAAATTTTAGGGTCGCATTACATGCAATTATAGTATGTGATTATAGATTTGCCATTTTTATTTTCATAAAAATTAAATTTTTAGCACCCTTTTTCGAATTATACCAGGGTGTCAAACGCCCGAAAAGCCTCGAACTCATTTTTTTCTAGCTTTCCCTATTTTTCATATTTTTCGAGAATTTTTTAGAATTTTTCCATAATTTTTATCTATTTTAATCTATTTTCTGTAATTTACAGTTTATATAAATCAGTTTAATTTTTCCATAATTTTAATTATTTTAATTATTATTTGTGAGGTGGCGGTGACGTGGCGGTGACGTGGCGTCGGTTTGTATTGATAGCGCATTTTCAAAAGGCGCTATCTATACACGTGGCTAGCCACGGTGAGGTGGCGGTGACGTGGCGACCACATGTACAGATAGCGCCTTTTCAAAAGGCGCTATCTGTACAAACCCATGCTACGTCACCGCCACGTCGCCAACCAACCAAACCAACCACACACAAATAACGCCTTTTGAAAAGGTGTTATTGCCTATTTCGATTAATAAAAAAAAAAACCTCCATATTTTGTGAATTAAAATGTAAATCTACCCTACTTTTGAAAAAACCCCCACAAATGTGATCCAAAAAGTTCACCCAATTAAATGTAATGTAGTGGAAGTACCACTAATACCATTATACCAGGACAATAAGATTTTTGATTAGTGATTAGAATCGGTTATCAGTGCTTTAGTATTTTGATTAAAGTGTAGGTGATGTATTGGATTTTAACAGATGCATCATTTTCTTTCAATATTTGAATTAAGTCAATTAATGATAGGGGCGACGTCCTCCTCGTTTCCATATGATTAATCGGTTTCGTGGTAACAAATTATAGCTTTTTTTTATAAAAAAAATTTAATGAGTGCTAGAATGACAACAACATGTTACACCGTAAGATTCATAGGCTCATAAAAATCGTCTATGCATGCTTCAGGATGTAGACATACACCGATCTCGGTGCATAATATGCAGTCGAAGCCGTATAAACGACTTCTGTGAGCTAATGTTTCTTTGAACTGTAATATTATCTTTGTCATGCTAGTATTTTTCAAAAATTTAATTGGATAACACGTGTCAATTTCTTTTTTCGTATCACGGGCTTTCCTTCGATGCTTTGCTAAAGTTTCTCAAAAGGACCGTTATCAAATTGTTTTCATTGGACCGTAACAAATAATGAATCTTGGACTTTTTCAATTTGTTGTGATTGGTCTTATCTACTTTGGATTATTCTGTTTCATTCCTTCACTCAGTGTTTCTTTGTGGTGGTGTTACTACACGTGAACTGCCTCCTTGACCATTTGATTTCACTTTTGATGACCCCTTTTTTAGTTTGAGAAGTGCTTAAAGGACAACAATAAAGTCATACTTATAAGCGCATTTAAACTTATAAAGAGTCGTTTATATGCGACTTTGAGGCATGCGAAGCAGATACATAAATCTCGATCATAATATAATGCGGTCGACGTCGCATGGATGAATCTTGTGAGTAAATTTATCTTGTGGTGTGACTTTATTATTGTCATTCTAGCATTTTTCTTTTAGTTTTTGAGTGAAAATAATTTCATAGGTATTTATATTCTTGTGTTACCACTACCTGTAGTCCTGCCCGACTCTAGCACAGAGTAGTAGAGTAATGAAAGCTAATTGGACTTCGAATACCATTTGGTTTAGACAAAAAATATAATTAATGAATGTGCTACTTATTCAAATAAACTCCAACAAGTTTGGTGACTTTTAACATTATAGGGATATACTGTTTAAGAACTTCACATGCTTCAGGCTTTACAGGAGTCGGAAGTAGTACTGGATGGAATATCTTTTTCTCTTGGTGTTGGATCGATACTGTCAACATCTTTTCAAATTGGGCAAACAAGTTCACGAGTTCACGCCACGCAATGGGTGGAAATTAAAGCTACTTGTATTTGTATATGTATGTGGTGGGGACTCAAACATGACTTCATGTCTTAAACAGGTCTGTAAAGGAAAGCAACAGGTCCCACAATTATAAATTATAGAGCCGACATATTGATTTGTATTTAGAAGTTGCAGTTAGCAACAAACTTATGTAATTGATTATGTTTTAATTTACTTACTTCAGTCACAAATATAAGTCATAAATATAAATCATTAAAAGTCAAAACACAAGAATTAATACAACCTTAATTACAAACGTAATTTATAAATACGTCATTTGACATTAAATGAATTAAAGAATTAAAGAATAATAAATATTTGAATTATATAAGGGTATAATCGGTAGAAAAATAATAAATACACTTTCGAATTCTGAAAACGACTAACTCTCTCCAGTCATTTATATAAATCGTTTAAGGTAAAACGAAAATTAATTAACAGACTTTAATTATGAGTGTAATTTACATATATGTCATTTGACATTAAATGAATTAAAAAATTGGAGAATCATAAATGTTTGAATTGTATAAGGGTAAAATGGATAAAAAATCAATAAATACACTTTTGAATTTCGAAAACAACTTGCAATTTTGAACAAGGAAATTTTGCTAGAACGATTTATATAAATGACCTGGAGGGAGTATAATTTTGAAAGCAAGAAGTTTTTGCTAGAAAGATTTATATTTTTGACAGGAGGAAGAATTATACATGAACATGGTCTTAGACCTTATTAGTTATAATTTACAAAAGCTACTTTAGAGCTCCTATTAACAATACTCATGTTGCTTCAATCACATATTGGTTACTATAATTTATACACGCATGAGCTTCAATTTTAACTTAGTTAAGATAGGCTATATGGATCGAACTCTTCTATTACGCTCGATTAATTGTGTGCGACCGTATAATCTCCACAAACTAAAAACGAATGTGAGAACACTAATTTGATCAATCTGTAAAACCATTATGTGTCTCATAACATATTATTAAATTATGTGATAGGATAAATTATAAAATTATGAACTTAAAGTGTTTTGAGCTTCATTAAAGTTACTAATTTGATGAAAATTAATTTTAACATGGGAAGCTCAATGGTTCTCCCTCCCTCATGCCTATAAAAGAGCACCTTGTACACATCGCACAAGTGCCAAAAGGATCTCAAGGCTCATTATGGCTGAATTAAAAAACAAATGACTTCCGCCTGTAATTTTTTTATTGATCTATGATTTCTTATTTTTGAATTGTTTACACGATCAACTCCCTTGAAGCCAACAAGGTACGCACACTATAATAACTATATAACATATTCATCTATCAAACATGATCACTAACAAAACCAAGTCATGAATTGGAGTTGGGAATCCAGTCATTCCCCTGAATGAAACTCTGCAAAGAGTACGCCCCAACATGTTCCTTAGGCACTTGACTACTCCACCCGACCCGACCCGACAAACCGGCGCCCGGCCCACGGCTCTCAAACTCACCATAATACAGCGTACTCAAAGCAAAGTCCCCACTCCATGGCATCCACCCCGGAGCACTCACAATCTCCTCCAAATAACATCCTAAGAAAACTGTTCTAGAGTACTCCTTCCACGGCCTACCCAGATAATTCCGGTGAGCCTTCGGCTTTTTCCGATACAACGCTACATACTGGTCGGTCCCATTCACCGTGCTGTTCAAGAACACAAACCCGGTCGATTGGGCGGGATCGGTGCGTCCGTGGGCGGAGACTGCATTGCTCTCGCCTTTCTCTGGGGCGACATCACGTGGGCGGATGAGGATGAGGCAGTCTTGGAAGACTGCAGCGGAGTTGCCGAAGATGAAGTCGACGTTGCCCTCAATGCGGCATGACTTGTAGAATTGGCGGAGCGAGTGAGCATAGAGAGTGTCTTGGTTGCCCAAGAACTCGCAGTTTTCTATTATGGATAGGTCGCTGTCCGAGCGGAATGCCACTGCTTGGTGTGCGTCCGGTCCTGCCTTGTTCTCAAATGTTATGTCACGGGCCATGAATCCATCTCCGAAAACCCCTGTTGTACAAAACATACATCCAAATTAGATTGTGTAATCTACAATGAGCCTTACATGCATGTCTTACAAAAAAAAAAAAAAAAAAAAAAGTTTAGATTACTCTTTTCCACAAACTAGCTGATAATTTAGCTAAAAGCTTATATTAATCTACTAAGAAACTGACAAAAAAGTAGTAACTAATAATTTAGAAATTGAATGGTATCTCACGCGTCCAAAATTTTATTCTGTCCATAAATGCTCTCGCAAATTACAAAGGCAGCCCACTATAAGCTAGTTTGTGCTTCCTAATAACAATGAATCACTCCACCACAAAACCAAACAAATTAACAACAACAATTAGTTAATCGCACTCAAAACATGAACCAAAGAATAAGGAAAATGTAAAAGTAACTCACTAAGCACGACTTTGGCCACTGACCCACCAAATGCCACAAACAGATATCTCTACGTTTATTGTACGCCCAAAGTGATTTAATTCTAGCAATTCCCACTAAGGAAAACCACAGAGATGAATCAATGAAGGAATCAAATTTCTATACTGATTACTCACCAACCGTTGAAGTGTTGTACGTAGTAAGTCCGGGGCCCACCTTCAACGAACCAGTAATGACGGTTTTGCCCACCCCATCCCCCAAAAACACAACGTTCTTCTTCTCAAACGGCACCCTCACGATCTCCTCGTAAACCCCCTCCTCAATCCTCACCACAAACCTCCCCACCCCATTGTCCGGCGCCGCCTCCACCGCCTCCTGCACCGTCTTATAACAACCCCCGCAACCGCCCTTACTAACCGTCACGTTAACCGCCATGTCCGCCGCCACTCCACCACCACCACCACCACCACCACCACCACCTCCTCCGTCGCCGTTGTTAGTACTATCTTCCCAAAACCCGTCCCTCTCCGTGAGCGGTGGGCGCCAGAGCCCCACATTGTCCCCGAAAAGATCGTACGACTCGGCCATGCTCAACGCGTTGCTAGTCAACTGCATCAGCGAGTCCGCCATCAACGACATGGTCTCGTTGACCAGTTGACTGTCGTTGACGTACTTGAGCGCGGACCAGCAGTCGTACTGGTAGGCGAGCGAGGCGGAGAGCCAGGCCCTGGCGTCCTTGTTCCGGCGCCGCGAGAGCGCGTCCTCGGCGGCGGACTGGCGGCGGTTGGCGTTCTGCAAGACCTCTAGACAGATCCGGGCGGCGGAGGAGCGGTTCTGGTTTTCGAGGGAGGATTGGAGGATCTTCCAGGCCTTGATCTGGGCGGCCTGGAGGATTCGGGAGGAGAGGGAGATCGCGGCGGTGAGGATCTCGAGGGGGAGGAGAGGCTGGTGGTGTATTGGGTGAGGGCGGAGGCGCAGGTGGTGGGGAAGCGGGTGGCGTTGCAGGCGGATTGGATGAGTTGGGTGGAGGGGGAGGCGGTGGCGGCGGTGGGGGGTTGGGAGTGGTGGCGACGGTGGTGGGCGGCGGAGGAGAAGAGGTTGAGGGACAGGAGGGTGAGGAGGGTGAGGAGGAGGGCGGAGGCCATGGAGAAGAGGAGGAGTTTGAGCTTGGTGGATTTTCTTGCAAATGAGGGGGTTTTATGGGGTTTGATGATGGTCTGGGCATTGTGGTAAGTGGGAATTGATGGGGAGATTGCGTTGTCGTTTTGAGGGATTTTGGATTTTTTTTTTTTTGACTGATTTGGAAGGTTAATTGGGTTCACGGGCGATGATGGGTGGGATGTGTTGGTGTTTCTGGGATGGATTTGGGACGAAAGTGATGGGTTCGATTATGCGTGCGCGTGGCGATGAGTGAAGCTATGGAGGGTAGTTTCGTCATTTTGATATGTTGAGATGAGTGTGAGTTCGTCTGCTCGAATGAGTTCACTCAGTTGGAGTAGTAGGGGGAGTAATATGTGGTTGAGCCGGCCGGTTCGGTGGAATATGAGTCGATGACCGTTCGATGTGCCTCGGGATGCATACATGTCGAAAATCAAGGGTCTCAGATAAGTGCGCTTGGTTTTTGCTTGCGGTTACAAAAGCATTTTTCTTCTTCATATTCATGGGTAGGGTGCAAGTGGGGCGGGGACAAGGACGGTAACTTCAATCCTCGTTCGCCCTTGCCCCGCCACATCTGTCCCATATATTACTAATCGACTATTTCTTTGATTTTGTCTAACATGATAGTGTCAAATAACAATTGATTAGTTTAAGTGGCAAGAGACTTTTTATTTTTGACGATTTCCTTGATTTTGTCTAACATGACCATTCAATGTGCCTCGGGATGTGTCATATTGAAAACATGGGCGACGGCGGACATGTGCAAGTGATGTATAAATTATTTTTTGACCATTTCCTCAATTTTTTTTTTAAAATGATACCGTAAAATAAGAAGGTCAATGTGAAGTAAACATTGCTTATTATTTCTCCTTTTTAGCTAGACATTATTCAAAGTTTCACTTAAAAATGAGTTACATTTTAGCTAATATTTAGGTTTGTTTGGTTCTTTTTTTTTCAACTTACAAAGTAGTTTTTTTTTTTGGGCGGAGATAACTCCTTAGAGTTAACCTTGTTTGATTAGAGGTGGAGTTAACTCCCGAGATAATTTGGAAAAGAGTTGGAACTAATCTTGTTTGGTTGCTTTAACTTCTCTGCAAGTTATCTCCCAATTCACACATAATGGTCAAAAATATCTCCCCACCCCTTAAGGAAGTTATCTCCCATGAGTTTGTGGACACAATTACTCTTTATTAATTACCTTTTATTACTCACATCCATCTATTTTTTTTGAAGTGTATTTATGTCAATTCATATATTTTATTGTGTAAAAATTTCCGAAGGTGTTCGAGACGGACTCTTTGAATGTAGCTCGAGGTTTTAATCACACAACAAGAGACGATTCGAGTTAGGACATATTCGAAGGATTGTAGAAGACTTACTATTACCCATCAAGAATGGAAGATCACACACATACGTCGACAAGCAAACCAACATGTGCATAGATTGGCAAGAATTTCGCGAGGTCATGAGTATGTAAAAGTGTGGAATGAAGCTCGACGGAAGTGTAACACATGATGTATTTTGTATCAGTGAGTTGAAAGAAATGAAATATGTTTCTTTGTCAAAAGAAAATTGCAACTTCTTGCAAGTTTAAAGCTAAACCAAACTTGAAAATATGATCTTTCACTGTGAGTTAACTCCACTCGCACTATAAGTTGACAAAACTGAACCAAACCAACTTTAAACATACAAAGAAGTTGCAAATTTTAAAAATAGTAAAACGTAGGAATTGACATACATACCTTTCAAACATATTTTAAAATGACAAAGAAAACATTTATCATGAGGGGTAGTTTTGTCAATATTCCCTGTGTGAGATAACTCCCCTAGGGGTGGCGGAGATATCTCACCCTTTTAAGTGTGAGTTGGAAGATAACTTGGAGGGAGTTGAATTTATAAAACTAAACAAACAAGATTAGTTCCAAGTCTCCTCCAAGTTATCTTAAATCCCCTAACTCCATCCCTAACCAAATAAGGCCTCGGTTGATCGAGTAGTAAGATATTGTTCTTTTCAAGCGACGTCTTAAATTCAAGTTCAAAAATTTAGTTTGAGATGGCTACCTCTCGTATGGGGTATGACAATGCCCATACGTGAATTAGTCGATGTGATTGAGGCAAATTAAATATTACATGGTAAACAAAAAAAAGTTACATTTTATGTACTAAATATAATTTTCTTTGTCATGAAATAGATTTCGAGATTATATATAATTGTTAAAATAAAGATAACAATAAAAAGTAGAGCATGCCATGATTCAAGGATAAGTTTAAAACAGTCGCCTCTCTTTTTTCTCCAAAACCCTAAAATTTTTCTTCTTGATTCACTTTTATGATTTTTGTTCTCGAACCACCACCGATCCCCCTCTTCGATTGACGGTGGTTCCAATCAAATCCCTTTTGCATTTTGCTCATACAATAACCAACGAGATCTAATCGATTTATGGAGATTGATCCATCCTTATTGCGTTGCATCTTCATCGAGGTCTTTGCTGAATTTGTGCGGCTACGGATTGATCTTGTCTTTAATTTTATTTTGTAGTTAGTTTTCTTCCCTAGTTGGAAGTCTGTGATTTGTCTTCTTCTTGTTGAGAAGTTTTAGGTTTTCTTCTCCTTGTTGGGAAGTTTCGTTATTCTTTTTGTGGTACTAGTATTTTTTGTTGGAACAAAGGGTTTCGAACAGAAAATGCAAGATGAGAATGAAATAACCAAATAGTAACTTGAGGTGCGTTATCGCTCTCTTTTAAACAAGATTTCTCCTACCAGTCGAAATCACGTATACACAATGGGAAAATCGAAAATTGCCTTCATGATACAATCAAGTTTATAATGGTTTTTGGATGATGTGTGTGTAACACAACTCCAACAAAGAACACTCTTTGAAAAACTTTCGAGAGAATGATACTATGACTCAAGAACACACTTTGATTCAAAAATCTTTTGTGCTTCAATGTGTTTCTCTATCTATCTCGGTATTTTTTACGTACTAGAGTCCTTTAATTTCTAGAAAACTAAGAGACTTAGTGTCTATCCTCCAAGGGGTGAGTTTTGGTGGGAATTGGTGTGAAGAAACGGATAAAAATGGACAAAATAAGTCCCAAAACACGCACCTTTTCGTTATGGGCGCCGAGGCGTCGACCAGTAACGCTTTCAAACGCCCAAAACGATGGTGTTTCCCCATTTTCAAATTATATGGACATATAAAATTAAAATCATACTTAAAAAATAACACGACCAAAAACATATATCATCATTTCCAAACCGATACATAAATGAGAAGTGTTTTTTGGACTTGAACTTCTCACTTAGTGTAAACACTTCAAAGTTTCATCAGGTACTATAGTGAATAGATCTTGCGACAAAATCGAAAATATCACACATACCAATTTCATGTAAGTAAGAGTGTTCTGTTGATTGCACATTATGGACTTGTGAAAATCCTGTCTTTCTTGAGTGCTCTAGAGTTGGTTAGGCTCATAAGAAGTGGCCACACTTCTACATCCATATAGGTAAGTCTACTTAAGCGAATTTGCGAGTACTCTATTTTACTTACATGACTTAATTGTCAACCTCCGTTATGTAGAACCAACACTAGAACTAGGAAGGGAACTTTTATAATATAAATTTTCTAGTGTTCCGTAATCTTCACTTGACTTGTTAGTATCACATTGAACTTATTCTGTATTTTCAAGAATTAAGTTGCGTTCCCATCAAGTGAAGATCGAGTTAGGCAAACTTAAGTTTCATTCCTTTTGATGTCTGAGATACCATATCTCTAACAAGATCATTTGTTAATGGATCCGCTAAATTCTTGTTAGATTCCACGTTATCAACTATGACAACCCCATTTTTGAGTAAGCTGTCTCAAAAGATTATGTCTTAGACTTATATGTCTAGAATTTCATTATAAGTCTTGCTTACGAACTTATAAAGAGTTGCCTTGTTATCACGATTGATTAACATACCCCGACATGGCTTGTTCTATTATGGTATCTATATTAACAAGTTCTTAAGCTATTCCGCTTCCTTGCTTGCATCTGCTAGGGAAATTATTTTTGAATTCATTGTTAAATCGAAATACATATTTGTTTATTTGAGCTCCAAGAAACAATCACTCTTCCTAGCATAAATATCTATCTACTAGTAGATTTGGAATTTGACTTCACATTATTCCAATTAGTAGCACAAATGATGAGTGAGAAAGTTTATACTAACTTTGATTTGTGAGAGATGTATAGTCAAAATTGGGAGAACAAACATCCAATTGATTTAAGGGTGATGGAGTTTCTAGAATTTGATGCATTACTAGGGATGGATTGGTTATCAACGTACCATGCCGGTGATTGATTGTTTCCATAAGACAGTGATTTTTTACATTCCTAACCTTTTCGAAATTATAGTCTATAAAAGCTATAATCCTTCACAATTTGCAACTCGTGGAAGAGAAGCTACACCTCAAGATTTAGAAGTTAGGGAGGAATTGTTACCTTTGGAGAGCACAGACGGGAACTTAAGGTTAAGGAGATGCTGTGGTTTGTGAATTCTGAAAGTCTTTCCATCGACTTACCTAGATTACCAGCTAGGTGTCAATGACTTCATCATTGATCTTATTCCTGTACCAAACCTATATCTATTCCTCCGTACCATATGACACCAAAGGAATTGCATGAGTTGCAGACTCAGCTCGAGGAGTTGCTTCAAAAAGGGTTTATTCATCCTAGTATGTCACCGTGAGGAACACCTGTTCTTTTTGTGAAGAAGAAGGACGGAACCCTACGAATGTGCATCGATTATAGACAGTTGAATCGAGTGACTATCAGCAACAAATACCTATTGCCCAGGATTGATGATTCGTTTGATCAATTGAAGGGTGCCAAATATTTCTCGAAGATTGATTTGAGGTCTAGTTATCATCAACTAAGAATCAAAGATGATGATATTTCGAAGACAGCTTTCAGTACTCGCTATGGGCATTTCAAGTTTATAGTGATGCCATTTGGGCTCACTAATGCTCCTGTTATGTTCATGGATCTGATGCATATTGTGTTTAAACCCTATCTTGACCAGTTTATCATCGTGTTTATCCATGATATTTTGATCTATTTGAAGACTGAGGAAGAGCATTCGCACCACCTTAAAGTTACATTACAGACTCTAAAGGATAATCAGCTGTATGTCAAGTTTAGTAAGTGCGAATTCTGGTATTCAGAGGTCAGATTTCTAGGACACATGCTTAATGGTGAGGGTACATCTGTTGATCCAGTGAAGGTGGAGGCAATCAGGGATTGGCCTACTCCTACCACGATGTCAAAGATTCATAGTTTTCTGGGTTTAGCGGGTTGTTACGAGACGATTTACGGAGGGATTCTCTCATATTTCTGCGCCAATGACTCGGCTAACACGGAAGGATGTAGATTTTATGTGGTCGAGATGAGTGCAAAACTTCTTTTAAGGAGTTGAAAGACAGATTGATTATGACACTTGTTCTTATATTACTTGAATTAGGGAAGGAATTGGTGATTTATACTTGATGTTTCTCATTCGGACATGGTGTGACGACCACAACTACTAAACATGGCACTTTGCCCAGACCTAATCCCGTAATCAAGCCTTAATCCAAATAACATAAGACGTAATTACGTATTAGTCGGCCTTTCGTCCCTATATTACTCGAATCCATGTATTAATCTATATTATCATTTTCATGTAGTTTAATGATCATGCAACAACTATTATGATTCAAAATTCCTAAGTGTGGAAAGCCCAAAAATACGACATCACATGCATGTATATATATATATGAAACTATTCGCTCAACCCAATGTACAACCCAAAATGACATAAACAATAATAATACAACAAAAATTGAGACATACAAAATGAGTGAGGAGAGTCGCCGAACTGCTCAGAGGAAGTCGCCGATATTCTCCTTCCCCGGTATGCTGTTGCTCGACGGACCTACACCCACCGTCACAAACTAAACGGTGAGTATAGTGATATTTAAGTACTAACTGGAGAATTCTATGCCACATTTCCAAAATAAACGAATGGTATTTAAAAGCATAAAGTAGAGAACTAAATTGCTGAAACAAGTAATGCAAGTAAATACCATAGTTAAAGATGTAGAGACAGACACGAGCTAAGTTGAGATGATCTACGTCCTGGTCGGCGGTGAGAACTATCACCTAACCTTTCCCACTACTATATGGAGTACTCAACATATCGCACACAAATAGCGGAGCTGCGCTCTACGCTTTATAACATCAATCTCATGCTTGTCGACCACCCCGAGTCCCATAACTCGTGTGCCGCACAAGTGTAGTGGTGAGTGTCGGAACCCCGGTAGACCCATGTCCCCGTTAACCGCACATCTCTCGTGCAATGGACACTAGATAATCCTTACTTTAATTTCAAAGACAAATAATTCCAACTTTCTAGGATTCCAAGACAAGTAAGGCTACAAAGCCCAAAAGAAATCGAATACAAGTCCAATTAAATCCAAGTTATCCCATAAGCATGCTTTTCATCAATCTTTTCAAAAATGACATCAAGTGTAGGAATCGAGTCAATGAAATAATTCACAAGGCATCATGTCACAATATTCACCCATGAATAGATACAAGAACAACATGATGTGCGAGTTCAAGTAGTAATGTCTACCAAGAGACCAGTTAATCAACAAAGATGAATGAAATGAAATATAAAATTCTCACAGTTGTACTTACAATTCACACGCTTGTCCTAGTCTAGCCGATCCCTCGACAATTCGAAATGCGTGCCCAAAAGCCTGAGCTCTCCCCTTTCTCTAACATTTAATAATGTAGCACTTTATGCTAAATCAAAGTCGAGACAAGTTTCTAACATTTTTTTCTTTTGGCCAATCGGCCCATTTCGCACTTTTCGAGGTAAAACCCCGTAAAATGCTCGCCCGAAATTCCAAATATTTTATTTTTCATAGAAATTCATTATTTTCTATTTATGTTGTCGAAATATAATTTTTCGAGTTTTTTCCTATTTTATGGATTTTTTTTTCCAAATTTTCTCCATTTTTCTTCTTCTTTTTTTCTTTTTTTTTTTTCTTTTTGTTTTGGGTCGGGTCGACTCGGCCACAGCCAAGCGCTTGGCTTTGGCTCGCCTCATGGTCCGAGCACGGCCGGGCCTGGCCCGCCCATTTGGCTCCTTCCCAACGAACCGGAGTCCCTGGTTCGTTGGGTAGGAATATTTTTTTCTCACGGTTTTTGTCACGAGTGGGGTTGGCGATCCACCCCGGCTCGTGTATGGAGGGAGACGACTCTCCCGAATCGTATCCTTCCTCGGGAGCACGGGAGCCCCAAACTCCCGAGCTCCTTCACCAACACCCCACCGACACTACTCCAACCCACCATCGATGGAACAACAAACTCACCTTGATTCGTCTTGGGTTCTCTCATTCTCCTTCTCCTTCTCCTTCTCCTCCTCCAGCGATTCTTCTTCTTTCCTTCTCTCCGGTTTGGTTGATGTCGGTTTGGTTGATGTTGGGGATAAGAAACCCAATTGACTTATTTAAATGTGGTAACTTTAAACCATAGCCTTAGATCTTGGTGTGCACACGTATCTCGAGGCTCATCACATGGAGCACATTATCCCACTTATCCCCCAGTCACTTGTGAGTGACTCAACAATATGACACATTGCCTTATGATTGGTTAACGCGTGTCTCGATGTACATCTAATGCCTCATGATTTATTTTCCTAACTATAGGCCATTTACTCATTTAGTTTCCATGTGGCCACATTAAAGCCACACATTACCCAATAAATTCACATTTTATTCAAATAAATTAAACTTACCCCAATATGCCGCTACCTCGGTCCCACATCGACACGTGACTCGAGGTACGTCCCCGCTCGTCTTGATACCTACATACTCGTAGAAAATGAACTTAATAGTCTGCACAAATACAATACACTAGGCATACATCACAACACAAATAAAATATACCTTGGCCCTTGTCTCGGTAACGGGCATATCACGGTGTGGGTCCTACGATGCAGTCGTTGAGCTGTGTAAAAACATAAACACGATTAGAAATTTTTGGGCCGTTACGACTCTTCCCAACTAATGAAAATCTCGTCCTCGAAATTTAAAAGTCGAACCAAAATGTATACCTTACTCGAATAGGTTACGAAAATCTATCTTGCATGTAGTCTTCCCGTTCCCAAGTGAGTTCTGTATCATCGTGAAACTGCCACTTGACGAGTACTTTTGGGATCGACTTGTTCCTCAACTGTTGTACCTTTCGATCTAGGATCTGAACAGGCTCCTCCTCGTATGACATATCCTCAGTCAAATCTATCTGGCTCAACTCTACAGTCGGACGATCACCTGCTCTCGACTCAGCTAATCGAAGCATGGATATATGAAAAACTGGATGAACTCCTGACATCTGTGGAGGTAGCTCAAGCTCATACGCAACCTTTCCGACCCGTTTCTTAATTCTGAAAGGTCCGATAAATCTCGGTGCAAGTTTACCTTTCACTCTAAACCTCTGAAGACCCTTCCGAGGGGAAACCTTTAAATAGACAAAGGATCCCTCGGTGTACGTGAGACCACCGCGATATCTGTCCGCATACTTCTTTTGTCGATCCTGGGCTCCCTTGAGTCTTTGACGAACCAGTCGTACCTTGTCCATGTGATCGACAACAATCTCAGGCCCCACGGTCTCCGGTCCTCTCGGCTCATTGATACGATGGCGAGCGACACGGTCCTACCATACAAAGCCTCAAAGGCGCCATCTCAATACTGGCCTGATAATTGTTGTTATATGCAAACTCACATAACGGTAGGTACTCATCCCATGATCCGCCAAACTCCAAGACGTACGCTCGTAACATATCCTCGAGAACCTGTATCAACCTCTCAGTCGGCCCGTCAGTCTGAGGATGAAAAGTCGTACTAAACTGTAGGCGCGTACCATACTGCTCCTGCATACTCCGCCACATTCTGGACGTATACATAGCATCTCTGTTTGACGTAATAGTCACTGGTACCCCATGCAGTCTAATAATCTCTCGCTCAAACAATATACTCAACTGATCAAATGTATAATGTGCGGTCACTGGTAGAAAATGAGCAGACTTTGTCAGTGTATCAACAATAACCCAAATGGAATCATGTCTCCGGGCGAGTTCTCGACAATCCTTTCACAAAATCCATATCAATGTCTTCCCGCTTCCAGTGGGATGGGAAGGGGCGTAGCAATCCTCCAGGTCTATGATGTTCACCTTCACTTGTTGACGGATCCCACAGTTCCTAATAAACGCTGACACATCCGCTTTCATCCCAGGCCACCAAAAATGCCTCTTCATGTTGTGGTACATCTTGGTCCTGCCTGGATGAATAGTGAATCGAGAACGGTGTGACTCCTGAAGAATCTCCTCTCTCAACTCTGGTAATGACTGTATCCACGATCCGCACTGAAAAGCGCAAACAACGGTCGAGACATCTCCTTCAATCAACACAATCTCCACTAACTCTGAGTCTGAGACTGGCCCTGTGCCTAATATTGACCCTGTCTTTGCACCTGTTCTGGTCTCTGTCTCGTAGTTTCATATATATACATGCATGTGATGCTGTATTTTCTTGGTTTTCCACACTTAGGAATCTTGAATCATAATAGCTGCCGCATGATCATTAAACTACATGAAAATGATAATATAGATTAATACATGGATTTAGAGTAATATAGGGACGAAAGGCTGACTAATACATAATTACGTCTTATGTGATTTGGATTAAGGCTTGATTACGAGATTAGGCTGGGCGGTGCCCTGTTTAGTAGTTGGGGCCATCACACATGGGTGTGCACTGATGCAGGAAGGCAGGGCTATAGCTTATGCTTTGAGGCAACTCAAGGTTCATAAAAAAATTATCCAGTTCATGATATTGAGCTAGTTGTAGTGGTTTTTGTCTTGAAGATTTGGAGGCACTATCTGTACGGTGAGAGGTTCACAGTATTTTTAGATCATAAGAGTCTGAAATATTTATTTACTCGAGTGAATTGAACATGAGACAGCGTAGGTGGTTTGAGTTTCTCAAGGATTATGATTTCACTATGGAGTAAGCTTGAGTAGGAGAAGAACATGCAAAAAGAACGTAGCTACTGTCAGAGTTTCTCAGTTCAGACTTCTTGAGGAAGCTTCAGTGATGATGATTCGTGGAAGTCCAGCTGGCACATCATCAACTGAAAGAGTTAGTTCCAGAGCTACTAATCCGTTCTTCTATGCTCGGATTCGAGCCGAATGAGATATGTTTCATTGGGTGGTTGATAGTCGAAAGTGATCGGGAATATGTAACACGTCGGGGTTAGTAGCTAGTATAGATAATCCTAATTGGTCGGTTTCTAACGATGAGGCATTGTGATTCGGGGATAGATTATGGATTCCGACTTAGGATTAGTTGAGGCAGGAATTGCTACGGGAATCTCATCGATCTCTTTACTCTATTCATCCAGGTAACACTAAGATGTATCGTGATATGATACGTATTTATTGGTGGTCAGGAGTAAAGACTGACATTGCTGATTTCGTAAAAAGATGTGAGATATGTCAGCAAGTTAAGGCTGAGCATAGGAAACCTGGAGGGTTATTGCATTCGCTGCCTATTCCTGAGTGGAAACTGGAACATATATCAATGGATTTTGTTTTCGGTCTACCTCTGAGTCAGCGCAAACATGATGCAGTTTGGGTTATAGTTGACAGATTGATGAAATATGCACATTTCTTACCAGTTTCTATGCAAGATCCTCCAGACCGTTTATGTTAGGTGTACGTACGGGAGGTATTGAGATTTCACGGGGTTCCAGTGTCGATTACTTCGGATAGGGATCCGAGATTCACATATAAGTGGTGGAGTGAATTACGAGAGGCATTTGGGAACTGTGCTTAACCTCACTATGACATACCATCTTGGTCGATTGACAGAGACTAAGCGATTGGTATTGATGCTTGAGGATATGTTTCGAGCTTGTGTCTTGGAGTTTGGGGTAAATGAGAGAAATATATTCCACTTTGTGTGAGTTCTCTTTTAATAATAGTTATTAGGGCCGAGTTGATTCAAGACTACACGAGAGAGGATATAACAGATTCGCCACGTCGACTACAACACAAATTTGCAAACGAAGAAATATGCTTGACAAACACCATAGGTTTTTGGAGTTTTCAAAAGATGATTTTATCTTATTGAAAGTAAGGGTTTATATAGATTTAAGTTGCGAGGTAAGCTAGCTCCAAGGTATATTGCGTCGTTCGGAGTACGGGAAAAGATTGGTCCTTTTGCTTACGAGGTTAGAATTACATCCTCACTTGCTTTGAGTTCATAATGTCTTTCATGTATCTATGCTACGCAAGATGGAGACTCAATTCACTCCAAGAATTGATTGGTATGAATTTGATCTTCGGGAAGAGTTATCTTACGATGAGCAACCGATTCGAATATTAGATCGTAAGATTCGGAGAATTTGAGAACCAAAGAGATTCCTTTGGTTAAAGTGAAATGGCAATTTCACGAGACAAGGAACTAACTTGGGAGCGGGAATCCTACATGAAGGAACAATTTCCATTTCTCTTCGAGAATACGGGTAACTTTATGTTTACTTTAATTTCGAGGACAAAATTGCTTTAAATTGGGAGATCAACGACTGTTGCCTTAAGTTTGTTGGTTAGTACTAATTCAAATAGTAACTAACTTGAGTTAGGCTCAAGGTTAAAATCGGCGTACCTCGATTAGCATGTTTATGCGTTTGCATGACGTTGGATTGTGAAATTTAAATATAAATAGGTTGTGTATAATAACGGGATATATACAAACCTATAATTAATAAAATACACTATAAGTCATGAAATATAGGTACACGTGACGACGACGAGGAGTCGTGGCGTGAATGTGCACGCTTGTGGCTACACGTAGGCATGTCCAGATGGATTTATTGGCAAAGAAATACGCGAGTTATATATATATATATTTATATATAAGGATATATATAAATATATATTGGAATTAAAAAGAAAAATAAAATTATATAGATTATTTGATCTTCTCGAACGAAGCGGAAGTACAAGATGTGTCAAAATTTGTGTCACGATAAGACGTGTCGCTTTAACACATCAACGACTACATCAATCTCGAAATGGCGTGATGCGTATCTCAAGGAAAATCTATATATAAATCAAAAGTCGATGTTTATCAACTTATCATTCGATCAAAACGAAATGAGGGTTTGGGGTTTGATTCGATTGAGACAAGTTGTCGAAGTGCAAAATCGGCTCGATTGAGGAGCTAAACCGATAACACGGCTCGTGAACATCATATAAGTATAATTTGTTTTAGTGTTTATCAAAGTTGGAATTGTGGGTGATGCTAGGATTACGGTTGTTTAAGCCATTCGTTGATCAATTATGGTTTCTTACCTCACTAGAGGTTGTTATGGATCAATTTTGATGAATTTGTGAATGTCTAGGATGATTTGTAGGAGTTTTAGATCAAATTGAATAAACGAAGCGTCTTTACTTGTTGCGAGTCGAGTGCGCATAGCGCGCAAGACTCTTTCCATAGCGCTATACGTACTAGGAGGATGAACTGACATGCAGGTAGCGCGCTATCCATGTCAGGTAGCGCTACCCACACCCATATCAGTGCAAAACTGATTGGAAAGCGGGTGGTTTATCGAGAGCTTTAGGGATTGTTTTAGAGGTTCTAATTAGAGTATAATGGACCTATATTAACTATAATTGGTCTATGATAGGTGTTGATTAATCGGGAAAGAGTTATAGACCCGAAAAGTTAGGAAATTGGACGGGGACTCAAACCGAGGTAAGTACGAATTCGCTTATTTATCAATATTGCCTGGCTATTTAGTATATTTAGTTCATATAGCTGTTGAAATGGAATGGGGGGATTATGTACACTGTGATGGTTTTCTAATGAACATAAAACAATGTCTAATGTGATCCACGAGAGTAACTCCTCAAGTGAGACTAGGTTGTATCCCGTTCTATAGGTAACTCCTACTCGGTTTATAGGTTGCGTGGGTTACATATTTACTAAAGGGTTTAGGATAGAATCATTGGATATTAATCGATTGGCTAGACATCATAACGACCATTATGTTTGTCTAGCACTCATATTAATGATGCCGATGGGTAATCAACCCTAGTTTTAAAAATAAAAATGAGGAATCACGGTATAATAGCCCAAAATATATTCCTTTGCATCGATTATGTATTCGGTTATATGATTTCCATATTCTTGTTAGATATCATTAGTGCATGTTGTTATTGCATGTTTACTATATGGAATGTTGATGATTAATGTGGATCCTTACTTATCGAGCAAGTTGGAGCGCTCACCCAAATTAACTATTTCAAGTTCGCAATCCGACGCTTCAACCAAAGGGAAAGAGGAGATTTAGGAGTCTCGTGTCTTCTCTTTGACGTAATGAATCTTCTTGTATTTATATACTCTGTTTGACTTATTTTGTTGTATATAAACAGGGTTGGGGTGATTTATATATGGATTCAGATTTTGATAAACTATGTATTTCCGTATATTTGTATATATCAAAAAAGTTTTAAATTTTCCGCTACGTAATACTTTGATTTATTATTTTGATATGAATATACAGGTTGAGTTTATCAAGTATAGACGGAGAGGCTGCTGGCTCTAGTTAAGTCTTACAGGGTTAGCGGGCTTAATTAGGGTTTCAGGTCGGGCATTATCCCTAATCGGGATAGGGGATGTCTCAGCTTGGTATCGATTTTCTGCCGTTTGATAACTAATTAATTATTTTCTTTCTTTTTTCTGCAGTCCCATGAATTCGAGGCCAAAATTAAATCACGTGGACAATTAATCAAGGTTACGCACCAAAATTGAATCGGCAACGACTATCTTGACAACCACTAATGAACTTAAAAAAAATCATTAGTTAAATAATGTTTCAAAGCATTCTTCAAAAAAAATAATGTTTTAGCTTCTAAAAGTAGTCTAAAATTTCCTCTGCAAATATAAAATCACCCAATATTTCTTTAAGTCTTCATCCAATGAAAAAATATATATTCGTATCCTTAACTTCACCTCTCAATAAAAGCATGACACGCATTATTTCTTCTCGACTTTGTTTAGGAATACTACAAAGCTCTTTAAAGACATGCACAATCTGTGTGCGCCATGCATCTACTAGTCTCGTTGGCGAACTTAAGTTAGTACTTGCTCGGTAGCATCAACGTTATTACTCTTCTTCCTTTTAATTATCTGGCCATTTGATGCCATGCAAGTTGCACTTGATGATGAGTGATTCACCTATTCTTTTTTTATTTAGTCGAGGCCGACTTCTCTACATTGCTACAAAATATAATAACAGTAATTATAAGACATGGATTATTTCTTCTAAAAATACACAACTTGTTTATTTACTACAAAAAATAATAACAATTTGTAATTAATAAAAAATAATAACATTAATTATTTAGTGCTACCATTACACCTAGTTCACATCAAGAAGCAACAGGAGTCATGAATTATGAGAGTTGTCGAAGGTTTCGGGATCTTACGGGCATTTCAAATGTTGTTTCAAATTAAAATAAAAATGTGACGGCCCTAACCCTACAAATTGGGCACTTGCTTGACACTAGGCCTCCATTTACCCCTAGTAAACCAGTTTGGAGTTAATAATGACCTAGTGAGCCTCACAAATCGATCTTGATGCATAGTCCGCACAATATATTATATGTATAAAATATATTCGAGAGGAATTTAAATGCGGTAAAAAAGCGATAACAAATAAATTAAACACACAATGAGTTTTATGTGTGGAAGCTAGAATGTGGAAACCCCGTACAACGAATACAATACACAAAGTATAGTATCTCTCAACCCAACTACCCATTTATAAAACATAGTAATTATAATATAAATACATCAAATGACCTACATATGTCGCACATCAATGTTCTTTAGCTCGGAGATTATGACTGCAATTGTCACCAAAAGTGGAGACAATTCCAGTGAGTAAATCCAGAAGAAGTTCAACAGTATTTCAGATTAAACAATAAACAAGTCTATAAATCATGTTGGAAAGAAAGGAAGCTTAAAAGAACAATAAATTGCATGATAACGAAAAATTTAAAACTTTTTCGATATATACAAATATACAGAAAATACAGAGTTTATTAAAATACGAACCTATAGATAAATCACCCCAACCCTGTTTATATACATCAAAATAATTCAAACATAGTATATAAATACAAGAAGGTTCATGACATCAAATAGAAGACACGAGACTCCTAAATCTCCTCTTTCCACTTTGGTTGAAGCATCGGATTGCGAACCTGGAATAGTTAATTTGCGTAAGCGCTCAACTTGCTCGATAAGTAAGGATCCACATTAATCATCAACATTCCATATAGTAAACAAGAATATCATGCAATAACAACATGCACTAATGATATCTAACAAGAATATGGAAATCATATAACTGAATACATAATCAAATGCAAAGGAATATATTTTGGGCTATTATACCGTGATTCCTCATTTTTATTTATAAAACTAGGGTCGATTACCCATCGGCATCATTAATATGAGTGCTAGACCAACATAATGGTCGTTATGATGTCTAGCCAATCGATTAATATCCAATGATTCTATCCTAAACCCTTTAGTAAATATGTAACCCATGCAACCTATAAACCGAGTAGGAGTTACATATAGGCCTGAGATCAACCCTAAGTACTATACAACCTAGTCTCGGCCTTGAGGAGTTACTCTCATGGATCACATTAGACACTGTTTTATGTTCATTAGAAAACCATCACAATGTACATAATCCCCCGATTCCAATTTAACAGCTATATGAGCTAAATATACTAAATAGCCGGACAATATTGATAAATAAGCGAATTCGTACTTACCTCGGTTTGAGTCCCCATCCAATTTCCTAACTTTTCGGTCTATACCTCTTTCCTTCTTAATCAACACCTATCATAGAACAATTATAGTTAATATAGGTCCATTATACTCTAATTAGAACCTCTAAAATAGTCCCTAAAGCTCTCGATTAACCACCCGTTTCCAATCGGTTTTGCAATCGATCTGGGTGTGGGTAGCGCGCTACCTGACATGGATAGTGCGCTACGCATGTCAGTTCATCGTCCTAGTACGCATAGCGCGCTATGGACAAAGCCTTGCGCGCTATGCGCACCAGACCTGCAACAGCAGCACGCTTTTGCTGATTCAATTCGATCCAAAACTCCTCCAAATCATCCCAAACATTCACAAATTCATCAAAATTGATCCATAACAACCTCTAGTGAGGTGAGAAACCATAATTGATCAACAAACGACTTAAACAACCGTAATCCTAGCATCACCCACAATTCCAACTTTGATAAACACTAAAACAAATTATACCTATATGATGCTCACGAGCTGTGTGATCGATTAAGCTCCTCAACTGAGCCTAGATTCTGCACCTCAGACAACTTGTCTCGATCAGAATCAAACCCCCAAACCCTCGTTTCGTTTTGATCAAATGATAAGTTGATAAACATCAACTTTTAATTTATATATAGATTTTCTTTGAGATACGCATCGCCTCATTTCGAGATTGATCTAGTCGTTGATGTGTTAAAGTGTATTGTGACACAAATTTGGACACATCTTGTACTTCCGCTTCGTTCGAGAAGATCAAACAATCTATATAATTTCATTTTTCATTTTAATTCCAATATATATTTATATATATCCTTATATATAAATATGTATAACTCGCGTATTTCTTTGCCAATAAATCCACCTGGACATGTTTACGTGTAGCCACAAGCGTGCACATTCATGCCACGATAAATCGTCGCTCACAAAGTGTACCGATATTTCATGACTTATAATGTATTTTATTAATTGCAGGTTTGTATATTTTCCGTTATTATACACAACCTATTTATATTTAAATTTCACAATCCAACGTCATGCAAACGCACAAACACGCTAATCGTGGTACGCCGATTTTAACCTTGAGCCTAACTCACGTTAATTACTATTTTGATTAGTACTAATCAATAATTTAAGGCAACATGTCGTTACGGTCTCCCCAATTTAAAGCAATTTCGTCCTCGAAATTAAAGTAAACATAAAGTTACTTGTATTCTCGAAGAGAAATGGAAATTGCTCCTTCATGTAGGATTCCCGCTCTCAGGTTCCTCATCTCCGTGAAATTGCCATTTCACTTTAACCAAAGGAATCAATTTGGTTCTCAGCCTCTGAATCTTACAATAAAGTATCCGAATCGGTTGCTCATCGTAATATAAGTCTTCCCGAAGATCAAATTCATACCAATCAATTCTTAGAGTGAATTTAGTCTCCGTCTTGCGTAGCATAGATACATGAAAGACATTATGAACTCCAAAGCAAGCTAAAGAGGTAATTCTAACTTTGTAAGCTAAAGGACCAATATTCCTTTACTCTCGAACGACCCAATATATCTTGGTGCTAGCTTACCTCGCAACTCAAATCTATATAAACCTTTTATAGGTGAGACTTTCATTAGGATAAAATCGTCCTTTGAAAACTCTAAAAACCTATGGTGTTTGTCGGCGTATCTCTTCTATTTGAGTTATGCTGTAGTCAGACGCTGGCGAATCTGCTGTGTCCTCTCTGTGTAGTCCTGAATCAACTCTGACCCTAATAACTATTATTAAAAGAGAACTCACATAGTGGAATATATTTTTCCCATTTACCCCAAACTCCAAAACACGAGCTCGAAGCATATCCTCAAGCTCTACCATCTCCGGAGCAAATTCACTCAGCTTAGTGAACCTCCTATCGTATTCCCTAAAAGACATTGCTCCTTGCTTCAGTTGAATGAATTATGTGTTCTTCCTATTTCTGACCAATTTAGGGAAATACTTGACGTAGAATATTGTCCTAAATATGGCCACGTAGTGACAGCTCTTCCCTTATCTCTCTAGGGAGTTCCACCATTTCCTCGCAGAATCAATCAATAAAAAGGTAACCGATTTAACCTTAAATCGGTCCTCAACATCAATAGCAACAAAACATTGCTCCATTTCCAATATACAGTCTCAACCATCCCTTCCTCCATAGTGCCATCGAACTTCATAATATCATACTTCATGAATTCCTTACGAGCTTTGAGGAATGCGGTCTTCTTAGAATCCTCTGGCATCTTGTCGACTATTTCGTACCCGAACCTATGGAAATATCTTGCAACTGGAATCTGCTACTTCTCTCGGCTCCTCCTCACTCTCTGCTAACCTCGGATCGGTTGTAGGCTTTGCATCCGATCACTGCACCGGTGGTCCCATATGAGCCATCAAAGCATCGCCATTAACTTAGCTTTGAGATTCCATTAAGCTGTTGCATTTATTGCTCCATTCTAAATTTCCACCGATCCTCTGTCTCCCTGTTACCTTGAGGTTCCGACCTCATGATCCCTCCCTTGATCTCGTCATTAGATTACGTGATCAAAGGAGAGATAAGATCATTAGGTAGCATTTAGATAATTCAAGGATATCATAACTATACAATATATATCAATATGTGCAAAAATAACGTATAATAATATTTTCATTTTCGTTTACCCCAAAACACGAAAATCGTTTATAAAACCTTAAGTTTATTCGTAACTCGAGACAAATCTCGAGTTATTAAGCTTAGATTTCGGTAAACGAGAATATGTTATCATTCACTTTTAAAACCATTCAAAAGTGAAATAGGATCATAGCCTAATTCATGATACCATACTATATCAATATTATCACTTTATCTCTAAAAATGATAAAACTAAGGCTCGATACCAAGTTGTGACATCCCATATCCCGATTAGGGACGATGCTCGGCTTTGAAACCCTAATTAAGCTCGCTAACCCCCGCAAGACTTAACTAGAGCTAGCACCTCTCCGTCTATACCGATAAACTCAACCTGTATATTCATATCAAAGTAATAAATCAAAGTATTATGTAGCGGAAATTTAAAACTTTTTTTTTGATATATTCAAATATACGGAAATACAGAGTATATCAAAACCTGAAACCATAGTTAAATCACCCCAACTTGTTTATATACATCAATATATGTCAAACAGAGTTTATATATACAAGAAGGCTCATTACATCTGAGAGAAGACTCGAGACTCCTAAATTTTCTCGTTCCCTTTGGTTGAAGCGCCTGGTTGCGAACCTGAAATAGTTAATTTGCGTAAGCTCTCCAACTTGCTCAGTAAGTATGGATTCACACTAATCATCATTATTCCATATAGTAAACAAGGATATCATGCAATAACAACATGCACCAATGATATCTAACAAGAATATGGAAAACATATAGATTCAATACATAATCGGATGCAAAACAAGTAATTTGGACTATTACACTTTGTGATCTCCGTTTATTTTATAAAACTAGGTTGATTACCCATGTCGTCATTAATGTGATTGCTAGACCAACATATTAGCCAATATGCTCTCTAGCCCATCCATTAATGCCCAATGGTTCTATTACAAATCCTCTTGTGTAAATGTAACCCACGCCACCTATAAACCGAGTAGGATGTTACATATAAGCGGAAGCTAACCCATTTCCTATATCACATCGTCTCAATTCTAGGATTTCACTATCTTGAATCACGCTTAACACCATTTTCCTTTTATTAAAAACAATGACAAGATAAATAGTCCCCCATTCCATTCTAACAACTTGTATGAGCTATATATGCTTAATAGCCAGGCAATATTGATAAATAAGCAAATTCGTACTTAACTCGGTCTAAGTCCTTGTTACATTTTCTAACTTTCTGGGTCAATAACTCTCTCATGGGTAACCAACACCTATCATGGACCAACAATAGTTAATATAGGTCCGTTATATTGTATTAAAACTCCTAAAATAGTCCCTAAAGCTCTCGACAAACCATCCAGTTTCCAATCAGTTCTGCATTGATCTGGGTGTAGGTAGCGCGCTACCAGACATGGATAGTGCGCTACCTGCATGTCGGTTCATCCTCCCAATACGCATATTGCGCTATGGCCAAAGCCTAGCGCACTATGCGCACCAGACTTGGAACAACAACACAGTTCTGCACATCCTAAATATCCACAATACTCATTAAAACTGATCGAGAACAACCTCTATTGAGGTGAGAAACCATAATTGACTAACAAACAGCTTAAACAACCATAATCCTAGCATCACCAATAATTCCAACTTTGATAAACACTAAAAAAAATTATTCCTATATGATGCTCACGAAATTTGTTTGATTAATTAAGCTCATCAACTAAGCTTAAGTATGCACCTCGAACAACTTGTTTCTATCGATTTCAACTTCCCTAACCTCGACCCTCGTTTATCAAATGAATTAATTGATAAACATCAACTTTTGACATATATATATATATATAGTTTTTCTCGAGATACGTGTCGCGTCATTTCGAGATTGATCGAGTCGTTGATGTGTTAAAGTGACACGTGCTATCATGACATAATTTTTGACACATCCTATACTTACGCTTTGTTCGAGAAGATCAAACAATCTATATAATATCATTTTTCCTTTTTAATTTCAATATATTATATATATATATATATCCTTATATATAAATATATATAACTTACGTATTTCTTCGACGATAAATCCACCGGACATGCCTATGTGTAATGGCTCATTTTCCAAATGGACCGCTACTGGGGGCCGATGCGGGCCCACAACCTGGCCTACCAGCGCTAGCTGTGTACCACATGCCAACTCATCCACCATTTAATCATAATTAACCTCAAATGACAACACTTTACTGTGCAATTGTTACTGAACTCAAGTCATCTCTTAAGATAATTATAAACTCAAATAAATCACAGCGGAAGTCTTTAGCATGAAAGAATATATATAACAATAAAGTCATGCAAGTAACTCTGATACCTAGTGTGGAATACCCATATATCATATATCAAAATTGTACCTCAATGTATCAACAATGATGAGTCCTAGTGTATCACACAATCCCAAATCCCAAAATATAACAAAATACATATAATACAAACGTACAAGCCTGGCTAAACGTCTCTCGTATTCCGGTAGCTTGCTCTTGCCCTGGCTCATACTAAGATCTCGCACTCAAGCCATCACAAAAAGACAGGATGACGAGTCCAGAGTGAGTATTCCCAAGGAAATTAAGTGAGCAATACGAAAGTAAATACTTTGGAATTTAAAGAAAACTATTAAATAAACATGCGAAAATAAAAGACAGAAGGTAATCGTGCTCATCGCATGCGTGAGTAATAGTGAAAGCTCAAAGTGTGTACTAGCACCATACTTCGGACTCTCAACGGACTACATCGCCGACGACGGCGACTCAAGATAGGCCGATGTATCGGATCTGCTAGGTGGTCGCGTGGAACCTACAACGCACCCACACGTGCCCAACACTCTCTCGGGTAGCCCTATTCACCGAGATGGCACACGTGCTATGGCCTAGTGGACGTACACACGAAATGGCACGGAAGGAGAGCCTTAACGTCCGTCCATTATATACACACCGGATAATATAGAGTATTAAAAGACGGAAATGAATTCAAAATAAAAAATAAATACGCTCAAGTAATTTCAGGTTGGGATACTACACACCTCACACCGCACTCCATGTACCGTCACTAACCCCTGGTCCGTATCCGCCTAGTCCCGATATCCCAAATTATAACCTGTAATGGCCTAGTTCCATATATAATTGATATTTAGGCATTTGTAGGTGTTTCAATTCAGTCGCACAAAGTATGTCAAAACAGGGGTGCATTAGCGTGCTAGGTCCGGGCATTAGCGCGCTAAATGTCCAGACAGTTATACGTTCTTAGCCTAGACGAACATTAGCTCGCTAATTTATTGGTATAGAGTGCTAATCGAGTTTTGGACAGCAAAATCGCCTAAATTTCTGGGTTTTCTTCTCCCTAACAACCCAACAACAACCACCACACACAACAACAACACTTCAAAACACTAGAAACACATCTAAACAACAACCCAACAACCTCCGAATTTTCACCAAAACCTCTCAAACTAAGATAAAAAAAGATAGAGAAAGTGAAGGTGTAAGTGATTCTCATCTTGCTTTTGGTGTTTTCCCACTCCAAGTGTATACAAATCACCAATTTTACCCACTTAAACCCTGGTTTTCTTCCTCTCAAGCTCGGAGAAGATAGTTAAAAGAGAGAAAATGAGGTGAAACAATAAGTCAATTTGCCTTATATATGTTGATTTGTCATCATCACTCATTTACACATCTCAAGGCCATCTCATGGGCCTTATTTGCTACATTTCTAACCTCAAATGACTCCATTTGTGACTTTGATGGCACGCTCGCCCTTGTATTTAACTCACAAAGTGGCCTTTTGGATGTCTCGTCGCCGGATTTCTCGTCCCGAACCGCGACATACGCGTACTACCATGTCCCTAACCACCAAATATACATTCCATATTAATTACTTATCCAATTTTTATTCATTTTGTGTGTATTATTTCCCTCGGCCTAGTGTTAAGTCGATTATAGACTACCCGTGCCGTATCGACACGCATATCGAGGCAACTACTTCACATACAGTCTCGCACGTCAAATGTGATATACTAATACACATTGCGATGCCAATTACGCTAGTTCAATATAAACATCGCAAATTAATCAATTCAGTTCATAAAAGTAATATTTACCTAGCTCCAGGTAGCGCACAAGCCTAATGCTTGGTCTCACGAGCATCTGAGCTGTCCGCCTTGTCTGCAAACACGTCATAAATAACAGTGAATTATATTCAGACCGTTACACTATGCGTAGCCACGAGCATGCACATTCATGCCACGACTTCCTCATCGCTCGCAGTGTATCGGTATTTCATGGCTTATAGTTCATTTTATCCATTATAGGTTTGTATATAACCCAATATTATACACAACCTATTTATATTTCAGTTTCACCATCCAAACAAACACAAAACGTCATTCAAACGCACAAACACAATAATCGAGGTACGCCAATCTTAACCCTAAGCCTAACTCGAGTTAATTACTATTTGGATTAGTACTAATCACCAGCTTAAGGTAATAGGTCGTTACAATAAGTATCATTTCCGTCAAAATATGCAAGGAAAGGAAAATAATTAATATTGAATTTCTTACTAGTTTACTTACAATAAAATCGCCTAGATCGCTACGTCAAATTAATCGTTCGAATAGTAGGAGTCCTCGTCATATATGTACAAGCATATAGGTGTAACACACATTGTTTAGAATCGTTTATAACTCGTTAAGGGTGGTTTAGACTATTAAGGAATCATCCTTATTTCCAATTAGGTTATTTAATTCATTCTCGACTTTAAAACCATTCCTTCAAATCAAAATTGACGGCTCGAATAAAATAAGAATGTCTCGGAGCAAAACAAGGAAAATTCGATAAGACTCGATTTTTCAATACGAGTCAAATGCAATTGACTAATCACCACTAAAGAGATCTAAATCACCGCACAAGAGTCAAGTTCGACTTTGAATCTCCAAATCATTGTATTTAATCAAAATCCATGACTTAATCGAAATAAGTTCATTTTCAAAGGAATCAATCAAAACTTCTTTTATGCCTCGACTTAGTCTCCATCCTATCCAAAATTGATAAATCGCAACCATGTTCGATAATGAGACTAAAATATACTTCAATGAGACCAAAAGTCATATTTAAAAAACCATTTACATAGTAAGCAATTTAAAATAGTTTTATCGAACCAAGCGAACAAGTAACAATCATTTCAAGACTTTGAAATAATGCCGAGGAAACTCGATTAAATCAAATCATAGAGATGGAGCTTGATAAAGAGATCCACAAGACTCAAATTTCATACTTTTCCATGCATTTCCTTAAAAAGGGTAAGTTAATGTCTCTTTGACAATTTCATCAAACAAATGGTGTTCATTAATTTCCAAATCCATTCCAAAGCTAAATAGATGAACAAGGAGAAGAACCCTTTAAGAAACAACTAACTTTCATCAATAAAAACCATATTCAAGACAAGAAATAAAAGGGTTAGAGTTTCCCCATAGCTTTCTATAGAGTTTCTCAACTCCAACTTTCTTTCAAGAGCTCAAATCTAGTATAGATCTACACTCTTTCTACAAATCCAAGCAAAACACATCTCTTTCCAAGCTCTTTAAGAATCTCTCTTGTTCTATCTTCCTTTCGCTTCATTCTCTTTATGTGCCAATACCCCTAACGACCAAACCTTGTCGAACCGCCATTGCCACCACACCGGACTCGCCGCTGCCACTGTGTCGTCCTCCTTGGTGGAGCCACGCCGCTGCGTGGTGAGCTCCTTCATGCGCGCGCTGTCCGTCGCAACAGCAGCCGCCACGCTGGAGGCCCGTCGAACCCTCACCGCCGCCGCCCACCGTCGCCACGCCAACGCGCCACCGCGCCCTAATCTCGCCTTCTTGCACGTCCACGAGCTCCCTTGCACATAGGTGTCCTCGCGGGCCCACCGCCGCACCGCGAGCCACCGTCCGCGCCTGTTGTCTCTTGTTGCGATCGCTCTCTTGTCGAAGCTCTCATCGGCCGCTACCGCCTTGTGCCATCGGACCTCTCTTCACCTCGCGAGATCTCTCTCTTCTTTTAGCTCTCTATCTCTATTTTTCTCTATCTCTATGTGTGTGTGTATGTTGTGTTATAGCTAGGGTTTTGTGTTGTAACCTAGAAATTAGGGTTTTATCCCCTTTTTATTTAGTTGAGAGAGAAATTTGGGTTAGGACCCAATTTATTTGAGTTCCCTTTGTCCACACATTGTAACACTCCAAACTTGACATGCATTATGCACAAACCCTAGCCTTGTCCTCACTTAGTCAATTTAAATAAATTGGTGGTTTAAAGTCTTGTCATTGCGCGCACACTTAGTTTGAATTAATTTACGCCAAGTCGCGGTATCATATAATACTCGTAGTATTATGCCAGACAAAAAATTAAAATCATTTTATTTATTTTCCTTTATAAATTTTTGAACATTTCGACTTACCCCTCGACTGGGTATTAGACCACTAATAATTTGTGATCAGCAATTAATTACTAAATAAAAAATACAGGTCGTTACAAAAAACTATTTTCATTTTTCCTTGTAATCCAATTTGTTCATAGAAAAAGGACTTCCCTGCTTGTATATGTCATTTATAATTCAAAGAATCATTTGTAAAGTACTATTTTATGAATGAAATATAAAAAAATTATGTTTGTTCAATATCATTTGTAAACTACACTAAAATTTCACAAATTGAACCTGATAGCAACCAAAATTCCAAAGCGAATCAGTTGAGTTTCTAAGGTTTAGGGTTTAGGGGTTTGAAGAACTTGATTTGATAAGACACCTATGCGATTGCTCAAACTAAAAAAAAAGTGGATATCAAAAGCATGGGGGCTCGTGCACGAAGAAGAAGAAGAAGAAAAAAGAAGAAGAAGAATAAGAAGAAGAAGAAACAAACCAAACATTACACGATGTTGGAGGGTCCTTCGAAGGTCCTTGTGCTTTTTTAGATCCTCTTCGACGCCATTGCAGGACTTCATAAACACCAATTGTGACGATTCAAATTTTAATTAAGACAACATATGGCCTAAATGCATTTTATATTTGACTCAAACCCTAGGTCAACTCACTTAATGTTGGCCCACATGAGAGCACACACTTACTAGGAACGTCTAAGAAAGGAGACGACAGCTAGAGATATTAATTTCCTATTTTATGTTGTCGATTTAGGAAAGAAAGACAATTGGAAATCTTTGATTAATTTTAATATAGGAATGAATCTTGATTCAATTATATTCCTACAACAAAAAAAGGAAAGAGAGAATATTGGGAATATTTAGTATTAGGAATGAATCAAAGGTTATGAATCATCTCTAACTTTCTTTCGCGTTAGGGATGAGAGTGCACGCAGTTAAACGCAAAAGAAACCTGGAGAGGAGGTAGCAAGTGTGAAAGAGATCCGTGAAGATTTAAGGCGTTGAATCGAGGTAACAAACCCACAAGTCGATCTCTTAGTTTTGGTTATTCAAAGAAGAAGAATTATGTTTTGAAAAGTGTTATATTGATTTTCTCGATTAATCGACAAGGCTAAATAAATGTTTTCACGAGATCTTAAAACGAGTTTTATTGTTGATCAAAATGGAGTCCAAACTAAGAAAGATCGAATTTAGAGTAGAGTTTTGTTAAAAATAAAAAAGGAGGGGAGCGCACACACGCGTTCCCCTCGATGGAACGGTTGGGCCAAAGGCTCAAACAAGACGAATTGAGGCGGTTCATGCATACAAAGAAGACAAATGAGGAGGGACCGCCCATGCGCTTCCCCCTCGTACACACGGCCCTGGTTATTACCAGGCCCATCGCAGATTCACGAGTGGGTGGGTCGGTCGATTAGTGGGCCGACCCGACCTAGTGAATGGACCTAACGATCCAAGCCTTAAAAATATAATAATAATAATCATAATATATATATAACAAAATTTAAAATGATTAAAATAAATTAATTAAAATGAATTTTGAGTTTTAAATTTGGAATAAAGAGTTAAACTTAAATTGAGATAAATAAGTATAAAATGGTTTTCGAAAATAATTTCGAAATTGGTTTTCTATCAAGTTAACTTATTTAGTTAATAAACACTTAACTTATTTAGGTTGACTAAGCGTTAGAGTGCGCTCGTAAGTGCCAATTAGAGATTTTGGAAATTAGCATATCGGTAAGTTGAGATTTAAGTTATTGGTTTTATGATTATTTACCTTTCTACTAGACTATGTAATATGGATAATGTAAGTAGGACATATGGGTTGATTGGGGTGCATTTTTAGACATTGTATATATATAACTTAGTGGAGCTCGCTAGGAGTCCTTGCACCGTATACTACAAGTTCGGGATAGTTGGACCATACAAGTGAGAATAACAAAAGGGCGAATGCCAAAATTAATATTTAATAATTGAGAATATGATTAACTCCAATGTTCTCTATAAATGTTTGGTAGTAGGTGCTAAGTCCAGTTAGACTAGTTTGTGGATTTGGTGATAGGTAAATCTTTCACAGTGTAAGGGAATGGAGTGTTGATACCGCTATGGCCATAGTAGGGTCAATCCTCACGAACTTCAGCGTGATTGAGGAGTCTATCACAGTAGCTCATACATGTTTAGCATTTGCACATTTTGATGCATTATTAATTATTCGGTTTATATACTTTCTTGCTTATTCCCTTCGTCATATTAAATATTTGCAAGTCATGCATTTTATTTATTGTTGCATCTATTATATGGAATGTTCATAACGCCAGTAACTTAACCTAAACTTACTGAGCACCATTGCCCCTTTATGCTCACCCAACAATTTTCCCCACAGGTTCTTCATCGAGAGTTAATAAGGGGAAAGGAGTAGCTCCAGCTGTCTAGAGGATTTTTCTTACTGTTGATTGGTATGGTTCGAGATCGAACCAATGTTTTGTTTTTATTTATATTATTTATCATGGGTTTCGGAATTTGAAATAAATCGAGCTAGATGAGTATTTATTCTAGTTGATAACTCTTGTTTTTCCAGTACTGGTCTTACGTGAAAACATTGAAATAAGTTTTAATTTATGATATTCCGCTGCATTTATGATCATTTAATTTAAATTCTAATTGATGATAAAAGATAATGAGTTGATTTCGAAAGAAGGCTTACTAGTTTGGTTCTTAACTCGATGATCGAGTTATGGATCGAGCTAGGCCTGGCGGATTCATTTAGGAAAACTGGTCCTAATAACGTGGTATCAAAGCGGTTTAAATTTAACCAAAAGTTTTCGAATGGGACAATTAAAAATCTTATTTAGTTATTTGTTGATTGTATATAATTATATCGGATAGATATAAACTTTCAAGTCCTCACCTTCTCTTATTCCTACCACTAGAAATGGTAGACGAGGGAATCCCAACGACTTGGTGAATCTGTTGGCTCATGAGAGGATATGAGAGAACTTATGAAGACTAAAATCACTTGCCAAGAGTATAATGTCATCAAATGCTACAACTCCTTCAAACGCACATAGCTCAATATAATCGGGATAGAGCTAATGTAGCGCCGATAGTTCAAGTGAAGATGGAAGCAGACTCACCAACCGACAGAGACGACACTAGTAGACCCTCCAATGACACCTATTGCACCAGCGACCCCAGATTATGGCAAAGCACTGAAGAGTCCCCAAAGCAGTAATGCCAAACGCTCAAGAGCGATCACTCTTATTGGCTAGGCCGATACGACAATTCATGAAATATGAAACGCCTAAGTTTTATGGAACAAATGATTCTAGGGCTTGAGAACTGGATAATGGCTATGGAGAAGAGACAAAGGGCCATGAATCTAGATGAAGAAATGAAGGTTAACTTTGCATCCTTTTGCCTCAAGGAAGCTAGCACAAATGGTGGAACATGATCCTAAGGATCGAGGGCGAGGTCATCTTTAGGCGCAATTCAAGGAACTATTCAATGAGAAGTACTTTCATGAGACGGTGATAGATCGGAGAGGAACTTAGAGTTCATTACACTTGAGCAAGGCGACATGACCGTAGCAGATTATGAGTCGAAGTTCCACGAGTTTTCGAATATGCACCGAGATGGTGGCAACATAAAGGGCTAGAATCAAGCTATGATTAAAGACGGTACGATTAAGAACAATATGAGGTGCTCGTACACCGGACATATGAGGTAGCAATAGCTAGTGCAAGTCATTATGAAGCCGCTATGATTAAAGACGGTATGATTAAGTTTGCTTCCGCAATGTCCCGCACGAATCGGGGTCGAGCGGAGGGAATGGTGGATTCTTTAAGAGGCCATATGACAAGAGGCGCATGACGATAACTATCGTGGTAACCTATCATCCGGAGGTTCATTTCAACACCGGCATAGGCGGGTGCTGTGGTAACGACTTCTGCAAGTGCTGCCAACGTCGTCGGGGTATTTTGTGATATCCTCCAAGGCATCGCAGTGGTCGCGCGGCAGGGGAAGACTCAAGAGTACATGACAGCTTGCCTATACCGGGGAACCGAGGTACAAGGTACACATCATTTGCTTTAAGTGTGGGAAGCAAGGTCACTACCAAAATATTAGTGTCCGGGTGCTCCATCGGCGTTTGTTGGCGGTGTAGCTCGTAATTTGACTTGTGCCACGTGTCAGGTCAGGGTCGTATGTGGGATCCACTCATCGGAATACGTATGTCCGAATATCCAATTTGAGATTATTATGCTAATTGCTTGAAATGTTTTATGAGTTGGTATACGCGAGGAATTTGTTGAGCCGAAACACGAACGGGGACGTGCATCGAGTCACGTGCCGACGTGGGACCGAGGCGAACGGGCGGTGGCGCGGAAGCTACGCCGGCAACGGCGCGGGAACGTCGTGGAGCAACGACGCCGTGGAGTGTTGCTTGGGCCGATCGATCCCCAACGAAACAACAACAAAGGGGACAAGGTGTTGTGACTTCGACGAAGCTCGACGACGCGATGGTTCATGGTGAGGTTTATATTAAGTTGGTTGTGATTTGAATGATGTAGTACCTTTTCCCTAAAAGGTATAAATGGACACCAGGGACTTAGGAGGTATAGTCGGGTGTCGGGTGCGCATATCGAGTCGTGAGCGAGACGTTCTCGAAGTAAGTAAACCGGTTAGGAAATTGTACAAGAATGTCATTGCTTTGATATTGTTGTTCATTGCTTTGATATCTATCCTTGAAAATGCTATTGATTGAGTTGGTCCATTGGCAAACGAGTCATGGTTACTATTCATCTGCGATATGAGCTCTTATCTGACTTATCCGGTCTCAGGGATATCTCGGCCTTTTGGATTGGAAGGCCGACTAAGTTCATGCGTTGACCTCGCAAGACTAGCTCGGGGTCCACGTGGGTTTAGGTAGGCCGGGGCCCAATTTGTGGGAAATTGAGGTCGTCACAAGCTCAACCTGGTCAGGGGGACAAATGAAGGCTGCGCGACTAAGCCAAATCCGTACTCCACCCATCACTTGTTATAGGTACTATTAATATTTATGGTAGAGATATGTTTACTTTAATAGATTCGGGCTCCAAAGATTTCATTCATATCGGATAGTAGGGTAGACGAGTCGGGTTTGAAACTTGTTAGGGATATTACATTACTTGTCTTGAGCACCACAAGAAGTGAAAATACCCCAACCTCATATGTCGAGACCGTGTAGTCAAAATTGATGGACATGATCTACCCACCGACCTTAGAGTCATATGTCTTGATTATGATGTTTTATTGGGAATGGACTGGCTTTTTGCATATCACGCCCACATTGATTATTTTCACAAGATAGTCATTTTTGAAGTGCGAAACCTACCTCCATTTTTATTCGTAGAAGCGGAACACCTCTTCGACACACCACTCGAGGAAAAGTGGCGACTATTAAGGAGATTGAACGAATGATGGAAGTCACCACTTTGGGAAAGGAAGGCCAGGGAAGATGAGATTCGAAGAAACCTATTGTGCAAGAATTCCCATAAGTTTTTCCCTCGATCTACTGGGTATCCATCCACATAGAGAGATTGATTTTATCATCGATTTTATACCTAGAATGAAGTCGATGTCCATACCACCATATCGTATGGCACCTAAGGAGTTAGAGGATCGAAGATCCAATTGGAAAAATTGCGTAACAAGGTTTCATAACTCGAGTATGTCACCCTAGTGGCGCTCCAGTCTTATTTGTAAGAAGAAATATGGGAGTATGAGAATGTGCGTGGACTATCGTCACCGAACCTAGCGATCGTTAGAAATAAGTACCCATTACCGAGAATCGACGACCTATTCGACCAATTGAGAGGAGCCAAATTTTTCTCAAAGATTGATCCGAGGTCGGGGTATCATTAGCTAAGGATCAAAGAGGAAGATGTTTCGAGTTTACAAATCATGCCTTTTGGATTGACTAACGCGCTGCGATGTTCAAGGATCTCATCCATCGTGTGTTCGACCTTATCTCGGATCAGCTTTTTCATAGTTTTCATTGATGGCATAATGATTTACTCGAAGTCCCAGGAAGGGCATGAGATACATATTAGAGTTACCTTACGAGACATGAAGGATCACCGATTGTACGCTAAGTTCGATAAGTGTGAATTCTAGGCAACGAGGTAAAGTTTTTGGGACACACTATCAGTGCAAAATGAGTGAAAATTGATTGTGATAAAGTTAAGGCAGTGATTGATTGGCCGACACCGAGTTCAATGACAGAGATCAGAAGTTTCTTGGGATTGGCTGGTTATTACAGAAGATTTGTTAAAGGTTTCTCCAACATTGCCGCCCCATTAACACAACTGATAAGGAAGAATGCACCATTCGATTAGGATGACAAGTGCGAGAATGCCTTTGTGATATTGAAGCGAGAAATTGACCACCGCTCTAGTGTTGGCATTACCGAACCGGGGTTGCACCGACGCTTTTATACATATGCTTTAGGAACCGGACTTGGTAGAGTATTGATGCGGGAAGGGAAAGTGATAGCCTACGCATCTCGGTAACTCAAGATCCATGAAAAGAATTACCCAGTTCATGATCTCGAGTTGGGAGCAGTGGTCTTTGCATTGCAGATTTAGATACACTACCTTTATGGCAAAAAGTTTACCGTCTATGCAGATCACAAAAGTTTGAAGTATTTGTTCACTCAGAGTGAGTTGAATATGATACAAATGAGGTGGCTCGAATTTCTGAAAGATTATGATTTAAATTTAGAGTACCACCCAGGGAAGGCGAATGTGGTGGCGGATGCCTTGAGTAGACAAAGACATGTGGCAAAGACAGTTGCTTCATTTATTACTCGTGAGTATCAGTTACTTGAGGATTTGTCGATGTTGAACATTCACAGTGATCTACCAGGGAACTTACTATGTGCACATTTAAGGGCCGAGCTAGAGACCATCACTATGATCATTGAGTATCAGAAGACAGACTCAGAGTATGGGTATTACAAGGCTTGGGCCGACAAAGACGAATACCCAGATTGGAGGGAATCAAGAGATGGAGCTTTGAGGTATCAAGATAGATTATGGATTCCAAATCAGGGAAGACTTGAAAGAAGAATTGCTCCAAGATTCACACAAAACCAAGTACACCATACATCCGGGAGGTAACAAGAGTATTGAAACATTAAGTTGATGTATTGGTGGCCGAAAAGGAAGACCGACATTGCGAGTTCATTAGGAGATGTGATGCATGCCGATAGGTTAAGGCATAGCATCGAGACCAGTGGTCGGGCGGCCGTTGCCCATTCCGAATGGAAATGAGAACACATCTCGATGGACTTTGTGGTTGGTTTTTCGAGATCACGAGAGGGCAATGATGCTATTTGGGTCATAGTGGATCGCTTGACTAAATCGCTCATTTTCTACCCGTACCTACCCAAAACACACTCAAGAAGCGAGCAAACCGTACGTGGATTGGATTGTGAGGTTGCATGGAGTCGTTGTCCATTATTTCGATCGAGATCCTCGATTCGCATCAATGATGTGGCAAGGTTTACAAAAGCAGTTGGGTTCCAGAGTACACCTCAACACAACATTTCATCCTCAGACAGATGGTCAGACATAGCGTACCATACAGACTTTGGAAGACATGCTCAGGGCTTGTGTGTTAGACTTTGGAGGTAGTTGGGAGAAATACGTGTCCTTATGCGAATTTGCATATAATAATAGCTACCAAGCAAGCATTAGAATGGCTCCTTTCGAGGCACTTTATGGTAGATCTTGTCGTTCGCCGATTTGTTAGACCGAGGTTGGTGAAGCAGGCGTTGTTAGGACCGAGTTAGTGCATGACTACACAGAGAAAATCAAGTTCGATTCAACAACGCATGAGTGCGGCACAGACAAACAAAACATTATGTAGATAAGAAACGCATGACCGTTGTGTTTGAGAATGATGATTGGGTACTTTTGAAAGTCTCTCCGCAAAAAGGACACCAAAGATTTAGGATCAAGGAAAGCTTGCTTTGAGATTTATTGGACCATTCGAGATCACCGAGAAGATTGCTCTGTAGCATATCAACTTGAGCTCCTCCACAGCTTGCGACGGTAAACAATGTCTTCCATGTCTCAATGTCGAGAAAGTCATTCTCAAATGCACCATGGGTCGTCGATTGGGCTCAGTTTGAGTTACAAGAGGATGCCTCCTACAGCGAGCAGCCGGTCCAGATCCTAGATAGGAGGGTCCAGAAGCTCAGAAGGAGGGACATACCACTGGTCAAAGTGAAATGGAAATTTCATGACGACAAGGAGACGATGTGGGAGCAAAAGACCTATATGCGCGAGTACTTCCCAGATTTATTCCAAATCGAGGTACGATTTACTTTTAAATTTCGTGGATGAAATTTCTTAAGCTGGGGAGGTTGTGACGATTCAAATTTTAATTAAGACAACCTATGGCCTAAACGCATTTTATATTTGACTCAAACCCTAGGTCAACTCACTTAATGTAGGCCCACAAGAGAGCACACACTTACTAGGAACGTCTAAGAAAGGAGACGGCGGCTAGATATATTAATTTCCTATTTTAAGTTGTCGATTTAGGAAAGAAAGACAATTGGGAATCTTTGATTGGTCTTAATATAGGAATGAGTCTTGATTCAATTATATTCCCACAACAAAAAAAGGAAAAAGATAATATTTAGTATTAGGAATGAATTAAAGGTTATGAATCATCTCTAACTTTCTCTCGTGTTAGGGATGTGAGTGCACGCAAGTTAAACGCACAAGTGACCGGAGATGAGGTAGCAAGTGCGAGAGAGATCCGTGAAGATTTAAGGCGTTGAATCGAGGTTACAATCCCACAAGCCGATCTTTTAGTTTTGGTTATTCAAAGAAGAAGAATTATGTTTTGAAAAGTGTTATATCGATTTTTGCGATTAATCGACAAGGCTAAATCAATGTTTTCATGTGATCTTAAAACGAGTTTTATTTTTGATCAAAATGGAGTCCAAACTAAGAAAGGTCGGATTTAGAGTTGAGTTTTGTTAAAAATAAAAAAGGGTGCGCATCCGCTCGAGAGGTCGAAGGAAGAGGGAGCGCACACATGCGCTCTCCCATGGATGGACCTAAGTTAGGCGAAAGGCCCAACTAACCAGATGAATCGCAAGCGGTTCGTGAGTACAACATCACGAATAGAGAGAGGAAGCTCCTATGAGCTCCCCCCCCCGTACACGGCCTGGTTATTACTAGGCCCATTTTGTGATGCGGCTCGCTTCACGAGTGGTGGGTCGGGCACAGTTTGTGCCAACCCGACCAGTGGATCGGCCCAACGACCTAAACCTTAAAAAAGAATAATAATAATAATCATAATATATATAACATAATTTAAAATGATTAAATAAATTAATTAAAATGAATCTTGAGTTTTAAATCTGGAATAAATAGGTGAAACTTAAATTGTTATAAATAAGCATAAAATGGTTTTCTAAAAGAATTTCGAAATTGGTTTTCTATGAAGTTAACTTATTTAGTTAATCAACACTTAACTTATTTAGGTTGACTAAACGCTCGAGTGCGCTTTCGTGAGTGCCAATTAGAGATTTTTGGAAATTAGCATACCAGGTAAGTTTGGATTTAAATTATTGGTTTTATGATTATTTATCTTTCTACTAGACAATGTGATGTGGATAATGTAAGTAGTATATACGGGTAGATTGGGGTGCATTATTAGACATTGTATGTAGATAACTTAGTGGAGCTCGCTAGGAGTCATTGCACCGTATACTACAAGTTCTGGACAGTTGAACCATACAAGTGAGAATAACAAAAATGGCGATGCCAAAATTAATATTTAATAATTGAGAATATGATTAACTCCAATGTTCTCAATAAATGTTTGGTAGTAGGTGCTAAGTCCATTGGACTAGTTTGTGGACTTGGTGATATGTAAATCTTTCACAAGTGTGAGGGAATGGAGCGTTGATACCGCTATGGCCATAGTAGGGTCAATCCTCACGAACTTCAAAGATGATTGAGGAGTCTTTCAGAGTAGCTCATACATGTTTAGCATTTGCACATTTTGATGTATTATTAATTATTCAGTTTATATACTTTCTTGCTTATTCCCTTCGTCATATTAAATATTTGCAAGTCATGCATTTTATTTATTGTTGCATCTATTATATGGAATGTTCATAACGCCAGTAACTTAACCTAAACTTACTGAGCACCGTTGCCCCTTTATGCTCACCCAACAATTTTCCCCACATGTTCTTCATCGAGAGTTAATAAGGGGAAAGGAGTAGCTCCAGCTGTCTAGAGGACTTTTCTGACTGTTGATTGGTATGGTTCGAGATCGAACCAATGTTTTGTTTTTATTTATATTATTTATCATGGGTTTCGGGATTTGAAATAAATCGAGCTAGATGAGTATTTATTCTTGTTGATAACTCTTGTTTTTCCAGTACTGGTCTTATGTGAAAACATTGAAATAAGTTTTAATTTATTATATTTCGCTGCATTTATGAGCATTTAATTTAAATTCCAATTGTTGATACAAGATAATGAGTTGATTTCGAAAGAAAACTTACTAGTTAAGTTCTTAACTCAGTGACCGAGTTAGTTAGCAAATTATGGATCGAGCTAGGCCGGTCGAGATTCATTTAGGAAAACGGGTACTGACACCAATTCTTCATTACCGAAATCGAGACCAATAAGTAGCAAAGGCTCGATTGAGTATCGTCTAACGAAACCCCCAAAAATCCACAAGTGGTACTTTATATTTGAATTCTTATGAACTAGTTTTCGTTTTTGTTTGAAATTTTGGTTTACGAATTGCGTGGAATATTTCACTTTGTGAGCAAGATTTTTTTATAGACAACATTGTTTAAGAAGCATATAATCATACACATTATGTGCAAGACTTTACAACATCAAACAAAATCATAAGAAAGAGTTATGCAAGTACCATCTCATAAACTAAAAGGAAAAAAACATATGTTGTTTGAAAAACCACAATAAATAGAAGAATGCTACCTCTACACACTTTGAAAGTCTTCCATGAGTTTTGAACTCCAATAAGTTGGTACAATGAAGAACGCAAGACCGAAAGTGTTGAGAACGAAAATGTTGAGAATCTCAAGTTCTTAAGTTGGGAGGAGATCGTTAAGAAGGAAGTGAACAATAAAATCATCAAAAAAAACGCACAAATTCACAATCAAGGAAATTAATAATCCCCCAAACCCAAAAACTCCAAATTCCAGTGGAGATACGAGAATCTAATGAGGAACTCCATGGACCCAGAAAAGGGTTTTCTAACAACATGAATAAGGAAATAAATGAGAAACACAATCGAATCAATATGACCGAATTGAAAAACCATTGAAGCTTAAACAAGAGAGACGGAAAGAGAGATTCATACATGAGCCCTAGTTTTTAGGGCTTGAGGAATAGCTTGATTGAGAGGCAAATACTCGAAATTGATCTCAATTTGTAAGAAAGATTGAGACTTTGAAGAGTTGAAGCGCCAAAGCGAATGAGAAGGCGAAGATTGGGAGATAAGATTGAGAGTGGAATTAGGGTTTCAAGAGGAGGAGATCCGCAAAGGCAAAAGTGAGAATCGAGAGGAGATCGTTGGAGTTTATAAATGAATTTGAGAGGAGATTTTTGCAAAGGGTAGAAGAGTTCTTGTAGAAGAAGGAGTCCGAGTTTTGGTCGAAAACATATTTGTTACGCACCAAAAATCTCGAATTTCTACGTCAAAATAAGAGAAAAGAAACGAAGAAAAATACGAGGGTGGATTTTTTTCTATGCGGTTACAAAGTTTATCAAACACCAATTAAAATGATTACATTGAAAAAACACACAATTTTTCATGATTTTTTTCATTTTCTTTGCTATCAAACACACCTTAAAAAATAAAGTAATTACTCATCAAAATTGATTTTAATTTTTAATTTTACATTTCTTAAGCTTTAAAATATAATTGAATTTTTATTAAAAAACATATTTGCATTTATTGTTGGATTTTTCATAAGGGTGTGCATTTTCCTATATAGTAAAAGAAATGTGAAATTATGGGTAAGTGTTGGATGTAGTTCGTGCCACATGTTTTTTATTGAATCAATAATTTAATCAAGGACACATCACCCATAATTTTTTATTTTTTTTTGCTTTACAATTTTTGAATTAACTCATTTATCAAAAGAAGTTGCTACGTTGACCCATTTTGATCACCCACTTAAATGCATTTATTGGGCGGGAGTTGCATGATTCACCTCGAGATGTGAGTTGCACTCTCGTCAAATGGTGCCTATAAGTTGGTGCCATTAAATCAATGTCAAAAGTGATTCAACCTCTCATTTTGCTATATCAAATAATATTTAAAACTGTCTTTCACTTTGCTTTTTCAAATTTTTTAACTCCTTTTGTGGCGGCAAGGTGGGTTGAAGATTTTTTTTTGGGTGGCTTGTGCTTGTCTATGCTAAATTAAATTAAAAAAAGTCAAAAACGAATGATTTGTTCCCTCAACTCTTACTCAAATTTTATCATTTCACTTTTTAATTTTAAATTTTTATTTTTATTTTATTTTTAGTCCTTTTACTAAGTTGTAAACTACCGATTGTTTGGTTGATGATGAAGTGGTTTAGGAATGGCTTACAGTCGATTCATCGAACAAAAAACATCGATTGTGAATTGCTTGTAAGGCGATTTGTTAGCCACGGTTACTCTCCAATATAACAAAACCTAAAATCAGCAAAGGAAAACCCCCTCCAAGTGAAGGAAGAGCCATGAATTCTCTCTCTCTCTCTCTTCAATGGCGGACCGTCTCAGCTCCTCACTGCGTCACCATCGCCAATCTCTTAGGGCTTGTCTTACGATCTCTTCCACCGATCTCCGCAATCAAAGGTGAGATTTTGCGTTCTCTGTAAATCATTCTGATCCATGTTCCGCAATCTAGGGTTTAACACTGGTGTTACTTGTTTGTGTTGTTCGATTGGTTGCTTTCTCGAAACCCAATCTTTGTTTCCATAAATTGTCGGCTATGCTGCAAAGTTTGATTTTTTAGGGTTTGGAAGCAATTACATTCTTGATTATCATGAAATACTACCTTTGATTATCATACGGCAAGTAGTTGTTATTGTTGAGCTTCATGCTTAAATATTCCGAGGAGGCGCGGTTCATTTAGAATGGAGTTGTTTCTTTTTCAGTCCTTACTTTGGTTCGACTAATGCCAGGAGAGTTAGTCGGGTGCCTCAACCCTATAATCTGAGAGAAACTAAGGAAATATAATGTTGCTGCCAAGAATCAAAGTTTGAGCTATGACTGCCAGGTTCATTTTTGATTTTGGTCATGGGGCATGTTTACGGTTGACTGACTACTGATAATGAAGTTAGTTTATCATTCATCAACATTGACAAACTTCTCCGTTAACCTTTTTTGTTGCATGATATTGATAGTTAATTTGGGAAAATCCTAATTGATTTTCAGAGGTTTTTAATAATCATGCTATTCAAGAGGAGCTCCTATGAATTTTATTCTCTTGGTATGAAATCCATGCATCTTTGAAGTCTGAATATTTACTAGAAAAGGTATTGTTAGATACTAAGTTCATTATGATTTTTAATCACTCTACTTTTTTTGGTTTCTCACGTGGTGTTCGACACCAACCGCACCGACTAATCCACGCTCGGGCACTGTCGGTTCCAATAGAGAGGCGGCCCTCCCAAGTCCCAACCCAGTTTTCTCCATTCATGAGACTTGAACTCGAGTCCTCGCTTAAGAGGAACGAATCCCTTACCACTCGAACCAAATTGTTGTTGGTAATTACTCTACTTTAGTTATACATTTATCCTTTTTAAATTTTTGGTCGACCTAACGCTTCTCTCGCTCCTTTTGTAATTTTTTTGATCTCTTGAATTTATATTTTCTACCAATTTCACATGGAATTGAGCCTTAAAGTTCTGATATTAGTTGCTGTGAAGAGCATCTATTTCATGATAAATAACTTCAGATCGTTGGAAATTTCACTTTTCATTCAATTGAATCTTGTCAATCATATTTAGTTTCATTTATTTTATTTTGTTTTGCCTAGTTTTAATTATTTTGTGTATTTATTAACTTCCTGTTTGCAGATTTAAAAAATGAAGAAGTTTGACTCAACTTCATGAAAATGCTGTGCTTTTCTATTAACATTTTTAGGTGCATGTTTCATAAGAGTAGAGGAAAGTTTCTGGAGTTGATACTTAGTAGCATAGGATGTGTTAGAAGGCATTTGTCAATAAATACAAAGTATGTGAGACAGTGAGAGTTTGTTGAACATTTTTTTTTCTCCTCACCAAACCGACTAAAGGAAAAGTGGAAAACCTATGAAGAATTATTTTGTGAAGGGATTAAATGGGTGCCACCTGCCTCTAGCAGTAATTAAGTGTTAGTGGGAGCCTTTGTAATGAAACCGGTGCTAATTTAAGATAGGCTATTCTTTCTTTTTGTTGGTCGTTGCAAACACCATATGAACATGCTTGTTTCTTCATGTTTGAGTGTTCACCAATACGTTCTTCAACCAAGTAGACCATAGGGGGACCATTAGACTCCTTGATCAAAATTGAATGTTTTGGCTTTTGTGGGACAATTGGCAATTGAATCACGCATGTCAATATATGATAAACACGCTTATTGTAATGAGGTTCTCGTAGATGTCCTGACTACTAAGGTATCAATAAATTAGAGGAGGAGCTAAAAGTGAACTTAATGAAATTTTTTTAATGGCGACGTGTAATGACTTTGTTTGAGGTTGAAAAGGTTTATGAATGTCGATCCATCTATATTTCTTCTTGGCAGTGGTTTTTCTTAGGGGTTTTTGAATGAGAATTTACACCATTTTACTATTTGTATTTTGTGCAGAAGTGGTAGTAGGAGCCCACCCTACAGTCACACGGGTGAATATGAGGGTCAAAATGAGACGTTGCAAATTGGATCTGATGCATAAACTCCAACATGTAAAGATTTTGCAGTGGGGAGTTCATTGCAGGTTTCTTCATCATGATAACAATAACTATGGAGTAAGGAGACAATCAGGAGGTTTCTGAGGTGAGAACTGGAGAAATAGGCATGAAAGGGAGGAATCTTTTCAGCTTGACAGCACCGAAGAGCAAACTGGGCCTTCGCAGGATGAGATTTATGGAGTGATTGTCCTGTCGATTCAGATGTTTACTCCATGCAACAGACAAATGGAAACAGTGGTTGGAAATCGAGTGATAATGCTGAAGGAAGATCCTGGGAAAGCTCAAAGTGGGTGGATGAAGGCGTCAAGTCTGATGCTAGTAACTTGTCCAAGAGGAGAAGTGACTTCGATGGTGAAAAAGTAGTCAATAAATCTGTAAATGTACCATGGGGAGATTGGAAATGGAAGCATGAAATCATTGACTTGGAAATTGGGATTAAGTAATCCTCAACAGATAGACCACATTGATGATAGAGTAGAAGGTATTGCCATTTGCCAATCAAGATGTTAAAAATTCATCAATTCTTGGGTGCCAATACTAGTACAAACACTGGTGGTCTAGATTCACATTACCATGGGGTATTGCTGAATGAAAAGAACATCCTTTCTGGAGGGACAAATAGCAAGAGGATCTTCCAGACTAATTAAGAGCTACAATTTCGAAGTTCAGAGATAAGTTTGCTAAATGAGCAGGATATACCGAGGGAGGTGCCAGGGGAACAGCTGCATGCTTCAACTTTTGCTGTGAAATCAACGTCAACTGATGCTAATTGTGTTCAACTGAAATCTGAACTTGTGAATGCTGATGTACTGTCCTGCAAAAATGGCAATGTGGTTACAGATTCCATTAAACAACCTACGGAGATTTCTTTCTTTGCTAGCTCTCTTGCTGCTAAGGTTCTTTTACATGGACAGAGCTTTGGCAGCAAAATTCGTGATGAAATTATTCAACCTCTTTCTAGTTTTATCATGAATACAATTCCAGCCCCTTCACAGACACCAAGACTATCTTGATTTGAATGAGCAGGTTGATCCAATGCATCTGCCTTCATGCAATCCTCATCGACAAACAAATCTGAAGGAGTAAATGATCAAGATGCGGGATGTGAATAATAGAAGAGGTTCTGAAGTAACTTCTAGACATCAAATGTCTCTAAGTGTTGTTTCCAGCAAGCAAGATGCACCAATAACAAATATTTCGGCATCTCTTGTGCGGATATTTGGAAATTGTCAGCAACTTCCCCAGTTATATACTACTTTAAACTCCCTTCCTACTGGATTGGTGCCTTCCAATGCAAAGTGCAAACTCTACATGAAAAGTTGTACCGGCTGTCGTGCCCTTCGCTTATTCAAACCAGGTTGTAGAGTCTTTTAAAGAGTATGATCCTATCAGTGATAGAAGTGAGCTCATTGAATGCCGAATTCCAGCCTCAAGAATATATAGGCAATCTCACAGAGCTTAGTAAGATTTCACACCAGGAAGTGTCCTCTTCTATTACTGGTGCAATTAATGGAGTTGATGTTTCTAACAATGGAAGTATAGGAGATGCAGATGCTCATAATGATGAGGGGGGTAAGAAGAAAAAGGGTGCAAGAGGGATGCAGATGTTCATATTTGCACTTGTAGAATGCGTAAAGAGGCTCACAAAACTATAGTGAAGACAGTGGTGGACAAAGTTACTCATACTTTTAACAGAGCGCATGTTCCACATACGCAAGAGAAAATCGATCATTACTTGTCATATTGAAGACTAAGCTTATAAAACTTGTACAGGTCACTACTTTTTAATTTTCTACTAGAGCTGCTCCTGCTAGATATTTCGTCTGTATTTGGATCCAAATTATTCCTTATGGTCAGCTTTTTTGCTTTTTCTTTTCTTCTTCTGCAGGCATATGTGGAAAGTATCTCAAGACTGAAGACTGTGGACCTTAATGTTTCTTCTTTGTATCAAATATGTTTGGCAGATGTTTTAATTCAATCAGAATTTTTGTTTACAGATTCCATGAATCTGGTGCCAACTTTGTTTTTCTCTTTACACACTTTGCTACCAGGTGAATTAATGCTAATGACTATGCTGGGATAGTGACGCTAATCTCTCCTACATGTAGATATTAGTTAAATATACTCATCCTTGTGGTTGATTACTTTAGTTTTCACTTTATTACTAGTGCTGCTCTTTCGGGATGCAGCTTTAATCATTATTTTGCTTATGAGAACTCTGCTCATTGTTGCTATTTCTTGTTCAATATAGGATGCCATTCATGAAACCTCCAGATTTCTTGGTCGCTATACTGTATAAGTGGAATTTGTATTGCTCTTTCTGTTAGGCCGTTGGCATTTATTCACTTAATTCACACTTTTGCACCATTTCTTGAACTTTTCATGCATTCACAGTTTGTAGCCATGTTGAAGTTCTAGTTCTTGCAATGAGGTTGGTAGGATCAACTTGGATTGCATAGAGAAATATTTGTAGTGGCACTTTGATGATGTTTTATTTTTTGGTTTACGCTTTGATGGTGTTTGGTTGCTCTACTTATATCTTCTGGTAAGATTTTCATTTTTCACGTCGTATAAGCAAAGTAAAGCAATTTGCACCTAGATAACCTCCCTTGAGTCTAAATTTAGTTTTAAGGCTCACTATGACGATGGCTTTATTTAGACGAGGAAATCAAAATTCTTTTTTCACCCGCTTTTTAATGTATAGGTATGATTTCTTACTTTTGAACTTCGAATTGAATGGATGGTATTGATCTCATTACTTGCCTCAGTGAATGCACTTTTCCTTTTTAAGCTATGGTATGTTACATGAAAGCTCACCTTTTTGTGAGCATGGGCTCCTTTCAGGTCTATTCTCTCATTTGCACGGTATGTTAAAATTTGACTTTGTGTGCTTTTAATCATTAGCCTTCATGCATTGTAGTAGGAAGAAATCCTCTTTTGTCTTAACCATTGGCTGATGTATGGATCTAAACTTATGTGTTTATCTTTTTTTAATGCCACAAATGTGCCACACATATTCTGCTTTTTATTTCTTAGAAAGAGCTTGAAATGTCACAGGAAGCTGTATGCTCTTTGTTATTTTTGATTGTGTCCAATTCCTTCTTTTTTTTTTTTGTTTTTGTCCTGCACATAGTTTTTTAAGCCCCGATGGTTGATCCCTTAGAATGTAATCAATTTTCTCATCGAGCGAAGGTTAAACCAAATCAGATTTCTTCTTCTGTCGAAAGTACTGAAATCTTCAGTTTGTTAGTTAAATAATTATGTATAGGGTCACCTTTTTCAGGCCCTTTTCTGTGCATTGATTCTGTTAGTGTTCTTCTCAATTGATTCTGCATTTATTGGTATGTGTTAGTCTATGTTTTGTTTTCCTTCTATGTATTTCAAGTTTTTGTCTTTGATTGAATTGAAATAACCTAAAAACATGTGACATTGCAACTATACTGACATATGCTTAAGGACCCTCCTAATTGTTGCTTTGTGGTTAATTAACTGTGTAACAAGAATGATGTTATTGTCCTATTGATATGATTAACCAGTGCAGGTTGGGCGTCCGAAAAGTTGACAGGAGAGCAGATTGCAGATATACGAAAAAAAGCTTTCAGTATAGAGTCTATAGACGATAATTTGCTGGTGCCAGATTGTTTGAGATGCATGAGGCTTCATGAGGCGTCTCAATCGTGATTTAGATGTATTGCCTAAATGTGGTCCTCTCCTATGTTTGTAGGCAGCTAAGGTCAGTATTTCCAATAGTTTTTGTTGGGGGCTTTTAGATATAACGTTTAGCATACATACAAAAGTCATTTTCATTTAGAGATGATGTTGATTTTGATTCCTTCTACTCAACCCTATTCGCACCTACTTCAAGTTTACTATTCTCTGATCTTCTTCTGTTGCGTGTCGCTGATTAATCGTAGATTATGTCTTCTTAGAAGACACATCTGTATTTGTTCATGTAAAGTTGCTGTTAGATTGTATGATCCTATAGTGACTACTGAGCATTGTTTTAGATTAAAAAAGTCAGCACTTTGAACTGTGCCAATGGTGATACCTAATATCAATTTGGATTGAAGCTGTTTTGGTGTTTTGGTGCTCTGAAATAGTCTTACATTTGAAAGGTAGGTCCTATACTTGGCAGTCTCATACCCTAAACACTGGGATTTTTTTTTCTTAAAGAGAAAACACAGGCTAATTAGATGGAAGTTGGTGATCTCCACTCTCTAGGGGCCACTCGTAACAGGTAGGCTCAAAAGATTATGATGCATTAATATTAGTATGAATTAACTGTGTACCTATCCACATAGAAGGATAGAGTTTAATCTCTTTGCATTACATAATTAGAGCTAGATCTTTAGTTGATATTAGTCATGTCAAATTTCTTCAATTTCTGTTTATTGAGTTGAGTTTTTTAAGTGGACATTTGTAGGACAACTCCAAAGATTGCTACAGAAAACTCAACTCAGTAGAAATAGAAGAAATTCGACGATATAGGGGTAGACTGAAGCTAACTTGGGGTGCATTGGTTGAAGGGATTTCAAATGATTTGAAAAGCACAACATCAATTGCACTAAATCGAGCGTAATAGAAGAGTTTGATCTACGTAGCGGACCCCAACTAATATGAGGTCGAGGCTTTGTTGTCATGTCGAATTTACAACTATGACTCTTTAGGTTTTATCTACTGGAGATTTTATTGGAATAATAGAGATGCCTTTGGAAGAGGGCTAACAAAAATTAAAAAACAAATGTCAAAATTATGAATGGTTTTGATAGATCATTTCATATTGAAAAGTGGACTAATATATGTAGATTAAGTCATGGAGAAGTGGATAAGTGGTATATGTCTGAGATGAATTGTGATGTAGGTTTTAAGCAAATTGAAGCTATTATATAGAACTGATTCTAACCATCAGAAGTAATTTGGCCATGAGAATTATATTAACTTATAATCCAGATTCCATAAGTGCTTTCTCAACTAGCCGTTTTGTTGTAGTATTGTCGAGCTGCTCAGGAGAACGCTAGTACCAGACTACCACTGAGGAGTTGAGATCAAGTCTCGAAAGTCGTAGCTCAAGTCGTCTTGCGTCACGATCATCAGTTGCATTGTTAACTAAGCGATTTTGGTTTCAAGTGCTTTAAAAGTTATATATAATTGCGTTGTAAATTTGTAATGATAGACCTACAAATCATTTCCATTTATTGTGTGATATTTTTTTCCATATAGCATGTACATGCACATGTAGGTTGTATTTATAGAGCGTGGAGTATACATATGTTATTTATCATTTTTGACATAGGTTTCATAGATAAAGTTGTCTAAAACATGCAAATAATGATGGGGCTATTATAAGAAGGAATAAGCTTACCAAAAACCATCCTTCTCGCTCTTAGAAAAAGCAGAAAGTAACCCTATTTTGGTTGAAGGGATATAGAAAGTAATCACACCTCATACAAACATTGTTGGACCAGACATTAGCTTTTTAGACTTTGGAGTAGCTCATAAGTTATTGAACCCCTCACAGTGTTGCACTAACATGGACTAACCAAAGCCTCCATTGCTTTACTAGCTGAGACTTCCCTAACCTTGATTGCTTATCCATTTAAAGAAAACCAAATTTTATCATAGCATGCTATAGCCCTTAAAATATATTGATTTAATTTCGTCAAATTAAAGTGCTATATCAATTTGTTGACATCAATTGAGTCATCGAACGCACACAAGTTATTTCTGTGTTGTCGATGTGCTTTGAATTACGTCGAACAAGTGATTTGAACTACGGCCAACAACAACAATGTCTCAATTCCAAATTAATTAAGAATTTGAAATATACACGGTTACAACACATAAATTTGATGTCTTAGTTGATGGCGTGAAATATAAGCAAGTTCTTTATTCGTTATCAATAAATCTACTTGGACTCAACCTCAAAAAAAAAAAAAAAAAAAAAAAAAAAATCTACTTGGACTCATGAGTCCGGACTCATAAGGTTTTATTTTTTTTGCAAATATTCAAGGGGTATTAAAGAAATTTTATAAGTGATTGTATTTGTTTTATTTATTGCTTAAGGATGACTTTGAAAAAAAAAAAAAAAACACTTTTGAATCGAACTCATAGTCAAAATAGCACTGCCCGTTAGTTATTAGATGCACATCAAATCCCGTTTTTTGCATAATTTAATGCGCACTTATAATTTGAGTGCAAAGAAAGGGCTTGTGTGTACTTCATGTCGCAATTAATTAATTGATGCCAATATTGTAGCCTTTTTGTTTAATTATATGCATGTGTTCGTATAGTACATGAAACACAATTTGCAACATAACTATATACGTCTATACGTCATGAATTTGTTTTTCTCTAATCATCATATGCTAGTGCATGATTCGAGGAAGATCAACATGATATATACAAACATTAGTGTGTTTCAAATGTATAATATATAGTTTCATCAAATCAAATCAATAAATTATATAAGATTTTCTTGGGTACATATATATAGCTCACCAATAGGTAATATAATTACTTTATGACATCAATAAATGGTTGAATATAAATAGTTTATCATCATATACTATAAAATAAGGGATTTCTTAATTAATTATTCTTATCTCACCAAAACCTTTGCCTTACTAGTATATAAACAAAAAGGATGTTCAAGCATTCCATTTCTAAGGAGTACCTCTTCAACAACTCATAAGCCCCATATTGATCTTCTTCTCCACACATGCATATATAATCCATATTGATCTTCTTCTCCACACATACATATATAACACATTTATACACTACTCAATTGATTTTCATCATCAAATTAAGGCACTATCTTGATCAATATTCATGCATGATCATGGACCTCATTCAAACATACATCTATCCCCATGACTCTTCAGCTTGGAATGATCTTGACATGGCCATGCAAAACCCATTGATCCTCCATGATCATCATCAACATGGCCATACAAATGAGTTGAACTTTCAACACCCTCTTCATCAAACACCTTCATACAACTTGACACCTTCATCAATCCAAGCACTAATCAATAGCCCTCCAACAACTACTTTCTCCAATATCATCACTATTCATGACCATGAAGAGTATGAAGAGCAAGAAGAAGAGCTAGGGGCCATGAAGGAGATGATGTACAAGATTGCGGCCATGCAACCGGTCGATATAGACCTCACGACGATCCGAAAGCCGAAGAGGCGAAACGTGCGCATAAGCGAAGAACCGCAAAGCGTGGCTGCGCGGCATAGGCGGGAAAGAATAAGCGAGAGGATTCGGATTCTTCAAAGGCTTGTCCCGGGTGGCGCAAAGATGGACACTGCCACAATGCTGGATGAGGCCATTAGGTATGTCAAGTTCTTGAAGAGGCAAGTTCACAAGCTCCAATCCAACAACCATGTTGTCTCTTCAGTACCATCATCATCAACACCTCTTGTGAGACCAATTAGTACAACTACTACTACTACTAGTACTACTGTTGATGTTGGTTCATCAGATGAAATGTTGAATGTTAATTAATTAGATACGATTAATTAAGCTCTATAATTAGTAGATGTATTTAGTACTCTATTAAATATTGAGGTTGTTTAGTGTACAAGAAAATCAATATGAATAGTGATAGTGACTAGCTAGCTAGTACGTACTAATTGGATGTATGTTGGAGATGGAAAGTTGAAGGTAATAAGTGGTGGTGACGTTAAGTAGAGGTTGTTAGGATTTTGTTGACTAAGGTGGCTCGATCTCAATAAATAATAATAATATCAACCGTTACATTGAGACGTAACGTATACTTTCATGTATAGTATACATACATTAGTTATATAAAGCTTAGAGACAGTCCCTATTGGCCGGAAAGTTTGTTGGCATTACATTTTTTCCCCGCTAAAGAAAACAAAACTGATGCCCTCGAGGGCCTCGATCAACGTTGTTTTTATGTATGGAACTGATGACATTTATAATTTTGGGCGTGTACTATATATCACGTCCCTCAATATTTAATTTAATTTTTAATTTTTGTTTTTGGGGATATAAGAACAGTCCTCACGTGCCAAAGCATATCTAGTGAGATGGTAGAAGCATTACTTACCAAAAAAGTAAGGTTTGAGAAAGTTGTGAGTTCGACTCCCACATAACTACCTTAATTTGAAGAAATAATAATAATAAAAAGAACAGCTCCACATGACTACCTTAATTTGAAGAAGTAAAAGCCTCATCATAAGCCCCAAAAAAGAACAAGTACACTATGAGCTTCAACAACAAAGATTGACACGCATCCAAAGCATCTCTGGTGAATGGCAAAGACATCTGATAAGGTAAAATGTATATTGTCATTATTTGTTCAACCAATACTCAGGTAAGAAAAATGATATGACATAAATCTTGCGAGTCTCATGCAGAAGTGGATTTTCTGTACCTACAAACTCGTATGTAGATACAACACACATCCCAAAATCTCAGCCAATATTCTCAATAGATACTTTTACAGCTGGACAAGATATTCATGCCAACCCGTACATATACGTCCAACAAGGAAAAGATTCTTGATTGACAACTTGCAAGACAATTAAGGCAAATTTCCTTTGATCAACGAAGAAAGAAGGAAGCAATATATTTGCCACCTCATTTGATTGAAAACATACAATGAAGCTTCCATAAGAGAGCCATTGTATGATCTCTTCATATATTGATGTAATCACAACAACAGTTCCATCTATAATGCTGGAATTTTCGATGTCATTGTGAGACAAGAGTTGTAACGACCTGTTTTATTAACGTCATTATTTATTGCGTAATTTTAGATTAGGACGCCAACTCAGATCCACGTGGACGCTGCGGGTAGGCTAGGACACACGTCTACCTAGGTACACTAGCCATTTGTCTGTTGATTGCTTATTTGCGATGCATATTTATGATTTATTTGATAACACATCGCATGTTTGTGTTTGTATTGTTATATATATCAAATGAGTGGGATTTTATCATCTCCATTCATGCAAAATCTGGAAAACTAGAGAAGAAGAGATAGATCTTGGAGCTGAAATTCAGCATTTGAAAGACAAATTTAGGGATCAAACTCAAGGTAATCATCTTCTTCACATCTTACACATGAAAATGAGCTCAATTTGGTATATTTTGGTGTTAATTCGAATTTGAGGATTCGATCGCTATTTTTAATGAATCCTTGATGATTTACCAGTCTAATTAACACTACAATTGAGAATTGTTAACTTATTTTGATGAAAATCTGGATTTTTGGGTGAAATTGGGAAAAACTAGTGAATGTATGAATTTGATGATTATTATTCAATAATTGTTGTTTCTGTTATTGTTAATGGTGTTATAGAGTTCCCATGGAGTGGAGAATGGGTTGACAAGGCTAGGATAGCTAATTGGGGGACAAAATTCTCGAGTTGAGAATTTCGTCACCCAGCATGGAGCGCGTTATCCAGACTGGCTAGCGCGCTATCCAGTCTGGGTGCTTAACTGTTCTTCGAAATGAAGAACACTAGCGTGATAGACAGACTCCCTACTGCGCTAGGCAGACCCACTAGCGCGCTAATGACAGATGAAAACTAAATTTAAGGGTTGTTTTGGGTAACTTTCAACTTAATACATACTTAAACACATGTAACCAATTAAAACACTTAAATTGGACTTCAGGGACTTAGGGGGACAATAGCTCATGTACCGGGGAGCTAGGAGGGTCGGATTCGAGAGTTCGGGAAGTCGGAGAGCATGTTTGAGGTTTGTAAAACCCATAGAGACATTACTTGAGTATTTAATTGTTGTTTTGTATTGTTTATGTCCATTCTTGCATATCATTCTATTCCACACTATTTTGGACGGATGGTTGAGGTTACTCCCACTGGATATTTCGTTGTGTGTCTATGACACGCTAGACCATAACATGTGTATCAGAAGTCCTCGGTGAATGACGACCCGAGCTACTTTGTCGGTACACATGTCGGTGCGTCGTGGGTTGACGCCGACCACTGAGAGGACCAGGCGATAGGTCAGTGGGTGCTCCCACTTATGGGATCCTGTGGAGAGAATCCGAAGTATAGTCTACTCTGACCGAGCCAGGCACACACATTTGCGCTTTATTGTTATTTACGCATGGGATGACCCCTTTACAGTTGCATGTTTACTTTCAATATGTTTATTTAACAGTATTTACGGATTCCTTTACTTTATCTTATGAATGCTCAGTGAATTTCCTTGGGATTTTACTCACTGGACTTGTCATCTGTATTTTATGATGTCGAGTGCAGATCCTAGTACTAGTAGGGGCAAGGGGACCCTAGGCAACTACATCTGATTGCCCGTCGTCGAGGACCTACTAGTAAGTATTTATTTTGATATTTTGCTTTATTTTGGGCATTTTGGGAGATTGGAGTAACAGTGTACATGTATATATATTGTCTATTGGTACTTGTTGCCTATATACAAAGTCTTTTTCCTGGTTTTCCACAGTAGGGCATGCTCATATGAACGATACTATATATATTATGATGATCTTTATGTTTTACTTACTCTAATTAAGACTTCCGATGTTTATTGTTAAATGTGATTAACTATTGACTCGTAAAATACGAACCATTGGCACGACTAGGATTTGAATAAGCTACAAGCAGTTAAAGTTAAGGAATTGAAAGACTTAAGGAAATAACTTAAAGAACAATATGAATAACTGATTAATTAAACTAATAACACAAGTGGACACAAATATAATAAACGAACCTGGCGAGGAGTACATGACTCGACGATACCTCAGGGCGCGGGGCCGCCACAGTTGGTATCAGAGCAAGGTCGATAGGGCCTAGGAGAAGTTTTAATAAAGTCGCATAAAACTTAATAAACAAACCTTAGATGTGGAATATAACTGCCCGAATTAATTAAACTAGTATTAGCGTTAATATCAAGGATTAACGGTCGTAATTCGGGTGTTACGTGGACAACTCGGTTGACTCGGACATGAGAACCGAGGAAATATTTTATTTGTGGATTGTGGTTGTGTATATGTGATGTTTAAAATTATTATAATTATTATATTACACCGCATGTGTGTATGTTGCTATCGGGCGAGTTTGTGTGACGGGTGTTCACCTTGAAAGGCATGTCAACGCGGGTATTGAGTAGGCGAACTACGGGTACACCAGGAAATGCTACTAATTCATGTTAAGTTGACTAATTAAACAATTAAAATGGGTAATGTAACCAGAGGCTAAGTTGATTAAATTAAAATAATAGGCTATGGTGTACCTCGAAATGTGTGCCGAAATGCGGGGCACCGAGTGCCAGGTAGTCGAGGGGTTAGTGGAACCATTAATATGTCCATAGGAGGTTCTAAAAACACTAATCACATATATTATAATGGGCCTAAGTTAATGTAATTAGATCAAATAAATCAAGGCTTATAGTTTGGTTAATTAATTGGGAACTATAGAATTGTCTTTGAGATACACATTGACACATCTAGGAACCATGTGAGTGTTAAAGTGGTGTCAATAGGAGACAATTAGTAGAGTGTAAGTGGGCTAAGTGGCAAGAGATGTGCCATTAGATAAACCCCGGGATACGTAAATGCATGGAGATCAATGGCTAGAAACAAATCCTACTTTAATATATAAGATGGGTTAATTAAACAATATGCAAACCAAATCATTTACACATTTTTGCTGGAGAAGAATAAGGAGTTGCTGGAGATAGAGAATTCAACCACTTTGGAGGACAAATTAAAGGATTAAACTTAGGTAATCTACTTCTCCATCTCCTACACTTTCAAATGAGTCCAAAATTTGGTGTTCTAATGAAAATCGATATAAATTGATGAGGGAGGTTTAGATCACTGATTTATTGTGTGTTTTGATGAAATATAAGCATTATTAACATTCAAAGTGAGGAATTACAACTGATTTTAATGAATTGAGGTTTTGGGTAAATTTGGAAAAACTCGTGAAATGCATGGATTTGATGATTCTAAGCTAATTGATGTTGTTGTTGTCGTTGTAAATGATGTTTTGGTAACACCATGGAGTGGAGAATGCAATTGTAGGGTCTAGGTAGCAAATTGGAGAGTTTAGGACATAATTCTCAAGTTAAGAATTACGTCACGAGAGGGTAATTAGCGCGCTAACTAGGCCGATCGGCGCGCTAATGATTAAGGGGCACTTAACTATTTTTCAAAATGAAGAACGATAACGTGCTAGACGGGTCCCCTAGCACGCTAACTTCACCTAGCGCGCTAAGTAGACCCATTAACTAGCTAGTGACAGGATAAAAGAGCGAATTTAAGGAATTTGTTTTGGGATTTTTGACTTAAATACATACCCATACACCTATAATCATACTAAATATGTAAAATTGGACTTCGGGGACTTAGGCGACCATAGCTCAAGTATCGAGGAGCTAGTCGGGTTAGATTTCGAGAGTCCGGGGAAGTTGGAGAGTAGATTGAGGTGCGTAAACCCATTGGAATGCCTCACAGAATTCATGGTTTGTTTTATCGATGTCGGATTACATGTGTGATTATTGGTGGGCACACATGGGGGTTTCTGTCCTATTTCAATTTACGTATATATTGGTTGTGGCTAAATCGCTTGCACGGGTTACTTGTGTTTCGTGCTTGTGTCGTCGGCAGTAGGATATACTTACGACCGTCGGGAGGGATTTAGGGTGTTCCACTTGACTTGAAATAGTGTTTGGAGGGTTCATCCGTGCTTGAAGTTGGGATTTAGTCACTTTGTAAACTTTGTAAGTATATACGTGGTTCTTATTCGATTGTATCAATTACTGGCTAGTTTGGGTCATCTCGTGATTTTATGTTTGTTTATTTATTCTTGCTTTATTTCCGAGCATATGTTGTTTATTTATTTCACGCTACTGATTTTTCTTGTCGTATGTTGCCTACATTCATGGGAATATGACGCATTATTGTCATGTGTTATATTCGCATGTCTCGTAGTTTATCAGTTTTGTTTCATGAATATTGTGTGGGTTTCTCTTGGGATTTTACTCACTGGACACGTCACTGTATTTATTAGGTGACCGAGTGCAGATCCTTCGACGAGCAAGGGCAAGGGTAAGGAGGTATTGGGCGACTACCTCTCAGATTGTGGAACCAGCTCGTGTGTGACTACAGTATGTACGTATTTATATTTTTTTCGGGTTTTGGGGACCGTAGAACGTTGATTACATGTATATGGAGCTTTTGTTATACTTATCTCACCTTGATATATACATGGTATCTTTTGTCGGATTTTTTCACTACTTAGGATTGTTAAATATTGCATAACTCACTTGTTTAAGACTTATTTGTAAGATTTCATATAACTTGATAAATCGATTAACTGGCTAATGGAATCATTAATATTTATATGGAGATTAATTAGCTAAGTTAGGGTTAAATGGAAAAGTGTAAGCAACCAGAGACATAGAATGTGGCATGGCAAGTCCCAAAGCGGCCTGGAAATTGGGGCCGCCACATTGAAACCCAATGATATTGCCTTTCAACCTTAGTTGGGAAGTGATGTGAGGCGGGTAAAGTTAGGGTTTATATGCGTGTTATATTTTCATTATATATATGATATATATGTATATATACTGATGTTGATCCGACGTACGCTTCTCGATGCAGATCATGGACGGACAGTCGACTACGCCTCAGGAGACTGGACAGACTAGCGATACAGCTAGGGATCCTCCTATTACAGTGAGTGTAGAGAATATACTCGTAGCGTAGGAGACTCAGATGGCCGATATACTCTGACTATTACGGGATCAGGCCGCGACACTTACAGCTACGACTATAGCACCTGAGACTCAGTGGTATTCATCGCACCCGTAGAGACAGGCGTCACCCCGGTTGTCCCATAGAGACTGATTGATTGAGCAGCTATGGAGATACAGGCAGATGGAGCTACACCAGTTGTCATTCCACTGGAGACTCTGACTTCTACGCCCCCCACCCACGAATAAAGAACAGTTGACTACCACTACTTTTGCTACTACACCGGGATTCGTTTTGGCCTCGAGAGCGAAACTTTTAAAAGAGTTTTTGATGTTTCGTTGGGTTTCTTCTACGGAGGTGGTGACCACAAGGTGGAAGGGAAATGGATAGTTTCCCGTGAGCGGTTCCAAAGGCGATGAGGAATGATGAGAGGGTGCGAGGCACGTCTATCTAAACCATGTTTGAGAGGTCGCTCTGCGATCTCACGTATCGGGACGCACACCCCGGCGACGAAAATGGCGAGTTCGGAGAGTTATTTTATGATCAATATATACCCGTAGTGGTGAGGTCGAGGTTGAGAGATGATTTTTTGGCCTACGATAGGGTAACCGCTCACGATGCGGTACATAGAACGTTACACGGTACTTGTTACGATTCTCGATGGATGTGGCGGGGACAGAGTGACTACATATTTATTTCTTCACTCGAGGTGTGGATGAGAGGATTGCCGAGACAGTGGTGTCATTTGGGGCTCCTACTCTGTAGTAGATCTATGATAGAGCATTAGCACACGAGACATTTGTGATGCAGAGGGATTGTATGCGTATTACTGGGACTGAGGTACAGACGAGACATAATTCTCGGCCGGGCCGGAGGCGAAAGAGATAGATGGATCATTCAAACAAGGGTCGGAGGGAGGATAGACGAAACGGGGACCGCGGGTGTGATCATCAGGGCTGTCAGTTCTAGTATGAGGATAGGTAGCAAGTTCACAGTGTGGCACCAACACAGACTGATCAACGTAGGCCAAAGCCACAACAGTACCGTCAGGCTAGAGATCAAGTAGGACATGACAGGAGTCAGAGAGACAGAGATCTGGAGACGGACAGACTGATAGGTAGAAGAGGTGTAAGTGTCATAGGTATGGCCAGATAGGACATTTGAGGGTAGACTACATAGTACCACTTGTCACTTGCGACGAGAGCTAGATTAGGCGAGAGAGAGGGCCCATGTAGTAGCACGGTCGAACGACGGAGCGACCGAACGACTCGTCGAGGGTACGTTACATATCTATGGTAAACCTATGCATACTATGTTTGATTCTAGTAGTATATTATCATTTATTGCTGGATGAATTGTAGGAGAGTTAAGGTTAGTTGCACATACACTAGACACACACCTTGTTCTCAATACCGCTATTGGGGACAAGATATACCCTAACTAGATATGTAGAGATATGATGATAGGGGTTGAGGGACATCAGTTACCGACGGATCTACGAGTGTTAGAGTACCTAAAGTTTGATGCACTTCTCGGGATGGATTGGTTATCGCCTTATCATGCATGGATATATTGTTTTAGTAAGAGAGTTGAGTTTCACATTCCTGGGATACCATAGTTCTTACTAGTTGGACCCGCGACAGACTTACCTATCACTAGGGGCCGATTAGCTACAGCGCAGAAGTTGGAGGCATTCATAGTGATAGTCGTGTCGGAGGTTAGGATTGAGGTCAGGATTGAGGATGTTCCGGTAGTTAGAGATTTCATCGACGTATTCTCAGATGATTTACCAGGATTGCCACCACTACAAGTGATCGTGTTTATCATCAAACTGATAATAGGGACTCAGCCGATCGCCCACAGACCTTATAAGATGTCACCATCTAAGCAAGAGGACGTTAGGAAACAACTTGATGATTTGTTGGAGAAAGGTTTCATCCATCCTAGTATGTCATCTTTGGGAGATTCTATGTTGTTTATGAAGAAGAAGGATGGTTCGATAAGGATGTGCATAGACTATAGGAAGGCTGAATCGAGGCACTTCCTAGGGTAGACGATTTCCTCGACCAATTAGCATACGTCAGGTTCTTCGTAAAGATTGATATTTGCTTAGGTTATCATCAGTTGAGGATTCAATAAGAGGACATCAAGAAGACCGCCTTTAGTACGAGATACGAGTTGTTCGAGTTTACAGTCATGCCATTTGGACTTAGTAACGCCTCAGCAATCTTCATGGATCTGATGCACAAGGTCTTAAGACCATATTTGGACAAATTTGTCATAATTTTCATCGATGATATCTTGGTCTACAGTAGGACTTGTGAGGAGCACGAGAGACATCTCAAGGTAGTTTTAACGACACTGAGGGAGCATAGGTTGTACGTCAAATTCAACAAGTGTGACTTCTGGCTGAGTGCAGTGAGATTTCTAGGACATGTCATCAACGATCAGGGTATCTCTGTGGATTCAGAGGAGATTAAGGTTATCATTAACTGGAGGACGCTTGAGTATGTTGCCGATATTCGAGTTTTTACGAGAGCGGCGGGAACTACCGACGATTCATACATGACTTTTCCTCGATTGCAACGTCGATGACGAGACTAACCAAGAAAGATGTTAGATTCGATTGGTCAGAGGAGTGTGAGCAGGCTTTTCGAGAGCTGAAGAGGAGATTAACTTTCGCATTTGTATTGACATTGCTAGAGTCGAGCAAGAGTTTGTCCGTTTACACAAATGCGTCAAGCATTGGTCTTGGATGTGTATTAATGCAAGAAGGTAGACCAGTTGCTTATCTTTCGAAACAGTTGAGACCCCATTAGGGGAATTATCCAATGCACGACATGGAGCTTGCAGCGGTCATCTTTGCATTGAAGGCCTTGAGGCATTATCTATACTGAGAAAGGTTCACCTTGTACTCAAATAACTAGAGTTTGCCTATATCTTTACTCGAGAGAGATCGAACATGCGTCATAGGAGATGCACGGAGCTATTGAAGAACTACGACTTCGATATTGAGCATCACCATAGGAAAAGGAACGTCATAGGCGACGCCTTGAGCGAGATCGGGATTGACGATCAAACATTTGTGCGACGTATGACACGTGAGCATGGCTTACTACGGGCGACATTAGTTACGTGCATGCTAGAAGTATTTACTACGGTCGAAAGGCACATTTGTTGTCAGATTAGTGATCGACTATGTCGATAGAGTAGTGTAACGACCCAAATTTAATTTGTCGTTATTAATGATGTGGTTGCGAGATGTGGTGACGGCTCGACGCTCGTGGGACCCGCATCTAGGATAATGCACTTATTTGAAGCTAGGTAAATAGTTATTTTTGTATGTTGATTTGTCTAATTTGCGATGTTTATGTTAAAATAGATTAAACGACATCGTAATATGTGTATTTATATTACATTTGACGTGTGAAAGCTTGTATGTTAAGTATTCAACTTCGATATGCGTGTTGATGTGGGTATCGGGTTGTCTAAAAGACTAAATACTAGGTAGGGAAAATAATACACACAATAAATGGATAAAATGAGTGAAATATTGAAATGTAATGTATATTTGGTGGTTAGGGTCATGGTAGTACGCGTATGTCGCGGTTCGGGATCTGGCAGGGCATCGGAACACTCGAAACATCACTTTTTGGTTTAAGAACAATGGCAAGTGTGCCATTAGTGTCACAATTGGAGGCATTAGAGGGTGAATAATGGAGCAAATAATACTCATTAGTCAAATGTCACAATTGACTTTTTATAGTCAAATGACATCTCTCCTCATTTGTGCATCTCAATTGACCTTCATTTTCCACCACCTTTTCTCTCTCCTTATCTTCACATCCGAAATTGAAGAAAAGAAACAAGGGTTTTGAAGATTTAAACTTGGTGAATTGAGGAGCTTGAAGTGGTTTAAGAATCAAAGCAAGGTGAGATTCACAAATACCTCAACTTCCTTTATCTTTTGGTACAAATCTTTGAGGTGTTTGTGTGAACCTATATGAATTGTTAGATGGTTGTTAAGTAGCTGTTTTGGTGGTTTTTAAGTGCATGAAGTTCAATGATTGGTGTTGTGGTTGGTGGTGTTGAGAAACCACATTTTTCAGCAAAACTGTTGTCCAGAATGCGATTAGCGCGCTAATGTGGTCGTCTAGCGCGCTAGATGAAGATTAGCGCGCTAGGTAAAAATAATAGCGCGTTAATGTTCTTCCTGACGAAGAACAGTTAGCTGCCCAGAAATCTAGCGCGCTAATCCCCAGACCTAGCGCGCTAGATCTTGCAGGTTTTACACTAATTTTTGCTAAGTAACATAAAATACATCCAATTGACTCAAAATCACTTATAAATGGAAATAGGTCATTTCGGGCGGTAATTTGGACATCGGGGATTCGGCTGAGTCGAACCAGGGGTTAGGTTTCAGGACACGGAGTGCGGTTTGAGGTGTGTAGTATCCCAGTGAAATTACTTGAGCGGTATTTATTTTTGCTTTTGAATTCATATTACTGTCTTTCAATACTCTATTCCTGGCTTGGTTTAAATAGACGGACGTTGAGGCTCTCCTCGTGTCATTCCTGTGTGTATGTCCACTTAGGTCATAACACATGCGTCGAGGATCTCGATGAATAGGTCGACCGGGAGTCGCGTCGGGGCACTTGTGGGTGCGTCGTTAGTTCCACGCCGACCACCTAGCGGATCCGGATACGGCCTTGCTTGAGTGCTACTCGCCGACGATAGTACGTGGGAGGAGTCAAAGTATGGCACTAGTCGACCTAGGCTATAGGAACACAATGTAAGCTTGCACTATTACTTATCCACGCGATGAGCACATTTGCATGTATTTATTTTTGCACGTTTATTTAATAGTTTTCTTTAAATTCCAGTATTTACTATTAGTATTGCTCACTTAATTTCCTTGGGAATACTCACTCTGGACTCGTCATCTGCCTTTTTGCGATGGCTTGAGTGCGAATCCTAGTACGAGCCGGGGCAAGAGCAAGCTACCGGAATACCTGTGAATTCAGAGATATTGAGCCAGGCTTGTACGTTTGTATTATACATATTTTGTTTCATTTTGGGGATTTGGGAATTGTGAAATGTTTCAGGACTCTATCTTATTGATATTTTGAATCTTTGAGGTTTATATCTTATATATGTTGTCATATGAGTTTTTCACACTAGGTAAATGCATGACATAGTATTTCATATTTTAGATTGTCATGATAAAAGATTTTCCATTTGTGATTTATTAGGGTATTTAACGATATTATTAGCGAGATGATTTAAGTTCATTAACAATTTAAACGATAAATTGTTGTTCATTTAGGTTAATAATGATACAATGGTGAATGAGATTGTATGTGGGACACGGTGGCGCTAGTAGGCCGGGTTGTGGGCCGTATTAACCCCGTGGCGGTCCATTTGGAAAATGGGCATTACATTTTGGTATCGAGCAAGGTTGGTGAACCTCGAGGAAATGAAAGTTAACTACGATACGATTACATTTGTGGTATAGTTGGAGGATAAACCTAATGAATAAACTTTAGATGTGGAAGCCCAAAGGAATTGCCTAGAGTCCTAGTTGGGAAGTGAGGTTAGATGGGTAGAAATCAAGGATGTACGTGTTATTTTTGGTTGTATACTACATACGATACACGTATATTTGTGCTTGAGGCGACTAGATGCACGTTCTTCGATGCGGATCTGATGGACGGACATGACTATCAAATACCACTTAGCTTGAGGTCGGAGATACTAGTGATCGTAGGCGACTTTGACGCTAGAGTCATTAGTGCGGATTATGGATGATAGGTTCGCAATGCGAGATATATATGATGAGAGCTCGGTATGCTCGGGAGACTACGACGACTCAGACGACCATTTTGGTTTGCAGATGATGACTACTCGACCAATTGTAGCTCCTACTACAGTGAGACTCATGTTCGAGCGGCGTATCAGAGACATTGGCGAGAGGGCTACGCGATGGATACCGGTGGATACTACGGTGGTTCTTACACCTACTATTGAGCGACCGAATGATGGCGTCTACTTACAGGAGCCTAATGACGAGTTGAGGCTAAGAAGATGAAGGATTCTATTAAGTTCTCACCAGGATATTTTATGGAGCCGGGGGATCAGAGGTAGCCAAGAGGTGGTGTTATCTCATGAGTGGCTACATGAGTTGCTTCGGGTTGAGGAGATCGATCGGCGAGATTATCGAGTTTTGCTTGAGAGCGATGCGGCGGTATGATGGACTACTTTAGCGTGACTCATCCTGCTTTGTGACTATTTGGGCCTAGTTAGATCATTATTTATGGATGAGTATATACCTATGGAGGTTAGAGTCGATTGAGGGATGAGTTTTTATCTTTGGTTCAAAGAGATATATACATCACGGTGTACATGGAGAGATGCAGATATTGTTGTCATACTCCATGGACATAACAGTCTTAGAATAGATTACAAATATATTATTTTCTCGAGGGCTGGATGAGAGGATTACGAGCACGGTGATATCTAGTGGAGCTCGTACACTTGTGAGAGACTTATGATAGGTCCCTCACACGAGACATACACAGTTCAAAGGGCCAATCGAGTAGCAATTTAGGCTTGCTGTTGTAGAGTAAGCAAAGTCATCTAGTTTCGAGTTCTCGGTCCGATCAGATATCGAAAAGATAGATGGGAGATCAGGGCTGACAGAGACAAGGCTAAATACCTCGTCGAGGTGATTGGCAGTCTTATCGAGGTCGTAGAGGTGATCGTGAGATCGTCGTGAGGACCGATTGGCATATTATACGGCTTACGCACCGATTGATCGGCCTGAACGACGGTATAGGCAAAATAGAGTCGAGATAGGCAAAGTCGAGGTCAGGGTCATGCACAGAGTCAAAGGTGTTCTAGCAAATTAGAGACTCGTACTTGTTACCGATGTGGTCAGGTTGGTCATATTATGGCAGATTGTACCAGACCAGCACCACTACCACCAGAGACGGAGCAGGCCAGAGATAGAGCCCAGACTGCAGCTTTTGGGGTCGTGCAGCCATACAGGGAGGCGACCAGACAGCTTGTTGAGGGTACGTTATCTGTTTGTGGTATTTCCAAGCATGTTATGATGGATTCTGGTAGTACATTGTCTTTTATTTCTAGACGCATGGTAGAAGAGCTAGGGTTACCTGCATAGACCTTAGATACACATCTTTTTCTCGGTACGACAGCTGGGATAAGATTTACCCTAACCGGATATGCTAAAATTGTATTATGGAGATTGAGGGACATTAGCTACTGGCTGATTTGAGAGTGTTAGAGTATCTGGAATTCGACGCAATGTTCGGTATGTATTGGTTATCATCTTATCACGCACAGATCGATTGTTTCAACAAGACTGTGACGTTTGACATCGAGGGATTCCAAATTTTACATTTGCTTAGAAGTTGCATCTGCATTACCTATCACTCGAAGCGGATTAGCTACATCGCGGGAGATGGAGCGTACGCGACTATGGTGGAGCCGAGTATAGGACGGTGATTAAGGTTGAGGATGTCCCTATTGTCTACGAGTTTCAGATCGTGTTTCACGATGATTTGCATGGTTTTCCACCACTGAAGGCTGTTGAGTTTATTATTGAGTGTAGGGGACTCGACCAATCTACACAGATCTTGTATAGGATGTCGACATCGGAGCATAGAGTTGAGGACCGGTTAGAGGATTTATTGCGAAGGGTTTCATTCACCCTAGCATGTCACCTTGGGGAGCTCCAGTTCTGTTTGTGAAAAAGAATGACGGCTCGATGCGTATGTGTGTGGACTACTGAAAGCTGAATCAGGTGACGATTCGGAATCGTTACCCATTTCCGATGATAGACAACTTATTCGATCAGTTGGCTGGGGCCAAGTTCTTCTCGAAGATCGACTTACTATCATGATACAATCAGCTGAGGATTCGAGAGGAGGTAGTGGAGAAAAAAACATTTAGTACGCTTTACGGCCTATTCGAGTTCTATCATGCGTTTAGGCCCGACTAATGCACCGACGATTTTCATGGATTTGATGCACAGGGTGTTGAGGCCATTTTTAGATCAATACATCATCGTGTTCATTGATGACAACTTGATTTACAGTAAGACTCATGTGGAACACGATAAGCATCTCAGAGATGTGTTGGCGACGCTGAGAGAGCACAGACTTTATGCCAAGTTTAGCAAGTGCGCATTCTGGCTGAGTGAGGTGAAGTTCTTGGGGCATGTCATCAGTCATCAAGGCATATCAGTTGATGGTGACAAGGTTCGGGCAATTATTGATTGGTAAACACCGAGTGTATATTTGACATCGGAGTTTCCTGGGTTTGGCGAGGTTATTACGGGTGCTTCGTGCGGGATTTTTTGATGATTGCGGCGCCGTTGTGAGATTGACCAAGAAGGATGTTAGATTTGATTGGTCGCGGGAATGTAAGGATGTTTTTGGGAACTATAGATGAAGTTGACTTTGGCGCCGGTTTGGCATTACGGGGCGGTAGAGGTTTTATAGTTTATGCGATGCATCGGGCGTTGGGTTGGGTTGCGTGTTGATGGAGGACGAGGACACCTAGTGGCCTATTTATCTAACGGTTGAGACCTTATGAGGTAAACTATCAAGTGCACGACTTGGAGTTTGCAGCGGTCATGTTTGCACTGAAGGCCTAGAGGCACTACTTGTATGGTGAGAAGTTTGTGTTGTTCACGGACCACCAGAGTTTGAGATATTTGTTCACTCAGAGGGAGTTGATAATGCAACAGCGACGATGGCTAGAGTTATTGAAGGACTATGACTTCGCCATTGAATATCATCTGGGAAAGGTGAATGGCATAGCTGATGTGCTGAGCAGGAGCGGCATTGAGAGCCAGACAGTATTATGACACATGAGCACGAGTTGCTTGAGGCAGCGTCGGTGTTGTGTGTGACAGAGGCTATTGATGAGCTACATATTTGTTGTCAGATGCAAGTTCCCACGGTGTCTCTAGAGCGGGTTGCTAAGTTGCGGAGAGCTGACGACCGATATTTGCGGATCAGTGGCCTGGCTCAGGACCCGGGTGCACTGAATGGTCTGAGGGTTCAGACGGGTTGTTGAGACATAGGGGTCATTTGTGGATACCAGGGGTATCAGAGCTCAAGGACAGCATTCTCGAGGATGCGCACCGGTCGCGATATACAGTTCATCCTGGTTAGACCAAGATGTATCACGATCTGCAGAGATTGCTTTGGTGGCGAGGAATGAAGGCTGACGTAGGTAGATACGTCCGAAGTTGTCATATTTTCCAGCAGGTGAAGGCTGAGCACATGAGACAGCTGGGTTACTACAGCCGTTGTCCATTCCTTAGTGGAAGTGGGAACACGTGACAATGGACTTCGTCAATGGCCTATCGCAGACTACGAAGAGATACGATGCAATTTGGGTAGTTGTTGACAAGTTGACGAATTTGGCACATTTTATACCAATCGCCATGAGATATTGTATTACACGGTAGAGCACTTATCTTCAAAAAGAGATGCATTGCATGGTGTACCGAGTTTCTATTATTTACGACGAGAGATCAAGATTCATTTCGAGGCTTTGGGAAAGTATGCGGGAAACGATTTGGCACTCGTTTGATTCGATGCTACGTACCATCCTCAAGCGACGGGTAGTCGGAGCGTTTGATTCGAGATTCTCGAAAATATGCTCGGGGGTGTATTTTACGATTTGGTGGATCGTGGGAGGAGTACTTACCTTTATGTGAGTTCGCTTACAAAAATAGTTATCGGGCAGAGTATCGGGATGCCACCGTTTGAAGCACTTTATGGTAGGCCACTGCAAGTCACCGGCATGTTGGGCGGCACCGGAGGGATACATTGGCTATAGGACCTAAGATTGTTGTTGACCATGCGAGAAGGTAAGTCGGATCGAGCGAGACTTCGGGCGGCGCGGGATAGGCGAAAGAAATATGCGGACAAGTATCTTGAGGGTCGAGCTACGAGGTTGGGGACTTGGTGTATTTGAAGGTTTCGCACTTGGAAGGGTCATCAAAGATTCGACATTAAGTGGAAGCGACACCAATGTTCATTGGACCGTTCAGAGTTGAGGAACGCGTCGGCAGAGTGGCATACCTTTTGGAGTTATCATCGCAATTAGCACGGGTACATCTAGTATTTCACATTTCCATGTTGAGGTTGGATAGGTCGGGATCGAGGCCTATGGTTGATATAAGTCAGATTGAGGTGCGACCTGATGTGTCATATGAGGAACAGCTTGTGGAAATCATGGATAAGATGACTAAAATTTTGAGGAATAAGGAGATCCCGAAGGTTTTGGTACGATGGCAGCATCACGGGACCGAGGGACTCACTTGGGAACTTGAGTCTACTATGCGAAGACGGTATCCCTACTTATTTGCCGGTAAGTATTTCAGTTTAATTTAAATTTCAGGATGAAACTTCACTTAGTTGGGAAGAAGCTAAACGGCTCGAATTTAATTTTTCGTTATTAATGACGTGGTTGCGGAGACATGGTGACAGCTCGGACGCTCGTGGGACCTGCAACTAGGATAATGCGCGCCTAGAGCTAGGTAAATAGTTATTTTTGTATGTTGATTTGTCTAATTTGCGATGTTTACGTTAAAATAGATTAAACAACATCGTAATGTGTATGTATATTACATTTGACGTGTGAGGCTTGTGTATTAAGTATTCGCCTCGATATGCATGACGATGCGAGTGCAGGGTAGTCTAAAAGACTAAATACTAGGCGAGAAAAACAATACACACAATAAATGAATAAAATGAGTGAAATATTAAAATGTAATGTATATTTGGTGGTTAGGGTCATGGTAGTACGCGTATGTCGCGGTTCGGGACGCTATAAAAATCGGGCGTCGAAACACCGAAACATCAATTTTTGCCTTAAGAACAAGGGCAAGTGTGCCATTGGTGTCACAATTGGAGTCATTAGAGGGTGAATAATGGAGCAAATAATACTCATTAGATGGTCTTGAGATGCACAAATGAGGAGAGATGCCATTTGACTATAAAAAGTCAATTGACCTTCATTTTCACCACATTTTTTCTCCTTATCTTCACATCCGAAATTGAAGAGAATAAACAAGGGTTTTGGAGATTTAAACTTGGTGAATTGAGGAGCTTGAAAATGTTTAATCATCAAAGAAAGGTGAGATTCACAACTACCTCAAAACTTCCTTTATCTTTCGGTACAAATTTTTGAGGTGTTGGTGTGAATCCTATATGGATTGTTAGATGGTTGTTAAGTAGTTGTTTTGGTGGTTTTTAAGTGCATGAAGTTCAGTGATTGGTGTTGTGGTAGTTGTTGTGGTTGGTGGTGTTTTTGAGAAACCACGATTTTCAGCAAAACTGATGTCTAGAACGACCATATTAGCGCGCTACGTAAAAATAATAGCGCTAATGTTCTTTCGACGAAGAACATGTATCTAAATCGCGCTAATCCTCAGACTTAGCGCGCTAGATCTTGCAGGTTTTATACTAATTTTTGCTAAGTAACATAAAATACATCCAATTGACTAAAAATCACTTATAAATGGAAATAGGTCATTTCGGGCGGTAATTTGGATATCGCGGATTCGCGCTTGAGCGACCGGGGTTAGTGTAGGGACACGGAGTGCAATTTGAGGTGTGTAGTATTCCAACTGAAATTACTTGAGCAATATTTATTTTTGATTTTGAATTCATATTATGTCTTTCAATACTCTATTCCTAGTTTGATTTAAATGGACGGACGTTGAGGCTCTCTCTCAGTGCCATTGCTATGTGTATGTCCATTAGGCCATAACACGTGCGTCGGGGATCTCGGTGAATAGGTCGACCCGAGAGTCGCGTCGGGGAACATGTGGGTGCGTCGTTGGTTCCACGCCGAGGCCACCTAGCGGATCCATATACTTGCCTTGCTTAAGTGCTACTCGTCGGCAGTAGTCTTTGGGGAGTCCGAAGTATGGCGCTAGTCTGACCCTAGGCTCTAGGAACATACTTTGAGCTTGCACTATTACTTATCCATGCGATAAGCACAGTTGCCTGTATTTATTTCCACACGTTTATCTAATAGTTTTCTTTAAATTTCAGTTTTTACTGCCAATATTGCTCACTTAATTTCCTTATGAATACTCACTCAGGACTCATCATCTGCCTTTTTATGATGGTTTGAGTGCAGATCCTAGTACGGGCCGGGGCAAAAGCAAGCTACCAGAATACCTGTGAATTCATAGATATTGATCAAGGCTTGTGCGCTTGTATTATACAAATTTTGTTTTATTTTGGGGATTTGCGAATTGTGAGATGTTTCAGGACTTTATCTTGTTGATATTTTGAATCTTTGAGGTTTATATATGATATATGTTGTCATATGGGTTTTCCATACTAGGTATCAGAGTTAAATGCATGACATAATATTTCATATTTTAGATTGTCATGATAAAAGACTTATGTTGTGATTTATTAAGGTATTTAACGATATTATAAGTAGATGATTTGAGTTCATTAACAATTTAAACGATAAATTGTTGTTCATTGAGGTTAATAATGATACAATGGTGGATGAGATGGCATGTGGGACACGGTGGCGGCGGTAAGCCGAGGTTGTGGCCCGCATTTATCCACTCCCTGGCGATTCATTTGGAAAATGGGCTTTACAAGTACGTTGCGAGTGTCGGATGGCCGATGGGCATGTATGAGCGATTCGGTGGTGCGGCTCGAGATCAGAAGTTTACTAAGCTGGGTAAAGCCAAACGGATTAGTGTTTGAGACACCGATGAAGGTTGTGGATACTTGCAAATCAAAAGCTACGTGACGGGATTATTGAGGATGTACACGGGTCTCGTTACACAGTTCATCCTGACCAGATCAAGATGTATCATGACTTGAGGTGATTGTTCTGTTAGCCAGGGATGAAGGCTGATGTGAAAGTACATGTCAGGAGTTGTCACATCTTCCAATAGGTGAAGGCTAAGCACAGCGGACCTGGTGGACTACTACAGCCGTTGCCCATTCCACACTAGAAATGGGAGCACATCACTATGGATTTCGTCAGTGGACTACCGGAGACATCGAGGCGACACGATGTCTTTTGGGTTGTAATCGACAGGCTGACGAAATCGGCTCACCTCATTCCTATTTCGATGAGATACAAGTTCCCACGGTTGAGCATACTTTTTTAGCGATAGATTATTAGATTGCATGGGGTGCAAGTTTCTATTGTATTGGACATAGATCCCAGATTGACTTAGAGATTCTGGGAGGTTATGCTGGTGCATTTTGGCTCCAAGTTGCAGTTTAGTACGGCTTACCATCCTTAGATAGACGGGCCGTCAGAAAAATTGATACAGATTTTAGAGGACATGCTCAAGGCTTGTATCTTGCAGTTTGAAGGTTTGTAGGAGGATTATCTGCCACTATGTGAGTTTGCATACAATAACGGCTATCAGGCGAGTATCGGGATGCCTCCGTTTGAGGCATTATATGGGAGGCCCTATAGATCACCTGCGTGTTGGGCAGAGCCAAAAAATAATGTTACCGTTAGGCTAGAGATAGTTATTAATCGCATAAAGGATTAGACATATTCGATAGAGACTTCGAGCGGCACAGGAAAAATAGAAGAAATATGCGGATAAGTATCTACGAGGAAGGTAACATGGTTTACCTGAAGTTTTCCCTTTAGAAGGGTTAACAGAGATTTGGGATTAAGGGGAAACTGGCGCCAAGATTTATTGGATCGTTCAAAGTCGCAACACGAGTTGGCGGCGTTGCATATCGTTTAGAGTTAGGCTTCTTTGAGTTAAGCTGCGGTTTATCAGATATTTCGGATCTCTATGTTGAGACTTGCTAGGTCATGGCGGGAGCGATGGTCGATTAGAGATAGATTGAGGTTCAACATGACGTGACTTATGTGGAGCGGCATATAGCGATCCTTGACCGTAGAGTTCAGGTTCTCAGGAACAGGAAGTTCTCTAAAGTCCTAGTTTGTTGGCAGCATCATGGGATAGAGGGACTTAGTTGGGAGCTCGAGTCGACTATGCGAGAGCAATACCCTCAGCTATTTCATGGTACGACGTTTAGTTTTACCTAAATTTCAAGATGAAATTTTCCCTAGTTAAGAAAAATTGTAATGACCCATTTATTAACGTCGTTATTTATTGTGTAATTTCAGATTAGGTCGACAGTTCAAATCTATGTGGACGCCGCGGGTAAGCTAGGACACACGTCGACCTAAATACGCCAGTCATTTGTCAGTTAATTGCTTATTTGCGACGCATATTTATGATTTTATTCGATAACACATCAAATGATTGTGTTTGTATTGTTAAATCATGCGAGATTGTGTGACATGTATTCGCTTCGTAATGCGTGTCAATGTGGGTATTGGGTAGGTGAACTACAGATACACTAGAAAACAAGAATAATATAACCATAAACTAAGTCGATCTTATCGGAACAATAGGCTATGACATGCCTCGAGATGCGTGTCCTAACGCGAGGCACCGGGTACCGGGTAGATGAGGGTTGGTGAGACTACAAATTTGTTAATAAAGGAGTCTAGGTGTACCCACCACAATTAGTTATATGCGTAAGTTATTTATTTAAATAGTTGAATCTAATTTTCCTATAGTTAGAAGGAAATATTTTGGACCATGGATAAAGATTGAGTATTAGGCTATTAAGCGATTCAATTGATTCATAAATATGTGTGATAACAATAATAAGGACCACAAGGGCTGCCCCCACCAACCAATATCTCTATTGCGCTAACTGGAATTAGCACGCTAATGGCTTCATTAGCGTGCTAACCACTATCTCTATTGCGCTAACTGGAATTAGCACGCTAACTGATTTACCTAGCGCGTAATGTGCAGGAAAACCCAGAATTTTGAAATCAGAATTTCGAGTTTTCTCCACAAATAGGCTACCCAAATGCCTTGGGAACCCTTATATACATCTCTAGAACCTCAAGACATCAACAACATAAAATAGCCATGCATAACATCAAATTCATGAATTCATCAAGTTAAACTAATTAAACTAGTGTATGTGTATTACCTAGTTGATGTTCACTTGCTTGATCAACCACTACACCTTCAATTCACCAAAATCAAACTAATTTCTTCTTCCTCAAACCTCCCGACAAGTTTTCTTTGCTCTAAGTTGTTGAATTGAAAACATGTGGTTTGCATTAATTGATCTCTAACTATATATATGAAATGGATATGGTTGAATGACAACCATCGATCTAATTACACACAAGTATCTCGAGACCTATCTAATGGTACACCTCTTAACACATGTCCCACTTACCTCCATTAACTTAATGGGTTTTCTAGATGTGCTAATACGTGTCTCGATGCAAATCACATGACTATTGTTTTAAAATGCTAACTTAGGTTATATGTAATTAAAAATCAACCATAGCCACATTAAAACCACTATATAAGCTATACTAACTCAAAATAGACTTACCACAACACTCTCTACCTCGGTCCCACGTCGGCATGCAACTCGAGGCACATCTTCACTCACGTCTCGACACCTATACACGAGTAGGAGTGACTTAGTAGTCTACACATATACAATACACTAGGCATACACCGCAAGAAACCTAACATATACCTCAGTCATCTCGCCTCGATCAATGCATATATCATGGTATGGGTCCCACGTCACGGATCGGTGATCCTGATTACGAATAATAAGCGAGATTAGAAATTTGGGCCTGTCTGGACGTACATACATGCCCTATGCTCCGCCCATCTGGAACTGTCTATCTCTTCTCCTCTGTCTCTTACCCCTCTGTCCTATCTGCTCATAATCATATCCTCTCTCCGGTAACTCAGCACGTCCATCGTCCTCTCTACCCAACTCATATGTCTCATTTGATAGGGCCCGCTCATACATCTCTTGAAGAGATCTAGCTCATGTGCTCACAACAGATCATGTGATATCCCGTCTCAAACCATTACCAAAATAAAAATCATCATCATCAACATCATTTATAACTAAGTCCCCGATAAATTATACGAGGCGGCCATATATATCTTTGTAACACATCAACTGTTTAACCTCGGCTTTGTCTCGGGCGCCATAACCTCTTCTTCATTCTTTTTACCATAGAGGTCGGAAGGTACTGCTTGAAAAACTATTTCTTCAAATTATTCGACGATGTCAAACTGCCTCTGCTCGCCAATGTAGTCCTCCACCAGACATCTGCACCCTTCTCTAGGGTGTAGTAAGAGAGAATGGGTTGTAAACTATCCTCAATGCCCAAGAGTAAATGTAACTTCTCCTGTAAGAGAATCCACCACTCAATCTTCTCATGGTCTCACTCTTCGGCAAAGAACACTAGCCTAAGCCTGATGAACTCCTTCACCAGCTCGGCGTCCTCCATAGTCATCTTTGCCTCGAGAAGACGTAGGTGTAGGAATGGACGTGTCCCTAGTTGTAGCTGTCTCCTATATAGTCAATATCGGTAACTCCGATAGATGGGGTGTTGTGGGGTCTACACGTGGCTGTGGCACTTGTAGTACGGGTGCTCGAGGTCCTGTAATAGTAGTGCCTAGTGCAGTCTCAGTCTTAGTGGTCTGGAGTGTCACCGTAGTAGTATGAATGGTGGGGAGGGCTGATGTGATAGCCACCACGTGCTCCCTCATGAAAGCGTGAAATCGGCTAGCTGTTGCCCCTAAGCCGCTACCTGGTCATACAACCTCTGATAGTCTTCCCCGCTGAGGTAGTAGGAGCCTAACTATCGCTAGCTCAATTATCTCCACCATCGCGTATGCCCGCCATCGATGTCTGCAGGTAAATATCGAACGTGAATTAGCTACTACGTGGTGTAACTCGTATTTATATACATATAGAATGTACCATATAAATAAAATATTTCCCCAGCTCATTTTCGCTCACTTCCCAACTAATAGTTTCTCGACAAGGATCATCTGGTTTCCACATGTAAGATTTGTGTTTTATTTAAGTTTATATTTTACTTATCAAAAACATTTGCTCTGATACCAACTGTGACGGCCCCTTCCTTAATCTAGGGCACCGCCCAGCCTAATCTCGTAATTAAGCTCAGATCCTAACCACATAGGACTTAACTACGTATTAGTCAACATTTCTATCCAAATCTACTCCATCTTGGTGTTTAGGATTATTAAAACACATGTCACTTTACAATTGAATTTTAGAGTTATTAAAAAAAATTTAAGAGTTATAAAATTTAGCGAAAGTCTTAACAAATTATGCGGAAGTAATTATTAAAAATCCTAAATGTGTGGAAACCGGAAAACAACGATCACATGCATATATAACAAAGTGGCGAATATAAATAGTGTGATGTCATTATAAATCGAGAACAAAAACGCTCAACCAAATATACAACCCCAAAGTGTATCAAAATAAAACTATACAATACATAAAATATAAAAACCTACAAAATATCGATGCGAGAGGTACGTCATTTGCGCTCGAGAGGTAGTCGTCAATCTTCTCCTTGCTCGGCATGCTCGTCGACGGCTCTGCACCCACCGTCATAAAAAGGACGGTTAGTACAAAATGTAACAGTAATCCCCGTTGACCAATTCATTCACATTTCTAAAACAAACTAAATGGTATTTAAAAGCATAAGTTCAATAAAGAAAGACTAGTAACACGATTATGCTAAGAAATATCACAGTTAAACAAGTGAAACTAACACAAGGCTAAGTAGTTATGATCTAGATCCGATCGACTATAACCTATGTCAGTGAAACCTTAACCACTAAAGGACGTGCGTGGTTTCGCACATTCTAATATCACTAGGGACTTTAACCCTAGTGTCATCAATGACTCTAACCCCAGTATTATCAAGGACTCTAACCCTATGTGCCTCATCATAGTAGCGAGTGTCGACATCCCTAGAGACTCTAACCCCGTGTGTCGATCGATTCATAGTGCAATGTACTCTAGATTCTATAACTACTTTACAAATCCAAGAAAATGACTCATTAAGGATTCCAAGAATTGGCTATGCTACAAAGCACAAAATTCTCTAAGGAAGACAAGTCCACAAAGTCGTTCAAAACTCACAAATCCCTAATAGCATTCTATATATATTATATGTACTGCAAAACGGCAAGAAATGACATATAGCACATGAATGGATTCAAAAGAATTCAAGTTATCAAAATATCATGGAAACCAAGCTCAACCATTGAGGAATAACAAATAAGTTCATGATATGAGAGTACAAAGTTAGACATAGTCAATATAGACTACAACAAACAAGTTAAAACTGGAAATGAAATGTAAATAAAAAACAAAGGGTATACTCACATCAAATAATGTAAAGTCCTAGCTTTATTGGCCTCCCGACACTCCAAGTCTCGTGTTTGAACCCCCGTAACCCTTTCCTAGGTTCTTGATATCGCATAACATATTTTTGGATGTGTGTAGACCTTTACTTAGGGTTTTAGGCTTAGTTATAATGTTAAGAAAAATTTGAAAAATTACATATTTTTATGATGTCGGGGCAATTAGTGCGCTAAGGAATTAGATTAGCGCGCTAGTGGCCTCATTAGCGTGTTAACCAATGTCTCTAGCACGCTAATCGAAATTAGCGTGCTAATTGATTTACCTAGCGCGCTATGTGCAGGAAAACCCAGAATTCTGAAATCAGAATTTCAAGTTTTCTCCACACATAGGCAACACAAATGCCTTGGGAACCCTCATATACATCTCCAGAGCCCCAAGACATCAACAACAACATAAAATAGCCATACATAACATCAAATTAATGAATCCATCAAGTTAAAATAATTAAACTAGTGAATGTATATTACCTAGTTGATGTTACTACACCTTTAATTCACCAAAATCAAATTGATTTCTTCTTCCTCAAACCTCTCCAGCAAGTTTTCATTGCTCCTAAGTTATAGAAATGAAAACATGTGGTTTGCATTAATTGATCTCTAACTATATATATGAAATGGATATGGTTGAATGACAACCATTAATTTAATTACACACATGTATCTCGATACCTATCTGATAGTACACCTCTTAACACATGTCCCACTTACCTCCATTAACTTAATGGGTTTTCTAGATGTGCTAATATGTGTCTCGATGCAAATCACATGACTATTGTTTTAAAATCCTAACTTAGGTTACATTTAATTAAAAATCAACTATAACCACATTAAAACCACTATATGAGCTATACTAACTCAAAATAGACTTACCACAACACTCTTTACCCTGGTTCCATTTTGACATGCAAATCGAGGCACATCTCCACTAACGTCTTGACATCTATACACAAGTAGGAGTGACTTAGTAGTCTACACATATATAATACACTAGGCATACACCACACAAACCTAACATATACCTCGGTCATCTTGCATCGGTCAATGCATATATCACGGCGTGGGTCCCACATCACGGGTCGGTGATCCTGGTTGCGAATAATAAGTAAGATTAGAAATTCGAGCGGTGACAGTTTGTAAGTAAAGATTGAGATATTTATTTACATTTGATTCCTGTCTTACTATTCAATTCTAGTCATTTAGACTGATTTGCCTATTGTACTCTATTTATCATGACTCGTTTCCTTTCTCATTTCATAAGTTTGCTTTCATTGTATAGATTGTTGGTTAAATGGTTTTATTGACTCAAAATCAGGTGCTATGTCATTTTTTATTGTTAATACTGGTGGTCAAATGAAATAGCATGCTATTAGGTAGATGTTATATAGTGTTGTAAATATATTTCCATTGCGCATTAGATATGTAATTGCTTTGTTAGATTCTCAAACTATGTTATCTCTTGAAATATGAAAGTAGTTCTTGTATCTAGAACCATTACATTATCTTGAGATAGGTCGTGACATGCGGGGGTCACTAGATTATCCGAGGATGTCAGGATATCTCCACTATAACTTGGGTGACATCACGGGGTTGGGACCCAGGGTTGTTGGGAAGTACAACTTGGGTGACTTCACGAGTTATAAGACTCGGAGTTGTTGGCAAGTATACATCACAGGTGACTGGTACTTAGGATAATTATAAAGGCAAATAGCACTGCTCTGACCTGTACAGATATGTAGAGCTCAGCTCCATCCCTATATAGTGGAAACAGGCATTGGGATAGGACTCTCAACCGACCGGCCCTAGATCAATATTACTTAGCCGAGTGTCAATTTCATATTGTTTTACTAGAGTATCTTATAGCATGATTTCCTTTCAACTTTAATTTCTATTATTATGCTTTCAGGTACTTGTTATACATTTTGGAAATGTGACTAAATGTCTCTTAGTGTTACTTTCAACATTACTGTACCGACCGTCCTTTTTATGACGATGGGTGCGATATACCAGTAGTAGACCAAGGAAGGAGAAGATTAAGGATTAGTGTTGAGCCGTCAAAGGAAAGTTTTTGCTACTTTTGTAGGTGATCATTTTGTGTATATATTACTTACGTCTTTTTGTATAACTTTAGGTTGTATATTGGGTTGAGAGATTATATTTCCCTATTGTTTCAAGTGCTACTTTAGTCGGTTTATATGATCATTTGTCTACCTAGTTTCCACATTAGGTGTTTTATAAATGTCTTTGCTAATTTTATTAAATCTTGCACTGATAATTAAAGTAATGATAATGATCTCTTAAAATATCTCTGATAATGTCGAAAAGAATATTAACTAAATTGTGCATGTTTGATGAGGTGAATGAGGTGAAAAGGCTGACTAATACATTGTTAAGTTCTACATGGTGTAGTTTAGGGCTTAATGATGGATTATTACCAGGCGGTACCGATTTGGGGAACCGGGCCATCACATGTTCTTTTTTATTTACACACATATAGCCGAAGGGATCTCGGTTGTTATCCAAAGGGAACTTGGGACTTGTGTATGATCGGTTGTAAGGTGAGTGGGTAGTGTAGCAAAGTTTGGTGAGGGATTCACTAGCTAGATGAAGGATCACTAGTTAGGAACTTTACATAAATTTGTACATCACTTTCTATTAGTAAGTTCTACACCTGGGTGTGGCCCCGCAGACGTAGAACGGGATGTCCGAACTGCGATAACAATTTTTTGTGTTCATTTATTTTTTTACTTGCTTTGTTGTTTTTCATGATCACAGTGAGTTCAGCGTTTACAAGTGGTATCAGAGCCTACACCTAGGCTCCTTTTTGTGTCAATGAAGGTGAGATCTGAATAGAAAAACATGTCTCAATCACTACAATCAGATCAGCCTGAAGGAGTTTCGACAACAAAGCCACCTTTGCTTACGCCCACAAACTACACATAGTGGAAAGTAAGGATGGAGAGCTTCATTCTAATCTTAGATGTAAAGGCTTGGAGATTAATCAAAAAGGGGTACTCTGTACCTACAGTCAACGATAAGCCTAAACCGATAGATCTATGGTCCGAGGATGAAGAACGACTACTGTTCGCAAACTTCAAAGCATTAAACATCATTTTCAGCGTAGTAAACCAAGATCACTTAAAGCTTATATCCTCCTGCTCGGTTGCAAAAGAAGTGAAGCGTGGCAAATTCTTCAAAACATGTTTGAAGGTAACGAAGATGTATGAGACTCAAAGAAAGTCCTTCTTGCATCCTTGTTTGAAGGACTAAATATGAGCGATGATGAGACTATTACGGAGTACACTGCAAAACTGAAAGACATCGCAAATCAACCCCAACAACTTGGCAAAAAGTATTCAAATCGAAAAATGGTTGAAAAAACCATTAGACCACTTCCTTCGAAATTCGACGTGAAAGTGGTGCCCATCCAAGAGACAAAAGGTTTGAAAAATTTACAATTTGATGAATTAATGGGTTCTCTAACTACGTATGAAATGCATCTTAATCAGAATAAGAAGCAAAAAGAGATGACGCTAAAGGTGGCTAAACAATACATGAAAGAAGATCAGTTCGAGACAATGGAGCCCGACAATGCTCACCAAACAAGACAACAAACTTTTTAAAAAATACATGGTGGTAGATCAGGAACAAAGTATGATGCATTAAGAAATGGAGGATTTGATGCAAAATCAAATGATGGAAGAAATGTCAAGCAAGGACAATGCTTGAGAAATGTAGCGGATTTGGTAGTTACCAATCATAATGTCCAAACTTTCTAAAAAGAAGGAAAAATCACTTGACACAACTTTAAGTGATAGTGACTCAAATATTGAAAGTGAGAATGGACATCGAAGCAACTATGTTGCTTTTGCTTGTGCAATATCTAAAGAATCAAGTGATTCTGTGTTGTACCCACAACGTTTACTATACCTATAGTTTTAGTTGTCTTGTCGGACCACTTAATTAAGGCATCGACCCGATCTAGATTACCTTAATTCACGATAATCTAACGACCTTAACCTTAAACTCAATAAATAATTAAGATTAAGATCTTGTAATCAACAATTATAAAATTCTATTAACCACAAAGGATTCTAAAAGTAAATCTTAAACCTCAAAGTTTAGTAAAAATTAATTATTTAATTCTCAAAGCTTCGTAAAAATTTCGTAAGAGATTTTCGAAACACCCTCCTTTATTTCTAAGCTTACACCAAAAAACTCGGCCTTCAAAAAAATCTTCAACAAAGCTTGGTGGAAATGCCGAACGCGAATCACAATCCAACCATAATAAACATATTGCATCAACAAAATTTATTTATTCATTCTAACCTATTTTAGATTTTCAAAATCCTTAAACCATTATTACTTTAGCTCCACAATATTTCATTCCGTCCCAAAACCATTATAACAATTTCAAAAGAGATCATAACCGCACACGTACCCAAAAACCCATTTATACAATATATTATATTCAAAAACAATACATACATACATACCAAGAGAGAAACGAGTAAGTCACAAACAATCGAAAAGTTTTCTCTTTCCCTATCGCCGCTAGAACCTATCATTAGCCAATTATAACAATTCGATAATGTCGGATAAGCAAATCTCACACTATCAGGTATACTGCAATAATCAAATACATAATAACCCAAGAGATTAAATGAACAATATAATCAAAAGAGTTTAAATACAACTGTAAATCCATCCCGTTTATGTTATTCGACTACAATCAGTTGATATCCTCCAAAAGTGATAAGTAAACAGTAATAAATAATCATGCCCGGGGAATATAACCAAACGAGTCTCATGTAACGGCCCGCTTTAATTAATCCCAATTAACCGACAAATTACAGAGTAGGGCCATAAGCTCAGACCCACGTAAACATCGCAGAAAAGTCTAGGGCACGCATAAAGGGGTAAATTTGCTACTTGTGTGTGGCGCATATTTATTTATTTTATTATTATTTAATAATTCGCGTCGCGCTAGTCAAGAATTACACTTAGTCGCGTTGTGCGCGTGTAGTGACGAGAGTGTACGACGTCGCGGTGTGTGCGTAACGCAAGTGTATGGGGTAGTCTGAGATTTAGTTCTCACATCACATCACATCACATCACCCATCAATCAGATACCCACACCATACCTTACTTTCTCTTTCCTCTCTCAATTTAAAAAATCTCTAATCACTCCCCCTCTCTTTACCCGAGCTCCCTCTTTCCTCCCCCATTTTCTTCTTCTCTACCAACTCCTCATTATCAAGCTTTCTATTACTCCCTCAACTCGGTCTCACATCTCTCGCGGTGCTCGCTCTTCTCCGCAGCGCTCGCGACGATCTCCAAATCGATGTGAGTTTTGTTGATTTTGTAAACTTTTTGGAGGAGAAATTTAGGCTTTAATGGTGATTAGGTAATTGTATTGTTGTTGTTGTTGATGTGGTGATTGTTGTTGTTGTTGTTGTGTTGAAAAAAAGGGAGATCGAATTCGTCTCTGGACGAATTCGGGAAGAAGAAAGGGGTGGGTTGGGCAGCCCAGGCCCAGGGACGGGTCGGGCAGACCTGGCCCAGACCCAAGCGGGTCGGGCCGAGCCGGCCCAGACCCGCGTGGCCCCGGTAAAGAAGCCGAAGGGGGGCCGGTTCGAGAACCCACCCTAAATTAATTTAATTAATTAAAAATAATTCAAAATTAAATAAAATATAGTTTTAAATACAATAAATTTCAAAAAAAAACAAGGAAAATAGCTAGAAAATTTTGGAAAAATCCAAAAAAATCAGGAAAAATATAAAAAATGAGAAAAAAGATAGAAAAGTAGTTATTAGGAATTTTTCGGGTGTTTGACACCCCGGTATAACTCGAAAAGTGTGCCAAGATTAAACTTTTTGAAATAAAAAAAATCAAATTTTGGTCACATATTATAAACTCACTTAATGTGACTTTAAAATAATTAAAGTTGTATAATTGGACACTAAGGACTTAGAAAACCATCGTCGGGTGTTGGGTGCGCATCTCGAGGCATAAGCGGGACATTTTGGAGAGATATTTGTGATTACTTGAGGTAAGTAAACCCACGAGAAAGTCAGTTTAGAATTTACTTATTTCCTTCATAAATTTATTTATTTCACATTACTTTTCGCTAGTTCGGCTTACATGTTTACTCTATTCCCATGTGTGTCTGTGTATGGTCAAAGGGATGGTATGACCCCTTTTCGGCTCTCTCGTCGATGACGATTTGATTGTTCTTACGGTGTTGGTCATAACTTGAGATTTCTCTCCGCGAGTCGATGATCTCGAGAGTTAGTTGGCATGAGGCTCGCCTCCGTCATAGTGTTCATCTCTTTTGAGGCATTGGGCGGAAGTTTACCTTCCGACCAGCAGAGTTCCTCATTTCGACCATGAAGAGGGGGTGTGGATTTCCTTGCCTCCAGGGGCTTCTCGATTTAGTATTTGTGTCATAGGGCTCGACAGCTATACACCACACTCGCGTTCCATCTTCGTGATTATCTCACGACCTATATCCATGCTTTATATTCCCATTCATTTACTTTATATGCATGAATTGTAGCCATTTTATTAGATTTCTTGTGAATACTAACTGAATTTCTCTGGGATTTACTCACTTGAACTTTTCATTATTTTTTGCGGCAAGTTGCAGATCCTACGACGAGCCAGGGGAAGGCAGTGTTTGGTGACTACCTCTGATCCGAAGCACCTCCACTAGCTTACTCGTAGGTGTTTGTATTTATATATATACTTTTTTGGGATCATTTTGAGAGACTTATTACACGATACGTGTATATTGACACTTGTTATACCTTTGTCGCCTTTATTGATATACATGGTATCCATTTTATCGGGTTTCCACCCCATAGGTTGTTAATTATTGCAAAACTTGTTTACATTAATTATTGCATGTTATTAAGATTCTTGCTATTAAAAATAACCTAAAAAATCAAAATAAACAAATTAAGTTGTAAAATTTCTTAACTTAGTATGTTTCGACAAAATAATCTTTTAAACAACGAAATTGGCTAAGTCGGATTACAAGATTGTTAGCTCGCGGGCCGTCATGAGTAGGTGTGCAAGTGACGTGGCATAGGTTGGTGATGTGTCCGGTGATATGGCGGTGCCCAATTTGCCTCAAAATTTGGGGTCGTCACAGTTGGTATCAGAACCTAGGTTTAGGGGAGCCTAGGGGAAAGTTTAATACAACCGAATAAAACTTAACAACAAACATTAAATGTGGAAACCCGAATAACCTGACTTAGAATATTAGTTGGGAAGCAAAATGAGCGGGTAGTGCAAGGACTTATATGTGTATATATTGATTGTAATACTTACGTGAAGTCTCGGTGTGATGAAAAAAACTAGAAGTTATGAATGAAACTCCAAATGAGAAAAAGTTTGTATTTTATGAGTTTTATCTTTGTAAGTGCTCTATATTTGTAAGGAAAGGGTTTGTGAAATATATCTAACTATGTTTGTGCTTAAATATCCGCTTTTTGATAACCAAAATCATAGCCCCACTACAACATATTAAAGACTTAAGGATTCTTGTTCTTTTAAGTTTGATGATAGTGGAGAGTTAATCAAAAAATGAGCATATGAAATCACTTGGAAGTTGATGTTTTAAATGAAAAATCATTAAGGTTTCAAATCTTTATGTAGATTCTCTCTAGTAACTTGAGACTAGACTCTTGGAATTGCATTTGAGTTGTCGAAAGTGGATTCTTGTGAAGGTTGGGTTGAAAGGTTGAGTACTTAGGCAATTGAAAGGCCTTGGGTTAAGTCAATATTTGGTTTGAATTTGAGACTGGGAGAAAAAGATAGGTACATATTGGAATAAGTTTTACTTGTATGTACATGGTGTGTTTGAACTTTAGATTGGAGTCGATAAATAGGCTAAGTAGCTTAGTGTAGTTGATTTAAATAAATTGCAACAATTTTGTTCATGCCTCTTTGCTCGGGACTAGCAAAGTCTCAAGTTTGGGGGTATTTGATGCATAGCATATTTTAGTACCTTTATAAGTAGCATTTTGTTGATAATTCAGGTCATTAATAAGTGAATTCCTACTAATCCAATATATTTTGTTGGTTTTTAGATGAGGAAAGCAAAGTATGAGCATTTAGAGGTTAGTTGAAAATTTGAGAATATTTCCTTTAAAAAGCGCACTAGTGCGGATCACGAGGCATAGGAAAATGAGACCGAAAGCGAGTGATAAAATGATAATATTTCACATGGTATTATGTGTTTTGAAGATGTTTGGAAGTTTAGGGATGAGAATACAAGGTTCGGGCGAAGAAAGACATCAAAGTGGTTAAGTTTCAACAAAGTCTATTTTGACCAAGCTTAAGTATTTTAGCCATAACTCCCTCATTTCAAGTCCAAATGGCTTGTTGTTTCTTTCGTTGAAAAGTAGACTCAGAGCTGAACATTTTCATGTCTCGCGATTTTAGTCAAATTCGGCCTCTAAATGGTCCAAAATTACGTCGCAAAGTGAAGTGTATGCGCAAGATTCTGATCTCGTCGCCGTAGCACCCAACCCATCATCACAGTGCCTAAAACAGTGAAATAATGTAGTGTGTGTTGAAATTGGCGCCCTAGTGCCAGGGTAGGCACCCAGTGCGGCTAGGTCACCTATATTACGAGTTTTTGTAGATTTTAGACTATTTTTTTGAACCAAATTGCCCTCGGGGGTGTAAATAGACTTGAAAATTAGGTTAGGGATAACTTGTGCTTTTGTCGAACTTGAAGAGAAACACTTGTGGAGGCTAGAGTATTAGATCAAACTTGGTGATTCTTCTTGGATTTCTAGGTATTGAATCATGTTTATTTTGGTTTTCACCATGTTTTATGTTGAATTGAACCCATTCATGGGGTAATCACTTTTGTTCGAGGGGTCTTTGAACCCCAAGTTGGATTCTTTTTTATTTCAATGTGATTTTGTTGGTTCTTTCAATTCAATGTGTTGATTTGTGTATTCTCGTGTGCTTTGCTATGCTTACCTTGATCAAATAAGTGTAGAACTTAAGGTTTGAAAGCCACCATGACCATTGGGGCTTTTGGACCCGAATTTGGGGAAACATGACCTTTGAACATATGGCACATCGAGCGATGGTTATTGACTAGGGAGGCAATTGAATTTGGTGCTTAATGTGGTTTCTTACTTGCGTTATCCATGCCAACCGGCGGAGTCTAAGTGAGACTCTAGAATCTCCATCACCGAGACCTCAGGATGGAGTGAATTTTAAGAAATTCGCCTATCATCGCACGAATTGTGAGACTTTCAAATTACATTGGACTCGAAAGATACAATTTAGGTGAATTAGATTCCCTAAGACATTCTCTAAATAGCTTAAAACCACATTTAATTACTTGCAATTAATTAGAGTAATTTAGTTGTCGATTTCCCTTACAAAACCAAAATCAAAGTTGCATAACTTTATTTCTTAATTAGATTACAAATTAGTTTTTAACCATCCCTTGGGTTCAATATCCGCAACTAAATCACTAGATAGAGTTGCTATTACTTCCGTGAAGCTCTACACTTGGAGCTTGTGTCAGTCATAAAAATTGAAAATGACAAAGAAGTAGTAGAAGTTCTTGAACTTAGAAGGAGCAAATGAGCTCGAAAGATTAAGTCGTTTGGTTCTGACTTCTATACATTCCTCGTTGAAAGAAATAGAGAAATAGTAACTAGACAAATTCCGTATTACTTTAATACGGAGGCTGATCCTCAAACAGTTGAGGAGGCGATGAAAGAAAGAGATGCAACTTTCTTGAAAGAGGCATTGAATGATGAGATGGATTCAATAATGGAAAATAACATTTAGGAGCTAGTTGATCTACCTTTCGGATGTAAACCCCTTAAATTGCAAATTTCTGTTTAAAAGAAAAAGAAGAGTTGGTGGATCCATTGAAAAACACAAAGTAAGACTAGTTGCTAAGGGATTCACCCAAAAGCATGGAATAAACTACTTCAATACTTATTCACCATTAGCTAGAATTGCTACTATCATATTGCTTATTGCAATTGCAGCTATAAACAATCTGGCCATCCACCAAACGGACATTAAAACAGTGTTCCTACATGGAGAATTGGATGAGGAAATATACATGGAACAACCTGAAGGGTTCATAATACCTAGTCATGAAAACAAAGTATATAGATTATGAAAATCATTTTATGGATTAAAGGGAGCACCAAAACAGTGGCACCACAAGTTTGACCAAGTTGTATTTGCTAATGGATTCAAAATAAATGAATCTGATAAATGTGTATATAGTAAGTTTGATGAAAAAGAAAATGGTGTCATTATATGTCTTTACATAGGTGGCATGCTAATTTTTGGCACTGACTTGGAACAAGTTCATCTGACCAAAAAACTTCTTTCAAGCAAGTTTGAAATGAAAGATATGGGGCAAGCTGATGTCGTTCTCGGGATTCAGATTGTAAAAAATGAGGGGAGTATTAATCTAACTCAATCTCATTATATTGAGAAAGTTCTCAATAGATTCAATCATTTGAATTGTGCCTCTGCTTCAACCCCGCTAGACCCAAGTATTGAGCTAGTGAAAAATACAGGCAATCCAGTTTCATAACTGGAGTGTTCTAGATTAACTGGATGCTTAATGTATGCAATGACATGCACTAGGCCATATATTGCTTTGGCAGTAGGCAAGTTAAGCAGATTCATAATTAATCCAAGCGAGTTGCATTGGTTTGCAATTAGAATAGTTTTGAAATATCTGAAGAAAATAATTAACTATGGTTTATGGTATAATGGATATCCATCGGTCTTAGAAGAGTTTTCAGACACAAGTTAGATTGTGAAAGATCAAAATCATGCTTCTATAAGTGGGTGGATTTTCACATTTCTTTGGAGGTGTAATCTCATGGGCTTCAAAGAAGCAAACTTTAATGGTGGTTCCACCATCAAATCAGAGTTTATTGCGCTAGCCTTAGCTTCAAAAGAAGCTGAATGGCTACGTGAATTATTACACGAGATACCATTGTGGCCTCTCCAATTTCTATCCATTATGATAATAAGGCCACATTGGTTAGAGCTTATAGCCAAGTGTACAATGGTAAATCCATACATATTGGATTGAGACATAGTTGTGTCAGAGAATTGATAATAAATGGAGTAATCACAATTGACTATGTGAGATCTAGTCAAAACTTGGCAGATCAACTTACAAAAAGGATTGTCAAGAGACTTGGTGAATAAAACATCAATGGGGATGGGTCTCACGCTCATGAATTAAAGTCACCAATAGTGGAAACTCAACTCGATGCTTAACATTACGTGAAGTCTTGAGTTCAATGCAGTCAAAGTTTATTATCAGTGTGACTATGAGCACTAAATTTTAATAATCATCCCAAGGTTGTTAGTGCTTGGTACCTCATGAAAGGAGAGGAGGTTGAGATGATCTCTTAATAGTCTTCTAAAAATGCTTAAATTGCGAGGGTGCTAGAATGGAGACTGCCTATGTGGATGTGAAATGCGGCCGCTTCAAGGAGTTCAAGGGTTTGGCTCCAAAGACATCTACGAGAAGATACGTGACACAAGGCCAATGTTGAATGTGTCAAGATATTTATGGCTATTTGATGGTGTAAGTTATATGCGCGATATGTTTATGCTACATATCGAATAGAATCATTGGTTCAAAGTTTACCTACCATGTAATTCTGATATGATGTAATAAACTTTTCACAAATTAGTGGTTCAAATCGCAAGATGTCATTATTTATGCATATAATGTTTAAGATGTTTTTGGATCAATGATCTAGTTATTTTGAAAATGGCGGGAGATTGTTGGACATTTTCAAAAAAGAAATGTTTTAGTCCCACATTGGTTAGGAAGTTATACTTTAAAGAGTAGATATATCATTGCACTTCTTTAAGTGTAAATGAAAACCCACAAGTGTTATGCAAAGTGAGTCACGCGTGGTGTGGCACATTTAAGGTGCTTTTATAGGCGCACTTAGCACTTTGTATAAGGCACGTGCTTGTGTGCGTGGGCTAACCATGGTTAAAACTTTTTACCATTAGTTTTTATTATTTTTGGATTTATTATGTGGGTGATTGATTAATTGATCCACTCAATATTAAATAGGCAGTTAATGAGAAACCCATTCAATGTTGACTCAATGGAGCAGTTTCAATTGTCAAGGCAGTTGAAACTCCCCACTATCTCATTTCTTCTCCAACTGATTTTGACCAGAGTGCTATAAGAGAAGATGCTTGGGAGGAAGAAGATCATCTCGAAATTCATAGCAATTGCTTGTGTTCCAACTTTCACTACTGCAAGTGTAGGCTGGTTTTTACTTCATCGTATCCTCGGGATTTTTGCTGACTCTTACAGTATAGAGAGCAAAATTTCTCTTAGAAAAGTGGCAGTGATACACGCTTTGAAGTAATTGCTCATTCCTCTGGTCTAACAAAATCATACTAAATACTAAGCTAAATAGTGCATAAATATAGACTTATCAGTTAGGATTACATTTTCGAGTTTCGTTTCCATTACATAGATTGATAAACTACTAAAGTTTTTAAGAAAAGATTGTAACCACTCTTTGGGTGGCAAGTGCACTAATTTAGACTAGCCTGACAAATTTCTCAAGCCAGCTACAACATGCATTTAGGAGTCGAGAACTGAACCCACATAGTTGTGGGCTCAATACCTTACCAACTGGGTTAGCTGCTTATTGGTGCTTGAGCTTTGCAATTTTATTTTTTATTATTATTTTTGTTTATCACAAGGTATTCGATACCAACCATATCAACTAATTCATACTTGAATACTATCGGCCCCATTCGGCCCATGATTAGCCCATGATTTGATCATATATACTCCCTCTATTCATAAATATAAGTCATTTTACAATTTAACACCCTAAATACTCATTTCAATCCTCTTTTCACAACTAACATTTAATGCTAAAAAATGGAAAGTAAAAATAGTAATAAACTGTAATTAAAGCACTTTCCACTGTGTGTCAAATGGTAGAAATTGAAAGTAAACACAATATTTATATCACCTTAATTAATGTGCTGCAGCGTAAAACGACTTATATTTATGGAATGAAAGAGTATATAAGATACCCATGTGGCCCATCGGTCACCTACAATATATGAATCAAAATCTCTTTCAAACCCAAACCCACAGCCAAAAGCCCAGACTCATCCCCTCAAATGGCTGCAAAGCACTTGAGGGTCTTTTCTCTGACTACAACCATTCAGTGCTTCAACAGGTCCTCTCACTCTTCACATTCCTTCTTTGGCTCTTTTAGGCCCTACCCATTTCTTTGTAAGCTCAAAACCTCTCAATCTCTTCATGCCAAGAAGAGAGAGTCCCGGATTGAACCATCAATCATGGAAGGAATTGGGGTTGAAGAAGAGGAAGAGGAGGAGGAGATAGATGATGGGTTTTTTGGTGATGAATTTGAAGATGGTGGTGAGCTCTCAATCTTATCGTTGTTTCATGGGTTTTGATTATTTTGAGTTTATAAAATTTGGGTTTTGATTATTTTGAGTTTATAAAATTTGGGTTGTTGGGTACTGAAGTGTTGTATGTTGATGGTTCTTTGTGTTTGTGAATTTGGGTAGTTGAGAACTTGAAGTTTATTTATGAACTAGTGATGATTACTGAAAATTGTATTAAATATGAAATATCTATTAAGCTAACTTGTGATGCATTAATTAGGAGGGATTTAAATGATTTGGAAAGCACACTATCAATTGCAATAAATTCGGGATTGGGGCTGTGTTGTTGTATCTATTAAGCTTTTGACTTGGTTGTATATCCTTGAGAAATGCAGTAGCTTGTAGACCTCTAATGCTAATCTGTGCCTGCACTGCTACGAAATCTTCAGAGAAGAGAAGGAAAACAAACAGCCAATATAAATTTTGCGAATTAAGCATGACGCAGAGATGTGATGCATGCTACTGCTGACAGATTTAATAAATCCCTTAATTTTCAGCTATAAACATTCTATTTTCTTAATAAATCCTCATCCATCTCTAATTGCGTAGCAGGATATGAATCATGTGATTATAGTGTTTATAAAATTTAATTGGTTAATTAGCTTCAATCAATCTCTAGACCTTTGAGGGCTTTACTTGGATCATCCTTATAATCATCAATGTGCTCGCAATAGGAAAAATAAAAATAAAAATTGTTATCAAGCAGAGGGTGATATGGATGTGCGACATAAGAATCATGCACTTTTATTTGTTGAGAACTCCAAATGCTATGTGTTCAGTGCTTTGTCCTTTTCCAAGGCTCACAACTTGATATATATTCCTTTTAGAATCACATCGTCTCCTACTCTATAATGAAAATATTAGTATGCCAAGGATGTTTTAATTGCCTTGATGGTGTTGGAGATGTCGGGATAGTCCCACATCGACTAGTTGGAGTACAATTATAAGGCTTATATGTGTGGAGTGGATACTCCATCTTGTATTGGCATTTTGGACTGAACCCCACTTTTACAATAAAGCCCATACATGAACTAGTCACCACACTTTCCTTACCTTGGATTGGGACCAATATTACAAAAATTGAACAGATGGTTTGATTTATAACTCATTATTGAAGACTGTTGAAGAAAACAAAGAAAATTTATTTGATTGATCCTTTTATTCGTTGAGAGCTACAAATGCAATATGTTTTTTTCGTAAGGGAAATGAGAATTCCGCTTGATATTTGAAGTATAGTATATGTTTACCCATTTAAGAAGCGTAAAACAGTTCTTTTTATACATGTGTTACAGATGCTGGTGATTCTTTTTTGGATGATTTTGAGTTGGATGAAGCAGAGCTCCGTGTACGGTTTCAATGTCTTATTTGCTGATTATCTTTATCATTATATTGTGATTCTATTATGCTTTATTTTGACTTCTTATTCTCATCAAAAAAAATGACTTGTTATTAGAACTTCTTTTTCTAGGTGGGGGATGGAGCTGGAGGAGGTGGAATATCTCTTGCTGGAACAACATGGGACAAAGAAGCATTGGCTCTAGCTGAAAAGGCCTTGTTGTCATTTGATGGTGAATTGAAAATATACGCATTTAGGACACTCTTAAATTCCACCATTCAAGTACGGATTGAAACACTTTCCAACAGGTCAGTAAGTCCTTTTTAATCATTAAATTGTCAATTTTATTTTCTATAAGGTGATTCAACATTTTTGTTTTTCAGACGATCCATATGTTGATTTTTTTTTAAGCCATATGTTGATGTTTCATAGCTTTCTTTAATTGTCATTTTCTGGCATGTTTATTTTGAGTTTCTGTGAAATTGAATAATTTTTTCTTATCACATTCACATGTCGATGAGGAAAATATAAGAGACTTACTTGACACCGATGGCTTATTAGATGTTTATTTGGACGTGGTCAGTTGCGTTGGACCCTTGTTGACATTGACACCAAGATTAATTATTACCTATTACCCAATTTCATAATTGATAGTTTTGTCTTTTGTTCAACTCGAGGGTTGTCAATGTCTAGTAATCTGTCGAGATGTTCAAATGATTGTATCAAGCCACTGGCGGATCTTGGGGGGGCGACTCTTGGGGGGGCTGTCGCCCCCCCTAACCCTCGGGACTCCCTATAATACCCCTACGGTCGACACACTCCCTGTATAATTTCGTCCCCCCCCCCCTAAGGTCGACACACGTTCTCTACGTTAAAGTAAACAAGATTTTTTGGTTCCACCACTGTATCAAGCCAATAGTGGCGAGGAAGTATTGCAGTGAATGTTGAGGTTCAATTCTGATTTGTAGCTCAATTTGGTCAGGTTGAGGTAATAGGCAAGAACCGTATCATTGCGCCCTCTCTTTTCGATCGAGGGTAGTCTCACTGGATGTAAAGTAAGAAGGTTCATTGAAAGTGGGTTGTACTACTAGAAGTATTCAAGTTGCAAATGCTGATGACACAACATAACGTATGCAGCAGAATTGTGGCATAAGCTAGATCTCAGAAATGCTCCTAAAATCCCTCAGCATCCATTGGTGAATTTAAATATCAATTTTGCAATAAAAGATTGAGGAACTACTTCTATATTTATAGCACATTGCGGGATCTCCTTGACGTTACACCTAAACCCAAATCGCTTCTTATGAACTTCAAAATAATGATATTTTAATACTTTGTTCATTTCTCCGAGAGGATACTTACCAAGTCAATTTGTATACTCTAAAAAACACAAATGATGGTTATTTGAAAACATTGCGTTAAGGTTCTTGAAAAAATAAGAAACTCATTTTAGGGACATTAGAAAATTACTTTAGTGTAAATCATAAATGAACCAAATTTTCATCAGTTCCCTTCTTTATATCTTGCTTGCTCACTTTCTGGTTCTCTCTTCAGTCTTCACCAACTCACTTGTATAAATCAAAGTAGTGCGACAATTGTATTAAAGGTCACAGACTCACAGTTACCTATCTTAATAAATTTATCACCGTTGGTTGTATTCACCACAGAGCTTTGGTCCATGGGAGGCTTTGTGCACAAGTTTCTTCTCAGCATCTGCATGTTTTACATTTTTATTTCTTTCTTCTAGTACTTAATGCTAAGTGTAAAAACATTGACTTTTCTCTACATTTTGTTTAGATAAACTGTGAATTAATTAAGGAAAATTTGTTTACAAGTTCGACAAAACTAACATTTAACAATCTACAGGTCGGGTTCTCCAAGTATGATGGACATCGAAAATTTCTCTGCTGCTTATAGAGCAGAGTTGAATGAGGCTGAAGTTGCTGGATCTATACCTACAAACATTTCTTTGGAGGTTGTTTTCATATTTCTTTATTGTTTCCTAGTTTTTTGTCGACCAACTTTTTTATTTGAAGCGATATCATCCAACCATATTTTAGGCTGATGCCGAGCACTTAACTATTTATATGTGCAATATCCATACCAGTCTGCGTTCAAGCTTAGGCTACTTCAGGCAGTTTGTGAACGGTACCGATAGCTGGCCATATGTTGAACATGAGCCTTGTTTTTAAGTTATTAATTCATATTTTGTGGATTGTGCCTTGTTTTTAAGTTAATTTATGGTTGGGTAGGATCGATTTGCTCTTAAAGCAATCTATAAGTTGACATGGCTTGCTTATTGGTTTACATGGATTTGATGTCCACAGCATTTGACAACATTAGACCCTATTAGCATTACCTAGATTAGATACCATAACAGCGGTTTCATGAAGTTATGAGAATCTACTTGAACATATTCATCGAAATCTCAATAACATTGATTTCATTTAATGTCTTGACGTACTCCAAATTTTTGAACTTGGTTATATAATCACCTTTTCATCCTTACACTTTAACATTCTGCATAATTTTCTCACATTTTTTCATCTTTCTATTGAACATTTCGTATTTTTTCACCTTCATAGATTGCTGTGTTGAGGAACAGTGTTGATTTGTAGGTTTCTTCGCCTGGGGTGGAAAGGGTTGTTCAAATTCCGCAAGAACTCGAACGGTTCAAGGACCGGCCAATGTATGTTGAATACATCACTGATGAGGCAACTGCAACTGGCATACCGGCTGAGAGCGATGGGGTTTTCAAGCTCGTTTCTTACGATTTAGAGTCCAATTGTTGCACCTGGGCTTTAGCAGATGTGAAGGTAAACAGGCAGAAAGCAGGAAAGGGGAGACCAATGAATAAAAAACAAAGAGAGTGGCGACTGAACACGCCCTTTCACTGCTTACGCCTAGTTCGCTTGCATTCAGATATTTGAAAGAATAATCTTTTTTGGTATATATGTTTTTCTGCCGTGATAAAAGTGGTTTCATTTATTCCTTTTTTCTTTTCGATACGGATAAGAGTGAAATTCACCTACAATGTTGTAACGTGTATACAACTTGTCAAATTTATAGGCTCAAAGCCTTGGGAATTGCTTATGAGCAAAAACAATGTTAATGCTGCTTGTTGGTGGTGTCTCTGACGATTCAAATTTATATGGTCCCCTAGATGTGATTTTGCAGTCTGTTGTGCAGCTTGCATGGCAATGAAAGTTGGACAATGGATGCAATTGAATTCTCCCTCTTTTGCGAGTTTAGACTCAAATAATCTTCTTCACCACATCTCCCTGTAGTCTGATTAATCTATGTAGCTTAAAAATTCATTGAGTTATTAAATGCAGGCATATTGCATGGTTTCTAATTCTTTGAAGCTTACAATTCCATTGGGATATGGAGCACAGGCATTTGGCTTGAAATAGATAATTAAAAAAAAAAAAAAAAAAAAAAAAAAAAAACACTCTTCTTTAAGCCATTGACATTACAAACACTTGAGCACCAAAAAAAGTTGGCTTGAGTGGTTATCACTATTAGGACTATGTTCCTCATTGACTAGAGGACTCATTAATTCGCGCGGAGCCATGTTGGAGGCCTAACCCTACAGCCCTATAAGTTGTTGGTTCAGACTAGTCAAGGTAGTTGGTCTCACATATCCAAGGAGAAGGGTTAAGTTTAGGACTAGATTTCTCCAACAACAACAACAACAACCAAAAAAAAAAAAAAAAAAAAAACTTTTGATCAAGAAGAGAGGAAAAGAAATTTCTAGTTGAAGCTAGCATCTTTGAATTTGAATGAATACAAGGGAAAAAGTGAAAAGTTAATTTGCATTTTCCTTGATATAAAGACCTTTTTTACCTCTCTGAATCTATTTTATTATTCTCTGAAGAATTAATTGTTATAGAGCATGAGATTTAAAAGCAAATTTAAAAAGGAAGGCCCATATATGGTGGGGGTGGCCTTTTGATGGTGCCCAAATAGGAAAAGGGAAGTTAAAAATAAGGGTAGGACAGGTAGCTTGAATTGGTGCTCTGGTTACATACTTCACAGTGGAATCATGGTTCGAATATTTCTAGTCTAGGCAAGCAACTAAAGGTTTCTCTGTTTCACCCATTAAATGGGCCAAACACAACAGTGCTCACCTAACAAATCTATATATATATATTTTTCCTTGCCAGCACTATTCACCAGAGTATGCATTTGGGACCATTCTTTGTTGGTGCTGCCAAGGCATTAAAGCTGCTGTTGAATCTCTTGCATGCCCTAGTGGCTGCCATGAGTGGTCACTGTAAATTTGGGTGGTTATGTAATTTAATAGGGCTTGACCTATGTAGTGAATTTGCTGCTTATTTTATGGGAATTTATTTTATATTTTGACACATTGTTCCAATCCAAAGTGAAGATAGTGTGGTAACTAGTTTTACGTATGAGCTATAAGTGTGAAAGTGAGTTCACTCCAAAATGTCAAGGCAAAATTGAGTGTCAATTCCACACTTATTAGTCTTATTTTTCTTTCAAGTAGTCGATGTGGGATTATCTTAACATTTCCGACACTTATATAAATTCACACGCTAACTCACACACCTGTTTTAAAGCCACATTTTTAGATGTATGCCCATATATATTGGACAAATTTCGAAGTGTATCTATCGGTTTTCAAATAGGTGAATGACTTAATTATTGTGCAACTTTAAGTGTGTCAATATTACCATGCAATGCGTGGACCTCTTGATAAGAAAAAAAAATGTTAATTACCATGGCCCCTTGAGATTTCTATATATCCACTTGAAGTTTTAAAAGGTTCCATGCATATGCATGACTATACCAAAAAAATATGAGAATTCAAACTTTACCGCTTTAAAAACGAAAAATATGTGTATCAAAAGTATGATATGTACCAAAAAAAAAAAAATATGAAGCCTAATCTCTAAATTAGAAACGCACACTACAAAACATTATGTGTTTAGCGACATTAATTTACTCATTTAACGACATTAATTAGCGTCTCTAAAAATTTTACCGACGCATCATAAAGTGTTGCCACTTGTGTTGGTAAAAGTGATGTCGCCCCATTTTTTACGACACAAAATATATGCGTTGGTAACATTTATTTAAGACACTTTTGTTATAAGCGTCGTTAACATTTATTTAAGACACTTTTGTTATAAGCGTCGTTAAACTAGGGACGCTTGTTGTTTATGTGTCTTTAATTTTAGGACATTTATTTCTTATGTGTCTCTAATTTACACTATTTATATATGCATCCCTAAATTAAGGACACTTGTAAGTTTAGCGTCCTTAAATTGACAACACTTGTGCACTTAATGTCTCTAAGTTGACAACTCATGTACACTTAGTGTCTCTAAATTGACAACGCATGTACACTTAGTGTCTCCAAATTAACAACGCATGTGCACATAGTGTCTCTAAATTAACAACGCATGTGCACTTAATGTCTCTAAGTTGACAACGCATTCATATTTAGTGTCTTAAATTGACAACATTTGTGCACTTAATGTCTCCAAATTAGCAACCCTTAAACACTTAGTGTCCTTAAATTGACAACACTTGTGCATTTAATGTCTCCAAATTAGCAACTCTTACACATTTAGTGTCTTTAAATTGACAACATTTGTGCACTTAATGTCTCCAAATTAGCAACATTTACACACTTAATGTCCTTAAATTGACAACACTTGTGTACTTAATGTCTCCAAATTAGCAATATTATTATTATTATTATTTGTAATTATAAAAACAAACATAAAGAAAGACAAATGAAAACAATTTATATATTTTCCAATTATTTTTCAATTCAAAAGAGAATTATAATACATTCTCAAAAATATATTTTTACTTACAATGATATCAACATGTATACTAAAAAGATAGAAACTTCTAACTATGCAAAGCAAAAGTATAAGATGATATTTTTGAATTGATATGCTCCTCTTTTCAACACTTTTCTACAACTGCAAAACAAACAAAATCAACACAAACACAATTAAATCAATATATATACGAGTCAAAATCATGAGGTAGTCAATATCATCATAAACCACCTTTTCAATATGCATAATGAATTGGGCAAACTAACATACATAAACACATATATGTAATTTTCATGAACATCTCTCCACTTAACAATAAGCAATGTAATACCAAACAAGCCTCGAGTCAAATTGTAAACTCTCCAAACCAATAAAAATGATATATTAATTACTAGACATACATATATGGCTAAAATCTCTATAACTTGAAAATGTCAACTATCCCGAGAATCGACCAAGAAACTGAGACCACCATATCCATGTGAAGAGCCGAATTAACTTTTTCATAAGTTTCTCGACAAGATAAAAATTAGTATCACGAGATATTTAATATTAAGTTAAAAAAATAAAAATAAAAATTATCATACCTACGAGCTTTCTTGCCACCAACTCCAGATTAGGATACAAGAATTTACTATATCCACCATATCCTTGTTACTAGGGTGATCAATCATCACTCTCCTCCACAAGGCACCAAGAGAGATCATTCCTTTTGCAAAACAAGCATCGTGTATTTAGTCATAAAATTGCCACCTTTCTAATCAATTTGTTGACTAAATAAATATGATAGCTAACAAAAAGACCAGAACCACCAAAAAAGTAACAAGGCAAAATATTCCCAGATTTGGCTTGATTAATTAAATTCGTCAGACCATGAATCATAAATTCAATCTCGCCCAAAATTTCAATTCCTCGCATTGGAGGAAACTTAATCAAAAAGTAAAAACAGTGAAATTTCATCCAAATACGAGAAACTTAGGAAAGTCTAATGAAACTTTGATCTAAATGAAAGCATATTTATCTCTTCAAAACTTACATTAGAAAGCAACAGGACGGGGGATAAGAACAAAAGTACCAAAGCAGTGACATTTATCAGAAAGTAAAACGATTTACGAGTTAACAAGATACATGCAACAATAAGAAATTCATCCTTCACTGTCATTCATCAACGGCCAGTCGTTAAATCAGAGATATAAGAAATAAAAAAAAGGATAAAAAGGGTGGTAAACAAACAAATCTAATTACTATGGCAACTTTCCACAGGCTTCGGTCACTTGCTGCACATACAACAGGCAAGCTGGTAAACGGTACAAATAGAGAGCAATATTATAATGTGAATGCAGAGGCAACTTTAACACTTTAGTGAGACCTAATGTTTTACAAGGAAAATGGGTACAATTGTTAGATACGAATCGTGTAAAGTAAAAGCAATATCGAATAATTTTGAATTGATGAATATCTTCACTAAGAAAAGTAGTTTCCTCTTCTTAAGACTTCTAAAGCATAAAACACAAAATGTTAATGGGAAAGATATAATATGGTCTACACCCTCCATTCAAAATCTCAAATTATCAATTGCTTAAGGTAACTTCACAACAAAGTGATTGCAAGGCATCACCTACAATGCCTAGGCAAGTAATGTCCTTTGAAATAATTTTTTAAAAAGCAAAACTAATTTTGTAAAAATTAGAAGGTTCTTCTTTCATATACCAACACATCATGCAAAAAGCCTAACACCGACCATCTCTAAACCCCACCCCCGCTCCCTCCAAAGATCTCCTTTGCGGGCTTATCCAACAACTTTGTGACCTCTTCAACATTCCTTCTAGCAACATGCAACCAAGTCAAGTCTATGATTGTGATTGTGTTCTTCTTCGTCATTGTTTCCCTTCCTCTCCTCGTCCTTCTCTCTAACCTCTACCATTTTTTAAGTAATTTTTTTCATTAGGATTATTTTATAAGGATTTTAGGAATTTGAATGAATTTGAAATACTTCTCATTTATAGATAAATTTAAAATTTTCTTTAGTTTATGAAATCATTGAGATGTTTTTTCTTCGAATTGATCAAATTTACAATTGACGTACATCTAATCAAATAAATTTTTCTTTACGTATAAGAGTACATTTAACTTGATTATCAATGCTTTACACAAAAATTCATTGGCAATGCAGAATCTGTTTTTTTTTTCTTACTTGGAATATGATAATCATGATGAATGTGTGATTTAAATTTATAATTCATGTAGACGTTTGCTTTGAGTGAAGTGTTTCCTGGATGATACTTGAAATTTTTTGAAATATACATCCAAAATAAATGATAGCGATAAGTGGTAGATAGGAAGCGAGCCATCTCACCCTCAAGTAAGAAACTAACTTCTATGTGCTAAACAGACAAGAACTTATTCTATTGATTAGAAGCCTATAAATCTCAAAACTCTATTATAGATGTACATCTAAATGAATCATAAACAATTTTTGACAGACAAGCGCATCTCACGGAAAAGGTTGTATAGGGAAGCTGAATAACATGATTCAATTTGTTTTTTTGCTCAAATGAAAGATTTGATCATTAACATTCACAATTTTAAAAAAAAATATGGTTCTTTTATCTAAGCAACATTTTATCCTCAATAAGAAGTTAAGAACAGAAGAACAGTTACATAAAAATCATATGGAAACCACTTTAACAAGTTCAAAAATTAGCAGATGTGATTTCTACAATCATACCAGAATCAGAGTAACAATCAGGATACTAACAGCAGAAGTACCTTATGAGTATGTGAAAAGAAGGAATACGCACGATCGAGAAGAATCATATCCAACTGCAACAAAAACCAATATTGAGACATACTTAATGAATGAGAAGGAAAATACATAAAAATTTTTTGATCTGATATGGAATCAAAGGAAGAATAACCTGATTAATACTAACTTTTTCGCCATAAATGAGTTTAAGCTATGCAATGCACCACTGTTTCTCCATTACTAAACCACAAAAGGCATGATTAGAAAGGGAGCTCGGAAATCAAACTCAAATCTGCTAAAGAATGACCAAGTCAAGAGCAAAGAGGCTTAAATAAGGGATCTTCGATCCATGAATCAGAGACTGAAGACCACGAGAGATCCGAGACCTAATGAATAACATAGATAGCTTCATCAAATGGATCGATTGACGATTCGGTTGCACGAGCTTGAAATCGATTGGCGAGTTGCGCGAGCTTGAAATCGATTGGCGAGTTGCGCGAGCTTGAAATCGATTGATTATGTGCGAGAGAGCTTCAAATCCCTACGCGAGAAATCTTCAAATGGCAGTGCAAATCAATTTCGAAGCGAGAAATAACAAAAATCGAATATCTCTACTTTGAAACATCAAACTTTCTTACAATCGATTGATGACCGCTGTCCTGCCGATCGCCGCCGCTGCCGGCCAGCTCCGCCGCCGCGCCGCGCCGCCTCTGCCGGCCATCTCAGCTGCCGCGCCGCTGCTGCTCTTCCACAGCCTGCCGCCGCCTGAGTCGCCGCGCCGCGCCGCACTGCTGCTGATCCCGCCGTCCGCCGCTGCTGAGACGTCGCCACCGCTGCTGCCGCGCGTCCGCGGCCTCGCTAGTGCCGCGCCGCTCGTCCGCGACGATGAACCGCGGCTGCTGGTTCACCGCCGGAACTGCCGAGCTCCATCACTTCTCTCTCTCTCTTTTGGTCGTCTCTCTCTCCTCTCCTCTCTTCTTTTATCCGATTCTCTCTTTTTATTTTCTTTTTTTTTATTTTGTTTTTGAACTAAAATGTGTCCTCGAGATTCGTGCAACACGAATCACGAGTCAATCCAATAATTTCACATCTTTGTCTACCGCGTCTAAGTTTCGCCAAAATTGTCTCGAGTCTCGCAAATTGCGTATTTCGAGACACATCCAATGCATTATGTTTACGTGTTCAAACTATAGGCCAATGGATATTTATGTTAATGTGACCACATTAAAATCACAATGACAACTTATTAAACCAACAATCAATCAATCTCAACCCCATAAGCCACTACCTCGGCCCACGTCGACACGCGACTCGAGGCGCGTCCCCGTTCGTATTTCGGCTCCCCGAATTTCTCGCGTATACCAACTCGTAAAAATGTCTCAACAATTAGCATTAAATCTCAAATTGTATATTCGGACATACGTATTCCTACGAGTGAATCCCACATACGACCCCGACCCGACACGTGGCACAAGTCAAATTCTCTGGTCGTTACACTAACTTTAATGACAAATTTTGATTTAAAATTTACCAACGTTTGTAAATTATGTTTCATTAGATTTGAGATTTAATAACACTTGTAAATTGTTCTTAAATTTGAAACTTAACAACACTAGTAAATTATGTGTCTTTAGATTTAAAATTTAACAACACTTGTAAATTATGTGTCTTTAGATTTAAAAGTTAACAACACTTGTAAATTATGTGTCATTAGATTTGAAACCTAACAACACTTGTAAATTATGTCTCCCGAAATTTAAAATCTAACAACACTTGTAAATTATGTGTCTTTAAATTTAAAACTTAACAACACTAGTAAATTATATGTCCTTAAATTTAAAGTATAACAACACTTCTAAGTTATGTGTCTTTATATTTAAAGTCTAACAACACTTGTAAATTATGTGTCCTTAAATTTGAAATTTAACAACACTTGTAAATTAAGTGTCTTTAAATCTAAAACTTAACAACACTAGTAAATTATATGTCCTTAAATTTAAAGTCTAACAACACTTTTAAATTATGTGTCTTTATATTTAAAGTCTAACAACACTTGTAAATTATGTGTCCTTAAATTTGAAATTTAACAACACTTGTAAATTATGTGTCTTTAAATCTAAAATTTAACAACACTAGTAAATTATATGTCCTTAAATTTAAAGTCTAACAACACTTCTAAATTATGTGTCTTTATATTTAAAGTCTAACAACACTTGTAAATTATGTGTCCTTAGATTTGAAATTTAACAACACTTGTAAATTATGTGTCTTTAAATCTAAAACTTAACAACACTAGTAAATTATATGTTCTTAAATTTAAAGTCTAACAACACTTCTAAATTATGTGTCTTTATATTTAAAGTCTAACAACACTTGTAAATTATGTGTCCTTAGATTTGAAATTTAACAACACTTGTAAATTATATGTCTTTAAATTTAAAACTTAACAACACATGTAAATTATGTGTCTTTAAATATTGAAATTGACAACACTTATTGTTTGTGTCCTCATTTTTAATTTTAGCAACACTTATAAATTATGTGTCTTTAGAATTAAAACTTGACAACACTTCTAAATTAGTGTCTCCAAATTTTAAATTTGGCAACATTTTTTTTAACAAGTGTCCTTAATTTTGAGACACTTGTACATTATACGTCTCGAGATTTGAATTTGACGACGTTTTAATATCAAGTGCCCTTAATTTGGAGACACTTGTATGTTAAGCGTCTCAAAATTTTAAACTTGACAACACTTATATATCATGTGTCTCTAAAATTAAAATTTGAAGACATTTTTTATTAGTGTTGGCAAAAAAGTGTTGTTATAGACCCACTTTGTTGTAGTGGCAGTGATGTACCAAAACAAATTTAAAAACACAGTAATCCAATGAGCTAATAAGGTTCTCATATTGATATATACAAGTTATATATTGATGAATTGGCTTTCAAAAGAGAAGGCTTTATCGGGCAGTAAAAACACATGTGGAGGCTCGAGGATTCTCCACTATCAAACGTTATTATAGTCTCTAAAGTGGAAGTTGATGATAGATTTTTTTTTCTTAAAAAAAAAAAATTAATTTACGTGGACTAATGAGTTCGGACCCATAAAGTTTTTCTTTTTTTTACTTTTTATAAATTATTGTGTTTATATGAGGTCTTGTAATAAAAAATTAAAAACTCAAAAATGAAAATTTAAGTTCTCCCAATTTGTAGAAGGGTGTTTGAATAATAAAATAATTTTTAAAAAACGATTTTCAAAAAAAAAAAAATTAATCCAAACACATGAGTCCAAATAGCACTACCTAAAAATAAAGTTAATAAACTTTATTCATGCATAACTACATACTTAAATTATTAAAGCTATCACTTGATTGGTGATATCAGCACAAAATTATTTTAAACATGGATTATATTCCCACACTCATGAGTTTAACTCTCTTGTCACTTTTCTTAACTGATTCGAATACAGTAATATAATTGAGGGCCAGCATCCTCCACTAATCTCCCCCAACTACTTCATTGGCTTTATCGATCCAAATATATTAATATATATATATTGTTATTGGGGGACCCTTCATATATATTTCTGGTAAAATGGCCCAACTAAATTTGTTGAAAATGGGTCACATGATTGATTATATAATGTATATTCATGTGACATGATTGAACAGTGGCCTGTGTTGATCTGCATACTTTATAGCAGGTCCTAGCTTCTTTCTGTTGTAGCTATATCCTTTGGAATTTGACAAAAAAAAAAAAAAAAAAAACTATATCTTTCAATTCGAATCACATATATAATATATATTATATACAACAACAACAACAACAACATAGCCTCCGTCATTGTGCTCGATTAAGTGCAATTGATGGTGAGCTTTTCAAACCATTCGAATCCCTCTTAATTAATGCATCTCATGTTAACTTTGGTCTGCCCCTACCTCGTCGAATTTCTACAGTTTCTATTGAATCAAGTTTTCTAGTTGGGGCATTTGTAGGCTGTCTTTGCAGGTGACCAAACCACCGCAACCGCCATTCCCTAATCTTTGTATCAATTGGTGCTACTCCTATTTGTCTTTGAATTTCTATATTTCTTATTCTATCTTTACGAGTTTTACCACACATCCACCTAAGCATCATCATTTCTGCTACGTTTATTTTGTGTAATTGTTGTTGTTTTACCGCCCAACATTCACTTCCATAGAGCCTAGCTGGCCTAATTGCGGTCATATAAAATTTTCCTTTTAACTTAGTAGAAACATTTCGATCACAAATCACCCATGTTGCACTCAGCCATTTCTTTCATCCAGCTTGAATTCTATGTGCGACATCATTCTCAATGTTACCATCATTTTGTATGATTGATCATAGGTATCTAAAGTGGTTTACCTTAGGAACTTCTATTTCCCCTAATTTTACCACTTCGTCATCTCGATGTCTAGTGTTTCTAAATTCACAGTGCATGTATTTCGGTTTTCGTCTTACTCAACTTAAGGCCTTTAGATTCTAATGTATTCCTCCAGAGTTCTAATTCCTTATTCACTTCATCTTTAGTTTCATCCACTAAGACAATTTCCTATTCACTCCATCTTTAGTTTCATCCACTAAGACAATATCATCTGCAAATAGCATATACCATGGTATCAATATATTGTATTTGTTTTGGAATTTGTTCTCGAATTAATTATATTGGGCTTAATCAGTTTATGTATTAATTCTCTTTAATTAAAATCATACATCTTTGATTTGATAATTACACTGCGCGTATAATATATACTATTGATAATTGACAACTAATTAATCGAGGCATCCAAATTTTCAATTTAATTATCATGATCACTAATTCACTAGTACTACTATATGGTATAGACAGCATTCTCCGCATGTGTGATCTGTATTAAATATGGTCTTATCCTCTTAGTTTTGTCACCTCGGTCTTGACGTTGGCGAAATGTAATTATATGCATGCATGGATGGACGTCAAGCAAGCGACGCAACTTTTCTTTTAACAGGTTTTGATTTCTTTCTTTCTTTATGACTACTTTTCAATATTATAAGGGACCAGCTAGCACTCACGTTTCGATATTCTTTCCACAATGCTCGAGAATTGTGGTCCACATCGAAGGGTCAAAAGAAGCCTTGATCGATAATGGCCACGATTGTGCCACTTAGGATCATAATTGACGAGATTGGTCTTCTTAATTTGTTTTCAAGTGACTTGATGATTTCTTAGGATGAAAAAGTTGTTTGGACTCTTTAGAATGCTCAATATCAGTGTAGTCTTAATCTAGCCCGGTCCCCGGATAAGTGTTGAACCAGATGTTGCATTTAGTCAAAGCAAGTTGATACTATTACAAGACCATGCACTAATTTTAACATGAAGTATACATGATTGGTCAAAATCACTATCTCAATAATCAAGTTCTTAATTTTATAATAGTATAATTAATTAAGAATGTAGCATGTCCAACATATCATTATATGTATTTTTTTAAAATATTGTTATCTAATTATATGTCGTCTATGTATTTTAATAAGTTTTATAATGTTTTTTTTTATCAATAATAGTGGACAATGGTATACAATATTTTTCCTCATGACGATACTAATTTTAAATTGATCAGTTTTCAACGTTTGCTCATGCACTTAATATTGCTATCTAAAACTCGTATTTAGAACAATAAGTTAAAATGCAAAGTCACTTAAATTGTCCCCAACCCCAATTGATCAGTCTTTGAACTATTATTTATCAAAGTTGGTCCCATATTTTCAATTTTTTTCCAATTAAACTCTTGAAATTTTATTTTTTTCTTCAAGGTCTCGTTTAATAAAGCAATGGTTTTCCTCCAAATAAACTAAGTTGTCACATTAGTTGCAAAGGTTGTCCACGATACTTTTTTCTTAAAAAAATTAAAAACTTATGTATATAGAAAGCGTAGTTGCTTAGAGAATATTGTTTAACCTAGCTCCTTCTCTACTCCAAATAGTGTAGTTTTCTTTTGGTGAAAGTTGGTACCTCTACTTCTCAAAAGTTGGCTCAAAATGACCAATTAAATCAACAAAGTAATTACTTCTCGAAAAATATACTTTTCAATTCTTTAATTTAACAAGCCCATGAAATGCATTAACAAAATTACATTTGTGCTTGCAAATTAGCGTATAAGTACACAACCTTGCATTACTTGACAAAAAAAAAGTACACAACCTTGCATTGGGATCCATGAGGTCCCACTATATGAGAGACCTCACACTCATCAGTAGATTCAGTACTTGCCATGTAAAATTAGCCGCCTAAGAAATCCAAAATTGCAGCTAAAAGCAGCCAAAAAAAAGTCCAAAAACAACAGTGAAATCCGCGGCCATTACTGGGCCAGTCCCTCTATAGCACCTCTGCTGCCATGAACAGTAACTCATAGTAGTGCAGCGGGTTTTTTTTATTTATTTATTTTATTTTGTGACTCCTAACGATTCGAGCTTTGGATTTTATAAATTTTATCTATTAGCAAGTGATGTCAGATAGAGATGCTTTAGTAGTAGTCTAGCAATTGTAATTTTTGTTTTTTTTTTCTTTCAACTTGAGTCAAACCTACAACCTCTCAAAATCTTATCTTTTAGCAAATGATTTTTCATCTATCTTACCATAGATGCTTTGTTGTTAAATTGTTAACTTCTTGTTGAGAGACTATTTTAATAAAAGTTTGCTAGATTGACTCACTTTAAGCACCAAGATTGAACACCTACCCACTCGGTGCCCGCACGATACACCTCGAGATATGCGTGCGTGTCTCGTCTCGAGGTGTATCACATGGGTACCGAATGTATAAATGTCCAATCTCTGTGCATGACTCCAACCCGGTTTCAGATTTTATTAACTTTATCTTATAGCAAGTGATGTCCGTTAGAGATGCTTTGACAATAATGTAGCAGTTTTTTTTTTACTTCAACGTGAGTCGAACTCGCGACCTTTCGAAATCTTGTCTTTAGCAAGTGAGGTCTCATTCATCTTACTATTACATTCGTTCCATATTATCTGTCACATTGAATTTTTTTCCTTGTTCCACAATATGTTTCACATTAGGAAATCAAGAGTGTATTTATGGACTTTTCTCCAATTTTACCTTTAATTTAAAGCTATGTCATTAATGCTAATTAGAGGTTCCACATTAATTTTTAAAGCAAAAACTTGTGAAAATAAGCATTAATGAGGGGGAATTTAGTCTTAATATTTATCTTTTTAAGACATTCAATAATTACCTTAATTCTTGTGCAAAGCTCAAATGCGACAGATAATATGGAATGAAGGGGTATATGTTTTGGCATTGTTGTTAAATTATCGACTTGTTGTTGAGAGACTATTTTAATAGGAGCCTATTTCGAGCCGTGTGCGTATATCTCGAGGTCTATCGCACAGGCACCGAGTAGATAAATGTCCAATCTTGATGCCAAAAGTGGGTCAACCGACCTTTATTATCCATTTTAATAGTAAAAACTACATTAGCATTTTAGTTAATAAATCCCTCCAATAACGTCCGTGATTCGCGTCCCCTCTCCAACTCAATAGCCGAATGAATCTTTCAAAAAAAAAATTCACTACAAGGCCATATACTGTACTATAAATCAAGGCCTCAGTACCCATCACTCACTCCGCCTTAAATTCATCGATTCCCTTAAAACCCAGTTGGGAAAATCCAATTGGGTGAGAGAATCAGAGGTTTTCTTTGATTTCCTCGCTGGGTTTAGCTTGATTTGAAATTTTGTCAAGGTTGTGGGAGATGGGTAGTAGGCATTATGGTAGTGTGGTTGTTGTTTGGTTGGTTTTGGTGGTTTTTGGTGGGGTTTATGGGTACCCAGTTGAAGATCTGGTGGTGAGGTTGCCTGGGCAGCCTAAAGTGGAGTTCAAGCAGTTTGGAGGGTACATTGATGTGGATGAGAAGAATGGGAGGAGCTTGTTTTACTATTTTGTTGAAGGTTATGGTGATGCAGACAAGTTGCCTCTCGCTTTGTGGTTGAATGGAGGTTTGCTTCTCTGTCTTTTCTACATGTTTGTTGAAGTGGTATTAATTTGTTGAGACTTTTTGATGTTCTTTGTGACTGACTAATACTGTGATTGCTTCTGTTTGATTGTTTAATTGCTTGGACTGAACACAAAATGGAATCCTAAATTAGACCCATTTCTGTTAATTCTCAAATACAGACTGTAAGGACAAATTTTGGGTTTCTTTCTAGTTTTGTAGATCTTATGAAACTATGAAGATTGTTAATTCATTGTTATATGTTTTTCAAATGTAGGGTTCTGTTCATTGGATTTTGTTTTATTTTATTTTATGTTTTATTTTGAGTCAATCACAATCAATTGCACTAAATTGAGCACAATGGAAGAGTTTGATTCATGTAGCTGAACTTGACTAATTTTTTGTAACCTTATGTTGTTGTTGTTAGATTTTCTGTTGTTAGTTGTTTTGGCATTTCTAATGATTTTGTTCTTGTAACCTTATGTTGTTGACTCATCTGGGATTATTGATCATTGAGTATTTAGGTCTAATTTTTGTTGATAGTTCTCAAAAACAGACAATAAGGATAAAATTTTGGTTTCTTTCTTGTTTTATAGATCTTATGAAACTATATTCATTGTTATATGTTTTTCAAATATAGGGTTCTGTTCACTGGATTTTGTTTTATTTTATTTTAAGTTTTATTTTGAGTCAATCACAATCAATTGCAGTAAATCGAGCCCAATGGAAGATTCATGTAGCCGAACTCATTTTTTGTTGTTGTCGTTGTTGTTGTTGTTGAATTTTCTGATGATTCTTAAACCTTATGTTGTTGACTCATCTGGGGTTGTTGATCATTGAGTGTTTAGGTCTAATCTTTGTTGATGTTTTTTTTTTTTTTTTTTTTAATAATAATTTCAGGCCCTGGTTGTTCATCTATTGGTGGAGGTGCATTTACAGAACTGGGTCCATTTTTTCCAAGGGGAGATGGTCGGGGACTTAGGATAAATCATAAGTCATGGAACAAAGGTTTGCGAAATTTTGAGCAAATTCATGTTGTTTTGTCTGATCAGCGAATTAAGACTTCCTGACTTATTTCCTGTTAATTTCCTTCTCTCGTCTAGCATCGAATCTTCTCTTTGTCGAGTCCCCGGCTGGAGTTGGATGGTCGTACTCGAATACATCTTCGGATTATAAGTGTGGTGATGCCTCCACTGGTAAGTGCTTAATCAGTTGTTTCAATGTGGAATCAAATTCCTAGTTGGATGAATTTTTACTGTTGACCTTGGAATTTTTTTTTTTTTTTTGAATTCAATTGATTTTAATCTGACCCTTTTTAACTGATCTTGGCAGCTCAGGATATGCATATATTTTTGATGAAATGGTTTGAGAAATATCCAGAGCATAAGAATAAAGAGTTCTTTCTCACAGGAGAGAGTTATGCAGGTATATATGGTTTTTAATCATGGCCACAGGTCACATTTACAAGATAACTTGAACCTGCTTTTTGATAGCAAGATGATGCAAACTTATTATTCGAAATATTTGAAGATAGGAGCAAATACGAGCACAATGGAGGAGTTTGATCCATGTAGTCGACGCCAATTAATTTGGGACTGAGGCTATGTTGTTGTTGTTGTTGTTGTTGTTGTTGTTGTTGAGCAAATACGAGAACAAGTTTTTCTTCCTAACTCGATCCCTGGTGTTATGATAAAAAAAAGTTCTGTTTCTAGGCATTTCTAATGAGATATTATGGCCATTGTCGCCTTTTAGGAAGCTTGTGTTTTGATTCCTCGAATAATATTGGGGCGTATGATGTTTTTGATCATTTACGCCATGGACTTACTTAAAGTGGTGGCTTCTTGTCAGGGCATTACATACCACAGTTGGCTGATGTTCTACTGCAACATAACGAGCATTCAACTGATTTCAAGTTCAACATCAAAGGCGTAGCAGTAAGTGCGACTGCAACTTCTATAAAATCTTTCTTTATGGATCTAGATAGCAATGGACTATTTGGATCGATACGTTCTTTGAGGTTTACACAATTTTAATGTGCATCTTTTATCTTTGCCTTATAATTTATCTATATATAGATAGGAAACCCCCTTCTCAACTTAGACAGGGATGCTCCTGCAGTCTATGAATACTTTTGGTCTCATGGGATGATCTCTGATGAAATATTTCTCACAATTACGAACGAATGTGACTTCGACGATTATACATTCAGCAATCCACACAATGTCAGTGTTAAATGTAATGAATTCATTGAAAAAGCAAATGAGATTGTTGGCGAGTACATAAACAACTACGACGTGATCCTTGATGTTTGCTACCCAGCTCTTGTAGAGCAAGAACTCCGATTGCGTAAAATGGTAATTCCTGTAGTGTCACTGCTTTCTACATAAGTATGTTGGTGTTGTGAATTTCTCTTTAATGGAATTCTTAAATGCCAGGCTACTAAGATCAGTGTAGGAGTTGATGTGTGCATGACCTACGAAAGGCGTTTCTACTTCAACCTTCCTGAAGTTCAGAAGGCTCTTCACGCTAATAGGACTAATTTACCGTATAGCTGGTCAATGTGCAGCAGGTAAGTAGGCTTCCTTTGGCTTTATTTTATTCTCTCTCTTGGACCATATTCCGCAATTCCTTAATTTGAAGATTTTTGCAATGTCAGCTCATTTTAATTATTTATATCGTATTGTTCATCTCTGTCCATCAGTTGCACTTAATCGAGCACAATGGAAAAGTTTGATCCATGTAGCCGACCCCAGTTAATTTGGGACTGAGGCTATGTTGTTGTTGTTGTTGTTGTTGTTGTATTGTTCATCTCTGTCCAAAAGTTCATCTGATTAGAGTTTTGACTTTGAACTTACATGTCTAGATTTTATCCTGGAAAAACTAATTAACTTTTCTCCCATTCATAATAGAGAATTATAGGTTGAAAGGGAAACAAACCCTGCCGTGAAATTTCATTTGTCGTGCATAATTCTCTTCAATAATGTTTCTAGCTTTAGTGGCCATAAGCAATACCAAGAGAACTTGCTTATCGAGGTATTTTTTTGTTTTGCCGAATGCCGCAGCGTATTGGATTATAGCGACACCGATGGCAACATCAACATTCTTCCAATCCTTAGACGAATAATGCAACACAAGATACCGGTCTGGATTTTCAGGTGAGCCTCTCTCTTTGGGAGACATATCCATTCATGATTTTATTTTTACTAGTGAAGTGATGAACTATATTTCTTAATTGTAGCGGAGATCAAGACTCCGTTGTACCACTGTTGGGATCGCGTACTCTTGTTCGTGAACTTGCCCATGATATGAAACTCAAGACAACAGTCCCTTATGGAGTTTGGTTCTACAAAGGACAGGTACTTCTATCTTTGCCATGATCTTAGAATTCATGTATATGAACCTATCTTCTATTATTTGATAATGTATCTCTCGATTTCATTTTGCGAACAGGTCGGAGGTTGGCAAATTGAGTATGGAAACATATTGACTTTCGCGACTGTAAGGGGCGCTGCCCATATGGTTCCCTACGCGCAGCCATCAAGAGCATTGCGCCTATTTAGGTCATTCGTTTCAGGACAGAGATTGCCCAACACAACATATCCCCCCATTGATGATTGAAAACCTTCAAATTAAGAGTTGCAACAAATAATTAGCGGCTCAAGTTGCCCCGCCATTCACTCATTTTAGATTTTTTTTTTTTTTTCTGTTCTTTCTTTTATTTTTAGAAAAAATTGTAATAAAACAACAATTTGGAACATTTGGGAGCATTGTAGAAAATTTGATTTAGATTATGTTCTTGCTCCATCATTTATTTAGGAAATCAGCATAGCAATGTAACAGTTGATTGATGATTCAATATGCTAATAGAATTTGATTGTGAGTGCAGTTGGTGTGACTGTTCTCATAGAGCTACAGTTATCAATGGTACAGATGTTTTTTGTTTATTTTCCACATTTTATTATGGAATTCATTTTTCTCATAGAACATGTGAATCTCTTAATTTCATATTCTTGTCTTTTAATTAGGGATATCCTCCCTTATCAAGATCTTGTTCTGCTTCTCATGACAAGCTTCAGTCCTAAATTAGGTAAGATCATGAAAATTTGATGCAGATGACGAGTTACAAAGAAATGTTGTGAAATTTAAATGGTCCAACCAATGTTTAAGTTTCGTGACTTGGGGTTAAAATATTAATAAATTTATGGGGAAATGACGGGCACGCAGCATGGACACTCAACTGACTCCGCACTGACAGTCAGTCGAGTGATTGAGACAGCCACACAAAACAAACGCATTACAGAAAGAAAAAAAAAAGAAAAAGAAAAGAGGAAAAGCTGATAGTCAGTGCTGACAATCTATTGATTGTCAGTGATAATTCACCTGCGTGCCCTTGCTCGGGCTCACTAGCATTTTCCAAATTTATATACCCACCATCAATTGCATTAAATAGGCAAAGAGAATGGAACAATGGTACACTCTACAAGAGATGTGCCTTTGAAAGTTAAAAGATTTGAACTATACATATTGTGCTTGCCTAGACTTACAGTCTAACATGTAATTGACATGTTTAAGTATAGCATAAAAATAGCTCTTAGTGTAGATGGCACATCATTTCATACTCTTAAATATTGTATGTTCATTCTTACTTTAGTCCTACATTTGAAGCGAAAGGTTAGAATTACTTGCAAAATTCTGCAAATATTAATATTTTTGCGCCTACAAGAATTAGAAAATTGAATGAGAATCAAATTAGGGTTTGAACTTCAATGGTCAATCTTGTGAGATGACCGAAACAGCACTTGCCAAAAGTCAAAAATTGAGGAGGTCCCACTTAAGTTTGTTTGTTTGTATGTTTGAACTTAAGGGTCAATCTTATGCCACAGTTCATTGCACCTAAGAAATGACCTTTTCATGGCAAAAAGGTGACCATGTGTTTGGCACACTGATTATGTGACATGGAGCTTTGCCTGAACAATCAAATTAAACAAGGCCTTTTACATTCAAAACCTTGCAAATGAAACCTCCTAGTCTTAGTGTTTAAGTTTAAGAAGTGTTTTTCAATGCAACCAATGCCAGCCCCTCATCAAAATCTTAGAATGACAAGCAAGTAAAAAGAAACTTAGAAGTCTGAAATACAAGACTTTGTTACTCCTCTCTTCATACACTACAAATAGATATCCAAGCACCCATCTTCTCCATCTCCACCTAAACACAAAGCAATCCCTTCTCCAATCAGTTCAATTACTTCACTTTTCAAGTGTTCATAACATGTCTCAAAACTATGGCTTTCCATATTTTTCACCCCCACCGCCACGTTTTCCTGCCCCTTCGAGATCTAGTCCACCACCCCCATCGCCTTTCAATCCCCGTGCACCGCCGCCTCCTCGAACAGTTCCACCACCCCCGCCTCCATCATTGAAACCACCACCTCCCTTTAATCCCCGTGCACCGCCTCCTCCTAAAGCAGTTCCACCACCACCACCACCTTCGTTGAGACCACCACCTCCAGCGGCAAAACCACCTCCTCATCCCATTGCTCCACCGCCGCCTCATATTGCTCCAATGCCACCAGCGCCATCACCTTCCGGACACACTACTATCATCATTGTTTTTGTCTCACTGGGAGGCGTCTTCTTCTTGGCATTCCTCGCAGCTGCTCTTTGTTGCTTCCTAAAGAAAAAGAAGAAGAAAATGATTCAAGAATCGGGAAAAATAAATGTCGATGAGCATTTTAAGATTCATGAGGCTATTGTATCAGGTCCACATGGTCCGCAAGCTGTGAAGCTAATTGAAGATGATATCAGTATTCATGAAGAAATCAAGAAGAACGAACTGATCACCAAAGGTTTGCATGCTAAATCTACTGAAATTGGTGAAGGCATGAAAGCCAATACTACTGCAGACAATGTCGCGACCTCTTCTGGTTCTGGTCATCACCTAATTGAACGCAAGCATTAATCAAGGGTCGTCTCCTTGATTGTCCGAGTCAAGTCTGCCTCAAACTTAAAAATGCTTGCTTTTCTCCTCAAGTTCCAACACTCTAAGGAGCTCTATTGTTTGAATAATTGAAAAAAATAAATATGATCATTGTATTTTTTTCATGTTGAAATCAATTTAAAACAACTTTTGAGAATCAAAGAAATAAATGAATGATGAAAGCAAATCCGTGGCATTTGAACGTCATCAAGTACAAAGGATAACTATAGCAAATCTGTAGCTTCATTAGACTGCCGCAAAAATTTGGAGAGAAAAGTCTAGAAGATGTCATACAAGCATGTATCAAATAGGAATATGTCATCACGAGGAATAAAACATCTTGATGACTAGACATAATTGCAAAATTACGTCAACGAAAGCAACTCAATCCTAATGTTAAATACTTGAATCAACTCCAAACTTTGGCTAAACACCAAAAGCATTTATCAAGGACAAACACCTATAGAGACCAATGCTAACCCTCTTTTTCTTGCAGCAGTAGAGTGTGAGTGCATAGGGCTTATGTTTGTAAGAAGAAAATTGACAAAGGGAGGGAGGGAATTAACCGACTCTTTGCTATTAACGTAAGCAACCTAACTGCGGGAAAAAACGCAACATACTGATGGAAAGATGAAATCTTCAATGTATTACATAAAATCAAACTAAAGCTTCAAAAGAAGGTCAGTAATGATTGCCACATGTAATTCCTAATGCTGGTATGATATAATTGGAAAGCTGGAAATGAAATACTAATAAAGACATGATCACTTGGGGCGTGATAGTTGGTTATCGTCTTCAAAGCATTTTTTTTTCTTTTGAGTCGAATAAGTATCAATAATTTGAATGAAATGAAAAGGAGAAAAAGCAAGTAGTAAAAAGAAAATTCTTACAAATCCATCTGAAGTCACAAGGAAATACTCTTAAACTTGTCATTCCATGAGCAGGATTTCAGATCTTCATTGTATACCCCTGTAATCCATATTATCCAGAATAATTGAATTCGTGAACCACCAGGCCTTGGTGCTCCTCTTGCTCAATAATGGCCCAAATCTTTACAGGAAAACAGCTGCCACGTTCCTTAAACATCTGATGAGGTAATACCATTCTAGCGACCGCTTAGTCCACCTTCATTACAAAACTTTGTGCGAATAGCCTAGAATGTAGTTAGTTGTTTTAGCTATTGAACGCCAGCCATTTCATTATAGATTGCACATTACAGAACCCTTTCTGCCTAATCCTCTTTAAGTCAAATTTCAAGTATCCCGACTTATTGTGATGCAGTATTGTTTTTTCAGCTTCAACGAGGCTCTACACTTTGCTTGAGAGCAGAGCGCGCAAGAAACCACCTTTCTTGAATGGAACATTAACACAGCCGCAAGAACAGATACATTGCGTTCTTGTCTTCCACAATCAAGTAATCAGCTTACATCACTCATGGAGAACCATTTTAGCTATCCATTATCCAAAGGAAAAATCATTTTCTTAATCGTCTTGTCCATTGCCTCGCACACCATCCTTGTCCTTGCATGTGAAGTATCACCCTGATAGAAAGTGTGAACCTTACCTGCAATTGTAATCCAGCTACATCCCGGATTTTTAACTAAACCCAGTTCTCTCATCCTCCGTCTAATTCTTAAAATGTCGTCCCATCTACCAACAGATTCATATATACTGCACAATGCAACATAATTACTAGAATTTCCGGCTTCCAATTCAAAAAGCTGATATGCTGCAACTTCTCCAATTTCAACATTCTTGCGCATCCTACACGCTCCGAGTAGAGCACCCCAAACACTTGCTCCTGGCTTCTCCGGCATTGTCTTTATCAATCCCAATGCTTCTTCTATATGACCAAAACGGCCTAAGAGATCAACCAAGCAAGCATAGTGCTCCACACTAGGTTGGATGCCATAATCTTCAGTCATTGAGTTAAAAAACTTCCTACCTCGATCTATAAGACCTGAATGGCTACAACTAGCTAAGATCGCCGTGAAAGTAACACAATTTGGTCTATATCCATTATCTTTCATTTTGTCAAAAAGAACTAAAGCCTCCTCACCTTTTCCATGAACTCCATAGCAAGATATCAATGTTGTCCAACTCACAAGACTCAAACCCGGCATATTTTCGAAAACCTTTTGCGAGTCGCCCAAGTATCCACATTTAGCATACATATCAATCAAGCAATTCCCAATTACAACATCTTCACTAAAAGCGACATCCTTGGCTATTCGCCCATGAATCTCTTTCCCTTTCAACAAGTCCCCTCCCCTTCCACAAGCACTCAAAAGGCTCGATACCGTCCTCGAATCCACCTCCACTCCTTCCCCCGCCATCTCTCGATAACACCCCAACGCTTCACCCCACAAACCCGCCCGCGCAAAACTCGAAATCATCGAATTCCAAACGACGACATCCCGCACCGGCATTTCAACAAACACCAAATGGGCATGACCCAATTCGCCACATTTCGCATAAAAATCCAAAATCGAACTCCCCAACACAACATAGCCATGAAACCCAACTTTCACCACCCACCCATGAAGCGATTTGCCTAAACACGTACACCAACCACCACCACCACCACTAGCAATCCCTGCACATGCCCTGAACAGGGAAGGAAATGTGAAGTGATCAGGACGAAAACCCAGTTTCAAAAACCAATCAAACAGTCTTAGAGAGTGTTGATACAGAGAGTTTTGAACGTGAGAGGAAATTAAGATGTTCCAAGAGTGCATACTTGGTTGAGGCATTTCGTCAAACACTTTACGCGCGTAATGGAGGTGCCCACATCGAGAGTATGCGAGTAAGAGATCGGTTTGGAGAGTGAGGGAGTGGAGTATGCCGCGAACTAGGATCTGGAGATGGGTTTGTTTTGCTTGCTTGATTGCACAGAGAGGGACCAAGGTTCTCAGTAGTGAAGACAAGGCTATGGCACTGTACTTTGACATTCTACGAGATCCCCCTCATGTGTTCATTCATTCTCATAACAAAGACATTTTGCAATATACGCAAAGATGTCTGCGTGCACATCTTGAGGTGAAATGCGCGGCATTACATTGAGTCGGTGCCCATCTCGAGATGAAATGTACGGCATTAGATTAAGACAGTGTCCAAAGTGAGTTACTTTTGCATTTTCTATCTTAAGTTTGTCTAAAAATAATGAAAATAATAAAATAACATACTTTGAGCGCACACTTATGACGCACACTTTGTCTTTTAATTATTTATGGCTCTTTATTGTCCCTCAAAGCGTGGCTTCAAATTTGACAAACACATCATAAATGTCTAAAAAAACAAAGTGTGCGCTCAAAGTGTGTTATTTTATCATTTTTCGGATAATGAGATTTTTAAAAATTAAAGGTTCACACACACACACATAGATATATATAAGGTGTTTCTACAATGAAGTTCAAATATATACTCATGTCATGGGTACTAAATATCTTACCATCGAATTACTATGAGATTTCAATCTAATGGTGATTGATGTAGCGCATTTAATGCAAAACACATTAAATACGCAATAAATGCTATGTAATTGAGTTCTATTGTAGAAGCACCTATATATATATATAAGTTGGAGGAGAGAGAAAGTTAAGAAGCTACTTCCTTTCACCATTTCAATTTTTTTTATTTTTCTCAATTTTCTTATTTTTTGCTATTTGTTTATTTCTATTTATACGTATGGCTTGACACGTTTTACTTTCTAGTATATCTTGAGTTGCATGTGCTTTACTTTGGGGCAAAATGTTAGGCCTCATGCAACTACAGGGTGGCCCTTCAAATTCAATTTTTTCTGTTCATGAGACTCGAGCTCGAGACCTCATTGTTTATATGTGTTTGATCTATTACTTAAAAAGTGAGGTTTTAACTGATTGTTAATCAATTGCAATCCTTCCCTATTTTTCAGTATAAAAAAAGGTCTATTTTTTTTATGGATTAGAGATCTGTTACATAGAGTTTGATCCATGTAGATTCAGTCTTGGTTTAAAAACAAAAAACAAAATTTACACCATAAATTTTAATGGTTTTTTTTTTTATTTTATTTTTTGTGCGCCCGCGCATAAATTTCAATGGTTTACGTGTTACTAACCAAGTCGTAATTCCACTAATTTTGTGTCCTCGACTTTATGCTACATGAAGTTGATTGAAGTCTTCCGTAGGGGTTAGGATTGCTAGGTGGCGAAAGTCAAATTTTATTCATAAAAAAATAAAATGGTTTAAATGTAGGGGTTTTTTGCTTGATTAGTACACCTATGAAAAAATTTTATCAACCCAACACATCTACAAAACTTTTTCCCTAACTAACACATTTTTGACCACGTCAGCGCCACCTCACTCAGTGAGGTGGGTCAAAATGGTCTGGGTGGCAAAACGTGACTTGAGGTCACGTTTTGCACAAAACGTAACCCCAGGTCACGTTTTGCCCACCCTCACCCTCCCTCCCCCTCCCCCTCCCCCTCTTCCCGTCTCTCCCCCCCCACCCCCTAGTCCCCGCCTGCGCTCGCCCTTGTCGCCACATGTGCTGCATCGCTCCCCGCTGCCCGCCGCTCCCGCTCCCGCGCCGCCGCTCTCCCCCTCTTCCCCGTCTCTCCCCCCCCACCCCGCCCCTCCCTCCTCCCCCTCTTCCCCGTCTCTCCCCCCCCCCCCCCCCTGCACAAACCACTAGTCCCCGACCTGCGCGTGCTTGCCACCTTGCCGTCCAGCTTCTCCAGCTCTCAGCCGCGCCCAGCTCCGCTCACTTGCGCCGCTCAGCTGCCCCTCTGCCGCTCATGGCTGCCGCCATTCTGCTCACTTGGCCGCTTGATCGCCATTAGCTGTTCCGTCAATGCCAACCGCTGCTGCTCCACTTGGCCATCGCAACCGTCGCTCCCGCTCTCGCCGATCGTAAGAGATGGTGAGGTATGAGAAGAAATTAACGTTTTATATGGTGGGAGCGGGCGGCGGCGCCGCGAGAGCGGCAGCGGTGGTGGCGGGAGAGCTTGAAGCGGAGCAGCGGCGAGGCGGCGAAAGCGCAGGGCGAGGGAAGAGGGGTGGAGGGGAGAGACGGGAAGAGGGGGAGGGGGAGGAGAGGGTGGGCAAAACGTGACCTCAAGTCACGTACGCAGGCCATTTTGACCCACCTCACTAGGTGAGGTGGCGCTGACGTGGTCAAAAATGTGTTAGTTAGGGAAAAAGTTTTGTAGATGTGTTGGGTTGATAAAAATTTTTCCTAGGTATACTAATCAAGCAAAAAACCCTTAAATGTAGTGGTGTAATGGTTACATGAAAGTTTTAGCACATGCATAGATTCACTACCTAACATTGTATGCTATAAAACCCGCATGAAAACTTGGAGAAGCCTAAATTGATGGACCCCCTAAAGACTTATCTTTACAAGATTACTTTATATATTTTAAAAACATCATATGAATTACACAATGGTACAAATCCAACAGCAGAAATCATATTCCACTCAACAGAACTTCATTAATGGCTTCACTAACAATATTAGAAGATGGTTTGTAGAAGTCTCTAGTCAATTGCCATAGGAGTAATGCGCCTCCTTGCGGGTTTATCTGGGGCGGGTGCCTGGTTTGAAGTTCCAGATGTTTGTTTCGCCTCATTCCCTCCGATGTTCGTTCTTCGGTCATCTTTATCAATGACTTCAACAGCAGGTGCAATAGCCATTTTCTCTGATTTTGCAGAGATCTTAATCTTATCCTCTTCCGCCTTACTCTGCTTAGTTTCAGTCCCTCGAACCGTTTCCTCATTGTTCTCTTCTGCCTTATTCTGATTAGTTTCAGTCCCTGGAGCAGATTGCAATCACATTCATGATGAAGGAACCAGAAAGAGAGGACAAAACAAAAAATTAAAAAACAGAACAATTATATAAGTTTACTAGCCGAATCACATAAAAATGTTCTCCTATTATGCCCTTGTTAAGATATGGCTGAAATCACGCATTAACATATTACAATACATAAATCACAATGATGCAGGTAAGTAATCTGCGTTAAACTGGATGAGGTAAACAAAACCTGGTAAAGGGATAGGTGTTCCAAGTTCCCCAATTCCGAACTCTACCAACGTGCAATAACCATCTTGAGAGGAAAGTGCCAGATATTTGGCATCAGGTGACCTTCAAACATCAAATAGATGTAGATATAATGAACAAAGATCAGCAGAAACATTTTCTATTGGAAAGACAATGCACCTGAATGCAAGTTGGATGAAGGAATTCAAAGTTACCAGGCAACATCAGTTATTGCTTCGTAATGAAGGCCAGCCAAGACTGCAATAGGAGCTTCGTTCTCTGTGTCGTAGATGCATAGAGAGTTCAAAGTGGCCACCGCAAACACAAATCGATAGGAAAGTTTAAAAAGCCCAGCTGCTCAAGTGACTAGGGAAAGTTTAGTCATTTAATATCACATCAAAGCATGTAAGACTAGTAAATAGTAAAGGGTAAGTACCGGGTTTAGATCCTCGCAGGCTGAAAATCACAGGACAGAAACGTACTGCTATGACAGGTTTGCCAGCAGCAGGTAGGTATATAGCTGGTCTGCAAATGGAAATGCTATAATAATGAGAGCACACTATTTTTTGAGAATATCGTCTTCTTTCATCCTTAAGTTGATGCAAGAAAAAGAAACAAACGGAACTCAACTCAACTAATAATCATGCCAACAAATAAGGTAGGGGGAGGGGTAAACAAATACATCGATAGCCTTTTTTCTTTTGCGTGTCAGAAGAATAAATCGATAGTTTATTTCATGTTAGGAAAATGTTCAGGCGACATACTTTTGAATCTTGATACATAAATTTGCTGCATGATTGTTGTTCCTCTTTGACTTATGCATCGTGATGTGTGCATGCTCACCTTAAATCTATCCAACAGACACTAACAATTTTCTAGCAAATGCATCAAAAGTGTGTCATCCAATCATTGTTCACATTTTTTTTTTTATCGAGCTAGAATACAGAAACAGAAAAATAAGAGGTGGAAGAAAGTTTCAAGACTAAGAATTATGCCATCCCACTGAGAGAAAGATAGCTACTTGGATTTCACAATAGTGCAGGTGTCAGTAGCCAAGGTAAAGAACGGATCCTGAGAGAGAAGCAAAATGCAGCGTTCAAACCAGTACCAAACAGTGGAGACAAGGTTTTAAAATAGGAAAATGATTTTTTAACATTCTTTTGTTACATACATTTGTTACACAATGGTGTAGATTCCCTTAAAATTTATGGGGTCCACATATCACAATCAAATCTACACCATTGTGTAGCAAATGTACGTCTCCTAGAATGTTAGATTATCATATTCCTTTAAAATAATATTGGAGTTGGTTCCAGATATAGAACAGCAAAATTCATAGAAATGCACAATATTTTATTCTATTATCCTAAAATTTAATTTATTGCTCGATTATAGATTCACAATAACCATGCAATCTGAATTGAAGCCCATTGATATATGGAAGAATATCATCAGAATTGATTATTGGGATCGAAAAGGGTTGCGGAATCGTAAAATTGTAAGATCTAATGATCCAGGATCAGGAATTTGACATCCATGGATATGATAGTGCATGGAGCTTGAAGATGGGATCCACCATTTAAACACCCACATGGAAAACGGCATTGAAACTTATTTGTGTAATATAGTCTAAGTAAACATGGAATAATTCAGTTCAGATCTAACATTGAGAAGTACATAAATAGAATGATCCATTACTTCATATCTTGCTTTGTTTTCACTAAATTCCATATCCAAAGCAACTATGGAGGAAAATTACATAAGTTTGCCAAAATAATAACAGTAACTAAATATACAGTAATAAAGTAATTACTTGCCTAGAAAGATCCTTTCTTGAAAATATATATGTTGTATTTATTGAGTCTGATGTAGGTGAAAACTTGCAAGAACCTGAAAAAACGAAAACCATGTGCCAAGAATAAGAAAATGAGGAAATGAAATATTAAACGGTCAGGATATTCAGATGGTGATACAATATGCAAGGAAAACATGTTCTATTAACTACGCTTTACATGGTTCCTACTTAATTTTCATTATATCTCTTCATAATTATCAAGTTTTTATTTTGATACTATGGTGTCCAGGATTACCCCAAACTATTCCACAGAACCCCACCCCATCCCACCCCAACCCAACCCAACCCAACCCTACCCACACAAGAGATGCCTCAGACAGTTAGAAGATTCAAACCTGTCACTTCTAGGTGGCACAAGTGAACAACTAGTAAGTCCCTAGGCAATGGTTGTTTCATGGTTATTGAGTTGAAGCAAACATTGATAAACGGAGTGGATGTTTGATATTCCAATTGTCAAAAGAATGAGAGACATCAGGATATTTATCCATTTTCATGATAAATTATATATAAAATATAGAATGAAAGACAAAGTATATATGCCCATAGTAAATATTAAGTAAATCATGCTTTGACTTCCCTATCATTGCTATGTTAGCGTTTCAACTCCATTACTAATATTTATTTGAAAGTTTGTTTGATGTTAAAAGGTAAAGTATCAAATTAAAGAAAAAGTAAATAAATAAGTTGATTCCAGATCTCATCAAAAGCAGTAAACATTACCTACATCCTGAATAAGTTAACTGCTCATGGCCATAATTTGCACGTAAGAAGCAACAATGAGGTTACATTCATAGAGGTTGCATATAAGATACTTCTATATTGTACAGAATAACCATAACATGGTATCGATAATAATGCTTTCCTCAGTTATTAATCTCCAATTAGCATTCCTATACATAAAGCTTTCAAATTAAAATAAGTAATTTACAGAAGAGAATTATGTTAAGAATACTTCCGTTTATTAATATTTTCAAAATGAAGTTGTAGTCCTTCCTTGCTGAAGTTATACGTACCAAGAAACTCAATAGTCGATTACAAGTTAATGATGAAAACAATCACTAGAACCCACGACTAGGGAAGGATATTTGAATAGAGAAGAAAAATAAATAAATGCATGAGAGACATAAATCATAGTAAAATTGAAAGGGTTATCTGCTAAGGTCAATACCTGCAGGTGCTAATAGAAATGATCCATCTGGTGACCATGCCAATCTACGAAAAAAGGACGGCAAGGTCTCATCATGAAACAAGTAGCTTTTAGTGGGTGCAATCTGAAGATTAGAAGTTCAACTGTAAGTTATAGAATGCCATATGTCTTTATAATGTTTGTCAGCAAGCAATCCAATATAATATGAAAATCAAGCACTATAAGTTATTTTACCTTAGAATCACTAGCTGACAATTCTATCTTCATAATGACATTATGAAGAACAAAATTCATCACCTTGGGGTTTTTTGGTTTATTCTGAGGTTTATTTAGGTAGATTCGACAGGTTCTATCCGAACTTAGGGATGCTACATATTGACCCAACGGATCCCATGCCACACCTTGAACATAATGCGAATGACCATCCAAAATCTGATGCACGGAACCTGAGTAATAAGAACTTTATATTGTTCAGTCAAAAAATACATTTAGTATGGTAGACCTGAAAAAGCTTCATGCTGCATCTCTATTGCTCCTCCTACCTTTATTCATATCCCATATGATGCACGAATTATCAACAGAACCAGAAATAAGAAATGCGCCATCTGTTGACCACTGTAGATCCAGAACATCCTTCCGATGAAAGCTTGACCACGAAATTCCATCAAGAATCAATGAGAACTTAGGATGCAATCGACCAGAAACTTAATGGAAAATTTAGATAAGGAATCTTACGATAATGTCTTAAGCACTTTCCAAGTTTGGCCAACGTCAGTGGAATGTAATTTCCAGATGATCAACTCGCCTCCTACAATAAGAGAATAACTAAAATAAATAGCGTGTCTAGTTTTAAGTATATGCTCAGTTGACCATAAACCTCATTTATGTCAATGACAGGCCAAAGAAACCCCATCCAATAGTTATAAAGAAGAATAGGAAAGAAGAAACTTTCTTTTCCTTATCCCCCTCCGTCCCTCTTTCTTTCATATTTTCTAATCTTTTATATGTCCTAATCAGCCATTAAATATAACATACTCCTTGCTTCAAAAAAAAAAAAAAAATAATAACATACTCGTTTTTATCTTACGGGTGAAAGACAACAATTAACTAAAAGCTTCATTGGCTTCAAAAAAAAAAAAAAACGAAAAAAAAAAAAAAAACCCTTAGACAACAACATGAATGTTAGCTTATCAAAAGAAGAAATAAGGGTGGGAAGCCATACCATCTGCTCCAGATGCAAGTTGGTCTCCTGCATCAGTTAAAAAACAGAGGAGCTTTAATCAGTTGAAATGACGGCTCTGCACCTCTTAAGTCAAAATAAAGAATAAGTTCCAAAAGAGTATAATTAGAACTTTAACATTCAAGCAAATATTATCGTTGTTTGATGGTGTCTAATAAGAAAAATGTTTACAAGGATGTAAGTACATTCTTACCAAATGGAGAGAACCGTAAAACGTTCACTGCGGAACCATGATATGAGAGACTGTTTTGATAGGAAACTGTTGGAGCATTCTTTTGCTCGTCACATGGGTTTATTAGCCAAAGCTGAACCCAAAGGAAAAAAGATAGTAATTTTAAAGTCAGTCTAAGGAAACCAGAAGAAAACAAACCAAAAATGTGGGGATTTGTGACTACGACACATAATATAAAACCAAATTTAGATGAATATAGACAGAACTTCAAGTCTTCATTACAAAATAATATAAATTACCAACTCAATCTCTGAAAATAAATCCCATACAATTAAACCGCAACACATACATGAAACTAAGGGATTAAAATTCAGATTGAATCACCATAAACACTTCACTAAATCAAAATAATAAATGGTAGCAGCCACAAATATAAAGTGCAGAAAATTTTTAAAGACGTGATGGTTCCATGTAACACACCGTTATTTGGAAAGTTCTATAACGTTGCTGGTAAAAGAATTCCAATTATAAAAATGAAAATATTAATTTTTTGCCATTAAAAAATAATGAAATTTTGATGTTACCTGGACCTACAACCTAGAATGTAACTGTTGACATCAACGTTGAATAGGTTATTGGGACAAAACTGTAATACTTTGGATCTATACTTGGGCATACACCGCCAATTCTCTCCAAAACAAACGACTATGAATTTGAAAAAAAAATATTTGCAGTAACAAAAAATTAAAAAAGGAAATGGTTGTCCCAATCATTGTTCACTTTAAATTTGGGAATCTAACTTGTCTGGCTGATAGTGAAGGATGCCGTACTTGAAAAACGTTTTTCGTGTAAGCCCTTTCAAACTTCTTCGCAAGCATTTGTAATTTTTTTTTTATAAGAAAGAAACCAACTTGCATGCATCGACACTCGAACCCCCCAATCTCTTACACCAGAGACCCCATACCAACCAGTGAGCTACCCACTTAGTTGGTTAGATAGATTTGAATGAGTACATGATAGTAGCCAATGACTCCAATCATTTGATAATTCGAATTCGCCCCTCTCGAAACTATCGACATGTAACAATCATCTTGATATTAAATAAGTGCAAAATTTATCAAGAACCCATTTTTTTGCGTTTCACTCGTTGCCCTAAAATGACCTAAACATTGCGCCTGCTCTGAGAGACTCCGCATTCGATCTACGCTACAATAATTCGCTAACGTTTCCGAGTAAATGAACAAGTACCAAATTTATGAAGAACCCATTTTCTTTGTTTGCATCATGAAACATCAAAACCCCAAAATTGGTAACGAAAATGAAAGTGATGAAGATGGATTGATCGAACCTTGATATCGTAATCAGAGCCACCAGTTGCGAGGAGACCAGATTGGGGATGGAAATCTAGGGTTAGCACGGGCTTGGTCTGGTGCCAGTTGATCTGCAGAGTCCCTCCCTTCATCCTTCGATTTAGGGTTTGATCGAGCACTGAAAACAATAGCGACAAACAATTAGCTTTGTTAATCTTCTTCGCTAGGGTTAGGGTTTGGGATCGAAGCAGTGTAGAACTGTGTGTGTGTGTGAGAGAGAGAGAGAGAGAGAGAGAGAGGAAATTTGGCGCCAAGGTAATGCTGTGTCAAGGCGGGAAACGTGTTATATAACCCCTGACGGTGCACGCGCAGTGCACGTGTTTATTTTAGGAAGGTGAATGCAGGTTGACCAGAATGAGACACCAGAGATGGAGACTCAGTAAAGGTGTCAATCCATTTAAAATAAACATAATAAGATTTTACAAAATAAATATAAACATAATCAAATCTCAAATTATAAAATCATTTAAGAACTAAGGGCCATTATGTAGACATGTTCTTTAAGGCTATTATGTTGACATGTTCTTTAAGGCTTTAGTGTAATTTTTTCATTAAGAAATTTATAACCATAAGATATGTGCTAATATATTTTCATTAGAAAATTTATAACCAAATTATAAAATCATATAAATATCCCAACATCATATGTCTTCCTCCCTAACTCTATTTGGTTGATGCTATCTCCCAAACCCAACTTGGCTGATCAAGGATGGTGCGGCTGTGGGAAGGAGTGCCTGCGAGAAGAAATGCGTCTCATCTAGCATGTTCAAAAATAAAAGTTAACAAAAATGATGAAGCTTGACTACATCTTAGAGTACCATTATCAGTTTGGAAGCATCAATTTCTGTAACTGGATAATTTGAAGATACGATGCAAAGTTTATGTGAGGATGAGGAGGATAATGTGTGAAGGAGGTTGCAAAAAATGGTGGAAGTTGTGGAGGATTGTGATCTAACTGGAGGAGATGAGTGCAAAGAGAAAGGAATTAACAGAGATTCAACGACAGAATAATCTTGTTGTTATTAAGGGCAAAATGGGAAATATTGTACTCCCAACGTCGGATTAACTACTAGCGAGTAGGTTCGGGGTCACTTACATTAGTCACTTGGATGGTTGATTGTGTACTTTGTTTCGTTGCCTAGTCCACCCAAGTGAACACCGGATTAAAAGTTAGTGAAAGGATTAACCCATTAGTTGATCCAACTGTAACACACCACCAAGGGTGAAAGATATCTTCCTCCGCTCCTGGAGTTATCTCTCAAGAGTTTATAGACACAATTACTCCTCATTAATTACCTTTTATTACACACATCCATCTCTTTTGTTTGAATGATATTTATGTCAATTCACATATTTATTATTTAAAAATTCGCGACTTCCCTGCAAGTTAAAGTTGAACTCAACATGAAAATATGATCTTTTATTGAGAGGAGTTAACTCCGCTCGCACTGTAAGTGATCGATGATTGAAAGACTTAATTAAATGTATAATAGTAAATTCAAGTGTTGAATGATTTATTCATGCTTATTAAGTGTAAGTAGATACGATCCCATCATAATACATATATTGCAACAATACTTTTCTTTTTATTTTTATCTATTACCGGACGCCTCGACAAAGGTCCAAGCTAAATGAATTGAAAATATTCTTGTTTCAATCAATAGAATTAGGGATGAACCCAACAAATTTCAATTCATCTATGTACGAGAGAATATATATTGCTTAAAACATTATGACGTTAAGATTAATTCAACGTCAAATTAAATCATAAGACAAAACACAACAATTCATGAAAAGTTCTACTGATGATTTAATAGTCTTTGATAGCTCGTGTGAGCATTATTTTTACATAAGAATTATAGATCAATTAGATAATTATTTGCGAAAGTTTATAGTCTCCTAAAACCACCAAGATCTTATCGCCCTCATGAGCCTAAAAAACTCGACATATTATTTGATGGTACGTACAAGTATTCCCTTTTATAAGCTTGAAGAAGAACCATACAACTTTCACAATAAATACAAATTCCCATCAAATCTATATCTATATTTATATTTATATCTATATCTATATATCTAATAATAATAATAATAATAATAATAATAATAATAATAATAATAAGCCTACATCTTAAGCGTGACATGTGCGCGGTTTTAAGCCCACGTGGCATGCCCAAGAAAGCTTTACATAGTATGTGACACGTACGTGACGTTTTTGGATCCTTCTCAACGTGACACATGACACACTCAAGATATAGGCTTATTAGATGACACATACCATATATACGATATGTGCCACGTGGCCTTTTTGAGCCTTCTCGCATTGCCACGTTTTCAATATATATATATATGACGTTCTTAAGCCTTTTCAACGCGCCAAGTGTCATATCCAATAAATAGGTTTCGACGACTTATATATGGTATATCCCACGTGGTATTTTGGAGCTTTCTCAACACTCCACATTATCACACATAAGTTGAAAACGTTACCAAATCAAAACTTAAATCTAAATAAATAGTAAGACTTTAAGTTTTTTAGTAACGATTGATGTTGATTAGTAGTGAATTTATTTAGACTTAATTATTATTACATATTGGGTTTGTTCTTTATTTGCTTCAAAAAAAAAAAAAAAGAAACGTTTCAACACTAATTACTTCTTATATTTAATTTTTGAAACGTAAGTAATAATAATAGTTCATTATTTTTTTAAAAGAGAATAATTAATTCTTTAATTAAGGACAAACATTTGATCAAGCTAATGCCATTCAAATATTGCATAACATAAGCTTTTGCAGATCAGACACTCTCAAGCTCTTCCACTTTGTGTACTCCAACGGTATTCATCTCAGGTCAAAGATGGTATACGCAAATCATGTCTCTCTCTATATGCAAGTCATGTCTCTTTCCATTGATTCCCATCATAGATCTCACTTCATTCACATAGTGGACTACTTTAAAGCACTCGGGCATCTCAATCGCCCACTAAAAGTATAAAAATTGATAGCTTTTCCCGTCTGGGTTTATCTTTAATTTGTTTAGCCTTTTTGAGTCATAAATGAACTAAATTTTTGGTGTATAGAGGTGTGTTTTTGAGTAGCCATTTGATTGTCATCTAGGCAACGCTTGAAAAGTGGTTTGGTTAATTTGATGGGATGCAGTTCAGGTAATTTTTTTGGTTGATTCTCATTTCGTCTCTCATTTTGAAAGTGCTTAGAGGGGGCATTATTACCCTTTTTATGTTTAAGTACTATATATACACTCTATAGTTGCATATTTTTATGTAATCTAATTTTTGTATATAATAAAAATAATGGTGTAGCACCTCGTTTCATCAAAAAATAATTGACTAATTAAAGTTTTCCATAAGAGTTGAAAGCTTAGTAGATTGTTTAGATCGAGTCGCGTGCACAACTTACAACTTACAATTAAGAATCTTGATAAACTATGAACTATGAACATTATTTATTTACTTTTTAATTTCACAATCAGTCGGGAGCTCTGGACCAACGAATGTCTATTGATATTGTCTATATTTATTTTGCATGTAAAACGGATGAAAATTTTTTTTTAAGAAAAAATAAATTGTATCTTCCAATACGTCTTTTATATTAAAAACTTCAATATGTGCAATTAAAATTAAGTAACTATTGAAATACATTTAAAAATACAGTTATTAGTAACCAATGATACATTCCATATTTAGTGTGGCGATCCATATATAGTGGAGCGATTTTTTTTATTTCCTTCCTTTATTCCCGTGTTTTATTGAAGTTTAATTTAAATTCAAATGTTAATAACGTTGGAATATAAAGTAACTATTACAAATTCTATATTTAGCAAGTGAATGAATGTTACCTTATAGAGAAATGTTGGAGTAACATAGATAGGACACTGAGTTGGGGCACCGACTTGACGTGGCACCTATGTGGCGCTAATGAGCGAGCCCCACTCAGTGGTCATCTCAAAAGCAAAAATGAAAAAAACGTTATAACCGACTGACAATTGACCACTGACCGATTGACCACTGACAGACGGGTGACAGCACGTCACTGTAGCTCTGACTAAACCCAAAAATCTCAATTTTTTTCCTTTTTTTTTAGAAAATCACATCCCACATCTCTCTCTTTCATTTGGTTCCCTCCCCCAAATCGTCTCGACTCCTAAAACCCTAAAACCCTTTTTAACCATTGTTGGTCTGCTCGGAGCTAGTTCTGGACCGATTGTTTTGAGGTTCTCGCGCACAGAAGGAAGATAAATGGTACGTGTTCGAGGGTCTCCTTCGCATCCTTCAATTTTGGGTCTTCTCTTGAGGGTAGGGCCAAGGAATCTCATTATTTTTTAGGTGATAAAATGGACCCCCATCCCGAACCTGGAGGAAGTAGCTCGTGCATAATAGGATGACCTCGTTGGAACTCGGTAAGTCAGTCATTCTTTTGTCCTTGTCTTTATTGAGACTCTCTTATGTTTGATTAATGGGAATGGAGACCATCTAAGGCTTACAAAAAATCAGAGCTTAGTTAAATGGGGAACATCTATGGCTTAGTCACTTTGATTAGTAGGAATGGTTATTCTAGTTGCTAAGTTATGAGCTTATTAGAGACTATTAGGGGTAAATGATGGAAAATCTCGATGTAATATTTGTTGCACATTAAGAATGAAGAAATTAGAAAATTAATTGTGAATCTAATCTCATTGAATTTTTGAACACTTGGTTGATACGACTGAATTTTTTTGGTTAGATATTGTTATGGCTTAATTGAAACGTAATCAAAATTGCACTTCCTATATTGTTAGGTAGCGTCATGGAGGTTAATTTTGATTTGAACGAGCCTATAGAAACAATAGTTGAATTAGATCGTGATGATGTGGTTAATGCTGACTATGGATCAGCTGATGTAGTGGGATCAGCTGATGTAGTTGGATCATCTAATGTTATAAAATCTGCTGAGGACAGTGATCATGCTGCTAGTGATGTTGATGACAATGATGGAGTTGAGGGCTCGAACACAGCAGGTGTCACGGCCCAAATCTCTAACCCCATTTTAATTCCTTAATCAGGATCACCGACCATTGACGTGAGACCTACACTGTGATACGTGCACCGACCGAGGTACGTGACCGAGGTATATCGTATTTTTGTATTGATGTGTGTCTAGCGTTATGTATTGTGTAGACTTACTAAGTTAGTAAGTCGGTTTGTACAGTTGTAGGCGTCGAGACGAGAGCGGGGACACGCCTCGAGTAGCGTGCGAGCCGGGGAACCTAGTTAGCATTTTGGTAAGTCTTATTTAATACTAATATGAAATAAGGAATTACTTATAAGCCTATGTTGTGTTTGTTAATGTAAATCAAATTAAATGCCTATAGTTGAGTAAATTAAATGGAAAGCATATGATTGGTCTAGAGATACACATTGACACATCTAGGAACTAGGTGAGTAATGAAATGGTGTCACTTGAGGTTGAGATAGTGGGAGTTAGTGGGATATATGACAAAGGTGGACCATTAGATATTCCTAGGGATACATAAACCCATGAAGATTAAGGGCTAGGAAGGAACATCACCTTAATATATATTATTAGTGATCAAACAACATGCAAACCAAATCACTCATTCATTTTTGCTGGAGAAGAAGAAGGAATTGCTGGAGAGGAGTGAATCATCAAGGTGTTGAAGGAATCCATGAGAGTTGGCGAGAAATTCTCAAGCTAGGGTGCTACATCAACTAGGTAAACATCTTTTTAGTTGAAATTAGAACAAGTTCTGGTTTTAGGCTAATTTCAGATAGTAGATGATTGAGTATTTACAATTAATTTATATATTTGGATTCTTCATTTCAAGCTGATAATCCGGATATATTGAAGTTCTTAATTTGGTTTTGAAATCATAAAGATATGAATTTTTGAAGTTGCAACACCATAACTAGATTTCTGCATGTTGTATTAGGAATCAACCTGGGTGATTTGGTCATAATCTACCCATTTTAGATCCAAATTGATCCAAACCAGTGGCATTTGAAAGCTTATTTAAAGTGTAATAACTTTGCTTAACTGAAGGTATTTTGATTCAAATGTTTTTTATGTCCAAACATGCTATACAAATAGGTACTGTAATTAAAAAGGAAAGTTTTGAAACTAAACTTGTTAAGGGCATAACTCCCTAACTAATTATCCAAATGAGCTGATCTTTTTGTATGTTGTATTTGGATATGTTTTCTACCTTGTGACCAAAAATCACATTTTTAGAAACTATAGATTGGGAGAAATAGATTTTCTAAGTCCGCTGGTCGGATTAAATCTCAATTAGACCTATGTTTAGTAAAATCATGATATATATTTCATTGTAAATCAGAATTTTGTAAACTAAACCTTTCCGGAAAGCTAAGAGAGAGACCAACAATAATTGTAGTGATGAAGGATTTGTATATTTTGACCATTTCATGCCTAAAAGTGCGTTAAGATGTAAAACTGAAATTGAAACTTAATTTAGTCTTTAGGGGCTGATTTAGGAAGATTGATTTAAAGTCTATTGAACCAATTTGAATACACAATAAACACCACTAAATTGAGCTTAAACCCACTATATTTGAACTAATGAGACACCAAACTCAGGAACCTAGGAAAAGGGTACGGGAGAGCAAATACAAGATTTGGAGTATCAAGAGGCCAGTAAAGCTAAGACGTTACTTTGTTGTTGTGAGTATACCCAATGGCAACTTTACTTGGCATTTCATTTCTATGAATTGTTCTCCTTGCATAGTCCTTTGACTATTTTGCCTTTGTAATCTTATATCATGTGTTCTTTGTGTCTATGCTCATTTGATGAGTCTAGTTTGAATGATAAATAGCATGCCATTAGGCTAGTGAATATCTTATAAATGTTTAAGAGGACTTGTATCCCTTATTTATTTAGGTGTGTAGATGTGTCTATGCCTTGACAATCCATGCTTGGTATTTCTTGAAATTTTAAAAGTAGTTTTCACATTTAGGTCCCGTACTCGATCGAGGTGTGCGCGACTCACAGGGTTAGAGTCCCAGGGGATGTCAGCGCATGTTACCTGACACTGTATGACACTCGGGGTTAGAGTCCCTGAGGTGGTCTACACATCGGGGTTAGAGTCCCTGGTAACACTTGGGTTAGAGTCTCTTGTGCTATATGATTATTGAGTCGGAGTGACATGTTTCATTCTTGACCAGGACCTAAATCACCACTACTTAGCCTAATGTCAGTATCACTTGTTCAACTCTGGTATTTACTCGCATATGGTTTATTTTCCAATTTTCCCATTTATATGCTTTTAAATACCATTTGAATATTTGGAAATGCAAATTAAACTTGTCATCGGGGATTACTATTTTATTCTTGTACTCACCATCCTTTTTATGACGGTGGGTGCGAGCGTCTACCAATAGGGGCAAGGAGAAGATCAACGATTATCCCTGAGCCCGCGGCGCGTCACTGCATCGATTGTAGGTCTTCTTTTGGTATTTAGATTGTATATGTTATATGTCTTTCAGATACTATTTAGGGTTGTATATTGGGTTGAACGTTAGTTTCCCCGACTTGACTTAGACTATTTTACCGTTTCAATGCATTTTGAGGACTTTATATATGTGATGTCATTTCCTGGTTTTCCACACTTAGGATTTTATATATGGCTTCCGCATAAGTTACTAATTGCTTCCGCATAATCAATAAGACTTCCGCTAATTAATTAATTTAATAAAAAGTTTTTATAAACTCTAAATTTTATAAACTGGTAGGACTAGTGTCTTACTTATCCTGAACATGAGAAAAGAGGCTTCTAGGTTGTAAAGGTTGACTAATACGTAGTTAAGTCATACGTGGATATGATTAGGGCTTAATTACGGGATTAGGTCGGGCGGTGCCTTAGATTAGGAGAGGGGCCGTCACAGCAGGTGCCTCTGCCCCTCAGATGGGGATGGTGTTCGACAATCCTGAGGATGTGAAATTTTTCTTCAAACAATATGGCTAAAGGATTGGTTTTGCAATCAAAGTTCGATCAACGGATAAAAGGAAGGATGAGGTGGTTTGGAAGTATATTTTCATGTGTGTTAATGAAGGCTATAAGACATCCAAGAGATAATACAAAAGAAGGGGCCTAACTTCAAGGTGCGACTGTCGGACTCAAGTGATAGCTAGATTGTTCCTCGATGATAAATGACACCTTACCAAAGTGTGTTTGGAGCATAGTCATGCAACTAGCCCTTCAAAGTCGAGGTTCTATCAGTGCAATAAGGTCATGTCAACTTCTACTAAGAAGAGAATATAACTAAACGACTCTATGTGAATCCCAGTTTGTAAGTTTTTTATGGAAGAGTCTGTTCGTGCTTGAGGGATTAATAATTTGACATTCAACAAGAGGGACATAGGAACCACATAGAATCTGCTCGAAGTGTAACGACCCATTTTATTAATGTCGTTAATTATCTCAAATTTACATACGTGGAAGCCAGCTCAGATCTACGTGGACGCCGCGGTAGGCTAGGACACACGGAGACTTATGTATGATAGTTTATGGTGTGTTGGTTGCTTATTTTCGGTGCAATTTAGTGAAATACATCGCATGTGTGTATGTTGCATAACAATACGTGCGAGATTGTGTGAACCGTATTCACCTCGATATGCGTGTCGACGCGGGTAACGGGTAGTTGACGGGACCAAATATTAGGTCGGGAAACTTAAACACACAAATTACAAAAAAAATTGGCCAAGTAACTAATATGGAATGGGTATTAGGTGGCTAGTGACGCGGCGATACACGTATATCGCGGTTCGGACGCGAAACCGGGCGTCAAAACGCCCGAAAACACGGGCAAGTGTCCCAACTGTGTTACACTTTGGAGTCAAGCAAGTAAGTCAACAACACTTATCCTATCCACCACATTTTCACACACACACATACACACACACACACACATCGTGACTTGGGAGGCCGAGAGAGGAGAAGAAAGAACGAATAGGAGGAGGAGGAGAAGAAACCGGGAAGGAGATGAGAGAGAGTGTGGAAACATCATGATCAAGGTGAGTCCTAATGGTTTCTGTTAGGGGTCTCGGTGGTTTGGTCAAGGTTGCCGAGAGGGGGGTTCGGCCATGGAGGCCGAACCGGGTCGAGGTGGTGATGGCAGGGGTGTCTCCCCTGCCATCGATTCCAGTGGGGTTGGGGTGGAGAGCAACCCCAACCCAACAGCAAGAAGGAAAAAAAAACTTCTTTTTCATTCCCGATCGAACGAGAGAACTGGTTCGATCAGGTGAGGATGGTGCACACGCGCGCGCGTGTGCACCCACCTCATGGGCTGGGCTCAGAACGGGCGAGTTCTGGTCCAGGGTCGGGTCCGACCGTTTGGGTCGACCCGACCCAAACTAAACTTAAAAAAAAGAAATAAAATTGTGAAAAAAATTTCGAAAAAATTGAGAAAATTTTGAAAAATTATATTTCAATAAAATAAATAGAAATTGATAAATTTTTATGAAAAATAACATATGTGGGAATGTCGGACGCGACTTTTGCGGGGCATTTGCCTAGAAAAGCGCAAAATGGGCAATTTGGCCTAAAATTTTAAAAATTGGTTGTAAATTGTCATGTTAAATCGGAATTATTGATAAATGGACATGGTTGAACACGGGTGATCAATTGGCGACCAAGGACCCAATGGACTTGGACTTGGGGATTGATTACCGAGTATTGGAGTGCGTTGTGAGGTTTGTAAAACCCAATTGAAAAACTCTGAGTATTTATTTCACTTTGTATTTCCATTCATTTCCAGTATTCCTTGTGGTTTTTATTACATCTATATATTGTCATTGTTTGGACGGTTGGTTGAGTTACTTCCACCAGATTTTTCGTTATGTGTCTATGCAGTCTAGACCATAGCATGTGTATCAGGAGTTCTCAGTGGATAACGACCCGAGCTAATGAATTGCTACATGTGTCGATGCGTAGTAGGTCTACGCCGACCACCGAGAGGGACCAGGTGATAGCTAGTTCGGTGCGCCCACCAGTGGGATCCTGGAAGGGCATTTCGAAGTATGGTGTAGTCTAACTGGAACAGACACATACATTTGCACTTTATTGTTATCTATGCATGCGATGCCCTACTTACAGTTGTATGTTTACATTCCGCATGTTTATTTAACAGTATTTATTGACTTCCACTTGTTTATTTGAATGCTCGGAGGAGTGATTTTACTGACTGGACTCGTCATCCATTTTCTTATGTGATGATTGAGTGCAGATCGGAGTACAAGTAAAGGCAAGGGGATCTTAGGCGACTACCTCTGACTGCCTACCGTTAAGAATTACTTGTACGTGCGTTTTGTTTTGATATTTTGATTCTTTTGGGAACAGGGGAGTAATATGACATTGTACATATATACCTTATATGGTACAATCGTCTACCTCTATACAAAGTACTTTTCAGGGTTTTTCCACAATAGGATTTGTTTAATTGATTATTAATAATTCTTGCATTTAAGTACGACTTCCTCTGAATATGTCATTTATACACTGTACACAAGTGGACAGGAATTTTGAGATGGAAAAGGACGGCAAGGTGTCGTACACGTGTAGTAGGGCCAGCTGGCAAGGAGTACACGAAGACACGTCACCCTGGGGCGGTGAGGGCCGCCACACGAAGGCTTAGGCTAGGTGATGCCAATGCTATTCAATAACATTTCATGAGAAAGCAAAAATAGAATCTCAACTTCTTCTATTTGATGGCTCTTGGTCCACTAAATGAGCTTAGACATGTATTTTGGGCTTATAGTAGGTGTAGATATTCTTACGAGTGTTTTGGGGACGTAGTTTCATTCGACAAAACCTACTTAACTAACAAGTGCGACATGTCGTTTGCTCCCTTCGTAGGCGTGAACCATCACAGACAATCTACTTTGTTTGGTTGTGCATTATTGGCTGATGAGAGCAAAAAAAGCTACGAGTGGCTATTCAAGACATGGCTTGAGTGTATGGGGAAGGAACTGAAATCAATCATAACCGAAAAATGTCCATCCATTGGGTATGTAGTCGTCAAAGTATTCCCTAATGCAAGGCATCACCTTTATCTATGACACATTATGAAGAAGGTGCCTGAGAAGGTAGGGGGTCATCATGATCGGGAGCGCATCATATCAAGTTTGAAACAGGCAGTTTATGATACCCTCACTAAAAACAACTTTGAAGATGCATTTGCTAAATTGTTCACGGAGTTTGATCTTGGAGAAAGCTTTAGTATTTGGTTAAAGTTCATCTACAACATTAGGGAGAAATGAGTTCTTGTGTATGTAAAAAAAATTTGGGTTGGCATGTGGACGACACAGAGAAATGAAAGTATGAATCATTTTTTATGAGTTTGTTGGGACCAAAACGCCACTTAAGTTATTCATCAGTCAATACGAAAGGACATTGGAGAAGAGGTATGAAGCTGAGATAAATGCAAATTACGTCTCGTTTCACAAGTTGTTTCACACAACTTGCGATGTACCATATGAGCTTCAAATGCAGAAAATATACACAAACATCATATTTGCAAAATTCCAAGCACAGATGTTGATGGTTTTGGACTGTAGGGCAAAAGTAATGAACCGTGAGGAAGCATATACATACTACGATGTGCGACAACTTATAAGGTTGTCTGGCTGTGAGAATGTGATCATAAAAACATATAATGTTGTATACGAGGAGGAAACTGAGGAGGTACACTATATATACAGGTCACTTGAGTTTCGAGGGATATTTTGCTGTCATGCTCTATGTAACGACATCATTGTGATATTTCGTTATTTAATGATGTGGTTACATACGTGGTTGACAGCTCATACGTTTGTAGGACCCGCAGTTAGGATAATGCGCGCTTGGAACTAGGTAAATAGTTATTTTTGTGTGCTGATTTGTTTAATTTACGGTGTTACGTTGAAATAGAGTAACGACATCGTAATGTGTGTATTTATATCTCCATTTGACGGATGAGATAATGTGAGAAGTATTCGTCTCGATATGTGTGTAGGCGCGGGTACCGGGTAGCCTAAAAGACTAAATACTAGGCCGGGGAAAATAATACACACAATAAATGAATCAAATGAGTTAAATATTAAAATATAATGTATAATTGGTGGTCAGGGTTTAATTTGGTGCAAGTTTGCTTAAGTATGACAAGAGGATTGGTCCATAAGGGTTTCGCATGTCATGGACAAAGTTAACATTTTTGGGGTTTTGGCATGACCAAAATTAGTATTTTGGACATTTTATGAAAATGGACTATTCTTTCAAGAATTTGGTTCAATTTGGTGAAAAAGGGGATTGAAAACGGGCATGGAAGCCAAAACACGTCAAAATAGGACTTTCGGGAATTAATAAATAAAAAGAAATTAAGCTGCTGACAAACAGCTGAGGGTTTATATATAAATATATATAACCGATTAAAATGAAACAAAAGTTTCATTTTCATTTTTCAACTAAACGTTCGGTTGAACTTTCCTTAAAGCATTACGTTGATTCTTTTGCTCGCGGAGCTCCCGACATCCGATTTTTGCCCGGTTTCTTTCTGCAAAATTGTAGAGCATCGCGAGACGATCAATTCGAGCTAAAGTTCCACGATGGAAACGAGGTATTCAGCCCGCAATTTGGTAAATTCTCAATGCAAGGCATTTTCCTCAATTCAATTTGAATTATCACAATTTTTCTTTTTCTTTCGCAGGATTGCGATATAAATTAGTAGGAATTGTTGTTAATCAGTATATTGTATTGATTTGCGTCAATTTGGGATAAACTTCACCAACGTGGGCTATGGTTTTGATGAGTTGGATTAATGCAATTCAGTTGATAACTATTTTGGAGATGTTTTTATACTTGATATTATTTTATGTTGGGTTTTCGGATGAATTGATTATTGATGTTGATACAATTTGACTCCACGAGCCGTGAAAATATTTTGGTGTTGGTATCGAGTGGTTTCATGACATTTATAATTGAGTTTTGAGGATTTAACTGCGAAAATATTGATTTGGAGACATTTTCTAATTGAAAATAAATAAAGTTTGTCAAGTTGACATGTCATATTAGAAAATTTGTAACTTCTCCGTTTGTGATCCGATTTGAGTATTCTTAGAGTATATGGAAAGTACGTCATGAGAACTACAAGTTCCTTTTTTGTTGTCATGACAAATTATGAGGTTTTCGAAGTTAAAACCCATACAATTGATTATAAATCACTGGTAAATGGTTATAGGTCATTTCAGACGATAAATTTGGATATCAGGGATTTTGAGGAGTCGGACTGGGGATTGGTTAGCGGGACACAGAGTGCGGATTGAGGTGTGTAGTATCCCAACTGAAACTTCTTGAGCAGTATTTACTTATGCGTTTGAACTCATTTTATGTCTTTCAATACTATATTCCTGGTATGTTGTAATAGACTGACGTTGAGGCTCTCCCTCCGTGCCATTTCTGTGTGTACGTCCACTAGGCCATATCACGTGTGCCATCTCGGTGAATAAGGCTACTCGAGAATTATGACGGGCACATGTGGGTGCGTCGTAGGTTCCACGCCGACCACCTAGCGGATCCAGATACTGACCTTGCTTGAGTGCTACTCGCGACAGTAGTCTGTTGGGAGTCCGAAGTATGACGCTAGTCTGACACTAGGGGCTAGGAACATACACTTTGAGCTTTCACATAACATATGCATGTGATGAGCGCAGTTGCTTGTTTTTATTTCCGCATGTTTATTTAATACTTTTGTTTACATTCCAGTATTTTCTTTTCGTATTGCTCACTTAAAGTCCTTGGGAATACTCACTCTGGACTTGTCATCTGTCTTTTTGTGATGGCTTGAGTGCAAATCCTAGTACGAGCCAGGGCAAGGGCAAGCAACCTGAATACAGAGACGTTTACTTAGGCTTGTACGTTTGTATTATTTATATTTTGTTTTATTGTGGGATTTGGGATTGTGAGTGATACACTAGGACTATATACTGTTGATATTGTGTTACATTGAGATACATTTTTTATCTACGATGATATATGTTTCCACACTAGGTATCAGAGTTGATTGCATGACTTAATTGTTTTGTATTTTAATGGTCATGATAAAAGACTTCCTCTGTGGTTCATTTGGGATTAACTCGATCGGATAGGCAGATGATTTGAGTTCCTTATCAATTTAAACAGTAAATTTTTATAATTTGAGGTTAATAATGATTATATGGTGGATGCGTTGGCATGTGGGACACAGCTGGCACTGGTAGGCCACGTTGTGGACCCGCTCGGCCCTCGTGGTGGTCCATTTGGAAAATGGATAGTTATACTCTTTGTGTGTTTCAAGAGCGTGATATCATGTACATCCTACCTCATTACATCATGAACCGTTGGAGGAAAGACTTCAAACGTGCATACGAACGAGATAGGGGCATTGAGGAGTTAGATGCAACAATGGTTAAATATGGTTTTAGGGTTTCAGAAGACGAAATGATTTGTGGGAAGGAACCAAATGAGAGAGATGTGGGATGCAGTTTTCTAAAAAAAAAAAAAGGAAATTTGAAGTTTTTGGGTTTAATCAGAGCTACAGTGACGCGCAGTCACCCGTCAGTTAGTGGTCAGTGGTCAGTCGGTCAGAATGTTTTTTTCATTTTTGCTTTTAGGATGACAACAGAATGGGGCACGCGCGTTAGCGCCACGTCAGGTCAGTGCCCCAACTCGGTGTCCTATCAATGTTACTCCAGCATTTATCTATAAGATAATGTAAATAACAGGTAAATTTCAATATTTTCAAAACCACCTCCACACAAGGAATCAATGCTATAAGGTATCAAAGACTATAAAAATAAGGATAGGACAATATGTTGCCAAATTATAAATTAATTCTAAATTATGGCTTAATTAAGTAAATTAAATATAAAAATACCTTATCTATATCTTGAGCATGCAACGTGATATTTTTAAGCCTTCTCCTTGAGCCATGTGGCACAGTCAACCGGCACGTGCTCTGCATGTGGTGCACCGAAATAAATGCACTCACATCCTTCATCCAAATCTCTCCAAAAAAGAAATATGTTAAGTTTTTTTAAAAAAAACAAAATTCAAAAAAAGTTGTTATGTTAACATAGGTTACACATCCAAAACTCTATAAAAAAACCATTTTTGAACAAAAGGGTAGAAAAATTTTAATTTGTTATTCACCCCCACTTGTGACAAAAAAAAAACTAAAACTAAAACCAAAATTCACTTTGAGTTCAAACTGGTAATTAAAAATTATCATGTTGAAAAAATATTATACATTACCAACCAAATAGGTGGCCCAAAAAAAAGAGATTGTTGTTGTGAACTAAGTTGTAAGCCAACTAGAACTTAAGTTGGACTTGGTGGAGACTTAAATATAGAAGACATAAACTAAGAACTACTAGAACAAGTAGAGAAGAGGAGACAAGAGAGAAGAGAGCTAGAGATGAGAATGTAGAGATTTCATTCATACATTGGTGTGTGAATTACAATGGGGTTGACACCCTTTATATAGGCCATTTGGTGATGATGATAATTGTACTTATACAATGTGTACAAGTTATACATACACCACAAGTCATACAACACATCACAAGCAACATAGACAATACATGGAAGAGTTGGTGTACATTGGAGAGGATTACAAGTTACATGAAGTGTGAGAGTCATGCTTGATGTTACAATTCAATGTGAGAACCATGCTTCACAATGTGGTCACATACATGCACAAGTGTTCATCCATTTCATAACACTCCCCCTTGGATGACACTTGTTGAAAGAACGTGTCTCGTTAAACTTCTACTAGAAAAAAACCCTGTAGGAGAAAATCTAGTACATGAAAAAAAATATAATATTTGTAACGACCCGTAAAGTATACGTGTCACGTGTCATGTGGTCCACGTGGGTTTAGGCCGGGCGGGGCCCAGTGTCGTGGGGAACTGGGGTCGTCACAATATTGCTTTGTAGTATAATATTTGTTGATTGCCTCATTAAAAACCTTGCTAGGAAAACCCAGTAGGACAAAATCATAGCTAAGGAAAAGAATGCAACACATTGATACACTTAGAGATAATATAAATGTCTCATTAAAACCTCTACTAGAAAAACCTCGTGGGAAAAATCTAGTATAGGAAAAAGAGTACATTAATTGCTCCATAATTTATTTATTTATTTTATATGAAGTATAATAATGTTAGGATTGCTTCATTAAAAACCTTGCTAGGAAAACCCAGTGGGATAAAACCATAGCGAAAGGAAAAGAGTGCAATACACTAATCAATCTAGATATATAGCAGATGATAGGGAGAAGACTGCATTTCGCACTCGATACGGGCATTACCAGTTCACGGTCATGCCTTTTGGGTTGACTAACGCCCCAGCGATGTTCATGGATCTCATGCATCGAGTGTTGAGGGAGTATTTGGATAGGTTCGTCATTGTGTTCATCGACGAAATCCTTATCTACTCTAAGACCCGTGAGGATCATGGGGATCACCTCAGGATAATTTTGCAGACTTTGAGGGCTTACAGACTGTATGCAAAATTCAGTAAGTGTGAGTTTTGGCTTACAGAGGTCGGATTTCTTGGACACATCGTCGGAGCCAGCGGAGTGTCAGTGGACCCCGCTAAGGTCAGAGCTATGATAGATTGGCCTACACCGCAGACAGTGATAGAGATCCGCAGTTTTTTGGGGTTGGAAGGCTATTACCGACGTTTTGTTCAAGATTTCTCAAAAATCGCGGCACCAATGACGCAATTAACGAAGAAAGATATAAATTCTCAATGGAATGATAGTTGTGAACAAGCCTTCAGGATTTTGAAGGAAAGATTGACTACCGCACCAGTTCCGGTATTACCTGAGTCAGGAAAGGGTTTTGAGGTGAACACCGATGCTTCTAAGGTCGGTTTAGGCTGTGTATTGATGCAGGACGACAGAGTGATTGCCTACGCGTCCCGACAGTTGAAGATTCATGAGAAGAACTATCCTACACATGACTTGGAGCTAGCGGCAGTGGTTTTGCACTGAAGATTAGGCGTCATTATCTCTATGGAGAGAAGTTTGTGTTGTTCACTGACCACAAGAGTTTGAAGTACATGTTTACTCAGAAGGATCTGAATATGAGACAGAGACGTTGGCTTGAGTTCCACAAGGATTATGATTTCTCTTTGGAGTATCATTCGGGGAAGGCCAATGTTGTTGCAGACGCGTTAAGCCGCAGAGGGGAAGACTCGGAGAGTATTACTTGCCACATGATACACGAGTATGGTTTACTCGAGGCGGTCGAGTTGATGTATTCTATTGATATTCCGATCGGTACCAGAGTGTTGATTTGTGGGCAGATGAGGACTCGGATAGTATCGATCCAGAGGGTACTTGAGGGTCAGCAGACAGATGAGCAGTACTAGAGATTCTTGGAGTTTGCTCAGAGTCTGGATCATTCAGATTGGAGTCAGTCGACAGACTCGTGCCTGAGGTTTAGAGGTCGACTGTGGATTCCATCAGTGGATGAGTTACGTAATGAGATACTTGATGAGGCTCACCGCTCACGTTTTACGGTTCATCCGGGTCGGACGAAGATGTACGCTGACGCGTCGTCTTTTCTGGTGGTCGGGGATGAAGACCAATGTTTCTGATTACGTTAGAGCGTGTGAGGTATACCACCAAGTTAAGGCTAAGTATCGGAGACCCGGTGAGTTATTACAGCCACTTCCCATTTCTCGGTGGAAGTGATAGCATATTGCCATGGATTTCGTCAGTGGGCTACCTCGATCTCAGAGCGGACATGACAATATCTGGGTGATAGTGGATAGATTGACAAAGTCTGTGCACTTTTTACCAATCTCTACCACACATCGGGTTGATAGGTTAGCGAGTTTGTACGAGCGGGAGATCGTGCGATTACATGGTGTTCTGTTATCGATTGTGTCTGACAGAGGGCCACAGTTTACATCTCAAATTTGGCAGAGCATGCAGGCACAGTTTGGTACGCGTTTTGATCTCAGTACAACTTATCATCCACAGACTGACGGACAGTCAGAGAGACTGATTCAGATTCTCGAGGATATGCTGAGGATGTGTATGTTAGAGAATGGTGGATCATGGGAAGAGTATTTTCATTTGTGTGAGTTTGCCTACAATAACAGTTATCAGGCCAATATTGGTATGGCACCGTTTGAGGCATTCTACGGTAGACCGTGCAGATCTCCATCTTGCTGGGCGGAGCCCGAGGATGTGGCAATGATTGGGCCTGAGATTGTAGTGGATTACACAGAGAAGATACAACTGATTAGATTAAGACTGAAAGGTGCGCAGGAGAGGCAGAAAAAGTATTATGACATGTATCACAGCGAGTTAGTGTATGATGTCGGAAACTATGTGTATCTGAAAGTTTCTCCGATAAAGGGTCACAAGAGGTTTGGGATTAAAGGAAAGCTTGCGCCGAGGTTCATTGGTCCGTTTAGGGTGAAGAAGCGAATAGGCAAGGTTGCGTACGAGTTGGAGTTTCCACCTCAATTGTTTGGGATCCACCCTGTATTTCATGTTTCTATGCTTCGACTGGATAGGTCGAGAGAGGACAGACGGCCGATAGTGGATTTAAGCCAGATAGACATGAGGGAGGACATTACTTATGACGAGCAGCCTATTCAGGTTCTAGACCGTAAGGTGAAGATTTTGAGGAACAAAGAGATCCCATCAGTCCTTGTCAAATGGCAGCATCACGAAAATGAAGAGCTGACGTGGGAGCTCGAGTCATACATGCGCGAATACTTTCCTTATCTCTTCTGAATTGCAGTAAGTTCTTCTTTTATAATTTGTTTCAATTTCGAGGACGAAATTCTAATTAGTTGGGAAGACAGTAACGACCCTAAAAATCTAACTCGTGTCACGTGGCATTTCAGGGTCGTACGTGGGACCTACTTATCGTGATACACATGTCCAAATCTCGGGAGTCGACACCGAGGTATGTTATTTTTGTTTGATGCTTGTATTAATTATGATATCAAAGCTTGAACAAGTTAAATTAATGAAATTTGTTAATGTGCGGGGAAGGTATACGCGGGGCATAATGGTGTCGAGACGAGTGGAGGCGTACCTCGAGTCGCGTGTCGACGTGGGACCGAAATATTGGCATATGGGGTAAGCATAATTATTTTGGACTAATGTTGAATTTATGTTGGTTTAATAATTAGCTAATGTGGTCACATTAAATGTAAACATTAATGGGACTATAGTTAGTGAAAAATTAAAATGGCCACATGATGTGTCTCGAGACGCGCATTGACAAATCAAGAGGTCAATGGAGTTAACTTGTGAGTCATTTGTGCATGACTTGGTTAATAATTGAGTGAAGGTGGACCACGAGACATGTCTCGAGATACGTGTGCACAAAAGATCAAGGGCCAAGGTTCAAGCTTATCTATTAAAGCCTCCTAAGTAAAAAAAAAAATTGAATCATTTCCCTCTTTCATCGATTCAATAAGCAAGGAGAGAAAGTGAAGGAACTGCTAGAGAGATCTTAGAGGAGTGGAAATTCAGTGAGCCTGAAGAGGTTTTGGTGATCACGCTTGCCATAAACAACAAGCTAGGTAACATCTCCACACCATACACATGTGATTTCAATTGAGTGTTGATGTTGTTGTTGGTTTGTTTTGATTGTTAATAGAGGTTTGATGAAATTGGGAAGAAGAAAAGACTGCAAGGGAGTGATCTCCCGTATTTTTTTTAAAAAAAAAATTATGAAAATGTTCGTCCCTGGTTCGAATTCGTTTTGGGAAGATGCACACGCAAGGGGTGCGCGTGCGTGTGCACCAATCCCTGGGTCGGGCCATGGGCCTGGGCCATAAAAAAAAAAGGAAGTGGAAAAAAAGGAGAAAAAACCCGGAAAAAAATTCAACAAAATTGGAAAAATCCCGAAAAATTATATTTCGACAAAATAATAGAAATTGATGAATTTCTATGAAAAGTGAAATATTTGGAATTTCGGACGAGACTTTTACAAGGTTGTTACCTAGAAAAGTGTGAAATAGGCGGATTGACCCAAAATTTGAGAAACTGGTCTCGAATTCGATTTGGACCAATTTAGGAGTTTGTAAATAATTGGTTGAAGTTGCCGGAAATTTTTACACCAAAAAAAAAAATTTCATCGAAAAGTATGCCACCACTATGATTTTATGAAGTTGAACAATTTTAGGAATTAAACATCTAAAAATTTCTTAAATAGGCTCTAACACAATATAAATTTGCCCATATGATTATCAGGGGCATAGTTTACTAGTGTCGGGTATTAGGTACGAATTTGGAAGCATGTCGGAGCCGATTTGAGTGCGTATAGCTTGGATATAGGTAAGTAAACCAGCTAGGAAATTTTACAGTTATTTCTTGAGCTTTAAATTTGTTGTTATTGCTATGTTCATCACTTCTTTTGAAATTTCTATTGGTTGAGTGGTCCATTGGCAAGTGAGTCATGATTATTATTTATCTGTGATATGAGCTCTTATCTGGACGCCGTTGATATCTCCCAATTGAGTGTACGTTGGGGGCACTTATCCGGGTCTATGGATATCTCGTAGTCGCAAAAGTTAGGGCTGGTAGGCTGTGTCTCGTCCTAAACCCGAGTCAACTGGGCTTTTGCCGCGACTCAACGACCTTTTGGTCGAGACTCCTTGCTATTCGGATTTCGTATTATGGACCCTCGCTTATGGATTGATTTATTTGTAGTCTTTTATTCATGTGTTCCCTGTTCTTTTCTTTCTATCTGCATGAATTAGACTGATTTATTTATTTTGAAATGTTGTATATATGTCATGCTTGGCGTTACTTACCTGGGCTCGTCATTCTTGTGTTTGACGGAGTGCAGGTCCACAGTCCAACAAGGGGAAGGCTCCACAGCTATGAGATATTATTTGAGGATATCGGAGCAGTTCCTACCACTTGTCTGACATAGGTGATTCTTTTATATTATTAGATATACTTGTTTTAAAACACTGGGAGTTGGGTTTTTGAGAGATTTTGGGCATATATATCTTGTATTTACTCTCATTTGAATGTTCATTGATGATAATATACATTTAGAGGTTTCCACCCTCTATGTTGTCTTAACCGGTGTCTTTGAGGTTTTTCAGTTAGTTTGATGTTTAATTGCTTCCGCTATAACTATGATAACTCATTAATTGATTAACTCAACTTTAATTGCTTGATAAATGGTAAATAATAAAGGAAGGCTGACTAGGCTTGCGTGACTCAGCGAGACGGGCTCGAGGGTCCACGTAAGTCTAGGCTGGGTGGGGCCCAGTCTAGTATTGTGGAACTGGAGTCGTCACACTTTAATTGATACAATTAGGTAAAGCAATTTAACATGATAAACATTATCTATACGAGCATGTCCTATTGTGGAAAACCCGAAAAAGTACTATGTATATAAGCGACAGTACCATAACACATGGTATATACATGTACAAGGTCATCTTAAGTCCCCCAATAACCATAATAAAAACCAAAATATCAAAAAAATATAAACACCTACGAGTGTGTCCAAGACTGTCAGCAAAGAGAAATAGTCGCCTGAGATTTTCTTTTGCCGCTACTCGTAGAAAGGTATGCACTCAGTCACTCAACAAATACAGTGACGAGTCCAGTGAGTAAATTCCCAAGAGAAGTCCACACAATATTCAGCGAGAAATCAAATAGAAGTATAAATCATGCATGTATGCTATCTGGCAACAAAAACACATACTTACATGAATATAGGGCAATACAAAAGATTCATGCAGCATACCATGACAGTTAACATAGCGCAACAGACAATAATCAAACAAGCAGTGATTAACACTAGTACATACCAACCAAACATGCTTGAAAATAAGGCTTAATAGCAGTCAATGATATAAACGAGAATGTAAACACATCACAGTTAAGTCAATCTACACGTAAATATCCTTCATGAAAACCTAAGGATGTGTCGCATGTAGCAGACTATACCATACTTTGGAGCTAAGGATCTTTCCAGGGGCTTCTCCCACCACCTCCACTGTCCCGTCCTTAGTCCTCGCAACGCTGGCCAGATCCACTGAGACACCAACACGTGTGCATTGGTGCAGCTCGGGTCACAATTCACCGTGGGCATGATCACACGTGCTATGGTATAGTGTACCCAAGTCCATCCACACATCCCGGTGTAAAAACCTCGATAAATGGATTAATCAGTTAGACAAACCTGTAAAGGAAAACAGTTTGGCACCCATCACACGCATAAGAAAATGAATTGAATTCTATGAAGCATTCTCAAGGGTTTTACGCACCTCAATCCGCGCTCCGACTTCTTCGGACTCCCGAATCCGACCCGACTAGCTCTCGATACCCGATATCCCTGAGTTCGGTGTCTTCTCAGTTCAAATATAGTGAGTTTAAGATTAATTTAGTGTATATTAACTCTTAAAACCAATATTTATTTCAAAACCTAAAAAAATATTAAATAGTCTTTTATTATGTTAATTTCTTCAAAATAAGTGAAAAATAGTAAATCTAAGAATCGATGTGTCAAAAGTGGGTTTCAACTAACTACGTTATTAAAATACATTTTTATCAACCGCGAAACTAAATTCGAGTTTCTGCCTAGAATCATTAGCGGGTTAATTTTCCTCATTAGCGCTCTAATTGCCCTCTGTGACAGAATTTTCATCTCGAAAATTATGTCCCAAAGTCCCCAATTAGCTAACCCCATTTAACACCCTCTCCATATCAAATTGACCCAAAACAACAATTAGAACAACCTTAAAACAACAATTTGATCAATTTCCTCAAATCTCATAAATTCATTAGTTTTCCCCATTTCATCAAAATTCCAATTCAATCAAAAACCATTAATAATTCCTTATTGGAAATGATTATTTAACACATAACTCATCAACACATCACCAAAAACCAGTGATCTAACCCTTAAATTTAATTTTCCATCAAAACTCCCAAAATAGGTTCATTAGATAGAGGAGATGATGAAGAAGATGATTACCTAAGTTTAATTCCTCCAATTTGATGTTGTCCAGCTCTAATTCCAGCAACAAATCCTTCTCCCTCTGATTTCCCAGCAATTCAGTTGGTTTTTGCTTAAATTTGCATGGTTTGATCAACTTGGCATATATATTAAGGTGAGAGTGTTTCCTAGCCCTTGATCTCCATGGATTTACGTATCCCGATGACTATCTAATGGTCCACCTCTTGCCATGTGTAACATCTCTCGATTTCTAACACGACTTATGTGACACGTGTCGGGATCGTGACCGACCACGCGATCTTGGACGGTATTTCGAACCTTGGGAGTCGACACCGAGGTAATTTTACGATTTTTTTTTGATATGTGTAATAGCATTATGGATTAAATGCGTGTCACGAGCCACTCGAGCGATTTCCTTTTTGTTTATGCGTGAGTTCTCGCCTAGGTAACCGGGGGAGGAAATACAGTAAAAGTGTGCACGTGACGGAGAAAAATACGGGTCGATGAGGTAAGGTGAGTCCGGAACCCGGGGGTTAAGGTTGGGGACTTGTGGGTGGGTAAGGCACACCTAGGACACACCTCACCATATTGGTTTGAATTTCAAACAAAAAACCAACCACCCCACCCACTCCCATCACTCACACCTCACACTCCCACTCATTCACGTCACACTCTCATCACACTCTCTCTCCTCCCGATCTTTCTTCTCACTCACTCACGGTTTCAATCACTCTCACACATCCCTCTCGGCTTCAAACCTCTCTCACTCACGGCCTCTCTCTCCCCCAGCTCACCGCCGCCTCTGCTCTCGCCGGTGACCGGACCAGGGACGCCGGAGGAGGCCGCCAACCGGAGGTAACACTCTCACCTCGGTTTTCTCTCTCTCTCTCGCGTTTCACTTCTCTCACGGGCTCTCTCTCTAGGTTCGCTCACCATTCGGTTGGCGAGACCAAGCCGTCGTCGGAGGTCCCGTGGTGGCGAGGAAGGTCGCCGGAGGTCTCACACTCTCTCTCTCTCCCGTGAGCACTCGACCACTCTCCCTCTCCTCACGGTTTGCTCTCCCTCTCGGCTCACGTTTCTCTTCATTTCTCTTTGTTTTTGTTGTTGTTCGTCACACTTGTTACGTGTGCATGTGGTTGCCGTGACGAGGGCCGGCCGTGGGCGACCTCCGGAGACCCACCGGAGTCCAAGACGTCCCGGAACCACCCCCCCCCCCGCATGGCCCATGCAAAGTACTTGTTGTATACATACAACAAACTCGGTTTTTGCTAGGTGTTGACCCTCTCGCCGGAAAAGGCCCTCACTTTGGCGGCGCCCGCCGGACCACCAGGACCGGAACGTGTCGGGGACCCCACCAAAACTCGTATGTGGGTCCCACAACCCTAAAAGTGGCCAAAAACAGTTTTATAGGTGCAAAGGAATCGATATTTCATGTGATGTGCACGTTGGAGGCTCGCCGGAAACCACCATCGCCGGCGGTCCTACCCAGGTCGAACCACGATCATTAAAGGTTGTCGAGGTCTCACTTAATATTAGTTGACGTCTAGCAATCCTCGGCTAAGTCCGAAACAAACGTACGTAAGGGCTTTTGGAATTAGTTCGTGTGATGCCATCGTCGAGTCGAAAAAATGTATAGTTGCTATTCAAACGTCGCGTGGCGATGAATGGCTATGACGTCGTGATCATGTTGCCGGTCCGCGAGACCATGACGTGACCCGCATACGATGAGCCGAGCCTATGACTCGCGATGAAGCGAATACGTAGTTTGTCTTCAAAACCCGAGAGAGAGTGTCTTCTTTTATTTATTAAAACGTATGACCGTCCGAGCCATTCAAAACATTGGAAATAATGATAAGTTTAAACCTAAGTGTTAGTGAATGACTCGACCTAATAACACGAGTTTCCGACCTTGTCGGGTAACGGAAACTTGAGGATACGCGTTAGGAGTCGCGGGAGTTTTACGTGGATTACGATAATCTCGGTAAGTACACTTGCCTTAAAAAGCATTTGTACGTTAGTAAGCCGGCTAAGAAGATATCATGTGATTCATTTTCACTTTTCTTGTGTTCGTTATTATCCCATCATTGGCATTCCATTCTATGTTCTTGTATGTGTGTTCTTGGCATAAGTACGTCTCGAAGGTACATGCGGCTGCACTTAGAAGGGATAAAACGCGGCACTCGAGCGCACGAGTGTTTGACCACCCCTAGTGATTGTGTGATACCATGTATCTTGGATTGTTGTGGATGGTTGTGGATTGTTATGGTATTGTTGTGGAATATGGACTACTTATTGCCTCTCTTGACTCGTAGAACACGCATGTTTCGATTGCTATCATTTCCGATCTGTCTATCATGCATTCTTGCTTATTTATATTCCTGCATTTCGGTACATCTTGCATGATATTTAGACTGTCTTGTTTGTCGTTTCATGAATTACTTGTTATATTCTTCTCGGCTTTACTTTCAATTTCCCTCGATTGCTCACCGTCTAGTTTGTGACGGTGGGTGCGAATAAGACGGAGAGCGATAGGGGCAAGGGACCGTGTCTAGGAGACTTTTTGTGAGCAATGGACGTGAGGTACCGAGATGTAGGCTCGTACCTATCCTTTTTGTATGACGTTTATGTATATACATATATGGTTGTTTTGGAGCCTGGGAACTAGGTTTGAGGTGATTTCCATAATTTCATTTTGTTGACTTGGATATGACTTGTCTTGGGGTTTCCACATTTATATAGATTCCTAATTTCCTTGATTGAGTTATTTCCCATTATTTGATTAGAATATGATTTTTGCTTCCATTTGTATTATAACTGCAATAACTCTTTCATAAACCTTAAAAACCTAAAAATTTTGATAAGTTGAGGTGACTAGGCTCGTCCGGGTCATTGAGAAACGACTTGGGACTGCACGGGTCTAGGCGGGCGTACCCAAATGCATTGGGAATTTGGGGCCGTCACGGTTGGTATCGAGCCTACGAGTTTGGTTATATAGACTGACTCATGTTGTAAATTCATAAAACACAAGCCATTGAAACCAAATGCGGAAGTTAGGAACGGTCAAACCGAAAAGTGGAAACCACAGGATCCCGTAGAAACTTAGTCGGGGGAAGTAATTGGGCGAGTCAAATTATTTTATCACATATTATGATTGCTATGTATATTATTGTAGTATACGGTAGCTATAGATCGATTCGAGAAAGTTCGTTTTCTTGATTCGAGACGACGATGACGGATCGAGCCGGTCGGGCGACGATAGCGACATCATCGCACACGATATGCCGGTGCGGACGATGTGCATGCCTTGACTCGAGAGTTGCGACGCGGGATTCGCAGCTACAGAAATGTTACGATCTGTTGAAGACACTCGTACCGCCTACCTTACTACACCATCGACTCCGACTACACCATTGCCACATACTACTACTCGAGGCGAGACCCCGATTCTTTGCGGCATCATCGACTCAGGCTCCGTTAGAGGCAAGCGCACAGAGGAGAGCATTGTTGCGCCGACACGCGAAACGAGCGCAGAGGCACATCCTTTAGCGACAGTGATAGCTCGAAATGCGACAGAGGCACCAGTGCGCCGATAACTAATGCGAAGTCACTCCGATTACGACTCCATCGAAGAGTCAGGGAGCCATCTTGTAGAGCGAAGCGATGGAGGAATTTAAGAGACATGATCCCATGAAGTTTTATGGCGGCACGAGATGTTAAGACAAGCGAGTTGTTTCGAAGAATCATGAGAAGATTCACTCGACCATCGCCACGGAGGACCACATGCGAGCGACTATCTCTTCGTCGATGTTACATGGAGAGCGAGATGATTGGTGGACGACGATCATTACTACCGGGGTGTTCCGAGAGACTGGATCGACTTCAAGACCCGGTTTAATCGAAATACTTCCCACCGACTCGTACTTCGAGCAAAGAGGAATGAGTTCATGGCGTTGAGGCGGGCGCTAATGAGTCGGTTATGGAGTATATGGGTAGATTCTCATCATTGTTGCCTTATCTTTGGAGGATCGGCGACACCGAGACCGACCAGAGTGTATTATTTCACGAGGGTCTATTACTTACGATCGGTGGTTACGTAGTCACTACACAAATGGAGACTTTACAGATTGCATACGAGCGGAGTTTAGCTCGAGAGAGTTACCTACTTACTCATCCTAAGGAGACTAGATCGGCCGGACCGAGTCCCGATTGGAGGAGCATCATCGAGACAAGAAGAGGAAGAAGAATAGGTGGAATTTCGTGATCGCGGGACTCGGAGCGTAGGTCTGTTGCACGATGGACTATTCGTCCGACCCATACTAATCCGCCAAGCACCAGCTTTGCCGATCATCCACCACGACTGTCGATCGGGACGACGATCGCGAGAGACAGACTCACGAGAGTAGGGGTGCCGATCAAGGAGACAAGCGAGAGGAGGACACGGGGGCCGGTCGGACTCGGACACAAAGTTCCGCACAAGGACGAGGCCAGAGCGGACTCGAGGATCGCGGGATACCGTGCACATTACAGGTGCGGAAAGGTCGGTCACATACGAGAGGGGAGTGCCCTCAACCACCAAAATACCGCCACGGCATTATCGGCCTCGGAAAGAACGCGTTCGAGCGGTTGCTGTTGAGCACGACCGGGGGGCATCCGAAACCTCGTCGAGGGTATGATTTCTATTTGTGGTACTTTCATGCACACCATGTTCGATTCAGTTCCACTGCGTCTCATTTATTGGCTTTGGTCGAATGGTAGATAAGCTAGGTTTGAAACCATGTTAGGCTTAGTAAACCCCTCATCCTCGGCCGCCGCTTCTTTGGAGATAAGATTTACCCGAATTTGTTGTGCCTCGATATTTCGGTAGAGATAGGGGTTATGAGTTACCGGTGGATATGAGAGTGCTCGAGTTTTTGGAGTTTGATGCTTTGTTGGGCATGGATTGGGTCGGGATCGTTTCATGCTCACATTAGTTGTTATGAGAAGAGAATCACGATTCCGTTAGAAGGTGGTTCGGAGCTCGAAGCATTCAGGCACGGCATCGCTACTACCTATCACCGAGAGGCGGGGAAGCCACGAGTGACGAGATTGAGATTATTGCGAGCGTCATGAGCACTGAGCGAAAGCGGGAGATTTGCTTTTCGAAGTACCGGTTGTGTGTAACTTCCCGGATGTGTTTCCGAGGATTTGCGGGATTACCACCCCGAGAGCTTGAAGAGTTGAGAGTCGGCTAGATGACTTGTTAGAGCTGGGGCTTCATCGGTCCGAGTATGTCGCCTTGGGGAGCACCGGTTCTATTTGTGAAGAAGAAGGATGGAAGTTTGAGGCTATGCATAGATTATCGTCACCGGTGAAACCGAATTACGATGAAGAACAAATATCCGTTGCCGCGCATTGATGATTTGTTTGACTAGTTGACAGGAGCGCATGGTTCTCGAAAATAGATCTGCGATCGAGGCTATCACCAAATTTCGGGATTAGGGATGAAGATCGAGAAAAGACGGCGTTCAAAGACGAGATACGGTCATTTTCGATTTACTGATCATGACGTTCGGTTTGACTAATGCACCTAAGCAATGTTCATGGATCTCATGCATCGTGTGATGAGGGAATACCTTGATCGGTTCGTGATTGTGTTCATAGACGACATCCTCATCTATTCCGGGACTCGTGAGGAGCACGAGGGCATCTACGAACAGTGTTGCGGACTTTAAGAGATCATCGATTTGTTTGCCAAGTTCAAAGAAGTGCGAGTTTTGGTTGTCGGAAGTCCGATTTCTTGGGCATGTTGTTGGAGCTACCGGTGTTGCTTTGTTGACCCGAGAGAAGATTAGAGCGATGATTGAGTGGCCTACGCCGACTACCGTTACGCAAATTCGCGAGTTTTACGGGATTGGCGGGATACTATCGCCGATTTGTGCAAGACTTCTCCAAGATTGCTTTGCTCCGATGACAAAATTGACTAAGAAGAATGCAAAGTTTGATTGGGATGAGGAGTGTGAACATGCATTCAACACTTTGAAGCGAAAATTGACTACGCGCTTTGTGTTAGCGTTGCCGAGACTGGGAAAGACTTGGTGGTGTACAACGACGCGTCGAAGGTTGGCTTGGGTTGTGTATTGATGCAAGAGGGCAAAGTTATCGCCTATGCATCTCGACAAATGAAAGTGCACGAGAGGAACTACCCGACACACGACTTAGAGTTGGCTGCAATAGTGCTCGCATTAAAAATATGGAGGCACCACTTGTATGGCGTACGTTTCGAGTTATTCACAGACCACAAGAGCTTGAAGTACTTATTCACTCGAGAGAACCGAACCCGAGACAGAGACGTTGGCTAGAGTTCTTGAAGGACTATGATTTCTCGTTAGAGTATCATCCGGGAAAGCTAACGTGGTTGCTTGATGCTTTGAGCCGTAGGGGATCCGATGCTTTGAGGTGGTCGTATGTCGGATGACTCACGAGTATGGTCTTCTTGAGGCGTAGCCCGAGTTGAGGAGTTCGGCGGACGTGCGGGGACTACCTACCAGGATACGATTTGTGGTCGGATGAGGTTGCGGGAGACCGTTTCACTACTTGACCGTTCTCGAGGACAACAAGGCGATGAGTCGTACCAACAATTCGGCAAGATGGGCGACGATTCGAACATCCAGATTGGAGTCGGTCGACGGACTCTTGTTTGAGGTATCGTGGCGATCATGTGGATTCCATTGGCGGTGACTTACGCACCGAGATACTCCAGGGAGGCTCACCGTTCTCGATTTTCTCGTGCATCCGGGTCGAACCAAGATGTATGCGACATGCGACGTCTCTTTTGGTGGCCAGGGATGAAATCGATGTGTCGAATTCATTAGAGCGTGCGAGATATGCCGGCGTGTGAAAGCGAGCATCGACGGCTGGAGGATTGCTGCAGCCCTACCTATTCCTCAATGGAAGTGGGAGCACATTGCTATGGATTTTGTCGGTGGCTTGCCCCGATCTCCTCGTGGCCATGATAGCATCCGGTAATTGTGGATCGATTGACGAAATCTGCTCATTTCATACCGTATCCACTACACACCGAGTTGACAGACTGAGCATTCTTTACGAGCGTGAGATTGTCAGACTACACGGAGTTCCGTTGTCGATCGTGTCAGATCGAGGAGCGCAGTTCACTTCGTTATTGTGGCAGAGCATGCGAGCTCGATTCGGCACGGCACTAGAGTTGAGTACGGCGTTCCATCCACGAGACAGACGGACGGTCAGAGAGGTTGATACGAGGTGTTGGAAGACATGCTCGGGATGTGTGTTTTAGAATACGGCGGGTCGTGGGAAGAGTATCTTCATTTGTGCGAGTTTGCTTACAACAACAGTTATCAGGCAAGTATCGGTATGGCACCGTTTGAGGCGCTCTATGGCAGCCTTGTAGATCACCTTCTTGCTTGGGCCGAGCCGAGAGGATGTTGTGACCGTTGGTCCCGAGACCGTTGTTGATCACACCGAGAAGGTACGGCGAGATCCGTCGAGGCTTAAGAGTGCTCAAGAGCGGCAAAAGAAATACTATGATCGATATCACGATGAGCTTCAATACGACGTGGGGGACTATGTATACACGAAAGTCTCGCCTCGAAGGGTCACAAACGATTCGGAATCAAAGGAAGCTTGCTCCTAGATTTATCGGTCCCTTCAAAATTGTGAAGAGGGTCGGTAAGATTGCTTACCTGGTTAGAGTTACCGCCAGCGCTCGTCGGTGTTCACCCAGTATTTCACATTTCAATGCTTCGACTAGATAAGTCAGGCGGAGGGCGACGACCTACCGTGGACCTGAGTCAGATCGAATTGCAAGACGATGCCACGTACGAGGAACAGCCAATTCAAATTGTCGACCGTAAAGTCAAGATATTGAGGAACAAGGAAATCCCTTCCGTTCTCGTGAAATGGCAATTCCACGGGGACGAGGAGTTAACTTGGGAACTAGAGTCATACATGCGAGAGCACTTCCCCTATCTATTTGATTCCTAAGTGAGTCGAAGTTTAGTTTACTTATTAGTAAATTTCGGGGTCGAAATTCTAATAAGTGGGGGAGACTGTAACATCTCTCGATTTCTAACACGACTTATGTGACACGTGTCAGGATCGTGACCCGGCCACGCGATACTGGACGGTATTTCGAACCTTGGGAGTCGACACCGAGGTAATTTTACGATTTTTTTTGATATGTGTAATAGCATTATGGATTAAATGCGTGTCACGAGCCACTCGAGCGATTTCCTTTTTGTTTATGCGTGAGTTCTCGCCTAGGTAACCGGGGGAGGAAATACAGTAAAAGTGTGCACGTGACGGAGAAAAATACGGGTCGATGAGGTAAGGTGAGTCCGGGAACCCAGGGGTTAAGGTTGGGGACTTGTGGGTGGGTAAGGCACACCTAGGACACACCTCACCATATTGGTTTGAATTTCAAACAAAAAACCAACCACCCCACCCACTCCCATCACTCACACCTCACACTCCCACTCATTCACGTCACACTCTCATCACACTCTCTCTCCTCCCGATCTTTCTTCTCACTCACTCACGGTTTCAATCACTCTCACACATCCCTCTCGGCTTCAAACCTCTCTCACTCACGGCCTCTCTCTCCCCCAGCTCACCGCCGCCTCTGCTCTCGCCGGTGACCGGACCAGGGACGCCGGAGGAGGCCGCCAACCGGAGGTAACACTCTCACCTCGGTTTTCTCTCTCTCGCGTTTCACTTCTCTCACGGCTCTCTCTCTCTCTAGGTTCGCTCACCATTCGGTTGGCGAGACCAAGCCGTCGTCGGAGGTCCCGTGGTGGCGAGGAAGGTCGCCGGAGGTCTCACACTCTCTCTCTCCCCGTGAGCACTCGACCACTCTCCCTCTCCTCACGGTTTGCTCTCCCTCTCGCTCACGTTTCTCTTCATTTCTCTTTGTTTTTGTTGTTGTTCGTCACACTTGTTACGTGTGCATGTGGTTGCCGTGACGAGGGCCGGCCGTGGCGACCTCCCTGGAGACCCACCGGAGTCCAAGACGTCCGGAACCACCCCCCCGCATGGCCCATGCAAAGTACTTGTTGTATACATACAACAAACTCGGTTTTGCTAGGTGTTGACCCTCTCGCCGGAAAAGGCCCTCATCGGGCGGCGCCACCGCCGGACCACCAGGACCGGAACGTGTCGGGGACCCCACCAAAACTCGTATGTGGGTCCCACAACCCTAAAAGTGGCCAAAAACAGTTTATAGGTGCAAAGGAATCGATATTTCATGTGATGTGCACGTTGGAGGCTCGCCAGGAAACCACCATCGCCGGCGGTCCTACCGGTCGAACCACGATCATTAAAGGTTGTCGAGGTCTCACTTAATATTAGTTGACGTCTAGCAATCCTCGGCTAAGTCCGAAACAAACGTACGTAAGGCTTTTGGAATTAGTTCGTGTGATGCCATCGTCGAGTCGAAAAAATGTATAGTTGCTATTCAAACGTCGCGTGGCGATGAATGGCTATGACGTCGTGATCATGTTGCCGGTCCGCGAGACCATGACGTGACCCGCATACGACGAGCCGAGCCTATGACTCGCGATGAAGCGAATACGTAGTTTGTCTTCAAAACCCGAGAGAGTGTCTTCTTTTATTTATTAAAATGTATGACCGTCCGAGCCATTCAAAACATTGGAAATAATGATAAGTTTAAACCTAAGTGTTAGTGAATGACTCGACCTAATAACACGAGTTTCCGACCTTGTCGGGTAACGGAAACTTGAGGATACGCGTTAGGAGTCGCGGGAGTTTTACGTGGATTACGATAATCTCGGGTAAGTACACTTGCCTTAAAAAGCACTTGTACGTTAGTAAGCCGACTAAGAAGATATCATGTGATTCATTTTCACTTTTCTTGTGTTCGTTATTATCCCATCATTGGCATTCCATTCTATGTTCTTGTATGTGTGTTCTTGGCATAAGTACGTCTCGAAGGTACATGCGGCCGCACTAGAAGGGATAAAACGCGGCACTCGAGCGCACGAGTGTTTGACCACCCCTAGTGATTGTGTGATACCATGTCTTGGATTGTTGTGGATGGTTGTGGATTGTTATGGTATTGTTGTGGAATATGGACTACTTATTGCCTCTCTTGACTCGTAGAACACGCATGTTTCGATTGCTATCATTTCCGGTCATCTATCATGCATTCTTGCTTATTTATATTCCCGCATTTCGGTACCGCATGATATTTAGACTTGTCTTGTTTGTCGTTTCATGAATTCTTGTTATATTCTTCTGCTTTACTTTCAATTTCTCTCGATTGCTTGCTCACCGTCTAGTTTGTGACGGTGGGTGCGATAAGACGAGAGCGATAGGGGCAAGGGACCGTGTCTAGGAGACTTTTTGTGAGCGGTGGACGTGAGTTACCGAGATGTAGGCTCGTACCTATCCTTTTTGTATGACGTTTATGTATATACATATATGGTTGTTTTGGAACCGGAACTAGGTTTGAGGTGATTTCCATAATTTCATTTTGTTGACTTGGATATGACTTGTCTTGGGGGTTTCCACATTTATATAGATTCCTAATTTCCCTTGATTGAGTTATTTCCCATTATTTGATTAGAATATGATTTTTGCTTCCGCATTTGTATTATAACCGCAATAACTCTTTCATAAACCTTAAAAACCTAAAAATTTTGATAAGTTGAGGTGACTAGGCTCGTCCGTTCATTGAGAAACCGACTTGGGACCCGCACGGGTCTAGGCGGGCGTACCCAAATGCATTGGGAATTTGGGGCCGTCACACCATGTATCTCACTAACCCCCACTAACTCAACCTCAAGTGACACCATTTTAGTACTCACATGGCTCTTAGATATGCTATTGTATATCTCAAGAATAATCATGTGCTTTCCATTTAATTTACTCAAACTATAGGCCTTGATTCATTGAATTTATTCACCTTAGCTTAGCCTCACGTAATATCTATGGTTAATGTTTTTAGTCACCAAAAAATATCAACTTTTAGTTCCACCAACCTCGACTACCCGGCACTCAGTGCCCCGCGTGACGGCACGAAATTCAAGGTACTCTATAGTCTATCATTTTAATTGAATTAACTTAGCATATGGTCACATTACCTATTTTAATTCATCAACTAATCATCTTAATGTGAATTAGTTGAGTCTCTTGGTGTACCCGTAGTTCGCCTACTCGACACCCCCGTCGACACGCCTTTCGATGCGAACACCCGTCACACAACCTCGCCCAATATCAACATACACACATGCAGTGCAATATAATAATAATAAATTTAAACACCACATATATACAACCACCATCTATATATAGCATATTTCCTCGGTTCTCATGTCCGAGTCAACCGAGTGGTCCACGTTACGCTCGAATTTCAATCGTTAATTCCCGAGATTAACGCTCATCCTAGTTTAATTAATTTGGGTCGTTACATTTTCATTTTTATTTTATTTCTTTGTTATGGATTGAATAATTAATGTTAAATTTATTTTTAAACCTTGATTCTTTTGCTAGTGAGTTTTAAGCATCCGTCCTTAGTCAATAAGACCACACAAGTGGCAATTGACCTTACCAATTAATTCACTTCTTTTGGGACTGGTCAAATACCTTAAGGATCTAGGCTAAATCGGACGCACTAGTGATTCGGTTGTCTAAGTGTAGTGCCTTCACAAAACCTATTGCGACCATCGTATTAAACATATTGCGGCTATCGTGTTAAACCCAATTCGCTTAAGTATAGGGTTATACGTTTGGCTATGGAAATAGTCACTGTCGTACCTTGGCTATCGAGATTAAGAAGTGCGAGGAACCGCGTACGTTACCGAGTCTATAGCTACACTAAAATATTTTTGATTTGCATACTTTACATAGATTGATGACCAAATCCAATCTTTTATCGAACTGAACTTGTATGTCTTGACCTAAGTATTTTTCATTAATTGATTTTAAAACAATTTTCATTCCTTTATTTATTTTATTGTTACTTAGATTAGTTAATTTATTCATTCTCTCAAAAAACCAGTTTTTCTCTTTTCTTTTCTTTTCGACCTTAGAAAGATAATCAATCTCTGTAAGATCGACCATTTACTGCTATCTACAAAATAGTTGGTTTATGTATTATATTTTATTGACGCGTTCGGCGCGTCACACCACATCATCACCTCTTTTGCCATGTCATCAACTCTAACTCTAATATATATATATATATTAAACCTACATGTTGGGTGTTCCACGTGACATTTTCGAGTCTTCTCGACGAGCCACATGGCATCCCCAAGATGTAGCCTTATTCAAAACCTCATTAATTACATTCCTTATTTAAAACCTCATGCATTCAACCTCACTAAATATAGAAATTTAAATCACCACATCATCACCTCTTTCGTCACGTCGTCAACTCCAACTCTAATATATATATATTAAGCCTACATCTTGGGTGTTCTACATGACATTTTCAAGTCTTCTCGACGAGCCACGTGGCATGCCCAAGATGTGACCTTATTTAAAACCTCATTAATTACCTTCCTTATTTAAAACCACATGCATTCAACCACACTAAATATAGAATTTTAAATCACCACATCATCACCTCTTTCGCCACGTCATCAACTCTAACTCTAATCTGTTTATTGATCTATATACATTAAGCCAACATTTTGGGTGTTCCACGTGGCATTTTCGAGCCTTCTCGAAGAGCCACGTGGCATGCCCAAGATGTAGCCTTATTCAAAATCTCATTAATTACCTTCCTTATTTAAAACCTCATGCATTCTACCTCACTAAATATAGAAATTTAAATCACCATATCATCACCTCTTTCGCCACGTCATCAACTCCAACTCTAATGGGAATAAAGTAACATTTTGCGTTGTTACGTGATACATAAGCCTACATCTTGGGTGTTGCACGTGACATTTTTGAGAATTTTTCTCATCAAATATATTTATTTTTGTTTGAATACAAATATTATTAATGTATTTTTATCTATTAATATTCGGTCTCTCACTTATATTAATACTTAGGACTGTCTCGAGTGCTAACAATGATGTTACAATTATTCTGGACAAGCAATGTTCGAGTTTTATTTATTTTACTATTGTACTTTCTATTTTGATGGTTAATCTCTCATTTGCTATTAGAAAATCAGTTGCTTTCTTTTCTTTACATGAAAACTATATGACATTCTTCTCGTCTTTGAGTCCATCTAAAACTATTTAGTAAGTTTTTTACTTATTTGTTTATTTTTCTTTTCTCATGAAAGTTATTTTTGTTAAGTTATACATTGATGTATTTTGAACTAATACTAATATTCGATCTCTTCCACGCGTGCGAAGTGCGGGACAACAACTAGTTTGTAATATAAAAGAAGCTTATATGACATAATGTTGATTAAAATTATAAGTTACGTATTTTGATTAATATGTAAACACGAAATGAAATTATAAGATACATAATGGTCTAACATGAACTACCCCTCAATTATTTTTCTTTATTTTTTGAAAAAGAACTGTAATTTCCTTAAATAGCTGCCCTTATATGCAAATCATCATATAATAATGAAAGAAAAGGTTGGTCTTCCAAAAATCTCGTCACATGGGAGATTATTGAGGGGTACTTTCACTTTTATTCTTGGTAAGGAAATGTTGCACTGTCTTCTTTTCCTCAGATCGGAAATCCCATACACGTTACATGTTACAAATCAACATGTATCAAGTTACCCACATACACGTCAAGAATCTATCACATGAACGACTTTACCCGAGCATGCATGTGACATAAAATACAAGGAAAAGGCACCAAAGTACCAAACCAATTCAACTCACAAGAATTAGGTTCTGGAAGCACAGCACGTAAATAGAGTGACTCTAGTTGGAAGGGCCAGTGTATGATGTTGAACTCTGAAGTAAAGGACAATGAACTTCAAATAGGGGGGGTCGAAAAACCCAAAAAAAAAAAAAAAAAAAAAAAAAAACGCATTCAAGCGTGTTAACTTGTATATATAAGTGCATAATAATTGGATAAAGGAAGCCGTTGCCCCTACAACCTTGACCTAATTAAGATCAAAATCACGCAACTTTCTAGACAACTTTTTTTCTTTCTTTTTACTTCATTACATCAATCATCACCTCTCCTTTTTGGCTAGAGGCCAGTAGTGGAGTGTTACCTTTTTATTTTAATTCACCCGATTAACTTTCATTAGGTCTTTTAATTTTTCTTTAGCACTCCCGCCCTATGATATCCAACTAGTTTTTTTTTTTTTTTTTGAGATTATCCAACTAGTTAATTAGCTCCTAGTTCCTGTATATACCATTAGGCTTACAAAGAGGACATGATATTTTAATATAATTATTTAAAGTTCAATGAGTCCCAACTAGTCCAATCACTACCGCACTAAAGACTTATGTTTTCCAAATACATCGCGTGATCTTGAAATAAACAGTCTCAAATTTTAATTCAATTCTATTGCGAATTAATTTCGTCGCAAAAATTAACATTATAATCATAACTCATCAACCAAAAAAGGAAAAAAAAATTAAGGAAAAAAAAACTCCCAATAGCAAAAAAATTAATAATTAATCTCTCTAAAACAATACTATATAGTATTTAACAAGCAAACTAAATTAAATTAAATTAACTGAAACACAAATTCATTCATCATCAATTCTGATCCCAATCAATAAGATCCATGATCCCAGTAGCCACATCACAAATCTGCACCAAATTCTCCTCTCTCCTTGCAAGCTCTGGAGGGTAAGCCAAGCTAGGAACCCTCTTGAAGGCATTGTGACACACATTGGGGTAGTCCTTGGCAGCACTGACCTGCACATAGGCATAATCCTGAGACATCAGCTCCACATCCTGCACCGCCTCTCGGAGAGCCTGCGAAGCGAACATGTACCTCTCGGCGCACAATCTCAACACCTTATTCCTTGTCAAACCTCTAGTACTAGTACTATCTTTCTTGCTTTTGAGGATCAACAATAATTGTGAGGACAAGTAGGTGTAAGTTTCATTAGCATTGGCTGCTCCAATGCCTATCATGATCACCGCGAGGCCCTTCGTGTCTGCTTTCGCACTCGAAGAGTTGGATCGGAGAGAGGCGACACAGAGGTCGTAGTAGAGGGTTGTCTTGCAGGTCTTTTGGATCAGATCGTCGGGTTCCGCTGTTGCGAAGATTTGGTGGGATTTCAAAGAGCATAGGAGGAGTACTAGTACTAGGAGGGGAAGAACATTGATAGAACTCATTGATGTAGCAATGCGTTGAGAATTTTCTATAGAGTAGTGTTGAAATTTGAAAGTTGTTAAACTCAACTACAGGGGACTTATTTATTGGATTTCAAATGACCCCAAATGGAAGGTGTTAGATTGTTGAAGTTTACAAAGGCGATGTGCATTACACGTCTGTCAGAACGCGATACATTTTCTAATTAAAAATTGCTTCCTCCGATTTACAATAAGTGACGTTATAAAAAATACATTAATGAAAATAATTACTTCAAAAACCAAAATAACTTTCTCTTATAAGTACGGTCTCTTGAAACTTGTAAATATTTATTATGAAATACAAATAATATTTTTTTCAATAACTACGGTTATTAAGAATCGAAGGGCAAGCTAAAAATATATAACAATAAATCTACTTTCGATTTCAAGTGAAATCCGAATTATAGGAAGGTTTTTAAAATTTTTGTAAATATTTAAGGGGTATCAAATGAATTTTATAAGTGATTATGGTTCTTCATTAATTGTTCGAGGATGTATTTGAAATATATATAATTATAAATTTATAACGCATAATAATATTGATGGTTGGTTTGAGTGGCAAGCCACTAGGTCCTCTTAATTAATAAGGTCTCGATTTGGGTTTTCTAAATGAAGCAAATTGAATTTTGAAGGGTTTTTCGTATAAGATTTGACATTGTATGAGTGTTGATTAGTCCGTGTTTGCTTGAACGCGGTGCAGTTAACACTCACATGTTGATGGTATATTGGTATTATTACACGGTTTCAAAAAAAAGTGTTTGACTTTTAAAAGTAATTTAAAGTACTATAAGTATGAGAATCAATTCTGTTTTAGAGACGAAGTTTATGAATAATGTGAACTGGAATTATCATCATTAGTAAGTCAAGGAGGTCAGTTTTAAATTGGTTTAATTTGCAAGTCTCTAGATATCATAAATAAAATATGAAATACTAGGATGACTTTTCTGGAGCACCGAGATGGATACTCGATGATAGTGTCCATTCATTCATGCATTAATATATGTATGCACAAATCTCGATGTGTGATGGATGGACACCATCACTTGGTGTCCCAAAAAGGGTCACCCAAGCATCCCCATAAAATATATATGGAGATTAGATGGGGTTTTGTTGTGTTCTCTTGATTGCCTTTGTTTGGTAGCTACTTAGCTATATGCATCTCATCAGTTGGTCTCTATGATTGATAGGGTCACGGGTCATAGTAGTGTGGACCCTTTGATTCATTGAAAGCTGGAAAGCGATGGAAATGTTGGCTTGAAGACATGAGAGAGCAACATGTTTGGCGGTAACATGTCCATTTAGAAGTGTGGGCTTGCATTGCATGCCCTTCTCTCAATGCCAGTCACACAGCGTTCAAATTAGTCCACACAACGTAAAAGCAATAGTACTGTTTTTCTGTGTATGTAGTTCTGCGAAACTTAACTTCTTGTGTTTGGGGAAATGAAGGAATATGTGTTGTCTCAATTCATGCAAGGCATCTGCTCATATCAATTACAAGGTTTTTTTTTAAAAAAAAATAAGAATGGAACCACAACTTGCCCACATCAAGGCTCAAACTTTCGACCTCTTTATCAAAATAACTCATATCAAATCCGTGAGCCATCAACTTGGTTTGTGTAATGTTACAAAGAGTTGTGCTGCAGTGTGTCAAAATAGGATATCAATTAAACGTATTGATCTCTTTCGTTTCGTCAATGCTTTTCAAATCATATGTTTTGCATGATTCGAAGCGAATTTGACAAAGAATAAGGTGTGTTTGAGGTCACAATTGTTCAATTTAATCTTCAAATTTTTTGAGACATATCTTTTGTAGGGTGGATGTGTCTCATGTGGAATAGTTAAAGGGAATCAAGGACATTACAGTCTAATTAGAAAAAGTGCTATAACATTATCTAAAACGTGTCATGATTTTTTAATTGAGTTTTTGAGCAATTTTGCTTCTACTCCTTTTCATAGAAGGGGGAAATTAAAAAAAAATAAGTAAACGGATTTATTATAAATTTTAATGATTTACATCAATTAACTTTTTTTTGGTTACTTATCCGGGGCCGACTGCATCAACTAATCCACGTTCGGAAACTATTAGACTTCACACTGGAGATATATCCTTTCCAATTCAATTTGCTCTATTTACTAGACTCAAAATCGTGGCTTAACTTCAATTGAACCGAGTTTATTACCACTCCGACCAAGATACCAAATCTTGGTTTTATTAACCTTCTACAATGACTTGACTCACTATATTTATAAGCTTTTCTTGGGCCTAAGCATATAGAACTCACAAAAAGTAGTCAAGACATGGGCCATGACTCAAGAATTTGCATAATCGGCCCAGGTTCTATGGATCCACTGCTATAGGCCTGCTTTGCCCAAAAGTGGCCCAATCTGCCTTCATCATGGATTTATTATTTCCTCATCTTCACCTGAAATAAGTTGAAATGATACGACTAAGTTGAAATGATACGGATTAGTCGGAGCGATTAGCACTGAAAACAACAGGGAAAACCAAAATAAATAAATAAAATGAAAATGTAAGAATCAAATAACTAAAATAAAAAATATACAAATAATGATATATAATATTTAATAATCATTAAATGTTGCGATTTCTATTCATACATGCCTCCTTAACGTCATGACATTCGAATTTTTTAACTTTCTATATATATCTTTTACAAGGCGCGATATGCCTTCAGTGTGATAACTTAAGGTGATCATTAACACCAAAAAACAATTGATTATATACTGTAAAAATCTGTTGATCTCTTTATACTTCTTTGTTGTATAATCCTCTTCACATGGGTATTGATGCATATATATATAGTATGGTAGATTATTATGAAATGTAACGGGGTTAAATTGAGGTATTTATACATAGATCATTATGATCTTGAATTACTATCATATACCATTACATTTTATAATAATCTACCATACTATAGATATGCATCATGTATATTAGAAACCCTGTGATACACATCGAAATATATAAACTCACTCACGTACCATCGCAAAGTTTCCGAACAACTATACTAATTTAATTTCAATAAATTGCAAAGTCACTTTGGTTGGACAATTAAATGAGAAGTCAACATATGATTTTTTTTTTTTTTTCAAAGAGGATGTGATTACCTCGACTCCATACAAGAGATATGCTTTAAAAATTAGAATTAATAATTTAATGATCCTACTAATTCATTTTTTTCTTTTTTATTTCATTCTATCCATACCTAAATATTTTTTTTAAAAAAACTTATGGATTTTATATTAAAAAAATCTAAAATCTAAAATTTTTGAAAAATATTATAATGACAACAACAATGTCACACCACAAGACAAATTGGCTCACAAGAGCCCTCCATTCTCGACTGCGTGTGATGCATCGAGATCAGTATATGTCCGTATCTCAAGGTACGCATGGATGACTCTTATGAAATAATGTGTCTTATGGTGTGACATGTTATTGTCATTCTATCCCTTCTCAAAATCTTTTTACCAAAAAAAAATAAATTTCTTAAGTCTTTTAATTATTTATTTATTTATTTTCAAGTGATGAAGACTTGACTTCCAAGAAAAACAGTTCTTCAATCATCAAATCCTCCAAAAAGTAGCAAACAAGAACTAGTGTGCGTGATTGAAATTGAACACAGACAGAGCACGTATGGATACCAAAATAATTCTGTCTTTCTACAAGTCAAACATACTTTAATTCCTAGAACTATCTTTTATTCCCAAAACATGCTTTTCAATATCAAAACATATACTCCTTTTCAACAACATTGCTCTAGCTACTTCCTATCCCTTAATCATCATATCTCCTCATCATTCATTTTTTCTACTTTCGGTCACCACTTACCTTATCTACTAACAGTACATGATCATTCATATCTCAAATGGATTCTATCAATGAAAATCTCGAAAAAGAAACTCGCCGTCGAAGACTGTTAATCATGTGTACTTTTTCTCTTGAATGCACATAATGCTTATGTTTGTATAGGCATTCATAATTAGAGCTTACACCTAGCTGATCTCCTTGGATGTAAACAACACTAATCTTGAGCAACATTCATCGACATTCCAATTGAGGCGCTCGAAGGCAATAAATCGCGCGTTATTAGTTCTTCTTAATTTGCTCTTTATCATAGTCCTAGTAATATGTAGTAAAGGAGAGTCACTGGCAATGAGACTAGCATTCCAAAGATTACCCTGCAAAGCAAACAACATAGACAATCAATAATGTATGTTTTTCAAGCTAATTAATGCATGACTTTTATTAACAAGGGTGTAGATTTTAATAAACTTTTGGTTACTTTTATAAGTGAATGACTTTTTTGAAGTTTATAGATTTTGGTAGACTTTTATAGACTTAGATAAACTTTTATACAAACTTCATTTTGATGACTTTTATTAACATTTAAGATTTTAGTGACTTTTGTGAACTTCTTAAACATGATATTGATTGATATTAGCAAATTTTTGTGATTTTTATAATGAAACAAATATTTTGCACTTTATTATAAAAAATTAGATAAATAATTATATTTCTTTTTCTTAAGAACTATTACTAATTTTTTTTAATAAAAAACATATAGATATATTAATGAATCACGATCAAGGAAGTAGGATAAAAAATAAGTAAATAAATATCAACCTAATAAATAGGTAAGTAAATCATCTTATAGTGGCAAAAAAAAACCAAATAAGATCATAGCAAATGTTAGTGTAAAAACTTTGCACTTTAGGAAAAAAAACATTATATTTTTTCCTTAAGAATGATAGTTTAAGTTTTTGAAAATGCACTTTTTGCATTTAAAAAAAATACAATTATTTTCTCCAAAAAGAATAATATTACATTTTTTGAGATTATAATAATACACTAATAAATGAAACTTCATTGTAAAAAAAAAAACCTCATGAAGAATGTACAGTGATGCAAGAATAAGGTCTTCTTAATAATGTCATCATTTTCATTTTCATCAACATAGACATTAGAGTATAATGAGCGAGCAATGAAATCCATGAGTTGTGGAGTGATTGGAGAAGTCGATAAAAACAATCGATTAGAAAAGATCTTTTGAACAATGAAGTCATTTTTGAAGAATGAAACCAATAAAAATTAGAAGTATCTAAAAGTTTCTAAGTTGAGGTGAGGATAAGTTGAAGATTTCTTTATGTGTATTTTATACAAAAAATCAATAAAAGTCGAGATTCGTAACCAATCCACAAAAGTCACCTAAAAATTGAATACACCTTACTTTTATAAATTCTCTAAAAGTTTAAATTGAATACCCCAAAACTTTCATAGACTTTTTAAAAGTTTATAAAAGTTCACATTGAATACACCTTACTTTTATAAACTCTCTAAAAGTTTTTAATTGAATACACCTAAACTTTTTTAGTCATTAAAAATAATCAAAAGTCTATTAAAATCTCAATTGAATACACCCCTGTAAATTTTCTTCACATGAGCTTCTTAGATCCTAGGTAGTGTTCTTGGTCTGTTGTGGTTCTCTTGTGTGGTTGTAACATAAAAGTAGTACTCTATGTATGGTACATGAAATAAATGTACTACTGTAGTTTTCATGCTGGCATGCTTGCCTACACCAACAGAGCAGGTACTAGTCTATACTGGTGTAATCACCAATGTTTTTTGATCAATTACTTACCCTGTACTAAGTATGTCTGGATGCAATCCATATTCCCTCGCGAACACGAACGGCACAATCCCTTGAGGAAGTGCAGCCTGAAATTGGAACGCACAAATTAATTAGTTGGACTATAATACTGACAATATTCTAACATGGTATCAGAGCTTAAACTTCAGCATGTTTAATGCGGATTCCTTATAATGCACTATGATTATATATTGTGAAGTACCTGCACTATTGCTGCATGTAATCGAACGCCTCTCAATCCAACTGCAAGAGATGCTGCAGACATCAATGTCGGTCCACAAGCGAACCGAATCGCCATTGCGATGCTTGCCATTTGCGCGCCACAAGCAATAATTTTAGGCTGGAGTGCCATGAACAATCCTGCAAAAATTAATCTCACATCAATGCCACTAGAATGAGGTTCCATTTAAGATATTGAAATCTTAAACTATTGCTTATAATTCATAATGTATAATAATTAAGTTTCTATATACATACCTAAGCTGAACATGGCCATTCCAAGCCCTGCATCTGAAATAATCTTTATAGAGTACTTCACCAAGCTAGGCATTCCTACATTCCATCTACTCAACCAAAAATTGCATGTCATCAATAAGCTTTGCAATACATTTATGATTTATCAAATAACATATAGTAAATTAAGATGAACAAATTAAAATCAACTCACTTGAATGAAATTAGAGACCATAGAAGGCCTAGTATGCTTGAATATGTGTTGGGATTTCTAAAGAGCTTTCTCCCAACCATGATTAGTATAAGCCTTAGCATGACATGCGCACGTGGCATCTCTTGATTGGTTGTTGTTGGGTGTTTTGTGTCTACAGTACTGTCCTCTGTTGTTGGCAGTGCCAATGTGCAGTTCCTAAAACTAAGATCTTTATCTGTTTTGTAAGATCAGAAAATCAAACATACAAATCTAAATAAATACAATCCTACATTATTCCTAATGTTAAAATACCAAAATTAGTTAATACAATGTGACAAACATACATGCGATGGACATCAGAACGTGATGTGCGTTCTCATGAGCATTTGTGTGTGTAGACTTTTTCAACATTTTAAAGTAGAGTTAACAAACAAAAACACACCTCCAACATCTTTGTTCATTTGTCTATCATCAACTCCACCACCAACACTACCTTGATTAGTCTTATTACTAATAGGGGAAGCCCAAGCCATTTTCGCGCCACCAAACGCAGGTGATTGTTGCCGGACTACCCTTCCGGTTCCCGCTACCGGAGATCTCACCCATGTCGGGGTATTCGAAGTAGTCCTAGTAGTCAATGTATCCATCTCATTAAAATTGGAAGCTCTAGGTGTTGGTTGCAATGAATATGCATCCGACGAAGCATAGCCGGAGAACCGGGGACTCGTAGAACGGTATCCGAAGGCCAACTCAGGGTCAGTGTTGACATAGTTGGATTCAAGGGTAGTCCTCGCCGGGGTGTTGACAGAGTAGATTTCGGCGCCCGATAGGTTCGAAGCTCTCGGCGTGATTGCAAGAGATGACAATGTGGATTCAGGAGCCGAGGAAATGGATCGTCGGATTCTCACTCGAACTTGTCCACTGTCGTCGATTTCTGATTCTGCTAGAAGTTGTTGCCGGCCGTCTAGCGATATTACGTCGTCGTCGACCTCAAATTTCTTGATGGAAGCAGCTGTGGCACCTGGGAACTGGTCTTGGATTAGTAGAGTAGCAGCTCTGTATTCAAATAAGAACAATAGGAGAGTGTACCTATAATGAAATAATGTAACACTCAAATTAGATGTCATTAGAGATTTTAAAAAAAAGGGTCCTCATTTATGCCACAAAATTAAAACAAATAGCAAATGTGACAACTTTATATGTAGAAGTTGTAACACTAGATTTTGATTAAAAGTTTAAAAGGAAATAAAATTTGTACATCACTTTGTTCCACTTTTTTTTTAGACTTTTTGGTTTCTTTTTGGCTTTGTTTGACAATATGATTCTTGAGTAAACAAAAAGCAAAGCTAAAGCTCATTAATTAATGTATTGATAGTTCATTTGTAATACAAAAAATTATAAACAACAATATTTATAAAACAAGTTTGTGCATTATTATAAATACATACCATATTATGCATTGCAAGACCACCAATTGAACCATTAGTCCTTCAGTGAAGTCTCCATACATGGATTTAAGGAGAGGAATTCCCATGACCAAGGTGTTAGGAAGAGTTGCGACGGAGAAAATCGTGATCAACCACTCCAACCTTCCATTGAAAAACAAGGTCCAAAGAGAAAGCAAAGCAAGCACAAAGACCTTTGACAGTGTATCAGCTAGGATGAACTTTGTGTCCATCTCATAGGGGTTGTTCTGCGATATGAAGTGAAACGATAGCACGGGAACGGCGAAAACCGCGACGAATCGGTTGATGCCGGCGCACTGCTCCGGCGAGAATATCTTCCACCACTTCACTGAGCTGTATGCTATGAACATTGCCACATAGAGAGGGACCATTGCACACATGACATTGTAGAAGTCATCACTGCTTATCATATTTTCTGCTTCACTAACTTGTACAAATTAATAACTGATGAGTAAGTGCTACTTAGGGAGGGAAAGTGTTATATATATATATGAGTTGGGTGGACCGAAATGACCCTAGAAGATTGCCCAAATTACATGTTGGGATTAATCTTGGATTATTGTGGATGATTAGTGAAGTACAATAAGAGGCCGGTTGGGGGTGTTTTTCCAAAAGTAGGGTTAGTTTACAATTAATTTCTCAAAATAGAGAGGATTTTTTTTTTTTTTTTATCGAAGTAGGCAATAGCGCCTTTTCAAAAGGCGCTATCGGGTGTGGTTGGTTTGGGTGGCGGTGACGTGGCGGTGACGTGGCGGCAGGCGTGTACAGATAGCGCCTTTTCAAAAGGCGTTATCTGTACATGTGGCCGCCACGTAACCGCCACCTCATCGCCAACTCACCAACATCGATAACGCCTTTTGAGAAGGCGTTATCGATGAGGAAGTCATGGCGGTGAGGTGGCGGTTACGTGGCGGCCACATGTACAGATAGCGCCTTTTGAAAAGGCGCTATCCGTACACGCCGGCCGCCACGTCACCGCCACCTCACCGCCACATCACCAAATGGACTCGCCGATCTTTCCGCCACCGCCGCTGCCGCTGGTCCGCGACGTCCCCGTGGACGTTGCTGCTGGCTGCGTTGTACTCGGCCGCTCCGTCCCTCGCCGCTGGCCGTCGTCGTCGTCGTAGTCGAGCGATCTCGACAATTACAACCAAAGGAGTTTATATTTGTATACAAAAGAAACCAATTTTGAATATATATATATATATATACATTGGTTTCAACCTTCAACTTTATTTTCTAAACCTAACCTAACTGCCGCCGAAACGGCCGATGTCCACGTGGACCGGGTTACACGTAGTGCGCGTATTGCGAGGCGGACAACCCGCACAATCCATAGCGCCGACCGAAACGCGCCGATGTCCACGTGGACCGGTTACACGTAGTGCGCGTATTGCGAGGCGGACAAACCGCACAACTCATGTGCGCCGACCGAAACGGTCGATGTCCACGTGGACCGGTTACACGTAGTGCGCGTATTGCGAGGCGACAATCCGTACAACCCATAGGCGATATTCGACCCATCGATGTCCACGTGACCGTCCACGTCGCAAGGGTTACACGGATAGCGCCTTTGAAAAGGCGCTATCCGTGTAACCCTGGCCCACGTGACGACCTTACACGATAGCGCCTTTTCAAAAGGCGCTATCTCGTGTAAGGCGGTCCTACGTGGACCGTCCACGTTAGCAACTAAATTTACCCACTTTGATAACGCCTTTTGAAAAGGCGTTATTGCCTATTCGAGAAAAAAAAAACACCACCCTATTTTTCGGATTTAAACTAAAAACATTAGTACTTTTGTAAAAAAATCCCGGTTGGGTTTGTGAAAGTCAGAGGATTAATTGATTGCCCATTTCACAAACATCAAAGAGAATGATAGATGAGAATGATGGAAGATGATCCTGGTCTGTGGGCCTTGATTATATAGACTCTCTTGTCTTATTTCCAAATCATTCTACGCCGTTGATGATCGAGGTTAATTTTTCGCTTTTTGTACCAGCCATCAATATATATGATGATGATGATCAATATCATTTAACCCTCTTTAATTAGAGCCCATTGTCTTGGTTTAATTAAAGATACTTAAGTGATGATTAAATTTACTTAAACTTGATCACTAAGATAATGCAAGTGATCCTTTTTGGTTGCATTCATGGATGTTGAAATTAATTAATTAATAGTAGTTATGCTAATAAGCAACTAAATTTTTTTTATTTACTTAAGTAAGAGTCGAACTTACGACCTCTCCAAATCTTGCTAGACTTATAAAAGGCCCACGTGGCATAAAATTTTAAAATCATTTAACCAAATGAAATAAGATTGCGTAAGATACGAGTAAATATATTTGCATAAGATAAAAGTAATAGTTTTGTCAAAATCAATTCTTCCCTTGTAAGAACTCTCATGACATGAGTTAACCTTAAAAAAATCAATATAAATGATCAAAATCAGACCAAAACTCATCTGATTCGAGTTAAGATCAGGTTAGTATATATATATATATAGTTTTTGGTAAGAACATCTTAAGTTCGACTTTTTTGTAAATGACGTCTGAGTTGAAACTCACATATTCGAAGTTTTGCCAAAACTAATTCTGAACTTCAACAAAGATAGAACTACAAAAGGTAGTAGCAGTAACCTCTATCAAGACAGAAATTTTTTCAATTTTCAAGTATCAAAAACAAAATCTCAGATTAAGGGAGAAAGAAATAAGCTTGAATTTTAAATTGCTAATAAAACAGGAGTCGAACTGAGGAGCTCCTAGAAGATACTTTGGCCAAAAAATTAACCAACAAAAAGTTTGAGCCCGGCTATACGCACCTCACTTTTTCATAAGGGTACTCAAATTTTAAGTGCACCACAAGTTTAAAATTCATTTTATGAGGGCACCCCCAATATTTTTACTAAAAATCTTGGTCAAGACATCTATTTTAGGTTTGACGACATGTAGCCGAGACTTATCTTTTAGGTTCAGTGTTGTCCAATCGAACCTCTTTCGTGGAATTTAGCTGACAATTGCCGACCTAAAGGTTCGGTGAGTTTCGACCGACTCTCCAATTAAAAGTTCGGTAGTCTTTGACCGACTCTCCAACTAGAGGTTTGGACTCTTCAACTAGAGATTCAGACCTGTGAGATCAAACCACTTGATGATGCCCTACAAATCACAAGAAGAGAATGTGTGGAGGGATGGTGATGGGGTGCACGAAACGAGAGGAAAAGGGTGCATGAAGAGGTGCGCTAATCACAGTGAGGAGCATAATAGTCATTTTGCAGTAGAATTGACTTTTTTTTAAAGTTTGACTTTTTCGCTATGGTTCCCTAAGTAAGCATTGGGGTGCATATAGTCGGGCTCAAAAGTTTTGAGTCCCACTATAGGCACCTATCGCTTTCTGATCAGGACACCCCGATTTTTTACTAAAATACTTTTTATGTCAAGCATCGCACCACACTACTTTATTTTAGAGTCATGAAGTGGTCTCGATCATGTCTTACCGAGATGCGTATTAAAGTCTCGGTCTATACCAATTGATACCCAACTCAATGAGTTACCATTGAGACTATATAAGTGGTCTCGGTGGTCTTGTGCCGAGATATGTGTGTATATCTCGATTGACACCAACCGACACAACAGCCTATATCTCGATCCTATGTGTTCGAGACCATATATGTTCGTTATTTCCCACCGAGACTTGAAACATAATGTCGATTGATGATAACCGACACAACAACATATGTTTAAAACGTAATGTTGCGCTAGAAGCACCTCTATCTTGCATAAAGACACTATATTATTTGAGATATGCAAATATATCATTTTTATTGAGAACATAAATTAATTCAAAAAAATGAGGTGCACTCTGTAAATGTTGGGAGTGCCTATATCGCAACTCAAAAGTTTTTTTTTTTTTTTAGTATTATTTGAGTTGCTTGAATAATTTGTTTTAGAATTGTGGCTCCCTAATTCGCATTAACAAGTCTACAAAATTAGTGGGCCCACGGGAGTTCACCACGTGTGATATTGGCGAGGTGGGGTCCTCCACTTTTACTGCATTCGCGTGCGTTCTGATACCGGACGCGAAGTTCGCTTTGATGTCGACGGAACACCAGATCACAGTTTTCCTTTCGCTACCATGATAAAAGAAGGCACGCTAAGGGGGTTCCGCGATCCGCATAGCTATCAACATCACGCAATGCGCACAACCCACGTTTCCTACAGACAGAATTTAACGCTCACAAATCCCATCCGTCCACATGGACAATCCACAGGCGTCCGATGTTGAGAGTACGATGCAGTAGTACTGTCGCCAAACATATTTGGTCACATCACTGTCGTCAAATCTGAATTGCGCATCTCGAGGTTGTCGTTCGATGAGGGGCAGTGATGGGAATTTGGGACTGTAGCGAGTGCCGATAGCAGGGGAGTCAAAAAGTCAAATACTACTACGTGGCACGTGGGAAAGGGCGGTGGGGCCCAGTGGGGTGTCAGTTATTTTCCCGACAGTTATCGTCGTTTTATCTGTACGGTTAGAGGAGGTGGTGTTGATGCAGACGTCACTCTCAACATTCTGATGCGGGTGCACTCGTCATTCTCACTGAAAACCATTGCTCATGGCCTCTTTGGTTTAAGTGAATCATAACGTCTGCATCAACACAATTGTCATTTGTGCACGCTCTTTCTTGGGGCTTTTTCAAAAAGTGGGGTGGATTTAGTTTGTATTTCATAAAATAGTGAGGTTTACTTTTAAATTCTAAAAGTAAGGTATAACTCCTTTTAAAAATGAGCTATTGATGATGAGGTGGCATGCATGGTGGTGAAGTGAAATACATTTGTATGGATAGCTCCTTTTGAAAATGAGCTATCTATACAAAATTATACACTCTATGAATGACTCATTTTGAAAATGAGCTATCTATACAAAATTTTTCGCCTACGAACGACACGTGCATATGGAGATGGACGACCCGCGTCACTCGCGTATCTCGATGTAGACAACTAATGTAAACAACACGCACGCATGTCGACGTGGACAACTCATGTAAACATCACCCATGTATGTTGAGTTGGAGATTTCATGCAAATGTCGAGCACGTCTGTCGAGGTGGGCGACCCATGCAACCTCGTGCAACTTATGCAAACGTCATGCACGTGTCTCGAGGTGGTAAAACCAATGCAAACGTCACACACGTATCTCCCGGTTGACAACACATGGAAACGCCACACACGTATGTCGAGGTGGGCGAGCCATGCATCTTCGTGCAAACCATTCAAACGTCACACACATATCTCGAGGTGTGGACAACTCATGCAACCTCGTGCAATCCATACAAACCATGCGAATGTGAAGCACGTATTTCGAGGTAGACAACCCATGCAACTGGTGCAGATCCATGCAAACCATCCAAACGTCATGCATGTATCTCGAGGTAAGCAACTAATGCAAATAACAAGCACGTATCTCGAGGTGGACAATCCATGCAAACGTCATGCACGTATCTCGAGGCGCTATCTCGTGTACTTCCGAGTCCACGTGGCAAGTACACACAAAAATAGTGCATTCGGAAAATGCGCTATTTGTGTGTTTTTGCCACGTCGACATCCACGTGGGATGCCCACGTGGTCACGGGCAACACGAATAGCGCCTTTTGAAAAGGTGATATTCATTTTGCCCATGACCACGCGGACATCCCACATGGATTTGTGTTTACACGAATAGCGTCTTTTGAAAATGTGCTATTCGTGTAAACACGATCCACGTGGGATGTCCACGTAAACCACAAAAATTTGCCCAAACTAATTAATAGCGCCTTTTCAAAAGGCGATATACCATATTTTTTTAATAAAAAAAACACACCGATTTTCCTCATTTAAACTAAAATATGCCGTACTTTTGTAATTTTTTCCTCTTTCTTGAGTGTTTTTGGTGAAGTAACGTGACATTAGTTTTTAACTTTAAAATTACAAAAGTAATGTATAACTACTTTTCAAAAGGAGATATTGATGATGAGGTGACGTGCATCGTTGACGAGGTGGAAGAAACTTGTATGAATAGCTCCTTTTGAAAAAGAGCTATCCGTACAAAATACTAAACTCTATGAATGACTCCTTTTGAAAATGAGCTATTTGTTCAACTCAAATATCGCACATCAAGGTGGAGAACATATGCAAACGATACATGCGTATCGAGATGGACAACCCGCGTCACTCGCATATCACGAGGTAGACAACCCATGTAAACGACACGCACGCATATTGAAGTAGACAACCCATGCAAACGTCATGCATGTATGTTGAGGTGGAGAATTCATGCAAACGCTACACACTTATGTCGAGATGGGTGACCTATGCAACCTCGTGCAATTCATGCAAACGTCACGCACGTATCTCGAGAGGTGCAACTCATGCAACTTTGTTGCAATCCATGCAAACACCACACATGTATCTCGAGGTGGACAACTCATACAACCTCGCATAATCTATGCAAACCATGTAAAGGTCACGCACGTATTTCGAGGTGGACACCCCATGTAACCTCGTAAAATCCAAGTAAATCATGCAAACGACTCGCACGTGTCTCGAGGTGGTAAAGTCAATGCAAACGTCACACACGTATCTCGTGGTTGACAATGCGCACGTATGTCGAGGTAGACGAGCCATGCATCTTCGTGCAAACCATTCAAACGTCACACACATATCTCGAGTGTGGACAACTCATGCAACCTCGTGCAAACCATGCGAATGTGAAGCATGTATTTCGAGGTAGACAACCTATGCAACCTGGTGCATCCATGTATAACCATCCAAACGTCATGCACGTAACTCGAGGTGGACAACTAATGCAAACGACGACAGACACGTATCTCGATGTGGACAATCCATGCAAACGTCATGCACGTATCTCGAGGGGACAACCCATGCATATCCACTACAGACTATGCACCCCATGCAAATGTCATGCACGTATCTCGAGGGGACGTCCACGTGGATTAATATATCACAATAACACGAATAGCGTGTGATGTGCCAACGTGGATTGATATACATGAATAGCGTCTTTTGAAAATGCGCTATTCATGTGTCCACGTGGCCCGCAAAATTGTCTCCCATGATAGCGCCTTCTCAAAAGCCGATATACATTAGATTAGGAATAAAAAAAAACCACACTTGTTTTACTCATTTTAATTGTTTTGTGCTATACTTATGTAATTTTTTCCTCTTTCTTGTATGTTATCAGTCGATGAATTCACATTTGTACAGAAAAGATGACATAAAAGTGAAAAAACTTTTGATACGCACATTTGCTATAGATTTTGGATTTTGATGTGTATAACAAACTTTTTTTGTGCTCAATTAGTGCAATTGATGGTAAGTTTTTTAAATCATTCAAATCTCTCATAATTAATGCGTCTCAAGTTAACTATGGTCTACTCTACATCTTTGGATTCTTTTAATTTATATTGAGTCAAATTTTCTAGTGGGGGCATTTGTAAGTCATATTCGCAGGTGATTACCAAACCACCGCAACCGCCCCTTGATTTTGATGTGTACATATCATAAACTTATTTATTAATCCAGACGTCTCTAAGGGCATCCACAATGTCCATAGTGGGCATGTAATGTGTGGTGCGTTTGAATTCATGGGCCCTAATGTGTGTGGCGTGAAAACTAAATAAAAATATTTATTAACCTTTTTTTTTGTTAGTCTTTGTTTTTATTTACAACAACATTTTTTTTATTTTATTTTTAAAAGAATTGTGATGTGATTGTATGTCCCATAAAGTGTGTAGTAGAGAGTTTAATCATTGCAGAGTGAAGTGTAATAAATGAGAGTGTAATGGAATGGTGATGTGGCCTTCCAGTAACTCTAAAATGAGTTCCACCATTGTGGATGCTCTAAGTGTTACACATTGAAATTTAAACACATGAGTAATTAAAAAAGATTTGATTGTAAACACAAATTTAGTGACTAAAGTCATCATTAGGCAAAATTTCGATCTAAGGTGTTTAATTCAAGTTTTGCAAAAAAAAAAAAAAAAGGGATGTTTAATTCAAGTTGATATATAGGTTTTGTATCAAAAATAAAAATAAAAACAAAAATAAAAATTCAAGTTGATTTAGGTCTATTATTATATTGATTCAATATCTCCTATATACTAGCTTAATTAATTAGCATTAATTTTTGTTATACAAACAATCACTAATGATGTTATATACTATAAATAAAACGAAATTGTAAACAACCAACAACGAATTGAATGATAATAAATAAATAAATAAATATTCTATTCGGAGGCTTGCATAGAAGCAATGTCTTAAGACATAATTGTTTCCCGATTTGGAGATAAAATCTCTTCAAAATCTATCTCTCGGAATTCAACCGGAGTGCCCTTCCAAATTTAGAAATCACCAATTTGGAAGTCCGCCAAACTGTATTTCTCTCTCTCATAAAACAATTAATTTCGAAAATTCAGTATTGTAATTTGTGTTCTAATTGGACTTAAATACTAGTTGAAGAGTTGTTTCCCAAAAACACAACTCTTTAATTTCGAAAATTAAAATAATAATTGTTGAGTTCAATAGTCATGACTGTTGAAAAACCCAACTGTATTAACTGTATAAAAGTTAATTAATTTTGAAAATTAATTACTAAAAAATTAAAAATTTAAGTAAAAAGTAAATTTATGTTTGACAACTAAGCCAAAAGGCCCCAAGGCCCATTTTGACATAAAAATGTATGGATCACCCTATACCCATATGCATCCAAGTGTATCTAATAGGTTCCCAACTCCTTGCTCCTGTGTCCCAAATAAAGTATATTGAGTTGCTTTCACTTATACAGTGTGAAAGTGCTTTGTTGTTCTCCTATGTGGGACTAAAATGTTTTCTCTTCAAACAATAGAACAAGAAGACACACAAGTCTTTTGTTCCAATAATACCCCACATTTGAATAGAAAACATTCAGCCCACATTTCTTTTTAAATTTGGCTTTCAAACATAGTCAAAAAACTTCGTTAAAATACAAGTGAGAGAAATATTATGTCATGTTGTCAGGAAAAGTGTCGTATTAAGACTTGAACTTAACCTTAGTAAAACGTATAGGACTTACTTAATGACGCAGTGATATAGAAGATTTTGAATTGTTCACTTTTTTGTAGTAAATCGATTCGATACAATACGCCTTGCGCATGTCATAATAATTAAAATATAGTTTATTTGTTTTTGTCCATTTTGGTCCTGGACGTATCCTGGTTCATGATAGCTTTAGAGAATTTAGCATGTCTGGTTCTCAGAAATGCGACCCTACATTGACTTTTATATAGGTGACATTTTAGATGTCATTAAATGTAAAACCATTACCCTTAACGTCTTCACAACACATATTATATCTTAGGAATGAGTAAAAGTGTGTTATGTTTCAAGTCTTATCTAACCAGTTTACCTATTGAACCTAGACCATGAGATCTCCAATCAGCTAGGTTAGGTTTTTGCCAGACTTCTCATTTTATAGGCTTGAGATCCATTCCCCTCGATAACAACAATATTTACTTCTTTAAGGAGGACAAGGGTGGAGGAGGTCTTGAATTCGACTCGTATATTAGAGTCATTTATTGGTACGTCATCGAAAAAATATTTGTTAAAATTGTTTATATAAAAGAGTCGAATGTCGATCGGATTTGATCTTCATTTTGAAAGCATCAATTTATGTGAAAACGAACTCTATGATCCATCCTTTTCAACAAACTCGCAAGTCTGAAGTAAAAGCTAGCAAGTGAAAAGTTTAAGGTTAATAAATGTAAATGACTGTACTTGTTTGATAACTTAAACTACGTGATCACATGATAAAATTATACTAACATTGATTATCAATTGCTACACATGCAAGACCCATAAAGAATCTTTACAAAATAAAACTAAGTAAAAAAAAATAAAGTGGGGGAAAGAAGGTGAAATGTGGGGTGGTCCCAAAGAAGAAGATACACGAGAGATAAGTGGAGCAGAGTGTCCGGTAGTCACGCGTGCTTGCATCTCCGGCTCTCGGTTTCCTCCCTCTCCCACGCAATATTTTATGTCACGTTATATTTTGCATTTTTCGTACATTCCATTTCTGTATTTCTTTTTTGGGGTGATCGAATATGGCCCATTCCATTTAATTAGTTTGTTTATTTCTTCTTATGTTCACATTTTTTGTTTGTCAATTTTGTTAGTGTCATTATCACTTTCGGGTAAATGACTTAACAAAGTTGTGTTTCACGTGCTCAAGAAACCAACTGTGAATCAATTTTTTATTGATCTCTAAATCAGTGTTGGTACTTATCCCCGAATTAGTTCAAATCATTTTCTTAATTATGTATAAGGATAAGTCGGTCGCAACAAGGGGCGACATCTTTGTTACAACGATATCTAATCGATCGATTCGAATTTGATCTTATCCACTTCAACAAAAGATGTCTTTGGTAAAAGAGCAGATGATCTGAGACACATTTTACCACGTGATCAATGTGATGAGACGTGGTTGTTTTTGAAGATAAAGACGCATCAAATCTTAGATGTCATGGTTAAGATTTTATGTCTTGTATCTGTCTATATATATTCCAAAGTCGGAAAGAGTATGTATCTCGTTTAATTTTGTATTTGTGAACACGATGTTCACTTCATTCTTTCGAGATATAATCACTAAGGGGACTTGGGTATTCCGGTGGGGGGGCCTCACCGTGTAAGTAACGGGAGACTTGCGTAAAGTCCATTGTGAAGGTGAAGAGTAGTGTTGCAAGCACAATGAGGAATCATTGGTTCGGGTGTTGCATAAATCTGTAACTCGTTTATCTTAGTGAATTTTAGATTTGGGCATGGCCTTGCAGATATAGGTCATGGACCGAACTGCGTAAACAAGTTTCTTGTGTCTGGTTTGATATGCTTACTGTTTTTTTCGTTTTTGCACTTGCATTGTTACTTATTTCCTAGTTACAACAACACGCATTTTTGTTGTAACAAACATTTGGTAGTTTCAATTAGTATCGCGGCCACTGCGAAATCTTTGTTTACAGAGATAAGTGAGATCAACGTACTAACCAAAATATCTTAGGGAAATCTATTTCATAACAACCCGAAGGTGTATCTAACCCAAGGCCACTATTGCTTATCAATGCCAACTACACTTATTTGAAGGCTCGCTTGGAGGGATATGTTCTCTCAATTGATGTTAAAGCTCGGAAAGCAATTCGAATGCACCACCTCTTGAATGGGCGAAGCTAAAGAGGAAATTCATGAATGCAAAGCCAAGTTGGGGCATGCAAAGCCAATGGAGGGAGATAGGACTTTCTCTTTGTTATATGTAATGGCAAATGTTACAAACTCCAATTTATTTTGATTTTTTTTTTAATTTTACAAAAAAATATTAAAAAAGGGAAAAAGTACCATTGCCTTGACTAATTTATTGCTTTAGAGTCGTTGTGCATATCGAATTTTTGATTTGTTTGTTTTCGATTTAGTTTATCTTACTAATATAATATTGAGTTGGTAAAGATGGATTGAAACGAACCTCACTTGAATCACGGTCGGGTCGCACAGCTCAAACCATTACTCAAACCTGATACCTGAATCAGGCCCGAAGAACAATTTGGCATGTCTATTTCAACTTGTGGAATAACATACTAACCATAAATGCGAAAGTAAAATCAAAACTAGAATTTCATATACCATAATATCAGCATGATAAGTGTTCGATAGTCTAAGTACGTTCAATCATTCCAAATAGCTTCTAATACTACCAAAAGCTTATGAATAGTCCAAAATAGACAAGGAGAGTTTGAAACTACCCAAATAACCTACTTTAAATTACAGCCCAAATTTTATTGTTATCAAAATCATATAAATAGATAGTAGGAGCATGCAATTTCTCACAAAGCAAGGAAAGATTTCAAGCGCGTGTCTTTCCCTTGTCATGAGCTAATTATGCATATTATATATAGTTTATTTAGTTATTTTTATTGTTGATTCTTGGGAATATTGGCCTTATTATCTTTATTTGTCATTTTCGGGATTTTGGAGTCTTGCTTTTGAATTAAGCTGAAAAACTATGTGAAATGGACTATTTATGTGTAGTGATCAAATACCAAAGGATTTGTCTCCAGTTACGCACAACGCATTGGGCGAGACATTGGACCACAGTCAAGTGATGCAGTATTGACACACTTTAGCACACACCAATAGAAACCGTGTAGATCTCCTCGATATCTGTTCTCAAATGCCCCATTCAACCATTTCCGCCACGTGCCGCACAACCATTGGTCTAACGACTCATACATTATCTTTCCCGCTCCACGTGTCGCTCGTCCATTTGTGCCGCAGCAGCATCAAGTCCACGCGACTTAATAGCTTGTCACCACCAGCTCCTCCGCCAACCGCCAACCGTCTCACGACACGTGGCGTTCACTGCTTCACCAGCACGTTTGGACTGCAGTCCCTCCCTCCAATCCGCGTCTTCCACGTCACGCATGCCAGCATCGACACAAGTGGATGATTTGGTTTATTTGAAGGTTTCTCCCTTAAAGGACCTAATTGAGTAAAGAAAGTCTACTGTGCGAAAACGATACTCCACTTCTTCCAAGGCAGAGATCGAATTAAATCTGAATTTCGGGACGAAATTCCTTTTACTTAAGATTGTAACGGCCCACTTTAATTGATCCCGATTAATTGATTAATTATAGGTTAATATCATAAGCTCGAGACCCACGCGACGTGGGCGTCGTGGAAAAGTTCATAAGCGCGTCTAATCGGGAAATATGTTATTTTTGTGTGGCGAATATTTAGTTATTTTACTATTTTTAATAATTAATGCTACTGCGTTAATTAAGAATTTCGCTTAGTCGCGTTGTGCGCGTGTAGCAGTGAGCGAGTGTAACGTCGCGAAAGACGCGCGTAACGCGGGTGTACGGGGTGGTATGGGTTTTGAGTCGTCACATCACATCACACATCATATCAAACATCAAATCAACCCATCCATCATCATGTTATTTTGTCCTTTTCTCCAAATAAATAAATAAATAAAAATAAAAACAAAAAAATAAAACGTGAGAGAGAGAGAGCAACTGGAAGAGAGAGAAAGAGATTGAAGAGAGAGAAACAGAGAGGACCGAAAGAGGGGAGAAGGTGGCGGAGATCGGCGGTGCGAGCGGCGGAGCCACCAACGGTGGACGTCCAGCGACGCGAGCAGTGGCCGCCAGCAGGGGCAGCAGCAGCCGGCCGCGGAAAGCGGCTCATGCGGCGACGCGAACGGCCAGACGTGGAGAGGCAGCGACGGCACGGCACGGAGCCGACAGCGGCGCGCCGGCAGTGGCGCGGCGGTCGCTCCAGCGGCGGACAGGGCGGCGCGGCGAAGACCAAGGCCGCGGACGGCGAGGAGAAAAGAAGAGAGGGAAGGAAGAAGAGAGGCGCTCGGCGCTGGCGTGGCGCGGCAGCCGCGCAGGCGAGACGACAGTGACGTCGGCGCGGCAGTGGCGGTCGCGTCGGCGAGGCGGCAGCGTGCGGCGCGACAGCCGCCAGTGGCGGCGGCTGCGACTGCTGTGATGGCTAGATTTCGGCGGTGGCGTCGGCTCGGCAGCGGCGTCGGCGCGGTGGCGCATTGTCGGACCGATCGAACCTTGACGAGGGATGCGATTCGACAAAGTTCGACGACGAGATGAAGGTGATGTTTATTTCAACTAGTTTAGTTGTGATTGAAATGACTTAAGTAAATTAATTATTATGAATGGACACCAGGGACTTAGGCTACCGTAGTCGGGTGTCGGGTGCGTATCTCGAGGCGTGTGCGAAGAGACGTTTTTGAGAGATATTTGCGATCTGTTGAGGTAAGTAAACCCACGAGAAAGTCATTTCGAAATTTACTTATTTTCCTTGTAAATTATTTATTTCACATTACTTTTCGTCGATTCGGTTTGCATTATTACTCTATTCCCGCGTGTGTCCGTGTATGGTCGAAGGGACGGTGTAACCATTTTTCGGCTCCCTCGTCGATGACGATTCGTTGTTGCTACGGTGTTGGTCATACCTTAGACTACGCGTGAGATTTCTCTCGGCGAGTCGATGATCTCGAGAGCGAGTTGACGTGAGGCCCACCTCCGTCACATATTTCCTCTCTTTGGAGGCGTTGGGCGGAAGTCTACCTTCCGACTCACGAGTTCCTCATTTCGACCGTGAAGAGGGGTGTTGATTTCCTCACCTTCGGGGCCTTCTCGGTTCGCTTTTTGTCCCAGGGCTCGACAATACTATACACCACACTCGCGTTCCACATTCTTGATTATCTCACGACTTATATTCATGCTTTACATTTACGTTCGTTTACTTTATATGCATGAATTGTAGCCGTTTCCTTGGATTTCTTGTGAATACTAACCGAATTTCTCGGGATTTACTCACCTGGAACTTGTCATTGTTTTTGGTGGCAAGTTGCGGTTCCTACGGCGAGCGGGGGAAGCGGTGATTGGCGACTACCTCGATTTGGAGCGCCTCCACTAGCTTACTCGTAGGTGTTTGTATTTACGTATATATATTTTCTTGGGATTTTTTTGAGAGACTTTTACCCGATACATGTATATCGACACTTATTATACATCTTGTCGCCTTAAATGATATACATGGTATCATTTTGCTGGGTTTCCACCCTATAGGTTGTTAATTAATGCATAACTTGTTTAAATTAGATATATGCAAGTTATTAAGACTTCCGCTATTAAAAATAACATGAAGAGAATCAAAATAATTAAATTAAGTTATAAAACTTTATAACTTGGTATATTTTGCTAAAATAATCATTTAAGCATCAAAATTTACTAAGTTGGAGTATTAGGTGGTAAGTTCGCGGGCCGTCATAGACAGGCGTGCAGGCGATGTGGCATGGCTTGGTGACGTGTCCGGCAACATGGCGGTGCCCGGTTTGTCTCGGAATTTGGGGCCGTCACAGTTGGTATCAAAGCTTAGGTTCCAGGCGAACCTAGGGAATAGTTTAATGGCTTAAGACATTGTGATACCGACGTCACGGTTGGTATCTAAGCCTAGGTTCGGGCGAACCTAGCGGAAAAAGGTAATACAAGCGAATAAAACTTAACAACAAACATTAGATGTGGAAACCCGAAGATCCTGACTTAGAACTTTAGTTGGGAAGCGAACAAAGGACGGATAGTGTCAGCTTATACGTTATATATTTTGATTTGTAATAGTATATACGCTTATATATGCGTATACGAGGCTGATACGGACGTTCGCGATTTGCAAATTCGATATGGATGGACGACCAGTTCTTCATACGGACGATGGAGGCCAGCCGAGCGGCTCGACACCTGTCAACTCGGATCAGATATTGTGCGACATGGTCGCACTCCATAGTTTGCAGCTCGAGGAGATGTTCGATTGCTTCGAGCGCATGCGGCGCAATGACCGCCTCTGCACACTCGTCGCCACCACTTCTTTGTAGAGCGAGACGGTTGTCGCACCGATCGCTCCGGCGACCTCGCTTACGACCACTACTACCGAGATACGTCGTCGGTCACTACACCATTGACTACGTCGATCGTGGCACCGACACTGATTCCACATTTGGAGATCACATTCGAGACCTCCTTATTAGGCCGAGGCGAAGTTGATTAAGGAGTTCGTTCATTTTCGACGGACTACTATTACGGAGGCGGTGACCCAGAGGTAGCTGGGAAGTAGATCATTTCACACGAGAAACTTCACGGACTTTTGAGGATTCACGACGGCATACAGGCTAGGATTTCCGGATTTATGCTTAGGGGAGATGTTGCAGTATGGTGGACCGCCCACACAGCCGCTCACGGAGAGCCGAGTACTTGGGTAGAGTTCAAGAAATTCTTATATGATCAGTATATCCCGATCGAGATTCAGCTGAGACTGAGGGAGGAGTTCTTGACGCTGAGGCAGGGTGCCGGACGGTGTCGCAATACATGGAGATATTCACATACACCAACTTTTGCGATGGGACGTAGGCGGGGCCGAGCGACTTCGGTCCATTATTTTATTCGAGGACTCAGACCCGAGAGATTGGGGGCAAAAAAAAAAAAAAAAAAAAAAAACCACGTGCGTGGGAGTGTGGATGGAGTGGGTGGTCTTGACCCACTATACTGGGGTTCCGGCGACTGCGAGGTCGGAGTGAGACTGCGAGGTGGGATTAGACCCACGAGGTAGGAGGCCAGCGAGGTAGGACCGGGCCTTCACAAAATTTAATCGTTAGTTCTAGGTGAGACTTGCGAGGTGGGATTAGACCCACGAGGTAGGAGGCACGGCGAGGTAGGATCGGGCCTTCACAAAATTTAATTATTAGTTCAAATAATAAATGTTTGGAGAGGGTGACGTTGTATCATTTTAAACCTAGCCACATGATAGGTGAGTTGAGCCAACACATACGTTATTCTCGGCATGGCGGTAGAAGGTAAGATGTTACCATAACCAAATTGGCATAGGATGTCTATTTTAGGTTGGCAAACGAAAATTGCAGAGAATGTTTACGTAAGCCATGACTTTCTAGGTCAGTGCGCCACCAGTTTGAATATTACAAGAAGTAAGGGAGGGCAGACTAATGCGAAGTTAAATTATTAATAGAAACAAATATTATCACACCTTGGTGTCTTGTCGAGAGTTAAGATTTTGACGATTACTTCACGCATACCGCGGGTTGTGAGTCAAGACATCCTATTAGTTTGAACACGTTAGGGAAATGATATATGCAAGATAGGAATGACCTCTTTCTGAGTTGACACGTATAAGGTGTGTAGTACGATAGTTGACATTGTGAGTGAGGTATAGCTTATAGAAAATCATTCATGATAGCTATAAAAAATATATATACGTCTAGCTTACGCTACACAGTCCACTCTAGTGATCGTCAGATCGACGATTAGGAACATGTGTAAGACGTGGGACAAATAGGTTTTTAGTAGACTCTATGGAAGCAGATAGTGTTGAGATGACTCGAACTACATGAAAGCAAGTACGGACTCCTTTAGCTTCGACCAAAGCACTTGGAGTAGTCTTGCGAAATAGCGATTCGAGTAACTCCACTATTGTGCCATGATTTGTTCGCGGTCCGTAAGGTCGGTGGGGCCACACTTGCCACTTATTGGATTGGGAACAAGTCAAGAATACGAGCCGAAATAGAGCTTGCAAATATATTTAAGGTCGAAATGACCTCTAGCCAACCTAAGGAACGAGTCGTTCAAGTTCTCACGAATCCGAATTGACTCAATCGTAATAGATTTTGCACTTGTGATTAGTCCGACCTAACCCGCAGAACGTTAGGGATAATGCCCTAAAGGGACATGGAAAACCTTGAAAGCTCAGTGATTTAAATCGAACTAAGCACGTGCGAGTCATTAGTTTCGAGGAAAAAAAATAGTTGTGTGGCGACACAAGAAAGATTTAGGTGATGTATTATGACTAGATTCTTAAACAGGAAACAGAAGATTCTAGGTACGCGTTAAAGATTGAGAGTTAAGTTTTAACTCTGGAAGTCCAAGAGACGAAGTTGGAGTTAGTAGATTAACTATTGTTGTAAATATTAGCTCTGACATCCTGGTAGGAAACAGAAGAAGAAGCGTGTTTACAGATCTAAAATCTATCCATGCACGACTCTTTAGAGAATCAAGAGAAGCAAAGGTCAACCGTACCATTTGAGTTATTGCACTTTTTAGATCCTTGTATTTGAGAGGTATGACCTAACTAGGCATACGCTCAACTAATGCATAAGGACGCACGTTTCAACTACATTCGAGAACCTAAAACACGGCCTTATATGAAGTTAAATATATGGAGTTTCGAGCGTAGTTCAATTGGAAAATTGTGCTTGTTTAGCATCGCAGAAAATCTTTGAACACCTTAATTATGATAATAAAGCAAAACGACGAAGAAGTGCCTAAAAATATTTTCACTACAATCGAGAAACTTAATATGTTTTTGGGTAGGACATTTTCAGAGATGGTGGGTTGCAGGGTTGCCAACAGAAATGACGAAAGAGCGAAGGTTTCGCCATGGAAGCTTTATTTGTGTGTCGGATTGGCAAGCACCTTTATCTCGATGAAACACGATAACCTCCGATTTGGATACAAAGGTTAGCATATATGTCTAGGGCGCCCAATTGTAGTCAAGCGACATGTGAAAAGAACATGATTTGTGTGAGCACTTAAAATGATATCTAATAGTCGTTTATTGGTTAAAAATTTAAAATGAAATTAAGGCTTTCAAGTAAAGACCAGTTGAGGTCTTATACGACATTAGATAATATCGACAAGTTGAGTCGAATGGTGCATCGATGCACGGGGTCACACAAGTGGATGATTTGGTTTATTTGAAGGTTTCTCCTTAAAGGACCTCATTGAGGAAAGAAAGTCTATCATGTGAAAAAACGATACTCCACTTGTTCCAAGGCGAGAGATCGAATTAAATCGAATTTCGGGACGAAATTCCTTTTAGTTGGGAAGATTGTAACGGCCGCTTTAATTGATCCCGATTAATTGATAAATTATAGGTTAATATCATAAGCTCAGACCCACGTGGACGTCGTGGAAAAGTCTATGGCACGTCTAATCGGGAAATATGTTATTTTTGTGTGGCGAATATTTAGTTATTTTACTATTTTTAATAGTTCGCGCCGCGTTAATTAAGAATTTCGCTTAGTCGCGTTGTGCGCGGGTAGTGACGAGAGTGTGCAACGTCGCGGAGTGCGCGTAACGCGGGTGTACGGGGTGGTATGGGTTTTGAGTCGTCACATCACATCACACATCATATCAAACATCAAATCAACCCATCCATCATCATGTTATTTTGTCCTTTTCTCCAAATAAATAAATAAATAAAAATAAAAACAAAAAAATAAAACGTGAGAGAGAGAGAGCAACTGGAAGAGAGAAAAGAGATTGAAGAGAGAGAAACAGAGAGGGGCCGAAAGAGGGGAGAAGGTGGCGGAGATCGGCGGTGCGAGCGCGAGCCACCAACGGTGACGGCCAATGACGCGAGCAAAGCGATGGCGCCAACAGGGCAAGAAAGAATGGCCATGGAAAGCGGCTCATGCGGCGACGCGAACGGCCGACGCGTGGAGAGCGCGGCGGCACGACGGCAGACGGACGGCCGCCACAGCGCGCGCGCATGGCAGCGCGCGGTCGCTCCGAACGACAGCGGCGCTTGGCGAAAGACTGGGCCGCATGACGGCGAGCGAGAAAAAGAAGAGAGGAAGGAAGGAAGAAGAGAGGCGCTCGAGCGGCGAAGCGTGGCGCGACGACAATGCACAGCGCGAGCAGACGATGCTGACGCTCAGCGACTTGGCGATGGCGATCGCGTCGAGCGCTGCGAAAGCGGCGGCAATGCGACAGCAGCCCGATGGCGCTAGCGCTGCGGCTGCTCATGATGGCTAGATTTCTCGGCGGCGTGGCGTCGGCTTCAGCGGCGCGTCAGCGCGGTGGCGCGTTGTCGGACCGATCGAACCTTGACGAGGATGCGATTCGACAAAGTTCGACGACGAGATGAAGGTGATGTTTATTTCAACTAGTTTAGTTGTGATTGAAATGACTTAAGTAAATTAATTATTATGAATGGACACCGGGGACTTAGGCTACCGTAGTCGGGTGTCGGGTGCGTATCTCGAGGCGTGTGCGAGACGTTTTTGAGAGATATTTGCGATCTGTTGAGGTAAGTAAACCCACGAGAAAGTCGGTTCGAATTTACTTATTTTCCTTGTAAATTATTTATTTCACATTACTTTTCGTCGATTCGGTTTGCATTGTTACTCTATTCCCGCGTGTGTACGTGTGTATGGTCGAAGGGACGGTGTGACCATTTTTCGGCTCCTCGTCGATGACGATTCGATTGTTGCTACGGTGTTGGTCATACCTTAGACTACGCGTGAGATTTCTCTCGGCCGAGTCGATGATCTCGAGAGCGAGTTGACGTGAGGCCCACCTCCGTCACATATTTCCTCTCTTTGGAGGCGTTGGGCGGAAGTCTACCTTCCGACTCACGAGTTCCTCATTTCGACCGTGAAGAGGGGTGTTGATTTCCTCACCTTCGGGCCTTCTCGGTTCGGTTTTTGTCCCGGGGCTCGACGACTATACACCACACTCGCGTTCCACATTCTTGATTATCTCACGACTTATATTAATGCTTTACATTTCGTTCGTTTACTTTATATGCATGAATTGTAGCCGTTTCCTTGGATTTCTTGTGAATACTAACTTTGAATTTCTCTGGATTTACTCACTGGAACTTGTCATTGTTTTTGGTGGCAAGTTGCGGTTCCTACTGACGCCGGGGAAGCGGTGATTGGCGACTACCTCGATTTGGAGCGCCTCCACTAGCTTACTAGTAGGTGTTTGTATTTACACATATATATTTTCTTGGGATCTTTTTGAGAGACTTTTACCCGATACATGTATATCGACACTTATTATACATCTTGTCGCCTTAAATGATATACATGGTATCATTTTTTGGGTTTCCACCCTATAGGTTGTTAATTAATGCATAACTTGTTTAAATTAGATATATGCAAGTTATTAAGACTTCCGCTATTAAAAATAACATGAAGAGAATCAAAATAATTAAATTAAGTTATAAAACTTTATAACTTGGTATATTTTGCTAAAATAATCATTTAAGCATCAAAATGTACTAAGTTGGAGTATTAGGTGGTAAGTTCGCGGGCGTCATAGACAAGCGTGCATGCGATGTGGCATGGCTTGGTGACATGTCCTAGCAAACATGGCGGTGCCGGTTTGTCTCGGAATTTGGGGCGTCACATAAATTACCTCGTTACTCGAGAGTATTCACCTCACCTTACGCGAGCCCGAAAAGATAAAATCCAAAGCGATTCTAAATACTTTGTTTGGGATGACCCATACTTGTCGAATTCTTGCTCAGACCAGGTGATCTGTCGATGTGTCTCCCAAACTGAGACACAATCTATGTCGACATTCTGTCACTCATATGCCTGCGGCGGTCATTTCGATTCACGTAGGACAGCTATAAAGGTCTTGGAGAGTGGGTTCTACTGGCCCACCATTTTTCATGATTCATATATATACGCTAAGACCTGTGCCAGATGTCAGTCGACCTGTACCTTGAGTCACATGGATAAAATGCCACTGACCTCGATCCAATTTTGCAAAATTTTTGATGTTTGGGGGACCGACTTCTCGGGGCCATTTCCACCGTCACATGATTTTCTCTATATCTTATCGGCAGTGGATTATGTGTCCAAATGGGTGGAAGTTAAAACCACTCGCACTAATGATTCATTAGTGGTATGCGATTTCCTGAAATCACCATTTTTTTCGACTTTTGGAGCTCCACATGCTATGATTAGTGATCGAGGTACCCATTTTTGCAACTGCATGACTGAAGATTTCTTGCGAAAGTACAAAGTTACACACCGTACATCTACGGCCTACCATCATCAGACGAGTGGCCAAGCGGAGGTGTCAAATAAGGAGATTAAATCCATTTTGGAGAAAACCGTAAACCCCTCACGGAAGGAATAGAGCACGTGCCTTGACGACGCGGTATGAGCTTATCGAACGACGTATAAAACGCCTATCGGAATGTCCCTATATCGCTTAGTCTTCGGTAAATCGTGTCATTTGCTGGTCAAGTTAGAGCATAAATCACCATGGGCTGTCAAACAACTCAACATGGAACTCGACGCAACGACAAAGAGAGAAAGTTGGAACTCCAAGAATTGGGAGATCCTAATGATGCCTACGAGTACGCTCGAATCTACAAGGATAAAACCAAGGCGTTCCACAATCGCAACTTATCTTGTAAAACTTTTGTAGTCGGTCAAAAGGTCTTGCTTTATAATTCCAGATTAACTCTCCATCCAGGGAAGTTGAGGTCACGATGGCTCAGACCTTTTGTTGTTATTGATATTTTTGGACATGGTGCGAGCCAGAGATCAAGAGCACGGATACAAGGAAAGTTTTCAAAGTGAACGGCACCGACCGAAGCCGTTCTACAAGAACTTCCCACGGCACGAGATCGAGAGTGAGACTAGCAATTGTATAGTACTTTGATCGAGAGAGTCCGACCGAGTCGAGCTAACGACGTTAAAAAAGGCGTTCCCCAAGCTTCTATCCCATTTCTTCTTTGTTTTTTATTTTATTATTTTTGTGGAAGTATTATCTCCTTGTGAATTTTTATAGGTGTTGCAACCTCTCGCATATCACACCAAATTTTGAGAGCCTGGGATCACTCCTGCGGCTCATCACATGTTCTATACCCACGGTTAGTCACATTGAGACCGGGTAAGGTTACCCGTCTTCATTTTGTTCGTAGATTTAGGGTTGTGTCGATCTTCGCACGATCTTGTATCATTTCCTTGCTTCTATATCTATCATGTTCTTTTACCATCTTGTGTGTTTCCATGTGCGCCTCTTGACTTGTTTTGAACCTTGAGGACAAGGTTCGAAATAAGTTTGAGGGTAGTTTAGGATTTATGGATGAGTTGGATGAATTTATGTGCGAAAGACCGCAGTAAGATCATTTAAACTTTTTCAATGAGTTGGACAGCCGCCGCGTCAAGCACCCTAGTGCCACGTCACATCGCATCTTCTTCTCCGTCGTTTGACCGACGAATCACAAGCAGACACGTGGCGATGACGGGTCCACACATCAAAAGCGGTCCAATCGCATTGCGACACGTGGCGATCCTATCTCACCAAAGGCACGTCACACCGGCAGCCCTCCTCCAATCACCTCGCGCCACGTCGCCGTCACCAAGCAAAGTCGCCCAATCACGTGTCGACACGTGGCATATGAAATTTTAATAAATAGGGGATTGACAGAGAGGGTTGAGAGTCAATTTTTGAAAGCGCTTTTGAGGCGCTTTTTGGCGGGAATTTTTGGGGGATCATCTCGCCTCTCTGGCCGAGACTCTCGACTTCCGCCATTCTATATTTTTATTTGTTCTTTGATGGGAGGTTAAAACCTCTAGCCTAGGCAAGACTGAGGAAGATTCGATCACAGCGTATATTGGATTTGTAAGATTCATATATTTTAATTTCTCTTTTCATTAATATTTTATTTTCTTGGGTATTGTTTTAATAATCGAGGTTAAACACTTTGGTTTAAATATTGATTTACGTGCTAGTAGGTCGTACGCACCCGTACTTGTGCAATAAGACCACACTAGTGGCATTCGACCATACCGATTGATTAGACCCTTTTGGGACCTATTGAATACCTTAGAAATCTAGGCTAAATCGGACACACGAGTGATCCGATTGTCTAGGTGTAGTGCCTTCACAAAGCCCATTGCATGCGGTCAACACATTAAACCCAATTCACTTGAATATATGGTTATGTGTTTGACTAGGAAGTGGTCGTTGTTGTACCTTGCCATCGAGATTAGGAAGTGCAAGGAATCGCGTACGTTACGGGTCTATAGCTACACTAAGATATTTTGATTTGCATATTTTACATAAATCGAAGACCAAATCCAATTTTTTATCGAACCGAACTTGTATGTCTTGACCTAGGTGTTTTTATTAATTATTTTCAAATTTATTTCCATTGCTTTAGATATTTTGTGATTAGTTAATTAATTCATTCTCTCTTAAACCCGATTTCCCTTTTTGTTATTTTTGACCTTAGACAGTTACACAGTCCTCATGGATCGACCCTTTGCCACTATTCTACAAAAATAGTTGGTTTATGTATTTTAAATATTATTGACGCGTTCGGCGCGCGTCAAATGGTTTGTCGGACAATATTGGTGGTGTTTGGTATCATTTATTCATTCATTTCATTAGGAGTCGATACACTTTCATGCATGTTATCAGTGTAGTTTTCATTTTTTATATTGTTAAGAGTCGCCCGAGATTTTGTTTCATGCCTTTAGTTGTGGATGAGTACAATGTAGTTGCCCCGTTAACTTGAAACTCAGGAGAAATTAGGAGAAACACTCACTCGAGCCCGTAACCCAGCATTCTTATGATTTCATGATTAGGGACTTAGTATGTTGGTTGAGCCTTGTGCTAGATACTAAAGGGGGCGACTGTTAGAATTGTGCAAGTCAAATTTTTAGGGTACTAGAACGAGGATGTGACCCACTCTCAAGTTGAATTCCTATGACTAAAACACTTTTGGGAAAATGATTTAGGTCATTTTTGGATTTAAACCCCTAACCTTAAACCTACCCATCATCTTACCACTAGTTAGCCCATTTGAGCCGAATTAAACCCGATTTCCTTGATTACCTATCATTAAACCCTTAGCCATTAGCCTTATATCATATACCTAGTTGGAAACTAGACTTAGATTTGAGATCCTTAGAGAGAGACATGAGAAAAAAATCGAGTAAAAACTATTTAACGCGCCCAAATAAAAGGGAAATTTATGATTAGAGAGTCCTACCTAAAACAACATCCACAGGAAATGGAGCCGGGAGCCGGGTGGTTGGAAAAAGGTGAGGATTGCACATTTTGAATGAAAAATGAACTTAAGTGCAGTTTAGTTACATTCATGTTCTCAGGTAATTAATTGATAGTCTAAGTTCTAGTTTTCTAATGTTTTGCATACCCTTTATATCACTTCCTTGGTACCCTTCCCTAGCCCCAGACCTGTTACACCCTATTAAAGTCTTATTGATTCCCATTGGTGCTAAGTTTACAGTAGTGGAGAGTGTGGTTGCATTTCTTGTGTATGATACTTTTGAGCATTGATACGCTATTTTCGTGGAAATTTTAAACTTGCGTGCTTAAATGTATAGACCAAGAAAACCTGTGAGTAGTTGATGGCCTTTGTCTTGAAAGTGTGATCTTAGTTGTGTTTATGTTGCAGTTTTTGACATATCATAACATTGAAATTTCCTGAGTAGCTTGTTAGCTTGGCGACCATGTAAACCAAAGGAGCTCCATGAATTTTTGAATCCGGTATAGATTAGTTGAGTCAGTGCATAGCTTTATTAAGAGTCTAGTTTATTTGTGTGCTCGTCATTGATAAGTCGTTAATTACACATATTATATATAGTTTATTTAATTATTTTTATTGTTGAGTCTTGGGAATATTGGCCTAATTATCCTTATTTGTCATTTTCAGGATTTTTGGAGTGCGCGGTTGAATTCGTGGTGAAAAACTATATGAAATGGACTATTTATGTGTAGTGATCAGATACAAGAGGATTTGTCTCGAGTTACGCACAGCGCAGTGGGTGAGACATTAGACCACAGTCAAGTGACGCATCATTGTGACGCACACTGCAATAGAAACTGTGTAGATATCCTCGATATCCATGCTCAACTGCCCCATTCAACCACTTCGGCCACGTGTCGGACATCCATTGGCCCAACGCCTCACACATTCTCTTGCCCGTTCCACGTGTCGCTCGTCCATTCGTCCCGCAGCAGCATCAAGTCCATGCGTCTTAACAGCCTGTCACCACCAGCTGCTCTGCTAACCGCCGTCTCATGACACGTGGCGTTCACTGCTTCACCAGCACGTCTGCACGACAGTCCCTCATCCAATCCGCGTCCGCCACGTCACGCATGCCAGCAGCCTCCACCAATCGCCTTCTGACACGTGGCAGAGACCCCAGAAAACACCCAAAACAGCCCCACGATCTTCCTCGGCGCACGTGTCACAACCAAACTCCAAAATTGGCATTCTGAACCATTTTTAGTAGTTTTTACTTAGGGTATTGGCACAGGGATCGACACACAATTAATTGCTCCCTGGCGGCTATTTTGTTTGGTGTTCTTCTCTCTTTTTCTTTTCCAAAAACTCATTGTTCTTGACATTATTTTTTGATTTTAATGAGTCTACCACTAAGATGTCCGGCTAAGTTCGTCAATCTGAACTAGAGGTGGATCAAATCACCCTTTTTGGCATAAACACATATGTGAGATCTATTTATTTATTTATTTAAATTTTTTTCATAGTATTTTATTCCCTTTGATATTTTTGAATTATTGAGGTTAAACACACGTTTAAACCTTGATTTACATGCCATGAGTTGTAAGCACACGTACTTGTGCAATAAGACCACACTAGTGGCATCCGATCCTACCAATTGATTGACCCATTTTGGGACCGGTTGAATACCATAGGGATCTAGGCTAAATCAGACACATTAGTGATCCGATTGTCTAGGTGTAGTGCCTCCACAAAGCTCATTGCGGTCAACGCATTAAACCCAATTCGCTGAGTATGAGGTTATGTGTTTGACTAGGAAAGTGGTCATTGTCGTACCTTGACCATCGAGATAGGGAAGTGCGAGGACCGCGCGTGTAGTTGTGGTCCATAGCTACTCTAAATTATTGTGAATTGCATGCTTTGATTAGATTGATGACCATATGTAAAATTATGCCAAGTTGTGGAGGTTTGTGATACCGATGGTTTAGATTGTTTCCCCCTGATTGATTTATTCACTTGCTATTTTTATTCTTGTTTTTAGTTAATTCTAGAGAATATTCTTGCGAACACCCCGAGTTACTTTTTAGTTTCTTAGCCTAGGTTGAAAACTTGGTCTTCGTGGATCGACCCCGTGCTTGCCACTACTGCAATTTTTGTGGTCATTGGTAATCTCATCGGGATTATATATTTTGACGCATTCGACACGCGTCAAATTTTGGCGCCATGTTGCCGGGGACCAAGTTATTTTTGACTTAGGTTTTTTTTTTTTTTTTTTTTGTGTTCACATTTATGTCCCACAGTCTTCGTCGATCGTTGTCCGCCGGATCTTTACTCCCTTTTGATCCGGAGATCGAAAAGACTTGCCGTCGGAACTCGAAAGAAACTAGGCAGAGGAACCAATCCTCGAGAGTTCAACTAAACGAAGAGCAACCCCCTCTGATGGCTAACCACATTGGGAACCCACATGCACCACATGCACCCGCTGCACCACGTGAGGGATGGGAGGAACACATAGTTATTCCTCCATGACGTTTGTAGAACCAACTGTACCACATGCACCAGTGGAATAACAGAGGCCTGTAGTACCTCAGTATCAACCACTCGATCAAAGAGTGGTTGATCCCGCTCCACAAAGGCCACAAGCTAACCCTTGGGCACAACTTTAGGCCAACCGTCGCATTACCATTAGGATGGTGAATGATGGGATATATGATCTCCCGCTCATCAACCACACTGCATCGCATTCCCAGCCCATAGGGGCAATTTTGAGCTCAGATCAGGTTTCATTAACCTGCTTCCCGTCTTCCATGGATTGGATCGTGAGGATCCAGTCACCTTCATCAAGGACTTCCATTCTAAGTGTAGGACCATGATTCCTCCTCGAGTCGATGAAGACAAAGTTAAACTGTCGACTTTTCCTTTTTGCCTTAAGGATAAAGTTCTCAAGACCGCTCTTCTATCTCCCCTGGTTCCATCACAAATTGGAACGACATGATTTTTGCATTCCTCAAAGAGTTCTTCCCTGAATCTAGAGCTTCCCAACTTACTAGAGAGATATGCAGTATCAAAATGAAATGGGGCGAATCTTTTGGCGATTATTGGGGTCGCTATAAATGCAACGTATTCATCTGGAATTCTCAACTCGAATTCTTAACAACGTACTTCAATGACTATCACAATAGAGTTCTCCCAATTCGGCAACAATTGCAACAACCATCGTTCATGATTCCCTGTTCGACAACAACTACGTCACTTATTCTTCCTCGTATCCCTCTTCCCTCTTCGATAACAATTGCAACGACGATAATCTCTCTATAAATATGAGACCTATTTTTCATCGTATCTCTCTCATATCACTCTCTATTATCAATTGCAATCGCGCTCTCTTTGCTGCCTGTTTCATCGAAGTTCCTCAATCTCCATCGCAGTAATATCAAAAGATTCAATAAGGTTTGAATCAGTTCTGTTCTTTAATTCCGAAATTCTTTTAGAGTTTCTTATTTTTTGATTGGGTTTTTACATGTTTTCTTTCATAAATACCCTTTTATTTTTACTCTTATTAGTAAAATATTTTTAATGTAGTGTTATTTCAGTATGTACAAGTGAAAGTATATTGTTTTTGTTGTTTGTTGTTTGTGTTATTTCAGTAGGTGTTTTTAGTACTATTACTTGCAATGGGTTTGGTTTAAGTGCCAAATATTTTTTCAATGTATTTTGTTGTTCCATTGCTATTGCTTTTCATATTAGGGAGGGATTAAACTTGCAATACTATTAAATTGAATAATTGTCTCAAACAAAGTTGTATATTTCAAACTCTAAATATCTCATAATTGACCAATTCATGGACAATTGATTCTTTTGATCTTATTAAGTTTTAGAGTAATGTAGATCTACATACAATTGTTTTTACCTATATATGAACGCCATGACTAACTGCCGAAAGGAAGACTAGATAATTTTCTTATGGGTATACCTTTGCTTCTTCTCAAGCTTCCCATGTACTTCGTAGTGATTATTTCTCTACACTGTACATGAATTTAAAGTTGAGTGAATTCGATTACATATTTATTGGCAATAGTAAATTTGTTCGATATGGTAGGACTTTGAGTGATTTGCATAGTGTTTTGGCAGTATAGTATATGAGTTGAATCATTATTTAATCAAAAAGATATCGATTACCTTAAATAATCAAATGGCTAGAATTCTACCATTGTCCTTCTAATCAATTGCTTGCTCGTGGCAAACATGCAATATTCTATAGCAGTTGCTTGTATAATTGCATCCCATTACTTTACATTGATGATTAAGTTAACTATTCCTTAGTTTGATTGAGTATGGAATATAGAGTGGTTGCTTGCTTTCTTTTGAAGGTCTCTAAGTTATGACTGTACAAGTGGTTACTTGATGATTAAGTTAATTTCTTAAAATTTTTGAGGGTTTCTGATTCTTACATGTTTTGCTTTCATAAATCCCCTTTTGTTATTACTTTCATTAGTAAAATAATTTTAATGTTGTGTTATTTCATTAGGTGATTTTGGTACTGTTATTTGCAATGGGTTTGATTCGAATGCAACAACTGTTTTTAATGTAGTTTGTTGTTCCATTGCTATTGTTATCTAAATTAGGGAAGGATTAAGCCTCCAATACTATTGAATTGAAGAACTACCTCAAACAAAGTTATGTATATATTCTAAACTCTAAAAATCTCATTATTTGGTATTTATGCTATGTTATCAATACAAATTACTACTCAACTAAGATTTTTTTACATTAATAGCTCTCATCTTCATGATGGGTTTATACATGGAAACCATTAGTTTTGGAATATTTTGTGGCCTTGTTAATGGTTTTTTATTTGAGGGATGTTGTAGTCTCAGCCTCATTCTTTGTAAGAATTATGACATTTTAAAAGTTTCCAAAGGCTAATTGCTAATTGAGCTATTAGTTTGCAGTTACCTTTGTTTAAGGGATTCTATGATTGCGTTTCTTCAATTGATATCCATTATTTGTCATGTTCTTATATATAGAAAATAAACACATATGTTGTCAAGTAATTTTGCTTATTCAATTAATAAATAATAATTGTAGAAACATTATGGGATATCCTATAATGATTCCCATAAGGAGTTTTAAGATTTTTTATATTCATATCACTAAATAAATTAACTAGCTTGTTGGGGATGACATACCGTTGTGGGATATCATAATATGTTGTTTACATAAATTGGTGCATCTGTTGCAACTTTATTTTTCTCCCATTTACAACATATAGTTTTGGCTTCAATATTTAGGATCTTTGTTTACTATTATTTCCTACGTATCATACTTTTTCCTTTTGTTTGTTTTGATTGCGCATAAAATTCATGAATTATTTTTTTCAAGAAAAAAATAATATCTTGTTAATCGCTTTGTGTGTTGAGTTTGATAAGTAACCGCAAAATCAACATGTACATTTACTCAAGTAAAAATCAAATTTGGACTTGCAATAAACATATGGTTTCGTATATGATGAAGCTAATTGATCATTAATCGAAGGATTGGAGTGTATATGATGAACGATTGGAGTGTATATTAATTTGTTTTGTATTACTAATAACATCTCCTTAATTCTATCTAACATTTTTTCCTTTCACTTTTTCTGATAAATCCCTTTGCTTAGTTAATAAAGATTCTCGATAATGTCAACATCATGACTCCAATAAGAGATACCTGCACAACGTAACATACACTTAAGGTAAGAGCGAAAATAACAAGGAAGTGGTATTCGACGTATCTAAAAACAGATGCGCTCATATCAATGGATATCATTTTGCTCAATGAGAATGCGAGTTCAATTTCGATTCTTTTAAATTTGATTATTTATTGTAAACTATGTCTTGCATTAACAAACATATAACAAAATCTTTTTGTAGGACGACCATATACATGCAACCATACCCATACATTTGACTTCGATTTTGAGTACCTTATAGAAGGCAAAGTATACAACATTTCGAACTTCAAAGTGGAAAGAAAAAATTGCACATGGTTGTAAGCCACGACTACGTGATACATTTAACAAAGCGATACCTCTATACAAGAACACATGAGCAACGTGCAAATTCGAAACCACAAATTCAAAATATTTCGATTCGAAGAATTGACAAAATGACAAGACAATTTCATTCAATCATCATGCAAGAAAAAAAACAATCATTAGCAAAAATACATAAATTCCATTTTTTATATAACTTTCAATATTACTAATTATTTTGTTCTTTACAGATGTACTAGGACGTCTTGTTCGAATAGGCGAGCTTGATCAAGAAGTTAAAGGAAAACAAAATGGTCAAAAAACTTGTTTTGCGTATTCAAATCAGCGGTATATTTTTTTTTTGTCGAAATTACTTTTTAGAAAAAAATGATCCATTGTGTTTTGCAATTTAATCCTACGTTTCATCTACGTAAACAAGCAAGTGAACACAACTTTTTGGGGCCAAAACGCGATTGAAACAAGTAGTGAGTTTAGCAATTGCAAATCGTCGACTCATTGGTGATTATAATTGCCTCAAAAATGTGAAAACTTATAGAGATAATTGCTAATAGTTTATTTATTAAATACATGTACAAGGTTGCTTGATTTCTACATACGTTGTAACATTAATGCTGAATTTATTTATACTTTTCAATCCACGCAAATATTTTAACTTTTATCAACATGTGAACCAACACTTTCCTTAACAAGTGCAACAAAGATTTACAAAAGTCCAGATATTGAAGAAATCGCATCATTCATGAAATTGTATAAAATTTTCTGTAAACATACGCGTTCTTTCATATTGAAGAAATTACATTCCACGACATATTCTTTCCTTATTTTTTCAATTGCAGAGAACCACTGACTAAAGAAGTTCAGTTGATTCGAGGAGAAAATGAAAATTTTAATATCAAGGCAGAAACTATGACTGTAGAGGAATTGAAGCGCCAAAGATCGAAAGCTACGGTAAGACATTATTATATAAAAATAATATTATATGACTTATTCACGATATTAAACTAATTGTTAATTTTTTACACATGAATTGTACGTTGTTTGCAAAATTAAAATCACATCAACAAATTCAAGTGGTTCTTGGCATTACAATACTTGCCATTCACATTACGTCAAGTTAGAAAAATCGGGAATACAATATTATTGCGAAAGGTGCAAAGAATTTGTTACAACGCCATATCGGAGGTACGTTAAAATTATATTATACAAACGTATGTCACTTTTATAAATTACGTATATCATTTTAACATGCATCTTTGACTCTTATTAGCCTTACCTTAAAACTATATAGTATTAATTTTCAATTTCCTAAGATTCTTTGTTGTTGTACTGTATATACATATATCTTGTCAAAACTCTAATTCATGACAAATGGATTTGTTTTTAGATTCAAAGTTCATGTGCTCGTCGAAGACTATTCAGGGTCCACAACTTTTGTTCTATTCGATAGCATAGTGAAAAATATTATTGGTAAAGACAATGACGAAAGAATCTTGAATGAGGCATCTTCGGTACATCATTTTCTAATTTAGAATACAAAACTAATTGAATGCAAATGCAATATTCTATATAATCTATATTTTATTCATTTTTATGGTCCTTTTGTTCTAATTTATGTTTTGCTTATATTGTCAGACAAACGGAAAGATTGCAATCCTAATAGAACTCTCCCAGATTGTAGGAAGAAATTTTACTTTTAAACTAAAACTCACTAATTACAATTTAGCCAGTGGAAATGGAAATTTCACCGTTTCAAGTATATGTCATGAAGAAAATGGAGATAATTTTCGTCATAATGATGTATTTATTTTATTTTACAAGAAACTTACAAGATCGCATTATATAATTTAATTTTACATGTTGTCTTATTGTTGAAAATAATAGGGGAAGTTGTCAAATGATATTTCGACACATAAATACGAAATCGACAACAACCAATAAGTCAACATGAAGAGAAAAAGTACTGATAATGAATTTGGAATAAATAAACGTCCAAGAAAATATCGTTATGTTGAGTAAGTTATTTGAACTTACATATTATTAATTACTTACTTATATATTTATAAATAAACTAATATGATATATTTCTTATGCAATGATGACGAAGATGAAGTATAGTCAACAACATCATGAATATGCTACAAAATATGAAAGACTTTTTATATTTAATTTTTAGCAGTAGACATTTCATATTTTCATTATCATATTTTCAATTTATTTAGAATTTTATATTAAATTTAATATTTTATATTTATATTACATAGTTTTTTCAAACTCATAAATATTATTATAATTTTAATTATACATTTAGCATGTTAGTTTACTATATATCATACGGCAGGTTAGTTTATTGTCTCTATTTCATAACATAATACACCTCATCATATAAATTTACATGTCTTACATTAGAAGGAGAGTGCAAAGCCGCTTCTCACATTGTTTTGTTGTAAAAGGAAATGTACTTTTACATGCATGCATAGAAGGTTTTACAGAATATACAAAATCCAAAGAGAGATACAACAAAAATAAGAAAAGAATGGAAAAAGATCAACTAAGGCAAGGTTGTTTACGTGGAATATGTGGTTAAAGGACTACAGAGTTCCACATGGTACATGAGAGAAGGCAACACAACCTCTCTTTTAATATTTCTTTTTTTTTTCTTGGTCAGGGTGTCTAAAGCTTTAATCTCAACTAATTCAATTATTTACATTCATAATTTCAAAGCTATCATTTCTATCTATAGAGTTTGAGGTAAAGATTGAACTTTATGTACAATTCTACGGGATCTCCACAAACAAGTGTTCACAAATTAATGGGTCAAACCACTTGTGTTTTTTTTCCTTGTTTCCTTTTATTTTTTTGAGGAAGTAATGGCCTTGCATGACTAGCTTGTTTTTTCATTCACATCCTATCTCGATTACATTAGAGAATATTGATAAGCTAAAAATGTACATTTATTTCTAATTTTTAAATTTTATTAATAAATTTTTAGAAATTAATTCCCGCGAGCAAAGCGAGCGAGTCAATCGTGCGTAGCACGTCTTAAAACTAGTATATATATATGGGCTAACAGTCTTTAGTATTTTGTTGGACTTTTAACTAGTAGGTATTCCAAGCTCGTGCATAATCGAAGCTAAAATTGTCGAACCAGGTGGCTCCTTCTGTAAACTTAACAAAGATTGTACCCTATGTGAAGGTTGCAAGTTTGTACAATGTATTGCTGGTCACTGCTTTTGTACTTGTAGCGATTAATTGATCCATAAGTGGGTCAATAAATAGTTTTGACGGAAAGTTTGTGACTTTTCAATGTTACTCAACAATAAATGACGAATAATTCTCTATCTTGTACTGCTTATATATGTAATAATAACTGGTGTACTTGAGAGAGTGATTAGTTTAATAAAATAAAGATTTATGGTACTCTTTGCAATATATATGTTGTGCTTTTATTTTAATAAATAAAATGTGTGGTAAACCACCAAATGCAAAATAAATAATTTATTAGCGAAACAAGAGGAGTAGAACGATTATTATGGTCTTGAAATTATTACAAGCACCATATACAAGTAACCGATATGGTATGGAATAAAATATCTCATACATCGAGATGCCCAAAATTCGTGGATTAACGAGATAAGTAATCGAATTTATTAAAGACTTATCTAGTCTATGGGAAGCACATATCAAGATTGACTCAAATCGCGTGACACATGTCAATCCTAATGAGATTGAGACTCCTAGTTGGAGATGGACTCGAATCACGCGATACATGTCAATCTTAATAGAGACTCCTAGTTGGAGATGAACTCAAATAGAGGATGGTTACACATCCTTACATATTATTTGATGTCAAGTATATATAGAGGGTTGGTTAAGATATAAGGTACGCACAATTACCAACTCGCCAAGAAAACCTTCTTGACCACCCATCCGACTTGAGCTTTGGAGTGCTTCCTCGGAGACCAACCTCGGGACTTCGTTTTGCACGTCTTGCTGTGAAAGAGGCCGGGGTTTGGACGATGCGTGCATGTCATGGTCTCAAGATTCGAGGTACTCATTTCCTGTTTACACGACAGATTAGCGCTAGAAGGAGGACCTCATGGCGATCACAACTCGAGACGCGGGGACACGAAACCCGTCCATTGGTCGTTCAAGGCAAGATCGTTCTCATCTTCCACCATGGGATAGGGGCCACGAAGAGGGCATGCCAAGGCATGCGGCGTCCGGACATGTTGATGAAGCACACAATGCTTCAAACGTGAGATATGCTTGATTTAAGGAACGAAATAGAAAGACGAGGGATTAAGCGAGGAAAGCAACGGGTCGGAGACCAACAAAGGCGAAAACGAAGTGGCCAGGCTAAAGGAACAAGTAAACTAATTACAAGGACAAGTTGACATCTTAAGTGGGTCAAATCGCAATCAAAGCCGAAGGAGGCCACTTTGGAGATTCAAAGTTGGTTCATCATAATCCTAACTACGAACACAAAATCGAAAAGGATGTTGAATGAAGAATTTGGGAGCGAATTGGAAAATCAATTCCGTACAAATATACTACTGGACAAATAATATACATGGCGGGCCGCCACCTTTTGTTCAGGAGATCTTGGATGAACCCTTACCAAAAGGGTTTAAGATGTCAATCATAGACAAATATGATGGAACTGGAGATCCTTCTGAACATGTCCTAAATTTCGATGTTGTTCTTTTTTTACATTGAGTGTCAGATGCTGTGAAGTGTAAGGCGTTCCCTCAAACTCTAAAGGGACCTGCCCAAAATTGGTATCGCCAACTCTCCCCTGGTTCAATAAGATCTTTCAGCCAGTTGAGCGAAAGGTTTGTTAATTAGTTCATTGGAGGAAAGACGCATGCAAAGAGTTCTGCATCTCTAATGAGTGTTCGAAAGTGTAGTGGGGAATCTCTTAGAGATTATATAAGATGATTTACCAAAGAAGCCTTAAAAGTCCCGAATTTGGACCAATCGATAGCGAGTTATGGCCCTTACTAACGAGAATATGAACGAGCATTTAAAGGTCTCATTGGCAAAAACCCACCCGCAAATATGGCTGAACTTCAAAGGAAGGCTGGAAAATACACGGTGGTTGAGGAAGACATCCAAATAGGAAAAGGAGAAAATAGAAGATTGAAAAAGGGGAGCGAAGGACGACAAGGAGCGTGACTTCAACAAAAAATCGAAGCCAAACGCAACCTTTACTATTATTGCACGGTTCAATCGGTATACTCTTCTTACTTCCTCGTGAGGACAAATTCTCCTTGCCATTGAGTCTATTAATGGCTAAAACCCATAAGGGCGGATCTTGCTAAAAGGAATAAAAATTAGTATTGTCGTTTCCATAAAGATCATGGCAATAACACCGAAGATAGAGCGAGTTGAAAGAAGAACTCGAGTTCTTAGTTTGAAAAGGACACCTTAATCGAGTTTTTGAAAAACAACAAAGGCTATCGGTACCTTCAACAAACACGCCGAATTCGAGTAACTCTTTCAACATCTCTTGTATGAAACTTTAATCCATTAATTGCGTAACCTGAACAAGAAAGTACATTTTTTCTTGGTTTTCGAGAAATCCAATGCAACATGTTTGACACATCAACATTCTGAGACTTAACCTGTAGAGATATACACGGTAAGTTGTAAGAAAAAATGCACAAGTTTTAAAATAATTGTTGGAATTGAACCAAAAAATATAGTTGAAGACCTTACAACATTTTTTTCAAACCATTCACTAAATGTCTTTGTATGTTTCATCCATAATTGGCTTGCACTCCTTCCAAGGCGGTTGTCTCTACGCTTCAACTCATTGATATGCATTCTAAACATATAAATTAAGAAATCGGATCGGAATTCAAATCTACAAAATGATCTAATTAACTATCATACTTACTTCAAATAAGATTCAACAATATTCAAATTGAACAATATACATCGATGTGCCTTTTCCAACATATCGTCGACAACATTTTTGTATGTACTTGCTAAGATTGGTTCTCCTTCCAAAGCATTGTCTCATTATGAATATTGTTGTCCTGACGTTCTTGATCTCCAATATCGGTTGATTGTTATAACTTTCTCTTCGCAAAATCGCACGCACTCATCGGCAATATAACATTCTGACATGCATCCCTCTAGGCCTTGCTCGATTTTTACAATAACTTTTGAGCTTTTTCATATATCTTTCAAATGGATACATCCACCGATATTGAACCGGTCCACCTAAGCGAGCTTCCTTTGCCAAGTGGATTGGTAAATGAACCATGATATCGAAAAATGAAGGAGGGAAATATCTCTCTAACATGCATAAAGTTTCCCCAATTCCATTCTCAAGATCCAAGAGTTTATTTTTATCTACAACTCTTTGGCATAGTTCATTAAAAAAATTACAATATCGAAATATTGCAATCCGAGGTCCTTTGGGTAGAAGTCTCCTCAAAGCAACAGATAGCAATTGTTGCATTAGAACATGATAGTCATGAGATTTGAGACCTACAATGGTGCAATCCTTTAGTGATACATGATTTGCAAAGTTGAATCCATAACCATCTGGAAGTTTCATATTTGACAATCTTTGGCAAAATATATGCTTCTCAACTTTAAAAAGTCTAAATGATCTTTGGAGATATATTCGACTCCCACGAACTTGAGGATGCAATCTTCGCGAATTCCCATCTTTTCCAAATCCTTTCGCGAACTAAGTCCATCTTTTGATTTACCTTTTATACCAAGAATTGTGTCAATAATACTTTCACAAACATTCTTCTCGATGTGCATAACGTCCAAATTGTGGCGTAAAACCAAGTCTTTGAAAAACGATGAATAGTTTAATGCAATTTCAAATAATTAAAGAAATTTATACACATCAACTTAGTATCATACCTCTCAATATGGCAAACTAAAAAAATATGGACATCTTCTTCCGATTCCAGTGGTTTTAATGGCCTCATATGTATTCTTCTTCCTTGATTTTTCCTCTTTCTTTTCGTGCCACTTTCCCCCGATTCACATCTTTCTTTCTTTTCGTCTTTTTTCTCCCAATCATTTTTTATATTCTTTCTCCGCATTCGCAACATCATATCCAGTCATTACTTCAGGTTTTCTGCGCTCTTCACAAGTTCCATCAAACCAAGTACTTTTATTTCGAAAAATGTGATCACGCTCAAGGAATCGTCTGTGGCCCATGTATACGCTTTTCTTGCTTGAAGTCAACCATGTTGAACATGTATTAACCCTACAAATTGGGCAAGAAAAATTTTCTTTTGTAAAACATCCAGCTAAATTCCCAAAAGCTGGAAAATCGTTGATCGTCCACAACAAAATTGCTCTAAAATTAAAAATGCTTTGAGTTGTCAATCAAATACAACTACCACATCTTTCTACAACTTCATCAAATCTTCAATCAAAGGTTGTAGATAAATATCTATGTCATTTCCTGGTTGTTTTGGGCTGGAATTAATAATGTTAACATCATACTATCTTCCTTAAAGCATAGCCAATTAGGAAAATTGTAAGTGACTAACATTACTGGTCAACAACTATATAGAGAGCTAAAATCACGAAAATGATTGAATCCATCCACATAAAGGCCAAGCCTAAATTTTGAGCCTCTAATGCAAACTCGGGCCACTTGTGATTAACTAAATCCCATGTTATTAAATGTCTTGGGTGTCGCATCTTACTATCTTGGCTCAAATGGGAAAAGTGCCACAATAAATTCTTAGCTATTTCTAATGACCCATACATTCTTTTGAATCTCGGTATGATAGGACAATATCTCAAGATCTTAGCAGAATTCTTTTTTGGTCTCTTTGTTGGATTTACTTACTTTCCATCTAAATGACTTTCATTTAGGACATGCATCTAAAGCTTCATTTTCCTTCCTAAATAAACAACAATCATTCACATAAGCATGAATCTTTTCATAATGAAGCTCATACTCCTTTAGCAACTTCTTCACCTCTTGCAACGACTTAGGGAGAATATTTTCTTGTGGCAACATGTCTACCACAATCTTCAATAGTTCATTAAAACCATTATTAGATAGACCATAAATAGCTTTATGCTTATACAAAATCACGGCGGCATAAAATCTTGTGTACTTTGTGCAACCTGAATAGAGAGGTGGAGTTCTGTCCTCTTCAAATAACCTTTCGTCGTCAACTTGGATATTGACATCTTCTAGATCTTCATCCCCTCCATCCCCTTCATCCCCATCATCCCCTTCATCCCTAGCAACTCCATCCTCATCATCCCCTTCATCCCTAGCAACTTCATCCCCTTTATCCCTAGCAACTCCATCCCCATCATCCCTTTCATCCGTAGTAATTTTATCCCCTTCATCCGTAGCAACTCCATCCCCTTCATCCGCAGCAACTCCATCCCCTTCCTCCCCTTCATCCGCAACAACTCCATCCCCTTCATCCGCATGCAACTCCATCCCCTTCCTCCCCTTCATCCGTAGTAATTTCATCCCCTTCATCCGTAGCAACTTCATCCCCTTAATCCTTTGCGACTTCATTCCTTACAATGGGGCTACTCTCTCCATGATGGAACCAAATTGTATACATGGGATCCAATCCATATATGATTAGATGGTTGTAAGCAATATCACACTTCACACGAGACACGTTTCGACAGTTTTGACAAGGACACCTAATTCCTTCTGGATGTCATTCTCTAGCTTGAGCTTGAAGAACGAATGCATTTGCTCATTTACAATATTCTTTTGAAACTCTAATAACAAAAAAAAACTTTGAATAGTAAGTTTCAACCTTACAAAAAATATGAATGCTTCTATCACTATAAAAAGATAATATGATAATATTAACCTCGAATGTCCGCCCAACCTTTATCCATCCCGATATTGTAATCTTTGCTCTGTTAAAGTTGAAGAACGGTAATATTTAATACATCTTCTTTTGTTTAAACTCGCCCCTAAACTCATTCAAGAATGAATTATTACAATAATTGATTGTAATACACAATCACAAAAATAGTATTGTGCACAAAAGTCACAAAATATAAACAAGTGCATATTACAATAATAGATTATAAAAATAATCTCAAGTTGACACCCAAATTAATTAATTTGAATCATGGTCACTATCTACAATAACTTAATTTATATATAATATATATTGTTAGGTAAGCTAGATGTGAGGTCATGAATTCAAATATATGAAGTATACATATATATATATATATATATCATATGAGAGAAATTAAAAACAAATACTAATTAAATAGAAAACCTAGAGAATCTTTTGCAAGGATTGTACATACATGATAGGTACTGATGATCAAGTCCTTTTAATATACATTGGACACGTAGGATTTGCAAAATCTGAGATAAAGCTTGTGAGCACTGATTCAAAGAACATTGTTCAAACAAATTACCAATACGCCTTATGAAGTAAAACTCACACTTTGCCATCAAAATTCTACATTGAATTAAAGTGGAAAAGCACTTGAAAAATAATCAAAGACTAAGAGCACATATAATAAAAATCTGATTAATTTAGTTTTAGCTCATACAACAACAACAACATAACATAGCCTTAGTCCCAAATTAATTAAAGTGGAAAAGCACTTGAAAAATAATCAAAGACTAAGAGCACATATAATAAAAATCTGATTAATTAAACATAGGCATAAAACCTGTGTTGAAGGATTGGAGGAGTTACCTAAATAAACTCTTTTTTGAAGTAGGTTATCGACCTCTTTTGCTTGCTGGTATATGCTAACTCTTCGGTGCAAGTGACGACTACGACTTTTAGAGTAGGATCATACCTAATATATAGTCCCGGTATGCATCAATTAAAAGAAGCCAAGAATTGAGAGAAACATAAAATATAGAAAGAATTTGTTGAAGCGCACTTGTTTAGTCTTTTCAGGGAATATCTTAGTAAGGTCGAGGAATGCAATTGGTTTGTTTTGAGGAGGTATCATAGTTGATGAACCCGAATTGCGAAACAAGTAGTGTAAGTAAAATGAGGAAGGTAGGGAGATAGTAGTTAATTGGAGACACAATTAAGTATATATGAACTTAGGGTCATATAGGCAATGTCTTGTTCTCGCACGGCTTTGGCGATTGGAAATAGATGGATATTGAAAGGTTTTAACGATATGGAGGGGTTTATCGGTTTATGGGATTCCCATTGCGGATTGAAGATCAAAGGTGATGATGGCATTTACAAAGCCTACCAGCTTCCTATTTGCTCTAGTTATGGGCATATTGGAATTGTTTCGCTCCCTTAACCATCTCTTCCAACTAATTCAAACATGCACAACACAACTCATCAAATGCCCAATTAAAGCCGCTATCTTTGATTTGGTTTGTGGAAGCAAAGTCGGGAGTCTTAGAATCATTGAAAGAGCCAAAGATCAAGGAGGCCGAGACTTAGACTTAGTGCACATCTAAGAGCCGAAACCTCATCATTAATTTGTTACGTAAGAGGAGAATTGGTTTGAGAGCCAAACACCACATGAATGAAACGAAGAAAAAAAAACCAATAACACTGCAAGTGCAGGTTTGCATATACTTTTTTTTTACAAACCACAGATTGAAATTGAATCAAAGCGAAGCAAATCAAACCCTAAATCGACCAAGCCCTGCATTCAGGTTCTCAAAAACAAAATCAAACGAAGATTACATAAAAATCACAAATCGAAATCAGGAACCCTAAACTTTATCAATTGTATTGTGATCACAAACGAAATCAGAAACCCTAAACTTTATCAACTGGAGAAATTGATCGCTCGAGCACAAATCTTGATTTCGATTTGCGATCGCTGATGAGATTTTGAGTCGATGTAATGCCTACCTGGAGAAATTGATCGCTCGAGCACAAAGAATCAGAAATTGATCGATCGCTGATGAGATTTTGAGTCGATGAATGTGATGATTGATTGAGTCGATGAATGTGATGATTGATTGAGTCGATGAATGTGATGATTCGATTGTGAGGATGCGTCGATGAGATGTTGGGTTTTAATAGCCTAATACATAGCGGTTTCTAAAAACCCCTTTGGATTAGGTGTTATAAAAAGCCTAATCACCTAATACATAGAGGTTACTTAAAAACCTCTATGAATTAGGTGTTATAAAAAGCAATACATAGGGGTTATTGAAAACCTCTATGAATTAGGTGCTATAAAAAACCTAATTTGTTCTAGTGACCTTTGCACGGTTTGTATGGATTAGGCGAGGTTGTATGAGTTGTTCACCTAGAGATACGTGCATGAGGTTTGCATGGATTGCGACAGGTTGCATGAGTTGCACGAGGTTGCATGGGTCGCCCACCTCGACAGACGTGCCTAGCATTTGCATGAATTCTCCACCTCAACATACATGCGTGATATGTTTGCATGGGTTGTCCACGTCGATATGCGTGCGTGTCGTTTACATGGGTTGTCTACCTCGAGATACGCGAGTGACACGGGTTGTCCATCTCGATATGCACGTGTCGTTTGCATGAGTTCTCCACCTCGATGTGCAATATTTGAGTTGAACAAATATCTCCTTTTCAAAAGAAGTCATTCATAGAGTTTAGTATTTTGTATAGATAGCTCCTTTTCAAAATGAGATATTCATACAAGTGTCTTCCACCTCACCAACGATTCATGCGACCTCATCATCAATAGCTCCTTTTGAAAAGGAGTTATACATTAGTTTTGGAATTTTAAAGTAAGCCCCACTATTTGGTGAATAAAAAAGTAAAGCCACCTTATTTTTTGAAAAAACACCGATAGAAATATAAACAACTTCAAACACATATAAAATATGCTATCAAGTGCCGACGTTCGAGGCTTCACCGGAGACACCACGTTGGACTGATCTCCAAGTCACTTTTCAAGAAAATATGTGTGACTAGTATTCAAAAATCTCGTGTCGTTACACAAGGAAGGTCGCTAGCAAGGGTGAAGGTGCTAGTAAAATGGAGAGAGCAACTGAGAGTGATGTAAAAATCGTGAGTGATTGGAGGAGAAAGTGAGATGCTGAGAGAGGTGAGCGGTAAAGCCGTGAGTGATAGGAAATGTGGTGACAGATAGAGACAATGAGTGTAACGACCGGTGTTCTTAACTAGATGCTTAACTACAACCTGAACACTAATTAACTCGAGTTAGACTCACGGTTAATTTTGATTTATCTCGATTAAACGGGGATTTACTGGTAAATTGCTTTTAACTTTTTTTATTCGATTTGGCTATAATACGCACTTTATTTGACATCTAGAATTGTTTATAATTTGTAGATAGTTGTTGTTGGTATTCCACGGGTTAAAATTTATTGAATCATCTCTTGACTCGATGGGTTATCTTGAGGGATTTGATGATGGTGCAAGCTAGCGAGGTGTCCCCGGTTTGGGGATTGGAGTTGTCACAAATACAGACCTATCTAAAACGAATCAAGCTTGATATTGACATGATCTTGATTCATTATTCAATTATCATAGTCGATAATAACTATAAAAATAAATTGTCCTTATTGTTTGTATAACAGTTGTAAAAAGATATCAAAGAAATTGAAGTCCATGTACAATCTAGTATTCAATCCCACGATATTTATTAATTAAATAAGCAAAATCCAAAAAAAATTGTCTAAATGCAATGGTTATTGGTACGTATATTGCAATAATTATGAATAACAAAACTTGAATTAGAATAATAAAAAAATCGGTATGGGATTTAGGTCATAAATACTTTTTTTAATTTATCTTTTTTTGTCATATAAATATGAACCTCCCTTCTACTCAAACCACACAAAACACTATTTGATCAAGTTTTTGTACGTCAACACCAAATAAGAAATAATGGAGAAGAGTTTGATGAAGCTGAGTTTCATGATCCTGCTTGTTATCGCATTTGGTTCGCCCATCTTCCTATTTTTCTATTTCCATATGCATCAATTTTATCTATAATTTTTAACAATCGTGCATGGATATAATATATATATATATATATGGGCTAACAGTGTTTAATATTTTGTTGGACTTTTAATTAGTAGGTATTCCAAGCTCGTGCATGATCGAAGCTACAATTGTCGAACCAGATGGCTCCTTCTGTAAAATTGACAAAGATTGTACCCCATGTGAAGGTTGCAAGTTTGTACAATGTATTGCTGGTCATTGCTTTTGTACTTGTAGTGATCAATTGATCCATAAGTGGGTCAATAAATCATTTTGATGGAAAGTTTATGTGACTTTTCAATTTTACTTAACAATAAATGATGAATAATTCTCAATCTTGTAATATATATATAATAAGTGGTGTACTTGAGAGATCGAGTGACTAGTTAAATAAAATAAAATTTATGGTACTATATGCAATATGTATGTTGTGTTTTTATTCACGCCTTTTTATTTTAATAAATAAAATGCATGTTGCCCACATAAAAATCACCAAATTCAAAATAAATAATTTATAAGCGATGAAAGAGGAGTGTGACAAATAGTATGGCCTTGAAATTATTACAAGCACCATCCGGTTACCGATAGGAGGGTTTTTTGCTTGATTGACACATTTGATGGAAATATATATCCCATTAACACACTCAAAGAAATATTTCCAAATCTAACACATTTGGTGCCACGTCATCGCCACGTCACCCGAGTGTTGGCGTGGCGGCGATGGTAGTGTGTATTCTATGCAAAAACGTGACCTCAAGTCACGTTTTGCATAGAGGTCACTATTTGCATTCTATGCAAAACGTGACTGAGGTCACGTTTTGCATAGAATGCAATTATCATTTGTACACATTTTAATTATTCACATAAAATCGCTTGTATTCATGTGGTTGCTTAGCCGAGTTTTTTTTTTTTTTTTTTTTTTTTTTTTTTTTTTTTTCGCGACTTACCCAAGCATGTTTATTCACATAGATTGCTCAAGTGATAATATACACAGATTACATATGGTCATTTGCTTGTTACACCCTTTTCTCAAATGATAGCCACGTGTCTGCGGTGGTGACTTCAAATGTGTCATTTGCACGATTCAACCCATAATGTGTGTCTCTTGGCACAACCTAAGCCCATGACTTGGTACTAAATCAACTATAGTTTATTTGTTATGTATACGCTGATTATTTTCACTTACTTCATGTACTTTGCTTTTTAATTGACTAAGGTTTTAAAATTTTCATTTAGTAACACATAGACTATGTAATGGTTGATTGCCTTTATGCCGCCATGCTGCCGCCTCCGCCTGTCCATTGCCTTTCTTTCGCTGCCGCGCGTATCACCTCCTGGCGGCGTTGCTGCTCGCTTCCTACCTGCGTTGGTGGTCTCCTCCCATTGGCGCGAATCGCCTACTGCTGGCGCTGTTGGTAGCCTCCCGCCGGTCAGTCCTTGACTCCCGCCGGCACTACTCGCCTCCCGCTGGTCGGTCATTCCCTCCCACCGTCACTGCTCGCCTTCACAACCGGTCTCGTTTGTATACATAACAAATAAACTATAGTTGATTTAGTACCAAGCCATGGGCTTAGGTTGTGCCAAGAGACACACATTATGGGTTGAATCGTGCAAATGACACATTTGAAGTCATCACTGCAGCACGTGGCTATCATTTGAGAAAAGGGTGTAACAAGCAAATGACCATATGTAACTGTGTATATTATCACTTGAGCAATCTATGTGAATAAACATGTTTGGGTAAGTCGCGAAAAAAAAAAAAAAAAAAAAAAACTCGGGTAAGCAACCAAATGAATACAACTGATTTTATGTGAATAATTAAAATGTGTACAAATGGTGTCACGAATTGCATTCTATGCAAAACGTGACCTCAGGTCACGTTTTGCATAGAATGCAAATAGTGACCTCTATGCAAAACGTGACTTGAGGTCACGTTTTGCATAGAATGCACACTCTCGCGTGCCAACACTCCGGGTGATGTGGCAGTGACGTGGCACCAAATGTGTTAGATTTAGAAATACTTCTTTGGGTGTATTGGGTTGATAAAAATTTTCCCATGTGTACTAATCAAGCAAAAAACCCACCGATAGGAACTCAAAAACATTTTTCACTAGCAAATTTTTTTTAAAGTGAAATAAAAGTTTCAATAATAATCAATGGCTCGATACATAACTAGACATAGAACCAATTATCCTGAAAAAATACATTTAGGAGTAGAACAAATGGGGTGAAATAGTGATCATACGTGCGAGAAGGATATATACAATAATAAGGTATATCAATCTTAATGAAAAGTTTATGTGACTTTTCAATTTTACTCAACAATAAATGACGAGTAATGCTCAATCTTGTACTGCTTATATAATTAGTGGTGTACATGGGAGAGTGACTAGTTTAATAAAATAAAGATTTAAGGTACTCTTTGCAATATATATGTAGTGTTTTTATTTTAATAAATAAAATGTGTGGTAAATCACCAAATGCAAAATAAATAGTTTGTAAGCTTTTGACAAAAAAAAAAAAAAAAAAAAAAAATTATAAGCGAAACAAGAGGAGTAGGACGAATAGTATGGTCTTGAAATCATGACAAGCACCATATATGAGTAACCGATAGAAACTCAAAGAAAAATGTCAACTTGCAATTTTTTCGGAAGTAAAATAAAACTTTCATTAATAATCAACGGCTTGATGCATAACAAGACATATAATCTATTGCCTTGAAAAAGTACATAGAGGAGTAGTATAAATAGTATTTTCTTGAAATCATTACAAGCACCAGTCAAGTTACAAATATAAACTTAAAAAAGTAAACTAGTAAAGTTTTTTTTGAAGTAAAATAGATTAGTCATTGATAGCTTAATACCAGACCGAACATAAAATTAATTTCTCTAAAAAACACGTTGACTCACTTATCATATTTATTCAAAAAAAAGAATCGTTATTCGTTTGATTGTGAATATGACTGTAAAATTTAAACAATGTGAATCAATAATTGTTCTTTACAAACATTGAAACAATTAACACTATACAACCATTACTAGAACCACATAATGAAAAAATAAAACTATCAACAAATGAAGAAAACATAAGACTTGCCAAAAGGGGAGACAAAATTAAAACATCCAATAAATGAGACAAACTAACTATTAAATAAAAATTTAAAAAGATGATCGCCCATCAGCCGCACAGATCAATGAATGATTGTTGAAAATGATGCAATAAGAATGGATCAAATCTTCACAAATATAAAAAAGACCGATCTAGCTATAGTTTATTGAATAAATAAAACACAAAGAGATGTGATTGAAACCGTTGTCGATCGAAATAGAAGATCAACAATGATTCAAGATTTTGAATCACAATTGAGAATCAATGAAGATATTTTAGGGTTTAGAGGTGCCACGGTGATTAGTGAGAGAGGTGAAGGCGAAAAAGTATGCACAAAGTGTGTATCATCTCCTATACCAATTAGGACGATACTTGGCACAAAACCTTAATTAAGCCCCAGTAACCCAAATGACTTAACTAGAGCCAACAGCTTTCACCATCTGCATTCTGATAAACTCAACATGTATATTAATATCGAATAAACAAAATAAAATTGTGAAATTCGAGAATTTCATAAACTTGATTAGACGATCGATTAAGTATTTTCGGATTTTAATTGGGACTCACGCCTTTCGACTAGAGATCATAAGTTTTTTCTTAAAAAATTGGTGTCGCGTGCTTATTTGATATATTATCTATTATTGCATCACAAAATAGGGTTAAGTTGAATTGTATATGCGGTGTACAAGTGTTTTGGAGCGCGTTGGTATTTTCGTCGATTTCGACAAAATTGAGGTATTTTTCGGGTTAATTTGGACTTGAAAATAAGAGATAAACATGAAATAAAGTAAAAAAAAAAAAAAAAAAAAAAAAAAAAAAGACAAAAAGGGGGCACTAGTTTTATTTACATGAAGATAGGTTCTGAAGGATAATAAGGTCATTTGGCACAAAATTAATTGTAAATAAAAAAAGGGGTTCGATCAAACCTCCTCATTCTCTCTAACATTACCTGTCTATCGTCTCCCTCACTACTCTTCCATCTCTCTCTCTTTCTCGGACCAATCTTCCTCTGGTCGTTTCCCTCTCTCTCGTGTTCTTTCTCTTTTCTCTCATCTACTCTCACGCGCCTCTCGCCACTGAACAATTCCTCTTCTTCGGTTTGAAAAAAAAATGAAGTGAAGAAAAGAGAAGGGCTGTTAAGATTCGTTGATGTTAAAGAGGTGAGCAAAGTTAATTTATATTGATTAAGGTTATTGAGTTGAACTGATGGTTGTTGTTATAGTTGTTTTTATGGTTGTGTCGTTGTTGTGATTTTGATCCGTGGGAATCGGATTGAAGGGGGTTTTATGTTGGATTGATTATAGTTGAGTGCGTTTAATTGATATAAATGATCTCTGATCAATAGACAATCAATTGGAGTCAACTGGAATGAGTTTTTATGAATTAAATCAATAAAACTTCATTTTAAACTATATCGAGGTAGGAAAAGTCGGTTATGGTTATTTTCTTCAATTCTTGGTATTTAGTGATGATCTCAGGTGAATTGGTACTCTATATAACCTATTTTTATATGGGATTTTCGGTTTTAATATTGGGGTAATGTGCTTGGAGTTTTGGAAATTCGAATTAGGGGTAGAACCTAGTTTCAAACTGCTCAAATGCCTAAAATTTGGCTAAATATAAAAACTGCTTGCGAGCAAGCAAGTTGGGTTGATAAGTTGAGTTATCAAACGAAATCCAAATTACATGGGGTTAAGCTCATTTTAACCCTTGTCTATTTTATTTCACATAATGGAAAGGTACAAACTTAAAATCATTTGTTTTGGTAGTGAAAAAGTGGTGCAAAGGTAGCCTGCGAGCCACTGTCAAAGACGTGAGTGGCCATGTTTGATGAATAATTCAAAGACCTTATAGATGTCCAAAATGCTTGCGAATAGGTTCATTTGAATCTTAGTATATCCTATTTCAATGGTCAATGAGGCTTGTGGTGAAATTCATTAGTTTAGAGGTTGATATTTAGCATCAAACATAGGGTCTAGCTAATAAAAATATGCACTACTGACGCGCGCCGAACGCGTCAATAATATTTAAAAATACCTAAACCAACTATTTTGTAGAATAGTGGCAAAGGGTCGATCCCACAGGGACTGGTAATCTTTCTAAGGTCAAAAATAACAAAAAGAGAAATCGGGGTTTGATAGAGAATTGAATTAATTAAATAATCAAAAACTAATGAAAGCAAAGGATATAAAATTGAAAATCAAATAATTAATAAAAATACCTAGGTCAAGACATACAAGTTCGGTTTGGTAAAAGATTGGATTTGGTCGTCGATTTATGTAAAATATGCAAATCAAAATATCTTAGTGTAGCTATAGACCCGGTGACGCACGCGGTTCCTCGCACTTCCTAATCTCGATAGCCAAGGTACGACGGTGACTACTTCCCTAATCAAACACATAACCACAATTCAAGTGAATTGGGTTTAATGCGTTGACCGCATTGAGCTTCCCTGAAGGCACTACACCTGACAACCGGATCACTAGTGTGTCCGATTTAGCCTAGATCCCTATGGTATTCAACCGGTCCCAAAATGGTCTAATCAATCGGTATGGTCGAATGTCACTAGTGTGGTCTTATTGCACAACTACGGATGCTTACGACTCACTGACAAATAAATCAAAGTTTAAACAAGTGTTTAACTTTGATTGTTCAAACAATACCAAAGAAAATAAAATAATAATGAAAAGACTGAAATTAAAATATATAAATCTCACAAATCCATTGATATGCGCGATCAAACCTCCCTCGTCTTTAAAAAGCTTTGAGGCTTTAGCCTCGCATAGTTGAAGAACACAAAGAACAAAGAAAAATAAAATAATCGAATGGAAGAGAGTTCGGCCAAGAAAGAAAAAACCCGAAACCGAGAAGAATAGCCGTATTTGCCCCTTCCATGTCTCTGTGCGTTCCTTCCTCTTTATTAAAATTGCCTATGCCACGTGTCAGCGCGTGATTGGGCGGCCTTGCAGTGACGCTGACGTGGCGCGAGGTGATTGGAGGAAGTGGCTGTAGTGAACGTGGTGGCTGGTGAGTACGTGACACATGGCGCAAGCTGGTGGAGACAAGGATCGCTCAAGGATCGGCGAATTAGTGGGAGAAAGTGCTGATGCGCCGCTCGAGGCGAATCCAACATCAGCTGGAAGGAAGACAAATTGTGTGCACGTTGTTTGCTTTATATGCATCTCCCACTAATTTGTATCTTTCTATATATATATATATATATATATATATATCGATTGATATATATATATTCTTATATATAAACCAAATCCTGCCTCATTGTATCAACGCCATCATGCTCCACTTATTTTCATCAAATACCATAACAAGTGTGGGCCCACCAAATCTGCCTCGAGATACGTGCCAATGCGATGTTCGATGTAGAACGAATCCGGGCATATGCATACTCGATTTCGCGTAGTTTTTCACCCCGAATTCAACCACACACTCCAATAACCCTGAAAATAATAAATAAACGCAATTAGGCTAGTATTTTGGAGACTTGACAATAAAAATATATAAATAACCTATATATAATATTACATAATTAACGACTCAACAACTACATATAATTTGACTAAGTGTTGAAGGCTTATTTCGAGGTAGTTTTGACTCGGAATATGAACGAGAGACTTATATAAAAAATTGCAATGCAATGTTTAGGTGTTTTTGGCTAAGGAAAACGCTCCAAAAGTCGATAAAATGAATCAAATTGAGATTTATTGAATATTTTTAGTCAATGTTTGAAATAGGCAAAACCTATGATTCATCAATTGAGTTTAAGACTCAATTTGGTAATGTATCAATAAGTTGTTGGCCATTGTGGAAATAAATAGGTGGTTAAGACCCGACTTCGAGTTCGTAAATAAGTTGTTATTTGTTTCGGAGTTCAAAAACAAGGAAAAGAGCTGTGAAGAGTATTAGGGGACTTTAAAAAGGAAGTTGTCGGAGTTTATAGTAGGTTGAACTCCGTTATGAGATTGAAAATGGTTTATAATCTAACGCGAAGTATATAGGTGAGTTTGAAAGTAGTTTCATTTTGTTATGACTTGGGAATATGAATTTAAGTATTCAAATAGAATTGTAACTTTAAGTTGTGAATTCTATGGTTTGATAGGCTACATGGAAGTACGTGAAAGCGAGGGAAACATTGTGTAAGGCTTTGTAACCAACTTTGAGTTGGTTGGACTATAAGTAAACCCTACGGTGGTTTCTACTATTTAATGCGTCATTTTTGCACCTGCATTTGTGATTAATCTGCATTGCATTTTGCATATTCTTGGTCATGCATTCATGGCATACGGGTCACATTTTCATGTTCGGTCTCGATCAGGTATCCCGCCTAGGTGAAAAAGACTAGGTGCGAGTAAAGCTAGTCGAGACTAGGTATCCCGTCTAGGTGAAAAAGACTAGATGCGAGTAAATATGTAAGCGGGTAATGTTGATTTTCTAAAATCATGCATTGGATTTCCATTATTGTTTTAAGTTCATTCTTAGGTCGGCCAACCTTTGTTTGTGAACCTTAAATAGTAATAAAGGGTTTCATGTTGTTATATAAATTTCTTATTATTTGAAAATGCAATTACATGTCGCCATGTGTTCAAACTAACATTTGTAGGAGTACAGAGCAGTGTAGGAATTTACTTACCTGACATCTTCGAGTTGTTTTTGATGATGTCAGATTTTCAGCGAAGTCAAGGAAGAACGGAACATACTCGAAGACTTTATGAATGTTTTCAATTCATAAAGTTTAATTTTCTTGTTGTAATGATTTTACATGTATTGTTTTTGGGCTTTGGGGTGAGTGTAGGACGTGATATATTCATGAATAGGTTATGATAGTATCTTAAAATAGTTTTAAGTAAGTTACGAGGTTTATGATCACGTTTTGGTTTATTTGGCATCGTAAAGTTGTAACTGACATATCGTAGACTTTAAGATAGTTTATAAATTTAAATTGATATGTATTATGAACTGCGAGGAGTTGTGAGTCCTTCTAGGCATTTTCCCATTGTGCTATCTATTAGGTGATTTTCTCGGCAAGCCACTTTCAGGGGAGGTGTTGTCGAAATTCTTACAAAATAAGGATATTTGCTCCAATTAAACAATTCATCAATTGAGTTTTGATTGAGGTAAACTTAATATTGGAGCATTATTGGGGATTGATTTAAAGAATATTTATAGGTTGAAGTTAATTGAATGGATTAGATGCCTGATTAGGAGAATTAGGTTAAGTCAGGACTTAGTGAGATGGGCCTGACAAAAATATACGCAGCGAAAGATTAAAACTTTTCCATATATATACATTATATATATAATATACATAAATACATAGTTTATCATATCTCAAAACCTTAAGTATAAACTTGCCAACCCCGTTTATATACATCAAAATATATCCACCAGTGTATATAAGTACAAGAAGACTCATTACATCGCAGAGAAGATTACAAGACACTTAAATCTTCTCCTTACCTTTAGTTGTAGCGTTGTGTTGCGAACCTAAAATATTAAATTTGGGTGTGTGCTCCAACTTGCTCGGTAAGTAAGGATTCACAAAGTCATCAACATTCCATATAATATTCAAGAACATTATGTAATAATAATATGCACCAATGTTAACTAACAAGAATGTGGAGCGCACTCCACCATGTACTGTTTTAACAGAACATAGGACATTAGCCATTGTTCCATCTACAAATCCACAAAATCATAGTAAAAACTCATAAAATTCATCAGGGAGGACCTCTAGCGAGGCAACGGACCATTTACAATCATCAAATAGCATAATTCATAGAGATTCCATCATCACCGTCAAATTGAACTTCAACCAACACAAAAACAAAACATACCAAAGTGATGATCTCTGACTTTTGACCCGTTTAAGCTCCTCAATCTTGATTGATTCAGTTCCCTAAGCGAACTCCAATAATCAGAAATCAAACTCGTAACCCTTTTTTCACTCTCTGTTTCGATCAAATGAAGAGATAAGTATGAGTTTTAGTTTAAATATATGGATTTTTCTCGAGATATGTATCGCTATCTCGAGACCGATCAAGTGGTAAATGTATTAAGGTGACACTCATTAAAGTGACACGAGCTTTAATACCATTATACACTTACGCTCCTCTCGAGGCGATCCGACGATCCATATAATTCAAATTAATCTTCAATTTTTTAATATATATATATATATATATATATATCTTATTTATGAATATATCTCGTGTATTTTTTCGCTAATAAATTCACTAGACATATCTACGAGCATACTCGGGCGTGCATATTCATTCCAGGACCCCCTTGTCACAATTGGTGTACCGATAATTCATTGTTTATTATGTATTTTCTGTTTATAGGCTTGTATATGAATCTTTTATTATACTACAACTTACATAAATTCGTTAAACAATTCAAACAAACGCAATTCATCATGCAAACACACCTACGTTCTAATCGAGGTATGTCGGACTTAACCATGCATGAGGCTAACTCGATTTAATTAGGATTTGAATTAGTTTTAATCACCGGCTTAAGGTAACATGTCGTTACAAAGGGTGGGACCGAAAGGGTGAGGAAGGGAGTGGCCGGTTTGGAGAGGAAAGAGAAAGAACATGTGAAAGGAGGGTGAGGTGAAATTTGATTGGGTAGTAGGTGAGGTTTCAAGTGGAGATATGGTGAGGTGAAATTTGATTGGGTAGGTGGTGATTTGAAAACGCGTTAATCTCTATTAATCCATAACAACCCTTTAACCAACACTTAATAACACTATATCACTCTATCTTTTAAATCACTAAATCTCATCAATTAAATTCTCAATTTTTATTGATTAACTACTCTCACTTGCTTGACTATCTCTTTTACTTCCATCCATCTCGACACGTATTTCAAAAAAATCTTTCAATCATGAAATCTCGATTCACTCCACTCTATTCGACTCGAATTCAATGAATTGACTTGTTTTTTTTTTTTTCTCTATCAGTCTGATCGTTCTTGTTGGGTACACTCGCTCTCCATCGCGTAACTCGCGATAAAGAACCGATAACTTAAACTATAAAGTCCAGCATGAATGTAACCCATAATTTGTAATATTTTTTCTAAAATAATTTTTAATACTTTATAAAATTATGTAAACAATTAAAGTGGGTCCCACACAAACAAAAAGATACAAAAGCATGGTAGACAACTAATATACTTCTTTTAAATTTGTAACAACAGTCAGATCTAATTAAACCTTTGGTTTTATTCTAAACTAATCCAATGTATTCAACATTATATAATAATAGACCATTGGTTTTCTAAACTAATCCAATGTATTCAAGATTATATAATAATAATAATTTCTATCAGTAGCAACTATAGCCTAAGGCTTCCTTTTGTTCGTTTTCGTCAACTTACAAAAGAGTTTTCTTACAGAGAAATTTACTTTCTAGAATTAACTCACAATAAAGATTATATTTTTATATTTGGTTCAAATTTGAACTTACAAGGAAGTTGCATTTTTTAAATAATAAAATATATGAAATGATATAAGTACCCTTCAACAAGAGAGATATGTGGGTAATAAAGAGGTATGTAATTAATGAGAGTAATTATGTCCACAAATCTTTGAAAGATAACTTTCATATGGGGTAGGGAGAAATCTCACATTTGAGAACATGAGTTTAGAGATAACTTGCAGAGGAGTTGAGTTTATAAAACTAATTAGGGTTGCAAGTGGGGTGGGGAATCCCCATTCTCTGCAGTGCCCCGCTTCAGTGGGGCAAGGATTCCCTGCTTTTTGCTCCCTGCGGGGCTGGGCAAGGCGGTGACGGTATTTGTTCTCGCCCCGCATCCCTTGCATAAAATTCTCATTTTTTATGTGTTTACGAAAAAATTATATAATTTTTTTACTTAAAACATTTGTAATATATGGAATGAAACTCAAGATCTTCAACAATCAATTTTATTTTTACCATTAAGTTACTTCTATAATATATATATATATATATATATTTATATCATAAAGATATATAAAAATTATATTTAGAACATAATTGAAATATATTCATCATATTAGTTTTGGAAATCTTATATATTTAATTAAGTATGATAACTTGTAACTCAATCGACAAAACAAATCCACATTAATCTTTTAATTTGAGAAAAATAGTTTCTTCAAAAAAAAGAGAAAGTATTACTTAAATGCCAAAATGACCAAGGAATGAAGATCAAAATATATATTTTTTACAAAATTGATGGGGCACCGCGGGAATTCTCCGCCCCGCGAAAATCCCTGCAGGGTGGGGCATGGGGTGGCAAAGTTTTTCCCGTGAGAAATTTGCAAGAATAAATCTCTGATCCGTGCCCGCAGGGACGAAGACGATCATTACGATCCCCGCCCCGCCCTGCCCTACCCTGCCTCACTTGCAACCTTACCAACATAGAGAGCATCGCAGTTGTGCCACGTGTCTAATTAAATATGGGAAAGTGCTAGAGTGATACCCTAATTGACACCTTAAGTAACATTCAAGTGACGTGACGCACGGGCCCCACATAAAAATGAATTTGCGCAAAATAGTTCTTGGTGCATAACACGTGTGGTGTGTATCTCGAGATGAACTCGGATGGCTACCATAGATGAGCCCGCGCGCCATGTCACAGGAGCGTCGCTTAGGGTGTCAATTTGGGGTGTCATTCTAGCATTTTCCTGAAACATGACTTTACTGATTATATAACGTTGGAGTACGCTAAATAGACACGTGGCACAACCGCAATGCTCTTCTATGTTGACATTGGTTACAGCTGCGGCCGAGGTTTCTTCTAAAGTGGTTTTTGTCCACAGAAACCAAACAAACGGTCAAAATTGTTTTGACTTTCCTCGTTATTAGTAGAACATCCAATCCAACGGTCGAGATTGGACTATAAAATAAAGCCCACAACATAATTGAATCTCCAGAGCACCAGAATCTCCACACCTTATTTTCACATTCTTTAACCAAAAAAAAAAAAAAAAAAAAAAAAACCAGATTGCAAAGCACACACAGTTGCTCCAAAACAAGGTGCTGGTTTTTGGATTCAACATACACACAGTGATACATAATGAACTCCCCCTATAAATACCCATTTTTGGATCCACTCACTCACCAAATTGGTTCAACACAGTTATCAAAATCTCATATTGTTCATTCAATATCAGAAAGAGAGAAGTTAGAGATGGCAAGTAGTACTGCTGGTCAGGTCATTCGTTGCAGAGGTAACAAAATCTTGATTGATCATGTTGTTATTCAAATGGGTGGTTGTTGATTTTGTTTTTATGATCTGTTTGTGTGGATTTTTGATTGAAAATTTTATTATGGTTGTTTTTGTGTATAAGCTGCTGTGGCATGGGAAGCTGGGAAGCCACTAGTGATTGAAGAAGTGGAGGTGGCACCACCACAAGCCATGGAAGTCCGTGTCAAGATCCTCTACACATCCCTCTGCCACACTGATGTCTACTTTTGGGAGGCCAAGGTAACTCTTCATCAATCCATTTCTATACATCAATTTCTAAGTACCCATTTTAGTTCTACGTCTTGTTGGTCCGTGAGTCTTCACTAGTTTTGATAGCATCCCTAACTTAACCTACATTTGACTAATACCGCTATTAGGCCCACCCATTCCTGTATGCGTGGGTTTGAGGATCTTCGCTAATTTTGATATTATGATATTGTCTCTAACTTAACTACTTTTTTGTTCATAGGCAGGGGTTTCATTTCAAAATGCTTTGATAGAAATGTTTAGGAGCGGAGCCACATGGCTGCCCTCGTTGTAGCTGGCAATCTTGTATATGCCCGCCTTATGCATATAGTTGATTATACCAAAAAAAAAAAAAAAAAGAGAATCCCATACCTCAAATTAAATCTAGGCTACCCTTAGTTTAACCCGGAGTACTTGAAATCCTGGCTCTGCCCTTGAAATCCTGGCTCTGCCCTTGGAGATATCTACGTGTTAGTATTCTTCGTTACAAAGTTATATTTATGTAGGCTTATACTTCGATGCACCATTTCAACATCCAAATTGACGAATCGAGGGTATTGAGTATTGTTCATGACAATGTCTACTCTGTTTACTCTGTTGTTCAATCTTATTTGATTTCATACACTGAAATTGAAATGGTGTTTTTGATTTTGCAGGGGCAAACCCCTCTATTTCCGCGAATTTTCGGTCATGAGGCAGGAGGGTACGTAAAATCCATCACTAACTAATCAATGCTATTGATTGAATATATTGAGCATTTTGAACTAATGAATAAGAAGTTTGGTTTTCAGGGTTGTGGAGAGTGTTGGGGAGGGAGTGAGTGATCTCAAACCGGGTGATCATGTGCTGCCAGTGTTCACCGGGGAATGCAAGGACTGCGCGCATTGTAAGTCGGAGGAGAGCAACATGTGTGATCTTCTAAGGATCAATGTGGATCGAGGGGTGATGATCGGCGATGGCCAATCGAGGTTCTCCATCAATGGAAAGCCTATCTACCACTTCGTGGGCACCTCGACTTTTAGCGAGTACACTGTGATTCATGTTGGTTGTCTAGCTAAGATCAACCCTCTTGCCCCTCTTGACAAAGTTTGTGTTCTCAGCTGTGGTATCTCCACAGGTGAGGAGCATGTACAAGTGAATTAGTATTGTTTGAATGCTTGATTGTTTTTCTATGTTTCGACTTTTCAATACTCAATAGTACTAATTGTAGGTCTTGGTGCCACATTGAATGTTGCAAAGCCGAAGAAGGGTTCGTCAGTGGCCGTGTTTGGATTGGGAGCAGTCGGCCTCGCAGTAAGTTTAATGGTCTTATAGTTTGTACTTGTATGGTAAATTAATCTTGATGTTTCCTCATTTGCTCAAATGTTGTTGTTGTGACATTGTCTATGATTAGGCAGCTGAGGGGGCTAGGATTGCTGGGGCTTCAAGGATTATTGGTGTTGATTTGAACCCGAAGCGGTTCGAGGAAGGTCAGTGACTAATTATACCAAATTAATGTGAGCATTCTTTTAACATAAAAACATAGATCAGTTAGATAATTAACTGCGAAGCTTTTAATCTCTTAAAATCATCAAGATTTTATCGCCCTCATGAGCCTCACAACATTCGACACATTGTTTGATGGTACAACTGCCCTTTTATAGGCTTGGAGGAGAACCTTTAAGCTTCTCACATTAATATTAATTTCCATCAAATTGATAATCTAATTAAATACTTCATGTAATTCATAAGTTACGTAAATTAAACATAAATTTATGAGACACACAATGGTCTTACAATTAATATATGTGCGAAATGAACATTGTTGGCTAGTATATGTATCTGATTATTAAAGCTTTCTGTTATATCTGATTAACAGCTAAGAAATTTGGAGTTACAGAGTTTGTGAACCCTAAAGACCATGACAAGCCTGTTCAAGAGGTATATGTTTATGAATGAAATCTCTAAGTTTTGTTTTATAGACAAGATTTTGGTAGGAACATTGATTGTTAAAGTTCTAATAGCAATTGCAAATGTGCATAGGTGATCGCCGAGATGACTGATGGAGGAGTAGACCGAAGTGTCGAATGCACTGGCAACATCAATGCCATGATATCGGCATTCGAATGTGTTCATGATGTATGTATATATGAGTTCCTCGAGTCCATCAACATTAATTCATTTCAAACTTGTACATTGGAGGTCACAATTCAAATTTATAGCTAAGCTTACTATACATATAAACTTTGAATTTCTTCAGGGTTGGGGAGTTGCAGTGCTTGTGGGAGTCCCTCACAAAGATGCCGAGTTCAAGACGCACCCGATGAACGTCCTTAATGAAAGGACTCTCAAGGGCACCTTCTTCGGAAACTATAAGCCTCGAACCGATCTTCCTAATGTGGTCGAGAAGTACATGAACAAGGTAAGCTTAAATTCCATACAAACACCGCCGTAGAATTAATTCAATTAATTAATGGCAGGATTTTTTGTGATTGAATTAATGGTTGGTTTATACTGTGTATTTCCTTAGGAGCTTGAGCTGGAGAAGTTCATAACACATCAAGTACCGTTCTCGGAAATCAACAAGGCGTTCGAATACATGCTCAATGGCGATGGCCTTAGATGCATAATCAACATGGAAGCCTAAACTACTTGAATTGCTGGTTCTTGTGTTTTGATAAATTTGTTGTGTTTATATAAGTCTGAGATCACCGAAATGCTCATTTACGGCCTTGTTTGCCTATTTGCTGTTTGGACGTGGACACGAAAATGTTCTTCAGTTGTAACATGGAAGGTTGTACTCTTTCTTTTGTTACGAATATACATATTAATAAAGCGTTGCTTTGTTTCGTATATAACATGGATGGAATTTTCAATCCTCATGTACTCTTGTTCGAGATTTAGAGAATTGTGTAAATCACTTGAATGGATATAATTCTAGTAGTCTTTATACGTATAAATAGACATAGCTTATAAAGTTGTATCTTTTCATCTCATTAATGACCATCATGCATCAATGTGTCTATAGTTGTGCCTGTTTTTTTTTATTATTAGTAGACACCAACATGCATGTCTATATATTACAATTTGAATGTCATTTTAAGTGTTTTATAAATAGACACAATGGCTACACAAATAAAGTCTCTTGTGAGATTTACAATGGGAAGTCAGGACAATGGCTACACAAATAAAGTCTCTAGTGAGATTTACAATGGGAAGTCAGGACTTAATCGAAGATGGTCTTTTGAGAAGATGGTCTTTTGAGACAATTACTCAAAAAATAGTGATCACAATTGTAAATTCTAACAAGAATTTGAAAAGGTCAATAAAGTGATCACAATTGTAAATTCTAACAAGAATTTTAAAAGGTCATTGATCAAATATGTTTTTAGAAAAATGGTGTCAATCGACATCAAAATTAACGGAATATGACTAAGATCAGGGTTTTTTTTTTTTTTTTTTTAACATCATTTAATGGGACCTGAAGTTAATTCTTGAAAATACAAAATGAATTCAATGTGATAGTAAAAAAGTTACGAGATGTGTGCAGAAATGTGGTCTCTTTTTTTATGAACTTAATCCCTACCTCCGCTCGCTCCACATGCATTTCTAGTCGTTGGATGGAAAATCAAAAAAACTTGAAGTGATTGACGAGGATTGCTTATATTTGGTAGGTTCTGCTGATGGTGGGTCTCATTAATGTCAAATAAGAAATCAATAGAGTATGCAGCTATTGGCAGAGACCACTCGAAATGATGGGCTACATCGACTACAAGGCTTATTAACTCTCAGCAGGTAGTCAATATTGTTTCAAATAAATAGAGGGGACGTTCAAGTTGGTCTGCCCATCTAGTTGCCAGCTTGGTTCAACATATACTCATATCGTTAGAAATCTGGCAGGCCCCACGTGCATTAATGCGCGTGGAGTCCGCCAAAAGTCAATTTTTTGTTTCTTTTTAAATGATTTAAATTTTATTTTTGTTATGAAATGGATGACACTTATGCATGTATGTGACCACATTGTGAAGCATGATTCTCACAATGAATTGTAACTAACATCAAGCATGGCTCTCACACTTCATGTAACTTGTAATCCTCTCCAATGTATATCAACTCTTCCATGTATTGTCTATGTTGCTTGTGATGTGTTGTATGACTTGTGGTGTATATATAACTTGTACACATTGTATAAGTACAATTATCATCATCACTAAATGGCCTATATAAAGGGTGTCAACCTCATTGTAATTCACACACCAATGTTGGAACGAAAGTCTCTACATTTCTCAACTCTAGCTCTCTTCTCTCTTGTCTCCTCTTCTCTACTTGTTCTAGTAGTTCTTAGTTTATGCATTCTATGCTTAAGTCTCTAGCAAGTCCAACTTAAGTTCTAGTTGACTTACAACTTAGTTTACAACAGTTTTTGATTTTTTTTAAAATGTGATGATTTTTTTAAAAAAAATGGTGTGATGTGATTGTTGGTACCATAAAGCGTGTAATTAAATGTTTAATCATTGTGGGAGTAAACTGTAGTATATATAGGAGAGTTTAATGGAATGATGATGTGACACTCCACTAACTCCAAAATGAGTTCCACCATCAGTGGATGCTCTAATGAGCAGCTTCAACTAGGCCTTAATCTCAAGATTTAATAGTTTTTAAGGCAAAACCAATCTTTTGGTCCCTGAACTTTAAACTTTTTACACTTTTGGTCCCTCAACTTTTCATGCAGTATAAATTTAGTCCTTCCGTTAGTCGAGCCGTTTACATTGATGATGTGGCAAACGTGAATCGTCACGTGGCGCCATGTGACCTTCCTTTTCATTTGAACCGGAGGTTCGTTGAACCAAACCGGTTCATTAAAAACCAAATCAAAAATTAAAAACCAAGCCCTAATTGTTTTGATTGTGTGAACGAATAGAAACACCCCCCCCCCCAACCTCCCGCCTCACTGTGAGTCACCCCAACCTCTCGCCTCATTGTGCGTTTCACTCATCTCCTCTTTGTGCGTATCTCCCTCGTTCACACTCTTTGTGCGTGTTATCCCCTCGCGCACACACTACAAAAAAAATCAATTCAAAGAACAAACTAGTCTGATGTCTTTGAATTGGTACAATTTTGTCGCTGGTGGACTCTCAACAATTTAGCAACGATAATAATAGCCGTCGCTAAAGTCTTTGTCGCTAGTGCACCTCAATGATAGATTTTGTATTCTGTTGTCGTTCAAATGACGTAATTGTGACAAATTTATGTCGTTAACAAAGAACAAAAAAAATGTGTCGCGATCGAAATCCAACAAGACAGACATGTATGTCGCTAGTCTATTCTTTGTCAAAGAACAAACTTAAGCGTCATGTCGTTGACTAGTGTCCAACAAGACAGACGCTTAGCAACAAATTAGCACAAAGACTGAGTGCGCTAATATTTAAATAGTAAATTTTTAAAAGAATTTAAAATCGTAAATAGTAAAAAATAACTTGCAAGAACTCCCAAAACAATTAAAAAGCTACAAATATTACTTTAATTGGAAAAATATTTGTATAATATCAAGATTTTACAACAATGTCTACCAAAAAATCAGATTTTAACATTTCATAATTACTAATATACTATAAAGTAGTAGATAAACATTATTCAACAAATCGACAAACAACTACACAAGCTGCACAAATTTGCATACATGTAATGTGTACAAAACACTCGATAACATTCTTTCACCTAAGACATAGATAGGCACCGCACAAATTCTTTAGCTAGTATAGTATTTCTCATCCAAATCCTGAAATTATAAAGGAACATCAACATTATTCGACAAGTAACCAACACATTCCAACACAAATTAAAACAACATCACATCCAAGTTTAGTGAAATTGAAGAATATGAATACTCTTCTTAAGCAACTATAGATGTAGGTCATTTTATTAAAAAATTAGAGTTGAATCTCAACATAGATACCTTGTTCAACTAATTGGTGAAGAGTCCAAAATGAATAACAAGATAACAAAAACTTTCAATGGATCGTCCAAATTGAACATGAACATAACAATAAAAAATCAAGTGTTAAATTTCATTCTTCAACAACAGAAGATCAACTTATTACAATAAAGAGATCAAGATATAATCACGAACTTATTACAATCAAGAGGTCAAGATATAATCACATGATGTCAATATTACGTTATAAACCAATTTCAGATAACTAATTTACAACAATAACACTTATCCGATAAAACTAGCTATTAAGGATATGCATGTAACCATAATATTACAAAAAATATACAAAAAATAATTACAATTCTCATCATCAATGATCAAAGAACCTTGAATCATGCATGTAAATCTAATAACCCTAGCTAAACAAAGAAATCTATAAACAAAAAATCTAGCTACAACAATGAATAAATAAACGAAACAACAAAACAAAACTAACATTGATGGATAGAACTTGAAACGCAAAAAAAAAAAACTATATTAAAGAAAGAAATCGCTTATCAACCATTTCACACTCATATCACAAAACACTAAACGTCATCTATCCAATCATCCATATTCTTTGGTTTTCCGTCATGTTCGGGGACAAAGTACCCCTTCTCGATGGCCTTCCATGCTTTCACATCAATGGATATGATGAACCCTTCCATCCGAGACTTCCAAAGACGTGTAATTAGTGTCAAGAGGAGTGGTGGTTTCGTTGTAGAGGAGCCTTCTGTTGATCGGATTGATGAGGATAAGACATTACTTGAAATTAGGACCTCACTTCTTTGACACAACAAAGGGAATAGGCGTCGTTAATCGATACCAATTGAAAAATGTAATGTCTCTGTTTACACAGAATGTTTCTGTGGTCACAGACAGAGGCTCTGTATATATGAGTGTTGAAGGCACAGATACGAGCTTTCTGTCTTGACAAATAAAAAAATAATAAGGAAAAATAAATTGCAGTGAAGTAAATAACGCGCACAAACGTTTACGCAGCCGGACCTCCCGTCCTACGTCTCATGGGGCCACTCCCAGGTGTAAGATCCACTAAGAAATAAAGAGTGATTACAACTTATACAATAGGACTCCTCACTTGTTTTCTCTCAAGTTGGTGACCCCTCATCAAGTCATAATGTACTAATCACTCTCGCTATCTCTATGCTCTTACACAAGTATCTCCGAGACCCCTTGAGTTTGAGATGACCCGAGATCCCCTCAGAGTTTAGACTAAGTCCCCTTAGCCTAGTGTGTGTGCGAATACAACTCGTGAGATAGTGCTCTTATCTTCACTTTTGCTTTTACAGTAATAACACACAAAAAAACAAAGTAGTTCAAATCAATGCTCAAGGTCATGAGTATTGAACTATTTATAGAGAAGACTTGTGCACAACTTTGACTTCTCATTCAATGAATCGGTGCAAATGAGATTTAGGAAACTTTTTTGATTGATATCTTCTCGAGTTTCCTTGTATGTAGATATCCTTCATTGTTTGTATGATCTTGCCTTCCTATGGAATATCTTGCATATCTGATGATTGCATATATCTTGCACATTGCCTTAAATAAGATGATTGCATATATGGAGCTACACAAGGAATATCTCAATGGATAGTTAGTAGCATAGCATAATTTAATGGCTCGTGACACACAATAACAAATAATCAATGACACTAATCGGCGACACTTTATTTTCAACAAAAAAAGAAAGTCGTCTCGATCGAATCAAGAACAATTGGAAGCAAACAAAAAAAAAAGCGAGAACTAGATTCAAATGTTGAACACGAAGAATGCAATTCACACCTCTAACAAAGCGAAATCCCCCATTCAAAGCTCAAATGCCAAAATCCTAGCAAGCTCATCCTCGTTTCTTCGAATGGCATGAACATATGATGGCTAGGGTTTTGAACATATGAGATTGGCAGATTTGAGAATGTACCGATTCCGCAACTCGATTACCCAACCATTGATGGCACTCCCTTTCGTTTCTCTTGTAGAGGCTCGGTTCCTGCAGCCTTGAGCGCGCACTCTTCGCTTGTGGTTCCTCCATTAACGAAACGAAGATCGAGTGATTGTGTTTGCCAGGTTTTATGAGTTTCGGATCGAAAGAAGGAAACCCTAACAAAGGCTAATGCATAGGGGTTCCGCTACCATGCCTATATTATATAGAGGTTTATTAAAACCGCTATTAATTAACTCGCTACTAAAACCTAAAATTGTTCTAGTGCTTCCATTTCCAAATGTTGTATTTATCAAACATTGAAGTTTGAAGACGATGTAGACGAAATGAAATGAGGGTTGATTATTGTTAGCCTCTCAATAGCTTGATCGGAGTTGGGAGAACCTCACACTAGCTTGTGGCCTCGTGATAATTACTAGGGTGGAAAATAGGATGTTGTTCACCAAAAAAGGATGTTGTAATTAATACTCCGATTTTCAATACATGTAGCTTTTTCAATTTACCACCATCATCAATTACACCGAATCAAGCGCAATGGAAGAGTTTGATCCATGTAGCCGACCCTTGTTGATTTAAGGTACGCTTCTTATATAAAAAAGAAGCGGAGAAAAATCTATTGAAAATAGTATACATTTAATCATAAGTGAAGTTTTGTTATTATTATACTTACACGACACTTAATTTGAAACTGAAAGATTGAAAAAGATGAGAAATTGACACATTGAGAATTGGAGGAGTAATATTGATCATCTATATATATGCAGATAAGTTCCATGGATGGCATACTATTATCATAATATGCATTGATAATGACTTAGTTTCTTCAATAATAATTTATAAAATGACTAAGTTATATATAAATAAAAATTGACTAAATGGACTAAGACTTGTTAATGATTACTTCACCATCAAAAAGAAAAATAAAGAGCCAAAGTATCTCTCGGTGAGATAGATGAGACGTCACTTGCTAAAAGGCAAGGCTTGGGAATGTCGCGGGTTTGACTCCTATTAAAGCCAAAAATAAAGAAAAATAAAGAAGGCAAAGTACGTTATATTTGTGACGACCCAAAATCCAATAAACTTGCACTAGGGTAACTTAGTAAATTTTCAAACCCTACACTAATTTAGCCCTAATATAAATATCAAATTGAAAACCCTAGCCCTTTGTATTCAAAATCAACACGTTTAAGATAAAAAAGAAATTGGTATCAGCTTGGATCTGTTAACTCAAAGTGACTTCACAAAGAAGGGAACCTCACCATTATCTTCTTCATCATGTCTTTTGTTTCAAGTGTTAATGGTGTACACATGTTGGGTTTGTACAAAAGGATAAAAAACCTTATATAGAGCCACCGCGACGCCGTCAAAAGTGGGCGGTGCCACCACTTCGCAGGACGTCCCCGCATCGATCCCCGAGGACGTCGGGTGCCCAAGGAGGTGCCTTGGACATTAGACCCAAGGCCAAACCTCGGTCAACCGACCTAAGTTGGCCGATCAACACTTAAAAAAATATAAATAAAAGAATAAATAAAAATATAATGAAATAATATATATAGATATATCCCATAAATAAATATAAAAATAATATATTTTCAAAATGGGTTGGGGCGGGCCCCACCCGACCCTCTCACGGGCGACAGGGGACCGCGGAGCCACAAGTAGTGGGCCCCATTTGAAGTAATTAAATAATAATTAATTTTGGATTTTGAATCGTCGAATAATGCGATCGTTTAAATGTGTCTAGATTCGCAAGGAGGTTCACATCGATCCCCGAGCGTGCTAGGTCGACCGATGGAGTTTAGCTCGAAGAGTCGAGGTAAGTGGAGAGCTCTGCTCATTTATTAAATGTTGCTTGCTACTAGTATATTTAGAATTCATGATTTTAATTAAAGGACTTGGGATGGAGTCATTATCTACCTTGGTTGACTTCACGTAAGGCATTTTAGGGAGCCATACTCATATGGTGGAACCAAGTCACCTTACATGCTTAAGGGCCTCTTGGGGAGCCGTAGTAATACAAAGGGAACCAAGTCACCCATTTCTACGAGGGCCTCTTTGGGAGTCGTGGATGCACGATGGAATCAAGTCACCCACGCATATTTATTATATTATGATGATTGTCAACAAGGAGAGGTAATGACAAATGAGACAACGAACTTGCATTTATATCTATTACATTTTATGTATCTCTATTGGAACCCCTTTGCATGCAAAAGTTAATTTTCTTATGTTTTTACAACCCTTGAAACTCCGTATATCTGTTTTAGTTGTTTTATGAATATGATATGTTTATTCATTGTGGAAATTGATGTCATGCTTGATTTCAATGCTATCTTGATTTTTAAATGCATGCTAGCTTTATTTTGCATTATAGGTATTACTTGCATGTTTAATATTTGAGTGTAGTTCTTCTCTTATTGGGCTCCGTTGTTTCTTTAGCTCACTCCACTTACACTACAGGTCCATCTACGAGTGTGATAGGTCGTGGCAAGGGGAAGGTCATTGCTTGAAGTTTCCTTGCAGCGTGAGCATTACAATATATATTTACTATTTGTTTTGAAAACTATTAATAAGGATTACGACCTAGGCAAATATGTTGGGTAGTTCAACCTTCCTTTAGTTAGTTTGGCACATTTATAAGATTTTGAAGTTTTTGGAGATTTCATATTGTTTTGATTTGGTTAGGTGAATTTGAGATATCCGATAGTACGATTGATGATGACATATGGTATTTATTTAAATTCAAATTCCGCATTATCTTGTCATATTTTCTAGATGTTATTCCGCAGGTTGTTTAGGCGTGCCTAAATGGTGGTCTAGGCCGGACGACCCGACCCTAAGTGGGGGAAGGGTCGTTTCAATATTCATTAATACTACGGCCTAGTTCTTTTTGTTTCTTTTCTTATTTATTTGGGAGCAAAAGCTATCCAAATAATAACTTTAAATAAAATAGATTACCCAAAGAAGAAATCAAGCAATTTGCTTTAAATCCACGCATTCATCTATTCTTAGCGAGGGCCGCTAAGGGCACCCCACCATTTCATGAAGGCACCCAATTTTTTGTAAAAATTTCAGCGAAAATAGAAAAGACCATTTTGCCCCTGTATATATATTGATTCAAACCCTACAAACCATTTTGACAAAAAAAATGGGGCACCCCACCACCAAGCTTGAACCTAAAACGACATTGTGTTTGCCGACCGTTTATCGATTCTTGCATTGACATCATCCGACAAATGATGTAACAATGTTTGATAACCATATGATGGTTTGAAGGAACTGCTTTTTGTCAACGTAGGGTTTCTCAAATTTTCGATGTTTTTTTCACGACGCGATTGATTCGGCCTCGCAGAATCGAGAGTTATGCACACGTCTCTCGGTCACCTTCCACCGAGAATCGAATAACAGCCTCTCGTAATGGACAACCAAGAGCTATTCTACATTCTCGGTTGGACATCACCGACAGACATAAACTATACACTTCGACTTACTCGGTGAAGTGGTGACCGAGACGACAATAAAAGTCTCTGCGTTATGGACAACCGAGAGCTATTTTACATTCTCATCATGCTTGGCCGAGACCAGAAACAAAATCTCTGGCCCGTGTGGCCGAGAACCACGAACGCCCAATAAATGAACCATCGAATGCACCGACACACAAACATAACAACTACTCTATCAAATGCAACTTAATTAGACTACCAACGCACATTCAAATGATCGATTTCAACACTATCGATGTGTGAACGAAAAACTTGAACCGAGCCCTAATTTGGATATGAAATCGACCAAAACTCGTAGTCTTCAAACTCGAAAAACGTCCTACAACAGAGAGAGAGAGACATGGAGGAACGAATACAACTTAGATTCGGGATTGCTAGGTGGTTCGTTGACGAGAAATGGAGAAAGTCAAGTAAGAGGACGGTGGTGGGGTGCCTCTGTTTTGCGGAGGGGTTTTTTGGTGCCCTGTAAATTGGTTAGAGGGGTATTTTGGGTATTTCAGGTCTAATTTTTTGGTACCCTGTAAATTGGTTAGTGCCCACATTAACTGGGTGCCTTCATGAAACGGTGGGGTGCCCTTAGCGGCCCTCTTCTTAGCTTGCACATAGGATCACTTTTTTTTTTTTTTAATGAAGTACCACATAGGATCACTTAAATCTATCGAAGTGGCAAGAATCCAAGAACCCAAAAAAAAAAAAAAAAAAAAAAAAAAAGATCAGGAATCGATACTTGTGTCCACTGTAGTAGTATACATTTAAAGGTACACACGGAAATATTAATAGAGAGCGCATGTCACCTTTCCTAAATTCCTATCAACTTGTTCAAGCTATCCAAAAAGAACTGAATAGGGCAGCATGGAAAACCCTTTGTGTTCTAATGGAAACATTTCTTCTGCTCCAGTTCCTTATGTCGGCTTGTACATCACTAGCGCGACAATGGTATGCCTTCTACTTATCCTTTATGATTTGTTTTTAAGCTTTCGTCATAAGAGACAATACTTGCCTTGCAAGCTCTTTTCAGTGAACTCCGCGACATTAACTCTCCTTGCAATTGTTTCAAAACTCCCCGTTGACCTCACCACTAACATGCCTAGTGCCAGTGACCAAACAACAAAGCTTACTGGCACTATTATGGTATGTGTTAGTATGGCTTTCATGATGCCTTCAATGGGTACTAATAGGAAAGCCGAAAGCATTTCAAACATGATTGCTTTGAGTCTCTTCGTCGTTACTATTGTCGTAAACATATGCATCCAATTGCGCACTGGAGTAATCTTTTCATTCTTTTGGGAACACATCTTGATCTCTTGTTTCATGGTGATTATGTTGGCTGTGTTTTTGCATTCCACGAATAACATCAATGCCGCGAAAATACTTCTTGCGGGGAACAATAGATCGGCATTCAGAAGGAATGTGACATCTTCGTCTGTCGATAAAGTAATGCCATGGTACAAGAGCAGTTCTGTTTCCAATCCTCAATTCGTACTATGCAAGGATGCATTATCAAGTACATCGTCGGGGATGATTTGCATAACATGTTTGGTGGTTTTGTCGCAAGCCGTATATCGATCTCTCATCGTTCATAAGATGGAGTTTTGTAGTAAAAAAGTTTCTGATTATGGATGGTCGATACCGATGATTTTGGTCACCCAAATTATCACCATATTGGTTGCAAGTCTAGCCACTGCTTATCGGTGGTTCATGATGGTCATCTATGAAGAAATCTCCGAGACTCAGTTGAACATATACATGTACATTAAAGATACTGAAACTCTTGCCTTTAAATTTCTTGCCAAGTACAAGAAGTTCCCAATGAAGAAGATTTCATTAAGTTATGCATCTTTAGGACTATTCAAATCCATGGTGTCTTTGGTATATGTTTTGGTTTTCTTTACTATTGTGTCCATTCCATTCTATCTTTATCGCTTCATTTTGCATGGAACAAGAAGTTTGAAAGGAAGGAGCACAGAAAGTAGCAGTACTAGTAGTAGTAGTAGTAGTCGTCGTAGTAGTACTTCTCGATTGAAGAAGAAAATGGAGACGATTTGCGAGAAAGAGATGAATACATGGATGGATGCAATGAGTAAGAATAGTCCCCCGACTCGCTTAGTCGAAGTGCTCCGTCGTCGCAATCGTGACTTAAGACACATTAGTGTGTCTTCAATTGATCTTAATGGTTTACAACTCTCAGATGGTTTCTACAAATCCTCATGTTTATCCTTGGTCATTGTTGCCAGAGTAATCACTCTTCTCATGCCCTCCGATCGTGCCAATCTCCTGACACAAGCCTTGGATGAAGCTTTCGAACTACTTTACTACATTGATCAAAAAACAAACATCAAAGACGCCGAGGACGAATTGAAACATGAGTTGGCGAAAATCATATTGGAAAACAATAAGGATGTCGTAAACATATCTGGCTACGACAATGCGATGTTAAGTGTTGACGATGAGTATGAATTCTTTCGATACTCGAAACCGGCCAAGTTCGAAATGGACATCATAAAAAAGTTCCTCCAAGATTATGATTCAAGGAGGATTCATGCAATGTACAAGGATTTGGAGGAAGCATTTATTTGTTCGTTGTATGATTTTCTGTATCGACTTCCAGACGCGGTAATTAAAGAAGTAGAAGAGAGTCCAATTGAAGAACACGAAGAAAGAGCACGCGTTGTAGCCAAACTAGTTTGCAAATACAAACTTCTAGATGATGTATTGGACTACGGGTTGAGGATGACTCCATGGGAAAGTTAATTGTCTGAAAGTAATCTACTTGAATGATGTGGTTTAGTTTTTTATTATTTTTGCTTTCATAATGTGGTCTTTGTGATATTGTATGTTTGGATTGGCTTTTTATCTTAATCATTTGGAGTTCTGTTTATTGATGATACAAGCTCGATCAATTACTTTTAAGGTGATTTAAGTGTACATTATTTTCTTTTCTTTTTAATTTTATTTTTTCTTTATAGGAATATAAGTGTATATTGTTAGAAGGGCCTATGATCGTGTGAAAATTTAATTAGTCTCCTTGAACCTTCACTACAAGGATCATAGTTTTTAGCTACAAATGCATTTGTAGCTAAACCTAAACTTTTCATCGAAAAATTAGAAATGAGAAAAAGAAAATCTTAATTCTAATAAAGTTTAATTTAATATCGATTAATAAAAAAATTAAAACCTAAATGTAATAGTGTTCTAATTTAAAGGGTAATTAGAAATTTCGTGAAAAAAAATTAAAAGATAAAAATTATGAGTTCTTTGAAAAAAAATGTAAAATCGTTTAATGGGTTAAGCTCATACATTAAGAGATTCAAAAAATAATTATATTGATGCAATATTGATTGAGGTTCCAAGATAGGGATGCAAGTGGGGCCGGGAATCTCTATTCCTCATAGGTTGAGACTCACCCCGACAATGGGGGTTTCTTCGCAAAATTTAACCCCCGTGGGAGTGGGGGTCGGGGCAATCTTTCTTTTGATGATCGAGATGAAATAAAATGAAAATGAGTATGTCGAATGGTAAGAAAATGGTTATTGTTAAATTTTTCGGCGGCATTTAGATTTTCGCCAAGATCGATATATATTGTCCCTAACATTTAACCACCTTCAACTCATAGAGTGGGGCTTTAATTCAAAAGGCCTTTGTACTATTTGAGGGGATATACATAATTGATTATTTCATTATGAAGTTTCATTTAATCAATGTGGGACTAATGTTCGAACCGTTGGCTCTGATACCATATTAATTAATTTTCATATTGGACTCGCCCGCACATGCGGCGCAATCCCGTGGATCTCCGCCAATATCAATATTATCCCAACTTGACTACCATCAACTTATTAATTAATCAATGTGAGATTTTAACCCAAAAGACATCGATACTAATAGAGGAGAGATCCACACTTATACAAATGGAAGTCTTATTTAATCGATTTAGGACTATTATTAGGTCCATGCATCTCCAACAGTTATGTACAGGTAGATGCTATATGGTGGCCCACTAATTGGCTGCTCTCTTATTTGTGTTCCTCATATATAGATCGATTTGTATGGGCACCGACAAAATCATTAAGAAGTTAATTGAGCTAGCTAGCTATTTGTACTTTTCATCCAAACACTACTCGTATATATTCTTAGCGTGCTTTGGGTTCAAATTATGTATCATGAATGAAGCAAGAATTAATCTACTTTTGACGTCCTTTAAAGAGTATATGGAGCCACACATATAGAAAGACAGAACACTGAACGCATATATACACAAGGTTCCCATCAATTTCTACAACCAAATTCATACATATATGGAAAGTCCTTCGTGTTCTAAAGGTAGCAATTCCACTTCTCCAGTTCCTTATGTTGCTTTGTACATCGCGGGTGCCACATTGGTATGCCTTCTACTTGTCCTTTGTGATTTGTTTTTCAGCTTTCGTTGAAAAACAAATCACAAAGGAACTGAGAAGTGGCAACATTAACTCTTCTCGCAATCACTTCAAAACTTCCTGTAGATCTTACGACTAACATGCATAGCGCTTATGACCAAATATCAAAGCTTACTCAATTGGCACCGCCGTGATATGCGTTAGCATGGGATTCATGATCCCTTCCCTAGGAATTAATAGGGAGGCTGAAAACATTGCAAACATGATTACCTTGAGTCTCTTCATTATTACTATCATCGTCAATACATGCATCCAATTGCACACAGGAGTGATCTTCTCATTCTTTTGGGAACATATATATCGCGATGTTGTGGTGCATGATGATAATGTTGGCCGTGTTTTGGTATTCCATGTCTAATGTCAACTCGAGAAATTGCATCTCGCCGAGAAGAATAGGAATGCATTCGGAAAGTTTGCATTAACATCAGTAGATTAAGTGATGTCATGGTTCTCGAGTTGTTCTGTTTCCAATCCTCAATTCATACTTTGCAAAGATGAATTATCGAGTACGCCTCCCTGGGATAATTTGCATAATATGTTTAGTAATTTTGTTTCAAGCCACATACCGATCTCTTGTCGTTCGTAAGTTGGAGTTTTGCAGTGAACAAGTTTCCGATTATAAATGGTCGATACCGATGATTTTGGTCACCCAAATCATCACCGTCGTGGTTGCAAGTTTAGCCACTACTTATCGGTGGTTTACGATGACCATCCATGGAGAAATTTCCCAAATCGAGGCGAACATATGCTTGTACATTGAAGAAACAAACTCGGCCTTTAAGTTTCTTACTAATCATAGTAAAAGCCCAACGAAGAAAATATTGTTAACACATGCCTCTTTGGGTATAGTTAAATCCTTAGTGTATTTGACATACTTCTTTATTTTCTTGACAATAGTGTATATTCCTTATTACCTTCATAGATTTATTTTACATGTAGTGAAAAGGTTGAAAGGTGGTGGCAATGAAAGTAGTACTACTTCCCAATTAAAAGAGAAAATGGAGAGGAATTGCGAGAAAGACATGAATGAATGGATGGATGCAATTCATAGAGTCCCCCAAGTCATTTAGTCAATTTCCCCGAATTCTTGTAACTCATCTCTATTGTTTTCAATAACTCGAATTGGTAGAGGATTTATCGATTCGTATAAACCGTCGTGTTTGTCAGGTGGGCATCCTTGATAGAATTATCATTCCCTCCATGCCCTCCGATCGTGCAAAACTCATGATACAAGCCTTGGATGAAGCTTTTGATATGCTTTTCTATGTTGATCAAAATGCAAACATTGGAGATGTTGAGAACAAAATGAAACGAGGGTTGGCGAAAATCATATTGGAAAGTAACGAGGATGTTGATTATATTGATGATCTAGGCGGGATGAATTCGATGAACAACATATCTAGTTATCGTAGTATGGCGAGGATTGTTGATAGTGAGTATGAATATCTTGGAGGTTTAAAGTTGCCGGCTTGAAGTGGACATCATCAAGAGGTTCCTCCAAGATTATAATTCAGAAAGGAGTATTCATGTGATGCATTCACAATTGGAGCAACTGCTTAGTTCTACGTTGGATTACTTTATTTGTCAATTTCCTGACGTAGTACGTAAGGAAATAAATGAGAGCCCCATCGAAGAACATGAAGAAAGAGCACACGTTGTTTCCAAGCTTGTACGCAAATTCAGCGCTCTTGAAGGCGTATTATTCAGGAGGAATATGCCATGGGAAAACAATTGAATTTCATAGACAAGGAAAAAAGAGGAGGCAAATAATGTACTACTAGCACCCATGTTGTAATTTTCCTTTTTGTTTTGATGTCTCTAGATGGTTAAATGGGTTGTATACATCTAAAACATATGATTTAGAACCTATATTAAATTTTCTTCTTTAAAATTTATATATATGTGATTTTCCTTAATCATCATTGTAGAATCACCCATATATATGGATAGTTCTATTATGGTGATTTTTTAAAGAAAATGCTAGGATGACCCGTTTTCGAACCTGCTAACATGACACTCAAAAAGGCATGATTAAGAAAGATAGATGAGGGAAGTTAGATTGAGATGGCAATACATGATTGAAATAACCGAATGTGGTTACGATCGTCTCTAATACTTGGTTGTAATCTGGGAACCGTAAAGTAACAACTTAAATGAGTGAAAACAAAGAAAAAAAAACAATCAAACTAGGACACCGATTGTGTTTTCAGCTTCGGTCCACGACCTACATCTCGGTGGTCTTGCCCAGATGTAAACTCCACTAGTATGACAAATCGAACTACAAGACTCCTCAACGTGACTCCCTTACTTTGAGCTCCTCCTAGCATACTCTCATACCCTCATTTGTGGACCTTACATGCATGAGATCCTCTTGTGTGTGAGGCTCCCCTCACTGGAACACCCCAAGTCCCCTTGGATGCTTTACAACTCGATAAAGAGAGTGAATAGAACAGGTTCACAATACAAAGTAAATCGACTCTAACTGTAGTGCAGACTCAATCACTATGAACACTATTAATAGACAAAAATAGGTTCTTCGGTCTTAACTAAACTGGCAAGACCTGAACAATCTAAATATGTAAAACCAACCACATTAATCACGTGGTAATGTCTTCTCGGATCGCAAACCTTATCAACTTCATAATCTTCAATTGATCACCAATCTATTGAGATAAGTTCAAATATTCAACTGCCTTATTCAGAAATCATGTTGTAACTACTTCAAGCAACCGGTTACAACCGCCAATCTTGAACCAAATCTCCAATAGTTACAATTCTGACTTTAAGCACATGTCCTATGTATTGGATTTGGATCACTAATCTAGTTGTAACAATATTATGACAAACCTTTAATTGTCGATATCACATTTCGACACTAACAATCTCCTCATTTGTGATTATGTTGTCACAATAAATAAGATGAGTCAGGAGCATAAATCTTTACAAGATGAGAAATAAAAAGATATTGTTGTCACATGCACAAACAACAGCTTCCATCACCACAAATGGTTACAACCGCATCAATCCACAAAGTTGTACCACTAACAAAGTCTCAAGCATCAAAATTAAACACCACCATAAACTGTATCTCTAAGAAGCAACTCCAACTCCCCCTCACTCCTACTCAACTCGTCTCTACATCTCTCCCTTTGTGATAAACATAATAGAAAAGAAGTAAGAGAAAGTAGTACCAACAACTCCTCATTAAGTAGAAGGAGGAGCAATAAGCTTCAAGAAATCGAACAACTTTTGATACAAGGGATCAGGTAATGCTTGAATAGCCTGCATCAACTCCTTCTCTTTTTCCTGTCTTGGGTCGAGAAAGTCATCATCGTCAATGCCCAAATCAAAGGTAGGTCGATCATCTGGTGGGGATGTATCAGGTGCAGAGGATGAAGGTCCAACAGTTATTGAATGAGCCTTCTTTTTCTTCTTCTTCTGGATTTTGGAGGGACCAAGTTCCTAGGCATCAGTTCCCACTAGGTGTCCCTACTGTTGTAACTGATAGGGCAAAATAATAGCTAACTGAGGTGAAATAGGCATATCATTAAGTGAGAAGATCCCTCCTTTTTTATTTTGTTGGAGATTCCTCTCACTCTGACAAAACACCATGAGTCCTGAGTAATATCCTGAACCTTTTGAGAGCTGAGAAATTCAGTTAGTAAGCAAGGAAAGAACAAATATTCAAAAGTGGTTTCAGGCTTGGTTCTCTGCAAGATTGCTCGAAAGATGAATTCTTCAAGATCAATTGGAGCTCCTTGACCAGGTTCTCGCTAACATAGTCCTTCTTGTAGAGGTAAGTCTCGATCCGGTACTTCTTGCCCTTAAGAATTTCGAACCGTCCTTCAACCTCCTCATCTAACATTTGGTGGGTGTGGCCTCTGTGATTACCCACTTTATTCGGGTTGTTCTATCTCTCCATCCGAGTCGGGAATGGTGCTTCTTGATGCTCGGTACTTCGCATCCAACTAAGTAAATAATTCTTTTTTCGGTACAAATTTCGCTTGCAACCGGGTCAGTATGATGCAATAGTTGGAATAGGGGAAACTCGCCTTCTTCTTCTTTGCATTTTTCTTCTTCAATTTCCTTTTCAAGAGGAAAGCAACATATGTTCATCATCTTCGCATTTTATAGGTCAGGAACAACAATCACTTCAACAGTTTGAGCAGCGGAGACCACATGAACATGTTCCTCGGTTATAGCTGGAATCTCTGCATAATGGTGGTGGGTCTCCTGTTTTGCAGTCTCCATTGGTTCAGATTGTTCAAGGGTAGATGCATAAGGGGCTGCTTCAGGTCTGCTTGTTCTTCACTGACCTGTGAAGACTCGACTAGTTGCTCAATCACAACAAGTTACACCACCACTGGTTGTATCTACTCTTCAACAGATTTGGCATAATCTTGATCTACGGTTGAGGGCTAAGCAGTTTTAGATGCAATATGCACGGCTTCAGAAGATGGGTGTTGGTCAGGTTGATCAAATTCTGTTGATGAAGATGCCGGAGGGTTAACAACCCTAGTTGGTCTCTTCCTTAGAAGTGGCGATAATCCTTTAGTTGAATATTAAGACCGATCTGGAGGTAGAATAATGCTTAGAGGTGTTGGATTCAAAACCTTCTTCCCTCCTTGCAATGGTTTCTTTCCTTAGGGTGGAGCTGGTGCCTGTGATGCAACATCTTTGACTGAACTTCTTGTTTGAACCATGGCACCATCGGTGTTGCAACTGCTTGAAAATGGAAAATGAAGGAGAGATTTGCAAAGGTTGCAGAGGAGATGTGCACGGGAGAGAGAGAGAGAGAAAAAAAAAGAGAGAGAGAGAGAGAGAGAGAGAGAGAGAGAGAGAAAGAGAAAGAGAATGAAAGAGAAAGAAAGATCACAGATGAAACAGAGGCCATAGATTAGTTAGATCCTTGATGCTTATCTACCCCATCAAAATCTCAACAACCCTAATTAATAGCATACATGATGATTACAAATTAAACAATTTAAATAATCGTTCTAAATGGTAATATGATCGTTTGATTACAAAAAACACACACGACTCATTCACACGACACAAATCTACTTCCCCTTTATTTAAATTATATTTAATCAAACAGAATAAATAAAAAATGCGGGGAGGGGGTAAACTTGTGTGCATTACACAGGGTTAAGACACAACCCAATAGCCCCTTTCAAGAACTCAAACCTAGAAACATCAAGGGGTTTTGTAAAAATATCAGCCAACTGTTTATTAGTGTGAACATATTCAATAGAGATTACATTCCATTCCACCAAATCCCGAATAAAGTGATACCTTAACTCGATGTGTTTGGTTCTGGAATGCTGGACTGGATTTTTTGAAATGTCAATTGCACTGCGATTGTCACATAAGATAGTCAATGGTTGTAATAGCACATTATAGTCACATAGCATTTGGTTCATCTAGATCAGTTATGTGCAACAACTTCCAACTGCAATATATTCTGCTTCAGCTGTGGAGAGAGAGATTGAGTTCTTTTTTTTTGCTGAACCAGTACACCATGTTGGTTCCCGTGAATAAACACCCTCCCAAGGTGCTTTTGCGATCAACTGCACTACCTGCCCAGTCTACATCACTATAACCAGCAAGTGAGATGTTAGAACTGGATGAGTACTAAAGTCCTAAATTTGAAGTTCATGCCACATAGTGAATAATTTTCTTGACAGCTGATAAGTGTGATTCCTAAGGTGTAGCTTGGTAATGAGCACATAGACCAACACAAAATGAGATATCAGGTCTACTAGCAGTGAGGTAGAGTAGACTTTCAATCATGCTTCCGTATAGAGATGGATCAATAGATTTTCCATGCTCATCATTGGTCAGCTTCTCAGTTATACCTATAGGTGTGCACATGTGTTTGGCATGTTCTAACCCAAAACGTTTCACTAAGGAACATGAGTACTTATGCTGAGATATGAATGTACCTTTGCTGGTCTGATGAACTTGGAGACCAAGAAAGTATAAGAGCTCTCCTACCATGCCCATTTCAAACTCATTCTGCATGTTGTGTACAAATTCTTCCACCAAGTTTTTAGCAGTAGCTTCAAAGACTATATCATCAACATATATTTGAGTTATGAGGACTGAGGAAGCATGTTGCTTAACAAATAATTTTTTGTCCACATTTCCACGAGTGTAACCATTACCAAGTAGAAACAGTGCAAGGCGGTCGTACCAGGCTCGAGGAGCCTGTTTCAACCCGTAGAGAGCCTTCTTCAACCGATAGACATGTGATGGGAAAGAAGGATATTCAAACCCATTTGGTTGAGCAACGTACACCTCTTCATTTAGAGTTCCATTCAAGAATGCACTCTTCACATCCATCTCGATACACCTTAAAACCAAGAGAGCAAGCAACAAAGCAGTAGTAGATGAATAGATTCTAATTTAGCAACAGGGCAAATGTTTCATCAAAATCCATTCCTTCAACCTGATTGTAGCCTTGTGCCACTAGGTGTGCCTTGTTTCTGACTACTTCACCTTGAGCATCGGATTTGTTTTTAAAGACCCATTTTGTGCTAATGACATTTGCATGCTTGGGACGAGGCACCAAAGTCCAAACATCGAGTCTCCGGAATTGATTCAGCTCCTCCTGCATGGTTAGGGTCCAGTACTCATCTTGTAATGCATCAGAAATATTCTTAGGCTCAATGTTATAGACATAACATGCATACCCAAATAGCCTCCCGTAGTCAATTCTTGATGTATCTCTCGTTACTATCCCTTCATCTTTTTCTCTAATTATGTTGTTAGGAGGATGATCTTTTCTGAATTATGCTTGAAGGTTTTCGAGCACCAATAGGCAGTTCTAACTCAGTCTCATGAGGAGTTGTAACCGTGTCATGCGAGCTTCAACACCGTGGCAACAGCATGCCGGGAGTGGTTGTAATTGGTATGAAATGAGTGGTTGTAAATGGTAGATCATCATCTCAAATGTGAAATTATATTGGTTGTTGATTTGATGAAGAATTATCAAAGACAATATTGATTGACTCCATTACTCTCTGAGAACGCTTGTTCAGAACTTTATATGTTTTATTGTCATTTGCATAGCCAAGGAAGATGATTTCATAACTTCTTGGATCAAGCTTTTTCAGGATATCCCTGTCATTCAGAACAAAACACTTGCTTCCAAATGCACGAAAGTAAGCAAGATTAGGTTTTCTACCTTTCTAAAACTCATAGGGAGTTTTATGTGTAAAAGGACGAAGATATCACAACAAAAAAACAACAGATCATAAACGGAAATTTCCGTTGCTGATTAGCATAAATTTCGTCTCTAATTCAATTCTGCAACGGAACAGAGACGGAATCTATTCTGTCTCTAAAATCGTCGTCGTTGATTTAGTCAGCAACGGAAATGAGACGGATTAGAGACGGAATTTAGAAACTGAACAGAGACTGAACAGAAATGCACATTCTTCTAAAGGGTACAATTGTAATTGCATTTCGTCTCTGATCCGTCTCTTATTAGCATAGGACCGTTGACGGAATGCAATAATTTCGTCTCTGATCCGTTGCTAATTTATGAATTCGTCTCGATATGTTGATATTTAGTACCAAAGTTTAGTTTTGCCCAATTGGGCTCGCTATTTCTCGAAATTAGAGACGGAATGGCAACGGAATCTCTGAATTCTGCTGCTAATCCGTCTCAATTCCGCTTTGTTTAGTTTTCAAAACTAAGCTCAATCCAATTGGTTCTCTATAACCTCTAAACCTGAAAATACAACCATAGGACCTACTTCATCGCTTTGCACACCCTCCAACAACTCCTCGGGGGTGTTAATATCCCCAAAAAAATAGAGTTTGACATACATACATCGACAATATATATCAACAAATATTCAAATGAGAGAAAAAAATGTACAATTCGACATTGAAAAAGATTTATACATCCACGAAAGCTTGTCGTGTATAATAAATGTTCCAAATTTCTAAGTATTCACAAAAACCACCAATCCTATTTTTTAACAACCACCAAAAAAAAACTTACAATCCTCTAAATATGCACAAAAAGAAGTATCAATCTAAAAGTCATGTAAACAACTATAAAAGTTACATGATATGCTTTAATTTCCTCATCTCTCACTTGAAAACCAGATTATGGCAGGTATTGTCACAGGGATATGGGAAATTAATGGCACTAACTCCCACTTGATCGAAGAACCAAATACCTACTCGATAAAGCCACGCTCTCGTAAATATAGTAAGCCTTTCAGAAAACAGAAGACAATTCATAGCAAAGAAAAAGAGCAAGTGCCTTTAGATTAAGGGGAAAAAAGGTACCTTATCTTGAATCATAGGAGAATCATCTCGCAAACCACGTGTCTTGTCTCTGATTGGCAAGTGAGCAAAACATGAATTTATGAACAACCCATTTTTAATGGATTTTGAAACATCCTTAATTGCGTCCCAAAGATTTGGTTCCCGAAGCTCGCTTCATTAGAACAAATGGTAAATCCACCTCGATTTTACAAGAGAAGCCTGATCCAATAAAGCTTTAAACAAACAAATGTAAAGTGATTAATTACCTTGCAAAAATTGATCTGAGATACTTTGCACCGTGCATGATTTAATTTACAATATGCAGTGCAAAATCAACAGAGCAACAACAATCCAAGAACAAAGAAACAGAATGTTTAATCGATTTTAAAACATAAAATGCAAACTAAGAAATAGAACAAATAACCTCCAGCTTCCTTATAGCCCTCTCACTTTTGCTTTCTACAAGTTCTCCCACGCAATAATCTTGGCTTCCTCTTTTTAACTCTAAAAACAAAACAACACAATACATAAGTAATATTGTACACCTTTTATTTTCTCTGTTTCTTACATAATCTTCATTCATTTTCAACAACATGCATGTTAAAATTAAGGCAATTTACAAAATGCATTAAACTGTAAGATAAATGACATTTCTCAATCAACCAAGCCTCCCTTGGTAATAAGAGAGAGCCAAAATTAAACCTTTTGAAAAACAATTCTAGATTCGTATTTTTCCAATCAACAAAATCATGCAAAAGCGTAAATAGAATCATACTCGTCAATCCATTTAGGCTCATATTTTGCCTAACATCGATACAAAAGGTTTGGCAAGTACAAAATGTATCATTATTATAATGCTCCGACCTTCAATGATACGATAAATAACAACTAGGTCACGTAAAACAGTGCAACAACATAAAAGCACTATCGAAGTTTATATCAATAGCACGAATTGATGAAAACAAAGGAACAAAATAAAAGTGAACAATGACACACCTTGAAATGTTCTTTGTTCCATCGTAAACCTCCCAAACTCGCAGCCTTCATTTTCTCGCACTTCTATTTTTCCATTCCCCTACACTACCAAAGCCATTTTCTCGCCCACCGACTCCATACTTCTTAGACCAAATCGAACTCCAATGGAGTTTTCCATCTACATGCACATCCCCGACTTCCATATTCGGGGACGATGACCTTTTAGCTCCACTATAGGAAGGATCGGCGGGGAGATGCAATGAAAGAAGGCCTTCTGCTAGGAGATGAATGTGCACTACCTTCGGGCTCATCTGTGTGGCCATGTCCCTTCTTGAAGCATCTCGAGACACCATGGTTGATGCGTCAATGTGGCCATCAAGATTCTCGTCTCGAATGTCTCCAACAGTGCCATCTCGCTTAATTAACTTTAAAAATAAAATGATTAATGGTCTTTCTTTAAATAACAAAATCAGCAACACACTAAATGTTCAAGATTCAACATTGACTATTCTTCTACCTTGTAAGATTTTTAACTTCTTGAAAAAATTAATTAATTTCAACAATAATTTCGTGCATTGATGCAGTGGATGATCAACGAGCAACAACAATCCAAGCACAAAGAAACATAATGTTTAATCGATTTTAAAACATAAAATGCAAACTAAGAAACAGAACTGCGAACCTCTAGTTTCCTTATAGCTGCCTCAGCTTTTGCTTTCTGCAAGTTCTCCCACGCAATAATCTTGGCTTCCTTTCTTTTAACTGTGAAAATAAAACAACACAATACATAAGTAATCTTGTACACCTTTTATTTTCTCTGTTTCTTTCATAATCTTCATTCATTTTCAACAACGGCTTGGGGTGCGGTGAATAGCGGCGACGGCTTAGGGCTTTCGGAGGCTCCAACCTCTGCGGCGGCGACGAGATCGAGAGCGGCGACTCTGTCAGCAGCTGCGCAATCGCAGCGACGGCAGAGATTTAGGGTTTGGGAGAGAGATTTCGATGAGAGAGAGCGGTGAGAGAGAGAGAGAGAGGGGGAAACGTCGGTAAGAGACAGGTGAAAGAGAGAGAGAACAAATAGCGGTGAGAGAGAGAGAGAGCAGAGAGCGGTGAGAGATAAAGAGAGCAGAGAGCGGTGAGCGGAGATGACCGATGAGAGAGCAGTGACCGGTGAGAGCAGAGAGCGGTGAGCGGTGAGCAGAGAGAGCAGAGAGCAGTGAGCGGTGAGAGCAGGCGGCGGTGAGAGCAGGTGGTGAGCGGTGAGAGAGAGAGAGCAGAGAGCGGTGAGAGAGAAAGAGAGTTGAGAGTTGAGAGTTTGAGAAAGAGAGTTGAGAGTTGAGAGTCGGTCCCCATTTTTTAGGCGTCGAGATCGAAGCACGCACGAATCTCAAGACTTAATGAACGGTTATAAAAAAAGGAGCGCCATTTTTTCGAGACGGAATTTAATTCCGTATCTATTTTCGTCTCTATTTCCGTCTCTGATCTCTCTCTATTCCGTCTCTGAATTATTCCGTCTCAAACCATTTTTTCTTAGCAACGGAACTAAATTCCGTTACTAATTCCGTTTCTAAATATCCATTATTTTGTAGTGTATGTTATGTTGATAGTGTAACACGTAGTGTTGATAGTTTATGCCCATAGTTTGGTAGGAAAATTCTTAGAGTTAAGCATGACCCTAGCCATTTCTCGAATGTGTTTATTCTTTCTTTCAACCACCCCATTCTGTTGAGGTGTAATTGGGGCTGAGAATTCGTGATGAATTCCTGAGATTCTACTGAAATCATGGAATTTTAAGTTTTCAAACTCTCTCCCATGATCACTTCTTATTCTGATGATATGTTCTCTAGAGGTTGACTTCTCATTCATCAACTTCGCATAGTTCACTAAAACTTTCAAATGCATCTCGATTTTTCTTTCAAGAAAAGAACTCGGGTAAATTGAGAAAATCATCAACACAAATTAGAATGTATCTCTTCTCGGACAAAGCTTAATACCCGAGTAGGTCCAACCAGATTAATGTGTAAGAGTTCAAGTACTGTAGAGGTATTGCATGAGTCTATTGATTAATGACTTTCTCATTTCTGCTTCCCAAGCTGACATGGTTTGCAGGTGTTGATGGATGATAGAGTGAGCCTTGGCAGTCCTCGTATTGCTTCAGAGTTTGAGAGTTTGAGCAGATGTTTGTAGTGGACATGTCCCAATCACTGATGCCATTCTTCAGTGATGTCTGTTACAGAGTTGTAACATGCCCTACTTAGCTATTGCAACAGGTAGCAATTGTTGGATGACTTTTCTTCAGTCATGATACATTTGCCATCTACATTAAACACATTACATCTGTTTTTGGTGAAATTTACATAGAAATTATGATCACGCAGCTGACAAATACTAAGTAAATTACCCTTTAGATCTTCCTCATAAAGAACCCCTTTCCAATGTAGGTAGACCAGGAACCTCAAAAGTTCCATTTTCAATGACTTGACTCGTACTCCATCTCCATCTCTAAAAGTAACATATCATCCAAATTTGAGATTAATAGCGATGAGAAGACTCTTATCACCGTCATATGCTTTGAGCGACCACTTCAAAAAATACCAATTAGAAAATGATATGGACTTCAAAGATATATTTGTTGTATGACATACATTTCCTTTTTGAACCCACCGCTTCAACGCGGATTGGATAGATGAGACCCTTATTCTTGAGTAGCCTTTTGAGTGATCTCGAGTTTGTCTTCGAGCTAGTTCCTTGATCATCTTGAAACATTTTGGACGAATTTGTCCCTTGATTCTCGCAAAGAATAGCATATAGGTCTCAACCTCCTTTTTCTTTGGTGAGTGGTTTTTCCTTGTGCTCTCACAAACCTCATAGGTTCATTGAAGGACAAGTGTATATGAGCCTTTTGTGAAACCTATTCGATCACCATATATTTTACCAATCTGCAGAAGATCATCCAAATTGGCCTTTCCTTATTCACTTGTTGATGGTGTTCTTCGCATGCTTCAATGCATTGTTACACTTAATCAACTCCTTATTTTTTTAAAGAGATGTTCAAGTGCTTGAATCCATGAAATGGCTTCTTCCCATTTTGAGATCATAGCAGCATGATTTCCTCTTGCTTCTGCATGAGTTGAGAGGTTAGGTAAATCACAATCAGAATCATCTAAATCACTTACTTCTTGATTTTCTTTTTCAGAGTTGTTGTTTGTGGTTGCAACAGTTGTCTTGGCTCCTGTTGCAACTGCTTGCACAGTAGTAAGTGCGATGTGCTTATTCACATGTTCTCCCTCATTGTCTGATTCTGAGTCACTCCACATACTGTCCAATGATTTCTTCTTTCTTCTATATGGAAATTCAGCTTGGAAATGTCTCAGTCCTCCACATTCTCTGCATGTGAGCTTGTTTTTGTCTAACGGCTTGACTTCGAGTTCTTTCTTTGAGAAGTCTCCCTTTCCACTATTCTTCATTCCCTGAAATTTTCAAAACAGTTTATTATACCTTTTAGTTAACAAGGCAATATCATCCTCTACAAAATGCTTTTCCTTTTCTATCTTTGGAGTATTGTGATGCGCCTTTCAAGACAAGCTCTTTTAATTTCTTCTGTTAATTGAGGTGCATTTCGTATGTGGTTAAGGACCTCATGAGTTCTTCAAACTTAAGGTCTTTGAGACCTCGATTCTCCTGAAAAGTAGCAACCTTCATATTGAATTTAATAGGAAGATTTCGAATGGCCTTCTGCACTAGCTATTTGTTGGAGTATTTCTTTCCAAGTTGTTATACATGGTTGGCTATGTCCTTGAGCTTGGCAATGTATTCAACAACTATTTCTTCTTCACCCATTCTGAGCATTTCAAACTGAGATGTCATCAACACAATCTTAGATTCACGAACGACTTCATTACCTTTAAAGAAGTTCTCAAGGATCTCTCATGCCTCATTTGCCACTCTACACGAGGAGATAAGTTTGAGATGCTCCTAGTTGACAGCTCCAAAGATTGCATTGAGCCCTTTAGCATTGGCTGAGAGAAGCTTTTCTTCATCTATTGTCCAGTCATTTGGATTTTTTGGTTCGCCATCAACTTCAGGTGGCTCGTATCCTTTCTCAATTAATCTCCAAGCCTTCACATCTATGGACAAACCCTACATACGAGCTTTCCAATACGTATAATTCGTATTGGTAAGTAGTGGGGTCTTGTGTTAGATATTCATTCAGGCTGGTCTAACTGGTTTCTCTAAGAGATTTTGGTTAGTACGGATCTCACTTATCTCTGTAAAATAAAGACTTCACAGTGCCCGCTCTGATACCAATTGAAATATCGTAATGTGGTTACAATTGTATGTAATACTTGGTTGTAACTGGGAAACAAAAAGTAACAACTTAAATGAATGAAAACAACAAAATAAAGAACAATCAGACCAGGACGCCATATGTGTTTTCGCAGTTCGATCCACGACCTACGTCTGCAGGGCCTTGCTCAGATGTAAACTCACTAGTATGATGAATCGAACTATAAGACTTCTTGACGTGACTCCCTCACTTTGAGCTCCTCCTAGCACATTTTCATACCCTCATTTGTGGACCTTACATACACAAGATCCCTTTCGTGTGTGAGGCTCTCCGTCATCGGAACACTCAAGTCTAACTAGTGTGCGCACTCAATCACTTTGAACACTATAAATAGACACAAATAGATTTTTCAATCTTAACTAAACTGGCAAGATCTGAACAATCTAAATCTGTAAAACAAACCACATTAACCACGTGGTAATGTCTTCTGGATCGCAAACCTTATCGATTTCATAATCTTCAATTGATCACCAATTAGTTGAGATAAGTTCAAATCTTCAACTGCCTTATCCAGAAATCATGTTGTAACCATATCATGCAACCGGTTACAACCGTCAATCTTGAACCAAATCTCCAATAATTACGATTCTGATTTTAAGCACATGTCTAATGTGTTGGATTTGGATCACTCATCTTGTAACAATATTATGACAAACCTTTAATTATCGATATCACACTTCGACACTAACAATGATGATGAGTCAACTTCATGGTGAACTGATGCCACAACTTGAGGGTTTAACTTTCACCTAAATATATAAATTAATTCACTATTGCTGAAACTAATGAAAATACACAGGTTCAGCAACAAGAAACAAGAAAAGATAAAGAAACTATAAAGGAAAGAATTTGTATGTACTTGTGTCCCAACATGTTCTATAGTGAATGTAGGTGTCCAAGTAATTTTCTTTTCAGCAAGCGCTAAGCACTACTCATTTATATATTCTTAACTTGCCTGGAACAAACTAACAAGGTTAAAAAAAAACTGCAAAAGAAAAAGAGTCTTGTTTGTACTTGTGTCTCTTGAAATGTGTGTGTATATATAAGGCTATACCATTCCCATCAAATTGTGGAAAATATATATATCCAAACAATTAAATCAATACGAAGCATAGATAATCTTTTGTGTTCTCAAGCTAAAATATCGTCTTCTCTAGTTCCTTTTGTTGACTTTAGATCTGATCACTGGCTGGTACTACCGCTTTCTCGCCAGTGCCCGGTCAACATGGGTCAGGCTTGGACCTTAAAAACCTCAATAAGGCTTGGCCCGGCCTAAGCACGTGAAGGCCCGCTATTTTGTGGGTCGAGCTAAGGTTTGCACTTATCAACCCAAGCCCGGCCCAGCCCAGTCCGCACATATATACATGTGTCCAAAATAACAACGTATATCGGCAACTTTTTTAGTTTGCTAATTAACAAGAAGCTAATTTATGGTATGAATGAACAAGAACAACAACAATCTATCACTTTGATTTTGATTCACTTTGATTTCTTAGTGCGCTACGGCTAAATAAGTTATATTTCACTTTTTTTAAAAGGACCATTTAGGCGCAACCTAAGCCCAACCCGTGATGGGCTTGGGCGGGCTTGGGTTCGTGATATTTAGAAGCGGGCTTGGGCGGGCTTGGACAAGGCTTTCAAAAAAACACTCGCCTAGACCTGGCCTGAGCCCACCCAAGCACGCCCGATAATCAAGCCTAGTTGGCTTGTACATTGCGGGCGCCACATTAGTATGCCTTTTGCTTATCCTTTTTTGATTTATTGTTTAGCATTCTTCGTAAGAAACCATACTTTCCTTGCAAGTTCTTTTCACTCAACTCTGCGACACTGACTCTCCTCGTAATTGCTTCAAAACTCCCTGTGGACCTTACGACCAACATGTCTAGTGCTACCGACAAACTATCAATGCTTGCCAAAACCTCCATAATATGTGTTAGCATGGCTTTCATGATGCCTTCACAAGGAATCAATATGGAGTCTGAAAACATTGCGAACATGATTGCTTTGAGTCTCTTTGTCGTAACTAACGTCGTTAACATATGTATCAAATTGCGCACAGGAGTGATCTCCTCATCATTCTTTCCAGAACCCATAGTGATCTTGTGTTGCATGGTGATTATATTGGTTGTTTATTGGTTTTCTATTACTTTCATAAACACTCTAAAAACATCTCTCACTAAAAGCAATAGGGAAACATTCATTAAGGAAGGAGAACTCATGCGTAAAGTGCGATTGTGGTATTCAACGAGTTCTATAAACAATCCTTAATTTGTACTACGCAAAGATGTATTCTTGATTACGTCTTCGGGGATGATCTGCACAATTTGTTCAATAGTTCTGCCAGAAGCCTCCGTTCGATCTTTTCTCCTTCATACGATACAGTTTTGCAATGACCAAGTAGTGATCTTTGACTACAAATGGTCTATACCAATAGTTTTTGTTGCAACAAAAGCTTCGGACAGAGATTAACAAAATGAAAATGGGAGAACCAAACAAAGACTCGTGACGCGCAATTGGTCTCTTTTAAATAAGATTTCTCCCAACCGGTCGAAATCGCGTACACACAATGGGAAAATCGAAACTTGCCTTCAAGATACAATCAAGTCTTTAATGGTTGTTGGATGAGGTGTGAGTAACACAACTCCAACAAAGAGCACTCTTTAAAGAACTTTTGAGAGAATGATGCTATGACTCAAGAACACACTTTGATTCAAAAATCTTTTGTGTTTTCAATGTTTCTCAATATGTTTTGTACGTACTAGATCACTTTGATTTATAGAAAATCAAGAGACTTGGTGTCTATCCACAAAGATGTAAGTTTTGGTGCGAATAGGTATCGAAAACGGATAAAAAAATGACCAAATAACACACAAAAGTCGCACATATTCGTTATGGGCACTGTGACCTTCCAAAACTGGGGGATATCCATTAAAATGTAGACCATAATTCAAAGTCCCCTTCAGGTATCTAAAGATCATGGTTACTGCATCCCAGTGTTGTTTGCTTGGATTACTAGTGAACCGACATAACATACAAACCGCGTAAGCTACATCCGGTCTTGTGCAATGCATCACGTACATAAGACTTCCTATCACACTAGAATAATCTAGTTGTGAAACACCTACCAGTATTCTTTACTAGTTTTAAATGAGGCTCGATAGGAGTAGAAACTGACTTTTGATCAAAATGACCAAATTTTTTCAAAATCTTTTCAATATGATGAGATTAAGATAATGTAGGACCATTATCTTGTTGTAAGATTTTGATTTCCAAAATTAAGTCACTTTCTCCTAAATTTATCATGTCAAAATTAGCAGACAAGAATCGTTTAGTTTCTTCAACTAAAGCTAGTGAATTCTTAAATATTAACATGTCATCCACATATAAACATATGATGACACCATCATCATTGTCAAATTTGATATATATACATTTATCAGCATTATTGACTTTGAATCCAAATGATTGCACAACCGTGTCAAACTTCTCATGTCATAGCATAGGAGCTTGCTTTAAGTCATAGAAAGATTTTTTACCAATTTGCAAACTTTCTTCTCTTGACATGGCTTAACAAAACCTTCCTATTGTTCCATATATATTTCTTCATCTTGATCACCATTTAGAAAAATCATTTTTACATCCATTTTATGGATAGCTAAATGATGAGTAGAAGCAAGAGATATCAACACCCGAATAGATGTTATTCTTGCAACCTAAGGTGAGTATGTATTAAGATAATCAATGCCATGTTTTTGTCTATAGCCCTTAGCTACTAGACGAGCTTTGAACTTATTTATAGTTTCATCGGCATTTAATTTTCTTTTAAATACCCACTTACAATCAATTGTCTTTGATCCCTATGGAAGATCAAAAAGTACCCAAATATGATTTGACAAAATCGAATTCATCTTATCATTGATCGCTTCTTTCCAAAATGAGGACAAATTTTGTTTGTTCCTTAATTTCACGTTTATTTCCTTTAACCAAGTAGGTTATAAAATCCAAGCCAAAAGATTTAAAAATCTTTTGCCTTTACTTCTCCTTATTTCAACGTTCTCACCATCATTAGTAGGAGGATCTTCTTGTTCAATAGAAGAATTTAAAGCCAAATCTTATAGATTTTCATGACTTTGTTCATTAGAAGAGTTTTGAGACAACTCTTCTAGATTCTCAAAATTAGGATGCAAAAGCATGTCATGTGTTTTATTTAAATGTTTAAATAATTGTACATCTATAGATTCAATTATATCATTAGTTTTCGAATTCAAGAATCTATATGTCACACTATGCTTTGAATAACCAATAAAAACACATTAATAAGTTCTATTTCTCAATTTAGGCCTTTTTGGATCCGGTTTCCTTACATAAGCTAAACAACCCCAAACTTTAAGTCTCTTAAATTAGATTGTCGCTTAAACCATAACTCATATGGGGTGACATTGGTGTTCTTTAATAGAACCATATTCAATATAACGCAAAGAAATGGCTTCCCCCCATAAGTTTAAAGGCAAGTTAGAATTTAGTAGCATGGAATTAACCATCTCTACTAATGTTCTATTCTTTCTTTCCGCTACACCATGTTGTTGTGATGTATAAGGTGTCGTGACTTGATGTATAATCTCATTAGTTTCACAAAATTTTGTGAACTCCGTGGAACAATAGTCACCACCTATATCGGATCTTAGAGCCTTGATTTTCTTGTTATGTTGATTTTCAACTTCCGATTAAAAAACAAAAAAAAAATCATAACACTCATCTTTGCTTTTCAAAAGACAAACATATGAATATTTTGAAAAATCATCTATAAAATTTAAAAAATATTTATTTCCTCTTTATGTAACATCACTTTTCAAATCGCAGATATCATTATGTATCATATCAAAAATTTGAGAAGATCTTTGAACCGATTTATGTAATTGTCTTGTGATCTTTCTTTGTGCACATATCTCACATTTAGTATCATGATCAATCTTAAAATCAGTAATCAAGCCTAAGTTATGCATATTTCAAATGCAACAAAAATTAACATGGCATAATATACCATGTCATAATGAACATGAATCAACAATAGAAGAACATGAGTCAACAATATAAGAAGAATAGTTCATTGTTATTGCATTCAACTTAATCATACATTTACATGAGTACTCATTGCCAATAGGAACACCTCCCTTGGACTAGATAAATCTATCGGACTCATAGACAAGACGTAAACCTCTCTTATTAAGGAGGTCATCGAATACAAGATTCTTACACATTTCGAGTATATAATAAACATTAATTAAATTTAAAACTTTTCCCGAAGTAAGCTTGATATCCATTATTCCATTGCCAACCATCTTGGTGCGATTGTTGTTCACCATGCGCACTTCTTCACTAGTGGCAAGATCTTTGTAAGTCTCGAAAAGACTACAGTCTTTGCAAATGTATATGGTTGCGCCGGTATCCAGCTACCACGCCATTTTATTTGCAATCAAATTGGCTTGGCAAACCGTTGCTATGAGTTTCATGTCCATGTGCTCCATATTGTGACTTGCCTTGATCACTTTCTTTTTCAAGAATTTCTTCTTGGAACGACACTCTCATGCATAGTGTTCCGATTTTTCACAATAGTAACACTTCTCTTTCTTGCTTGAAGTGTTTTCATTGGCAAATCCCTTAAGTTTTGAATCATTCTTGGCCATAAATTTCTTGGAATGGTGAGATTCCACTAAATTTTCCCTTGAACTGGATCCAAAAGTAAAGTCATATACAACCCTATCTCTTTCGAGTCTTCCTCAATGTGAAGATGGCATTAGAGGGATTCAAGAGCGTAACCCTTCTCCTCATAAATGAGTTTCTTCTTGTAGTTATTCCAATTTGTAGGAAACTAGGAAATAATCACACCCACATGGAATTCTTCTTCAAGAGAAATTTCAGTAGTTTTAAAATCATCAATAATCTTTTGTAAGTCATGAACTTGAGTAAGTAAAAACTTGTCGTTGGTCATCTTAAAATCAAAGTAATTCAAAATTTAAAACTTACGATTGATAAACTCCTAATGTTACACCCTAAAATAATTCCTACCTCGAAAAAAACACAAATAAAACCCTTCTAACCAATAAAAATGAAAAAGTGTCTTCGACACTATAACGACCTGTAACGTCTTAAATTATTCGTCAAGAAAAGAATAGAAAGTTCTTCAATCCTTATCTTAGAATTTATGATTGAAAATGACGTTTCAATCTTTAGGAAATAAATAAGAAGCTTCCTTGTCATTATGACTGACAATGACTCTTCAACATAAATGAATTTGTTATAACTAAACGAATCGTTCATCTTTATCTGATTATTATGATCATTTAACATATTTTTTATTATTTTATCTTGTCATTATGATAGAAAACAACTTTAAGATTATTTTAATCATTCTCGGTACTATAAATAAGAGAATCGATTTAACATTAATACATCTTTACAATCTTGTTTCTTTCATTATTAAGTAGAGAAGGAACCCTGCAGAATTCTTGTTTAGAGATTTAATAAGGTAATTTTCTTATTACTTGTTGTTAATTCTATATATATATATATATATATATGTCTTAATATCGACACTCTTATTACCTTGCTATTGTTCTAATTATCTACATGTGAGATTCAAGCCGACTCTACGATTGTCCGCCGGTGTCGTTGTTGTGGTCCACCAAATTTGTTCATGTGTCGACGGACAATTCATATGATATTAATGACCATGGTGTGGTTTTGGCCTTAAGGAAAAATTATGAAGTCCACTGGTATGGTTACTAACTAATATTGTTTGCAATTGGTAATGTATGTTGTTGTTATTGTTTTGCTATATATTTTGCAATAACGGGGTGTAGTTAAAGAATTATTGGGCATTCGCTCATTAAATCAAACAATTTCAGGTGCCACCTAAGCCAGTCGAGAATGACGAATCCCAACCAGGTCAGAAAATGACTATGTCAGATAAATAATGTATAATGGTCAAGGATGACCGCGTTGGATAAATAATGTAAAATACAAGTAATGATGTGGAGAGCATGAGTGTGCTATGTAATATTAAGAAACAATGTAAACTCATTATATATGTAAATAAATAATTTTTATTATGTATTTTTTCAACCCTCATATATGCAGGATACTGGTCCTGTGGGCAGTCCATCCAGATCTTGTCGGTATTTCGAGATCGGGGTGTGACAAATTTGGTATAAGAGCCATTGTATAATGTGGGAAAATACATAATAATGGCAAATAATAGACGTATAAAAAATATGATTTTTATGAACTTTATCTTAACCATAGATATTTTGCATGTAAAAGCACACACCACTAGTCGATTGCATGTAAAAATATTATACACAAGATCATGCACGCATAATCTTACTAAGCTTACAAATGAATAAAGCTTCTAGAAGAAGATGCAATGTGTACACAGATAAAACCTTTAGGAAACTTATGGGTTAACAAAAAAGATAATCATAAGGGACCCATCAACCTATTAGCTAGATGTAGCTACACCTCTACAAATTCATGATGAGCTAGATGTAGCTACACCTCTACAAGTTCATGATGAGAATGCTTTTTCTAGCTATAAATAAAGAACAGGAGTTCCATACATGTTACAAATAGAATTTCTCTTGAACTCAAAACTAATGTCTTTGTCTCAACACCTTTCATCTTACACCTTACTATCAAATAATTATAACCATCTTGTGGTATAAGTATTTGCATGAGCCTCGACCCCGCCTTAACTTAATGACTTAGCTAGTTAGTCTATCCCACTTTTGCAAGCAAGCTTTTGATATAGCAAGGCATACCTAACGTAAATCTTATTTACAATATCTTATTTCAATTAATGCATTGTATCAATAGGTCGTGACATTTTTTGTGCTATTTTTCTCCGTAGCCAATTACGTACCACCTTTTCCATCACTGCATGTTCAAGCAAAGTATACTAAACGGGTCATTTCACTCCAGTTATTATTACACCACATATTTAAATTCTACATAATATTTTCATGCACTTTTTGTCATTAATATTGTAATTAGCAATGAATCCAAATCATATAGAGTAGTCACCATGTTCATTTTTAACAAGATCATATACACATTTAATAAGTGTCGAACTCAACCAATTATTGGATTCCTTGTCAACTAGCTTTCCACTCTCTTGTCCTTATTCGATCTTACCAATTAGAGTCTAATAGTCATTAGATTATCATAGGAAAAATTCAAATTTGGGGACAAAGTCAAATTAGTATAAATGTTTAATTAGTTTTCTTTATGTCACAATCAATATTATACATAAAAAAAGAGTTAGTAACTGCGAATTAAAACCTATAAATTTGTTAGCATTGCTAAAAAAAGATCAAAAGGTATAACTAGACCAACCATATCTTGAGCCTTGACAACTATAATCAGTAAAATAGTTGTACACGTGACATATTTTATAATAAAAAGGAAAAAGTTGTAAATTTAATTTTATAAAAAGTCTAATTAATTTATTTTCAGTTACATTGTTGCTTGATGTCACATTACGTGTGAGGATATAATATATATATATAAATATATCTACAAAAATTAAGTGTAACTTAGTAGAAATAGTAGTATGTATATTATACTAATTATTATGGCCTTGGTGTGACAGCTAATCGGAACCGAATATAAAAAAAAAAGTACTGGTACATTTAGACGGGATGGGGGAGTCTAAATTTACAAAAGACTATGATTATATCCGGAAAAAGAATATGTATAATAACACTGGTTGGGTAGAAAAATTAAAACTTGACTGTAACTTTTATTATTGAGTTAAGACGATATGGGACGTATTAACTCAACAAATAAGAGGGATATACTTGTTGTGATTTTTCCACCATGAAATGAAATAAAGTGGAAATTAATAATACATCAACTCCAATAGCCTAGATAATATAGTTACATGTACCTATGAAACAAATATATATACAATAAAATAATATATATGCACTAAGATAACTTCTATTTATGCAGAGGTCATCACCTATGATAACTACTGAAAATCAAGTTGTGAATGAAAATCCTACTATGACTGAAAACTCAATTGAGGACACCAATATAAATAACCAACATTCAGGAACTGAACCCGTAGAACAAATGCAAGAACCAACTATGGACCAATTATTACAAAGTTTCCTAAGATATATAAGTCAGCAACATGCAACTAGAAAATTACTTGAAGACCAGCCAGTAGTGCCTTGTCATAACACTACCAATGAAGTCATAAACCTAATGATCTTAATCCGTGACTTTAAGCGATTAAGTCCAAACACTTATGATGGGGCACCCGATGTCAAATAAGCTAATAAATGGTTAAAGGAAACAAAAAAAACTTTAAATGTTATGAGAATGCCAGAAGAAGCTAGGGTTTCAGTAGCTTCTTATCAACTAATTAGTCAAGCAGCCAATTGGTGGGAAATGATACAAAATGATCCTAGTATTGATACAAAAACGATGAAGTTGGAAGATTTTGAGGCTCTATTCGTCCAAAAATATTTTCCTAAAACCTTGAAGGCACAATTCAAAGTTGAGTTTGCTCGGTTAACTCAAAAGGGAATGACAGTACAAGAATATGAAGCTAAGTTCACCGAGTTAGCTCGATATGCGCAGCTATGGTTGCCAATAAGTAAGATAAGGCAGAAAAGTTCTTCTTTGGGCTAAGGTATGATATTCAACAGGCATTAGCACCGTTTCAGCATAAAAATTATAGAGCATTGGTTGAGGGAGCTTTAGCAATCCAGGCAGAAATCCAGCAAGAAGAAAAATTTCGAAATAAGAAGTTAGGAAAAAATGGGAAGGGAAATTTGAACCAAATAAACTCCAAAAGAAAATATCCATTAGGTGAACAGTCATACGCTAGGGTTGAACAAAAAAAGAAACTTAAAATAAGTTTGGTAGACAAGAAAAATGAACAATCTTTATGGCGGGAGAAACTAAGAATTAACTGACCCATTATTTGCAATCCAACAAGGACAACTGGTACAAACACCAACGCGAACATGTTTTATGTGTAATTAGCCAGGACATATAGCCCGTCACTGTCCTCGAAATCTAAATAGTGTTCCACCTTGCCCTAGTCAACTTCCAGGGCAACCACAAAATCGCCAACCAGCCAATAATTTTAGACGAGTCAATGCCACCTCCGTAGAAGTATTACCACCAACGCAGTAGTCGAAGGTACATTTCTTCTTTTTATACACAAATTAAAGTATTATTTGACTTTAGTGCTACTCACTCTATTATCTTTAAAGAAATAGCAAAAAACTTGAAATTACCAATAGAAGATTTAGAAGATACTCTTAAGATTCACACACCACTTGTAAGCACTACAATAAAAGAAAATTATACAATTAATGTGAACTTAGACTACATGATAAAATATTCTTAATTGACCCTATGGTGATGAATATAACGGGATATGACCTAATTTTAGGAATGGATTCGTTAGCTCAATATCATGCTCAAATTGATTGTGAATAGAAAAAAGGTATATTTAGAGATACTCTTAAAATAAATGGTCAAACCCAAAAGATCCATAGAACTATAATGGCCGCTCTAAAAGCTTTCCCTAAAGATAAGAAAAACCCAGAAATATTTCTCAACCTAGTAGTTGAAAATGCTAACCTTAACATAACTGACATTCCAGTAGTAAGAGAGTGTAAGGAAGTATTTATAGATGAGTTACCAGGACTTCCTCCAGTTAGAGAATTTGATTTTCAAATTAACCTTATTCCTATAACGAATCCCATCGCCATTACACCATATAGAATGCCATATAAAGAACTGTAAGAATTAGATAAACAACTTTGAGAATTAGAAGAGAAAGGATTTACACAAAAAAGTACAACTCTTTGGGGAGCTCATGTCTTATTTGTCAAAAAGAAAGATGGAACTTTAAGACTTTGTATAGATTATAGGAAATTGAATGCTTTGATCATAAAGAATCGTTACCCACTTCCAAGAATCGATGACTTCTTTGACCAATTAAAAGGAGCCAAATATTTTTCAAAAATTGATCTTAGATGAGGATATCACCAATTAAGGATCAAACCCTCAGATGTACCTAAGACTGTTTTCCGAACACGTTACAGACACTATGAATTTTTAGTAATGCCCTTTGGATTAACCAATGCACCAACAACATTCATGGATCAATGACTCGTATTTTCGAGCTTATCATAACAAATCCGTTGTCATATTTGTAGATGATATCCTAATTTACTCATCCACTTATGAGGACCATGAGAAACATCTTCGAATCACTCTCCAAATTCTCATCAATCACCAATTTTATGCAAAATTGAGCAAATGTAAGTTTTGGATAAAACAAAAGGTCAAGTTTTTAGGCCATGTGATTTCTAAAAAAGGAATTGAGGTGGACTTAGAAAAATCAGAATCAATTCTCAAATGGAAACAACCTACCTCAATTACGAAAATTAAAAGTTTCATAAGACTAGTAGGATATTACTGAAGATTCATTCGGGATTTTTCCAAACTAGCGGAACCCATCACTAGATTGACCAGGGAAAATGTCACATTTTGTGGGACAAAAGTGTGAGAACGCTTTTAGAGAACTCAAAAAAACACTTACAATCGCACCCATATTGACCAACCCTGTCAGTGGTGTTGAGTTTGTCATTTATACAGACGCATCCCATAATGGACTAAGAGTTGTTTTAATGTAATCTGAAAGGTAGTGGCATATGCATCTAAACAATTAAAGGTCCATGAAAAGAATTATCCAACCCATGACCTAGAATTAGTAGCAGTAGTCTTTGCTCTAAAAATTTAAAAACATTATCTTTACGGAGAAAAAATTACAATTTACTTAGATCATAAAAGGTTACAATACATCTATACTCAATGGGACCTAAATCTTAGGCAAAGAAGATGGTAAGTGTGATGGCCACAGTTTTCCACAAACTGGGCCCTGCCCGGCCTAAGCCCACGTGGACCCCCGAGCCAATCTCGCAAGGTCAATGCAAGCCTATTCAACCTTCCGATCCATCCATATAAGTAAATTCATAATTTTAAATCGAGTTAATTGTATTTTTTCAAGTTTTACAAGTTAGCGGAAGCAATTAATACGTTAAATAACTCAAAATAAAGTAAAAGAATGCGACATCCTAAATGTGGAACCCTGTAAACATGTATATTCATGTATATCTTGTGTCAAGTGTTATAACAAAGCAAAAATGATATACAAGTCATGTGTATCTATTAACCCAAACAAGTATCCCAATTGTGATAACAACATATATAAATAATACAAAAGGTCAAAAACCTACAAAAGTATATAGAGGAGGGTCGCTCTGATATTTTCAAAGTAGATCGCCAAGTGTCAGCGTCTTGCCCTTGCTCAGCTACGGATCTGCACACGGTCAAACACAAGAATGTCGAGTCAAGTAAGTAAAGGCCAGTAGGATCTAAACAGTAATTCAAAATAAATAAAGCAGTCTAAAAGTCATGCGGATAGAAAGAAAGCTATATGGAATGCATGATAATAAGACTGTGAAAATGAAAGTACAACAAGAAATGAGTGTCAAATGAAACAATAGAGAGGTGCCCAAGTAGTCCAAGACTACCGAATGCGGGTGCCACAGGGTCGGGGTAATAGAGTCGCGGCAACGCCAAGCAGAATCGGGTCCTAGGACGCGGCGTCGCCTCCTGTACCTAGAACGTCGCAAATGAGGGATATCAACGGTGCCCTAGATAAAACACATCTCATTCTTACCAAATACTCAAGTGACAAGAGGTCATGGCACCGATTGCAAGCCGGTAACCACTCCAATCAAAGACATTCGCATGACTCTATTGGCCCTCGAACACTCATAGGTGGGTGGGAATTCCAAGAAAGGAACACAGTACAATATCAATAAATATAAGCTCAAATGAACTATTGTGCATTTCCTAGCTGGTTTTACTTACCTCAAGCAATCGCAAATCATCCTCAAAACGTCTCGCTAAGGCCTCGAGATGCGCACCAGACACCCGACTATGGCCTCCTAAGTCCCTGGTGTCCAATTATACCATTTTAATTATTTTAGAGTCACATTAATTGAATTTATAATATGGGACCACAATTTGTGATTTTATTTCAAAAAAGTTTAATTTTTAGCACACTTTTCGCATTATACTGGGGTGTCAACTGCTCAAAAAAGCCTCGAAACTTATTTTCTAGCTTTTTCCTAATTTTTCATATTCTTTTGGGATTTTTTAATTTTCCCATAATTTTTTATCTATTTTTATCTATTTTCTGTGATTTATTTTATTTAAACATTAGTTTTATTAAGTTTTTAAATTAATTATTATTTTTTTGTGTATTGGTTTGGGCCCAGTGTCTATCCGACCCGATCCACGCGGTCGTCGACTGACTCAACATAACCACTCACCTCGACATCTGGGAGGTCAGGCTACGACGCCACCATGAGGGGAGAGACTTTACAAGTAAGATGGCGAGATCGTGGAGGTGTGAGGAGAGCTTCATGGTGGAGACTTGGCGGCAGGAGAAAATGAGTGGGGTGTAAGGTGAAGTTGGGTAACGGCCCCAAATCCCGAGGTCGCCACGCGGGGAAGCGCCGACCCGCCAGGTCCCTTTCGATCCTTGACCCATCGGGTCCCACGCGCCACCGACGCCATTTCCTACATCACGACCGCCGATACGCGCAAGTTAAGTCCCTTCGACATTAAAACAACAAATGAGCAAATTGAAAACAAGTAAAACAATTAAATTCATTTTCATATAAACATCATTTAATAGAGCAAAATTATATCAAATAACAATTATACAAGTACGTTTACAACCCAAAAGTAAGTTAAAATATCAAAATCACGTACTAGTAGGTCCTCGACCGCAGCCCGTCCGAAAATCACCATTAAAGACGAGGAGTACTCAAAAAGTACACTTTATAAGAGAAATAAACAGATCAATAAACATAAATCAATTAATCATGCGAACTAAATGTGCAGAATCGTGCTAAGATCATCGCAAATAAATAACATGACAAAAACGTACTTCCTTCCGGTCACATCGAATCAGACAACTCAAAGGAGTGCTCCCACGATCGCCGACAGCACCCGTGTGGAGACTGTCCTTTCGCAATGAAACACCCACTTCCTTTCACCCGCTACCCGCGTACAGCCCTGAAGTGTGCCATAAGTACAACAGAATAGGTCTCACCCCCAACCCAAATGCGTCACTAAATCAATAACAAGGAATAGAGACTTTACAAATCTTACGTACACAATAAGAATATGAATGGCGAGATCGTGGAGGTGTGAGTCAAGAGGAAACTAGATAACCTGCTTGATGGTGGAGACTCCTGGTGAGGGCGACAGAAAAATCCTTTCAACTGAGAGACCGACTTCCTTTCAATTGACATCGGCATGTGTAAGGAAGAAGATGAAATCGTTGTAGAAAAGTAAACCCTCGATGACTTTTAGAAGTGAATCTTACGAGCACTCACTTCGTTGTCTCGATATGAGAAAAATTAAGTCCCCGGTGTCCATTTTTACCATTTCAACATTTTGCAAGTCGCAAATAAAATTAGTGAATATACCTGGCGCCGTCGAGATTCACGCCTTCGATCGTGTCCGAGCTAGAGTGCCGTTGCCGCTGCGTCGTCAAAAACCGTAACTGGTATCCGGGATGATTTGACGCGGCCACGCTTGGTAATCGTCGCCCTGTCGTCGTTTCCGCCCGTCGCTTTCGAATGCGTCGCCATCGTGCAGCCGCGCTTCGCATGTGATGTGATCCCCGCCGCATCACCGCTCTCTCCGCTCGCCGACTAAACCGTTGCTCGCGTGGCGCTGTCGTGCTATCGTTATCATCCATAAACGCTGCTATCGAAAGCCATTGCGGTTCTTCTCTCTCTCTCTTTTCTTTTTCTTTCTTTCTCTCTCTCTTCATATATATATATATATATATATATACATTTTCTACTTTTGATTTTCAAATCAAAGTTGTTTTCGAGATTCGTGTTGCACCTAATATCAGGCACTACTCGGGCCCACACGGGTAGTGCCCGACCCGCCTGGCTACCCCTCCCCTCATGTTGAACGAACAAAGAGCAAACTGTAAAAAAAATTATATCAACAACAATTTTTTTACAACCACTAAAACAACAACCCAACACCATTAAAGCTCAAAAAAAACTCTCCACCAAATCGATAACAACATAACCACTCACCTCGATCTTGGGAGGTCGCCGCGGAGGCCACCATGAGGGAGAGACTTTACAAGTAAGATGGCGAGATCGTGGAGGTGTGAGGAGAGCTTGATGGTGGAGACTTGGTGAGGGAGAAAAATGAGGGGGGTGTAAGGAAGAAGATGAAATCGTTGTAGAGAAAGAGGGAGAGAAAAATTATTAGTTTTGTTTGGAGATGAGAGAGAAAAAGTAAGGTATGGGATGATTTGATTGGTAGGTGTGATGTGACATGTGATGTGACCTACTAAACCCCTGATTATCCCATAAACCCGCGTTACGCATCCCACTATGTCGTACACTCTTGTCACTACATGCGCACATTACGACCAATAAAAATATTAACTGGTGTGATACGAATTAATTAATAATATGACAATTTAACACACGTGCATCACACAAAAATAACTATTTATACCTCGATTAGCGTGCCCTACACATATCGACGGTGTCCACGTGGGTCCGAGCTACGGGTCCTAATCTCGATGTCGACTCCCGAAGGTTGACCGAGTGTGCCACATCACGACAGGTCCAGGTCACCAACCTAAGATGACACGTGGCACGGGTTAATTTTTATGGTCGTTACAGTCTTCCCAAATAATCAGGATTTTGTCCTCGAAATTAAAATAGCTTGGAGTAAGACTTACCAGAATCAAAATAGATATGGAAAGTGTTCGCGCATATAAGACTCTAGTTCCTAAGTCAGCTCCTCGACCCCGTGATGTTGTCATTTAATGAGGACTGACGGGATGTTCTTATTCCTCAATCTCTTCACCTGACATTCCAAAATTTGAATAGGATGTTCCTCGTATGTGATGTCCTCCCTCAGATCTATCTGACTCAAATCCACCATTGGTCGTACACCTTCTCTCGTCCTATCCAGCCGAAGCATCGAAATATGAAATACGGGGTGGATCTCGGCTAACTGAGGCAGTAACTTTAACTCATATGCAACTTTGTCGACTCTCCACTTGACCTTGAAAGGACCAATGAATCTCAGCGCGAGTTTTCCTTTGATTCTAAATCTCTTGTGACACTTCAAAGGTAAGACTTTCAAGTACACGTATGCTCCCTCGTCATACTCTAACTCACCATGGTACTTGTTGTAATATGTTTTTTGTTTCTTGCGCACCCTTCAGACATAATCTGATCTGTCGTATCTTCTCTATGTGATCCACCATAATCTCTGGCCCTAGAACTGTGATAAGTCGGTATTTATAGAATTTTAGTAGTTTATTTTAATATATTTAATATGTAAAGTCTCTAAAATATGTATTCAATTATATTTATTGGTCATTTTCAGGTGAAATGGAGTGCGCAATTGAATCCGGGGCAAAAAACTGCGTAGAATAGAGTATTTACTTGCAGTGATCAGATGTCAGACGATTTGCCTCGACTTACGTATTGCGCAGGTTATTAGTAGGTGACAGTAGACCAAATAACGCAGGCGAGTGACTCAGTTAAGTCACGTGAAACAAGTTGCTGTTGGATTGCCTCGAGATGCGCGCTATATAAGCTCACATACTTTCGGTCAAATCCATGCCTTCCTTCACTCTAGCGCCACGTGGCAGAGGCCAATTCACCCAGCACATCACTTCAGTTTCCTTCACCAATCGAAGCACATCACGTCACCATCACCATATCATAAACAAATAATTTCCCTCGTCTCAGCAGCAGTCGGATCTTCCACGGGATACGCAGCATGCTGCCTCCCAGTAATTCGCATAAGTCGTACGAATTCTTCCACCCACCTCCATACGTGCCACGCGTCAGCTGCTCAGCCTCTCCACCACGTCTTCGAACAGCATAGCACGTCATTACTTGCTCTTTTCGCGAATGAGAACTCGCCACGTCAGCGTTTCACAGCAGCCGAATAAATAACATGCAGACACGTGTCCTGAACCCCATTTTCAAGCAAAAAAAAAACCTCGGATCATCCTCGGTGCACGTGTCAATAAAGATACCACCAATTTGGTTTTCTCTCACTTCCGGGGACTAATTTTAGGTAGTTTATTATATTAGGAACTTAGGTTTTATTATTTGACCATCGATTTTTATATTTGAAGATCAACTTTTATATTTTTTTGAGACTCTGTAGTCTGGCTAATTAAATCCTTGCCTAGGTCGGAGGAGAAATAAGTCGGGATTCTTGATTCATGGCAAAACATGTGAGATCTTTTGTTTTATTATTTAATTTGATTTAATTTATCCTATTTCGTTGTTGTTGATTTTAATGAATATGGTTTAGATCTAGGGTGTGTATGTGACCAGTGCATGCTTTTAGGTGGAAAACGTATAGTTATTTGGACCGATAGCATTCATAATTGTACTTTTGGACCAATAAAGTGACGAACACTCGCCCATTTGCCGTAAAACCCTTTTGGTTCTTGAGTGTGCAACAATTGAATCTAGGTTAAACTGGTAGCAAATGCGATCCGAAAGTGGATGTGATTCGATTATTTAGAATTAGTATTCTCATGGATCCATATTATTGCGGTTAGTGTGTTAAACCCGATTAGTGGATGTCTAGGGTTATATATTAATTAGGGAAGTAGTTAGTGGCGGACGTCCTAGCTATCGAGATTAGGGGAATGAGGAATTTCTAGCGGATATCGATTCTCTATAGCTAATCTAGGAGAACTTAAATTAATAACTTTTTGGGAAGGATTGAAGTCCATGATGTGCCATTGAGTCTTGATCTTGACTTGTGGAACCGTAGACCTAGGTGTTACTTAGATGTTCATTAATTGTTTTCAAAATTAGTTTCATTACTTTATTTATTTATTTAGTTTATTTAGTTAAACTATTTTTCCTTAAAACCCCCAATTTCCCTTTTTATTGTTTTTAACCATAGAAAGAGTACCAATCTCTGTGGGATCGACCTTTTCCCACTATTCTACAAAATAGTTAGTTTAGGAACTTTATTTTATTGACGTGTTCGGCGCGCATCAAACTGCCACATCCTCGGGCTTTGCCCAACATGATGGAGATCTGCATGGCCTATCGTAAAGTGCCTCAAACGGTGTCATCCCAATACTGGCCTGATAACTGTTATTATAAGCAAACTCACACAGATGCAGATACTCCTCCCAAAAACCACCATACTCCAGCACACACATACAAAGCATATCCTCTAACACCTGAATTAATTGCTCCGACTGACCATCTGTCTGTGGGTGATAAGCCGTACTCAAATCTAAACTGGTACCAAACAATGCATGCATGCTCTGCCAAATTTGCGATGTAAACTGCAATCCTCTATCTAATACGATGGATAATGGGACTCCCTGTAACTTGACAATCTTTCATTCTTACAAAGCAGCTAATTTATCCACCTTGTGTGTCGTCGATACTGGTAAAAAGTATGCAAACTTAGTCAACTTATCCACAATCACCCAGATGCTATCATGGTCGCACTGAGATTGAGGTAATCTACTAACAAAATCCATGGCAATATGCTCCCACTTCCACCGAGGAATAGGAAGTGGTTGTAATAATCCTCCGAGTCTCCGATGCCCAGCCTTAACCAGTTATCATATCTCACACACTCGAACATAATCACTAACATAAGTCTTCATCCTCGGCCACCAGAATAGACGACGTATATCCGCATACATTTTGGTCCGACCCGGATGAACCGTAAAACGTGAGCGATGAGCCTCCTGAAGTATCTCGTCGCGAATCTGAACCACTGATGGAATCCATAGTCTTCATCTAAATCTTAGGCATAAGTCTATCGACTGACTCCACTCCACGTGATCAGGACTCTTAGCTAACTCGCTAAACTTCTGGTACTGCTCATCTGCCTACTGACATTTAAGTACACTATATATAGACATTGTCTGAGTCCTCATCTGCCTACAAATCAACGCTCTCGTAGTGGTCGGTATATCAACTGAGTTCATCAACTCAGCTGCCTCGAGTAGCCCATGTTCGTGTGTCATGTAGCAAGTTACTATCTCTGGATCTGCTCCTCTCCGACTCAATGCGTCTGCTACGACATTAGCCTTCCCTGGTGATACTCCAAAGAGAAATAAAATCTTTAAGGAACTCTAGCCAACGTATTTGTCTCATATTCAACTCATTCTGAGTAAAGAGGTACTTCAAACTCTTATGGTTAGTAAAGTGTGAGAATCTCTCTCCGTAAAGATAATGACGCTAAATCTTTAATGTAAAATCCACTGTCACTAACTCCAAGTCATGAGTAAGGTAATTCTTCTCATGAATCTTTAGCAGTCGGGATGCGTAAGCTATCACTTTATCGTTCTCCATCAAAACATAGCCCAAACCAACTTTAGAAGCATCCGTATTCACCTCAAAACCCTTTCTCGACTCTAGTAGTACCGATATTGGCGCAGTCATTAATCGTTCCTTCAGAGTCTGGAAAGCCTGCTCAAAAAATTGTCAAAATTGTCATTCCACTAAAATTTGACTTCCTTCTTCATTAATTGTGTCATCGGCGCAGCGATCTTAGAAAAATCTCGAACAAAGCATCTGTAGTAGCTTGCCAATCTTAGAAAACTGCGAATGTCTGTCACTGATGTCGGTGTAGTAATCGGTCACTACTCTAATCTTAGTGGGGTCCACTGACACTCCACTGGCTCTAACAATATGCCCAAGAAATCCAACTTTAGTGAGCTAAAACTCGTACTTATTGAACTTAGCTTACGGTCTCTGCTCCTCAAATTCTGTAAGACTATCCGGAGGTGTCCTTCGTGATCCTCACGAGTCCTGGAATAGATAAGAATGTCGTCGATGAACACTATCATGAATCTATCCAAATACTCTCTCAATACTCGGCGCATAAGATCCATGAACATCGTCGGGGCATTCGTCAGCCCAAACGACATGACGGTAAAATGGTAGTGCCCATATCTCGTGCAGAAAGCAATTTTTTCCTATCCTCATTTTGAATCCTCAACTGGTGGTATCGCGACCTCAAATCAATCTTAAAGAACCATTGTGCCCCTGTCAGCTGATCGAACAAGTCATCTGTGACGGCCCCAAATCCCGAGGTCGCCACGTGGGGAGGCGCTGCCCCAGCACGGTCCTGTCGGATCCTTGACCCACTGGGTCCCATACGCCACTGACGCCCATTGTTACATCATTACTACTAATTTTGCGTGTTAAACTCATTTCGTTGATCGCTTAGATCATTTTTATAGCATTAAAAACAACAAATGAAGTCTTAATTTAAAGCAAGTAAAACCATTAAATTTATCATCGTATAAAGCATCATTTTAAGAGCAACACCTATTGTGGAAAACCCTGGAAAGTACTCGTATATAGACGACAATATTAAGCAAGAATATATACAAGTACAAAGTGTCTATCCATCTCCCAATACCCAAAAGTAAAGCAAAATATCAAAATCGCACGTACTAGTAGGTCCTCGACCGCGGGCATTCAGATAAAGTCGCCCAAAATCCCCTTGCCCCTACTAGCACTAGGATCTGCACTCGACCATCACAAAAAGCAAGATGGAAAGTACAGTTAGTAAGATTCCAACGAAGTACACCGAGCATTTATAAGAAAATAAACAGATACCAATAAACATGTCAAATAATCATGCGGAAACTAAATAGACAATTTTGTTAAGATCATCACATGAATAAATAACACGAGAGAAACAAAGTGTGTACTCGTCCTGGTCGACTAAATCGTACTTCGACCCCCAGATCCTTTCTGGGTGCCCCCACTTCCTTTCACCCGGTTCCTCGCGGGGCTTGCCCGACACGTGCACCCTTACAACTCGGGTTGCAATTCACCGAATGCCTGATCACACGTGCTACAGCATAGTGTGCCATAAGTACACAACGAATATCCGGTGGGAGTAACTCGACCACCAACCCAAATGTATCACGGAATAGAGTGGAGTAACAAGGAATAGGAAATCAACGATGAAAAAGTAAACCCTCAGTGACTTTCAAATGAAATCTTACGTACCTCAAAACGCACTCCGAAGTCTCACTCACGTCTCGAGAAACGCGCCCGACTCCCGACTATGATCTCCTAAGTTCCTGACGTCCAATTAAACCATTTTAACTAGTTTAGAGTCAAATTAAGTGAATTTTGATGTGCGACCCAAAATATGAAAATTTTATTTCAAATAGTTTGGTTTGACCCACTTTTCGAGTTATACCGGGGTGTGAACGCCCGAAAAATTCTCGAATACCATTTTTCTATCTTTTTCTCATTTTTTTCATATTTTTCCTGATTTTCTGGATTTTTCCCATAATTTTCCACCTATTTTTCTTATTTTTTTTTGTAATTTATTTAATTTAAAACTATTTTTAAATTAAATTTATTTTATATTATTTTAAATAGATGGGTGGGTCCCTGGACCGGGTTTGACCCGGTCCACCGGGTCGGCCAGACCCGGTTCGGGCCCACCCGAGTCGGCTCGGGTCCGGTTGGGCTCGGACCGGCCCAACCGGTCCAGGGCTGCACGCACGCACAGCGTGCGTGCACCCCCCCCCCCCCACCCCATCTTCTTCCCAGAGACAACGTCTCTGGTTCTCTTTTTTTTTTTCTTTTCTCTGGTTTGGGTTGGGGTTGCTATCCACCCCAACCCCGGTGGACTCGATGGCAGGGGAGACACCCCTGCCATCTCCACCCCGACCCCGGTTAGGCCTCCATGGCCGAACTCCCTTCTCGGCCACCACGGTCGACGCACCAACAACAACAAAAATAACGACTCACCTCGACCGTTGACGTCTCCACCTCCTCTTCTCCTTCCCGGAGCGTTCCTCCTTCTCCTCCTCCTCTCCTTTCCTTCTTCTTCCTGCTCTCGGCCTCCCTGGTGTGTGTGTGTGCGGGAGTGTGTGTGTGAGGTGAGAGAGAAGGTGATGGAGTGTGTGAGTGGGTTTATGTGTGCATGTAAGTGGGAATCGGTGGACCGACATGTGGTGGGAAAATTGCCAAATGTGTTTTGGGTGAGGACAATTGTGACACTTGTTCGTGACACCCCTAGGACACTCGCCCGTGTTTTCAGGCTTTTCGACGCCCGGTTTCGTGTCCGAATCGTGTTATCCGCGCACCGCCGCGTCACTAGTCACTCAATATATATATATATTTCATATTATTTACTTGACATATTTTTATTTAATTTGTGTGTTTTAATTTCCCCGATCTAATATTCGGTCCCGTCAACTACCCGGTACCCGCGTCGACACGCATATCGAGGCGAATCCAGTTCACACAATCTCGGTCGATTCAATGATATAAATACACACACGCGATGCTAGGTAAATAACTTAATATACAACACCGCAAATATGCAAACAATCACACAAAATCACTATTTACCTAGTCGGCGTGCCATGCCCTATCTGCGATATCCACGTGGATCTGAGCTGTCGTCCATGTCTGAAAATAATCCATAATAACGGCGAAATTAAAATTTGGGTCGTTACAACTCTTCCCAACTAGAAAAGAAATTTCGTCTCGAAATTTTAAATAACTTGAAGTTTCGTACCATGAAATAGATGAGGGTAACGCTCCCGCATAGTAGACTCGAGCTCCCAAGTGAGTCCTTCTGTACCATGATGCTGCCAACGAATCAACACCTTAGGGATCTCCCTATTCCTAAGAGTTTGAATTGCACGATCCACAATTGCTATCGGTCGCTCCTCATATGTTACATCAGGCCGAACCTCGATCTGTCTCAGGTCAACCATCGGTCTCGGTCCTGACTTAGCGAGTCTTAACATCGAGATATGAAACGTAGGATGAACCCCAGCTAACTCTGCTGGCAAGTCCAATCTGTAAGCTACACTGTCAACTCGTGATGCGACTCTGAACGGTCCTATGTATCTCGGCGCCAATTTCCCTTTAATCCCAAATCTCTACTGGTCCTTCCATGGTGAAACCTTCAGATAAACCATGTCGCCCTCTTCATAGCTCAGACCCTCGTGATACTTATCCGCATATTTCTTTTGTCTGTCATGTGCTGCCCGAAGTCTCTATCGAATCGGCCTAATCTTCTCTGTGTGATCAACAAATATCTCTGGCCCAATTGACGCTGTATCCTCAGGCGCTGCCCAACACGCAGTGATCTGCAGGGCCTGCCATACTGCGCCACAAACGGAGGCATCCCGATACTCGCTTGATAGTTGTTATTGTAAGCAAACTCAGACAGCGGTAAATAATCCTCCCACGAACCTCCAAACTGCAAAATACAAGCCCTGAGCATATCTTCCAGAATCCGTATCAATCTCTCAAACCTGTCCGTCTTTCGAGGATGGTAAGTTGTACTAAATTGCAACCTCGGTGCCAAATCGCTCTGCGCATCGCCTCCCAGAATTTCGAAGTCAACCTAGGATCTCGGTCAGATACAATAGAGACTGGCACCCCATGCAATCTAACGATCTCCCTCTCGAAGATAATGCTCAGCTGTGGGAACGAATATCTCATAGAAATAGGAATGAAATGCGCCGATTTCGTTAGTCTGTCGATCACAACCCAAACCGCATTGTGTCTCCTTGTAGTATGCGGTAACCAATTGACAAAATCCATAGTGACGTGATCTCATTTCCACTGTGGAATTGGTAGTGGCTGTAGTAAACCGCCTGGTCTCCTGTGCTCAGCCTTAACTTGCTGGCAGATATGACAACTCCTGACGTACTCGCTAACGTCAGCCTTCATCCCTGGCCACCAGAACAATCGCCTCAAATCATGATACATCTTGGTTCGACCAGGATGAACCGTGTAGCGAGACCTGTGTGCGTCCTCCAAAATTCCGTCCCGTATTTCCGAAACTGCAGGTATCCACAACCTCCCCGGTGTCTCAAACACTGATCTGTCGACTCGCCCAATCCGTATACTCCGATCCCGAGCCATACCACTGAACCGCTCATAGAGCCCATCAGTCCTCTGACACTCGGCCACTCGCTCAATAGATACAGTCGGAACTCTCATCTGACAACAGATGTGTGGCTCAGTCGTATTAAAAACATCGGTCATTATGACGGCCCCAATTTCCCACAAATTGGACCCCGTCCGTCCTAAGCCCACGTGGACCCCCGAGCCAGTCTCGCAAGGTCAACGAGAGCCTAGTCAGCCTTCCAATCCATTATTACAAGTAATTTCAAAATTTTAAGTTGAGTTATTAGTATTTTTCAAGATTTAAAAATTTAGCGGAAGCAACTAATACATTAAATAACTCAACAAAAATATCAGGGAGTTAGGCAACCTAATTGTGGAACCCAGTAAATATCATCAGAGGAGAGTAAATACAATATACAAAAAGTCACCTAGCTATGAAGCTTTCCTTCTCGCTACTGTCCGCGCTCTCGCACTCGGTCAAACATAAGAATGACGAGCCCAGGTAAGTAAATCCAAATGACATATACACAACATTTCACAATATCCAAAGCAAAGCAAATTCATGCAAATAGAACGAAAGGAATAAAGAACGCATGAATATAAAAGACGTAAGCAATCCATCAATAAGTGAGGCCCACACAACAAGGAGTCCCGACCAAAAAGTCGTTGAGTCGCGCAAACGCCCAAAGAGACTCTCAAGGGTTTAGGACGAGGCCCCAATTTCCCCAAACCTAACCCTTGCGACTATGAGACATCCATAGACCCGGATCTAGGACGAGACACCTGCCTCCCAGCCCTAGCCCGTACGACTATGAAGCATCCATGGACCCTGATAAGAGCCCCCAACGTACACTCAATTGGGAGATATCGACAGACGACCATGCAAGACCTCAGGTTTAGGACGAGGCCCCTGCCTTCCAGCCCTAACCTCTCATATCGCAGATAAACAGTAACCATGACTCGCTTGCCAATGGACTCACTCGATCGACAACAATTCAACGATAGCTATCATCACAAAGCAATGAACAACAATAAAGCTATCACATAACAGTAAACAACAACAACCAATGGAGAGACATGAAATACTGTATAAATCCCTAGCTGGTTTACTTACCTCGAAATCCGTAATTCGTCCTCAAGACGTTCGCTCACGCCTCGATTTGCGCACTTGACACCCGACTATTATGTCCCATGGCCTTCAAAATCCATAATCCATCGCGTCGTCGAACGTTGTCGAATCGCATCCCTCGTCGAGGATCAATCGGTCCGACAACGCGCCACCACGCCGTTGCCGCTGCCGAGCCGCATCGCTGCCGCGCCGACGCCGCTGCCGCACGCCGGCGCCGCCGCCGCTCTCCTCGTCGGCGCCGCCCATGTAGCTTCGCTGGCATCGCTGCGCCGCCGTGCCGTCGCGTAGCCGCTGAGCCGCGCCGCCGCCTTTGCTTCTCCCGCATGAGTTGCTTTGTCAAGTTCCTCGCCGGCGTCCGCTTCTCCCGCCGCCGCATCCCGCTGCCCTCGCCACGCCGCATCGCTGGAGGGACGCGCCGTTGCTGGTTTGCTTGGCCGTCCGCCGCCGTCTGCGATCGGTTCGCGAGCCGCTACTGGCTCCAGCGCCGCTCGCGTCTCCACGTCCTCCGTTGGCCACCGTCGTAGCGCAGCTGCTGGCCATCTCGCCCTCGCAGCACCGGCCGTCACCAAGACACCGCGGTCCGCGTCCCGCTCCCACCGCACTCACTTGCTCGCGTGCGTCTCCGATCTCGCTGTCGCCGCGAGCCGCTTTGGGACGCTGCTGCACAGCTGGTCCGATCTCGCCACCAGCCCACGCTCACGGCCATGCGTCATCGCTGCCATGCGGGCTGCCGCCGCATCGCGTGCGATCGTCCGTGCCGATGATCCGCGGCTGCTGGTTCGCCGCCGGAGCTGCTGGTTCACCGCCAGAGCTGCTGGCTCGCGAGCTCCTTCACCTCTCTCTCATCTCCTCTCCTCTTTCTCTCCCCTCCCGATCACTCTCCCTCTCTCTTGCTCTTATCCAAATCTCTATCTCTCTCTCTTTTTGTTTCTTCCTCAAGAAGAAATCAAGTGTCCTCGAGATTCGTGCGGAGCGAAACTCGAGGCACATCCAAACATTTATTCAAATGCTTTCCTTAAAAATTGAGCAATGCGCATCTCGAGGCACCAACCCGCCTCCTTTTCAAAAATCTCGATACTCTCGCTACGCGTATCACGAGGCGTATCCAATGTCCACCTTAAAACCACATAAATCCACTATAGCCAATACATCCACATTAAGCCATTATCTCGGTCTCACGTCAGCACGCGACTCGAGGCGCGTCCCCGTTCGTGTTTCGGCTCCCCGAATTCTCCGCGTATACGTTTTTCACCAATTATCATCTCCACTCGAGATTCGGACATACGCATTTCGACGAGTGGATCCCACAAACGACCCTGACTTGACACGTGGCACAAGTCAAATTTTCGGGCCGTTACGGTTTTCCCAACGAATTAGAATTTCGTCCTCGAAATTAAAGCAAGTCTCAAAGGAAAATGGTGTTTTATGAATAAAGACCCAAGGCCATACCCGCCCAAGGCCATACTCGCCCAAGGCCATACCCCTATCTTACTCTGTAGGGTTGGGCTCCTCCGTGACGAGCTGGGCTCCTCCGTGACGAGCTGGGCTCCTCCGAGACCTCCAAGCAAAGAACACACCATCTGTCTCCTCCCATCAATATATGTCAGGGCAACATCCTCGCAACATATATTGGAATACAAATGAACATTTTACTTTCATGAGCCACCGTCACTAACATACGTATATCTGTTGTATATCCGCGAGAATGTAAATCAGTCTCTTTGACTGTCCGCTTGTCTCTCTGATCGAGTGAGTCTCAACCCAACTCGTCGTACCCTCTATCAGGTTACGGTGGATAGTTGTCGGACCTGACGTGGCAATAGCATGAATATATTTCTGGCTCTGCTGTACCTGGCTGTCCATACGCCCATACAGGTACGTTGAAATCCCAATTCAAATGGAACATGTCAATGTCCTTGTCCCTGTGCATGACTAGATCGCTGTCCATGTCAGTGCACTCGACTGGATCTCTGACCCTGTCTCTGGCCACTACCTTTGCCATCAACCCTTTGATGGTACATATGTTATGGATCTCGACGGTGCTGGCTGTTGTAATGTACTAGCGTAACTCTGTGCTGGACCATCTAACACTGGCGCCATATACACCGCATACGGTGGAAACGCAATACACTATGCGGTTGCTCTCTTTGCCATGACCGTCTAACCCTCGTTTTCCTCCGATCATCTCCAGACCCTCACACTGACTATAACGATGTCGATAATGCGACTGGTACTCCGTGCGTGTGCTCCCGCACTCTCACTAGCCATTGACGCGTCAGTGGACATGAAAAAGTCATTGGCAACCCATTCTGGTATATCAAGAGAAAATCTAATACCGTGAAGCATCAGACGATCAGTAGTTTTGTCGCAAGCATGTAACATGACTAAAGATCTGACAACAATGTGTTCCGCGTAGAGTACATTCCCAAGGCTGCAGAAAACAAAATACAAGCTGAAGTGCTACCGCCTTTGAGTTTATTCGTAAACTCAAAACTGCATTCTAAAAATTGAGCATCATCTCGAAAACATCCTCAATAAAATGCAGATTACATGCTTCCTTCCACGTGGCAATGAAAGTTTTCATTGTCGAGCTACTAAGTTGAATAGACTCATGCTCAACCATATCAGTGCATGAAGGTTGACTTTCAGCAACCTTAATTAATTAATAATTGTCGAAACATGATCTTCTAACATGAAAAAATGATGTTCAAACCCATCTTGTTCATTGTTCAGACAAGAAGAATCAAGTATTTAGGGTTAAAGGTTTATCCAGCAAGGCACTAGTTTCCAATGCATAATTACATTATGATTGTGATGCTGACCTCATTGTGACAATATGATCAAATGACCAAAACCAAACTCTCCACTCCACAGCCATGGCATTCTCATAGGCCTCCTATAATGTGCTCGATCCGTCGTCACTACCCCAGAACCAATCGAGTCCAGTAGACCGTGCATAACTGATTCTCTGGTCCTTTGTCGAATGGTTTGAGAATCAGTTCTCTTCAGGTTACGAACCGTATGAGGAATGTACTTCTCCATCCTTGAACTCAGCCAAATCCTTGAGCGTCCCCATCGACGCCACCGTAGTGCGCAACCAGACATCGGCCTCGCCGAACCACGAAGCTGATAAGATGCTCGACCTCATATGATCTGGTGTGGCCAAAACGTCATGAATCTTTACTGCTCCGCGATCCGTACCACCGTGAAATTTTTTCGGGTGATGTCGCTGAAATTCGCGAGCATGCCTCGCCTCAGCTGTAGCCCTAACACCCGTATCGATCGGCGTGCTCGGCGTATCCTCAGTCGGTGTCTCAGGTATAGGAGATACCATCTCGGCCCGAACATGTGTCACCTCGGTCACTGCAGGTCCTGCAGTTTTTCAGGTGGGTTGTGAACTGTAAAAACACGCCCAGCCTGAATAACTAGCGTTGGTGACGTAGACGACGACGGTGTAACCTATGCCCTTAACAATCGAAAAATCTCCTGCATTTGTTGGTAGTGCGATGTATGCAGCTCATCCGTACTCGCAAACCGCGAACCTGCAGCCTCACGATCATTCCTAAACCCGGTCCGAAACGTCGTCGCATTTTCCATAGCCACGAATCCACGATATCGTATATATATCATATCGGATACATTTTTACAACATGCACTACTTGCACGTAAATTCTCTTTCGGTACGTTTACTAACGCATCTGAACAAATTTTAGCATGCAAAAATTCTTGAGATATACGATCTCATAGGATTTATATTTAGGTGGCCCCTAACTTTTAGAACGAATTTGCAGACTCTACCTCAACTCGTAACACTTAATTCATTTACAAGTCCCTAAGGTGGTGGTCGACCTCACCAACCACGAGACGATAAATGCATAGTGTCACTAAAGTGGAGTTACTTGGGCTTCTGATCCAACACTACTACTCCAAAGCTTTCGTCAAAGCTAAGGAGTCCGTACATGATGTAATCGTTAGCTCTCAAGTCATCTCAACACTCTGCTCCCTTAGAGTCTACAATTTCGTCCTTTTTCCTTCTTTTTCATACTTTCCTCACTTCCCAACGAAGACTTAAGTCAAGATCATAGGGTTCCACTCTAAGTTCCACCATTCCTAACTTCCGCTGGTTTATGTCTTAATGAATTGTAATTTCCTTCACGAGTCGAGTATTTACAACTGCAGGCTCTGATACCAACTGTGACGGCCCAATTTCCACAAATTGGACCCCGCCCGGCCTAAGCCCACGTGGACCCCCGAGCCAGTCTCGCAAGGTCAACGAGAGCCTCGTCAGCCTTCCAATCCATTATTACAAGTAATTTCAAAATTTTAAGTTGAGTTATTAGTATTTTTCAAGATTTAAAAATTTAGCGGAAACAACTAATACATTAAATAACTCAACAAAAAGATCAGGGAGTTAGGCAACCTAATTGTGGAACCCAATAAATATCATCAGAGGAGAGTAAATACAATATACAAAAAAATCACCTAGCTATGAAGCCTTCCCTCTGCTACTCGTCCGCGGCTCTGCACTCTGTCAAACATAAGAATGACGAGCCCAGGTAAGTAAATCCAGTAGGACATATACACAACATTTCACAATATCCAAAGCAGTCAAATTCATGCAAATAGAACGAAAGGAATAAAGAACGCATGAATATAAAAGACTGTAAGCAATCCATCAATAAGTGAGGCCCACACAACAAGGAGTCCCGACCAAAAAGTCGTTGAGTCGCGGCAAACACCCAGCAGACTCGGGTTTAGGACGAGGCCGCAGCCTCCCAGCCCTAACCCTTGCGACTATGAGACATCCATAGACACGGATCTAGGACGAGACACCTGCCTCCCAGCCCTAGCCCGTACGACTATGAAGCATCCATGGACCCGGATAAGAGCCCCCAACGTACACTCAATTGGGAGATATCGACAGACGACCATGCAAGACCTCAGGTTTAGGACGAGGCCCCTGCCTTCCAGCCCTAACCCTCTCATATCGCAGATAAACAGTAACCATGACTCGCTTGCCAATGGACTCACTCGATCGACAACAATTCAACGATAGCTATCATCACAAAGCAATGAACAACAATAAAGCTATCACATAACAAGAAAACAACAACAAACCCAATGGAGAGACATGAAATACTTGTATAAATCCCTAGTCGGTTTACTTACCTCGAAATCCGTAATCCGTCCTCAAGACGTTCGCTCACGCCTCGATTTGCGCACCTGACACCCGACTATTACGTCCCATGGCCTTCAAAATCCATAATCCATCGCGTCGTCGAACGTTGTCGAATCGCATCCCTCGTCGAGGATCAATCGGTCCGACAACGCGCCACCGCGCTGTTGCTGCGCTTACGCTGAAGCCGCATCGCTGCTGCTGGCTGACGCTGCTGCTTGCTGCTGCTGCTGCGCGCCGCTGCCTCGTTTCGTTGCGCGCCATGTCGCTGGCCGGGCATCGCTGCGCCCGCCTGCTGCTGCCGCTCGAGCCGCGCGCGCCGCTTTGCTTGCTCCCGCATGAGCCGCTGTTGTTCCTCGTTGGCGTCCGCTCGCCGCCGCCGCATCCCGCCGCTTTGCCACGCCGCATCGCTGAGGGACGCGCTGCTTGCTGGTTTGCTTGGCCGTCCGCCGCCGTCCGCGATCGTTCGCGAGCCGCCATCGCTCCCAGCCGCCGCGTCTCCACGTCCTCCGTTGCCGCTGTCGTAGCGCAGCCGCGCCATCTCGCCCGCAGCCGGCGTCACCAAGCCACCGCGGGTCCGCGTCCCGCTCCCACCAAGCGCTCACTTGCTCGCGTCGTCTCGATATGCCTTCGCCATGCAGCCGCTCTGGGACGCCGCGCACACTGGTCCGATCTCGCCACCACCACGCTCACGGCTGCTCGCGTCATCGCTGCTGCGGCCGCTGCGCCGTATCGCGAGCGATCGCCGTCCCGTGCCGATGATCCGTGGCTGTTGGTTCGCCGCCGGAGTTGCTGGCTCGCGAGCTCCTTCACCTCTCTCTCATCTCCTCTCATCTTTCTCTCCCCTCCCGATCACTCTCCCTCTCTCTTGCTCTTATCCAAATCTCTATATCTCTCTCTCTTTTTGTTTCTTCCTCAAGAAGAAATCAAGTGTCTCGAGATTCGTGCGGAGTGAAACTCGAGGCACATCCAAACATTTATTCAAATGCTTTCCTTAAAAATTGAGCAATGCGCATCTCGAGGCACCAACCCGCCTCCTTTTCAAAAATCTCGATACTCTCGCTACGCGTATCACGAGGCGTATCCAATGTCCACCTTAAAACCACATAAATCCACTATAGCCAATACATCCACATTAAGCCATTATCTCGGTCTCACGTCAGCACGCGACTCGAGGCGCGTCCCCGTTCGTGTTTCGGCCCCGAATTCTCCGCGTATACGTTTTTCACCAATGATCATCTCCACTCGAGATTCGGACATACGCATTTCGACGAGTGGATCCCACAAACGACCCTGACCTGACACGTGGCACAAGTCAAATTTTCGGGTCGTTACAGTCATGCACATAACTGATGTCACCTGTAATAAGCCATACTCGTGTGTCATATGTCGTATTACAGTCTGACTGTCAATACCGCTCATGCTCAATGCGTCAGCTACAACGTTCGCTTTCCCTGGGTGATACTCAATAGTGAAGTCGTAGTCCTTAAGTAACTCAAGCCATCTCCTCTGACGCATGTTCAGATCTCTCTGAGTGAAAATATATCTCAGACTATGGTGATCAGTGTAGAGTATGAACCGTTCTCCGTAGAGATAATGTCTCCAAGCCTTCAATGCAAAAACTACTGCTGCAAGCTCCAAGTCATGCACTGGATAGTTAACCTCGTGGGGTCTCAATCGTCGGGACAAGTAAGCTACTGGTCTACCCTCCTGCATCAAAACGCATCCAAGTCCAATGCCCGATGCATCCGTATACACTGACAAGCTTTTGCCCGGCTCTGGCAATGTCAACACTGGTGCAGAAGTCAATCTCCTTTTCAACTCCCAGAAAGCTTTCTCACACTCCTCTGACCAATCAAATCTAACATCCTTCTTGGTCAATCTAGTCATCGGTGCTGCAATCGAGGAAAAGTCATGTATGAATCGGCGGTAGTACCCTGCTAGTCCCAAGAAACTCCGAATGTCAAAAGTAGATTCAGGTGTCCTCCAGTCAATAATTGCCCGAATCTTCTCTGAATCCACAGAGATACCCTGATCGCTAATGACATGTCCCAGAAATCTCACTGCACTCAACCAGAAATCACACTTGCTAAATTTTGCGTACAGTCTATGCTCTCTCAATGTCGTCAAAACCGCTCTGAGATGACTCGCATGCTCCTCACGAGTCATGCCGTAAATCAAGATGTCATCAATAAAGACGATGACATATCTGTCCAAGTATGGTCTCAAGACCCTGTGCATCAAGTCCATGAAGATCGCTGGGGCATTAGTCAGCCCAAAAGGCATGATCAGAACTCAAACAACCCATATCTGGTACTGAAAGCGGTCTTCTTGATGTCCTCTTCTCGGATCCTCAACTGATGATAGCCTGAATGCAGATCAATCTTTGAGAATAATTTGGCACCAGTCAAACGATCGAAAAGATCGTCGATCATAGGGAGTGGGTAACGGTTCTTAACTGTCACCTTATTCAACTTCCTGTAGTCTATGCACATCCTCATTGAGCCATCCTTCTTCTTCACAAATAACACTGGAGCTCCCCAAGGTGACATGCTAGGGTGAATGAAACCCTTCTCCAGTAAGTCATCCAACTGCCTCCTGACCTCCTCGTGCTCTGACGGTGACATCCGGTAAGGTCTGCTAGCGATTGGCTGAGTCCCTGGTATCAGCTCAATGATGAACTCAATTGCTCGTGGCGGTGGTAATCCTGGTAAATCATCTGGGAATACATCAACAAAGTCTCGGACTATTGGAATATCTTCAATCCTGACTTCAGTCCTAACCTCTGCTCGACTATCGCTGCAAAAGCCTCCATCTCCCGAGTCGTAGCTAGTCGGCCCCTAGTAATGGGTAGTGCGGTAGCGACTCCGGTAAATGTGAACTCTGGAATCCCCAAAACTCGAAACGTGACGGTCTTCTGGAAGCAATCCAGCTGTGCATGATATGCCGCTAACCAGTCCATCCATGTCGAATGAGTAAACCGCGAACGTGTCGCATGTCAGTGTCGTACTACGTGTATATAAGTATTACAATCAAAATATACACATATAAATCCTAGTACTACCCGCTAACTTTGTTTCCCAACTAAAGTTCTAAGGCAAGTACATCGGGTTTCCACATCTAATAATTTTTTTTTTTAAGTCTTATGCTCTTTTAGTTAATTTCCCGAGGTTCCTCGAAACTCTCGCTCTGATACCACTTTGTAGCGGCCCCAAATCCCGAGGTCGCCACGTGGGGAGGCGCGGCCCCAGCGGTCCTGTCGGATCCTTGACCCACTGGGTCCCACGCGCCACTGACGCCCTTTGTTACATCATTACTACTCATTTTGCGTGTTAAACTCATTTCGTTGATCGCTTAGATCATTTTTATAGCATTAAAAACAACAGCGGAAGTCTTAATTTAAAGCAAGTAAAACCATTAAATTTATCATCGTATAAAGCATCATTTTAAGAGCAACACCTATTGTGGAAAACCCGGGGAAAGTACTTTGTATATAGACGACAATACTAAGCAGTAATATATACAAGTACAGTGTCTATCCAGTCTCCCAATACCCAAAAGTAAAGCAAAATATCAAAATCGCACGTACTAGTAGGTCCTCGACCGCGAGCAGTCAGATAAAGTCGCCCAAAATCCCCTTGCCCCTACTAGCACTAGGATCTGCACTCGACCATCACAAAAAGCAAGATGGAGAGTACAGTTAGTAAGATTCCAACGAAATACACCGAGCATTTATAAGAAAATAAACAGATACCAATAAACATGTCAAATAATCATGCGGAAACTAAACAGACAACTATGCTAAGATCATCACATGAATAAATAACACGAGAGAAACAAAGTGTGTACTGTCCCTGGCCGACTAAATCAGTACTTCTGACCCCCAGATCCTTTCGGTGGGTGCCCCCACTTCCTTTCACCTGTTCCTCGCGGGGCTTGCCCGACACGTGCACCCTTACAACTCGGGTTGCAATTCACCGAATGTCCGATCACACGTGCTACAAAGATAGTGTGTCCATAAGTACACAACGAATATCAAAGTGGGAGTAACTCGACCACCAACCCAAATGTATCACGGAATAGAGTAGAGTAACAAGGAATAGGAAATCAACGATGAAAAAGTAAACCCTCAGTGACTTTCAAATGAAATCTTACGTACCTCAAAACGCACTCCGAAGTCTCACTCACGTCTCAAGAAACGCGCCCAACTCCCGACTATGATCTCCTAAGTTCCTGGCGTCCAATTAAACCATTTTAACTAGTTTAGAGTCAAATTAAGTGAATTTATAATGTGCGACCCAAAATATGAAAATTTTATTTCAAATAGTTTGGTTTGACCAACTTTTCGAGTTATACCAGGGTGTGAACGCCCGAAAAATTCTCGAATACCATTTTATTATCTTTTTCTCATTTTTTCATATTTTTCCTGATTTTCTGGATTTTCCCATAATTTTCCACCTATTTTTCTTATTTTTTTTTGTAATTTATTTAATTTAAAACTATTTTTAAATTAAATTTATTTTATATTATTTTAAATAGATGGGTGGGTCCCTGACCGGGTTTGACCCGGTCCACCGGTCGCTCGACCCGGTCCAACCGGCCGGCCGACCTTGTTCGGCCCACCCGGTCGGGTCGGGTCGGTCGGCCGGGGCCCGACCGGCCAACCGGCCTAGGCTGCACGCACGCACGCCGTGCGTGCACCCCTCCCCACCCCATCTTCTTCCCAGAGACAACGTCTCTCGGTTCTCTTTTTTTTTTTTTTTTTTTTTTTCTGGTTTGGGTCAGGGGTTGCTATCCACCCCAACCCCGGTGGGACTCGATGGCGGGGGGAGACACCCCCGCCATCTCCACTCCGACCTCGATTCGGCCTCCATGGCCGAACTCCTTCTCGGGCCGACGCACCAACAACAACAAAAATAACGACTCACCTCGACCGTTGACGTCTCTACCTCCTCTTCTCCTTCCCGGAGCGTTCCTCCTTCTCCTCCTCCTCCTCTCCTTTCCTTCTTCTTCCTGCTCCGCCTCCCCGGTGTGTGTGTGCGTGCGGAGTGTGTGTGTGTGAGGTGAGAGAGAAGGTGATGGAGTGTGTGAGTGGGTTTTGTGTGCATGTAAGTAGGAATCGGTGGACCGACACGTGGTGGGAAAATTGCCAAATGTGTTTTGGGTGAGGACAAGTGTGACACTTGTTCGTGACACCCCTAGGACACTCGCCCGTGTTTCCAGGCGTTTCGACGCCCGGTTTCGTGTCCGAACCGTGTTATCCGCGCACCGCCGCGTCACTAGTCACTCAATATATATATATTCCATATTATTTACTTGACAGATTTTTATTTAATTTGTGTGTTTTAATTTCCCCGATCTAATATTCGGTCCCGTCAACTACCCGGTACCTGCGTCGACACGCATATCGAGGCGAATACAGTTCACACAATCTCGGTCGATTCAATGATATAAATACACACATGCGATGCTAGGTAAATAACTTAATATACAGCATCGCAAATATGCAAACAATCACACAAAATCACTATTTACCTAGTCGACGTGCCATGCCCTATCTGCCATATCCACGTGGATCTGAGCTGTCGTCCATGTCTGAAAATAATCCATAATAACGGCGAAATTAAAATTTGGGCCGTTACATCATCAATGCGTGGGAGTAGATACTTGTCACGGTGACTCGGTTTAGCTGTCCGTAGTAAATGCAAAGTCTCAAACTGCCATATTTCTTCTTGACAAACAATACTGGTGCACCCCAAAGTGACATGCTTGGACGTATGAATCCAAACTCTAACAACTTATCTAGCTAGGCCTTCAGCTCCTCCAACTCTTTAGGAGCCATCATGTACGGTGGAACCGAAATGGGTTTGGTCCCCAAGACCAAATCTATAATGAAATCGATCTCTCTGAGTGGTGGTAATCCTGGTACCTTAGCGGGAAAAACATCCAAAAACTCGCATACAACAAGCACCTACTCTATCTTCGCATCAACTCTCTCTGGCCATACTCAAAACAGTAACAAATGTCTCAAGATCTGAACTCGTTGCTACTCTAGCTCGGGTGATCGGCAACGTGGTCGAAGTCCCCTGAAAATTAAACTATGCTCGATTCGAAAGACGAAACATAACCACCTTGCTGAAACACTCAAGTTGTGTGCGGTATGCGGCTAACCAATCCATGCCTAATAAGGCATCAAACTCTAGGAACTCCAATACTTTCAATTTTACAGGTATCTCTTGTCCCTCTATCTCAACAAAGCATTCAACACATAATAAGTTCAGGTATATCTTGCCTCCAGTAGCTGTGCTGAGGATCAAGGGTCGCTCTAGCCTAATAGGTCTCAATCCTAACTTATCAACCATACCACCCAAAATAAAAGATACAGTAGAACTCAAATCAATCATAGTATGCATAAATCGACTGCAAATATAAATCATGCCCTCGATAAGGTTATGAGTTGTTGCTAGATCCGGTGCAGTGATGGTATGAACTTGTTCTCTGCGTTGCTGTGGCCGAGCCCTGCCTAGTCATGGACATCCACTGCCGAAGTGCCCTGTCCGTCCACTCTCAAAACATGCTTGATGTGATCCCGTCCATGGTGGAATCCGTTGTCCCTGTCCCTGCGTCTGACTGGACCTTTGTCCATGTCCCTGGTCATATCTCTGTCCCTGACCATGTCCGTGCCTCTGCCCCTGACCACCGCATCTGCCTTTACCCTCAGTCCGCTGATACTGTTGTGGCGGCCCTGACCGTGCTGGCTGTTGTGGTGTACTAGCATAAATCCGTGCTGAAACAGATGGTACTGGCGTGGTGCGTACTGGATGGTATGGTGGTGCCATAAACCTTATACTATGTGCCCTGTCATCTCTCTGTCTGAACGGTCGGTGTCTATTCCTCCTCTTGTCACCACTTAACCAATAATCTGACTGTGTTGGTGTTGGTGCTGGGATGATCTCATCGCGTGTGTGCTCAAGTATGACTCTATGGCCAGGCTCATCTCATATGCCGCCTGTAAACGCCCTAGCTCAGTGGTCACCACTGTGCCTCCAATGTCCCTCAATAGACCATCCATGAAATAATGAGCTTGGTCAGCGTCTATATCAGCTATACCTCCAGCATAATCCAACAGCTGCAAATACCTGCCCATATATTGCATCACCGACTCTCCAGTGTACTATCGGATACACATAAACTCGGCCATCTTCTTCTTTAGGACCGAAGGCGAAAAATACTTCTAATTAAATTGCATCTTGAGTTCTGCCCAATCCTTGGGCTTACCCTGGGTAGCCACCATACTGCGCCACCAGACATCGGCTTCTTCAAACATCAGACCTGAAGATATACTCGGTTTCATATGCTCCGATGTAACCAGGATGTCATGTATTTTCTCGTGGCTCTTCACAAATTTCTCTATCGCCTCAAAATTTGTGCCACCGTATAACTCAGCTGGTCTATGTTTCTAGAATTCTCGTTACCGTCTCGCCTCAGCTGTCGCCCCAGTGCTCATCTCTATGGGTGTAGTCGGTGTGGTCTTCGTCGATGCTGGTGGTGTGTGCAATATCGTCTCAGTCTGAACCAGTACTATCTCACCTATAATGCGTGGTGTCGGAACGACGAGAGCCGTTGGAGTGGCATGTACGGTAGGTGCACTCCCCTCCTAAACAGTGGGCACTGTCGACGAAGATGGTGATGGTGTAGTTGTGATCTGTGCCCTGAGTATCCTCAGGATCTCGTCCAATAGCTGATCCTGAGATGTGACTCTCATAGTCAATGACTGTACCTCCTCAATACTCGCGGATCCAGGACCTGTTGCCCCACTATCATCACTCGAACAAGGCTGATATGCCATCGCAACTGCAATAGCAAGCGAGTCTCTAATTAGCGTATAGTTACCGGTATAGTATAGTATAATCCAATAATTAGCATATATAGGATCCAAGTTTTAATTTTTCCAACTCTCCTTACTTCCCAACTAATACTCTAAGTCAGGATCATAGGGTTTCACTCTAAGTTCCAACTGTATCCTAACTCTATTTTTAATTTGTGTCTTATATTAGTTGTGGGTTAATCAAGAGCTAGACGTAAAAACTTAGGCTCTGATACCAACTGTGACGGCCCCAATTTTCCACAAACTGGGCCCCGCCTGGCTTAAGCCCACGTGGACCCCCGAGCAAGTCTCGTAAAGATAACACAGGCCTAGTTAGTCTTCTGATCCATCCATATAAGTAAATTCATAATTTTAAGTCGAGTTATTTGTATTTTTTTCAAGTTTTACAAGTTAGCGAAAGCAATTAATACGTTAAATAACTCAGAATAAAGTAAAAGAGTCGTACATCATAAATGCGAAACCATGTAAACATGTATATTCATTTATATCTTGTGTTAATTGTTATAACTAAGCAAAAAAGATATACAATTCATGTGTATCTCTCAACTCAAACAAGTATCCCAAGTGTGATCACAACATATATAAATAATACAAAAGATCAAAAACCTACAAAAGTATATAAAGGAGGGTCGCTCCGATATCCTCAGAGTAGATCACCAAGTGTCGACATTTTGCTTTGCTCGGCTGCGGATGTGGACTTGGTCAAACGCAAGAATTTTGAGTCCCGTAAGTAAAATTCAGTAGGATCTAAACAATAATTCAAAATAAATAAAGCGTCTAAAAGTCATGCGGAAAGAAAGCTATATGGAATGCATGATAATAAGAGTATAAAAATGAAAGTACAACGAGAAATGAGTGTCAAAAGAAAACAATAGAGAGGTGCCCAAGTAGTCTAAGACCACCGAGTGCGGGTGCCACAGGGTTGGTGTCAAAGAGTCACGGCAACGCCAAGCAGACTCGGGTCCTAGAACGCGGCGTCGCCTACTGTACCTAGACCATCGCAAATTAGGGATATCAAGGGTGCCCCATATAAAACTCAAGTGACTCGTGGTCATGGGACCGGTTGCAAACCGGTAACCACTCCAATCAGAGACATTCGCATGACTCTCTTGGCCATCGGACACTCTTAGGTGGGAAGAAGTTTCAAGAAAGGGATACAGTACAATATCAATAAAATATAAGCTCAAATGAACTATTGTGCATTTCCTATTTGGTTTTACTTACCTCAAGCAATCGCAAATTGTCCTCAACACGTCTCGCTCACGCCTCGAGATGCGCACTCGACACCTGACTATGGTCTCCTAAGTCCATAGTGTCCAATTATACCATTTTAGTTATTTTATAGTCACATAATATGATACCACAATTTGTAATTTTATTTCAAAAAAGTTTGATTTTTAGCACACTTTTTGAATTGTACCGGGGTGTCAAATGCGCGAAAAATGCTCGAAACTCATTTTCTAGCTTTTTTCTAATTTTTCATATTTTCTGGAATTTTTTGAGTTTTTCCATAATTTTTTATATATTTTTATCTATTTTCTGTGATTTATTTTATTTAAACATCAGTTTTATTAAACTTTTAAATTAATTATTATTATTTTGTTTATTGGGTTGGGCCCGGCTCGACCCGACCCGGTCCACGCAAGTCAAGGTCAGCCCAACTGGCCCACCCGGGCCAGGGTCGACCCGATCCGGCTCACATGGGGGTAGCCAGGTCCGACCCGCCTGGCTACCCATTTCCCTTCATGTTGAACGAACAGAGAGCTTTGCTCTCTGTTCGTTCAACTGTAAAAAAAAAAAATTTATATCAACAATAACATTTTTTTACAACCACTAAAACAACAACCTAACACCAACCCCAACACCATTAAAGCTCCAAAAAAACTCTCCACCAAATCGACAACAACATAACCACTCACCTCGATCTTGGGAGGTCGCCACGGAGGTTGCCACTAGGGAGAGACTTTACGAGAGAGATGGTGAAATCGTGGAGGTGTGAAGAGAGCATGAAGGTGGAGACTTGGTGAGGGAGAAAAATGAAGGGGAGGGTGTGAGGAAGAAGATGAAATCGTTGGAGAGAGCGAGGAAGAGAAAAATTATTGGTTTTGTTTGGAGAAGAGATAGAAAAGTAAGGTATGGGATGATTTGATTGGTAGCTGTGATGTGACATGTGATATGACCTATTAAACCCCTGACTATCACATACACTCGTGTTACGCGCACCCCGCGACGTCATACACTCTCGTCACTACGCGCGCACATTACGACCAATAAAAATATTAACTGATGTGATGTGAATTAATTAATAATACGACAATTTAACACACATGCATCATACAAAAATAGCTATTTATACCTCGATTGGCGTGTCCTGGACTTATCGACGGTGTCCACGTGGATCTGAGCTACGGGTCCTAATTCACGGTGTAGACTCCCGAGGTTTGACCGAGTGTGCCACATCACGATAAGTCCAGGTCACCAACCTGAGATGTCAAGTGGCACGAGTTAAATTTTTAGGGTCATTACAATTAAAACTCCTAAAAGATTACGACTTTGCCCTCCAATATCACCCACAAAAAGCTGACTTGGTAGCGGATGCCCTAAGTAGATCAAATCCTCAGATAAATCAGACTAAACTTCACAAATGGAATATGCATCAAACTGTTAAGCAAAATGACTAAATCATTAAGGAAAGTACTACCCAAGTCATTCTTACAAATAACGTGTTAGATTCTACTGCTAGATTTAAAATTAGATCCATAAAATGACCAAAAACTGACACAAGTTAAGGATCAATTACAAACTGGAAAAATATTACTAGAGTGATCTATATCCCTCGGAGATACATTACTCTTCAAAAATAGAATAGTAGTACCTGAAAACCCTGCTATTAAAACTTTATTGTTGGAAAAAGATCATCAATCAAAGTTTTCAATACATCCAGGATGTGATAAAATGTATCATGATCTCAAACGACAATATTGGTTTAAAGGTATGAGGCAAGAAATAGCTGAGTATGTTTCAAAATGTCTTAATTGTCAACAAGTTGAAGCTAAACATAGTAGACCAACCAGATTGTTAGAACCTTTACCAATAGAAAAATGGAAATGGGATAATATAACAATGGACTTCGTCACTGCACTTCCAAAAAATTACGAAGGACAAGATACAGTATGGCTAATAGTGGATTAACTCACGAAAACATCTAGATTCTTACCCATAAAATCCTCTTACACACTAGCTAGTCGAGCAGATTTAAATGAAAGAGAAATCATCTAACTTCATAGTATTCCTCTAACCATTGTCTCTGACCGAGACCCTAGATTTACATCAAAAATATGGAAATCCTTTCAAAAACATATGGGAACAAAACTTGCTATGAGCTTTTCTTATCACTCACAAACAGATGGACAAAGTGAACGAACTATTCAAATTTTGGAAGATATGCTCTAAGCGTGTATAATCGATTTTCAAGATGGATGAAGCAAATATCTTCACTTAGCTGAGTTTGCATATAATAATAGTTACCAAACAAGTATTAGAATGGCTCCATACGAAGCATTATATGGCACATCATGTCAATCCCCAACATGTTGGCTAGATAAAGAAGATAAGGAACTGTTAGGACCTGAAATAATAGCCGAGACCAATGAGAAAACTCAAATAATACAGAATCGACTAAAAACAGCTCAGAGTCTTCAAAAGGCTTACGCAGACTCAGGCCGAAAATCAACAGAATTTCAAGGTAACGAACTAATCCTTCTAAAAGTAAGTCCGATGAAAGGAATTCAATGCTTTGAAAAAAAAAGGAAAGTTAGCTCCCCGTTTCATTGGTCCTTTCCTCGTCGCTGAACAAATTGGAGAAACGGCCTACAAAATTGATCTACCTCTAGCACTAGGTAAAATACATGACGTCTTCCATGTGTCAATGTTGAGAAAATATAAGCCCGATTCCTCGCACATTATTCAATGGAAGGATCTATATGTAGAACCAGACTCCTCCTATCAAGAACAACTAATTCGTATATTAGACGACAAGGTTCAACAGTTACGTAATCGCCAAATAGAATTGATAAAAGTTATTTTGCAACATCAATCAACTGAAGAGGCAAACTGAGAATTAAAGTCTGAAATGCAAAATTCCTACCCACATCTATTCATCTAGGCAACTGCATTGCCTCATGCATCCGAATATATTATTAAATAAAGTATATGTACAGGTACATACCAATGGGAAAGAAAAAAGACGCAAGATTTTTTCTAGACAATAAAAATTACTATATTGGAGGACCTAGTAACACATCCCCTCAAAGCTCACAAAGCTCCTCACGACCAATATACATAAGTAGCAACAAGGGAAGTCAGGGCAACAAGAAAGAAGTTCCACCAGCACATAACAGCACTGATTTTGGAATATTTGCCACTGCCCTACGGTATTTGAGAAATCAAGAACTAACACCATCACATGATCTTTCCACATGGCTAAATTATAGAACATACAACATAGTCGAATCCAATGAATCGATGACCACACACCAATATCCTTAGAATCGGGAGAACATGTCAACATATGACCTCGGTTCATGGATCGATTGTGGAGCATACAGCCCCGATGATCATGAAATAAATCAACTGTCCGAGGAAAGTATATTTTTCATAAGAGATTCAGAAGAAGAATACGCTAACTTCTTCTACCTATATGGAGATCCAAATATGGAGTTATTTCTACCAGTGCCTGAACCAAAAATCCTACAAGAAAATAAAGTAAACTTTGAAGAATATATCATGGATAGTCCTTCTACTACTGATGAGACAATCTTTGCATGTTACAAAGCAAATAATGAGGCTCGGGAAAAAAATACATCAAGTAGTGGATACTCTAGTACTGGTAGCAACTAGTCAACTATTACATGTACCTTTACTTAATTAAATTTCGAGGACGAAATTTTATTTACAGGAGGAGAATGTGACACCCTAAAATAATTCACACCTCGAAAAAACACAAATAAAACTATTCTAACCAATAAAAATAGATAAGTGTCTCAGACACTATAACAACCTGTAACGTCTTAAATTCTTCGTCAAGAAAATAATAGAAAGTTTGTAAATCTTTATCTTATAATTTATAATTGAAAATGATGTTTCAATCTTTAGGAAATAAATAAGAAGCTTATTTGTCATTATGACTGACAACGACTCTTCAACATAAATGAATTCGTTATAACTAAATGAATCGTTCATCTTTATCTGATTATTATGATCGATAACAACATTTAATAGATTTATTATTATTTTATCCTGTCATTATGACAAAAAATGACTTTAAGATTATTTTAATTATTCTCAGTACTATAAATAAGAGGATCGATTCAACATAAATGCATCTTTACAATCTTGTTTCTTTCGTTATTGAATAGAGAATGAACCCTGCAGAATTCTTTTTTAGAGATCCGATAAGGTAATTTTCTTATTACTTGTTGTTAATTCTATATATATATATATATATATATATATATATATATATATATATGTCTTAACATTGACACTTTTATTACCTTGCTATTGTTCTAATTATCTACATGTGAGATTCAAGCCGACGGGCTACGATTGTCCACTGGTGTCGTTGTTGTGGTCTACCAAATTTGGTCATGTGTCGACAGACACTTTATATGATATTAATGACCATGGTGTGGTTTTGGCCTTAAGGCAAGATTATGAAATCCACCGATGTGGTTACTAACTAATATTGTTTGCAAATTGTGATATATGTTGTTGTTATTATTTTGCTATATATTTTGCATTAACAGGGTGTAGTTAGAGACTTATTGGGCATTAGCTCATTAAATCAAACAATTTCAGGTACCACCCAAGCCAGTCGAGAATGACTAATCCAACCAGGTCAGAAAATGACTATGTCAGATAAATAATGTATAATGTTCAAGGATGACTGTGTTACATAAATAATGTAAAATACTAGTAATGATGTGGAGAGCCTGAGTGTGCTATGTAATATTAAGAAACAATGTAAACTCTCATATATATATATATATATATATATATATATATATATAATATATATATATATATTTTTTCTTATCAAATGGATGGACACTTGTGCATGTATGTGACCACATTGTGAAGCAAAGTTCTCACATCGAATTGTAACATCAAGCATAGCTCTCACACTTCATGTAACTTGTAATCATCTCCAATGTACACCAACTCTTCCATGTATTGTTTATGTTGCTTGTGATGTGTTGTATGAATTGTGGTGTATGTATAACTTGTACACATTGTATAAGTACAATTATCATCATCACCAAATGGCCTATATAAAGGGTGCCAACCCCATTGTAATTCACACACCAATGTTGAAATGAAAATCTCTACATTTCTCAACTCTAGCTCTCTTGTCTCCTCTTCTCTACTTGTTCTAATAGTTCTTAGTTTATGCATTCTATGCTTAAATCTCTAGCAAGTCAAACTTAAGTTCTAGTTGGCTGACAACTTAGTTTACAACACGTTATCAACACGAAGTTGCTCTACAAGATGAGGTCTTGAAGATCAACAAGCTTTTCAAAGATATACAGCTAAGAAGGTATGATTTTTATTAATTTAAATAAGTTCAATTTATTTCCGTGTTTTCATGGTTAATTTCTTTTTTGTTACATGCATATTTAATTATGTAAATGTACTTTATTCATACATTATGTATTGTAACGTCAGCGACTACGAAAGTATGCTCTATAGTTGCGTCTTGTATGATCTTCTACATCAAAAATTAAAAGTCAATGTGTGACATATAGTTTTTCTCTTAAAACTACAAACGATTAGTTATTGTTCTATTCTTAATTTTATAATACAAATAATGCAATAAGTTTGAGTTGATAGTGGGTAAGCATTGTCTCTGGTAAAGCTAAACATTGAAAGGGAGACGGGTTATCCCGTTCGAGGAGGCGTGGTATTAAGTAGACTATGTCTCGCCACCCAACCTGGAGGTTGTCCCACCAACTCATACGAATATTACATTTTGTTTATTAATGAATCAAGTTGTGAACATATATTTAATCATATGTTATGTTTTTACATAAAAAGGGGAAAATTATTTTATATTAAATTTATTTTCAAAATATTATTCAACCATAGTTGAACTTGTTGCCTTATTATATTACCGAAAAGAATTAGTTGTCATGACAATTAAATACTATAATTTGTGAATAAAACATTTATGCAAGACTATGTTGCGTTATAAAGATTTAAATTATTTGCCAATATCTCTTTAGAGATTTGAAAAGTGAATATTTCATATATCTTTTCACCCTATGGAGTTATAAATATATATATACCAAGAAAAGTAATGCTCCAAAAGCTCAAAATGGCGATTAAGTCTCGAGCTACAAAATTTAATCTGTCAAATATTAATTATAATTTCGCAATTTTAATTACCTTTATGTTGAGGCTGTGTGGAAATATGACTGACGAGACAATAAAAATAAGGTCACGTGGCCCGCCTCGATTTATTGCTGCAACAAATATTGAGTGCGCACGTCAATCCAATAAATATTAAGGATTGATTTCTTGTCTCATGGTAGCTACGTAAAATAATGAGATATTATAAATATAATATCACTCCCATCCAATTAGTTTAGCTTCAAATTAAGAAGCATATGTTGCATATAATGATCATGATCACAATAATAAATTTATGGACGTGGAAAAAGTGAAAATATCAGGTAAAATTCGTATTAACAATTTCACCAAAAATTGAAACAAAAGTGGTGCACCACTACAAAGGGCAAATAATTATTGACAATAAACGCTCATAATTGTGACATTTTTTGGTCATGTATGAAAGGCTATTTTGCCTAAATATTGTCATATATATACCCGAATATTTTTGTGACATTTACCATGCCTTCAAAATCAAATGCAAAATATTATGAATTTTATCATTGAAAATGGCTCGATAAAACAGGCTCATCGAGATGTGTTTAAATCGTGACCTAAATATGGACGATGAGTTTAAGTCTTGTGTATCGTGCTACATGCATGTACATTATAATATAAAAGTGAATATTTCTCGAATTCGAACTTAGCATGGGCTAATATTCAGGTAATATCTGATACAACAATTTTATTGTTAATGTCTTGTTCAAAAGAAGTCTACTCAGAATAATAGAAAATTTATCTATATGATTATGATTTAATCTGAGTATAATATTCACGGCTTTAACTTCTGGAATATATAAGGCACATTAAAACGAATGTCATCATAAATCAAATAACATTCATAATGTGGAAAGATCTATTTGATTATCCATAATCATTTACCGAACTAGATTTTTTTATCGAACTAGATTTTTTTATCAGCTTGAAATTATCTCAAGGCAAATCAATAGGAGACGTATATTGGTTTAACTCTCCATTAATCATATTATAAGATGTTTTGGATCTCTAATAGGGAAATTATTTATAGCAAGTTTTGCTAATTATCGCTTTGATGAAGCAGTTCTCCCACCATTAGGGGGAGATATATGTCAATTCAAAAGGAATGACGTGAAATTGTTTGAAACATATCAAATTGCATTAAATTTGTTGTATTATGATCCATGTATAAATTAATATGAACTCGAAGTTAAAAGGATCATTCAGTAGCAACAAGTTATGAATCAATTACTTGATGCAAGTACTATATACAAAAGAGTGGCAATCATATGCTTCAACATTAAATGGTTCATATAGTAAGCGATGTCCATGTGCAACAAAATGCACAAGATGTCACACCATGTGAACATGAGGGGGAGAATCAAAATGAGTTATTGGTTAGTGTATTGCACTCTTTTTCCTTTTGCTATGGTTTTATCCCACTGGGTTTTCTTTGCAAAGGTTTTTAATGAGGCAATTCTAACAATATTAAAACTTTTTATCTAGATTGACTAGTGTATTGCACTCTTTTCCTTTCGCTATGGTTTTATCCCGCTGGATTTTCCTAGCAAGGTTTTTAATGAAGCAATCCTAACATTGTTATACTTCATATAAAAAAATAAAAAAATTATGAGAGCAATTAATGTACTCTTTTTCTTATACTAGATTTTTCCCACAGGGTTTTTCTAGTAGAGGTTTTAATGAGACATTTATATTATCTCTAAGTGTATCAACGTGTTGCACTCTTTTCCCTAGCTATGGTTTTGTCCTACTGGATTTTCCTATCAAGATTTTTAATGAGGCAATCAACAAATATTATACTACAAAGCAATATTGTCACAACCCCAGTTCCCCACGACATTGGGCCCATCCCGGCCTAAACCCACGTGGACCACATGACACGTGGCACGTATACTTTACGGTCGTTACAAATATTATACTTTTTTTCTTGTACTAGATTTTTCTCCCACAGGGTTTTTTCTAGTAAAAGTTTAACGAAACACATTCTTTCAACAAGTGTTATCCAAGGGGGGTGTTATGAAATGGATGGACACTTGTGCATGTATGTGACCACATTGTGAAGCATGGTTCTCACATTGAGTTGTAACATCAAGCATGGCTCTCACACTTCATGTAACTTGTAATCATCTCCAATGTACACCAACTCTTCCATGTATTGTCTATGTTGCTTGTGATGTGTTGTATGACTTGTGGTGTATGTATAACTTGTACACATTGTATAAGTACAATTATCATCATCACCAAATGGCCTATATAAAGGGTGCCAACCCCATTGTCATTCACACACCAATGTTGAAATGGAAATCTCTACATATCTCAACTATAGCTCTCTTCTATCTTGTCTCCTCTTCTCTACTTGTTCTAATAGTTCTTAGTTTATGCATTTTATGCTTAAGTCTCTAGCAAGTCCAACTTAAGTTCTAGTTGGCTTACAACTTAGTTTACAATAGTTTTATTATATATTTTTTAACCCTCAGTTATACATGATACTGGCCCTGTAGCCAGTCCATCCAGATCTTGTGAGTATTATGAGATCGCGGTGTGACACCTCAATTCGATATTTGGTGTCCAGCGCAATCCACAACTCCTTCGCCGACTTAATGGTTCGATGCGCCGCATAGACATTGTCAGAGAGTACATTAAGGATGAAGGCCCGACAAAGATAGTCATCTGCATTCCTTGCGACACGTCGATCCACCACTTTATTTGAGTCATTCGGAGTTGGTTCAGGGAGGGTCTCAAGCGCATCATCAAGGATGAAGGCCAACTTGAGAAATGTGAGAAAGAACATCACTTGCCATCGGGTGAAGTTGTCGTCGTCGAACCTTTCGAGACGAGTCAAGTCATGGTTCATGATTTGTATGGAGTGAGGAACGAACCCGCCATTAGAATCGAGTTTGGAAGACAATGAAGAGTCACGATTCCCATTTGTTTGCGCAATTCCGTCCGAAGTCAAAGAAGCCATTAATCTAGAGTAAAGAAGTTTCGTCTAAGAATTGTTGGAACAAAAGCTTCGGACAGAGATTAACAAGATGAGAATGGGAGAAACAAACAAGATTTCTCCCTACTGGTCGAAACTGCGTACACACAATGGGAAGAAAATCAAGTCTCTAATGGTTGTTGGATGATATGTGTGTAACACAACTCCAACCAAGAACACTTCTTATCAAAACAAAAAAAAAAAGTTTTTATCAAAGCTCCAACCAAGAACACTTTTTGAAGAACTTTTGAGAGAATGATGCTATGACTCAAGAACACACTTTGATTCAAAAATCTTTTATGATTTCAATGTTTCTCAATGTATTTTGTACGTACTAGATCACTTTGATTTATAGAAAATCAAGAAATTTGGTGTCTATCCACAAAAATGTGAGTTTTGGTGTGAATAGATACCAAGAAAATAGACAAAAAACAGACCAAATAACACCCAAAAGTCGCACTTATTCGTTCTAGGCGTTGTGGCGCCGACCCGCACTTCAGCGCCCAAAACAGGGCATTTTTCGATGTTGAGCACAGTGAGTTTTTTTTCAATCCAACAGTTTTCGCGACTCAAATCATCACAGTTGTTGTTGCGACTCTATCCACTACTTGTCGATGGTTCATGATGCTCACTTATGTTGAGATTAGGGACAAATCCTTCGCGAAAAAATTCAAGAAGGAGACCAAAAATCTCACATATCAATTTATTAGCAGAGTCGGTATGAAGAGGCCAATGAGAATATTTCATATCCATTTTATATCCTAGTTAAACTAATGGAGTTTTCAATTTATCAATTTGTTTACTTCACTATTGTGTGGATTCCTTACTCATCTCTTTATAATCAAATTATTAAATGTGTACATAGTAATAGGCCTACTTTTTGGTTAACTGAGAAGATAGAGAAGATTTGTGAAAAGGACATGGAGAAATGGAAGCAGAAGTATTACTACTATTCCAAATGGTCAGCTATAAAGTTTTGTGTTTAACTGCGGTCGTCCTTGCAAGATTTATCATCGCTTCCATGCCATCTACTTGCGCAAAACCTTTGATACATGGATTCGATGAAACCTTCGAAATGTTTTACTATGTTGATCAGAGAACAAACGTGTTGGAGATCGACGAAATCAAACGGGGCTTGTCAAGGATCATATTTGAAAATATTGAGGAATGTATGCCTGTTTATATTGCACGTAGTGATGAAACGGATTCGATGAACTCCAGCGAAGTAGCCATGCAAAATATTATATTTGGATTTACCTTCATAGATGTATACTCAACGCTGGTGAGAGAGGAGGGGAACTTTATTATGAAGTACCTAGAGGAGGAGGAGGAGGATGCTGAAGTTATTTTAAGACCGTAATGTGTCTCATAATTCTTTTGATTTATGTAATGAATACATTATGTAACGTACGGACCTAAAGACTCTAGAGCTTACCAATTTGATGAAAATTTGGTATTAATGTGAGAAGCTTAAAGGTTCTCCCTCAAGCCTATAAAAGGGCACTTGTACCATCAAACAAAGTGTCGAATGTGTTGAAACTCATGAGGATAATAAGGTTTTGGAGTAATTCTTAAGGTATTTCAACTAGATAATCGCTTCCGCAGGTAATTCTCTAACTGATCTATTATTTTTAATGTTTTGAATGTTTACATGTGTTATCAGAGTCTACTAGATCAGTAGAGTTTTCCACTAATATATGTTTAGCCTTAAGCTTCAGTGAGTATAATCTCCATGAACTAATTTTGCTATCAATTTTGAGTCTTTACACATGTCAAATTATCACTGTTTTGTATAAACTGCAATCTCATGTTATTATATATTTTATGGGTTGATTCAGATCAAAGTTTCGATCTTGTCATGCATTGATAGTTGTGACCACGTCAATTAGATTTGATTGTAAATTGACTAATGACTAAATCTGATGAGTAACTTCATTCTTTGTATTATCCAAGTTGTATATCCATGATTTATTTCAAACAAAAGACTAGATTGATCAATTGTTCACTTGGATTTTGATTGTAAACGCTTGCTGCTATCAAAGTCTCTTCAAGCGATACTGCTTGGAGATGCATCTAGTTAAAATAAAAAATAAAAATAAAAAAATCAATTTTAAGTATAGTATGGTCATCAGATTAGTTTTTTTATGCATTTTGAAGTGGGCATATGTGAATAACATGATGGCAAGATCACAGTAATCTTGATGATTTATATCTAAAGAGACTTTTAAATGTGAAAGAGACTCAGCATGTCAGATTTATCACAAACCACTAAATCACTTTTTTTTTGTATATTATGTAAATAACTATTACAAATCGGTTAAAGATATCTAAATTACTTTGAGTACTCTTTTAGTTTGTACTCAATAAAGAAAAATCAATTAATTAGTAACTACTGTTATATGTTACAAAGACATTAAATGTCATATGCATGATGTAAAAGGAGTGGAATAAACATTGATGGCAACAGTAACAATTAATTCTTATGATGTCTTAAAGAATTGATTAGAAAGAGATTAAATGTTACCTTCTCTTGGCAAACACGACATTTCTTGAACCAGCTATATATTGCTATCCGTGTTGCATATCAACGAATTCCGGCCATAGCGTTAATTAAGTTGGAGTGGCAGTAGAGTATAGTATGTGCTTTCTAGTTGGTTAATTTCATTAGACTCTTGGTTTCTTCAAATTATTTTAATAAAGCAACATAAATATTACAGTTACAGAAACATTATATTCTGCATTGTCCATGGTGCTATTAAATTACCATTAAGCTAGCATGAGTCATTTGTTGCTAAATATTTTATTTTTCAAACTGTTTAATTAAGACTAACTAATTAATTGGATATTTATGACATTGACCAAGTAACAATATATTACATACATATAGAAACAATAAAGATACACTATAAATTGTAACCGTTTCTATATTGGTCAATTTACTCATACTCCATTTTTTTTAGTAATGGATATTAACTTAAATTGTCATTTATGATGTCATATATATAATTTCAATAAGAAAACATCAATTATTAATATAAGAAACCAAGTGTCATCTATTAATTGGTTCAATTAATAAAATATTTTATGTCACTTGCATATAATTTTGTTGTGAGTAATTGTATGCTTTAATGATATATATAGCTTGATTTTATGTATATTTCAAGCTAATTATTATCATATTATGCTATCATGTGATACAATTTAGTTGTCACCAATTTTTATTTTTTTTGAGTTGGTTGTCACCAAAGTGACCTAACTATATATATGCAACACACATTACTAAATATTATTATTGACCCAAATTAAAGTTTACAACATTTTAGTAATGTATATGTGACGGCCCCAACCATACAAATTGGGTACCGCCCGGCACTAGGCCTCCATTAACCCCGATAAATCAGTTTGGAGTTAATAAAGGCTTAGTCACCTCACAAACCTATTTTCGACTGATAGTGCACACAACAAAGTGTATATATATACATATGAAATCATATGCAACAAAATTTAAATGCGGTGAAAACGCGATAACAAATAAATTAAACACACAATGAATTTTAGGTGTGGAAGCTAGTATATGGAAACCCCGTACAACATATACAATGTACAAACCATAGTGGCAAGGGGAAATACACGTATCTCTCAACCCATATACCCATTTATAAAAAATAATACATGTGATATAGATACACCAAATAACCTACATATGTCGCACATTAATGTTCTCGAGCTCGGAGATTATGCCTGCAATTGTCACCAAAAGCAAAGACAATTCCAGTGAGTAAATGTAGAAGAAGTTCAACAGTAATTCAGGTTAAACAATAAATAAGTCTATATATCATGCAGAAATGAAACGAAACTGAAAAGAACAATAAAGCGCATGATAAACAGACTACAATGGTCAACGATAGAGACCAAGTGACCCGGAAGCAAAGGATAGGCACCTAAGTGGTCGTGACACTCTAAACGTGGGCTCGAAGTCGTTTAAAACATATAAGTGCCAAATACTAGTACGGCGAGACCAAGTCCGCTTCAACCGCACCAAACCCATTCAGCACTACCGGCTAACTAGAGTCGTAGCGCGAGAAAATATTCCAAATGAAGCCACAGTCGCAAACGGATGCTCAATCGCATTGGAATCCTTGAAGTCCAGTGAGGAGTCATATCATATGGCGGATGCTCACTCAGAGGATTCAGTCTCGTCTAAGAGCCACTAGCGCGACTCGGATACTCAAATCACGAGTAAACAACGACTCAACTCAACCACTTAGACCCTAGGTCACTCGGTAGGGAAGTAGAGTCCAACAATAGGTATCATTTCCATCAAAATATGCAAGGAAATGAAAAGAATTAATATTGAATTTCTTATTGGTTTACTTACAATACAATCGCATAAATCGTCATGTCCAGTCGACGATTCGAATAGCCTAGTTGAGTCATTCTTGAATATCTACAAACATACATAGTATAGTAGAGTTGTTTCAAGGACCATTCGCTAAATAGAGGCCTTATGTAGCACGAATGAATTAATTCATCAATTAGTTATATTAAAGACTCAAGCAATTACACTAGGGCTTAACATATTAAGACAATCTTATATTAGTTTCATTCTTGAACTTAATGAATATAAGTCTAGGAACCCAAGTTCATAAAACCTTTGTGTTCTAGTAATTTAGACCAAAACAATGCAATTGTCTAAACATTTGGTTCAATACTTTAAATCTATTTAAAGGTGTTGAGTTTCTTAGATTCATCAAAACATCAAATATAACTTCAATAGGTTGGGTTCATTTTCAAGAAAATAGCTTAAAGTTCCTTTTTTATGTCAATCTTGTTGCGCAAGCCGGTCGAATCGGTAATACTTGCTTCTAAGTTTGGAAGAGGCTTAAGCAACACAATACTTTTCATCCCATCCATGAATTACAAATTTTATGTTTGAGTCTAACGGTTTAGCCCTTTTTTAAGGCATTTTGTCAAACACAATATATGCGAGAAAAGAAATTTTACTCAACTCACTCCAAAACTTGCCCAAATCACTTCGAAGATCAAAATCCATGAAAATCATACTTGAATGCTTATCAAGACCCCAAATCCCACAACAAATAGGTTGAATGCGACAATAATAAAAATCAAGCTTCAACCGAACTTGAACTTAAAAATATTTACAATCTTGTTGAGCATAATTTGAGCCCTCCAAACTTTAGAGAAAAAGAGCAGAGTTCTCTTTAAAGAATTTTATTAAACACTGAATTTTCAAGACTATTTACAAAACTTAAGTCTCATTAACATTCAAGCAAAATCGTTGAGAGTAACAATTGAAATCAATTAATCAAAAGTTGAGTTCAACTCTTCACCTAGTCTTTTCATATGGCTTCTAGTGCCAAAGTGCAATAACCTTTTATTCAAAGCATTCATAAGATTTGAAAATCTTGAAAGTTTAACCCAACTTATTTGTAAAAACCAACTAGGAGTCAAGGTATACAAACAACCACCATAAATTCATACATTAAATTTGGAAGAATACTAGCAGAACTTCTTTGTAGCATTTTCTCAAACACTTCATATGCAAATCAAAGGGTATTTACCCCAAATGACATGAATTAGCTTTGATTTAACCAAACCAACTTGAATCTTTCATGAGAACTAAGAATCCATAAACATCACATTATAATGCAAACATAAACTAGATTTATGTTTATTTAACAAAAAAAAAAATTGGAACGACCCTAAAATCTAACTCGTGCCATGTGTCATTTCAGGGTCGTACATGAGACCCAGCTACCGTGATGCGCATGTCCAATTCTCGGACGTCAACACCAAGGTATGCTATTTTTGGTTGATGCTTGTATTATTTATTATACAAAAATTGGACAATTTAAATTATTTGATTTCGAAAATTTGCGAGTAAGGTGCACGCGGGGCATTTAGGTCAATAGAGATGTTGGGTATAACTTAGGCCATTTTGGTAAAAATTAACTTGGTTCATGAATTAGTTATTTAGGTTGATTCTAGTACCTAAGTTAAAAACTTAAATCAATTATATGTTTGATTAGCCTAAGTCCAATTTAATGTTTATTGGCTTTGGGATTAGCCTTAGGATGATTGTGTAAAAGTCAAACTAGAAAAGTCTATGGTCTTAGAAATAGGTGTGTTGTCGAGATTTTGGCCACATAATGAGAAGTATTGTTGGCACACTCTAGGCCACAAAAGTTAGACCAAAAACTACCCCATCTCCAAACCCTCTCTAACTGATTCTCACTTCCTAAATTCGAGAGAAAAATGAGAGAAAGAGAAGTGGAGGTCGATGGTCATTTGAGTTGGCTGGGAATACAAAACAAAGCTTTGGTAAGTCTCTTCTCCACCATGATCTTGTCATTCTAATTTCACTTCATTAATTCTTTGTACTATTGCATTTTAGGACTTAATGGAGGAGTTTAAACAACTCTTATTTGTTGAAGTTTTCATAGTGGGAACCCATATTATTGCTGATATTCATTATGGTTGTCTTGTTCAAAGAAAGGATCATGGTGCATTGGGCTTAATGGATGATTTATTATTGTTGTCATGGTGTTTATGAGTGGCTGAAAGACCCAGCTATGACTGCCAAAATTTGTTATGAGGTTTAAAGCTGGCTGCAACACTTGAAAGCAATCAGCCATGTCTCAATCGATCATAGTTCAGTAAGTCGTAGTTCTACCATTCTTCAGCAAACAGTTTTAGCTCACTCAACCATAGTTCAATGTCATAGCTCAACCATTTTTTTCAGCACAACCGAATACGGTCGCTGCAAAACGTGTTTAATGGAATTAGGGCTCAACAAAATTACGTCATTTCATTTCATTGTACATCATGTCTCGAGATAGACAAATGTAGCTATTATAGTCATGGATCAGCCAATGGTGGCGTGGTCAATTGGGGTTATGGTAGGTCGTGGTACAGCTTCCTGTAGCAGAGCCAAATGGGACTTTTACAGGACACTCGTCAGATTGTAAACCCTTACACTTGTGAGTTCCAACTCAATCGGTTATGACATAACCAGTGGTGCTGTAGCAATGTTATATAAATGGTTTGTCTAAGAAAGGATATAGTCGACCGCAAGCCATATTCAACCACTAAACATGATTCAGTCAATATTGACCAATCTAACATTAGATCAGCCAATCATAAATATAGTCACTATGGTTGAAATAAGATTTAAGTTTAAATTGTGAAGTATAATTTTCTAACACACTCAATACCAATCTAATTAACACCAGGGACTTAGAGTGATATTGTTGGGTGTTTGGTATCGGGGATTCATTGGGAGACATGTCAGAGCTGCGAGAGCGTAATTCTGCGATATCAAGGTAAGTAAACCAGCTAGGAAATGCTGAGTATTTCATTTTAAGATATTGAATATTGTTGTTCATTGCTTTGTTATATATCCTTAGAATTTCATTCTGATTGAGTTGTACGAGGGAAAGTGAGTCAACGCTGATCCTCGGAAGGAGTGGCTGGCTGAGGTAACATACCAGAGTCATGACCTCAGGATGCACTGCACTGGATACTGATTATTGATGACGTGTGAGTTCTTAGCATGGTTGTCCAAGGAAGTCTCATTATCTCGTGGGTTTAGGGCTTGTGAGTGTTCCAAGTCCTAGAACCCGAGTCTTCAGGGTTTACCAAGACACAACGACCTGTTGGTCAAGACTACTTGCACCTCTCTGTTTACATATCTGGACACTCATGTATCGATTGCTTTTGATTTATTTACTGTCTTTTATTTATTCATGCGTCTTTATACCTTTCTTTATATATGCATGAATATAGACTGATTTATTTATTCTGAATTCTTGTTTAGTATCCTACTGGCGTTACTTACCTGGGCTCGTCATTCTTATGTTTGACTGAGTGCAAATCCGCAGTCGAGCAAGGGAAAGGGGCTAGTACTGGAAGATCTACTGTGAGGACTTTAGAGTGGCCTTCCTTATCGTACTTTTGTAAGTTTTTGTATTATGTAAATTGCTTTTATCACACGGGGTATATGGGTATGTAAGATACTTTGGGACATGTATATGATATTATTTCTCTCCTTTATTTATTATACATGTTGACTGTGTTATTCGGGGTTTCCACACTCTAGGATGTCCTGACTGAATGATTTAGAGTTGTTTAGATTTGTTTAAGTTGAAATCGCTTCCGCATAACCTTTGATAACTTACAAATTTGAATAACTCAGGATAAATGTTAAATTTTGATACCTTGTAATGAAAAATGGTTAGGAAGACAGACTAGGCTTACATTGATGTCACGAGGATTGACTCGAGGTCCACGTAAGTCTAGGTCGAGCAGGAGGGCCCGGCTTTGGGTTCTCTAACTGGGGTCGTCACCATTTCGAAATCAACAAAAACCAAACCGTTTAGAAACCAACTCAACTTAAAAGGAATTTTATGGATTCATAGATTTTAACTTCAAGTTTGAACTCATGATATGTTTAGGGTCTCACCATAAAATTTTATGGAGTCTCAACTCCAAGAATTTGGGATTCCAAACAAGAATCCTCCATTTCTTTTCTCTCTTTCTCTTCTTTTTTCCTTCTCTTTCACGAGCAAGTAACGTCATGTCAGAGTTGTTGTCCCCATTGTGTTGTTGGTCGTCCTTCCCGGAGCCGCGCCGCAGTCAGTCATCTATACCAGCCGCTGGTCTGAGGGTTCACTGTCTGCGCTGCCGACTCTACCATCACCTCTGGTTCGAGCTGCACCTCTACGGTCGTCCGCTGGCATCCGTCGCGACTTTCTCCATTGTCATTTCGGAGGTGTGTCGTCGCGCCCTTGCTCTTGCACAAAAGAGTTACGTTTCAAATTCTCGGACATCCAGAGATCAGTTTTCAGGGGACTTCGACTAGTTTACCGATTACTGAGGCAGAGTAGCCTCTAGAATAGATGTTGAGACACTCGCTAGCGTTTTTAGTACGACGGACATGATCGAGACTAAGTTAGATGAGGTACCTATAGTGTGCGAATTCCCATATGTTTTTCCTGCAGAGCTACCAGGATTTCCACCGCCCAGGGAGATTGATTTTATCATTGATTTGGTCCCGGGGACCAAACCTATATATATTTCACAGTACCATATGGCTCCGAATGAGCTAGAGGAGTTAAGAGGACGGCTAGATGAGTTGTTGGAGTTAGGGTTCATCCACCCGAGCATGTCACCTTGAGGCGGTCCAGTTTTGTTTGTTAAGAAGAAAGATGGTAGCCTGAGATTATGCATTGATTACAAACAGCTCAACAAGGTTACCTTGAAGAACAAGTATCCACTTCCTCGCATTGACGACTAGTTCGACTAGTTGACAGGAGCACAATGATTCTCGAATATTGATTTGAGATCAGGGTACCATTAGCTGAGGATTAGAGCAGAGGACAGGGAGAAGACTATTTTTCGTACATGATACGTGCATTACTAGTTTACAGTCATGTCTTTTGCGTTGACTAACGCCTCATCAATGTTCATGGATCTCATGCATCGAGTGTTGAGAAAGTATTTGGATAGGTTCGCCATTGTGTTCATCGACAACATCCTTATCTACTCCAAGACCCATGAGGATCACAAAGAGCACCTCAAGATGATTTTGCAGACTTTGGGGGCGCACAGATTGTATACAAAGTTTAGTACGTGTGAGTTTTGGCTTACAGAGTTCGAATTTCTTGGGCAGATCGTCGAAGCCAGCGACTAAAATCAAAGATGTGATAGATTGGCCTACACCGAGGTCAAAGATGAAAATCCGCAGTTTCTTAGGGTTGGCAGGATATTATAGGCGTTTTGTTCAAGACTTCTCGAAGATTGCGGCACCAATGACGCAATTGATGAATAAGGATAAGATTTTTTAGTGGAATGACAGTAGTAAGCAAGCCTTCAGGACTTTGAAGGAAAGATTGACTACCGCACCGCTTTGGTACTACCCGAGCTGGGAAGGGTTTCGAGGTGAACACTGATGCTTTTAAGGTTGGTTTGGGATGTGTTTTAATGCATGGCGGTAGAGTGATTGCCTACGCGTCCCGACAGCTGAAGATTCACGAGAAAAACTACCCTGCCCATGATTTGGAGTTAGCTATAGTATTCTTTGCATTGAAGACTTGCCGTCATTATCTCTATGGAGAAAATTTTGTACTGTAACGACCCTAAAATCTAACTCGTGTCATGTGTCATTTCAGGATCATACGTGAGACCCAGTTGTCGTATACGCATGTCCAATTTTTAGACGTCGAGACCGAGGTATGTTATTTTTGTTTGGTGCTTGTATTATGTATTTATTACCGAAATGTGAAACCAATCGTCCAAATGTGTGAGTACGTTTACATATACGTGTCGGAGTTTCGGATCGAGTTCGCCTAGGGAAAACGTACGCGAACGAGTACCAGGTGAACGGATTGCGGAGTACGGACATCTGGAGGGGATAATTTTAATAAAAAACTAACAAAATGAAATATGATATATGAATATTAGTATGAGAATGTATTTCAATTGACGAAATTTGTATCGAGGCAGGGCGATGTGAGTCGTGTACTGACCGGGCGCGTTTACACCTGTGAAAAGTCAATTAAGTTGTTCAAATGGATAAGACCAAAGACCAAGTCAACAAGAAGTCACTCAATTAAGTCACAAAATTAGTTGGATGGAATGATTTTGAGCCACAATATGTGTATTGGGATTGGTAGGTGGGTCAAGATGACATTTGGAGTATAAAAGTCAAAAAAATGGGTGTTTCATCACTTTTTCTCTCTTCTCTCTAAACAAAAGCGAAAATAGAGATGGGTTTTATGGATTTCAAGTGGTTATTTATGCTAAGGGATCGACCAACGACGTGAATTAAGGTGAGATCTCGGTTAGTTGTTCGATTCTCGTCGTTTTGGAGTCAATTTTGCGCATTTTCCTCGAGATTTTATTAGGTCGACCCATGGCATTGAAATTTTGGATTTTTCATTGATCTTACGTGAGGTTTTGCGATCATTCAAGGTGTCACATTGTGGTTGTGGTGGTGTTTAATTGATAAGTGTTGTTGTTGATGTTTTGTAGTCTTATTTGAATGTCATGTTAGGATATGGTTTTGAGGGATTAAACGTTCGATTTTTGTTAAACTTACATATTGGTTTTGATGTTTGTATATCAAATTAGGTCCCTTAGAATCATCTTGAGGTCTTGAGATGGTTTCATAGGTCTATTGAAGTCGAATTGGTGGCACAAAAACTAGTGTTGACTAGCACTGCAGTCCAATTTTTGGGCAACTTTGAGGTAATAATTCGGGAAATCAAATGAATGTTTTTGAGCAAAATCTTTTATGATTTTTCATGTTTATATATCAAATTTAACCCCTGCAAATAATATTTTATTTCCAAGTTGGTTTCGAAAGGTTTTGGAGGCCGAAAAGGAGGCTTGAAACATGGGACTGCATTATTATTATTTTAACTGTTTTGAGTAGGCATGTTGGTTAATTGATTTGAGACATCAAATGGGGTCCAATTGACTTACGAATAGGTTCGTTTGAATCTTATTATAACCTATTTTGATGATCAATAAATATTGTGGCCATCGGAATTTGTTAATTTAATGAAAAACAAGGTAGAACATAGCATGTTTCTATGGTCCAAAATTGTTCACTTATGACAAGTTGCGACTTAGCAACTTTAGGTAATGATTTAAATGGGTATTTTTTATCCAAATTAACTAAGGTTGGACTTTTTGAAATCCCTATATATCCTACTTTGAGTAGCACTTAAGCTCGGACCTTGATACAACTTTTAAATTGGCGAAAAATAGTCGTGAAAATGGCCAAAGCCAATGAACTAAATTAATTAGTTAATAAAATGAATGGTATTGATTGATTGATCAAATAGAGTTATAGCTCTTAAAATGTGACTTTTTGTGATTTAATAGGACTTTTTGAAGTACGTGAAAGTTGGGGAACATTATGTAAGGCATCGTAACCAACGTTGGGTTGGTTTGGTTGTAAGTAAACCAGCTAAGAAATACACAGTATTTCATTTTAAGCTATTAAATATTGTTGTTCATTGTTTTGTTATCTATCCTTGGGATCCCATTATGATTGAGTTGTCCGAGCGCAAGTGAGTCAACAGTGATCCTTGAAAGGAGTGGCTGGTTGAGGTAACGTACCAGAGTCATGACCTCGGGATGCACCGCATTGGATACTGATTCTTGACGGGGTGTGAGTTCTTAGAGTGGTTTTCCTAGGAAGTCTCACTATCTCGTAGGTTTAGGGCTTGTGAGTTAACCAAATCCTAGAACCTGAGTCTTGATGGTTTATCAAGACTCAACGACCTGTTGGTCGGGACTACTTGCACCTCTCTATTTGCATCCCTGACGCTCATGTATCGATTGCTTTTGATTTATTTACTGTCTTTTATTTATTCATGCATCCTTATACCTTTCTTTTTATCTGCATGAATATAGACTAATTTTTTTATTTCGAAATGTTGTTTAGTATCCTACTGGCATTACCTACCTGGGCTCGTCATTCTTGTTTTCGACTGAGTGCATATCTGCAGTTGAGTAAGGGAACGGGGTCAGTACTGGGAGATCTACGGTGAGGACTTTGTATTACTTATGTATATTATTTTTATCACATGGGGTATAAGGGTTTTATGAGATGTTTTGGGACATGTATATGATATTATTTCTCTCTCCTCTGTTTATTATACATGTTGACTGTGTTATGCGGGATTTCCATACTCTTGGATGTCCTGATTGATTGGTTTAGAGTTTAAATTTTTTTAAGTTGAAATCGCTTCTGCATAACCTTTGATAACTTACAAATTTGAATAACTCACTATAAATATTAAATCTCGCTGCCTTGTAATGAAAAAAATGGTTAGGATGGTTGATTAGGCTTGCGTTGACGTCACGAGGATTGACTCGGGATCCACGTAAGTCTAGGCTGGGCGGGGCCCAGTTTGGGTTGTGGAACTGGGGCCGTCATAGCTCCCTTCCATGTCCGCCACCAATTCTCTCTCATATTTGAAACCCTTTCTTCCTTGTCGTGTGTTGTTTTAAAATATGTATATTTTGTTTTATTTTATTATTTTGAGAATGAATCTCACTCCTTCATTTCTTTCTTGCATAAAGCAACACTAAAGATCTAGGGTCGTTACTACACACTTAAAAATAAATATAAAGGTTGAGATCTGTCCCGGTCACTTTATGACTCTAAAATAAACACGCTTCACACACACCACCTTTGTTTAGACCTTTACTTAACTATTTCCAATTAATAAATAATTTAAGATATCGCCATTATGCAAATTTAACTTAATTAAGCATAAAAAATGTCGCAATAATATATACTACAAGCAGTAGAATGCCAGATATAATTAAAATTATTTTATGTTTCTTTTATAGATGTTCGAGTATTTCGACTTATCGCGATTTTCAGTCGGGTATTGGACTACTAATAATTTGTGATTAGCGATTAATTAACGAATTAAAAATATGGGTCGATACAGTATAATGAACTGAAGTTTATTACATGTGTGACAATTAAAAAAGAAAATGCATTATTGTTGATATTATGCTTATAATTTGGTGTTAACATTGTGGAGTTGCGTTAATCACCAAAGTGGTCCAACTAAATAGTTTAAACATCAAAATTATGTGAATTTTCATATACGATTTTTATTATAATTTTATGATAATTACGAGAATCTGGTTTAACCCAAAGGTGAATCAATTTCTTGTAATATATGATTAACATGATTTAATACATATTAGTTATGTTAATTATTATTAAGAATGATGAAAGATATCGAAAAGGTATCTCATCTTCTTGAGTTTTTTATTGATTATTAAAATATCATGGTTAGCCTAAAGGCGCACCAAATTTTTAGTAATATATGAACTAATATTTTATGATAATACAAATATAACAGTTACTAAAATATTATGGTTGACCCAAATGTGCATCACATTTTAGTAATGTATGTTGATTCTATGATAAGTTAAAAATGGGATGGATACCCAAAAGTACCATACATTTTTAATTTTTACTAATATAATAAATTACATCGTGTTTTTACCCAAAAGAAAAACACAATATTATCAATCTTATAAATGATTCATATAAACGTACGTGGATAATTTGATACTATATATCTATCTGGTGAATAATATTATTAGATAGAGTTGAATTAATAGTGTCCTAGTCTTATAGTGTCCTAGTCCATTTACTAAACTCATTGGATGACATCGTATTTGTGCTCAATACGCAATTCCCGGTATACGCTTCAGCATAATGATGTAGATGAACGGCGTAGCTAAACAATTGATGAAAATGATTAGGAGTATGTTAAGTAATTCTATATTGCCTAAATCATTATAAATGAAGACCCTAAAGAATGTTGTCTTTTAAATAAGTTTATAGCAAGTCAGTTCTTAAAACATTTTACTGAGTTATGGACTAGAATGAAACCTACCTTAAAACATTTACACATTTGAGGTTGTGTGACAAATTAAGACTAAAACTTATAATCCACAAGAAATTACATTAGAACATCAAACAATCAATTACTATTTTACTAATTAATTTATAAAATCTAAAGGCTATAGAATTTACTATCCTAGCCATTTTATATAAAATATCGAAACTGAAAATGCTAGATTCATCAAGAATGACAAAATTAGTGGGAGTGACTTATCAATTTTAATGAAGTAGTAGTTGCTCAGTAGCGATTCTCATAAAGAAAATATTGAAATCACTGCAATTAAATACACATATTAATGATTCTAGGGATGTATAACAAAAATCTCGAATAGTGTGGATATGCTATTAATTCTTGATGTTCTATGGTATAGTTATATGAATCTAATTATGATATAGGGACATATATTTTAAGACTTAGTTTCTTATGATGAAGCCATCAAAGTGATGAATTTTTAAAATGGATTAATGTCATGAAATATGAGTTAAAATCAATAGCTCAAAATAAATTCTAAAATCTCGTTGAATTGCCTAAGAATTTTAAACCCATAAATAAATTTTCAATACTAAGCATGATTGTAAAGACAATATTAAACGATATAAAGCTAAACTTGTAGCTAAAGATTTTACGCAGAAAAAAGTATTGATCAAACAGAGATATTCTCTGATTATGTATCTAAGAAGAATACTTTCAGAATCATAATAACATTAGTCAGTTATTTAATTTAGAATTACGTCAAATTAATGTAAAGATTTTTTTTTTGTAAAAGTTTAGATGAAGAAGTCTATATGAATCAATTTAAGGAAATTTATAGTAGAAGGAATTGAACACCAAGTCTGCAAATTTAAGAAGTCAATATATGGATTAAAACAAGCTTCTCATCAATGGTATATTAAGTTAATGATACCATAACATACTTCAGACGACTTAAAAAAATGTTGTCAATCAATGCATATATCTGAAGATCAGTGGGAGCTAATTCATATTTTGATACTTTGATGATATTTTTCTGACAAGACGAGTGATCTCGGTATGCTCTATGAGATTAAAGAGTTTCTCTTTCAGAACTTTGAAATAAACAATATACCGAACCAAATTTAGTTTTACCGTTGGCGTGTGGGATGTTACCAAAATAACCCTTGCATGGTCTAATAGTGAGCTGCAAAGAAAGTTTTACAGTATTTATAATGGACAAAAGATAACGTGCTCACTTATAGAAAGTCTGATAACTTTAATGATATTGGTTATTCAGACATAGACTTTACTTGGTTGTCTTCGCACTAGAAAGTCTACTTTTCGGCATGTTCTTCTTTTCACTAATGGAGAAATCTCTTTAAGGGCTAAGCAGACAATTATAACTACTTTTACTATGACAACTGAGTTTGTAGTTTAAAACTACAAATCAAGGATTATGATTAAGGAACTTCATTTAAAGACTTGCAATTATTAACTCACTTTCCAAGCCACTAATGATTGAATATGACAATTCTGCAATTATTATTTTTTTCTCCAATAAGGTGAATGGAGATAAATTACTTAGTCAAAGAAAAAGTTCAAAAGAAAAGTGTCAATTAAACATAACTAGCAGGTAATTCTCTAACTAATTTATTATTTTTAATGTTTTGAATGTTTACAGTTATAGCTAGCAGGGATGTTCATGTTGGAATTCCTGCGAAATTGGAGCAATTATTTATCGGTGCGTTGCGCTACTTTCTTCAATAACTTCCTAATGCCATAGCTAAGGATGTAAACAAAACTCCAATTGAAGAACATAGAAAAAGAGCGATGGTTGCCTTAAAGCTTGTTTGCAAATTCAAATTTCTTCAAAATCGAGTGCCAATATTCCATGGTATATAATGAAGTGGAGTAAGAAGTCATGAGTTCAACGAGTGAGAAAAGTTGTTTATATCTTTAATGGTACTTTTGAAGCTTTTATGGTTTGTTGTACTTGTATGTATGGGTTAGATTTATCAATTATGCTTAGTTATTTGGTTTAGAGTGACTATCGGTATGTCACACTGGAAGTCATCACATCGAACAGCCTATACGCACCTCGGATGCAACTTCGGTGTAACATACGTGTTATTATTTTAACATTGTCCTTTGGTTTATCTTTCAACTTTTTTTAATTAGATGACAAAAAATATTGCACCTCGAATTATATACAGAGTCATGCTAATTTGACATCAATTACACATGAGCTTACTATAAGTCTTACTATAAGTCCCTTTTTATGCACATTGGTTTTTGTGCGCACACACTGATGAAAAATTAAAATCAAGATCAAGTACTTGTGAAAATAGTGGGTCAAAAAAGCATTTTCCTTATAAATACACACGCATAAGGAATGCCTCATACAAAAACATATTTTGACATATCTTAGTTGTTTAAAGTAAATTGATGATTTATATATAATTTTGTACTACGAATATAGTCTTTTTACAAAAACAAACAAAAGGTAAAAATTATAACATCAATCATCGACGACATTTATAAAACACTTCTACTCATGCTCGATTAATAATTGTCTTTGATGACGTTGTTTCAAAACATTTTAAATTTCTTTTAATAAATGTATTCAAATTATCTCAAGCATACACACCTATAGTATTGAATTTCTTTAATTTTAACAATATCAAGTTTTTTAATTTACAATTTTAAGGTTTTTATTAGAGCATCAATAATGGTTGAACTCATTTTAGAATTAGTAGAGTGCCACATCATCATTTTATAACACTCTCATCTATTACACTTCACTCCACAATGGTTAAACCCTCCACTACACACTTTATGAGACCTACAATTACATCACAATTTTTTTAAAAACACAACACAATTTACAAAAAGAATGACGTATATATATATAATGTATAAAAGAGCGAATCTCAAAAATTTGAGTCGTAAGCAAAACGACTCTTTTACCCTCCTTTCTTATTGCATTCTCTTCATTTCTAAGTCGACCTCTTCATCTCTTCAGAGTTAGTCAACAACTCAAACTTTGTTTCATCACCAATCTCAATCGCTCTGTATATTTCAAGCTCTTCACCAATTAATCGCTCACACACCGTAAACAAGAAATTCTCTGCAACCACATCACACCTCTCTCTCTCTCTCTCTCTCTCTCTCTCTCTCTCTCTCTCACGCGATTGTTGGTTGCATAATTTATAATGTTTTTTCACTCCCTTCAAGGGGTAGTTGGAGACCTAAAGAATTTCTCTGGGACCATTTTCAACTCTCTTCATGTAAGATTTATTCCTTGATTTAAATGTAGGTCTTTCACTTGCCTTTTGGTTATAATGCAATATACACTTCTATGTATCAACATGTTCTTCCATGACTACTGCAAGGCTGACGCATTCTTTCATGTACATCTCATTTCTATTTATTTAAACTCGACTTTCCTTTCAAACTATACTTTATATGATGTTGTAAATATGAGATAATTTAGATGTTGTTTTGATGGGCAACGTACCTTCCTCCGTATGCAATAAATCATCTACATTTTTCAACTTAAATGATCATAAAAAATAGTTACGAGTTAATGATCATGTTAGTGGTTGCTTATAATGAATTTTGTTTTCTAATTACCTTCAATTGATAGGTCACATAAATAAATTATGGTTACATCAGTTATGACTTTGTTGGTTTGATAGTAAATAAGTAAGATTTATACTAATATATAACATATGTAAAACACACTTTATTCTTTTTTTAGAAAAACATGTGCATTATTTTTACTTTAGTACCAAATATTATGACATTAAGTGTTTTCATTAGGCTTTATTCAAGACTCTATTGCCTTATTGATGGTACGTAAAGAAAAAAGATAAATTTAATAACGTAAGATTATGTTTTTATTCACCCAAAAAAATTAGGATTTTAAAGAGAGAATCATTGAGAGAAATATTAAGAAGTCAACAAATTAAAAGTGGAAGAAAGATCGACTAAGTAGATAAAGCTCGTCATCAAAAATTTGCATATAATTATATGCTAATTACATAAAATTTTGCTATGAATTTCATATATAAGTATATATTTTAAATTTTAAAAATACATGTAAAGTTTGGACCCTCAGCCCTTAAAGTTTGGTTCCGCCCCTGAGTATTGAGTATGTGAATTTAAAGTTTTGGCTCTTTAAGTTTAACTTGCTTTTAAATGAATGAATTTTTCTTAAGTTTGGTTTGGCGGGCATTTCTTAGTTTTTTGTTGCAATTATTATCCACAAGAACTGAAGATTAGATTGTAAATCTTGCAATAATTTTTCTTGTACTTTTGTATTACTACAGTGAAACGAATCGTTCATTTCTTTACATGACAGTCATAAGTTGCTAACACCTCTAGTTGTAGTGGTTGTAGTCATTTGTAATAATTATCTAAATAACGAGCAATTTGCAATCTTTGCTTCGACATCTAAATAACATGTTGGACTTGTTGTTAGCCCCTCTATAGCATGACCCGAGTAGGCTGGGTTGGGCAGCGAGAAACCTAGCAAATATCCGAGTTTCGGTAGATTCGGATGGTTCCATGAGGCTCAGTTGCATGTGGGACGGATGAGGCAGTGCGCCTAGGCACGGCGCTTGGGACAGACAAGGTCGCGCCTAGGCACGACGCTTGGGCGCAGACGAGGTTGCGCCTTGGCACGCGCCTAGGCGCAGATAAGGTCGTGCCATGGCGCATCCCTTGGCACAGTTATAGGCAGATTCCTTTGGCACGAGCAAGGTCGCACCTCGGCAAATTTCGTTGGCACGAACAAGGCCGCACCTTGCCAGATTCCTTTAGCACGAGTAAGGTCGCGCCTTGGCACGAGCAAGGCAACACCTTGGCATATTCCTTTGGCACGAGCAAGGTCGCGCCTTGGCATGCGCAAGGCATACCTTGGCAAGGGTTGACAAAACTTGACTTAGGTGTTGACCAAGTCAAAGTATGATTGGTCTCATTTCTTGATGTTTCCTATTGGAGTTCTAGGAATGGCTTAACATCTATTATAAGGAGGGGTGTGTCCTCTCCTAGGGGCGGCATGGGCATGGAAGTTAGGGAGTTCCTCGAGCATGCCTTGGGCAACCATGCCAAGTCAAGACCCACGGACCCATGGTCCAAGCCACCTCGAGCCGATGGGACTTGACCGAGCCCCGACTAGTACCCAGGGTGCCTAGGCTCAGCTAGGCACCACCGAGCTGACCCTGTCCCTGAGCAAAAGATGGACCAAGTCAAGGCGGTTACTGGCGGTTATGTAACTACCTTGGTCATGGCCCCTGGCATGATCAAGGCACATCCGAGAATGTCCCGAGCACATAGAGCATTTGCCAATTGACCCAGCAGTTGTGGCGGTTGTGGAACCAAGTGGCAGCAAGGGAGCAAGGCAGTTGGGTACCTGCCTTGACCACAAGGAGTGGGGTTTTACTTAGTCTACGAATCAATGTAATCAGGACATGTGTCCTTGATGGTTATGTAACTACTTGTTGGCTGATCTATAAAGCCAAGTGCACCTTGCTCGAGGAAGCATAGAGTGCCAGTGTTGTATTCCCATTGAGAGCTTAGTAAAACATTTCCTTGGTGCCATTGTTTGTTGTTCATTCACTTTGAGTATTGGTAGTGCTGAACTAAGGTGGCCCTCAGGCACCACGCGTTAGGTTAAGCGAGAGAATTTTCCTTAGGGTAAACCTCTCACTTAATAGCCCCGTGATAATTGGTATCAGAGCCCCATTTCGGAGACGATGGCGACCCGAGCAACAAGTGATTTAAGTGAAAGGGTAGCTCACTTAGAACACATGATGGCGACGATGACTGTCCCGGTGGAGGCGGCGAAGTCTTCAATGTCGGCACAGCGTATTGAAGGGTTGGAGATGTTGGTGGCTTCCTTGGTGACTAAATGAGAGTCACGAAAGGCCATGATAGCTATGTGGGAATTAAAATTCGAGTATCTTGTGGCTGATGTACGTTCTGTGGGTGAGCTCACCACTGAAACAGCTGCGACAATGGCTTTGGAGGTGAGCTTACTTAAGCGAGCTGTGGGTGGAACTTCGGAGGTTGTTGGTACGGCGAAACCGAGAACCAAGGTGTCGGAGCCAAAGAAATTTTCAGGCAAGCGGAGCGCGAAGGAGCTTGAAAACTTTCTTTGGGACATGGAGCAATACTTTGCTAATGTCCAGACGGAAGAAAACTAAAAGGTCATCCTGACCTCCATGTACTTGGAAGGTGATGCAAAGCTTTGGTGGAAAACCAGAGTAGATGACGATGCGGCTGCTGGTAGACCCAAGATCGTAGATTGGGAGGTGCTGAAAAGGGAGTTGAAGGATCAATTCCTACCTACCAATGCGATTTGGCAAGCGCGGGAAGCTTTGCACAAGCTCAAACAGACGGGATCGGTTCGAGACTATATTAAGGAGTTTTCCTCTCTCTTGCTAGACATCAAAAATCAGATGAGGATAAACTCTTTTAACTTCACTACCGGGTTGTGGTCATGGGCTCAATCCTAGTTAAGGAGGCAATGGGTGAAGGACTTGCCCGGGCAAGTGCTGGAGCTGATAGTCTTGTGGACTTCAAGACTAGTTCTTCCACGAGCGAGGGGAAGAACAAGGAGAAGAAACCATTCAAGGACCACCATAACAAGGGGAAGAAGAAGCCATTCCTTCCTAAGCAAGCGAGCTCGAAGCCAGCCCCGAAAGCCGAGACGAAACCCTCAACAAGTTCCTCGCATAAGGGTTGCTTCATATGCAATGGCCCTCATAAGGCACGAGATTGCCCAAAGAATGAGAAGATATCGGCCTTGATTGCTGATGATGAAGGCCAGCCCCGGATGAACACACTGCAATTGTTGAATGTCATTCAATAAGCCAAGACAAGCCCTTTGGGGGCCGATGTATGTTGATGCAGAGGTGAATCAGAACCGAGCCTTGGCAATGGTGGATTCAGAAGCAACATATTTGTTCGTGGCTGAACACATGGTAAAAAAGCTGGGACTTACCCTTGTTGAGAATTCCAGTCGAATGAAAGCTGTAAATTTTGAAATAAAATGAATTCAAGGTATGGCATCTAATGTGAATCTTAGGGTTAGGTATTGGGAAGGGAAGATCAACCTTATGGCAGTTCCCTTAGATGACTTCGATGTCATTCTAGGGAACGACTTTCTACATTTGGGGAGTATTGCATTGATACCATTTTTGAGGGGATTGTTTGTGATGAACAAGTCTCATCCTTGTTTTGTTCTTGCGGCTAACATGATTTCAGGGAAAGAGAGTACAAAGATGTCCCATCTTTCAGTCATTCAAGTGAAAGATGGATTGCAGAAGGGTGAACCGACGTACTTGGCGGCCTTGGTGGAGACTAATGCAGGTACGACTGCGAAAGTCCCTGATGTAGTTGTTGAGGTGCTGGACGACTTCAGTGACGTGATGCCTTCGGAGTTTCTAAAGCAGTTGCCCCCTCAGAGGGCGATTGACCATGAGATTGAGCTAATCCCTGGCTCAAAACCTCCAGCACATACCCCTTACAGAATGGCTCCAAAGGAGTTGGAGGAGTTGAGTTAGCAGTTGCAAGAGTTGTTGGATGCTGGATTTATTCAGCCATCCAAGGCACCTTATGGAGGACCGGTCTTGTTCCAGTGGAAGCACGATGGATCCGTCCGGATGCGCGTGGACTACAGGGCACTGAATAAGCTGACAGTGAAGAATAAGTACTTTATCCCTTTGGTGGCAGACTTGTTCGATCGGCTATCTAGTGCATCCTATTTCACGAAGCTGGATTTGAGGTCGGGATAACACCAAGTCCGAATTGCAACTGAAGATGTCTCTAAAATAGCCATGGTGACTAGGTACGGATCATTTTAATACTTAATCATACCATTTGGCTTGACAAATGCCCCTGCTACATTCTGTAATTTGATGAACGATGTGCTTAGGGAGTTCATCGATTAGTTTGTTGTTGTCTATCTTGATGATATTGTAATTTATAGTCAAAACCTCCAAGATCATGTAGATCACTTACACATGGTTTTGACTACCTTAAGGGCTAACCATTTGTATGTAAAGAGGAAAAATGTGACTTTGCTACGCAAACGATCACTTTCCTTGGTAACGTTGTAGGTCGGGGTAAATTACAGATGGACCCAGAGAAGGTGCGTGCAATCATGGAGTGGCCAAACCCCAGGAAGGTCCAGCAGTTGTGGTCATTCTTGGGTTTGGCTAACTACTATCGGTAGTTCGTGGAAGGCTACTCAATGAGGGTGGCGCCGCTGACAGACCTATTAAAGAAGGATCGGACTTGGGCATGGACGAATCGATGCGACCAAGCCATGGCAGAACTGAGGCAGGCCATTGCCTCTAAACCAGTATTGGGGCTGCCCAAGTTTGATATACCTTTCGAAGTGCATACTGACGCATCAAATCGAGCATTGGGGGCGGCGCTTTTCCAGGAGGGCACCCCATTGCCTTCGAAAATAGGAAACTGAAGGAAGCTGAGCAGAGGTACCCGGCTCATGAGAAAGAAATGTTGGTGGTAATTCATGCTCTCCATCTTTGGAGGCATTACTTGTTGGGAATGAGCTTTGTGGTGCGAACAGACAATGTTGTTATCATTTACTTCATGAGTCAGAAGAAGCTCAATCAGAAGCAGGCAAGGAGGCTGGATTTCCTAGTAGAATTTGATGTCACCAGTGGTGAGGCTGGAAAGTGAGTTCTTACCTCGCATCAAGGAGGAGACAAGCAAGGACCCTATTTGCTCAAAGATGTTAAAGCTACTGGTTGAGGGAGTCACTCGGAGGTTTTGGTGCGAAGATGGGATCCTCTATGCTAAGGGAGGACGTCCATATGTCCCTAGTACCAGTGGACTAAGGCGACAGCTTCTGAAGGAGACACATGATGTTCGGTGGGCTGGACATCCGGGCATGGAGCGCACCTATGCCATCTTATCACATTCGTTCTCCTGGCCTAAGATGGAAGAGGACGTGGATCTATATGTGCGGACTTGTCTTGTGTGCCAGCAAGACAAGACAGAGATGAGGAAGGCCCCAGGGTTGCTGGAGCCTTTACCTATACCAGACAGACCCTTCCAGAGTATATCTATGGATTTCATCACTGGTTTTCCTAAAACGCAGGGAATGAGCAGTGTGCTTGTGACGGCCCAAGTTCCACAATCCTAAACTGGGCCCTGCCCGGCCTAGACTTAAGTGGACCCCCGAGCCCGTCTCGCTGAGTCACACAAGCCTAGTCAGCCTTCCTTTATCATTTACCATTTATCAAGCAATTAAAGTTGAGTTAATCAATTAGTGAGTTATCATAATTATAGCGGAAGCAATTAAACCTCAAACTAACTGAAAAACTTCAAAGACACAAGTTAAGACAACCTAGAGTGTGGAAACCCCGAATATGTATATGATCATCAATAAACATTCAGATGAGAGTAACTGCAAGGTATACATGCCCAAAGTCTCTTAAAAACCCAAACTCCAGTGTTTCAAAACAAGTATATCTAATAATACAAAAAATCACATATATCGATAAGTGGAAAGGACTACTCTGGTATCCTTAAATGATATCTCCTAGCTGTGGAGCCTTCCCCTTGCTGGACTGTGGATCTGCATTTCGTCAAACACAAGAATGACAAACCCAGGTAAGTAACGCCAAGCAGGACATATATACAGCATTTTGAAATAAATAAATTTGTCTAATTCATGCAAATAGAAAGAAAAGAACATGGACCGCATGAATATAAAAAACAGTAAATAATTCAATCAATAAGTAAGGGTCCTGAATACAAAAATCGAATAGCAAAGAGTCCCGACCAAAAGGTCGTTGAGTCGCGGTAAAAGCCCAAAAAACTCAAGTTCAAGACGAGACACAGCCTACTAGCCCTAACCCTTGCGACTATGAGATATCCACAGACCCGGATAAGTGCCCCCAACGTACACTCAATTTGGAGATATTAACGGCGTCCGGATAAGAGCTTATATCACAAATAAATAATAATCATGACTCACTTGCCAATGGACCACTCAACCAATAGAAATTCAAAAGAAATGATAAACAAGAGCAATAACAACAAATTTAAAGCTCAAGAAATAACTATAAAATTTCCTAGCTGGTTTACTTAACTTAGATTCACATGGTTTATGCACGCCACGTCAAATTAATCGTTCGAATCCCACTAGTTGAGTCCTTGCAAGATCTACATTCATCATATGTACAACGGTCGTTTAAGTGACCATATCGAAATCATCAATGACTACAAGATTTATCAATTATACTTGACCACTCAACCAATAGAAATTCAAAAGAAATGATAAACAGCAGCAATAACAACAAATTTAAAGCTCAAGAAATAACTATAAAATTTCCTAGCTGGTTTACTTAACTTAGATTCACATAGGCCGCCACGTCAAATTAATCGTTCGAATCCTAGTTGAGTCCTTGCGCATCTACATTCATCATATGTACAACGAAGTCGTTTAAGTGACCATATCGAAATCATCAATGACTACAAGATTTATCAATTATACTTGTAGTTGAAATCAACGTGGTTTAGAACCTCACCATGGCCTTCAATGGAGATCTCAACTCTAAAATCCATTCGAAGGACGCAAACTTAGCCATGATCTACGCCTTTCGTCTTCTTCGCGAGCAATCCATCGCGTCGTCGAGCTTCGTCAAAGTCACGCCTTATTGTCCACTATTGTTATGTCTCGTCAGGGATCGATCAGTCCGACAACGCACCAACGCGCCGTTGCTCTACGTTGTTCACTGTGCCGCTGCCGCTGCTGATTCACCACTTCTCCTCGCCGGTGTCACTACTCCTCGCCAGCGTCACTGCTCTCACCGGCGTCCTAGTGGACTGTGTCGCTACTCGTCGTCTTCCCTCACAGCAGCGCCACCTCTTGGTCCGCCGCTACTGCAGGCCGTCTGCGCCTTCGCATCATCCGCCGCCGCGACCGCTTGCCTAGCCGGACTCCAGTCTCGTTGGAGCTGCTGTCCGCGAGCCTCCGTGCGCCGATCTCCTTGCTGGCTCGTCGCTGCACCGAGAACCACCGTCCGCACCTTCGTCACTACGAACCGCGGCCCGTGAGCCGGAGCTCCGCCGCGCCCACTCGTCCTCGCTGCTCGACTGGCATCCGCTCCCGCTGCTCCTCCGAGTCGTGCCACCGCCTGCGTCGCATCTTCCCCGGAGGCGCTGCTCCTCGCCACCGTCTCCGCCATCTCTTCTTTTTCTCCTTCTCGTCGGCTCCTCTCTCTCTCTCTCTTATTATCCATTCAATACAAGCTCATTGCCCTTTGTGGTAATTCTGCCAATTTATTTATTTTTTTCATAATTATCTCCTCGATTTTGTGTCCGAATTAAACCCCGAAAAATACCCCATTTTCGCCAAAAATTGACGAAAATACCATTGCACTCAGAAACACGGGGACACCACGTCTAAACCTTAACTTGGCCCTATTTTGCATCGATTAAATTATGTTACATTCACTAAGCACATGACACATAAAAATAGCATACCTCGGTGTCTACACCTGAGATTTGGACATACGGATCACGGCGAGTGGGTCTCACATACAACCCTGAAATTGCACGTGGCACGAGTTAAATTTTTAGGGTCGTTACATGCTGGTGGTGGTCGATCGATTCTCGAAGTATGCTACATTTATAGCTGCTCTGAAGAATTGCGATGCAGACATGGCCGCAGAGTTGTTCCTGAAGCATGTAGCAAAATATTGGGGAATACCGGAGGACATTATCAGTGATCGAGATAGTCGATTTATAAGGCGGTTTTGAACTGCTCTATTTAATCTGTTGGGTTCGAAGTTGAGATTTTCCACAGCAAACCATCCTCAACGGATGGGTAGACGGAGAGGATCAATGCATTGCTGGAGGACTACCTCGGACATTATGTCAATGCAAGTAAGTCCAACTGGGTGGATTTACTTGATGCAGCCTAATTTTGCTACAATCTTCACAAAAGCTTAGCTACGGAGTTGAGTCCATTCGAGGTGATGATGGAACAACAACTGGCTACTCCGCATGAGGTAGCAAAATCAAAGTCGATGGGGTCGAGCCCAGCGGCTTATCATTTTGAGAAAAGCAAGCAGGAGCTGAGGGAGGCAGCTCAATACAACTTAGCCAAAGCAGTCCAGCGGATGAAGAAGTATGCTGATCAGAACAGAAGACCCATAGAGTTCCAGGAAGGAGACCTAGTCTTGTTGAAGCTCACTCCCTAGATTTTGAAAAAGTTCAACAAGAAGGAGATGCACAAGGGTCTGGTTCAGCGGTATGAAGGACCATTTGAGGTGGTCAAACCAGTGGGGGGGTGGCTTATCGTCTTAAGCTACTAGAAAAGTTGAAGGTACATCCTAAATTTCATGTCAGCTACCTTAAGCCTTTCCATTCTGATGAGGCGGTTCCAGGGAGGAGTACAGCTAGACGGGCTCCACCCTTAGTTCGAAAGGAGTTTACAGGAGAGATTAAGCAGATTTTAAGCCACGAAACGCGTGGCCATAGCAAGAAAATAGGCGGATTTTCTACTTGATCAAGTGGGTTGATGTTGATGAGCCTACTTGGGAGCGAGACACTACTCTATGGCAGTTTGAGAAGGAGATAGCAGACTACCAAAAGCCGCAGCAACCGAGCAGTTCGATGAGGGTGTAGAACATTTCGGCGGGGGATGTTTGTTAGCCCCTCAATAGCATGACCCGAGTAGGCTGGGCTGGGCAGTGAGAAACCTAGCAAATATCCGAGTTTCGGTGGACTCGGATGGTTCCATGAGGCTTGGTTGCATGCAGGACGGATGAGGTAGTGCGCCTAGGCACGGTGTCCGGGACGACGACAAGGTCGCGCCTAGGCACGGCGTCTGGGCGCAGACGAGGTTGCACCTTGGAACGCGCCTAGGCGCAAATAAAGTCGCACCTTGGCGCATCCCTTGGCACAGGCACAGGCAGATTCCTTTGGCACGAGCATGGTCGCACCTTGGCACTGGCAAGGCCGCGCCTTGGCACGAACAAGGTATACCTTAGCAAGGGTTGACAAAACTTGACTTGGGTGTTGACCAAGTCAAAGTATGATTGGTCTCATTTCTTGATGTTTCCTATTGGAGTTCTAGGAACAGCTTAACATCTACTATAAGGAGGGGTGTGTCCTCTCCTAGGGGCGGTATGGGAATGGAAGTAAGGGAGTCCCTCGAGCATGCCTTGGGAAACCATGCCAAGGCAAGACCCATGGACCCATGGTCTGAGCCACCCCAAGCCGATGAGACTCGACCGAGCCTCGGCTAGCACCCAGGGTTAGGCTCAGCTAAGCACCACCGAGCAGACCCTATCCCTGAGCAAAAGATGGACCAAGTCAAGGCGGTTACGGGCGGTTATGTAACTACCTTGGTCATGGCCCCTGGCAAGGGGCCATGACCAAGGCACGTCCGAAAATGTCCCGAGCACATAGAGCACGTGCCAATTGACCTAGCAGTTGTGGCGGTTGTGGAACCAGGTGGCAGTAAGGGAGCAAGGCAGTTGAGTAACTGCCTTGACCACAAGGAGTATGGTTTTACTTAGTCTACGAATCAATGTAATCAGGAAATGTGTCCTTGACGGTTATGTAACTACTTGTTAGCTGATTTATAAAGCCAATGGCACCTTGCTTGGGGAAGCATAGAGTGTCAGTGTTATATTCTCATTGAGAGCTTAGTAAAACGTTTCCTTGGTGCCATTGTTTTTTGTTCATTCACTTTGAGTATTTAAGGTGGCCCTTAGGCACCACGGGTTGGGTTAAGCGAGAAAAATCTCCTTAGGGTAAACCCCTCACTTAATAGCCCCGTGACATTTGGCAAGGTATGAGATATTTATAAATCTACTATAGTTTCTAAATCTGTGTTTGTTGTATATGTTCAAGGTGAATGGCAACGACAATAGACCCTAATGTCCAAGTCGTAGAAGTCGCAATCTTCCATTCTCATCTCAATTGAACATTTTCATATACAGGGGTGAGTAAAATATGTTTTGCAAGCCTATATGTAGCTATATTAATTATGTTAATTGTTTGAGTAGCATTTAAATATAACTTATGGGCTAAAGAGACTGTGTTATTAGGTTTTTACTCTATAATCAATGCATATAAAGAGTATTTGACATCATGGATTGATTCTATCAATCATAGCGCATCGATATGTTATTAACTACTTCACAATTAATGACATTTCTCTATTTCCTTATTGATGTTATATGTATGGTTTTTTTAATGACCATCAATTTTTTGTTTCATGCTTTGACTTTAAGAAAACTATATAACTTCATATATTAATAATTTTGTCAAAATTAATATTATGGCTTTCTCTTATTACTAAACTACTTGTTGATTTCTCATATCAGCCTTGTACATTCTTTGCAAAGTGAAAATCATGATCAAACAATTCAAGTATTCATTAATTGGATTTACAATTCTTGTCATTCACATTATTTAACCATAGAAAAATTGGAGTCAGAGTACTATTGTCATGAATGTAGTGGATGTGGTATAATGTCATTTTTAATGTTACTGAGAATTTAAGTAGTAAGTGAACTAACCCAAGGACTTTCTTGATTGATCTCTAATTAATACTTAGATAGTACCTAAACCAGTTGATAAGTTCTCATATTCTACGAAAAATTGATTGATGTATTTTTAATTATTTTAATTGTATTTATTTACTTAAATTATTTTATTTAACATTATATTTTTTATATTTATAATGTATTTATACTGAATCTTATATTTATAAAATTTGTTTGATTTAATAAATATTATTATTTTAATTTTAGATTTAAATTAACTTATGTAGCTCATAGTAGCACGTGCACGGCAATGAAAACTAATATATATAAAAGCAAGAACTAACAACAAAAAAAAATTAAAAAATATTTTTATTTGATGTTCGCGGGGGCGTTCGCAGGGATTGAACGCTCATCTCATTACATGCCTAAAATGCCAGCATTACATGGGCATTGTTTAGCTAAGTAATTCATCGACTTATTGAAATCTTATAACAAAAAAGTCAAAACAAATGTGCTCCCTTGTCACTACCAGCTAGTCAAGTTTTTTCATTTATTGCTCAAACACAGGTCAAAACGATATTTGTCAAGTTGCACCATTTTTTCGGAGTTTTTGCTTGATTAGTACATTTAGGGATAAAATTTATCAATCCAACACACCCACTAAAATATTTTCAAAAATAACACACTTTTGGCCACGTCAGTGTCACATCACGCGGGAGGTGGCGGAGTGAAACGAAAACGTGACCTTTTCTGTTTTTTTTTACTTAAAGAGAAATCGTGACCCGAGGTCACGATTTCCACCCAACTAAAATCACAGCCTGCAATTTCGTTTTGACTGAAAACGTGACCCTTTTTTTTATTTATTTGAAGGGAAATCGTTAGCTCGGGTCACGATTTACATTTAAGTGAAATCGTGAGCCGAGGTCACGATTTCCACTGAACTTAACCCCCAACAGATCGAACTCCCCTGTTGCTTCAACTCCACCGCACGACCCGAGGTTCTCCAAATCGTATCCACTGTTGCCTCCATCTTCAACTCCAGATCGTCTCCATTGTTGTTTCGGAGAAGGTCAATCAATCAATCGACCGAATACAACTCTGTAAGATCAACTTGTTTGGGGATTTTGTTTATTTAGGGTTCTTGTGGTTCTTGAACTGTTGTTTTTTTTTATTATTATTCTTGTGGATTTTGTTGATTTAAGGGTCACTATGGAGTTCTGACTGGTTGTGTATGGGGATTAATAAAAAGGTTAGTTAAAGTCCCACCAAAAAATCAAATTGATTTGGATCCCTCCTACTAATCCCATGTCACATGCAACCTTCCTACTGCAATATTGTAATCAAATGGAAGATTCAATTCTTAGTATTTGGAAAGTTGGATTTTTTATGTGGAATAACTATTTGTTATTAAGGTCACAACTCACAAGTTTTGAAGAGAAATTCATGCATTTACGAAAAGAGTATAAGCAAATTAAAAGGTATATTTGTCTAGCTGATAATGAGACCTATAATGATTGGTAGAAAGATTTGTTTGAGTGGAATTTAGGTATTTGTTGTTGGGTCTGGTGTACTCAAACATGCGAGTTTCTTGCTGATTATTCAAGATTTAAGTAATGTTGGAGCCATAATGGACATTATTTTCAATATCAATTTTTCATTACACCTAATCATGTTTAAGAGACATCTAATTCCTCATCACTAAGCCATTATATTTGTGAATTATCGCATAAACTTTTCATGAATAAATAAATAAGTTAGAAATAGCCTACACTATCCCTCCTATTGGTAAAGAAATAAAATCAGTTGAAGTTGTATTGAAAAAAACTTATTATATATTAGCAATTTTCTTTGTATAAAGTAAAGAAATAGCTTAATGAAGTAGTTAAAGTAAACTTTTTTGGTACCAAACAAAATGACAAATCCACCCTAAAAGGCTAAGTAGAGAAGTTTACCAAGTATTACCTCAATATAGTGGTTATAACATACTAGCTACGAAGCCAAACTTTCCAACATTCATATTAATTGTTGCTATTGTTGAATGCTCCTTTAGTACAATTGCTTGGACTAATCAAGACCAACTTTTTAAATTTGTGCCAAGTGAGTGTAATATGAATCATCACTTCTATTGATTAACAATTATATTCTACATATATAGTTTCAATAATGGTTGATCGAAGAGTAACTTTGTTGAGCTATATGAATGGAGACATGGTTGATGGACCATCAGGGATTTTGTACACGAAACCGCCTATTCGACATCTCAGATCGAAGATGGGTTTAGGGTACGAGGAACTTGTGAGTTTTATCTGTAATTCATTGGAGATAGACAATGAAAAAATGATATTGAACATGACATATCGATATCCTGCGTACATTGGAAGTGGAACGGCCAACTATGTCCCTTTGTGAATAGATGATGAATCGACTCTGAAAGATGCTTGGGAGATTGTGGCAGAATTTCCACCACCAAATTGCATGGAGCTATTTTTAGATTAGTTACGAGGCAATCGTATAATAGTTCCAATTGTAATATAGTGTTAGATTCTGGAGCTGGACCTAGTACTCAACCAATTTTTGAACATAGTCATTGTGCATCGCCTTTGATGATCGCAAATCCCGAAATGGATGAGGATGCTCGTTCCTGTGATGATATGAATACTGAGGAAGATGATGACTATTGTGGTAGTGACGGAGATACTAGTGAAGAGAGTAGCGATGATGATGTAGACGATGAAGGGGTTGATGCTCATCATGTTGATGATGGCATGATTCGATATACATTAAATCGAGTCATAGCCGATGATGGCTCATTATCTTGTCCTCCAATTTCGAACGAATATGGGAACGATGATTTTTTCGATGAAGAGCCTGCTGGAATTTATGGTGCGCACGTGGGTGTAGGTGAATTTGTCGTATCTTCATCTGTATTTATGGAATTAAGTAGTGAGGCAATGCAACCCATCCATGAGAATGCAATGACCCCTTCTAGGTCTTTATGGAATGAGGCATCAGAATTTGAGAAAGGCATGCGGTTCATGTGTAAAGTAGATATCCAGCATGCCGTGAAATTGTATAGCATCAAATGACACAAGCTATTTGTGGTAGCTCATTCTACACCTAATGTATGGATTGTCCGTTGTAAGAAATATTTATATGGATGTACTTGGAGGTTGCGGTGTTCGAGAAGAAGATCCCATGGAATGTTTGAGATCAGTAAATATGCAGGACCACATACATGTATCTATGCTAAACTGTCCAAGGATCATGCTCATTTGGACTCCACCATTAAATGTCGTGAAGTAGAAAATGTGGTGAGAAGAGATCCGTCCATCTCAGTTCCAGTGCTTCATCAGATTATCAAGGACAAATTCAGTTATGATGTTCATTATAAAAAAATTTGGTTGGGGAAGAAGAAAGCAATTGCTAAAGTCTTTGGAGATTGGGAAGAATCGTATAAAATGTTGCCGTGGTGGATGGCCGCTCTTCAAGAAAGCAAACCAGGGACACGTGTGGAATGGAGGCATGGCGAGCCTAATGCCAACAATGAGGTTGTATTCAAATGGGTTTTTTGGGCATTTGCACCTTCTATTGCAGGCTTTAGACATTGCAGACCAATTATACAAATTGATGGCACATTCTTTTATGGAAAATACAAACAAAAACTCCTAATAGCCACTGTTGTTGATAGTAATAGTCATGTATTTCCTTTAGCATTTGCCATTGTTGATGAGGAAAGTCAAGACAGTTGGGGATGGTTTATGGCTTGTTTGCGACATCATGTGACTGATAGGGATGGTATATGTGTCATTTATGATCGACACCCTAGTATATTGTTGGCAATGAACAATCCTCAAAATGGATGGACCCATGAAAGAGCTCAACACAGATGTTGTCTCCTTCACATATGCAGTAATTTCAACATGAGATTCGGGAGCAAAGAATTAAAGGATATGGTCTACTTAGCGGGTGCACAACATCAACCACGGAAATTTAAGGCATCCATGAAAGAACTTCAACAAATGAATGTTGAATGTATTGCGTGGTTTAATGACCTTGATCGAGCACAATGGACTAACGCATAAGACAAAGGATATCGATACGGATGGATGACTACAAATCTAGCGGGTATTCATTGTGTCTATATTTTGTTACTATTACTTATTTAATGTGTTTGATTTATTACGTTTAGAAGCTAATACATATATGGATTTTTTTTGTCACAAATGTAGAATGCTTTAACGGGGTCCTTAAAGGCGCGCGATTTTACCCCATCACCGCTTTAGTGCAACTGACATTTTATCGTGTCATGGCGTACTTTAACAAAAGACGCGACGAAATAGGTGCAGCCCTAGGAAGGGGCGAAATGTACACAACGTACGCATTGAATAAGTTGTCACATTGGGGAAAGATGGCTGGAGGGCACAACGTTACATTAGTGAATCGTGAGAATGGTACATTTGAACTCATCACTGCACCACGTGGCTATCATTTGAGAAAAGGGTCTAACAAGCAAGTGGTGAAATTGGAGGCTCGTAGATGCACTTGTATGAAGTGGCAATGTTTTGGCATTCCATGTTCCCATGTTCAAGCAGTTTGCGCCAGTGTTGCCATAGATCACCGTCAGTACATTGAGTCATACTACAGATTGTCTGTGTACAGTCAATGTTATGCTGCAAATTTTCAACCCATTCCTCACGAAGATTATTGGCCTAACTCTAGAGTTCCACACACGTTGTTGGCTGATCCATCTCGAAAGCGAGTCAAAAAAGGTCGTCCTCAAACAAGACGTTTGCGCACTGAGATGGATTGGTGAGGCAATCAGAAACAGCCACGTCATATGCAGCGAGAGAAGGAATGGAGAGAAACCCCAACAACGCTGCGATGTAGTAAGTGTAAGCAGGATGGACACAATAGACGCACTTGCTCTCTTCGTCAGCAAGAACAACCGTCTAATGCTTCATAGTGAAAGACTCTTTCAAGTCTTATGTTTCGCACCCACTTATATTTTCCTTGTATTTGATCACTTTCTTATGACTTTGTGGTACATGAACTTAGTTTCAATTAAACCATGCTTTCATAATATTCGCACACTTTTGTTTTAACTTTAGTAGTTTCTTGAATGGAATGTATCGCTACTTGTATTGTTTCTTCATTGGTTTATGGAATTAATGACAACGTTTTTAATGATTTGGGGTTCAAGCGCGATATGGATCCTGGCCCTATAGATGATTCGGTGTTGACTATGCAAGCTCTACATAGATCTACTCGCGTTTGGAATGGACCCGTAGTACTTCTTTTCGCCTGTTTGCATAATTTTATAGCTTCGTAGCTACATTTTAACTAATGTAACTTAAATCTCGTTTTCCATAGGAGCCTGGTATATTGATTATCAGGCGTAATTCAGCTTCACTACATTGATTGGTCCCACTGGATCAACGAATAGTTGGGCATCTTCAGGAATCTGGGTTTTATGGGACAGCGCGAATAGGTTTCATATCAATTGATTGGCATCTCATTACTGCCCTTGTAGAGAGGTGGAGGCCAGAAACTCACACGTTTCATTTCCCAGTTGGCGAGATGACTATTACCCTACAAGATGTACAAATCATCTTAGGGTTACCTGTCGATGGATTACCAATCACTGGTCGTGTGGAGCAAGATTACGATGTCTTATGTATGACACAACTAGGCTTCCCATTCCTTGAAAACAACAGGACTGGAGGACGGATCCAAATTTGCCAACTATCAAGATGGTTTCCAAACCTTCCAAATAATGTTGATGATGTGGAAGTGCAACGCTACGCAAGAGCGTACATCTTACAACTTCTTGGAGGAACTTTATTTGCGGACAAGTCTAACAATCTAGTTCACATCACGTATTTGCAATTTTTGGAGGATTTTGAGGAGGCAGGACAATACAGTTGGGGTAGTGCAACTCTGGCTCACTTATATAGACAATTGTGTCTTGCAGCCGACGTTGATGGAGCAGAGATTGCAGGTCCAGTCATATTATTGCAATTATGGGCATGGGATAGGTTGCATTTTCTTGCACCAATAATGAGAGGGCATTTTCAAGACGACATCATACCAAACGAATAATTATTTCCACCTCCTCTATATGGTCATAGGTAATTAGTATTTTTTAACATAATAATTTCAATTTGAGTATATTTATCTACATGTACATTCATTCATGCTTTGTGTTGTTTTGTACATTTCTATAGGTGGAGACATGCCTTGGAGACCACGGGAACATCAATGCACGTGCTGACAAAATACCGAGAAATAATTGACATGCAAGCACCCGATGAAGTAAGAAATATACTTAATCATTTTTTCCAAATAGTGCTTATGTCTACAATGGTTAAATAGCGAATTTTATTCATTTCAAGTTGTTTTTTATGACTACGGGTAATTTGGGAACCGTATCCTGAGACAGTGATAAGGGACCTGCCTGCGTATTGTAGCAGTGGTCGTGCTATTTGGCGAACGAGGGCACCTTTGCTTTTCTTCTGTGTTGTCGAAATGTATAATCCTAATAGAGTCATGCGACAATTCGGTTTGAAACAAACGATACCACCTTTACATAGCATAAGCATGGAGCTGCATAAGATTGACTTGAGAGGGAAAACAGATAAGGATTGGAGTGCATAACATAGTGCTTATGTCTGCATGTGGAACGAACGTGCTTCCAATATTGCAACTGATGAAATATTGGAGGAACCAATGGAATTTTACGACCGTATATGCTATGGTATCGTCGCATTACACGACGATTCATGTCTCGTCGTGGAGCTATTGCTGAGGCATTGGTAAGTACAATTTTATTTTTTTCAGTCATGAAGTCTTTCGAGTAGTTTTTTTTATTTTACTTTCGCATACAACTTCATAAATATTTTATATGTAGGCACATGGAATGACATCTATTCATCAGTTGACATTGGGTGATGATGTGTCTATTGCACGTATTAGAAATGTAGCTGCATCGACTTTGACTGCAGTACATGCAGATTATCGTATGCATAATATGCCCACTTCATTTGAAGCTTCTCATCAATCTTCTCATGATGATACACATTCGAGGCATGACACTCCAGTGTATACTCCATCAGTACCTCTCAACCAGTTCGAGACTCTACATACTTCATCAGTTCCTCCCAACATGGCATTCGAGGCTACGGAAGCTTTTCCATTTGACAGGGCACCTACATCTTCGCGCATTTTAATGCAAGTCCAATAATGATGAATTTATCTGGGAGTACAAGTACTCATGATGGTGGAATGCATGATATCGATGATATTCAAAGAGAAGATGCTCAAGATGCTTCTGATGTGGGCCATTCGAATGTCCCATTAGCGTTAAATTGTAATGTCCGAGTCGTAAAGAGAACACGTTGTGGGACTAGAAGTCATTATTAGGGGTCAGACTATGACTTGTTCTTAACTATAATGAGACATTTTTTTGTTTTCCCCTTTTTATGTATTTTGTACTTCATTTCTTTCTTTCTTCTTATTTTTTGTAATTTTCAAAGAATAAGCCCCAATTTGACATCTGCTTAGTTGGGTTTTAATCTCTGACTTTTCATTTTATTATCATAGTTAGGTCCTTATCTTTATTTATTTATTTATTTATTTCCATAGCAATTATGAAAATCACATAGCCAAATTAGAATAAGAAGAGCATCTAGTGTTGAGCAAAATGAAAACTCTATTGAGTTTGTGGGCTTTGTGATAGAATCTCAAGTAACGCAAAGAAAGCTTTTAAAGGGGGCGGTTGTGCTAGTCATTTTCTTATTGTTAAAATGTAAAAATAAGTAGTTTAGGGTTTTATTAGCGATATGAGAAAAGTGTAAAGAATTTAGGGTTCTACTCTGGTGAGTAGTAGTTAGGAGAGGTTGTGGTTTTCTTGTACCTCTTTATTATCCCGTTGGAAATTTCGAAGATAGAATCATTGATAGGACAGAGTTATATCACTTTGACATGTGGGTACAAGCTTTAGATTTAACTTTGTTTGACAAGCGTGAATGTTTTGCCAAATTTTGTTTGAACTATTCGGCATCGATGCCGATGAACATATTATAATGAAATGAAATTCATTTCATGAATTCAGTCACTGAACTGAATGGGATGAACGTAACCAGACAATGATGGCAAGAATGAGGCTAGAAATTATAGCAATTCATGAATTCAGTCACTGAAATCATTCACTGAACTGATGAGGCTAGAAATTATAATGTTAATCGGTTAAGGATGGAAAACGTGACTTGCAGTCATGATTTCCTTTGAAGGGAAGTCGTGACGACTTCCTCTATCTAGAAAACGTGACTTGAAGTCACGTTTTCCACTCACCAACCCAAACCGCTGAGGTGGCGGGTGATGTGGCAATGACGTGGCCAAAAATGTGTTAGTTTAGAAAATATTTTGGTGGATGTGTTGGGTTGATAAATTTTATCCCTAAATGTACTAATCAAGCAAAAAACCCCCATTTTTTCTGTAACTCTCTTACATCAATTTTCGGTACTTACATATTAAAAAGCCTCCACGTGTCCATCTCTACACGTCTTATCCAATCACACAACAACACATCATCTTTGTAATAACAAATATCAAGTTTCTTGACTTTATGATGTACAAAAACTCTCTTCGATACGAGATAACACAGCCTATCAAACTTGAATTTCAATTTATTCAATTATTCAGGATTCCCAACCTCTTTTACATCCATATATATAAACATCACACTCAAACTCCCCGCTTTCTTCCTCCCACCATTTTAACAACAACACTGATTGAAGCTCCATCAATTTGGTGATGGAGGAGACTAGTTACCCGGCCGAGGATTCGTCGACGGGGAGACGAGAGCTCCAAGGCCCCGCCCGCCGCGGCTTTAGGTCCACGAGGACTCGCACATGATTAAGAAACCCCCACTTCCCCACCACCATCACCTCCAACAACAACAACAACAACAACAACAACAACAACAACTACAAAGATAGCAGATTCAAAGACAGCCAATTGTGATCTACGCAGTGTCGCCCAAGATCATCCATGTCAAGCCCAGTGATTTCTCTGCAATGGTTCAACGATTCACTGGCTCATCATCTTCATCAAAAGAGGGAAACCCTAGCAAGGGTTTTGTGGTTGAGATTGGAAGACACAAAGAGCTAACAGAGAGAAACCCTAGTAATTGTAAGTTCAATGAGTTTTATTTTTATTCTCCTAATAGGCTAATGCATAGGGGTTCTGCTACCATGCCTATATTATATAGAGGTTTATTAAAACCGCTATTAATTAACTTCTACTAAAAGCTAAAACTGTTTTAGTGCCTCCATTTCCAAATGTTGTATTTATCAAACATTGAAGTTTGAAGACGATGTAGACGAAATGAAATGCGGGTTGATTATTGTTAGCCTCTCGATAGCTTGATCGGAGTTGGGAGAACCTCACACTAGCTTGTGGCTTCGTGATAGTTACTGAAAATAGGATGTTGTTCACCAAAAAAGGATGTTGTAATTAATACTCCTGATTTTCAATACATGTAGCTTTTTCGATTTACCACCATCATCAATTACACTTAATCGAGCGCAATGGAAGAGTTTGATCCATGTAGCCAGCCCTTGTTCACGAAGGTACAGTTCTTATATAAAAAAGAAGCGGAGAAAAATCTATTGAAAATAGTATATATTTAATCATAAGTGAAGTTTTGTTATTATTATACTTAAATGACACTTAATTTGAAACTGAAAATTGAAAAAGATGAAAAATTGACACATTAAGAACTGGAGGGAGTAATATTGATCATCTATATATATATATATGAAGGATAAGTTCCATGGAGGACATCCTATTATCATAATCTGTCATTGATAATGACTTAATTTCTTTAATAATAATTTATAAAATGACTAAGTTATATATAAATAAAAACTGACTAAATGGACTAAGACTTTTTAATGATTACTTCACCATCAAAAAGAAAAATAAAGAGCCAAAGTATCTTTGGTGAGATAGATGAGACGTCACTTGCTAAAAGGCAAGGCTTGAGAATGTCGCGGGTTTGACTCCTATTGAAGCCAAAAATAAAGAAAAATAAAGAAGGCAAAGTTATATTTGTGACGACCCAAAATCCTATAAACTTGCACTATGGATGGGCAACTTAGTAAATTTCCAAACCCTACACTAATTTAGCCCTAATATAAATATCAAATTGAAAACCCTAGCCCCTTTTATTCAAAATCAACACGTTTAAGATAAAAAAGAAATTGGTATCGGTTGGATATATTAACTCAAAGTGACCTCACCAAGAAGGTAACCCTCACCATCATCTTCTTCATCATGTCTTTTGTTTCAAGTGTTAATGGTGTACATATGTTGGGTTTGTACAAAAGGATAAAAAACCTCATATAGAGCCACCGCGACGCCGTCAAAAGTGGGCTGCGCCACCACCGCCGGCGGGGACGTCCCCGGTACCGATCCCCGAGGACGCCGGACGCCCAAGGGAGGTGCCCTTGGACATTAGACCCGAGGGCAAACCTCTGGTCAACTAACCAGTTGACCGATCAACACTTAAAAAAAACATAAAAAAAGAATAAATAAAAATATAATGAAATAATATATATAGATATATCTCATAAATAAATATAAAAATAATATATTTTCAAAATGGGTTGGGGCTGGCCCCCACCCTCGACCTCTCACGACGACGGGGGACCCGGGAGCCACACTAGTGGGCCCTATTCGAAGTAATTAAATAATAATTAATTTTGGATTTCGAATCGTCGAATAATGCGTCTATTTAAATGTGTCTAGATTCGCAAGGAGGTTCACATCGAGCCCCGAGCGTGCGAGGTCGACTGATGGAGTTTAGCTCGAAGAGTCGAGGTAAGTGGAGAGCTCTGCTCATTTATTAAATGTTGCTTGCTACTAGTATATTTAGAATTCATGATTTTAATTAAAGGATTTGGGATGGAGTCATTACCTACCTTGGTTGACTTCATGTAAGGCCTCTTAGGGAGCCATACTCATATGGTGGAACCAAATCACCTTACATGCTTAAGGGCCTCTTGGGGAACCGTAGTAATTCGGTGGAACCAAGTCACCCATTTCTGCGAGGGCCTCTTAGGGAGTCGTGGATGCACAATGGAATCAAGTCACCTACGCATATTTATTATATTATGATGATTGTCAACAAGGAGAGGTAATGACAAATGAGACAACAAACTTGCATTTATATCTATTACATTTTATGTATCTCTCTTGGAACCCCTTTGCATGCAAAAGTTGATTTTGTTATGTTTTTACAACCCTTGAAATTCCATATATCTGCTTTAGTTGTTTTATGAATATGATATGTTTATTCTTTATGGAAATTGATGTCATACTTCAGATTTCAATGCTATCTTGACTTTTAAATGCATGCTAGCTTTATTTTGCTTTATATGTATTACTTGCATGTTTTATATTTGAGCGTAGTTCTTCTCTTATTGGGCTCCGTTATTTCTTTAGCTCACTCCACTTACACTACAGGTCCATCTACGAGTGTGATAGATCGTGGCAAGGGGAAGGTCATTGCTTGAAGTTTCCTTGCAGCGTGAGCATTACAATATATATTTACTATTTGTTTTGAAAACTATTAATAAGGATTACGACCTAGACAAATATATTGGGTAGTTCAACCTTCCTTTAGTTAGTTTGGCAAATTTATATTGTTTTGATTTGGTTAGGTGAATTTGACATATCCGATAGTGCGGTTGATGATGACATATGGTATTTATTTAAATTCAAATTCCGCATTATCTTGCCATATTGTCTAGATGTTATTCCGCAGGTTGTTTAAGCATGCCTAAATAGTGGTCTAGGCCGGACGACCCGACCCTAAGTGGGGGTAGGTCGTTTCAATATTCATTAATACTACGGCCTAGTTCTTTTTGTTTCTTTTCTTATCTATTTGGGAGCAAAACTATCCAGTCAATAATAACTTTAAATAAAGTAGATTGCCCAAAGAAGAAATCAAGCTATTTGCTTTAAATCCACGCATACATCTATTCTTAGCTTGCACATAGGATCACTTAAATCTATCGAGGTGGCAAGAATCCAAGAACCCAAAACAATAAAAAAATAAAATAAAAATAAAATAAAAAAAATCAAGAATCGATACTTTGTCCACTGTAGTAGTATACATTTAAAGGTACACACGGAAATATTAATAGAGAGCGCATGTCACCTTTCCTATCAACTTGTTCAAGCTATCCAAAAAGAACTGAATAGGGCAGCATGGAAAACCCTTTGTGTTCTAATGGAAACATTTCTTCTGCTCCAGTTCCTTATGTCGGCTTGTACATCACTAGCGCGACAATGGTATGCCTTCTACTTATCCTTTATGATTTGTTTTTAAGCTTTCGTCATAAGAGACCATACTTGCCTTGCAAGCTCTTTTCAGTGAACTCCGCGACATTAACTCTCCTTGCAATTGTTTCAAAACTCCCCGTTGACCTCACCACTAACATGCCTAGTGCCAGTGACCAAATAACAAAGCTTACTGGCACTATTATGGTATGTGTTAGTATGGCTTTCATGATGCCTTCTATGGGTACCAATAGGAAGGCCGAAAGCATTTCAAACATGATTGCTTTGAGTCTCTTCGTCGTTACTATTGTCGTAAACATATGCATCCAATTGCGCACTGGAGTAATCTTTTCATTCTTTTGGGAACACATCTTGATCTCTTGTTTCATGGTGATTATGTTGGCTGTGTTTTTGCATTCCACGAATAACATCAATGCCGCGAAAATACATCTTGCGGGGAACAATAGATCGGCATTCAGAAGGAATGTGACATCTTCGTCTGTCGATAAAGTAATGCCATGGTACAAGAGCAGTTCTGTTTCCAATCCTCAATTCGTACTATGCAAGGATGTATTATCAAGTACATCGTCGGGGATGATTTGCATAATATGTTTGGTGGTTTTGTCGCAAGCCGTATATCGATCTCTCATCGTTCATAAGATGAAGTTTTGTAATGAAAAAGTTTCTGATTATGGATGGTCGATACCGATGATTTTGGTCACCCAAATTATCACCATAGTGGTTGCAAGTCTAGCCACTGCTTATCGGTGGTTCATGATGGTCATCTATGAAGAAATCTCCGAGACTCAGTTGAACATATACATGTACATTAAAGATACTGAAACTCTTGCCTTTAAATTTCTTGCCAAGTACAAGAAGTTCCCAATGAAGAAGATTTCATTAAGTTATGCATCTTTAGGACTATTCAAATCCATGGTGTCTTTGGTATATGTTTTGGTTTTCTTTACTATTGTGTCCATTCCATTCTATCTTTATCGCTTCATTTTGCATGGAACAAGAAGTTTGAAAGGAAGGAGCACAGAAAGTAGTAGTAGTAGTAGTAGTAGTAGTAGTCACTTCTCGATTGAAGAAGAAAATGGAGAGGATTTGCGAGAAAGAGATGAATACATGGATGGATGCAATGAGCAAGAATAGGCCCCGACTCGCTTAGTCGAAGTGCTCCGTCGTCGCAATCGTGACTTAAGACGCATTAGTATGTCTACAATTGATCTTACTGGTTTACAACTCTCAGATGGTTTCTACAAATCCTCATGTTTATCCTTGGTCATTGTTGCCAGAGTTATCACTCTTCTCGTGCCCTCCGATCGTGCCAATCTCCTGACACAAGCCTTGGATGAAGCTTTCGAACTGCTTTACTACATTGATCAGAAAACAAACATCAAAGACGCCGAGGACGAAGTGAAACATGAGTTGGCAAAAATCATATTGGAAAACAATAAGGATGTCGTAAACATATCTGGCTACGACGATGCGATGTTAAGTATAGACAACGAGTATGAATTCTTTCGATACTTGAAACCGGCCAAGTTCGAAATGGACATCATAAAAAAGTTCCTCCAAGATTATGATTCAAGGAGGATTCATGCAATGTACAAGGATTTGGAGGAAGCATTTATTTGTTCGTTGTATGATTTTCTGTATCGACTTCCAGACGTGGTAATTAAAGAAGTAGAAGAGAGTCCAATTGAAGAACACGAAGAAAGAGCACGCATTGTAGCCAAACTAGTTTGCAAATACAAACTTCTTGATGATGTATTGGACTACGGGTTGAGGATGACTCCATGGGAAAGTTAATTGTCTGAAAGTAATCTACTTGAATGATGTGGTTTAGTTTTTTATTATTTTTGCTTTCATAATGTGGTGTTTGTGATATTGTATGTTTGGATTGGCTTTTTATCTTAATCATTTGGAGTTCTGTTTATTGATGATACAAGCTCAATTACTTTTAAGGTGATTTAAGTGTACATTATTGTCTTTTCTTTTTAATTTTATTTTTTTCTTTATAGGAATATAAGTGTATATTGTTAGAAGGGCCTATGATCGTGTGGCCTTGTACATTCTTTGCAAAGTAAAAATCATGATCAAACAATTCTAAGTATTCATTAATTGGATTTACAATTTTTGTCATTTACATTATTTAACCATAGAAAAATTGGAGTCAGATTACTATTGTAGTGACGTGGTACCATGTCATATTTAATGTTATTGAAATCTTATAACAAAAAAGTCAAAACAAATGTGCTCCCTAGTCAAGTTTTTTCATTTATGGCAGGTCAAAACGATATTTGTCAAGTTGCACCATTTTTTCTGTAACTCTCTTACATCAATTTTCGATGATTACATCTTAAAAAGCTCCACGTGTCCATCTCTACACGTCTTATCCAATCACACAACAACACATCATCTTTGTAATAACAGAATATCAAGTTTCTTGACTTTATGATGTACAAAAACACTCTCTTCGCATACGGATAACACAGCCTATCAAACTTGAATTTCAATTCATTCAATTATTCATGATGCCCAACCTCTTTTACATCCATATATATAAACATCACACTCAAACTCCCCTGCTATTCCTCCCACCATTTTAACAACAACACTGATTGAAGCTCCATCAATTTGGTGATGGAGGAGACTAGTTACCCGGCCGAGGATTCGCCGACGGCGAGAAGAGAGCTCCAAGGCCCCCGCCCGCCGCGGCTTAAGGTCCACAAGGACTCGCACATGATCAAGAAACCCCCACTTCCCCACCACCATCAACTCCAACAACAACAACAACAACAACTACAAAGAGAGCAGATTCAAAGACAGCCAATTGTGATCTACACAGTGTCACCCAAGATCATCCATGTCAAGCCCAGTGATTTCTCTGCAATGGTTCAACGACTCACTGGCTCATCATCTTCATCAAATTATAGTGCTAGTGAAGATCAAACAACTAGTACTACTACTACTACTACTAGTGGTGGTGGTGGTGTTGGTGGTGCAGTTGTGTTGTCTCCTGCTGCAAGGCTAGCTACAATTGAGAGGGCTAGTCCAAAAGAGCACAACACAGTAAGATCAATACATAGTACTAATAATATTGATGAAACTATACTTGATGGGTTTGGTGATTTGGATTGTTTAAGGGACTCAGATGAGGTAATGAGAAGTGGGTTTCATGGAATTTTGTCACCACAACCATCTGGGCTTCCACCCATATCACCAAATTTCTTCTCTGGCCTTCCTGATCCCACATCTCTCACATACTTTCATGATATCAACCAAATATTTCATGCAGACACTAACACTTGTAGTAGTAGTTTCATTGTTAGCAGTGCAAGTCCTCGACAAGGGGCTGCTTTGATTAATTCTCCTTCAATAGGGCAATTCTTTGATCTGCTTAATCAGTTCTTGAACTCCCCCTCCTTTCAACAGTGAAGTTTCAACAGATAAGAGCAGATTTTGGTAAAGTCTTCGATTGTGGTGGAAAAGAGAATTAATGGACACAGGTGAGATTTTTTTTTAATGGGCATTCAAGTCTATGGGACAGTTGGGTTTGGGTGGGCAATACGCACCCACGTCTCTATGTACACTTTTGAAGCTTAAGAGTCGAACCTTCAGCCTCCTTTCAGCAAGTGATGTTTTATCCATCTTACAAAAATGTTGATTTTCACTTTCAGCTATTTAAGTTTCGATTGTTTCATTCTTTCTTAGCAGAATTAGGAATTCGGATTATGGTTTAGTAGAATTGGTATGTTAATGTAACAGAATTTTATACATTTGAGATTGTGATCAATTATGTATACTTTTACTCTTTCAATGATTATTTATTTTCAATGCCGTATCACTATTATGGTATGTGACAGTCCTAGAAAAACAGCAAAAATAATCTATTATATATATATATATACAGCTAATATTGTTAAAGATGGTGGAGAAAGCTTTTTCTTATTTTTCCTTTGTATTTTTTTCTTTTTTCGATGCTGAGGTGTCAAGTAGTACCTGACTATTCCACAAGAGACATACTCGCTATATAGAAAATAAGCTTTAGAATATTAGAAAATTGCCTCGCGACTATTTTTTCATCTCCAACAAAGCCAAACTACAATAAAAATCAATCTATATTGACTTGCGAAGGTAATAAAATAGAAAAGTGCTAGAATGACAATAAGAAGTCACATCGCAAGACACATTGACGCACAAGAGTCATTCATGTTCGCCTTGAGATGCAGCATATACAAATCCCGATGCATAATATGCGGGTCGAAGTCTCATGAAAGGCTCTTGTGAGCCAATGTGTCTTGTGTTATGACAATGTTGTTGTCATTCCAATCCAAGATGGAAGTTCATGCATGTTCAACAGAAAGGTAATAAAATCTATAAAGAAAGAAGAGTTGAGTTCTTCAATACACTCAAAAAACACTGTTTAGCAATAACCTGAGAAAATGTGATGCACTTTTTTTTGTATTGAATTCCAAGTCACTAGGACCAAGAAGAGAGCCAGCTAGAACTGAATAACATGATCCCACATGAAAGGAAGTTCAAACACATCTAGACATCTAAGCAATTAAATAAAATCCTAAAAAGAAGCATAGCAAACTCTAAACAACATGTGACATTGGTATTCATACCTTGCATTTCTATGATCAACACACACTGGGAAATCCTAGAAGCTTGCCTGCTCTAACTAGATGCAGTACTATGACTTCGATCCTTACGCCCTTTTAGTTTTCAGCTAAGAACACATGGACAACAGTAACAACAATGAAAAAAAATTATTACAAGACGTCGATAAGAAACTCAATCCGCATACATATGACGCACATCAAAATGCACAGTTCATGGTTAATACGTTTACAGAGTGAATATAGTGGAAAAAGAGAAGTACATTCATATAATCGAGACTTGTAATTCTATTCCTACTGCAAAATTAAGAGCAGCATAGTATGTACAAGAGTTGGTTACACAAAGGGTCCAGATTGTAATATCCTTTTGAATCTCTACATATGGAAGCTAATGGATGTACCAGACAACAATTTTTGCAATTTGACATGATTCTTGATTTTTTTTTTCTATTTTCCATGATGAAAAAATTAAGGATTCAATCGAGTAATACATACAAAAAAGCTACAAGTGAAAGGAACTATACAAGCTGTTTATCTAATGCTATTGCCGTAGCGAATGACTTGGAAGTAAACACAAGGAGTGCATAAATCAGAAGTATAGAAGACTTCACCTCCTGATGAAATCCGATGCCCGTGAGAATAGGAATGCAAGAACTTCAATGAATGGCTCTGGAGAATTCAAAATGCAGGTTTGAATGGTTGCCACCAACTGTGAGGCAAGCAATCCAACACAGTTCAGCAACCTTGTCTTTCAGGACAAAAGGCCTTGAGATGGCACATTGGAGGAGCCTTCACCGGCTGGGTTTGAACACTCTGATTCCGATGTATGAATTGTAATAGAAAAAAAAATCCACACTTCTCTGATTTGATAAACATATGCTATAGCCGAATGGGCAATCCATAATTGTGGAATGTCCGGATAATTCCATCCACACCAGCAGTTACAATCACTACACCCCACGACGATGATAAAGTCACATGACTCTTATTGAGGTTGTGACCATCTTCCTCCTGCAGGGAATGATAGGGAAGATCAAAATTATCATGCTCTCCAACGGGTGCGTCCCACAATGGAAGTTTCTCCTCAGGCCAAGTAGCAGAACCCTTTGACCGCTCATCCATAGCAAACCAACCGTTAAGACAGAAACGGTCCGAATCTCTAACAAGCAAGGAAGCGCACTCCAAATTTTTCGGTTTCTGTGTTGAATATTCAAGATTGTTTGTGTCCAAACCAATCTTTTTAGTTTCTCTTTCACACCACGGTATAGCAACTGACACACCTTCAAATGAAAAATGCTCACAAGATCGAATAGACTTTGAGGACTTTCGCGATGCAGAATGCAAACCATCATAGTTCCATACATAAACATGCGAATCCTCATCCACAGAGATTATATGTCTCCCATTTGAGGTGAATGAAGCAGACATCTGGCTCCCTGAATTTCGCAAACCTGCCGTGAAGAACCACTGGTGAGGGATACAGCTCCAGAATGAAATGAATGTAACTCAAATGCAGAAAAAGAATTCCAATAAATGGTTTCCAGCGGAATATAGAGCCTAGCCATCTACTCCACCAAACATACCACAGGAAAAATGCAGATGAGTATTTATTTCATTGTAACAAAGCATTAGTTAGCAAATTGTCCAGAAAAAATCAGTCTACAAAGCAATCTCTCCATGTTCAGAAATAAACTTAGGACTTGTATGAACAAAAAAAAAAAAAAGGGTCAACAAGGAAAGAGGGTAAAGGGGAGAAGATTGCAGAAGTAACAATGACCTTCCAATGTTATTAAGCATTTGCATTCAAACAACTTGCAAATGAAAATAAATTAGAACCTGCACACTTGTTCGAAATAGACAGACGCATGATCCTACACTAGACTGATGTATTGATGAGCTTTTATAGACAGATCCACAAAGAAATTATGTTAAAAAAAAAGTACTGCTAAGTCAACCTTCAAATCTTGAGTCCCTCGTTATCAAATACATATTTCATGATAACAACCTTCAAATCTAGAGAAATCAAGAGCGGAAAGTCTAATATTTGAAATTAAATTATTTTTTTATAGGAATATTTGAAATTGAATTATCAATCAACGTGGTGTTGAATTTGCAGCTGTAATATAAAAAATGGCTAATAATTAAACAAATTGTAACAAGAAATCGAAATACTTATTCATTTTTAACAACTACATTAATGACCCAATCCATATAAATTAAATAAGTAATAAACTATTCCAGTAAGAGGATCATTATCTAGAATTGCTAAAATACAAAATTGTGCTAGTCCATCTTTTTTCAAGTAACTACAATTTTGCTTCAGATAGCTAATTTATATCAAACTTCAATTGCCTCTCAAAAGAAATATAGTATATACTAGAAATTTTAATAACGACAATAGCAACTGTACCAAATTCAGGATTGAGAGAAACTGAACGAGATGAACAAGCCCACAAGGGGAAAAATCACTTACCATTATATTTATGAATGACATCTACCCCATCAAAAATGCGAACTTTGGAATCTGCTGATGTTATCATAACTCTTTGAGGGCTTTCTGGGGAAAACTGAAAAAATAAAGAGGTGTTCAGAGACAACACAAACACAAAAAATAGAATTGATATTGGTAACAAATCGATGTTACCATCACAGCTCGAAGCTTAATCTAACCTGGAAACCAGTAATCCTGCTGGTAGAGGACTTCTTTTTACCGGCAACCGAGATTCGCACATCAAGGAGCAGCTGATTGTCTGTTCCACCATAAACACAAATTATTAGCTCTTAAAAGTTGATCAAAAGTGATCCAGAAATAATATAAGAGTTTTTCACGAGACTTGGAACTTCTTCAATGGACAGAGACATTCGAAAATAATGAGAACCAAATTAGGACGGAATGAGTGAAGCGTAAGTCACATTTTTATGTGGACCATCTAGATCTAACACCTAGTTGATGACTTCAAATTCTTTCATGATGTACATAAATTCACTAACAAGATCGTCTAAAAAGAACTACACACCTGCTACATCATAGAATCGGCAGTCACCACTTATGGAGCCAACAACAAATCCCTGCTAGGATGACAGAATACAAGATGATTATCATAAAGAAGTCAACTTCTGACAATCAGAATCCAGCTAAAGAGGGGGAAAAGCATAATAATCTAATAAGTAATATCATAAGCCAATTGTCACCTTTCCATCTGGCTGATAACATATTGCAGTCACTATATCTCGTGCATCTGCCCAATCGACAACTCGACTATCGGCAACACTCCAAATTCGGACTTTGCCATCAATGGATCCACTGATGAAGTATCCATCATCAACAGGGTTGAACTGAATGCACGTCACTGATTCCATCCAAAAATTAGAACAAAGTTACAATTAGAAAGAATCATCGAACTTGCATTCCCGAACTACAAACCGGTCATGTTACAAGAATTTGAATTATCAAAATTACGCAAGAGATTAAAAGAGGCTTTGGTTTTTTCAATATTTACCATAATTATTGTGAGGGAAAACTTGATTACAGCCATCAACACCCACTTGCCACAGTCGAACGGTCTTATCTTTCGACGATGAAAGCAGACACTGCAAGAAAATTCAAAATTCAGGTTCCGACCAAGCAGAAAAGATTTATGAGAAACCTAACAAGTCCCACCAATATAATTACACATGAAGATGTTTGACTTACATTGGACTTTGACCAGCAAAGGTCCAAGACATCACTGGTGTGCCCATAAAATTCATGGAGTGGTGACTCTTCAATCTTAAAGACCTTCTTAGGAATGACGACAGAAGCAGGTCTAGAAGTTTTTCTTCTGATAATTACCTTGCTCCCCTTTGCTTTATCAACAAATTCAGAATTACCTTCCGAAGAGAAAGATTTGCAGGAAGCATCCATCGACGTAACACGCCAAATTCGAACAACGCCATCTTCACCACCACTCGCCAGATATTGTCCATCTGGACTGAATTTCATGGCCCGGATGAAGCCCTTGTGAGCTTGAATTTCTTGTCCCATGTACACTGCAGAAAATTCCATATATCTTTTCTTCTTATGTTGCACTTTCATCTTGTTAATTTTGGGTGTTTTGCAATCCTCAGCGAAGACATCATCCGACATATGTATCATCGTCCTCTTCTTTAACCTCTGGCACAGAAGTCGTTTCAACCAACGGCATACTTTCTTCCTACACAATTTGTAGTCAAAACCATGTTCTTCACAATGAGCTGAAGCCTCTCTTTGTTCAGGCTCCTGAGCCAAAGGCGAAGATCCATTCGCCGTCGTCTTGAACTCATCTGCCAATGTCCCTCCATTAGATCTACACTCTGCATCAACACTATCCGCAAACTTCATCGGATAATTGGGATCGGGACCCCCTCTAAAAGGTGATTGTTCCTCTCCCAGAGAACTCGTGACAGCTCCACTGCATTCTGTGACCCTTTCCAAATCAGGACATTGGACTAGCCAACCCATATCCAAGTCTCTCTTCGCCTCCTTAAAAAAACAACCAGATTTCAGTGGAACAAATTCAGCAAGACCCATTCCTCTTATAAACCGGTCGCGGCGTTCCTGGATGCTTCCCGGCTCGTTTATCCAAATATCGTAATCCAATTCAGCTGAAATCCTACCACTCACAGAACCAGAACCCTCAATAGACAAGGAATCGCAACTTCGAATAGACTCAACAGAATCAAAAAACACCTCTTCTTCTTCTGCTTCATCATTACAATTCAGCATGTTTTTCTTCTATCAAAAACAAAATTCCACATCAAAGACAACTCACTCGCTCACTCATTCACCCTCCTTATCTTCCTCTCCTTCTTTGATTATATATCAATCAACCAAGGAAATGAAGCACCACCCAATTAATTTAAACACCCAGAACCCAAAATCACGGGCCAAAACCCCCGCGCAACGTGGCCCAATCCGACGACGAAGATCAAGCATTTCAACTAAAACAATGAAACCCATAAAACGAAAATTAGAAAACTAGACGCCCAAAACCAAAAGACCCGGAAAAGCTTCAATTCTTATTATTGTAATGGGGACTACATACAAAGGACAAGAAAAACCCAAGAAGTAGTTCAGAATACTAAAATCAAAAGGAACAGAGATCAAAGCATGGAATGCAAATAAACTAATACCTCGATTTCAATGCAAAGAAACACCATTTCTCAATCTCACCACCGACTCCCCGTGCAGTCTGGGCACCTGTAATTGCTTCCTCATCAGTCACTCCAACAACAAACATTTAACAAAACCCAATTCCTGTGTACCATAGACCCCAAACAAGGGGTCCAAATCAAGGGTTTGGTTTTGGTTTCTATTATGGTTTCTCTCTCGCTCTAAGGAGAAGAGAAAATGGCGGAGAAAGGAAAGGAGAATGTGCAGAAACAGTACCCTTTAGTGCCACTTTTATACAACCACAAAGTCCTCGAGATCTGGTAGTCACCGAGATCTGCAACAGAGGAGCACGAGTCATAAACCAAAAACAGAGCAAAAACAGAGCAAAACAGAGCAAGGAAACAGATACTACTACAACTATTTCTTTCTCTAAGACTTAAACATAAATAAATTTACTTCTCTCTCTCTCTCTCTCTCTCTCTCTCTGTTTGTGGTTATTGAATTGAAGAGAGCATTAATAGAGGTATTGAGAATGCATATGAGAGAGAAAACAAAGAAGTACAGGCTGTGAAGCAAAAATAGTGAAGCTATAGGTCTGCATAGACTGCAGAGAGCCTAAGCCCTAGCGAAAGCGATTCTACCGACAAGTGTCCATCGCACACAAACACAAGCACTTTAGATCGATCGATCGATCGATCGATCGAACGAACAAACAAAACCTAGTTAGGGTTTGGGTTTGTTCTCGAATGGCGGATCGGTGGGTTTGATGTGCGGTTGTTGTCTAGGTTTGTTTTTTTTACTATGCAGAGATCGACGAGTGGTGCTCGGTCTAGGCGTCTACGTTCGATTTGTAGACCCTCTATTTCTCCTCTCCTAGGGTTTCGTGTTGTTGGTGTTGTTTTCCGACATTAAAGATTAAGTAGTTGAGCTTTTGTTGTCTCTGCTGCTCCTGCTGCTGCTGCTGCCGCGCTGTTTCTCTGCTTGGTTTTTCTCCTTTTTTTTTTTTTTTTTTTTTTTTACGAACGAATGATATCTCAAAAACAACAAACATACAATCAATTTTGGAATTATTGTAGTTTCCGCCATTGATAAATCCCAACATTCTTCATTAATAACTCTTTCTATAAACAAAACAAATCATACATATTCAACATCCAGATCATCATCTCACCAATTAATTCCGGAGAGAAAGAAATGTGGATCGAGATCATCACAAATATGTTGATTGTTGTGAGAATCGATGAATGAGTGGATGAATGGGAATGAAAATTAGCTAGGGTTTTGATAGTGTTTGTTGTTGTTGTTGTTGTTGTTGTTGATATGATGGATGAGGGAAGGTAGGGAGGTGGCGGTAGGAGAGAGGCGGGGGGGCGTACTACGTGTGGTTTTGGGAAGAGGGAGGGAGGGAAGGAGGGAGGGAGAGAGGGATCCCGATGTTGTACGGACGCCAACATGAGCTGTCGGAGCCGAAAAGAAGAAACGGCTCTGATGGGATCACATTTTGCAACCCACATTAATGCGCCATTTAATAATGTTTCATTTTAAATCTACTGATCTAGGTAGTTTTAACATTGTTTTTAGTAATAGTATAGATATATAATAATAATAATAACGGTAGTAACAAATAGAAATAATTCAACCCATAAACTCTAAAATAGAGTTTTTTTAATACTATTCACCTCTAATTTGGAGTAAACAGTAATACTATTTACATCTTCAACCCATCAACACTATCTTTAACACTATTATATTTTTTATCATTATTTTAGTCAATTTAATTTTTTCCTTATACACAAAAATATAAAAATAATATAAAAATGATAAAGAAAGAATAAAAAAGAATAAAAAATTTGATGAATAGTATAAATATGTTGCAACAGTGCCACGGCGCTGGTTGGAGTCGCTCTAAGTGACCATAAATTAGAAGGAGAGAACAACAACAGGAGCGGTAAGGGAACCGATTTTTTACGAGGAGGTCTCGAGTTTGGATCTTATGGAGGGGCGAATGAGGTCTGATAATGCTTGAGTGTGGATTAGTCAGTTTAGGTGGCTTCGAACACCATGTAAGAAGTATTAAAAAAAAAATGAGGGAGAGACAAATGGTTTCTTTCACCTTTGCTTTACTCTTTTTGTGTTTTTAGATATGCGTACGTAACTTAATGAGTTTTTAGAGGGATGATTTTGGTTAAAGACAATGTTGTTTAGTTGGTATAGAGTTTCGGTTGTAAGTTTGTCCCTTTTCATATAATTTGAAGAGTTTAATTACGTGGTTAGTTTTAGTTGATATTTAGTTTGGACTATGTTATTATTATTGTTTTATGGAGTTTTTGAGTGGTACAAATAATGTAACTTCTACTAACAAAAAAGGGTGATTTTGTGGTATATATATTTTTGTGTTTTGGTTTTGTTTTATTCATTTATTTCTTTTTGTCACAAGGGGTTTTATTGAAATATATATGAGGCACTTAAAACCAAAATAAGTGATAGCTTATGACACCGTCAAGTAATGCTACTTGTTGCAATAGCACCATGATCGGGGTTGTAATGCACGAGACTCAATCTAAACGACAATCATGTACGTTGTAGATTTTATTTTGATATATAACTCGACTATTCTACTCTGCACAAAAATTAATTATTTGAAGTACAGCTTCTAACACTATTATATAAGAAATCTCGCTCAATATGTTTTAGAATTGGTTGTGATAGTACCTTATGTACCACCCGAACAAATGCTCTATCATATTTTTTACTATTTGATATTTTTTAATGGTTGATGGCTTGATGCTAAGTATATATAGCTTTATGAGATGCTCTTACTTCTTAAGCATGAGAGAATATTTGGCATGATGTTTTCAAGAATATTTTGGCATGCAATAGATCACCCTTGTCATCATTTGCATCTGCATTTTATCACTGTGGTCATTGTCTCTTTTATACAATTAATATGAATACTAATCTCTATGTCATTTGTCAGTATTTGATGTTAATTAATTCTCAATTTAGGGCAGTTCAAACTAATCTTCTGCATAGGGTTCATGTGATATATATAAAATGAGATCTCTCAAAATAATAGATTAAATACCTGGTTTAACTTTTATATCTTTGTATTTTAAATCAAAACTAACACCACTTGTTAGTCACTAGACACTTGTTAATTCGATTTTGAATTTAAGACTAAAAACTCGTCTTAAAAGTATATAGTGTTAGTTGGCTTGATGGTTTAGGGTTTATATATAGAAAAAAAATATATATATATATATATATGTTATACTATTATTGAGAAAACTATTCTCCTTTCAAAACAAAAGCTACCCACCTTGCAAAAAAGAAAGATAAGAATTATAAAAGCTGCTTCATGAAATCTTCTACTCAGTCCACAAAGAAGCAGAGTTTTTGCAGGTTGTGTCCTCTCCAAAACCTCAATAATCACACAACATTCTATACCACTGTTTCTAGTGCTGTACAGTAGACTAGCTAACTTAGAAAAAATGTTTCTAGTCAAAAAAAAAAAAAAAAAAAAAAAAAAAAAAGTTGAAGCATGTCCCACATGGCCCCTTTTGGTATTATTTTTTTTACTGTGCAGCATGCATGGTAAATGTAAGATATAAAGCATCAAGAAAGAGTTATATCTTAGAAAGTCAGGGAGTTGCATTTCTTGTTCAATGATGCAAGTACAAAGTACTACTGCTACTCCCAATTAAAAACCCTACATAAAAGCAGAAGATATCATACCAAAATAATGCATCCTCTTTTTTTGTGGTAGTAATAAACCCGAGAGTAAATTCAAACAAAAAAAACAGGCAAACCATAGGAAAATAACATAAGAAAGCTTTTAAACCTTGTCGCTGTGCAAAAGATAGCACCACCTAACAAACTCGAGATCATTTATATTTTTTTAAAATTATACTTTTTTATATTGAAATCATCGACTGAAAGTCCAAGTTTTTATTCTAATTAATGCTAATTCAAAAATGTAGAAGATACATGAATAGTGAAACCAACCCGTCAAAGATTGGATAAAGCATATCAGCTCCTTAATTATGATTAATTATACTCAACACATGTATAAAAGTTACCAAATTAAGTGCATGGAGTGTAAAGGAGAAAGGACACTACAAGAGAAGATCAAAACAACCATTAATTTGACTCACCTAATCAATAGAACACCGATTCGGCTAACTGCGGCGAGTGGAATTGGACCTCAATACTGTGGGTTTGGAGCAAGTTTTGCAGATGTTAAGGAGAAGAACAAGCAGTGTGTTTACTTTCTGTGAATGCTTACAATTATATTGGGTGTAAGCAAGGAAGAAGAATCTCTTTTTGTGATTATATATATATATATGTACATGTGTGTGCAAGTGTATAGGATGGGAGTGTATATATATTATATGCTTTTGTTGCATGGTTTGGTGTGGCAAAGAAAAAGTGAAGGTTCAACCCCATCTCTCAAAGCCAACCAAGCAATGCTTGTTTCCTTGTTGTTGAGAATTAATTAAGATCATATCTGGATTGGATTTCTTTCTTCGTATCTCTTCAATTAAAGCCAAAAGTTGAGCTTAGAATATAGTTTTAAACTTGCTTTCTTTATTTAAGAAACAAATCACATCGACCATGTATTTTGTTGGCCATATTGTCTCCACACCTTGGAAGCTCAGAGCATTAATTCCTTCTTTCTATGCCATTTTCTTTCACAAAAAGTGATAAATGGATTTGTTTTAGTGTTTTTTTTTTTTTTTTTTTTTTTTTAGTGGGAGTAACTTGCCAAAGCATCTCAGGTGAGATGGTAGAGGCATCACTTGCGAAAGGTAAGGTTTGGGGAGGTTGTGAGTTCGACTCACTTAAATCAAAAAAAAAAAAAGTGAGAGTCGAACTCACGACCTCCGAAACCATAACTTTTGACAAGTGATGTATTTACCATCTCACCGATGCTTTGATGAATTTGTTTTAGTTGATTCAAACCGATAATTAATTTATACTTCGCCTTAATTTACATGGAAAATAGTTCTACATAACATTAAAATCGCGATGAGAGGCCCCCAAAGGATGTAGTGCATTTAGTGGCAATGAGATAAGCACTCGTAACTCGCCAAGGTATAAATTGTAGGGTTTGTTTTTTTTTTTTTATTAAATGGGGAGGGCATAACTGCACGCATTACATGTTTCTTTCCTAATATATGTAGAGTTAGGGTCCATGCATAGGGAGTAGGACTAGAGTTGAAGTAATGAGAACATAGAGTTTTGACGCCAACAAGTACCAAAAAAAAGAAAGTTCGAAGGAGACACTTATTATTAATCGCTTCACTGCTTATAGAATTACTAACGTGTTTAAAAATGTCTAGGGACTTAATTCTTAATTCCAAATAAATCCTTTTACATTAATTTGTATATTCTCTCTTCTTTCATGCTTTTTTTTTCCTATGCTGTGATTATTTTGCTAATTAGTACTTTATAAAAATGAAAAGTAAATGTGGAGGTATGACTTGCTTGTAGAATGAGTCAATAAAATATAATTCATAAACCAATATTTTGTAGATAGTGGCAAAAAGGTCAATCCCACATAGATTAATATTTTTTCTAAAGTTTAAAATAAAATAAAAGAGAACAATGGAGAATGAATAAATTAACCAATTTAAATAGCAATGAATTAAATTTAACGGGAAGAAGATCGAGTTTTGAAATCAATTAATGAAAATATCTAGGTTAAGACATATAAGTTCCGACTCGATAAAAGATTGGATTTGAACTTCAATCTATGTAAAGTATGCAAATCAAAAGTATCCTAGTGTAAAGTATGCTTCCTATTCTCGTTTAATATACGATAATGACTACTTCCCAACCAAACTTATAACCATATAATTAAGATTTTTAACACGATGAAGGATTTTGTGAATGCACCGCATCTAAACAAACCAGATCGCACAAGTACGAATGCTTCCAATTTAGCCTAAATTTTTAAGGTACTTGATCGGTACCAAAATGGTCGAATCAATTGGTATGGTCAATTGTCACTTGTGTGGCCGGTCCTCTTGCATAAGGACGGATGCGTACGACTCACTAGCAATAAATCAAGATTTAAATCAAAGTTTAACCCTAATTAATCATGCAAAGCCAAATAAAATAAAACACCAAATTAAGAAAAGTAATGAAATTAAAATAAATAGATCTCACAAATTCATAGATAAAAATGGTAGAACCTCCCTCGTAGTCTTGTTTAGGCCATGAGATTAGTGTCTTGTAATTGAACAAAAATATAAAATAAAAAAAAAGTAGAGAGATCGATTGTGTAGAGAGAGTTGAGAGATAAGTAATAAACCCTAACTATTTATATATTCCTAATTTGATTCCCTCAATTTTGCGTCTGCTGCGCGACTTGCCAATTGGTTTCTATGTGGCATGTGGATCGATGAAGATCAAAGGCTCAAATCTTGTGTACCTCTCTTGTGCATCACTTGCAACCATACGGCCCATGTATTTGCATCCTATCATGACATCATGATGATGTCGTAAACAATTATCAATTCGTAAGTATGAATTGAATGAACGTCCCGTGCACATACACTTCATTCAAGCACGTCACCAATGCTACCAATACTGTCTCGAGATACGTGCTGCTCGCTTTTTGATGCAACTTGTCACGGTCTCCAAAACACTCCTTTCACGCTCTTTTCATTTTCGATTTCGATCATGCACCCCATAAAACCTATAAATTACAAATAGGAGTTATTAATGCAATATATTAGAAACTTTTAAACTTAAAAGTATATTATTTGACAAAAAAAAAAAAAAAAAAATTAAATACACAACTAGAATTAACATAAATATCGACTTATGAAGATATTTTAAAAAATCACGATTGCTTTGATAGTTTTAAGTGTAAGTCAGCATCGCACCAATCAATTGGAAAAAATATCAATTACAAAGACAAACAAAAATATATCAAACAAGTCCTTTATCAAAAGCATGTAAGAAAAGCACTTCTACTTTTTTTTTTTTTTTTTTTTTTATAAGAACTCACGCTAAAGAAATTATAGTAGTTCTTTATGTTAAGTCAATTTAGATATTTATGAAGTTTTTATATTTTGATATTCATGTAGTTTTGGTAACTTTCGCTTATTTTATGATTTGTGCATTTCTATAAATAAGAGCACTCTATTGTACTCAATTAGCCAACATCAATACAATTCATATGAACTTAACTTCTTTGAAATCTATCATGGTATCAAAGCTTGGTTTCTAGTAGTCATTGGAGTCGGTCGACCTTCGAGTCGGCTTGACAGGTTTTTAATGGTGTTTGCTTTCATGCTTTCCATTCATGTTCACTTGTTGTTGCTTCCATTGATGCTCGTTTCATTTTTTCTTGTCCTTGATTTATTTTCCTTTGTAATTTCTTTGTGATGTCCACTTGCTTTGCTTGCTCTGTTTGCTTGTTATCGACTAAATCGATTCAAGTTATCGACCCTACTTAGTCAACTTTCAGATTTATGCAAATACTGCTGATCGACTATGTCGACTCCCATATTCACTATGATCAGCTGCCATTGTTGTCAATGTCCGTCGTCGACTCTAATATCCGTTGTTCTACAATTTCGATTGGTTCGACTCACCACATCTGAATCCTTAGATTTGTAAATCTTCGGTGGTCGTTGATCTCGTTCGCAGCGAACCTTAGATTTGTCGTCTTGGGTGGTCGTTGATATGCTCACTTAGAATCTTGAACCTTAGATTTGTCAAGTTTATCGATTGATTGACAACCTCAAGTTGAACGGTGACTTGAATTTGAGGAGGGTGTTACAGGAAATTATAGTAGTTGTTATATTTAAGTAGTTTAGGTATTTATGAAGTTTCTATATTTTTGATATATAGGCATAGTTTTGATAACTTTCGCTTATTTTATGATTTGTTAGAATCTCATAAATAAGAGCACTACATTGTACTCCGATTAGCCAACTTGACAATACAATTCTTAAAACTCTTCTTTGAAATCTATCAAACTCAACAAACTTGACTTGAGCATGAATCCAACTCATGAATTCCCCAACCACTTAGAGATGCTTTAACTATTTAATTTAACTTATTTTATTTTAATTGGACTTTGGCTGAATTTTTTATTATTTATTTTTCCGAAAGGACTTTGGCTGAATTAATTGTTGATTCAACACCGCAAGTAAATATGTTACACATGTCATTTTCAAGAAGTGTTACATCTATCACCGCAAGTCTATTTTAACTTTACAAACATTACAATTTTTTTGTTTTGAGTGTTACAATTTTTTTTTGTTTGATACAAACATTATATATAATTAAGTACACTGCACAAGATAGAGACCGCCTTTAATATTTGTATCTATGTATATATTAATCTTACAGATGGCAAAAGAGATTAAATAACAAGGTGAAGATGGATATAAATCAATTAAAATAAACTAGTACTGGGTCAATTCAACAAGGCATTCATTCCATTATTCAAATATGCACTTTTTGCACCCAAATTTCAAACCTACTCATCCAGGGTTCACTGCACATATTCTTTATTCCACCAAGCCTTCACCCATCACATGCATTTGTATCTTATTATAACACTACACTACTTTGCTTTCCAACCCTATTGACTTGTAATCACACTCAACCAACCATTCACTAATTGCCTTGCTTATTAGTGTTTTATTTATGTCTCATCCCATTGAAGTGTTCCAACACAATCTTCACAATTCCTTTTAATTTAAGCTCTAATCACTGGTTGCCCTGCCAGACAATCTCTTGGTGAAGATTTCATTAATTAGTTTATCAACCATAATTAGTGCCAAAAGTTTGATGATCCACCGAATTTTTAATTAATTCAACAATATGAATGCTCAATGTGATCAATAATATATGTGATATTGATATCTCTATTTCGTGCATACACTAATCTGTCGACGTATACATTATTAGACACCAACCATGTCTGAATGTCCACTCTTATTATATTAGTGAGACTAATTACTAACCAAATCTTTGTATCAGCTATACATTAGGATCACCCCTGATTTTGTTGAGGATCATGAGATGGACCCTATTGGTGGTTGCTCATTAACTGCTCGCCTTTTTGCAAAAAGTTCGAATATTATGTTACGCGGAGGATATCAACTACATTGTCTTGGTGTTAATCAAATATTTATCAAACTAAATGAAACCACCATTCCCCCGATTTAGGGTCGGATCGCTCCCCAGGACCCAGCCACTTAGACCTAATACCTTAACCAGGCCCAAATAAAGGTCCGACATCGCCTAAACAACCTGCGGAATAACATATAGATAATATGACAAGATAATGCGAAATTTGAATTTAAATAATTATCATATGTCATCATCAACCAGAATCCTATCGAGATATCTCAAATTCACTTAACCAACTCAAAACAATATGAAATCTCCACAAACTTCAAAAGCTTATAAATGTGTCAAACTAATTGAAGGAAGGTTGAACTACCCAACATACTTGCCTAGGTTACAACCATTATTAAAAGTTTTCAAAACAAATAGTAAATATATCTTGTAATGTTGTTGCAAGGAGACTTCAAGCAATGGCATTTCCCTTGCGCGATCTATCACATTAAGTAGATAAACCTGTATTGTAAGTTAGGGTGAGCTAAAGAACCAACTGGAGCCCAATAAAGAAGAACTACGCTCAAATATTAAACATGCAAGTAATACATATAAAACAAAATAAAGCTAGCATGCATTTAAGATCAGAGTAACATTGAAATCTGAATATAGCATGACATCAATTTTCATAAAGAATAGGCATATCATATTCATAAAACATTTTAAGCAGATATATGGAGTTTCAAGGAGTTGTAAAACATAAGAAAATCAACTTTTGCATGCAAAGGGGTTCCAAGAGAGATACATAGAATGTAATAGATATAAACATGCAAGTCCATTGTTTCATTTGTCATTACCTCCCCTTGTTGACCAATCATCATAATATAATAAATATGCGTGGGTGACTTGATTCCTTGTATGTCCCGTGTCCCTCTGACACGACTCCTCAAGAGGCCCTGGTGACTTGGTTCCATCGTATTACTATGGCTCCCCAAGAGGCCCTTAAGCATGTAAGGTAACTTGGTTCCACCATATGAGTATGACTCCCCAAGAGGCCTTACATGAAGTCAACCAAGGTAGGTAATGATCTCATCCCAAGTCATTTGTTAAAATCATGAATTCTAGATATACTAGTAGCAAGCCACATTTAATAGATGAGCGGAGCTCCCCACTTACAATACGGGTCCATCTATGAGGGCGATCGATTTTGGCAAGGGGAAGGCCATTGCTTGAAGTTTCCTTGCTTCGTGAGAATTTGCATGATAATTATATATATATATATATATATATATATATATATATATATATATATATATATATATTTTGTTTGATTTTCAGAACAATAAATTGGTTTGTAACTCTATGTAGTTTTACTTGGGTAGAGTTGAACCCTCCTTATCTATTTTCGGATCATTATGAAAGTTTTAAGGTTGATTTGGAAACTTATTGAGATGATCAGACTGGTTGGATATCTATCACGACGATTTGGCGATTTCATGAATTTTAATGTTGATTTCAATTCCACATTTATTGTCATATATGGTAGTATGTTGTTCCGTAGGTTGAATTAGGCGTGCGGAATCGCTATTTGGTTCGGTTCGTATCGAAAGCTTGAGTAACGGTGCCCGAGCCCAAGCGGGGAAGGGTCGCTTTCACTAAATCTGCCATCAATAGTGCACTTCTATGAAACACGCACGACATATTTCTTTTGAGAATTGTTAAAAAAAAAGTCACAACGCTATATTGAAATCGTCAAGTACTTTTAGGGATGCATATATATGTATATTTGGAAAACAGTGGTGACGGTGAGGCATTGCAATTATGTTTTTTTTTTTTTTTTTTTTTTTTTTTTTTTTTTTTTTTTTTTTCTAAAAAAAAAAAAAAAAAACCTTTTGTTTTTATTAGGAATATCTTTCTAGCAGTTTCGTTTTTTTCTAATTGGCTACAATTTTTTTTCCTTCTATGTATGATTGGCAACACAAAGAAGTATTGAAAAAATAAGTAAACCATAGCTTTGACATTACACAGTGGAGGACATTTTTTGTTGACTTGGATACCTATGTATAGATGTGGTGAAGTTGACCTAAAATCTATAGGAATGAATATACGGAAGTCAAATTCTTACAGGGCACTATGAAACTCAAATGAGGAGGTGAAAAACCTAAAATTGAGATTCTACAAAGTTTATTAAAAAAAAAAAAGGAGAGAAGTGATAGGTAAGGGTCCAACTGAGAAGATTTGTGTTATCAAGGGAAGCTATTGACTGATCATGAACTTGTCTTTTCTTCAGCTTTTTATCAAGCCCTTTTGAGTACAGGGAGGAAGCACACAGGCAAGAATTCATGGGACCTACTTCAAAGATACTATCATCTAATTCTGATCCTGAGATCTAAATGACAAAGAAGGGCAATTTCTATAACATGGGGTTTGTGATGACATTTGTACCATAAAATTGGTCTTTTTAGATACCAATTGATTAATCAATCAATCAAATTAATGTACTACAACCTTACTTTACACTTTTTATCCCAAAACAATGAAGCTTCATTTTGTGCAGAATGAAGCTTCATTGCATGAACCTCTGAATCAATCTCTTGGAGTGCATCTGTTGAATTGTCGGTTTCGAGTCCGCAGATTTGTCATTGCATTTTCAAGCTACTCGGAATGAAAATGTTGTTAAAAGACATCTTTGGGATTATTAAATTCGAAGCTGCATGGTTTTCAAAAATTGCTCATCGTGTATACCATATCTTATATATAATGACAATACCTTTAGAATCATCTTGAAGTCAAAATAGTTTTATTGACAAAAACTTTTTTGATTTTCACGCTTTGTCCTCTTGATAAAAAGGTAAAAAGGACTTTTGTAGTGACCAAAAAATAAGGAACACTTGATATTATCTTTTTTCAAAATCAGTTTCTATAACTAAAAAACTTCCCAAATTAACCATGTCCTCCTCCTTAAACAATGAGAGTTCAAAACATCAGGAAGTTTTATCCTCCCTCAAACTACTTTTCTCTCTCTCGCCTCACACCACACGCCTGTAGTTGTCTCTCTCTATCTCTCTCTCTCTCACATACGGTGTTATCTTTCCTCATTGTGCTTGTATTTTTTTTTGGTGCCTATATTTATAATGATATTTTCATAGTTGGGTAATGGGTGCATGCCGAGATAAGATTTGTGGGCGTGGTTGCTAATATCAAGATGGGTCGGGTCGTGGCTAAGTGACGGAGAGGTAAAGAATAGAAAGGTGTAAAAGATGTTGGGTCGTGATAACGTTGAAATTTACTTATTTAGGAGGATTTATTTGGCTTATTTATTTTAATCTTTTCCATTTTGTTTATGCAGGTTCAACTTAGAGATTATGAGGTCGGAGACGTTTATTTTTTTCCTAATAACTATAGGAATCCCCACACCACCTATTATCCATGCTATCGAATAATCCACGACACCATCGTCATATGTCCAACAAAAAAATGCAATTAGTATCGGGACTCAAGTTGCGTGCAAGCAAAGCACGTGTCTATTGACTAGTCACTATAAAAGATACTTCATTCGGTCATATATTTAAGTCGTTTAAGAATCGATAACGCATTTGAGATTTAAGAAGTTCTTTTTTTTGGTGAACATTTAAGAAGTTCTTTAATTACATGTTAATATTACTATAGTACCTCTCATATTGCATTAATTATATGAGTAGATTATAAGACCACACATTAATTTCATATTTATTGCATAAAAACAAAATAAGTAAAATGAACATAAAAAAAACGTAAGGACTTATTTTTTTTTTAGGGTAGTGCTATTTGGACTCAGCGAGTTCGGACTAAATTTTTTTTTATTTTATTTCAAAGTCATCCTCAAGTAATTAATGAAGACACACAATCACTTGTAAAATTCTCTTTGTTACCGCTTAAATATTTGTAAAAATTTGAAAAACCTTTCATATGAGTCTCGAACTCACGAGTCCAAGTAGATTTATCAATTATTATTTTTTATTACCATTGAAACTCCTCAAATAATTAAAACTATAAATATATTTCTCATTCATCATCCATATAATGATTACTATCCTTCATTGATTCCCATCATCTCAATTCTTTTGGAAACAAAGATTTATAAAATTTAAAACTTAGATATATAAAATAAAAAATCAAAAGAGCACCAAAATTAAATGTACGTGGTCAGCATGTTCACAAAAAGGCTTATAGATGAGGCCCACCATTAATTAGGAATTGCCCACTTGGGAAGCATATGTAGATAAGATTCCTTAAATTTTTATTAATTGGGTGTCTAAAACATTCGTTTTTTTTCTAGGGTACTCCTATATGGAGAAAGCAAGCTTTTTGGTCACTTATCTTTCTCCCACTTTTACACTCACCAATCACCACCAAATAGCATTTTTGAGGACAGAATTATTTACTCCTAAAGGATTTTTCCATGCTGTGCTAGTTTTAGCCTATCATGTATCTATAAAAATGTAAAATCACATATGCATAGCTTCAAAGTATAGTGACCTAAAATAAAATGATGTCGACCACTCAACAGAATAACACATTTGGTGTCAATGAATATTTTTATGGTAGTGCATGAGGATGAATCCGAAATGGGCACTTACGCATTGTTGATGTCCATTCAAAACATATCAATTTGTATGCCAAGAAACAAACATCACGATGCACATCATTGAACACCAACAATTATGCATGTCCATTTCAAATGTCTGCAAAAATACGATCACCCAATCATTTTCTATATAGTTATATTAGAGGAACCAAGACAATGAGATATCCGTGAGCTGCAACATAGTTCTCCATCAATTAAATACGACTTTAAAATAAAATAAACGATTATGGATCTCATAATACGAGGCCTTTTAGACTTACACATCTATCCCGACTACTCCCTCAGGTCACCTCCAAGTATAGATGGCGGGAGCTCTTAATGCTAATGCGTTTTTCATTACTCAAGACTCAAACTCATTTCAAAAGGATAAAGATCGGTCGACTCCACTTTGGACGTCAAGATTGGGGCACCTACTACCCATGTGCACTGATGCCTTAGGTGCGATACACCACAAGATGTGCTTTCGCACGCTTCCTCGAGGTGTACCGCACAAGTGCACCGCATGCAAGTAGCTGGTCAATTTCGCTGTTGGTGCTCAGAAATTGGGTCAATCTCAAGAGGCTCTTTTCAAAAGTTGTTTCTTTCTACATCAGTGACAATTATCAGTGACAAGACTTACCAACAGGAGCAAACGCCAAACTGTCCAAGCCCAAAGAAGAAAAGTCAACAACACAACTGCCCAAGCCCAACAGGCGAAGAAGATCCATCAAACCCCAACCGTCGATCTTCTTTTCTTGTCAGTAGTCCGATACCACTTTCTACGCTCAGGATCATCCGATAGTAGAGAGCAAGCCCAGTTTAATTGGACTTGTGCCCTAACTTTCGTTTTTGTCTTCCGTCTCTCATTCTCTCTTCTTCGATTTCTTCGAAACCAAGCAATCGCGAAGAAGCGATTCTGCCCGCCACTTCGATCTCCACAGGTGCGTGTTTCGTCGTTCGATTCTTCGATCTTTCGTTGTTCGAATTGTTCCTCGACGTGTGTTCTGTTGGAGACGATCGCAGATCCTTGTTTTAGTACGATTGAATCACTCCAAATCGTTTTGTGTACTTGATTTCGTCCAGTATGTTGTTGTTTTTGATGCTATGTGTTGATTAATGGGTTGTGGTTGCGAAAGAAATGATTTTGCGTTCTACGATTGAAGAAATTCGATGAAACTGCATCTCAGAACCTAAGATGAGGTTTTTTAGGGTTTGGAAGATTTGGAAACCTAGGGGTTCTAGTTGTTCATGTTTCGTTGGTGATGACGTTGTCACAGTGGTGGATGTGGTAGAATAGTCAATCAAGTGATAGATTGAGCTCCAATGGTTTGGTATACACCTGTGCTCGCCATCGCGCGAGGTTGGGTTTCAAGTCTCTGTGTGCGCAAGTTTGAAGAGCCTTTAAAGTTGGTTTTCTTACAAAAAGAGTTTTCCGGATATTCGAAATTCGTAAGTTTGAAACAAGGATTACAAGGCAATCGAGGCGATTTCCCTAGTCTAGACGATGCAGCGCCTAGGGCAAGCCTAAAAAATATTGAGTTAAGAGGCCTCTGAATTATTATTTATTTATTTATAGAACCTTAATTAGCAATGATTTTACGAGTCACTATAATTTATATTCAATATATACTTTAAGAAACTATTAAGCTTTTAGCTCCTTAAGTAACATTAGTTATGTTAAGTTTTGTTGTTAGGTAGGTACCCATAATACCAAACTTAATTGTAATTAACTACTTCTATTTCTTAAAAATTATTTTAAAGGATACCGCCTTCCTAGGCGGTTTTGCCCCAAAATGCCTAGGTGGTAGCCTTGGTTTGAAAAAGCATATTGAGCAAGAACAATATGCAGAAATTATGCATTAATAAATTGGCACAAATGTTCTGATTATTTAGATATGAGGGATTTTGTGATAATTTAGATTTGAATATCCATTAGATCGAAAATTTTATGTTTGATTAGGACATTAGTTATGAGTTTGTAATTAATTAGATTTTAATTCGAATTATATATAAGTTTTAGGACTTTGAATATGCATACGAACCTCTAAGCTATAATATCGAAAAACATTACTAGCTTTCAAAGAGGTAATACATCGATTACATAGAAGAACACACTCATAACAAGGATTGAACTTGCTTTATTCCTTAATTTATTCAAGCCATTATTCATTTATTCTATGTAATTCAACCTGATAATGCCTCTGCGCTGCACTAGATTTAGGCATGTGTTGCACCGTGCATGATGCTCTTCTACAGTTTCATATACATGATCTGGAGACTGCTTGCTACAAGCTTTATTATTTTTTCCTTTTTTTTTTTTTTGAGAATAAGTGCTTGATATGATAATGGTAAACATATTTGTAGAGAGAGATCTCATTTTTCTTCTTTATCATTTGATATACTCACCCACCTTTATTTCGTGTAAGTTCTTCATTGGTTTGCTTTTTATATGCAGTTCGATATAGATGTCGGAACCAGTAGAATATCGTTGTTTTATAGGCGGGCTTGCATGGTCAACTTCTCTGACCAGGAGGCTTGAAAAATGCTTTTGAAAAGTTTGGCCATCTTCTTGAAGCTAAGGTATGTTTTTTCTTTGTTTCCCTGCTTTCATAGGTGAGTCTTATTTTGTCGCTGATACAAATAAACCACTGAGACCTTTTCTTTTTTTTTTTCAAGAGAATAATACAATAATGATTTTGGTCTTCTCACTTTCTCACTGTGCATTGACTAACATCATAACATCAGGCTTTCTAGACTGTGTGGGTCACTTTTTGTGATGACCCAAAAATTCAAAATGCCCACATCAGGGTATTTCGATAATTTCAAAATTTTATTTGTGTTTGGCGTGATTAATGCGTGTATTATAATTATTATTGAGGAATTTGTGAAACTACGAACTTTAGGGTGATTTTCTAAAGTTATTGGAAATTGAATAAAACTTATGGTTATTAAATCATAATTAAAATCATTAAGTTGGATGGGCCTCGGGAGCACAAATCCCGAGGCACATCAAGTGGTGGAGATGTATACTCCAGAAACGCTAAGTATAAAAGCTTAAATTGTAACCCTTGCCCCGTTTGAGTCAAAATACAAATTGAAGAGAGAGAGTTGAAGGTGGGTGATTTTGGTTGGATTTGGTGATCAACACAAGGGAGGCTTTGATTTTGGTAAAAACACACTTTCTCTCATCTATAACCTTCTCTCTTTTGTGATTTCCTTGTGGGTATTTTCTTCTTCATTCTCTGAAAATGAATTCGGTTTATTCTGAATTTATTACAATTTTTCTAATAAAAAAGAATTTATTACAACTTACTATGATATGACATTATGTGCTACATCTTACATGTTTATAAATATGGAGCGTTGCATTTTATTTATTTATTTTTTTCTTTATTTATTTTTGTCATTTCAAAAGTACCTATTAGGGCCAATTTGTTTTAAAGCCTTCATTTAGGTCATAAGGGTTAATCATAATTGACAAGGCACACATAATACGTAACTCGGCATGATTCCATTTGTAGCTACGGTCTAATATAGTAATAAGACACAATGATTAAGAATATAAAGAGAATAGGGACAATTTTTACATTGAAAAATAATATCGAAAAGAAAGAGTAATAAGGGCGTATTTGATAAGCATGGAAAAGGAAAAAAAACCATGAAAAATGTTAGGTTTTTTTAGACAATTGAATTTGCAAGCAATAACTATCTTTGGAAAATTTTTCCAAACCCCCTATTTTCTCTCCTCAAAGTAGCGCGAAAATGGGGAGAAAAACGTATCTACCTTAAAGCTTCAAACGTGGGCTCACATCACCTCTTTTGTTATAAGAGAGAAAAATGTGGGTCCCATGTAACCTTTTAAAAAAAATAAAAAATTGAGATAGAGAAGCAATGGATTCTATTTTAAAAAAACATTGTTAAGAACTTATGTGAAATAAAATTGTCTCTATTTTTATTTTTTGGATTCATAATTCTCTCTATTTGATCTCAAACAAACGTATTTTTATTTTTATTTTTTTGATTAATCACGGAGTATCCAGACACTTGTGTCGATTAGTCCCATGAGCCATGATATTGTGGAAAAAGACCACAAGTGGCCCAATGTTTAGATGTCGTGGGGAATCGAACTCAACACCGTGTGCCTAACTCACACAAAGGCCCGCTTCGCCCTTATCACTCGGCCAAAACCCAGTTCGGGTTATATGAAAATTTACTTGATGAAAATATTCTTAAAAATCGTCTCAAGAAGATTCTCAAGGTTATTTGATAGCAAATGAAGAAAATTTTTTTATTTTACAATTTTAACAATTCTAAAAAAAAAAGAAAAGAAGTCATTTGCTTCTCCTGTCGAGTGGTTTAAGCAAGAAAAGGTGACATTAGACCCGCATCTTCCTTTTTTAGCAAAATTTCCTCTGCATTTTTCTCTTTTCGTTGGAAAAGAGATGACATGGCCCATATTTGAAGCATTAATGTCAAGGTTAGATTAAACATCGTTTTCTCCCAATTTTCTCACCTACTTGGGGAGAAGATACCAAGAGAGAATCTAGGGAATTTTTCAAAAATAGTTATAGCCTATCAATTATCAAACGGTAGCAAATTTAGTTGTGCTCGAAAACAAAAAAAAAAAAAAAAAAAAAAAAAAAAAAAAAACATATTCCCAAGTTTTTTTCTTTTAATATAATCCCACACACAAGAGGGAGAAATATATCCCTTGTGTTCCCCTGCAATAATTAATGTGTACGTCAAAAATATAAAGTAGTGCAAGGCCTCTCTATAATTTTTTAGGCATGGGGCGAAACTTAAAAATGGGGCCTTTCTATGTAAAAATAAATATATATTTTAAAAAATCTATTAAAAATTTGGTCACTCGCAAAGAAGGCATACAAATGCCCCAACTAGAAAACTTGACTCAATAGAAAACCGTAGAAATTCGACGAGGTAGGGCGAGACCAAAGTTAACATGGGATGCATTAATTAGGAGGGATTTGAATGGTTTGAAAAGCTCACCATCAATTGCACTTAATCGAGCACAATAGAAAAGTTTGATCTATGTAGTCGACCCCGGTTAATTCGGAATTTGAGGCTATGTTGTTGTTGTTGTTGTTGTTGTTGTTGTTGTATTAAAAATTTGGTGAGTTGTGAATAACGATGCATTGAACTTAATATCAACAAGTATAATAGCATGTATTGAACTTATTGATTTAGTATTTTTCAAATACACTTTGTCTATTGAGTACTTCGAGCAACAAAGGAAAATCAAGTTTTTTTTTTTTTTTTTTTTATGTAAAAAAGGCCTGCTTGACCAAAAAATGTTGAACTAAAAATTACAAATTAAGTCTTGTGGCAAGCCTAAGATTAAATTTACCCAAAAAAGAAGATCAAAGTATTCACGAGATGAAAGTGTACTTATACCTTCAATCCGTAGTTCCAAGAGTGAGAGTGCACAACTCATCTTTTGATGAAATCTACATTATAATTATTTTGTATTGTATAACCAAGGAGGGATGTCGGATGTGAGAGATGTTGATGTGGAGAGATGTTTTTTCTTTGAAGTTTGTTGTGGAGAGATCTTGATGTTGTTTCTGAGAGAGAAACAAAGAGAGATCTCTTTTTTTTTTTTTCTTTGCAAATTTTGCACAATCGAAGAGATTTTATAGAAAGAAAAGAAAAAGACAGATATGAGAGACCAAGAATTAGAGTGGGCGATAATGAGTAGTGCTCAGTGAGAAGATGGAGTGGGGAAGTTTGATTTTCTTGGTTTTCTTTTGTGATTCAAGGAGGAGAAAGGAAGAAGGCACGATGGTCGAAAGGGGAGTCGAGAAGTCAAGCCAACTCGCCTTCAACTCGCTTTTTTTAGTGATCAACACGTTTCTTTTTTTGAGGCCAAGATCAACACGCTTCTGCACACACCACATTTCCTACTTATCTATATTAAAAAATAAAAATAAAAATAAATAAAAGGTGAAATTATGAAACTACCCCTTATTCCCAAATTGGGGCCTTCCCTCAAATTGGGGGCATGAAAGTAGGCAAACATGCGAGTAATGCTTCATTATTATTTTTTTATAAGAAACCGACTTAAATTACGACAACCTTGACTCCTACATGAGTCAAAGCCCTAACTTGGCCTTTTGCAAGTGACAGGTTTGTTCGTTGGGCGCTCGACCCACCCCTAGGTGGGCCCTACTTTTTTATGCCCTATCCAGGACCGCCTAAGCCAGGACATGGATCGAGCATGGGCGGATTTAGGGTGGACTAATATATTCCTTTAATTTTTATAAGATGCATTAATTTTTTAAAAGATTTTAACACAAAGTATTGGTTGGCCTAGTGGTGAAAAGTAGAAAATGTTGTTATTTTCTTGGAGGTCCAAGGATCAAAACCTCCCACTTACACTTAAATCTTTAAAAAAATATAAATTAAGGAACTTTAAAGTGGTCCGGGCTTGAGTCAACATATATGAAGCCCGAGCGTTCGCGCTACAAATGTTTGGCTTTCATCGATTAGGTCAGCGGGGTTTATGTAGTAATTATTAAACCCAAGCTACGGCCACATAGCGGAACGGATGGGCAGGTACCAAGCCTAATGAACTAAGTCTATTGCCAAGTGATGCCTCATCCTTTTGGCTTTACTTTTAACAGTGACGATGCTAACATTAACTCAATTGAATAATCAATTTCAATCTAGTAGTCAACTTGAAAGGATGACATGTAGAAAGAAAAAAAGCATAAAAAGCTTATTCTTTTTTGTGGTGCATAGAATGTTTATTCTTTAGCATTACATGCAATGTTTCTACTATCCTACAAGATCATGGTCATGGATGTAAAATAGTTAAAGTTGGCATAATACAACAACAACAACAACAACAACAACAACAAGAAACAACAAGAAGAAGAACAAGAAGAAGATCATGGTCATGGATGTAAAAATAGTTAAAGTTGGCAATAATACAACAACAACGTAGCCTCGAGTCCCAAATTAATCGGGGTCGCTACAACAACAACAACAACAACAACAACAACAACAACATAGCCTCAGTCCCAAATTAACCAGGGTCGCTACATGGATCAAACTTTTCCATCGTGCTCGATTAAGTGCAATTGATGGTGAGCTTTTTCAAACCATTCAAATCCCTCCTAATTAATGCATCCCATGTTAACTTTGGTTTGCCCTACCTCGTCGAATTTCTACGCTTTCTATTGAGTCAAGTTTTCTAGTTGGGCATTTATAGCCGTCTTTACGAGGTGACCAAACCACCGCAACCGCTCTTTCTCTAATCTTTGTATCAATTGGTGTTACTCCTACTTGCTCTTTGAATTTTTATATTTCTTATTCTATCTTTAGTTTTACCACACATCCACCTAAGCATCCTCATTTCTCTCTCTCTCTCTACTGCAAGTACGTTCATTTTATGTAATTGTTGTTGCTTTACCAGCCCATTGACATTCACTTCCATAGAAACATAGGTACTGACCTAATTGCGGTCCTATAAAATGTTCCTTTTAACTTAGTAGGAACATTTCGATCACAAATCACCCCTTTTGCACTCGCCATTTCTTCCATCCAAACTTGAATTCTATGTGTGACATCATTCTCAATGTTACCATCATTTTGTATGATTGATCCTAGGTATCTAAAGTGGTTTACCTTAGAAACTTCCTACTTCCCCTACTTTTTCCACTCTAGTCATCTCGATGTCTAGTGTTTCTAAAACTCATGGTGCATGTATTCAAGTTTCGGCCCCACTCAACTTAAAGCCTTTAAATTCTAATGTATTCCTCCGTAGTTCTAATTTCATATTCACTCCATCTTTTGTTTCATCCACTAAGACAATATTATATGCAAATAGCATACACCATGGTATATCCTCTTTGAATATGTCTAGTTGGTTCATCCATAACTAAAGTAAATAGATATGAGCTTAAAGTCGATTCTTGATGTAGTCCTACCGTAATGGGAAATTCTTTTGTAGCTCCTCCAAATGTCTTTATACTCGTTATTACTTCATCATACATATCCTTAATAATGTCCATGTATCTAGCATGCACACTTTTTCTTTCTAGAACCCACCAAAGAACATATCTAGGGACCCTATCATTATGCTTTTTCTAAATCTACGAATACCATATGAAGATCTTTTTCTTTTCTCTATATTTTTCTAACAATCGTCTTACAAGGAAAATCGCATCCATAGTTGACCTTGGCATGAAAAACCAAATTGGTTCCTCTCGATATTGTTGTTTCTTTCCTTAGCCTATTGTCAATTATCCTCTCCCAAAGTTTCATAGTGTGACTCGTAAGTTTAATTTCCCACATAGTTTGAGCAACTTTGAATATCTCCTTTGTTTTTGAAGATTGGCACAAGCGTGCTTCTTCTCCAATCCATTGGCATCCGTTTTGATTTTAAAATTTTATTGAAAAATTTTGTTAACCAAGTCAATCCAATTTCTCCTAAGCATTTCCAAACTTCTATGGGTATTTCATCACGGGCCACATGCTTTCCCTATTTTCATTCTTTTCAATGCCTCTTTAACTTCTACAATTCTAATATTGCGTGTATGGTTTACATTTCTTTATTGGTGTGGGTTTTCATCTAAAGTTGGCATAATATAAATGACCACTAAATTCATTCTCCATAGTCTCTCATTGCATTTATTCACCCCTAAATGATTGGTAAAAGGTATTTTTTCTTGAGCTTAGAGGAAAGGTTATGCTGCAAACTACATGCAATACTTTTTGCTAAATGGTGATTGGAAATTTTAATAGCTAAAATTACCTTAATAAGTGTCACTATCAGACAGTGGAAAATAACAATCAAATTGACTCACCAAGTTTGAATCGATTTCCTCTACCTTGTACTCCTATTACTGAATTACATATTTCTTTTCTTGTTTTCAATAAGGAATAAGAAATTGTTTTAAGCTGATGGATGTATTGCAATGCATGTACACAGAAAACACCTAGTTTGAATCGATTTCCTCTACGTTATACTCGTATTACTGAATTACATATTTCTATCTCTTGTTTTTAATAACGAATAATAATTTGTTTTAAGCTGATAGATGTATTAAAATACATGTATATAGAAATCACCACATATATGTCCTCTCTCTGTATTATGGAAGTTTTCAGCTTTTCGTAGAATTGGCGGTTTGTTGAGTTGTCTAATGTCTCCAATAGTGTTTGATCATTACATGCAAGCTGCTGACAGCATATACATTCTCTTATCAGGTGGTGGTTGACAAGTTTTCTGGCCGTTCTCGAGGATTTGGATTTGTCACTTTTGAAGATAAGTTAGCAATGGAAGAAGCAATTGAGAAAATGAATGGTATGGATCTTGATGGTCGTGCTATCACTGTTGATAAGGCTCAACCTCATCAAGGCTCTTCTCGGGATCATGATGATGATCGTGGATCGCGGGACCGTGGTCGTGACCGCGACCGTGGTCGTGACGGTGGGCGTAGTTCCAATGGTGGAGAATGCTTTAAATGTGGCAAACCTGGGCATTTTGCCAGGGAATGCCCATCTGGTGAAAAAGGGGTAGAGGGGGTAGGTATAGTGGTAGGGATGATAGGTATGGAGGAGGTGGTGGTGGTGGTAGTCGCCATGGACCAGATCGTAATGGAGATCGTTATAGTGGACGCAGTAGGGACAGTGGTAGTCGTGGGGTTCAGGAAGCGACCGTTACAATCGTGACCGTTCTGGTCCTTATGAACGCCGAGCTCCCGGTGGTTCACGCTCTTAAGAATGTGATATGCAGTAACTGAGGTATGATATTTGTTCTTAATTACATAAATCTCTTTTGATTATATTTTAAGTGATGGCACTGTTTTGTGTCCTTCGGTAGATGGCAACCAGTGAAGCCTTCCTGAGTTTGTGGTGTTCCCTTCTGGAAGAGATGGAGAAAGCATTTGTGACGTCATGTTTCTGAGGGCAAGAGATCTTTATACCTTATGGAACTGCGAAACTTTGCAGGAAATGTGGTTCTATTTTGTGTTCTTGAATGCTCTGTTCCTAGCAGTCTTATGATTGCTTTACATGGATCTGGAATTTGGTTTTGCTTGATATGGATCTTTGAATGCCATTGTTGCTGCTGGATTGTCGATGATTTGCTTGCACCCATTTTTGAATTTCTGGTTATGGATCTGGTGTTAGTATGGATGTGGTGGAGCTTGAGGTGGGTGATTAGTTACAGATCTCTTTTTCTTTCACACTAGAATAAGGGTTAAAGGGAAGTGCATTTTGGCTTGGGGTTGAAGCTGATATACAGTTAAAAATTTCCCGTTTGGCTTTCCTGCCCTGCAACTTACGTAGAACCTTATATTTTACCTGAGAGAGCAGGGTATTTCTTGATCTTATACTGCTATAGTTTTATTCTTTATCATAGAAAATTATAATGATGTTGCCCTTTTGGCAGGCTACAATTCGGCCTTCCTTGGCCTTGTTGGATCCATGCTTCGGTTTCTTTGTTCCAAATTTTGCGCCTTTATGAGATGTTTTTGCATGTCAAAATTGTGAAAGCTTTTTGGGCAGCCTCAACAAGTTTGTAAGCCAAGTGATCCGAGCTTTGTCACTTAAAATGAAGGGGATGTGCAAGCTTTTGACTGATTCAGATCCGCTATAATTCTTCCCTGTCCCAGTTCTTTGTTCAGCATTGTTCTTTTTTCTGTGGAGATTGTGGCAGTTGTTCGTTTTCTAGTTTCAATGCCTGCACGTGGTTCCTTTGTTCTGCCCTGCAGAGCTTTAATGTGGCTATGTTTGGTCAAAGAAGAATCCCACTGCCTCTTTTGTTCTTCCAGTTCAATGACATAGTGACTTTCTACAATCCTTCCTTGGAGATGGGTTCCTTTACAGTTCTTTAAAAGACTTGCTTCGCTATTGCGGAATGCAAGTTAAGCTTTGGGTCGCGTTCTCCTGGGTTCCAATTAGCGTGAGAATGTGCTGCCAAGGATGTCTAATTAGCTGTTTTCTATGGTTGGGATTATGGGCATTTTGATTGGTTCTTGCCGTTGCGTGCCGATCCAGTATCTTTGAGATGAGCACAATAAGGTTTTTCTTAATCTTACTATTTTTGTTAAGTTAGTTCATGAACTTGATTCCTTAGATTTTCCCTCTAATAGATTTTCTTTGATCCTATGATTTGTGTACTTTTGTTCTCACATGGAACAATTTATGCTCATAAGCTTGACAGTGACGCCACCCCTTAGATATTGAACATCGTAGTTTGCGACATCGTGGATAAATTTGTCTGTTCTAATATCTTTCCTACAGCATGTGGGATGTTCTATTGAATAGCATTGTTGCATTAATTTTGGTATGCTTTCAATGTGTACCTGATTTTATTAGACTTTCATGATCTGTTTACTAGACTGTTACTGGCTTCTTTGTGTTCCATTGATTGGAGTGTTTTTGTTCCTGTTGTTACTATATCTTATGACTGCAATTTAGATCATGCTATTGCTGGGGAAGTCTTAAAACCCAATTTTTAACTTCAATGGCACTGCAATTTACTTAGCCCTACTGCCTAGATGAAGGGTTTCTCCTTGTTTTCAACTTTTATGTCACTGACATATATTATATATGGTTGGATGAATTAGTTGCTCCAATATTCCTAGTTATAAATTATGAAAGTACATCATCAACTATATTAACTCTAATCAATGAGTGGAATCATTTGATCGCGTAGTCAACCCCAACTGATTTGATATTAATTGAGCCCTTGTTGTGTTACATACCTTATAACTTGTCTTAGAGAACATAATAGTTTGCCCGAGCATGGATTAATGGATTAGTTGGTGCTGGGGACTACATGGGAAACCAAAATAAAAGCTAAGCCATGTTTCCCGAAATTCCAGGGCAGAGCCAAACGGGGTCATGGCGCTAAGATTTATTATTGGCATAGAGTTGTCTTTGGGACCATTTTTTAGTGACAGGTTGGTGTGTGGGGTAGGAGTAAGGGATGAACTTTTTCTTTCTCTTTGAGATCGTATGGCGAACTGCACAGTTAGATTTAATTATTATAGGCCTTCGGTGCCATATAAATATATAATAGAGCTTTTGCAGAAGTAAAATTATGGTCCATTGAACATGGGAGTTGTTTAGTATCAAGAACACAAGATGAATTGGCTTTTGTGGAAGACGGACCATATCAATTGCTTTACGGCTGGCTTTGGCTGCATTGGCTACTTTTTAAGACGATGATACAAGTGGGCTTTTGGAATTGGTGGTTGTTCAATCTTTTATGTTGATTAAAAACCTAGTTTGAGCTCATATAGAGATTTTTTAGCTCTAGTTTGCATGTGTTATTAGGGCGAATATGGTTGAAGAAATGTTAATTGAGCCACTTTTCATTTGCAATTAATAGCCGATAGCAGTACCTAGATGACTTGCAATTACAAGATCAATCAATAAACTTATTTATGGTGTCCACGATTATTCCCGACTATTCTGTAAGAGAAATTTCACCTTATAGTGATATGATTCAAGCCACCAATTTCGAGATCAACCAAATAAACCTAAACCTATTTATGGTGACTATGATTATTCTCGACTATTCTGTAAGAGAAATTTCACCTTATAGTGATATGATTCACACCAACAATTCCGAGATCAATCAATAAATCTATTTATGGTGTCCACGATTATTCCTGACTATAGTGTAAGAGAAATTTCACCTTATGTGATATGATTAAAACCAGCAATTTTGAGTTCAATCAATGAACCTATTTATGGTGTCCACGATTATTCCTGACAACTCTAAGAGAAATTTTACGTTATAATGATATGATTCAAACCAGCGAACAACTATAGTAGGTCTCTCCACTAAAAAAAAAAAAAAAGGTGGGGTGTGGGTGGGCTAGTACTAATATAGTGATTTGGTTTGATTGAACACTTGTTTTTCTTGTGATACGCATGTAGCATTTAGGCCCCCTCTGCAATTGCACTTCAACTTCAACAAATCCAATCAAAGTTGTAAAGTTGGAGAAACAAAAGTAGCTTAGTAACTAACCCACAATTGACTGTTCAGCACCTAACTATAACTTTATGGCTGGCCTTGGCTACTTCACTAAGAAAAAATATAAGTAAGCTTTTGAAGTTGGTGGTTGCTATGTCACTGTAGATGGTTGAAAACATAGTTTGGGATCATACTGGGGTTTTTTATAGTGAGAAATATCAAATATTTGTGCTACAACTACTGCTCACCAAATAACATTTTTTGTTTTTGATGCTGTTGATTTTCAATTAAGATCAAGTGTTTAGTTGCTTTTATTTTATTTTAATTTTTTGGTACATTAGTTGCTTTTATTGATTCTTCACTGTGTATACTGTATGCTAATACTATACATTTTCAAAAGAACTGATAAAGTACTACTTTTATGTGAAAATCAACCTCGACACTATTTCTTGAAGCTTTCAACCCACTCATAAGAGCTTCATAACTGAAAATACATAAATACATAAATTAAAGTTTTGTATATTTTTCATCAAGTTTCGATGTTAAGTACTAAATTTAGGCGAAAGCATTTTTATTGATATGGATGAGACATCATTTGTTAGAAAAGACAAGGTTTGAGAAAGTTGCTAGCTTTTGGAACAAAATAAAAAACTAATTTATTATTTTATAAGCGTGCACAGAACCTAGAAAATGGTAAAGGGGTTGGAATATTGTAGTTCCAACTTCCAATGTTACTAAATTTACTCAAGGTCGATCTAAGAACAAATAAAGATGTCTAAGATGAATAGGTTTATGAAATGAATACAATTACACAATGTGCGTTACAACACGTGAGACTTTTTTTTTACCCGAAAAAAAAAAAAGAGCCTAGCTTAAACGCAACGCACCTTTTTACGTAGGGCACCCAATTTCTAAGTGCACTACAAATTCAAATTTCAATTTATTAAGGCACTCAACATATTTACCAAAATGCCCATTCAGCTAAATCAAAGCACCTTACTCTAAAATTTTGGTCGAGATATTCATTTTAGATTCGACGATATGCGATTTCGAGACTTATTTTTTTTTCTAGGTTCATGTTGTCAAATCGAGCTTTTTTTCGTGAAATTTGGTTGACAACTATCGACCCAAAGGCTCATGAAGTTCTCCGATCTGACTCTCCAACTAGAGGTTCGGTGGGCTCGACTCGACTCTCAAACGGAGATTCTGGACTGCGAGGCTGAACCACTTCGATGATGTCATATAAATCACAAGAAGAGAGTGTGTGGAGGGATGATGGTGAGGCGCACTAAACGAGGAGGAAACTAAGTGACGTTGTGGCGCACTAATTACATTGAGGGGCATAAGGGTCATTTGCAAAGTAGAATTGATTTTTTTTTAAGTTTGACTTTTTCGTTGGGATGCCCTAAATAAAAGATGGGGTGCGTGCCAGCCGGCTACTAAAAAAAATAACACGAGACATTTTTAACAAATGTCTAATGACAACGTGTATGCATCACATGTATAACACAATAAGCAACAAAGTTACTAATGGTTAGTTGGCATAACCGAAAGTGTGTTGTTGTCCCTTAGCCCAGGACTCAAATTCGAATCTTAAGAATGGAAACAACAACCTTGGGAGCTCCCCACATGTATGGTGCGCGATTCGGGGGCGAACTTCGGAGTGGTTCGGATAACTCGAATATCGTGTGTTTTAAATAAAAAAAAGAATTCGGTGGCTCAACCAAAAAGGATCGATGGCTCCTTCAAGCACGCTTGGCACCTCCTATAATATGCTCGTAACATAGATCTTTGCCAGAGGATGGAGATGAGGTTTTTGGGAGTTGTCACCAGGTGATCGTGGTTCTTGGCTCACCAACACCGTTAAGTGTGAACATCTTTCATCGGCGACCGCGACCATGGCCGATAGGATCTTGTGCTTCCGCAATGACGTTTACGGTTGACTCTGGCATTTCGACGCGACGTTGATGACGACTCCGAATGGTGGGGTTTTTCTCTCTTGATGTTGTAGTCACTGTCGTTGTACGCAAGTAGAGTGATTGTCTAGTTTTTAGTTATATTGTTTTATGTTTTTTTTTAGAGTAATTTGTTAGGGTTTGATCTCCGCCGTTGTTCCGACATTCCCACTGTTGGGATGTTTTTGTTGTTTCTGTTGTCCCCAGATCGAGTGGTTGCTCGCCTCCTTTGTGAGGTTGTTGTTTCATTCGTGAGGTTGTTGTCCTCCTCAGTGAGGATGTTGTTTCGAGCTTAAGTGGATTTCATAATTTATTTTCACTCGATGTAATAGATTGTTGTACCTAGTGTTGGGGGTTAGGAACATCATTGTCACAAAATTTGGCAAAAAAATAAAATACTTAGAACTTAAAAGTTTGTTGATTACTCAATCTTGACTTGATTTTCACGCTTCAGTAGAGTACATAGCTACTACGGCTTAGAAGTCTTTATCATATAGAGATTTGAATAGACAATCTGACTAGTGAATATCAACTCAATTTTCAATAACTCTTTTTTTGGTATAAGGACAATTTGCTTTATTACATAATACGTTTGTCATTTTTTCACATCAAAAGAAAGGTATGGCTAGCCTTACAAAACACACCATAAGTATCTCACAATTGGAAAATGTTAAAATGACAGCCTATGATGCGTGGCGGTGAGTCTTACATGTAAAAATAAGTGTGTAAAATAGTTATTGGTGCATAACACGCGTTGTGTATCTCGAAGCGTGCATGACGGCTTACATGAATGTGGATCATAGCACGTAACGTGTCACATTTTTACGTGGGCCCGCTTTGTCATCGTCATGGGGGAGTTTCATTTCGAGATGTCATTCTAGCCCTTTTCCCTCACAATTAATGGACGCTGACATGCATAAAACCGTGCAATTTGATGGAACAGTAAAACAGTAAATTAGAACCAATCTGAACCAATATGGAACAGCAAAACAGAGTAAATTATAAGAATAATTTGCTTTATTACCCCTCACTTATCACTTTTCTAGTACATGTTTTATTGTTAGATGGGTATATATATATCAATTCTCATATTTTAATGTTTTTAAATTTGCAATTTCTCACGAACAGAAGTTCAAAATTGAATCAAACACTAAAATATGAATGTCCCTATTAGTTGACTTCCTTATAAGATTCCTATCAAAAAAACTTCCCACTGTGTAGAAATTTTTTGTAATTGGACAAAAATGAAACAAAGGAGGCCAAAATTTTGGTTCAATTCTATTTTGACAGATTGAGAAAATTCAATCTAGTTCAGTTTATTTTTTATTTTTTTTACAACAAGGGCACCTTTTTCGATCTCTCCTTACTTTGGTTCAGGTCCAATTCCATGGGAGTTAGTCGGTTGCCTAACTCAATATATCGAAGAAACTAAGAAAATATAATGTTGTTGTCAAGAATCGAACTCATGACATATATCTCAATCATAGTTACAGCCACTCATTTTTTTACTATTACACCACACCCCCTTGGGAAAATCGAGTTCCAGGTTTATTGAACTCTGTGTTAATTTAAGCCTATTCGAATCAACTTAATTAAAATCAAAATGAATTTGATCTAGTTAAACAATAACAGGATATATGACTTCGAGAGTTGAAGCTTTGTACACAAGGTATCGAGATATACATCATAACAAACCTTTAAACATTTTTCTTTCAATAGAAGTTCACTAAAAGCAACTAGAACTGTTAAGTGGGTCGCGGGCACCTGCCCGATCGCTACTGTAATTTATATTGTTACAATTTTTAAATATATTTTTGTAAAAATAAAAGTTTTTTTTGTGACTTTTAACCAAAGACTTCTCGGTATTAGTAAACAATCCTAACCATTACATCACCTTATCCTTGTTTGTAATATTTAATATTTACTAAATGTAATTTTAAAAAATTGTAAGCCAACCACATTTAGGCCCGCCCAAGTCGCACGTAGAGGGCTTGGGCGGGCTAGGACAAGGCTTTCAAAAAAGCCCGCCAAGCCCGACTTCGGGGCCTACCTGCAGAACCGTCCGTTGCACATATCTAAAAGCAACATTACAATTTAGGATGCATTTTGTTTCAATTATAAGCTCTAAGGAAGCAATCTCAATATTATCGAAATGCAATAGATGAACTAAAATGGTAATAATAGTTTTCATAAAGCCTAAGTGGATGGCAACAAACTCATGAAAGCTTAAGTCACCTAATGGGACACAACGGAGGTTCGCACAATTATTAAGATTCATATTGGGCCTCAAATTATTATACCAAAATTTAAGATGTACTTGAGTAATAAACATGAACTAAAGTATTGCGTTGATGAAAAAAAAAAAAAAAAAAAACCATAAGGTCTTGAATTTATACATAATGGTCCTAAAACTTATCAACCAAAAAAAAAAATTAAAATTAAAAATTTGAAAAATAGAATTAAAAAAAAGAAAGAAAAAGAAACCCAAAATGCTTTCCCCTCCTTTACTTCTTTAATTTTCTTTTGAGGGTAAAGTTTCCTTTTCGTCTAAGGATCAATAGCTTTCTTGATCAGTCAAAGTGTCAAACTCACCACCACCACCCCACCCCACCCCGCCCTTCCCTCCTCCACTTTTCCTTTCTTTCCGTCCGTCCGATTGACTTTCCAGGAATCTCTCCCGTGTGGGCCCTGCCCATCCCCACGTCATACTTTGATATCTCGTCACAAAACCAAACACTTACACAGCAGATATGAAAAAGAAGAAGAAGAAGAAGAAGAAGAAAATGCCCATAACTAAGAAATCAAAAATTGAATCCTCTGTATTTTGATGATATGATCTGTCTGTTAATCTTTCTTTCATTTACAACAATTAAAAATTGGGACTCTCTATGTTGATAGAAAAAAAAAAAAAAAAAAAAAAATTCAATTTGGTTAGAACTTTTTTAGGAATGGCATGATTATATGTGGTCTTGGTGTCGTAGCTCCGAAAGGCATGACTTGGAATTCACTCTAAAAATCTTGATCAAATCGGTGCACATCTGCCGAACAGACGGCGAGCAATCGCTCTGCATCAACAACAACAGCTTCGTCAATCCGTTTCTCTTGCACACCACTTCTTGCGCTTTCTGATCTCTGAACAGATAGCACACGCTCCATAAAATCACGGTCGCGTGTTCCGTGGCCACTTTCGATACCTTCATCATTTTCTGCACGATCACCCCCCACTGCGCAGATCTCGTCCTCGCATATCGCCGTGCGGCCTTCCTTGCACGCGCCGATAGCATTTCCAGAAGCTTCATAGCGTCCTCAATGATCATTATTGTTGTGGTCTTTGAGGATGATGGCGATGATGAGGAAGTGGTGGTGGTGGTGGTGGATTCTGAAATGATTTTTGATAGTGTGTGAATTGCTCCTGCTTTAATCTAGTCTTGATTTGATTCGTCTATGAACTGATGAAACCGCGATCAATCCAGATAAACCTGTTAAAATTGCTGAATGGACAGTTTCAGAAGCCAATCGGATCAATTCAGATAGAACTGATTCATTTTCAGCGATCATGATTTTCGCTTCTGAATCGATTGAAGAAACAATTTCCAAAACCCTAACCGATGATATCCTCGAGAATTCAATCCTCCTTTCTCCAAAACCAACACAATCGAGTCCAGAAACTCTCTTCTCCTCATCAATTCTCTGTCTCCATCGCACCAATCGCTACAATCACTCCAATCTTTGTTTTTGTTGAACACGATCAGATCCAAAACCCTAACCCCAACCTCAACCAAACAAACTTCCATAATTACAAATCAAACCAAGCACAGCACTCACAAATCCATCAATCTTCACCAAAAACCTCCGATTCTCCTCCGAAACCTCCCCAAACGCCACAATCTTCTTCAAACAATCGACCACCACATCCAGTTCCAAATCCACCACCTCTCTCTTCATGTTCACGACCTTGGAAACCAAAACCCTAACCTGCTCGCTCGACATAGGATGAGGCGTAGGTGCGGTTGAGGAGGCGCGGATGGAGTCGGACCAGATCTGGATCAGACGGTGGAGAGTGTGGTTGGGGACGAAGTCCTTGCTGTGAAGGATCTGCATCGTCGGCCGGACACGTGTTGTTTCAACGTTGTCGAGCCATCTCTGTATGCTGGACCGGTCGTAGGTCACTCCCCGTGCACAGACTCACCGGGGACTTCATCACGTCGAGAGATATCGGGCACCTGAGCTGAAGGTCGGCACGCTTATGAACAATTCACTCTTTCTCACCATCTTCTTTTACTCTTCGATCGATGATGATTCTATCGCGTACCACAAATTTCAAATATCAAAATTGATCAAACAGTTTGAGAGATTTGACAGATGGAGAAGAAGTTGAAAGGAGTCGATGGATGGAAGTGGTTTGAAGGAGAGAGGGTCCATGATAGGAGGGTGACGTCACTGGCGTTTTTTATTTTTATTTTTATTTTTTAATTGAGTTTTGGTTTTGTGAAGTGGTCAAAGAGTAGAGCTTTTGTTCATTGACGACAGTGCGTGACGCAGTTTTGTAACAAAGGGTGCGATTTTGTTGGGGTTTGGATGAACTCGGATCCGGATCTGTGTCGAGATGCGTTAGTGAGCCACGTGAGTGAGTTTTTGAGTCTTTTTAAGAAGCGTGAGGTGAATATAATAGTGAGATTAAATAAACGTGGGAAGTAAATGTTTGGGTGTAGAAAAAGAGAGACCGTTGAATTTGAATAATTAGTATTCTACCGTTGTGGGGCCGGAGTTCACTGCCAAAACATGCGGTCCGTCCGATCTCGGTATTTGTTTTTTTCAATTCTAATGATTTAGTCAAACAAAAAACATGGCACTTCCATAATCTTCATGATGTTGTTTGTTTTTTTTGGTAGAAGCTCTTCATTGAATGTTTAAAGCTCAACGCTAAATACAAACAATTAATTTTAAATGTAGAGAAAATGCATTTAGGTTTTATTTTGTAGATTTATACTTTGATCAAATAATAGTTGAGCTAATAAGCTAATTGTCAGTAACGACACTTTGAGAACAACGAAGTATTCTTTATTTACATTAAAAACTCAAACTTGAAATCTTATTCAGAATAAAACTTTAAGGAGGCAACTCTTTATTTGGAGGATCACAATGTATTTTACTTTGGTGTAGCTCTTGATGAGTGTGTCTCATGTGCACCAAGGAATAATTAGAATTAATTTAATGTAGAATCATTGTTAAATGGACCATTAAATTACTTTTACTTACTCCCTCTAGTCATTTATAAATCATGCTTAAGGTAAGAATACAAAGAATTAAGATCAACCTCTATTTATTAGTGTAATTTACATATATGTTCTTTCAAATTAAATGCCATAGAGTAAATTGAATAATCATAAATGTTTGAATTGTACAATGGTAAAAATGAGTAAAAAAAAATAAATACATTTATAAGATTTCAGAAACAACTTGTATAAATTTTGAATAAGAAATTTTCTTAGAACGACATATAGCAAATTCAACTGAATAAAGTATTATGATTTGGTTTTTGGAATATTTCAAACCTGAAAGTTTAGTTATCAAGCTAAATCAAGTTATTTAATATGCTAGCAGATTGTTTTGGATGACATTTGTAAATGGTATCTGACCTAGTTGAATAGATCTGATTTAATAATGCGGTCTTATAGGACCTTAAAATAAGAACATTTGACCAAAGCCTTCCCCCTAATTTTTTATTTTTGCTATTTTTTATTTCTTGTGAGAAGGTACTGGTGCCACTCTATATATATCTTATTTATATAATCTAGAGACCTGTCCTTTAATATAATATTTAGTTTTATTTTTTTCTTATGCAAGGGAGAATAATCACTGTGTCAATTGGAATGAAATATTGTTGCTTGGCTGGAAAGTCATTAAAAAATGACTCATCAAGTTATTTAGTATATATGTACAATAATGAGGACGAGCCATAAATACTTTGAAAGCCCAGGGCCAAAGAGGCTTTAATACGGGATTCTGTAATTCATCGTCGTAAGTATTTTCTATTATTCAATTAGTCGATTTTATCGCTCGCTACTTGGTTATTATCTTAAGCGATAGGTTATTAAAACTTTATTATAGAAAGTTAATAAGCTAACCAATTTACGTGAATATATGGTAATATTTTTTACAATTAAAATTATAATTCACAATAATCAACTTTCGAAATATACAAAAGATGGTAAAAAATATTTAATTATAAACCACGCATTTATCAAACATCTTGTAGCAGGGTCCTTATAAATATAACGAACATACAGAGATTTGAAGTTTTGTTGATCATGAGCTGCAAGATCTCTACACTACGTCTTGGAGTGTCATGCGGCCTTTTAAAGTCGTCCGCGACTTACATTGTACATTAGAGTGTGAAGAATTCTATGAGAGGTACTTGGATGTTGCTAAAATATGCGTGTAGAATTGTGAACTTATGATCTATATATATATATATATATATATATATATATATATATACCATATATATATATAGTATATATATATATAAAGAGAAGATTAATGATTTGTATAAATGATGTTAACGATGAAATGGATGGTGTACTATTTTGAGCATTATATTAAATAGCATTAAAACAACCCTTTCGTTAATAAGAAAAGAATTTAAATGCACTAAATTGTTATTTCGATCAAATACAAACTATAAATAAATTCAAATTAAATGGGGGAATGAATATATTCCTGAAATAATAACTAATAACACATACAAATAAATACTCTTAAAATGATAAAAAAAATTAGAAAATTAGAAAATTATATTGGTGAAAAGGAGAATGCATGTCAACTTTATCTCAAGCTCCAACTTTTATATATATAGAAAGAGGTATATATATATATATATATATATATATGATAGATATATAGATTTATTGAAAGTTATATCGTAATAGTACAAAAAGAATCTTATAATCATGAGTTGATTACTCGAATCTTAATCTTTTAATCTAATCTTATTTAGGTAAAGTATTTCAATCTGTAAGTGATGAAGCACTCCATTTAACCTTAAAATTTGCTATAAATATTTATCAACAATTTAAAGAAAGAGAAGTTACTACCAATCTCAAAAAAAAGAAGAAGAAATAAATTACTGAAACATATATATATTTATCATGCGGGGTGCTTGCTACAATGGAGTTTCAAATATATACCCATGTCATGGATACTACATATCTCACCATTGGATTAAGCTATGAAAATTCAATCTAATAGTAATTGATGTTGTGCAAACACATGTCAAATGCACAATAAATGCTATGTAATTGGATTCCGTGGTAGAAGCTACCCATATTTGCATATAAATATATACACACACACTATATTTAAGGTAATTGAGATCCTTAAACGGTAACATGTTTTTAACTTTTCATTAAATTTATATATTTATCTTTTATATATATATATATCCACATCATATATAAATATAATACATGATATTATTTATTTTTATTTTTTTAAAAAAAAAGTTGGCTCCTCATAAAAAGTGGGCTACGACGATCACCACCATTAGCCTTGGCAGGGTAAGTACCTTTATACTGGCACAATATTCACCAGTGGTAATTTATGCAAATAACATTGCTTTCACGGCCTTTTTGTATCATTAACATTTTCAAATTAGTTCGGATTGTTCTATAGTAGGTCAAACTCTTCAATTACACTCAATTTGACATTCTTGATAACAATGTACTTTTTAAATCATTTAAACCACTTTTAATCACAAATGTAGCTTCAGTTTGTCCTCAATTCTACCTCATCACGTTTCTTCTGAATTTTTATTGAGTCAAGTTTTCTAATAAGAGCATTTTGTATAACATCTTTTGTACGTCTAAACCCATCAAACGTAATACTCTTCTTTAATTTTTACGTCAACGATGTTATTAATATCGACTTAATTTTATTACTTCAATTAGTATAATATACAATATAATTATGGTGATAAGTCAATAATTAATATTACGGTAAAGCGAGATTTGAATGTCTTATGCCTATCATTATGTAAGCTTTTTTAAACACTAGCTACCTTACCAATCAGCCACTTATAACACCTTTGTGCATCAAAGCATATCTGATATAAATTCAAAATGTAAAGGTTGGAATTACACACATGATCACCAAACTATGTACGTTGTAACACTTATCATTAAATTCAATTTCGTATCAAAAAAATCATCAAATTTTTTAAAATACCACCAAATCATCACTTTGATATGACGTGACGCTTATGTGGCATATTTAAGATTTGATTTTAGCTTGGTTTACCGAGATTTTGGCCATCTAATCAATATGTCCAATCCAATGTTTCTCGTTAAATAAATAAAAAGTTAACAGCAAGTTATGACTGCCATGTGATTGCAATGATTTGAATTAACTTTTGACTTAATCTTTCTTATACACTGAATGATAAACTTTGACTCGGATATAATAGATTAGTAAGCACGGTAATCAAGGCAAGCTAAAATCAATCTGAAAGTTTTCAATGCTATATGGGAGCACAGCACATGTCAAAGTGATTTTAGTGAAACATTTTAAAAAGTTTGACATTCTTTTGATACAAAACTAAATTTAATGATGAAAAAGATACAACATGTATAGTTCGCACCAAGTGTGTAATTAACCCTTCAAAATGGCGTCATACTTCCACCATACATGGTGGATTCTGGATGGCAGCTGCACCAAATAAAAGAGTTATTTACCACTTGTTGTGCATTAAAGCTAAAGAACTACAAAGTTATTGCACTTATTAGCACCTAAGTAGTTAAAGCATTATTAGGTTTTAACAAGATTTAATAGGTAATTCGATCCATTCCACTTAGTTAGTACATTCATTTTTTCATATGTAATGTATTTCAAATATCAACTCAATTAGCTAGATAGCAACGTTGAATCAGCTCATTAAATACAGAATAAATTAAATCTCATGTAAAGGCAACCTTATATTTACTTTTCCAAAAATAGATATATAGCTTCAATTTTTTTCGAGGATTTAATTGTTCTGACCTTATAAAAGTACGTAGGAGTATAATTTTTCATTGTTGTTGATGTGTTAATAACAAATAGCTTCATAATTCAAATTTATTGTTTAACTTTACATGATCATCTAATCAACTTATTGTTAAATATTAAATTCAATCACCACTAATTTAGATCAAGGGACTTGTATATGTTCAGATTTATCCTGCTGCATTGACGGCACATCGCGCTTAAATTTCAGGTTGCTGAGATAATATATATAGATATATACCAGTTTAATACTGAATTAATGCTTAAATTCTGTGTTTATGATATACATATATATATATATATATATACTAGTTTAATACTGAATTAATTCATTCTCTTCATTGTGGAAATTTAATTAAAGAAGTATATAACATTTTTTTGAAATAAAAGAAATAAATAACGGTAATACATGTGAAGGCGCAAGAGACAATAATAAATTTTATTTGGTATTGCTGCAGTTATATTGATTTACTTTTAGAAAAGGATTGTTTAGCATAATGTATTAGAGGAGGAGTACAAACATAAAATTGACAATCAATATATTCTTCATAGCGGATTCTCCACTTTCCTGGTAGGGAAACTTGATGAAAGCAACATTGCATGCAACAAATAATTCAATGATAGCTAACTCTAGTGCTACAAGACCTAATAAATGACACCAACTCCTAGCCCAAGCTAAATTTTTGGCAATATACAATCTAATAAATTAAGTATAAGCATTACTATATTAGGATTTACTGTCTAAAGAAATCCAGTATAAGCATACTGATTAATTACTTCCTTCGTCAACACAAATGTAAGCAAACATAAACGAAAGGGAGGTAGGAAATAAAAAATCAAAGAAGGGTAAAAGTGACGCTTTCCAAGTCGATCACAGTTGAAACTCTGAACTATTCTCACATATATATATATATATATATATATATATATATATATATATATATATATATATATATATATATATATATATATTATACATATGTGTATGTATGTGTAAATTTAGGATGAGAATAATTATGCTAATTGATTACCTATAAAGATTAATCTTTGTATATACTTAATCTCACACTTGACAGCAGTAAAAAGGGTTAGGTATATGCTACATACTAAAAGTTCATGATTAATTCAAATAGAATAAGAGTGAATAGATGGCATAAGCTAGATACATATAGCTAGATAAAGAAAAACAAAAACAAAAAGAGAAATATAAATTAAAGTAGAATAAGATTCTTTTAGCCAAAGAAGAAAAAGAAATTAAAATTGTACATATGTCTCTATATTGATATCAATATATATAGTGATTCATTTTCTAAAACCTTTCTAATATGTTACCTTTACGAGTACTATAATCTCATGCTTCTATATTTTTTTTAAAAAAAATAGACATTATTCAAGAAATTGTTTTGAGTGCAAACATCACTGTATTGTATAAAGTTTGATCATGATAAAAAACCATGTGATCAAATTTTACTATTCAACTCTGCAGCATATATTGGGGCCCACGACTTTCTCTCGTTAAGCTTCAAAAAATCTATATAGGGGCAAAATAATAATAATAAATAATAATAATAATAATAATAATTTTATTTTTGAAAAAAAAAAAAACTCATACGTCAATCTCTCTAGAACGTCCTCTTATTTTCTAGTATTACACGGATAACACATTTGTGATATGTCAAAAGTCTTTCATTTTAGCTATTCTCCCACTAAGGTATTACGTAGAGACTACTTAAATATATATATATAATAAGCAACATGTAAGACTAATTAACATGCATGAGTCACTAGTCTTAAACACCCGTGTAAAATGACACCACCACCAACATATACAGTATGTATTAGTAATCTTCTTGGATTACTCCTCCGAAATTATACACAATAGTTTGACTTGTAAGTATAATTAATGCAAATATTATTATTAATAATGTACCTAAATTCTGTGACTAGAGTACAAATAATAGCTGTAGTAGGCGTGATGACCTAATAAAGAAAAAACATTTAAAACACGAAAACACAAATGTCTTGAAAGAACTGCATGCAATAGATTGGAAAGAAAGCAAACCAACGAAGCGTTTCAAAGACGGAGATGCGAAACGCAACACGCTTGTCTTGTTTAGTTGTCTCTGCCTCTAGACTTTGACCAACCTAAGTTTTATTTGCTTGGTCTACTAGTATATGCAACCCATTTTTGAGTAATTCATTAAGACTCACCGTATGTCGTGTATTTCACCTCTAGATACACATGTACATATTTTTTCGTATATTGCAACAAACATTCAATTGGATCAATGTTCAAAGTCGATGCTCAAAGCGGGATATTTTGACAATTGCAAGGGCCAAAATACACTATTTTAATGATAATTTTATGGGGTTTTTTAAAAACTAAAGTAGGAATAGTTTTTTATTCCAAAAATAATACCACTACTTTTAATTTACAAAATTAAGGTATGTCTCCTTTTCAAAAGGAGTCATTTATTACAGATTTACGCGTCTATGCGACATGTGTGTATATGAGGTGGAGTGAATGACCCCCTTTGTTGTCATTTATACAAATATAAACATACATTTTGAAAAATAGCCATCTATACAAAATACACAATCTTCTTTTTACTCCTCAAAGTGAGTACTTTATCCATCTCGAAGCTATGAACCTTAAGGTAAACGCTGCCACGGGCGTATCTCGAGATGGACAACCCGCATCACGCACGTACTCCCGAGGTAGACAACCGATGTAAATGATACGCACGTATACGGACGCGACAACTCATGCAAACGCCACGCATATGTATCTCGCGGCAGAGAAGTCATGCAAATGACGCGCGCATGTCGAGGGTGGTCGAACGATGCAAACTTCGCACCATGCAAACGTTACGCACGTATCTCGATGGGCGCTGGGTTCTATGCAAACGACACACACACATATCCGATCATGGACAACCCTTCACAACCTCTCTCCTGCCGCACCCCAAACTCCTCCCTCTCTCTCGCCGCACCCCACCCTCTCTTCCTCTCTTCTCCCGTCGCACGACTTTCTCTCGCTCGTCTTCCTCTCTCTCGCCTCGCTTTCTTCGTACGTCGCTACTCAACACCCGTCTATCACACATTTGGCAACCAGACTTAAACAACCTTCGCCCCCTACAGCCCCTACTCCTCCGCCGCACACTCTCGAGAACTGGGCCACGGTGGTTTATTACGTGGAGCCCACGTGGACGCCACAGAGCCCACGTGGACGCCACGTGGATTTGCCTTGCACTTATGCGCCATTAGGGTAAGGGACCGATCCACGCCGCGTCCGACGTGGATCGTGTTTTTAAAATATTTAATGGCGCATTCTCCAAATGCGCCATTCGTGTATTTTAATTTTACCTCGCCACTCGAATGCGCTAATAGTGTTTAAATTTTTCCTAACTCAAAACGCGTTTACAAAAATGCAACTTACCTGCATTTTGTAATAAAAATCAAACGTAACTTATTTCCTAATTGACTATTTTATTTTGAACAGTACATTTGTAATTTTTTCCAATTTTGTGTACTCATTAGTGTCACCGGCGATTCTAGATTTGGAAATCAAAGACTCTTGTGAGGGTTTTGTGTTGACACGTGGCAAAAGGAGGAGAGGAGTGGGTGGATGCATATGGCTCGTCTCTGACCAAGTCAAATGTCGGTCAGTTAAGAGTGTGGGTGGATGTCCGTGAGGGAAAAAGATTTATTCCACTGCAGGGCTGAAATTAGATGGTCTGAAATAAGTAACTAATAAACCAACGGATGCAGGTTGATTTGATTCCTTAAAATGAGGTCTCGAATTTTTTGAGTTTCGTAAATTAAAAAAAATAGATTGGGATACCTCGGGTTCCCTTTGTATAGGATTCTCAGTTGACGTTATACTGTTACATAAAAAATCAATACAAAAAATTAAATTGATTAAAATATCTTAACTTTTTTTAAAATTTTTGTGTTATTATATACTAATATTTTGATATTTGTTATTATATCTTAATTTTTTAACTTGCTTGATTTGTATCTGTGCCCATTTTTAAACTTCTTAAATTTGATGATGTAACACTTAAATAATAAAATTAAATAATTATGTTAGTAGTTATGCATGAGTGGACTTTTAAAATTTATATAAATGATGATCTCATCAAATTTTGAGTAAAAAAATGACGTAGTATACAAATTAAATGATCTAAAAAGTTTAGTTTATGGATATAATAATTCAAAATTATGAATTATTAAGATATTTTAACCACCGTTTCTTTAGAAAAATAAGTAGTAATTAACTTGAAGCATGCCAATCAAGTTGATTTATAGGTTGTTTAATTGTTGATAAGGGAAGAAAGTTTTTTATCAAAAAAAGTCATTATATTTTTTTTAATTTCAGATAATAAAAATAATTAATCTAGGGTTTTTCATATATAAATTTGTTTATGTATACTAGTTTTTATGATCGTATACGACGATCGAGCTGCCAAGCCTTCACCAAGTCGGGGATTAAATTAAAAAAATAAACAAAGAACTTTTTTTTGATTTAAAAATTAAATAAAATAAATAAATAACTTAAATATATGCAAAACTATTAAAGAAGTTCCTAAAAAACAACTATTATAAAGAGAAGGCAAAATGCTAGTAATAAATTTCACTGGGTGTCATATTGATAAAAACACCTAATAAAAAAATCAGTGTCATAGTGATAAAAACACCCAATAAAAAACTAAGACATGCCAATAGGAATCAAGTACTAACTAAGGATGAGTGCTTGCTTGGACATTTATTTTATGAAGTATTATGTTATTGCTGATGATTAATACAATAATAGTATATATGTATGCACTTGAAAAAAAAAAAACTTGTTTCAGGAATCATTTTGATACTTATTCAGCTTAACTATATCTACTGTATGTTAATGCATACTACTTGTTTATTTATATTAATCAACAATCAATCAGCATCAATTTGGTGAGTTAGTAGCCATTATCTATGATTATGGCTCAAATAATTACAAGTGACAAAGACCATGAACCACTTGAAAATATAAGGTAACATAGGAGGTCGAAAAACACAAATAAGAAGAAGAACAATTCTTATTTTCAGAATAAAAATTTTTAGCATCAAAGATTAAAAAACTAGAGTGCCGGGAAAAAGAGTGTCACCGTGATCATTGACATTCAGAAGAAAAATAGACTTCATTGTGATTCATGTGATTCAGGAGTTTGGAGGTTCTAACTCCTTTCGCACCACTCTATAGTTTTTCTTCCGCATCAAGTAGCTTAGCATTTTGTCTTCTAGAGTTCTCCCTATGGAAAGTATCGAAAGAGAATAAATAAAATTGCTAAATCGAAGACTTCCAAAAAATTATTAAACTGAAAAAAAAAAAAAAAAAAAGTTTATAACAAAGGAACATTTTCACTCAATATTAATATTGATTACTTGAGTCTTTTTCGAAGCTTATCACTCAATTTTAGTTGAATACACTTAC